>CM032475.1:16910675-19490674 GCA_019059595.1 Marasmia exigua | reverse complement strand
AATTCTGTGTTTTCAATTAGTTTAGGAGGCGTCTTGCCAATGGTGACCTCGTTGCATTCCTTGTATTCCAACAAAGTTTCCAACCTTAATTTCCAACTGGAATAGTTTGCTCCATCAAAAATAGGTATCATAATATCCTCTATTTTAGCTTGCTTAGCCATATTGATGACAATAACACGGTTTTATTGTATTTTTTATATACTTTCGCAACAAAATATTTCTTCGTTGGCACGTGTAACCGGCGCGTTATATATAACCTCTAATTTCAATCGAGTTTTTCTTTGCACTTTATGTTTTATTCCTTTCTTTTGAACTACGCTCTGCTACCATGTTAAAATAGGTAGGCAGATTTAATAATAAACGCTGTTTTATAATTAACTTTTGTTTTTATTCCACATAACTGAACTACGAACATTTTATAAGACACACAGCAAGATGGCGAGAGACGGCTAGGTAAAAAAAAAGTTGCGATATCGATTTGACATTTAGGGTTGCTATGCAAATGCATAATTATAAATAATATTATTACTTTTTGTTTAAAGATAGAAAATTTACCTTAAATACAACAAAACCGATTACCATTTTTGGTCCACATAATCGATCGAAATCGTTTTAATTGACGACACAATCGATTAAATCGATACTGGAATTAAGCCGATACTATCGATTATAATCGATTAATCTGCATTTATTTTTCGATATTATAGTCATTTAAATTTTGCCTTCTTAGACATCTTTTGTGTGAATGACGAGTATTATAAAATTATGTAGAAATAATTGAAGAATATTCGATATAATCGATAGTATCGGCTTAATTCCAGTATCGATTTAATCCAAAAGTATAGTCAATTTAAACAACTATAATCGATTAAATCGACCAAAAGTGTAAATCGATTTAATCGATAGTATTGATACTATCTATAGTGCAATAGATTGTTTGATTATTTAGGCCCGTTTGCATAATCGATTAATAATCCACGTACAATCGATTATCCGGCATTATTTCGGAACCTGGGGTACTCTTATATTCATGATTTGGTGAGTTTTCTTGATACAATGAAGTGCCTGCTGTCTGACCTTCGCAACCCTTTAAGGCGACGGGCAGCCCTAACTAGCGACACCAATCGATTTAAATTTTTAGCTACTAAACCGGATCTATTTTAAACAATTTCAAGGTTACAACCTCTTGGCAAACACTTATACTATTTATTACATAACCATGCCATTTTAGACCCAACGCGTACGCGGAAAATTGATTCACGCCAAAAGCGGCCACTTTTGGCGTGAATCAATTTTTCGCGTACAAAACGGACCCAACAGTTGTACATGGTTATTTAATAAATAGTATAAGTGTTTTCCGAGAGGTTGTAACCCCGAAATTGTTTAAAATAGATTCGGTTTAGCAGCTAAAAATTAAAATCGATTGGCGTCGCTAGTGTGCCCTACCCGTCACCTTAACAGGGGACTAGTTCCACTGCTGAATCATCACACACACGTTTCAGAAATTATTCGAATGTTTCGATGTTTTCCTTCACCGCCGAGCCAATGCTAGAAACACGCACATAGATTTGAAAAGTTCAGAGATGCACGCTCGATCTCCCTTGTGGAAAGCGCTTTTTATCCACAGAGTTACAGTCTGCATAATTAAGGGTAACTCAACTTAAAAAGGTAAATAAATGCTAAATCATTTCAAAGTGTTAAATTAGTTACTAAACAAATACTATATTGTATTAGAATTTGGTAAAGGTTATAAAAGGGCGTATTTGCTATCAAAACACGACCTAAAACCTTTATCTCTTTCCTTTCATGAGCGTAAAGCTGTGGCATGAATATCAGCGGGTACTTTTTCCTCACTTTAAACACAAATAAAAATAACTCGTCATCATAATTTTCTACAAAAGCAGGAGGTACGACCGTGGGAGAGCCACGCTTCGACATGAATGGGCCGCGGTATGGCAATAGTTCTCGAATTCTCCTACAATGGCCCGTTCGGCCGGAGTGATACCACGGCCTCACAGAAAACCGGCGTGATGCAGTTCTGTGCTGTGTTTCGCTGCGTGAGTGAGTGTATCAATTCGGGGAAAGGGGGGGGTTTGAAGGTTCGCAGCGCACTTATGACTATTGCTTACTATCAGGTAATCCGTCTGCTAGTCTTCCATCTATGACCTAAAAAAACCACATCCATTTAACATGGATATGTCAACCACATCACGCCGTCTCATTTTGGGCCTGCCCCTCAATCGATGTCCTGCTTGCTGCTGATGTGTATGGTCCACCTCATTAAATGCCTCCTACTTTTTATGTGATAGGTGGCAGATGAGCATATGGAGCACCCGATAGTCAGACATTGCCAGCACCAGTGGAGTCACAAGTGCGCTGCCAACCTTTATTTTATTTTTTATTTTATTTATTTATTTTTTTTTTTTTATTTCTTAGAAAACCAACAGCGTAATTCCATTAATGCATTACAAAGAATATAGATTAATAATATGGCCAATAACAGGTTTTCCTTATATAAACAAAAATGAATTGTGCTGTCAACATTTCACAAAACAGAAGCACAAAATCTATTTTTAAGTTGTGAACGTGCATAATTACTCGTCACTGTCTCGACCAACGTGTACACACGGCGTCACGCCAATGTACCCTTAATGGACTTTGGACCGACCTTATATCTGAGACGCAAGTGCTATTTTTGCATTGCGGGGGGTAACTTGACCTGACGCCGACCGCACAAAGCAATCGCTTGATTTATCTTATTAAGGTATTATTAATAAATAAATAGATAAATTATATAATTAGTAGATTGGTAATTAATTAATTAGTAGATTGATAAATATTTAAATAAATAGGTAGGTAAATAATATATAAATAAATAAATGAATTATTATATAGATATGTAAATACACATATGTATAAGTAAACATAATATGATATATGTAAAATGTATATATATCTAACTATCCTGATTTATAGGAAGATCCATGAATCCAACTCATTAATATGTTTTATTTAGTTAATTAGTGTTACGTATATTAGATTCATAGATTATCCTCTAAAATTACATTGATTTCTGTCCTAAACTTTTTTTTTGTGTTTGCAAAAATATTAGTTGCGCCGAACTGCGAATTGTATGTTGATACAATACGCGAAAGAACTGAATTCCTGTAGTAGTTGGTGCGGTGCTGAGGAGCGTACAATAGGGGCGTATGTCGAGTGCGGTACTTGGGCGTGCAGAACTTGACTTTGGACACTAATGCTGAGCAATTTACTTTGCTGTTAACGATATTATAAAGGAAACACATATCCATTAACAAACGTCTCTGTTCTAGCGGCAATATTTGGTATTCCCTGCAGCTGTCATTGTAAGATGTATTACCTTTACGGCATCGATAGTTAAGGTGCCTAATAAAGATCTTTTGGATTTTCTCTATTCGATTTTTATAAATAGTATATTGTGGGGACCAAATTTGACAAGCATATTCTAAAATGCTTCGCACATAAGCAAAGTAGACTGTCTTAATGGACATTATACTTTGGAACGGTTTACAAGCGCGCAAAACGAAACCCAAGTTTTTGAAAGCCTTACTTGTTATTTTGTCAATATGTTCAGAAAGAGTAATTTTTTGATCTAAATGTACTCCAAGATCCTTTATAGTCTGGGTCCTACTGATTAGCTTACCATTAAAATTATAATTGTATATAATGGGTTTCGTCTTGCGGGTGAATGTAACACATTCGCATTTACTAGCGTTAATATTTATTTTGTTTTTGATATAATAATCCATTAAGTTATTCAGGTCTTTTTGCATCGAAAGGCAATCTTGTTCGGATTTAACTTTACAAAATACTTTTTTATCGTCTGCATACATTAGGTATTTACAGTGATTGAAACATGACCCGATGTCGAATAGATAAGTATTGTATAGGAGTGGGCCTAAATGAGAACCCTGTGGAACGCCCGTGGGTGCACATATGAAGTCGGAGCGGTATCCGCCCATCACTACAGCCTGCGAACGATTTGAGAGATATGACTCCATCCACCGCAGCAGGTCGCCATGGATTCCGAGGGTCTGCAACTTGTTCAGCAGGATCACATGGTCAACTCGGTCAAAAGCCTTCTCGAAGTCGGTATAGACCACGTCAACTTGCCCCCCACCGTCCATATTTTCGAGCACAAAATCTGTAAAACAAGCTAGATTGGTAGTGGTAGACCTACCCTTTAAGAAACCGTGCTGCTGGTCTGGAATTGATTGAGAAAGTATCGGATAGATATTTTTGTATACAATCCGCTCAAGCATCTTTGATGTGGTGTTAAGGATAGATATTCCCCTATAATTTTTGATTTCTAATCGCGAGCCTTTTTTATGAATGGGAACTATATGGGCAGCTTTCCATATCTGGGGAAAGATGCCCTCGCTTAATGAACGATTAAATAATATTGCTAGAGGAGCGGCTAGAGATTCGGCGCAGTTAGACCAGAAGAATGGAGGTAATCCATCGCTGCCACCACCTTTATTTCTATCCAATTTTTGCAAAAGGTTTTTAACTTCTGACGTGGTTGTTTGCAGCGTGGAGATCACATTCACATTTGAGGAATCAGTAGAACACGGGATGTAATTATTAGAATCGCAGGGGACTCCGAAAACGCTTTTGAAAAATGTGCTGAAGGCATTGCAAATGTCTTTCCCCTCCGTGTATTGAACGCCGTCTAATCGAAGGTTTTTTGGATAGGCTGAGCCACCCCTCATAGCTTTAATATATGTCCAAAATGTTCTTGGGTTGTCCCTTATACTAAGTTCGCAGGTAAATGTAAATTTTTTAAAACATTCTTTCTGAACACGCTTCTCCCTTAGTCTCAGTAATGAAAACTCATCATAATCCAGTCGGTTGCCGAACTTTTTCCATCGTAAATGGGCTTTGGTTTTTTCTTTAATTATTTTGATTAGTGCTGGTGAGTACCATTTAGGATAGATTCTTTTACTACATTTTCGTATTAAAGGGACATGCGGATCCAGCGTGTTATATATAACTTTGTACATAGCATCGAGAGCATCATCAACAGTACCCGAAGATAAGATATTTACCCAATCTTGCTCCATAAGGTGTGCGTTCACACGGTCGTAGTCAGCTTTCCTAAAGTTACGTTTTGATATTACAGCCTCACGTAGCGGAGTAAGGGATAAGTCGGGAATTTCTATATAAAACGATGGGTGTGCGCGGTCTTCTGTTAAAAATGGCACTGAGCATTGCGTGATACACAGAGGGAGGTTGCAAAAGGCGAGGTCTAGAGTGTTGCCAGCATAGTTTTTTAAGTGGTTGCATTGTTTTAGGCCCGAGAAAGCAAGTTCATCTATCAGACATCTGGCGGCGTCTTGAGTTTCTATTGATCCCTTATTTAATATTCTGCAACCATCAGAATTCCATAAAATATTTGGCAAATTAAAATCGCCTGCCAACAAAAATGTATCATCAGGACAGACTTCCACTACACTATTAAATTTTTCAATTATTTTATTAATATCATGCGCTATATGGCGGGGATTGGGAGGAACATAAGCCACGCACAAGTGTAGGTCAACTGAGGCAGCACACGCGCGAGATGGTACCGTAACCCATAGGAGTTCAGTAGGCGAGCAGGCGCCGAGGTCGCGGCGTGTGGCCCCGAGCGAGCGATGGGTCATTATCAATACTCCGCCCCCTGTGCTTTTACCACTAGCGGACAAGTCCCTATCGGCCCTAAACATATCATACCTGTCGTCGCACAGCTCCCGATCAAATATGCCGTCGTGTAACCAGGTTTCTGTTAGTAAGATTACATCATAATTATTTCGTAGTAAACTTTGTTTTAAGTCCAAACATTTAGTTCGGAGACCACGTACGTTTTGGTAGTAAATTTTAATATTAGTATTAGCCATTGCAACGACGAAATCTTAGAAAATAATGTTTATCTAGTACATAGAAAGTAAACGACGAAACAATGATAGTAAACTGAACAGACGGATTTGTTTCGTCTTCACCTATGCGCGACTTCGCCGCGATTTTATGACCAGAATAACAGCACAGTAGTAAATTTATTTTCGCTAAATGTATAGGCGGGTAGTAGTGTCCAGTAATCGCAAAGGTGCAACATGCGTACGGCTCCTTCGGTAGCAATGATACTACAGTTCGTTCACTAGAATAAAGTGCGAGCTCATATTTACAGAAATCAATGCAAAAATTGTAGTATGTATATAATATAAATAGTAATATAATTAGTAATGTGGTCAATATATATACGGGCAAGTGTGAACGTAGGGTTATAATATAGGTATAATATAAATGTTTAGTTTTTTGTTTTAAGATAAGCCTATTTAATACATATTTAGAATTAATAGTATAGTATCATAAGATAATAGAATACCAAAATACGAGTGACTAAGACAAATAACTGACATGAGAATCGAATTCTAAGCGCTAAGCAATAGTCGGCCCACGCGTAATGTCGCTCATGCCTCGAGCGCATATAGTGTAACGACAATTCGCAAGTCATTGCTTTTAATGAGGAATATCTATGCACGGTCAAAGAGTAGTGACAATGATGGTATTGGACAGGCGCTAATATAATTTTAATGACAACTATTATCCAGTTTTCATGCATTACGGTATAACAAAAACAAATAGGTATAATAAGTCTTACAATCATACTATTTTTAGGAGATCGGTATCTTGTGTTACTTGCAATGGTGGTGACGTATCGTTTTTTTCTTACGTAAATTCTTCCGTTCCTTGTCCACACATATTGATACTGCCTTTGCTTTGCTAAGTCCCTTGTTTTTTTTAGTAAAACTTGTTAAATGGTGTAAGGTGCTCATTTACGAATATTGGGCGAACTTCGCCGTGCAGCTCAAGATCTTTTGTTGTTAGTCGGTTTTTCCGTAAGCCCGAGATAATATTATCCTTAATAATTCTGGACTTCAACTTAACGACAATATTCTTTGGGCGCCCCGGCTGCTTAGTTTTAGGGGAGACACGATTTATATCTACAATCTTTATCTTTATAACCCCCTTTTACACTCACTCACGCAGAGAAATACAGAAGAGACACTGCTTCACGCCGATTATCTGTGAGGGCGTGGTATCACTCCGGCCCATTTATGCCGAAGCTTGGCACTCCCACGGCCATTGCTACGCACTGCACTGCCTTTGAATGAGTCTAGCGAATTTTAATTGGAAATATATCGCTACAAGCAGGTCCCATGGTGGTTTTAACCCCGAGGACGATCCCTAACCAGATAGACCCATCAAGTGAGAGAAGCACACTTAAACAACTTTTGCTCGGTTACCAGGAACGCGATGAATAGGCAATGGTGGAGTAAGATCACACAAACAAGGTGCAGCCCATCCACATCCACTAATGACCACGTTCCTCAGTCATGAGGGAGCGACCGCAGAGAGAGGTGCTATTAAGGGAAACTTTTACTCAGGAGTGGGGTGAAAAAAATTAGGCCTTCTAAAATCCGCTCCTAGTACAACTGCATCTTTAGCCAGCCCATTCCAGCGTAAGTATTTGTGTAGGTTCGCTAGACGCACCTGTTTCTTCTTTGTGTTGTAAGAACGAGGCAAACATCGGTGCCTAAATAAACCCGCGGTATGGCAATAGTTCTCGAATTCTCCTACAATGGCCCGCTATTCGGGCTGTATGCAAACGTAGTGGCTTGAATGTCTCATCTCAACTGGAGTATGGTTTAGCTGCAATGTAAGTCAGTTCTATTCGCGTCATTATTATTTGACTTGAATGGTGAGGGTTCTCAGTAATGGATTAAAACAGTTTGTTTTTGGGAGCACAACTTATTAATGAGAAACCTGTAAATAAAAAAATAAATTAAGGACCGATTCGACCAATCTTTATCCTCTTTATTCTATTTTTCATCTCTGTATAATATTATAGCAGGTTTTTTGATTAAAATGTCTGTATTTAATTGATTTTAAACGGAGACTTATAAAAATAATACAGAAAAATATTTATCAAAGTAATATCCTCCAACCGATTACGGCTGAGGCGGCCAATCTCAATGATCAGCCACGTACGCAGGATATATTATAGTGTTCAAGTGTGTGCGCAAACACAAGTGCACTCTCACCCTCAAATTCCTATGGGACACCAGCGTGACACGACCTGAGAGGGATTGGGCGCAGGACCAACGGCTTAAAATGCTTTCCGAGGCACGGGGGTACATTACCACCGACTTCCAGACTCCGGGCTGACACTAATAATTTCTTACCGAAAACTTAAGTACCCATTTTTGGCCCAACCCGGGGATCGAACCCGGGACCTTTTGCGCAGTCGTCGCTTTAAAGTGCGACCCACTAACCACTGCGCAACCGAGGCAGTCGTCACAATTCAGTCATTTTCAAAGTAACTTTACGTCGGACTGACAAAAATCGTAGAAACAAGGCATCGATGTAAGATTTTCGATGTAATGAAACTTAGAACAAACAAACTGTCGCAGAAACAAGCCATCGCACTATGAAGACTTCGATGACATGTTATCGATGTTGAGGCCACATAAAGCCTATTAAAACGCATCGGCAATTACACACATCGCATCGTGACGTCGGAGCTAATCATCGGGAGCGGCCATTGCGCTTTGAGACACCGACCGCGATACTTACCAAAAATACGAGTATTTATTCTAATTAATCATATCTATCTGTAAAAACCTATGATTGGAGTAAACTGAAGTATCCAGCACATCTACGGGTCTTATTTCAACTATCCTGCGTAATCATCTGGTGACCCACGTCGAGATAAACACAAATTTAAAAGCCTGATCTGCAGATTAACATCCAGACCAGAAGACGGACAATCCCTCAGGAAATCGCCAGTAACCTGCTGCAGCCATCATTCCGAGGGAAGTGCGTAAATAATCCATCATTACCATTAATCCTTTCTACTTTAATTTGTTTGAATAAAGTTCATCTTTTTCGTACGTATATGAGTAAGTACACGAATGTACCTACGTATTTCATATTCCGCAAAAAATATTTTCTAAAATTAAACTTTTTCATTGCAATACATAAATTTAGTTATTACAATTCATTAAAGTGGTGTTTTGCTGTACATTGGTGCGTAAATATTAACGTTTCAATAATATTTAGCCTTTATTTTTGCATAATTAAAGTTGTGTGTCATACAGTGTCGCACAGTGTCACTACCGTGTCGCATCCAGGTTCATTTCTAGTTAAAAATATAGACTAAAGTGTCCTTTTCTTCCAATTAAACATACTAAATACAATATTTAAACATATTTGCCGAATATTCCAGGTGCATAACGCAATGGATTGTAAGAAATTATAGTGGTATTCTGCCGAGTGTTAAGCACCCGTGTATTCCAACAAGCGCAAGAGTGCATTGCACGGTGCAGCGATCAGCCGGCTACGAAACCAGTTTGTTATCTTCGTACCTACCTGGGATTCATCGAAAAACGTAACGTACCTTTGATTTCTATTTGGATTCGTCTTGTAAACATTGAAACTTATTGTAATTTATTCGTTGTTTCGCCGGCAAAATGAGTACTTTAAAGGATCTAGTGAAGCAAAGGGGACAGATTAGGTCTCGTTTGACATTATTTGAGAAATATCTATCGCCTTTATTAGATTGCAAAGAAACTAATGCTGTTATATTGAATGAACTTCGTTTGCGTTGCAATAAAATGCGTGACCTGTCATGCAACTTTGAACAAATACAATCCCAAATTGAAATGTTGGATGAAGACACCACCAAACAAATGGAAGAACGTGAAGTAACCGAAAATAACTTCTATAGTTTGATAGCACGGGCTCAATCGTTATTGGAATTCTTTGAAAACCAACTAAAGGTGGAATCTTCATCTAATACAGGTTCAAAGTGTTACAATGTTAAGTTATCACCTATAAAAATTGCCCCCTTTAATGGGAGTCTACATCTTTGGCTAGCCTTTCGAGATATGTACTTGTCATTAATACATAATAATGAACATATAGACAACATCAGCAAATTTCATTATCTCAAGTCGTATCTGGAAGGTCCGGCTATTTTGGTGATTGATTCTGTCACGGTATCATCGGATAATTATGCAATTGCGTGGAATTTACTTTGCGAACGGTATGATAATAAGCGTCTTTTAATTAATGAACACATTAAATGTTTATTTTCACTTGAACAACTTGCTAGGGAATCTTACAGCGGTATTCGGAATTTAGTTGACGTTTTATCCAAAAATTTAAATGCGTTGAATTCGTTGGGTGAACCTACGGATCAATGGAATACGCTCATCATTTACATGGCCTCAGCGAAGTTGGACGGTGTGACTTCTAGGGCATGGGAGGAGTATAGGAGTAATAAGGATTCTCCAACATTAGAAGAATTTTATTCTTTTCTTCGTCAGCGGGCTTCTGTGCTAGAAACTGTATATGCTAGTAAGGTTTCGAATAATAGACGACACAGTCTCCCTAATACAAGCATGAAGTCCTTTTACAGCTCTGCCTCATCATCACCAAATAAACTGTGCCCCATCTGTAAACAAAATGATCACAAAATATATGAGTGTACCATATTTAAATCGATGCCAGTTGATGAAAGAATTTCTAAACTTACCGTCCTTAAGCTATGCAGCAATTGCTTCCGCGGTGGCCACCAGGCTTACCATTGTAGACTAGGCGGCTGCAGAATTTGCTACAAGAAACATAACACAATGATACATAAACAACATTCAGTACAATCTTTACAAAATAATCAAGTCAATAATAAAAATGAAAATACAAAGGAAAATCACTTACCTTCTTCTATGGTTAATTCTTCTCCATCCAGCTCCACTTCTGTAACTATGTCTGCTACCTCCTCTGGTCAAGCACTCCTCTCTACGGCATTAGTAAAGGTAAGGAGCAATAACCAAGTTCACACTCTGAGAGCTTTGTTGGACAGCGGCAGTCAGTCCTCATTCATCAGTGATAAGGCTCAGAGGAAAATAGGTTCACTACGTCAAAATAGCTGTTATCAAAGCGTGTCAGGAATAGGAACTTCTATTTTAAATGTCACAGAACATTGTGAATTACATCTTCATTCAATTAATAATACATTCAATGTAAAAATCAAATGTTTTGTATTACCTCAAATTACTGATAAGTTACCCCAGGTTTCAGTGCGTGTGGAAGAGTTAGGCATTCCCAGTTTCATCCAATTAGCTGACCCAACGTTCTACCAATCATCCGACATCGATTTACTGTTGGGCGCTGATATATTTTGGGAACTATTGAAACCAGGCAGGGTAACTTTGGGACCACTTAGACCCATACTTCAAGAAACAAAATTAGGGTGGGTAGTAGCCGGGCCTACAGCAGGAGGCTACTACGATACAAACAATACAAAAATTCATTGTAATTTTTCAAAGGAAATTAGTCAACAACTTAACAAATTCTGGGAATTGGAAGAAATACCTTCTAATGTCGAACACAATCCTAAGGATTTCTGCGAAACTTTATTTTCTTCTACTACCCGTCGAGAAGCCGATGGTAGGTTTTGTGTTCAGATTCCCCTTAAAGACTCCGTTGACTGTTTAGGTGACTCGTATGATATTGCTGAAAAAAGGTTAATACTATTAGAAAGAAAATTAAATAAAAATTCACATCTTAAAAAACAATATCAGGATTTTATTAATGAATACGAGCGCTTAGGACATATGACGGAGATTCCTCGTCCAGTATTTGGCTGCTACCTTCCTCATCATGGGGTAGTGCGAGAAGCCAGCGAAACCACAAAGCTGCGCGTGGTCTTTGACGCCTCTTCTAAAACAGCCACTGGTGTGTCGTTTAACGACATCCAACATGTTGGACCAGTAGTGCAGGAAGACTTATTTTCAATTTTATTGCGGTACAGGCAGCACAGCTTTGTAGTGTCAGCAGACGTAGAAAAGATGTATCGCCAAATACTGGTCAAACCAGAACAGCGTCATTTGCAATTGATTTTATGGCGAGACGAACTGACAGGTTCAATTAAAGTATTTCAATTAAACACAGTGACTTACGGAACTGCTTCAGCGCCATATCTAAGCACACGATGCTTAGTTCAATTGGCCAAAGATTGCAATGATCCTAAATTTTCCCAGTTAATTAAAAACGACTTTTACGTAGATGATTTCCTATCAGGAGCCGAAACAGAAGATGAATTACGAGTTATAATTCATTCTGTAACTTCCATACTTAATTCGGCATGTCTTCCGTTAAGGAAATGGAAAACAAATGCACCAAGCATTTTTCAAAGTGAATCAGCCACAATTGAAACAAAAAACTTAGATTTGTGTTCTCAATCAAGTGTACTAGGTCTCAGGTGGGATCCCGCAAAGGACGTTCTACAATTTTCAGTCGATATGGATATGGATCAAAAACATCCTATAACTAAAAGAACAATTTTGTCTAATTCAGCTAAACTTTTTGATCCATTAGGCCTATTAGGTCCCTGTACCATAATTCCTAAAATCATTTTACAAAAGCTCTGGATGTCAAAACTTGGGTGGGACGATCCAGTGGATAACGCATTGGAGAAGGATTGGAAGAATTTTGCAGCAAATTTAGAATCAATAAAAGAATTTCAGATTCCTAGACACATTCTCCTTCGCGAAGCTGTAGAGATTGAATTGCATTCATTTTCTGATGCGTCTCAATCTGCATATGCTGCAGCCGTCTATCTAAGATCTGTGGATAGTGCTGGTAGAGTACTAGTTAGGCTGGTCTGCTCCAAAACAAAGGTCGCTCCAGTGAAATCAATCACGATTCCTCGGCTCGAACTTTGCGGCGCACAGCTTTCGGCACGCCTAAGTGCCAAAGTTTTGAAGGCTCTTCGTTGTAAGGTTGGGTCTATTGTCTACTGGACCGACTCAACAGTTGTCTTAGGATGGTTATCGTCTAACTCATGTGATTTGAAAACCTTTGTTTCAAATCGTGTGAGTGAGATTCAAGATTTGACCTCATCTGGTGTTTGGAGGCACGTTCCTGGAGACAGCAACCCAGCAGATCTGGCTTCTCGTGGTGTGAACCCCCGATCTATTCAATCAGCTCGTATATGGTGGGAGGGTCCATCCTTTCTGACTGAGGACCAATGTAACTGGCCTCAGAACATAGGGTCACAACAAACTCTGGAACTCCCTGAAATTAAAAATGTAAAAATTAGCAAATCCAAGGCCGATTCACAAATCACAACATTACCGTGTATAAATCAAGCATCTGCAGTGAGTACTTGCGGTATTGTGGAGTTTGACAGACACTCAAGCTTCACAAGATTGCAACGATCCACTGCTTACATCTTGCGGTTCCTTAATAATACTAAAATCAAAAATTCTAAATTGACAGGACCGTTAAGTCCTAAGGAATTAGACCATGCTTTAATAGTTCTAATCAAGCAACATCAAATTGAATGTTTCGCAAAGGAAATAAAAATTATAAAAAATAAACAAACCTTACCTTTAAAATCTCGCATCTTGTCTCTCAGTCCATTTGTTAATGATGAGGGCATTCTCTGTGTAGGAGGACGATTGCAAAATTCTGATGAACCCCACGAAAGAAAGCATCCTTTTCTATTAGACACCAATCACAATTTCACTAGATTACTCTTTGCACACGAACACATAAAACTCCTCCACTGCGGGCCACAGCTATTATTAGGTAATCTACGCAACAAATTCTGGCCTTTAAGAGGCAGAATATTGGCTCGAGGGACAGTAAATAATTGTAAACTATGTAAAATAATGAAAAAACAATCAATCAATCCCATAATGGGAAACTTGCCGTCTAGCAGAGTGATCCCAAGTCAACCATTTCATATTAGTGGCGTCGACTTCGCTGGGCCATTCTACATTACCGATCGCAAAGGTCGCGGTTGCAGGATTTCCAAATGTTACTTGTGTCTTTTCATCTGTTTTAGCACTAAGGCTTTGCACTTGGAAGTGGCCAGCGACCTGTCCACTGACGTTTTTATACTATGCCTACGGCGATTTATCGCTCGCAGAGGTAAACCATTGCAACTTTATTGCGATAATGGTACTAATTTTGTCGGCGCAAGTAACGAAATTACAAGATTTTTAAAATTAAATAACCCAAACATAACTGGTTTCGCATCCGACGAAGGCATCCAATTTAAATTTTCCCCGGCTTACTCTCCTCACTTTGGAGGACTTTGGGAGGCAGGTGTCAAGTCAGCAAAACACCATTTAGTTAGGATTCTAGGCGATAAACATCTGACTTTTGAGGAGTTGTCAACTTTATTCACACAAATTGAAGCAATCCTTAATTCCAGACCCTTGACTCCTCTATCATCAGACCCAAATGACCTGAATCCTTTGACTCCTGCGCACTTCCTGATCGGCAAACCACTGACATCTTTACCTAGTGAGAACTTGTTGGAAGCCAACCTGAACAGACTGGACCGTTATAGGCTATTGGAAAAGATGCGGCAACACTTCTGGGAACGCTGGAGGAACGAGTACCTGAATGAGCTGCAACAAAAATCCAAATGGCGAATGGAGCAAAGAGGCGTTCAAGAAGGCGATCTAGTGGTGATCAAGGAAGCAAATCTACCTCCTTTGAAATGGCGCATGGGGCGCATTCAGAAATTATATCCTGGATCAGATGGAACAGCCAGAGTCGCAGATGTCTACACTTCTAAGGGTATTGTGCGCAGAGCTATTCACAATCTCTGCACCCTACCCTCACCTTAGCTTCAGCAAGAAGACATTTCTCGAAACCCTGGAGCTTTCGAGGAGGGGGAACATGTTGAGGCCACATAAAGCCTATTAAAACGCATCGGCAATTACACACATCGCATCGTGACGTCGGAGCTAATCATCGGGAGCGGCCATTGCGCTTTGAGACACCGACCGCGATACTTACCAAAAATACGAGTATTTATTCTAATTAATCATATCTATCTGTAAAAACCTATAATTGGAGTAAACTGAAGTATCCAGCACATCTACGGGTCTTATTTCAAATATCCTGCGTAATCAATCGATGTATAAATTTTCGAAAAAGTGTTTCGAAGTGACACAGGGAACCCGCTAAATCAGACTTGTCGCTCTGACAAAAGAGGTCAACTAACGTATTATGTGATAGCCTTTTTAAGTCGCAACTTGCAAAGAGCAACGTAGTTTTTAAAATAAACACAAAACTAACTGGACAAGTAGAATAACGTTTTAAAAATACAAGACAGCTAAATGAGAAACTTTGTTGAAGTAATTCTGTGTCGTTACTTTTTTATTTGGACGCTTGCATTAAGCTGATTATGCATAATGAAACTAGTGGCATTAAATTTAAATAGCGGTTCTAGTTTCTAAACAAATTGCTCACAGGTCACTAACTTAAAAAAATAACTATGTATTTTTTTGTGTATTTTATGTTGAGCAACTAATTTTATTACCGTGCAATCGCGACAAAAAAAACCATTGTTGAAAAAAGATTCGATTCAACAGGAGTTAAGTAAACTAAGCTCCAAAGGTCGTGAACCTGTCAGTTTCAAAAAATATTATAATGGGTCATTAACACTTTTTAAATTTAATTTTCATTACTTTAAGATCAAACATGGGTGACGGCTTCGCTGCGTGAGTGATTGCCCTGGAGGCCCGATCCAGGGGAAAGGGGAGTTTAATGGTTGGCAGGGCACTTGTGACTCCACTGGAGCTGCGGGTGTCTGTGGGCTGCTCGTCTGCCATCTATCAAATAAAAAAAACATGATGTGACCTATCCAGATTATTATTATCTTACTCTATGATGTAACTTCTGTAAAATGTAATTAAATAAGTAGTCACTTATTTTTTATGTTCCTCTTCGCCTTGTCCGCTCGTCTGCCACGTGTGGTACGTTAGAATGTCGTAAAGTACAATCGCCTTAAAGATGTCATTTTGTAAGCATCTCTTAGTGGGATGAGCGTCCGTTAAACAAGAAATTAGTGTTACATTTTAAATTTTTCATCTTGTCTGCGATGTAGTTATACAAGATGATAGTTACTTGATATCTTCATCTCGGCGCATTGTGTCCATTTTGTGAGCAGGGCTTGTATAATAAATGTTTTCGTAACGAGAAAATAATTCATAATAATCAGCAAAATTTAAGTAACGTTCGAAAGAAGATTTAATTTTTAGTAGTGAAGGTTATGTTTTAATAAGGATTATTAGCATCACTTACTTGCTTTTATAATTCGATAAAATTAGTAGTAGGTATTTTAAAAAATCAATATATTTGATTTATAGCTATAAAGCAAGAAAGCTCCCTTGAAAGTAAAAAATACCGCAACAATACAACTATGCTGTGTGGTCCCCGGAAGAGTAGAATAGGCCACCCTCACTGTTACCGAGGTGTCGTAAAAGGCGACTAAGGTAAAGCTGCTGGCATGATCATCAGCACCCAGAGAAGGAAAACTCTGCATTTATATCAAAACCCTCGCCAACCCGTCTGCCAAGCGTGGTGAGTATGGCAATTACCCCTCATGCGATTGAGGGAGACCCGTGCCCCAGCAGTGGGGGGCTTAAATGGGCTGATGATGATGATGAATGTATTTTTTTCTTAAATCCAAGATATTTTGTCGGTCAGATGATGACAATAATATTTTTAAATTAGCTCTCCTAATTCCAATTCTGCGTAACAGTTTACCTGCGGCGATATTTACTAGCGTCTATGCCTTAAGGATATTCAAGTGATGTATGTACTCGTTTTTAAAATGCTGATAACGCATCGGCGATTCTTCTGATCTCGCAGATTTTCATATGCGTTAGTGATCACTTACCGTTAGGTGACCCTTGCTCGTAATTCTCCGGTATTAAAATAAAGAAAAACTTTTGGTGGTCTCGCCGGCAAAACGTAACTACAATCAGCTTTTATTCAACTAAAGCTTGCGGCTGGCACCTGACAAGCTCTCTTAGGCTTGTCTTTCATAATTTTCTTTCTTGTATTCTTTATACCATCTACTTCTTAGACATTATCTTTTATCTATTTGCAATATTAAAATATTCTCTACAGTTCTCAACGAAATTGTTTTATTTATTATGTGTCTTTGAAATGTAATCTTGCGTTAGCAGTAACTTAGTAATGACATGTCTAAAATATGTTGAAAAACTCTTTTTCAAAAGCTCGTGCTAATCTTATTTATCATCTTAATTTTGGTTCACTCAATATGAAATCAAAAACAAACAGAATCTTTAGAGTTGTAAAATCTATCGTCGATTTGACTCCTATTTAAACAAGAAATTAAAGAACGCTTAAATATAATTTAGATACCCATTTTTAAAACTTTGTAAGAGGATAGCCGTTACACTGGACCCAATATTATAGTTATATGGTTTTTCCCTAACCCATAGGACCCAGGGAAATTCGCCCTATTCAAACTCGTCCCAGAATTTTAGAATTTTTTTGCTGGCCACTGTTCTAACCTAACTCAACCAACCGATTTTCGAATCACTTAGAGAGCACTTACGACCCTCTTCTTTTGCATCATAAGGCTCCCTAATTATCCCTAGCGACTCCCGCTTTCGCCTAGACTCCATCCCCAAAAATAAATTTTTGGTGAATTTTCTAAACTTCCGGACACTTAGAAAAATTTTCACTAAAGTCTATAGTGCCGTCGAGGTAGAAAAGTGCTACTTTTCAAAAATTCGCCAAAAATTCAACTTTAGGCCTGGCTTCAAAATTTCTTCTGGATATTGTTCCCTGTCGTTAGCTTCACCCTTCTTCAAAATTTCATCCCCCTATCATTTATACTTTCGAAATTATTCACTTCCAAAATTTCACTTAAAAAAATTGTATGGGGAAAAAGACCGACCTTAGGTGGACTATCCCATACTGAGGAAGGTCTTTGGCAATACTTTACAAAACTTTTAAAAATCTCCAAAAAATTGAATTTTCGGCCGAGCTTTGAAATTCCTTCAGTTTTTGGAACCTTTTGGGACCCCCCCTCCCCTCGCCTAAAAATTCCCCCCCCCCCCACCCCCCCTATTTTTCCCAAAAATCTTTACCCAAATTTCAAAAATCTTTTTCTTGCACCCGTTATTGATTACCCCCTAGCTACCTATAACCAACCTCTCCCCCCCCTCCCCCAAAAATTTACTTTACTCCCTTCACCTCAAAACTTGGGAATTCCCTAAGCTCTTGGAGTTCCTTGGAACTTTTCCTCATCTCACATTGTTTTAACCTCCCCCCCCACACCCCTAGCCCCCCCCCCCACTTTTTGAAAATATATATTTTTGAAAAGTCTGCTGATTGTCTGCACCTTACTTTTACCCCATTATTCTCTAAATAAACCCCTCCCCCCCCCAAAATTTACTTGACTTTGCCTAAACATGTCTTCGAGACGCCGATCGCGAGGCGAACCGGGACCTAGTTCCCGACCCGCAACGCGAAAGGAGACAGCAAAAAATCAACCCCCCCCTTCGAAAACCAAGGATCCCCCTCCGAAATTTCAACCTCCACCCCCCAAAACTAAACCAACTCCCCCACCCCAAATTGCTGAACCCCAACCCCCCTTTGAACCCCAGATTGACACCTCCGAAATTGAACCCCCCCCTTCCTCATCCACCCAAATAGACCTCCCCCTCCCCGAAACTAGCGTTTTAGACTCCCACTTCACGGCAACGCACAATTATAGTCGTGTAGTTAGACCCTATCCCTTTCAAAACCCCCCGTTTGGCGGCTGGAGCCGCCAACACCATTATGTGGACATAGGAAGGCTTTCCGTTCGCAAGGAGCCTACTGACACCAGCGAGTGTACAACAGCGGAGAGAATCATAGATCTCTTCGAAAGGTTCGCGCACACAGTCGTCACTGCTCGGTTTGTGCATGCACTTTCTATGGGACCAGTGACCATTGACAGTGTATGCGACATGCGCAGTTGTCATCTGATGCGACCGAGCGGGTGAGCAGGTTGCGGATAGCTCGCCCTCCCCCATACCCACCTCTTTGCTTGAGGACGGGAGAGGGTGTCACGTTGACCCCGGACAATAGATGGCTGCTCCAAAACCCAATCCCAGGCTAGGAGCATTCCTGACAACCTCAAACCCATGCTCCCCACCTCATCCTCGAACCACCCTAACTCACCTTATCCTTCCCCTCATGTCCTGGAGGAGTTAACCTCGACTCTAAAAAACCCCAATCTAAGGTGTCATCCGACCCGTGCCGATAGATGCATGGCCGAAGGGATGTTCGGTCGAGAACGGAGGGGCCTCGAAACCAGGCGAAATCGAGGTCTATTTAGCCTTACCCCTGCAAGCGGGGCTCTGCAGGGGTGGACCTTTACTTCCCTAGCTTCTCGTGGGAACTATATGGATATTCTTGACATTATAGACGACCATCTAAATTCTACCGAAGAGGTACCAGGTACCTCTGAGGCTATGCTCTTTGGTAGCGATACTGAGGAGCATACTATCACTGCCGAAGCACCTGGGACTGATGGACCGGGTACTTCTAACGCGGAGTCGACCCCTCTGGGTGCAACGCACCAAAGGGACTCGTCGACCAAGGGGCCAGAGAGTAAACCCAGGGTTAAGCTCTCTGGAGCTGATAGGAAGCAAATCTATCGGCTCGTAGCGAAGGGTATGACCTTCGAGCAGGCGCTAGAACTGCGCATGAGTGAGAAGGCTAAGCAGAGGACCCAAGAGGAGGGGGAAACGAGGGAGCGGGCGACTAAGCGCCCTCTCAATACCTCGTCAACCTCAAATCAAGGCAATCCTACCAAGGCACCGAAGCTTGGCGAGCCTTCCACCTCGAAGCCTACCTTTAAGGAGGTTGCTGGGTCCGTCACGTGTGGCATCAAAGACGCCCTGGGAAAAATGGACCAGGAGAGGGTCGAAATACTTCAAGGTGCTATCTTGAAGTGTATCGACACCTCAGATGACGGTGACGGCCCCAGCTTTATTGGATGCAAACCGCGCTCGGGTGGCATCCTTTTGGCGTGCGCAGATGAGAACTCGAAGGAGTGGCTCATCCGCAAACTGCCTAACATTAAACCCTGGGATGGAGCTAATCTCTCCGTTGTAAACGAAGAGGATATGCCCAAGCCCAGGTATGGCACGGCCTGGATACAGGAAGCCAAGCACGACGCAGATACCATCCTGCGGAGGTTGGCAAAACAAAATAAAGGGTTAGACCTCTCGAGTTGGAGGGTAGTCAACCGGAAGCCCGAAGCAAAAGGTCAAACAGTGACCTTTTCCTTCGACGAGGCGGCCTTGGAGACTATTCTTCAGCGCGAGGGGCGCCTCTACCTTGACTTTGGCCTCATACACATAAGGGTCAAAGGGGGCAAAGTATCCGGGGACAAGAAGGAGGGGGCAAGCGTCGAGGCGCGTCCAAGTACCTCCAACTTGGTCTCGGGTACGGAACCCTCAGGAGGAGCAACTGGAGCCGACTCCAGCAGCAACACACCTCCACCCGTCCGGGGGACGTATGGAGTCTCGAGGGGCAACAGTCGTGTTGCAGGACCATCGAGAGGCAGGAGCACCACTACCTGCCAACCATCTGCCCTAGACAGCAGAGGTCGTGGTCGTGGTGGTCGAACACGACCAGCAGGGGGACGCGGCAAGAGAGGCGCTGTGCGAAGGCCGGTAAATCTACCGACCCTAGCACAGGAGCACTCCAGCAGGAAAGCCGCAAGCAACCTGCTCAACAAAAACAATTAATCCCCCCCCCCCCTTCCCCGTAAGAAACAGACACAACCCACCAACACATATATCCTCCTATCCCTTCCCTCCTAATTTAGAAACTTTCTCCCAACCCTTCCCTTCCCAATCCCCAAACCCAACAACATAATGATTAAGGTGATACAAGTAAACCTCCAGCACTCAAAGGCAGCCTCAGCTGCCCTTTGCCAAAGATTCCTCTCTGGGGACCTGGACATCGCCTTGATCCAAGAACCGTGGGTGAATAAAACCACAGTAATGGGGCTAAACTCGGCAGGTAAGATATTAAGTAACACCTGCGGAGTGAGGCCAAGAGCATGCATGCTCTTCAAGAGAGGCATAAATTACCTCCCGATCCCTTCTCTGTGTACAGATGATGCTGTTGCAGCGTATATAGACCTACCCGGGGGGAAAGGTGGGGAGACATTCATAGTCAGCTCCATGTACCTTCCCGGTGAGGACCAGGATCCGGTGAACAAGGTGACGCCGGTAATGGAATACTGTCTGGAGAGAGAAACCCAGCTGCTGGTGGGTACCGACTGCAACTCCCACCACACATCATGGGGCAGCTCCAACACGAACGCCAGAGGTGAGTTACTGTTTGACTACTTGCTCACTAATAATCAATTTGTTCTTAACGTGGGTAGCAAACCAACCTTTACCACACGTTCTAGGCAGGAAGTACTAGACATAACTTGGTGTTCAGGTAATCTCGCACACCGAGTGACCAATTGGCACGTCTCAGATGAGCCGTCCATGTCCGACCACACCCACATTAGGTACGACATACTATGCTCGGGAACAAAGGAACCGAACACCTACCGTGACCCCAAGGGAACAGACTGGGAGGGCTTTAGGAACTCCCTTAGGTTATACCTTGGAGATTTTAAATACATCAAAACTGTGGACCAAGTGGAAGCCGCAGCAGAGGACTTAGGCAAAAGCCTAATGAATGCGTATCTAGAAAATTGTCCTCTTAAGACCACTAAGAGCAACAGGAACGCGCCTTGGTGGAACAAAAACCTGGAGCATCTGAGGCAAAGGACCCGTGCCTTATTTAACAAGGCAAAAAAAGACAAGAACTGGGATGCTTACAGGAAGGCGTTAACACGTTTCAATAGGGAGCTCAGGAAAGCAAAAAGAAGATCCTGGCAAAAATTCTGCGGGTCCATCAAAGACACTGCCCAAGCTGACAGGATCCATAAAATACTATCCAAGACACCTGAATCCCATCTAGGCCTGCTAAGGAAAGCGGATGGATCTTTCACAGAATCTCCGGAGGAAACACTGAGACTGCTTGCTCAAACGCACTTTCCGGAATCCGTGTACATTAATAACGAAAGAGAACTCCAGGTCAGTAAGTCTCCGGAAAGGAGACCGAGGAATGAAGACTGGAGGAGAGCTTCCGTTATTTTTCGTCCCCAGCAGATAAGTTGGGCAATTAGGAGTTTCAAGCCTTATAAATCTGGTGGGGTCGATGGTATCTTCCCGGCTTTGTTGCAGCGGGGCGAAGATATCATCATCTCTACGCTGATAAAACTATACCGTGCAAGCTTTGCTTGGAGTTATCTGCCATCAGCGTGGACTCGGGCGAAGGTCACTTACATTCCCAAGGGAGGGGACAAAGACAAATCGCAGCCCAAGTCCTACAGACCGATAAGTCTCACCTCATTCCTATTAAAAACGATGGAAAAGGTGTTGAACAGTCACATCAGGGCAACATACCTCGTTGAAAAACCCCTGAGTGCAAGACAACATGCCTACCAAACAGGCAAGTCCACGGAAACGGCACTTATTGACCTGGTGGACAGAATTGAGAAAGCCATAGAAGACAAAGAAATTGCACTCTGTGCCTTTCTCGATATCGAAGGGGCGTTTGACAACACCAACTTCGATGTTATAACACGTAGCATGGTGAATCGTGGAATCGACGACACCACCACCAGATGGATGGGATCCATGCTACAAAATCGGACTGCAACAACAACGTTGATGAACAAAACCCTTCATTATAGAATGACCAGACGATGTCCACAGGGCGGAGTCCTATCACCCCTTCAATGGTCATTGGTTGTTGACAGTCTCATCTGCGAGCTCAATGAAGCCAGATTTCTGACTCAGGGTTACGCAGATGACATAGTAATAATCATCATCATCAGCCCATTTAAGTCCCCACTGCTAGGGCACTGGCCTCCCTCAATCACATGAGGGGTAATTGCCATACTCAGTAATAATGGTCATAGGAAAATGCCCTAGCACCATTTCCAATCTTATGCAAAGGGCCCTACGAATAGTAGAAAACTGGTGCACGAGACACGTGCTAACAGTCAATGCACGTAAGACGGTCTTAATCCCGTTTACCAAAAGAAGGAAACTAGAAGCGCTCCACGCCCCAACACTTCTTGGTACGAAGCTATGCTTGTCCAACGAGGTCAAATATCTCGGAGTCTTTTTAGACCAAAAACTAACATGGAACAAGCATCTCGACTACATCACTAGAAAGGCAAAAATTGCGATGGGGGCAAGCAGTAGGTTGGTGGGGCTAAAATGGGGGCTACGGCCCATGGCCGCACTCTGGATTTATAAAACCATAGTGAGGCCGATCGTCACTTATGGCTGCTGTGTGTGGTATAAGAAGACGCACCAACTTAACTGCGTAGAGAACCTCAGCAAAGTTCAAAGAACAGCCTGCCTTATAGCCACCGGCGCGCTTTCGTCCTCTCCCTCTGCAGCACTGGATGCCCTCCTGAACATTCCACCTCTGCACATTCACGTGCAGATGGAAGCGAGGATGGCTATCACGAGAGCGAAAATCAGAGGGAGGACGAGATGGCAATCTAGGGTCATGAGAAACCTCTACAACGAACTAATGAAAAGTCCGGTCATGGATATGCCCTCTGACTCCATGGTCCGTGAACACCGCTTCGATAAGCGGTTTACAGTCTTGTTACCGAGTAGACAAGACTGGGAGGCTGGAACTCCCGGAAATGTTAAACAGAATGACATCGTTTGGTATACGGATGGCTCCAGGAAGCAGGGCATATCCGGGGCGGGATTTTGTAATGATCGCTGCGGAATACGCAAATTCGCCAACCTGGGTCGCTATACCACGGTGTACCAAGCGGAAGTCTTCGCAATAATTGGCTGTGTCCAAGAGAGTCTACAAATGAATCTCCAGAATAAGAAGATATTCATCTTCTCAGATAGTCAAGCTGCCCTCAAGGCGTTAACATCCTGTGAACTTGACTCCAAACTCACTAGCGAGTGTGTCCTGCTCCTAAACCAGCTTGGCAATGCCAACATCGTAAATCTGATTTGGGTACCGGGACACTGTAATATCAGAGGCAACGAGGTCGCTGACGTGCTAGCAAAGGCCGGGGCAGAGAGCCCACTACTCGGACCGGAACCAATAAGTGGCGTTCCAGCCTGCATGGTCAGGTTCGAGTTAAAAGAGTGGGAGCATAAGCAAAGCACTGAATATTGGAAAAGACTACCTCGACTAGAACAGTCTAAGGCGTTGATACAGGCGTTCGATCAGAGACGAGCTGTAGAGATAACAAAACTGAGTAGAGGACATGTTAGGGCACTCACTCGGACCCTCACAGGGCACTGCAAATTAAACAAGCACCTGCACAACATGGGCCTTACAGATACCAAAATCTGCAGGTTCTGTCGCGAGGACGAGGAAACGATTATCCACGTCCTCGGCGAGTGCATGGCGCTGCACCGCTGCAGAAGCCGGCACCTGGGAGCACACATGATCACGGCTGACGAGATCAAGAGCTCCCCCATCAGCTCCATTCTCGGGTTTATCCTGGAACTGGGGCTGCATGAGGTGCTGTAATAGGTTACGGGGCTGCCACAATAGATCATCTATTGGTCACAGTGGCTATGAGACGCAGGGCTCACCCCATTTCTATCAAATAACAGTCGTCACTGAGACTCTGCTGGTGGAAGAAAGGATTAATGCCGGGAAATCCTTAACCCGGTAGAACCGAAACGTCATAATTGCCTGCTGCCAATCCATCAAAGACGTCTTAAGTGTGGCGGGCAAAGACATGATCGCACTTGTGGGTGAAATTCCCGCAGAACCCGCAAGTCAACCGGATCTTAAGGCCCTAATAGGCGAGGCGGTTAAAACCGAGGTCCGCCCTGTCCTTGATTTGGTTGCGGATTTTACGTCTAATATCCCACAGCCTCAGACACCCGGAGGCCTCACCGAGACGGTTCAGGTTGCACTCAATCAAGAGATACAAACCTTCCGCAAGGAGTTTGAGCTCCTTCGCGAGACCGTCCGGGAGGAGATACGGGAGTCTCGGGCAGACTTCATTGCGGCACAATTTGACGCCGGCGTACAACCTCTCCCAATACCAGCCCTGCAGAGTACCTTCGCCGAAATCGCTGCGTTACCACCACGTCTAGCCCCTAAAACGCCAAAACCACCACTAGCGCCTAGACCAGCCGTGTTCATAAAGGCCATTGACCCAACCGACCCCCCAAAAGAACCCATCGACGCCATAAATAAGTGGAAGGCGGCATCGTCCTTCCGCAATACCGGATATGCACCTGAGCGTATCATACCAATACGGGATGACATGTTCAAGGTGGAATTTGAGACACCTTCCATGGCAGAACGCGTGGTCGAATGGGCAGCAGAGGCGCAAATGGGTTCCACACGTTTTGACGCATCCCTAGCTCGACGCAAGAACCCCCTAATGATCCTTAAAGGGGTCCCTGTTGATGTTCCAACTAGTGAACTCATCAGCGTTGTCGAGGGTCAAAACCCTGTGAAGGACCTAAGATTGTGCTACCTTACAGCCAATCGAAACCCCCTGCTATATAACGCAGTGATAGAGGTGTCTCCGGAGACCAGGAGACAGATCATTGAGCGGGGCGGGCGTCTGGGAGTGGAACATCAAAAAGTCCACGTTTCGGACCAGACCCGCTTCGTCCAGTGCTTTGCCTGCCTGGGCTTTGGACACACCCGTGCGAAGTGCGCAAAAACATCGAGCCGTCCTTGCAGTTTCTGCGCTGAAGAGGGACACCAGTTCGCCAGTTGCCCCAAAAAGTCGGAGAAACAACAAAACCCGACTTGCTTTAACTGTAAGGCGGCCAACCTGCGGAACCTAAGTCACTCGGCGACCGATAGGACTCAGTGTCCTCTTATTAGGCAAGCCATAGCCAGAGCCGATAGCGGCACAGCCTATGCAGATCACCCCTCCCCTCCTGTACCCCCATTGCCACAAAAACGGCACTCGATAAGTGCTACCCAAAATAGCCGTCGTCTGCAAACTTCACTAGACAATAGTGATGTTTTTGCAGATGCTAGCCAATAAGTGAAGCCAACCCCACTATCCCAAATTCCACTATCTAATCAAAACCCCATCCCGAATTTGTCTATCCAATTCCATCCACAACTTCCTCCTCCCAAAATAAAAACGGCAACCTCTTTATCCCAAATCCCCAAATTCACCACTTGCCCCTTTTCACAAAACTCTAGCATCTAGTCTCTGCATAGCATAAAAAACAGATATCCAAGATCCTGGACTTCCATATCCGGGGACCCGTCAGCGCCCTCTGGAGAGGGCAATAAAAAAAAAAAAAAAAAAAAAAAAAAAACCTAACTCAACCAATATTTGTAATTTTGTAGATTTCAGTAAGTATTACAACAATATGAGTTGGGTTCTTTTTTATGTGGTAGGTGGCAGACGAGCAGACGGATCACCTTATAGGAAGCGATTGCCGACGCCCATGGACACCCGTGACACCAGTGGAGTCACAAGTGCGCTGCCAACCTTTGAACCCGCCTTTCCTGCTGCTTCACGCCGGTTTTCTTTGAGGCCATGGATTAGTCGAGCCAGCCCATTCATGCCGAAACGTGGCTCTCCCACGACCAATATCATTAGAGAATTCCGATGCTACGTACAAAAAAAATGTCTTCGAACCTAGGTTTAGACCTATGTTCGACGACATTTTTTTAAACCTTATGCCTGAATACCGCCATCTATCGGATTTTCCATTTGTGAAAACCCTTATTGGCAAACATTTCTAACCTGCTCAACATATTATATTACACTTGAGTGAACTACTTAATCCTTCTCTTTTCCAGTTAATGTGGGCCAAACTCCGTAGAAGTCAATTGGTCCTTTTGACCCGCATTCGTCTATCGCTTTTGCACAGCAAAAAGATTTTCAGTTGGTAGAAAATGTTTCCCTTTTTTATGCAATAGTAGACTGATGAGAAGACAAAATATATCTGATGGTACCGTGAAACCTTACATCTTTGCCCATATCTTTCGTAAGATTTTACTTTTTTCCAAAAATATTCAGTCCTCCATGGTAGTTGCTAAAGCCTTAATGGTTACTCTATGCAACGAATACCTCTCAAAACCAAATTATAAAATTCCTCACAGATGCTGCGAAAAAAATCAATATATACGCGGGTAAAGTTATCTCCACTTTCTTACATCTTTACCCATCCTAAATATCTCAGCAACTATAAGCCCTATGACTTTGATTTTAAGATATAAATTTTAGCAAACGTGCGAAGTTGTTTACCGTAACTGTTTCAAATAAAAAAAACAAAATTTAAAAAACCCCCGACGGCGGCCATCTTGGATTTGAAATTTGTCACAACAAATATATTCTGCTACTCAAGCCGTTTTATATGATACCCTTATTGTGGGAGTTGCGTTAAAACATACAATCCATATCTTTGTGACGGCGGCCATCTTGGATCGATTTTTATCCAACATGTTTAAGAACACTCCCGCCTTATTCATCTTTCAAACAAAATAAAAACAATAGCTAAATCGGTTCATTTGTTCCGGAGCTACGATGCCATAGACAAATACACAGACACACACACACACACACACACATACACACACACACACACACACACACACACACACACACACACACACACACGTCAAACTTATAACACCCCGTCGTTTTTGTGTCGGGGGTTAAAAATAGCTTAATTGTATACAGAATATTGTCTTTAGAAATCTAATCGACTTTTTATTTGTTAGATGTTTAATCTTAATCAACATTTTATCTACGAATTTGAACTATCTGGATATGGAATACAATATGTAAATATTCTTACTGGTACACACACAATAAATGACAAATAATGTAATAATAATATGCATCTTATTTATCTCAAAAAAATCGTAGAAATCTAGGAAAAAACCTTAAACACGTTATTTTACACTTTTAAGTTCGTGGTTTTTGAAGGCAGTTTTTTTTCGTAGATTTTTTTTACTAATATTTAATAGGTCCTATCTAAAGGAGTACCTGCGCTGTAAAAGTAACACCACTGGAAATATTTGCTCTGTAACTTTGGCTAACAAGGTTCGACCCAAGGGTTAATCACTTATTTAACTCAGGTTCAGTGTAATCGTTCTTTCGGACCGGCCAGTGGAATCATTTGCATAGTTTCCCGTTATCTTCTTGGACCGGACCGGGTGCCTATCGAACATATACACGTTAATGGCCTACGTTTTGGTTGATAGTTGCGTTACTGGATTAGGGGTTTAGGGGTAAATTTGAAAAGGATTGGAAAATTTTGGCTCTTAATTAATTTGCCAAAGAAATCTCCCATTTGCTTCCTTTCGGTTAAGAGGTAGGGGTAGGTAGGGGTAGGCTAGGCTTAGTGACCCCCCCGCCGAGGGATGCAATGCCTCCCCCTCCTCCCCCCCCTCCATCCAGCAAGGGGAAGGGGGCAGGGAAACGCACGAGGACCCCTGCCCCTGCAGCCGCCCCTGAGCCGGTGCCTTCCACCTCGAGGGCGCCGGAGCCGGCACAACCCGCGGTGCCCCCCCCGCCTCCGGAGACTGACGTGCTCCTCCCATCCACCACCCCAGCCAACTCGGGATGGAGGGAGGTCACGTCAAAGAAGACGAGGCAGGCGGCCATGAAGGCCGCGAAGCAGGCGGCGGCAGCCGTCCCCTCGCCTCTTGGGACCACCAAGGGGAAGAGGCAGAGGAGGAAGAAGACGGCTTCTGTGCCGGCCACATCCCCCCCCTCCGTCGCCGAGAAAACTGGGTCTTCTGCAACCCCCTCGGCACAGGCAGCCAAAGCGGCACCATCGGCGCCAAATAAAAGGCGGAGAGTCCGCAACGGGAGCGCCGTCGTCGTCACACTGACGGAGGAGGCGACTTCCAGGGGAGAGTCTTACGAGTCCGTACTCAAGCGGGCTCGTGAGACTCTCGGAGACGAGGCGGCGCAGGGCTCGAGATGCCGCGTGACAGCTGCGGGGGGAAGGCTTTTCTCCTTCCCAGCCGCCAAGAAGGAGCAAGCCAACTCCTTTGCGGCCAAGTTGAGGGAGGTGGTGTCGGATGTCGCCAGGGTGGCGCAACCCATCCGCACCACCTCTCTCCTGGTGACGGAGCTCGACGAGTCCGTCACCAGCGAGGAAGTGGCCGCCAAGATCGCGGCCGCCGGTGGGTGCCCGGCCAGCGAGGTGAAGGCCGGGAAACTCGTCACCGGCCGAAGGGGCCTGGGATCAGTCAGAGTCCAGGTCCCCACCGTGGCGGCGAGAGCGGTCCTTCGGACCGGGCGCGTCCTTGTCGGATGGACGTCGGCGTCGGTTCGCGAGATCGAGCAGGGGCCGCTCCGGTGCTTCCGGTGCCTGGGCACCGGCCACACCAGGCCCCTCTGTCCCGCTGCTGCCCCTAAGGAACACCTTTGCGTCCGGTGCAGCAAGCCGGGACACATAGCCGCTGGCTGCACGGCGGAGCCCCACTGCGCCGTTTGTGCCGAGAGCGGCCGGCCGGCGGGGCACCGCATGGGGGGAGGAAAGTGTAAACCTCCCCCAAAGAAAGGTAAATTGCCGTCGGTGCGTCCGGCGGCGGCGACACCCGCGCCCGCCGATGGGCCCGTTCCGGCGGCGCGAGAGGAGGGGGCGGCGATGGAGGAATGATGGACTCAGTCCCGACATTATTCCTCCAAATAAACGCCAACCACTGCCGCTCAGCTCAGGACATGGTCACCCAAGTCATGGCTGAGTGGCAGGTGGACGTAGGCGTGGTGGCGGAGCCGTATTACGTCTCCGCCAACTGGTTGGCGAGCTCTGACGGGCTCGCCGCGGTCTTCGCCCGTCAGGGCTCACCGTTTTTCCCCCTCTCTCTGGTGGAGAGGGGGTCGGGGTATGTCGTCGCCATGGCTGGCCCCTATGCTGTGGTGGCGACATATTTTTCCCCTACTCGCCCCTTCAGGGAGTTTGAGGACTTCCTCAACTCCCTGACCGCGGTTTTGGGCCGACTGGCACCGCGGCCGGTCATACTGGCTGGCGACCTAAACGCCAAGTCGGTTGCGTGGGGCAATCCCCGCTCCGACTTGCGCGGACAGGCGGTCCAACTATGGGCCGTCGGGTGTGGGTTGGCCCTCGCAAATCGGGGGTCGGTCCACACCTGCGTTCGGCAGCACGGGGGGTCGGTGGTGGATGTCACCTTCGCCACCGCCGCCCTGGCCGACCGGGTCGCCGACTGGAGGGTGGACCTGACAGAGTCCCTGTCGGACCACAGATATATTAGATTTGTGGTCCGCGGGACGTCCACCCTCCCGCCCCCGCCGCCGCCGAGATCGCCGTTCCCCAGGTGGGCACTGTCCCGCCTGGACAAAGGCCTGGCCCGCGAAGCGGCCCTAGTCCAGGACTGGATTTCCCCGGTCCTGGACGACGACGCCGATGCGGCTGCGGAGGGCCTTCGCCAGTCCATGACCGAGGTATGCGATTTTAGCATGCCTCGGTCACGCCGCCCCGACCCCAGACACGCCGTGTACTGGTGGTCGGCCGAGCTCGACGCCCTCCGTGCGGAGTGTTTCTCCGCCCGGAGGGCCTACACCCGGAGCCGGCGGCGGCGGCGGCGGGACCAGGAGGAGGAGGCGCGCCTCTACGAAGTCTTTCGGGACAGGAGGCGCGCACTCAAGGGCGCGATCGGCGAGGCCAAGGATCGCGCCCGCGAGGAGATGCTCCAGAGTCTCGACGACGATCCGTGGGGGCGGCCGTACAAGGCGGCGCGGCAAAAGCTGCGCCCCATTGGCCGCCCCGTCACCGAGACCCTGGAGCCGGGGCTCTTGGGGCGGGTGGTGCAGGGGTTGTTTCCCCCCTGCGACCGCTCGTTTGTCCCCCCCCCGATGCCTCCACCATATGGACTATACCAGTTGGTGGAGGCCCCCCCGCAGGTCACGACGACGGAGCTCGGAATGGTCGAGCTCCGACTGCGGGGGAAGAAGACCGCCCCCGGGCCGGATGGAGTCCCGGCCCGCATCCTCTCCATCTGCCTCGGGCAGATGGAGGAGAGGATCCGGGGCCTCTTTGACCGGTGCCTCCGGTCAGAGAGGTTCCCCCGGATCTGGAAGGAGGGCCTGCTGGTCCTCCTTCGTAAAGAAGGTCGGCCGGCCGACGACCCGTCGGCCTATAGGCCGATCGTGCTGCTGGACGAGGTGGGGAAGATCTTCGAGAAGATCATCGCTTCCCGCCTCGTCCAGCACCTCGAGGAAACTGGGCCTAACCTCAGTGAGGCCCAGTACGGGTTCAGGGCCGGTCGATCCACGATCGACGCCCTGTCCCGGCTCCGCTCCCTCTGCGAGGGAGCGTCGAGCAGGGGGGAGGGGTTGTTGGCAGTCTCGTTAGACATCAAAAAATGCCTTCAACTCCCTCCCCCATGCAGTTATTATGGAGGCACTCCGGTATTTCCGGGTGCCTCCATACCTGATAGGGCTGGTCGGCGACTATCTCGCCGACCGGTCCGTGGCGTTTGTTGACGCCGCTGGTTCTGTCCAGCGGCGTCAGGTCGTATCCGGTGTTCCACAGGGGTCCGTTTTGGGGCCCCTGCTCTGGAACATCGGGTACGACTGGGTGTTGCGAGGCGCGCTTCTCCCGGGCATGGGTGTCATCTGTTATGCAGATGACACCCTAGTCACCGCCCGGGGGAAGTCCTTCCGGGATGCAGCGCGCCTCGCATCGGTCGGCGGCGATTTAGTCGTCGGCCGTATCGGCCGGCTGGGGCTAAATGTAGCCCTGGCCAAAACCGAGGCCCTTTACTTTCCCGGGCCTCGGGAGAGCCGACCACCCCCCGGCGCAGCCATCCGCGTCGGGGGGGTGGACATCCCGGTGGGGGCCGAGATGAAATATCTCGGCCTCACACTGGATCCGCGCTGGCACTTTGGCCCCCACTTTAGGGGGGTGTCAGCGCGGGTCCTAAAGGCGGCAGACCACCTTTCGTGGCTGCTGCCAAATCTGGGAGGGCCTGGAGAGAGGTGTCGGCGGCTATATGCCGGCATCCTCCGCTCCATGGCCCTCTACGGGGCCCCGATTTGGGCGGAGGCCCTGAGCAGGAGGGGCAATGCGGCCCTCCTAAGGAGGCCGCAAAGGGCCATTGCCCAGCGGGTCGCGAGAGCCTACCGAACGGTAGGCTTCTCCGCGGCCTGCGCACTCGCCTCCACCCCACCATGGGAGTTGGAGGCTGGAGTGCTGGCCGCCGTCTACGAGTGGACGGCGGCCAAGCGAGCGGCTGGCGATCCCTTCTGCCCCCGAGAAAGGGAGGCGAGAAGAAAAGAGGATCGCCAGCAAATGACGGATGCATGGACGGCCTCTCTCCAAGTGGAGAGGTACGGCCGTCCCACGCTCGCGGCGCTCGCCCCGGTCTTGGACCGGTGGCTCGAGCGCCCCCACGGGTTTCTGTCCTTCCGGACGGTGCAGGTACTTACCGGGCATGGTTGCTTCGGTAACTACCTGCACCGAATTCAACGGGAGGACACTCCTATGTGCCACCAGTGCGGCGCTGCGGAGGACTCGGCGCACCACACTTTGGTGGTGTGCCCGTCCTTCGACCAACAGCGGTCCGCGCTGGTCGCGGAGGTCGGACATGACCTCTCGTTGTCCAGCATAGTTGTAGCTATGCTGGATAGGGAGAGTGCATGGTCGGCCTTCGCCCACTTCTGTGAGGAAGTGGTGGCGCAGAAGGAGGCGGCGGAGCGGGAGCGCGAGTCTAACCCCCTCGCAGGCCCGCTTCGAGCAAGGAGAGGACGAGTTCGGCGGAGAACTCTTCGTCCTCTCCGTGGAGGTGGCCAGCCGGCAACAGGGACGGGGGTCCCTGTGCCGGCACTGCCATTGGCACCTCCACCGCTCGTTGGGGACGGCTCAGCTCTTCCGGCTGTCCCCACCACCCCTCCTCCTAGTCTGAGGAGGGGCGTGGCCGCACACCCCGTGTAGGGGCCTGTGGGGGAGTGGGGTTGCGGGGAATAGCCTAGTGCAGTTCCCGTGACCCCATTCTATACCCACGGGTGGTTGAGCCCCGGGAGTTTTAGTGGGTATGCCCTCAGGCCGCTTCTTGTTAGAAGAAGCGGCCCGGAGGGTGAGTCCCACAGTACCCTGTCGCCCCCCGGCGGCAGGGTCTGCGTAATGTATTTCTCCCGGGAAAACAAAAAAAAAAAAAAAAAAAAAAAAAAAAAGGCTAGGCTTAGTGATCATCTGAAATTGCGTCACATGAATAGTTTTTTTTTGGTGAAATGACTTTTTAATCTTAGCCTGACGTCGCACTTGGTAGTGACCCAAGGTTCGATCCCGTACCCTGGACAAACATTCGAGTGATGAAGACTTGTGATTGTTTAGTTTCTGCGTGTTTTATGTGATAATAGTTAATAATTTAATAATTCGACTGTGGTCTGATATCATATATCTGATTAAAAATAATATGTTAAAAACACTATTACATAAATTAGACTAGTTATTTACGAAATTTCTACCATGTACCTTATTTTTGAGTTTCTAGAGTCTCTAAAAAATAAGGTACATGGTAGAAATCTCGTAAATGACTATTCTTATGTAAGTGACCATGAAAGTTTCAAAAAATATACTATTACTTAAAAATTAGTACTGTAATGCATAAATATTTAATTACAAAATATTTAATTATTATAAACGCCCTGTTGGTCTAGTGGTACCTAGGACTGGGCCGTGATCTCGGGGTCCTAGGTTCGATTCCCAGGTCAAGCGAAAAGTATGTTTCGAATTTGTCGAACATAGCTAAGGTTTGTTGACACCAATCCGCATTTCGCAAGCGTGGTGATTAAGCCTAATCCCATCATAGTAGCAATAACTTGATTTCTATGTTGGAGGCCTTTGCCCTGAAATGGGATAGTTTATAGGCTGATACTTTTTTTTACTTTTTAAATTTTCGTTAATCTCGGTTGTCTGTCATGTTTAAAGAGTTACTTCCTCAAACGGTAAGCGCAAGTTTACTCCACCAAACTTGTAATGAATCGAAAGTCCCCCCCCCCTTCCCCTCCCACTTCTTCTACTTCTTAATACGTTCTGCAATCCCACGCGAGCAACTAGCAGAGGCAAGTCATTGAACCAACTCAGTGATAAGATTAAGAGGAAGGCAGTGAAGCATCTGCATTCTATCTTCAAACTTTGAGGGAATGCTCATTGAAATAGTCGGTAGAAGCTAAACGTATCTCCAATAATAGTTGGATTTTTAATTTAGCATATTTGGGTTGCTGGTAAAAAAATAATTAAATCAGCTCATTTGATAAACCATCTCTTAAAGTATCCTCTGAGTAAATTTATGGCCGTGTGGTCCTCGGCAGAGTAGAATAGGCCACCCTCACTCTTACCGAGGTGTCGTAAAAGGCGACTAAGGTAAAGCTGCTGACATGATCATCAGCACCCAGAGAAGGAAAACTCTGCATTTATATCAAAACCCTCATCAACCCGTCTGCCAAGCGTGATGAGTATAGCAATTACCCCTCATGTGATGGAGGGAGGCCCGTGCCCCAGCAGTGGGGACTTAAATGGGCTGACGACGACGACGACGACGAAATTTATGAAAAACCAAATAAAGTACTTTGCATTTCGTTATCTAAAATATCGACAAATTTAAAATAACTATAAAATCGCAGGTCATACTGTTATAAACACTAAGTTGTACTTCCATGCATTTTGCTTGCCAGTGACTGTTTTGAAAATCTATAGCTGAAGCATTGTTTTATTTCCAACAAAAATGTATTGGACTACTTGATAGGAAGACTCCATAATCACATTATTACATAGTGAAATAAATAAGTGGATTTTTATTTTATGAACGTCTTATGACTATTTATTTGCATCTAATTACAAACAGATGTAGTCTTAAAACTGCCAAGCTTCTTTACTTACACACCACTATACTGTGTCCTCCGCAACTTTCAATACACGAATGAACTTCCAGGATTGTTTCGTTACGTTAAAAACTTCCAGTCAAATAGGTTAAACTGGAATTAAGCCGCGAGTGGAAATTTCCAGTGGAAACTCAGGGGAAACTAAATATACTATGAACAAAGGTTTAATTTAAAATTCTGTAGTTTTACACCCGGTACCTGGCTTGACCGAGCTATGCGAAAGTAGCTCAGTCTATTATGAAGTAGAATAAAATAATAGAGCCTTTGAAATCTTACTAAAATTCAAATAGTTATACTTGGAGTTTGTTTGACCTGATTTTTTTATAAGTTTCAAAGTTAATACAAAACTTGAGCGTAGACCAGTACTATGGGTTTCTGATGGAACTTTCTACCATGTGACTCAGTTTTATAAAACGGTTTGACTGTAGTGGTATTTCCTGACAATTACGACATATGGACCTTCAAGAGAAGAGCTTATTAACCACTCCTTTCTAAAATGCCGACTATGCATTAGTGGTCTTTTGAGCTCGCAGATGTTCATGGGCGTCGATGATCTGGATCACTTACCATCAGGTGACGCGCTTGCTCTTTTGTCGCCTCTAACATAAAAAGCCTTATGAGAAATTTATGAGTCATATAATATATATGATCTGCCGTTGACAGGCTGAAAAGGGTCTGGTCTAATCGCAATATCACTAAAGCCACGAGAGTCCGCCTCATGGGAAGCTTAGTCTTTCCGATATTTCTGTACTCACGGGCGCGGGCGCTCACCAACTCGTTGGACAGACCTCATTAGGGCTGTAACACAGACATGAATTGTCCACTCCCGAGACGCTGTGGACCGCAACAAGTGGAAACACATCGAGCGAGCTGCTTCAGCACACGATAATGTCACATCATCAACCAAGACCACTCTATCAAGAGTGAACGACTAAGGAGGATAATATATATAGATAGATATATTATATTGCACAAAATACACAACGAAATTCCTAGGCATTACAGAAATTTTGTGTGAAATTTCGGCGGTCTTATCGCTGAAAGCGATTTCTACCAGACAACCTTCGGTTAAAGTAGGTGGTGCAATATTCAATAAGGAAAAAAAATTAAAGAGATAAACTGTAAATTTTAAAATATAACTTATAACCCTAATATATAAATAAAATACAATATTATAAACTAATAAATAAGTTATGCTCGAATAAAATAAGATAACAGACTACATACATATACATAATATTATATTATATTTTATGAGTAAGAGAGTACGAGTTATATACCTAATATGGATTGCATCCAAGAAATTCACGAGGTCATCGGTTCACCTTGTGGGGGCCCTGCCACTGCTGCGACTGGCATCCACTCAAGGACTGATTCGCTCCAACGTCCATCATTTCTCATAATGTACTCTGTCCTCTACCAACTGAGGATGCTGCTATTTGAGCTGTGTCTGTGGCCTTAGTCCTCCTGTGGATTTCATCATTCCTAATACGATCACACAAAGATATTCTTGGCATACTTTTACTGTATGTTTCGAATGATGTCTACAGCATAGGTAACCATTGATGAGTTATAGGTTGAAAAACTTTTATTACTAACATTTTCCCGTGGCTTTGCTCATACCTATGTCACTGTCCATTTACAAATCATCATTATTAAAAAATCACGTCAATCCGTCACAGACAAACAGACAGACAGACACACACACTTCTATATTTATCGTATTAGTCTGGATAAAGATCGTCAGACATAATACGAAGTAAAGTGTATTAAACATTGCTTTGTGACGCATATGTATAGCCATGCCCTTACAATCCCTACCTACATTTAAGGACAAGAGCTTAGGGAGAGGTCTTAGTAATGCGCTTATTCTATTTGGGGTGAAACGAGCTTTAACTGAGTTGAAACGGCTGTGGGTTCAATAACCCGTTTTTCAAGTAAATTGTTATTTACTGTGCTCCTTTTAACACCCTTATATGACAAGCAGCTTTATTACTTACTTCGCTGAATTACCGACCTTAATTGGATCTTGGCCTCGGACATCAAAGAGCCATGCCTCCCTGTCTTGTGTCAAGCTGAATCAGTCGGTCAACTTTAAGTTTTTTAGGTCTTTGGTAACTTTTGGAGGATGGAGTTCGAACAGAATTTAGAATAACTTTGAATGCTGATGTTTCCTTTCAGTTAAATACGCTAACTAAAGGATTCTGTAGTTCCTCTGTATGGATCATTGTTTTTTTCCCACCTAGTTTATTTCGTGTCTTGTGCTAATCAAACAATCTGAACTGAATATGATCGTTGCCAGCCTTAAAATATCAACCTTCTCGCAGCTCAATCATATGATTTTGACGATTAAGTAATGTCCTCCAAACCGATATTTCGGTCATGGCGGCCAATCTCAGCGATCAGCCATCGATGCAGGACATATTATAGTGCACAAGTATTTGCGCAGTAACTGCACTCTCTATTCCCATACCCTCTTATTTCGATGGGACACTAGTGTGACACGACCGAAGATGGATTAAGGTACAGGACCAACGGCTTAAAGTGCTTTCCGAGGCACGAGGGTACAAGACCGCCAACTTCCAGACTCCGGGCTGACACTGAAAACTTCTTAACAGAAACACTCAGGTACAAATTTTGGCCCGACCTGGGGATCAAACCCGGGACCCCAAGCGCAGCCGTCGCTTTAGAGTGCGACCCACTAACCACTGCGCCAACGAGTCAGTCATAAAATACGGTGTATATGAAACAGTACTTAAAAATCGCTCCTCTCACCGCTCGCTCGCTCGCTCACCGTCGCTGTATGCGACTTCCCACGAGGCAGAGTGAAGTGCCCTCAGTCGCCGGCTGTAGGTCGTCGGTGTTTACACTAATTGCTCTAGACACTCTGACATTCCGAGATCGCAGTTGATTTAGATTTGGCGAAAGAGTGAGGTCGTAATGAAGCAAGGATGAAATCCACACGCTTTCCCAGTCATTTGGGGATATCGCTTACAACAATCTTGAAGGGTAAATGTGGGTGCTGATCGTAAGGATTAATGTCGTTAATCGCCTATGTGTAATCTTTTCGTTTCTAATGTATCCTCCAACCGATTACAGCTACGGCGGCCAATCTCAACGATCAGCCACGTATGCAGGATATAATTATAGTGCGCAAATGTATGCGCAAACACAAGTGCACTCTCTATTCCCTTACCCCCATATTAAGATGGGATACGAGCGTTACACGACCAGAGAGGGATTGGATGCAGGACCAACGGCTTAATGTGCTTTCCGAAGCATGGGCGTACAAGACCACCTACTTCTAGACTTCGGAACTAACACTAAGGATTTCTTACCGAAAACCTAGGTACAATTGTTTTCCGGACATTGGGATCGAACCCGGGACCTCCATCTGTAGCCGTCGCTTTAAAGTACGACCCATTAACCACTGCTCCATCGAGACAGTCAAATACTAAAATGTATAATGTATAGGAACCTAATCATTAACCATAAGAATCTAGTACCAAGAATTTTATACTTATCGGTTCTTTGGTATCTATACGATTTTTTGTGTAATAAAATTGATGAATGAATTCAGAGAACTTGTAAATTAAAATCAAGTTGATTTTGATATATTTATTGAACAAAAGAAGAAACACTTAAGAAAATAAATACAATAAAAGAGATCGCTCATGTGTAGCCGGCCTTTTTAAAAAGGAATACGCTTTTCTCTTGAAGGAACATCTTATAGTGCTTACAAAAAAAAACGGCAATTTGATACGTAAAGACCTATTATTATGAGAGAGGAAACTGATAACTCGATTGTTCTAATCCTATAATCCCCCATTCCACCTTTTATCTCTCAATTTCACCGAATGAATAACTTACACTAAACTTCTACGTAGTATCTTACTCTTCAGCGCTAAAACTAAAACTGAATCCCAAGTGCTTCCATTTGAAAGTCCTCAGTCTATGGTCCTTACATTTCCAAGGCATTAGTTTCATTGTTTTTGGTTGGCACCACGCCAAATACTTGCCATTCTTTGAAGATTGATGCCTTAATGTTGAGCAAAAACACTTTGGAAACATTACGAAGTTGGGATCTTCAAGGAACGGGGCAACTAAGGATAGTGGAGCATTTTTTTTTTCATTGTGATAGGTGACAGAGACCAGGGCTAACCTGATAGAAAGTCCATTGCCGCCGTCTATGGACATCTACAACTCCAGCGCTGCTAAACCTTTTAACTAAGGGGCGTTGCTAACTATAAGTAAATAATGCATTTAAAATATTTTCGACAGGCTTCGGGCGGGACTCGAGCCCACTTTTTTTTTTTATTGCTTATAGTAGGTAGACGAGCTTGCGGCCCATCCGATGGTAAACGGTAACCGCCTCTCATAGACATCAACAATGCCGGAGCACAGTCATGCCGCTGCCTACCGTGAGAGAAGAACTCTTTTCAAACCTCGTTTGAAAAAGGACATGTCATAGCGATCAGGGAACACCGCGGTTGGAAGGTCATTCCAGAGATTGCACGAGCGCGGGAAAAAGGAGATTTGTAGTAAGGTTTGGTTGATTGTAGAATGGTGACCCTGGTATGATATTAAACAGCTCCAAAGAGCACTCTCCATGGAAGAGCCTATAGAAGAGGCAAAGAGAGCCAAAATCTCTTCGCGACTCCAACGATTCCAATTTGTCCGTGAGATCGGGATCCCCGACAATCCGGACAGCTCGTCTCTGCAAGGCGTCAAATGGGTCAAGCTGATATTTAGGCGAGCAGTACTCCATGTGGGGTCGTACTTGGGCTTTATATAGTACAAGTCGTTGCCCAGGCGTGAAGAACCGCCTCGCTTTATTCAAGACACCCATCTTCTTGCTAGCGAGTTCTTTTGCTCACCGGTCGACTGCTTTACCGACTAAGAAACCGGAGACCTTGGTATGTCGACGAATTTTGTAAGTGCTTTTTGCTTTGCCGTGAGCCGGCGATAGTTGTATGTACGGTCTGCATCAAAAGTAGCTTAACACATTAGTACCATGTCAAATTAAAAGTTCTGCCTATTATAGACAAATTTTCAGGGGGTTCATAAAAATGTTACTTTGACATGGTAATAAAGTGTTAAGCAACTTTCGATGCTGACTGTACCTACAAATATCCAGTGGAAATATTATTACAAATATTTTTATCATCAGTAAAAATGAAACTGCTTAACTAATATGAATTTTTTGGCGAAAGCAATCTTTTGCAATTAATTCTTAAGTAAATAATGCACTTAAGGTGACGGGTAGGGCCCCCTTCCCCTGGATTGGGCCTCAGGTACCCTCACTCACGCAGCGAAACACAGCGCATGCACTGCTTCACGCCGGTTTTCTGTGAGAACGTGGTATTACTTAGGTCGAGCCGGCTCATTCATGCCGAAGCGTGGCTCACCCACTGTTATTTAATAAATAGTATAGCATGGTTATTTAATAAATTGTATAAGTGTTTGCCGAGAGATTGTAACCCCGAAATCTTTTAAAATAGATCCAGTTTAGTAGCAAAAATTAAAATTGATTGGAATCGCTACTGTGACCTACCCGTCACCTTAAAAATTGTTCAACAGTCTTCGGGTGGGAGTCGACAGTTTTAAGTGTATTATTTACTTAAGAATAAATTGCAAAAGATTCCTATACCCAAAAATATAATAGGTTGCTAGTTAGCTAGTTGCTAGTCTGCTGTGTTTCGCTGTGTGAGTGAGCGTACCGGAGGCCCAATCCGAGAGAAAAGGGGTCTTAAAGGTTGGCAGCGAATTTGTGACTCCATATAGGGTGTCCATGGGCGGCGGCAATCGCTTACCATCAGGTGATCCGCATGCTCGTCTGCCACCTATCACATAAAAAAATGAAGAAGCCATGTGTGCCCAGGTGTCACACATTGCTACTCTGCACTCTCTAAATTCGGTGGTGACTTTGGTCGTCAGAATAGGCCCCCAGTACGATTGAGGACGGACACGGACCACGGACATCTTAAGCAAGCCTGGCTGGAATGGCTCAAGATGACCATGTTTTTATTAAAAAAAAATTTAGAGCCGTTTTAGTGCAATGTCAGTTCCTATTGTTGGGAGACCTGGTTTTTCTACATGGGATGGCAGGTCGTGCTTGGGTCGCTGTGTAGGTCGTGACCTACTCTTAAGAGCTCTTTGAGTGAATAACTTTGATGTCACTCCTTTTGTTTTCACGAGGGTGACGTATGCTTAAGAGTTTGTGAATCATGAATGTTAGCAGTTACTAAAATGAATGAGTTGTCGTGTCAGTTTTGATCCTTGCAAACTTACATCGCAGAGTCGATTTTTAAATAACATGTATGTAACGTGCATGCGCTTTTTTTCGCTGAGTGAGTGAGGGTACCCATCCATAGGGAGGCCAAATCCAGAGGAATAGGGGTAAAAAGGTAAGCAGCGCACTTGTGACACCTCTGGTGTTGCAGGTGTCCATGGGCGGCGGTAATCGCTTACCATCAGGTGATCCGTCAGCTCGTCTACCACCTATATCATAAAAAAAAAGATAAACACTGTGACTTTTTTAAATACCCGAGGAATTTCTCAAGGGCATTATACCTATATACCTACGCTTCGGCATGAATGGGCCAGCTCGACCGCAGTGACGGAAAACCGGCGTTAAGCAGCACTGTGCTGTGTCTCGCTGCGTGAGTGAGGGTACCGGAGGCCCAATCCGGGGGAAAGGGGGTTTAAAGGTTGGCACCGCAAGTTGTGACTTCACTCGTGTCGCGGGTCTCCATGGGCGACGGCAATGGCTTACCATTAGGTGATCCGTCCGATCCGAAAAAACCTACTATATTATACCTCCAGGAACTTCAAGTCATCTTCCACAAATTGCATCACAGAGCTGATCACTTTTGTATAAAAAAAGTACTTATTTTTTGAGATTAGACCTTTCATGTTTCTTGATGCAATATTGAGAGGGATGGCTCAGTGGTTTAGAACACGCCTTCCATAAGGGGGGACCGGGTTCGAATTAAAGCATGCACCATGGATTTTACTAATTTATGTGCGTATTTCTACCATTAGCTCGGCGGTGAGGGAAAATATCATGAGGAAACGTGCACGTTTCCGATATGTTGAGGATCGACGGCTGGACCAGCCTCTTTTATATTGCTTAAGTTTTTATACTTTTTACTGGTTTTGATAGATTCTGCCGTCCGCTAACTAAATGTCGCTAAGCCACAGCGACTCCCTGTGGCTTAGCGACCTTTTAGTCAGCGGACGGTAGTATTATTGTAATGTCTTATTAGTATAGTATTATCTGAGACCCCCCACCTTGATCGTACAACCTGTGCGGATAAAGAATGGGATCAGAAATGGCGGCGCATCTATTCACTTCTCGCTCGCACACTATTTGCGTCTATACTCGCACCCCTCGAGTGCGCACCCCACGAGTCCGAGTATAGACGCAATCGTAAATATATAGTTTTTGCTGATATCTGTGGTTTATTGGCATCTGAGTGGATCCTAGTGAAGACTAGCGTTTGATATACAGTCCAATCGCCACAATATAGTTTTTAAACCATGTTTATCCTTGTGTAACCATGATTCAGTTGGTCTGGTTCCCTTGTTGGATTGCGAAGGTCAGTCGGTAGTCGCTTCATTGTAATTACCAGACTCCCCAAATCAAGAATATTGGTTCAAGCGTACCCCAACTCCAGAGCGACGGCTTTGGACGCAACTGGGAATTACACGCTAAGATGAGGAGGTTACTTGGGGGAAAACTATTGTTTTCATCAGTATCATGTCTGTCAGTATCATACTGCAGGACAAGCCTCCATCATAGAAATCAAGTCATTCCTACTATGATGGGTTGAGGCTTAATAAAAAGTATTTCTTTGACGTCTCTTCTTCTTTTTCTGACGTTTCGGCCGATAACATGTAAATTTTCTTTATTTTTATAATTTTATTTTTTATAATATATTAATTTTACCCCCTTACCGGTGTCTCCTTTTCTGTCTGCCACAACCACGCTTGCCTAATGTGGCTTGGTGATCACAAACCAGAGCTATGTTCGAAAAATTCGAAACATTAAAAATAAAGGACCCCGTTAAAAATCACGGTGTATTTTTACTAGTCTAATGAAGCCATTTTGTATTTTCATACTAAAGTGACCTTACACATTTCCATAACATAATTACGGCAACCTACGGCAACATAAGCGCAAGCGATCCTCTCTTAATCCTCCCCTTTCCGGCATTTGTCACTCTGCAAACACGCACGGAAAAGCCAACTATGCTCACGAAACAACGAAATCGTAAAACGAGATACGCACCCATGGGAGTGAGGAGAGAAGAAATTCCGTCCTCATTACACGAGGGCGGTAAGCCAAAAGGTACAATGGAAGCGTGACACAAAAATAATGTCGTCAGAACTAATTGTTAAGAGACTAAGGGACGCAGCGTCGCCGGGCCGGGAAATTGTATTAGACGCCAATGTAACGTGCCCCGTGGTATTCTGAGTGTAGGTTGTTATCGTATTGGGGGCTGCAGATTATTCTATTGGGGACTGTGACTCTATTCTGAAACATGTGGATAAAATATAGATAAGGCAGATTTTTAATAAGCAACAAGCAATTGATTGATATGAAATTAATAAAAATAAATATGGATACTTGTCACTCTTAAGCCAGCCAAAAGGCACATTACCTACAATATTAGCGTGACACAAAAATAATGTCGACAGAGCAAATTTTTAAGAGACTTGGGGACGAAGCGACGCAGACGCGTGCCGGGAAATTGTATTAGACGCCAATGTAACGCGCTCCGAGGTATTCTGAATGTAGAGCTATTCTGTTATTGTATTGGGGGCTATTGCTTATTCTATTGGGGGCTATTCTTTTACATGTGAAAAAATATTGTTACGCCAGTTTTTACTACGCAAGTGATTGTAATGCAATAAATAAAAATAAATATGGATATTTGTCACTTTAAAACTAGATAAAAGGCAGAATACAATATAAGCGGGACACAAAACAAAATCCCCAAAGTTATTTGTTAAGAAACTAAGACACGCAGGGTCGTTGGGCCATAAAATTATATTAGACGCCAATGTAATATGCCCCGTGGTATTCTGAGTGTGGGGCTGTTCTGTTATTGTATTGGGGGCTGTTGTTTATTCTGTCGGGGGCTGTGACTCTATTCTGAAACATGTAAAAAAATATTGATAAGCCAGATTTTATCAAGCAATTGATTGTTATGTAATTAATATATAAAAAATATATATAAATGAATGCACGTCACTTTAAAGCCAGATAGGTTTAAAGAATTTATTCTCATAAGAACTTAGTAAAAAATACAGTTCACTTAAAATGAGATATAACTAAAGCATGCAATAATAATATAAATGGCGCAGCGCAGCTCTGCTAACGAAACTATAATTTATATCTATGAAACAACATCTTGTATCATGATAATGTACGTAACACTTACACAAATTTTTGGATTGACGTTCTGTTGAACACAAAACAACCAATAGAGCACAATAGAATAGAAGCGTGACAAGGAGAAGAGATAAAAGTGTCCTAGAGAATAAAAAAAAAATACGCAAAATGAGAATATTGGCACAAAATAATAAACAAGTAATATATAGAGAATTTCGGCGGTAACTGACAATTTTATCGAAAAGTTCACTGACCTACCTAGGACATTATCTTATTATGTCTCTCCTGCAGACGTTCCGTATAGTCTGTCTCTGTCTTACGTCCAACTATGCCGAGATCACAGTCCGATCACGGTTATTTGGCACATGGCAAAAGTAGGAACTAATTTTGTTTTGACATTTGCGCATAGGAAAAACGTTGTACAACGCCCTCTTGTCAATGTCACTGAAATGCCTCCTGACTGTGGGAGAGCCACACTTCGGCATGAATGGGCAGGCTCGACCGGAGTGATACCACGGGCTCACAGAAAACCAGCGAGAAGCAGCACTGTGCTGTGTATCGCTGCGTGAGTGAGGGTATCCGGTACCCGGCCCGGCCCAATCCGGGGGAAGGAGGGGTTTAAGGGTTGGCAGCGCACTTGTGACTACACTAATGTTGCGGGTGTCTACGGACGATTGCAGCCTGCTTGCCATCAGGTGATCCGGCTGCTCGTTTGCCACCAACGTCAACGTCAGCCCATTTAAGTCCCCACTGCTGGGGTACGGGCCTCCCTCAATCACATGAGGGGTAATTGCCATACTCACCACGCTTGGCAGACGGGTTGGCGAGGGTTTTGATATAAATGCAGAGTTTTCCTTCTCTGGGTGCTGATGGTCGTGCCAGCTACTTTACCTTAGTCGTCTTTTACGACACCTCGGTAAGAGTGAGGGTGGCCTATTCTACTCTGCCGGGGACCACACGTTTGCCAGCAATCACATAAAAAAGAATTTTGGTAGGTCTGTACGCATACATGTCATGTGTCTAATGCACACTTGACATGTGTGCATGACATATGACTAAGCTGACTGCATAGTTTGTTTACCACGCGATTTAAGCTGCAGACTGACTGGATGGCGCAATTGGTATTGACCCTGCCTCTTACGCCAAAGGTCGTGGGTTCGATCCCCACGCTGGACAAACATTCGTGCGATGAACACTTGTGTTTGTTCGGTGTCTGGGTGTAATATATGTATTTAAGTATATATTTGTGTTCCTCTGTTGTCCGATATCTGTAACACAAGTGCTTAAGCTACTTAGTACGGAATCAGGTCAACGTATGAGATGTTGTGAGAATTATTATTATTGTTGATGTGGTTCTGAATTTCTGAGTATTTATACTTTTACTGAGTTTTTTTTTTTAAGACACCTTAATCATGAAATGGGTTGATGGGGGTCGAAAAACCCTTATCATTTCGTTAACAATGTTTTAAGCCTTGATAAAAAATGTATAGCCCGTTACTCTGGGGACCCATGTTATTAGATGGAAAATAATTGACCTTTCATCTAGGGACGTCCACTGCTGAACATAGGCTTGCCTCTACTGTCTTCCAGAATGGCGGCCTGCATCCAAAGAGATCTTTAGCCGAGAGAGATTAGAGCCGCTAATCAGATCGTCCGTCCATCTCGTGGTTGGGCGGCCCCGCATAGAATAATAATAATATCCTCCAAATAATTATGGCTAGGGCGGTCAATCTCAAAGATCAGCCACGTAAGCAGGACATATTATAGTCCTCAAGTGTGTGCGCAAACACAAGTGCACTTTCTATTCCCTTACCCTTATTCTCCGATGGGACAATACTGTGATACGACCAGAGAGCGGGATCAGGCGCAGGACCAACAGCTTAACGTGCTTTCCGAGGCACGGGGGTACAAGACCGCCAACTTCCAGATTCCGGGCTGCCACTAAGAATTCCTAACCGAAAACTTAGGTACATTTTTTCCCGACCCGGGAATCGAACCTGGGACCTCTTGAGCAGCCGTCGCTTTAAAGCGTGACCCACTAACCACTGCGCCACCGAGGCAGTCAATAATAATATTATAGTCTCCAGAACCTTTCTGCCTCAACGGTTTTCCATAACTATTTTCTTTGGAGCCTGAACTGAACTGAACAGACTCCAGTCTGTTCAGTTGTTGTTCAGTCTGCAGTCTGAACTTCGCAAACCTTTGACAGGACCAACTGGATCATAATTACACGTTTGAGAAATTATACGTGCGGGTTTCCTCATCGCCGAACAAAGGTAGAAATAGGAACATAGATTTGAAAATCTAGAGAGGAGAGGAGCCACGACCTCCCCTATGGAAGGAGAAAGTACCTACTTGTCCACTGTATTGTTTTTCAGGCATAGATGACACAGGATAGTTCGTAAGTATGTTGGTCGCGTCACGACGTGACCATTTCGTCGTTCACTAAGAGTGGGCTTGCATCGCACTCAAATCGCAAGTGACATGAATTCCTAACAGTCAGCAGTTAGTTTCGGCCACGTCGCAACAACTCACCAACTTTTTGCTCTCGTCGTGTCTCAGTTTGCACTTTGCAGCTATGTGTCACGTTACGTGACATTTAAAGCTTCGTTTACAGTCGCCTGGAGTCAGCGTCTGTGCTGTGATTTACTTTTTTTATGTTATAGGAGGCAGACGAGCTGCCGCCCATAGTACACCTGTAACACCGGTGGAGTCACTAAGTGCGCTGCTTACCTTTCCAGGGGATAGGGGGCTCCCTATCCCCGGGATTGGGCCTCCGGTACCCTCACTCACGCAGAGGCACACAGCACATGCACTGCTTCACGCCGGTTTTCTGTGAGGACATGGTATTCGACTCCGGTCGAGCCGGACTATTCATGCCGAAGCGTGCCTCCTCTTCTGTCTCTTTTTAGACGGTTTTATTAATTATTATTAAACGGTTTTATTTAGCTCGACCCGTACGGTGTTTATTTATTTAGGTCAAAATTTGAAATTGAAATGTAAGTACCAGGATGTTGTCAGATTGATCTGATATTTGGTACACACCATTAGTTCCGATGACAATACAATATAGTAATATCAATAACATTGTAAATCTAAGATGGCCGCCGGTACAAAATGGCGAATTTCATATTTTTCCACAATCCCCTCAATCCAAGATGGACGACGTTACAAAATAGCGTATTAGGTGCGGGCATGAGTAGTCGTGTCCAGAACAGTTGTGTCCAAGATTGTGTGATGTTAAAAGGACAGACAAAAAAATAGGTGATTCGATGTACCCACGTAGTGAGCGGTAGCTTTACTACCCAAATTAAGGTAATAGGTTAAATGGTAAATGGTACGGACAACGATAAAGGTACTGTTACACATGCTTTTTTCATTCTTAAAGCATGCTACTTTTGAGCAAGTGCTACTAAGTAGCATGTGTAGATAGTTGTGCTACTAATAATTGAGTGCCGGTGGAAGGGGAAGCGTGGCGGAGTGCTTTAGCACGTGTAAACAGGTTTGCTTATTTTTAAGCATGCTAATAGATGACAAAAATCATGCTTATTGGTAGCAAATATGGACAGTTCATAAAGCGTGCTCATATTTGGCTATGCTTTTAAAGCATGTGTGACAGAAGCTTAATAGGCGGCTTGTTCCTTTGTCGCGTGTAACATAAAAAGATGCCTGTTCAAGTTTACCTTCAAGGTATCGAGGTTATAATGATCATCTCAAATCAGATCAAAGACACTGTGGCGTTTCTCTTAAGAAAATTCGCAGTACAACGTACCCTCTCGCCAATATCATTTATCGGCCAATAAAGTTAAGCAAATCCTTTATGAAAATAGAACGTTGTAAATATTGTAATATCGCGAGGGGAATGATGAATAATTTTTGACATGCACGGTGGTTGCGCACTTTGAAATAAAAATGAATCAAGTTAGTCGGTCGGATAACTTGATTTATTTTTTCTTTGATCATAGTTATATTTTCTACAGATAGATTAGGTACTTACTTGTAAATTACTTTTAGATTGAACGTATTTATTACCGTTCGTTCTAGGTTAATTTTTAAGCAATCACAAGCCACGAGCGATGGAATCGAAGCTCAGACTTCTCTGAGCTTCGATTCCATCGTGCTTGCTTTTGAAAGAGAGATTGCAGGTTTGACCAGCACTATATGGATTTTAGGGATCTTATACAAACACACATGACTAAATACCTACATAATATACAGTTTATAAATTAATTCATCATCATCATTTCAGCCAATAGATGTCCACTGCTGGACATAGGCCTCCGCCAATGTTCTACACACAGATCGGGCCTATGCCGCCCGCATCCAATCGATTCCCGCAACCTTCACCAGATCGGCGGTCCATCTTGTGGGAGGCCTGCCACGGCTGCGACTTGGCGTACGTGGCCTTCACTCTAGGACCTTTCCACCCCAACGGCCGCCTGTTCTCTTTGCTATGTGCCCTGCCCATTTCCACTTGAGACATACAATCCTTTGGGCTATGTCTATGACCTTAGTTCTTCTGCGAATCTCATCATTTCTGATACGAACACGCAAAGAGACTCCGAGCATAGCCCTCTCCATTGCTCTCTGGGTGACTTTGATATAAATTATTGCCTAAATAGAAGTCTTGACAAGAATCCATGTAAAAACTAAGCTATTTATAAATGTATAAAATATTTATAAATGTACTAAACATAAGGGAAACAAATTGAGGCCTTCCAGATGTAGGTGTTGGAGACGGATGCTCCGCATACCATGGACCGCCAAAAGAACAAATAAGTCTATTTGAAACAACTGCATGTCAAGACAAGTCTCCAACAGTCTGCTACCAAAGAATCCTGAACTATTTTGGTCACATCGCTCGCCGTCAACCGGATAACCTTGATATCGCCCACCAAAACCATTAGTGGGCAACGTGGAGGGAAAGAGACCCCGCGGCCGGTCTCCCAGTCGGTGGTGTGATAAAGTAACGACTATTACTGGGCTTCCCGTCGTAACCGCCCTAAAGACAGCCGACTGTCTCGACTGACTGCCTCGGTGGCGAAGTGGTCAGAGTGACGGCTGCGCAAGAGGTTCGATCTCCGGGTCGAGCCAAAAAATTTTACCTAAGTTTTCGGTAAGATATTTTTAGTGTCAGCCTGGAGTCTGGAAGTCGGCGGTCATGTACCATCGTGCCTCGGAAAGCATGTTAAGCCGTTGGTTCTGTGTCCAATCCCTCCCGGTCGTATCGCGCTGGTGTCCCATCGGAATATGATGGTAAGGGTATAGAGAGTGCACTTGTGCACTCACTATAATATATCCTGCGTACGTGGCTGATCGGTGAGCCGCCGTAGCCGTAATCGGTTTGAAGATATTAAAGACAGCCGAGAACCGAACTAAATGGAAGAGGCTAGTGCAAAAAGCTACGAGATACTTTCATTGACACACAACTTTTAAAATTGAAGATACCATTAGATCACTCACATAGAACATTTACTATATTATATATAAAGAAAAGATAAGATAAAATAAGAAATCATTTATTCGACACTTAACATGGACATTTATATACGAAATATCTTAAAAACTAAGTGCCGTATCGGTCCCTACTCAGCATTCAGCTACGGCCTGAGACATAGCGCTGATTTTCAGTAAGGACCGAATCGCATACTAATTTATAGTTAACTTTTTTTTATTGCACTTCATGCATACATGCTTAAAATTAACATTATGTGCAAATGCTCAAAAATAACCATATACAACAATATTTCTTTAAATTATTAACTTGTAATTATTTATTTTTAATTGGAGATCTTTGTTATGAGCAATTATTGTAGCATTAAAAGTGTTAATGACACTGATAGAATTACAGTAATGACATTCATAGTATTGACAGTAATAGTATTAGTGCGATCTTTCTTAAATGACTGATTATAGCATTAATAGTATTCTATTTATACATGCGTATCGTGCAGAGTATGCCATGTTTATTTTGTAAAGTTAAACAGTTTGTCTGAAAGAAGAAAGAAGAAAAAAAAGAGTGGGCATAATGTACTTACTTAATATACATACATGTATATTACATATTATGTGTTTGAGTGGGGAAGTAAGAAGTGTGTGTGTGTGTGTGTGTGTGTGTGTATGTGTGGGTGTGTGTATGCGTGTGAGTGTGTGTGTGTGTGTGTGTGTGTGTGTGTGTGTGTATGCACGTGTGCGTTGGTGTGTGTATGTGTGTGTGTGTAAGAGAGTATATATTTGTTCATTAACTGCCTAATTGTTTATGAAGAATATACTTTTTAAATTTTTCTTTAAACGTGTGAATATAATTGTATGTATTAGTATATTCATATTTTATTTATGTATTTCTATTTAAACTTTCTGTATAAGTATATAAATATTTAAGATTGCACCGCCCTACACCTTCATCAAGTGTCCTTTACCCAAAGGTTGCCTGGAAGAGATCGCTCATAGTGATAAGGCCGCCTTCGTTGTACACATCCTGTAATATCTAGTTTTTAAGTTTTCATACTTTATTTTGAGTGCAATAAAAGTATATTCATTAATTAATTTTTTACAAGTATTTTTTTTATATTGATAGACAGACATCTAAAATAGCTACATTAATTATAAACTTAATTAAATAGAGATTAGACACATCTTATTTAAGATTGTCAGTCCTCAAGCGGATAAATGTGTAATTAAATTCGGGCGGCCGCTGGGGCGTCCTGTTTAATTATTATGCCTGTATTCCGAGCAACCTAATCATTTGGCTCGAATAAAACTTATAAATATCCTTCGTTAGAGTTTCGGCCAATAGGAGCTATTGGATGTAATAAACACTGTTCTGATTTAGGTGTGAAATTTTGACGAAATCATAACATGTTTTTTTTTAATACATATTTGGCGGCCCCAGCAGATGACGCCGGGCATCGCCCAGTCCGCTTATGACCACGGCTGCTGTGACGTGGCCGAAACTTCAAGCAAAATATGTGAGTACAAAATATTGTACCTCATAGTAAATTTCGTGTTAATCCCCGGTTTGATTAATTATTATCTTAACATAAACATGCCAACGGCACTTACGAATAGATGAAAATTTCGATATGTGTTACTTATACTAAATGTAACGTTTAACTTACTTAAATACTTGTTTTTTTTTTAAAAGAAATTGTATTTTACACATAATAGAACATTTCCTAAATCTCGCAATCGCGCGGGCGTATCCATATAATACATACTCGGCCACTCAATGTAACACAGAATATTGCAATAAATGAATTTTTATTTTTATTTTATTTATTATTTATACAATGTAATGTTTGAGGTCGTTGACCCTAAATTGCAGTACCTAATAAAGCCGCTCTATAGTGTACTGTTCGAATGAGTGAATATTATTTTCTTGCACAATTAGTCTACTTTAGACCTCATTTTCACTTAACCTCACGAGATTGAGGTTAAATACTTGACATTTGCAACATAAAAGACCAGCATTGTTAGGTGACACGGCACATCTTGTGAGAAAGTAGAAAATTGATAAAATTCTGACCTGGCGAGTACTTTTAGGGATCTTCGCCAGAATAAAGCTTAAGGCGATATACTGTGTCGTTCCCGTTTATGCGCGAAGGGTCGCCACCCTCAGAGGGTTCAAGTACATTATACAATGAGCTAGTGGTTCTCTTATAGTGTTTTTTGTTTATAAGGTATCTCCGTTTCTGAAGGTGCTACTGTACGGGTAAACTTATCTCGTAGGCGGAGATAAAAAAAATGGATCCCAGTCTTTTTCATAATTCATCGATTCTTCATACGGCTCAGTATCCACAAACATTTCTCTAGATAAACATTAAAAAGTATCGTATACCTCTCCATAAATAAACCCATGTGGGTGTTAGAATATATGTTATAGGCAATGTGTATAATGCGGGCATTCTATACAATACCTAGGTAATGTATAGAATGCCGGGGTCGACCAGGCAATTTGTGAAATGATATTGAATGTTCAAACTATTTCACACTTTACCTAGGAAATGTATGAAAAACCTAGGCATTGTATAGATTGCCGGTTGACGCATAGGTAATTTATGTAATCGATTTTTCTTCTCTATGATTAAGTCAGACAGGTACTGATCTGATGAGTGCTATCCTAATTTCAACTTCCACTAGCATACAGCGCTGACGATAACACATTGTGTTTTATTGGTTGGTATGTCTCAGTATCTGCCGCCGTGTGGTCCCCGGCAGAGTAGAATAGGCCACCCTCACTCTTACCGAGGTGTCGTAAAAGGCGACTAAGGTAAAGCTGCTGGCATGATCATCAGCACCCAGAGAAGGAAAACTCTGCATTTATATCAAAACCCTCGCCAACCCGTCTGCCAAGCGTGGTGAGTATGGCAATTACCCCTCATGTAATTGAGGGAGGCCCATGCCCCAGCAGTGGGGACTTAAATGGGCTTACGATGATGACGATGATGATGTCTAAGTATCTACGTGTTTTTTGCGTAGACAGCGTTTCTCACATAGCAGTTCCCTTCGGTTAAGCATTTACATTTACAACGTACAGTCAAGTGCACTTAGAGCTTTTATATTTTGACATTTCCATCTCGCTTATCTTCTGCGCCACTAGGACAAAATCGAATGGCAAGTGTAAAGGTCTACGTGCACTTGACCTACCAAAATTTGCTGCAGAAAGTCACTGTTAGCGACGGCCACAACCATCCTTTTTGATATGTCTATGTTTTATATTTCCTTTACTTCTATATGGTCTTTTATTATAAACAGTTGCCTAAAGTTGTGATTATATGATGTGGTGAAAATAAGTGGTTTTATTTAATTGGTGTGCTTTAAAAACCTTAATATGGTCAGCCCACTGCCACTTAAGCTTGCTAATCCGGTGAGCAATGTCGATGACTTTGGTTCTCTGCCGGAGAGAGACGCCGAGCATTGCTCGTTCCATAGCCCGATGAGCGACCTTTAACTTGTGGACCAGCCGTACCGTAAGTGTCCATGTTTCGGCTCCGTATGTCATGACGGGTAGGACGCACTGATTGAACACTTTCGTCTTTAGGCACTGTGGTATCGATGATACGAAGACAACGTAGTTTTCCAAATGCTGTCCAACCTAACTGGGTTCTCCTATTCACCTCATCCTAGAAGTTTTTTTTACCCAATTGCAAAGCTGCCCGAGGTAAACGTATTTTTGAACCGACAACCGATGGGGTAAACGAGTTCTAGAGTGGAGACCGCGTCTTGGCAAACGTAATGTAGGGCGCCCTCTGGCTAGGTGGGGGGACGATCTGCGCAGGATGGCTGGCAAGAGCTGAATGTGAGAAGCCATGGATAGATCACAGTGGCGTCAATTGGAGAGGCCTACCTCCAGCAGTGGACTGTGATAGGCTGATGATGATGATGATGATGAAAAACCTTAAGATGGACACTAGACGTAGCTAACATTTGGCGTCAGTGTGCGTGAAAAAAATATTATGATTACTCGTGTCCAAAAGAAATACAGTATCTAAAGTCCCGAGTACAATGTCGTCAAGAGCTTTGTCCGCAACATTGCGTGCACAGAGGCTCAGAGGCGCAGTAGGTACATAAAGAAAATTAAAGATGCCAAGCTATTGAGGCCGAGCGATTGAGCGAGGCGCAGTCGCCGCTCGAGCCGCAGCAGCACTCGGTCTGAACACGCCAGAGCAAGCAAGTGGCTTGTTGCCACTATTCCACAGGGAGCTAAAGATTTTTCCTTGCAGGAGTGCTACGTACTAACACAACGTACAAATTGCGACTTGTTTACCCCCGTAAACAAGTCTCGCACGCCGCGCACTCGCCTCCTTCCCGTGGTCGTTCATTTTACACATTTCCTGATGCGCTTCGGGCATTTTATACAATACCTAGACAATTTATGAAATGAATCGTATTATACACATTGCCTAGAACATATACAATTCAAGAACTAACTGTCGTGATCGTGACTCTATTGAACTAAATAACTGGAAACTCACGAGCCTCGCTGTTCTACTAATTGTGTTGTCCGTCTCAGCCGTTTTGTCAGTATAAAACCCCTATGAAAATCGGACTAATTGTTTTCGGAGGAATCGCGAATTTTTATGAACATATGTAGGTCAGTAATATTTATGTTACGGGTCGAAAGATAATAAAAAAAATAGTATGTCTAGTAGTCTGTATGTGTGTAGTAGTCTGTGTATGTGCCCTGTTGGTCGATTGGTTTAAGTACCGGGTCTTTATCTCGAGCAAAAAATGTGTTTCGAATTTTTCGAACATAGCTTGGGTTTGTGATCACCAATCCGCATTTGGCAAACGTGGTGATTAAGCCTAATCCCATCATAGTAGCGATGACTTGATTTCTATGATGGGGCCTTTGCCCTGCAATGGGACAGTTATAGGCTGATTAAAAAAAAAGTAGTCTGTAAAACTTAGGTGGAAACCGTAGTGTTGTTTCTCCGGCCACATAGTATAGCATCGCATATTATATAGAACTAAATAAACGTATAAACGATAAGAAACCATAATACTGATACACACATATAGGAACAACCACTGACTTGCAGAATTTTAAAAGAAAATATTTTTCCTGCTACATCCGCGTGGAAAGCAAACCCACTTCATAAAAGCCGATAGAAAAATAAATTAATGATCTTATAAAAATATTATCAAAGGTCCTAGCAATAAGTTGACCTCGTAAAAACCGCCAGTTGTGATGTTTACATGGGATAAACGCGTGGCTTGAGAAAACACCAGTACGGATTCTTGTAAAACAAATAACTTGTTTAGATGTTGTTTGCAAAAATTGAAGCAGAAAAGTTAACTACGCTAAAAATGGCGTCTCATTTCATGTTTGAGTAAACTTATTGTAAGTATTCGATCCCCGAGTTGGACCAAACATTTGTATCTTAGTTTTTGGTAAGAAATTCTTAGCGACAGGACGGAGTCTGGGAGTCGGCGGTCATTTACCCCCGTGCCTCGGAAAGCACGTTAAGCCATTGGTCCTGTGCCCAATAGCATGCCGTTCGTATCACGCTGGTGTCCCATTGGAGAGAGTAAGGGAATAGAGAGTGTACTTGTTTTTGCGCACATACTTGAGCACTAATATATTCGACGGATCACCTGATGGTAAGCGATTGCCGCTGCCTATAGACACCCGCGACACCAGTGGAGTCACAATGCGCTGCTTACCTTTTCCAGGGGATAGGGGGTTCGCTATCCCCTGGATTAGGCCTCCGGTACCCTCACGTCGGTTTTCCATGAGGACATGGTATTACTCCGGTCGAGCCGGACTATTCATGCCGAAGCGTGGCTCTTCCACTGTCTCTTTTTAGACGGTTTTATTAATTATTATTAAACGGTTTTATTTAGCTACCTATCTCGGAGTCAGATCAATGTATGTGATGTTGTGAAATATATTTATATATACCTATTTAGCTCAACCCGTACGGTATTTATTAAAAAAAAAATCAAAATTAGAAATTGAAATTTAAGTACCTTTCTGTTGTCAGATTGATCTGAAATTTGGTACACACCTTTAGTTCCGATGACAATACAATATATCAATCAAAAACATTGTAAATCTAAGATGGACGCCGGTACCCTCACTGACGTAGCGAAACACAGCACAGTGATGCTTTACGCTGGTCTTCTGTGAGGCCGTGGTATCACTCCGATCGAGCTGGCCTATTTATGGCAAAGCGTGGCTCTCCCACGGTAGAAATCTTATAAATAACTATTCTAAACGTCATCGTTCCTGCCCCTCAAAGTGTATCATGCAGGTTGAACAATATATCCAGATGAGCAAACCTTTTTTCAACAAATTAGCGAATCGAATTCCTAATTTATCTTTAGGAGCTGCTGTATTAACTCAAATGTTTCACTTGGAATCATTTTAACAAATCTGAACCAACCGAAATGTAAAAAGAGGGACGCCACAACCAAAAGCCGTAATCTTTTACATAGCCAATGTAATGTAACACATTTTGCTGATAAATTATTTGGTGGGCACGCCCTCCTTATTCAATTTACGCAATAAATAGCTTGCCAGGAGCATTCTGGAATTATTTATTTACCTCTTGCCTTACCTCGAGGTTTTTTTGCTAAATTTATTCATGAAATATCATCTGATGTTCTATCTTAAGTTTAGATTTTGTATCGTTTCAACTTTGTTCCCCTCTTTTCCATTACCCATTACTACGGGTGTAGTTCTTAGACCTGCTTCAAATCGACATGTCGTTGTCCATTTATCATTAATATCAAAGTCCGTTGTCACATATGGGAAACAAAGTCATCTGTGGGCGTTTCCCCTTTTTTATATGTGATATGTAACAGACGAGCAGACGGATCATTTGATGGTAAGCGATTGCCGCCGCCCATGGACACCCGCGACACCAGTGGGGACACAAGTGCGCTGCCAAACTTTAAACCCCCCTTCCCCGGATGAGGCCTCCGGTACCCTCACTCATACCAAGAAACACAGCACACGGCGGTTTCTGTGAGGCCGTGGTATCACTCCGGTTGATCCCAAAGCGTGGCTCTCCCACAGTCACAAGTAAGTTCATAGAACTGCTAGAAATCAACACCCTTGTAGTTGTCCGTTTATCATCAACATAATAGTCCGTTGACACATATGGGGCTCGAAGTCGTATGTGGGCTAGCGTGGGTTACCGAATCCCCTCTCAATCTCAATACAATTGTAGAAGGATACGGACGGAAGGATAAGGACAAGATCGTACGGCTAATCATACATCATAGTTCTTCTGGCAATTATTCTGCACTAGAATGATGCACCTTAGGGAGTTGCCGCACGATTGCGGCATTTTCAAAGCGGAGCAACGACGTGGCGAACACGCCAGCGAATCCGTCGCGCATCCGTTGCGCATCTTTGAAATAATCCGCCAGTGTAATTATCAGCCTATAAACTGTCCCACTGCAGGGCAAAGGCCTTCATCATAGAAATCAAGTCATCGCTACTATGATGGAATTAGGCTTAATCACCACGCTTTCCAAATGCGGATTGGTGATCACAAACCCGAGCTAAGTTCAAAAAATTCGAAACATACTTTTCGCTCGACCCGGGAATCGAACCCAGGACCGCGAGATCACAGACCGGTACTTAAACCATTAGACCAACAGGGCGTCCGCCAGTGTGGAAATCCTTTATTTATTTTATTTTCATTATATATGACTATAATGACGATCCGTTTGGAACAGTGGTAGTGAACGCTGCCTTTGGTCCAAGGGTTGCGGGTTCGATCCCCGCACAATACAAACATTTGTGTGCATGAAGATGTCTGTTTGTATTGGTCTGGGTGTTTTCTATGTATTATAAGTATGTATTTACAAAAAAAAAAGTATTATATGTATATATTTGTAATCCCACTGTTGATTTTGATATCCGTAACACAGGTGCTTGAGCTACCTATCTCGAAGTCAGATCAATGTATATGACGTTGTAAAAAAATATTAATTAATTTAATTTATATAACCAGGTATAGAGTAACATTACAAAATCACAAGAACATATGCGCCTTGGTAGGCATTGCAAACTGTCATAGAGAGGGACAGATATTTCTTACTTAATTTACCTAATATTTGCTTTTGATATATATTCTTCTGTGGCATTATTTGAAATTTATAATATATATGATATATTTATAATCCACGTGTAGGTACTTATATTTTATCCTGTAAATATTCGTTTACTGAGTAGTAGCATTTATGGGTAAGTACATACATCTTTTAGTAAATGTATAAACTTATTGTAATTATTTTCGTTTGGTTCCTTATGGTTCGAAGGTGTCGTGATGCAGCCCAAATCAATAATATAGCTCTTAAAATTCTGAACCTCAAGTGCAGAAGGCATTCTATTTTTGTACTGGCCAGACAGTAGATACAGTATAAAATCTATTGATCTATTAATCTCTATCGTTTTTGACTTTAAAAAGGTCACTTGCTCACAATGACATTGTACCTTTTAACGGTGAGAATAATAATAATAATAATAATAATAATTCTACCAACATCCCATACGTTGACCCGATTCCGTACCGTATTCCGAAGTAGCTTAAGCACTTGTGTTACAGATATCAGACAACAGAGGAACACAAATATATACTTAAATACATATATTACACCCAGACACTGAACAAACACAAGTGTTCATGGCACGAATGTTTGTCCAGCGTAGGGATCGAACCCACGACCTTTGGCGTAAGAGGCAGGGTCACTACCAATTCCGTCATCCGGTCGAATGTAAACATAATTAGTCTCGCTTGCAAAACCATTAATATTTCACATTTTTCTCTTCTGAACATTAGGTAAACAGCCATAAACAACTTGAACGCGTTAATTACAGCTATTTTCACGTAATTAAAATCTTACTCTCAAATGAACAAAAGCATTGTTGAAGAGACGGCTGAACCCGTGTACAAGCGTTTCTTAAGCTGTTTAACTCTAGGAAATGAATTTACAGTTTTATTGTAATCTGTTATTAAATTATAATATAATAGGTTCTTTATTAACAATTAAGATTTAGAAAATGTACGCCTTTATTTTGACAATAAGGGCCAATCTCAAATATTTTCACTTTTGGTTCAATATCTATACCGATTGAGAAAATTGGACAGATTTTTGTGACCTTATATGTGGCTGTCTGTACATCATTGGTAACCACACAATTCTTTGTAGGATTTATTTACCTAGGTATATGTCTTAAATATGCAAATATATCTATAATTTATCAAGACGGGAATTAACACGACATTTATTATGTGATATAACATTGTGTACTCACATATTTTGCTCGACGTTTTGGCTACGTTACAGCAGCCGTGGTCACGAGCGGACTGAATCCGACTGAGTGTTAATTCCCGTCTTGATAAATTATAGTTATAGAAAGATAGATAGATATACTTTATTGCACAAAAAAAACACAACTTTAAAAGGGATTGCAGAAACTTAATTGTACAATTTCGGCGGTCTTATCGCTGGAAGCGATTTCTACCAGACAACCTTCAGGCAAAGGACATTTGATAGTAGAGGAGGGGTAGGTGGTGCAATATTGAAAAAGTATAATATAGTTATAATGCAACGCAAAAATTTTAAAAACTGCATCTCGTATATTGTTATTTCATGCAGATATGTTAATACATAAACTAATGTTTATTCATATTTTATTTATGTATGTGTGTGTGTGAGTGTGTGTGTCTATGGCATCGTAGCTCCCGAATAAATGAACCGATTTTGATTTAGTTTTTTTTTGTTTGAAATATGAATAAGGTGTTCTAAACTATGCTGGATAAAAATCGATCCAAGATGGCCGCCGTCACAAATATATGGATTGTATGTTATAACACAACTCCCACAATATGGGTATCATATAAAAGGGCTTGAGTAGCAGAATATTTTTACTATGACAAATTTCAAATCCAAGATGGCTGCCGTCAGAAAATTACCAATAACCTATTTGTTTTTGTTGTTTTCGTGATAGGTGGCAGATGAGCAGACAGATCACCTGATGGTAATCGTTTGCCATCGCCCGTTAAAGAAAGAAAGAGAGAAACAAGCAAAGAAAGAAAGAAAGAAAGAATGAGAGAAAGAAAGAAAGAAATAAAGAAAAATATTTATTCAGTGTATTCAGTATGTTAGTCACCCACAGCAGCACCAGAGTCACCGACATAGTCCACCGAATAAGCAAACTGAAGGCAGTGGGTTGGTCATATTAGCCGCAGAACTGACAGCCGTTGGAGCCGTAAAGTCCTTGAGTGGAGACCGCGATTCGGTAAGCGTAGTGTAGGACGCCCTGCGACAAGATGGGATGATAACATTCGAAGGCTGGCTGGTGTAGGCTGGATGAGAGTGGCTGAAAATTGGGAGCAGTGGCGTGCATTAGGGGAGACCTATGTCCAGCAGTGGACGAGTGTGGGTTGCTGATGATGATGATGACAGCAGCACTGGCTGCCCGTCAACCCGAAATGGAACTCCAATACCCTTTTTTTTTGTCGCTGAGGAATGCCGCGCCTTATGCATACTCTCCCGCTGGGACTCCAATGCCCTCAATCACTCGGCGTAACACACGGCAAGCTTATCTTCAAGTAGTTTTACTGTGGGTCCATACTATCACTCCGGTCGAGCCGTCCCATTCATGCCCCGAAGCGTGGCTGACCCGCTGTTAAATAGCAACGTTAAATTCCAAACGCATGCCAAACGTTACGAAATACGAGTATTAAATAAATTGAATTTTCACGACCCGACAGTCATCTCTTTGACATTTTAATTGTTTCTCGCCTCTGGTGTCAATAACTCACGGAGAGTTTACAATTTTCATAAAAAAATATCACCTTTTGAAGCTACAGCGTCAAAGGGAATCAGTAAGTCGAATTACCGTTTAAAGAGTCGGGTTTTTGTAGGTGTGTCGTGTCATGCATTAAAACATATTTTATTTTTGAGTTTATAAAAATCATCAACATTTTATCATCATATTTTTTGACAACAATGTTAAAGTTTTTTTTTCTTTGTACGTGTAGATTTTCATTAGATTAGGACGTTTTATTTTCTTACGTCATAATAAATAATAATAATAATAAATATCTCACAACATCACATACATTTATCTGACTCCGAGATAGGTAGCTCAAGTACTTGTTTTAGGAATATCAGAATCAACAGCGGAATTACATGTATTGTAACGACATACTTCAGAAGCAGGGAAATAACGAAGGTTAATAAATAACTTGGCACTGTTACCACGAAGTCCGTTTAATTAATGATCACACAGTACAAAATCACTCGTTTAAATATCCAACACTATCAGAGTCAATACACTAACGAACAGTCATACAAAAATATTCGACTACGGAATCGGAAGTTAAATAATATTAAGTAAAATAGAGGAACAGTTATAAAATTAACACTTAATATTTGTCAAAATTTGTGTCCAGATATTAGGATTCGCCTAAAATATTAGCAAGCATTTTATAAATTAATATTTGTATAATTCTTAATTTAATCAGCTAGCCGGAAAACTAAGCCGATAGGCGGGAAATGTATATTTTAGTATACTTTTAAAATAGCAGTTGGCGGGAAACGGAAGTTGCATCAAGAATTCTAAATTTAATAAATTAATGGCCGAAAGGCCGGATTTGTATATTCTTAGTATGATTTTAAAAATAAAAATTAGCGGGAAACGGAAGTTCCAGTAAAAATTAATATTTACCTAATAAATTACTGGCCAAAAGACCAGAAGTGTATGTTCTTAGAATGATGTTAAATAAGAGTTCGCGCGAAGCGGAAATCGTAGCAATAATTCCAAATAAAATAAATTAATGGCCAAAAGGCCTAAGAGTGATTTTAAAATAAACTAAGCTTATAAAATCTTCTCAATAAATTTTAAGTACTCACAATAATTTTCATCATCATCATCAGCCCATTTAAGTCCCCACTGCTGGGGCACGGGCCTCCCTCAATCACATGAGGGGTAATTGCCATACTCACCACGCTTGGCAGACGGGTTGGCGAGGGTTTTGATATAAATGCAGAGTTTTTCTTCTCTGGGTGCTGATGATCATGACAGCAGCTTTACCTTAGTCGCCTTTTACGACAACTCGGTAAGAGGTGGTCATTCACAATAATTTTAAATTAACATAAATAATTACGTTACTATTATTAATATATCTATAATGATGTATAGCTAGATCTAAGTATAGCTTTATGGATGAGCGGGAAGCGGATGCTGTAACAATATATGTCGCAGTGAGATATAGATGATATATAACGGTGGCGGTATATCTGCCTCTTTATCACAGAGAGTGGAAAGGCAGAAAATAGACGCTCTGGAAATATGGTGTTGGAGAAGAATGCTTGGAGTTTCGTAGACCGAGTTTTGCACATCTCGATACTTTAAAAACTCTGTATCAAGCAGCGTCTGTTTTCTATAGTACAGTCTCGCATCCTGACGTTCTTCGGACATGTTTCTCAGCGTGGCGATCAGTCTATAGAGCGTCATGTCATCAAAGGAAAAGTACCTCTAGTGGGTGACCTCCCGCGGACTGACCAAATCAAGTCTGCCATTGGAGACTCAGTCAATGAGTGCAGCTGGGTGACCTCGAGCAGGCAGCGGTGGCGGCACCTGGTGAAGCGCATCATAACTGCCCCACACTTTGAGTACATGACGATCAGGTGATCCTGATACCTGAGCAGTACACTCTTAGTAGAGTGATCTCTACTAAGAGTGTACCGGATAAGAAGAAGATCATCAGACATGGTTTTCGGTAGCTGTGGGCGTCCTAATGGGATATGTTGGCTCATATAATAACAGGATGGTTGGTTAATGATTTAAATGCACTGGATTATAATTAGACGCGAATAATTACACTCATAAGTCTTGGAACAAACGGTACGCGATAGTTAGTTCACTGTTCGGCGGTCTGGAGCAATGAGAGACATCCGCTGTAGACTCTGTCAAACATCACCGCTAGATGGCAATGGGCGATCCGTTTCATAAAATCAACACTTGGTGGCGCTGGCGTCGTTTCCTTTTACTATACTTTTCTTTTGTAAATAAACACTTAAAGTACATAGAAAACACCCAGACCTATACATAAGAAAGTACTCCTCCAGCCAAACCTCTTTTGTTCATTTCACAACTCGAGATACTTGTAACTTTTCAGTGTAGCTACTTGTATCGATTGACAAGATTATTTAAACCCGTGTAAGTTGGGAAATATTAGTTCTGAGCTATTTAAAGTGACTTAAACTTCACTTTTTATTTTTTAGTTTTTGAAATTTTCATTTCGTCTTAATCTCCAATGCGGGCATTTTTCATGAACAAAAGTTGATATTTTTATAGCAATCTTTTACAATTTATTCTTAAGTAAACACACTTAAAAATTTCATCTCGTGTGCAGGCGGGACGCGAACCCACACCTTCCACAATCCGGATGAATGTTCTACCAATTAGACCACTGAACTTGACGCACAATGGACCAAATGAGAGTCTAAGAAAAAAGGAGTCCACTTTACATTACAGTAGACCACTGAACGCGTTACTAAGCCGACGAAATTTGTAAGTGCTTGATTTAACATGAGCTGTCGCTAATCTCATCAATATTGTAGGTATATTTACAATATGCAATGAAAATATTCTTACAAATATTTGACCACCAGCTAAGATTAATTAAAAGCTAAATCAATAGTTTATATTTTTTATAGCAATTTAATTATTCATAAACGTTCATAAACACAGTTAGCTTGAAAATTTTTTTTGGAAATTTTGTATGATTTATTTTTTTCAAACATCAAAACTGCCTTATAGCACCGTTTAAATTAACAAAGGTTTATTTAACGTTTTATAAACGCTAATTCTAGGAACAATTAAGATATAGTCCTTTTTAAGTCCCTGTCTAAAGCGCAAATGGGAGGCGTTTAATAATACATTGCTTGGGTTACAGAGGCTTGAGAACATTATTATTAGTGTAACTAAATTGCGACTAAATTCACGGCGAATTCTCCACCTCACGGCATTTTGACCGTGGGAGAGCCACGTTTCGGCATGAATTAGCCGGCTTCACTGAAGTGACACCACGGCCTCACAGAAAACTGGCGTAAGCAGCACTCACGCAGTGTTTCACTGCGTGAGTGAGGGTACCGGAGGCATGATCCGGGTGTATGGGGGGTTTCAAAGGTTGGCAGCACACTTGTGACTCCACTGGTTTTGCGGATGTCCATGGGCATTCACTTACCATCAGGTGATCCGTCTGCACGTCTGCCACCTATAACATAAAAAAGGCCGTAATACATCGTTGTTGTTGTTAAATTGTGCCCCGTCACTCAAAAATTAAAATTTTAGAGACGCATACATTTTCGATACACACGTGGAATACGTAGATTCAATAAATAAACCTATTCAAAAATGGAACTCCAATAATAAAACTTAAGAACCGTACACACTACGAGGAAAATGTAAATTCTTTTCCAACTTAATGAAATTATCATAAACCTATGAATAAATAATTTATTTGCACACTAAATCGAGTTCTAGAACGTTTCATTTATATTCAAAGAAATAAGTGTGACCTTTTCAATTATTATTTGATTTATATCTCAACCATAATTACTTGAGTTTACATAAATACTAACTGTTTATAAGTGGCAATAAAACTAGTTCACCTTTATATTCGTTTAAATGCTCAGAGAGCATTATGGCAATGCTTGCGGCAACCTATGAGTCCGAGCATGTGAGTTCGAGCCTGTAAGTCTGAGCCATAGGTCCGAGCATGTGAGCACGTGCATTGAGTCCGAGCCTGTGAGTCCGAGTCCATCAGTCCGAGCCCGTGAGTCTGAGCCTGTGAGTCCGAGCCTGCGAGTCAGAGCATGTAAGTCCGAGCATGGAGTCCGAACCTGTGAGTCCGAGACTGAGTCCGAGTCTTTGAGTCCGAGCCTATGAGTCCGAGCCTATAAGACCGTAGCGTATGAGTCAGAGTCTATGAGACTGAGACAATGATTTAAGAAGCATAAGTTCAATAATACGTGACTTCCATTACCTGTTGCCAGGTGACGACACTTTAACGTCGATCAGTTGCACACGTGGCTCAATATTTAAAAATGATTTAGTATGAATTAGTTAGATCAAGATTATACAAAAAATAAGGATTGATTTTCACATTGTCACTTTCAGTCTCTGACCTATTTCAAACATTCGATACCTCTTTAAACGAAAATAGGTAAGGGTATTTTATTAAAGTAATCTTATTCCAAACAAGACGTTAACGTGAAAAAAGAAAACCATTCGCATACATCTAAAAGAATATCAAGTATCTTTTACAATATCATCACAGCATTCGTATATGACTCAGGAGATATCGATAGACACATGAAAAGGGTCGAGAGGGCCCCCACTTATGTTATGCGATTGATATTACGGCAAAAATTGCTATTCAGAAGAAAATCGAGTTGCTATCTTATTCCTGTAGAATAAATTTACATAGAAGTCGGAACATTGATGGATGCCGTTTTTATTCCAAAGTAGTAAGGTTCAAATTGGCCTGGTTAGATTGTTGCACTTTGCGGTTTTGCCGGCAGCTATTTGGATGCAGATAATGAAATCAGACGCTTAAGGAGATTCGCTTAGGTGTCTAATAAATAAGAACAAAGAGATTATGGTAGCTCGCAACTTGAAATTAAACTTTATATTTTATTTTTGCAATAATAAGACTTTGCAAAAGATTATAAGGTTCCTTTTATATTGCATTTACCGTTACTATTCAGGACATGCTTGGAACATGATGATCACTTGATTTTTCTTCTTAGCAGAATGTTGAAACTGGCTACCATAGTCATAGTAATACTTGTGTGGTAAGGTACGTTTGTCACAAGACATATATACTCTGCCAATTAAAAAGGATGAAGCGCCAAAAAGGAATATCTCTGACAACTATCTGACGACTAGAACGTTGAATTGTTAGGCGATCACGCTTTCTATGGTAGGATGTAGTGAACGCGGACCTGTAATATTTGAGGATATTGGTGTGAAGCTGTATAAGATTGGGATAGTTTCCGAAATCTCGTTTATTTTTTTTTTATTTATTTAGTCAAAAATAATCCACAAATGACAAATTCAACATTTGCCAAACTGTGGCACAGTTTGTTCGCAGAGCTCTCGTGGATATCCTCGAATCGGAGGCCTAGACACATTTTGAGTAGCTGAGCTATCGAAGTAAGCAGAGACCGGTTCACGAAAGATGAGCACAAATGGCCAGCGTCTACGCATGTTATCTCATGAAGGAAAATCTTTTCAATTAGGTAAATATAGAATGTGTTTAGTCTAAGTCCTTATAAATGGGTCAAATTAAGAATGAGCCAGTCATTTGTGGTCATCTTTTGTGAATCCACCTGTAACTATGATTGTTTGTGAACCCACCTGTAAGCATAGACTAATTATACAATAGTCCAAGCCAAAAGCTACCTCTTGAGTTTTAAAAAATTTTGACTCTCTTTTTGCTGTTGGACTGTTAAAAATCCTGTTGCAACAAACGGAACTTCATTATTCCGATCTTCAAACGTCCGCGGCTAAAAATTACAATGTCACCGCTAAAATCCAAGTAACTTTTATACCGTGGAGCCGGCTAATTGTCCATTTGTGGGCAGTCGCGCGTGCTCGCGAAAAACAGAGAATACGGTCGCCATTTTTAATTCAATTCTTCCGAACAAAGCTGCCGTTGCATTTTTCGTTGCACGCTCCCTGTTTTGTTGTTGAAAAGAGCAAACGTCTATAAAAATGGAACAAAAAGCATCTTAATTTCCTATCCTTTTAGCGGGCGGTACGCGATAACTATGCTGTGATTATTTTTTGAAAACCAATTTTGGAGTGCTTGCTTCGATCGATGTTTGTACACTTTCCACGCTTCTTTCGATGCAATAAGGTTCATAGTTGAATGATCTTGTGTGTTGGAGCACCCTAAGATATACAGTATTATATTTATTTTATTATAATAGTTATAGAACTCTTTAGAGGAGCAACTTTAACACCCTCTTCTTCACTCTTCCTCATCCCATTAACTTTTTTACAATCATCCTGTTATCGGCAGCCTGTAGTCGATGGTCCATCTTAGATCCATTTGATTATCATATTATTATTATTTTTGCCTTTTTCTGATATCAATCTCACAATATTATGTGTATGTATTTGAGCATAACTTATTTATTAGTTTATAATACTGTATTTTATTTATGTATTAGGGTTATAAGTTATATTTTAACATTTACAGTTTCTTTTTTTTTCCTTATTGAATATTGCACCCCCTACCCCTTCTCTACTATCAAATGTCCTTTAACCGAAGGTTGTCTGGTAGAAATCGCTTTCAGCGATAAGACCGCCGAAATTGTACACAAAATTTCTGTAATGCCTAGTACTTAAGTTGTGTATTTTGTGCAATAAAGTATATCTATCTATCTATCATGGAAAATCATGTAGTACAGGAGGTATCACATCTTTCTGAACACGTAGTCTATTCGTTATTTAGAAAGGCTCTACGCAATTTTTCAAGTATTCTTTTTCTCGATATTTAGGTTACATGTCTTTTTTTACGCTAGAGACAACAAACGAGGAAGTGGATCGCTTGGTGGTCAGTAATCACTGCCACCCAGGAACATCTGATTTCAAGAAAGGGAAATCTTTTTTTTTTCGGTTTCTGCTGCAACAGTTTTCCTTCATGACTTAAAACATCGGCACCTATATTTTAGTTACAGTTTAAGTCCAACTTTAGTTTTTGATAGCCTATCCCTAGGCATTTGCAATGCTAAAGCATTCATTTGCTCCAATCTGTCCAAGAACACGTTAAGGATTCCGATGGGGTACTGGCACCGATATTAATTAAAGATGGAGCAAACTTTTCACATTCCTCACACAATTTGTCTCCAACTGGTTTGTGTTCCGCGCCGTTGTAATTGGAATTGTTCCGTGGGTTCAGAATGCGGCCGATTTAAGATTGGGACCAGCCTGGACAGTTTTCAGCCAGGATTGAATTCAGGAATTCTTAACCAAACGGGTGCGTTTAAAATGGGATATATTTCTTAGTCCTGCAGTGTCACAAAAAGGTTAAATTGCAATGAAAAATACTGAACAAGGTAGCTGAGCGTCTTTAGATCTCCCGTTACTTCATTGTCTGAGGAACTATCCGAAACATTTTCTTATTATTAAATAGCCTCTCCAACTAGCGAAGTTTGGCCGTCAATTTAGCATATACTTCTCGGTCTCTAGCAAGGCAAAACAGCTCGGCAGAGCTGTTTCCCCGTCCACTCCCGTATATTACGCAGCCATGATTTTTTCCTCCGACCCACACGCCTCTTACCAGCTATTTCCCCTATCACAATAAGTTGCAACAACTTGTATCTATCGTGTCTTAACACATGTTTGAAGTAGACAACTTTCCTTTGCTTGATAAGAGTAGGCGTTTCTGGTGCACACTTTGGAGAACCTCAATCCAAAACATACAAGATTTCTACTCGATGTTTTCCTCATCACCAAACTAATAGTGGAAATGATGCACATACATGATGAAGATCCTTCTTATCCACTGAGCTCTCAAACAAGAAACTCCCTGAAAACTGCCACAGCTGACGTATCACTATTTACTTTACATAACCTCCCAACAAGGCAGTCTCATAACACCCCTTTTAAATCCTGCACAGTAAGGAAGGTACTCTACTCCCGACTCGGTTAAAAACTTTACACATAAGCATACAACGTAAAGTTTACAAAGTAAACGTTCTTACAGCCTAGAGTGCCTATCCAAGGAGTTTAAAATCATACAAGAGTTACCCTAACGAATTTTGTTAGCTACACTCACTGTTTTTCCATGATACATGAAGCGACATTTGGCGTCTCGAAAGATAACAAAGTTAGTCGAGAGAAGACGATGAATTTATGATGCGAGGGCACTAGTGAGGATAAGGGGATAGGGTTAAATCTTTAGGCAAATTGGCGATTACAGTAATGACGTCGACGGTATAAGACGCAACAAAATAGACGGTTTTGTGTTTCCATTTTGTGCATATCGTTTTGTGCTGTGTTGCTTGCGATACATAGAGATCAAATTGTAAGTTTATATTATGTATATCTATTTGGTCTAGAGTTTGCAGTAGCTATCACCCAGTGAAGCATAGCATAGGCGGTAGATCTATTAAGAACTTTATTCATAAACGGTAATAAGCCGTTTTTAGCTACAACGGTGTTAAAAACAGTTTTGACTTTTGAAAATAATAAATGAAAACTGCTTTATTGAAATTAAGTTATGTAACAACATCGTCGTAGCATATAATTAAATTCATGGTTAATAATCCAATCTCAACGATTAGCCACTTAGGCAGGATATATAGTGCTCAAGTGTGTGCGTAAACACAAATACATTTTCTATGTGACCCGGTGTTCGGACCCGGGACCCCAAGCGCAGCCGTTGCTTTAAAGTGCGACGCACTACTCACTGCGCCAACGAGGCAAAACAATGGTTTAATAAACATTAATGAATAAGACCCTATTTATGCAGACGTAAATCCTACAGAGCGGCAATCTGAAAACACAAAACGCTTGCGCGATGTAATCGACACCCAGCGCCATCTGTTGGTATAAAGTGGAACTATTGTCCTGAAAAGAAGTGAGGCCGGGCCACTAGTCGTAAGTACGTTATTTCTATTCAAGTAATATCCATGAGAGATAGAGTATTGGCATAAAGGGAAATTACCGGAGGCCCAATATGGGAGGGGAGGGGAGTTCCAATGTTGGCAGTGCACTTTTGACTCCATTGGTGTTGCAGGTTTCCATGGGTGGTTGCAATTTATTGACATCAGGTGATCCCTAATACATAAAAAATAATAAAAAATGTCGACTGCTCAATTTATGCAGCATATTTTGATGCTTCCAATCTACCCATTGAATTATAACAAAACTAGAATGATAGTTTCTATACTGCTGTCGCCTCAAACTTGAAGCACAAATTTGGTTTTTTAAGTTGGTATTGCGTACGTAGTATTAACATAAAAAGCCCAGGACCCCGAGATCACGGTCCGGTACTTAAACCACTAGACCAACAGTGCGTTAAATATTGTATAGTTGCTCTATCTCACGAGGCTTGCACGGAAGACCATCGTCGAAGCATCCCTTCGGCATATGCTGAGTGCAAACCTTTTTGATGACACATTTTTTTTATTGCCTTTATCTCTCTTTTACTGTAACCTAACCTTAATATTTTTATAGATGTAATAATGTTTTGTAATTTTGTTACTTTATTTGTGTCACTAAATAAATTTTATTTTTTTCTTTCTTTCTTCTTTCTATAGGTATTTACAATTTTGAGAAACTATCCGAGGCATATCGAGGATGTCGTGAAGTTTCCTCACAATGTTTTCCCTCACCGCCGACCTGTTAGTAGAAATGTGCACACAGATTTAAAAAATCCAGAGGTGCATGCTCGGATTCGAACCACGAACCGCCATGAAAGGCGCATTCTTATCCACTGAACTACCATCGCTCGCATCAGCAATTTCACAAACTATTAGTCTATTTTTAGGGCACTCAGAGAAGGAATTGATCACATCTTTTATTCCACTAAAACATGGGAGAGCATTTCCTAAGGGTCATTTCACATCGACAGGGTTTATAGGCATTTATTTAAAAGGACCTACTATCCATGTCTGTTAAGTACAACCAACGGAGGCCCAATCTGAGGAAAGGGAGGTTTTGAGGTCGGCAGCGCACTTGTGACTCCACTCGCTCGGCAATCGCTTATGACACCGTCACCTATGACATAAAATATAACTATTAGAGCTAAGACGTATGTTGATGTCTACCCAATGTGCATGAATTTATATAAGTTTATGAATATATTTAAAATCTGACAATAGCTGTAAGTACGAACTGCTACGGAATGGAACAACTTGCCGGCTTCTGTATTCCCAGAGAGCGACAATTTGTCTGTCTTTAAGTCGAGAGCGAATACGCTACATCTTATTGCCACTTTCCATCAGGTTTGGGACCTGATTGGGCAAACCCTTCTGTTTTTAAATAAGTACACGTACCCACCGCTGATGGTTTCCGCTATTTATTTATTTATTCATGGAAAAAAACAGCATCATTATAATACAAATAGAAAAAATTATGTATATAACACATTTGCCTTAAATAATTTCCACCACTAGTTATCACAGGCTATGTTGATTCTACCTGTATACATTCTGTTTTACTATATTTAAATTAAACAATACTATATAGTCCGCAAAATATAGCCCGACTAGAATTAACAACTATTGTATAACAACTACCTACTGCTTTGTATCTGTTCTATTTTATGTCATTATGCCCCGTGTGTGTATTGTTTGTAACCAATAAACTTATTTTCTTTTTTTCTTCTTTCTATATCTATGAGTACAGCCCGGACCATCGACGGGAGAGGTGAGTAAATGGGCCTTGTAAGTAAGTGATCATTTCCAATTGGGAATAGGCTCGATCTGCATACTGTTTCGAAAAGAGCGTGTTAAGTACGTGCAGTGAAAGACTTGTACTTTATTTAACTAAGACGTGTAAAACAAAGTTCTTCGCTTACCTCAAGTATTATATAAGTATGAATGAAAAGGACGAATGGGTACCCTTACATGACACCACAGACTTGCGCAAGTTCCCTACGCCCCGGTCCATTCCTTATCCATCCCAGATGTCCTGATCTGCTGGAAGTTGCAGAGGATTGGATTCCAGCACCGATTTCACTAATTATTAATTTGTCACCTTTACGTAAACACCGAATTAACAAGGTCCAGTCCATATAACCTACAAGTTACGGTGCTTCCCGACACCCGTTGCGAATCGCTGATTTACAACCACCAATGAATGCACTGCCCGTATGCAAAGCAATAGGTCATATATTAGTATCTCTAAAAACTATATTTTACTGATATTACAGCTTTTTATTTTGCAAACAAGACACGAAAAAACGACCCGCGGCCATGACAGCAAATAGTGACGTCGAAAAACAAACTCGGAGCTAGTGTTGCCCGGATAAGAAACACAGCCCAGAGGACGTTTTATACGAAACAGCGTTATTGCGAGTTCTGGGGACCTATTATTGATTTACTCGTATGACTTAGCGTCGTGACGAGCGCACAATATCTACGGATTTTCCATCGTCATACGAAATTCCGCATTTTTGAATCATTCGTCTGCAACGAGTGACCCCACCCACTCGTTGGTCGAGTGACTTATTAAAGCGAGCGGTAGAAGCAACGTCGAAATAGTTGTCAATAGCAACAAGCATAAACAAAATTGATAAATTTCAAAACTTTGATTTGACTGATTTTGACAGTTGACACAATGTGACATAGTTTTTTGTGACAAAACAGCAATGATTTTTATATTCATTCAATAAGCTATGGTTTTTGCATTCCGTTTGCAATACGAAAGTTATATATTATATATTTGAATGAAATTGGGTGAGCATTGCATCTCATAGCCACTGCGACCAGTAGAAGATCTGTTGTGGCAGCACCTCATGTAGGATAAACCCGAGGATGGAGCTGATGGGATGGAGCTCTTGATCTTGAATACGGAAGTTACCGGTTTTTGTAAAATTCTGCAGGGAAAGGTTAGAATGTCAATTTTCCGTATTATATTGGCAACATCGAAATCGAATGATTCAAAAATAAGGAAAATCGGCTTCATGCGACTTAGAAGGTGAATGTGACTTACGTCGCATGCGACGACGCTAAGTCATACGAGTGAATCAAAAATAGAGCTCCTGGTACGTCGTATCAAGGTACCTAGATGTGCCCCAACAATCCCCTGAAGACGTTGTTAGTACGCAGGGCACATTTGCTAACCACAGTTAAACCTGCTTGATTGGGATCTCAAGGGACTAAGGATTTTGTACCGTTTTTCATTTATCCACTTTTCCAATTAGACAGGTTTAAAATTTACATGTCCCAGAGGCCCCGCTTATACATCGTTATTTTTTATCGTTTACATCCCAAAAACTACATAATAGATATCGTAAATAAAGACCATTTAGCATGTTAGATCAACAATATAAGCGAAAAAAAATCAGCTGTACGTTACAAAGTAGAATTTCCACCTGGCGATAATATATGGAACAGATGATTTTTTTTCGCTTATTTTGTTGATCCGACATGATATGACATGTTAAATGGTCTTTATTCACGATACCGGTGAGGTTTTTAGGATGTAAACAATACAGATAGTTCAACTCACGAAGACGCGCCCCACCACTTTACCTGGATACGCAAATTAATCATTAAAATAATTTGAACAATTCTCACAAATAAAAAATCAAGTATAGCATCTTTTCAGTTACCCCGTGATGTTCTGTCAATTTATCATAGTGTGCGTGAGCACTCATTGCTTATTTGTAAGCGATAATGAGAAAGAATGGGGCGCGTCCTCCGTGGATTAAACTATCTGTAACAAAAATAACGGTATATGGAGGTCGAAATGTACCGTTAATATGTGTGAACAAATGTATCGAATTATATATATCGCTTGTCCAAATCTGATGAAATGTCTTACTTATACAGAGAATTGAGCTACAGAGTCCTAATATTAGAGGTAAGCATCACAAAATTCCTAGAAATCAAATCTCATTTAACTAGGTTCAAAAAGTTCCATTAATAGACGTATTTCGATGAAAAAGTGCCGAGTCTTCGCTGTTGTAAGGTTTTTCACTTATCCAGGTCACTTTTTTTTAGATTGGCTCTCCTCAGCCTGATGGTAAGCAAGACAAGAGCCCACTGCAATTACAACAGACGCGATGTCAAGGCATCGCGTCCGTTGGCATTGCAATACTGTCTCACGAGATGCTTCTTCACGCCTCGTTTGAAGGAATCCATATTGTATGAAGAAGGAAATCCATGCGCTGGAACGAGTTCCATTTCTTGATGGCGCGGCAGAAATTGGGGCTGCCAAAGTTTTTAGTCTGTGATGAAATGTTTTACACTATGAGGCGGTGACAGCGTCGTCCGGCGCGTGTAGTTCGTGACGGAAAATGGCAGGTAGTATGAGGGAGGAAAGCTTTTCTAAGCACTCTCACCGTGATATAGTCGGTAAAAGAAGGTAAAAAACGTATATAATTTTGTAAAAGTCAGCATTCCATTCTTTCTCGCAGTGTGGAGACAAGCCTACCTCGCATTATAGTCGCGCCCTACGTGCTTCGTTTTCAAATGTCACAAGGAGCCCTTGCCATTTTCACGTCACTTATTCCATGTAGACATCCTTTATACCTCGGCGCGATACATTAGGTTGTGTTTTGTATTCGACAAACGACGTTTCAGATAGTATGCATCATTTGATAGGTAAGCGGATTACCTCTTCGAAGAAACACCGATATAGTTTTCAAATATTGTGTTTCGAGGAATTCCTTTCAGCTCAATGTTTCAGCGTGGTATTTGTCGAGTGAAAAGAACGCTTGTGTGCAAGAAGTAATAGAATCGTTATCTACATTTTGAGAAACTGTACGTGCAGGTTTCCTCACGATGTTTTCCCTCGCCGCCTAGCTAATGGTAGAAATATGTACGTAGATTTGAAACGTACTAGATATATTATTTCGGCAGCGGCAGATCACCGATGCGCTAATCTGATTAAGTAAAATCCGCCCCGTGTCAGACTCTGCCAGATGGTGAGATATCGTGACGAAAGCTAAGTCCGCCTTTAACGCCAACAAACACCTCAACGTCACGACGACCGCTCTGAGAAGAACTACAGAAGAAGAAGAGATACATTATTTATGTTATTCCCAGCTTTATTCCTAACATGCCACCACAATTTTAATCCATTGTTTTGAACATTTAAAAACGCTTATAAATTAATTTCCCACTCTCATAATTCGGAAAGCCAATAATTGATTCACAGTCCAACTTCATTAAAAGCTACGGTAATCGACGCATAAATTCGGATTTTCATCGGTAAAAAATGTTCAAACAAACCCTGATTGGAGTTCAATCTGCTTTTAGGGTTCCGTTGGGTTCATGGGGTGTGTAATTGAGTTATTTGATGGAGTGAGTTAGATAAACTTTATAAAAAAAATATGAGCTTTTTTTGGTTTCATTTAGGCTCATTTGTTAGAATTTGGGTATGTATGATGGGTGCCATATTTCCCACAAAAATAATCTGTGTAAGTGATGTTACTTGATGATTGATGATGTTGGCGGGATGCGAAGAAAACGGCGACAATGTTAAAGATGATGGGGTTTATTGAAAACTATTGGGTTGAAATTAAGTTGGCCAATGTCGGGAAAACCGGCAGCTAGGTAGTCTAGATAAGACACCTGAATTATCTAGAGCCTCCTAAGTACGGAGAGAGTAATTCAGATGGAGTAGACCGCGCTAGAGCTAGTGTAACTCGAACTTCTATACAAAAGTTTACTGGGACCCTTATAGGTCCGGAAAATCGAAACGCTGGTGCGAATTAATGTACTCCCAGCGACATCTATTGGAGTATGTAGTAGGATATGACGGGAGTCACACAGGGTTCGATATTGTTCCAACGTTATATTAGTTAAATGGTTTTTTACATCTGTAGAAAATGATACTGAGTATGTAACCGTGATCGAGTTGGTCTGGTTCCTCTGTTTAAGGGTTGCGAAGTTCAGACGGCACTCGTTTTATTGTAATTACCAGACTTTCTGAACCCTGAGAGCCTAATTTAGAGCAGACGTCACCACCGAAATCGAAGTTTCCCTCTCTCTCACACGCGCTATATGTCTCCTTGGTTTGGATGCGACAGGTAAATTCTTGTTCGTTACGGGACGGCTTTAAATTAAGTCGCCTGGATCGTGGACGTGGTCGAATCGTCGATTTGGACGCAGATGGGAATTACACGGTAAGACGAGGACAGATACGAATATACTAGTGATTGCAAGACGAGATTGCGCAATCGCAACCGCGGTTCAGGTCACTGTGAAAACGAATTTGCGATCAATCAAACCCTTTATTCACTTAAATAACGTGAGGTGGCATAGATAAAATTTTTTGGAACATGACTGTCAGAAATGTTACAAAAAATTAAATTTAACCTAGCTATGTATACGTATGTGTGTTTCTGTATACCTATGAGTATGTATGTATTTGCGTGAACGTGTATTTAACTGTGTTATGTATTCATGTGAGATTGTCATGTTACTATCCAACTCTAGATAAAAGGTTTTCTGTTTCCTCGTAGCTTAGGTTTTTAATCCAGGTGACAGTGACAGGTGTCCATGGGCGGCGGTAATCGCTTGCCATTAGGTGATACGTCAGCTCGTCTGCCCACTAAATCATAAAAAAATCAACAACCGCTTCAATTCAAAGCTTCTACAGTTTATATTAAGTATTTTATTGATACTATAATAAAGTAGTGTATAGTCGCTTATGGTCCCTAATAGATGGATGAATAGATATTATTTATTCTACAAAATCAAACTACGAGTATGATACAACAAAAACTGATGAACTGTTGTTCGGCAAAGGGAGTGTTAAGAAGAAAACATCTGTTGCTCAAACACTCCTGTTCGAGCAACAGATGTTTTCTTCTTTTGGTCAATAAAGAGGTATCAACTAGAAGTGATTTATGTTAGTATATAACGCACTAAAAATTTCATCGCGTCATCAGGCGGCATTTTAATCCGCGTCTTCCACGTTCCGGGTTTTCTACAACTAAACTCTGAACGCGTTACTAAGCTGACGAGTAAGTGCCTAATTTGCCATGAGCTGTCGATGACGAAGATGTGGCTTCAAATCCCGCCGTAACACGCGATGAAATATTGCATTAAATTGCTATAACAAAAATATAGTGGTTTCCTAACCATCAACACCTCAGCCAATGAATACACGGGTTGAGAATGTAAGTTTTTAAAGAGCATCACCTTCAAATGTAGCCTTTGAGCCCGGTAATGATTCCCTCATCCCATTCAATCCCAAAGTTCACCAAGACACTCAAATCAGAGATAAAGAACAATATTATTCCGCTCCCGTGACCCTTGCCCAACTAGTGCGGACTCGGACCCGCAAACTTCACCCAACTCCAACTTGGCCGATTCCTCTGTGCCCCTTTTGTTTCCATTGGAGTTAGTGTACACAGGCCAGTTTATTTGAGGAGCCCTCAAAACTTCACTCCGACTATTGATACTAGTGCTGTTCAAAGTTGGTCTTGAATTTCCATTTTGGCAAGACTGCTCTTCCAGTTAATAACGTACTTAAAAACGCGCATTCAGGCGTGATCGGAACCCGCATCTTCTACGAACAGGGAGGCTATTCTACCAATTAAACTACTTCGCGCAGTAGGTGAAGTAGCTAGCGACAAATTGTTTGTAAGTGATTCATTCACCATGAGCTGACTTATGACTGCCTCGGTGGTGCAGTGGTTATTGGGTCGCACTTTAAATCGACGGCTGCGCAAGAGGTCCCGGGTTCGATCCCCGGGTCGGGCCAAAAATCTGTACCTAAGTTTTCGGTACGAAATTCTTAGTATCAACCTGGAGTCCTGGAGTCTGGAAATCAGCGGCCATGTACGCCCGTGCCTTGAAATTCACCTCCTCTCTGGTCGTGTCATGATGGTGTCCAATTGGAATATGAGGGTAAAGAAATGTTCTCTATTCCCGTGTAGTGCACTTGTGTTTGCGCACACACTTGAGCACTTTAATATATCCTGCGTACGTGGTACGTAGTTAGAGGATATTATTATATGACAGAGTGCACTTGTGTTTGCGCACACACTTGAGTACTATGATATTCTGCGTTCAGACTGGCCACCGTAACCGTAATTGGTAGAGATATTCATATAATGAGCTGACGATTTTCCTCCAGGTCCTTAATTTCGTTTCTGTACGAAGTTTAAATTATGTAATAAATGGCGACGAACAGATTGAGCTGTAGAGTGCAGCACCAGAGTAGAGTTAAAAAGTATCTGCCAAACTTTCCACCTTCCTTACGTATTGAGCTTCCGGTACCCTCACTTAATCGGCGAAATCGAGTAGCAACACTTCTTCACGCTGGTTTTCTGTAGCGCCATACTGTCACTTTGGTCCAGCCAGCTCATTCATGCCGAAGCGTCTCTTTGCCACTGACATTATAAAGGTACACTTCTTTTTTTATAATATGGCTCTACCCGAAGATATCTTGCCAATGTCAAGTAACTTATTGAGAATAATATAATCATAATAATGTCCTCCAACCAATTACGGCTACGGCGGCCAATCTCAACGATCAGGCACGTACGCAGGATATACTAGGTATAGTGCACAAGCGTGTCATCATCGTCGGCCCATTTAAGTCCCCACTGCTGGGGCACGGGCCTCCCTCAATCACATGAGGGGTAATTGCCATACTCACCACGCTTGGCAGACGGGTTGGCGAGGGTTTTGATATAAAAGCAGAGTTTTCCTTCTCTGGGTGCTGATGATCATGCCAGCAGCTTTACCTTAGCCGCCTTTTACGACACCTCGGTAAGAGTGAGGGTGGCCGATTCTACTCTGCCGGGGACCACACGGCACAAGAGCACTCTGTTTTCCCCTACTATATTCCGATGGGACAGCAGTGTGACACGACTGAAGAGGGATCGGGTGTAGAAACAACGGCTGTGCTTTTCGAGGCACGTCGGTACAAGACCGCCAACTTAAAGCCTTAGAATTTCTTACCGAAAACTTAGGTACAAATTTTTCAAGACCCGGGTATCCAAGCCGAGACCTCTTGTGCAGCCTTTGCAAAGCGCGACCCAATAACCACTGCGCCACCGAGACATTCATAAGTCAGCTCATGGTGAATCAATCGCTTACAAACCAACCCACATATTACTCTGACATACACTTATATAAACCTACACACACACAGACACGACACACCACATAAACACACACATCAATACACACCACACATCTACTCAGCATCACACACATCCACTTTATTATAAATAAGGTAAGTAAAGGTAAATAATTAATAAACACCAACATCATTGTATCATCTTTAATATTAAGAAAACACTCCTGTTATTAATATTATGTTATTCTAAAAAGAGCCTCCTCTCACAACACAGGGCGACCTTATGTGAGAGCAGTTCAAATATTGCTAAGTATCAGTGTTTCTTGAATAAACGATATTTTCATTTTCATTTCAAACAATTTGGTAGTCAGTCAGTCTCGCAGTAGTCAACACTAGTTGATACGAATAGCTTTCCAACTTGGTTGGTCGTGGAACGCATTTCAGGAGCGTTTTAAAACTATGAAATTTCATGAGCACCACCGATAGCCATTTTACGGAGTGGTTTTTAAATTATTGAAGTTTTTCTTTTTAGTGGACTTATATGATGGCGGCAAGTTTTATAAGAATTGCAAAGGTACATTGAAATTTTGTGAAAGTTTACCTGGAAAATACACTATTATTTCTCAACCATTACAAACCTAAGACCTAGAATGTCACATTCTAATTCTATGGTACAGACCTTAGACAATTCAAACTGTCAAAGGAAACAGACACTTGAATTATTTATTACTATTTTCCTATGAGAAACATAGAGTGAAATATTCATATAAAACGTATTTGAAAAACCATTTTATTGCAAACATTTCTGTGAACTTAATAATTCGTTTTATTGCAATTTTTAACGAGCCGAATAAAATGCTCGTCTCATCATTTCAACCAATAGACATCCACTGCTAGACATAGGCTTCCCCCAATGTTCTCCACGCAGATCGGTCCTCTGCCGCTCGCATCCAATGGATTCCAATGGATGGAGTGATCGTATCAGAAATGATGAGATCCACAGGAGAACTAAGGTCACAGACATAGCCCAAAGGACTGCATGCCTCAAGTGGCAATGGGCAGGGCACATAGCGAGGAGAACAGACGGCCGATGGGGCGGAAATGCTCGTCTTATAATCAAATATTTAATAAATATTTATATAAAACGCATTTTTTCAAGAACTTATTAATAATATGCTCGTTTTATTGCAATTTTTTATGACCCGAATAAAATGCTCGTCTTATAATCAAACATTTAAATTTACCATGCAAACTTCCCAATTGAACTAATAAAGTAAATACCCTGTACCTGGATTAGGTATATTTCATATCCTGGACAGAGTAAAGTTCACCCTAGCAACAAAAAAATGTTTGCTCACATATTGAATAATAAGCGGTCGCTTTTATGTAACAAAACATACGTACATATTGTTGACTTCTTTATGTATAGGCAGAGGTCACAAACCTTTTTCGAAACTGAAGTTAAACAATTTTACACCTCCCAAAAAACCATACGTTCTCGAAGAAAACTATGTAAACAAGCTCGCTTTATTATTTAAAACCTGCGTGGACGAGCGCCGTACATGCGATAAGAAACAATAAACTTGGTCCCTCTTGGAGCCACGTACAACAATACGGAATGAATTTTAAACGCGCCCTCAACGACAGTAGACAATTGCAATTGTGCATTATGTATGAAACGGACGTTCCCCGAGGAGCGCTCAGCCACCGCGAAATGTAAGGCTGCCGCGGACGGACCGACTTCTTAGGGCGACGGGTAGCCCAATCGACTCGATCGAAGAATCGAATGTTAGCTACTAAACCGGATATATTTATCGATTTTAATTTTTAGCTACTAATTCGGATCACATTGAACAATTTCAGGGATACAATCTCTCGGCGCTCACTCACCTCACTCTTACCGAGGTGTCGTAAAAGGCGACTAAGGTACAGCTGCTGGCATGATCATCAGCACCCAGAGAAGGAAAACTCTGCATTTATATCAAAACCCTCGAAAACCCGTCTGCCAAGCGTGGTGAGTATAGCAATTACCCCTCGTGTGATTGAGGGAGGCCCGTGCCTCAGCAGACTTAAATAGGCTGACGATGATGACGATGATGAATCTCTGGGAAAACTATTTTTTTAATACTTATAGTAAGCTGTTTGGTCTGCTTTTACACTCCAATTTTTGATTACCGCCAAAAGTGGCCGCTTCTGGCGTGAATCAATTTTACGCGTACAAAAACGGACCCAACATTTGTGCATGGTTATTTAATAAATAGTATAAGTGTTTGCCGAAATTGTTTAAAATAGATCCGGTTTAGTAGCCTTAAATTTATATCGATTGGCGTCGCTAGTGTGCCCTACTCATCACTGACGGCTAGCACTAACTAGCGACACCAATCGATTTAAATTGTTAGCTACTAAACCGGATCTATTTTAAACAACTTTGGAGCGGGAGTTTTTAAGCAAACATTTTTACTATTTATTTAATTATTTAGCACTATTTTTTTTTATTTGATTTTGCAATCGAAATTTGGAATAACGCCATAAGTACATAACGGTAATTACAATTTTGAGTACAAAAGCAAACCCAAAAGTAAAGTATAAGTACTACTTGTGCGGATAAAGAATGGGATCAGAAATGGCGGCGCATCTATTCACTTCTCGCTCGCACACTATTTGCGTCTATAGTCGCACCCCACGAGTGCGAGTATAGACGCAAATAGTGTGCGAGCGAGAAGTGAATAGATGCGCCGCCATTTCTGATCCCATTCTTTATCCGCCCAGGTTGTATTAAATAAATAGTATCCGAGAGCCCTACCCGTTTACTTAAGGGTCCGGTGAACAACGTATTTCTCATACAACGCAATACCAAATAATATTCAATAGGGTTTGACTAAGCTCTCGAGCTTTTACAAAATATTAACATTTTATCAAAATATAGGTCAATATGTACCAATAGCAATAATTCTCAGTTAAAAATATAACGTCTAGCCGGTTCAATGGTCATTCAAAGATTCATGGGAAAATCCATTTTAAAAGTATGAAATTATTAACAAATAATTATATCATTGCATAGCCCATACAATTTGCACCAACTGTTATAATAGAACCCTTGACATAGAACATTTTATAAAGCTAGCAAGCAAAATTCAAAAGAAATACATACAAAATTCATGCGTGACGCATGACGTCACATGCATGTCGCCATTTGTATGGAGCGTTTTGGGTTTGCCCAAAATAATGTGATTTTAAAGTTGTAATATCTCAGGTAGTTTCTATTAGAATCAAGTAATTCTTTCAACGATGTTTCTTTAATTGAGAGGTCTTTTGATTACAAAAAACAATAATCAAATACCTTATTTGAAGATATCTGGACTTTTTATTGCTGTTACTCGGATTATAATACAAAATGACTTAAAGACAATCAAAATATAATCTAGTTTTATTTTTTTTACAAATTTCACTAAATCAAAAAAAAAAGTACTAAGATTTTTTTTTTAAATGTACTTGTGTAATAATATAGGTATTGGTACAAGTATACAAAATTCTTATTATTGCCTAAAGTGGCAACTTTTCGCAATTCCAAAAAAATGTTTCCTTGTAGGAAGAAATTATGGCACTATTTTGTCTCAAAAAAATTCAATACTTTCCTTTATGGAATCACAGTTGTACTTTTTTATAAAAGTTTAATTTGCCACAATTAATACGAATCTATTGACAGCGCTAATTTCGGTGATGCGTCACCTTATTGTATGTAAGACTTTTATGTAAAAATAGAAAATCCGACTAATTTCGAGTCGACACTTAGCAGCAAGTAAGATAAATGGAAGGTAATTGCGGTTTACGGTATTAAAAAACACTACTTACTAGATAGACCTAGTGTTAACTCGCCTATTGTGCGAATTACCCGGCGCGCGCGCAGGCGAGCGCGGGGTTCTCCTCCCCGCGGACGGGAGGGAACCATGAACGGCTGTCCTTTCGCTGCAAGAGCCACTTTTGCAGCGGCAGGCACTCAACAAAGCAAACGGACAACCGCAGATCAACGGACGTACTAGCATCGGTGATAAAAATCAGCGAAGTAAGGAACTTTCACCAACTAGAGTTCAAACCAATTTTCGTTAGTTTTCATGGTGATGTACAGGTGTATGTATAGGTATCATATATATTTTTTTAGTTTTATAATTATATTATTATTTAAAATATAGGGGGGATGGGGACACATTTTTCCTATTTTTGTGTAAAAATCGTAATGCAGTTAGCAAAATACTTACATCAATTTATCAAGTTACAAAAGTATAGATCTTATAGTTTCGGAAAATAGTGGCTGTGATATACGGACGGACGGATAGACGGACAGACGGACAGACATGACGAATCTCATCAAAGGGATCCATTTTTTGCTCTTTGGCTGCGGAATCCCAAAACCAACAATTTCTTTGATCTCGCTGATGTTCAAGTAGGTATGCAACGAGCAAATATTTGCTCGTTTGCTGTCTCTAGCAAGGTAAAAGTTTTAGGACTCAGCGTGCGCGCTCCGCCTACGGGAAAAAATGCAACTTTTTCTCTGAAGATTAAAAGTTTATCAGACATCAAGTCGGGCGGAAAACTGTTTGGTATTTAATGTGGCTGTATTTTAAAGAATACTTGAATAAACCAATTTTTAGCTTCAATAAACACTATTTCTGAGTCTTATTTCTTAACTTTTTTCTTTTGCTAATTTCCTTTGATGGCGTTCTTTAAAAGTCCATCGAAATTTGTTTGGAGTAGTGTTGCCGAATTCGACAATCGATTTTTTTTTTTAATCAACCTATAAACTGTCCCACTGCAGGGCAAAGGCCTCCATCATAGAAACCAAGTTATCATTACTATGATTGGATAAGCTAAATCACCACGCTTGCCAAGTGCGGATTGGTGATCACAAACCCGAGTGTATGATACCCGAATAATCACACATACTTTTCGCTCGACCCGGGAATCGAACCCAGGACCCTGAGATCACTCGGTTTGGTACTTAAACCACTAGACCAACAATCGAATGATTGCCGAATAATAGTATAATCGATTGTATTATCAAAACATAGTATCGATTAAATCGATTTTCATTTTTGGTCGATATAATCGATTACAATCGTTTAAATTAACGATACTATTTATTAAATCGATACGGATTCGGAAGTAAGCCGATACTATCGATTTGCGCACCTGTGACTCCACTGGTGTTGCGGGTGTCCATGGGCGGCGGAATTGCTTACCATCAGGTGATCCGTCTGCTCGTCTGCCACCTCTCATATAAAAATAAGATTAATAATCGACGTAAAATAAATTAGTCGTCAACACTAATTTGGAGGTCATGGGAATATGCTTGAATGACGATCAAAGGTTGAGAGGTTCTTTATATTAACTTGTTTTTTTAAGAATTTCCTTGTTCTACTTTTTACTTTTGTTTCTGTTTCAGAATTTCATTAATGTTTACCAATTCAAAAGGTACAATTTATTTTTACTCATTTCTATGTCAAAATAACACTCAAAGGGCAACGGAGATGGTGTGTTCAGTACCTTCTTGTGTGATTGTAAAATCCGCAGCAGAACTATGGTCACCTTTTTAACCCTTAAGGATACGACATCCAGTGGGAGTCACAGTCATGGTAGACTCCCCATAAGATGAACCAACGACCTTAAGTAGTGATTGCGGGAATCTCTTGTATGTATTCGAGTTACACAGGACTGATCATTTTTGCAATGTCCAGCAGTGGGCGTATTTCGACTAGGATTATGATGATAAAAATATGATGATGGTCGCAGTATAAAGCGACGACTGCGCAAGAGGTCTCAGGTTCGTTCCCCCGGTCGGGCCAAAATTTTTACAAAAGATTACGGTAAGAAATGTTTAATGTCAGCCTAGAGTCTAGGAGGTTCCGTAGCTCGGAAAGCACGTTAAGCCGTTGGTCCTTGGCCCAATCCCCCTCCGATCATCTCACGCTGGTATCCCATTGAAATATGAGGGTAAGGGAAAAGAGAGTGTACTTTGTGTATGCGCACACACTTGAGCACTATAATATATTCTGCATACCTGGCTGATCGTTGCTCGACCTTGGCCTCGCTTCATTCCGACTTCACTCTTTCGCATTGAATCTAAATCAACTGCGATCACGACGCATCTGGAGCCTTATTAGTGTAAATACCAACGACATACAGCCTTATCAGATAAATAGATATACTTTATTGCATAAAATACACAACATAAGTACTAGGCATTACAGAAATTTTGTGTACAAACACATGTTTGTGGTGTCAGCGGTCTTATCACTGAAAGCTGATTTCTACCAGACAATCTTTGAGTAAAGGGCATTTGATAGTAGAGCTCCCCGGCAGAGTAGAATAGGCCACCCTCACTCTAACCGAGGTGTTGTAAAAGGCGACTAAGGTAAAGCTGCTGACATGATCATCAGCACCCAGAGAAGGAAAACTCTGCATTTATATCAAAACCCTCGCCAACCCGTCTGCCAAGCGTGGTGAGTATGGCAATTACCCCTCATGTGATTGAGGGAGGCCCGTGCCCCAGCAGTGGGGACTTAAATGGGCTGACGATGAATAGTAGAAGAGGGGTAGGTGGGCATAACTGAATAAGGAAAAAAAACCAGATAAACTGTAAATACGTTAAAATGTATAACACTTTAATATAAATAAAATACAATTTTATAAAGTAATAAATAAGTTATGCTTAAATAAAATCAAATAATAGCCTACATATATACACATTTTTTTTTATGATAGAGGGAGGCAAACGAGCAAGCGCGTCACCTGATGGTAAGCGATCACCGCCGCCGATGTTATTATGATATTATGAAAGCCCATAATATTATGAGATTCATATTAGGAAAAGAAAAAAAAAATTATAATCAAATGGATCAGGTGATCGCGCATCTGCAAACTTCTTCTTATCTTAGCGTGTAATTTCCAGTTGCGTCCAAAGCTATCGCTCTGGAGCCCGAGGTACGCTGGAACCATGATTCTGACCTTCGCAACCCTTTATTTCGAATCATGGTTACACATTTAATTTCTGAAACATGTAACCATGATTCAGTTGGTTTGGTTCCGATCTGACCTTTTAAGTAAATATATACCTGTATCAGGCAGTCGCCGCTCAATCCGACAGTGTTAATGTAAGGCAAGATTAACAAATACTATAATGTAATTAATTTTTAATAAAAATAGTATTTTCTCTCTCTCTCTCTCTCATTCTCTCGCGCGTGTATGTATATGTGTGTGTGTGTGTGTAAGAATACGCACATACATTTGAAAATTCAGAAATGCATGTTTGGATTTCAATCTGGACCCCTCGTATGGACGTCACGTTCTAAACCGCTGACTACTATCGGTCATATGCAAACTGCGCAAACTATCACATAAAAAAAGAAATAAAAAGTTCTAACATATTGATATTAATTTGGCACTCAACTGCTTTTATCTCGTTCTGTGTACGCGCGAACACAACGAAACTATTTTAAAGTTAGATTGAGTTGGGAAACTGCGACTCTCAAGTGTTTTACACGGTTTTTGCGATGGTATCCGGGCATATTTATCTTTCTTGTGTTTTGCGGGAGTTGGAGGGGAACACATTAAGAGAAATGCTGTTTAGAGTCCGGTAATTTGTGAAAAAGCTGTTTGAAAGCAAATGTTCCGGTTCAGGGTAGGTTATGCATGTGTATTAACGAGAGGAGGCCGCGTACAGGAAGCCAATTCCGTTCCAGGCCCCCCACAAGGTGGACCGACGATCTGGCGAAGGTCGCAGGAATCTCTTGGATGCGAGTGGCACAGGGCCAATCTGTGTGGAAATCATTGGGGGAGGCCTATGTCCAGCGGTGGACGTCTATTGGCTGAAATGATGATAATGATTTTCATACACTAGACTACGCCCACGGCGATAGGTACTCACGCAGTTTTAGTCATTATTACAAAAGACTTCATTCAAGCTTCAAAACCGCGCGCCTACCCCTTAGGTGTTAAAAGTTTAAAAGTCACTTTTTTATTCAAAACCCGTGCCCAACCATCAATTTTAATCCACGATAGCAGTACGTCTTTTGGATAGCGCTGTTAGTCAATGGATGGAGTTTCACGCCCCTAAAATCCTCTCCATGGATCGTCATTACCACACGAGAGTAGTACGTAAATTGTGAATGCGATGAAATAAAAGAATTTCAAGCGGGAGGATGGGCTCAAATTGTCATCGGCGTGGAATCTAGTGATTAATAAATAAAATAGTATGTAGATAAACCTCGCAATTTGACGTTATAAATTGCATCCAACCCCGATACTAAAAGTGTTGTGTGTTGCAGTGGCTTCACTAACATTTATTAGGGACTGTAATTTTTTTTTATGTGATTGGCAGCAGACGAGCAGACGGATCACCTGATGATAAGCAATTGCCGCCACCCATAGACACCCGCGACACCAGTGGAGTCACAAGTGCGCTGCCAACATTCAAACTCCCCTTTGCCCTGGATTAGGCCTGCGGTGCCCTCACTCACGCAGCGAAACACAGCACAGTGCTACTTCACGCCGGTTTTCTGTGAGGCAGTGGTATCACTCCAGTAGAGCCGGCCCGTGGCTCTCCCACGATCATAATTAGAATAGTTGTTTACGAAATTTCTACCATGTACCTTATTTTTGAGTTAAGATTGTGTTAATATTCAAAATATCCGAAGCAGGTGGAAAGTTCCCCGAATGAAGGCCACGTACAGGAAGTCGCAGCCGTGGCAGGCCCCCCACAAGGTGGACCAATGATCTGGTGAAGATTCCGGGAATCCATTGGATGCGGGCGGCACAGGACTGATCTGTGTGGAGAACATTGGGGGAGGCCTATGTCCAGCAGTGACGTCTATTAGCTGACCGGATGGCGCAATTGGTAGTGACCCTGCCTCTTACGCCAAAGGTCGTGGGTTCGACCCCCACCCTGGACAAACATTCGTGCGATGAACACTTGTGTTTGTTCGGTGTCTGGGTGTAATATATGTATTTAAGTATATATTTGTGTTCCTCTGTTGTCTGATATCTGTAACACAAGTGCTTAAGCTACTTAGTACGGAATCAGGTCAACGTATGAGATGTTGTGAGAATTATTATTATTATTTACTTTGAAACTTCAAGCTGAGTGAGTACGTGTTATTACTTATGTGCTCATTAAACACAATCGGTTATATCAATTCTTTGCAACCTTGTCCTGTTTGTAAACAAATGAGCCAAGTTTAATATAAAACAACTGCTTGGAAATCTTACGGGAAACAACCGCTCCTGATTAAGTTTTAATTACACCCACCCGTATAAAGGTTTCCGCGCTGTCACTTCCCACTGGATATCCGGACATACCAGTCCTGTCAGAACTTTGCTTGCTGGTAATTTCAGTTTTACACGTGTTTGCATTGTGGGCGATGAAATTTAGGCGGCGCATACACAAATGTGTAATATAATTCATCTGTTTTTCCGACCTTGTTTTGAGATTTTGTCCTACATGTGTATACCTATGTGTGTATGTGTCACGGCGATAGGTAATTGCCTAATTCAGAGGTCTAGATCATCGAGAAGTAGGTTTTTTATTCTCTTGCGTACATAGCGAGGAGAACAGACGGCCGTTGGGGCGAAAAGGTCCTCGAGTGGAGGCCACGTACAGGAAGTCGCAGCCGTGGCAGGTCCCCCACAAGGTGGACCGACGATCTGTTGAAGATCGCGGGAATCCATTGGATGCGGGAAGCACAGGACCGATCTGTGTGGAGAACATTGGGGGTGGCCTATGTCCAACAGTGGACGTCTATTGGCTGAAATGATGATGATGATGATAATTCTCTTGCGAGAATTGCGTTGCGTAATGCATGTGTTTTTAATAACAGGATAAACTGGCGTAACGTTTTTACTTTAACCTACGTTAACTCATAACTTCAGGAAACTGTAGTCTCAGTACTTATATGGTTTAAATTTTAACTCCATATCTTCGCTCGTCAATACTTTCACGCGTTCCAAAAATAAAGGGTCTTGACAGACAGGCGGATATCAAAGTGATCTACGGATTTAGTCTTTTTCGAAGTACAGAACCCTAAAAAAAGCCTAACAACTTCTGTGCGTGTGTGAGTTTGTACTTAATTTTAATTTATTTTGAGCGCCGAGATTATATTTACCAGTGAGCATACCATTAAGTTCTGTTAAATTTTGTGCAATTAAGAGATTTTTTTTTGTGAAAATATCTAGAAATCTATAAAAAGTAAAGCACGTTAGTATGCACGATCAAGTGGAACCAACTAAGGTACTTGTTACAAAAAAAGTTAACATTTAAAAAAAAAACAACCCCAATGATCCCAGAGCAGGCCGCTAGTCTCATACATAGCCGAAAACACTGTATTATTTTAGTCTTTTAGGCACATAAAATAAATAAATAAATATCTCACAACATCACACACATTGATCTAACTCCGAGATAGGTATCTCAAGCACCTGTGTAACGGATATCAGAATCAACAGTGGGATTACAAATATATACATATAATACTTTTTGTAAATACATACTTATAATACAGAGGAAACACCCAGACCAATACAAACAAACATGTTTATGCACACAAATGTTTGTACTGTGCGGGGATCGAACCCGCAACCCTTGGACCAAAGGCAGCGTTCACTACCACTGTGCCAAACGGGAACAGAAAAGAATCAATTACAGTAAGATATCCCAAAATGTATGAAGTATGGCAATTACCCCTCATGTGATTGAGGGAGGCCCGTGCCCCAGCAGTGGGGACTTAAATGAGCTGATGATGATCCCAAAATACATCGTGGAATCTTAGCAGGTAAAGTCTGATCCGACCTAACCGACCCCGTGTTGGAGGTTCGGAAAAGGGTTATACCCACATCAAAAAAGGGTTCGTGGTGTCCCAATAGAAGGGTGTCTAGAAAAATGATATTTATCTAAAATGTGTCAATAATATAATGTATAGCATCTTAGAAAAAGATCGTATTCCGTTTTAAAAGGTGGCGGCACGAATACCTCAAGCGATAGTTCACTCCATTTTGTCGTTCGAGAAAGAAAATTTCTTGAGAAACGTACAGATGATGCCTGCCAACCACGTATACTATAAACGTACATTTATGCAGGTCAGGATGGGACATATCCCATCCTCAACAATTCTAGGTAGGTAGGTGACTCATAAGGCACCTACCTACCTACTTATTGGTCTTTTTATAAAAAAAAATCAAATATAAATAAAATCCTTATTAAAAGAGGTCTGTCGCCAACAAGAATGTTCTACTATTTACCCACTCACTTAAAAAGCCTTAACTTACCCAAATTTAAAAGTGAACGCTGGCTAATAAGAAATGTATTTAACAATATAACTGAATACTTTGATGATAAGCATTAGTTTTTATTTATTGTTGCATTTAGTGTTTATTTGAAAAATGTGTTGTTTTCTGTTTTAAATTTATTGACTAATTTTATAACTGTGACGTCATCATCATCATCATCAGCCCCTTTAAGTCCCCACTGCTGGGGCACGGGCCTCCCTCAATCACATGAGGGGTAATTGCCATACTCACCACGCTTGGCAGACGGGTTGGCGAGGGTTTAGATATAAATGCAGAGTTTTCCTTCTCTGGATGATCATGCCAGCAGATTTACCTTAGTCGCCTTTTACGACACCTCGGTAAGAGTGAGGGTGGCCTATTCTACTCTGCCGGGGACCACACGGCCATTGTGACATATCTAATTGTATTTAATTTTATAATCCTTGTTGAATAAGTAAATTCAATCAATCGTTTGGTACACCGTAATGGTAGAACATGTTGGCACTTTACATGTATCTAACGTCTTTTCTGTACACATGTCAATAAAATGACTATCAAAATTGTTTTTAATTGTTTATTTTCCCAGATATAAGTTAAAACATTGCATGCCCGATACGAGTAACTGTTAAGACCTAGTATTTAATGTTTTAGCAAAAAAGATATTTTTATTCTTATTATAACCTTCTAAATTATGGACTGATGCCGAGTGGAATAATTACTTTAGTGAAATAATATTAAGTAAGTTTCTAAATGCAATAATTCATACTGCTGGTGAATTTTCATCATTTTCCCAACGAGAGCAACGGTTTGACATGAAAGGACCACAGTTAAATAAATAAATAAATATTTCACAACATTACATACATTGGTCTGACTCCGAGAGAGGTAGCTCAACCACCTGTTTTACGGATATCAGAATCAACAGTGTGATTACAAATACGTATTTATTTATGTATATACATATAATACGTTTCTTTTAAAATCCATACTTATAATGCATAGAAAACACCCAGACCAATACAAACAGACATGTTCTTACACACATTATTATGTTTGTACTGTGCGGGGATCGAACCCGCAACCCTTGGACCAAAGGCAGCATTCACTACCACTGTTCTAAACGGGCCGTCTTAAGAGGCACGGCCTTTCAGAAAACCGGCGTGAACCAGCTAGCACTATGTTTTGCTGAGTGTTGTTACCGGAAGCCTAATCAGAGAAAAGGGGAGATTGAAAGTTGGCATTGCACTTATGACGCTTTCGATGTTGCAATGGCTTACCACTAGGTACGGATCATCAAGTGGTAAACAATCTATTCGTTTGCCACCTATCACATGAATAGTAAGGCCTGTTTCAGTTGCTAATGAATTTTCATTTATTTCATATCATCTATCACTATACACTTTCGCCTAATCCAACATCGAACACGTAAAGCCAAAGAAAATTATACCTCACACCTCGAATCTTCACACTTAAACGAAAATGCCACGAAAATAATGGTGCCCATCACGAAGACTGACATCGGAACTCCAGCGGGACCCTACGACTTGTTACCCTTTGAATTGTATAATAAAACAACAAATAGTAAATAACACACTTAAAAATTTCATCTCGTGTTCAGGCGGGACTGGAACCCACACCTTCCACAATCCGGGTGAATGTACTACCAATTATACCACTGAACGCGTTACTTAGTCGACGAAATTTGTAAGTGCTTGATTCGACATGAGCTGTCGATAGTCTCATCAATATTGTAGGTATATTTACAATATCCAGTGGAAATATTATTACAAATATTTGACCACCAGTTAAGATGAGACTGCTAAATCAATAGTTGATATTTTATAGCAATCTTATGCGATTTATTCTTAAGTAAATAACACACTTAAAAATTTCATCTCGTGTTCAGGCGGGACTCGAACCCACACCTTCCACAATCCGGGTGAATGTACTACCAATTATACCACTGAACGCGTTACTTAGTCGACGAAATTTGTAAGTGCTTGATTCGACATGAGCTGTCGATAGTCTCATCAATATTGTAGGTATATTTACAATATCCAGTGGAAATATTATTACAAATATTTGACCATCAGTTAAGATGAGACTGCTAAATCAATAGTTGATATTTTATAGCAATCTTATGCGATTTATTCTTAAGTAAATAACACACTTAAAAATTTCATCTCGTGTTCAGGCGGGACTCGAACCCACACCTTCCACAATCCGGGTGAATGTACTACCAATTATACCACTGAACGCGTTACTTAGTCGACGAAATTTGTAAGTGCTTGATTCGACATGAGCTGTCGATAGTCTCATCAATATTGTAGGTATATTTACAATATCCAGTGGAAATATTATTACAAATATTTGACCACCAGTTAAGATGAGACTGCTAAATCAATAGTTGATATTTTATAGCAATCTTATGCGATTTATTCTTAAGTAAATAACACACTTAAAAATTTCATCTCGTGTTCAGGCGGGACTCGAACCCACACCTTCCACAATCCGGGTGAATGTACTACCAATTATACCACTGAACGCGTTACTTAGTCGACGAAATTTGTAAGTGCTTGATTCGACATGAGCTGTCGATAGTCTCATCAATATTGTAGGTATATTTACAATATCCAGTGGAAATATTATTACAAATATTTGACCACCAGTTAAGATGAGACTGCTAAATCAATAGTTGATATTTTATAGCAATCTTATTATTAAACAATTTTTAAGTGTGTTATTTACTTAAGAATAAATCGCATAAGATTACTATAAAATATCAACTATTGATTTAGCAGTCTCATCTTAACTGGTGGTCAAATATTTGTAATAATATTTCCACTGGATATTGTAAATATACCTACAATATTGATGAGACTATCGACAGCTCATGTCGAATCAAGCACTTACAAATTTCGTCGACTAAGTAACGCGTTCAGTGGTATAATTGGTAGTACATTCACCCGGATTGTGGAAGGTGTGGGTTCGAGTCCCGCCTGAACACGAGATGAAATTTTTAAGTGTGTTATTTACTTAAGAATAAATCGCATAAGATTGCTATAAAATATCAACTAAAAACAACAAATGTATAGAACATTCGATATGGGAATTCTATTAATGGCTATGCGACTTGAGATGCCGTAAATAAGTAATAACTTTTGGTAGCTCTGTGTACTGCATGTTTTTTTTCCAAGTGGGTGCATGAGAACTGTGACCAGGTTTTCCATAAAACTTTTGTGAGCTTGAAGGCATCGACTATGGAGAATACTCTGAGGAACTGTTCGGGCTAATTTTTGCAGCTTCATTCCGTTATCGTTCCACTATTTAACAATTCCATGCCCATCATTTAAGTAGCTGGTAGTCTTCAACTGTGCGTTTCTCAAGAAACCTTCTAACTCGTACAACAAAACTATAGAATCAAGCATTACCTGCGGTGTTTCCGGACCAATACGACTCGCAACCGCAACCTTCAAGAAAATAGCATATTCTTTTTTAAATGGCCGACCATCTAAATGATTCTCTTTTTTATATTAATATTAGTTGCGCTATTTAATTAGACATACCTAAACTATAGTAAGCAGCTGTACATTTGATAAATTCATATTATAACATCTCATTCACTAATAAATAAGATACTTAAATATACTGATAAGCGTTATCCAGTTACAGCGTTATTTCTGGATATAAGTAATGCTTTTGATTGTATTTCACATAAGATCCTTCTTGAAAAGTGTTATCATAATGGTACTAGAGGACTAGCTCATGATCACCTAGCTAGTTATCTTAACGATCGAAAAAAATATGTAGAAATAACAAGGATATATAAAAACCAAGAAGTTAACGTCTACAGATCAAAAAACCAAAAAAAATCAATGCAGAGGTGCCACAAGGCAGCAATCTTGGTCCACTACTATTCCTCTTATACATCAATGACTTACCGGAGGTGAAAGATTATGACTGCATTCTTTTTGCAGATGACGTTAGTGTAATTATACCAAGTAGGTACCAACCTATTAAACTATAAAACCTTTTCTCGCGTGTACTGTTATAAAATGTTATTTGAAGTGTACAAAGTGTTAGAAATATTATTTTACACTTTTTAGTTCGTGGTTTTTGAAGACGGTTTTTTTTCACAGAAAATTTTTTGTTCATAAGTCGTATGTAATATTTTGCTTACCAATGTCTGGTAAAATATGTGGATTCAAATTTAGAAACCCTGTTACCTTTATGAATCATATTTCATGTCAAATAAAAAGTCTTTGTCTTGTCTCATTCATTGACCTGACCTGATTAGACAAACTGAGGAATTACAAATAAAATAATTGAATACCTATATTACACCCAGACACTGACAAGTGTTCATCACACGAATGTTTGTCCAATGGGTGGAGGGCAAACCCACGACCTTTGACTTTTTTTTATTTAATTTCAGAAAAAAATACGTACTTTCGCTTTCTTTTAGTTGTCAGTGCATTAATGTTTTTTTGTGTTTATATTCCGTCGGTAAATGAATAATAAGAATTGCTGTTCTGTTTGCTTATTTATTCAAATAAGTTTTGTCTACAAGCAGAAGTGGTTAGTTATTCACTTGTTATTCATGAGAAGGAATGATTGTATATTCAATTTGGGCTCATATAAACTACAACATGAATGTCAAATATTGTTACATGATTATGTATTATGTTAATAAGAACTTATACCTCGTCGGAATAAATTCGTTGAGATTTTTAGAAAGTACAAAAACCTATTGATTCGTTTCTTGAATGAATTGAAAGTAACTTTATGCTCATTTCAACGTGTTATTCTCGGTAGTGAGTCTGATAATTAAGTACAATCCCTTTATATCGGACACCCAAACATGAATGTCTACAATTTTACCAAATTTCTTAAATAGATCTTTACCCTGATTTAGTTTACATTTGTTAAGGAAATTAGGCATAGTACATAACTACAAATTCGTTCTGTCCTGCGGCTGCAGAAGCCGCCAATAACGACTACAGTATGTAAGAGTGTTATTAAATTTATTTTTACTTTTTCATTGACAACTTGATCTGTTGCTTTCCGTAATCTTCGCATGTTAAAACTATACCTACTTTATTTCTATCAGTAAAGAACTGTTATTAGCTCTAAGACATCCATTGTAAATGCTACTGTATTAAGACAGCTGTTGGTCTTCCGAATAAAATAAAAAAATAAAATATGTTCTGTGATACAATGAAGCGACTGGCGTCTGACCTTCGCAATTCTTAGGTAGGGTAACTAGACCAACTGCGTAATTGTTAATAACCCTTCAACCGATTACGGCTACAGCAGCCGATCGTAACGATCAGCCACGTACGCAGGATATATTATAGTGCTCAAGTGTGTGAGCAAACACAAGTGCACTCTTTATTTTATTACCCTCGTATTCCGATGGGACACCAGCGTGACACGATCGAAGAGGGATAGGGTGCAGGACCAACGACTTACCGTGCTTTCCGAGGCACGGGGGTACAAGACCGCCAACTTCCAGACCCGGGCTAGCACTAAGAATGTCTTACCGAAAACTTACCTATAAATTTTGCTCTGACCCGGGGATCGAAGCCGTCGCTAAAGTGCGACCCACAAACCACTGCGCCGAGACAGTCACATGAGTCACGTTTTAGGTGACGGGTAGGGCACACTAGCGTCGCCAATCGATTTTATTTTTTAGCTACTAAACTGGATCTATTTTAAACCATTTCGGGATTACAGCCTCTCGGCAAATACTTATACTATTTATTAAATAACTATGCACAAAAATTAGGTCCAACACGTACGCGAAAAACTGATTCACGCCAAAAGCGGCCACTTATGGCGTGAATCAATTTTTCGCCTACAAAAACGGACCCAAGATTTGTGCATGGTTATTTAATAAATAGTATAAGTGATTGCCGAGAGGTCGTTACCCCGAAATTGTTTAAAACAGATCCGGTTTAGTAGCAAAAAAAATCGATTGGCGTCGCTAGTTAGAAACTATCAAAAATATATAACTATATAAATAAAGGGTTTGGACGCTACTGGGAATGACAGGCTGTAACGATGGTAATATACAAATCATAAGGGACACAGGGAGTGATATGAAGATATAATATATGCAGCAGAACTAACGACTATCCTTGCATTATAAGACTCAGGGGTACAAAAACTTTCAGACTTCTACCTGATACCTACTAAGAAAATCTTGGCTGGACCTTCATTTTAATACGATACGACCAGCCACGACGCAGACTCAGTGGAAGTGTTTAATACGACCAGCCACGACGCAGACTCAGTGGAAGTGTTTAAGACGCAGACTCAGTGGAAATGTTCACGACGCAGAGTCCGTGGAAGTGTTCACGACGCAGACTCAGTGGAAGTGTTTAAGACGCAGACTCAGTGGAAGTGTTCACGACGCTGACTCAGTGGAAGTGTTTACGACGCAGACTCAGTGGAAGTGTTCACGACGCTGACTCAGTGGAAGTGTTTACGACGCAGACTCAGTGGAAGTGTTCACGACGCTGACTCAGTGGAAGTGTTTACGACGCAGACTCAGTGGAAGTGTTCACGACGCAAACTCAATGGAAGTTTTTAACAGTGGGAGAGCCACGCTTCGGCATGAATGGGCTGGCTCGACCGGAGTAATACTGCTTACTAGTAGTAATACATATTCGCTGCGTGAGGGAGGGTAACGGAGGCCCAATCCAGGGGAAGGGGGTTAAAAGGTAAGCAGCGTACTTGTGACACCACTGGTGTTGCAGGTGTCCATAAGGCGGCGGTAATCGCTTGCCATCAGGTGATCCGTCGGCTCGTCTGTCACCTATATCATAAAAAAAAAGTAAATATACTAAGAACTAAAATCGAGGAATCCGCATTTTCTCAACTTTATTCGATTTATCAGAAGCGGCAGAATTTATAGGTAATAAATGGAATTATTTACTTATACCTAGCTACAAAATGGATGAGTCTCTTAGACGAATATGTCTGTTACTTGCCTAATCTAATCATTTAAGGTTTGATGGATAAGGCATTAATCTCAATTACTTGCAAAAACAAAAGTAAAATGAAGATAAAAGGACATGGTAGGTTACATTTTGTCTCGTCTTTTGTTGTTCCGATGATACAATATTGTAAGTAATTGATTGCTTCGTTGGCGCAATGGGTATTGTGTTGCACTTTAAAACGACGGCTACGATGGGGTTCGATCCCTAGGTCAGGCAAAAAATTTGTACCTGAGTTTTTCTATTAGGAAATTCTCAATGTCAGACCGGAGTCTGGAAGTTGGCGGTCTTGTACCCCCATGCCTCGGAAAGCACGTTAAACCGTTGGTCCTGCGCCTCCGGTCGTATCACCCTGATGTCCCATTGGAATATGAATGTAAGGGATTAGAGAGTGGACTTGTGTTTGCGCACACACTTTAGCACTATAATATATCCTGTGTAAGTGACTGATCGTTGAGATTGGCCGCAATAGCCAAAATCGGTTGGAAGATATTATTATTATTATTGTAAGTAACATGAAGAAAATACTACGGACGTAATCATCATCATTATCCTGTTGCAGTCCACTGCTGGGTATAGGCCTCTCCTTATGTTAGCCAATTAAATCGATCTATGGCCATGACCACCTCCTGACTTGCCCTCTTTGGCCGGACAGCTGCACGTATGGCGACCTCCTTTAGGCTACCGACAGTGCAATCCGTGTGGCGAAGTAGGTATTGGGCTGGAAAAATCTAATTTGTCGCCATCGACACGATAAGAAGAAGATCTATGACTACTCGCAACCAGCTCCAGCCAGCCATCGTGAGTAAATCATCACACCATCTGGTCTGCGGGCACCCTACACGGAGCGGAAACTATTCCATAAAAAATTCTGCCAAAAAAAAACCGCCTTGAAAAACCATGAACTAAAAAGTGTAAAATAATATTTTTATTACTATATACACTTCAAATAACATTTTATAACAGTACACTCGAGAAGAGGTGTTACCGAAGTCAGCGCCCAATACCTACTATCTTGTAATTTAATACAACCATCAATTATTCAACAGACATTAGGCACCGACTTCGGTAAAACCTTTTTTCGAGTGTAATGTTATAAAATGTTATTTGAAGTGTATAAACTAATAAAAATATTTGTTGACACTTTTTAGTTCGTAGTTTTTGAAGGCAGTTTTTTTGGCAGAAATTTTTTTTTAAAATTTGAGGGTTCTCATTTTTTAAGCAATTATGGACCGAATTGCAGAATTATTTTTTTATTTGAAAGGACACACTCCCAAGTTGGTCCCATTGTCACTATGTCAGGATCTGATGATGAGATCTCAGAGAAATCGCGGGCAACCCTCTTATATAGGCACACGTAACAAAAACCAAGTAAAATAATGTTTTGAAGACTTTATACATTTCACATAGCATTTTATAACAGTACACTCGAAAAAAAGTTACTGAAGTTGACGCCTAATCCCTGCTGATTAATAGAATGTTGTATTACAGGAAAGTACATTATTTAACACTTTTTAGTTCGTGGTTTGTTTTGTTAATTCAACCGACAATCAGTCGCAAGACTAGAAGCTTATGTCTTGAGTGCAATATCATTTGTAGGCAAAGGAGCCAATGCTTCATCTGCCGTTTATCCTCCTTCCTTTTCAGTCTTTTTTCCGTTAGTGAAGGTTCTAATAGTTCAGTTGCCACGGCATTGGGATGAACTGATTATCGTTCTGCATATTTCTTTTTGAATTTTGTTTCGTTTCTGCTAGCTTTTTTTGATATCTTCTCTTACTGGCTGGTGAGGGTAGGTAAGACAGAGGTAAGACATTCGCGGTTTGCTCCAATGGGCAAATAAAGGCAAGTCGCAGAGTGTGGCTTGGTCAGCCCTCAGGGGCACGATATGGAAGAGATGCTATTTCCAATTTATTGCGCCACAGAGTCTTGGGCTGTCTTTTTTTAAGTATTAGGTGGCAGATGAGCAGACAGATCACCTGATGGTAAGAAATTGCTGCCACCTAATGGACACCCGCGACACCAGTGGCGTCACAAGTGCGCTGCCAACACAACCTTTAAACCTTTCCCTCGGATTTGGCCTCCGGTACCGTCACTCATGCAGCGAAACACAGCACCGTGTTGGTTCACGCCGGTTTTCTGTGAGGCCGTGGTATCACTCCACGGTTGTGTTAACACTGATGAGAGTTGTTTCCTGAAGAAAGTGTAAGCAATTCATATGAGGAACTTTGGAATCGTTTCTTACCTTACCTTTATTTTTATTTTTGTGCTTGTGTCCTAAACCCATTTATTTTCCGCCGGATCCTCAAAAAGTAAGGAACATGCCCTTAGCGAGGTCAATGGCCGGCACCTTTGCCGCTGAAACTTCAGAGCCTTGAATAAATTAGACAAGCGGGTAGTCTCTTTTTCATGTAATTGCACTGCATTATGCATGTGTGGCTGCATTTGCATATGTGAAGGAACATTTCTAAATTCTATCCACCTTATTATAAATCGCGGTCTGAAGTTATTACCGTACTAAAGCTCATGCCATCCCGTTCTAACACGCAATGTTAAAAGGGGCCGGCATGGATATTATTCCGACACTATCCTTAGTTCGCGTTTTGTAATAAGGGGGTATAAGTTACAAATTTTGTTCAAAATATTTAAAAAAAAGTTATTAATTTTGACTTCATTTAATTATTATTGTAATGTGTTGTTGTTGTAATCTTAAATAATTAAATTCAAGTAATGTATATTTTTTTGGTCAATAGGCTAACGCTTGACCACAATCGCACCTGATGGAAAGTGACGATGAGGTATAGGATAATACGCATTTGCCTAAAAGATGCCTGTTCACTCTTGCCATAAAGATGTCCAGCTTATAGGGGTCAGGAAAAACAGACCTCGGCAGGGAGTTCCATTCCTTAGCCGTCCGCATTATAAACGTGGAAGCGAATCGCTTCGTGCGAATAAGGGGTAGTTCTACCACATAAAGATGAAAGCCCTCGCCGCGCCTTGTCGTCCGGTGATGAAATAGGCTGGGGGGGATCAAATCATGTTGAACCTCCGCACACTCCCTGAAATTAATCCGGTAGAAGACCTGAGAGGCATGCCACACGTTGACGATGGTCCAGGCTCAGCAGGCCAGCTTTGGAGAGTACATCATCGCCGATGATATTTTTTTGAAAATCACAGAACAGAAAAAACAAACTCTTTGTGCTTCGTATTGAGTGAGCCGGCGTTGTACAAACCAATTTTGAGATTTTTAAAGAAAGTTTTGTAAATAGAGTGGGGTCATTGAGTAAACCTGTGTAAAATATGGAATAAGAGTAGGTAGGAGAGTAGCATATGCCTTGTAGCCTGTCAGTTGCACTGAGTGAGATACTTATCTTATAAGGAGATGTAAATATATAATAGGGAAAAATATAATCTAATGTAAATGTTTATAATATTATCGAAAAGAGTAGTTGCTGAGAATGTAGTGTATAATGTGTGTATAAGGGTGTATATAGCTATTTAAGTGTGTGTGTGTCTAATGTTGTGTATTATAGGTGTGTAGTACTGTAAATATTGTCGTGTAGGCAGATAGACCTGGCTTAGCAACTTACCATGTTCACAGAATATACTAAAAGAAAAAATATAACTCTGCCCAGTGATTATTATTAATAATAATAATTCTCACAACATCTCATAGGTTGACCTGATTCCGTACTAAGTAGCTTAAGCACTTGTGTTACAGATATCAGACAACAGAGGAACACAAATATATACTTAAATACATATATTACACCCAGGCACTAAACGAAACACAGCACAATGCTACTTCACGCCGGTTTTCTGTGGTAACACTCCTGTCTAGCCGGCACAGTCATGCCAAAGCGTGGCTAAATCGTAAATAAATAGTATAAGTGTTGCCGAGAGGTTGTAACCCAGAAATTGTTTAATATAGATCTGGTTTAGTAGCTAACAATTAAAAACGAATGGTATCGCTAGCGTGCCCTACTTAAGAAAGCGAATACTCGTCAGATGAGTAAGCATGCTTCCAGACCATTGGTATTCGGGATCACGTCCCGGGGTCTGGAGTTGGGTGCTCGAGTCATACAAGTTTTGCTAAAAGTAAAATATTACCCGGGAGACAGTAGTTTGCAGGCTGAATATATTTTAGGGGCTGTCTAGTGTTATTGGCTACGACATTTGTAATTGAATCACTTTTTTTCTTTATAATAATATCCTCCAACTGATTTCGGCTAAGGCAGCCAATCTCAACGATCAGCCACGCAGGATATATTACAAATAAATAAATATTTCACAACATCACATACATTGATCTGACTCCGAAATAGGTAGCTCAAGCACCTGTGTTACGAATATCAGAATCAACAGTGGGATTACAAATATATACATATAATAATTTTCTTTTGTAAATACCTACATACTTATAATACATAGAAAAAACCCAGACCAATACAAACAGAATTGTTCATGCACACAAATGTTTGTACTGTGCGGGGATCGCACCCGCAACCCTTGGACCAAAGGCAGCGTTCACTACCACTGTTCCAAATGGGCCGTCAAAGTTACTATAATAGTGCTCAAGTGTCTGCACAAACACAAGTGCACTCTCTATTCCCTTGCTCTCGTATTCTGATGGGACACCAGTGGGACAGGACCGGAGAGGGATCAGGCGCAGGACCAACGTCTTAACGTGCTTTCCGAGGCACGGGGGTACAAGACCGCTTACTTCCAGACACCGTGCTGACACTAAGAATTTCTTAACAGAAAAACTCAGGTACGAATTTTGGCCCAACCCAGGGATTGAACCCGAGACCCCAAGCGCAGCCGTCGCTTTAAAGTGCGACATGCTACCCACTGTACCAACGAGGCAGTATTTATTTCAACGTCGGTGGCAGACAAGCGTGCGGCTTGCCTCATGGTATGCGATTACCACAGCCTATGGACGTTTGGAACTCCAGAAGATCTGCATACGAGCTGCCGACCCCTTAAAAAACATTAACACTCCTTTTTTGAAGAACCTCATGCTGTGTTCCCTCGGGAAAACCTCTGATGGCAGCTCATTCCACAGCCGGAGTGTTCGCGGGAGGAAATTCCTCTAGAACTGTACTGTGTGAGACCATTTATATAGGTTTCAATGTCTGGGGGTGGACGCTCTGACGACGGCGGGCGATACGGTGGTAAAATGCGGATGTTGACATTAAGTCGAATAGTCACTTTATTCCAAATTGCCATCAGAAATTATTATTAAGCCATTTTAAACCTTATTCAAGGAAATTCTAATTAATCTATTTTCATTGCACTTTTATGTTATCTCATAGAGTAAGATAATACTATTTTGTGTAAAGCATAAAAGTACAGGTCTTTGAACATTTCCTTTCACATTTATAATACCTAAGATTAACACATCTTTGAGACTTGAACAATAAAGGCACAAGTACAAAAAGTATAAATAATTCCTCTAATGACTACACCTCGGCCAACTCAGACTCATTTCTTTTCTCTTACAGATAACAAAAACAAACATGTCATCTAAAACAAAGATTACACTTACACAGAAGAAAAGATACCTGTTATTACAGAAGGTGCGTAAAAAAAAAGTATGGCCACCTGGCGCTTCGGACTTTTGTATGTGAAAATTGTCAGTCAAGAAGATGGATCACCTAAGGGAAAGCAAGAGGCAAGTTGCCTCACTTCACCAATTATAAAATAACCTTAATTTAAATATCATTTCGTACAAGGGTCCAAAATATATAATCTTCTTTAAATTTAAATAAGGGATTGCTGTAAAAATTAAATTAAACCTGTTATTTTTAATTTTTTTCTCTTGATTAAAAACACCGTCCGTCATGGTTTTACGTCACCATTATTGTAAACAACAAAACGTCAAACGCCAGTTTCAGGCTATTCGTGGTCTTTCATAAAAAGGTTAGGTAGTCCTGATGACACTCACGTGTATTGCTTACAGTAACAGTGACGTCACGGCATATAATTAATAGACCATCATGGCGGACGGCTTTTATGGTTGTATTGCGAAAATATAATTTAAAATATATTAGGAAAGGTGCTTCAAAAAATTTCATATTTTTTTATGACGTAATATAATCGTAATGAACCGTTCTATCAAATAATAAAAATAGTGGCAACTAGCCAAGATAAGGACCATATGACACCCGCAACTTCAGTGGAGTCACAGTTACAGCCTCCGGTACTCTCACAAACTCAGCGAACAGCGCATAGGCGCCTTGTTTCACGTTGCGGTCGGTGTTTTGTTTAAGTTCGTGGTTTCACTTCGATCGAGTCAAACCATTCTCTTTTATACTATACATGTATGGTAAGGACTTAGCACGGTGGCATCTATAGTGGTGGTGACGCACAAGTCATCTCGTGCGACACCAAATAAAGTCTTTTAGATGCCTTCTTCTACCGGGATCAGCAGATGAGATACCTAATTTACTTACTCAGTACTTTTTAAGGGTTCCGTCGCCAATTGGCATAAAACGGAACCCTAGATTCGTCATGTTTTGTCCGTCCTGTGTGTCCGTCTATATGTCACAGCCACTCTTTGCCCGAAACTATAAGAACTATAGGTACTATTGAAACTTACTTGGTAAATTGATGTATTTTGTTTACCGCATTATTACGATTTTTACATAAAGTTTGTAAAAATTAAAAAATTGGGGTGTCCATACTTGAAACTGATTTTTTTTTCAAACCTATACGTGTGGGTATCTATGAATAGGTCTTAAGAATGATGTTTAGGTTTTCAACATATTTTTTTTCTAAACACAATACTTTGCGCTCCCAAAGTGTAAAATTGTGTCCCCCCCCCCCCCCCCTCTAACTTCTATATAAATGAATTTTAAAACTAAAACAAATATATGATGTACATATCATGGAAACTAACTACGAAAATAGGTTTGAACTAGATATAGTGAGTAGTCATAAACCGCAATTTACCTTCCATATATTTACTTGCTGCTACGGAACCCTTCATGAGTGAGTCCGACTCGCACTTGGCCGGTTTCTTTTTTCACCGTTCACTCGCATGAATGAACAGACCACCGCATGCAAGAAACCTGCACGTTTCGGATAGTTGCTGAAACGCGTAACCATGATTCAGTTGGTCTGCAGGTCAGACGGCAGTCGTTTCATTATAATTACCAGATTCCCCAAATGCTGAATCATTGTCGAAGCGTACCATAGTCACGATTGAAATAACATATTAAAATAAATTAACTTTTAACACACTTATAACAGAGTTAGACAAAAAGTTACAAGTTATTTTTAACAAAGTTCTTATTTTTAACAATTTTTACGTCGTGTGGTCCCCGGCAGAGTAGAATAGGCCACCCTCAATCTTACCGAGGTGCCGTAAAAGACGACTAAGGTAAAGCTGCTGGCATGATCATCAGCATCCAGAGGAGGAAAACTTTGCATTTATATCAAAACCCTCGCCAACCCGTCTGCCAAGCGTGGTGAGTATGGCAATTATCTACCCCTCATGTGATTGAGGGAGGCCCGTGCCCCAGCAGTGGGGACTTAAATGGGCTGATGATGATGATGATTATTTTTAACACTGTTGTTATTTTCAACGAATTAGTCATTTTCATCGTATTTGTTATTTTTAACGAATTTGTAATCATTTTTTTAATTTTCAACGATGTTTTTATTTTTAACGTATTTTTTATTTTTAATGAATTTTTGATTCAACAATTCTCTTATATCAAACTCCCCCTCTCGCCTTTCCCCCCCTTTCCATAACTTCCAAAGTATAGCACATACGTCATATTGACCCCAGTTGCACCTTTTTAACATTTAACGATTAACATGTTAATCAGAAATAACATTAAGATAATCTCAATACTAGCGTACCGAAGCTTTAGAAGGAAGGGAATACACGCTGAGATGAGATGAGAATCCTACGACGTCAAGCCAGCCTTCCTAAAGTTTCCTTGTTCTATCGGGATCCGAAGATGAGGATGAGTTGATAAGACTTAAACCCTCTGTACTTTATTTTTCCACCGTCCACGTCGCATGGATGACCAACCACCGCATGCAACAAACTTCGCGAAACCAAAGGGAAAAAAAATTCCGCAGCTTTCTCTCAAAGGCTCGGAAGGTTTTTCAACAAGTCGTGTAATATTACTGTTTGTAGAAATACCATGTTCTTTTTATAGTCTTTTAGGTATACAGTTGGGAAGATGAGTTTTCTTAAAGTAAAGTATCAGCCTATATACTGTCCCTACTGCGTGTGTCCCCGGCAGAGTAGAATAGGCCACCCTCACTCTTACCGAGGTGTCGTAAAAGGCGACTAAGGTAAAGCTGCTGGCATGATCATCAGCACCCAGAGAAGGAAAACTCTGCATTTATATCAAAACCCTCGCCAACCCGTCTGCCAAGCGCGGTGAGTATGTCAATTACCCCTCATGTGATTGAGGGAGGCCCGTGCCCCAGCAGTGGGGACTTAAATGGGCGCTGATGATGATGATGATGTGATTTTGAAATTCTATCCCCTATTTTTATTCGCAGTCTAAAGTTATTACCGTACTAAAAGCTCATTCCATCCGTTTCTAACACGCAATGTTAAAGGTGCTGGCATGGATTTATTCCGACACTCTCCTTAAGTTTTCGCGTTTTGTAATTAGGGGGTATATAAGTTTTACACTTTTTGTTCAAAATATTTAAAACGTATTATTTGACTTTAATTTAATTATTATTGTATTGTGTTGTTGGCTGTAATCTTAAAATAATTAATTCAAATATGATATTTTTTTGGTCAATAGGCTAACGCTTGACCACAATCGCACCTTATGGAAAGCGACGATGAGTTATAGGATGATACACGCATTTGCCCTAAAAGATTCCTGTTTCACTCTTGCCATAAAGATGTCCATTATAGGGTCAGGAAAAAACAGACCTCGGCAGGAGTTCCATTCCTTAGCCGTCCCGCATTATAAACGTGGAAGCCAATCGCTTCGTGCGAATAAGGGGTAGTTGTTCTACCACATTAGATGAAACCCTCGCCGCGCCTAGTCGTCCGGTGATAAAATAGGCTGAGGGGGACCAAAATCATGTAAGAACTCCGCACACATCCCCGAAATAGAATCCGTAGAAGACCAAGAGGCATGCCAACACTTTGACGTATTGGTCCTGTCTCAGTCAGGCCAGCTGGAGTACATCATCCGCCGATGAGCCCCTCTTCACTTGTCGCTCTATTAAATTCCAGAGCGTCTACTGATACCGGGCAGAAGAACGTCCCAAGGTTACAGCAGGTACTCCAGCAGGAGGCGAACTGAGCTCGATAATAAACTTAAGAGCTGCTTGGGCTTAAAGTACTCCTTGGTTTAAATTAAATAAATTTAATTAATATGTCCACTAGGTGGTGCAAAGGGTCGTCCATGTGCTCGTCCGCCATCATCGAACGTCTTGAGTTTGCGCTTTTTGCTTCGCTTTCCAAAGTTAGTCAAAGTCTAGTGTCTTCGCTTCTGCAGTGATAGACCGCCGCCAGGTTCCTGTAACGACGGCCACGTTTCCCTTTTCCTTGGGGGTTCCCAGTTCGGTATGTGGTCCGGTTCCCTTCGAGCGTGTAGAAAATCCAGTTCCATTTGCGAAGCGTTTGATCTGCTGGGCGATGCGATCGGAGTCTCCCCACAGCAATCACACAGATCTAGGTTCGTGATTTTCTCGGGCCCATATTATTAGCGCTTTATGAAGACGCTGGAGCCGATGCGAGAGATATCTTTATGACTGAGTTATTGAAGATTTTTTTTTTGTTGATTTTCACAGATCAGATAAAACAAACTCCTTTGTGCTTCCGTATTGAGTGAGCCGGCGTTGTACAAACCAATTTTGAGATTTTTAAAGAAAGTTTTGTAAATAGAGTGGGGGTCATTGAGTAAACCTGTGTAAAATATGGAATACGAGTAGGTAGGAGAGTAGCATATGCCTTGTAGCCTGTCAGTTGCACTGAGTGAGATACTAGTCTTATAAGGAGATGTAAATATATAATAGAGGAAAAATATAATCTAATGGTAAATGTTTATAATATTATCGAAAAGAGTAGTTGCTGAGAATGTAGTGTATAATGTGTGTATAAGGGTGTATATAGCTATTTAAGTGTGTGTGTGTCTAATGTTGTGTATTATAGGTGTGTAGTACTGTAAATATTGTCGTGTAGGCAGATAGACCGGCTATAGCCACCTTACCATGTTCACAGAATATACTAAAGAAAAAATATAACTCTAGCCCAGTGATTATATTAATAATAATAATTCTCACAACATCTCATAGGTTGACCTGATTCGTACTAAGTAGCTTAAGCACTTGTGTTACAGATATCAGACAACAGAGGAACACAAATATATCTTAAATACATATATTTACCCCAGGCACTAAACGAAACACAGCACAATGCTACTTCATCGCCGGTTTTCTGTGGTAACACTCCTGTCTAGCCGGCACAGTCATGCCAAAGCGTGGCTAAATCGTAAATAAATAGTATAAGTGTTGCCGAGAGGTTGTAACCAGAAATTGTTTAATATAGATTCTGGTTTAGTAGCTAACAATTAAAAACGAATGGTATCGCTAGCGTGCCCTACTTAAGAAAGCGAATACTCGTCAGATGAGTAAGCATGCTTCCAGACCATTGGTATTCGGGATCACGTCCCGGGGTCTGGAGTTGGGTGCTGCGAGTCATACAAGTTTTGCTAAAGTAAAATATTACCCGGGAGACAGTAGTTTGCAGGCTGAATATATTTTAGGGGCTGTTCTAGTGTTATTGGCTACGACATTTGTAATTGACTCACTTTTTTTCTTTATAATAATATCCTCCAACTGATTTCGGCTAAGGCAGCCAATCTCAACGATCAGCCACGCAGGATATATTACAAATAAATAAATATTTCACAACATCACATACATTGATCTGACTCCGAAATAGGTAGCTCAAGCACCTGTGTTACGGAATATCAGAATCAACAGTGGGATTACAAATATATACATATAATAATTTTCTTTTGTAAATACCTACATACTTATAATACATAGAAAACACCCAGACCAATACAAACAGAATTGTTCATGCACACAAATGTTTGTACTGTGCGGGATCGCACCCGCAACCCTTGGACCAAAGGCAGCGTTTCACTACCACTGTTCCAAATGGGCCGTCAAAGTTACTATAATACGTGCTCAAGTGTCTGCACAAACACAAGTGCACTCTCTATTCCCTTGCTCTCGTATTCTGATGGGACACCAGTGGGGCAGGACCGGAGAGGGATCAGGCGCAGGACCAACGGCTTAACGTGCTTTCCGAGGCACGGGGTTACAAGACCGCTTACTTCCAGACACCGTGCTGACACTAAGAATTTCTTAACAGAAAAACTCAGGTACGAATTTTGGCCCAACCCAGGGATTGCACCCGGGACCCCAAGCGCAGCCGTCGTTTTAAAGTGCGACGCGCTACCAACTGCACCAACGAGGCCGTATTAATTTCTACGTTGGTGGCAGACAAGCATGCGGCTTGCCTCATGGTATGCGATTACCGCTTTGGAACTCCAGAAGATCTGCATACGAGCTGCCGACCCCTTAAAAATCATAACACTCCTTTTTTGAAGAACCTCATGCTGTGTTCCCCCGGGAAAACCTCTGATGGCAGCTCATTCCACAGCCGGACCGTTTGCGGGAGGAAATTCCTCTAGAACTGTACTGTGCGAGCCACTTATATAGGTTTCAATGTGTGGGGGTGGACGCTCTGACGACGGCGGGCAATGCGGTGGTAAAATGCGGATGTTGACATTAAGTCGAATAGTCACTTTATCAAAGTCAAACTCAACTCAAAGTCTTAAGTCGAAAGTCTTCGACCAGTGCATCCTTCCGTTTCATGACTTACGGTGCCGAGACGTGGACACTCACGCTGGACTAGTCCACCGGTTCAAAGTCGCTCAAAGAGCTATGGAAAGGGCTATGCTCGGAGTATCTCTGACCGGAGGACCGCATCAGAAATGATGTAATCGACAGAGAACCAGAGTCACCGACATAGCCAACCGAATTAGCAAACTGAAGTGTCAGGGGCTGGTCATATTAGCCGCAGAACTGACAGCCGTTGGAGCCGTAAAGTCATGAGTGGAGACCGCGACTCGGTAAGCGTAGTGTAGGACGCCCTGCGACAAGAGGGTTGATGACATTCGCAGGCTGGCTGGTGTGGGCTGGATGAGAGTGTCCGAAAATCGGGAGCAGTGGCGTGCATTAGGGTGACCTATGTCAGCAGTGACGAGTATGGGTTGCTGATGATGATGATGATGAGTCACTTTATTCCAAATTGCCATCAGATTATTATTATTAAGCCTTTCTTAAACCTTATTTAAGGAAATTCTAATTAATCTATTTTCATTGCACTTTTATGTTATCTCATAGAGTAAGATAATACTATTTTGTGTAAGCATAAAAGTACAGTTCTTTGAACATTTCCTTTCACATTTTATAATACCTAAGATTAACACATCTTTGAGACTTGAACAATAAAGGCACAAGTACAAAAAGAATAAATAATTCCTCTAATGACTACACCTCGGCCAACTCAGACTCATTTCTTTTCTCTTACAGATAACAAAAACAAACATGTCATCTAAACAAAGATTACACTTACACAGAAGAAAAGATACCTGTTATTACAGAAGGTGCGTACAAAAAAAAGTATGGCCACCTGGCGCTTCGGACTTTTGTATGTGAAAATTGTCAGTCAAGAAGATGGATCACCTAAGGGAAAGCAAGAGGCAAGTTGCCTCACTTCACCAATTATAAAAATAACCTTAATTTAAATATCATTGGGTACAAGGGTCCAAAATATATAATCTTCTATAAATGTAAATAAGGGATTGCTGTAAAAATTCAGCTTAAACCTGTTATATTTTTACTTTTTTTTTCTCTTGTATTAAAAACACCGTCCGCCATGGTTTTACGTCACCATTATAGTAAACAACAAAACGTCAAACGCCAGTTTCAGGCTATTCGTGGTCTTTCTATAAAAAGGTTAGGCTAGTCCTGATGACACTCACGCTGTATTGCTTACAATAACAGTGACGTCACGGCACTATAATTAATAGACCATCATGGCGGACGGCTTTTATGGTTGTATTGCGAAAATATAATTTAAAATATATTAGGAAAGGTGCTTCAAAAAATTTCATGTTTTTTTATGACGTAATATAATCGTAATGAACCGTTCTATCAAATAATAAAAATAGTGGCAACTAGCCAAGATAAGGACCATAGACACCCGCAACTTCAGTGGAGTCACAGTTACAGCCTCCGGTACTCTCACACACTCAGCGAACAGCGCATAGGCGCCTTGTTTCACGTTGCGGTCGGTGTTTTGTTTAAGTTCGTGGTTTCACTTCGATCGAGTCAAACCATTCTCTTTTATACTATACATGTATGGTAAGGACTTAGCACGGTGGCATCTATAGTGGTGGTGACGCACAAGTCATCTCGTGCGACACCAAATAAAGTCTTTTTAGATGCCTTCTTCTACCGGGATCAGCAGATGAGATACCTAATTTACTTACTCAGTACTTTTTAGGGTTCCGTCGCCAATTGGCATAAAACGGAACCCTAGATTCGTCATGTTTGTCCGTCTGTGTGTCCGTCTATATGTCACAGCCACTCTTTGCCCGAAACTATAAGAACTATAGGTACTATTGAAACTTACTTGGTAAATTGATGTATTTTGGTTAACCGCATTACGAATTTTTACATAAAATTTGGAAAAAAATTAAAAAATTGGGGTTGTCCATACTTGAAAACTGTTTTTTTTTTTTCAAACCTATACGTGTGGGGTATCTATGAATAGGTCTTTAAGAATGATGTTTAGGTTTTTCAACATATTTTTTTTCTAAACACAATACTTTGCGCAAGCGACGCTCCCAAAGTGTAAAATTGTGTCCCCCCGCCCCCCCCCCCCCCCCCCCCTCTAACTTCTATAATAAATGAATTTTAAAACTAAAACAAATATATGATGTACATATCATGGAAACTAACTACGAAAATAGGTTTGAACTAGATATAGTGAGTAGTCAGTAAACCGCAATTTACCTTCCATATATTTACTTGCTGCTACGGAACCCTTCATGAGCTGAGTCCGACTCGCACTTGGCCGGTTTCTTTTTTCACCGTTCACTCGCATGAATGAACAGACACCGCATGCAAGAAACCTGCACGTTTCGGATAGTTTCTGCAGGTCAGACGGCAGTCGTTTCATTATAATTACCAGATTCCCCAAATGCTGAATCATTGTCGAAGCGTACCATAGTCACGATTGAAATAACATATTAAAATAAATTAACTTTAACACAGTTATAACAGAGTTAGAAAAAAAGTAACAAGTTAGTTTTAACACAGTTGTTATTTTCAACGAATTGGTCATTTTCATCGTATTTGTTATTTTTAACGAATATGTAACCATTTTTTTAATTTCAACGATGTCTTTATTTTTAACGCAATTTTTTATTTTCAATGAATTTTATATCAACAATTCTCTTATATCAAACTCTCCCCCCTCGCCTCACCGACTCTTCCATAACTTCCAAAGTACAGCACATACGTCATCGTTGACCCCAGTTGCACACCCCCTTTTAACATTTAACGATTAACATGTTAATCAGAAATAACATTAAGATAATCTCAATACTAGCGTACCGAAGCTTTATAATGGAAGGGAATATACGCTGAGATGAGATGAGAATCCTACGACGTCAAGCCAGCCTTCCTAAAGTTCCTTGTTCTATCGGGATCCGAAGATGAGATGAGTTGATAAGACTTAAACCCTCTGTACTTTATTTTTCCACCGTCCACTCGCATGGATGACCAACCACCGCATGCAACAAACTTCGCGAAACCAAAAGGGAAAAAAATCCCGCAGCTTTCTCTCAAAGGCTCGGAAGTTTTTCAACAAGTCGTGTAATATTACTGTTTGTAGAAATACCATGTTCTTTTTTATAGTCTTTTACGGTATACAGTTGGGAAGATGAGTTTTCTTAAAGTAAAGTATCAGCCTATATACTGTCCCTACTGTCGTGTGGTCCCCGGCAGAGTAGAATAGGCCACCCTCACTCTTACCGAGGTGTCGTAAAAGGCGACTAAGGTAAAGCTGCTGGCATGATCATCAGCACCCAGAGAAGGAAAACTCTGCATTTATATCAAAACCCTCGCCAACCCGTCTGCCAAGCGTGGTGAGTATGGCAATTACCCCTCATGTGATTGAAGGAGGCCCGTGCCCCAGCAGTGGGGACTTAAATGGGCTGATGATGATGATGATGATATACTGTCCCACTGCAGTACAAAAGGCGGGATTTTTTTGTACACCATAGTAGCGATAACTTGATTTCTATAATGGATTATAGAAATCAAGTTATCGCTACTATGGTGGAATTACGCTTTCCTAATGCGGATTGCTGATCAGAAACCCGAGCAATGTTCGACGCCTAGCAAGGCGTAAAGATGATAGGTGGACTATAAAGCTTACCGAATGGCAGCCAAGAATGGGACGACGTCCTGTGGGTAGACCACCTGCACGATGGTCCGACGATATTGTGACGGCAGTGGGGAAACAATGGATAAGGCTGGCAAGGGACCGAAGGGAATGGCGGGATAAAAAGAGGCCTATACTCAGCAGTGGGTGGATGTGGGCTCATATGATGATGATGATGATGATTATGATGATGATTATTTGTAACATAACAATACAAGTGAAACCTGGTCAATTGGGATCTAACCGTGAGCCAGTTGATCTGGTTCCCCTGTCTAAGGGTTGCAAAGGTCAGTCGGCAGTCGCTTCATTGTAATTACTACACATCCCAATTCCTGGATCATAGTACTCCGGGCTCCGGAACGATAGCTTTGGACTGGATGCAACTGGGAATTTAACACACTAAGATGAGTGTATCAATCTGCATTCCACAATAAGGGTTATTGAAACCATTTAAATTAAAACATCATCATCATCAGCCTGTATTTTGATCCCACTGCTGGGTGTTAGATAGATAGATAGATAAAACGTTTATTGGTTACAACAACATACACACATCACAACATAAAACAAAATATAAAAAATATAAAAAGCGTCCAGTAACAATTTGAAAGAAAGGAAAACAAAAAAAAACTTATATTATGTAGGTAGTTACAACCTATTGTGTGTCTGCTGCAGCAACCAGTGGGTCAAGGCTCAGTATGAAGCATCCGCACGAGGCGAAATCACTGATTTTCAGCCGTCATCCAGAGGCTGCGCGGGTACACAGGGATATAATGACAAAATTACGAAAAATAATAATTCCTTAAACACAATAATTGCTTACAATCAAAATCTAAACTTAAGATTGTTATTGTAATTTAATTTAGTTTAATTTTATCGCGGAGAAAATATCAAAAATAATTTGTAACACTTTAAAAACAAGCAAAATTAAGGCACGGAACCAGTGTCCGTGGAATTTCATTAGAATTAAAAAAAAATCAAAATAAAAATCTTAAATTACATTACATTGTGATGAGAATCGGTGTGTGCTAAATGTAAAAAATGTGAAGTGTATATGAGATCTTTTATATTTAGATAAATGTTATACATATAATGGGATTTTATAGATAAATAATATAAATATTAGGGAATGTCTTGTAAATGCATCTGGTCGGGCGACTCATAATTTATTCGTAAATAGTCAGCTACCGGTATTCAGCGAACGACTTTGGAATTTGGAGTTTTTGTACTATTTACTTATTTTAAAAAAAAGTGTTAAAGGAGGCAGGTGTAAAGGAGGTCTACACTCCTCCTGTGCTCGCCAATCGCAACGGTCCAGGTCTTACCCATCGCTCTGTCTATGTCGTCAGCCCATCTGGTTAATGGGCATCCTCTTTTTCGTTTCCCTTACCTCGGCCACCAGTGTGATAGGGATTGGCTCCGTCTATCTAAATAACTAAATTAATACGGCAACTATAAATATAAGTTACTTCTATCTCGGTCATAGCCCTGTTGGTCTAGCGGTTTAAGTACCGGGTCGTGATCTCGGGGTCCTGGGTTCGATTCCCGGGTCGAGCGTAAAGTATGTTTCGAATATAGCTCAGGTTTGTGATCACCAATCCGCATTTGGCAAGCATGGTGATTAAGCCTAATCCCATCATAGTAGCGATGACTTGATTTCTATGATAGAGGCCTTTGCCCTGCAGTGGGACAGTTTATACTTTACTATACTTCTTTACATCTATCTCGGTCATAGGCAAATGACCCAAGGCGATCAAGATTAAAATAATATGCATAATATAAATAAAGTAGCCCGAAAACTTTTAAATGGCGTTAGTTTGACCGTAATAAGCTCTTCATATGAGGTCCGCTAATTATAATGAGTCATTAAATTTATATGAGGAAAGATAAGTTTCTTCAGTTAAATATGCTAATACATTTTGCTTATGAATTAGTTATTTAACTTCAGTATTATTTGACCTTTTTTATTTCATATAAGATACTCATCGTGTTGAAACTAAACTAATTTTGATATATTATTGTTTTGTTTTTTATTGTGTCTTGTGGTCTTATGTCAGTTGAACGAAAATACATGGCTTATGCTAATATCAGTGACTTTTTATTAGCATCCTTTAACCAGCGCTTTAAGTTTTTATACAGTCACACATCGTCATCGTTTTAACACTGCTATTGTGTGTCGAGTGAGTTGTCGCGCGACAACTTGCTTGGACCTAATAGAGTCTTAAAACCTGTGTTTAGGGTGGTATCGGCAGAATACGTAGGTCAATAAAACGCAAAACACCGGCGTTTTATTGAGTGACTGTAACTTTGACCGAGTTCGACCAATGACTACCCACTTATGCTCAATAAGTTACTTGACATTGGCAAAATGTCTTCGGGTAGAGCCATATTATAAAAAAGAACTGTATAACATTTGGAAGAACCGAATCTCCCTCATAATGTTGTGCTGTATATGTGTTTGTTTGTTTGTACACGTTTTATTATTTTGTTTTAGGTGGTGTAACCCTCAATTAAAAAATAAAAATCAGAATGAGTAAAATATCCTTACACCGGTCTATTTCTCATTAAAACGTCTCTTTAATCGCTCGACATTGGCAGAGTTATATAAGTGTTCGCCGTGGGCAACACAGTAGCAGTCATAATAATAAAAAACCGGCCAAGTGCGAGTCGGGCTCGCGCACAAAGGGTTCCGTAGCAGCAAATATACATTATAAAGATTTTATATCATCGCGGATTTTTAAAGGTGTACAATACTGTAGTATATTTTTTGATCTATCTTATAAGGTTCAGCCATCGTTTTCAGTGTAAGCACAATAACTTAACCAAAATTACAGTTAAATCAACCTATCTCAAAAAACTATAAGAGATACTTTGATCAACACAAAAATCGTTGAAAGAGTTAATTAGCATGCATCACCTCTATTTTTTTTTAGAATTTTATACCCCGTAGTTATAAAAATAGAGGGGGGGGGGACATACTTTTACGACTTTGAGAGCTGATATCTCAAAAACCGTTCACTTAAGAAAAATGTTTTTTAGAAAACTTTATATCATTTTAAAAGACCTTTCCATTGATACCCCACACGGGTATGTACATCGAAAAAAAAAAATTCATCCCTCAGTTACATGTATGGGGGGCCCCACCCCCAATTCTTTTTTTTACTATTTAGTGTCATATTTTTTGTAGCGGTTCATACAACACATATTCCCATCAAATTTCATCACTGTTAGTACTTATAGTTTCCGAGTAAATCGGCTGTGACAGACGGACAGACGGACAGACGGGACATGACGAAACTATAAGGGTTCCGTTTTTGCCATTTTGGCTACGGAACCCTAAAAAGAAACATTTGGAAGTAAATAATAATCTTACTGTGATGGGCCACATAAAAAAGGGACAAAACCAAATCGGACTTAATGTCCCGAGTTGATTTTGTTTACCTAGTCCCTACGAACTTTTCTTATTCTAACTTTGCTAACTAAGTTTACCAAGACATATTAGACCCTCTCATAAAACAAGTATAAAAACCATTAGCCCTCATAAACTACAGAAATTACTTACTTCTACATTATTATGCTACGCAAATATCGTCTCATTTCCCTTCATTACACCAGAGCAAAATACCTAAGCACTCCATTTGTTAAGCTCATTATACTAATTACTGGTGAAACGAAATACTTTTTGAAACGAAAAGCCAATAATACCACAGTGAAAAAATTAACAGTGTCCCAACTTATGACGGTCGATAGGTCAATGCTGATTCTAGGCGTATGCTGAGACGCAGGCAACACACTACACACAACAGCACAGTACAGCACAATGCAGTTCAGGGCAGTTTTTTTTATGTTATAGGTGACAGACGAGCAGACGGATCACCTGATGGTAAGCAATTGCCGCCGTCCAAGGACACCCGCGACCCCTCTTTCCCTGGATTGGGCCTCCAGTACCCTCACTCACGCAGCGAAACACAGAACACTGCTGCTTCAAACCGGTTTTCTTTGAGGCCGTGGTATCACTCCTGTCAAGCTGGCCCATTCATGCCGAAGCGTGGCTCTCCCACGGCAGTTGAGGGAGACATGTGCCCCTCCGGATGCTACGTCACAACTGACATTCGCATCCTAGCTAGTTACAAGGACAATAGACGCTTGACGAACAAAATGAGTTCAGAGTTAGAGTCTGATTATGAAATTAACGAGTTGTTGCTACTTTGCAGTTTGTCATATCGTAGAAAAAGTATTTGGCAAAATGATTATCTAAAAAATCGTTCTACTCATGGGGAATTTGTACTCTCGAGAGAGTTATCTGACATACAATTTAAAAACTACTTGCACATAGATAGAACACAATTTGATTATGTGCACAATATTATATGTGAAGAAAAGTGTATATTATTTTTATAAAACACGTCACGACGTGCACGCGTCGCGCAGAATTCTGTGGCGGCACTACAACGAGACGCAGAGCAGGACAGACACATGTCTGCGTCTCATGCGCCTGCGCCTGTTATAGCAATAGCTTACCAACAGGTGATCCGTTTGCTCGTCTGCCACCTATCACATAAAAGAACATCTTTTCTTTAGGTTGGTGGTTGGTCCAAGAATCTTTCGGAATATGTCCCGTTCCATCACTACAATAGCAGTTGATTTTCCCCCTTCAATGTCAGTGACCACGCTTCACATCCATACATCTGGCAAATGTATACTGTAATTATATTTTCGACAAATGGGTATGGAATACATGATCTAAATTCGTCTCAAAACAAAGGCATTCTTAATGAGGTCATCTGAAATGCGATAATGTTTTATTCATTAGTACTTATTAATAAAATTAATGTTCATTTGTAGATTATTCTTATTTATTTAGACAGTGTTTTATTTTGCCGTGACTTCTTTGCTAGTCTATATGCACTAAGGGTAGAAACCTACATACTTATAAAACATTCTTTTGAAATGATATCATATGATGCACTTACACATTTCAACGCATGTTCAGCCGGTATTTGCCACTTTTTTTATGTGATAAATGCCATACCACAACGGTGCGTTGCGGGAATCCATTGGATGCGGGCGGCACAGGACCGATCTGTGTGGAGAACATTGGGGAGGCCTATGTCCAGTAGTGGACGTCTATTGGCTGAAATGATGTTGATGATGATGATGAGGTGGTAGACGAGCAGACGGATCACCTGATGGTAAGCAATTGCCGTCGCATATGGACACCCGCGACACCAGTGGAGCACACGTTCGCTGCCAACATTTACACCCCCCCCCCTTTCCCGCGGATTGGGCTTCCGGTACCCTTACTCGCAGCGAAACACAGCACAGTGCTGCTTCATGCCGGTTTTCTATGAGGCCGTAGTATCACTCTGGTCGAGCCTGGCCCATTCTTGCCGAAGTGGCTCTCCCACCGTAAAACTTCTTCCACATTCTGGCTATTCTATCGGTTATGGATCGGGAGGAACATGGAACACTGTTGGTTCATGTCCGGCTTGAACACACGATTTCATCATCATTTCAGCCAATAGACGTCCACTGCTGCCACACAGATCGTTCCTGTGCCTCCCGCATCCAATGGATTCCCGCGATCTTCACCAGATCACCGGTCCACCTTCGTGGAGGGCCTGCCACGGCTGCGACTTCCTGTACGTGGCCTCCACTCGAGGACCTTTCCGCCCCAACGGCCGTCTGTTCTCCTCGCTATGTGCCCTGCCCATTGCCATTTGAGGCATGCAATCCTTTGGGCTATGTCTGTGACCTTAGTTCTCCTGCAGATCTCATCATTTCTGATACGATCACGCAGGCTTACTTAAACACAATTTACACACACACACACACCCACCATTTACTTAAAAACAAACTGTTAAGGTGACGGGTAGGGCACACTAGCGACGTCAATCGATTTTAAATTTTTAGCTACTTAACCGGATCTATTTTAAACAATTTTCGGGCTACAACCTCTCGGCAAACACTTATACTATTTATTAAATAACCATGCACAAATGTTGGTTCTGTTTTTGTATCTGATTATCGTCAAAAGTAGCCGCTTTTGGCGTGAATCAATTTTTCGCGTACGTGTTGTACCCAACAAGGAACATAAGGACCATATTAAAAAAAAATGCCTCCCCATACAATTTGCACCAATCAGCTGATTAATTATGTACGGGAAGGATTTTTTTTTCTGAAATTCAACCTTATGTTCCATGGGGGAAAATGTTTGTTTTCGTCAGTATAATGCTCTCGATAAAGAAAGAAAGAAAATATTTATTATTATAGACTTCACAACACAGAACTTATAGCAGTTATAAACAGAATACAATTTGGTACTAACAGAAAACAAAACATTAAACAATTAAAAATACATATAAATAAAACAAAAGGAAAAATAAATAAAACTATAATCAATCATGTCCAGACAGTTCCAAATGAATATTATGATGTGTTATGACGTCTAGTATAAATTGGCCCTCACTCAGCTTATGTCACAGCCCAGACAAAGGCCATGACGCTGAGATGCATAAGAGAGTAAAATGGCAAGCACGGTGTATAATAGGTGTCTATTACTTATAATCAATCATTTGAGCCGTCTGCTCCTCTGCCACCTATCACATAAAAAGGCTTCCCCGGAGCTGGTTGGATTTGATTCAGAAAAAGAAATATTTTGTTTTTCAAATTTCAGCCAGGTTTTAAACCAATAGTAATATCCTCCAACCGATTTCGGCTAAGGCGGCCAATCTCTACTAAGAACTAATCTGATACTAAGAATTTCTTCCCGAAAACTTAGATAGGTACAAATTTTCGGCCCAACCCGGGGATCGAACCCGAGACTTCTTGCGCAGCCGTCGCAAAAACCAATAAACTTCTAATGAAAACCATCTGTGCTTGTTCTTTAAAAGAAAGAACTATAATAAAAACATCGTAAATCCAGTTCGAAGGCAATGAATTGGTGTATTTCCCTAGTTGACTTGTGGTCAGGGGACAATAGCCCGTAAGTCGGGGCGTTGACTCGTGTTGGCGACATCGACAATTAGTATGCCCTTTCAGTCACCAGTCACATGTAGCAGGCACTTGAGAAAAAACTTACTAATTTGTTTATTAAATAAACGGCTAAAGTTAGATAAAATAAGGTAAGTTTATGCTTTCAACTTTTATTTCACTTAACGTGAAAAACTTGAAAAAAGTACCTATAGATTATCCAGTTAAGCCCGATACATTTGTTAGCAATCAAGTTGTATATAAAAGCGACAAAGGCTTCCATCCTAGAAATCAAGTTATTGCTACTATGATAGGATTAGGCACAAACCCGAGCAATATTCAAAAAATTCAAAACATACTTATTGCTCGACCCGGGAATCGAACCCAGGACCCCAAGATGTCGATAAATTTTTAGGAAACCACACCACTATAGTATGCCTATCTATATTATAGTGGTGTGATTTCCTAAAAATTTGGTCGTGTGCGACCTAATATCACATAAAAATATGTTTAAATACAAAACTTGTATATCCTACCCAATTATCAATATAAATGTGTACGACAAAACTGTAGAATGAACTATCGCCTGCGGTGTTTACGGACCAATATGACCTACAAACCTTCAAGAATAGAGCATACTCCTTTTTGAAAAAAGGACGGCATCGCACTTGTTACTCATTTGACATCACAGGTGTCCATGGGCGGCAGTAATTCGCTTACCATCAGGTGTTACGTCTGCTCGTCTGCTCCATAAATCATAAAAAAAACATCAATTTATTTAGGTACACATTAGCGATCACTCTGATTTCGCGGATGTTCATGGGCGGCGTTGATTACTTTCCATCAGGTGACTCGCTTGCTCGTTTGTCCACCTGTAGCATAAAAAGGTACTATTCATAATATCACGACGGCATTTTGATAATTTATATTCCTCTATGAACAGATTAATGTTTGCCTTTTTACAAATGTCCTGATATAGTATTTATTCCTGCTACAACCACGTATTCGTACCTACCATTATAAAGAAATGCTCGAAATAAAATACTAAGCACATTTCAAATGCATTCAAAAATCGAATTAATCTTTGGGAGGGTATAAATTATTCAGTTACCATCTTCTATTCGTTGAAAAACCCTTAGAAATATTATAATATCACCTTAGGTGTTGAATAAGTACAAGGTACAAAATTCTCAGTGTTACCTCCGTACTGCGAAAAGCACGTTAAGCCGATGGTCATGCAGCCTATCCCTCTACGGTCGTGTCCCGCTGGTATCTCATCGGTATACGAGGGTAAGGGAATAGAGAGTGCATTTGTGTTTGCGCACACACTTGATCACTATATATCCTGCGTATGTGGCTGATCGTCACGATCGGCCACCGAACTCGGTTGAAGGATATTAAGTACAAGGCAAATACTCGTAAGCGAGCATATCAAGTTTTTCGAATTTTACTCGTAGTTACAAGGCCAAGGTGGTGATTATAACAATATCAATGACGCAGTTGTGCATTTTATTTTTATTTTAACCAAATTTTAAGTTACATTTTTCGTATTTTCATGGAGAAAAAAATATCTTCGAAATGATGTTCTTTTCGTTAGAATTATTTATTAATAACCTTTTTGTTTTTTTTCCGTTGAAAAATCAAGTAACTACTTAGATCAATTGCATTGACAGTTTCTTTAAAAGACAAAGACATGCTAGTTTGAAAAACACGACTTCCCAGTATCATCTTATCAAGCGCTTACTGAATATCTAAAACGTAAAAAATAAGAGTATATCACAAATGCATTCAAGTAATGTAGTTGCATTAGACTTTGGTTTTAAAATACACGTTAAACTCAAATAAGAGTCGACCTTAACACTACCACGAGCAGGGCTCAAAATGTTATATGCAAATCTGCACCCTTACGGTCGCATATTGCGTAATTAATCAGATTTGATTCGAGGGATTCGTTGGAAAAGTTGTTTATCTTTTCCGTTTTCATTATAAAAAAATGTTTTTAATGTGATTTTCACTTTCCTAAAAATATTTAGAAAGTCAAAACAGAATTTTGGGATCAACTTAGTGCCGGCATCGGGGATTGAACCCGAGCTTTCTAGTATGCACTAGACGTCCTAACCACTTGGACCATACCGGCGGTAGTTAAGCCAGCGAATTTCACATACTGCTTCAGAAAATATTGGCATTTTCATGCAGTTTTCTGCACATTGCAATTTCTGCTTGTGATGTCTTTAATAATATTTTTTTTGGATTAGACTCTGGACCTTTGTTTGGTAGTAACATTTTTTTTATGTAACAGATGGCAGACGAACAGACGGATCACTTGATGGTAAGCGATTGTCGCCGCCCATGAACACCCGCTACACCAGTAGAGTCACAAATGCGCTGCCAACCTTTAAACCCCTTTCCCCCGGATTGGGCCAGTACCCTCACTCATGCAGCGAAACACAGCATAAAGCTTCTTCACATCGGTTTTCTGTGTGGCCCTGGTATCACTCCAGTTGAGCCGGCCCATTAATGCCGAATCGTGGCTCCCCAGGGACAAAACAATATTATTCTTGTAGAAAGTTTTGCACCGCGCACTAAAATTACTTTACCGGAATAGTTTATTCAAGCCGTCAGTCATTATTTAAAAGCGCTTGCGTGGTTTGGTTTGATTGAAGAGAGGCGTAGATAAAGGCTTGAATGTCTTGAAACATTTGGTTTCATTAACTTTCGTGAATTAAATAATATTTAAGTAGGTAATGGATTTTAGTTAAAATATACGTACCGATTTTTTATTATTTTTTTATGTGAAATGTGGCAGAAAAGCAGACGGATCACCTGATAGTAAACGATTGCCACCGCCCATGGACACCCGCGACACCAGTGGAGTCGAAAGTCCGCTACCAACCTTTAAACCCCCTTTCCCCCGGATTGGGCCTATTATTAAGACAGAATTATTACCAATTGAATTCAGAAGTAGCGGAAACTAACGCAGACGCCGACGACATATTATAATAGGGATTAAAGTATGATGTTTATGCCATGCGTTGAAAGACCAGTCAATCAGCTTTTGCTAAGATAAATTTAGATTAATCAATCAATACCATCGTCAAAAGATAACGTAAAAATATATTGCTTGTGTAAATATAGTTTGGCTGAAGTGCTTAAATTGCAAGTTTTCTTTAATAATAGTGCAAATAAATAATAGATCTTTACCTATGAAATTGAAAGAAAGAAACAAAGGAAATATTTATTATTATAGACATCACAACACAGAACTTATAGCAGTTGTAAACAGAACACAATTTGGCACAAACAGAAAACAAAACAAAACATTAAATTAAAAATACATATAAATAAAAACAAAAGGAACAAAAAAAATCAATCATGTCCAGACAATGCCAAATGAATATTATGGTGCGTTATGACGTCTAGTATAATGGCCCTCACTCAGCTTATGTCACAGCCCAGACAAAGACCATAACGCTGGTTTTCAGTGAGACCAGCTGAGTGAGTGCCACGGATGCTTGTCTAGTGTATTTTGTGTACCTAACGTGTATGTGTGTAATGTGGGTATATTATACTTACATTTGTGTCTAAATATATCTACTAAGAAGAAAATATCAAATAATAATGAGATACATACTATTCCATTATCATAATGAATAAATAGGAGTGTGGGTATCTACTGTTTAAATATAAAATTATTACTAATTAATTATTATAATATAAAATTATATTATTAATTGCCAATGCTAGAAAGAAATTAACTATGGTTTAGCAGCAAGAACCTTAGCAAGAGGCCTTAGCGCTATCTCGCGGACAGTTGAGCATCCTCACAAGAACCATTACTGGTCACTGCAGGCTAAACAAGCACGGCACCAGAACCGGGCTGACCGGAGACCCCACCTACGGATTCTGTAAGGCAGAGGACGAGACACCGATGCACGTCCTTTAGTCAATGCGATGCCCTCGGGCACCCAAGAAGCCGCACCCTGGGCAGTTACGACATCTGCCCGGAGGATGTTAAGGCTATCGCTCCCAAGGCCATTATACGGTTTATGCAGACCGTGCGCCTCGGAGACGATCTGTAAGTGGGAGCGGAGGTCACAATAGATCAAATTTGGTCGCAGTGACCACTCGGCAACGAATGCTTCCCAGAACATCGAATAATAAATAGTACCAAGAACGTTGGTTCTTCTTTCGCAACTGTGAGTTTCACAACCAGGCAGTTGTGAAAAATGTATCGTCTTTGGCAACTGGTTGCGTAGCAAAAATGAAAGTTATTTTTCGGCAACTGGTTGTGAATCTTAGTTGCCAATGTGGCCGGAGGGGGTTTCTAGACACAATAAGATGTATAAGCAATATACTGTTAATTTTATTTTGATTCAAGTTTACATTTTGTAAGATTTATATTAAATAGAAATAATATATTATTGTATATTTGAAACAAAAAAAAACTTAAGAATTGGCGTTTCAATCAATTTTAATAAAGTTCAAGTTTTAATAAATTCAAAAAACTTATTAACGTTCCTAAATATTGTCCGTTAGTCATGGTTAGTTATGAAGTAGTAACATGAATAGTTATTTTGCAACTAAAAAAAAAGGTTCCTATGGAGAACACAACTTTTAAGGAAATCGCCATACAAAACGGCAATTTCATACCATAACAATAATTGAAATAAAAATTTCCACTATGCTCTGTCTTTTTTTCTTTACCCGACTACAGCGAAGCAAAAAGGAGGGTTATGATTTTGACCTGTATGTATGTATGGTTGGTTGTTCATCTGTTTCCTCATAACTTCTAAACTAGCTATCATATTTGAACAAATGAGGTGTCGTTTGAAGCGTCTTGATTGTCTTCTGTTTAAAGGCGACATGACGTCACGTTAAATTGACTACAGCGCCCTCTAGGGGAGTAAGGAACTAAAAAAAAAAATGCTTGACGGTACTGTGTGGGGTATCAAATGAAAGAGCTTTCTTAAGCACATTTCAAATGAGTAGTTTTATTTACATAACTAAAAATATGTTAAATAAAAATAAAGTTTAAAAACTAAAACCCGACTACCAAAAAACACGCTCTAAAAAGTGCGAAACAAGAAATTTGTCTTTGCTGCTCTTTTGCTTTTCTTGTTTCGTACTTTTTAGAGCGTGTTTTTTTTGTTAGTCGGGTTCTAGTTTGTAAACTTTATTTTTATCTTTATAAAAATTTCATTACCTACGCTCCAAAAAGGACAAAACGATCGTAATAACTCGAATCACTTAATTACTACGTAACTAAAGTGTCATAATTTAGTGCTCGCACACTTTCCCAATGAAATTTTCAATTAATTCACGCAGCGCGATCGTACATCAAAATTCTCCGGAAAGACCAAGCCTTTTCCGAATCCAATTTTCGATGGCATCGGGTGTTCTTTTTTTCTATTTCGAATGCAACGGCCACTAACCCGGAACCGGAACAGATTAATTGGAGATATCTAAATTCGATGATTGGTGTTATTTATAAAAGTTTTCTGTTCTATAAATGTTAGTAAATATTAGATATTTACCTATGAAATGGGGTATGGGAAAACAAATTAAACAGGTTCTAATCCGAATACCGTTTCGAAGCATTTGTATTTCATAACATATTTTAATATTTTTAAAATTTAATACCACTGGATCAAGGTTATTTTCAATAAAATAGCGTTAACCTTCATTTGACCCTAGATACGCTAGCTATTCAGACAGGTTGTATTAAGAAGATTACATTTAGGTGACAACAACGTCTCAGTGACTTATTCACTATTCCAGACCAAGTAACAGATGGCGCTAGTTGTGTTGTATTCAAATAGTATAACTTTGTGGTGACAACAATGTTTGAGTGACTTATTCACCCGGACCAAGTAACAGATGGCGCTAGTTTGACGTTTATTTGCAGGGAGACACCAAAACTAAGACAGTGGACTGTCTTTATTTTGTTTTACCGTAATGTTACCATGATAGTGATTTAAAAATTCCCCGATCAAAAGGCATTTTTAGAAGTACGGTATTTTTTCTTGTGATATATTTCCCATAAATTGGGGAAAATGACATTTGGGATTACTAAGCATATTTATGACGTCACAAATACGCTTGTTATTCAAAATGTTTGAAAATTAATTAAAAATAACTACCTGCCATTTAACAAAAATATTTAGAATTAATTACTTGAAATAGTAAAATGCATTTGAAAACCATTACCATACCAAAATTTGTTCCCATAGCTTATTGCCGTTTTGTATGGCGATTTTCTTAAAAGTTTTTTTATAGGCTAACGCTTGGCCACAATCTCACCTGATAGAAAGTAACGATGAGGCTAGGGTGGATTAAGTTAAGGGCTCCCGTTTTTTGGAATGGTTTGGACATTGGCTAGTTTCCAGGCGGTCGAGACTAGTCCGGACGAAGGGATAGGCGGTACAGGCGAGTAAGAATGAGATACAACTCAGGGGCACACGTTAGCAGGACAATGGCAGGGATGACATCAGTACCGCTAGTCTTATTCACATCTAGAGCGCAGAGTGTTTTGAATACAAATTTCTGGTGAATTGTAACTTCAAGTTGTATTTTCTGTACTAATTTTTTATATTTTGTAAAGTAACTATTAATGCTCCACAATTAACTGTGCTCTAATAGACAACGTTTAGAATAATTAGGATAATTTTTCAGAGATTTTTATTTTTTTAAGGAATGTTATTGATCAATTCTGTCAAAAAAATTAAGAGTCATTTTCATGTTTCTTTTTGCGTCATGAATAGAAAAATATCTGATCTTTATTTAATATAAACTCAAAATATAGTCTTAAATAAAGAAAAATGATAGTATGGTGACTTTTTGCTTATTAAAGGAATTTAACATCTTATTTTGTCTAAAAAAACGGCTATTTCATAGGTAAGGACATATTATTAATTTGCACTATTATTAGAGAGAATGTTGTATTATAAGATTAGTATGTAATATGATAGTATTGGGCGCCGACTTCGGTAACACCTTGTAATTTTTTACTTTTTTTAGCTCTACGTTAACTTAAAAAAAACCGGTGTATTAGTTGATAAATGCGTTATACTATGACGTCAACGACGTCACAGTAATCGCATCCAAAATTCACTAGCTCGCTCAGGTAACGTGTCGCCCGTACCTTTTACTGTTGCGCGTTATAACGGGACGTCATCGCGTCACACTCCACGCGCGCCTGCGAAACTTCAAATTACTCTAAATTCAGTAAAACTCGTTATTTTTCAATGAAACAATAACTACGGTGTTTCACTCTACTGGGATATATTTAATATACTAAGTAGTAGTCATAGAGTAATATGTATATGGTAGTAGTAACATTATTCATACTCCGACAATCATAGCCTCATTGCGGTAAAGATGGTCGATTATACGCGAGCCGTATCTCACGCGTGTCTTCTGGAGGAAGATAGATGGTTCGCCCGTCTCTTATCTGACGGGCCACGCTTTGAGAGCCATTCTCCATGCCTGTTTCTTCCGAGTCTATCCAATTAGGGCTCCAAAAGATAATGTGTTTTTTTTCTCTATGGATGCTACTGTGCAGTGCTACATACGGCGAACACATAATAACTCTGCCAATGACGAGTGATTAGAGAGACACATTAATTTAACGGTTATTGTCCGGTGTGGCGAGTTTAAATCCTTTTGATGTTTTTTTTTAAAGTTGAATTAACTATTCTCATACGTTGACTTGATCCCATACTAAGTAGCTTAAGTACTTGTGTTACAAATCAGACAACAGAGTATTTTAATTGAGTTTTTCACCAAGCACCATCTAAAACCGTGACAGAACAAAACATACACAAAGACGTCACAATATTGAAGGGAGATTCTCATATAATGTGTTTTATGGAACACATTTTATATGGGTACATTGCAACTTAATCATTCTACTGTCTTGTCAAATAAAAATGTATGTAGTATATTTTGTATCACGTTCTCTTTTTATACATTCTGTTTTGGCACCTTAATCGAATTAACGGCTTCAAATGCTTTCTTATGCATTTGACGCTGCTCAGTTGGGCTCAGTGCTGTTCGTTGGATCGAGCACGCAGCTCAACGATAATGGAGAATGTTCATTAATTTAATTTTTAAATTCTCTCCTTAAACTCGGTTGAAAATAAATAATATGATTACTTTTTTAATATTTTTTTTTAATATTTCACAACATCACATACATCTGACTCCGAGATAGGTAGCTCAAGCACCTGTGTTACGGATATCAGAATCAACAGTGGGATTACAAATATATACATTACTTTTCTTTTTGTAAATACATACTTATAATACATAGATAACGCCCAGACCAACAGATATGTTCATGCGCACAAATGTTTGTACTGTGCGGGGATCGAACCCGCAACCCTTGCACCAGAGGCAGCGTTCACTACCATTATTCCAAACGGGTCGTCAAGGTGATTGAAAACAATACTACGATATGTCGTGTAGTTTCCGAGATATTTGATTTCAAAATACACGGGTTGTAAAGTGATGTCATCGCCGTCCCAGTACTCAATACTCAATACTCAATCATTTATTGCAAAACCATAATGTACAATAAGATGTTACAATAGTAATGGAACAATGTTATGGACCCTGTCGGGCACGCAAAATTAGGTTTAGGAGAGAGGAAGCGCTTTTATAATAAACTTTAATTTGAATTAAATCATTTGGAGAAACTATATATGTATGATCAGCAAAATATTCATTAGTGTTGTAGTAATTTTTATCAATTAGGTAGTTCTTTAATTTTTGAATAAATATTTTATAATTTTTTTCATTCTGTAGTATGTCTGGTAATTTGTTATATATTTTTACAGAGAAACTGAAGGTGCTTGTGGAATTTAATTTAAGGCGGGAATTTGGTAGAGCTAATTTACTTTTATTTCTTAATGTGTATACTTCGCAACACTAGCTCAGTTCACTCGCGTGTCCTGGTCATACATCGCCCGTATCTCCATTAACTTGGTTAAGAATAAAAAACATGACTGAAAATATTATTTCGATGCGTCATGTATTTCCCGAGATGCATAATTAAAAAAAAAATAGTTTTACGGTGAAGTCACAGTGCTGGCGCACGCCTGCAAAATTTTAATTTTATATAAATTTGTAAATACTTAATATTTTCGATAAAAAAAACTTGTGTATTTGTATAGATGTTAGCTCTAATGGGTCTATAGTTTTAAGCGATTTTGAAGAGGTACCTATTAACATTCTCCATTTGTTAGATTAAGGTGACGAGTAGCGACGCCAATCGATTTTTATTTTTAGCTACCAAACCAAGTTTTTGTATGCGAAAAATTGATTCACGCCGAAAGCGGCCACTTTTAGCGTGAATCAATTTTTCGCGTTTGTACACGGACCCAACATTTGTGCATGGTTATTTAATAAATAATACAAGTGTTTTCCAAGAGGTTGTAACCCCGAAATTGTTTAAAATAGATCTTAAAATTGTCTAAAAATTGAAATCGATTGGCGTCGTTAGTGTGCCCTACCCGTCACCTTAAGCGTTAATCTGTGCATGTATGGGTGTGTGTATGAATAGAAAATAACAAAAGTATGGCAGGTCTATAAGATGAGTTTAAATAAAAAATAGCCTTAGAGCAGACTTTGTTAAAATTCTAGACCTGTGTTAAAAGTTTCTCAGCAAGTGTAATGTGCAAGTATTTAACTAATTCTATTCGTAATAGGTCGTTGGGGCGGAAAGGACCTCAAGTAGAGGCCACCTACAGGAAGTCGCAGCCGTGGCAGGCCCCCACAAGGTGGACCGAGGATCTGGTGAAGTAGGGTGAAACGACCGACTGACCGAGCCGGCCCGTTCTTGCCGAAACTTGGCTCTCCCAAGCTTCGGCAAGAAAGGGCCGGCTCGACCGGTGTGAAATAGCATTGTGCTGTTTCGCTGCGTGAGTGAGGGTACCCGAGGCCCAATCCGTGGAAAGGGGGGTTTAACTTATGACTCCACTGGTGTCACGGTTGTCCTTGGGCGACGGCAATCGCTTACCATCAGGTGATCCATTTGCTCGTCTGCCATCTTTCACATAAAAAAAGCCATTGTATATGTATGGAGAGCTTTGGGGGAGGCCTATGTCCAGCAAAGGGCGTAGTCTAATAGCTGAAATGATGATGATGATGATTCGTAATAGCAATTTGATATAAGAAGGTCCAACTAGAATTTTCATCTTAAACTTAGGTATTCAAAAAATCAAAAATCAAAAATGTCCTTATTTAAGTCCATACAGAACATTTATGACTGTCAAATATTATGTAATCTACCGCTGAATCGGAATGTCAATTTCTACCGAGAAGAATCAGCAAGAAACTCAGAAGTTACTCTTTTCAAATAATATGGTAATTACAATATTCATTCTTATACAAATTATGATTACAGTCACAGTATGATATACAATGCTTATAATCAATATCGTTTAGATAAATCGTCAAAGAAAAATTATGAAATGAATTATACATAAGAGGACAGGCGAAGAGATCAACATGTCCAGGAATCCTTATCATTCAAATAATCATCTACTTTATAGTAGCCTTTCTGCATAAGGCAGTTTTTTACATGCAACTTAAACTTATGTACAGGTTAATCAATGATATTTTGAGGTAAATTATTAAACATTCTAATGCTCATTAACATTATAATATTAAGGTGCTACATTGGCGAAACTAGCGCCGCCAGCAGTTTTAAATTGATTATGGCATTATTTAAAAAATTACAATCTTAATTAGACTTGGAGATTCATCCAAGTCCAAGTAATACATTCTTATTAACGGTGTTTTCAGCCGTGTGGTCCCCGGCAGAGTAGAATAGGCCACGCTCACTCTTACCGAGGTGTCGTAAAAGGCGACTAAGGTAAAGCCGCTGGCATGATCATCACCCAGAGAAGGAAAACTGCATTTATATCAAAACCCTCGCCAACCCGTCTGCCAAGCGTGGTGAGTATGGCAATCACCCCTTATGTGATTGAGGGAGGCCCGTGCCCCAGCAGTGGGGACTTAAATGGGCTGACGATGACGATGAACGGTTTTTTGAGAAAAACTTATGAAATGATCTGTTCCTACAAGTAACAATAATGTTACTTGTCGCGTGTAAAAAATATTGCTTTGCATCTCAAAAAATTTATGGTTTTTTCCTCCAGGCATTTAAGATAGTACTTTTTTTAATAATCTGTCATAATCGCCACAGTCAATTTAAATCTACTGGCGGCGCTAGTGTCACCGATGTAGCACCTTAAGGCGACAAGTAGGGCACACTAGCGACGCCAATTGATTTGAATTGTTAGCTATCAAAACAAATATATTTTAAATAATTACGGGGATTCAGTCTCTCGACAAACACTTATACTGTTTATTTAATAATCATGCCCAAATGTTGGGTCTGTTTTTGTACTAAAAAAATTGATTCACGCCAAAAGTGGCCGCTTTTGACGATAATTCAAAATTCAAGTGCAAAATTATATCAAGTAGCTAACTATAACTTCTCAATAAATAGTATAGGTGTTTACAAAGAGACTGAAGCCCCGAAGTTGTTTAAAATAGATCTGGTTGAGTAGCTAACAATTAAAATCAATTGGCGTCGCTAGTAGGGTATACCCTTCACCTTAAGTCGAAAGGAGGTCCAACCTCGCGGTAGACAGATCGTGGTAACGACGGCCGATTATACGCGAGCGGTATCTCACGCGTGTCTGCCGGAGGAAGATAGATGGCGCGCCCTTCGCTTATCTGACGGGTTCGCGCTATGGCGGCAATTTAAAAATACACGCGTCGAGATATCGTATGTTTTTCCATGAGTGTTTGGAGATTTAGCTACGGGTTTTGTATTCCGGTAAAAAATCCATTGACTTTTTGTGAATGAGGATCTAAGATGGAAACTAGTTTTTCTTCTTGAATCCTAAAATAATAATGATAATTCTTTTTTTTTTCAAGTAATTTAAACTCATTTTCATTTTCGATTCACATTCAATATAAATAACCTAATAAAATTAAATAAAATAAAAACTAGTGACATTACATTAGGCCGTACAGGCTGTGTGGTCCCCGGCAGAGTAGAATAGGCCACCCTCACTCTTACCGAGGTGTCGTAAAAGGCGACAAAGGTAAAGCTGCTGGTATGATCATCATCACCCAGAGAAGGAAAACTCTGCATTTATATCAAAACCCTTGCCAACCCGTCTGCCAAGCGTGGTGAGTATGGCAATTACCCCTCATGTGATTGAGGGAGGCCCGTGCCCCAGCAGTGGGACTTAAATGGGCTGACGATGATGACGATGACTTTAAAAATTACCAAATTAAAATAATGTGACATGCAATTATGTACTTACAATAATTTAGGTTATGTGCAGTTTGCAGCAATGGCTTATATGCTTACCACATACCTTTCATCAAACGCAGCCAGCATTCTGTACGGGCTCCCCCGCACGCGTCGTACCAGCGAGGCGGCTCGCCTATGTCCACCCTACGTGGCATAGCGCAGGTACGATGTTTCTCCATCTGTCGGATGGAAGCATGCATGCTTAGCTTCACTCCATGTGAGTACGAATTTTTGTGCTTCGGCAACAACATGAGAGGCTACAGATGAAAGCTAATTAAATCTTTTTCATCCTTAATTTTAATGGCAGAAGATTTGCTTTTCTCTGCAAGACACAGTGACAGTAACTCAGTGAATAAGAACGCGCAATTTATCAAATCGGAACCGGCCGATTCAAATTTTCCACGCCCGGTTACTACGATCTGTTCCTCAATTATATTGGACCGAATGTGTTTAACAAGGAAAGTGAATGCCGTGTGGTCCCCGGCAGAGTAGAATAGGCCACCCTCACTCTTACCGAGGTGTCGTAAAAGGCGACTAAGGTAAAGCTGCTGGCATGATCATCAGCACCCAGAGAATGAAAACTCTGCATTTATATCAAAACCTTGCCAACCCGACTTCCAAGCGTGGTGAGTATGGCAATTACCCCTCATGTGATTGAGGGAGGCCCGTGCCCCAGCAGTGGGGACTTAAATGGGCTGATGATGAATTTATTAAATCTATCTGCGTATTTCTGGAAGAGATTGCGCATAGACATAAGGCCGTCTTCGTTGTACATATCCTGTAATACCAAGTTTTAAGTTTTCTTACTTTATTTTAAGGGCAATAAAAATTTTAATTCATTAAAATTGATATTTATGACAGATTTTGCAAAAGTGAATGAGAAACGTCAGTCAAACATTATTAAAAAAAAAAAGTATATTTTTATCATTCAATTTAAAAAACTATCTTTTTCATGATACTTAGATTATTTTGTAGGTACTGGTAGTATTGTTATTAGCGAAGTGAAGTAACTTTGTCCTCTTTAATCTAAGGCTGTGTCTGTAACATCTGATCTTTGAACGTTAGGCCTGTATCTGCTTATGGGTGTTATTGTTACTATCCGAGTGACATCACGGAGCGAAACAGCATGACGGCTCGTTTTTCCATGCGAAAATTAAAAGTCATAGTCACACCAAAATAAAAAAAGGTTTCAAGGCATTTTGAGCATTATAAATGTAATAAACATGATGATGTATGAAATGTCGCCCCATTGGTCTAGTGGTTAAGTACCAGACCGTGATCTCGGGGTCCTGGGTTTAATACGGCACAGAGACATTAAATACTAGTTTTATTGTTTTTTTTTTCTATTGTTATTATAATTTATTTCTATTTTTTTTTCATGTATCAATTTTAATTTTAATTTAGACTAGATGACTTTTCATTTTGAATTGTATTTTAATCTTATAATTTTTGACATATATTTGTAATTATATTTTTGACATAATATTATTGTAAATTTATTAATTCTTTTCTTTTTTTTGGCATGTAAATACGTTTTGAGTTATATTTTTTATGTGGAAACTTCACTGATTTATGTTTTTATTATTTTCTAATTATTTTAAGTTTTATGTAATTGTTTGTTTCCCAAAGAATAAATAAATAAAATAAATACCTGTTCGAGCAAAGATATTTTGGATTTTTAGAACATAGCTCAGGATTGTGATTACCAATCCGCATTAGGCAAGCGTGGTGATTAAGCCTAATCCCATTATAGTAGCGATGACTTGATTTGACAGTGGGACAGTATATAGGCTGATACTTTTAATCAAAATGAAATGAAAATGGCAAGTTCTGAAAAAAGTCTGGACCTAGTCGTTGGATCGATTTTCACTCTTGCGATAAATACGTGTGTTTGTTCCGTGGCTGGGTGTTCTTCTTCGTTGATTCTGATATCTATCAGGACGATGGGTGTTGGATGGATATTTTTATTTCATCAGCAGTTTTTTTTTAATTGTGGACAGTTTTCGAATACGTTGAAACTTGGTTTTATTTAGACGCTGTTTTTCCTCAACAATGCTTTTAGGGTTCTGTAACCAAAGGTTTAAACCAGGACTCTATTATTTATACTCTACTGTCTGTCTATCCGTCCGTCCGCTGAGTACAGCTTGTGTGCTGTAGCTCTTTTTTTAATGTGATAAATAGCAGACGAATAGACGGATCACCTGATGGTAAGTGATTGCCGTCACCTATGGACTGCAACACCAGTGGTGTCACAAGCGCGCTGTCAACCTTTAAACCCAATTCACCCCAGGTTGGGCCTCCAGTACCCTCACTCACACATCAAGAAACAGCACATGTGCTGCTTCACGTCAGTTTAGCCGGCACATTCATACCGAAGCGTGACTCTCAGACTTACTTAATCCTGGATCACGGCCCAAACGTAGCAACGCGAAGCTTTTGAATAATTGTCTTTTAAAACAAAGTCATCGAAACTTGACTAATCACAAAAAACCAAATTGAATTACAAAGTTTTACATTATAATGCAATTTACGCCAAATAAATTCCAAAAGGAAGTACATTTCCCGCGAAGTGATTATATTCAACCCGATGAATATTTGAATTTTTATCAAATCGCCACCATTCTAATTTGGTTAGGGCTGAAAGAACGGAGTAATTTAATTATTCAGATTGGCCCGTTTTAGTCGTCAAATTAACGGGAGGCATACCATTTGCTAGCGCCGCAACTAGATTTTTTACATTTGTTGCATTCTAGATATTCATGAAACTCTTTGCCACATTATGTTTTCTGATAAATTCGACCTTGAAATCTTCAAATCACGAAAGACATGGAACCCATTCCATGCGCGATTCATCCCCTTTCGTTGACACGTTTATTAACTGAAAGATACCTTAAATATGCTTATCTAAGTTATATTTTACGTAAACGCGTCAATCATTAGACTGCGGCGTCAAAAAACCATAATGTCATTGCAAAGAAATTCTGTTTTACTAAGTTACAATCTCACTGGACATGCCACTTAATAAATTTGGACATTTAATGCGAAAAGTTGATACGCCTAACTGCGATACATGTGGACGTGTTGAAGATGTCCATCATTTATTGATAGAATGCTCTCGGTACCAGCAAAAGAGACAGGATCTGGTAGCAAAAATAGAATTGAACTTTTCTGATATTGGCATGTGGCCACCAGATCTTGGCCGATCCAACGTCAGATCGTGCAAGGTTTCTGCTGGATTTTGCAATAGACTGCATCAAAACAAGAGGCTGAAAAGCCACTTGTCTCATTTATACTAGTTATTAATTGTTATTGAATACTACTTGTAAACTAATGTATTGCCCTATAGGACTGACATGTACTTTTGTATAAAAGTCCTTAAATAAAGAAAAAAAAAATCTCACTGGAATCATAATTTTCCCATTTTGACGACCCGATTGGAACAGTGGTAGTGAACGCTGCCTCTGATACAAGGTTTGCGGGTTCGATCCCCGCACAGTACAAACATTTGTGTGCATGAACATGTTTGTTTGTATTGGTCGGGGTGTTTGCTATGTATTATAAGTATGTATTTACAAAAGAAAAGTATTATATGTATATATTTGTAATCCCACTGTTGATTCTGATATCCGTAACACAGGTGCTTGAGCTACCTATCTCGGAGTCAGATCAATGTATGTGATGTTGTGAAATATTTTAGTTTATAATGTTATTTCTAGGGCGTTTGAACTGTTTTTATGTAAATGTTTGGAATATCCCTTGATATTATAGATTATGTGTATTGTGTACGCCGCTGGGTATCCGTCGTTTAAATATGGCACCGTCAATTTAGATACATTCAGCATTTTGTATTAATATGTCAAAGGCAAATGTTATTGTGTATTATGCCGAAAGCAAAATGTCAATCTTTTATTGCAAATTGATTCAAATATTTGCACATGTGAAATGCAAATTGCCATATTACATTACCTTACCTAACCAACGTTTTAAATAACAATTGTGTTTGACTACATTGTACTATAATAGCATAGACTGAGATCTCTTAATTTTGTGCAGTAAAGTGTACCTTATTATCTATCTATCTAAACTGACGACACCATATGCAGACAGCAGAATTTATTATAACGCCTGCGACATGTATGTCACGCTTTTATATAGCAAAGTATTAAAATCATCATCGTCAGCCCATTTAATTCCCCACTACTGGGGCACGGGCCTCCCTCAATCACATGAGGGATAATTGCCATACTCACCACACTTGGCAGACGGGTTGGCGAGGGTTTAGATATATTTAAATGCAGAGTTTTCCTTCTCTGGGTGCTGATGATCATGCCAGCAGCTTTACCTTAGTCGCCTTTTACGACACCTCGGTAAGAGTGAGGGTGGTCTATTCTACTCTGCCGGGGACCACACGGCTAAGTATTAAATTATGTACTTACATTAAAAGACTTCGAAGGAGGGTTGACCATTATGTTTCTGCCAGTAACAACTTACTCGCAAAAAAATTGCAACGAACCGTGATCATAGCGCTTGCAACAGCGCCTAAATATCGGATGCTCAAAAATCTATCAATCTCGCTTAAAAGTATCAAAAGAAATCAAGTGACAGCGCTAGTAGCCGTTCGTGACGTCTTAAAACATGGATTTAATTTGTCCACCTTACTGAGTGGGGGTCTTGCGCATTTCAAGTTCCATAGAGACAAGTAAGCCCGTCCAATTAAGATAAAGCCCCTCTGGAAGGGCTGATGCAGCAGTATCTGATGTTCCGGTTAATGTTTTTCGCAATCTATTTTTTAATTATTTATTTTGGCCGTGTGGTCCCCGGCAGAGTAGAATAGGCCACCCTCACTCTTACCGAGGTGTCGTAAAAGGCGACTAAGGTAAAGCTGCTGGCATGATCATCAGCACTCAGAGAAGGAAAACTCAGCATTTATATCTAAACCCTCGCCAACCCGTCTGCCAAGCGTGGTGATTATGGCAACTACCCCTCATGTGATTAAGGGAGGCCCTTGCCCCAGCAGTGGGGACTTAAATGGGTTGATGATGATGATTTTTATTAATTTTGAGTATACCTATAATAGATACTCGTAAAACAAGGATTAGAAGTAGTCGATGGTAAAAGTATATATTGGTACACTTAAGTAACTTGTCATTGTATTTTACCAGTAGGTAGTTTTTTTCCAGTAGTTTTACGATTAACTAAAAATACTAAAACCAAGAGCTCTCTTTTTATGAGTTAAAAGGTGTAGACGAGTAGATGGTGATGGTGATGGTCACATGATGGGTAAGTGACTACCGTGGCCCATGGACTGCTGCAATGCCTGAGAAGACACATGTGCGCATCCGGCCTTTTAAAAGTTTAAATACGCTCTTTTTGCGGTATCCTAACCATATTACTCAATGTAACAAAATGTAGAAAAAACGAATGAAACGCTAGTAATAAGATAAAGCTGTGACTTAAATACTGGTCACTTTTTCCCCCTCATCAGAAACATTATTACAAATCGCAATCTAACACTACTTCTAGAACTAAACTCGTTCCCACATTGCCTGTGGGATAACATGTACTTTAGTACGGTTATACAATATTTTTTTAATAAGACGGTCTAAGTAACACAACCAATATATATAACATTTCAATAGTATCGTGAGACATTAAAAGAACATTAAAGTTTAGAAGTAGAAAAGATAGATTTTAATATCGATATGCCCAAACACGACAAGAATCTGACATGAAATTTGACATCGTCAACGCCAAACTGATGGCGGGCAAAAATGAGATTCACAAGACCCGAAAATAAAACTTAATCCTCAGTTATAAAGTAGACTTTAAGTCTATAGAGATAAGATGTGTAATGTAATCGATCATGGATGCATTGGTTAGGAAAAGGGTGTACTCTCGGCGACTTTGAGCAAGATTGATGGAGCAAGTCAATTGACTGCTCTTGGGAAATTAGCACTGAAGAAACCAGGATAATGGGTATGTAATAATATGGACATAACGCACACATGGTACCTGCATGTATTTCCTGCCTCCTCATGCGACTGTGTTTGTCTGCTTTTTTACGTAATTGTTATATTTTATTTTTTTATAGCCATTCATTCTTAAGCAAATCGCCAGCTCATGACGAATAATCACGGATAATTAATGTACACGAAACGAAACGCGGTTATTTTTATAATGTAAGTACTGGACGTGCTTATAAGTGTGCGGACTCAGTTGCCACCCATGAGAATGGACGGCAACATAATACTTATTACCCGACTACGGCAAAGAAAAAGAAGGGTTATGATTTTGACAGGCTATGTATGTATGTATGTATGTTCCTCTGTTTCCACGTAACTTTTAAACTAGTTATCATATTTGAACAAATGAGGTGTCATTAGAAGCATCTTGGTTGTCTTCTGGTTAAAGGCAACATGACGTCACGTTTTATTTCTTACAGCGCCCTCTAGGGGACTTAGAAGAAGGAACTAAAAAAAAATTTTGCTTGACGGTACCGTGTGGGGTATCAAATGAAAGAAGTTTTTTAGCACATTTCAAATATGTGATTATATTTACATAACTAAAAATATGTTAAATAATAATAAAGTTTAAAAACTAAAACCCGACTACCAAAAAAGTACAAAACAAGAAAATTGTCTCCGCTGAAATGATTATGCCGTATCGCCGTAGTCGTATAACACCTACTGCAGCAAAACAGATTCATTATAATAAAAAAATAAAATCAACGTGGCATACGACCACGGCGATACGGAGACAATTTTCTTTTTGTACTTTTTAGATCGTGTTTTTTTGGTAGTCGGGTTTTAGTTTTTAAACTTTATTTTTATAACTTTGTTGGTTTAGTTAGTATGTATTAACATATTAATATTAAAAAATGCAATATAGGTCCGTCCATCCGTTCGCTTAGAAATTATTGAAAATAAAAGCGTTCCGTAGCCAAATGGAAAAAAAAACGGAATCCTTATAGATTCGTCACTGTCTGTCTATATGTCTGTCCGTCTGTCCGTCGTATGTCACAGCCATTTTTTTCTGAAACTATAAGAACTATACGATGGAAACTTGGTAAATAGATGTATTTTGTTAACCGCATTACGATTTTTACACAAAAATAGGAAAAAAATTTGGGGGGTCCCCATATTTAGAACTGAATCTCAATTTTTTTTTCATCAAACCTAAAATTGTGGGGTGTGGGTATCCCTATCAATAGATAGGTCTTTAAAAATTATGTTGAGATTTGTAATATTTTTTTTTTTTAAACATAATACTTTGCGCAAGAGACGCTCCCAAAGTGGTAATATGTGTGCCCCATAAATTATATACATTATCATAAAAATTAACAACGAAAATAGATTTAAACTAGATCTAGTAAGTAGTTTTTTTAATACGTTATAAACAGTAAACCGTAATTTTTCTTCTTCATGGGCGAGTGCGACTCGCACTTAGCCGATTTTTAGAAATTGTTAGAATCAAGAGCATATCTTTTATGTGTTTTTATTTTTCTGACTGATCGGTCTCCTGGTCTGTGTTCATACTCTGCGATGCGCGCTATATAGCGCTGCTTTCGAAGCATTTCGGGCAAAACATGAAGAGACCACATAACAAACGAGGCTGCACAGCTACCCAGCATTACCGCACTGCTTAAGTAGAGAAAGTTGCCATAGCTTGGGCATGTGCATCGTATAGAGGACTCGTTTGCCCAGCAAATTCATCACCATCATCATGGGGCCCATTGTTTATCCACTATTGGATATAGGCCTCTTCCCTCTTCTTCCATTTCTGGTGATCCCGTGCCTAACTCATCTAGTCTCGTCCTCCGTGTCGTCGGGTGTCGTCCACCCACCAATGTATAAGATGGCATGGACACAGAGTGGACACCAGAGGGCGAAGCAGACCACCACAGCGCTATGGGAGGAGGGAAAAAACGACTTAGGTCTTCCGACTGGAAGACCTATGCTTCGCTAGCAAGATTGCGTAAAGCGTCTACTAGCTGAGAACAACTACTCGTAGCTGCCGATCGTTTGCGTTGGAGACGCACTGGAGTTGGCAAGCACGGTGAGGCTTGGCTATCAAGGTAGCTACCAAATGCGCCAAACATCATGCTGGCAACCTCCGTGGCGACAGTTAACGGCATAGATTATACATATAAAAAGTTAACGGTTTACATGCAGGACATGCGTACGAAAACTCTACTCCCGCATCAGGCTGTATAGTTATGAGCAAAGTCGCCATGTCACATCCCGTGATGCTACTTATATCATCTTTTACATTTTAACCGTATAAGAGCCACGCTTCCGCATGAATGGCTCGACCGGAGTAATACCACGGCCTCACAAAAAACCGGCATGAAGCAGCACTATGCTTTGTACCGGAGGCCCAATCCGGGGGAGAGGGGTTTATTGTGACTCCACTGGTGTCGCGGGGGTCTAAGGGTGGCGGCAATCACTTATCATCAGCCGATTCGTCTGTTTGTCTGCCACTCATCACATAAAAAAAACAGATGTAAAAGCCAATATTTATGTAATGTATTTTTATCCACTGATTCTCCATCGCTCTTCGTATTGATAAATTAAATAAAATTTTCGTAAACCGTCCACTCTTTCCAATAACATCGTCCCCTCTACTGGCGATCACCGAAAATAATGCAATAAAACCATATCCCTAGGCAGATTGCCGGGCACCCACTGATTGGCATTGCGATGCTAGTCTACGGAGCGTTAAATTCGCAAATCTGATCAATGTTCCGTTAATTTGGTAGGAAATGTTTGTGCTGTCCCCGGGGTGATGTAGTTACCGTTTCGTTTTATTGGCTCGGGACTAAAAAGTACACTCGTTTGGTGAGGGCTTTTGTTTTTTTCTGGATTGGAATTGTTTGAGAGGTGGGATTTTTTACTGTCAATTGTTTTCCCCCGCGAGAGTGATATACGGCCTTAAATTAAATCTAGATAATAATAATCTTAGGAAGATAGGTGACTCGTCTCAACCGCGTGGACCACTCAAATTAGGTCCCCGTCGCCTAATTGCACGCAGTTGCAAATGTGTGAGTCTGACAAGCGGTCATGTCACACAAAAATATTCTTTATAATTCTCACAACATCTTATAGGTTGACCTGATTCCGTACTAAGTAGCTTAAGCACTTGTGTTATAGATATCAGACAACAGAGGAACACAAATATATACTTAAATACATATATTACACCCAGACACTGAACAAACACAAGTGTTCATCGCACGAATGTTTGTCCAGGGTGGGGATCGAACCCACGACCTTTGGCTTAAGAGGCAGGGTCTCTACCAATTGTGCCATCTGGTCAGTCATCTTAAGTGGATTATTCTTTGATTTTTCTTAAGTGGAATAAAGGTTACCAAAATGCCTTTGTACGCTTTTATACGCTGTACAAATTATTCAAAAAGAAATAACAAATCTCATGGAATCACATTTCACTCATAAATAGAAAAAAAGTTTTAATTTCTCATTCTATTTCTAAATTCCTTAATATTTTGGTCACCATTTTGCAGAGCGAGATAGAAATATACGATATATTAATATATAACGAGTTAAGTCGTTTTGACAGCACTCAAATCTGAAGCATAGCTGCGCGTAGTACGCTTGACTCACTCACGCTTATATAAAAAAATAGGTTTGTCTCTGTCTTCCAATATCGTACAACTTTCAACAAGTGTGTCATAGAGCTGTGAGTACGTGTGCATGTAGTGGTGCATCAATCCCGTAATTGAAGGGACGTGCCGTATCTTTCGCTATTTTGTATTAATCTAAGTATACAGCCCCACAAAAACCTTGCCTGGAACAGCTCTTGCGTTGTTTTTCACCGAATGCCCGAAGACAGTATTATAGTCAATTATAAGAGCTAGACGAGACAATTTAAATAATATTCTACTTCAAATACGTTATGACATTAAGTACGAGAGGTCCGAAATTTTTACTAAGGATTTTTTTTTCCGAATTTTTGAAGTCGAGTTTGCGTGTTGTGTTATTGGACTAGGGGGATAGAATTTGGTGTCAACGGGAACTATATTACGTAAAAAGATTTTTTGGAAAAAGTTAATTGGAAGTATTTTTAATTGAATTTCAGTATGGCATTAAGTTCGCCTATTGTACAAACTTTTTGTGCAATATTTTTTTAAATAAATAAATAAATGATAACGGACCAGCAGTGTGATCCACCGCGCGAAGGAGGTGTTTTACGGGCGTGAGTGTACCAAAGGCCAAATTCGGGAAAAGGAGAAAAGTTTGGCAGTCCACTTGTGAATAGGTACACGTATTGCGCGTGCCTATGGGCGCCAATCGGTTACCATCACGTGATCCTTTTGCTCGTCAGCCACCAATAAAGAAGTTTTAAAAATGGGATTTTGACTGTCTTTTGTTAAACCACAACAAGAAAATGATCACGCAAAAGACACTTGGCATAATCATAACTCGCGGCACGCAAAGACTCGTGGCAATCAGCAGCAGCTGTACTCGAGTGTACAGCACGAAGACAGCCAGACAGACGGACAAACAGCCAAGTCTTAGTTATAAACTGACTGACCGGATGGCGCAATTGGTAGTGACCCTGCCTCTTACGCCAAAGGTCGTGGGTTCGATCCCCACCCTGGACAAACATTCGTGCGATGAACACTTGTGCTTGTTCTGTGTCTGGGTGTAATATATGTATTTAAGTATGTATTTATGTATTTAAGGCCCACCACAAGGTGGACTGACGATCTGGTGAAGATCGCGGGAATCCATTGGATGCGGGCGGCACAGGACCGATCTGTGTGGAGAACATTGGGGGAGGCCTATGTCCAGTAGTGGACGTCTATTGGCTGAAATGATGATGATGATGATGAAGTATATATTTGTGTTCCTCTGTTGTCTGATATCTGTAACACAAGTGCTTAAGCTACTTAGTACGGAATCAGGTTAACGTATGAGATGTTGTGAGAATTATTATTATAAAGTCACTTTTTTTACCCTATGGAATTGAACCTGAAAGAAGGAGTGGCATCGCTCCGGTAACCAGAGTCCGCAGTCTTTGGCAAGAATGGGCCGACTCGATCGGCTCTCCCACGGTACCTTGGTCGAGTCAGCCCCCCATATTTTTTTCCGGCATTACTCCGTCAAACTGGCTCATTCAAGCCAAAGGTGTTTTAACAATTTTTTTTTTTATATGAGAGGTGGCAGACGAGCAGACGGATCACCTGATGGTAAGCAATTCCGCCGCCCATGGACACCCGCAACACCAGTGGAGTCACAAGTGCGCTGCCAACCTTTTCCCCTAATTAATAATACATAGTTTTTATTTATTATCTAAATATATGTATTTATACTATAAAATTTCAAAATCAAAAGGGGAGGGTAGTGCAATCTACCCTCCCCTTTTCTATCTAATGTCCTTTACCTGAAGGTTGTCGCCGTGTGGTCCCCGGCAGAGTAGAAAAGGCCACCCTCACTCTTACCGAGGTGTCGTAAAAGGCGACTAAGGTAAAGCTGCTGGCATGATCATCAGCATCCAGAGAAGGAAAACTCTACAATTATATCAAAACCCTCGCCAACCCGTCTGCCAAGCGTGGTGAGTATGGCAATTACCCCTCATGTGATTGAGGGAGGCCCGTGCCCCAGCAGTGAGGACTTAAATGGGCTGATGATGATGATGATGATGAAGGTTGTCTGGTAGAGATCGCTCCCAGCGATAAGACCGCCTAAATTGTACATTGTATCTCTGTATACCTAGCTTTTAAGTTTTGTTTGTTGTGCAATAAAGAGTATCTATCTATGTATCCACATTTCTTATTTTATTATTAGTAAAAAGTGTATAGCACTATATTAAATTCTAGGCTTTTGGAATCTGTCAAGTCATACAACTTTTGCGCGCAGTTACGCTCTCCCACTCAAGGCACCTACGGAAGACCAGCGTCGGGGCGTCTGTGACATCCCGACACATGCTGAGTATGTGCCTTTTCAGTGAATGAATGAATGAATGAAAATACTTTTATTGCACTCAAAGTTTAGTAAGAAAACTTAATACTAGGTATTACAGGATATGTACAACGAAGGCGGCCTTATTACTATGAGCAATCTCTTCCAGGCAACCTTTGGGTAAAGGACACTTGATCGTACTTTAGCGTTTACAGTTAATTAATTTTAATTTTAATGTTATATCTACCTACTAAATTTGATTTATGTCTGTTTGTATGTAACCGTGTATATTTATAAGACTAATAAAAGGTTTGTCGTATTATGTAACATTATTAATAATAGCTTATGTTGAAGTGCGGCGTCTGGTGGCACAAGCTTCCTATAAGCTTAAAAAGAAAACTTCAACCACTGGTATTGCGATGTAAGCATTTTAGTGAATAAAGATTTTTATTTCATTATTTATTATTATTCGCTGAATAATATATGTGTAAAATGTGTAATATGTTGCCGTGTGGTCCCCGGCAGAGTAGAATAGGCCACCCTCACTCTTACCGAGGTGTCGTAAAAGGCGACTAAGGTAAAGCTGCTGGCATGATCATAGCACCCAGAGAAGGAAAACTCTGCATTTATATCAAAACCCTCGCCAACCCGTCTGCCAAGCGTGGTGAGTATGGCAATTACCCCTCATGTGATTGAGGGAGGCCCGTGCCCCAGCAGTAAGGACTTAAATGGACTGATGATGATGATGATGAAAATATGTACTTACTAAATTACAATAATTATAATGCATTTTTCATTTTCCATTACAGAATGTTTCTGCTTTATATCGATCACGAACAGTCTATTTTTAGTTTAATCGATTTAGTTAATATTCGCCTAGCAGTTGCCGGGGCTTGTAGCTGGGGTAATTATTGTTTAGCTTGCAACACATTTCCACACGAAATTACTCCGTAGTGATACTAGTGACGTTCTTGGGAAACACATTTTTTTTTAATGTGATAGGTGGCAGACGAGTGAGGTGAGAGACGAGGAAAGCTCACCGAAACACATCTCAGATGGTACGGCCACGTCATGCGGAGAGACAGCGAGCATGTGGTCCAGAAAGCACTGGCAATCCCAGAAGGCAAGAGAGGAAGGGGACGGCCGCCCTTGACCTGGTGGACCAGGACAGCCAACCTAGTCAAGAAGTTCCAACTACCTGACCCGACAACCCAGGACAAATTGTCCTGGCGCAGAAGGATAAGGAGAGCCGACCCCACCTAAAGTGGGAACAGGCAAAGAAGAAGAACAAGGTGGCAGACGAGTAGCGAAACACAACAATGCTGCTTCACGCCGGTTTTCTGCGAAGCCTCCGGTCAAGTCGGCCCACTCATGCCGAAGTGTGGCTCTCCCACGGTCTCCATCTCATTTTAGCGCGTAACCGAAACTTGCATCCAAGTTCTCGCTTTGGAGCCCAGGGTACTGTTATAGACAGTATATGTATGGCTTTGTGCTGATATGTTAAAGTAGTGTTTGGTTGGAGTATGTTTGCTTTTGCAGATCAGTCTGGCTCCGTACTCCGATCAAACCACTCGCGCCACAATAAAATAACATATATCAAGTGAAATTCTTTTTTTTTAAAAACGCTAACTCGGAGTCCCGTGTAACATTGGTGGCAGCGAAAAGGGATTGTCAAAATCCCCGGTCCGTCTAAAAAGTCGCGAGTGTCTTAAATCCAGACTCAATTTAATTTCCTTTATCAACATCCAGTGAAGAATACTTTACTTCTGTGTCCTCGTGATAAAACCTTAACTCTGTATCGTAGTGATAAAAACTGAACTCTGTGTCCTGGTTTGAAGAATATACATACCTTTGCCTGTGTCCTGGTGAAGAAGCCCTCTATCCTGGCGAAGAAGCCCTCTATCCTGGTGAAGAAGCTCCCTATCCTGGTGAAGAAGCTCTCCAACCTGGTGAAGAAACTCTCTGGTCTGGTGAAGAAGTCCGTCGTATCCTAGGGAAAAGAAGATATACTTACCTGTCCATCACCAAGTCGACTGACGCAATCCAGCCCAGTTGCTTCAGTCTCGTATCCAGAAGTACTCGTAGAAGAAAACTTACCTGCTAGATCCAATACATACCTGTAAGAAACTTATATCTATATTTACCTGAAGATGTCCTGCTCCACGATCGCCATATTCCTGTAAGTCAATAAACATATTTATACCCCAGTGAATCCAAGTGAAAAGTTTCCCAGTGTATAATTAAAACTCATTCCGAAGTACGAACAATAATTCTAAGCCTAGTACAAACAATTCATAATAATATTATTCAATTGCAGTCCGAGACCAGTGCAGCCTCTTATCGTTTCTCGGTAACGCTGTGCTTATCTTTTGTTTAGACTGAGCCTCAGCCGTTGCAATGCCTAAAGACGAGTCCGCAACTAAAACTGTAACAATGTCAGAGATCGACTTGAATATTTTAATCAAGTTTATAAATAAATTTGATGGAAACCGCGAAAAATTAAACGCATTTATTAACAATTGTAGAAATGCAATAACTTTAGCATCTGCACAACAACAAGACATTTTATTAAAATACATTTTGAGCCAATTAGAAGGGCGCGCTGAAAGTGCTTGCTCAATAAAAAATTTTGAAAATTGGCAACAGTTGGAAGACTTCCTCAAAGCTCAGTACGGTGATAGGAAACATTATGCTGCACTGCTTTCCGATTTGCAAGACTGTCGGCAATTGAATAACGAAACGGTAAATCAGTTTGCTTTGAGAGTAGAGTCATGCTTATCAAAATTAATGAGTGAGATAAATATATCAATTCCTACAACAAAAAAAGGCAAACTGACTGGCCGTCTCGCAGCAATGCAAGACCTTGCTTTACATACTTTTGTGAGTGGGCTCAACCCACGATTATCCACTGTGGTCCGGTGCCGTGACCCTGAAGCACTCAATGACGCGATTAATTTCGCTGTATCAGAAGAAAAAATCTTCCAAGCTACTTCGCGACGCAATCCAAACTTTGGACATAGTTCCCATCAGAATTCCAACCCTGCGGGTCGCTTTCGTCAATTCCCTCAACAGAATCGATCAACTCCGCAACATGGAATGAACAACAACCACATGACGTCACCGCCATTTAGACCAATAGCGTCCTTAGTGTGCCGTTATTGTAAATTTGCAGGTCACACGATTGACAAGTGCCGCAAACGTGAATATAATAATATGAGATTTGGTAACTCTCCTAATGGGCAGAATAATGGCCCGTCATCAAATTCTTTTAACGAAAATCGGAATCGACCAATCCACGCAATTGCTACTACCACAGAAGATTATGGTACAGACGAGACAGATAATTTAAACACGTCCACTTTCCCGTCTGGTATCGAACGGGAAAGTTAAATTCCAAAGTCGATACCCACCAATCTAAAGAGGCAACATTTTCTATTCCAGAGCAATCTAACAAACAGGGTAGCCAGCCCCAATCTCATAGATTTGCCATTTCCAATTCCACTGTACCCAGTATGCCTATTACAACAATTTCTACTGCTCCCATTGAACATGAGGTATCTCCTGCGTCTTCAAAGCCCACTGTGGCTGATAAACCTTCAACATCCTCTGGACCTAAACTTATTAATCTAGACTCCTCTTCTGGTCATGTACAAACTAAAACGCCGCATCCTCTCCACACTGCACCTGAAAAAGAAAAAACACTTAGTTTATAATATTACAACTAATCCATCAAGAAAATACTTACCATTTGTCGAAGTCCATACATCTGTGTCATCAAAGCCATTGCTATTCCTCGTAGATAGTGGAGCATCTATTAGTCTCATAAAGGAAAATTCTGTAGAAATAATGCCAGAAATAATAAAAGACCCTATATCATTCTCCGGAATAGGTGAGAGTAAATGCAGAAAATCGTTGGGTCATATAGAAATCGAATTCAGTTCACTTAAACATAAATTTCACGTCATTCCAAAACTAGATTTCCCATACGACGGAATTATCGGCAACGATATTTTGTCAGATTCGCATAGCAAAATCGATTATAAAGATGAGGTACTTGTAATAAACGAAACAAACTTCCGCTTGAAGTTCAATGAGCCTATTTACACCATTCCGCCTCGAACTGAAACCATAATAGAATGCTCAGTCGAGAATCCTGAACTGAAAGAAGGTCTCATCATCAACCAAAATCATATTGAGTCAATTCTTATAGCTAACTGTATTATAAAGGTGAAACCTAACTCTAGAATTAATATTTCAATTGTTAACACTTCCGAAAATTCAATAAACTTAAACTCTGACTTAAAATTAAAACTAATACCTTTAGAAAAAGAAAACAGTCATCAAATTTTCCATATGTCTCAACCAAAATGCATTCCAAACGATGCTTTAAATCGAGCTGACCAAGTACTAAATCTTCTCAGAGTATCTCACCTAAATTCTGAAGAGCGAGACTCTTTATACGAACTTTGTACTACCTTTTCTGATATATTCCATCTCCCTGATGATAAGTTGTCCTGTACAGATCTCCTTCAACATGAAATTCCTACTACGTCGACTATACCCATCAATACAAAATCATATCGATTTCCTGAAGTACATAAACAAGAAGTCCAAAAACAAATAAATAAAATGCTCAATGATGGAATCATAAAACCCTCAACATCTCCATGGTCTTCTCCTATATGGATAGTCCCAAAGAAAATAGACGCATCTGGCCAACGTAAATGGCGTGTAGTCATAGACTATCGTCGTCTGAATGATATATCAATTGGGGATTCATATCCAATTCCAAACATAACAGAAATTCTCGATCAGTTAGGCAAGAGCAAATACTTCAGTACCCTTGACCTTGCCTCTGGGTTTCATCAAATAAAAATGTCTAGTAAAGACGCCCCTAAAACTGCATTTTCAGTCCCACAGGGACATTACGAATTCACACGAATGCCATTTGGCCTCAAAAACGCCCCTTCAACGTTTCAAAGGTTGATGAATACTGCGTTATCAGGTCTACAAGGCATCCAATGCTTTGTCTACCTTGATGACGTAGTTATTTATTCATACGATCTCACCACCCACATGAAAAACTTATCCAACATCTTTGACAGACTTAGACATTGCAACCTAAAACTACAACCGGACAAGTGCGAGTTCCTTCGAAAAGAGGTATCGTATCTTGGCCATATCATCACAGACAAAGGTGTTAAACCAAACCCAGAAACCACTAAAGCCGTTGAGCATTTTCCTCAACCAAAATGTCCTAGAGATATCAAGTCTTTCATGGGTTTAGTCTCTTATTACCGCCGTTTTATTCCAGATCTGTCCAAAATCTCAAAACCCCTTACAAAACTTCTAAAAAAGGACGTCCCCTTTGATTGGCAAAACGACCAACAGTTGGCTTTCGAAACCCTAAAGAAAATTCTCATCTCCGCTCCGATATTAGCTTACCCAGATTTTTCTAAACCTTTCGTGTTGACGTGTGATGCATCTAACTATGCTGTTTCAGCCATTTTGTCTCAAGGACCTGTAGGAAAAGACAAACCCATTTCCTATGCCTCAAGAACCCTTAACAAAGCCGAGTGTAACTATAGCATTACCGAGAAAGAATGCTTAGCAATTATATTTGGCACAAAAATCTTTCGGCCATATCTTTATGGTCGCCGCTTCACAATTGTGACCGATCATCGCCCACTAAAATGGCTTTTTAATTGTAAAGACCCCGGATCCAAACTCGTTAGATGGAGATTAAAACTCGAAGAATTCGACTACGATATCGAATATAAGAAAGGTAAAATAAATAGCAATGCCGATGCTTTGTCCAGATTCCCAGTAAACCCCATCCAACAAAATGATGAGCCCAAAATCCAAGAAACAGATGATCCTCAACCTGGAACTAGTAATATGCATCCCCATTCGAGTTCCATTCCTGAACAAAGTCCTGACTTAATCAATTTAGACGACTTTGGCCCTTTTGACCTCAGTCCTAATCCTGAAGAAATAGATGTCGATTTTGAATCCTTAATCAGCAAGGTCCCGCCAAACACTCCTCCTGAAAACGAAGATTTTGAAGCATTAATAGATGACATCACCACTCCCTTGCCCGTGCGAGCTCCACCTGAAACAGAAAAAAGAGATATTAGTAATATTTCAAACAAAGAAGAATATGGGAAGTTTCTAAAATCATTTGCAGATAAAAATACAACTTTCGATACTAACCTGAGAGAGTATAATGACAGTCTAATGAAAAGTACTTGTCAGACCATCCTTATACCAACCTCTCTCGACTTAGATGAGTCAAATCCCTACGTCCAAGATCTTCTATCTAACCTAGAAAATCCAGAGGAGTTAATACAATCTGAAAAAGAATTATATAAGTTTAAAAAGGTATCACATAATAACAAAGTATTTTACTTACTGTTTACAAAGGTACACCATTTCGATGAATCCACGTATCCCGAAATCTTTAACACTCTGGCGAATATAAAAGACGAATTATCATCTATTGCTCATATTACCGAATTTGCCATATCTGATTTTCGCAATCCTTTTGAGAAGCTTTCCTTTGTAAAAATATATAATATACTTACTTATCTTTTCCATAAATCCTCTTTAAACATCAACATTTATCATAACAACGTTATATATCCAACTTCGACTGAAATACAAAAGATATTGCGAGAAAATCACGACATACCTATCGCCGGTCACCTAGGTATTTCCAGAATGTATAACCGAATTCGTGATAGATATTATTGGAAAAATATGAAATCCGACATAGAAAACTACGTGAAAAACTGCACTTCCTGTCAAGCCAATAAAGCCTTTCGCCAAATTAATCGTGCTCCGATGCAAATTACTACTACTTCTACCCGTCCTTTTGAACGCGTGAGTCTTGACATTGTGGGTCCCTTACCAGAAGCTGGACTTACAAAACTCCGTTTCATTTTAACACTCCAAGATGATCTCACTAAATTTTCCGTAGCTTACCCGATTACTAATGCAACCGCTGAAGAGTCATGTGAATGCCTCGTCCACTTTATCACTCTATTTGGTATCCCTAAATCAATCTTAACCGACCAAGGTACAAATTTTACTGCAGAACTCTTTAAAAAAACGTGTAATCTTCTGAAAATAAAACAATTATGGTCATCCCCATATCACCCCCAAACCCAAGGTGCACTTGAACGCAGCCATTCGACACTCAAAGAGTACCTTAAAAGCTTCGTCAATGAAAGCCATTCAAACTGGCACAAATATGTTTATACAGCCATGCTTGCTTACAACACTAATGTCCATTCAACGACCAACTTCACACCGTATGAGTTAGTTTTCGGGCATAAACCTTTAATTCCAGATTCTATTTATAATCCTCCAGATCTGTCTTATCCCGAATATATAAAATCTCTGTGTCATCGATTAAAACTCTCTCGCGAGAAAGCTATTGAAAATATTAAAATTTCAAAAGAAAGGTCTAAAGGCTACTACGATGCCCATTCTCGTCGTGTCCAATACAAAGTAGGCGAATATGTTTATCTCAAAAATCACCTTCGCTTACGGAAAGCACTATCCCCTATTTGGAAGGGTCCATATAAAATTGTCAAAATTCATGGTAACAATACCCTTTCTCTTTTAATCAACCGAAGACATGTGAAACATCATTTCGATGAAATCAAATCATCTCAAAGTCCTTAATTCATTTTATTCTGTATTTAATATATATAGTTTACTATTTTATACAGATATATTTATAATATAAAATTTTGTACATTTTACTATTTAATATTTTCAGACTTGCTGCACTTTATTGTAATGCCGCCCTGGCCGAAACTGAAAGTCAGTATATAGAAAAGATCACCAAAAGCCCTGGTATACTCTTCGACCCTGTTGGCATACTGAAAATAATTAATGATCATTTCCACATCGTTATTCCAACCGAAATTATTCCTATTCAACATCACCTCGAAAACTTTCATGAAGTGTTCGGTACGATTCGATTCTATTGTAGAGAAAATGACGAAATAAATATTTCTGAGTGTCACAATATGTTGCAACCTCTAGAAGCCCTTTTTAATGATATTCAACGTGATTTCAAATCTATCTCTCATATAATATCAAACGGTATCTCTAAAAGATCCGCATGGTTTGGCGTAGTTGGAACCGTGTTCAAACACATATTCGGCACATTAGATGAAGATGATGCTAGAAATTATGATAATGCTGTCCAAGCTCTTTATAAGAATGACAAGAAATTAGCAGACTCTTTAACAAAAAGCATTATAGTTTCACAATCAGCTATTTCAAACATAAATAAATCTTTGATAGAGATAAATGTTAACCAAGCTAAATTAAGCGATGTCATTGACCAATTGACAACGTCAATTATTAATGTAACTTATGCTGTTAATGCTGTTAGTTTAAGGAATAGACTAAGTAATATTCTAAATGTTCTTCAATCAAACTTACTTACGATTTCTTTTAAAGTCGAAGATTTTCTTAATTCTATCCTGTTTGTCAAAAGTAATACTCTGCACCCGTCAATACTGACACCAAATCAGCTGTTCAATGATATTATCAGTAACCTTAAGGTTATTCCTAAGTATAGAGATTTCCCTGTGAACCTAGATATAAGTAATATTCATACTCTTATTAATATAGCAGATTTAACCTGCTACTATCTTAATGATAAGTTAATGTTTATTGTAAAGCTTCCCTTAGTTAGTTTACAGAAATTTAGTATTTATAAGAACATACCTTTACCAACCCCACACGCCAATGGTAGCTTCAATTCCTTTGCCATGATCCTTCCCTCAGAACAATTTTTAGCTCTTAGTACTGATAGACTATCCTATACTTACCTTAAAGACTTAAACAATTGTAAAAATATACTCACCGAGACTTACCTTTGCGAAATAACCGATGTCTACGCCGTCCTTAATAGTCCTTCCTGTGAAATTGAAATCATAACCAAAACCTTAACTTCCTTACCTGATAACTGCCCCTATAAATTAATATTTGGTAATATCGATATTTGGCATAAGCTTAATAACAATAAATGGGTATATATACAATCAGAACCTACAAAACTTACCATTGACTGTAACCAGAAATTATCTGAAGTAGTCATATCCGGTACAGGTGTACTTAACATTCCTCCTGAATGTGTCGCCTTCCATAAAAATGTTAAGTTAATAACAAAAATATATCCTAACATAACTGTACCTGCAGTGTCTTCTGATTTTAATATAATTAATGATAGTTGCTGTAGTTTTAACCGTCTAAGTAAAATAAATGCCAATATTTCAAATGTTAAAATTAAAAGTGTCAATTTAGAAAATTTAAAGAATTTTAAAGCTGTTTCTGACCAAATTGTTAATGATGTTCAAAACATTGACAACCCTACAAATTTTAATAATCATATTAGTTTTCCTATTTTAAGTATATCATCTATAATTGTAGTTCTTAGTTTTATAACATACTATTGTTATAGGAAAAGGAAGTTTTCAATAAAAATTACAACCAATTCAGTACAAGAACAAGATCCTGAAAATTCTAATAGAACAAGTCAACCACAATTACGTTTTGATTAATTCCCAGAAAACTTACTTTTCCGTAAGTTTCCTCTTAAGAAGGGGGTTGTTATAGACAGTATATGTATGGCTTTGTGCTGATATGTTAAAGTAGTGTTTGGTTGGAGTATGTTTGCTTTTGCAGATCAGTCTGGCTCCGTACTCCGATCAAACCACTCGCGCCACAATAAAATAACATATATCAAGTGAAATTCTTTTTTTTTTAAAAACGCTAACTCGGAGTCCCGTGTAACATTGGTGGCAGCGAAAAGGGATTGTCAAAATCCCCGGTCCGTCTAAAAAGTCGCGAGTGTCTTAAATCCAGACTCAATTTAATTTCCTTTATCAACATCCAGTGAAGAATACTTTACTTCTGTGTCCTCGTGATAAAACCTTAACTCTGTATCGTAGTGATAAAAACTGAACTCTGTGTCCTGGTTTGAAGAATATACATACCTTTGCCTGTGTCCTGGTGAAGAAGCCCTCTATCCTGGCGAAGAAGCCCTCTATCCTGGTGAAGAAGCTCCCTATCCTGGTGAAGAAGCTCTCCAACCTGGTGAAGAAACTCTCTGGTCTGGTGAAGAAGTCCGTCGTATCCTAGGGAAAAGAAGATATACTTACCTGTCCATCACCAAGTCGACTGACGCAATCCAGCCCAGTTGCTTCAGTCTCGTATCCAGAAGTACTCGTAGAAGAAAACTTACCTGCTAGATCCAATACATACCTGTAAGAAACTTATATCTATATTTACCTGAAGATGTCCTGCTCCACGATCGCCATATTCCTGTAAGTCAATAAACATATTTATACCCCAGTGAATCCAAGTGAAAAGTTTCCCAGTGTATAATTAAAACTCATTCCGAAGTACGAACAATAATTCTAAGCCTAGTACAAACAATTCATAATAATATTATTCAATTGCAGTCCGAGACCAGTGCAGCCTCTTATCGTTTCTCGGTAACGCTGTGCTTATCTTTTGTTTAGACTGAGCCTCAGCCGTTGCAATGCCTAAAGACGAGTCCGCAACTAAAACTGTAACAATGTCAGAGATCGACTTGAATATTTTAATCAAGTTTATAAATAAATTTGATGGAAACCGCGAAAAATTAAACGCATTTATTAACAATTGTAGAAATGCAATAACTTTAGCATCTGCACAACAACAAGACATTTTATTAAAATACATTTTGAGCCAATTAGAAGGGCGCGCTGAAAGTGCTTGCTCAATAAAAAATTTTGAAAATTGGCAACAGTTGGAAGACTTCCTCAAAGCTCAGTACGGTGATAGGAAACATTATGCTGCACTGCTTTCCGATTTGCAAGACTGTCGGCAATTGAATAACGAAACGGTAAATCAGTTTGCTTTGAGAGTAGAGTCATGCTTATCAAAATTAATGAGTGAGATAAATATATCAATTCCTACAACAAAAAAAGGCAAACTGACTGGCCGTCTCGCAGCAATGCAAGACCTTGCTTTACATACTTTTGTGAGTGGGCTCAACCCACGATTATCCACTGTGGTCCGGTGCCGTGACCCTGAAGCACTCAATGACGCGATTAATTTCGCTGTATCAGAAGAAAAAATCTTCCAAGCTACTTCGCGACGCAATCCAAACTTTGGACATAGTTCCCATCAGAATTCCAACCCTGCGGGTCGCTTTCGTCAATTCCCTCAACAGAATCGATCAACTCCGCAACATGGAATGAACAACAACCACATGACGTCACCGCCATTTAGACCAATAGCGTCCTTAGTGTGCCGTTATTGTAAATTTGCAGGTCACACGATTGACAAGTGCCGCAAACGTGAATATAATAATATGAGATTTGGTAACTCTCCTAATGGGCAGAATAATGGCCCGTCATCAAATTCTTTTAACGAAAATCGGAATCGACCAATCCACGCAATTGCTACTACCACAGAAGATTATGGTACAGACGAGACAGATAATTTAAACACGTCCACTTTCCCGTCTGGTATCGAACGGGAAAGTTAAATTCCAAAGTCGATACCCACCAATCTAAAGAGGCAACATTTTCTATTCCAGAGCAATCTAACAAACAGGGTAGCCAGCCCCAATCTCATAGATTTGCCATTTCCAATTCCACTGTACCCAGTATGCCTATTACAACAATTTCTACTGCTCCCATTGAACATGAGGTATCTCCTGCGTCTTCAAAGCCCACTGTGGCTGATAAACCTTCAACATCCTCTGGACCTAAACTTATTAATCTAGACTCCTCTTCTGGTCATGTACAAACTAAAACGCCGCATCCTCTCCACACTGCACCTGAAAAAGAAAAAACACTTGTTTATAATATTACAACTAATCCATCAAGAAAATACTTACCATTTGTCGAAGTCCATACATCTGTGTCATCAAAGCCATTGCTATTCCTCGTAGATAGTGGAGCATCTATTAGTCTCATAAAGGAAAATTCTGTAGAAATAATGCCAGAAATAATAAAAGACCCTATATCATTCTCCGGAATAGGTGAGAGTAAATGCAGAAAATCGTTGGGTCATATAGAAATCGAATTCAGTTCACTTAAACATAAATTCACGTCATTCCAAAACTAGATTTCCCATACGACGGAATTATCGGCAACGATATTTTGTCAGATTCGCATAGCAAAATCGATTATAAAGATGAGGTACTTGTAATAAACGAAACAAACTTCCGCTTGAAGTTCAATGAGCCTATTTACACCATTCCGCCTCGAACTGAAACCATAATAGAATGCTCAGTCGAGAATCCTGAACTGAAAGAAGGTCTCATCATCAACCAAAATCATATTGAGTCAATTCTTATAGCTAACTGTATTATAAAGGTGAAACCTAACTCTAGAATTAATATTTCAATTGTTAACACTTCCGAAAATTCAATAAACTTAAACTCTGACTTAAAATTAAAACTAATACCTTTAGAAAAAGAAAACAGTCATCAAATTTTCCATATGTCTCAACCAAAATGCATTCCAAACGATGCTTTAAATCGAGCTGACCAAGTACTAAATCTTCTCAGAGTATCTCACCTAAATTCTGAAGAGCGAGACTCTTTATACGAACTTTGTACTACCTTTTCTGATATATTCCATCTCCCTGATGATAAGTTGTCCTGTACAGATCTCCTTCAACATGAAATTCCTACTACGTCGACTATACCCATCAATACAAAATCATATCGATTTCCTGAAGTACATAAACAAGAAGTCCAAAAACAAATAAATAAAATGCTCAATGATGGAATCATAAAACCCTCAACATCTCCATGGTCTTCTCCTATATGGATAGTCCCAAAGAAAATAGACGCATCTGGCCAACGTAAATGGCGTGTAGTCATAGACTATCGTCGTCTGAATGATATATCAATTGGGGATTCATATCCAATTCCAAACATAACAGAAATTCTCGATCAGTTAGGCAAGAGCAAATACTTCAGTACCCTTGACCTTGCCTCTGGGTTTCATCAAATAAAAATGTCTAGTAAAGACGCCCCTAAAACTGCATTTTCAGTCCCACAGGGACATTACGAATTCACACGAATGCCATTTGGCCTCAAAAACGCCCCTTCAACGTTTCAAAGGTTGATGAATACTGCGTTATCAGGTCTACAAGGCATCCAATGCTTTGTCTACCTTGATGACGTAGTTATTTATTCATACGATCTCACCACCCACATGAAAAACTTATCCAACATCTTTGACAGACTTAGACATTGCAACCTAAAACTACAACCGGACAAGTGCGAGTTCCTTCGAAAAGAGGTATCGTATCTTGGCCATATCATCACAGACAAAGGTGTTAAACCAAACCCAGAAACCACTAAAGCCGTTGAGCATTTTCCTCAACCAAAATGTCCTAGAGATATCAAGTCTTTCATGGGTTTAGTCTCTTATTACCGCCGTTTTATTCCAGATCTGTCCAAAATCTCAAAACCCCTTACAAAACTTCTAAAAAAGGACGTCCCCTTTGATTGGCAAAACGACCAACAGTTGGCTTTCGAAACCCTAAAGAAAATTCTCATCTCCGCTCCGATATTAGCTTACCCAGATTTTTCTAAACCTTTCGTGTTGACGTGTGATGCATCTAACTATGCTGTTTCAGCCATTTTGTCTCAAGGACCTGTAGGAAAAGACAAACCCATTTCCTATGCCTCAAGAACCCTTAACAAAGCCGAGTGTAACTATAGCATTACCGAGAAAGAATGCTTAGCAATTATATTTGGCACAAAAATCTTTCGGCCATATCTTTATGGTCGCCGCTTCACAATTGTGACCGATCATCGCCCACTAAAATGGCTTTTTAATTGTAAAGACCCCGGATCCAAACTCGTTAGATGGAGATTAAAACTCGAAGAATTCGACTACGATATCGAATATAAGAAAGGTAAAATAAATAGCAATGCCGATGCTTTGTCCAGATTCCCAGTAAACCCCATCCAACAAAATGATGAGCCCAAAATCCAAGAAACAGATGATCCTCAACCTGGAACTAGTAATATGCATCCCCATTCGAGTTCCATTCCTGAACAAAGTCCTGACTTAATCAATTTAGACGACTTTGGCCCTTTTGACCTCAGTCCTAATCCTGAAGAAATAGATGTCGATTTTGAATCCTTAATCAGCAAGGTCCCGCCAAACACTCCTCCTGAAAACGAAGATTTTGAAGCATTAATAGATGACATCACCACTCCCTTGCCCGTGCGAGCTCCACCTGAAACAGAAAAAAGAGATATTAGTAATATTTCAAACAAAGAAGAATATGGGAAGTTTCTAAAATCATTTGCAGATAAAAATACAACTTTCGATACTAACCTGAGAGAGTATAATGACAGTCTAATGAAAAGTACTTGTCAGACCATCCTTATACCAACCTCTCTCGACTTAGATGAGTCAAATCCCTACGTCCAAGATCTTCTATCTAACCTAGAAAATCCAGAGGAGTTAATACAATCTGAAAAAGAATTATATAAGTTTAAAAAGGTATCACATAATAACAAAGTATTTTACTTACTGTTTACAAAGGTACACCATTTCGATGAATCCACGTATCCCGAAATCTTTAACACTCTGGCGAATATAAAAGACGAATTATCATCTATTGCTCATATTACCGAATTTGCCATATCTGATTTTCGCAATCCTTTTGAGAAGCTTTCCTTTGTAAAAATATATAATATACTTACTTATCTTTTCCATAAATCCTCTTTAAACATCAACATTTATCATAACAACGTTATATATCCAACTTCGACTGAAATACAAAAGATATTGCGAGAAAATCACGACATACCTATCGCCGGTCACCTAGGTATTTCCAGAATGTATAACCGAATTCGTGATAGATATTATTGGAAAAATATGAAATCCGACATAGAAAACTACGTGAAAAACTGCACTTCCTGTCAAGCCAATAAAGCCTTTCGCCAAATTAATCGTGCTCCGATGCAAATTACTACTACTTCTACCCGTCCTTTTGAACGCGTGAGTCTTGACATTGTGGGTCCCTTACCAGAAGCTGGACTTACAAAACTCCGTTTCATTTTAACACTCCAAGATGATCTCACTAAATTTTCCGTAGCTTACCCGATTACTAATGCAACCGCTGAAGAGTCATGTGAATGCCTCGTCCACTTTATCACTCTATTTGGTATCCCTAAATCAATCTTAACCGACCAAGGTACAAATTTTACTGCAGAACTCTTTAAAAAAACGTGTAATCTTCTGAAAATAAAACAATTATGGTCATCCCCATATCACCCCCAAACCCAAGGTGCACTTGAACGCAGCCATTCGACACTCAAAGAGTACCTTAAAAGCTTCGTCAATGAAAGCCATTCAAACTGGCACAAATATGTTTATACAGCCATGCTTGCTTACAACACTAATGTCCATTCAACGACCAACTTCACACCGTATGAGTTAGTTTTCGGGCATAAACCTTTAATTCCAGATTCTATTTATAATCCTCCAGATCTGTCTTATCCCGAATATATAAAATCTCTGTGTCATCGATTAAAACTCTCTCGCGAGAAAGCTATTGAAAATATTAAAATTTCAAAAGAAAGGTCTAAAGGCTACTACGATGCCCATTCTCGTCGTGTCCAATACAAAGTAGGCGAATATGTTTATCTCAAAAATCACCTTCGCTTACGGAAAGCACTATCCCCTATTTGGAAGGGTCCATATAAAATTGTCAAAATTCATGGTAACAATACCCTTTCTCTTTTAATCAACCGAAGACATGTGAAACATCATTTCGATGAAATCAAATCATCTCAAAGTCCTTAATTCATTTTATTCTGTATTTAATATATATAGTTTACTATTTTATACAGATATATTTATAATATAAAATTTTGTACATTTTACTATTTAATATTTTCAGACTTGCTGCACTTTATTGTAATGCCGCCCTGGCCGAAACTGAAAGTCAGTATATAGAAAAGATCACCAAAAGCCCTGGTATACTCTTCGACCCTGTTGGCATACTGAAAATAATTAATGATCATTTCCACATCGTTATTCCAACCGAAATTATTCCTATTCAACATCACCTCGAAAACTTTCATGAAGTGTTCGGTACGATTCGATTCTATTGTAGAGAAAATGACGAAATAAATATTTCTGAGTGTCACAATATGTTGCAACCTCTAGAAGCCCTTTTTAATGATATTCAACGTGATTTCAAATCTATCTCTCATATAATATCAAACGGTATCTCTAAAAGATCCGCATGGTTTGGCGTAGTTGGAACCGTGTTCAAACACATATTCGGCACATTAGATGAAGATGATGCTAGAAATTATGATAATGCTGTCCAAGCTCTTTATAAGAATGACAAGAAATTAGCAGACTCTTTAACAAAAAGCATTATAGTTTCACAATCAGCTATTTCAAACATAAATAAATCTTTGATAGAGATAAATGTTAACCAAGCTAAATTAAGCGATGTCATTGACCAATTGACAACGTCAATTATTAATGTAACTTATGCTGTTAATGCTGTTAGTTTAAGGAATAGACTAAGTAATATTCTAAATGTTCTTCAATCAAACTTACTTACGATTTCTTTTAAAGTCGAAGATTTTCTTAATTCTATCCTGTTTGTCAAAAGTAATACTCTGCACCCGTCAATACTGACACCAAATCAGCTGTTCAATGATATTATCAGTAACCTTAAGGTTATTCCTAAGTATAGAGATTTCCCTGTGAACCTAGATATAAGTAATATTCATACTCTTATTAATATAGCAGATTTAACCTGCTACTATCTTAATGATAAGTTAATGTTTATTGTAAAGCTTCCCTTAGTTAGTTTACAGAAATTTAGTATTTATAAGAACATACCTTTACCAACCCCACACGCCAATGGTAGCTTCAATTCCTTTGCCATGATCCTTCCCTCAGAACAATTTTTAGCTCTTAGTACTGATAGACTATCCTATACTTACCTTAAAGACTTAAACAATTGTAAAAATATACTCACCGAGACTTACCTTTGCGAAATAACCGATGTCTACGCCGTCCTTAATAGTCCTTCCTGTGAAATTGAAATCATAACCAAAACCTTAACTTCCTTACCTGATAACTGCCCCTATAAATTAATATTTGGTAATATCGATATTTGGCATAAGCTTAATAACAATAAATGGGTATATATACAATCAGAACCTACAAAACTTACCATTGACTGTAACCAGAAATTATCTGAAGTAGTCATATCCGGTACAGGTGTACTTAACATTCCTCCTGAATGTGTCGCCTTCCATAAAAATGTTAAGTTAATAACAAAAATATATCCTAACATAACTGTACCTGCAGTGTCTTCTGATTTTAATATAATTAATGATAGTTGCTGTAGTTTTAACCGTCTAAGTAAAATAAATGCCAATATTTCAAATGTTAAAATTAAAAGTGTCAATTTAGAAAATTTAAAGAATTTTAAAGCTGTTTCTGACCAAATTGTTAATGATGTTCAAAACATTGACAACCCTACAAATTTTAATAATCATATTAGTTTTCCTATTTTAAGTATATCATCTATAATTGTAGTTCTTAGTTTTATAACATACTATTGTTATAGGAAAAGGAAGTTTTCAATAAAAATTACAACCAATTCAGTACAAGAACAAGATCCTGAAAATTCTAATAGAACAAGTCAACCACAATTACGTTTTGATTAATTCCCAGAAAACTTACTTTTCCCGTAAGTTTCCTCTTAAGAAGGGGGTTGTTATAGACAGTATATGTATGGCTTTGTGCTGATATGTTAAAGTAGTGTTTGGTTGGAGTATGTTTGCTTTTGCAGATCAGTCTGGCTCCGTACTCCGATCAAACCACTCGCGCCACAATAAAATAACATATATCAAGTGAAATTCTTTTTTTTTAAAAACGCTAACTCGGAGTCCCGTGTAACAGTACGCTCGAGGGTGGCTCTCCTACGGTCATTACGTAAAAGTTTCTTGAAAATATGAACAAACACGAATAACGACAAAACATTTGTAGATGATGTCACTGGCTATTTATTCGGTAATTGACAATATGGCATATAGGTCCTGTTGGATTTATTTAGTTTATTTACAAAAATTGATTTACTTAATCGATTACGATAAAATCGAATGTTCAATTTATTTTTCTATGTTGGCCACCCTGATAATTTTATTCTTCTTCACTCTCTCTCTGAGCTAGCGATCGGACGTAACGGCTTCCGTGTTATGTTCTAAAAATAGAATTTGAGAATACAAAGTTTGAGTTGATTCGTTGTTTATATTCGTCCCATAACCTGAAATCCTATAGGTCCAAAAATACCCAATCACCTTGTAGATGGACGTCAAGCCTATACGCCATTTTGCGAATTTTTCGCACGCGATAGTCCCCATTATATTAGAATGTAGATGAAATGTTCTCTTCTCCAATATGCTAAACCTGTATCTGAATAAACCTCTTGTTAATGTAAGCAGAGGTTATTTGTCCTGCTTCCCTCTGACTTAGGCAGCGCGACAACAAATTTAATTTAAACACACTTTTATTATATTTCAATTTTTTTTTATACAGCCTATAAACTGTCCCACTGCAGGGCAAAGGCCTCCATCATAGAAATCAAGTTATCGCTACTATAATGGGATTAGGATTAATCACCACGCTTGCCAAATGCGGATTGGTGATTACAAACCCGAGCTATGTCCGAAAAATTCGAAACATACTTTTCGCTCGACCCGGGAATCGAACCCAGATCACGGCCCGGTACTTAAACCACTAGACCAACAGAGCGTTATATTTTAATAGATGAATATTATGTACTTTTTTGAACTCCTGCTAAGAAGGAAGAAAAGACTACTATGGATGCTGCTGTAGTTTAAAAAATGTTGAATATTTATTTTTTACGAACTAGTGTTGTGAACTTTGACTTATGATCATGTTTCTATTTTAATGTAAAATAATATTCCACAGCGGAACTAAAAGCCGCTTTACAGTCTCCGTCGTAAAGTAGGCCCCGGCCCGTGGGAGCGCTGAGCGGTTTTTGATGTCGCTCGCTCTAAGAGCCGCCGTAATCGTAAATGCGTGTGTCGTGGCCTTATGTATGGACTCTGTAGTTTTTAACCCCCGACGCAAAAACGACGGGGTGTTATAAGTTTGACGTGTCTGTCTGTGTGTCTGTCTATGGCATCATAGCTCCGGAAAGATGAATAATGCGGGAGTGTTCTTAGTCATGTTGGATAAAAATTGATCCAAGATGGCCGCCGTCACAAAGATATGGATTGTATGTTTTAACGCAACTCCCACAATAAGGGTATCATAAAAAAGGGCTTGAGTAGCAAAATATAATTATTGTGACAAATTTCAAATCCAATATGGCCGCCGTCGGGGGTTTTTTAAATTTTCAATTTTTTTACTTAGTTAACAATGCTTACTCGTTAATAATAGGCACAACGTTTCCACAAATATTTATCTTTTTTTTTATGGGATACGTGGCAGACGAGCTGAAGGATCGCATGTTGGTAAGCGATTTCCCTCCGGATTGGGCGACCGGTACCCTCACTGACGCAGCGAAACACAGCACAGTGCTGCTTCACGCCGGTTTTCTGTGAGGCCGTGGTATCACTCCAGTCGAGCCAGCCCATTCATGCCGAAGCGTGGCTCTTCCACGGCCTCCATCTCATCTTAGCGTGTAACTTTCCGAAACTTGCATCCAAATTGTCGCTTTGGAGCCCAGGGTACAATTACAATCACTAAATACTTAATTGTTAAGAATAGAAATAGCTTACTCTAATTGGACTCAAAAATTTTTGAATTTACATTAGAAAGAATAAAAGAAAGAAAATATTTATTATTATAGACATCACAATACAGAACATATAGCAATCGTAAACAGAACACAATTTGGCACAAACAGAAAACAAAACATAAAACAATTAAAAATACATAAAAATAAAACAAAAGGGAAAAAAAAACAATTAATCATCAATTAATCATTAATTTGCACAATGCTAAAAATTGGCATGAATTTTGGAAACACTATTACAAACAATTCAAAAAAGCCCATATCGATCCCACTCGTGGAAAAATTATGGTCAAATATTGCAAAAGCCTAAGCGGTTTTTGATATTGCTCGCTCTAAGTGCCAACGTAATCGTTAAAGTGTGTGTCTACAATTGTACAATAATTGACAAAATGTTTCCGCAAATATTTATCTCCATCACTCATCTTAGCGTATAATTCCTGGAACTTGCATTCAAGCTGTCGCTTTGGAGCCCAGGGTACGCTAAACCATGATTCAGGATTTGGGGAGTGTGGTACCTAATTACAATAATTACTTAATTGATTAGAATAGAAACAGCCCAGACTATTATTTTATGTGATAGGTGGCAGACGAGCAGACGGATCACCTGATGGTTAGAAATTGCCGCCGCCCATGGACACCCGCGACACCTGTCGAGTCACAAGTGCGCTGCCAACATTTTACCGCTACCCTCATTCATGCAGCGAAAGACAGCAGTGCTTAGTTGGACATGGATTGGAAAAGATCGATAGGAGCTTTTTTTGAAAACAATTCAATTCGATCCGACTTGTGGAAAAATTAAGGTCAAATATTGCAAAAGCGCTGAGCGGTTTTTGATATCGCTCGCTCTAAGAGCCAACGTAATCGTAAATGCGTGTGTCGTGCCCTTATGTACGGATTATGTTGTTTTATAAATTTGTTAACAAAGCTTACTCGTTAATAATAGCCACTTTAAGCAACTATTTTTTTCATTAAAATAGAAATAGCTTGGTTATTTGCCCCAAAAATAGGGATAAGGTTACATTTATTTCGCAAAAAAATTGTTATGAACGTTTGCAACAGTACAAACAATTGTAAAAAGTCCCCATCGATGCAATGCGTAAGAAAAAATTAAGGTCATATGTTGCAAAAACGCTCAGCGATTAAATAGTTTTTTAGATTTTCGAGTTGCATTATAACTATAATGTATCAATACGGGGATTAACACGATATTTATTATGTGAAACAACATTGTGTACTCACATATTTTATATGTTGGATGGAACTACATGACCCGAAAATCCTCTCTACCGATTGTCATTATCATACCAGGATAGTACGTGAAGTGATTGAGATCAAGAAGTATAAGACTTTCAATCGGGAGGATGGATTTAAAATATCATCGACATGGAATCCAGTAATTAACAAATGCAAACCCCGTGCTGGACCGTTACTAACGCAAACAAACACCGATACTTACTGTTAGTGTAGTGTGTCGGAGTAGCTTCACTGACTGAAGTCAGTGGTGAATTCTAGTGGCGAATTAATATCGAAAAATGTGAGGGTGTCCGAAGATTCACAGCCCGGCCCCAGCAGACGACGCCGTGCTCCGCCAGTCCGCTCGTGACCACGGCTGCTGTAACGTAGCCGAAACGTCGAGCAAAATATGTGAGTACACAATGTTGTTTCACATAATAAATATCGTATTAATCCCCGTATTGATACGCTCAGCGATTATTGATGTCGCTCGCTCTAAGTAATTTTATTGTAAATGCGTGAGTCGTGGTCTTATGTACGGACTTTGTGGTATTTTTAACTTAGTTAACAAAGCTTCCTCGTTAATAGTAAAACTACAAAGCCCAGAAAATACAACTTACATAAAAAAAAAATTCAAAATCAAAATATCCCCAGCAGCGCTGATATTCTGGTGGGGCCCTTGGGAGGGAGTGTAAGTAAGTAATATAAAATGTAATTAATTAATCAAATTGTTTTTAAGATTAAGAATAGATGCTTCACCTAATTCATTTTGCCTAGAGAACAATATTATCCAGACAAACTTAATGTTGGCTTTTACGATACTATTAAGCCATAGAATGTTTCAACAAAATTTTTTATTAAAAAAATAAATAATAAATATTATAATCTCGTCAAAAACAAAGATGGCCATTAAGTTAACAGAAGCACTATGCATTAAAAACTTCACTACGCCACACAACAAGATCACACTGCAACAACACACGAGGTCAGAAAATGTGCATTTTACGATTACAACTCCAAGATGGAGTGACATCAAAAAGCGCTTAGTGCTCCCAAGAGCTAGCGTGCCTATTTACGGTGAAAGCTGTAGAGCTGTTGGTCCCAAGACCACTGTTCCGCTTCAGTTGTATTGTCTAGAAAATGTTGCACGAAACATTAAATATAAAATTCGAATTTCCACAGCTTGCATTCGAGGTGAACTAGCTATCAAGCTTGGAATAATGGACTGGAGATATACAAAATTTTATTTGATACACATATTCTTTAAATGATATGTGGCAGGCGAGCAGATGCATCACCTGAGGGCCGCCCATGGACACCCGTGACACCAGTGGAGACACAAATGCTCTGCTAACGAAAGCACAGCTGCAGCGAAACACAGCACAGTGCTGCTTCAAGCCAGTTTTTTGTGAGGCCGTGGTATCTAATTAGTCTTTCATTTACTTTACTTAACGGTAACTTAGTTTCCACTTATCTCGGATGCACCGTTAACTTTTGTTTTCCCAAAACAGAACTAAAACAGTTAACAATTTCGAGTGCAAAATTCCATCTCGGAATAGAACACACAGGCGAACTTCACTCTCTGCCGCAAAGTAGATGCTGGCTCCAGGGATCACTGAGCGGGTTTTGATGTTACTTGCTTTTAGACCATCGTAATCATGTGACCTTGCCCTTTAAGTTCAGAAAGACATCGGTGTAATAATATTTAGACCGTTTTATTCTTGACTCCTTAAATATTATAATATATTATCGGTGAAATATTATTATAGCAAAAATATGGATGCAAACATATATTTTTTTATGTGATAGGTGGCAAACGAGTAGACAGATGACCTGATTATATTATATTAGCAATTGTTTGCAATTTATCTTTCATTTTGATTTTATGCATCGCATCCGCTGTAAGTGCAATGGGGGATCGCCTCTTGTTTACCATCAGGCTGAGGAATGCCAATAAACAGTGTCACTATGAAAAAAAAAACGTACTAAAAATCAAATTAAATATATGGCAATTCAAGCACTAACTAAATTTGTCGTCTTTTTTACACCTTCAGTAGTTCAACGAGTGCAAAATCAGACTAACTTTTTGGTCTATTTACTATTCAGAAATGTTTAAAATAGATCCGGTTTTGTAGTTACCAATTGGCATAGCGCGGGGTACCCCTCATTTAAGTGCGGTTTTTACTTTAGCAAGAATGTTTATGTAACATACCTACATTATTATAATAATATCCGACTCGGCTACGGCGGTGTGGTCCCCAGCAGAGGAGAATAGGCCACCCTCACTCTTACCGAGGTGTCGTAAAAGGCGACTAAGGTAAAGCTGCTGGCATGATCATCAGCACCCAGAGAAGGAAAACTCTACGTTTATATCAAAACCCTCGCCAACGCGTCTGCAAAGCGTGGTGAGTATGGCAATTACCCCTCATGTGATTGAGGGAGGCCCGTGCCCCAGCAGTGGGGACTTAAATGGGCTGATGATGATGATAATACGTCCTAAAAACTATGTGCGTATTTCTACCAGTAACTTGGCGGTGAGGGATAACATCGTTGGGCAACCTACACGTTCTTGTCCACTGATGTACCGTCACTATTTATACTGTGTCACCAATACAATACCCAAGAAACTTCTTGAAGGCATCATACTGATGACAACGATTTATCTTTTCTCCAAGGAACATAGATACTAGTCTATTAAAAATAAGATTCGCCTTCCTATAAAAATTGTAATTACCTACATTATTGAATGACCAGATGAGGCAATTGGCAGTGACCCTGCCTCTTACGCCAAAGGTCGTGGGTTCGATCCCCACCCTGGACAAATATTCGTGCGATGAATACTTGTGTTTGTTCAGTGTCTGGGTGTAATATTATGTATTTAAGTATATATTTGTGTTCCTCTGTTGTCTGATATCTGTAACACAAGTGCTTAAGCTACTTAATACGGAATCAGGTCAACGTATGAGATGTTGTGAGAAATACTGTAATAAGCTGATCATTTTTAGTATGGTGAGGTGATAATATTTTTGAGAATCGACCCTGTGTTCCTTGTTCCGTGATTTCATTAGTATAAATGCCCTTAGAAGTTTTCTGGTATTAAAAAAGACACGATTTGTTGATACTAAACGTAAATAAACACACTTCCGCTTAGTATACAGAAAATGAAAGTATCTATGTAGAGAAAAATAGGAATCGTTAAAATACGACGAATTTTTTAATTATTTTCCTAAGTATCTACATGATAAAAACCCTTCATCAAACGACACAGAACCGTCACAGAATATTGCAGCAAAAACATATTTTGCGTCCTTTAAGCAAACTCGCTATATATTACAAAAAAATACGACAAACATACATCATTCTGAAGATTAAACACATCATTTGAATATTGAAAGCAAATATTTGAGGCACATTTTTTTGTCCGCCAGTGTAACAAATATTTACGTGGAATATGTAAATCGAAACGTCGATTAAGGCTATGTTAACTCAGCCTAACGTACAGTCGGCGAGAAATTCAAACTTAATTTTGCTTCCTAGAACAGATGTGGGGAGCGTGGGAGAAGCCACGCTTCGGCATGAATGGGCCGGCTCGACCGGAGTGATACCACGGCCTCACAGAAAACCGGCGTTAAGCAGCACTGTGCTGTTTTGCTGCGTGAGTGAGGGTACTGGAGGCCCAATCCGGGGGAATCACAAGTGCGCTGCCAACCTTTAAACCGTCCTGTAAAGTTTGGCAGCGCACTTGTGACTCCACTGGTGTCGGGGTGTCCATGGGCGGCGGCAATCGCTTACCATTAGGTGATCCGTCTGCTCGTCTGCCACCTATCGTATAAAAAAACAAAGATGTAAAACAGTTATATAAATGTTTTTCGAGTTTAATTAAGTGGTAAATAGTGACCTTTTTTTTAACCAGGACGTATTAGTTACGTAAATTACGCGCACGGAATCATCATCATCATCAGTCCACATAAGTCCCCACTGCTGGGGCACGGGCCTCCCTCAATCACATGAGGGGTAATTGCCATACTCACCATGCTTGGCAGACGGGTTGGCGAAGGTTTAGATATAAATGCAGAGTTTTCCTTCTCTGGGTGCTGATGATCGATCATGCCAGCAGCTTTACCTTAGTCGCTTTTTACGACACCTCGGTAAGATTGAGGGTGGCCTATTCTACTCTGCCGGGGACCACACGGCCACACGCGCACCGAATGGTCTGTATTTATTCTGATAAGCTGTCCACTAGAGTCCGCGCCAAGTAAACAATCTGGCGGAAAAACACGGAATTTAAATTTTAGACTCCTTGTGTCTTGGACATAGAGCTCAAATTTAAATGTTGACGGCGACTGAATCGCGCTTTTGGGACATTTTTGGTGGTGTGAGCCCCAGCTCTACCAAGGCAGTCTTACGATAATACATATAGGTTACATAGGTATAAGGCTTCTGTAATAAAGAAATAAGGAGATTTAAACATTTTTGTAGGCATGGCACTTTAGAGATGTTTTGAATCACGTCGAAAATCACGTCGGGCGGCAGACCTCTATTGAGAATATATCAACGGTATACATATGCCGTGTGGTCCCCGGCAGAGTAGAATAAGCCACCCTCACTCTTACCGAGGTGTCGTAAAAGGCGACTAAGGTAAAGCTGCTGTCATGATCATCAGCACCCAGAGAAGGAAAACTCTGCATTTATATCAAAACCCTCGCCAACCCGTCTGCCAAGCGTGGTGAGTATGGCAATTACCCCTCATGTGATTGAGGGAGGCCCGTGCCCCAGCAGTGGGGACTTAAATAGGCTGATGATGATGATGATGATACATATAACGACGATGTTATTATAAATCAGCAAGTGGATATTTCATGCACTTATTGGTTTCTAGAAGATACTCTTTTATGTTTGTGACAAATAAAAGATGTTAAATTTCATTTCGTAAAATTTTGATGTTGTCATTACATTACAAATGATTCGAATTTTGTTGCAATTTGAAACTTTGGGTCGACTGGAATGATACCCCGTCCTCTTAAAAAATCTTTCATCCGTGCTATGCTTAGCCAAATGAGTGAGGGTGCCGGAAGCCTAATCGGTGAGGAAAGGAGCCCAAAGTACGGGCCATTTTTTTTCGGCGTGTTTGCTAATTGCGGGAGCGACTGTCGTCTGACCTCCTAACCCAATTGTTGATCAACAAGGGGCACCAGCATGCAGATGGGGTTATCTTGGACCCCTATGATGATGATGGGGTCACTTGCACTTCAAGTGTTTGCAGCTGTCCCCTTGCACCTGCGAAGTGGAGGAGTCGAAGTAGGAAAGTGGACCCCCCGGGCTCCGAAGCTGTCGTTGAGACGCTAAGATATGGAAAAAAGAAGCCCAAAATTTACTGAAATGGATAATCTGATTTTACTTTTAGCCTCTTATATTTAAAAATCAAGTCTTTTTTGTCGCATTAAATTTATATTCCTTTTTCGCTCACCTTACGAAATCGAGTAAGGTTCAGCAGTACACTGATTTATATGGCATTTTGCGGAGCGTCACGCTTAATAAATCTTTGCTAACTTGTTGCGGTAATCTGAGTAACTTGAGGGTTCTTTTTTCTTCTTTGGATTTTCGATAGACGCTGATTTTATTGTAGGCAATTAAGCTTACCTTCGTCTGTTGCGTAATTAGTTTACATGGAAGTGAGGGATTTTCGGTTGGGAAAAATTCTCGTCAAATTAAAAATTTATATTGGAATTTGAGAAGATTTCATACAGGCTACCATTTGCTTTCGTACCCGACAACAGGATTATTGATAAAAGCTGAGGGCAGCATGGGACTTTCTGTTCATCATCATCCTCATCAGCCCATTTAAGTCCTGGGGCACGGGCCTCCCTCAATTACATGAGGGGTAATTGCCATACTCACCACGCTTGGCAGACGGGTTGGCGAGGGTTTTGATATAAATGCAGAGTTTTTCTTCTCTGGGTGCTGATGATCATGCCAGCAGCATTACCTTAGTCGCCTGTTACGACATCTCGGTAAGAGTGAGGGTGGCCTATTCGACTCTGCCGGGGACCACACGGCTTTCTGTTAATAGTAACTAATTGGACCTTAGAGAAAGGGTCAAAATTTTAACAATAATTATTTTAAAAACTTAAACTAAAAGTCATAAAAATAACCAATACTTCTGTCTGGAGAAAAATACAAAAATATTTTTTCTTTTAATCTTATCTCATTTGATCTTCTGATTCCCTGTTACATTCAAAGCTGTCTATTGAGGATCGACGGCCAGCTTTTATATTGTTTATGTTTTTATCCTTTTTACTGATTTTGATATATTACTGATTTCTTATTTTATTGTTTTGATGTGTCTGTGAATTTGGGAAAATACAACATTGTTTTTCCGATATCATTGGTTTTTATCAGCATCCCATCGCCAGCGTTTATGTACAGTCCAATCACAATACTGTCCAAGAGTACGGGAGTCAAATAACTACTATAAAGCAATTGGCGTCTGCCCTGGAACCAAACCAATTGAATTCTGGTTACACGTTCCAGAATCTATCCAAAACATTATTAACAAAATAATATTTTCCCTCAATATCATAGTGTCAGATTACCTGCCGCACTCAGAGACGTCAATTAAGCTAAATGTTCACTTACTTAATTATGAAAAGTCTTTATGCGTATTTGAAATAAGTGTCAATATTTTTTCTTAAGTACCATTGAAAGTTATTTTGACGTATTTATTTACAATTAATATCACTTAAATGTCAAAGGGATTTGATTTATTAACCAAACGTGAGGCTGTACCTAATCACTTTTCATAGTAGCCTGCCTTCACTTGTTTTCGCGACATTAGTTCCTTATTCCAATAGATGGCGCTAGATGTTGATTACAACGCGCAAGCGTTTTGTGTTTTCGGATTAGCTATAAGCCTTGCCGCTGTCTGTTGCCAGCCATACTTCCGTAAGGCCGTGGTTTCCTTCCGGACCCGTCCATTCATGCCAAATCGTGAAAAAATTGGAGTAATAGTCCCAAGACGAACAGAAAAGAGAGGAGAAATTATTTAAGTACCATAATTGCTTTCGTTGTAATCAAATATGAACCCAAGGAACGTTAAAAGCGCGCATTTTTCACTTCCCAGAGCATTTTACTTGATATTTTGATGCCTTTAAGAAATTTTATTAAGATCCCGCGTATCAAGTTTACCTTTTTAATTATAAAGGAAAAAGTACGGCGTCTCATTATTTTCTTTGGCTGTTTTGTATTTTAATTTACTTTGTTCGCTGGCAGTAAAAAGTGGGTACGTTTAAAAAAAGGTATATTTAATTTAACGACTGTGTTCGCTGGGTTTGCTTGTTTTATTTGGGTTTTTATTAGGTGAGTAGCCGTTTGTTTTGTGGTAAATAATTTATGGATTGCCATCTTTACACGTTTTATAAGTCCGGATGTATTTTGGTTTTGGGAGGGCCACGCTTCGGCATGAATGGGCCGGTTCGACCAAAATGATAGCACAGGCTGACAGAAAACTGAATTTAACGTGTAGGAGAGTGCGCGAGTCTTTCTGGTACAGCAGAGCAAACCTTTATTAGGTACCTACCTACTATTATCTATGTTATTAAAACTTTTAAAAGATAAGTTTATTTTCATAGATATTTAAAAAATTCAATATATTTCACAAAATCACATATTGATCTAACTCCGAGATAGGTAGCTCAAGCACCTGTGTTACGGATATCAGAATCAACAGGGGATTACAAATATATACATATAATACTTTTCTTTTGTAAATACATACTTATAATACATAGGAAACACCCAGACCAAAACAAACAGACATGTTCCAACAAACATATTACATACGTAAATAAGTGAAATCTGACCTGATTTTAATGTACTTAATTTTGACGTACAAACAATCAAATGCTTAAGGCTGTTTTAACGGTTCAGGTGTACATCGTCATCATCATCATCATCGTCAGCCCATTTAAGTCCCCACTGCTGGGGCACGGGCCTTCCTCAATCACATGAGGGGTATTTGCCATACTCACCACGCTTGGCAGACGGGTTGGCGAGGGTTTTGATATAAATGCAGAGTTTTCCTTCTCTGGGTGCTGATGATCATGCCAGCAGCTTTACCTTAGTCGCCTTTTACGACACCTCGGTAAGAGTGAGGGTGGCCTATTCTACTCTGCCGGGGACCACATGGCTACACAGGTGTACATACAAGCAGAAAAATACTTTTATTTACATTCCCAAAATATTGAATAAGTACTACTACATGATCAACACAATTCCCTTTAATCACTACCCCTATAAAGCTCAATATTTACGCGGCTACAAAAATTTAATGAATTGCCCATTTCCATAATGAACATTCGAAATTTCCTTTATGAAGTATAAAAGTTGTGAACAGCCATCCGTTAATTAAAGAAATATTATTCCTTATTTTTACAAAGTAAATAGGAAATTGGAGGATGAGGCGTGGTGAAAGATATTGTAGGATGCTAGAAGCCGTAAACATGATTAAAATATTGCTATGGGCAACAAAACTTTGAAGATTTTATTACATTGTAAACAAGTGATTAGTGTTATTATGATTCTTTTACTTATTAATTTTGGCTGCGTGAGTGAGGGTACCGGAGGCCCAATCCGGGGGATAGGGGGGGTTTAAAGGTTGGCAGCGCACTTCTGACTCCACTGATGTCGCGGGTGTGCATGGGCGGCGGCAATTGCTTACCATCAGGTGATCCGTCTGTTCGTCTGCCTACCTATTACATAAAAGAAATAATCAATATAGGTGAGACTAAAATATTTTTTGCTAAGCAGGGTCATTGTGACATTATGGGTTTTCATTCTAAATAATTGTTTTTTTCAGTGCTTATTTAAATTACTTACTTAAAAAAAAAAATTTAATTGAAAATTTAAAAAAACCCCGACACAACTAAAGCTCTTTCATTTGATACCTATATTGAGGCAGTTGGAACAACAAATAGGTTATTCGTTATTTTCTGACGGTGGCCAACTTGGATTTGAAATTATTTACAATGAATATATTCTGCTACTCAAGCCCTTTTATATGATACCCATATTGTGGGAGTTGTGTTAAAACATAAAATCTAAATCTTTGTGACGGCGGCCATCTTGGGTCGATTTTTATACAATATAGCTAAAACACTTCTTTCTTATTCATCTTTCAAACAAAAAAACAAAATCAAAATCGGTTCATTTGTTCGGGAGCTACGATACCATAGACAGACACACAGACACGTCAAACTTAAAACTTATAACACCCCGTCATTTTTGCATCGGGGGTTAAAAAAAAAACGATACAATACTTTATACGCTCGGCTGAAATCATTATCTTAGCCAGTTAGTCCTGATTCCGTTTGAAGGGACCCAGGGACAAGGCGAAGCTAATGGACAATACGACAAAAAACATTTTCCGAAATGAATTACTATTTCTAGATTAGACTCATAGAATTTTTTTAAACAGATGTTTATGGAGAAAAAAAATGGGAAATCCTCCTGTGACGTCATCACTCAGCATTACAAATTAATGACACTTGCTCGCTTTAATTTAAAAAAAAAAGTAAATTCTCTGATTATAAAAGACAAGACAAAATAATGAAAGTAATTTAAAGTTGCCTAAACTTTTTTTATTGGGCGTAGGGCACCGACATTACATTACATTGATGGGCCGGCCACTTATGTCGCCGATACGACGAAAGATGGAGTAGGTGTGTTTTGTCTTGGAGGCCGCGTAGGAGAAGTGTAGGCAGACAACCAAGGAAGATGATTTAAGAAGTCACGCAGGCATCCTATGGACCAGGAATATTAAAAGCCGCGCCGAGTGGAGGTGCTACGGAGAGGCATATGTCCAACGGTGGGCGAAAGAATGCTGATGAAGAAAGAGAGGAAAGATAAAAATGCCAAAATATTTTTTTGTCTATTCTTATGTAATATTTTTTTTATTATTTTTTGTCGTATTGTCCTAATTCTTTAACTACTAAACTGGATCTATTTTTCCAATTGTGGACCGTCGGAGACTCAAACCAGTATGCTACGGAAACCCGGGGTACGCTTTGATCTCCTCCTATTGGCGTCGTAACCAACGTCGTAACCTCATGACTTGGGTCGTGATCCCCCTTTGAAATAATCTTTTCTGTGACCACCTTCTACCATCGGTGTCCGTCTTTGGCAACGTGAAGGGCATCGTAAAATTTTGAGTCCACGCTTGGACCATGTGGGAAATGTGGGAGAGCCACGCTTAGGCATGAATGGGCCGGCTCGAACGGAGTGATACCACTGCCTCACAGGAGACTGGCGCGAAGCAGCGCCTGCGCTGTGTTTCGCCGTGTCAGTGAGGTTACCGGAGGCCCAATGGGGGGGAAGGGGAAAAGGTTGGCAGCGCACTTGTGACTCCACTGGTGTTGCGGGTGTCCATGGGCGGCGGAATTGCTTACCATCAGGTGATCCGTCTGCTCGTCTGTCACCTCTCATATAAAAAAAAATCATGAAACAATACTTAGTTAGGCTGATAATTACAATGAAACGACTGCCATCCGACCATCGCAACCCTAAGGGAGTTGCCCCACTGGCGGATTGTGAGTGTTTTCAAAGCGCAGCGACGACGCAGCGAACATAAAGCGGCTGCGCAGCGCTCATGCCGCGGATGCGCAACGGATGCGTGACAAATTCGCCGCCGAGATAAGTCTGAAAGCCATTGTTTTTTTTTGTGGCGGCGAACCCGTTGTGCATCCGCGGCGAATCCGTTGAGCATCCGCGGCGAATCCGTTGCGTATCCGCAGCATGAACGCTGCGCTGCTACGACGTGTTCGCTGCGTCGTCACTCCTTTTTTTTTTGGTATGGCTCTACCCGAAGATATTTCGCCAATGTCCAGTAACTTATTGAGAATAAGTAGGCTGTCGACAGTCGAAGTCAGTCAAAGTCACAGTCACTCAAAAAAACGCCGGTGTTTTACGTTTTATCAACCTACGGATTTAGCGGATATCACTCTAAAATCAATCGCGGGTTTTAAGACTCTATTAGGTCCAAGCAAGTTTGTCACCAGACAACGCACTCGACACACAATAGCAGTATTAAAAACGATACAATCCAACGATTCTTATTATTAGGATCACTTTGCGGCACTTCACTGCACGAATAAACACCAAACTTGCACACTAAAAACCAGTAGGCACTAATTTAAAACCTTTGAATTGCATTAGCCCACGCGGCTTGTTTTAGCCCTACCCGCTAACTTCTATGATGGAGGCCTTTGCCCTGCGGTAGTTTATAGTAATAAAAAATCAGACCTTCAGATAAAGTATAACACATTTATTCAAGTATTTTAATAGACAACCAATACATTCATTAACAATAAAATCTTAGGTTGGAATCGGTTGTATTTTTTTCGACCATAGACATAGAGAAGACAACTTATAATTACTTTTTTTTTTAATCTTTGAAGGCAATAGTTTCAATCATTCTGCAAAATCAAATCTAATATTTTGCAATGCTAACATTCGGCCATTCTGACAAATCAATGTCTGTCCTCAGACGTAGTGATAACAATATTTTTTTCTGAACTGAATATTCACTATAAATTAAGACCAACAATTGATATCTAGAAATATTAATAAGTACCATCAGAAGAGAACACTAAAAATATAAAATATTAATTAGCATAATGGTCGTATTAAAAAAATTTACAATTTCGACAACATGATATTGAACTTTGTTAGATTAATATAAACAATAAACTATTTTTAACTTTGTTTAGATTAAAGTGACAGTAACATGCATAAATTAACTATACAATATTTATTGTAGCCTTACATTTAAGTTGTTTATTTGTTAAACATGAATTTTACATGAATTTATGCGAATGCTAATTAAATATCAAAATAAAACTATAATTAACTGTTTACCTTAAACACAAAGAATAAAATTAAATAAATAAATAAATATTTCACAACATCACATACATTGATCTGACTCCGAGATAGGTAGCTCAAGCACCTGTGTTACGGATATCAGAATCAACAGCGAAATTACAAATACATAAATATAATACTTTTCTTTTGTAAATTCATACTTATAATACATACAAACACCCAGACCAATACAAACAGACATATTCATACACACTAATGTTTGTACTATGCGGGGATCGAACCCGCAACCCTTGGACCAAAGGCAGCGTAAATTGGTGGGTTAAAATTATAATATAGGTATAGGTAATAACAAAATAATTTTGACTTCAAACAAACATAAATAATATGTTACAATATGTTATGCATATATCTACAATGAATATGTTAAATACGCTGCCAAGAAGTTATATATTTCTTCGGCCATCCTAGTATGTAAGTGAATGTCCACATTCAAAACACATGATAAAGTATCTTGTACTTATAACGATTCACCGTGATACAACACTGTCAAATCACACACAAAGATGAAAACATCACTACACTCACCATGCGACGTAGCTGTCGGGAATGGCTGCTCTCCGATTTGCGCACACGGGGCGCAGTGACAGTTAACACAATCGACACACACAGGGTGTTAGCATTTATCCTTTACGCTCACAGGGCGTAGTAAATTGGTTTCGTCTCTCCAATGCACGCAGGGCTTTGAGGACGGCAACCATTTCAAAGAAAAAACGCACAGGGTTAAGTATATTCCATCTAAGCTCACAGGGCTTAATCAGCTCCATTCTTCACGCACAGGGTGTAGTATTCGACGAACAGAGCACACAGGGCAGGCTCCAGGACAGACAAAACCACATGCATCGGGTGTGGTAATATACTTCCGTCCAGTTTGACATGCCGCCGGGATACCTACACCCGAAGAATCATAGTTGCTTAATTAGAGGTAAAGGAGAGGACAGGGAATAAATAGATAATAAACAAATACAGATAAAAGTAAGAGACAGGGATATAAAGGAAATAGATGTAAGGATATGTATAGGATAGCAACTGAAAGTCAAGGAATTCTGAAAGTTACAAGTTCAGTTATTCAAATCGTCATTTTAAACAATTATTCAGTACAGTTTATTTCATAAAACGAATTGCAGTCACAATAATGAAGACACATAAATAACAGTTGAGTGGTTGAATGTTTAAAACCATTACTTATATAAATAAACCCTCGATACCAAGATCCCAAAAAAAACCCCAACCAACATTCCGACACATCGGTGTTTATGGTTATATAACCACCAATCAATGGAGCTTCAAAAATTCAATATGACCTCAATACGGTTTTCGATCTTAGAACTACAATAAGAATGCTACATAAACATTCCTGCACAAACTGCGCGAGTATTAGTTATGATATATCTATTGCTCAGTAAAAAGAAGCAGGCGGTATTCGCCCGAGAAACCGGAATAATATTATTTGCTAGTTCTCCAATTACACGTAACGGGCGGATCCGTTAATTAATCGTCTGTAATATTGGAATATTATATTATGTGTTTCTGTTAAAATATTCGCTATAAACAGTACACACAGTACATTTATAGTGAAATTCTAACCCATCTTTTACCATAGTCAACATCTGATTTTAACGGCAAAGCTGAAATGCGCGGGTGAAACCGCCCGGAGATTGGCCGGTTGCAAATAAGTAAGTAGGTACATAAAAGCCATCAAATTTAATAGGTGCAACTGGTAAACACAGTGAACATGACCCAATGCAGGTCGTAAACCTGCTCATCCCGAAAGAGACATAACATACACAAACGTAATATGAATAATGCCTATGATGATGTAAAATAGTATATGAAAATATGTGTTTACGTACCTTTTTCGCGAAAAACAAACCTTGTGGGCGTCACGCTTCTGATATAATAAAAAATCAGACCTTCAGATAAAGTATAACACATTTATTCAAGTATTTTAATAGACAACCAATACATTCATTAACAATAAAATCTTAGGTTGGAATCGGTTGTATTTTTTTCGACCATAGACATAGAGAAGACAACTTATAATTACTTTTTTTTTTAATCTTTGAAGGCAATAGTTTCAATCATTCTGCAAAATCAAATCTAATATTTTGCAATGCTAACAATAGGCTGATACTTTGGCTTACTTATTAAGGCTGTGATTCACTTTTTTCATGCAATTTACTATTTTTATACCATTTTACATTGTCCGTCATTTACAAATACCAACCCGCGTCCACCAAATCCCAACGGCGCAAAGGCCTTTATTTTGTTTTGTAGTTAGTAATTAGAGTAACCAACAAAATGTTACACCTCATTTAATGAACATGGTTCATTTCATAAAATAGAACGGCGAAGTCTTCAGCCATCTGTGGTCATCTGGGGTGGAACATAAAATTGGTTCTCAGCAGTTGAGCCCTACACAAACACGCTTCGCTGAGCCAATAAGGCTGTGTGCTTAGAAGGGACTAGGGAAAGATTTGCGAAAGGCTGGAGAAGGCAAAATTACATTTATTTTTTTATTTTGGCGGTGCTAAGTTTCGGCATGAATGAACCGACTGTTACGACCTCATGGAAAACTATCAAGAAACAGCGGTGTATATCACAAAGTGAGTGATGGTACCTGAGGCCCAATTCAGGAAGAAGGAGAAAAAGTGCCAAATGACTACTTTCCTCAAAGTATTTGTTGCTCAATTTAAAAAAAAATGCGGAGGATTTTTTTATCGAATCAAATAGAAGTATTCGCCACAATCGATATAAATCACTTGACGGCAATAGTATCGTCGCGGTGTCGCCTGAAGTCCCGAAACCAAGTGAGGGCGAGTTACTAAAAGTATCAACCTAAAACTGTCCCACTGCAGAGCAAAGGCTTCCATCATAGAAATCAAGTCATAGCTACTATGATAGGATTCGGCTTAATCACCACTCATGCCAAATGCTGATTGGTGATCACAAACCCGAGCTATGTTCGAAAAATTCGAAACCCACTCTTTGCTCGACCCAGGAATCGAACTCAGGACCCCGAGATCACGGCCCGGTACTTAAACCACTAGACCCACAGGGCGTCTAGCTACTAGCATCAAGATAAAATCAGCCATATCCATTCCTTTCTAACTCGCGGCTAACCTGTCCCTATTTGGTTGGAACTAACTCATACAAAATAACCGGCACAGTTCCGTAATCTCCCAGATAGCGTTTCATATGAAATTCCAGCCACAGTACAAACTCAAGCCCTTTTGAACATCTAATATATTTGATTTTTAGTTACGCAAATATTGATCCCTTAGTTGTCCTGTGGATCTCATCCTTTCTGATAAGATCACGCAAGGTGACTCCGAGCATAGCCCTCTGCACATTGCAAGCGGCCATGTTTCGGTTCCATATGTCATCACTAGTGGACCGTGAATCATGGTGGTTCGTACAAGGTATACCGACGATCTGGTGAAGGTCGCGGGAAAACATTCGATGCGGGTGGTACAGGATCGATCTGTGAGAAGAATTGGGGGAGGCCTATGTCCAGCAGTGAACGTCTATTGGCTGAAATGATGTTGATGACGAAATAAACGTAGATATATCCAATTGAAAATTAAATGAAAATTAAAAATATTTATTCGTAAACAGATTCTTACAATATTAACAATGGTGGACTTATTCTTTTGAGCGCGGAATGCACCCGTGACAGAAATAAGCCCTCTTCCTTAACATAGTTTTGGATATAGCAAGAACCGCCTAAGTACTAGGCAAATACACTGTATGTTTCCAAAATTCCAGGATTTGGGATATATAGATAAGAGGTTTCTGTTGTTGTTTATGGTTCTGTAGCTAACAGCTATTAGCTATTAGCTAGACTAACTTGTCTAGGCAACGAGGAATATACGAGTAGGTACATAGACGGAAAAACATTGGAACACAAGTTTTGACAATTTTGTCATAGGTGGCAGACGAGCAGACGGATCACCTGATGGTAAGTGATTGCCGCCGCCCATGGACACTTACGACACTAGTGGAGTCACAAGTGTGCTACCAACCTTTAAACCCCCTTTTCTCCAGATTGGGTCCCCGGTACCTGCACTCACGCAGCGAAACACCTAAGCACAGTGCTACTTCATGCCGGTTTTCTGTGAGGCCGTGCTATCACTCCGGTCAAGCCGGCCCATTTATGCCAAAGCGTGGCTCTCCCACGGTACTCAGTATTTTTGTTTGGACTAGTTACAACGTATCTATAAGTAGTATATTTTATATAATTTGTGTAGGTTACATTGTATTTTAGTTAGGTAATATTCGTATATATTAGTGTATAATAACGTTTTATTTATTATCTAGATATATGTATTTATACTATAAATTTACTTAATCAATGTTCAAAATCAAAAGGATTGCACCACCCTCCCCTCTTCTATCTAATGTCCTTTACCTGGAGGTTGTCTGGTAGAGAATGCTCCCAGCGATAAGACCGCCTAAATTGTACATTGTATCACTGTATACCTAGCTTTTAAGTTTTGTATGTTGTGCAATAAAGAGTATCTATCTATCTATCTAGTTACGTTATATCAAAAGTCCCGCTCCAACCCCCTTTTTCGGTTTTTCGCATTTTCGGAAACTATGCGCTTTAGCTACGTGATGATTATTACAAAATTAAAGCTGATTAAATTTGCTAGAAGTTTTGTCTACATACCATTTTCAAATTCCTATTATTTTATTATATTCTCGGGAAACTGTGTTACTTTTTTTGCAGCAATCCTATTTAAGTGGATAAGTACCTACGTGCAGGAGATTGTGGGTTCTAATCTGACCTAAATTAGACCCTATGTTCTTTGGGAAAATGTTTATTTTAATTTCTCGGTTATTATAAAACCACTTTTTAACAAGAGTAACTGCAAAGTTTCTTGATGGTGTCTTCTTGACAGTAAACTACATTCCGAATCATTGGTAAACATTTGACATTCATAAGTGTTCTGTATGGACCTAAATTGAATAAACTATTTTCATTTACTTTTAAATAATCATGGTGTATGTCAGACTATTTGTATAAGTTTAAAAGAAAAAATGTTTAGTAAGGTATAATTTTGGGGTAAATTACCCGCAAAATTGTACCTTTAGTTATAATGTTTCTTTCTTATGCATGCGATGTTTACCTTAAAAGATTGTTGCGCTTAGTTAGTTATAGATAGCAATACTGTTATTGTTAGTTTAAGTGTATACAGACTCTGGTAAACCTGAATAAATAAATAAATATCAAAAATTAAGTAAGTCGATACTTATAGGCCGATGCCCATATACTATCCCACTGCAGGGCAAAGGCCTCCGTTATAGAAATCAAGTCATCGCTACTATGATGGAATTTGGCAATAATACATTAGGTTACATAATATTTTATCACAATGTGGGTGACACCAGGGGGTGCGGCGAGATTTCAATAAGCAAACAGTGGAGTCCCGGAATTCCCCTAAACACTAACAGAAATAGGTATATTAGTTTTAGCAATTTCATCTCTCACTTTGCGTGCCTGTCCTTTTACACGCCGACCAGGAAGTTGGATTGACGAGTTAATATATACATAAAACCTTAGCTTAGTCAATTTTTGGCTGGACATAGAATGTAACGGTATTAAGTGTCATCTTTCTTAACACGTAAATATTTTGAATAAGAATACAATAAGAATAAAAAGATTTATTCAGTGCTTATACAGGTTACAAATCATATAACAAAAATAATAAAAAAACACAATATAAACTAATCAAGCACTAAAAGGGCTTCCACTCAGCATGATGCCGAGGTGCTCGGTGGAACACCTTGACGCTGGTCTTCCGTGGATACCCGGTGCAATAAATACCGCCACTGCGCTCACCAACGTCGTAAATATAAAATAAAATATGATATAAAATTAAATATGCACATCAAATAAAAGAGTTATATGAGTATCTAATACATACAAATAATCTATGGAATGGAATACGATATTAGCCACTTAGTAAACTTTGTAAATACTTTTTACCAAAATAATTTAAGAGATGAAAATATGGACCTATTGACATAGTTTGGAAAAATCACAGCTTATTCTTTAAGTATCTTTTTGTGATTTTAGTAGGTAATCTCTGAATCTAATTTTAAAAGATCTAATGGTCGGCTAGTTTTTTTACCTAGTCTATACTGTCCTGGCGCCCTGTTGGTCTAGTGGTTTAAGTACCGAGCCGTGACCTGGAGGTCCTGGGGTCGATTCCCGGGTCGAGTAAAAAGTATGTGTCGAATTTTTCGAACATAGCTCGGGCACAGTAGATATATATGCTAATTTATCTACTGTGGCTCGGGTTTGTAATCACGAATCTGCATTTGGCAAGCGGGTGATTAAGCCTTACCCCATCGTAGTAGCGATGACTTGATTTCTATGATAGAGGCCTTTGCCCTGCAGTGGGACAGTATATAGGCTGATATTATACTGTCCATAGGCTAGGTAAAAAAATATCATGAAACCGTAAAGTATATACATTAGCTACATAATTATCTGAGTGACTCCGTTTATTTGGGGCCCAATGTATGTACGAGTATCATCATCATCATCATCAGCCCATTTAAGTCCCCACTGCTGGGGCACGGACCTCCCTCAATCACATGAGGGGTAATTGCCATACTCACCACGCTTGGCAGACGGGTTGGCGAGGGTTTTGATATAAATGCAGAGTTTTCCTTCTCTGGGTGCTGATGATCATGACAGCAGCTTTACCTTAGTCGCCTTTTACGACACCTCGGTAAGAGTGAGGGTGGCCGTGTGGTCCCCGGCAGAGTAGAATAGGCCACCCTCACTCTTACCGAGGTGTACGAGTATAAATGAAACCTTTTATAAGTCCTGGTTAAAAAGTTTTAAAACCGCCTTTAACTTCAAACAGTTTAGGAGAATTCGAGAGTTTTCTCTCTTTGACTCGAGTTCCAATGAACTTAATAGGGTAGGTACCCATTGTGATCAGACTCCATTAGTACCCAGATCCGGGAATGTCAAGGTTTCCAACTTTGAATTGTGGTTGTTTGAACTCCATTGTGAAATTGTTTCTGATGTTTAATATTGGAAATGGGTTTTGTAATTTACGTCAATTGTTGTTTTAATACAGCTCTACTGTGTTGTGTCTTGCCAATTGGGTTAGGGTACCAGAGTCTCAAACAGGGGGAAGGTTTGTTTAAAAGTTGGCATTAAGGGTGTCCGTGGGCGGTGTCAAGCTATAATCATAGATGATCTGCCTGCTAGTCTGCCTTACCCCATAAAATACATAGGTAACTTTGATGTTACTAAACTTTACTACGGCAGCGTGCGGGAAGTTACGCAGCATATTTTCGGCCCATCTACCGCAGAGTCTCAAAACGAAAGTCTTCAATGCGTGTGTGTTGCCAGTGATGACATATGGAATCGAACCGTGGCCGCTTACAACGTGCCGATTAAGGAGGCTTGAAGACACCCAGAGAGCAATGGAGAGGGGTATGCTCGGAGTCTCACTGCGTGATTTGATCAGAAATTTGAGATCCGCAGGAGAACTAAGGTCACAGACATAGCCCAAAGGATTGCATGCCTCAAGTGGCATTGGGTAGGGCACACAGACGGCCGTTGGGGTGGAATGGTCTTCGAGTGGAGGCCACGTACAAGAAGTTGCAGCCGTGCAGGCCCCCCACAAGGTGGACCGACGATCTTGTGAAGATCACGGGAATCCATTGGATGCGGGCGGCACAGGACCGATCTGTGTGGAGAACATTGGGGGAGGCCTATGTCCAGCAGTGGACGTCTATTGGCTGAAATGATGACACTTTTATAAAGTAGGCACACATAACTAAGTTATTATCGCTTGCAAGAGCCACATAGTTGTAATAATACATATTAAAGAGTATAATCTTGAAACGCAAGCAAGAACGCCAATGTCCTATTTAAATACTTAGTTTAGTCAGTGGTGTTGTTGCTTTTCAAGATCGAAATGGGCATGAATCGTCTCAACCGGAGTAATAACACGGCCTCAAAGAAAATGCACATAAAGCAGCGCTTGTAGTGTGTTGTGTCTAGTGGTATTGAAATCCCAAATTGGCGGAACCAATATTGCGATTGTCTATGGGCAGCGGCAATCGCTTATCAGGTATCACTCTAAAATCTTCTATATAGCAGTGGTAGTTATCTATAATTTTTTTTAATGATATTGATCTACAAGTAAATCTGATTCACTTGTGAATCAATACAAAAACATATGAGAAACTCAGTCAAACAGCCAACAATACCCGATATACCTCAACATAGAGGATCGTATTATCTTAAGATACAGTTCCCGTAAGATAAGAATACACCTATAAAACGTCTCATACCAACGCTCGCTTTACTGCAGATAACACACGGCACCAACAAAGACATCACGAAAACCATTGAGGGGCATAAATCCATCAGGCACCATGAATGTGACATATCACGTCCGAGTCGACGCCCATTGTGAACCCGCTACCAACTTTACGACAGACCTTGGTTCGTAAAACTGTGGAGAGTGGTGTAAGTGAAGATATGAAAGCGTGTTTGACTTTTGTTCTTTCCTTCTCCTATTTTAGGTGCCGAATCATCAGTAATGATTAAAGATAGGCTTAAAATGGAAAACCTAAAATGTTGTACTTTTTATGCTAGAGGCGACAAACTAGCATCCAAGTCACCTGATGGAAAGTATACGCCGCCCATGAACATCCGCGAAATCAGAGAGATCGTTAATATGTTGCCGGCCTTTTTTGACGACCCGATTGGAACAGTGTGGTAGTTACGCTGCCTTTGATCCAAGGGTTAAGGTTATATACTGTCAATCTTGCTACAACCTAACAGGGTATATGTGCCTATTTACCCTATTACCGGAACGCTCTTTCTTTCATATACCCAAAGGCCGTCTTGAAGAGATGGCTACAAGTGAGTTTTGTTGTATCAATGTATATAAGATATATTCATAAGTTTAAAAAAAATCTTACACATAGATATTGAGATATGGCGACCTAGGTACCTAGGTAGATACTTAGTACAATTTTATTAATGTTCGATCCCCGCACAGTACAAACATTTGTGTGCATGAGCATGTCTGTTTGTATTGGTCTGGGTGTTTCTATGTATAATAAGTACGTATTTACCAAAGAAAAGTATTTGTAATTCCGCTGTTGGTTCTGATATCCGTAGCACAGGTGCTTGAGCTGCCTATCTCGGAGTCATGACAGCGCTATACCATTCATTTAGTATCGGAATAAGATTTCTCAAACTGGCTCTTATAATAATAAACTAAAATTTCAGCTTGTAGCGATGAAATAAATACAAACTATTTACAAAGAAGTAAATTCCATGGACATTGGCAAGCTTTTGACTAAACTAAAAAGGCGAAAAACTTGCGCGATGTAATCGACGCGTAGCACCATCTATTGGTACAGTGTGGAACTAATGTCTCGAAAAGAAGTAAGTACTCGTTAAAAGTTGGCGGGCCACTAGTACGAGTATTTGATATTATTAAAAAAACATTACGGTGACTGTTATAATAATAATAATATATCATTTATTTCAGACCAGTGATCCATATTACAAATTAGATTAAATTAATTAAAATTAAAATTTATATTATCTTTATGCTACTTTGCTCTTTCTATTATGTAGATTGCTTATGTGTTTCACCGTTATTTTTTATCGTTTACATCCCGAAAACCACATAATAGGTATCATGAATGAATGAGGGTTTTCGCATATGGAAAATCCGCTAGATGGAGTACTAAAGGAGAGACGTCCATATACAATGTGATTGGTTATTTTTAAACGTGATCTGTCGAAATGTCAATTTGACAAACTAAACATCCAATGCGCTTGATGTTGGACCTCAGTCCAACAGTACCCCATTGCACTTAGCACGATAAAAAAATTTAACTAAAACAATCAGCTGTTCCATATATTATTGCCGGATGGATATTCTATAGCGCTCGTGGTCACGTTGAGGCGTCCTTGTTGGTGTTAGAGGCGGAAACAGCTTTCCTGTCGATCTCTCGCCATCTCCCTCTGTTTACAGACTGTCTGGTACAGTCTGACGCGTGGTTTTCTATTGTGGACTTCACTTTATCAGTCCAGCGCATCGGAAATCTGCCGCGTGATCTCGTTCCCTCTATCCTCCCCTGAACGACCAGCCGCTCTATCGAGTCGTTATCACGCCTTGAGACATGACCAAATTACTGCAGTATGCGCGTCTGTATTATGGTTGAAAGACGCTTTGTGATGCCGAGTTCCTGCAGTATGGACACGTTGGTGCGGAACTCGAAGCGACGGATTGACGTAATTAGGGTTTCGTACCTCAAAAGGAAAAAACGGAACCCTTAAAGGATCACTTTGTTGTCCGTCTCTCTGTCTGTCTGTCTGTCAAGCGTCTGTCTGTGAACGCGTAGACGTATCAAGCTAAAATTCACTTGAAATACTCAAGTCTATTGTCCATTTAAGCTGTGAAAATATCAAACTTCTAAGCCAAGCCAATCAAAAGATACAGCCGATTATGTCAATATTTTCAACAAATTTTCGACACTTGCAAAGGAATCAAAACCTACAGGGTACTTCCCGTAAACTCAGAATCTTGAAATTTGACATGAAGCATTGTCTAATGCAAATATAGGAAAATATGCGAAAATCACATTTATTTAGTTATATAATATAATAAAAATATTTTAATAAAATGAAACTTACTACCTTATTTCTCACGAACAAATAAACATATCAATTTGGAATTTAAACCAAATACTAAAGTCTACTGTTCCTTTAAGCTCTGAAAAAATCAAACTTTATACAGCTGTTTATACCGACACTTCGATTGTAAACCGCTACGTTTGTACGGCGGAACCCTCGGTGCACGAGTCAGACTCGCACTTGGCCGGTTTTTTTTAAAGTGAATACTGTTGAAGGGATACGGAGTAACATAGGCTACCTTTAGTCTTTTTCTAACGTGAGCGTACCCGCAGGTAAAAGCATCTATATTTCTCCGCGCTTTTGACTTAGACCTACATCTTTAATGCCTTCAACAAGGCGTGTCGGGACCTGAGGCAACTCATGTCTGACGTATGTTTGTATGCCTCTCGAAATATCTTTAGTTACGACCTACCTTTTTAGCTATCGCGCTGAAAAATGTCACTATGTAACGTGACTTATACGGCACTGCCTGGCAGGCTGAAGAGAGTCTGTCCGTGACACCTAGGAGACATGAAAGTTTATAGATGGGATTCTGGCAATAGAAATAAAACACCCCGCGTGGGCTGATGCAATTTAAAGGTTTTAAATTAGTTTTAAGTGAGTAAATTTGTGCCGCTTACAATGTGCCGATTAAGGAGGCTCAAAGTCACCCAGAGAGCAATGGAGAGGGCTATGCTCGGAGTCTCCCTGCGTGATCGTATCAGAAATGATGAGATCCGCAGGAAAACTAAGGTCACAGACATAGCCCAAAGGATTGCATGCCTCAAGTGGCAATGGGCAGGGACATAGCGAGGAGAAAAGACGGCCGTTGGGGCGGAAAGGTCCTCGAATGGAGGCCACGTACAGGAAGTCGCAGCCGTGGCAGGCCCCCCGCAAGGTGGACCGACGATCTGGTGAGGTTTCTCTCACTGTTGAGCAAATGGTAGAAATACGCACATAGATTTGAAAAATCCAGAGGTGCATGCTTGGTTTCGAACCACGACTCCTGTATGGTAGGCGCGTTCTTATCCATTAAGCTTCCATCGCTCAAACGGACACGTAATTTTAACAGTGGGAGAGCCACGCTTCGGCATGAATGGGCCGGCTCGACCGGAGTAAGACCGTCCTCACAGAAAACCAGCGTACAGCAGTGCACGCGCTGTGTTTCGCTGCGTGAATGAGGGTACTGGAGGCCCAATCCAGGGGAAGGGGGTTAAAAGGTAGAACCGCACTTCTGACACCACTGGTGTTGCTTGTCTTTGCGCTTGTGTGTCCATGGGCGGCGGTAATCGCTTACCATCAGGTGATCTGTCGGCTCATCAGCCACCTCTATCATAAAAAAAAACCGGCCAAGTGCGAGTCTGACTCGCGCACCGAGGGTTCCGCCATACAAACGTAGCGGTTTATCCGAATTTCAAGTTTCTAAGTTTACGGGAAGTACCCTGTAGGTTTTGATTCCCTAGCGTGTGACGGAAATTCGTCTAAGGTGTCGGTATAAACAGCTGCATCTTTTGATCGCGTTAACTTAGAAGTTTGATTTTTTCACAGCTTAAAGGGACAGTGGACCTAGGTATTTGGTATAAATTTCAATTTGATACCTTTATTCGTCCGTGAGAAATAAGGTAGTAAGTTTCATTTTGTTAAAATATTTTTATTTATTATTAAAATAATTTTTCCTATATTTGCATTATATGACAATGCTTCGTGCCAAATTTCAAGATTCTGAGTTTACGGGATTGGTTGAAAATATCGACATAATCGGCTGTATCTTTTGATTGGCTTGGCTTAGAAGTTTGATATTTTCACAGCTTAAAGGGACAATAGACCTGAGTATTTCATGTGAATTTCAGCTTGATACGTCCACGCATTCTTGAGATAAAGGGTCGTCACAGACTGACAGACAGACGGACAACAAAGTGATCCTATAAGGGTTCCGTTTTATCCTTTTGAGGTACGGAATCCTAAAAACAACCTATATTTTTATCTATCTATGTATTTATCTATATATCTATGTAAATAGAAGGTAGTCTTATTGCTATATTTACAATTACAGCTGGATCACTATAAAATAAAACATTTTCTTTGACGATAACTGACATGTAATTTGACAGATGTCGTATCGAATAAATCCTGTGAAACATATCACACGCTGTATAGAAAGAAATATCGGATATCTGTCTATTTGAATCGGCCAATTTCTCCGGTAACTATATAAAGCGGGTTATTACTTTAGCAAAATAAAGTATAGTTTCGGCGTCCCTCGCAAAATCGGAAGATTTTTTTCGCCCTGCTCATAGCAACTAGGGATGTTACGAATGCCACTTTTTTCATATCCGCGGATGAAAATGTGGATACGGATGCAAATGTTTATGATAAAAAAACGTATTTCAATGGAGAATTAAAATAACTATGTAAGTACCCAAGTAATCATATTTTGTAATAAATATAGATAGATAGATAGATATACTTTATTGCACAAAAAAACACAACTTTAAAAGGCATTACAGAAACTTAATTGTACAATTTCGGCGGTCTTATCTTATTAATATATTGTCTAGCATTTGTGGATTATGAGAAAGCCTTTGACTCGGTTGAAATCTGGTCTGTTCTGGAGTCCCTGCAGCGATGCCAAGTGGGTTGGCGATATATCCCAGTGATGAGATGTCTTATGATGCCGCTACTATGTCCGTCCAAGTACAGAATCAGCAAACAAATCCTATAGCATTGCATCGAGGAGTGAAACAAGGGGACGTCATCTCCCCGAAATTGTTCACAAATGCAATGGAGGATATGTTCAAGACGCTTAACTGGAAGAGACGTGGCATCAACATCAACGGCGAATACATCTCTCACCTGCGATTTGCAGACGACTTACAACAGATGCTGAATGACCTGGCTGACTCTTCTAAATGCATCGGCCAACGGATGAACTTGGACAAAACCAAGGTCATGTTCAATGAACATGTTCTACCGGAACCGATTGCAATTCACGGTGCCGTCCTCGAAGCTGTTAAAAAATACGTTTACCTCAGGTATACTTTGCAGTTGGGTAAAAACAACTTCGAGGATGAGGTGAATAGGAGAATCCAGTTAGGTTGGGTAGCATTTGGGAAACTACGTCGTGTCTTCGTATCGTCGATACCACAGTGCCTAAAGACGAAAGTCTTCAATCAGTGCGTCCTACGCGACATGACATACGGAGCCGAAACGTGGACACTTACGGTACGGCTGGTCCACAAGTTAAAGGACACTCAGCGGGCTATGGAACGAGCAATGCTCGGCGTCTCTCTCCGAGATCGAATCCGAAATGAGGTGATCCGGCAGAGAACCAAAGTCATCGACATTGCTCACCGGATAAGCAAGCTTAAGTGGCAGTGGGCTGGCCATATTAGCCGCAGAACCAACAACCGATGGGTAAATGAGTTCTAGAGTGGAGACCGCGTCTTGGCAAACGTAATGTAGGGCGCCCTCTGGCTAGGTGGGGGGACGATCTGCGCAGGATGGCTGGCAAGAGCTGGATGCGAAAAACCATGGATAGATCACAGTGGCGAATAATTGGAGAGGCCTACGTCCAGCAGTGGACTGCGATAGGCTGATGATGATGAATAAATATATTAATAATAATATTAATGTCCTCCAAACCGATATTTCGGTCATAGCGGCCAATGTCAGCGATCAGCCATCGGCGCAGGACATATTATAGTGCACAAGTATTTGCGCAAGCATAAGTGCACTATCTATTCCCGTACCCTCTTATTTCGATTAGACACTAGTATGAAACGACCGAAGAATTAGGCGACCAAGAGATTAGGCGCAGGACCAGCGGCTTAACGTGCTTTCCGAGGCACGGAGGTACAAGACTGTTGCCAACTTCCAGACTTCGGGCTAACACTGAGAATAAATCACACAGTCAATAAATAAATATATTAATAAGTATATGAAATTAAAAAAAAAACAAAATCAATACCTACTAATTACTAAAATAGGAAAGGGCATCTATGTGTGTGTCTGTGTGTGACGGAGCGATAAATTGTCGTGATTTTGTGGAGCAGATAAAGCTGAGAGTGACATAGGCTACTTTGTGGCAAACCGTATTCCACGGGAGCGAAGCTGCGAGCCAACGCTAGTATTTAATAAAACCGGTCAAGTGCGCGTCGGACTCGCCCGTGAAGGGTTCCGTAGCAGCAAGTAAGATATTACTTAATTGTAAAACAATTGAGTTGACTAAATGGAAGGTAAATTGCCGATTACGGTTTATAAAGTATTGAAAAACTACTTACTAGATCTAGTTCAAACCAATTTTCTTTGTAAGTGTTCATAGTAATGTATATTATATATATTTTTCAGTTTTAAAATTATTTCATTATAGAAGTTAGATGGACACATTTTACCACTTTGGGACAGTCTCTTGCGCAAAGTTTTAAGTTTAGAATTTTTTTTTATTAAAAATCTCAACATTATTTTTAAAGACATATCCATAAATACCCCACACGTATGGGTTTGATGAAAAAAAAAAGTTTCAGCTCTAAGTATGGGGACCACGCATCTCGACTACATTACTAGAAAGGCAAAAATAGCGATGGGGGCAAGCAGTAGGTTGGTGGGGCTAAAATGGGGGCTACGGCCCAAGGCCGCACTCTGGATTTATAAAACCATAGTGAGGCCGATCGTCACTTATGGCTGCTGTGTGTGGTATAAGAAGACGCACCAACTCAACTGCGTGGAGAACCTCAGCAAAGTTCAAAGAACAGCCTGCCTTATAGCCACTGGCGCTCTTTCGTCCTCTCCCTCTGCAGCACTGGATGCCCTCCTGAACATTCCACCTCTGCACATTCACGTGCAGATGGAAGCGAGGATGGCCATTACGAGAGCAAAAATCAGAGGAAGGACGAGATGGCAATCTAGGGTCATAGGTAACCTCTACAATGAACTAATGAAAATTCCGGTCATGGATATGCCCTCTGACTCCATGATCCGTGAATACCGCTTCGATAAGCGGTTTACAGTCTTGTTACCTAGTAGACAAGACTGGGAGGCTGGAACTCCCGGAAATGTTAAGCAGAATGACATCGTTTGGTATACGGATGGTTCCAGGAGGCAAGGCGTATCCGGGGCGGGATTTTATAATGATCGCTTCAGAATACGCAAATTCGCCAACCTGGGTCGCTATACCACAGTGTACCAAGCAGAAGTCTTCGCAATAATTGGCTGTGTCCAAGAGAGTCTGCAAATGAATCTCCAGAATAAGAAGATATTCATCTTCTCAGATAGTCAAGCTGCCCTCAAGGCGTTAACATCCTGTGAACTTGACTCCAAACTCACTAGCGAGTGTGTCCTGCTCCTAAACCAGCTTGGCAATGCCAACATCGTAAATCTGATTTGGGTACCGGGACACTGCAATATCAGAGGCAACGAAGTCGCTGACGTGCTAGCAAAGGCCGGGGCAGAGAGCCCACTACTCGGACCGGAACCAATAAGTGGCGTTCCAGCCTGCATGGTCAGGTTCGAGTTAAAAGAGTGGGAGCATAAGCAAAGCACTGAATATTGGAAAAGACTACCTCGACTAGAACAGTCTAAGGCGTTGATGCAGGCGTTCGATCAGAGACGAGCTGTAGAAATAATAAAACTGAGCAGAGGACATGTTAGGGCACTCACTCGGACCCTCACAGGGCACTGCAAATTAAATAAGCACCTGCACAACATGGGCCTTTCAGATACCAAAATCTGCAGGTTCTGTCGCGAGGACGAGGAAACGATTATCCACGTCCTCGGCGAGTGCATAGCGCTGCACCGGTGCAGAAGCCGGCACCTGGGAGCACACATGATCTCAGCAGACGAGATCAAAAGCTCCCCCATCAGCTCCATTCTCGGGTTTATCCTGGAACTGGAGCTACATGAGGTGCTGTAATAGGTTACGGGGCTGCCACAATAGATCATCTACTGGTCGCAGTGGCTATGAGACGCATGGCTCACCCCATTTCTAACAAATAATAATAAAAATGGGGACCACCAAAAAAAATTTTTTTTCCTATTTTGGTGTAAAAATTGTAATGCGGTTAGCGGTTAAGTTTCAATAATATAGTTCTTATAGTTTCGGAAAAAGTGGCTGTGACATGCGGACGGATGGACAGACAGACATGACGAATTTACAAGGATTACGTTTTTTGGCATTTGGCTACGAAACCCTAAAAAGTAATGAATTATAATTACTAAGATTAGCACACGCCATTTGCCGCCGGCCCCGCCCAGGGTTTTTCTTGTTAGAACTTATCTTACATTCGCATCCGCATAAATTTATTGCGGATGCGAATGTCCAAATCCACACGAAATGCAAATATTCGCAACATCCCTGATATCGACACAACTTTCTATACAGGAACAAATTCGATAACAAGTACGTACTACGCATCAATTTTGTCACTGGATATTCACTACTCATTTTTACTTTTTATATTCACCGTTATTTTTGTCGTTTACATCCCGAAACTCTTATAATAGGTATCGGGAAGTCCATTTAGGATGTTGGATTAATAAAAAAAGCGAAAAAGAAAACAGCTGTTCCATACAATATTTCACACATTATATGGTGTAAAAAGCGGCAAAAAAATAATCATCTGCCAAAAAACAACATAATGGTATGCGTTCATTATTTCGCGATTAATTTCTTACATTTACTTAGTTACCATGGGAGAGCGTTACGTTCTACATTCTGTGATACAAACAGGAATGCATTATTTAATAACAGCCTTTTTTTTCATGCCACCTTTTTTTTTGTTATCCCGGTCAGATTACCGTCGGCTCAAAAAAAAGAGCAGACATCGGCGCCGCTGGTCCGCGCCGCCAATGTTGCGCGCCTCTCCCCTGTGGTATTCCCACGGGTCTACCTACTAAACTCACCGGGGCATTTCCATCTTTGCTCAGGAAATCAGGATTGGACACGTTCTACCAAACGGGGGTTTTGCCCGCGTCCCACCCGAGGGCAAGAAACTTGCCAGCACGGCCTCTCTCGCACTCACAACGGTCCGAATGCCTAGGGCCGCTCCCTCGGCCCACCGAACGCATCCTCCCGTGTGGAACCCACACTGCTGGATGCAGCGCAGACACCGCGAAGAGGAAGACTGCGGGTACCCTACCCCACACATACACTGTTTGTTAGCTGCAGTGAAGAGTGGGTTGGGGAAATAATACCCGCAGGCTTCAAAAGTGAGGCCGCCTCGAAATTCGCATGGCACCTAGGTTGGTTATTTAACCACTTGCCTCAATGTTTTTACATACTGAAGATATTATGTCATTCAAACAAATGGTTAAAAAGATCCTACTAGGACAAAGCAACTGCAGTGTTAATGAATACTTATCTGATGAAACGTTATACAATTTTATATTGTGACATTTAAATAATAATGTAATTTAATTTATTCCAATGTAATTTAAAATAATTTAATTTGACATATACTGTGACCTATTTATAAAGTGCTGAATGTATCCCATATAATGTAACGTAATCAATTAAATTTAATTTGCTAATTCCATAATAATGAACATTGGCCCAATTTTGCATGCCGTATTTGGCCCAATATGGTTAACCATTGAACAAAACAACAGCTTTTTATACCTACCCATATTTTGCAAATAAATAATTTGTATTTGTATACCACGGCCTCACAAAAAAACGGGCATGAAAAGTAGCAGCTCTGCTGGGTTTCGCTCTGTGCGGGGTACCGGAGGCCCAATTAGGGGTAAGAGGGGTTTAGGTTGGTAGCGAAATTGTGACTCCCTGGTGCTGCTCCGTGGGCGGCTGCAATTACGTGCCATGAGGTGGTCCGTCTGCTCGTCTGCCATCCATCAATAAAAAAAGCAGCCAAAGTTCAGACCAAGCCCGTGGTCTACTCTCAGAATGACATTTAAATAACTCATGGCATACGCCCTTCATAAAGAGAAAGAACAAAAGAAAATACATGTATTGACCATCACAATACAAAAGGCATAACACGACACGGCACAGATACAAAGAGGAGAGGCGATACGAGAAGAGATGGTATGGTTGTGTGTGGTCAATCAAGTCCCGACCTCAGCATTTGCTGCTACGGCATTACAAGAGGTTCATTATGACCTCGTACATGACATGATTAATACGCACAACGTTAACAGTCTACAGACGTCAACATACTTTACAGACAAATAAAGGGCTAACCAAATGGCTTGCTTGACTCGAGTATGTCACGCAATACAGACCCTTATTTACACGTATTATGCTAATGCGATTTTGGCCGGCACTTTTGCCGCAGGACTGTCTGTACGTGACGTGTTCACGCAAAACAGGCTACGGGAAGAGTGGTTGATAAATATTAAAATGCCCTGGATGACCTTTATTGGACACGCTGACCAACCTCAAGGACAAAAAAACTATCGAAAATATGTGCTATTGGTAGTATGCGGCTTCTCAAAAATGCCGAGATTAAAGAGCTTGTGGAATGGAGCCGTAAAGTCCTTGAGTGGAGACCGCGACTCGGTAAGCGTAGTGTAGGACGCCCTGCGACAAGATGGGATGATGACATTCGAAGGCTGGCTGGTGTGGGCTGGATGAGAGTGGCCGAAAATAAGGAGCAGTGGCGTGCATTAGGGGAGACCTATGTTCAGCAGTGGACGAGTGTGGGTTGCTGATGTTGATGATGATGATGTTAAGCCTTGAACTATACCATCAAGTGACATTGTGGCCAAATATCTGGCTATTTTAGTATAAAAAAAAGGATAGGAGATGGGAGAGGATCAGAGTGTCAAGAAAGCTTACTTGGGCCAGCCGGTCGGCCACCCCAGATATCGCTGGGATGAAGTTGTGCAAAAAGATCTACGCGAGCTACGTGACAGCGACTGGCGCGAAACCGCGAATGAACGGGATCGATGGAGGAGTCTTATATCCGAGGCCAAGACACATTTTGGGTCGCTGACCCATCGGAGTAAGTATTGGCGTATCCTGCACTCTATTGTCACTATTAAGAAATATTTAAAAAAATTACAACATCAGCTGATTTCATGACCCTAGAAGTTAGATAATAGATGGAAATGGGATTTATGCCACCACACTATCTGGTGGTTTGAGGTAAGTAAGGGGGTAGCTAGCGCCGCCAATAGATTTGTATTAATTGTGGCGATTATGAGAAAGTTAAAAAAAAATCGCACACTATTTGCGTATATACTCGCACCCCATGAGTGCGAGTATAGACGCAAATAGTGTGCGAGCGAGAAGTGAATAGATGCGCCGCCATTTCCGGTCCCATTCTTTATCTGCACAGGTAGTACATACACCCTGGTAAATAATAATTAATGTATTATTCACCAGCCACTCCCTTACGATAGCAGATACGAAACTGCTGAAGCAAAGAAAAACTTTTTTTCCTTAATCAACAAAAGAAACATTATCACTCAATATATTACCGTGAGAAACTTTCAATATTCATCATGTCCGAGGTAACCTTGAATCTTGTTCCACCTTCAAAGAAACACCTGATCAATAATACTCTGCCAAACTCCCAGGAAAACCACAGGGGTGTAATTAAAGTGAGGGTCTTAATATTATGACGTCGTAAATGTTCAGGTTAATTTATGTTCCTTACATGAAAATACTCACTTGGAACCCGAAGGTGTAGCGAGGACTTCCCGCGAAGTGAAGGTAAGAGAATATACGGTATAGAAAATAATTATTTTGATCGTGGGAGAGACACGCTTCGGCCGGCTCGACCGGAGTGATACCACGGCCTCACTATGCTGTGTTTCACACTATGCATTGTTTTGTTGCGTGAGTGAAGGTACCGGAGGCCCAAACCGAGGAAAGGGGGGTTTAAAGGTCGGCAGCGCACTTGTGACTCCACTGGTGTCGCGGGCGTCAAAAAATCCAAAATATCAACTACTTACTGATTTAGCAGTCTTATCTTAATTGGTGGTCAAATATTTGTAATAATATTTCCACAGGATATTGTTAATATACCCACAATATTAATTAATAAGACTATTGACAGGTTATGTCGAATCAAGCACTTACAAATTTCGTCGGCTTAGAAACGCGTTCAATGGTCTAGTTGGTAGAACAGCCACGCGATTGATTGGGATTGTGGAAGATGTTCGTTAGAGTCCCGCCTGAACACGAGGTGTTTTCAGTGTGTTATTTACTTAAGGTGACGGATAGAGTACACTAGTGACGCCAATCGATTTTAATTTTTAGCTACTAAACCAAATTGATTCACGCCAAATCCAGCCACTTTTGGCGTGAATCAATTTTTCGCGTACAAAAACCGACCCAACATTTGTGTATGGTTATTTAATAAATAGTATAAGTATTTGCCGAGAAGTAGTAACCCCGAAATTGTTTAAAATAGATCCGGTTTAGTAGCTAAAAATTAAATCGATTGGTGTCACTAGTGTGCCCTACCCGTCACCTTAAGAATAAATTGCAAAAGATTGCTATAAAATATATCAACTAATATATACCATCTATAGATTATGATAAACCTATACACCGTGCTTTTTAACCATCTTACAAACTGTTCTTTGGCATTATACTGGAGAAAACAATCATGTTTCCCTAAGGTTCCTTAGGGAGAAGTGATAGGGTGAAATACCAAATAAAACACCTTCTCAAACAAAAGCGATCCGCTGATTGATGCAATTTGCATAAGAGGGTAAATTTATTTTTCGTATTAAAATGCTAGTTATTGAGGATCCCCGGATTATAATTCTGATACCAATCCTGATTTTTTTTACTATTTGATAGAAATGGGGTGAGACCTGCGTCTCATAGCCACTGCGACCAGTAGATGATCTGTTGTGGCAGCCCCATAACCTATTACAGCACCTCATTTAGCTCCAGTTCCAGGATAAACCCGAGAACGGAGCTAATGGGGGAGCTTTTGAGCTCGTCTGCTGAGATCATGTGTGCTCCTAGGTGTCGGCTTCTGCAGCGGTGCAGCGCTATGCACTCGCCGAGGACGTGGATAATCGTTTCCTTGTCCTCGCGACAGAACCTGCAGATTTTGGTGTCTGAAAGGCCTATGCTGTGCAGGTGCTTGTTTAATTTGCAGTATCCCGTGAGGGTCCGAGTGACAAGGTCCGAGTACCAATCCTGAACAAACTAACTTCATAATTTATGAATTTTATTGTAATAATTTAATTTATCTGGACTTATTTTACGTTATTGTATTTTTGATTTGTTAATTTTTTTTTATATTTAATGGGTTTGCACTTGATCTCATTTCACCTGATGGAAAGTGACAGAAGAAGCCTTATCACTCTCGACATTATAGACACCCAAATTGTAGCTTTCTGGGAATACAGAAGTAAGTTGTTCCATTCCTTAGCAGTTCGTACCAAGAAAGTAGAAGCGAACCGCTTAGTACGAGCTGGTGGAACTTGCACAGTGTAAGGGTGAATTCCTGTCGTCTTCCGTAATGTCCGGTGGTAGAAAGGAGAAGGTGGTATCAGGTCGCGAAGCTCATTCGAACACTCTCCAAAATGCATTGTATAAAAAACCGATAGACAGGCCACTCTACGTCGTTACTTATAATAATTGGCGTTAAATATATTTGTTAATTAAGTGTTCTCTAATTTATAATAAGGTATTTTTATTTACTGACCGGATGGCGCAATTGGTAGTGACCCTGCCTCTTACGCCAAAGGTCGTGGGTTCGATCCCCACCCTGGACAAACATTCGTGCGATGAACACTTGTGTTTGTTCGGTGTCTGGGTGTAATATATGTATTTAAGTATATATTTGTGTTCCTCTGTTGTCTGATATCTGTAGCACAAGTGCTTAAGCTACTTAGTACGGAATCAGGTCAACGTATGAGATGTTGTGAGAATTATTTACGCATAAAGGACTACCTCAATTGTGCTCACATTTTGTGGACATTAATCTGGTCCTAACATATAATTGCTCATTTGTTTGTAATCTGTCATTGATTATTGTCTGTAGCCTAAATAAACGTATCCCAGTCCTCCAATCAACATCCAAAAATTCCCACGTACATAATGGCTATGAAATATTATTACATTCTTAATGTATCATGTTTAAGCATAAACGTTAAACGAAAAATTTCAGCTTAGCTCTAAAACGTGGGTGGACGCGTCATTTATCATAGCACATTGCTGGATGCCACACATTAACTTCTGCCATTTGGCAGCCAGGCCTCAGCTAGGCCCCTCCACGACCCATTTGCATGGAAAAGGCAAAAATAATTTTGTTATCGACCTAAGAAGTTAATAGTTTGATGATACTTTTTATGGCGATATTAAAATGTGATTTAGGGTGATTATTATTCAGAACTTTGTCTTCTTAGCTAAGTGATTAATATCTCGTATTTACCATTGAGGGATAAAAAACCGAAAATTATCACTGTGAGACAAGGTTTTTAAAAAGCACCGTGGGAGAGCCACGCTTCGGCATGAACGGGCTGGCTCGACCGGAGTAATACCACGGCATCAAAGAAAACCGGCGTGAAGCAGCACTGTGCTGTGTTTCACTGCGAGAGTGGTATCGTAGAGAGTATCGGAGGTCCGATCCGGGGTGAAGGGGTTCAAAGGTTGACAGTGCACTTGTGACTCCACTGGTGTCGCGGGTGTCCATAGACGGCGCCAATCGCTTACCATCCGATCCGTGATCCGTCTGCTCGTCTGCCACCTACCACATAAAAAAAATTAAAATTACAACCTAGTTATTGTATGTATATTTCTGCCATTCTCAATTTCATTTGTTAAATTACTTTGCACTGCCTTCCCTTATTACGAATACGATATTTCTTTCCTCTACCCAAAGGTTGTCTGGAAGAAATCGCTACAAGCGATAAGACCGCCTTATTGTATTGTCTGTTGCTGTTGTATCATGCTTGTATTTTATTTTTGTGCAATAAAGAATATCTATCTATCTATCTATCTAGTTTTTAAAAGTTAATTATACTATTGGAATCGGTATCCAGAGTAAAGATAAAAAGGTATTAAGTACATATCAGTTTTTGGTTAAGTCTATTACCGATATTGGTATGAACAATACCTAGCTACCACGGCACTAACATTTGAGGTTCCTTGTGTCTGTAATCATTGAGCTCAAATTTGAATGGCGATCGCTACTCAAGCGCGGTTTTCACGGGATTTCTTTGGTGGCGCGTAATCTATTACTCAAATTTTAAGTTGACAAAAAAGGTGGGACCTAACAAATTGCACAACAAAAATAAATGCTTCACCTTTCATAAATTTGGGTATTTTTTTACCCTTTTTCTGTATAATTGCTGCTCTTTTACCGGGCTCATAAGCCGAAAAAGGTCTGTGTTAAATGGGCTTTGTATTTTTGAGGTTATTTCATCGTGAATTAGGTCATAAGTATTAAATCTCGATTAATTGATGGTGGCACTTTGAGGCTTAAAGCCACTTTCAATGCAATTCGATGGCTTTAATTAGTATTTTATTGACTTTTAAAGACGCCCTGTTGGTCAGACGCCCTGTTGGTCTGACGCCCTGTTGGTCTAGTGGTTTAAGTACCGGGCCGTGATCTCGGGGTCCAGGGTTCGATTCCCGGGTCGAGCGAAAAGTATGTTTCGAATTCTTCGAACATAGCTCGGGTTTGTGATCGCCAATCCGCATTTGGCAAGCGTGGTGATTAAGCCTAATCCCATCATAGTAGCGATGACTTGATTTCTGTGATGGAGGCCTTTGCCCTGCAGTGGGACAGTTTATAGGCTGATACTTTACATTAAAATGTTTGATTGACGAAATAACAAAATACAAAATCATTTATTCATCATAAATAGGGTATGTAAAAATGTAGATAGATTCAAATAATGGGCCTTAGATCTATTTAGTCTTATAAAAGACAGAGAAAGACATACGGGGTGTATCTATGAACATTTACATCCCTTTAACCACGTGTTCTACTAACCATTATGAAGAACATTTGTTCTATCACTTTTGGAAATTCACATGAAAAAATTTCAACTTTTCATGCGAAGTCGGTCACGTGACTTGGTTTTTTTGTATGGGGAGTCGAAAAAATTTTCGATGAATTTTGAAAAGTCGTTGAACAAATGTTGTTCAAAATGGTTGGTAGAACACGTGGTTAAAAGAATGTAAATGTTCACAGATAATTAGGGTGTACTCATGTATGAATAATGTTTCTTATAAATTATGAAGCTCGAAGTGAAAATCCAAATTAAATATATTAAACTAAAATCTAAACTGTAGTTATACCTCTGCACACTTTTCTTAGACTTAACTAACGATAATTTGATTGGGTAAACTTAAAATTTAAAAACTCATCAACTGAATAAAACATGTTGTCCATTAGCCAACACCGTAAACATTTTTTAAAATTAGACAGTGGGAGGATTTTATTGTGATCTGGGATTTTATTAAAGGTTTTATACACATAATATAACTGTTTTTAAGGGTGCGTTCACATTTGACGAATGCGCCGCGAATGTAAAACATTAGCGCATACGGGGCGCGGCTTGGGTGCGGGCGGCACATTCGCGGCGCATTCGTCAGATGTGGACGCACCCTTAAAACAGTTATATTATGTGTATAAAACCTGCAGCGTCATGACCCCCTTCTCCACCACCTGACCACCAACCCATTGGTACACCAATGGCATACGGCTCTGGTGGCTCTTCCTCTTGACAGAGTCGTCGTGGCCATCACTTCAGATATTGTCTGAAGTGACGGCCATCAGAAAGGCCAACCCTTTCTGATGGCCGTCTTCTTCGCACATACATGATGAGAATGATCAATCTTCCACTTGACCTGACACCTTTCCTAGGACTACAAGTAGCTCTTTAGCCATCTCTCCTCGGCATACGTGATCGAAAAAGGTGAGGATAAGATACTGGAACAGTATATAGCAAACGCAACAAGATAACAAACGCTTCTAGTTTCGAGTTCACTAAGTATAGACTCGTTGGTACGAAAGTTTGTACGGAGCCCTTTTTTTTGGGTCAACGTGGCCTTATGCAAACTCTTCCACGGGGGGGTAGACGGGATATGTCGGGTTCTCCTCCGGTGAAGCTAGAGGCCTACCAACTAAACCCCCGACGGCGCTCCCTTCTTCGCCAGAGTGGGAAGGACACATGTGTACTAGTTAATAAACTTTAACTACACGTTCCTTCCCAGGCTACACTACCTCCCCCAGATGGGCTGGGGGGTTGTACGGAGCCCTAGGTGCGCAAACTCTGCGTTTCGCCGGTATTAAGGCTGCGTTTCCACAGAAGGGGAGCTTCGCGGATTTGAGCGTAGATTTATAAAAATTAACCAATCACATTGCTAAAAATACACATCTCATCTATTTTGAGCAATTTTTTCGGTCAATTTTTATAAGTCTCCACTCAACTCCGCGCTACTCCACTTCTGTGGAAACGCAGCCTTACATTTCTGTTTACTGTAAACACTTTTGCGTGGTGAGCTATTTTAATCTTTGAATTAGGTATTGAAAACAAATTTCATGAAGGGTCTCTTTTATTTTTGGTGTAATTAGTGATTTTTGTTTGAAAGCATTAATTATTCCGCTTCCAAATTATGAGGCCTAACAAAAGCAATGACCTATTTGAAAACAATTTAGGTAATTGAAATATTAAGAGGGCAAGGTTACTTCTACACATACTCAATTGTGTTCAACCGTGCCTATTATAGCACCGTATCGATAAAGCATGTTAAGCCGTTGGTCCTGCGCCCGATCCCTCTCCGGTCGTGTCACACTGGTGTCCCATCGGAGAATGAGGGTAAGGTAATAGAGAGTGCACTTGTGTTTGCGCACACACTTGAGCACTACAATATATCCTGCGTACGTGGCTGATCGTTGAGATTGCCGCCGAAGCCATAATCGGTTGGAGGATATTATTAGCACCGTATGTTATTCCAATGGGTAAGGGCTATGCTCGGAGTATCTCTGAAGGAGCGAATCAGAAATGATGTAATCCGACAGAGAACCAGAGTCACCGACATAGCCCACCGAATTAGCCGACATAACTGAAGTGGCAGTGGGCGGGTCATATTAGCCGCAGAACTGGCAGCCGTTGGAGCCGTAAAGTCCTTGAGTGGAGACCGTGACTCGGTAAGCGTAGTGTAGGATGCCCTGCGACAAGATGGGATGATGACATTCGAAGGCTGGCTGGTGCGGGCTGGATGAGAATGGCCGAAAATCGGGAGCAGTTGCGTGCATTAGGGGAGACCTATGTCCAGCAGTGGACGAGTGTGGGTTGCTGATGATGATGATGATGATGACTTCCAGAGCGGTGAGGTGTATCTATCCGCGAAAGTCATCATGAATGTGTTACGGCTGTCCCTCACCCTGCGGACCAGTAAAGCATTGAACCTCATTTCACTAGACAGCGGCACTAGCTTACCATCATCGTGATCCGTCTGCTCGTCTGCCACTTATAACATAAAAAACCTACCTGATCATGCTTATAGCACTATAAAGTGATGTTTTATTTTATGTTAGAAGTCCCTGTTCAGATGTTACACTCGAAAAAGAGGTGCATCTATTTAGATAAACTATGGTAGGTTGTATAGGTAAAGTACCTAAGTAGGCAAAGAGTTTTTTTTCTTTACATGATAGCGGACAAGCAAGCTGAAAACAATGGACATCTGCAACACCCAAGGAATCACATAGCTCTGCGTTACATAATATTGTTCCACAAAAACGTGAATTAATTTAGTAAGTAAAGAATCCTATTTGTCCTCGAAATAAAAAACTTTCAGAAATCCGACTTTCATGGTATAATCTACTTCCTCAAATTAATTTCCCAGTTGCGTCCAAAGCTAATGATTTTTGCGCTTGGGAACTGGCCACAATAGCCGTATTGGTTGGAGGCTATTATTACGTTTGTAGTAGTTAATTACCACGTGCGATAATGCGCATTCTGTCATGTCTTTGCGTATTTTATTAAACAAAATCAACATGTACAATAAGTACTTCCGATATTTAACGCGATAAATCATAACGTCCATTGTTAATTCCCGAGAACGCACAATTGTCCGTCACAATAGCGCGACCGCGGGACGTGTCACCAGTGCGACGCTAAACGATCGCGATTGGTTTACGCGGTTTCATTCAATGATGCATTTAATGCCTTATTTGCTTGATTCGTTTGCAACGTGTTCGTAACGATATTATATAGTATTGTAGACTGCATCGGTGGTAGATAGGGGTCGCATATTGAAACGACGGTTCTAGGTTTTTCAGTGTCAGTGCTTGCATCTGCGCTGACACTTGTACACTTTAATTGCACCTTGTGCACTGGCTGTATAGTCGAGGATTGGAGGTATTAAAACGTTAATTACCTACCACGTACGAGTATCTGCGCAGGCAGACATTTCTTTGTTTGGTAAATAAATAGAAACTATACTAGTAGTCATGATTCTTTAACGGGATAAATCACAACGTACAAGTTATTTCCTGTGACCGCCCTATTGTCCGTCACAATAACGTGACCGCGGGACGTGTCACCAGCGCGACGCTAAACGATCGCGATTAGTTCACGCAGTTTCATTCAATGATGAATTTAATACCTTATTTGCTTGATTCACCTGCAACGAGTTTAAATACACTAGTGGTGTTTGTGGACTGAATCAGATGTTTAACTCAAAAGATATCTTTTCAAGTGAGCTAATCACTCACCAACTCATTTTCACCTCAAATATACAGGGTAGAAAAATCCATGATTTCCTGGAGGGAAACTACCTTAAATCCATAAGTTAGCAAGTGTTACTAAAAAATAAACAAGTAATATTATATTTTATTAAGAAATATTACTGCATTTAAAGATTTTTTTTAATTTCCCGGGAATCAAACCGGAAAAAAGTCCAAAAATTAAGATTTACCATTTTATTCCACCAAACGGTCCAGTTATTATAAAAGATAAAAATTATACCGGAGGTCCAATCCAGGGGAAGGGGGGGGTTTAAAGGTTTGCAGCGCATTGGAACTACATTGGTGTTGCGAGTGCCCATGGGCAGCGGCTGGTGATCCGTCTGCTCGTCTGCCTCTTATAACAAAAAAATTGTTAGTGCCTGAGGTGTACCCGAGCTCGGTGGTTGATCTTCCCATAAAATAGGAACTTAAACTACCCTAGCAAGTCCCTAACTAAAAGAGAATTAGTCGTGCATTATATATTTTAAGCACACCATTAATACAGACAAGTCTCGGAATTGTGGTATTGATCCCACTCAGAGGATAATCCGTGCTCTTTACTCACTGATCAGGGTGTAATTACCCTGGTGATTACTGAATTAATTAACGATCTCAAAGTTCTACTTATATTTCATTTGACGACCCGTTTGGAACAGTGGTAGTGAACTTTGTCTTTGGTCCAAGGGTTGCGGGTTCGATCCCCGCACAGTACAAACATTTGTGGGCATGAACATGTTTGTTTGTATTGGTCTGGGTGTTATCTATGTATTATAAGTATGTATTTACAAAAGAAAAGTATTATATGTGTCCCACTGTTGATTCTGATATTCGTAACACAGGTGCTTGAGCTACCTATCTCGGAGTCAGATCAATGTATGTGATGTTGTGAAATATTTATTTATTTATTATTTATTTATAAAGAGTATTTATAATAATATTAACAATAGTTAGACGCAGCAGAACCCTAAACTTTTTTTATGTGATAAGTGGCAGACGAGCAGACGGATCACCTGATGGTAAGCAATTGCCGTCGCCCGGTGCCCATGGACACCCGCGATACCAGTGGAGTCACAAGTGCGCTGCCGTCCTTTAAACCCCCCTTTCCCCCGGATTGGGCCCCTGGTACCCCCACTCACGCAGCGAAACAGCATAGTGCTGCTTCACGCCGGTTTTCTGTGAGGCCGTGGTATCACTCCGGTCGAGCCGGCCCATTCATGCCGAAGCGTGGCTCTCCCACGGTCAAACTGAACAGAGTATGCTCACATACATACATCGGAGTGTTTCAGATGTGTTAGTTGTAAGACATCAAAAAAAATGTTAGACCACTGAAAATGGGCCAACCTGTATCTGTACGTACAGACAGACAGACCATATGAAACGTGTGCAAGAGAGATACGATATACTGCCTAGCGCGTAGTTCAACAAACTTTTCAATATCCATATCAACTAGAGCGATCCGCTCCGATCCGATGTGTCTATTATTTTGTGGTTTTATTGCGTGATATACGGAACGTGTGCGAAAGAGATACGGTATACTGCCTAGCGCGTAGTTCAACGAACTTTTAGATAAGAATGTCAAAAAGAGCCGGCCTTGAGTGTCCTTTATTTTGTGATTTAATTGCGTGGATTTTACAAGAGCTTTCTTGATTCATTAATATAGTTTAAAAGCCAGTCTATTGAACATCAATCATGTTACACTTGCATATTTTGTTAATTTGTCTTTATTACACGTAAACAATAAATGTATAGAGCCTTTTCGACCTTCAATACGAAAACGAGAAATATTTTTTTATGTGATAAGTGGCTGACGAGCAGACGGATCACCTGATGGTTAGCGATTGCCGCTGCCCTGGACACCCGCGACATCAGTGGAGTCAGAAGTGCGCTGCCAGCCTTTAAACCCCCCTTCACCCCGGATTCGGTAATTTTTAAGTTTCACATGTTTATTTTATTTTATAGCACGCATACGAACAAACGGCTCACCTGATCGCAAGCGATTGTAGCCGCCAATGGACACTCGCTGCAACACCATGAACCTAAATTCTCGAGATATTCGATATAAGATCTAAATAAATATTTCACTACATCCTTAGATTAATTTAATCTAAGACAACATCACATACATTGATCTGACTCCGAGATAGGTAGCTCAAGCACCTGTGTTACGGATATCAGAATCAACAGTGGGATTACAAGTATATACATTTAATACTTTTCTGTTGTAAATACATACTTATAATACATAGAAAACATCCAGACCAACATAAACAAATTCCAAAACTTGTCTGTATTAATGGTGTGCTTAAAATATATAATGCACGACTAATTCTCTTTTAGTTAGGGACTTGCTACATAATGCTTCATTCACACATAATGTTTGTACTGTCATCGTCAGCCCATTTAAGTCCCCACTGCTGGGGCACGGGCCTCCCTCAATCACATGAGGGGTAATTGCCATACTCACCACGCTTGGCAGACGGGTTGGCGAGTGTTTTGATATAATTGCAGAGTTTTCCTTCTCTGGGTGCTGATGATCATGCCAGCAGCTTTACCTTAGTCGCCTTATCACGACACCTCGGTAAGAGTGAGGGTGGCATATTCTACTCTGCCGGGGACCACACGGCGCCTCTGCCGGGGACCACATACTGGGACCATATACTGTTGGCGCCGTGTGGTTACGCTCGCCGAGAGTTTGCTCGTCCGTACGTTGATGTCTGTCTGAAGTGTGTGTGTTGCGCTGAGGGCGCAACGCTCACGGTTTATTAATTTTGGAACTTCATCATCATCATCATCATCAGCCCATTTAAGTCCCCACTGCTGGGGCACGGGCCTCCCTCAATCATATGAGGGGTAATGAGTGAGGGTGGCCTATTCTACTCTGCCGGGACCACACGGCACGGCATTTTGGAACTTGTGTGTATGTTTTGCTGTTGTAAGTACCGGAAGCCCATTCCGGGGGAAAAGGGGGCTTAAAGGTTGGCAGTACACTTGTGAATCCACTGGTGTCGCGGGTATCCATGGGCGGTGGCAATTGCTTACCATCAGATGATCCGTCTGCTCATCTGCCCCCGATCACATAAAAAGACAAATACGAACAGAAAAAATATATATTTTTAAGCATATTTAATCAATGAAATTAAATTATGTGTTATGATGTCGTATAAGCAAACGAAAACATCTGTAACTCCACGAAAACACAACCAATGTCTTAATAAAAGAAACTCTGCCAAACTAATTTGCCGCCTCCCAATAAAACAAAAACCATTCTAACATACATTTATAAGTACGTATGTTTCAAAACCGAATTGTGGTAACTTTTATTGTTCCTGTCCCACTATCTAAGTTTTCTGTTTCACGGATCTATAGGGCTTTCCTTACAATTGGCTGAGTTGAATTGTTAACAGTAAATAGCTTGTTATACGGAAACATCGAATTTCCTTTAGTATTTTATTGGATTTCTTCCTATAACAACTTGGTGAAGTATTTTTTCCTTGTGGGGTCGCGACTTTGTTTCCTTATAACGGGATACATTGCTTAATGAAATTGAGTAGTCTCTTTTTATCTCAGCGTACCATTCCCAGTTGTGTCCAAAAGTTTTTTTTTTTCTGAAACCGGGGTACGCTTAGACCGACCATGATCCAGCATTTCGGAAGTCTGGTAAGTTCAACAAAGCTACGTCTTACTTTCGAAACCCTTAACAGGCTTTTTTCCCAGGGAAAGCGCCATGGCCGTCACCTTGCTACATGTAGGGAACAAGGTGGTGTGTGGGCCCCAAACCCTAACTAAAACCCCTGGGGTGTCTGTCTCTGCGTAATCGCAGTCGGGAACCCCACAGCCGGGACTACACCGTACCGCTAACCGCGCTCGCCGCTTCACCCCTATCTGGCGCAATACAGCCCTTCAAAGCTGTACGACCTACCAGGACACCATGATTCAGAATTTAGAAAATCTGGTAATTACAATGAAGCGACTACCATCTGACCTTTGTAATCCTTTGACAGGGGAACAAGACCAACTGAATCATGATTACACGTTTCCCAATATAACGATATTATACCCATGTATTTATAATAAACTATTGGGCAGTCCTCACTTCTTTGCGGGGCCTAATTTTGCTATTAGTTACCTACTGTACCAATAGATGGCGTTGAGCGGCAGTTGCATCGTGCAACTGTCTTTTCGGTTTATACACCGTTTAACTGTCGTCCACCTTTATCGAGGGCATTATACTGATGACAACAAACATTTTCCCCCACGGAACATAGGGTCTAATCTCAAAAAAAAAATTGACCTCTCCATACAATTTGCACTAATCAGCTGTTTATTTTTGTATGAGAAGTTGATTTTTTTTTTGAGATTAGACCCTATGTTCCTTGGGGGAAAATGTTTGTTGTCATCAGTATAATTCCCTCGATAAGGGTGCACGACGGTTAAAAAAACACGGTGTATATAAGTGTTGTCGATGTAAGTAGATTAACGCGGGAAATAAACATAGGCTTGCTGTCCCAAATCTAAAACTTCATAAAATTGGAAATTTATTTGTAGGATTGAGCATTAGAATGTTTAATAAGTTACCTCAAATTATTATTGATTTACCGGTACATAATTTTAAGTTTCATGTAAAAAACTGCCAAATGCAGAAAGGCTACTATAAAGTAGATGATTATTTGAATGATAAGGATTTCTGGACATGTTGATCTCTTCGCCTGTCCTCTGCTGTATAATTCTTTGACGATTTATCTAAACGATATTGATTATAAGCATTGTATATCATACTGTCACTGTAATCATAATTTGTATAAGAATGAAAATTGTAATTACCATATTATTTGAAAAGAGTAACTACTGAGTTTATTGTGATTCGTCTAGGTAGAAATTAGAGCACTCCAAATCAGCGGTAGATTACATAATATTTGACATTCAAAAATGTTCTCTATGGACTTAATTGAATAAAGACATTTTTGATAATATATTTAATAGGATATAGGTTTCGTACCTTTCCTATGCAATAATATTTAGCCTTAAAAATCAAACGTTTTCCCAAGAGACCTTATCTCATATTCCATTTATTATCAGTTGATTCATCGCGATAGAAAACCCTTCCAAGAGGCCTATAATATCGGCCCAGATTTCTTTTCTTTGGTCACCAAAGTTTCAAAACTCACAAGGCTTGGGTTAGAGACGTGAAAATAAATGATCGATCATTTTAGTAATCTTTTATTATATTATTTTGTTTTTTATATTATTTTATCTTATTAATTTTGTTTTTTTATGTAATATCATTAATATATGTACATTTCTACCATTTTCAATGTAATTTGTTAAAAAATAATTTATTATTATGCAAAATACTTGAAAATACATAATTAATTTCATTTATTAAACTACAATTGCACTGCCTTTCCTTATTACGAATACGATATTTCTTTCCTCTACCCAAAGGTTGTCTGGAAGAAATCGCTACAAGCGATAAGACCTCCTTATTGTACTGTCTGTTGCTGTTGTTGTATCATGCTTGTATTTTATTTTTGTGCAAGAAAAATATCTATCTATCTATCTATACATTCACATTAAAAGTACACTCACATTAACAACTTTACCAGTTGGAGTGAAGGTAGGTCGTACAGCTTTGATGGGCTGTATTGCGCCAGATAGGGGTGAAGCGGCGAGCGCGGTTAGCGGTACGGTCTAGTCCCGGCTGTTAAGTTTCCGACCGCGATTGCGCGGAGATGGACACCCCAGGGGTTTTGGTTAGGGTTTGAGTCCCACACACCATCTTGTTCCCTACATGTAGCAAGACGACGGCCATGACAGATTCCCCTGGAAAAAAAAAGATAATGTATCTTAGGGTGATGACCGTGGTGAGACCAACGTAGTGTAAGACGCCCCGCCATGGACTGCTGACCTTAGGAAGTCTCCAGGTAGTGTCTAGATAGAAAAAACCTGAAAAAGACATGAATGGTGCAGCATGGAAGAGGTCTATATTCTGCAGTAGACGGTGTGGTTTTTAGAAATTCTCAGCCTCAGCCTCAGGCTCGGGCTCAGCCTGAAAATCAGCGCTGCAGTAGTTACTGGCTGCTGCAATCTGTAATAGCTGTAAATAATCTCCCCGAAAATTCTTATATTACTATGCAGAAGGCGGCCATCCTCAACACATGCCGCATAGTCCGCCGATTCCTACAGGACGACTGAAATTTTAACTTAAATTCAGCATAAAAAAGAACTAGTTACTTGGCCTTGATGCCTGTGGCTAGCCTCTATTATACCAGCTACAAGCTGAGAACACTTACTTGGCCGTGTGGTCCCCGGCAGAGTAGAATAGGCCACCCTCACTCACAGCACCCAGAGAAGGAAAACTCTGCATTTATATCGAAACCCTCGCCAACCCGTCTGCCAAGCGTGGTGAGTATGGCAATTACCCCTCATGTGATTGAGGGAGGCCCGTGCCCCAGCAGTGGGGACTTAAATGGGCTGATGATGATGATGATGATGAAGCTGAGAACATAAATAAAAAGATAATAATAATAATTCTCACAACATCTCATACATTGAAATGCTGAGGCTGCGCCTTGTTGGCCACAAACCAATGTCATGTCCTTTTATATTTTGATGTTTTTTGTTTTCCATGTACTTGTCTACTGCTGTATGTACTGTGTTTTTATGGCCAGTAAAATTATCTTTATCTTTAAATTTAAGTTCTTTTTAAGTCTAGGCGAGACATAATTTATCAACCAATTTCTATCATCGATTTTATTTAAAAACGTCACTTCTCTAACTGGGGTAATGAAAGTTGATCCCGTAATTCAAGTCGGAGATTAAACCTTTATGAGTAAAGGCAAAGGGTATCGTATTAGACATTGTTTGAGTTTCGTTTCCTTATTTGTAAAGCGGCCGCATTTTCTTGGCAAAGTTTTGTCTGATTTTGGCTTGTACCTTTTTCTTTCAAATTAAATTACATAGCTTATTGGATTGGTATATCTTTTTCCGGATAAAGTTCCCTGTATAGTTCCGCTAGGATGGATGGTTTTAAGTATTATAAATGACCAGCTCAACCGAAGTGATACCACGGCCTCACAGAAAACTGGCGTGAAGAAGCACTGTGCTGTGTTGTGTTTCGCTGCGTGAATGAGGTTACCGGAGGCCCAATCCGGGGGAAAGGAGGGTTTAAAGTTTGGCAGCGCACTGGGGTCACGGGTGTCCTTAGGCGGCGACAATCGCTTATCATCAGGTGATCCGTCTGCTCGTCTGCCAAATATCACAAAAAAAATCTGTACATATAAATTCCTTCACAGAGAAGAAAGTTACGCCGGATAACTAGATAGATGATCAGAACCACATAACAAGGGTAGCTTAGTGGTTTTGAACGCGCCTACCATACGGGGAATCGTGGTCCGAATCCGAACATGTACCGGATTTTTCAAATATATGTGCGTCGTTCTACCATTAGCTCGGCGTGAGGGAAAACATCGTGACGAAACCTGTACGTTTCAGATAGTTTCTGAAACGTCTAACCGTGATACAGTTGGTCTGGTTCCGCTGTAAATGGTTGCGGAGGACAGACGGCAGTCGCTTCATTGTAATTACCAGACTCCCTATATCCGGAATAAACCTGTTTTAACCGGGGTCTAAGCGTACCCCGAGCGTACTGCGACAGCTTTGGACCTAACCGGGAAATTAACAACATTAAGTTGGTAAAATTTCTTCGTTTTGATCATTAAAATAAAAAATAGAGTTAAAAACATTCAATACGTGTTTTTTTTCATTTTTGATCATTTCACTTTTTAATGTGAAAATGAATAATTTTAAAATTTACTTATTATAAAAAACGTAAGTACCATTACGGGATGAACAGTTTTAGTTTTTTTGCTTCTTGTTTGATAAAAAAAAACAATATCCAGCTCCAGCCACTCAACTGTCAATCAAATCCAAACGCACCACCTGAAAAGTCCTACGGCAAAACATGGAACTAAATTTTTAGATTCCTTATGTCTATAGACATAAAGCACAAATTTGAATGCTGATGGCGACGTAAGCGCGGTTTTTATGAGGCTTCTTTCGTGGCGTCGAAATGTCATCTGCCATCTGTTATTCTTTTTCTGGCATAGGTGCGAACGTTCAGAAATAAATTAAAAAATAAAAAAGAAGTGGTAAAATAAATAAATGCTATTAATCCTATAATTTGAGAGTAATAAATACAGAGAGAAGTATAAATAATGTCCAGAAAGCCTAAAAACATGATCCTCGCTCGACCTCGGGGGAGGAGGCGCCGTGCGCGCCGTATAGGCGGGCTTCCATCCGGGAGAAGTCGTGGTGACAGGTTTCGTATCTCACCCCACGACTTCTCCCACTATGGACCATGAGGGAGAGTTTCAGGAATTTTAGTCGGTATGCCTCTGGCCGGCTTCTCGTTAGGAGAAGCCATCTCCAGAGGAGAGTCCGACTAAACCCATCCGTTTACAGACGGATGGGTATGCGTAACGCATTTCTCCTGGGTCACCCAAAATATGAATGGAGTTCTAATTTTTATATCATTTTTTTCGATGTAATGTAGTCAATTACACGCTAAGATGAAGAAACTAGATAGACACAGAGATGCAACATACACTTATAAACGTCGGCTGCGTACATCGCGCTAAGGTTAAGGGCCTAAAAGATGAGCTTGAAAAATCTAATTTGAATTCGAAATAATATTTGACATATAAAAATGTCATGTATGGACTTAAATTTAATAAAGACATTTTTGTTTCACAAATTGACAAGGCAGCCCAGACAACCCATAACCTCTGCTTCCCCTCCGGATTGAGCCTCACCCTCTAGGCGAAGCACAGCGCAGGCGCTACTTCACAATAGTTTTCCATGAGGCCGTGGTATCAGACCAGCGTGCCTCTATAAATATACTTTTATTAGTCATAGGTAGTTTTACCGTAGGAACGCTACAGCATCAATGGATCTGCTCGACCGAAATGAAAGTGCCAAACGAGCAGACGGATCACCTGATGGTAAGTGATTGTCGCCACCCATGGATACCCGTGAAACCAGTGGAGTCACAAGTGCGCTGCCAACCTTTCAACCCCCTTTTCCCTGAATTGGGCACAGGCCCAATTCAGGGAAAAGGGGGTTGAACCACAGGGTACCATCACTCACGCAGCAAAACACAGCGCAGTGCTACTTCACGTTGGTTCTCTGTGAGGGCGTCATATCACTCCGGTCAACCTGGCCCATTCATGCCGAAGCGTGGCTCTCCCATTAAATGCCATTTTATCATTTAAAATAAATAACGACTTGCGTTTTTCAAGCTTATTTTGTACACGTCATTCATGTCAAAATAGTCTCTAGCTAAATTAAAAAAAAATGTTACTTAATTTTAAATCTTGCTAGGATGATTGAGGTACGAAAAGCACACGCCAATATAAGTTTAAAAAATCGCAATACCCTTTTTCATTTTAATTGCTCTAGCTCAATTTTTTTCATTTCCGTCATCCGTAAAAGGGCTATTAAGGATTGATCCAAATATTTTTTTCTTAATTCATTAAAAATCATCACGAATTTTCCAACAACAATATACTCGTACTTACTCAAAGCAATTGTGTAACTGCGTATCATAGGATAAATCTGATACGTTTTAAAATAGACAATTTTTCCGGCGTCTGTCTACTGAGCCGTGTCTTTTTAATTAATGGCGCCAGAGCAATATTAATGAATATACTGCAGTCTGCACCTGCCGAACACTCTTTGGCGGTACGATCGTAGAATTAATAGAAATCCTATTTTAAAATAACTTTGCAGCAGGATTCAGCTTTTAAATTACCGTTATACACTGTAATTTTTATTGTTTACATCCTGAAAATAGTTACCGAAAACCCCTCACACTTAACTTTTGGGTCTACTTTTGAACTAGAAAATTTAATTAGATAAAGATAAATAAATAGATAAAAAACATTTATTTGTTAAACACACACGACACACATGATTACAAATGAAGAACAAACTTCTGATGTTTATACCAGTAAGACAATACAACACATTAAAACAAAGGAAAAATAAACAAAAAAAACAAAAAAAAATTCTACAAGTTAAAATATTTAAGGCGGGCAATATATACCTACATTGTGTCCAGGTGTGTCGCGGTGCATACAAAAAGGAGCTCACTCAGCTAAAGCCACGACTTAAGGAAGGGGTAGGTACCTTCCTGTAGGCCATGGCGCTGGTATTATGTGAGCCCTGATTGCTATGACGCACGGATGGTATAAATACATATAATAAGTGTGTGTAATAATACCTACTGTGTTATACATAGTTATGGGGAATAAAATATATAATAATAACGAAGATATACCTACGTACCTAATGAGAATACAATGAATAAATAATAATATGATACTATTAAATACTGACAACTTGTATGTGACAGGTCTAGGCTTGTGTGAAACGGACGCAATGGTTCAAGTGCCGGTTGAAGCATGAGGGTCGCGAGTTCGATCTCCGCACCTACACAAATGGCTGCCGATGAAACAGATAGTTGCGCTGGTACTGGCGTCCGCAGCACCTCCACCGTTTCTGGTTTACGCAGAACTAAATGGTCTCTGTTCAATTACCGCCAAAAACGGCCACTTATGGCGTTTTACAAAAACAGATCAAAAAGTAGTGCAAAATTATTAAATAAATAGTATAAATGTGTGCTTAGAAATTCCCGCTCCGAAATTGTTTAAAATAGATCCGGTTAAGTCCGTTTATCCGATTTAAATCGTTTGGTGTCGCTAGTTAGGGCTACCCGTCTCATTAATAGAGTGGGGCGGTATTTCACATCAGCTCATCGGTTACAACTCTATAAGGCACAAGTTCGGCCCCATATGTAATACTGCTCCCATCTCTGGGCTGATGCATCTCAGCACCAACTTCTTTTGTTAGACCGCATCCAACTTAGGACTGCTCGAATTATTGGTAACTTGACTCTCTCTAGTCGACTTAATCCTCTAGCACTGCGGCGGGATATAGCTTCCCTCAGCATTCTATACCGTATCTATAATGGGGAGTGCTCTGAGGAACAGTTTGATTTACTCCCTGCAGCTGAATTCTTAGATCGAACCACACGCAAGTGATTTTCATTCTATCCCCATCATCTCGATGGATGGCGGTGTAATACTGTGCGTTTCTCGAGGAACTTTCTACCACGTACCTCAGTTCTGAGGAACGGTTTGGCTGCGGGAGTATTTCCCTCTCTCTCTCTGTCTGTAGTCTTTCTCGCCGTGGGGCGAGATTACGGGCCTCGAGCCAAGGCTCTTTGCCCGGGCTTCTTCTCCTGGCCCTCCCGGGTCAGGGTGTGTTGGGTTTGGGCCGTGAGGTCCACCTCAGCGGCCGCGCCTAAGTAGGCTGGTCAGTCCCTGTCATGGCTCGGTGGTCTCTGTTTTTTTTCCCCGATTGCTACGACTTAGGGACCTTCAAGAGAAGAGCGTACTCTTGAGAGAACCGAGGACCCGAGAGCGACAGCTTTGGACGCAACTGGGAATTACACGCAATGATGAGGAGAAGGTAGTGCGTCATCACCTGAACGTGATATTCATAGTTGGGTCTATATCAGTCACTAAGAAGATGAAGACATGAAGACATTTATGAGACGAGCGTAGGCACTCCTACTTGGGCGTGTGGTCCCCGGCAGAGTAGAATAGGCCACCCTCACTCTTACCGAGGTGTCGTAAAAGGCGACTAAGGTAAAGCTGCTAGCCTGATCATCAGCACCCAGAGAAGGAAAACTCTGCACTTATATCAAAACCCTCGCCAACCCGTCTGCCAAGCGTGGTGAGTATGGCAATTACCCCTCATGTGATTGAGGGAGGCCCATGCCCCAGCAGTGGGGACTTAAATGGGCTGATGATGATGAGGCACTCCTAAATCCTGGAAATAGAAGTGACTTTTCTGAACTCACACACGTTCGTGATCGGCGGTGATTACTCATCATCAGGTGATCTGTGTGCTCGTTTGACCCCTTAAGCATAAAAAAAAAACTTTTTTCTTGTTTGTTCCGCCGCACGGGAATTGTCATTATTCATATCATAATTCCCCAGTGATCATTAGGACGACCCGTTTGCATCGGAGGTAGTGAATTCTACCACTAGTGCAAGGCTTGCGGGTTCAATCCCCGCACAGTACATTTGTGTGCATAAACATGTCTGTTTGTATTGGTCTGGGTGTTTCTATGTAATATAAGTATGTACTTACAAAAGAAAAGTATTAATATAAATAAATAATAAATAAATATTTCACAACATCACATACATTGATCTGACTCTGAGATAGGTATCTCAAGCACCTGTGTTACGGATATCAGAACCAACAGCGGAATTACAAATATATACATATAATAGTATTATGTGTATATATTTGTATTTCCGCTGTTGGTTCTGATATATTTTTTTTTACAATATGGCAGACAGACGAGCAGACGGCTCACCTGATGGTAAGTGAATTACCGCTGCCCATGGACATCTGCGACACACGGGGCATCACAGATGCGTTGCCGGCTCTTAAGGGAGGAATAAGCTCTTTTCTTGAAGATCACCAGGTCGTATCTGTTCGGAAACTCCATCGTTGGTAGTTGATTCCATAGTTTTACTACGCACGATGGGAAGTGGCGTGAAAAGCGCACTGTGATGGAGTAAAATCCATCCAAGTGATGTGGGTGACATTTGTATCCGTTACACTCGAGATGCTCGAGCTACGTACCTATCTCGGAGTCAGATCAATGTATATGATGTTGTGAAATATTGTTATATTTAATTATATGTTTTATAAAATTTAAATTATTTCGAAATACTAATGAGTAATGAAATAACAGGATGTTCTTGAAATAAACGCAGTTCTTCATTCTTAAAATATTAACATATTTCATGTGAATGTTATTACGTGAAATACAACGAAACCAAATCGATCGCTCATGGAATCGAAGAAGCAAAGTATTCAGAATTCTGAATTTACGCAGAATTTTCCACAACATAATTACTGATTCCAGTTCAGAGAAGAATATCAAACGTTCAATATTATTAATGAGCACGTAACTACTAAGAAGGAACTTCAAGATTATCAGAACAGCATCGATCAAAAGAACGATTGAACCTTAGAGTATAAGTAGCTTGCTTATGTACACTTTAAAGCTGGGTACAGCTGTACCACATTTATAAGTGACCTACATCGGTAAAATTCGTCTACGCAGAAAAGCAAGTTAAATCAGATTGATTACGATTGCAAAAGCAGTTAAAACATACACTTTATTGCGTTACGTTAAGATTAAATACAATAAAACCAGAGAGCAAAGCTATCTCTCTCTTAACCGCACTCGCACCGAACATGGCGCTGACGCTTCAACCAATAAGAAATTGAGATTTTTGGCGCGCGTAAATGAAGCGTTGTGGTTGGTTGAGATTATGCTGCAGTTTTCGAAATTAAGACTTCTGCGCAGGTACATTGGTGTAACTTATAAAATTGGGAAAACTTTTCAGATTGGTGCAATCCAACATGTAATGTAGTATTCTGCCTTACAGTGCATGTTCCCGGCTGCCTTGGACGTGTGGCGCGCGCGGTACGCGCATTGACTACGAATCATTCGAGAACATCTTTTCCCCCTTTGTGTTCGTACCAAAAACTGACAAATCTCGAATCGAACCGCGCACGAGTTGTAACGCTCGGAGCGTGCGCGACCCAGGCACAGTTCGTGCGCACGAGGCGTCCAAATAAGGAACATTTGTTACAGGGTGTGTTACCATGCATAATACATTGCAGCAATGTGGACGTTAAATTCTTGCATTGCATGTTGCATTACATGCTACATGGCACCAATCTGTACCCATTTTAAGCATGCATCCACATTTCGATTCGAGTCACTCACGAGCTGAGCACGTGCAGTTACTGCAATCATCATCATCATCATCATCAGCTCATTTAAGTCCCCACTGCTGGGGCACGGGCCTCCCTCAATCACATAAGGGGTAATTGCCATACTCACCACGTTTGGCAGACGGGTTGGCGAGGGTTTTGATATAAATGCAGAGTTATCCTTCTCTGGGTGCTGATGATCACGCCAGCAGCTTTACCTTAGTCGCCTTTTACGACACCTCGGTAAGAGTGAGGGTGGCCTATTCTACTCTGCCGGGGACCACACGGTGTTACTGAAATGGTTTGGAGCTACTTCTTACCGCAAGTCATGGCTTTCCTATGCGTGTGAGCGGCGTGCAATCTGCGTGCATTCTCTCTCATTTTCACTCGATTTGTGGGGCGCCTTGAGAGCCAATCACGCGCCGCTTACACACGGCGGTAGGTTGCGCGCGAATTCCACCCGAGCTGCGCACTAACATAAAATGCGCGCGCGCAGATCGCCGGCAGCGCATGAGCGGCTCACGCGCGTTCGTCAGATCTAAACGCAAGAGCGAACACACCCAGACTAGAGCTAATTTGGAAAAGGACGTTTCCATAAAGCCACCCACGACACTTTTAGCATGGGCGATTATGCCATTGTATCGATGCTGCATCGTCATCTCGAGTCTGCCGAGTAGCTGCACTGCAGTAATTCAAACAGCTTGGATGTTACTACGAGTAACTCGCACGGGCGAGCTAGAAAGAAAGAAGACCCATGACAAGCCAAACCTAATTACTTTCTACTGGCTAAGTTTAAGAGCCTAGCCAGTATATACCTATATATAAACTATAAGTAGTTTCAGAAAAGAGTGGCTGAGACATACGGAACGGATGGACAGACGTACAGATTTGACGAATCTATAAGGGTTCCAGTTTTTTGCCATTTGGCTAAAAACGGAAACCCTTATAGAACTATATTGAACCTTAAATAAAGCCAAAAACATGAAAGAGCTAAGAGTTGAATCACTTTCGTAAAGAAACAAATCAGCGATAATATTAGACTGAAAAAGGAATTCTCTCAAAAGTTCAAGTTTCGGATCATTCCGAATACAAAGTAATCTTGGCTTTGGTTGTTATGATTGATTGTTTTGAAAAAGTTATGCCTACAAAAGGATTTGATTATAAATGACATCGTGGCTTTGATTGATATATAGAAAAGACATGATAAAAATGTAGCTTAAGTAGTATATTATGAAAGTCTTCTGGCCACAGAAGTCGTCTTTATCTGCTCATATTTGTTTTTATAATTACATGATAATGGTAATAACATTTAAAGAATACCAAGTTACTAGTGGCGGAAAGATGTAGAATAAAAGTCTGGGACATGTAGGTACACCGGATGGCACCTGAAACAGATTGTAGAACACGGAATTAAAAGGCTCTGCCCCCAGCAGGAGGGTATGCATAAGGCGCTGCCAAAAAGCGGCAACATCGGCCATTGCACATGGGTCGGCAGCATTCCAGTGACACAAAAAAAGATATGCAAGCCAAAAATCATTTGTCAGATTTAATCATATCGAATTTGGAATTAACTATTATTTATTCAGTTTAACAGAACACTCATAATTTCATAGTTCTTATAGAATAATTTGCTTAATCGATCACCTTGAAAGCATGTAGATACCTGAGAAGACCAAGAGCCCAATTCTCGGGTTCGTGATATTTTGAGAACATGGCGGATATCACTTGAAACCCATACAAAAAAACTATGTTTTAGTGATATATGTCGTATGAAATTAAATGTCACGAGCACGAGAATTGGGCTCCAGATGTTCAAAGGTCTTTTGGCTGTACAAAAAACTGCTAGAAAGATGACGTCAAAAGTATTTGTACGAAGTCTTGACAGATGACTGGTAGGGGATGGCACAAGGTCAACCTAGACACTTTTTTTTAATGTAATAGGTAGGCAGACGAACAGACGGATCACCTGATGGTAAGCAATTGCCGCCGCAGCAATGGACACCCGGGCCTCCGGTACCCTCACTCACGCAGCGAAACACAGCACAATGCTTCTTTACGCTGGTTTTCTGTGAGGCCGTGTTATCACTCCGGTCGAGCCGGCCCATTCATGTCGAAGCTTGGCTCTCCCACGTTAAAAAACACTAGGTGTCTCACTCTCCTCGGGAGTCGCATCTATGCGACAGTGCAAGAAACGTTTGAGATTATTGTCGGGGCCAACACTGTACCGATTGGTTAAAGTGCAGTTGCTAGATGGATGGTAGCTCATATTACTATCGGAGACCATGACCTACTTTGGTTGCTGCGTCAATCGAATACGTTAACTTAAGTATTATATAAAATTATAAGGAGTTAATTGGTGTACAAAAAGTTAAACAAAGTGTAGTGAACTGAATATTATTTGGTTCAGTGATCAATACGTGGGCGACTGACTTTCCTTCCAAATTATTAAAAACTTTACAAGCTTGATAAGGGTTTTTACGTATAAAATTTACTTTTAAGAGGCAGTTAACTTAAAAACTTTAGTAAATAATATAAAAATGTTTTCTTTTTTCAATAATATTAGGTACTCTTTCATGAAAAACAAGAAGATTATGATTGTATCAAAAAGCAAGACCATCAAATAAATTGGTAAAAAATTATAACTGATCGAATCTTTGAATAATGAACCATTAATCACCTACAGGGGGAGTCAAGGTGGGGTGTCAACTGTCTTGGAACGCAAGTCAATTTGTCATAAAAAATTGGTAGTAATTAATTTTGTCAAATTTCAAAATTGAAACGTTTATTATATAGATTTGTCTTAGCAAATTTTTAACTTGTGTTCCATTTTAGAAAATTATAAACTATAAGCCTTTGATAATGTAACATTTATTTATTTTAAATAATAATAATAAATATTTCACAATATTACATAAATTGATCTGACTTCGAGATAGGTAGCTCAAGCACCTGTATAACGGATATCAGAATCAACAGTGGGATTACAAATATATACATATAATACTTTTCTTTTAAATTTTATTACAAATAATAATAATATTTTCTTTATTGACATAAATCATTTACAAAATTAAGCTGTGAAACCCCTGGCTTCTGTGATAGGTATGCAAATGTGTTACAGAGACCAGTGCTCACTTCCGACCCTAGACATCATTAAATACAGTCACATAAAAAAAAACTAACCATAATTTAGGGTACATTTTAGTTGATAAAAAAGAGTACTTATATAAAAAAATGGTGGAAAATCTGTTTTATTGCGTGTGTGTATGTTGTGTATGTGTATATGCATGTGTGTGTGTGTGTGTTAATGTGAATGAGTGTGTAATGTGTATCTGTTAGTGCTTGTGTGTGTGTGTTTATGGGTGGATACTGTAGGTGGGTTAGGTACTGTGTTAATATCTTTTCTATAGCAACTTCTCTGTTTCATCATAATCCAATTCAAGTAACTAACTTTCAGTTTTTTGTTTTAGTTCAAACAACAAACGATACTCAAAAGTCCACTGGCTTAATAGACTGGTTTACACAGCGAGCTGCTGCCTAACTATTGCAACTATAGTAAAATAATAAAATAAATATGTAATAAAAACATTTTGTAACCAAAAACACACATTAACAGAAAGAAAAGTTCTTTGACTCCCACACTAAGCAGAGCCTGTCTCGTGGGTGTCAAATTCTATGATTTTCCGCTATGGCTAATTGTCTAAATTAAGACTAAAGTGACAAACTGACTGTAATTTTCAAAAAATCTAAATGTAATCAAAAATACTAAAATTTAAGTGATGGCTGTAAGCGCGTTAGTGAAGTAGTGTATGTGCATGTGTGTATGTGTATGTGTGTGTGTGGTGAGGAGGAGTTGGCTTTTGGGTAGCCCTATGATTTGAGTCTTGGGATCGAGCGACAGGAGGGTGTTGGGTCGCTGCCGTTCACTACCTATTAAGAGGCCTGTGTATATACAAGTACTAAGTACATAAATAATAGCTATTATTATTGTTTCTTGTTATTTATTTATTTATTTAATTAGAAACCAACATAAAATACATTTTGACAATACATAAGGGGTTAAATAATGGGGTATAAAGCTTAATGCATTTACAATTACAGGTGCAGAAAAATTGTAAAGAAAACAATATTTAGAAACGCATTTTACGTAGTGTGGCTGTTAGGCAGCCAATGATTTTTTAAAGCTGCGAATTTATATTTACATTATATTTATTATTTATTTATCATTTATATTTACTTCGTTGAAAATCTATTACACTTTCCCAGAAATGCTGAGACAAAAATAACGTTGGTTGGTAGGTATTTTTTCACCAGGTCGCCCACGGGATGTTCAATCAGTGTTCTATTATTTACCAATTTTATCATATTTTTTCTTGGAATCACGACAGGATAACATTCACTTACTTTTATTTACTTATGTTCCTTGTTTCTTCTTTGGATACCCAAGTTCATTAACCTTTAGACTGGTTTACATAATGCGAGATGTTGTCTAGTTCAGCTACTGTCTAGCTCGCTCGTGTGAGTTACTACATTGCAGCGGCTTGGTAGGCTGACTCGCACTCTTTAAGCATGTATTTTTTTGTGGCATACGATCCGTCTGATCGCCTGATGGTAAGCGAATCCCGCCGCGCCCATAGACACCCGCGACACCAGTGGAGTCACAAGTACGCTGATAACCTTTCCCCCGGATTGGGCCTCCGGTACCCACACTCACGCAGCGAAACACAGCACAGTGCTGCTTCACGCTTTTTTTCTGTGAGGCCATGGTATCATGCCCATTCATGCCGAAGCGTGGCTCTCCCACGGACAATTTCGTTGTCTCTTATCACATCGTACCTTTTTCTTTGCACCTACCCCTTGTCTTCCTTATCTTAGCGTGTAATTTACAGTTTTTTTTTACATTATAGCGGCTGGCTGGTGTGGGCTGGATGATAGTGGCCGAAAATCGGGAGCAGTGGCGTGCATTAGGGGAGACCTATGTCCAGCAGTGGACGAGTGTGGGTTGCTGATGATGATGATGATGATAGCGGACAAACGAGCAGACGGCACACCTGGTGGAGAGTGATCACCGCCGCCCATGGACATCTGCAACAGCTGAGGTATCACATATGCGTTGCCGGCTCTTAAGAAAGGATTTAACTCTTTTCTTGAAGGTCACCAGGTCGTATCTGTTCGGAAACACCACGGATGACAGCTAGTTCCACAGTTTTTCTGTGCGTGGTAGGATATGGCTTGAGAAACGCACTGTAGTCGATATAAATCTATCCAGGTGACGTGGATGGAATTTATGTTCTGACGTGATGTGCAGTAAAACATCACGTCAGATGAAAAACTGGAGCTGGAATAAGCTGCGTACAAACCGATCGCTTCAGAGCCAGCGGTACGCTAGGACCAGGATCCAGGAATCAAGCACTTACTCCTCTACTACTAGCACATGCCCTATGAAAGTTCATCATCATCATCATCATCAGCCTATCGCAGTCCACTGCTGGACGTAGGCCTCTCCAATTGTTCGCCACTGTGATCTATCCATGGCTTCTCGCATCCAGCTCTTGCCAGCCATCCTGCGCAGATCGTCCCCCCACCTAGCCAGAGGGCGCCCTACATTACGTTTGCCAAGACGCGGTCTCCACTCCAGAACCCGTTTACCCCATCGGCCTATGAAAGTTGTCTGCTAGAATCCCCATCACAAGATTCTATACCATTATCTGTAATGTCTAGTTTCTATGTGCAATAAAATGAGTGTACATAGGATACATAGGTATCAGCCTATATAACTGTCCCACTGCAGGGCAAAGGCTTCCATCATAGAAATCAAGTCATCGCTACTATGATAGTATTAGGCTTAAACACCACGCTTGCCTAATGCGGATTGGTGATCACAAACCCGAGCAATGTTCGAAAAATTCGAAACATACTTTTTGCTCTACTTGAGAATCGAACCCAGGACTCCGAGATCGCGGGCCGGTAATTAAACCACAAGACCAATAGGGCGCCTAAAGTTCTAAGCCAAAAAGTATCGTATTGTAAGTTAACGGACATAAGTACAGCTGATTATATTATAAAGGTATTTTTTTTATGCTAGAGGTGACAAACGAGCAAGCGAGTCACCTGATGGAAAGAAATCATCGCTGCCCATTAACATCCGCGAAATCAGAGAGATCGCTAACGCGTTGCCGGCCTTTTTAAAAAGGAGTACGCTCTTCTCTTGAAGGTCTCTAAGTCGTAGCCGTCGGGAAATGCTCCCATAGGTAAACTGTTCCACAAAACTGAGGTACGTGGTAGAAAAACACACAGTATTAGACCGCCATCCATCGAGATGATGAGGATGGAATGACAATCGCTTGCGTGTGGTTCTTAAAGGTATTTTCTTAAAGGCAAAAATTCTAGGGTAGATTTGGATCTCGGAATGCCATCAATCTTAATGATAGCAATCGTTTAAAATTAGCTTCTTAAATTGTTGGGATTGTTCGATCTTCAATTTTATTAATGGGAATCTCAACTTTTTGTTTCTATGTATTAATTCATTGAAATGCTTTGCATAATTGCCGCGTTTCTGATGTCCAAAAATAATCAGTTCAAGACAAAAAATATTTATGAATATCTTAAAATAATTTAATTAAAATATTTTGGCTTGAATGGGCTGGCTAGACCGGAGTAATACCACGGCCTCACAGAAAACCGGCGTGAAGCAGCGCTGTGCTGTGTTTCGCTGCGTGAGTGAGGGTACCGGAGGCCCAATCCGGAGAGAAGGGGGTTTAAAGGCTGGCAGCGCAGTTGTGACTCCACTGGTATTATATATTGCGGGTATCCATAGGTGGCGGCAATCGCTTACCATCAAGTGATCCATCTGCTCGTCTGCCACCTATCATCATCATCATTTCAGCTGCTATACATAGATATCATACAGATCGGGTAAACATCCAAGGGATTCCCGCGACCATCTCCAGATCGTCGGTCCAACTTTTTTTTTATGTTATAGGTTGCAGACGAGCAGACAGATCACCTGATGGTAAGCAATTGCCGCCGCCCGTGGACACCGGTGACACCAGGGGATTGGGCCTCCTGTACCCTCACTCACGGCAGCGAGTATCACTCCGGTCGAGTCAGCCCATTCATGCCGAAGCGTGGCTTCCCCACGGTTCTCCCAAATTGTGGGAGGCCGGACACGGCTTCGACCTCCTATACGCCTTCACATAAACAAATTGAATAAAATGTATCTTTGATGTAACATATTTTATGAATAATTAGCATGTTGGCAGAAATTTATATCGTTTGAACTTTTAAAGCTCCCTTGTATAGATTTTATCCAATTAGCCAATTTTGTAACCCCTTTTTCTGGGCTACCTCACCGGCCACTCGGTCTTAGAGCGAGAGACTATGTTCCCAGGGCGCCTATTTTAGGTGTGTGAAGGAAAACACTTTGATGCCTTATCAATTAGTTTAATATTAAGCCTTTACACTACAACCCGGAATACAAGTTGAACGCTTCAATTAAGTACATATTATACCTACACAGCTGTTAATTTTATATTACAAATACTAAATTAAATTAAGTTTAAGTTAGTTTAACAATGGATCCAGCTGGCGTGAATTACGACTCTGCTATTGCATATTATTGTGAGAATGCGTGTCTGACCTAGCTCAACAGAACTTCTGTGTTAGGTTTAAAAGATTGATCTAGGTAAGTATGGGACTCAACTTGTGATTGAGGTAACGCGACGCAGCCCTCCGGAAGCTTGTCCTTGGCATGTCCAGAATTGTCGTGCTAGAAACTCTGTTGTCCTCCAGCGTGGCCTGTTGGTTCTTTCCTTGGAAGCTCCCGTCGACTATGTAGCCCTCAACGAATCTAACTGGTCTCGGTTCTTGCCGGTACATAGGATGGTAATTAGGCGGTTGTAGCAGTGCAGATATAATTTAAGCAATCCTAGGTTTTATTTGGTAACTCACCAAGACACGCAGTGGCAGCAAACATTTTTTCACAACCCAAAGCCGCTGCTTATTAAACTATGCAAACGGAAGGAATTGTTCCCACAAATGGCCAATTTGCCGCTATTTGGCAAATATAATTGGCGGATGGGGCGGCATGGAATAGCTCTTTTTACTCGCCCGAGTGTAATTCCGAAGATTAATATACAAGCGACCCCATGAGATTATGAATTTTAGCTCGTAAGCCGCATTGTGTCGGTGTTTCGTTGTGATTATGTTTTGTTGGGTTTGTGAAGTACAGTTGATATTGAGCGTTGAAGCGTAGAGATTGGTTTGGTTCAACGTTTTATCGGCATAATAAACTGTTTTGTATAACTGTCGTTATACAAAACATGGGCCGTGTGGTCCCCGGCAGAGTAGAATAGGCCACCCTCACTCTTACCGAGGTGTCGTAAAAGGCGACTAAGGTAAAGCTGCTGGCATGATCATCAGCACCCAGAGAAGGAAAACTCTGCATTTATATCAAAACCCTCGCCAACCCGTCTGCCAAGCGTGGTGAGTATGGCAATTACCCCTCATGTGATTGAGGGAGGCCCGTGCCCCAGCAGTGGGGACTTAAATGGGCTGATGATGATGATGATGTATAACTGTCGTTATATAATGTTTTTGTATCTATATATAAAAATATTATTTGACTGCCTCGTTGGTGCAGTGGGTTGTGCGTCGCACATTAAAGCGACGGCTGCGCTTGGGGTCCCGGGTTCGATCCCCAGGTCGGGCCATAATTTGTACTTGAGCTTTTCTGTTAAGAAAAGTTGTGCGGTATTGTACCCCCGTGCCTCGGAAAGCACGTTAAGCCAATGGTCCTGCCAGATCCCTCTCTGGTCGTGTCACACTGGTGTCCTATCGGATTATGAGGGCAAGAGAATAGAGAGTGCATTTGTGTTTGCGCACACACTTGAGCACTTAGCTTAGCTTAGCTTAGCTTAGCGCCTTAGCCGAAATCGGTTGGAGGATATTATTATTATTATGTATGTCAGTAGTCCATAGCCACGGGCAATTATGTCCCGGACTTTTGAAAGGCGTGCGTGGGGCCGAAGCCAACACGAAGGGGCCCGTTCAATTGAAAGTTTTACTATAATGTGATGTAAAAGTATTAGTCAATGAATGTTTGCTTCTTTTTGATATGATAGCTGTATGACGATTAATCTATTCATAAGTACTACAACTACTGCTGACCAGAGACACTCGTAACACTTAGAGTTCATTGACCTACGCACTAGGCAGATATCGTATCGTGTCTCTCCCGCATACGTTCCGAATAGTCTGTCTCTGTCTCACGCTGAATCCCACCGAGATAAGTGTACAGGTGAGTGAGTGAGGGTACTGGAGGCCGAATCCGGGGAAACCCCCTTTTCCGATTGACCCCCTTGAAGGTTGGCAGCGCACTTGTGACTCTACTGGTGTCGCGGGTGTCTATGGGCGGCGGCAATCGCTTACCATCAGGCGATTCGTCTGCTCACCTGCCACCTATCACATAAAAGAAAACCCGTACATGTATTGTGCATAGCCTATTTAACATCTGATGTAAACCACCGCCCTCAAGGAAGACCTCAGATGCTCTGGAAAGACGGCGCGAAGAGGGTTTGCTGGCTCAATAAGGAAGCAAAAAGCTCAATGCCGAAAAAAAAATACTGAAGGAGGCCTACACTCAAGTAGTTGAAACAGGCTAAAGAAGAAATAGTAAACCACCGTTCTGTGTCTATATGTTCTGTGGTGAAAGAAGGGAAAGGATTATTTAGGTATTTAAAATGGACCACTGTCAACTTCCTTAGGTCATGACCTAATATTGTCATCAAAACCGCGACTGGAGACATAAAACGGTCATATCACAAGCTATGCCCGATCCTGCCTTCTGATCAAGCCCAAGAACATTGAAGAAATCAAAATTGGAATTCTCCAGAATCTCCAAGGCTGGGGGCATGTTTGTGCAAGAACGCCATCTAGCGCGTAATTCGACAACAACGGTGTCATTGGGTTCTAAAGCAACTGACACATCAAACTATAGGAAGCCTGCAGTTCCACAATCAACCACAGGATGGCGCTGGGGAGCATCGACCGGTCTCCATGGACGATGAGCCGCAGGAGCCGTCACTTCATTCTCGACAGCGCCCAGACTCGTTATCTATTCATCTTTTAAGCATCATTTTTTTATAAACCTGTAAATTAAGCAATAAATGTTGTAGTATCTTCAATTCAATAAATCATTCATTGAACCACCCCTTAAGAAACCACCCTGGGAGAATAGGCAGGATAGAGGTCAGGCCAGATAACGAACAAAACTGGTTATACCATGGTATAACTGAATATTTCTATCTCGGCGTCACTTTAAAGTTCGAAATTAATCTGACACTCAAAGAGACTCCAAGTGTGAGAGCCGTCGCTCGTGGTGCCACTCTATTTGTTAAATTTGGCAGCTCATTCAAGATTCAGGTTTAATATTGGTCTTTATATATAAAATTGCCGTTTTGTATGGCGATTTTCTTAGAAGTTGTATTTTCCATACTAACTTTTTTCAATTTGTAAAGTTACTATTAATTCTCCATAATTATCTGTGCTTTAATTGACGTTTAGTAAATGCAAGATAGTTTTGCAGAATTTTGTTTTTTAATTAACAACGGTAATTTGCTTGAAACTATAATACGGTATTTGGCTTTTTTTATTTATGTACTCAAAAGACCTCTCAATGATAGGAACATCGTTGTTAGAATTACTTGATTCTCATTTAAACTACCTGAGATATCACAACTTTGAAATCACATTATTTTGGACAAACCTAAAAGCTCTATACAAATAGCTACTAAGATGTGACGTCACATCTAAGTATTTTGTATGCATTGCATTTGAATTTTGTATGGTATCTAAGTATTTTCTATGCATTAGCATTTGAATTTTGTATATATCTAATGTTTCGTTTATGTCAATGGTTCTATTTTAATAGTTGGTGCAAATTGTATGGGTTATTTCAATGGTATAATTATTTTTAAATAATTTCATACTTTTCAAATGAACCTGCCCATGAATCTTTGAATGACCATAAAATCGGCTAGACGCTATATTTTTAATTGTACGCTATATTATATTTTGATAAAATGTTTATATTTTGTGAAATCTCAAGATAGATAGAGACTCTTTATTGCACAACATATAAAACTTAAAAGCTAGGTATACAGAGATATAATGTACAATTTAGGCGGTCTTATCAGCTGGGAGTGATCTCTACCAGACAACCTTCAGTTAAAGGACATTAATCAAGCTTAGTCAAATACCCTATTGTTATTCATAATTATTACCGAGTCTTTTTGAAGATACATTTTCAGTGTCAGCTCGAAGTGAAAAAATAAGTATAGAAGGTAAGGGAAAAAAGAACATAGCTCTTTCCTACCGCCTTTGCAACCTGAGCGACTTGAAAATTATGGACTCGCCGTGTCATTGTAAACGTGTAGACGGACAACATGTGATCTTATAATTCATGGTTCATTTGGGCTCAAAAGCAAAATTATTATTGGGATTGATGGTTTATGTCATAAATTAAGAAATATGTGTAATGATTTAATTAAGCTTTACATGAGCAGTGTGTCGAGCTCCTGTGAATCGGACGGGGGGAGCTGGGGGTACCTCGAGGAAATACTAAATATCAGCTTGACCCATTTGACGTCTTGTAGAGACGAGCTGTCCGGATTGTCGGGGATTCCGATCTCACGGACAAATTGGAGTCGTTGGAGTCGCGAAGAGATTTTGGCTCTCTTTGCCTCTTCTATAGGCTCTTCCATGGAGAGTGCTCTTTGGAGCTGTTTAATATCATACCAGGGTCACCATTCTACAATCGCACGACTAGACGCCGCGGCAAACTTCACCAATACTACCTGGAACCAATCCCTTCCAGAACTCTTCGTTTCCGGCGCTCCTTTTTTCCGCGCTCGTGCAAACTCTGGAATGACCTTCCAGCCGCGGTGTTCCCTGATCGCTATGACATGTCCTTTTTTAAACGAGGTTTGAAAAGAGTTCTTCTCTCACGGTAGGCAGCGGCATGACTGTGCTCCGGCATTGTTGATGTCTATGAGCGGCGGTTACCGTTTACCATCAGATGGGCCGCAAGCTCGTCTACCTACTATAAGCAATAAAAAATAAAAAAAAATACCCTAATTACATGTGTTTTTGTAAGTCGCTTAGCGACTTGTTGATCTGTGCATGCCGTGGAAGCCTTTATGTAAGGCAAAACATATAACATGTAGATATAAAAATAAGATTGTCCAAGTAAGGTATGCTTTGTTGGTTGTCCTTAAATACATAAATAAGAAGTTACGGAACTCTAAAAATGAAATCCTTTCACAGTTCGGTTTTTCTGTAAGAGACATTTTAAATATTCCTTAGTTATAATTCAAACGCAATTTGGCAAAAGAGCAGGATGATAACTCTGGCGGCCATCTTGGTATAATCTGTGTTAAATCAAGCAGCGCCTGGAGCCTAGCTATATCTAGACTTTAAGATTAGTGCTGTTATTAGACTTCAAAGTAGACAAGTTCAGGTTAGATTTAACATATTCGTCTGGCCTTTATTAATAACCTGAACTTACCAGCGAATATATTTGTTTTTATTCACGTCGAGAGTAATCTAATGTCTGTTTGTACATTTATTTAAAATATAGCCTCATGGAAAACTAGCTTGAAGTTTCACCTGCTCTGATTTTTTTTATGCAATAGGATGTCAGACGAGCAGACGGATCACCTGGTGGTAAGTGATTGCCGCCGCCCATGGACACCTGCAACACCACTGCAGTTACAAGTGCGCTACCAACCTTTAAACCTTCCTCCAGATTAGGCCTCCGGTGCACTCACTCACGCAGCAAAACACAGCACAGTGCACAGCACTTCTGCTCGTCTGCCTCCTATATCATAAAAAAAAATTGTGCTTTTCCGTAAGGGGTGATGCACTTAGATATATTAATATTTTTGTAATAATTATCTCGTAATTGTGTACTAATTGTTGAGAAGCCAAATAATTGAATGAATAAACTTCGCCTTAAACTATAAAATTATGATAATGAGTATAAAAATACTAAAATGATCGAAGGCAAAGTCACGTGCGTGGCTTGTATAGGAATAATGAGCGAGCACCTATCCAGATATTTAATATGTGTCTGAAGCTCCATATATATCATTGGTGAGTGTGTTATGAATTATTTAATATCTTCCCTCTGTGGCAGTTTCTTGCTGTTCTTAGGAGATTGATTGCGTATATCTGTTATTATTGCTCATTTTTTCATATTAGGTTTTTGTTACAACTGTGGATAGTTTTTTGACTTCCAAATATTTATATTCACCATCAGCCCATTTAAGTCCCCACTGCTGGGGCACGGACCTCCCTCAATCACATGAGGGGTAATTGCCATACTCACCACGCCTGGCAGACGGGTTGGCGAGGGTTTTGATATAAATGCAGAGTTTTCCTTCTCTGGGTGCTGATGATCATGCCAGCTAGCTTTTCCTTAGTCGCCTTTTACGGCACCTCGGTAAGAGTGAGGGTGGCCTATTCTACTCTGGCGGGGACCACACGGCATTCTACTCTGCCGGGGACCACACGGCATACTTATATTCACATAACAACATAATTTTATTTTATTTATTATTGGCAACACAACAGACATAAGTCGGTAAAGAATACAATGGTGACATTAGACACTTAGAACTAGGCTTATATCCTAATGAGTTTGCACATTATAATTTAACATTGCTTTTAATATTATTAAAGTTAATTAAAAAAGAAAAAATATGTATGCATTGTGATTCTTGTTAATAAATTTCATTACATCATCATCATCAGCCCATTTAAGTCCCCACTGCTGGGGCACGGGCCTCCCTCAATCACATGAGGAGTAATTGACATACTCACCACGCTTGGCAGACGGGTTGGCGAGGGTTTTGAACTAAATGCAGAGTTTCCTTCTCTGGGTGCTGATGATTATGCCAGCCTTTACTTAGTCGCCTTTACGACACCTCGGTAAGAGTGAGGTTTAAAGAATACAATGGTTACATTAGACACTTAGAACTAGGCTTATATCCTAATTAGTATTTGCACATTATAATTTAATATTGCTTTTAATATTATTAAAGTTAATTAAAAAAGAAAAAATATGTATGCAATTGTGATTCTTGTTAATAAATTTCATTACATCATCATCATTAGCCCATTTAAGTCCCCACTGCTGGGGCACGGGCCTCCCTCAATCACATGAGGTGTAATTGACATACTCACCACGCTTGGCAGCTTTACCTTAGTCGCCTTTTACGACACCTCGGTAAGAGTGAGGTTGGCCTATTCTACTCTGCCGGGGACCACACGGCATATTCATACATTACATTTCATTACATATTCGAGTTTATTAACTATATAATGTTTTTATTATTTAAGATGTGACTTCAGAAAGCCTCAGCTGAATGCATCTATAATTGACTTCTTGAAACGACTGAAACCAGCCCTAAATAGATCAATGTCATGCTCGACTGCTAATTTGTTATATATACGGCACATTTTAGCCTAGTGGATTGTTAAATGATAATACATAATTATCTATTGTAACGTTATTTTATAGTGGTTCAGTATATTGGCTCTCCTCAGCTTGATGGTAAGCAAGAGAAGAGCCCAAGTTGCAATTACAACGAAAGCGATGTTAAGGCCTCATTTTCGTTGGCACCGCCATACTGGCCAGCGAGATGCTTCTTCACGCTTCGTTTGAAAGAATCCATATTGAAGGAAGAAGGCAATACATGCGTCGGCAACGAGTTGCATTTCTTGATGGTGTGGTAAAATATGATCAGCCAAATTATTTTTGAGTAATTATTAAATTTTAGTAATTAAGTTGAGTCCAGAAGTAAACTGAGATAGTTTGATGATAATGAGGAATATAGTAAAGAAATGTTTACTCCAATTACTATAATATATTAAACTTAATACGATTTGTAACTACTTTGATATGTTTTAAATTGGTTTTGTACCAACAAAACTGTATAAATTATCCCTGCTCGCTACCTCCGGACCAACCAAAGGTTGCTGGTTCGACCCTGCACGGTAAAAATATCTGTATGTATGAACTGTCTGTATGTTATATATGTTTTACAAAAGAAAAGTATCTAATACCTAACACGGTTGCTTGAGCTACATACCGATGTAGGGGTTCTACCGATAACCCCTTTTTGTAATTAAATAAAAAATAAATTACGCTCTCGTAGCATTGGTCGACTCTTTCCACCTTATTATAAATCGCGATCTAAACTTTATACCGTACTAAAGCTAATGTCATCCCGTTCCAACACGCAATGTGAAAAGGGGCTGACACGAGTTTTGTTCCAGGACTATCCTTAGTTCCGAATTTGTAATAAGGGGAGTAAGCAACAGGTTTAGTGCGACAACCATAATAACACCGTGCGTTGATCTCTTTTTAGTGTTGCTACGGATGCGTCTACGCATCGCTACGGTTTTGCTACGACATGTGCTACGAATAACCGTAGTACAATACAACTACTTTGGGTATTTTAATGTTTTACATTTCTGTTCATATTACTCTAACACAACTTAATATTAACAGTATGATAATATGTATGTATTTACGTATTATATTTTTAATTCCACTGTTGATTGATATCCGTTACACAAAGCTTAAAACTGATTAGTACGGAGTCAGGTTACCGTAAAAATATTGTGTAAATTTATTTATTTATGTTTTTTTTAAAAGAAACTTACTTTGTCTTATGTTTGTTTGTAAAAATTTTTTCTAAGTTAAAATAGCATTAATCCCAAACAAATTCATTTCCCATAAAACTATCTGTTACGACTATTTGGTACCTATTTAAGTTTTATTTTTTGCCTATCCTTGTTAACCCTAGTACACGTAATCATTAATTATGCAAGCTTATTATCTTTAGCTCGTCCATAGAGTTGCTGAATTTGTATTATGTAACTATGATAGAACCAACAAAGCTTAAAACAATCAGATTTTCAAACAAACATACCTCTAAATCAAAGCTTTAACAACAAGCATAAAATGTTATCGTAAATTTCATTTGACATTTAATATTTCAGTTTTTATTTGTTTGGGTAAAAACTAAGCCAATATCGACTCAATTTGAAATGAGTTTGAACAATAGCCGACCCTTTGAATTATTGCAGGTTTTGAAAAGCTGGGAATAAAATATTATTTGTTGTCAGACTAGTGGCCCGTCCTCACTTCATTTCGGGACATTAGTTCCACATTTTACCAATAGATGGCGGTGGACGTCAATTACATTGCGCAAGTGTTTCGCCAAAGTTTAGCTATAAGCCTTTTCATTATATATAGAATTTACCTCTTTATAAATAGTATTAGTATTATTGTAAGGGCACATTGCTCGCTAATTGCTCTTTTTAACTAACTCCAATTTAGAATTTAAAATTATAATCATTTTTTTTTTTGAGTTAAGTGACGCGCAAGGACAGTTGAGTTAATGTAATAGGTGGCAGACGAGCTGGCAGGTCATCTGATGGTAAACGATTGCCGCCGCCCATGGACTCCCGCGACACTGATGGAGTCACAAGTGCGCTGCCAACCTTTAAAACCCCCTTTCCCCCGGAATTGGCCTCCGATACCTAAACTCACGCAGCGAAACATAGCACAGTGCTGCTTCACGCCGGTTTTCTGTGAGGCCGTGGTATTACTCCGGTTGAGCCAGCCCCTTCATGCCGAAGCGTGGTTCTCCCACGGTTTCTGTACAATATATTATTCTGTATTTTCAACACTGATATTTTGTATCAAGTGAGTTGTTACGTAGATAACTTGCCTTGAACTTAATCTTTAAGTCTTTTAAACTCGAATCATTTTGGCAGAACTCGTACATCGATAAAACGCTTATGTTTGATCGAGTGATTCCGACATCTATGTGACTCTGACTAACATTCTAAATCACGATTCGACCAAGCTCAATCCGAGAATATTCTCATGGTATAACGCTATACGTAGGGCAGCGTTATATCACAGATGAGCAGATCAGGCCACAGTTGAGTCACAAATGTATGAATAGAGATGTGTACTTTATAAAATCTTTTACTAGTGATGATATCACTACGCACGGGGACTACAGCGTGGGCTGCGCAGGCACGCGGGACGAAGACGAAGGATATACACGCGCGCGCGCACCCGCCCCCCCCCCCGGACAGACCTCACCGATCACGGAACCGCGCGCACGTCTTACTTGTTGCTTAAGCTCACTTTTTTTGGTCTTAATATACCTAGTTTTACAGTCCACGTCTTTTACTTATCACCTCAAGAAAACGTAGGCTCCAAAGCACACTGCAGAGTACTACGCCAACATTTCCCAAAATTGCAAGAATAAGCCTATTATCATGGTGTTTTAAATTCGGCCCTAACTTTTTTTTTTTACTGTAGATAGGTAAGCGTTTGACCATATTTCACCTGATGGTAGGTAAGTGATAATATGGTTTAAGATGTAGCACGATTACCTAGAAGATACCTATTCACTCGCGCTTTGAAAACCCTAAATTGTAGCCACTAGGGAACACCCCCTCAGGCAACTGATTCCACTGTTTCGCAGTACGAATAAGAAAACAGGATTCAAACCTCTTTGTGCGGACTTTTGGTATTTCTACCATGTACCGGTGTCGATTGAGGGTGTGCCTGGTGGAGTAGTGGAAGAACGGAGATGCTCCAATAGCATTGTACAGTTCCGTGGCGTAACTTCCAGCTTATTAACAAGAGCACCTCAAAGCTGTCACTCCGAAGCCTGGGGCAAGCTTGGAACATAAACCCGGATTCAGGAAGTCGGGTAATTACAATGAAGCAGCTACCGTCTGACTTTTGCAACCCTTAAGCCAGGGGACTCAGACATACTGGATCACAGTTACACTTTCAGAATCATTATCTCGAACATTCTAAGAGTATAATTTATCAAGACGGGAATTAACACGATAACTATTATGTGATACAACATTGTGTACTCACATATTTTGCTCGACGTTTCGGCTACGTTACAGCAGCCGTGGTCACGAGCGGACTGCCGGAGCACGGCGTCGTCTGCTGGGGCCGGGCTGTGAATCTTCGGACACCCTCACATTTTTTGGTATTAGTTCGCCACTAGATGAATTGTCAGTGAAACTACTCCGACACTACACTAACAGTATCGGTGTTTGTTTGCGTTAGTAACGGCCTAGCACGGGGTTTGCACTTGTTAATTACTGGATTCCATGTTGATGATATTTTAAATCCATCCTCCCCATTGAAAGTCTTATACTTCTTGATCTCAATCGCTTCACGTACTATCCTGGTATGATAATGACTATCGGTGGAGAGGATTTTGGGTCATGTAGTTCCATCCAATGATTAACTCCCATTCCTATTAGATGTTCTGCTATCGCCGATTTATTTGCTTGTATTCTAAGAGTATATATTGCACTTAAAAAATTGTCGACAGTTTTCGGGTGGGACTCAACCCACGATCTTTTGCTAACCGCTAACTGCTTTACCGACTAAGCTACCGGAGACCTTGGTAAGTCGACGAATTTTGTAAGTGTTTTTTTCTTCGCCGTAAGCCCACGATAGTTTCATCAATATTATAGGTATGTACCTAAAAATATCCAGTGAAAATATGGTTAGAAATATTTTACCTCCAGTTAAGATGAGATTGCTTAATGTAAATGTATTTTAATTTATATGAAAAATAATTAAAGTGTTTCATTTACTTAAGAATATGCAAAAAATTGCTATACCCAAATAAAATTTTTGTTTGGTTAATAGGCTAACGCTTTACAACAATCGCACCTGATGGAAAGCGACGATGAGGTCTAGAATGATACGCGTTTGCCTAAAAGATGCCTGTTTAGTCTTGCCTTAAAGATGTCTAGATAATAGTGGTCAGGAAAGACAGATCTCGGCAGCGAGTTGCATTCCTTAGCCGTCCGCATTATAAATGTGGAAGCGAATCGCTTCGTGCGGATAAGGGGTAGTTCCACTTAAGGATGAAAGCCCTTGCCGCGCCTTATCGTCCGGTGATGGGATGGGCTTGGGGGGATCAAATGTAGAACCTCCCCGAAATGAATCCGATATAAAACCGAGAGGCATGCCACACGTCGACGGTGGTACAGGCTCTGCAGGCCAGCTTCGGAGAATGCGTCATCACCGCCTCTTTGCACGTCGCTCTATTGAGTCCAGAGCGTATTAATACCGGGCAGAACCATCCCAGAGGTGATGGCAACATATTCTAAGAGTATGCCTAAGTAAGTATGTAAGAAGTTAAAAAACACAGTGTATGTTCCCTTTTAAGATTTATTACTGAGGTTAGCAACGTAAGAATCTTTCGTTTATATATTATGCAAACCCCAACCGTTCTGAGGTCATTAAACTGCCGAGTTACATTGTACTCGTATTACCCATACACCCCCATGGGTGTCGTACAAAGCGACTTAGGAAACGAGAAGAGTTGCTAATTACTTAGAACTATAGAATGCGTATATATGCTTCCTATCTTGTATAACTAGTGACCTGCCCCGGCTTCGCACGGGTGATATATTATTCATGTATTATATTTATTATACATAAAAACCTTTTTTTTAAGTGATAGCTGGCAGACGAGTAGACGGATCACCTGGTCCGCCAATAGACACCCGCGATACCAGTGGAGTCGCTAAGTGCGCTGCTGCTGCTGACAACATTTAAACCCCCCTTTCTCCCGGAGTCGGCCTCCGGTACCCTCACTCACGCAACGAAATACAGCAAATGCTGCTTCACACCGGTTTTCTGTGAGGCCGTGGTATCACTCTGGTCGAGCCGGCCCATTCACGCCGAAACGTGGCTCTCCGACGGTCTTTACAAAATCACACATTTTGTTTCGCTTTTACCCTCAATAAGCGATTGTCATTTAGTAGCTTGCACCATGGGAGAGCCACGTTTCATTCCTTACCAGATCTCCCGAATCCTGGATCATGGTCCAACCGTACCCCGCACACCGAAGCGATAGCTTTGGACGCAACTGGGATTTAATTGCTATGTTGAGGACTTGTCTTCGTGTTTCTACGAGTAGGAGACTTAAATAGGAAAACGACTCTGCATTCACTTTGCCCTGTGTGTCATAAAAAAAACAGTACAAAATTTTACCTATAATGCCGAAGGCTACGACTTAGGGACCTTTAAGAGAAGCGCGTACACTTTTTAAAAAGGCCGGCAACACATTAGCATTTCATTCAATCATTTCATTCGTCGCATCCATGGGTGGTGTTGATTTCTTTCCATCAGGTGACCTATTTTTTTTGTTGTCACAGGGGAAATGCTGCCGGCCCCAGGTGCAATGGGGCGACGTCTTTATGCATACCCGTCTACTGGGGGGCGGATGGGTTATGTGGGGCTATGCGTCTGGCAAGCTTCTCCTGACGAGATACTGTCCAGAGGCATACCCACCAGAATCACCTGCGACGCTCCCTCATCGCCTGAGTCGGGAGGGGACAAGCACACCGGCTCAGAAACCTCTCTTCATATCCCTCCCCAGGCGGAGGCCCGCTTATAACACGGGCTTGACACTACCTCCCTCAGACGAGCTGGAGGGGGCGGTAAGGACAGCCGAGAGCACCGAACCGTCCCCACCGAGCTGTGGGTGGTGCTTGTGCAATGCCGGCGCCGGTGCACCACGCGCCCTCTGGCTTCTCCCACGGGTAGGAGGGAAACGAGCATCTGTTCGTCGTCTCCTTCCTCTACTTGCCCTTCTTCGAGCGTCTGCATGAGGGTCCTCCTCTCGCAGTCGCTCAGCTGCCTCCTTCTGCGACATTTACATCTGGTGACCTGCTTGCTCGTTTATCGCCACAAGCATAAAAAAACCAAACGCTTATAACTTGCACACTCTTTTGCTTGAGCGTAATCAAAACTTGTTATGATTTACTTTTGTAATTTAACCCTAAATTTCTGTAATCAAGCATGAGTTATGGTAAAAGTGTTATTAAATTTGAAATATTTACTTCAGCTATCACTGTGTGACGGATGATGGGTTCAATGAATTTTAGACTTTGTGGAAATTTTCAATTTTAAGTGCAAATATAATAATAATATTTATTTATTTCCGACAACTTAGCCTTCTTGTGTTAGTAACAATGTCTCAATCTATGTTAGTAATTTATAATTAACTTAGACCTACAAACATTGTGAATATGCTACATAATAGGGCAGACGTGTTGCCTGCTCGCAATGACTTTCAGGATACAGGATGTTTAGTCGGCTGTTAAAATATGTTCATTATATACACTTTCATTGTAACTTTAGTTTTGTTTTCAATTTTGCATACCCTACTATCTTACGTTCTTTTAGGAGACAAACAAGCAAGCGAGTCACCTGATTGTAAGTAATCACTACCGCTTTTGCCTTTTAGTTAAAAAGCCTTTTGCCTACCAACGTCAGAAAAAGAAAAAGTTAAATACGGTCAGCATCAAAAGTGGCTTAACACTTTAGTACCATGTCAAAGTAAATGTTCAGCCTATCACAGTGAGATTCCAAGGTGTTCGTAAAAATGTTACTTCGACATGGTACTGCAGCGCACTTGTGACTTCACTGGTGTCGCGGGTGTCCATGGGCGACGGCAATCAGGTGATCCGTCTGCTCGTGTGCCACCTACCACATGAAAAAATCACCACGCTTACCTAATATTGTTTCGTGATCAAAAACCTGAGCTATGTTCGAAAAATTGGAAACATAGGTCGACCCTGGACCCAGAAATCACGTCACGTACTTAAGTGCTTTAAGTACCGGGACGTGATTATTTTTCCCCAGGGGAATCCGTCATGGCCGTCACCTTGCTACATGTGGGGAGCAAGGTGGTGTGTGGGACTCAAACCCTAACTAAAACCCCTGGGGTGTCCACACAGGACACGGGACTAGACCGTACCGCTAATCACGTTCGCCGCTTCACCCCAATCTGGCGCAATACAGCCCTTCGACGCTGTTCGACCTACCAGGAGACCCGGTGAGGTCGTCCCCGGCGGAGTCATACGCTGAGTAAGCCATTCCCCAGCAGTGGGTACACCTACGTACTCCGAAAGCCCGTTTAGTCGCCTCTTACGACAGGCTGGGAAAACCTTGGCTATATTCTTAAACGCCCCTAGCCACAAGGCGCTATTTTATTTTATTTTTATTTTTATTTTATTTTATTTTATTAGAGACAACAAACAGTTATACATTAAAAGCTTAGGACAAGATACATTACAATTACATGATAATTAAATGCATAACCAACAACGTTATCCACAAGTTAATTATAAACAACAAGTGTTAGGTTACCCTTTAAAAGTCGCTAAACGAGGTTTAAAAATATTATGTGAAAAAAAAAAGATAGAAAATTTATGTTTTAAGAGCATCTATGGCTAGTTTCCTGAAAACACCAGGGCTTATAGAAAAATCTAGTTCATTAAAATGAGTGTTAAATATACTTGACAAACGAATAAGAGGGGCCCGTTCGCCGGCGCACGTTCTGCACTTTTCGGTGAAGAACGTGCGGCAAACTCGTCTGTTAGAATAATTTCTAGACACTGTGAATTGGATCTGATTAAAAATATCGATACAGTCAATCTTTCCTCTGAGTATATTATATAGAAACATAATCTATAAAGCACTAGACCAACTGGACGTCAAGCACAACCAAACACTATACAAAAATATTTACCACAATGTCAGGACATTACAGGAATCGAAAATGCGTATAATTTCTCCTGAAATTCTCCCATTAATTATATTAAGGCAAAGTTTTGTCTTAAGTTAAATAATGGTGTAAATCTGCGTGTTATCCCGAGGGTGCTGACTGGATAAAGTCTGTTGTTTGGTTTGCTTGGATTATGTTTCAACTTGAGACTCACGGCTGACTTGGAGGGGCGAGCTCATGCATCCTATGGCAGGTAAAGTTCATCGTTTGCTTAAGCTTCTAAGATAATCTTCATAGATGAGATTCTAACATCACTAGTTATAGGTCTAGCTGTCTACACACATCAAGTGCGATTCGGACTCGCCCACGAAGGGTTCCGTAGCAGCAAGTAAGTTATATGGAAGGTAAGTTGAGGTTTACGGTTTATAACGTAAAAAAAACTTACTAAATCTAGTTCAAACCGATTTTCGTTGTTAGTTTTGATGGCAATGTTTATCATATATTTTTTTTATTTTTATAATTTTTTTGATTATATAAGTATCAGGGGGGAAGGGGACACACACACACATTATAGCACTTTAGGAGCGGCTCTTGCGCAAAGTATTAAGTTTAGAAAAAAATTATATTAGAAACCTCATTTTTAAAGACCTATCCATAGCCCCTACATGTATGGGTTTGAAGAAAAAAAAATTGAGTTTCAGTTATAGAAAATACAAAAAAAAAGCAAAATCTTTAGGGGGTCCCTATGCCCCTAAAGATTTTGCTTTTTTTTGTATTTTTGTGTAAAAATCGTAATGCGGTTAACAAAATACATCTATTCACCAAGTTTCAATAATAAAGTTCTTTTAGTTTCGGAAAAAAAGTGGCTGTGACATACAGACGGACAGATGGACAGACATGACGAATCTATAAGGGTTCCGCTTTTTGCCATTTGGCTACGGAACCCTAAACACGTACAAACGTAACCTGGCATACGACAAACAAAATTGCACATTAATATTTACCTATGAATTTAATACATAATAAGACATATTATATAAACTATCTTCTTCTTAAAGTGCCTCTCCGACTAGCGAAGGTTGGCCGTCAATCTAGCATATTCTTCTCGGTCTCTAGCGAGGCGAAACAGCTCGGCGGCGCTCTCGATCCCAGTCCAGTCGACGATAGCGACGACGGCTAGTGTGCCAACAGGTGATCTGTCTGCTAATCTGCCAACTAGCACAAAAAAATGTTTATTTTGCCATGAAAGTTTAAAACAACACAAGATCGTCGAAGTCCTCGTATGATGACGTTGTCGTCTGTATGTCTCACAAGTTCTTCGAGCCTTTAATTTACGGTTGATGGCAAGCGAGGCTCAAATAACTAAGTGCCGTATATGTAATTTATTACAGCGTATCCCTTTAATCTTTGTCATAAGTTTTTCTTGACCCAAATTTAAGTTGGCCCCTTAATTTTCTTAAGAGCCCTTCTAGGGATCAGTGGCGCTGCCACAGGTTTTTTATTGATTGTAATTAAATTAAGGTAAAGTAATTAATTATTTTTTTTGTGCAATCTATCTTCTATCTAAAGAGGTAACGCCTCGGCTGGTGACTGACTGACTGATCTATCAACGCACAGCCGAAACTACTGAAGCAAAAATCATGAAAATTGGAACATAAGTAGTTTTTATTATATAGGCAAGCACTAAGAAGGGGTTGAATTTTTGAAAATTCAACCCCTAAAAGAGTAAAAGGGGGTTTATGTTAGAATGAAAGTCTGTCATTTTTGATGTTACAGATCTGAAAATTCGGATTAAGTTTATTTATCAAAAATAGAAACTTTCCGGTTTTATCCTTTTTTTTAATTCAACCCCCAAAGGGGTGAAATGAGGGTAAACAAATTGTATGGAACATTAGTAAGTGTTAAAGCTAGAGGCATGATAATTGGTATTTGTGCCCATCATACAAGTTTAACAAAAGCAATTTGGGCATGTTTTTTTCTGCGACCCCTAACGGGGTAAAATGGGTGTTGAAACTTTGTATGGGAGATTCGTCATATTTAATGCTAGAATCGTAAAGATTAGTATTTGGACTGTTCATACAAAATTAATATCAGTACTTTCAGCATAGGTATATTATATTCAGCCCCCTAAAAAGGGTGAACGGGGGTTAAAACGTCGTATGGTTATTTTAAAAACTAGAGTCATGAAAATTGATATTTGGGCGTTTAAAATAAATTAAATATTCAGCACTTTTTTATTCAACCCCTAAAAGAGTGAAAGGGGGTTAAAACGCCTTATAAGAAAGAAAGAAAGTAAGAAAATATTTATTATTATAGACATCACAACACAGAAATTATAGCAGTTGTAAACAGAATACAATTTGGCACAAACAGAAAACAAAACATAAAACAATTAAAAATACATATAAATAAAACAGAGGAAAAAAAACTATATTCAATCATGTCCAGAAAGTGCCAAATGAATATTAAGATGTGTTATGACCTCTAGTATAAATGGCCCTCACTCAGCTTTGTTACAGCCCAGACAAAGGCCATGACGCTGGTTTTCAGTGAGACCAGCTGAATGAGTGCCACGGACGCTTGTCTAGTGTATATATAGTGCATAGTGTATTTATTATAGAAGTTAGAAGACGTATAGACGTATAGAAGTTTCGTTATTTTTCAAGCTAGAGTTACGAAAAATGATATTTGGTGTTTATATATAAATTAAAATATCTGGCATATTTTATTCAACTCCTGAAGGAGTGAAATGGGGTTAAAACGTCATATGAAACATACGTAGGGCTAAGACTACGTTTGGCGAATCTTTTATACGACTTTGAAATCTATGCAAACGTCATGAAAATTTATGCAAAATTAATGAAAGGCATTTCAGTGTTTTCATTCAGCCCATAAATAAGTCAACGGTGATTATACGTCATATGGACAATTCGTTATATTTAATGCTAGAGTCATAAAAATGTGTTTAAGAACTTTCATCATTTTTTTGTTCAACCCCTGAATTGGCTCAACGGGGCTTAAAAGGTAATTTTTATGTAACAGATGGCTGATGAACAGACTGATCACCTGATGGTAAGCGGTTGCCGTCGTAACCTCATTTAATTCACGGAGGGCGTTTCGATCGCCGTCCGCCTTTTTAAAGGTCCACGTCTCAACATATAAAAATATTGGAAAAACAAAAGAGTTGATGAGTCTCAGTTAAAGACCTACCTACTTACCTATAATCTCAGAATTAGTTAATTACAAATTAAGTTTCCAAATAAAAATACAGCTCTAAATGTTTTATTTTAAAACTAAATTACCGAAGCGAAGCGAGGGCGGGCCACTAGTAAAGAATAAATAAATGAGAAATAACCTCTCTAGCAAACACGATTTAGACATCTTTGCACCCGGCCGGACTGCTGTTCAAAAAGTCCTTCAGCGGACTTATTGGTTCTGCCCGTGTAATAAAAGCTACGCTTTCTCGGGCACTACAAGTACATATGTTCGTTTGGACTGTCTCGCCCTATATTATTATTTGTACAGTTAATTCCTTTTAATTTCATTTTAATTGAATTTATTATTTTTACTTTTATTTTATTGGAATTATTAATCTGGATTTATTAAATTTTATATATTTTCTCAATGAATTCTATCTATTAATCTGATTTATTTATAATATTAATTTGTTAATTTATTGAACTCTTATTTTTAATTATGTAACTTTTATTTACGTATTAACGATTGTCTCTATTGTGCTCACATTTTGTGGACATTAATCTGGTTCTAAACTATAAGTAATTATTCATTTGTTTGTTATCTGTCATTGGTTATATTGTCTGTTGTGTAACCTTGATAAAAACATAAATACAAGCGACGTGATAACCTAAAGACTATTAGAGCATTGTATGTAAATAAACTTTAATTTATTATTAGTATCACAACTTCGCATTGCTACCATGTGCTGTAACCACAACGAACATAATAACGAGCATAAATATTTCATACTGTTTTTTTTTATAAACTTACCGAAGGATGCGGATGGAAAAAAAATCTATTGAATGAACAGAACGGCTAGATTTCCCAGGAGTGCCACGACTGACCGCTGGTTTACTGAGTGAAATGGAAAAAGTACCCTGACTTTTTACTGGATTTTCGTTTTTTTTTTATTTGAACATACAGCCACGGACGAGTTTATTGATAAAGAATTTTGTTTGTACGATTTATTGGCACTCATTCCGTTTTTGTTTTTGCTAGTGCCTAGTTTTCAACGCTTTGTAAGTTAACGCTTTTAAAGTTGAACTAGTGGCCCGCTCTCATTTCGTTTCGATACCAATAGATGGCGCAAGGTGTGGATTATATCGCGGAAGCGTAATGTGATTTCGAATTATCTATAATTAATATGATACACAATAATATGCAGCTCAGTACATAAGAAGAACGCTCCTTCCATACTGGAAGGTGTACGTTTGAATCTGAGCATGCACCTCTGGATGAGGGAAAGAAACATTGTGAAGGAACTTGTACATTTCGGGTAGTTTATCCAAATTTTGGATACTAAAATTTGTAGAGATAATGAATTTGAACATGTCAACATGATCCAGCTGGTAAGGACCCCAATTCTCTTGCTCGTGACATTTATTTTCATACGACATATATCACTAAAACAAAGTTTTTTTATATGGTTTTCAGGTGATATCCGCCATGTTTTCAAAATATCGGGAACACGAGAATTTGGCTCCTGGTTTCCCGGTTAAAGGATTGCAAAGATCACACGGCAGTCGTTTCTTTGTAATTACCATTGTCCCCAAACCCTGAATCATGATCTAACATGGTTTAACATGGTAAAACTAAAAGTTTCTCTGACACTACTTTATGGTTAAAATTTGCCTGCTGTGTATTTTATATTTTGGCCTAAATAAATACGTTTAATTTTCCAGTGATGTTTTACTGAGGCAAACAAAACGGTAACATATCAAAGCGAATAAACAGTTTTAAATTTGGGTACAGAAAATAAATGAACATTTTGCCAATACGACCCAAAATATTATAATCAAAACTCGCAACAGTTAATTCACTGTCTATTTTAAAATTTAACTCGCACCACTAGAAATCAGACGTTCACTCACGTGTAGACCATTTTGTTTACATTTTTAATGTTATTAAGGAAAACAAATCGATCCATCTATCATATATATGTATAAGCTTTCGATTGTGTTTAGTGAGAGAAACTATGGCATGTGCTAGATGAAACAAACGAGCCCCACCAACTCGTAACGATAATACGCAATCTGTATGAGTCAGGTCAGGAGATGTTCACTGTTGCATAGAGAAGTAACATCGAGCCAGTTTAGTTCAAACAAAGGCGTAAGGCAAGGATGTGTGATATCGCCTATACTCTTTAATATCTACGGAGAGTACATAAGGCGCCAAACACTAGATAACTGGGAAGGTGGGATTAAAATAAACAGTCAAAATATCTAACCTCCGTTATGCAGATGATACCACTCTCTTGACTTTGTCTGAAGCGGAAATGGCAGAACTGATAAATCGGCTAGAAACCCTCAGTTTGGGAACGGGCCTTGCCAACTATTAGTCTCAAACCAAATTTATCTGTTTTTGACTGTTTTGGAAGTACACAGTGCACTAATTTGTTACAGGAATACGATACCGTGGATCAGTTCCTGTACCTAGGTTCGATGATCACTAACAAAGGTAGCAGTAAACCAGAAATAAGAAGACGGTGTGGAATGGCCAGGACAGCAATGGCTGAACTGAGTAAAATTTAAAGAGACAGAATCATATCAAATCGAACGAAGACACACCCACTTGTCTTCCCCATCGCCCTCTATGGGGTCGAGACGTGGAAAATCAATCAAGCCGACCGGTAGAGAATTGATGCCTTTGAAATGTGGTCCTAGCGCCATAATACATATGTTTGACTGCCTCGGTGGCGCAATGGTTATAGGGTCGCACTTTAAAGCGACGGTTGCGCCTGGGGTCTCTGGTTCGATCTTGTCACAATCAAGCTCTCTAAATTGTCCCCCACTACTGTCCAATTGTGGAAGGGAAAAGACAGAGAAGCCGTATTCCCCAGCGATGGTCAGATCAGATTGCGAAACAGCTCGAGATCCCGATAAACCCTGTACCGAGTGGCGGAGCGAAGCCGATGGCGACAGCTGGTCCACGGAATCGGAAAGAGTCATGATCCTCAGCAGTGAGGAAATCGATCGAAGAGAGCGAAATCATATATGTAATAAAACAATCCGATATCGGTAATTTGAAACCATATTCTTACAAAATAGTAAGTGTCGATAAGATAGATAGATAGATGCTCTTTATTGCACAGCATACAAAACTTAAAAGCTAGGTATACATATATACAATGTACAATTTAGGCGGTCTTATCGCTATGAGCGATCTCTACCAGCAACCTTCAGGTAAATGACATTAGATAGAAGAGAGGAGGGTGGTGCAATCTTTTAATTTTGAACATTGACTAAGTAAATTTATAGTATAAATACACATACCTAGATAAGATGAAAAAAAAATGAAATGAGGAATCGAAAACTTACGTCTTACTCGCGCGATGAGCAAAACGCTCTTTACACAAGCGACCGGTGCACACTAGCGAAAAGTGTACTGTATCCAGGTGTGTAGCACGGAAAAAAACTCAGCTATTGAATGAACGATGTCCGTACGCCAAATTTTGACAAAATGGCGCTCTTTTTAAATTTACTGTGAGCAAAATGCTCATAGCGCAAGTGTTCGCGGGTTGAACATAAAAAATCTAGGAAAGGTAAAGTACAAAATGAAAATAGGGTAACAAGGAGTTGGCTTGCGGCCAGCGCTGCAAATGCAAAAGTGATAGTGTCGAAAAACGCGAAGAAACTTGCCGCCTTGATCATTGCATAACATAATAGCCATAGAAAGTCGGGTCTAGCTGACATTGTTATCGAAGAGTGGTTTCTCTGCCATTCACTACAAACCACGCCGAAATCAATGTAGGTACTGTGTGTGTTCTAGGTCTAATTACTTTTTGATCATAGTCTACAGCATCTGGGGGCCGATTCTAGTGCATTTGAAAAGGAGATTCTAAATTGTATACATTCTTCCTTGTGTCGATGACCTCAATGTTGAGGGTCGTGACCCTGACATAACACTTTTTCCAGGATTTTCTTTCGCCAGCTTGACCTGTCTTCAGCTACGTGAATGGCATCGCACACTGAGGTGTTTAGCGTGGCACGTTACTGATCTGGTCTGATCATCGCGTTGGGATTCTTCCTCTCGGTCTTTTCTCGCCAACTTTGCCTGTCTGAAGCTAAGCAGAAGTTTCTCCAGATTGTCTCTTCTTTTCCTAGCTACGTGTCTGAAAAACTCAAAACACTTTCTCAGGCATATGGTTGAAAGCCTCATTACCAATCACCTCAGTGTGTGAATCCAGATCGATTTCCGTAAGGATGCATTGGTACGGTGCTCTGTCCAGTGGATCCTAAGAATATTACGCCAGCAACACATCTCGAATGTATCAATGCGTAGACGGTCAACCATTTTTAGGGTCCATGTCTCCGCGCCATATAGGACAATGGAGAAAACTAGCGTGGTTATTTGTTTTTTCTTGGTCTCCCAAGATATGATTAAGTCCGATCAGAGAATAGGCATCTTGATCTCCAAAAGAAGGAACAGTGAAACGCTTTGGATGTAACCTGAAGAAAACATTATTTGTATTACCTAGTAGTGGAAACTAATTAGGCTAGTGAGTTACTTATATTTATTAAGTCTAAATGTATTAGTATTTAAGCTGTTTGTTTCCTCAATAAAGAAAAAAAAACGCATAAATTATAATAGTATATAAAAGGAGGAGAGTGATCGTAGCTCAGTGGTCTAGAACGCGCCTTCCATACGGAGGGACCGGGTTCAAATCCGAGCATGCAGCTCTGAATTTTTCAAATCTATGTGCGTATTTCTACCATCAGCTCAGCGTTAAAGGAAAACATCGTGAGGAAGTCTGCACGTTTCGGATAGTTTCTGAAACATGTAACCATGATTCAGTTGGTCGTTCCCTTGTTAAAGGTTTGCGAAGTCAGACGACAGTCGTTTCATTATAATTATCAGAATCTCCAAATCAAGAATCATGGTCCAAGAGTACCCCGGGCTCCAAATCGACAGATTTGGACGCAACTGGAATAACACGTTAATATGAAGGAGATGAGGAATATATAAAAGGATCGGCCAAAAAACTTTTATCTCTAAAGAATGTAATAGATCCAAAACAGGCTTGTGTAACTTTGTGTAATTTTGAAGCCAATACGAATGAATTATAGTTTGTACTTTGTTTGTTTCTTCATCGGATCTCAGCCTAGTAGAAGAGCCACGCTTCGGCATGAATGGGCCGGCTCGAACCGTAGTGATACCACGGCCTCAGAAACCGGCGTGAAGCAGCACTGTGCTTTGTTTCGCTGCGTGACCTCAACATCATTTTTAAAGACCTATCCGTAGATTCCCCACACGTATAGGTTTGATGAAAAAAAAAATTCAAATTTCAGTTTCAAATATGGATACCCCCAATATGGAGACCCGCCAATTTTTTTATTTTTTTCTATTTTTGTGTAAAAATCGTAATGCGGTTAACAAAATACATCTAGTTCAAGTTTCAATAGTAGAGTTCTTATAGTTTCGGAGAAAAGTGGCTGTGACATACAGACGGACAGACATGACGAAACTATAAGGGTTCCGTTCTTTGCCATTTGGCTACGGAACCCTAAAAAGAATACCCCAACTCGGGTTATACTAACTCGGGTATAGTTAAATTGAGTCTGCAAATTTCTAGCCTACTCTTGCGTCGGCGCAAGAGTAGGCTAGAAATTTGCAGACTCAATTTAACTATGTACTGTATATTTCTTTTAAATAGTATCAGCCTATAACTGTCCCACTGCAGGGAAAGGCCTCCATCATAGAAGTCAAGTCATCGCTACTATGATGGGATTAGGCTTAATCACCACGCTTGCCTAATCTGGATTGGTGATCACAAACCCGAGCTATGTTCGAAAATTTCGAAACAGGTTTTGCTCGACTCGGACCAGGACCCCAAAATCACGGCCTTACTTCAACCACTAGACCAACAGGACGTTATATATTCCTTTTACTATGCTTTAATGCACTGTCTTGCACAAGAGTGGACGTCTGAAAAAAATGAGCCGGTAGTCAAAAGTTAGATTAAACAAGTTGTTACGGAGTCGGAAACTGTAATATTCTTGTCCGAGTTCTACCTCGTACTATTCTCTGAATTTAGAAGACTTTCAAAGTGGTTTTGATAATACATAGATAGGATTTGATTGATGGGCGATGCGAGCTCATTGGATTAGAGCGCGCCAATCATACGGGAGGTCATAGGTTAGAATTCGAGCTTACACCTCTGGGTTTCCTAAATCTCACAGTTTGTTTTTCTCACAGTGAATTTCTACCATTAGCTCGGTAGCAAAGGAAAACATGGCGAAGAAAACCTGCTCGTCTGATAGTTTCTCAAAATTGTGAGTGCTTATAATATTAAAGAGGTTAAGATCCCAGTTACATTCATTATACTGCCAGAAGTTAAATAGTATTTCCCTTTGGTCTCTTAATTTGACGATTAAAACATCTGTGTAGATGAAGCAATGAATGTGAACAGTCTCGTACAAAACTCGGTATTAAGGTGATGGGTAGGGCACACTAGCGACGCCAATCGATCTTAATTTTTAGCTTCGGGGTTACTTACAACCTCTCGGCGAACACCTTTACAAAAACGGACCCAACATTTGTGCATGGTTATTTAATAAATAGTATAAGTGTTTGCTGAGAGGTTGTAACCCCGAAATTCTTTAATATAGATCCGATTTATAAGCTAAAAATTAAAATGGATTGGCATCGCTAGTGTGCCCCACCCGTCACTTTAAAACACTCGCGAATGCTATTGAGAAACTCGCCAAGGCTCGTTTTTCGAAATCTCGCTCGTGTTTCCAAAATCCTTATTACGTGATGTTTTATGTGATAAGTGGCAGATGAGCAGACGTATCACCTGATGATAAGCGATTGCCGCCACCCATGGACAACCGCGACACGCGTGGAGTCGCAAGTGCACTGCGAACCTTTAAACCCCCTTTACCCTGAATAGGGCCAGTATCCTCACTCACGCAGCGAAATATAGCACAATACCGCTTCACGAAAGTTTTCTGTGAGGCCGTGGTATCATTCCCGTCGTGCCGGCCCATTCATGCCTAAGCGTGTCTCTCCCACGGTCATAGTCACACAAACTATTAAGCGTTTGTGGTGAACTAAAATCTCAGTACACGAGTTGACTTTTAAAATCAAAATCAACATGATTAAAACTTTTCCACAACAATATCTTTTCCAGAGAATACTCGCTGTTACGTCACAAATAATCAATGAAACGTATCCGGGAATGGTCGTTAATGCTTTCCCAATTAACGATTTAATTCTGTCTCGTTTTTAATGAGGCAGAATAATTACTATCGGGCTGAACAAATTTCATGTCAAACTGTCCCACGTGGACAGCAAATAATTACCCAAATAATTGTATGGCTATATTTAAGTTTGTATTATCTCGTGCATAAAGGTGGCCACAGACGGTTAGCTTAAAACTGAGTAGATTTTTTAATGATGGAGAAAGCTAGTAGGTATCAAAGAGAATAAAATTTCCTCCGACTGACAAATACTTGACTACGGTGGCCGATGTCAAAAATCGGCTTCGTACCCAGGAAACAGGGTAATGAGTACTAGGTTACTTTGGCCATATCGCCCGGAGACAGTCCGACAATTTGGACAAGTTTGTTGTTGTGGGGAAGGTCAATGGTAAAAGACGACGAGGCCGTTCACTTCTTCGTTGGTCAGACCAAATAAGGGATGTAACCGGACTCACTATGCTTATTGCCCTAAAACAAGCTGAGGATAGGGAAGAATCAAAGGACCTTGTCACCGCCTTGGTAAAGGCATTTCAAGAAAGGCACGACCTTCAGCAACGAAGAGACGATGAAGAAAGATGTGCGCAAACTCAAGTTTACTGTCTATTCCCTTACCCTCAATTTCCGATATGACATCAGTGTGACGCAAAAAACAAAGAGGAATACGGCGCAGGACCGTTCTTTCAGAAGCATGGCCATACAAGTCCGTCTATTTCAAAAATAATTATAAGTATAATTTCTGTAATGCCTAGTACTTAATTGTGTATTTTGTGCAATAAAGTTTTCTATCTATCTATATCAGATTCTAGTGGCAATGGAGAGGGCACATTGCGAGGAGATCAGACGGCCGATGGGGCAGAAAGGTCCTCGAGTGGAGGCCGCGTACAGGAAGCCGAAGCCGTGGTAAGCCCCCCACAAGGTGGACCGACGATCTGGTAAAGGTCCCAGGAATCCCTTGGATGGGGGCGGCACAGGACCGATCTGTGTGGAGATCATCGGGGGAGACCCATGTCCAGCAGTGGACGTCTATTGGCTGAAATGATGGTGATGATGATTTCAGACTTATGTTTTAACATTATTTCATTTAAATTAAGATAGCTCTTATCACCTGTAATACAAGATTAGTAAAGGTAATACCAATTCTGTATTTGCATGCGTGTCCATTTGTAAAATTATAGCTAATATAATTAATAATGTTTTATTATTATTATGATTTATTGTTATTTAACCACTCAGGTACACATTTTCACCCAATCCGGGAACTGAATCCTTCACTTCAACTGACCCAAGGCACACACAAACGAAGCAGTCATCGTCAGCCCATTTAAGTCCCCACTGCTGGGGCACGGACCTCCCTCAATCACATGAGGGGTAATTGCCATTCTCACCACGCTTGGCAGACGGGTTGGCGAGGGTTTTGATATAAATGCAGAGTTTTCCTTCTCTGGGTGCTGATGATCATGCCAGCAGCTTTACCTTAGTCGCCTTTTACGACACCTCGGTAAGAGTAAGGGTGGCCTATTCTACTCTGCCGGGGACCACACGGCCAACGAAGCAGTCACCACACCACAAAAAGTGCTTACTTCTAACAAATTTTAACTCAAGTAGTAATATCAGTAACATCGTACATTCAACAAGACGTTACAAAAATTCTAAGAATGAAATTGCACACTTTCCTCCGGCTCGGCACGAAAGTTTAGTCAGTCAGAGCCAAAGTTAAGCCCGGTACTTTATTGTGATTGCCCGTAATACTTTTAAAGCAGCCCCAGCGCATTGCGGTGAACAATCGAAACTTATTCAAAGAGAATAAAACTGGCAACAATATGCAACGGCCTTTACGGCCTCCGAGTAAACGGAGTTTAACTGTTGTTATTTTTAAACCCACGGAGGCTGATCATTGAAGCTTGTTATTTTACGGAGAAAGAGTGTTTTAAGGAATTATATAATAAGAAAATAACGCATTTATCCACATCACCTGGATGGATTTATATCGACTACAGTGCGTTCCTCACGTCATTTCCTACTACGCACAGTAAAACTGTAGAACCAGCTGTCGTCCGTGGTGTTTCCGAACAGATACGACCTGGTGACCTTCAAGAAAAGGGTTTATTTCCTTTCTTAAGAGCCGGCAACGCATATGTGATACCTCAGGTGTTGCAGATGTCCATGGGCGGCGGTGATCACTTTCCATCATGTGCCGTCTGCTCGTTTGTCCGCTATTATGTAAAAAAATAAATAATTAAAGAATTTTCATCGCGTGTTCATGGCAGGACCTGAACCCGCATCTTCCACATTCTACCAATTAAACTACTGAACGCGTTATTAAGCCGATGAATTTCGTAAGTGCTTTACGAGCGACAATCACTGCTGCCTGAATACGTGATGAATTTTCTAAGTGCGTTATTCATATAAGAATAAATTGCAAAAAAAAGTATACTTACTTACTTACTACGCTGGCTCGGTGATCCAAAGTGGGTCCTGGCCTCCGACGTCAAAGTTCGCCATTTTTTGCGGTTCTGTGCCATTGCCGCCCAATCGTGCACGTTAAGTGCTTTGAGGTCCTTGGCGACTTCGCCCCTCCAGCGGTATCTCGGACCGCCTCCAGGTAAACGGTGCAACCTATAAGGGCGTCGAAAAGTTTAAATACTTGGGATGCATCATCACCGACACAAATCGTAGGGAGGATGAACTCAATGCTCGCGTAGCAAGCGCCTTGAGATGTTCCGCCGCCCTCCACAAGGTGTTGGTGTCCAAGTTACTAAGCAGGGCTACTAAGATTCGCGTCTACAAGACAGTCATTAGACCAATCTTAATGTATGGGTGTGAAACTTGGAAAAAAAAGTATAACAACAATAAAATATTATTTTACAAGTTCGTAAAAGTTTTGTAACTTAGCTGTGACTACTATCTAAAAATAGCTAGGGCACACTTTGTTAGCATCTAAACCGGATATCTTTTTAACAATTTCGAAGTTCGAGCATCTCGAAAAGAACTTGTACTATTTAAACGTAATACTTATAATTAACTTTTTGGTCTGCTTCCTACTCGAAATATGAATAACAGCCAAAGACGGCCACATATGGCATTAAGGCGACGGGTAACCCTAACTAGCGACACCAATAAATTTTAATTGTTAGCTACTAAACAGGATGTATTTAAAACTATTTCGGGGTTACAACCTCTCGGCAAAACTTATACTATTTATTAAATAACCATGCACATATGTTGGATCCAACGCTTACGCGAAAAATTGATTACCGCCAAAAGCGGCCATTTTTAGCGTGAATCAATTTTTCGCGTACAAAAACGGACCCAACATTTGTGTATGGTTATGTAAAAAATAGTATAAGTGTTTGCCAAGAGGAGGAGGATCCGGATCTATTTTAAACAATTTTGGGGTTACCACCCAAAATTGTTTAAAATCGTCGCTAGTGTGCCCTACCCGTCACCTTAATCCAAATTTCTAGTGCAAAAACAGATCAAAAATTAATTAAATAAATAATAAATATTCTTTCATAGAGGCTCGAAGTTCGAAATTGTTAAGAAGATATTCGGGTTAGTTGCTATCAATTTAAATCAATTGGCGCCTAAAATCCGCCCGCCCCAAGTCTGGACATGTCTTAACGCCCTATGTTTCGGAAAGCATGTTAAGAATTTGTACTTGTGTTATCATCACCTTTGTAAAATGAAACATTTATGAGTTTGACAGCGATGGGAGAGATATGTTTTGCCAAGAATGGGCATCAACTAAAATAAAACCATTTACTATAATTTTGTGTCTGTTTGTATTGGTCTGGGTGTTTTCTATGTATTTTTTTTATGTGATAGGTGGCAGACGAGCAGACGGATCACCTGATGGTAAGCGATTGCCGCCGCCCTTGGACACCCGCGACACCAGTGGAGTCACAAGTGCGCTGTTAACCTATAACCCCCCCTTTCCCCCGGATTGGGCCTCCGGTACCCTCACTCACGCAGCGAAACACAGCACAGTGTTGCTTCACGCCGGTTTTCTGTGCCAAATTCATGACGAAGCGTGGCATTCCCACGGTATTATAAGTATGTTTTTACAAAAAAAAGGTATCAAATGTATATATTTGTAATTCCGCTGTTGGTTCCTATATCCGTAACACAGGTGCTTGAGCTACGTATCTCGGAATCCGATCAATATAGGTTATTGTGAAATATTTATTTATTTAAAATCATAAATCTTATGGTGAGATCATAACACTTAAAAACTCAAACATAACTAAAATAATAAAAAAATACTACCTACATCCAACTATTTTTTTTTATTTGTTCTAATTGGAAATCCGGTTCTGTGGTATTTACCGTATCGTACTGTACCTATGATTTTACTTTTCAATTAATATTTTTAACATTAACACGAACTTATCTGAATTTAATTTGTACGAATATCTAATTATGCATGCTAAGAAACTCTGTAATTGGCTTAAGTATCGTTAATACCTAAACGTTCTTAACATGTAAATTATAAAATAAGCTGTTGAATTTCTCTATAAATAAATTATAAATGATAATAATAAATGAATAAATAAATACATTTGACGTCTTATAATAGTAACTAGAGTCAATTGTAATTAGTTACATAGACAAAAGAAACAGCTATTCGCAGTTTGCACTACTGCAGTGGTATCAAGCTGAATAGTATAAAATAGTATTCATTTGCATAAAATGCTTCTGTTTTAGTGAATAGCTAACACAGAGGCTAGCGTTCGGGCTCTTATAATATGCGATTGGTCGTATTGATTTATTTTTAATAGCCAATCATTTGGTCACTATCTCAGCTGATGGTAAATGATGATACGGTCGAGGATGGATCATGTCTGAATGAAATCGTGACATTTGTTTTAATGACTGACCGGATGGCGCAATTGGTAGTGACCCTGCCTCTTACGCCAAAGGTCGTGGGTTCGATCCCCACCCTGGACAAACATTCGTGCGATGAACACTTGTGTTTGTTCAGTGTCTGGGTGTAATATATGTATTTATGTATATATTTGTGTTCCTCTGTTGTATGATATCTGTAACACAAGTGCTTACGCTACTTAATACAACCTATGAGATGTTGTAAGAATTATTATTATAAAAAAATGACTATTGTTCTAAAATATCTTTAGACATTTAATGATTTTTTTAATAATGGCTCTGCGTCTTGGACAAAACTTGCCTATGTCAAGTGAAGTTTAATGATTACTAATTGAGTCAGCTGATTGCCGCACTCAGAGACGTCAATTAAGCTAAATGTTCACTTACTGAATTACGAAAAGTCTTTATGCGTATTGAAATACATGTCAATATTTTTTCTTAAGTACCAATTAAAGTTAATTTGACGTCTCTGAGTTAGCCCATTTAATGTAATATATGTATTTATGTATATATCTGTGTTCCTCTGTTGTCTGATATCTGTAACACAAGTGCTTAAGCTACTTTACTAAGTAGCTTAAGCACTTGTGTTACAGGAATCAACGGAATCAGGTCAACGTATGAGATGTTGTGAGAATTATTATTAATTATATATTATTATTATACGACAATTTTTTTTACGTGATAGATGGCAAATGACCAGATTGACAAGTCAAAACGCCTAATGTTTAGCAATTGCCGCCACCCATTGACACCCTCTATACCAGTGGAGTCATCTATGTGCACTGCCAATCTTTAAACTCCCCTTGGGAATTACCGCCGGATTGTGCCTGCCGGAGGAGCAATCCGTGGGGAACTGACTGACTCTGCGAATCTCTGCGCATGCGCTGCTTCACACTGGTTTTCCATGAGGCCGTGGTTTAACTATAAGCCAGTGTGGCTCTCACACGATTTGACAGAGACGTCTTGTCTGGTATGGTTGCAGACTCTTTAGAACCGGGTTGGTCGCACTTTGGGGGAGGCCTAGGTTCAACAGTGGAAAGCTAATTGATTGAAAAACGTGTAGGCTATCGATGAGTTTAGGATTTCTTAATGTAGTAGGTGGCAGACGAGCAGACTGATTACCTGAGGTAAGCGATTGCCACCGCCCATGAACACCCGCGACACCAGTTGAGTCAGAAGTTCCTTATGTATATGTTACAGTCATAGGATTAAATAGCTATTATACTAATGCTGGCTTATAGATAATGTTCAATTCACTAGCAAAGTATAAATTAATCCTTGTCTGGCATTTTCATAATATGTTTACCAAAGTAATAAATGTTTACTTGTTACCCCTCCCGCTCTTATCCGTACCGGTGGCTGATCGGCGTCATTTCGTGCTGTGCAATATTTTGTTGTTTAAAAAGAAACCTCATGTGTAACTCAAAATGTCACAAAGCTTACTTGTAAGAATAAAAAAAAATATTTTAATCCGTACCGTTACTGTACCTAGGATTTTAGTTTTCAATTAAATTTTTAACCATGAACACGAACTTATCTGAATTTAATTTGTACGACAATCTAATAGGGTATTGACTTAAGCTCGAGATTTAAAAATATACATATTTTATCAAAATATAGGTCAATAGTGCCAATGGCAAAAATTCAATTAAAAATATAACGTCTAGCCGTTTTATGGTCATTCAAAGATTTCATGGGCAAGTCATTTTAAAAGTGTGGAAAAATTATTTAAAAAATAATATACCATGAATAATCCATTACAATTTGCACCAAACTATTATAATAGAACCATTGACATAAACGAAACATTTGATATAGCTGACCATACAAATTCAAATTTAAATGCATACAAAATACTGTCGTGTGACGTCACATCTCTGTAGCCATTTGTATGGGAGCATTTTGGTTTGCCCTACTAACAATAATGTGATTTTAAAGTTGTGATATCTCGTTAGTTTAAAGAGAATCAAAGTAATTCTTTCAACGATGATTTTATCATTGAGAGGTCTTTTGATTACACAAATGAAAAAAAAATAGTCAAATACCGTATTATGAATGCTAAAAAACTTTGTAATTGGCTTAAGTATCGTTAATACCTAAACGTTCTTAACATGTAAATTATAAAATAAGCTGTTGAATTTCTCTATAAATAAATTATAAATGATAATGATAAATGAATAAATAAATACATTTGACGTCTTATAATAGTAACTAGAGTCAATTGTAATTAGTTATATAGACAAAAGAAACAGCTATTTGCAGTTTGCACTACTGCAGTGGTATCAAGCTGAATAGTATAAAATAGTATTCATTTGCATAAAATGCTTCTGTTTTAGCGAATAGCTAACACAGAGGCTAGCGTTCAAGCTCTTATAATATGCGATTGGTCGTATTGATTTTTTTTTAATAGCCAGTCATTTGGTCACTATCTCAGCTGATGGTAAATGATGATACGGTCGAGGGTGGATCATGTCTGAATGTAATCGTGACGTTTGTTTTAATGACGATTGTTCTAAAATATCTTTAGACGTTCAATGATTTTCTTAATAATGGCTCTGCGTCTTGGACACAACTTGCCAATGTCAAGTGAGCTTTAATGATTACTAATGGAGTCAACTGACTGCCGCACTTGACTACGGAAAGTCTTTATGCATATTGAAATAAGTGTCAATATTATTTCTTAAGTACCGATTAAAGTTAATTTTACGTCTCTGAGTGCGGCAGGTCATCTTTCTCAAATACATATTGACTGACCGGATGGCGCAGTTGGGTAGTGACCCTGCCTCTTACGCCAAAGGTTCGATTCCCACCCTGGACAAACATTCGTGCGATGAACACTTGTGTTTGTTCAGTGTCTGGGTGTAATATATGTATTTAAGTATATACTTGTGTTCCTCTGTTGTCTGATATCTGTAACACAAGTGCTTAAGCTACTTAGTACGGGATCAGGTCAACGTATGAGATGTTGTGAGAATTATTATTAATTATATATTATTATTATATGACAATTTTTTTTACGTGATAGATGGCAGATGACCAGATTGACTAGTCAAATGCCTAATGTTTAGCAATTGCCACCCGCTCATTGACACCCGCTACAACAGTGGAGTCACAAATGTGCACTGCCAAACTTTGAACTCCCCTTGGGAATTACCGCCGGATTGAGCCTACCGGAGGAGCAATCAGAGGGGAACTGACTGAATCTGCGAATCTCTGCGCATGCGCTGCTTCACACTGGTTTTCCATGAGGTGTGGTTTAACTATAAGCCAGCGTGGCTCTCCCACGATTTAAAAAGAGACGGCTAGTCTTGTATGGTTGCAGACTCTTTAGGACCGGGTTGGTCGCTCTTTGGGGGAGGCCTAGGTTCAACAGTGGAAAGCTAATTGATTGAAAAACGTGTAGGCTATAGATGAGTTTAAGATTTCTTAATGTGGTAGGTGGCAGACGAGCAGACTGATTACCTGAGGTACGCGATTGCTGCCGAACATGGACATCCGCGACACCAGTTGAGTCACAAGTTCCTTATGTATATACTATAGTGGCCCGCTTTCACTTCGTTTCTGAATTGCTATTAGTGCCAAGCTTGATTAATAGATGGTGCTAGTTGACGATAACATCGCGCAAGTGTTTTGTCTTCGTCTGATCGCTTATAAACTTGGTTCTTGTTTATACAATTTACCGCTTTATAAATAGTAAAGATCACACTCGATAAACTACTTTTTTGTAGTGTGTGTAAGTGGTATCTTTAAATAATTAATCAGTGAAACATAACACAAAAGGGATCCATGTTTTTACAAATCAATCAAACAAATCACGCGTAAAACTCGATAATTTTGTGCATTTTAACAGCCCACCGAACAGATGGATTCACCTAATTATACCTTTTTGATTTAATTGTTCTGTAGTTGACACAGCGATGATTTTCATTCGATAAATTTGTGTTACCACAAAATAAATAAATCAAATTGTCATACTCCTTAATTAGGTTAAGGCCGTGCGCTGCGTTAAGCGGGCGCACGTCGCGGGTGTCCGCACGTCGTGCTGTTTCATGTCATCTCCACAGAGCAGCGCTGCGTGAAGAGGGTCTCCCAGCGCACGCGGCGTGGACGACAGAGCACGCCTCGCGGGCGACTGGCGGCGTTGCGTTTCAGGGAGGTCGTTGCGGATAGATGCGACGGGCTATTTGTTCGCGACGGAGCACGACGCGGATGCCCGCGACGGACGTGACGTGCACCCGTTTAATGCAGCGCACGGCCTAAAACCTAGAGTTATTGTGTAGAGAGCGCAGTCTGCATAATAGAGACACGACTAAATATTCTGTTTTAATGATCATTTACACATACAGACGAGTAAAATACCGATTTATCTTTAAACTGTGGTACCTGTACCAAGTGGTAAATAAAACAGATAAACTTTTTTATTTTCCGGTTGGATTGTCAATAAGCACAATTACAAAAAATAAACTATGACTACAGATTTATTTCATTCAGAAACAAATGTTTGTTGAAATAACCGTGTTTTTCCAGGCACTTCGTACAAATGTACGTAGCTAAATAGCTGACCTGAAAAAAACCTTTTTGTAACACCCACTTTTGAAGAGCCTCACAGATAAAGCATCTTCCTTATTTATTAAGAAGACCTTGTCATGGCAAATAAAGCCTTTAATTGAGTTACTTGCTATTTATAGAATCTTTTCCTTTTCATAAAAACTGTGCCACAAAAAAACAGAAAAACCTTGAGATCAAGACCGCTTCAATGATAAATGACCTCTACTTATATATTAATAAGGTCTTTATTGTAAGCGCTTATTACAAAAGTTCTTCAAATAATTGAAATTACATAGACAATTACATAATAACGCTTGATTCGTGGAACTGTTTGTATTACTTTGTGATTCTTTTTTTTCTCTAAGAAGTTGATAAATGTCAGGTCTATCGATTTTTTCGCTGGTGGTCGTATCTAATTCTAGGAAATGTTTTCGAATAAGTGGTTTCATAACAAAATAATTATTCGTCTTACAGCATTTTGTTTATGCTTAAATTAAAGCTGTACGGAACGGTACGTGGGTGATGGTATTGAGTGTAGGAAAACGCCAAATATCTTCTATGTTGAGGAGGTGAGAGGCAGGCTTCTTTTTTCCTGTTTTCCGCTAGAGGGCTCCGTCGGTTGAGTCGCTGTATCGTTGGAATGAATTTTGAGTCCCCCCGCGCTCTGGTCTCAAGCGCGCGGCGTTACCTTAAAGAGAGCCGCGTCTCACCCCCATATTTCAACTATTTTTATTTAAGTTTTTCACTATCATATTTATATAAATCTATTTATTTTAGTTTAATCTATTAACCTATACTTATGCCATTTATTATAATTAAAAGACCTCAACTTCAATTTTTTATTAATATACAACTTAACACTATAAACAATTAAACAATTAAGTTATTAATAAAAAATATGATATTTTTTTAGAGTAGTGGACGTAATTACTATGTTACTACGACTAAGGTGACAAAGGTATCTATTTATAATAAGTAATAGGTACTATTATTTTCTTATTCTTCACGGTCGTCCCGAACAAAAGCTAAATAACTGTACACAGTGTATCCTACCAGTGCTTACTTATGGAGCTGAGACTTGGGTTCTTGCTAAGGATATTCTTCACAAAGTTAAAAGATTACTCAAAGGGCAATTGAGCTGAAGCTGGTAGGAGTAAAACTCAAGGATCGTAGAAGAAATGAGTAGGTCAGAGAGCAGAGCAAAGTAAGCGACCCGAAAAAACGGCTCGTGGTGCAAGGGAGTGGTAGAGTGGAAAGCGTGGGGCGAGAAACGCCTGAGAGGAAGACCCCAAATGCGTTGGTGCGACGACATCAAAAGCCTGGCTGAACAAAGTGGATAGAAACCGCCCAAGATCGACAAAAATGACTCTTCTGCCAATCTGTTTTGTTGTTGTATATTGGTACCCTTTCTCGAAGAAATACCCTAATACCAGTATATTTATCAGTGATCAGTAGACTTGTTGATCTATGCATGCCGTAGCAGCCTTTTAGTAAGGCAACACTATAACATATAAATTAAAAAAAAGTATGCTCTGTTAGGTTTTCTTATGTGGTAGGTGGCAGATGAGCAGACGGATCACCTGGTGGTATGTACACCCGCGATACCAGTGGAGACACAAGTGCGCTGGCAACCTTTAAACCCCCATTTACCCCGGATTGGGCCTCCGGTACCCTCCCTCACGCAGCGAAACACAGCACAATGCTGCTTCACGCCGGTTTTCTGTGAGATCGTATCACTCCGGTCGAGCCGGCCTATTCATGCCGAAGCGTGGCTCTCCCACAGTCCTTGTAGTTATCCTCAAAATAAACAAATAAAATTCGAAATGCCGATTTCATAGGTAATATTCGAGTGTGTCCTATCAACACACAATACATTTCGACATCAATCAAAAAAATCGATTTAGCCAAACATTACTGCAATATGAAACGATTAAGGCACTTTGAACTTTGAACACAATTTCTGTTCCGACGAGTGTTCATGTAAAACCTTAGAAGCGTTTTAATTCTGGTTGTTCAGTCATATCTTAATTGAAATCTGCATACCTCTACTTTGTGATTACCTGACTGTCGCAAATGATGTGGTGGATCTATTTGAATTAACTGGTCGGGCTTAGGTATGTCTAAGGCGTTGATACAGGCGTTCGATCAGAGACGAGCTGTAGAAACAATAAAACTGAGTAGAGGACATGTTAGGGCACTCGCTCGGACCCTCACAGGGCACTGCAAATTAAACAAGCACCTGCACAACATGGGCCTTTCAGATACCAAAATCTGCAGCTTCTGTCGCAAGGACGAGGAAACGATTATCAACGTCCTCGGCGAGTGCATAGCGCTGCACCGTTGCAGAAGCCGGCACCTAGGAGCACACATGATCTCAGCAGACGAGATCAAAAGCTCCCCCATCAGCTCCATTCTCGGGTTTATCCTGGAACTGGAGCTACATGAGGTGCTGTAATAGGTTATGGGGCTGCCACAATAGATCATCTACTGGTCGCAGTGGCTATGAGACGCAGGGCTCACCCCATTTCTAACAAATAATAATAATAATAGGTATGTGTACAGAGCAAATATTTTCAATGGACCGACTTTACGGTCGACTACAAAAACATGTATAATAAGATTTTTTTTAAAACGTTGTCACAATAGAATTTGGATAGCTAGCTTTGTAAGTCTTAACTTGAAGGTTCGGAGCGCACCCTCCAAACGAGGGTCGTAGTCTGAATCCCAGCATACAGTGTCTGGATTTTTAGAATCTATGTGCATATTTCTACCATTACCTCGGCGGTGAGGGAAAACACAGCGAGGAAAACTGCACGTTTCAGATAGTTTCTGAAACGTGTAACCATGATTCAGTTGGTCAGGTTCCCCTGTTCAAGGATTGTAAAGATCACACGGCAGTCGTTTTATTGTAATGGACATGACAAGACGGCAAAAAAAGATTTTCCGAAAGGAAAAATACTATTTCTAGATTAAACTCATAGAAATTTAAGAAAAAATAATATCAAATTTTTTAAACATTTAGATTATGGAGAAAAAGAATTAAATGTTGAAATTTTCCTGTGACGTCATCGCTTGGCATAACAAGTAAAAATGCTTTTGCTCACGTTGATTTAAAAAAAAGGTAATCTATAAAACCAAATGATATGAACAGTCGCCTAATTTTTTTATGTTGTACATATTATAGCACCGACATCACCATACGTTGAGCCTCTGGACTACGTCACTTTCGGCATATTAATTAATATTTAAAAAATGTATCCTTCACAACCAACACACATTTAATGAAAACTAAGAAATAGGTCATCTTTTTACTTTCTTTATTCGAAAAGCGTATAAAAATGAAAATATATTTTTTCTGTCGTATTTTCCATCACCTACCAGACTCCTCAAATCCAAGATGATAATCTGAATATACCCCGGACGAAACTAGGAATTACACGCTAAGCGAGTCATCTACTGTCCAGCAAATTGGAGGTGAGGATTGCCTGGTGTAGTCGCAGGCGATCGTAGGCTGTACAGTTTAAGTATTCCTCGGACTCTTCCGACAAATTGCGACTATCAGACTCCCCAAATCCTGAATCATGGTGTAAGCGTATCCCCAGCTTTAAAACGACAGCTTTGGATACAACCGGGAATTACACGCTAACATGAGGGGACTCTCGTCTCAAAATGTATGGAAGAAATGAGTTCTTATCATAATAAATAAATAATAATAATAATAAATATTTCACAACTTCAGATACATTGATCTGACTCCGAGTTAGGTAGCTCAAGCCCTGTGTTACGGATATCAGAATCAACAGTGGGATTACAAATATATACATATAATACTTTTCTTTTGTAAATACATACTTATAATACATAGCAAACACCCAGACCAATACAAACAAACATGTTCATGCACACAAATGTTTGTACTGTGCGGGGATCGAACCCGCAACCCTTGTATCAAAGGCAGCGTGCACTACCACTGTTCCAATCGGGTCGTCAATATCATACGGCGATAAGCGCATACAGCTGTACCATGTTTTGAGGAAGTTTTGATTACGATTGCGAAAGCAGTTGAAATACGGACTTTATTGCGTTACGTTAAGATGAAATATTATAAATCCAGAGAGGAATGCTATCTCTCTCTTAACCACACTCGCACCGAACATGGCGCTGACGCATCAACCAATAAAAAATTGCAACTTTAGGCGCGCGTAAATGGAGCGTTGTGATTGGTTAAGAATTTGCCGCAGTTTTCGAAAATAAGACTTTTACGGAGAGAGGGTGGGGCCGCATTCAGCGGGAGAAAGGGTCGTCCATATTACAAAATAAGTATGCAGATAACAAAAATCCCGCTCTAGCATATCGATGATTTCGTTATAGGTATAACTTATAGCAGTATATCAAATCGTGTCTCTGTCGCTCGTCTGTCACTGTCACTTACGCCGAAACACGCCGAAATCACCGTTTAACTCGCGTTCACTAATTGTGTGTCCATACTGTAGTCATTATTATTCTTATTATACGATGTTTTTGTTGACTGTCTCATTGGCGCAGTAGTCAGTGGGTCACACTTTAAAGCGACGGCTGCGCCTGAGGTCCCGGGTTCGATCCTCGGGTCGGGCCTAAAATTTGTAGGTACCTAAGTTCGTGGTAAGAAATTTTTAGTGTTAGCCCGGAGTCTGGAAGTTGATGGTCTTGTACCCCCGTGCCTCGGAAAACACGTTAAGCTGTTGGGCCTGCACCCGATCCCTCTTCAGTAGTGTCACGCTGACGCTGGGACGGTGTCCCATCGGATTACGAGGGTAAGGGAATAGTGCACTTGTGTTTGCGCACACTCTTGAGCACTGTAATATATTCTGCGTACGTGGCTGATCGTTACGATCGGCTGCCGTAGACGGTTGGAGGATATCAATGTACTGTAGGCACTCGCCAATATGATCTCTGCTGAGATTTTTTGTACTGCGATTGTAACTTAATTGAATTTGAAAGTACATTGTTTCTTTTGAAGTCGAAAAGTTAATTAAATTTACCAATTCATGTTGCTTGTTTCTAAAGAGTTCAATTAAAAAACTCCGCCACTATTTGTTTTGATGTCAGTTTTGCATTAGTAGTTGTAAGAACACTTGCAAGCGTTAATGATCTATAGATCCTAAGTTAAAGTAGTTCGTTGAACTGCCAACAGATGTCACTATGCTAAATTGCATCGCACCAGCAAAAGGTGTTTTCGGATTAGATATAAGGCAAAAATTAATTTGTAAAAATTAGCTATCCAATAAACCTGTCGGTGTACCGAGCTTTTTTTGGTTTTATTTTATCGGCTGGTACATCCTCGAAGTGACCTTAACCAGGGGTTAATCATTGTCCTTTGAGCACGGATTAGGTATTTGCTCGACCTATTCCGGAAGTCGTCGTGACGGTGACGCAATTTTTGGAGGATTAGGAGGGGGTGAAGTTCCGATAACAGGAACGGGATTCAGGAAGCAGTTCAGCATCAGGGTTGGTGCTGCTGCAGCAGGGGTTCGAGCTTGGTGGTGAATCCGGCTTTGGACCTCGGGACGGTGCTGACGAAGTACCGTCAGGACCCTGCATCCACTGGTGCGAGACAAGGACGGCACGAGGCTGACGTCACTATTGGATGATAACGCAAGACTGACGTCACAAGCGGATGACGACGCGACACTGACGTCACTACCGGAGGACAACGCGAAACTGACGTCATAGAGGACTACGCGAGGTATTCGTCACTAGTGAGTGAAAGAGACAGCAAACTGTGAGTGTTTTATTTATTTAGTAAATTTTGCCAAAGAAATTTGAACTTTATTACTTAAAGAAAATTAACTCAGTGATTTGCGAAGAAAGAGAAGATTAGAACTTTGAAAAAATTTAGAGATTTTAGGACTTAGAATAATTTTAGAGTAATTTGTTGTAACTTTGTTAATTTTAAGCAAAAACTGGTTGAGACGGGGAATCCATGCCCGATTTTTAACAATTCTACTAAGTTCAAAACACTTAGAAAAATTTCAAATTTTAAATTTGTTAAATGTTAAGTTCTAAACACTTAGAATATTTTTGGAAATTTTACTCTTGGATTTTATTTGAATTTGAACTAGTTAAATATTTCGATTGTTTTTATTACTTTTGTGCATGAAATTATTTTGTTTACTTGATTGATTTTACAAGCTATATATTTATTAGAACGTTTACTTTGTTATATTCTACATTTATACTTCCGGTTTTATATTTTGAATTTTATAATATTTATTAATAAAAATGGAGTCTGATATTAATGTGCAGATGGATAATTTTGAAAAAATAGTCAAAGCTAAGGCTTATTATAAGAAATCTCCTAAGGAACGTATCACGGAAAGTTATTGTCAAACTAGGTTAGAATCTTTGGAATTGGTATGGGCAGAATTTCTTATCACTCATAAAAATTTGGTAAGATCGTATGGAGCTCAATTGAAGTCTAATGATTATATTAAAAAAGATATTTATGATCAGGCAGAGGAAGCGTACATAAGTTATAAGACAGATCTAAAGTCAATAATAAATAGTTTTGCGAAAATGAAAGAGCAGCGGTCGGACGCTACTTAACAAGCTACTCAAAAAGAATCATCAAAAGCGGAATCATTCAAGTTACCTAAAATAGTTATTCCTACGTTTTCAGGGAAGTACACTGAATGGATAACATTTAGGGATTTATTTATGTCTTTGATCCACAATAATGGTAAACTAGATAAGGTACAAAAAATGCATTACCTAAAAAGTTCATTATCTGGTGAAGCTGAGCAACTGCTAAGGCAGATACCAATTTCTGAAGCGAATTATGATAGATGCTGGTTACAACTAAAATCAAGGTATGACAACAAACGTTATCTTTCACATTTCATTTTAAAAAGATTGCTCAGTCAGAAGAATGTACAAATAGAGTCATCAAATGGTCTAAAGGAATTGATTGATACGACGAATGATTGCTTAAGTGGGTTAAATAATTTAGGAATAGACACAGGGAATTGGGATATTATAGTTATACATATTTTATGTTTAAAATTAGACGGGGAGTCGCGTAAAAAGTGGGAATTTAATATAACTAATAGTACTTCAACTGAAGAACTCCCTACTTTTGAACAATTTAAAGAATTTCTCACCAATAGATATAGGGCTCTTGAATTTTTGGACACTAAAGTAGCGTCAAGTCGTCCAGTTCATGTTGCTAATAATACGCATCAAAATAATAATTATGTTAAATTTAAAGCTCATCACGTAATTAAAACTCAATGTGAATTTTGTTCGGACACACACAAGTTCTGTATGTGTAGAAAGTTTGCTAATCAAGACGTTGACCATCGTCGTAGTTTCGCCCAAAATAATAATTTGTGCTACAATTGTTTGGGAGTCAATCATGGGGCGAAAACTTGTCATAGTAATGTGCGGTGTAAGTTATGCCATCGTCGTCATCATACACTCCTACATCCTAAGAGCAGTGAAAATTTACAGTCCAATGCAGTTAAGGTTGCGGATAAGCAGGAAAGGCAGGATAGCTCATGTATGGAAATGGGCCCTAATAGGGAGGCAAGTAATGCTGATAATTCATCAGCATTTGTGGCATGCAACTTCTCGACAGGAAATCGTAAGCAGGTATTGCTAGCGACTGCGCTAGTCAGTGCCGAGTCGAGAAGCGGGCATAATCAGGTATTAAGAGCCTTGCTTGACCAAGGCTCACAGGGTAATTTTGTGACCGAATCGACGGTAAATGATCTTAAATTAAAAAGAACACCTATACGAGGTAAAATCACAGGGGTTGGTGGAGACAAATGTTTAGTCTCCAAGGCTATGGTAACTTTTAATATTAAATCGAGAGTCAATCCAAACATGACCATTACCATACAGGCATATGTTCTCAAGTCTATTACTTCTTTCCTGCCTAGTAGGAAATTAGAAAAAATAGATTTTGTGAACTTTAATGAAATTGAGTTAGCGGATCCTGAGTACAACCGGCCTAATAAAATAGATTTGTTATTAGGTGCGGAAGTATACAGTCAAGTGATACAAGAAGGAATGCTTAAGGCACCCAGTGGATCACTTATCGCTCAATCTACCAGTCTGGGCTGGATTTTGTCTGGTACGGTATTTTCACCAGTAAACTTAACTGGAGGCGTATTGGCATTGCATTGTCAATTACAGGAAGATAATGAAATCTTAAAGAAATTTTGGGAATTAGAATCAGGGATAGGATTAACAAAAGAACAGTCTTACACTGAAGAAGAAAAAAGATGTGAAGATTTTTTTGTAAAGACTACCACTAGAGATGAAGAGGGAAGATATATGGTAAGATTACCGTTTAAAACCGAAGATCCTGAATGTAAAAAAGGAGAAACAAGAAAGATAGCGGAGAAGAGGTTAGAAGGATTAGAAAGGAGATTGAAAAAGGATGAGAAATTTAAAGAAAATTACAAAAAGGTAATAGAAGAATATTTGGAAATGGGACATATGGTAGAGGTAAAAGAACCAGATGATAAGCGGAGTGAATCAGTCTACTTACCTCACCATGCTGTGATAAGAGAGGATAAGGACACAACCAAGGTCAGGATCGTATTCAACGCCTCTCAGCGAGGTAAAAATGGCATATCACTTAATGATGATTTGCTGGTTGGTCCATCGATCCAACCTGATTTAAGGCATCTTGTTTTGGGATGGAGATTGTCGCGTATATGTTTGACTGCGGACATAGTCAAAATGTACCGACAAGTGAAGGTACACGAGGATGACACTAATTTTCAAAGATTATTGTGGAGAGACCCTCAAACTGGAGATATTAAAGATTATAAGTTGCTTAGAGTTACCTTTGGTACCGCATCTGCTCCATTTCTGGCCGTGAGAGCACTCCAGCAAGTTGCAATTGATGAAAGTGCAAAATATCCTATTGCAGCTGAAAAAGTATCTAAAAACTTTTATATGGATGACTTGATGTGTGGTTGTGAATCTGCAAAAGAAGGTTTAGATATTTATTTGCAAATGAAAGAATTATTAAAGCAAGCGGGATTTGAACTGCAAAAATGGGCGAGTAATGACGAAGAACTGCTGAAAATGATTGAAGAAAAGGAACATAATGACAAGGAAAGGAAAGGCATTGAGGAATCAAAGGAAGGGATAAACATAAAAATGGATGAAATAATAAAGATATTGGGACTTACCTGGGAGAGACGTGCTGATCATTTCTGCTACAAAGTTAATTTGTCTGAAGTGAAGCCACCTATAACAAAAAGAAAAATATTAGCGGATATTTCACGATTATTTGATCCATTAGGCTGGATCACACCATGTATTATAGTCGCAAAAGCTATGGATTGCAGGCGTAAACTGGGATGAAGAAGCACCTACAGATATAATAAAAGAGTGGTGTACTTACCGGGAAGCTCTCAAGAAAATTGGTGAGGTGAAGATCCCTCGATGGGTAGGATCCAGTGGGAATGATAGCCGAAGAGAACTCCATGGATTCTGCGATGCGTCTAAAATGGCTTATGCTGCGGTAGTGTACCTACGCACCATAGACTCTGAAGGACGAATCCATGTAGCTTTGATAGCTGCGAAATCAAAAGTTGCCCCTATCAAACAGGTCTCTATTCCCAGATTGGAATTATGTGGTGCTGTAGAGGTCACGAGGTTACTTGTAGAAGTAGCAAAGGTTATGAGGATCGATAGTTCACAAATTCATGCATGGACTGATTCCACGATTGTGCTGGCTTGGCTTAATAGTTTACCAAGTCGTTGGAAAGTCTTTGTGGCAAATCGGGTATCCGAAATACTTACTTCTATGGATCCTCAACAATGGTCTCATGTGAAGACTGAAGATAATCCGGCAGATTGTGCATCACGTGGAGTTTCTCCAGCCAATCTGAAAGATCAACTACTTTGGTTTAATGGTCCCAATCTACTGTGGGAAAAAGAAATAAGATATGGAAAACCTACAGATATAAAAACAGAAATGGAAGCAATAAAAGTTAAAGCACACTTAACACAGCAAGAAAATACGGATTTAGAAATTTGGGAAAGGTTTTCATCATTAAATAAATTAAAAAGGGTCATAGCATATTGTCGAAGAATGTTAGAATTAAGAAAATCAAAATCAGAAAGACAAACCGGATGTTTAAAATCAGAAGAGTTAAAAGATTCACTAGACATATGTATTAAGAAAGATCAAGCAATTAATTTTGAAGAGGAAATAAAATCAATAAATAACAGAACAGAAATCAAGAAGAATAGTCCTTTAAAATCACTTAATCCAATTTTAGACAGCAACAATCTTCTAAGAGTTGGAGGGAGATTAGAAGAAGCGGAATTACAACAAAATAGGAAACACCCGATTATTATGGCAAAAAGGTCACATCTAACAGCTTTGATAATTGCGGATGCTCACAGACAGACGTTACACGGAGGTCCACAATTAACGTTAAATTATATTCGAAACAGATATTTTATAATAGGTGCAAAGCAATTGGTCAAAGCATACATTAGAAAATGTGTTGCCTGTGTGAAAAATAGTGGTCGTACTTACCAACAGCTGATGGGGCAGCTACCTACGGTCAGGGTCACTCCAGCACGTCCATTTTTCCACAGCGGCGTTGACTTTGCAGGACCGATTCAAATGCGTACGTAGGGTCGTGGCCACAAATCCTTCAAAGGCTACATTTGCCTTTTTGTATGCATGTCCACGAAGGCGGTTCATGTAGAGGCAGTAAGCGATCTCTCAGCTCAAGGTTTTCTGTCAGCGTTCAAAAGATTTGTCGCAAGAAGGGGCCATTGTCAAGCTATTTGGAGCGACAATGGCACAAATTTTGTGGGAGCAGCAGGAGAGCTGAAAAAACTATTTGCTAACGAAAAAGAGAGTATTTTTCCGGAAATAGCTGAAAGTTTAGCCAACAATTCCACGTCTTGGCATTTTATTCCGCCACACGCACCCAATTTTGGAGGACTATGGGAAGCAGGTATTAAGTCGGTAAAACACCATTTGAAGCGTGTTATTGGTAATTCCACCTTGACATACGAAGAAATGTCAACTGTGTTGGTTCAGGTGGAAGCTTGTCTGAATTCCAGACCTATGTCGAGGTTGGAAAGTGATAGTGAGAGTGTAGAAATGCTAACTCCTGGTCATTTCCTTATCGGTGAACCTTTAGTCACTGCTCCGGATTACAATTACGAAACCTCAAATGTAGGATCACTAAGACGATGGCAATATACACAGCGCATGGCACAACAGTTTTGGCGCAAGTGGTCGCAACAATATTTAAATCAGTTCTTCCACCGATATCGATGGTCAAATCAAGCGCCACAGCCAAAAATTGGAGACGTCGTTCTCATTAAGGAAGATGGTCTTCCCCCATGTCGTTGGCTCTATGGTAAAATTATCGATGAACATCCAGGTCGAGACGGAATCACGAGGGTGGTCACATTGAAAAGCAAAAACTCAATTATAAAACGACCTGTAAACAAACTGTGTATTTTACCTCTTAGCGAATGAATTGTTTTAATTTTTATATTTTTTTTACTTTATACAATGGTTGTAAGTTGCATGTTATACTTTTTGTTTTTTTGTTAAGGGTTTTAAATTAACTTTTTAAGTATCTTTTTATACTTCCTATGAAATATTTTAAGGTTTTAAATTTGTTGGCAGCTAGATTATACACTTGTTATGGGTTTTTGTTAATGTTTTAGAAATTTGTTATTAAACAATAATTTTATGCTCAGCAATATTGTCATGGTGGGCGGACCCTAATTTTGAAAGGACAATATTTCAATTTGTCCTTAGTGGGCGGTAAATGTAAGAACACTTGCAAGCGTTAATGATCTATAGATCCTAAGTTAAAGTAGTTCGTTGAACTGCCAACAGATGTCACTATGCTAAATTGCATCGCACCAGCAAAAGGTGTTTTCGGATTAGATATAAGGCAAAAATTAATTTGTAAAAATTAGCTATCCAATAAACCTGTCGGTGTACCGAGCTTTTTTTGGTTTTATTTTATCGGCTGGTACATCCTCGAAGTGACCTTAACCAGGGGTTAATCAGTAGTCATAAAAATTATAGTGATTATTTCTCACACACACACACACACACACACACAGGACTCATATCAAAAAGTAGTCAATGCAATTTTAAGATTTGGCAAAGACATGTATTGCCCATGCATTTATCTTCGCTTAAGTTCTAATAGCACGTAAGTATTTTTTGGCAGTATTGACATTTTGATGCCATTTGCTAGAGAAATGAAAGTTAGGTACTTTGTTTTGCCGAATTAGAACTAAATACTACCAATAAAAACCTTGAAAATGTAAGCTTAAATAGAAAATACATGGTATTACAGTCAATTTGGGTAACTTTGAATTACCTTGTAACTTTGAATGAAACTGGTTTAAAGATTTTTTGTTTTATTCCTTGGAATTCCTATACAATTCAAAACGGTATCTATAGGTCGATCCATTCAACGTAGATTCAAAGTTACCCAAATTGACTGTACTGCATAGATAAAGGTCTTGTCACATTCCATCTAACAAGTTTGCACATCTGATGAAAAAAACTGACTCCCCAAATTATGATGTCTGTAATAAAGTGGAAGATGTGCAATACTTGTTGATGGAGTGTGTCAAAAATGAAACACAGCGTCGATCACTGATGAACAACTTGCATCTTAAACAATTTCACTTAGGGGTATTCTAATCTATTTTGGCTGAACCTGCATCTATTTGAGATGATTCTTCATCGGTGATTGAACTATGTACGTATATAGTGTCTATTTAATATAAATATATCATGTAACGTAGTTAACTATATCGACTGACCGGATGGCGCAATTGGTATTGATCCTGCCTCTTACGCCAAAGGTCGTGGGTTCTATTCCCACCCTGGACAAACATTCGTGCGATGAACACTTGTGTTTGTTCAGTGTCAGGGTGTAATATATGTATTTAAGTATATATTTGTGTTCCTCTGTTGTCTGATATCTATAATACAAGGGCTTACGCTACTTAGTACGGAATCAAGTCAATGAATGAGATGCTGTGAGAATTATTATTATTTTTATATCACTTAAAATGTAATGATAATGTTGAGGTTACGATGGGACTGACATAACACAAGGTTAAAGTCCCTAAACTAAAAATAGAATAAAAAAACCTTAAAAGAAAAATACGGAAGTTATAAAAACACCTACGCTATAGGATGGCGCGGACGCGTAAGTCACAACTAGTTTTTTGGCTTCTAAGTAATTTGTTGTGGGTTTGACATTTGGATGCTTTTCGTCAGAGAATTGGAAGACGGATCGTTTTGTTCAGTCAAAATCAAGTTACGCCCTTTAAAACCTTTTAGATGATGAAAAGGTCGGCGAACGGAAGTCAACCATTGATTACGAATTGGACAAATGCACGTAAGTTTTGAAGTTATTTGGCTTTTTTCGGATGTTGTTAAAAATGACTTACATTGAATTTAAACAACAATTTTAGAAATTCCAGGTAGTTCTATGTTAGTAAATACATATATTTTTTATATGATAGGTGGAAGACAAGTAGACGGTTCCCCTGATGGGAAGTGTACACTGAGTGACACTCGTAGTACCAGTGGAGTCACAAGTGTGCTGCCAATCTCAAAAGGGAGGTTCTCTTTTGCCCCGGTTTTGGCCTATGGTACCCTCACTGCGAAACAGTACAGACGCAGCTTCCTGAAATTTTTCTGTGACTCTGCTATCATTTCGGTCAAGCCGGCTAATTCATGCTGAAGCATTGCTCTCCCACGGTATTTTGTTTCACTTCCGTAGCGTCAAAGAGCAGTCGTCTTTTGTGATTAAGTATTCATTTCTAATGTCCTAAGAATCGATATTTCGGTCATGGCGGCCAGTCTCAGAGATTGTCCATCGACGCAGATACAAGTGCACTATCTATTCCCTTACCCTCATATTTCTATGGGACACCACTTCGACACAACCGAAGAGGGATCAGGCGCAGGACCAACGGCTTAACGTGCTTTCCGAGGCGCGGAGGTACAAGACCGCCAACTTCCAGACTCCGTGCTGCCACTGAACATTTCTGAACAGAAACACTCTGGCACTAATTTTGGCTCGACCCGGGGATCAAACCCACTAACCACTGCGCCACTGAGGCAGTCAATATATTTCATTTATTTATGTATATTACGTGTCTCCCTATATGGCGCATTGGCGCCCATTACTTACTGATTTTGATAGATGGGGTGTCAATCGATTTGTTATTATTATACTCTGTGTGACATCATTCCACACACACAACAGTATGTAAAAACGGATCACATTAAACCCAGTATGACGGATGTGTTACTAAAAAAAAAAATGTTTTCTTTCGTAATACATCTGATAGTTTTTAAAATCTATAAGCAGCAGTATGGTTAAAGGCTATAATGGAAAAGGTGGAATTCAAACCGAACTAAAATTTTAATCAAGGAAATAATTAAATAAATAAATATTTCAAAACGTCACATACATTGATCTGACTCGAAGATAGGTAGCTCAAGCACCTGTGTTACGGATATCAGAATCAACAGTGGGATTACAAATATATACATATAATACTTTTCTTTTGTAAATACATACTTATAATACATAGAAAATTCCCAGACCAATACAAACAGACATGTTCATGCACGCACACAAATGTTTGTACTGTGCGGGGATCGAACACACAACCCTTGGACCAAAGGCAGCGTTCACTACCACTGTTCCAAAAGGGACATCATCATCATCAGCCTATCGCAGTCCACTGCTGGACGTAGGCCTCTCCAATTGTTCACCACAGTGATCTATCCATGGCTTCTCGCAGCCAGCTCTTGCCAGCCATCCTGCGCAGATCGTCCCTCCACCTAGCCAGAAGGCGCCCTACATTACGTTTGCCAAGACGCGGTCTCCACTCTAGAACTCCTTTACCCCATCGGTTGTCAGTTCTGCGGCTAATATGACCAGCCCACTGCCACTTAAGCTTGCTAATCCAGTGAGCAATATCGATGCTCACTGGATTAGCAACTTTGGTTTTCTGCCGGATCACCTCATTTCGGATTCGATCTCGGAGAGAGACGCCGAGCATTGCTCGTTCCATAGCCCGCTGAGCGATTATATTATGGTGGGTGTCGAGTGCCGTAGTATGGCGGGTGGTCGTATGAAAGAAGAAGTCTATGTACAAACGTTTATTTACAATCCGACCAAATATTTACACCACACACATATAAAAAAAAAGGAGAAGATAACAAGCAGGAAAACAAAGTAAAGATAATAAGAACGGCTAGATTAATTTGTACAATAATTCACAGTAAAATTAGTCTGTTGAAATTCGATGACATTTTTTTTGGTTGTCAACCGACGGACGAACAGTATGACCAGAGCCTGCGCGCGCCGCTGACCCGTCATGCGCGCGGCGTGAAGTACACCTCAAACTATATACATATAAAAGGGTCATACTGTCCGTGCGTTGGTTGATGCACAAAATATATACAAAATAATTCACACATTAATTATATATTTACAAAAGCGTGGCGCATCGCCACATCACCCCCCTCCAGAGACCGTGCTACGACCGTGCTAATAATCCGGGAACCGAACTGCTCGACCTGATCGCGTCTTCCTAACCTGCTCATTCCTGGACTCAGGAGTGCGATTATCCACCTCCGGAGGGACGACAGAAACATCAGGATCACCTAGTATGTAGGCCGGCTTGATGCGGTCTATAGATACCGTGACCTGTTTTCCCTTTACGAGGATTTTGTAAACTTTGCCCCCTCTATCGAGGACCTCGTGCGGGCCAGTGTAAGCATTTTTAAACGACCCATGAGCGCTATCATCTCGTAAAAAACGTGGGAACTCGTGGCTAAGTCCTTAAACACGAAGATAGAGCGCTTACCGTGGCGAGATGCTTGCGTTGGCAAAATATTGTTAGCGAATTGCCTAATTCTAGTGGCAAACTGCGTAACGTCCTGCGTCTCATCAGCACCATGGTCAAAGAAATCACCTGGCAACCTAAGCGTCTCACCAAACACAAGCTCGGCTGGAGATGCCTTAAGATCCTCCTTATGCGCTGCTCTGATGCCCAGCAGCACCAGAGGTAGGACCTCAACCCAGTTCTGGTTAGCATGGCAAGTGATGGCTGCCTTAAGCTGACGGTGGAACCGCTCCACCAGACCATTACACGCAGGATGGTACGCCGTAGTCTTTCTGTGCTGGAAACCGGCAATTTCAGACAATTGCCTGAAGAGTGCCGACTCAAACTGTCTACCACGATCCGTTACAATGACTGCGGGACACCCATACCGAGATATCCACCCATGCAACAGAGCTTTAGATACTGTCTCTGCCGTGATATCCCTGAGCGGTACTGCCTCTGGCCAACGGGTAAACCGATCTACGGCTGTGAGACAGTATCTATGCTCCTGGGATGGCGGCAATGGACCGATGATATCGATGTGGATGTGCATGAACCTGGATCGTGGTAATTTGAAGTCACCGAGTAGCGAGGAGACATGCCGCGTTACCTTCGCACTCTGGCAGGCCAGGCAAGATCGAGCCCATTCCCTGCAGTCTTTCCTCATGCTCGGCCACACGTACCGTTCTGCCACTAGCTTTGCTGTCGCATTCGCACCTGGGTGGCTCAAGGAATGCAGACTGTGAAACACCTGTCGCCGCAATTCCTTCGCCACGTAAGGTCTCGGAACGATGCCACTCCTATCGCAATACAGTTCGGCATGAGATCCTGGTAACTTCACCTTAACTAGACGCAATGACGTGTCACCATCTAGAAGCAGCTTAAGCTCTGGGTCGGATAGCTGTGCACTGGCAAGTACAGTCATATCGAGAGGCTGACTGACCTCTTCGATGCGTGAGAGTGCATCAGCCACTACATTGTCCTTCCCAGAGATGTGCTGTATGTCTGTGGTGAACTGCGAGATGAAGTCCAAATGCCGAAACTGCCTGGGAGAACAGTTCTCTTTACGCGAATGGAACGCGAAAGCGATGGGCTTGTGGTCCGTATAAATGGTAAAATTCCTCGCCTCTACCATATGCCGGAAGTACTTAATGGCTTCGTATATGGCGAGGAGCTCCCTGTCATACGGCGAGTACTTCCGTTGAGAGGGCATAAGCTTCCTGGAGAAGAAAGCTAAAGGCTGCCACTCACCATTCTTAAGCTGCTGCAAAGCTGCGCCTATCGCCAAATCAGAAGCATCGGTGATCAAGGCTAGCTTTGAATCGCAGTCTGGGTGTGCCAAGAGTGTTGCCTGGCATAGAGCTTCCTTGCAAGCGGCAAAGGCTTCTTTCTCAGGAGCAGAGAATGTCACGGGGTGTGAACCTTTAACCGAGTCGGTCAGCAATGCATTGAGCGGAGCTTGGTGCTGCGCGGCCTTAGGGATGAACCTCCGGTAAAAGTTCAACATCCCCAAAAACCTTCTCAGCTCTCTGACGGTCTTGGGCTCCGGGAAGTCGGTGATTGCCTGGACCTTGGAAGGTAAAGGCGTAGTGCCGGCTTCTGAAATATGACAGCCCAGAAACTTAACCGACGAGGCTCCAAAAACACACTTTGCTGGGTTAATTACCATACCGTACTCTTTGAATCTGGTGAAGAGCTGGCGAAGGTGGTCTGCATGAGCAGCGTGATCCTTGCTGAAGACCAGGAAATCGTCCAGGTAAGGGAAACAGAAATCTAACCCGCGCACCATCTCATCAACGAACCTTTGGAAAGTTTGACCTGCGTTACGAAGTCCGAACGTCATGAACGGAAACTCATACAGGCCAAACGGCGTCGTGATGGCGGTTTTCGGTATATCCTGCTCTCTTACCGGTATCTGATTATAGGCCTTCACCAGATCAATTGTGGAGAATACCCGACAGCCAGCAATGTTGTGAGCAAAGTCCTGAATGTGCGGGACCGGATACCTATCAGGTACGGTCCTCGCGTTCAACAGTCTGTAGTCACCGCATGGCCTCTACTGGTTCTCTCCTTTTGGAGCGAGGTGCAGTGGTGATGACCACGGTGACTTCGAAGGTCTGGCTGTTCCACTCTGTAGCATCTGAGCGAACTCGTCTTTGGCTATCTTCAGCTTGTCAGGTGCTAGACGTCGTGGAGTGCTGCAAACAGGTGGGCCTGGAGTAGTCTGAATGTAGTGCTCCGTGCTATGTTTGGAAACCCTGTGGAAACCTAAAGGACGAGTCACATCAGGGAGTTCTCGAAGCAAGGCATGATATGCAGTTTCTCCAGACACGACCTTGACAGAAGAAATTGAGTCAGGTGATTTCACAGGCAACGCCGGGGACGCGAGGCTAGTAATGTTGTCGATGAGACGCTGGTGTCGACAATCCACCATCAGACCGAAATGAGACAAAAAATCCACCCCAATTATCGGCTTAGTCACATCCGCTACAATAAAGTCGCGGCGCAAGCCTAAGTTCAGAACGAGTTGTATGTAGCCGTAGGTAAAAATTGTACTACCGTTTGCCGCACACAACTCGTATGATGTCTTCTGCCGACGCTCTCGGAGTGCTGACCGTGGATAGACGCAGACGTCGCTACCTGTGTCAACGAGGAATTGCATCTTAGAACTACGATCAGTGACGAACAAACGGCCGGAACCTGGGCAATCAGTAGTCGCCATTACTGACTGCCGGTCGCGTTTCCCGAAGTATAATCGCACGGTTTCAGGCACCTATTTGCTCGGTCCCCATACTTAAAATGGTACCAGCATGTAGGGAATCTACGGTAACTGGAACGGGATCGGGCGGAGCTGGATTCTCTTTGTGAGCTGCTGCGTGAGCGGCGGCGAGGTTTCGACCTGCCTTCTCGCTCTAATCCCAGCTGGCGAAATTCTTTCCGAAGCTCGTCCACTTCTCGACGCAACCCACTGCAACTGGGGTTAGAGCAATCCTGTCCGACTGCGGTAACGCGTGGAGCTGCTGCGGCCAGGTCATGAACTCGGTCTGCCAAGTCAGTCAGACTTTCCAAATTCTCTTCTTTCGGCTGACCTGCCAGAACTGTTTGTATGCCCACTGGGAGGCGGTTGAACCATATAGACTTAACAAAATCTTCCGGGACATTCGAGCCGGCGAGGCTCTGCAGGTGACGCAAGAACTGGGAAGGAGTACGGCTGTCAAGCTCCTCATGCATTAGTAACTGCTTCAACTTCTTGTCTTTTAAAGTAAAGTAAAGTAAAGTAAAGTAAAAAGATCTTTATTGTCAATAAAAAAGATAGAAAAACCAACTAACAATAAATCTAAGGCTATAAAAATTTTGACGTCGATAGCCTCTTCACCAGTTCGGTTTTCAATTTTTCGTACCTGTTTTCTGCCGGCGGGTTGATAATAATATCCCTGACCTCACTTGCGTATTGGCGATCCAATTCACCGATGACGTGGTTGTACTTGGTGCTATCCTGGGTAATACCTGCGTTTGCGAATTGGCCTTCCACTTGGGCGAACCATAGCTCCGGTTCGTCGGGCCAGAAGGGTGGGGTACGAACGGCCACTTTAAATACTTCCGCCGTTACATAATCTTCGCCCTCCATTTCAAATTCGCGATCGATAATTTTGACAATCAATGAAAATATTTACAAATCGTATTTACAAGCCGTTGGGCGGTGTTTATTTTCCGCCTAATCTCTTCGTATGTACAAATAACAGGCGTTTTTCTTACCGCTATCCGTATAGAATCCGCTTCAAATTATTTACAAAAGTGTTCTAGAGAGTCACCAGTTATATGGTGAGGGTCGAGTGCCGTAGTATGGTGGGTGGTCGTATGAAAGAAGAAGTCTATGTACAAACGTTTATTTACAATCCGACCAAATATTTACACCACACACATATAAAAAAAAAGGAGAAGATAACAAGCAGGAAAACGAAGTAAAGATAATAAGAACGGCTAGATTAATTTGTACAATAATTCACAGTAAAATTAGTCTGTTGAAATTCGATGACATTTTTTTTGATTGTCAACCGATGGACGAACAGTATGACCAGAGCCTGCGCGCGCCGCTGACCCGTCATGCGCGCGGCGTGAAGTACACCTCAAACTATATACATATAAAAGGGTCATACTGTCCGTGCGTTGGTTGATGCACAAAATATATACAAAATAATTCACACATTAATTATGTAAGTGTTATTAGGCAAATTGTCAGTACATTAGTAAAATTTATTTATAGTTTATTTAAATATTAAAGATTTAACTATAAAATTATTATTATTACAAAAATATTTGGATATTTAGTTTTGTAATTAAATTATTATTTTAATGTGTACGAAATTTAAATCGAGATACTGGCAACACTAGTCGATAGACGGGCGGGCGGACGGGCATTCATTCTATGCTGGGCAGCCGCAACAGCCGCACGTACCGTGTCGTCGAGTAGTGTTGGGAGTGTGAATAATCTACTCAAAATAAGTACTCAAGTGATAAATAAATGTAATACGACGTATCCTGAGTGTTTTCTTACATTTCAGAAGTGGCAAGTACCCGTTTTATAAATATATTTTTAAGTTAGATATACATTCGAAAAGGAAATGTTTTAACGGCCGTTTGCTCAAAACGTGAAGTCGTTATTAGGTACCGATTTACGTGAAAATCATTCTCCTAAATACCAAATAAATTGCCTTGAACAGATAAGCACGATCTTATTAACGTTATTTTTAAATGAAAATGTGTGACGATTGATAGTTTTAGTTGTAAACCTATTAATTAACCATCAGAAAATCATTCGCTTAAATTTCATGGTCTAGGTCATGATGACCTTGAGCAGGAAATGGTATGTAGTATTTTGTGCATCCAAATCTTGTATATTTTCCTTTTTATCTATAATTTTACTGACGACATCGATGGCACAGTGGCTTCGGTGTTGCACCCAAGCGCGGAAAGTCCCGAGTTCGATTCCCGGGCGGGTCAATATAGAAAACTAACTTTTCCATATTGACTTGGGTCTGGGTGTGCTTGGAGACGCCGCGGCTGTCGTCAGCTGGTACTCCTCGTACAGGGAGTGCCCTGGTTTGGGCCTAGCTGATCGGTGTGAATTGTCTGGCGCATTTATTTATTTATATACTAAATCGAGGTCAATTGAAGGTCACTGTGGAGTATCGAACTCCATGTAACAGAGATCTACTGGGAGGAAGCAATTTTCACGTAAAGGTCATAGTTTCCAAGATATTTCACAAAAGATAGAAATAAGCTAAATATTAGAGTCAAGGCCAATAGGGGGTCACTATTGGGTATCAGGCTACACGTGCTAGGGGTCTACGGGGAGGCAAAATTCTCACCATTTTCACGTAAAGGTCATAGTTTTCAAGATATTTCACAAAAAGTCCTTTTTATTTACAAAAATTCAGACTCACCGTTTTATCGGTTTATTGAGTAATAGTTTGAATGTATACATAGTTTTCTTTGTTTGCAAGTTTCAGACGTAATGGAAAGGTCGCAGTCTCGTCACTTGCGGACGCCAGAACGCGGCATGTTACCTGGGCGGCAATCAAACGAGAATACCAGACGAAGTCGTAGCCGCACCCGTCGTGATAGCGTAACTGGGCCCCGTCGAAGTCGCTTGAATGAAAACCGAAGCCCTTGCGATTTAGACAGATTACGCGAAATGCAACGAAACATAGAGCGTGAAATCGAACGAATGCGTGAACCTCTACTTAATTACGACGGGCAAATAAACGATGAGGCCAGACGAAGCCGTAGCCGCACCCGTCGTGATAGTGTCTCCGGGCAACGTCGAAGCCGTTTAAATGAGCGTCGTAGCCCGCACGACAGTAATAGGTTGCTGGCGATGCAGCGTGAGGTAGATCGAGAGCGGGAACGAGTACGTGATCTCGAAAGCAACCTGGACAGGGAACGACGCCGAGTACAACGAACCGTGAGTAATCGACGAGAGCTAAGCCCGCAGCAATACGATGGTGGTCCTGAGAGGCAGAGGCGTCGCGTTGAGAAACGTTCACCTAGTACATCTTTCTCATCCAAAGACGTAGCTAACATCATTAATTCCCTTAAAAATTTACCGTCTCAGCCGTCGACGTCAAATGCACTTCCTCATACGTCTAATATACATAAAAACATTCTCCCTGATTTCAATCCCTCATCTAAAGTCCAACGGATGGATATCTGGCTAAATAAGGTGAATGAGTGCGCCACCGTCTACGGCTGGGACGATAAAACGACAGTGCATTTCGCTATGCAAAAACTCCAGGGTTTGGCCAAGGTTTGGTATGAAAGTTTGCCATCAATACTTTATAACTGGACAGAATGGCAAACCAAATTACTCAATGCGTTTCCGTGTGAACAAAACTATGGCCAAACTCTGGAGGACATGCTCAAGCGGAAGAGTTTATTCAACGAGCCAATTGAAGTATATTTTTATGAGAAATTGGCTCTATTGAACCAGTGCAACATCGACGGAAAGCGCGCGGTTGACTGTATCATACACGGTCTGACAGATAAAACCATAAAATCAAGCGCCATAACATTACGGTGTGAGCATCCAGAACAGTTGTTACAGTTCTTGATGAGCAATAAGGGATCAACACAATCCGCGGATAGGCCGCAGTATAATTCTAAATTCGATAGAGATACTTTAAATAGGAGTAATAATGAGAATAGAGTAGGTAACAAATCTAACTTTTCGCAAAATAGTCATATATTCTGTTATAATTGTAGGGAAAAAGGGCACCCATTTTTAAAATGCCCTAAACCGATTATTAAATGTGGGAAATGTTTCAAAATGGGCCATAATACGGAAAACTGTTTTTCAAACAAAAGGGATTCTAAGGATGACGTAGAAAAGATGGATAATTGTTTAGATAGCGTGAGTAACTAATGTTATATAATATTTATTTAACCAAATAATTTAAGTTGGTATCTATTGATTGTAGTTATTAGTTAAGATTAAATGATTCTACATCAGTAATTTATAACGAAGTATATGAAGTACTTATTTATTAATGATGTTGGTGTTAAATGAAGGAATTATAATTATGCACCTACTATATTTTACTTGCATGAAAAATGTTTTTAGGTTTTCTTGTGTTTTACTTTAGTTTTAAGATTGAGTTATCTAGCAGTAGTATACTTAGTTACATGTTATTCGTGTAAAGGAAATTCTGAAATATGTGCCTATTCTATGTGACAATTATTAATGGTTCATGTATATCTGAATGGTATAAGTGATTGTATATAATAATACAGTTGTTATATGGGGCATTGGCAAAGCTGTAAGAATGGATGGGTTTGCAGTTTTGTTCAGTTTGGTAACTAAAATGGATGGACTGGTTGCTAAACTGGTAAATGTTCTATGTCTCAAATGTAATTATTATATGAAGTTCGAATATTTTACAATATGTAATTGAGGGATTTGTAAATAAGTTTCCTTTTTGTATATTTATTTATGGAAAACTTTATTGTACAATAGGCGGGCTTAATGTCAAGGGGCATTGTCTGCCAGTCAACCTTGTTATGGGTTACCTATATGTTGTGTTATGCGTCGAGAATTGATGGGTTCGTCGCACATTAAACACACTTATGGAAATAAATTGTTGACAGTTTTGGTAGGTAACTCAAATGGATGGACTGAGTATGTACCAAATCATAAACTGTTTACATAAATTATGATGATTAGGTATACTGTTTACAAAAATGGATGGATTTGTAATACGTTTTTTTTTTTACAAACTGCTGGCTGGATGGATAGGTTTGTCGCTTATGTAAATATTACTGGAAACAATTTTCCTTGTGTTAGTATGTATTAGATTTACGGTTGTTGTGCATGAGGACATGCACTTTGTCAGGATGGGCGAATGTAAGTGTTATTAGGCAAATTGTCAGTACATTATTAAAATTTATTTATAGTTTATTAAAATATTAAAGATTTAACTATAAAATTATTATTATTACAAAAATATTTGGATATTTAGTTTTGTAATTAAATTATTATTTTAATGTGTACGAAATTTAAATCGAGATACTGGCAACACTAGTCGATAGACGGGCGGGCGGACGGGCATTCATTCTATGCTGGGCAGCCGCAACAGCCGCACGTACCGTGTCGTCGAGTAGTGTTGGGAGTGTGAATAATCTACTCAAAATAAGTACTCAAGTGATAAATAAATGTAATACGACGTATCCTGAGTGTTTTCTTACAATTATATATTTACAAAAGCGTGGCGCATCGCCACAATATTTTGCAATTCGGTTATTGTATTTTCTTAGGTATAGTAATTTTTCTACGCCACGGCGCAAACTTCCCCCTATGGTCTTTGAAGGTCAGACGGCAGTCGCACCTGTAATTAGCAAACATGCCAACAAAACAATAATAGTTCGTAATAAAAAAAGGACTACTATGTAGTAGTCCTATGCCCTATCCGGATAGGGTGCCGCCGTTAAACGGCGCGCAGGAGCGTCGCTCGACTCCTGTGTTCAGCGGACAAGTCTACCCAAGTAGAATGCTCCACTTCGCGTCGTAGAATATCAGCACGTTGAATGGACGGGTTCAGGCGGAGTGTAGACGTGGCATTTCTGCAGGAGACTTGGTGGAAAGGCAGCAGCTCCCGGAACATTGGGGATGGCTAGAATGAGTGAGGGTATTGGAGGCTGAATCCGGGGAAAAAGGGTTTTAAGGATTGGCATCGCACTTGTAACTGCACTGGTGTGCGGACATCATTTTCCTCAGGCTCCTGGTAGCAAAAGAATCCCCGTTCGTTGACATAACTAACTGCCACTTTCATGAAGCTGCCTAGCATTTAGGTACTTTATCTTTACATTCAAAGAGCGGCAAGGAGGCCAGCTCTTGCGCACAACACGTAAAACCCACTCGGCAGAATTAATGACGCTAGGTGTACACTTGCAACCTCTAACTTATTTGATATTTATCATATATTCAATATTAAACCTACCAACGATAGTGCATCCAAACATATACGACCTGGTGATCTTCAAGAAATGAGTTTATTCCTCCCTTAAGAGACGGCAAAGCATCTGTGATGCTTCATGTGTTGCGGATATCCATGGGCGGCGGTAATCACCTGCCATTAGGTGAGCCGTCTGCTCGTTTGTTCACCATAATATGTATAAAAAAGTAACTCAGTAATAGTAGGACAGAGTATGAGCACAAAATAATTAGACCCAGAACGCCAGCTGCCTACATCGTGAGCATAATAACAGACTATGCACACATACACGCTCGCGTTCCGAACAAGCAATTTTAATTACGATACTTTTTTTTAATAATGTGTAACATTTCGCTATAACATATTAATGCTAAGGAATTGGCTAAGCTATCCAACAATTGTTTTATAACGCTGAATAACTACTTTGGTGTATGTTGGAACACCAAAATTGACACCAAAACCTCAGCAAAAGTTTAAAATCTAAAGTTATATTATGTAGTGATGGAAAATCACCAGGTGTTTCTAATACCTAAAGGAGGTATAATACAACTGAACGTCACAACAACGGGTCTTTGAAGGATTGCTTTATACTTGGGCCTAAAACCAATCGGTAGGTACACTTGGAAATACCCCAGCGCTAAAAATTGTTCCACGACTGACCACTGGAATTTTTAATGCACAAATTAATTACCGCTAAAGTAACTTATTCATTTAACAATTACTTTTATTATGTGTATTAGTTTCTTTAGTGATTTTATTTCTGCTTTACACACATTTACAATGTTTTCTTCATATTATGAAAACATATTGTTCAATAAAAGTAATTTGATAATCGGATTTTTAATGCAAAAGACATTAGGAAGAAAATGTTTATGCGTTTCTTAACATCTCCAATTATTGTCGTTAGTTGATTCCTTGCAATTTAATGATGCGATTATCAAAATGGATCTCTAAGTAAATTTGTTAAAAATTGTTATAATAATTAAAAAGACCCCATTATCACGATATCTTTGATTTGTTCTGATAGCAACTATCTTAAATGTATTAGATATATAAACAAAGCCAACTAAGATCAATACTTTTTATTGAACATCAGTCCCTAAATACGGGGCAGACACGGGGACGGTGCACAGACGGGGGTGTCCATTGACGGCGGCAATTGCTTACCATCAGGTGATCCATCTGCTCGTCAGTCACTTATCACATAAAAACCGGCCAAGTGCGAGTCGGACTCGCGCACCGAGGGTTCCGTACAAACCTGCAAGGTTTACAAAGTTCGTTCATTACGACATAGTCATAACTATGGTATTTTTATTGCAAAATGAAATTCATAACATTACAATGGGGAAAGACGGAGGAGCATAAATTTAAGACAAAGATCTCTTTATCGTTTAAGTAATCCTTTATTTTATATTAACACATATCATTTCGATAAAAGGACGTCGAAATATAAAGAAGAAGGGTATTTCGTCTTCTTTAAATGTTGCCCTCCCCATACATAGTATAATAACTCGCGGTCATTGCTGTAACTACAATTATGTTTACAATCACAATTTTTTTGGTGGTATAACTATTTAAAATTTTTAGCTTTTCGGAATTTTTCTGTTACCTGTGCTGTAAGCTTCTTACCAAATTTTGAGTTTCTATGTCAACGGGAAGTGGTCTTTAGGTTTTAATTCCCTTACGTGTAGTTGCGAGTTTCAAAATATGCGGTATCAATGGTTGTACTTTTGCGTTTTGCGTTTTTGCGTTGACTTAGATTTTTTTCTTTTCACGGGTTAAAGGCAATTAGATCAAAGTATTTGATATGAATTTCAACTTGATAGCTCTACGCGTTCATGAGGAAAAAAGTAATAAGTTTATATTTATTAAAAAATATATATTTTGTAATGTAGCTAAAAATTTAAGGTTTTCGGAATTTTTCCTTTATGTGTGCTATAAAACGTTGCTTCATGCCAAATTTCAAGATTCTAGGTTGACTGGAAGTACCCTTTAGGTTTTGATTCCCTTGCGAGTACTTGCGAGTTATGCAATAAAGCTGCATATCAAAATATGCAGCTTAAATTGCTGTTTCTTTTGATTGCGTTGACATAGAAGTTTGATTTAGTTACAGCTTAAAGGTATTATAGACCTGAGTATTTGGTATGAATTTCAATTTAATACCTTTACGCGTTTATGAGGAAATGGGTAGTAAGTTTAAAATTATTAAAAAAATATATATTATGTGATGTAACTAAAAATTTATGGTTTTCGTAATTTTCCCATTATCTATGCTTTAAGACGTTGCTTCGTACCAAATTTCAAGATTCTGAGTTCACGGGAAGCACCCTGTAGGTTTTGATTCCCTTGCAAGTGTCGAAAATTTGCGGCATAAACGGCTGTATCTTTTGATTGCGTTGGCTTAGAAGTTTGATTTTTTCACAGCTTCAAGGAACAGTAGACTTGAGTAATTGATATAAATTTCAGCTTCATACCTCCACGCGTTCCTGAGAAAAAGGGTCTTGACAGATGGACGGACAGACGGACAACAAAGTGATCCTATAAGGGTTCCGTTTTTTCCTTTTGAGGTACGGAACCCTAAAAATGGAGGAGGTAGTTTTGCATTTATCATTCATCACAAATATCCTCGAATATTATTCCAGCCTATTATTATCATTAAAACACCAGAACATTTCCAAGTAATAAACTAATAATCACAGAGTAATAAGGTATTACCTACATTATAATAAACGTCATACCAAGTTTGTCGTTACACGCGCAAAGCCATTAATTCTTAAATAAGTTTAATAATGAATCTAAATATCTTCACAGAAACTCGAAGTGTTTAAACATAATTAATTGTGACTAATCATTCCTGTTAATGGTTAAAATCCGGTTGATTCCTCTGAGACAATGCGTAACTAATGCGACTGGATTTAAATAAAGATCATTTGAGTTTGAATTCTGAGTAAAATACAATGGCGGTATTTATTCGTTCTGAATCTTGAATCCGATTGAAGACACGATCACAATGGGTAAATATTTTTTTTCTTTAATCTTACATACTCTATCTTAAAGTACTCGTACTACGCTGGTTCAGCGACCCGAAGTGGATTTTGACACGAGATTTCGAGATTCCGGTCTGTTTTCGGCCACCTGTCGCCAGTTCAGCTGTTGTAGGTGGGCAAGATATTTTTCAACTTGGTCTATCCAGCGATACCTTGGGCGCCCTACCAGGCACTTGCCAGTTGGTCGACTCAGATATGCTCCCTTCGCAGCTCGATCCGAGTCCATTCTCACTACGCGGCCGAGCCAACGCAGTCTCGCTGACTTCGTTTTGCTCATTATATGTGGTTCAGTCACAAGCTCTTCTGATTCGGCGTTTTTTCGTAGCTTCCATGTCCCGTTCTCGCGTTTGATCAGACCCAGGATTTTCCGGAATATTTTTTTCTCAGCTATGAGCAACTTCTCTCCTCCTTCTTGAGTGTCAGTGTCAAAGTTTCACAACCGTAGGTACATCAAGATCGGTCTAATAACAGTTTTGTAGACTCTATCTTAAAGACTACCGAAAAAGTCTCAGTTTTGTAATAAGTCATAGGTAAGGCGAATCAGTTGATTATAAGCTATTGCCGCCCCCAATGACATCATCAACATCAGTGGGGGTTACAAGTGCGCTGCAAAACCTGCGTTTGAACCTTTCTCCCAGACTGGTCTCCAGTATCTTCAATCGCTTGTGTCCAATAAAGCTCGTTATACCTTGCACCTGTTTCTCCTATCGTGCCTTACTCGTAGTCTCCAGTCAAAGTCAACTATTCTTTATTTGCAAAGGCTTGTACACAGATCTTATAAATCGTCATACATTAAAGATTTTTTTATAAGTAACTATTATTTAGGTACGTATGTGCAATATACATGTAATTACATATAGGTCATATAGGTATATAGGTGAGATCCGCAGGAGAACTAAGGTCACAGACATAGCCCAAAGGATTGCATGCCTCAAGTGGCAATGGGCAGGGCACATAGCGAGGAGAACAGACGGCCGTTGGGGCGGAAAGGTCCTTGAGTGGAGGCCACGTACAGGAAGTCGCAGCCGTGGCAGGCCCCTACAAGGTGGACCGACGATCTGGTGAAGATCGCGGGAATCCATTGGATGCGGGCGGCACAGGATCGATCTGTGTGGAGAACTTTGGGGGAGGCCTATGTCCAGCAGTGGACGTCTATTGGCTGAAATGATGATGGATGATGACATATAGGTACATGTCGATACACAAAAATTGATTCTGACGAGAAGATCCGCCAGGAAACTCGCTAATTACTCTTTTAAATCACCATTTTTTTATATAATATATTTGTGATTATACATATTGATTTCATATCTAACAATAAACATATTTATTAAAATGGCATATGTGTTGGCAAACAATTTATCATATCCGCAATGGTTTATCATTTAAGTACTCATCAACTGTATAATAGGCATTTGCCGTTAAATATTTTTACATATGTTTTAAATTTAGGAATTGGTAAAGCAACAAGCTCGTGTATAAACTTGGTATTTTAATACTAATTATTTAGACAAATAGATAGGTAATGCACCACAAGTTGAGTAGTAATCCTTTGTATACAAGGTATAGAATGAACTATTGCCTTTTTTTTGTCGCTGGGTAGTGCCCCCAGCAAGCTGAAACAGCTGAAGTTCAATGGGACAACTTTGTCGTCATTCGGCGGCGCCTTATGCATCCCTCCTGCTGGGGTTATGTCGGGCTCTCCTCTACTATTGCCTGCGGTATGTCCGGACCGATAAGGGCAAGCTGATAAGCTTTGAGAAAAGCAAAAAAAAATCTATCGCTCTTGTAGCTCCTCTGGTGTTGCAGATGTCCATGGGAGGCGGTAATCACTTACCGTCAGATGATCCGTCTGCTCGTCTGCCCTATAAAAAAGTTAGATAGATAGATAGATAGATACTCTTTATTGCACAACATAGAAAACTTAAAACCTAGGTATACAGAGATACAGTGTACAATTTAGGCGGTCTTATCGCTGGGAGCGATCTCTACCGGACAACCTTCAGGTAAAGGACATTAGATAGAAGAGGGGAGGGTGGTGCAATCCTTTCTAGATAATAAATAAACACGTTATCATACACTAATATATACGAATGTTAACTTACTATAATACAATATAACCTACACAAATTATATAAAATTATATAAAATATACTACTATAAGGTTATAATAGAGAAGATATGTTTTATACCTACAATATATGGATGGATCTGGGAGAGGACTAACGACCACGAGCGTCAATGACAGGAAAGGGAGACAGGTGAAGTTAACAAAAAAGGATCAGTTGGGGAGAGGGTTTCAGTTTTCAAGGAAGTGTGCTTTGACCCGAGCCTTAAAGATGCGCAACTTCTACCGCAAGACCTCTTTTTTTTCTTTTTTTTGTCGCTGGGGAATGCCGCCAGCCCGTGTGCAATGGCGGACGTCGGGTGGCGCCTAATGCATACCCTCGTGCTGGGGAGCAGGAGGGTTATGTCGGGCTCTCCTCTGGCGGTGGCTTCTCCTAACGAGAAGCCGGCCAGAGGCATACCGAATAAACCCAAGCGGTTTTCCCTCATCGCCCTAAAGTGGGAAAGGGCGTTCAGAAGGTCGGACATACCGCAACACCTCGTGTGTACGCAGCTTAACTTACCCGATCATTCAGAACAGGCCATTGTGATAAAAATATCGGCTGGAGGACATTATCATTATAAAGCAAAATGCACCAACAACCCCATTATGCAGCAATTGTCTGTTTGTTGGTACAAAAGATTCCTTCATTAACTTCGGAGCTATTCAGACGTCCATTTATTAAACGTCATCAGATGGTAACTTCTGGAACTTTTAGAGAGGCCTTTTCAAGCCGACGAGAAATGAATAATCCTTCCACTCGCCTCGCCTCAGAACAATAGGGTTCATCAAGAATAACGATGGTTTTAAACAAAACAGCCTACTCCAGTCAAGACGAAGAATTGTGCCACGGTCTGTACGTTTAGGAATGGCAAAGGATTTGTTACGCGTTGTCCTAGGTTAACGACTAAGCGTCATTCCAATTAAGGTGACGAGTAGGGCACACTAGCGACGCCAATCGATTTTAATATTTAGCTACCAAACCGGATCTTTTTTAAATAATTTCGGGGTTACAACCTCGCGGCAAACACTTATACTATTTAAAAATGTTGGGTCCAACGCGTACACGAAAAATTGATTCACGTCAAAAACGGCAACTTTTGGCGTCAATCAATTTTTAGCGTACAATAGATATAGGTCTATAAGGTGGAGGTCTATAAGGATAATAAATCGCGTACAATAGGTATAATCAAGGTATAATTATGTAAAACCTTTTCTTCTCTCTTAAGTCTGAAACGTCGTCATTGGAGGACGGCTGTGATTTTTAACCGAGTTTAAAAATAAGGTTCTCAATTCGATATGTATATATTTTTTCTATGTATTATAAGCATCTATGTATTTACAAAAGAAAAGTCTAATATTTTTATTTTTATGTTTATATTTGTAATCCCATTGTTGTTGATTCTGATATCCGAAATACAGCTGCTTGAGCTACTTATCTCGGAGTCAGATTAATGTATGTAAGTGATATATTTATTATTTATTTATTTATTGAGGTGGGCGCTAGTGACTGCAAAACAGTCGACGACTAATGTGGTCATTAACGCGAATATTTTCTGTAAAATAATATTACTGGTTTCAAAAAAGATTTATTTATTTATACAATTATACAAATCTGTCTAATTAATTTCTTTAATCAATTCTCACTATAATGACAAAGGCGTTCGTTTCAATATAAGTTGAGCAAATTTATCAGATTGTAGTTTTTAGCCACATTTTCTTTGATAAAATTCCTAAATCTGCATTTGAATCTTTCAAATGACCTGAGCTACACGTCACGTGAAGAATTGGTTTTCAAAAAGTAGTTTTTTGAAACCTTATTTTTACGATTGTATTTTTTTCTCTTCTCAATTGAAACTTTGTATTATCATCAATATTTGAAAAGGGTTATTACTGAGTTTCTTGCTGGTGTTTTCTCAGAATGAACATTCTGAACCTATTTTGACATTCATAAGTGTTCTGTATTGACCCAAATTGAATTAAGATTTTTTTTATCTTTAGTTACCTATACAGTCTTATTTTTCGCGTTCCGTCGTTCACCAAGGACGACATGTGAGAATTCCAGAGATATAAATGTTTGGACGCAAAATCGTATAATGATGAGCAATAAACAGAAAATATCCTACACAAACTTTTAATGATTATACCGTCTACTCAGAAGATATTGTCAAATAAATGATCCCACGGACTCGGTAGCAACAAAAACTTGAATTAAAAAATGCAGTGGATTTGTTGTTAATATTCACTGACCTTCACGAGTTAGAAATCAATATGCGGGCACATTGTATAACAACTAGTCCGATCTTCTAGAATATTTCTTCTTATTCAAAAAGAATATTAAGTAAAGATAATGCTATCGGATGAAAGTTGAGCCAGGAGCTATGATTTCATCGGTATTCGACCAGAGGTTACCTAACTCTGAGCGCATTTGATGCAAATCTGTATGCGAAAATGATTATTTCTGTAATGGTATTTGCAGATGGAGAATTTCTACATCAACTTAGTAATATACTTTGGTAAATATGCAGTATGAAGAGTTTTATGTTTGTAAGGAACGTAAAACGTTTGTGTTTTGTAAAAACGTCCTGTTGGTCTAGTGGTTTAAGTGCCGGGCCGTGATCTCAGGGTCCTGGGTTCGATTCCCGCGTCGAGCGATATTTTTCGGACATAGCTCGGGTTTATGATCACCAACCCGCATTTGGCAAGCGTGGTGATTAAGCGTAATCCCATCATAGTAGCGATAACTTGATTTCCATGATGCTGCCCCACTGCAGTGGGACAGTTTATCGGCAGAATAAAAAAAAAAGAACGTAAAATGTTTTATGAAAGTGTGTTTAAGAAGATCAGTAAAATATATCATTTTTTTACAAAGTTACAATACGGTATTTGACTTTTTTTTGTAATCAAAAGACCTCTCAATGATAGAAACATCGTTGAAAGAATTACTTGATTCTCATTTAAACTACCTGAGTAATCACAACTTTAAAATAACGTTATTTTGGACTAACCCAAAACGCTCCATACAAATTGCTACTAAGATGTGACGTCACAAACAAGTATTTTGTATGCATTTCAGTTGAATTTTGTATGGTAGCCATATCAAATGTTTCGTTTATACCAATGGTTCCATTATAATAGTTGGTGCAAATAGTATAGGTCATTCAATGCTATAATATTTTTTTTTATAATTTCATACCTTTGAAATGGACTTGCCCATGAATCTTTGAATGACCATAAAACCGGCTAGACGTTATATTTTTGATTGAGATTTTTTGCAATTGGCACATATTTTGATAAAATGTTTATATTTTGTAAAATCTTGAGTTTAGTTAAATACCCTATTTTGTAGACCCAATATTTTTTTTCATTACCGCTATTTAGTTAACTTAACCTTTCGAACCCAGAGTCCAGCGCAATGACAAACCCTCCCGACCATTAATCACTGTCGCACGCTAGAGGGTAGCCCGCAAAAATTTCGAACACCGTCATTGTGTCACAGACGTACACCCTAACCAGACTCAATCTTTTCATGGAAAGCCATACTTGAAAAACCGCGCGAAGCCGTTTGTACTGGGGTGACGTGCTGGGTGACATTCTTTCTCTATCACACCCGTATAGAGATGCATCAAAGCTGCGTCAGGGCCGGTTGGATCTCTTTCACACTCTGTGACGATTTTTCCGAAAATACCACATTCCGTTTGAAGCGCGCGTTTTCTAGTTCCATGCATGACTCAAGACCCCTCCGTCATGGTGACGGGGCGAATGTCGGAATTTTTGCCATAAAAATACGAACTTCATAAAAGCTTGCTTGTCAGGGTATGTTAATAACTTTGAATTGTTTTCTGAACCGTATGTATAAATCATACATACGGCTTACGCTATAACAAAAAATAACGCTTAGAACTGAAGAAGCAATTCCTCTGGATTTTTAAAATGTATGTGCGTATTTCTACCGCTAGCTCGGCTTGAGGGAAAACATCGGAAGGGACACTGTACGTTTAGAAAAGTTTATGAAATGTGCAGTGCCGTGCATGATACAGTTGGTCTGGTTTTTTTTAATGTCATAGGTCACCTGACGGTAAGCAATTGCCGCCGCCCATAGACACCCGCGACACCAGTGGAGTCACAAGTGCACTGCCAACCTTTTAACCCGCCTTTCCCCAGGATTGGGCCTCCGGTACCCTCACTCACGCAGCGAAACACAGCACAGTGCTGCTTCACGCCGTTTTTCTGTGAGGCCGTGGGATACCACAGCCTCACAGAAAACCGGAGTCATAACTCTGGTCGAGCCAGCCATTCATGCCAAAGCGTGACTCTCCCACGGTCAAAACCCCGTATAAAAGGTTGCAACCGCAATCGCTTCATTGTTATTACTAGACTCTTTAAACCCTGGCTGATGGTCTAAGCGTACTGACATCCGGGATTCATATGCTATGATGAGCAGACAGAAGGATGATTTTGAATAGGTCCCCCTCATTATAGCGTGTAGTTTCCGGTTGCGTCCAAAGCTTGTCGCTCTGGAGCCTGGGGTACGCTTGGACTGTCATGGACAGAGAAGCCTAACCACGCCGTCTAGTGACACCAGTTTAAACCTACTTTTAAGTTAGGGTAGGGCCATCTATCCTACAGCGGCTGAAACGCCTGCTTTTTACCTCCCTATCACATACATTCTAGTGTATACCATGTAGGATAGATGGCGCTGTCCGCTTAAGCAGCACTGCGCTACCTAGTGGCGATTATAAAGACTTCTGAATCGAAGAATAAATCGAACGTACGCCATTTCACCGAGCACCAAGTATTTTATTCCCAAAACCCAAGAAATCTTGCACAGGCCGATCTGAAGAGGAGACAAACTATGAATCATGATTGGGAGAGTCTGGTATTTACAACGAAGTGACTGCCGTCTGACCTTGCAGCTTTAACAGGCAAACTAAACCAACAAAATCATGTTTACAAGTTTCAGAAACTATCTGAAACGTATGATGATTTTGAATAGATAATGTCATTTAATTCGAAACATCTAATTAAGCCAATAAGTTAAGATCACGAACGCGTCTGAATACTAGGCTAAAGTACTAAACAACAAGAAACCCTTTACAAGGCGTTGCTGTGAATAATACACAAGAGTGGTAACTGCGTAGGCTGGGTCTGGGGTTCGATGGAAGCGGGTAGAATATAAATACAAATGGTTTATTGTGCATACTTTGACATAATTTGTACATAACATAACAGTTAAATAACTACCGTTTACCGTGGGAGAGCAATGGCTCGACTGGAGTGATACCACGGCCTCACAGAAAGCCGGCGTGAAGCAGTACTGTGCTGTTTCGCTGCATAAGTCAGGGTACCAGAGGCCAAATCCGGGGGAAGGGGGATTGAAAGGTTGACAGCGCACTTGTGATTCCACTGATATCACGGGTGTCCATGGGTGGCGGCAATCGCTTACCGTCAGGTGATTTGTGTGCTCGTCTGCCACCTACCACCTATATATATTATCATCATCATATCATCAGCAACCCACACTCGTCCACTGCTGGACATAGGTCTCCCCTAATGCACGCCACTGCTCCCGATTTTCGGCTACTCTCATCCAGCCCAGCCAGCCTTCGAATGTCATCATCCCATCTTGTCACAGGGCGTCCTACACTACGCTTAACGAGTCGCGGTCTCCACTCAAGGACTTTACGGCTCCAACGGCTGTCAGTTCTGCGGCTAATATGACCAGCCCACTGCCACTTCACTATATATATATTAATAACTAAATATTGCAGGTAAGTACAAAAAAAAAAGATTATTTACCGTCAACTGATTGTGTCACATAAACCTCGGTTTGTATATATTTGTGTTCATAATATAAGTGTTCATAATATAAGTGTTCATATTTAAATAATGCTTTAATCATTCTCCACTTGTTATACAGTCCACTGGCATCACCAGTAGATTTCATTTGGTCCATTCTCGCTGTTGGAACAGTGAGTTATTTACTTAGTAATAATAATTCAATGGTTACGGCAAAGTAATGATTCACGCCGGTAGAAGAACTCAAGCGGGTGTTAAATCTCCTTGTTGATGCAAAAGTAGCTTCGACGAATTTTAGAGCCATGCTTGCGCTGACGCAGATTGAGCGACGCGGGCCACGAGCTTTTGGTAAAGTATATCATTCATTCATTTTGAATTAAATACTCGTATGACACTGACTGCCACGAAGTGTGTGTGTGATCTTCAATTCTGAAGGTCGTGTCCTTGAAAATTTCTGGTAGCTTCGGGCACGAGGTACTCTTCCATTAAGTTCGGTTCGCGACTGTCAGGATCAGAATACTTTATTTGCATAATTTCAGGTACATAATGTGATGTTACAATGTTATTTGGTATCACTGAAGTTTTCTTAAGCTAATAGGCGTGCAAATATTGAATAATATGGCATACATTGACACTTAACTATAATAACAATGTAGAGACTGTTTATAATAAATAATTCCTACTAAATTACTTAATAATAATACATTCAAATAATTTAATTAAAATTGTCCTTGGGGTAGTTACGACGGGAAGATCTGTGATCGTCGTTACTTGGTCACACCACCAACTGAGAGACCGGCCGCTGGGTCTCTTTCTCTCCACTTTGCCCATAATCATCATCATCAGCCCATTTAAGTCCCCACTGCTGGGGCACGGGCCTCCGTTAATCACATGAGGGGTAATTGCCATACTCACCACGCTTGGCAGACAGGTTGGCCAGGGTTTTGATATAAATGCAGAGTTTTCCTTCTCTGGGTGCTGATGATCATGCCAGCAGCTTTACCTTAGTCGCCTTTTACGACACCTCGGTAAGAGTGCCCACCACCATTTTGGCCGCCAAAACTAATTTATCAAGGTTATCCGGTTGACGGCAAGTGATTGGCTGAAGTATAACAGAGCATATAATTCATTAATAATGCATGTTATTCACAGTTAATTTGGCCAAACTGGTCCGGGGAAGTAAGTAGTAAAGACTCGTGACATGCTGTGTCATATTCTATTTGTCAAAGAATATCCAACATTACGTTTACGCAGACTGTTTGTTTTTTTTTAAATCTAAACGTCAAAATGACAGTTCAGTTTTGTTTCTTTTTAATTTTAATTCTTAATCGATTGTAAAGATGGCGTGGTTATCGAGACTTTTAATTTTATATATAATGGCAACACTGGCTTGTCCGGAAGTCAGTTTAGTGTCTTTTTAAAAAAAATGTCAGTTTGTTAATTTAAAAAACCCGAGTTGCCACCATTCGAGGCATTCTGTTACCAATAGCCGAGGATATCTGAAGACATCAAGCTCACCCCGATATATTTTCGCGTGATTTGAAATACAACGGAATAAGTCCACATTGGTCCACACGCCTGCATTATTATTTGAAAGAAAATCCTCGTAATGGACGAGCAATCGAGCTTCGTAAACATCTCTTCTGATGACCCGCCGTCCGATGATATTTTATGAAATACTATACGGTCTGCCATGAATTTTTGCGTTTAGTATAGTAACATTCGACCAGCAGCAGATGACTACTCTGACTGTTCCATACAAGATTGTACATAGCGGAAGTAAAGTGTGCATAACAAATACAGATCTATACGGATAACCAAGATGGCACACTGGGTATATATAAATCTATGTTATCTTCAAATAACTTACAATTATTATTACAAAATGAGCTTTGTTACTAAAACCCTTATTGTGTTTGTCTTGAAAGGAAATTCGTTGTACACCATCCATGCGTCAGGCCGGAGGATGTTGTGTGTGTATGTATGGGACTTCCTCTTGAAAACCGACCCAGAGGTTTACCTAGTAAAACCCTACGATGCCCTCTGTTGACTTAGGCGAGGCCTTCGGTGACTCATCAGTAAGTATTACTGGAACTTGCGCGGCCCTGTGTGATGTCATTTGCTGTGGCGGCCATTGCAAACTATACCCTATATATGTACTGTATTATAATATCTGTGCATGATAACAGACAAAACAGGCATGAGTGGACAAGCATTTTCTAGGCAAACACGTATCATCGTACACCTCGTCGATTTCCATCAGATTCGATTGTGGTCAAGGGAAAAAAAAGACAGGGAAAATGACTTTGTTTTATACTATGCATGTGATACAAAACAAATTTTAAATTAAATCTAAAATCATTTGTTTGCACAAAACAAATTAATCTTAAGGTTAACAATCTTAATGTTGCACATGCTTATTCTCATGCTTAAAGCATGCTACTTTTGAGCACGTGCTACTTAGTAGCATGTGCGGACGGACGTGCTACTAATAAGCATGTGTTTGTTTGCCTATTAAAAAATAATACCACGAAATGAAACTAGATGGCGCTGTGCACTATTGCATCGCACCTGCAACATTATTTCTGTGAGCGTATATAGGTCAAAGGTGATGTTTGAATAAATAAGTACGGTTCAATTTCAATATTGAGCATGCTTATATTGAGGATGCTCAAAGTCCGCATGCCGGACGATTTTTAAGCATGATGCTACCTGTAATGCGGGTGGAGGGAGGAGTGTGACGGAGTGCTTTACACGTGTAAGCAGGTTTGCTGATGCTAAAATATGGGTAATAGAATGCGTATTGATAGCTAATATAGACAGTTCTTAAGCATCCTGATATTTACTATGCTTAAAAATATGCTACAAATGAGCATTTGTAACAGTAGCTTTAAACTTACAACTCCCCACTTATAACATCCAAAAGGATTAAGGTTTAAAAATTGGGCTATGTTTTTTTTATTACGTCACTTTACCAAACGCCACTCTTTTCTTGGCCGCAGCCTCAAACTCATTTGGAGGCAGGAGTAGACAACATTCGGCACCTGTCCGTGTTTCGTATTCTAGTGCCCGAGTTTACGACCTTTGCCTCGGCCGTTGCGTAGCATTTATATGATTGTTTCATGCACGGCAAAATGTTTGCGTATCTTGAGGGCAGTAATTTACGTTTTTTACTTTTAAACTTTGAGTTTTGCAGACTTTGTTTTATAATTGTTACAAGGTTCAATTTTGTGGTGTCTCATTAACAATTTTAAACAACATCAGATTTATTTTAAGTGTGTTATGTACTAACTAAAGAATAAATTACTAAAAATTGCTATAAAAATATCAACTATTAACATGCGATTTTTTACACTTTAAAATAAAGAATGTTGTAACAAAGATAAACAACAAAACAATAATGTAGTATGTACATAAATATCTAAGATTAATTTTATGTAAAAAAAGACTTTTTAAATGAAATGATGCCAGCGAATTCAGTCCCAAACAATAATACATTTTCTGAAAAGTGCAGGTTTTGTGACTGATATGAAGCAAAGTTAATCGGCGGTCACAATAAAAAATACATAATAAATAAAATTTGAATTTAAAAAAAACTAGGGAGGTGCTTATAACTCATGCCCCGACCAAATGACATCATCTCTTCTTTATTTCCATTATTATAATATTCAACACGTCCTTACGAGACTCACTCATCCTTATGACCTTTCAAAGCAGACTAAAAATTATAAACATTTTCCGCCCTCCGTAACGACGCGATAAAACGTCTTACTTGTCCAAAGGCTTTACTACTAATATCTTTATTGCGCGATTCCGAATGTTTACGATCCCTGCTAGCTTATTGTGGCCCAACACGATAGTGCGGCTTTTTCATAATCCGGCGTAGACGTACGCCCATTTACATTTATTTTCACGTCTGGATTTAATGCGGGTAATTTATTATTGTAATGGAAATACGCCTGGTGTTATAATAGACTGGTGGAAATGTTTTCTTCAAATTTAGGCCTACGTTTTGGGGTTGGGTTGCTTAAAATAAAAAACTAAACCTTTTTTACCCTTGTTGGATCTTGGACTATTATTGTAATGCAGGGACGCGACTTGACGGTCATCAAGACAGAAACAAGGTGTAGATAAGTAATTGAAAGGAAAAAGCGAGATTTCCACCGATTAATTACATAGGGTTAAATAAAATAACAAGAAATTATTTTCCAACTAATGTGCACAGCGTGAAAACATGGCTTCCAAAATAGTTAGTCAGAACATCGCTAGCTGAGAAACATTCAATTTCAACAAAAATATGTATGAATTTATATATCCTTTGGAGGTATATTTGACGAATGTCCTTCATCAACGACAACCCGTTATGTATTCCCAGAACGTAAAATATAGAGGTCACTTCCAAACCTTCAAACTGTCGACTCGACAAAAAAAGTGTGAAAAAAATGGAATAAAGAATGATATATTTGACCCTTGTCAAATGGAGAACAGTTCAAATGGTGTTATTTAGGAATAAATAGAATCTACATAACTGGAGATCAGCCTGGACAATGGGAAATTGCAGTTACATAATGCAATGTTTTGGGAAGTTCAAGATGTTTTCTACGGCAGTGGGCAGGGCACATAGCGAGGAGAACAGACGGCCGTTGGGGCGGAAAGGTCCTCGAGTGGAGGCCACATACATAATTGTACAATGAAGTTTCTGTAATGCCTATTTTTTTTTATTTAATTAAAAAACATGGGTACCGATGATGTTGCCCGTTTAATATGGATACCTAACTCCGTTTTCTCGATTGACACTGGAAAATCATCATATCGCAACCGGGAGTTATTGCTGCTGTGCGCACGCGCGCAATAGACTTTTGTTGTAATATCTGCTAATACCTATTTTTTAGATTAAGCATTTTATGGATGCTTAACCTAATTCAGTTTGCCTAGAGAACCATAGTATCTAGACCTAATAAGCTTTTAGATAATATTATATAAGTCAAATAACTTGTCTATAAAAGTTTTTATAAATAAAAAAATAATATGTTAATCTCCAACCCACCAACCCGTCTGCCAAGCGTGGTGAGTATGGCAATTACCCCTCATGTGATTGAGGAGGCCCGTGCCCCAGCAGTGGGGACTTAAATGGGCTGATGATGATGATGTTAATCTATTTTCGTTTTAAGTTGAAATGTTTACATCAAAGAATCTCTCTATAGTGCAGTTGGAAATCGCACTCTAAAATCTATAGATAGCTGAATTAGGGTTGGATCTATTTCACACTCTGTGACGTTTTTTTCTGAAAATGGCACATTCTGTTTTTTAGTTTCATGATCCGGCTGTGTTAAGAAAATCTCGTTCTATTTTATAAAATATCGAAAGCGTGAAAATTCCCCTCATTATAAATTGTCTCTCGCTATGTGTTTGAGTGAGACTCGAGTTCACGACCCTTCGCTATCCACTGCTCTAGATACATTTATTACTCTACAAATTATTGTACGTGCTTGCTTTCGCCGTAAGCTGGCGATAGTGTCATTAATATTGCAGATGAGTACGATCGAGACGGAAGAATGTCGAATTGTCGAGTCAAGATTGTTGTTGAGTGATTTTAGTTCAAACAACTATCGACCTAGGCATCGCGTTTTACGAATGTTCTAGGCATCATAGATTGGCTAATTTAACCTGACGGCTGCGACAAATACACTTTAGCATCATATCATATACTACTGGCCTGCCTTCACTTCGTTTTAGGACATTAGTTCCTTTTAAACCAATGGATAGTAGCTCCATCACACCTAGCGGTGTCTACTACATCGCGCAAGCGTTTTGTGTTATTATTTAATGAAAACTGCTTTATAAAACCGTTTTAGTTAACAAAAATTTAACACACATTTATGAATAAGACCTTACATCTTTTAGGAGTCGACTGTACCTATTGCAAAGAATTTGCTATATAAAAAATCGGGCAAGTGCGAGTCGCACTCGCCCATGAAGGGTTCCGTAGCAGCAAGTAAGATATGTGGAAAGTAAATTGCGGTTTACGGTTTATAACGTATAAAAAAAACTACTTATGTACTAGATCTAGTTCAAACCAGTTTTTGTTGTTAGTTTTTATGGTAATGTATAACATATATTTTTTTAGTTTTAAAATTTATTTTATTAAAGAAGTTAGAGAGGGGGGACACACATTTTATTACTTCGGGAGCGTTTCTTGCGCAAAGTTTTAAGTGTAGAAAAAAATATATTAGAAACCTCAACATCATTTTCAAAGACCTATCCATAGATACCCCAAACGTATGGGTTGGATGAACAAAAAAATTTAGTTTCAGTTGTATGTGGACCCCCAAAAAAATTTTATTTTCCTTCTTTTGTGTAAATAATCGTAATGCGTTTAAAAATTACGTCTGTTTACCAAATTTCAATAGTATGGATGGACAGACAGACAGACATGACAAATCTATAAGGGGTCCGTTTTTTGCCATTTGTCTACGGAGCCCTAAAAACAACTTGGTCTCCTAGGCTTTACGAGTACAGTCCACACGATCAGAAGATTACATAAATCCCAACCCCCCAAAAATACAAAACCCCGGCGTCCAAAAGGTACAACAAGGCGAAACTAGAAGTGAGTGGCGACGATAGTGACTTTAAATCCCAAAGCCCAGTGGGTTGGAAAATTGAGAAGTGGATTAGGCAAATCACTTTTCATTCCGCCCCGTACCGAGCAAGTTTGCCCTTTCAAATTTTATTATCTCGAGGCGCCCGCGCGTGGCTTTTAAATACGCGGGGAGGTTTACTCATCGGAGTGAAATAAGCTGTTTGATTGATTTCTCACTTATGCGATTTTAAACTTTCGCCTCAACATAATTAGTAGTGATCCGATATTTGGGTGCGAATGTAGTATTTATAGAGCTGTTACAACCAGAAAGCATTCTGATGAACATTTTACGATTTCTAACTTTGATGGCTGTGATATACTATTATTACTTGTAAGTACAAAAACAAAACCTTTTTTATTGTCTGATCAGACAGAAAAATAGAGGATTTTTTTGTGATGAAGTAGTAGATGGAGTAGTAGTATATAAGTCGACTTGTACCACTTTTCACAGGACGCACCGAATTATTGCATATTAAGATCGTTTCAAAAGAAATTTAATATACTTTCCTTTAAGTATTTGTTAAAAAGTTTTAAAAAAAATGTATTCAATTCGCCACAATACGCTAGTATCGTGAGGTGTCACCTTAAAAACACGCAGGGAGGTTTATTCATCGAAAAGTGCCATAAGCTGTTTGATTGATTTCTCACTTATGCGATTTTAAACTTTCGCCACAATATAATAAGTAGTGATTGAATATTCGGGTGCGAATGTAGTATTCATGTATTTGATACAACCAGAGCATTCTGATGAACATTTTACGTTTTCTAAATTTGCTGTGATATACTATTGTTGCTTTTAAGGTGACACCGCGACGCCGCCAAGGGATTTATATTGACTGTGGCGAATTGAAGACAGTTTTTTTAAAAGTGACCAACAAATACTTTAAAGAAAGCTACAGAGATAAGGAAACAAAAGAATTGCAATCCGGAGGACGTTCATTTAAAATTGTCTTCGGAGTTTTTAAGAATCGATATAGTCATTATAAAAAAAAAAACACTCCAATAATCATTAGATCTTACACTAGACTTCATATAAGATATACACAATATTGTAGGTACGGTAAATACTTATAGTAGATAGGTATATACCATAAGTACTTAGTGCTCAGGTAATTATTAATAAAGAATCGGTAGGTTTTTTTTTCACCCTATAATAATGTATCCACCTATGTTCCCAGAAATCATTACCAGTATGTCTGCTTACTGAGGCTGAAACTTACAGCTTATGAGTTTATCCGTAAAAATTCAACTCTTTGATAATATCAAAGAGTTGAATTTTTACGAATATAACAAATTGGCCAGCAGGCGCTATTGAGGATTTTCTTTGAATTCAATCGGGGAATAAAGGATATTTGCCTTCTTTTAAAATCAAACACATTTATATCTCGGTAAAGCTTGTGGTATATACATAAATTGATTGATAACTATGAATAGTAAAGCGTTTTGCTGGGTTGGTTGCATTTATGTTGCTACGTTTTTTTTTACATTATGGCGGACAAACGGACATACCGGAGTGAAAACCGCAGCCTATGGACATCTGCAACAAATGAGGCATCACAGAGCGTTGCCGGCTCTTAAGGAAGGAATAAACACTTGAAGATCACCAGATCGTATCTGTTCAGAAACATCGTTTTTCAATATGTACATATATACGGGATGTTAAGCCGTTGGTCCAGCGCCCATTACGCTGTCACGCTGGTGTCCCATCGGAATAGGAGGGTAAGAAAATAGAGAGTGCACTTGTGTTTTTGTTTCACAACATCACATACATTGATCTGATCTCGAGAAAGGTTTAGCTCAAGCACCTTTGTTACGGATGTCAGAACCAAGAGCGGAATTACAAATGTATACGAGTACATTTTTTTTTTGTAAAACCATACTTCAAATTATCTGCGAAAAACAACCGCCTTCAGATACCACGAACTAAAAAGTGTAAAATAATATTTTTATCACTTTATACACTTCAAATAACATTTTATAACAGTACACTCGAGAAAAGGTGTTACCGAAGTCGACGCCCAATACTTGGTAATTTAATACAACAGTAAATTATTAAACATAGATTAGGCGCTGACTTGATGAAACTAAAAAGACCTTTTCAAAATTTGAGGATTCTCAATTTTAAGCCCCCCCCCCCCCCCCTTCACCCCCGCCAAATAACTAACAAAGTAATTGTAAATACAGTATCGAAAGAGTTATCCTTTAACTCCTTACCGTTGAGGAGTTGACCTTCCATCTACGAGCGGAGTCAGGCGTAAATGCTGGTGCAGTTTTGAAAAAAAGATACCAAAGCATTACGTGTCCCTATAAAATTAGAAAGTTCCCCTCAATTTTTCCAGGATCCCATCATCAAATCCTGATATCCTGATATCCTGATCATGGTACAAATCCGGGACTACCTACTTTCCAACTAAAAAAGAATCATCTAAATCGTTCATAAATGGCAAAGTAATCGGCGAACAAACATAAAAAAAATATAAGCCGGTTAAAATAGTTAAAAAACATCCAGACCAATACAAACAGACATGTTCATGAACACAAATGTTTATACTGTGCGGGGATCAAAACCGCAACCCTTTCACCAGAGGTAGCTTTCACTACCTCTGATCCACGCGGGTCGTCTATTATGCGTTGAAACGTTTGGGGTTTGCGGTGAAATGAAAGACACCGACAAACTATATTTCACGAAGAGAGAAGAAAAGAAAAAGGGGTTCTATTGAGTACACTCTAAGTAGACCCCTTACTAACTAAGACTCCCCTGAGCTCAATGGGACGTTGAAGTCCAGGGAAGGAGAAGGAGCCCGGCAATAAAAGAGGTGTTCTGTGTGTTGGGGGTCGTCCAAGTGGACTTGTCCGAGAAAGCTCGTTCCAGAAGTCTCCTCCAAGAAGACCCGCAATTGATATCCTGCGGGTCTTTTCTGGAAGATTTACAGTAAAACAGGCACTAACACGACCTGTGTCACTGAGGTCCATTTTTACTAACTATAGCATAGTAACACTGACGAGTATATATATACTAGAACTATGTGTTTTTGTAAAGGAGCATAAGGAACATTTTTGTAAAAAGTTGCAGTGAAGAATCAGTTTAGATCAAAACACAAGCATAATATTTGTTTAGTTTCGTCATCGAGTTACATATGTGGAAAAAGTACTTATATTAAAGGAATAAAAGTATTTAATCACTTGCCTTACAAACAATTAGAGGGAGTTAAATTTAAAAGGAATTTTAAAAAATGGCTATTATGTAAATGCTTCTATGATTTAAATACAATGACGACTAATCCTAAAAACTAACATTCAATTTTATTGTTGTACGTCCGAAATGGATAATCTGTCTATTCTAAAAATACTGTACCATCTTTTTTTCACAGTTATGACAGTAAAGATATTCTGTATTCTAGTAGTCAGCAAAGATGGCTAAACCGTGGAGAAGTTCAATTCACAGTAAGTTGCGCTCGTAGTTGAGAGTCGAATGAGGCAGGTGCGCCCCTGTCAATCGTTATATGCGACGGTAAGGAAGAAGGGGCAGATCACCGTTAGTTTTTGGCTCTTGCCTTATAAGGCCGTGGAGTGGACCCATTTTAGGGGCGTCAGTAAGCAGTGCCCTGATTGGTCAAATATTTAAGTACAAACGGCCTTCTACGTTCCGTTTCGTATCGTTTTTGTGTAGCGTATCCTACGCTATAGCGTACGTGGCTGACCTTTGAGATTGGCCGCCGTAGCCTTAATCGGTTGGAGGATATTAATTATACGGGATATACCATACAAGTAATTTTCACGTTTGTATGGGAGAATCGGATATAATAAATTTCACAAATTCCAGTTTTTGATACTGGCACAGCGTTTACATACACGGGCTGTACACGCACCTTTCGGTATGTTATTCCCATTACCAAACATCCTGTACACAGAAAAATTGTGAAATCAGCTACCGCTGACTCCCCTAGAAGTGAGACGCTTTTTCGTAGAAAAACATACATTTTTCTAGTATCAGTAGTTGATACAGTATCAGTATATAGGCCGATGCCTTTATATCATTACTGTTAATTTTAATAAGATATATATTTTATTGTTTAGTTTTTATGATGCTACCATTTTATTTTTTTCTAAGCATTTTTTCATTTACGCACGCTGTGGTTAACCTATAATGGACAACATTTCATATTTTTAACATGTCCATATTGTTTTTTTATATGAAAATAGACATTTTCATGCATAAAATAATTATAAAAATTCTTTATATTCTAAATAGACGTAAGCGCCAAATGACGTCATCGGACGGCTGAATACAGCGATATTCCTTTGCTTATCATTGTTTTAATAAAAAAAAGGTACTACTGTCAAAGGTAAATAATACTAGTGTCAACATTGTCAACGTCATTCATTCATTCAACGTTGACAAGTTGTCTTTTTTTTGACAGTTGCATGTCATGGGTTTGGCATTTCGTAAATTTAAAACTATAATGTGCTAGGCAAAGAAATATTTTACATTCTGCCGTCCGATGACGTCATCTTACGTTTTTTAGTTTTTAATTTTTTTCTCAGTAAATAAGCAATATAAAAAATTTATAAACATATATTCGCGCAGCGGAAAAGTAAATAAAGAAATGGTATTTTTTGTTTCAGAGCTTAGCAATTTTGAAATGTTGTCCATTGTAAGTGCAGTTAGCCAGAAGCAACCTTTGTTAAATGAATCTATTGTAACTTGCTGTAACTTATGTTGGTAACCCTGTAATTAAATAAATTAAATAAATAAATAAATCTCGCCCACTACAGGGCAAAGGCTTGTATCATGGAATTTTTCACTACATGTGATGGGATTAGGTTTAATCACCACGCTTGTCTAATACGGATTGGTGATCACAAACCCAAGCTATGCTCTATACATAATTTTTGACTCGACCGGGAAATCTAACCCAGAACCCCGAGATTACTGTCCGATACTTAAACCATTAGAACAACAGGGTCTTACAAATTACTTAGAAAAAAAAAGTAAAGTAAAGTATCAGCCTATAAACTGTCCCACTGCAGGGGAAAGGCCTCCATCACAGAAATCAAGTCATCGCTACTATGATGGGATTAGGCTTAATCACCACGCTTGCCAAATGCGGATTGGTGATCACAAACCCGAGCTATGTTCGAAAAATTCGAAACATACTTTTCGCTCGACCCGGGAATCGAACCCAGGACCCCGAGATCACGGCCCGGTACTTAAACCACTAGACCAACAGGGCGTCCTTTTTTTAATTACTTACTTCACATAAAATTATTGTTTTGCTATCCAGCGTCCTTAGTAATATTATGGACTAATGAGATAATTAATCCATGGTAATATCATGGACTAATTATTGGTCCATGTTAATAAAGTTATAATTCGAAGCGATATGTGTTTTTTTAATGAGATAGGGGGCATACGAGCGGGTATATCATCTGATGGTAAGTGATCACCGCCGCCCATGGATACCTGCTACACCAAAGGAGTCACAAGTGTTAAAAAAAACATTTAATGAACTCTCTTATTATTTAACCCCCACGAAAAATCTATGGGGTGTAATAAGTTTGACCTGTCTGTGTGTTTGTGTCAGTTGGTGGAATCGTAGCTTCCGAGCGGATGATCCGATTTTGATTGTTTTTTTTTTGTTTGAAATGTAAATTGATCGGAAGTGTTTTTAGCTATGTTAAATAGAAATTGATCCAAGATGGCCACCACCACCAAATGTCGGATTAACATATTGTATGACAACTCCGCTTGATATAGGTATCAAGGGGAGGTTTGAGTAGTAGAATACAATAGGTGCACTATGAAAAAATTCAAATCCAAGATGGTCGCCCCCATTAAATCATCATCATCATTTCAGCCAATAAACGTCCACTGCTGGACATAGGACTCCCCCAACGATCTTCACACATATCGATCTTGCGCCGCCCGCATCCAATGGATTCCCGCGACCTTCACCAGATCGTCGGTCCACCTTGTGGGAGGCCTGCCACGGCTATGACTAAATTAAACAGCGAAATAATATATTATAAATATACTTGAGTAGGGTGCCAATTGAAAGCGGGAACTGATCTGTACCAAAGTAAAATAAACAATAGAGAGTCTCTTTAAGAAGCGAAAAATAAAAAAAAAATATTAAAAATTTAAAAAGTCCAAAAATAAATAGAAACTGCTGTTGATCGTCCCACGTATAATATTTTTTGCTTAAATATTGTCGCGTCGTCGGAGGACCGCACCTATCTACGTAAAAAATGTGTGCTTTAACAAAACGTTATGCTAATAGGCCGTGTGGTCCCCGGTACAAATCCGTGTGGTCCCCGGCAGAGTAGAATAGGCCACCCTCACTCTTACCGAGGTGTCGTAAAAGGCGACTAAGGTAAGCTGCTGGCATGATCATCAGCACCCAGAGAAGGAAAACTCTGCATTTATATCAAAACCCTCGCCAACCCGTCTGCCAAGCGTGGTGAGTATGGCAACTACCCCTCATGTGATTAAGGGAGGCCCGTGCCCCAGCAGTGGGGACTTAAATGGGCTGACGATGCTGACGATGATGCTAATATGTAATATGTAGAGCGGATCCCAAGCGATAATATTTAACCAAACATTTTCATACGTAGGACAGTCACCAGCAGTTTCTAATTATTTTTGGACCGTTAATTTTTTTTGCATCTTCGCTTAGCTTCCTTTTCCAGTGGAAGAACAATACAATTTAATTTGTGAGAGTTCGTTCCCGTCCAGTTTGAATCACATTAATTACAATTACTCTTTGACTTTTATGAAAATTTGTCACAAATTCCAGAACAGCCTGAGAGTGGGCTAATTTAATTTATTTATAGATTACTAGCTGACCCGGCAAACGTTGTTTTGCCATATAAATAAAAGGGTTGATCGTAGAAGGGTGAAAATTGAGGATTGTATGTATTTTTGTATGTTGTATCATAAAAAAAGAGAAATTAAAAATTTTGTCTAAAAAATAAAAATAAAAATTTAGGGGTGGACTACCCCTAACATTTAGGGGGATGAAAAATAGATGTTGGCCGATTCTCATAGATACCGGATAAGCACAAAAAATTTCATCAAAATCGGTAAAGCCGTTTCGGAGGAGTCTGGCAACGAAAACTGTGACACGAGAATTTTATATATTAGATTTTAGAATATTAATTCGTCAGTTTAGGTGTTTCTAATTTTTAATTGATTAAGCGACCACCAAATATAAGTAATGTTTACAATAAAAACGCTTTAAACCTTAGCTTTAAACGGATCGTATAGTTTCAAATTAAGACAGTCCGTATCCAATATCCTCCAACCGATTAAGGCTAAGGTGCCCAATCTCAAAGATCAGTGCTCAAGTGTGTGCGCAAACACAAGTGCACTCTCAATTCCCTTACTCTCATATTCCGATGGGACACCAGCGTGACACGTCCGGAGAGGTATTGGGCGCAGGACCAACGGCTTAGCGTGCTTTCCGAGGCACGGGGGTACATGACCGCCGACTTCCAGACTCCGGGCTGACACTAAGAATTTGATACCGAATATTTAGGTACAATTTTTGTAGAGGCCCGGGACCTCTTGCTCGGCCATCGCAAAGTGCGACCCACTAACAACTGCGCCACCAAGCCAGTCACATTGCGTATACTATGACGATAATAGCTGTTTCGCACTCCCAAACATAGTTTACAGAAGAGAAAATGGTTAGACGGTTTTAACCGTCCGAGTCGCGGTCCGCGAGCCTATACTTACTTCCCGTAAGTAACGGCTCGCGGACCGCGACTCGGTAAGCGTAGTGTTGGACGCCCTGCGACAAGATGGGATGATGACATTCGAAGGTTGGCTGGTGTTGGCTGGATGAGAGTGGCCAAAAATCGGGAGCAGTGGCGTGCATTAGGGTATACCTAAGTCCAGCAGTGGACGAGTGTGTATTGCTGATGATGAAGTAACTGCTTAGGCTGCGTTTCCACAGAAGTGGAGCTGCGCGGAGTTGAGCGGAGATTCATAAAAATTTACCTTTCACATTGCTCAAAATACACATCCATTTTGAGCAATTTGATTGGTCAGTTTTTACATAATAAGTCTCCCCTCAACTCCGCGCAGCTCCACTTCTGTACTAACGCAGCCTTAGGGACTATAAGAGAAGAGAGTGCTATTTTTTAAATGACCGGCAACGCCTTGTGGTCTTTCTGTTTTCGCAGATGTTCATGGGTGGCGTTTATTACTTACCATCGGGTGACTTCCTTGCTCGTTTGTCGCCTCTAGCATAAAAAGACTACGGTGTTTTTACGCTACTTGTTACTTTAGTTGTACGCTACTTGTGCTAAAGACTCTTGGCAGTCGAAAATATGTCTGCCGCGAGTAAAGACTCGAACGAAAAAAAGGCGTACTACACGCCTTTATATTATTTACAAAGTATTTTACATTTTTAACATAAGAAAAATTTAATAAAAAAACAAGCACAAATAACTTCCATTAAACTTAGGTTTATAATAATTGATAATGATTTGTAATAAATGAGTTCTTGCAATAAAGGTTGGCAGCGCATTTGTGACTATACTGGCGTCGCGTTGGATGTCTATGGGAGGCGGCAATTGCTTACCATCAGGCGATCCATCTGCGCATCTGCTATGTATCACATAAAAAAAATAACCAGATTCTTTCCTTAAATATTATTATTAGACTCACCCGATGGCGCATTTGGAACCTCTCTCACGCTCCAAGGATCGTGGGGTCGATTCCTTCTTTGAATAAACATAAATGTAACATGAACCCATCCTCTTGTTCAGTCATGTCTATTGAAGAGTCCTCCTTTCGATATCCTATAACTTTAAGAATAATCACTTTTAGAGAAAAAATATCATACGAGATCTATGTACCTACCTCTATATTTATTACCCTTAAAGTTAGATACACACACAGATAGATATACTTTATTGCACAAAATATACAACTTAAGTATTAGGCATTACAGAAATTTTGTGTACAATTTCGGCGGTATTATCGCTGAAAACTCATCGTCAGCCCATTTAAGTCCCCACTGCTGGGGCACGGGCCTCCCACAATCACATGAGGGGTAATTGCCAAACTCACCACGCTTGGCAGACGGGTTGGCGGGGGTTTTGATATAAATGCGAGTTTTCCTTCTCTGGGTGCTGATGATCATGCCAGCAGCTTTACCTTAGTCGCCTTTTATATCAAAACCCTCGCCAACCCGTCTGCCAAGCGTGGTGAGTATGGCAATTACCCCTCACGTGACTGAGGGAGGCCCGTGCCCCAGCAGTGGGGACTTTAATGGGCTGATGATGATGATGATGTGAATGGTATAATTTTTTGTAAGAAAAAATTCGATTTAATAAATATTGAAACTTTGTTTTCATCTTTTCATTGGATATTCAATCGTTCATAGTCGGGTTCCAGTTTTTAACTTTTGTTCCTTCTAATAGATTCTAGTGCCCCACAAAATTGCAGCCAACATTGAAAATCATGAAAACAAACATCTATCCATTTATCTTGATGACAAATACGAGGGATGCCCAATAAATACCGTCCCAGCATTGTTTCCAGATACCAATCATTTATCATTTTTATGCCCGTAATTAATATAAAGACTGTAGCGACAGTAGGGTCGCTCGATTATTATCATTCCAAGTTTCTTCTAATGGCCCTGGTATTTCGTTGAGCTGAGTGATTTTGGGGGATTCTCTGAATATTTAAGCGTAAAAAAGATCTTACGAATAAGATATTTTGAACGCGTGCATTTTTTGGCAATTTAGGAATAATATTCATTCATTGAATTTATTTATTGAAAATAGACACGCAAATACATTAAATTATATACCTAAAGGTACTCTACTACACAAGCTACATTTGGGTGCTTCTATGTATTATAAGTATATATTTACAAAGCTGCTGGCATGATCATCAGCACCCAGAGAAGGAAAACTCTGCATTTATATCAAAACCCTCGCCAACCCGTCTGCCAAGCGTGGTGAGTATGGCATTTACCCCTCATGTGATTGAGTGAGGCCCGTGCCCCAGCAGTGGGGACTTAAATGGGCTGACGATGATGATTTACAAAAGAAAAGTATTATATGTGTCGGAACGTCAGCACAATGGCGCCCTCTTTTATGTTTGGAAACGTCACGGAACTTCTTTGGGTGGAGTCGATTATAGCGATGATGTTGATACTTTTTGGTTATTTTCCATTGCCATGTATTTTGATTTTAGCGAGCTGTCAGTTTGACGTTTGGACTGGAGGCACGCGGGAATCGTTGGATAGATTCGGATTGTGTTTTTTTAGTTATTGTTGGTGTTTGCTTTGAGTTTGTGATGGGATTCGATGGTGGTAATACCAGAACGGACTGTGGGATAGCGCAGTGAACAAATGCAGACGAATGTAGAATAATCATCGCTGTGTCGAACCTGCCGCTTTCCCGCTTGATCTTTGTGTTCTTTCGCATTGAATATTGATAGTTTGTTCAATAGACGCTTGAGACTTTGGAAGTGACTTTGATTTATGGACTCTAATGGGCAACATTTCAAAATGCTAAGCTTTAAAACAAAAAATACCAATTCTTTGTTTACTTTTCCGCTGCTCGAATATTTATTTATTCATTTTTTATATTGCTTATTTACTGAGAAAAAAATTAAAAACTAAAAAATGTAAGATGACGTCATCGGACGGCAGAATGTAAAATATTTCTTTGCTTAGCACATTATAGTTTTAAATTTACGTAATGCCAAACCCATCACATGTAACTGTAAAAAAAAGACAACTTGTCAACGTTGAAGGTATGAATGACGTTGACAATGTTGACACTAGTATTATTTACCTTTGACAGTAGTACCTTTTTTTTATTAAAACAATGATAAGCAAAGGAATATCGCTGTATTCAGCCGTCCGATGACGTCATTTGGCGCTTCCGTCTATTTAGAATAAAAAGAATTTCAATAATTATTTTATGCATGAAAATGGACAAATTTTGAAAAAAGAAAAAATATGGGTCTGCTCATTTTATGTCTACTTTCATATAAAAAAACAATATGGACATGTTAAAAATATGAAATGTTGTCCATTCCAAAATGCCATCTTGCACAATCTATCTGATAACGAAGAGCTCGACCAGCCTCCGTTAAGGTATATATTTGTAATTCCGCTGTTGCTTCTGATATCCGTAACACAAAAGCTACAGCTATCTATCTCGGAGTCAGATCAATGTATGAGATGTTGTGAAATATTTATATATTAACTTCAAAGAAAGCTCTTCCACAGTCATGTGGAACCACGCTTCGACATGACTGGGCTGGCTCGATTGGAGTGATAGGTCTTACAGAAAACGCGCGTGAAACAGATTTCGTGCTGTGTTTCGCCGAGTGAGTGAGGATGTCGGAAGCCCAATCTGGAGGAGAGGAGGTTTTATGTTAGCAGCGCGGTTGTAAAACCATTTGGTGTTGCGGTTGTCCATGGGCAGTGGCAATGTCCGTCTTTTTTTTTTTTTTTTTTTTTTTTATGGTGTTATCCCGCGCACGGTCCGTCTGTCTGTCACCTATTACCAATGACAGCTGGTTCTGTCTTCCATGCCTATTACATTAAATAAGTGCAGAAATTCAAGGTTTTTATTTCATCTTCGACCAAATTTTTAGAGCCTTAAATGCTGTTCGGCGTTAAGGGTCCGGCAAACAACGTATTTCCCATACAAACGATATACCTTAATAATTTGCAATTTGACGATATCTCGACACTTTATTGTTATTACTAGGATCAAAGAAGTATTTATCTATGTCACGGTTGACACCCACCCACCCACTCGGTTTACCCACTTAAAAATATAAGCGATTACATTTCGTAATTTTTTGACAGTAACGACCTATTTTCTGCCTATTTGTTTTATATTAAAAACAGAATTATTCATTATGAAAATGTGACATCACAGCTTGTGTTGTTGTAGTTACAGAAAATCAAAACATAATCAAGTTTCATTCATCATGTCTGGTATTCGCAAATGCACATAGTTTTCTTAATAATTTCAAATAGCTATCTTGCTGTTTTTACTCGCACGGAAGGGTCGCGATGGCGCGACAGAGATAGCAAGATGCCCGAGGAACGGCGAAGGTCGCCGCGAATTGAATTTGCACGACGCTCTGCCGCAGTCTTAAGTCCGGCAACGCATCTCCACTCCCTCTGGTGTGGCTAATGTCCATGGGCGACGGTGATCACTTACCATCAGGTGACTCGCTCGCTCGTTTGCCTCCCTATAAATAGTTGGTTCATACAGGTGTATCTGTGAACATTACATCCCTTTAACCTCGTGTTCTACCAACCATTCTGAACAACATTTTGCTCTGTGATTTTTAGAAGTTCGCTGTTTTACTTTATGTGTAAAAGAAATCAATCAAACCAAGCTAAGGTGGTGTTCCCGGATAGCAGATACGACCTCGTGACCTTCAAGAAAAGCGCTTATTCCTTCCCTAAGAGCCAGCAACGTATCTGTTGTACCTCGGCGAGCCGTTTGCCTTTATTGTATAATGTAATGTAATGCCATTACATTGTTTGGCTGCCTCGGTGATGCAGTATTGGGTCACACTTCAAAGCGACGGCTGCGCATAATTCCGGGAGCCCCAGGTCGGGCCAAAAATTTGTACCTAGGGTTTCCTAGTGTTAGCCCGGAGTCGGCTGTCCTGTACCCTCGTGTCTCGGAAAGAAGGTTAAGCCGTTGGCCCTGCACCCGATTATGTCACTCTTCGGTCATGTCACGCTAGTTTCTCATCGGAATACGAGGGTGAGGATTTCCTTACCCTCGTATTCCGACAACCCTCGTATTCGTACTCGTATTGCGCAAACGGAAGTGCACTCTCTATTTAGAGAGTGTACTTGTGTTTGCGCACACACTTGAACACTATGATATATCCTGCGTACGTGGCTGTTTGTAACGATTAGCCGCCGTAGCCGTAATCGGTTGGAAGATATTATAATGTAAAAAAATACAATAAATGGGATTCAAGGCAGGCAAGTATACGTATACTCTAATAGAATATTTTAATGATAAATTTGACTCATAAAATTGTTTCACGAATGTTTCACTTTGAATATAAAACTTATGTAATTACATCCAATTTAATTTGTTTGATAAGCAATAATATAATGTGACATAATTTCTTATATATGATAATAGATAATTTAATAATGTAACAATAATTAAATATGTAATATTAAGGTATCAATACGAGGATTAACACGATATTTATTATGTGAAACAACATTGTGTACTCACATGACTGGACACATGACTGGACAGGATTGACCACGTCCGCTCGTGACCACGGCTGCTGTAATGTGGCCGAAACGTCGAGCCAAATATGTGAGTACACAATGTTGTTTCACATAATAAATATCGTGTTAATCCCCGTATTGATACATTATAGTTATAATGCAACGCGAAAATCTAAAAAACTATGTAATATTAATTTATAATGTTATTAATATTAATGTTGTAAATTATGCTATGCCCAAACGGGCTTCATGAAGAATCTTATACGCATGTATTATTGTAATATCCTATGTACTCATGAATGCAATAAATAACTTTGAACTTTGAAGTATATTCATGAAGACACGTAGGGAGCACACACACCCCCTCACCTTGTAGTTTAATTATGTATATCAAGTGTGTGAACAAACAACTAAGAAGACACACGTTCTAATGTAATTAATAATGTGAGGTAGACTTTACACATTAAATTATTAATTCGATTTGTTTTCAAAATAAATATACTGTAACAACCCAAAATTCACACCTCATGACCCCATTGAAATAACAAACAAATAGAACACAGTATAATAAAGGACAGGGAAGTAACTACATTGCAATATCAAAATCACGCCCTCAAACTCCCCAGAAGTGGGACATTCATAGTAACACTGAGGTATGTGGGTATTTAGGTACTAATAATAAATAAAAAAAATAAAAAAAATCACAACATCACATACATTGATCTGACTCCGAGATGGGAAGCTCAAGCACCTGTGTTACGGATATCAGAATCAACAGTGGGATTACAAATATACACATATAATACTTTTCTTTTGTAAATACATACTTATAATACATAGCAAACACCCAGACCAATACAAACAAACATGTTCATGCACACAAATGTTTGTACTGTGCGGGGATCGAACCCGCAACCCTTGTATCAGAGGCAGCGTTCACTACCACTGTTCCAAACGGGTCGTCAAAGTACTTTTTTGTATCTACACAGTTATTAACACCTTTTCTCGAGTGTACTGTTATAAAATGTTATTTGAATTCTATAAAGTGTTAGAAATATTATTTTACACTTTTTAGTTTTATTACATTTATAGTAGTTTATTTTCGCAAATGTTTTTTTTACTTTACTATAATAACTCGTAGTTTGTGATTCGTAATAAGGGGGATAAATTGCACGGGGTTGCAGCTGACACTGAGAATACATAATTATCTCAACTTCTGTTACCTAACTTAAGTAGGTATACATTTTTGACGTGACCCCGGGGATAGAACTCGGTGTCTCGAACCAATGACACACAAAACACTACGCCGCAGAGGCAGTTTCTTCAGTAATAAATGGTTGAATTAAACGGTCTTTCATAAACAACTTAATGAAAAATCGAAATTTTATCAATAAAAAAACCTGTTCAATATTTTTATTATGTCCTCCAAACCGATATTTCAGTCATGGCGGCCAACCTCAGCGATAAGCCATCGACGCAGGACACATTAAAATATATTTCAGCCGATTACGGCTACGGCGGCCAATCGTTACGAACAGCCACGTACGCAGGATATATTATAGTTTTCAAGTGTGTGCGCAAACACAAGTGCACTCTCCATTCCCTTACCCTCATATTTCGATGGGACACCAGTGTGACACGACCGAAGAGAGATCAGGGACAGGACCCGCGGTTTAACGTGCTTTCCGAAGCACGGGGGTACAAGAGCGCCAACTTTCAGACTCCGGGAGCTGAAAACTCTGGAACACTGAAAATTTCTTAACAGAAAAATTTAGGTACAAATTTTAGCCCAACTCGGGGTTCGAACCCGGGACCCCAAGCGCAGGCGTCGCTTTAAAGTGCGAATTACTAACTATTACGCCACCGAGGCAGTCATATATTTATAACAAGCTACTGGTAAGATTTAAGTAGATTTACTTAATAATTATTTTCATTACCACCATCTCTACGGCCAAAGAGATATGTCGTTTTGTCCATAGTGGTTGTATGCCATTTTGTACATACGCTACAAAAATACAAATCAAAGAATAATCTTGTTGCAGTGAAAATAATGTTTTAAATTCTACGCGATCACCTCAAACACCAAATGCTTAGAAATATAAAACTATGAAACAGTAAAATAACAAAAGAAAATTTACTAAAAAGCAAAAAACAACCGACCACTGATAAATTTCTTTCCAACCTCAAAACACAAATGTCAATATGGCGTCCGTTGTGTATTTAAAACGGGTCTCAGAAATCCTATGGCATATTTTCGCTGTAGTTGCTTCTTCATTGACTATTTTTTGACAGTTTAAACCACGCAAACTTTTAAATAACACTAATGTGTCGTTTTGTCCATATATGTCATTTTGGACGTACTTCCTTTAAGATTTAACTCTTTATAAATAGTACAGAAGAAAAAAGTAAAGAAGTAAAGTGAATAAATATAACAATCCGTACTCAAACACCAAATTTCACATTGAAGTGTTATTAGTTTGTGTACTGACAAAGTTCGTTTCTTTACTGTTATTTCCCCTTTATTAGCATTAAGGGGCGGACGGTAGCACCCTGTACTTAAAGATGAAATATAGCTTATCTTGACTACGTAAGGAAAAGAACATATTATTCCAACTGTACTGGGTTAACTATCAGTCGTCACGCAGTTTGTTTCCGATTAATTGAAGAAAGCTTTTAGATTGGAATACCATCGACAAATAAATGTAAGTGGTGTAAAGATAAAATGCATGTTGATCAAAAAATAATCTATTAGACCACAATTATTGTGCTATTGTAGCACGTCGGTTCATCAATCTAACCCCAATGTCAGTATAACAACACTAGTTTTACAAGTTTCTCATGTTAACCCTTTTCTTGGCAACGTATCTCTCAGGACACAGTCAATTTCTAAAAAATCTCACTCAATCATTATTTATGTGAAACTAAACGCAATGTTATTTTTTAATAAAGAACATGTTTCTGAAGGCTTCCAACTGACATTTGGCACATCTAATTGTCAAATTTATTCAAAAGCTGTCAAAATGGTGAGCCGGTTAGCTGCTATACCGCGAAAGAAGGTAAGTTTATATTTAAATTTGTATTTTATCATAGACAATTATACTGGAAACTGGTTTTATGTTATTGTATAAGTCCGTATCTATGCCGTAAAGTGATAAAATAACAATAATAGCTACAATTGGCTTTGCAAACTAACATCAAGGTGGACTGTGTCCTGCAGGATACGTTGCCAAGTGTCCTAAGATTTTGTTCGGTCGGGCAACGTATCCTGTAGGATACGTTGCCAATAACATAACATTTTTTTAAATCTAGTTTTTGGGCAAGAATGTAATGCGAGGTATATTATAATTACAGGGTATATGTATACACATAACATAAGAATATTGCAATGATGTTTTTGTAATATACCTACTTACTTTTCTAATAATTCCGCATACCGAATGTACGGTCATCGCACGTAGCGCTGTTACAATTAGCCGGCAAAGACGCTTGCACTGCGCTATGCGTGAGCGCAGGAATTAGTTACGCCCACCCCGCTGCGTGCACACTACACTGCAGAATTCGTCGACTGTACCTACCTAACTTTTGCATGGGAGTTGGTATGAATTTAAGCATGGATTTCTATTCAGGGAGGGACACAACCTTCTTACCGAAGCCGAAAAATATTTGCCCTCGTACCAAAAGCGACCAGGAAATCTGACGACGACGATTCTGCATCTGAAGATGAAGTTCATCAATTTTCAAACATTGCTGTTTTTGCATCATATTGAAGTGAATGGCCTGCACCATCTTTACCATCTTCTATGGAAAATCTTAATTTGTTGTCTGATGAAGAAATAGCTGACGAACAAGATGCTGTAACACAATCTCCATTAATGCCTTCACCACTCCCAGTCCAGCTTCAGCCTCAGCCTCAAACTCAACACACAGTACGACAAAGTCCGTCAAGTAGCGGCCAGATTCCTTCTTCATCCATTTCTGCACGATCGTCCCCAATGGTTACAGTTAATAATAATCGAATACGAAGACCGACATTAGCAGCAGCATGGACTCCGGGAGCAGGGCGACAGCCAGTTGTTCGTCTGAAGCCTCTCAATTTAGACTGGCTTAAATTTAAACATTGTTCCGAAATCTCTGACAGACATCTTCCAATACCTGAAGTAGTTAAAAGTCCTCTTGAGTATTTGAGCGATTTTTTTTTAAAGACATCTTTGATTATATAACTGACCAAACACACCTGTACTACATGCAACAAAAAGGTAGAGCCTTGAACCTAACTACAGCGGACATAACTGATTTTATTGCCATAAACCTCCTTATGGGAATCGTAAACTTAACCGCGTACACTGATTATTGCCAAAACATAATCAAGCTTTATAATGCCCATATGGGGATGTTGAACGCCGCGGAAAGTAATTCAAGCTGCTGTAAAACCAAGACCTTCGCAGAATGTCTGCTATGATAATTTGGTTATTTTCCGATATTTGGTTCAAAAGGGAGGTGTAAGTTTTGTACTCAGGGTCACACTTCAGTTTCGTGCTCAAAATGCCTTCTGCGCCTCTGCTGTAAGGCAGAACGAAATTGTTTTGTGCATTTTCATAATTTGTAACTTCGTTTGTAATTTTTTTTAAAGTTCCATTTATTTACTTGACAAACTATGAGTATTTTTTGATTTCATTGGCATGAGAAGTCATTTATTTTCCTTATATTTGTGCAATACTAGTTAATTATTGTCTTAAGTTGTAATTATTTTATACTCAAGTGCAAAATTAAACAAAAAAATTAAAAATGTTCCTGCATTTTTTTTTTCATATAACCTGGCAATGTATCTTAGAGGATACTAACCAATTTGAGTTCATTTTTCTGGTAACTTGGCAACGTGTCCTGAGAGATACAATCAGTATTTTTTATTATAATAATGTGATAATTTTTTAAATATTTTTCCTCAGACCCTAAGTCCATAAATAAGCTGTGTTTTCAAAATCATTTGGAAATACAAAATTTTTTTTTTGCCAAGTATAGGGTTAAAACATATATATGGATTCAAAGTCTGAATACATATATATGTTTTTTTTATTGCTTATAGTAGGTAGACGAGCTTGTGGCCCATCTGATGGTGAACGGTAACCGCCGCTCATAGACATCAACAATGCCGGAGCACAGTCATGCCGCTGCCTACCGTGAGAGAAGAACTCTTTTCAAACCTCGTTTAAAAAAGGACATGTCATAGCGATCAGGGAACACCGCGGCTGGAAGCTCATTCCAGAGTTTGCACGAGCGAGATGTTGTGTCCTTTTATAAAATAAATAATTATTTCATTTATTATATGTGTGAAGAAGTACGAAAAGCATGTCGAATTACCATGTCGTACCCACTCTTGTAAAGCTTGAAAGCTCTACACTGGAAGTTGTAGACGAGTACACCTACCTCGGACAAAAAGTCCAGCTTGGTAAGTCCAACTTCCACCATGAGGTCGATCGACGAATCCAACTCGGCTGGGCAGCGTTCGAGAAGTTACGCAGCATATTTTCGGCGCATCTACCGCAGTGTCTTAAGACGAAAGTCTTCAATGCGTGTGTGTTGCCAGTGATGATGACATACGGAACCGAAACGTAGCCGATAACCCTAACTTACAATGTGCCGATTAAGGAGGCTCAAAGTCACACAGAGAGCAATGGAGAAGGCTATGCTCGGAGTCTCCCTGCGTGATCGTATCAGAAATGATGAGATCCGCAGGAGAACTAAGGTCACAGACATAGCCCAAAGGATTGCATGCCTCAAGTGGCAATGGGCAGGGCACATAGCGAGGAGAACAGACGGCCGTTGGGGCGGAAAGGTCCTCGAGTGAAAGCCACGCACAGGAAGTCGCAGCCGTGGCGCCCCCCACAAGGTGGACCGACAACCTGGTGAAGATCGCGGGAATCCATTGGATGCAGGCAGCACAGGACCGATCTGTGTGGTGAACATTGGGGGAGGCCTATGTCGAGCAGTGGACGTCTATTGGCTGAAATGATGATGATGATGTGAGAAGAATCGGGCGTCTGACGCCCTGTTGGTCTAGTGGTTTAAATGACGCCCTGTTGGTCTAGTGGTCTAAGTATCGGACCGCGATCTCGGGGTCCTGGGTTCGATTCCCGGGTCGAGCGAAAAGTATGTTGCGAATTTTTCGAACATAGCTCGGGTTTGTGATCACCAATCCGCATTTGGCAAGCGTTGTGATTAAGCCTAATCCCATCATAGTAGCCATAACTTTAATTCAATGGTGGAGGCCTTTGCCCTGCAGTGGGACAGTTTATAGGCTGATACGTGAAGAATTGGAAGGCAAACAGAATATTTTTAATTTTTAGTATAGACGTTTATAGATAGTTTTTTCACAATAATAGGTGGACGTAAGAAAACAATTTGTGGAGTATACATAGAGTCACAATATGATTGATTCATACCATTCATTCGATCACAATATGTGAGCTACTATTGTCCCAAAAGGAAGACATCAATTGCGTTGGTAAGGCTGGCAGGAACAAAGTGGATAGCCACCTAAGATCAATGTCATAAAATGAAGGTTGAAAATGGGATTCGGCGGGTAGGGCTAAAACAAGCCGTGTGGACTGATGCAATTCAAAGGTTTTAAATTAGTGTCTAGTGGTTTTTAGTGTGCAAATTTGGTGTTTATTTGTGCAGTGAGGTGCCGCAAAGTGATCCAAATAATAAGAATCTTTGGATTGTGTCGTTTTTAGCACTGCTATTGTGTGCGTTGTCTCATGACAACTTCCTTGGACCTAATAGTCTTAAAACCCGCGTAAGCTTTTAGAGTGATATCCGTTGAATCCGTAGGTCGATAAAACGTAAAACACCGGCGTTTTATTGAGTGACTGTGACTTTGACTGACTTCAAATCTTGACTACCTACTTTTTCCTTATAAGTTAATTGACATTGGCAAATTATCTTCGGGTAGAGACATAACAAAAAAAAATTGGTTGAAAATTAATAAAAAAGGAGGTTTTTTATTTCATCATTTTTTTTGTCACAGTCGGGCACCATACAAAATTGAACATTGAACAGCGCGCGAGTCGCGTCATATATGATATAAAAAACGATATATTTAATAACAGAAATTGCATTTTTATAAAGAAGCGGGTAGCCATTAATAAAACAATACGTAAAAAGAAGCAACAAGGTAATTTAAAAAACAGCGCCTCCAAAGGTTCTGCACGTTGCCACTTGTACATACTTATGCTGCGAGTCCGAGCTTTAAAATTTTAATTGCTTAAAATATTTTCAACCCTGTAAAAAGCGGGAGTCATTTTATATTAGTACCTATAAAAAAAGACGTAAAAGGAGGCAGATACGCCGTTTTACTGTGGCTGATAATGAAAATTATTTCGACAAACCCTTATTTATGTGAATAATTTCTGTTTTAATACCTACAACAAAGGTTAAGCATGGTTTGAAATTATTAAATATTCATTGCTTTTTTAATAGGACCATGGATATTAAGTGGAGAATTTTGCCTTGTTAAAGATATAACTATGTTGAGAACAGAAGCGTAAAAAGCCTGCTGGCATGGTGGACCGGAGACCTATAGAGTTCGCAATACAAGCTAAAAAGTGGTTGAATAAATATTTACAATAAAATAAAAATGTTTTAGGGATATAAAAACTGATAAGCTGCGACACGGGTGGTTTTTTGTGCTACAGACGACAAACGAGCATGCAGGTTACCTAAAGGTAATTTATTTATTTAAAACTTGATTGTAGAAAAAGTTTATACAATAGGCGAATTTAATGCCAAGAGGCATTCTCTACCAGTCAACCTTTGGGTCATAGAGAAAGGATAATGATGCGGCGAAAAGAGATTACGTGAAAGTGAAAAAAAAAAACAAAAAACTATACAAGAAAAGAAAACATAATCAGACTACTCTAAATCGACTAATGATAAGTAATAATCGCCGGCCATAAACATCTACGAAATCAGAGATCGTTAAAATGTGTTGCCAAAAATTTTAATGGACGGTGGAACGTCGTTTTAAAATGATTAGTTGCCCTATATTTTTAAAAAGGTAGGATTGTTTTCCAATCCTACCTTTTTAAAAATATAGGGCTAGTTATAATAATTATCATCAATTATAACTAGTGAGACTACTCTTAGAGGCATATTTAACCACCCATAACGTATTTCTTATACAAACGTGCCTACTGCAGATAAGCATAAGGTTCATGCAATGTAAAAAAATAAACAATAACCACATTCCCCTCTATCAATGTGTTGACGAACCGAGTATACTTCACTTTTAAATTAATGAAAAATGCTATGGGCAACTGAATTGAGTGTCGTGCCATAATTTATTTATTTATTCAATTATACACAGGCACTTAAACCTAATTACGTAATTGAAACATACAGTACCTAACAAAAAATTACAAGTAACATGATAGAACAGATAATAAGAAGTTACCAAAAGTCTATTAACAGTTTCCAGACAGAAGGATTGGCATGTAGACACTATACTGTGCCACGGATCCACTAACAGATCACAGTAGGGCTGGCGAGAGTGCATTGAAGGCGGTGTGCATGCGACATAGATCTTTTAAAATTAGATTCAGAGATTACCTACTTAAATCACAAATAGATTCTTAAAGAATAAGCTGTGATTTTTCCAAATTATGTCAATAGGTCCATATTTTTATCTCTTAAATTATTCTTGTAAAAAGTATTTACAAAGTTTATTAAGTGGCTAATATCGTATTCCGTGTCGTACGCCGTGTGGTCCCCGCAGAGTAGAATAGGCCGCCCTCACTCTTACCGAGGTGTCGTAAAAGGCGACTAAGGTAAAGCTGCTGGCATGATCATCAGCACCCAGAGAAGGAAAACTCTGCATTTATATCAAAACCCTCGCCCACCCGTCTGCCAAGCGTGGTGAGTATGGCAATTACCCCTTATGTGATTGAGGGTGGCCCGTGCCCCAGCAGTGGGGACTTAAATATGATGATGATGAAGATCGTATTCCATTCCATAGATTATTTGTATGTATTAAATACTCATATATCTCTTTTATTTGATGTGCATATTTAATTTTATATCATATTTTATTTTATATTTATATTTACGACGTTGGTGCGCGCAGTGGCGGTATTTATTACACCCAGTATCAACGGCGTCCAGCCAGACCAGCGTCGACGTGTTACACCGAGCACCTCGACATCATGCTGAGTGGAAGCCCTTTTAGTGATTAATTTGTTTAAATTGTTTTTTTCTTATTTTTGGTATATGATTTGTAACCTGTATAAGCACTGAATAAATGTTTTTATTCTTATTCTTATTGTTACATATGGGGGACTCCCCATATGTAACAATAAGAATAATATGGGATATATATATATATATCACAGTTTACTTTTATTTCCCTTTTCAATATTGCACCACCTCCTCTACTATCAAACGTACCAAAATTGTAGAATTAAGTTTCTGTAATGCCTAGTTTTTTTAAGTTGTGTTTTTTTTTTGTGCAATAAAGTATATCTACCTATCTATCTATTTACCGTAGCACGCGCGGAGTATATATATATATATATATATATATATATATATATATATATATATATATATATATATATATATATATATATCGATCCTACCTACATATATAATATTGTGTTTATTGACTTATTATATATATATAATAAGTCAATAAACACAATATTATATACTAATAAATAAATATGTTATGCTTGGATAAAGTAATATAAAGGACTAGATATACATTCATACAATTTAGGATCGGTACGACCACGGCATGCGTGCAAACAGTAAATGGAGACGAGATGCGCGATGACGAATGTAATTTTCTGGAATGAATAGTAGCAAAATCCTAATAATAGCCTAATAAAAATTAAAATCGATTGGTGTCGCTAGTGTGCCCTACCCGTCACCTAAAACTGAACTAATGGTAAAATATTTACAAAATGTGTTCTTAGAGCAAAAGTAAGCTTAATCAAAAGGTAACGGATCAAAAAATCGGCCCTAAGATTACCTAGGTATTACTTACAAGTACATGAGAACTCCTATTACGTAACTGCAAATTCAACTTCATAAAATATTTCACATTAACATTTCTTTCACCACGAGCACCCTAATCTCCGCCTGATAAAGCACATTTTACCGTATCCACCTTTACTGGTATGCAATTGTTACCCGCCGTTTTAATGCGGTATATAAATTTGACCCATACCTACACTCTTTGTTCCGAAATCTTTGCAGCCCCACTCCGCAAGGTAGCATCGCAAATTTTATTCTCGTTTAAACCCGAGCTTTGTCCCTAAAACATGGTCCGAGTGTTAAATAATAAAAAAGGCAACGAAATAACATCTCCGGAGTTAATTTACCAGGCCCCAGAATAAATCTCGGCGAGTTTTCATTTGTTTCTTTTCTGCTTTTAAACTGGCAAAAACGAAGGTTATGATTTGTGTGTTTGTTGCTCTGTTTGCGACACTGTAGATACACACGATGAATTTACCAAGTTTGTATTTTAGGCCACCTTTGCCTTTTACGTCATGATCTGAACGCTGTTTTTTTTTAATATGGCTCTACCCAAATATAACTGGCCAATGTCAAGTAACTTATTGAGAATAAATAGGGGGTCAACATTCGAAGTCAATCAAAGTCACAGTCGCTCAATAAAACGCCGATGTTTTTACGTTTTATCGACCTACCCATTTAGCATATATCACTCTAAAAGCAATCGCAGGTTTTAAGACTCTATTAGTTCAAAGCAAGTATTATAATTAGTATCACTTTTCGGCACTTCACTGCACAAATAAACACCAAATTTGTACTCTAAAAACCACTAGACACTAATTTAAAACCTTTGAATTGCACCAGCCCACGCGGCTCATTTTAGCCCTACCCGCCGAATCCCTCTGATTTTTAATTCGGCGAACTAAACTGATAGCTGCCAACGTCAAGTTTCAAAGTAGCAAAAATGTATGGGAATGACCATTGATACCTGTCAGATTAGTTCGCTGAATTAAAAATCAGAGTTTCCCAGGAGACCATGGTTTTTTAAACGGAAAAACATATGTAAGCTTACTGTCTCCACAATTTTTCGCCTGAGCTTGGGACACGCTAGCATCCCAGTTTTTTTTAAATAAAATCAGAGTTAAAGACTCTTCACTGTGCGAATGTGGTATAGAGGAAGGTACGACTGACCATATTTTTTTCAACTGTCAGAACTATTCTTTCTCGCTGTATGACATTCGTCCCCCCCGAATCCCCCGCCCTATTAACTTTTCTTTTCTTCTATCTTTATCCTTCTCCTCTGTTATAAAATATTTATGTAGATATATTTTAAAATATAATATCAGATTGTAAACGAATCTCCCTCTTAAATTGTGCTGTATATGTATATGTTTGTTTTTACATAAATGTTTTGTTTTAGATGGTGAAGCCCTCAATTAAAAAATAAAAATCAGAATGAGTAAAATATCCTTACACTGGTCAAAATCTCATTAAAACGTGTCTCCTTAATCGCTCGACATTGGCAGAGTTATATAAGTGTTCGCCGTGGGTAACACAGTAGCAGCCATAATTTAAAAAAAAATCAGAGTTTAAGCGGTTTTGTGATAAGTGTTTTGAACACAGTTTTCTTATGTGTACGAACGTAGGAATAGTGATTCTATCAATAGCTCAGCGGTGTCGAGGAAAACATCGTGAGAAAACTCGCACGTTTCGGTTCCTCAAATTGTTGAAACTAACTATTGATACAGAACGTGTAACCATGATACAGTTCTACTCATCTTGTATAAGGGTCGCGAAGGGTGGACGGCTGTTGCTTCATTGTTATTTTTTCCCAAATCCAGGATTTTAGTCCAAGGCCACGACGATGACGAACAGATTGATGACGATGTAGCCGTGGTGATGAAGTGAAAAAGCTGGCTGTCGTGTCAAAAAATAAGAACTGTGACTACAAAGAAGTCCACACACTTGTATTGTACCAATAAAGAGTTTTAATATAATCATACCAGGGTCACCATTCTACAATCGCACGACTAGACGCCGCGGAAATCTTCACCAATACTATCTTGAACCAATCTCTTCCAGAGCGCTTCGTTTCCATCGCTCTTTTTTCCCACGCTCGTACAAACTCTGGAATGAGCTTCCAGCTGCGGTATTCCCTGATCGCAATGACATTTCCTTTTTAAACGAGGCTTGAAAAGGGTTTTTCTTTCACGGTAGGCAGTGGCATTGCTGATTTCTATGAGCGGCGGTTACTGTTTATCATCAGCTTGCGGCCCGCAAGCTCGTCTGTCTATTTAATGCAATAAAACAATAATAACGATGGAAATGAACGTGTGGTCCCCGGCAGAGTAGAATAGGCCACCCTCACTCCTACCGAGGTGTCGTAAAAGGCGACAAAATAAAGCTGCTGGCATGATCATCAGCACCCAGAGAAGGAAAACTCTGCATTTATATCTAAACCCTCGCCAACCCAGACGGGTTATATACCATACCCATACTCACCACGCTTGGCAGACGCCAAGCGTGGTGAGTATGGCAATCACCCCTCATGTGATTGAGGGAGGCCCGTGCCCCAGCAGTGGGGACTTAAATTGGGTGATGATGATGATGATGATGAACGATGGAAATACACATTAACAAATGCGACAACGTGCGTTTTGCATATTTCGTTCATTTACTGGTGATTCATAATAAGACCCATCTATTTCAAATTTTATACTTCATTTAAGGAATTACAGACATACAAGGGTTAGTCCCTTACGCCAATTTAGCTTTCCTTTGTCAGAATGTTAGTATTTAAGAGATGCCGTCCAAAACGGTCCATGTTTACTAATGAATTTGTTTATTACATTTGCATACAATTTTCCGGTGTGCAAAGCTAGCGCTTACCCTGTTACAAATCTTCGCTACGCTCAACAGACCATAGATCGTTTCTCACTATTACAGTTGGACTTCAAGGTACTGTAATATCGTCATCGTCAGCCCATTTAAGTCCCCACTGCTGGGGCACGGGCCTCCCTCAATCACATGAGGGGTAATTGCCATACTCACCGCGCTTGGCAGACGGGTTGGCACGAGGGTTTTGATATAAAGGCAGAGTTTTCCTTCTCTGGGTGCTGATGATCATGCCAGCAGATTTACCTTAATCGCCTTTTACGACACCTCGGTAAGAGTGAGGGTGGCCTATTCTACTCTGCCGGGGACCACACGGCGTACTGTGTACTGTAATAGTGTTCCTTTTTTATGTCATAGGTGGCAGACAAATAGACGGATCACCTGATGGTAAGCGATTGCCGCCGCCCATGGACACCCGCGACACCAGTGGAGTCACACGTGCGCTGCTAACCTTTAAACCCTCCCTTCCCCCGGTTTGGACCTCCGGTACCACTCTCACTCACGCAGCGCTGCAAACACAGCACAGTGCTGCTTGACGCTGGTTTTCTGTGAGGCCGTGGTATCACTCCGGTCAAGCCGGCCCATTCATGCCGAAGCGTGGCTCTCCCACGGTCAATATCCTACTTCTTTGTTCATTGCTCAAATCGATTACTTTAGATGTCAAAATAGCAAGGGCATTATTGACAAACGTTCATTAAACCTTTGTTAACTAATAAAGCTGGTTTCGTTATTTAAAAAAAATGAATATTTAATAAAATATCTATATCCTCTTCTTTCTTCCTGTTGTATGTTATGTATGTGTGCACGTACGTCGCCCAAGGCGTGCGCACTGCAGCAAATGCTGAGGTTGGGCCTTGTTGGCTACAGAATTTTTCATACTAGTGTATTTGTCACTCGCTGCGCTGTGTTTCGCCGTGTGAGTGAGATAAAGATAAAAGATAAAAAATTCTTTATTCAATTTAGGTCCACACAGAACACTTATGAATGTCAAAATAGGTACATAATATCTACCGCTGGTTCGGAATGTCGATTTCTACTGAGAAGACACCAGCAAGAAACTCAGTAGTTACTCTTTTCAAATATTGATGATGTTACAGAGTATCAATTGAGAAGAGAAAAAAATACAATTATGAAGGTTAATAGACTACTATGAATAACAACTCAAAAGATTAATCAATTAACATGACCAAGAATCCTTATCATTTAAATAGTCTTGTACACTATAGTAACCTTTCTTCATTAGGCAGGTTTTGATATGAGACTTAAACTTATCCAGTGATAGGTTAATGGCATTTTGTAGTATCTTATTAAATATCTTAATACTTAAGCCAACAAATGAATTACCGATTTTATGAAGTCTGAGAACCGGGACGGCAAGCCTATGTTTATTTCTAGTGTTAAGACTATGACTATCGGACTTTTTTGGAAAAGTGTGCAAGTTCTTACGTAAATACATAATGCAGTCGAGGATAAATTGGGAAACCACGGTTAAAATATTAATTTCTTTAAATATTTCTCTAAGTGAGTCACGTGATCTATGGCTGTATATAGCGCGGATGGCCCTTTTCTGTAATACAAAAATAGTTTGTGTGTCAGCAGCAGACCCCCACAACAGTAGACCATATGACATCACACTGTGGAAATAGCTGAAATATACCAGCCTTGCCGTCTCGATATCAGTCAGACGCCTAATTTTTCTTACTGCATATGCAGCGGAACTTAGTCTTCCTGCCAAGGCAGCAATATGGGGACTCCACTGCAATTTCGCATCTATAGTTATACCGAGAAAAACTGTGGAATTAATGATTTGAATAGATTCATTGTTCATCTTAATACTAGTATCGACCTGCCTTACATTTGACATGGTGAATTTTACACATTTTACACATTTAGTTTTCTTTGAGTTTACCGGAGCCCCAATGGGGGAGAAGGGGAAAAATTTGGCAGCGCGCCTGTGACTCCACTGGTGTTGCGGGTGTCCATGGGCGGCGGAATTGCTTACCATCAGGTGATCCGTCTGCTCGTCTGCCACCTCTCATATAAAAAAAACTCATGTTTGATTTATGTTGTGTCTTTATCTTTATCTTTTATATTTTTTTGTTTAAACATCAAAACTGCTTTAGAACACCGTTTTAGCAATTAAAGGTTTATTGAATTAATGAATGACGCCCGAATGTACGGCATCTAGGCCATAGGCCGTGTGGTCCCCGGCAGTATAGAATAGGCCACCCTCACTCTTACCGAGGTGTCGTAAAAGGCGACTAAGGTAAAGCTGCTGGCATGATCATCAGCACCCAGAGAAGGAAAACTCTGCATTTATATCAAAACCCTCGCCAACCCGTCTGCCAAGCATGGTGAGTATGGCAATTACCCCTCATGTGATTGAGGGAGGCCCGTGCCCCAGCAGTGGGGACTTAAATGGGCTGATGATGATGATGATGATGATGTACGGCATCTCAAGTCTATGAAAGTCACTTAGAAAAGTAATCGCTAAGGTATTTAGATGGACCTAACGTAGGTGGCCATTTTTTTTGAGCTAACTAGAATAGGTTACACTATATAAGCACTAAATAGCCTACTGACTTTACGATAGAATAAACAAACCTTTTCTTTTATTTTATTGTAGGTTGGTACTATTACTTACCAAAGTGTTGGCATACTAAAGATATCTTTAAGAAATGGTCATTTAAAGTCATCGTTACTCATATGTATATACACACGATCACATAATACACAGGATCATCCAGAGTCCGCGGAGCACAAGTCCTTGATCCGTGATCTTATGTAATTTAGTACTAAGAGAAAAAAAACATGCTCTAAAAAGTACAAAACAAGAAAATTGTATCTGCTGAAATTATTATGTCGTATTGCCATGGTCGTATGCAACATTGATTTAATTTTATTATTATAATGAATCTGTTTTGCTACACTAGGTGGCATACGACCACAGCAAAACGGCATAATAATTTCAGCAGAGAAAATTTTCTTGTTTCGTACTTTTTAGAACGTGTTTTTTTTTGGTAATCGGGTTTTAGTTTTTAAACTTTATTTTTATTTAACATATTTTTAGTTTTGTAAATAAAATTACATATTTGAAATGTGCTAAAAAGTGCTTTCATTTGATACCCCACACAGTACCGTCAAGCAACTTTAAGTCCCCTAGAGGGCGCTGCAGTCAATCAAACGTGACGTCACATTACCTATAACCAGAAGACAAGCAAGACGCTTCTACGACACCTTTGTTCAAATATGATAACTAGTTTAAAAGTTATGAGGGAACAGATGAACAACCATACATACATGCAGGTCAAAATCATAACCCTCCTTTTTGCTTCGCCATAGTCGGGTGAAAATGAAGAATGTTAATAGGTGTACAAACCGCTTAAAGAGTCCAGTAGAGTTAATAAATCTATAAAAATACACAAGTTTATGTTACATCAAAAAAGACCAAGTATTAATGAATTTACAGTGAATTACAATTTCGCAGGCGCGCGCTATTATTGTAACCTCACCGTAAAACTCTTTTTTTTTAATTAAGTATTTCGGGAAATCCACGATGTATCGTAATAATATTTTCAGCATTTTTTTTCTATTTTGAACCATGTTGATGGAAATACGGTTTACGTATTCCCAGGACACGCGAGTGGCCTGAGCTAGTGTTGCGAAGGACTAGGACGGCGATGACGTCACTTTACAACCCGTGTATTTTGAAATTAAATAACTCGGAAATTACACGACGTATTGTAATTATTTTTTCAATCATATTTTTTATTTTCAACCGAGTTTAAGAAGCGCTAAAATAAAATTACTAAACAATCTCCATTGTACAGTCAAAGAACGAAAGGGTTCGTCAGTTTTAAAATTGATTCTTTCATATACAAAGTAAATTTGTCAGAGTAATACCTGTTGCACAAAAAATTATGCTTAACTGTTAGATCAGAAAGTTTAGATTTGCTTGTAGCAATTTCGATTTCTTTTGATGTAAAGAAAATTTAAAGAAGGTTGGCAGAGCTTTTTAAAACGGTATGTTGGTATAACTGATTCTTGCCGTGCAAAAGAAAATTTACCTTAAGGTGAGGAACCTTTTTATTCTCTGTACCGTATTTACTAAGAGTACCAGATGACATTAGCCGAGACTGTCTTCAGCTCACGGTCGAGTTTTCTAAATCAATCCCACTGAGAATCCAACCAGGAACTTCAGCTTCAGCCTTACTTTTTTCGTCAAGGTAATGAAACTGTTTAGTCCATTCGCATATAATTTTCCGGCACATATAGCCAGGCTGTTCTATTGCCATAGTAAAAATAATATACAGTAGCAAGATAAAAATAATAATATGCCTCCAACCGATTTCGTCTAAGGCGGCCAATCTCAAAGATCAACCACTTACGCTGGATATATTATAGTGCTCAAGTGTGTGCGCAAACAGAAGTGCATTCTCTATTCCCTTGCGCTCATAATCCGATGGGACACCAGTGTGACACGAACAGAGAGCACGGGGGTACAAGACCGAGAACCAAGAACTTCTAGACTCCGGGTTAACACTGAGAATTTCTTAACAGAAAAACTCAGGCACAAATTTGGCTCCACCCGGGGATCGAGCCCGAGACCACAAGCGCAGCCGTCACAAGTTCGACGCACTACTTACTGAGAAAACGAGGCAGTCAGTAGCAAGTTATAGTAGTAGTAAGATATATTGATACGATGTATTTACAAGATATATTTAACTTATTTACACGTTTTGTTTCTTTGTCACTTAGGCGCGTCGCCCACACGACAGTCGAGGTGAATTTGCGGCGGAGGCGGCTTGGAGTCGAGGCGCGTTTTAGGATTGATCTCTATGTATAGTCTAGGTGAAAGGGGCTAAACTTCCTTTTCATTTTATTCATCCATACGAAATGAAAAGACAAAACGGCGACGGATTCTATGAGCCTATACCTCAACTCCAGCCTACTTCGACTGTCGTGTGAGTGACTTGTCTTCACATAACAGTATGTCGACAAGTTTGTTCGAAATAGGCACTTGAGAGTGAGAGGCCATGGTATAACTCCGGTCAGGCCAGCTCATTCATTAGATCTGGCAAAAACGTATCATTCAAAAGATTGAAACATTTGCATCGACTCTCGGACAGATCAGTGATCCATTCCGCTCATTCTGCTCACTTGGATCATTCAGCTCATTTGGATCATTCAGCTCATTCGGATCATTCAACTCATTCGGATCATTCGACTCATCGCATCATTCAGCACATTTCGGATCATTCAACTCATTCGAATCATTCGACTCATCGGATCATTCAGCTCATTCGGATCGTTCGGTTTACTCGAACTCGAGATACATTTGAGTCGCATGATACATTCGGAGCGAACATTACCGATTCGGAACAGTGTATCATTTGGCCGAGTCGAATCACTGAGTCATTTCAGTAAAGAGTTATACACGTCTATCATTCATGTTGAAGTCACCCACGGTCATAAGGGAACTTGCTTGGCTATTGAACATAAAGAAGTGTATGCCGAACGCGCAGATCCTTGTGACCCTTGAGAGTACAGTCACGTATACTAATAAGTATACAACTGCATTCAAATATGAACCTTATTACCCCGGCATAAGAATCGAGGTGTCAACATTTTATTGCAAATACATACATCTGTACATACGTTGAGGCACTAGTTATACTATACTATTATAGTCCTTCGACGCTAAATAGATAAGACACTCAGAGCTTCACATTGGAGCACTCATTTAACGCATTGTTCGCCGCCCGGACTGTGAAAATAAAGGCTTATTTTCTCGCAGCATTTGTTCCCTTCCAGAAGATGTATTTCGGATGCGAGACTGTTTATCTCTGGAGTTAGTCTCTTTGTGGACATACGGACGCGAAGTTTGAGACACGCGGATGTAGGAATGCCTGTAGGTACTTAGTAATAGTGAGAAACTTACTTTTAGCACAGTTATTTATTATTTTATTTATTTATTGATAAAGATTTACCAACAACATATCAGTTTGCACATACAATACCAGTACAAGGATGCCTAAACTAAAAGATATGCCTATTATAGGTAAACAACAGGTAACAACTATAGGTAAACAATAGGTAAACAACAGGTAAAAAACAGCATTGTTGAACTTAATTACGGCTAAAATATAGTTATATTAGGTAAATTTGGTGGTTAGATTAATCACGAGCCCAGTTTTTTCCGCGCGCAACTGCACATGTCACCACTGACATTGTCACAGTCTGCTAGTGACGTCCCACGTCAAGTTATCTTCAACTAACAGTTGGTAGTGGTGTTAGGTACTTAGCTCTTATGTGATGGACTTTTGTAGTATGGTGTAGCTGTGATCAAATCTATTTGCGTATTTTTACCATTAGCTTGGCGGTAAAGGATTTTTCCTTCGTGCAAACCTGCACGTTTCATGGTTGCAGTTTCAGAAACTATCTGAAACGTTCAGGTTTCCTCACAATGTTTTCCCTCACCACTGAGCTACGCACTGATGATAGAGATACGCACATACATTTGAGGAAGGAAAGAAAAATTCAGAGGTGTATGCATGGATTTGAACCACAGCCCACCGTATGGAAGGCGCGTACCATCAATGAGCCAACCAATGAGCTTTTTTTTATGTGATAGGTGGCAGACGAGCAGATGGATCACCTGATGGTAAGTGATTGCCGCCGCCTATGGACACCCGCGACACCAGTGGAGTCACAAGTGCGCTGCCTTTAACCTGCTCACTCACGCAGCGAAACACAGCACAGTGCCGCTTCACGCCGGTTTTCTGTGAGGCCGTGGTATCACTCCGGTCGAGCCGGCTCATTCATGCCGAAGCGTGGCTCTCCCACAGTTAACTTCTACACTACAACAGCTACTTCTAATCTTTCTTTTTTTCATCGTAGGTTTAATGAAAGTAAATTACCTAATTTTTAACTAATGTTTAACACCGCTCTGCATCCTTAACCCCCGTATGTCCACCGAGTTACGTATTGTCGCCAGGAGTGTTGGTAATCTGTTTTTATTGTCGCACCACTAATGGTTCCATTTTTGCTTCTCGTACCTAGACTTAATAAGTTCCTATTTGAATAAGAACAATATTGTGGTCTTAAATCATATTTGTAATAAATGCTTGTGTAGTGATTGACGACCCGTTCGGATCAGTGGTAGAAAACGCTGCCTCTGGTGCAAGAACTTGCCTGTTTGTATCGGTCTGGGTGTTTTCTATGTATTATATGTATGTATTTACAAAAAAATATGTATTAAATGTTATATATTACTTGTAATTCCGCTGTTGGTACTGATAACATAGGTGCTTGACCTACCTATCTCGGAGTCAGATCAATGTATGTGATGTTGTAATATTTTTTATTTTTTTATTTCTTTATTGGAAGGAAACTGATTCTCTTTATTGGGGGTTTGAAATAGGGACAGCCAAGAGCGCCATTCTGTCCCTACCAAGCTGAGGAGGAGGCCTGTGCCTATGCCAACGTTACGATAAGAATATAACGAATTGTAATAGTAACGTATACTACTCGACTACAGTGTTCACAAAGTAGCACTTAGTTTAGAACGCCCTACCTTTTGACGAACTGACTATTTTACGTGATAGGTAGCAAATAAGCAGACGGTTCACCTAATGGTGAGCGATTGCCGCCGCCCATGGACACCAGCATCACCAACGGAGTACGTACAAGCTTTGAGAAAGTTGGCTGGTGAGAGTTGATTCTGACTGCCTAGAACCGAGTTTATTTATTTTAATGTGACAGGTGGCAGACAGGCAGACGGATCACCTGATGGTAAGCCATTGCCGCCGCCCATGGACCTCCGCAACATCATTGGAGTCAGAAGTGTCAGTGGATCTTTTAAACCGGCGTTCACAGAAAAGCAGCACTGTGCTCTGTTTCGCTGCGTGAGTGAGGGTAGGTACCGGATGCCTAATCCAGGGGAAAGGGGGGGTCAAAAGGTTGGCAGCTCATTTGTGACTCTACTGGTGCTGCGAGTGTCTATTGGGGACGGCAATCGCTTCCCATAAGGTAATCCACCTGCTAGTTTGCCAACTATCACATAAAAAAAACCTTTTCCACGGATTGTGCCTCCAGTACCCTCACTCACTCGACGAAACACAGCACTGAGACGGCTTCTTACACTTATTGGTACATGCTGCTTAGCTTTGGTTTACGCACTTTAGGAGAAACTATTTTTTTTCCTCTGAATGAAAAAGATTCACGCCTTCGAGGTGTGGTGTTGGAGGCGCCTGGTCTGAATGAAGTGAACTGCTCACCGCACCAAAGTTTCTATCCTGAAGCAGCTTCGAATAAACAAAGACTTTCGATTCGATTCTGCAAGTACGAATACTCACCGTGTTTGTACATGTCATTCGAAACGAGAGCTCCTTGGAACGTTTAATGCCTGTACCATGTATGGAGTGAAAGGTCAACGCTCCCAAGGCAGCTCACCTACCTATGTACAAGGTGAACAGACAGTATCAAGTCTGCTACAAAGTGTTCCTTGACTGAATGTGCACGCAGCGACACAAACAGAGAAAGATAGAGAAGTCTCGCAAAAGCCGCTACCCAACATACAGACAATAATATAATCACGACCTACTCCGTCAGGAGTGTACAACTGAGAAGTAGAATGTTTATTTCCAGGCCTTAACTTTACAAATCTTCTATAGGTATTCTTAACTTCCTTTAGTTTTAGATTTGTAAATTATCTGTTTAACATTTTCAGGAAATATAAAGACAGGTCACACTGCAGTGCGACAGGGTGGCTTCGGCGCGCTTCCGTTGCAGTAGACGCACACGAAATTATATTATGACAAACAAAAGACGTTAAAACATATTGTTAAGGCATGTTTACTATTTTAGAAGCATAAAGAAAAATAATTAATTTCATGTCCATGCAAATGACTGCGTCATCACCAGCTTATTAAAATCCTTACTTAGGTCATTGTTTCGAGCGTTGAAGTGGGACCGATGACCCAGGATTTGGTGAGTCGGTAATTACAATGAAGCAACTGTCGGCATGAGGCCGTACTCCGATCTAGGGGATCCTCTACGGCTGCATCGAGCATCTTCCTGCTTCGTAACCTCGCCGCCTGCTCCTGCGCGCCTTCCCGTCAGCGAGCCTACCTGTTCCAGCCTTCCCCGGAGCAGCCTTGCTTTCCTAGAGGATCTACGGCTTCTGCTTCCTCTAAGCAGTTCTAAAGCTAAGTCCCCTTCTTACGCGTCAACCGATCACCATAACGAGCGATCTCCCCTGAATGTAAAGTCTCGCGTTTGCAATAAACCTCTTTATTTATTGTAAACGGGAATTTTCATTTTAATTCTGCCCTGCTGTTCTAGGGAAGAAGTAGCACAGGATCGATCGAAGTGGCGATCTCTTATTTCGGAGGCCAAGACTTGATTTGGGTCGCAGAGCCAGCGGAGGATGTAACTGTCGTCTGACCTTTAGACCAACTTAATCATGTTAAACACGTTTTACTAAGGTCATTGTTTCGAGCGTTGAAGTGGGACCGATGACCCAGGATTTGGTGAGTCGGTAATTACAATGAAGCAACTGTCGGCATGAGGCCGTACTCCGATTTAGGGGATCCTCTACGGCTGCATCGAGCATCTTCCTGCTTCGTGACCTCGCCGCCTGCTCCTGCGCGCCTTCCCGTCAGCGAGCCTACCTGTTCCAGCCTTCCCCGGAGCAGCCTTGCTTTCCTAGAGAAGCAGTTCTAAACCTAAGTCCCCTTCTTACGCGTCAACCGATCACCATAACGAGCGAATCTCCCCCTGAATAAACCACTTTATTTATTGTAAACGGGAATTTTCATTTTAATTCTGCCCTGCTGTTCTAGGAAAGAAGTAGCATAGGATCGATCGAAGTGGCGGTCTCTTGTTTTGGAGGCCAAGACTTGATTTGGGTCGCAGAGCCAGCGGAGGATGTAACTGTCGTCTGACCTTCAGACCAACTTAATCATGGCAAACACGTTTTAGGAACTATCCGAAACGTTCAAGTTTCCTCACGATGTTTTCCCTCAATGCCGAGCTAATGGTAGAAATGTGCGAAATTTCAGAGATGCATGCTTGGATTCAAACCACGATCCACGTATGGCAGGCGCGTTTTGAGTCACTGAGCTACCATTGCTCAAGGTGCCTGTTTTCTCGAACTTTTTATATTAGATGATTAAGGTACCAACTATGACTATGTGAATTGGTCGGCGCTGACATGATTTATTGTAGGAGGAAATTAGACCTAATATTTTTAGCCTCTTCACGCTCTTTAAAAATAACAAATTAACAGGTAGGCTGACAGCTACATATTAAATCTAATTTCCATTACGGAATTAAACTAAAATATAATACATTTTTACCTACCGCTGTGTCTCAAGACGAAAGTCTTCAATGCGTGTGTGTTGCCAGTGATGACATACGGAACCGAAACCTGGCCGCTTACAATGTGCCGATTAAGGAGGCTCAAAGTCACCCAGAGAGCAATGGAGAGGGCTATGCTCGGAGTCTCCCTGCGTGATCGTATCAGAAATGATGAGATCCGCAGGAGAACTAAGGTTACAGACATAGCCCAAAGGATTGCATGCCTCAAGTGGCAATGGGCAGGGCACATAGCGAGGAGAACAGACGGCCGTTGGGGCGGAAAGGTTCTCGAGTGGAGGCCACGTACAGGTAAGTCGCAGCCGTGGCAGGCCCCCCACAAGGTGGACCGACGATCTGGTGAAGATCGCGGGAATCCATTGGATGCGGGCGGCACAGGACCGATCTGTGTGGAGAACATTGGGGGAGGCCTATGTCCAGCAGTGGACGTCTATTGGCTGAAATGATGATGAATGATGTAATACATTTTTTACTTACATCCTACATATTTTCCGGATTAAGATATGTTATTGATAGTGCAAATACTTACCATTTAGATTGACTCTGCACTGCGAGTATTGTAGACTAAGAAAAACATTGGGTAATAGGGGTTAAGGTGACGGGTAGGGCACACTAGTGACGCCAATCGATATTAATTTTTAGCTGCTAAACCGAATATAATTTAAACAATTTCGGGGTTAGACTCTCACGGCAAACACTTATACTATTTATTAAACAACCATACACAAATGTTGGGTCCGTTTTTCTACGCCAAAAATTGATTGACATTTGTGCATGGTCATTTAATAAATAGTATAAGTTTTAGCCGAGAGGTTGTAATCCCGAAATTGTTTATAATAGATCTGGTTAAGTAGCTAAAAATTAAAATCGATTAGCGTCGCTAGTGTGCCTTACCCGTCACCTTAACGTGAAAGGCATCATGCATTAAGTACCTAAATACCTACCATTTCCCAATGGCTGTTATAGGCTATTCAAGGATGTTGCAATGAAACAAAAAATACCCGTCATAAAAACCATCGATATATTTACACTTTAATTATTTACATATTTACAAAAAATTCAATTAAGTTTACAATTGATTAATATTATTTACATCGCCGCTGAATCGACGCGAATATCTTCAACAAGTTTTCATGAAATTAAAATTATTACACTTAGATATGTCAAATTTAAATACTAATAAACACTTTATGTATGACAAATAAAAGCTTTCTTCACGCTGATGCGAATTTCTGCTTTACATAACCCTTTCAATGTTAAAACAATCACACCTGTATTGTTACACAGAACATTCATCCTTTCAAGGCCGCAACTAAATCACACACCGAATAGAATAGACGAAAACAATAGAACAAAGTGACTTTGGGTCCCATGCAAACATTTAGTGGTCCTATGCTATTATTTTGTACGACACAAAAACAAGTGACAGGTTAAAATAATATATATAATATATATTCAGAGTAGGTACACACATGGGTATAAAAAAGGTCCTTAAGGCGACTGGTAGGGCACACTAGCGACGCCAATTGCTTTTTATTGTTAGCTACCAAAACAAATATATTTTAAATAATTACGAGGCTACAGTCTCTCGGCAAATACTTATACTATTTATTTAATAACCATGCCCAAATGTTGGGTCTGTTTTTGTACTAAAAAACATGATTCACGCCAAAAGTGGCCGCTTTTGGCGATAATTCAAAATTCGAGTGCAACCAGATCAAATAGCTAACTATAACTATTAAATAAATAGTATAGGTGTTTACCGAGAGACTGAAGCCCCGAAGTTGTTTAAAATAGATCTGGTTAACAATTAAAATCAATTGGCGTCTCTAGTGGGGTATACCCTTCACCTTAATATTCAAGTTTCAGATGATATACATAAGTTAGGTTTTATTAATCAAAATACATACATAACTATGAATATGGCATTGTGCAATACAAGTTATCGTTTTCAATACGATTTCTTATTTTATATAACGCATTCTACATTTATAAACCGAGATTAAACGCGATGAATTAGTAATAAGAAATTGTTACAGTAGAAACAATTTAGGGCCAAGTTTTGTGTTAAAAATTCTAAAGTGGCGAAAGTCTATTGTATGGTAAAAAAACCTTCTCGATCAAAACGTAGTATAATTTTAATTGTAGTCGTATCATTTAAAATCACGTGAAATTTCAGATGGTGACGGACGACAAGACATATTTCTTTCATTGAGGTAAATTACCTCAACGATTCCTTTAAACCTACAACCTGTGCGGATAAAGAATGGGATCAGAAATGGCGGCGCATCTATTCACTTCTCGCTCGAACACTATTTTCGTCTATTCTCGCACCCCACGAGTGCGAGTATAATAATAAGTGAATAGATGCGCCGCCATTTCTGATCCCATTCTTTATCCGCACATGTTGTACATGTTTATGTCCTATTTCAATGTTCATCTGTCTTATTTTTCGTTAGTCATTTCAAAAGAAAAGTGAAGGGCGGGGCTTTTGTAGATAAAATAAAATAGTATATTTTTTAGTTAAAGGCTGGCTGGTGTGGGCTGGATGAGAGTGGCCGAAAATCGGGAGCAGTGGCGTGCATTAGGGGAGACCTATGTCCAGCAGTGGACGAGTGTGGGTTGGTGATTATGATGATGATGAGTATATTTTTAAACCCTAAGCTATTTGTCCCATAGCGATAGAGGTTTTAATAATGAGTTAACATCTGTCCACTTGCCGTGTGGTCCCCGGCAGAGTAGAATAGGCCACCCTCACTCTTACCGAGGTGTCGTAAAAGGCGACTAAGGTAAAGCTGCTGGCATGATCATCAGCACCCAGAGAAGGAAAACTCTGCATTTATATCAAAACCCTCGCCAACGGTTGCCAAGCGTGGTGAGCATGGCAATTACCCCTCATGTGATTGAGGGAGGCCCGTGCCCCAGCAGTGGGGACTTAAATGGGCTGACGATGACGATGACGATCTGTCCATATAAAGTTATTACTTTACTAAAGCACATGTCATCCCGTTCCAACACGCAATGTTAAAACGGACTGGCACGAGTTTTGTTCCGGGACTATCCTTAGTTCGCGATTTTTAAAAAGGGGGTGTAAGTCTTAAAATGGTAATATTGCTTAAAAATAATATACATGGCATTTGGTAGGATTTTTATACGATCAGTGGAACTAACATGCGCACCGCGACATATTTTCATACCCCGGTATACTCATGTTTTATCTCGTTTAGTCTATAATGTCTTCCGACGTAACATGGATGCACTTAGAACTCGACTCTTGTTACGATCGTGATGCGCATGTTAGAGAAAACGATATCAACATGACAGATTGCTTAAACATTTTTATGCAACAGGGGTTTTTTGTATTTTGTAATTGCTTTTTGCTTCACCGTGCCCGGGTAGCAATATATAGTGTGTTGTTTTGTGTTTCAAGTCCCACCCGAAGACTGTCGATACATTTTAAGTGCAGAATAATTTGCAAAAAAAATCTTTACCACACAAATTATATGCATTTAATTTATTTGAGAAAGTTGTTCAGAACCGTCACCAATGTTCACTGATAAAATATAAATAATAATAATAATAATAATTCTCAGAAAATCTCATACGTTGACCTGATTCCGTACTTAGTAGCTTAAGCACTTGTGTTACAGATATCAGACAACAGAGGAACACAAATATATACTTAAATACATATATTACACCCAGACACCGAACAAACACAAGTATTCATCGCACGAGTGTTTGTCCAGGGTGGGGATCGAACCCACGACCTTTGGCGTAAGAGGCAGGGTCATTACCAATTGCGCCATCCGGTCAGTCAAAATATATAATAAAAAATAAAAATAAAAATAGCTGCAGTTACATTAAAGTTAGTTATTACCATGTATGTTAATAAAATGAATGAACTCCGTCGGATATAATAGAAGCAATGAACTTTCTGGGCAGTGTGTTGCTCATATTTGAATATTTTTACCATAACTTTTGTATTCTCACTAAGTAATATCATTTTATGTTAATGCCGCGCTGCTTCAACATTTTTGACACAAATAAAGAACCAAAACACAGCTCTGACTTTAGGGCTTTTAAACATCGGATGTGCAACTGGATTTCTTTCCAGGCTGTAAAACTGTTGTTTCCAAAAAAATACGTACTGTAATTTTGAACTATAGGAGCTGTTCCAACACCATACTTATTATAAGTATCTGTGACCACACGACTTAGTTCGCATTTAAGTGCACCTAAAGATGATGATTTGTATTCAAGTTGAATTTAATGGTGGAGATTGTCTAAGCTTAAATGACGCGCCCCACTACTCAATTAGAAATTTGTCAATCGTGATGCGCATGTTAGAGAAAACGATATATTAGTCGATATTGACAAATTTCTCGTATCTCTTCATGTTAGCCCGACTGGAGATCTTTTTGTAGACATGCTCATGGTAATAATGTAATTGAACGATGCGTGCTCCTAACGAACGACCAATAAAATTATTACTGCATATTCCAAATTTAAAATTTCCTCAAGATACTTATTAGCCCATATACTGCCTCGTAATGTTTTTTAATCCTCTCTATAAATGCGGCGCAATTAATAATCTTTGCCGCACATTTTTTGAATTTGGAACATCTTAGTGCGCCTTCTATTTTCTCAGTGGGTGATGAAAAGTAGATTGTATCATAAGAGAGAAAAATATATTTTTAGCTTGGGCGACGTAATTTTCGGCATAGGCATACACCCTAAACAGACTGCTTTTTCATAGAAAGCAATCCTTAAAAAATCGCGCGAAACCGTTAGTACTAGGGTGACTTGCGACGTTCTTTCTCTACCGCACCCGAAAAGAATCTGCGTCGGTTATATCTCTTTCACACTCTGTGAGGTTTTTTCCCAAAAATTTTACATTCCGTTTTAAACGCGCGTTTTCTAGTATCGAACTATGTATTCGGAAGTGCATTTATTTTTTTGTTTATAAGAGAATGATTGAATAAGTTCCCTTCCAAGAGCCCAATTCTCGTGCTCGTGACATTTATTATCATACGACATATAGCACTAAAACATAGTTTTTTGTATGGATGTCATGTGACATCCGCCAGGATTTTTTATATCCACAATCCCGAGAATTGGGCTCCTGATACCAAATAGAACCTCAAACTTGTTATTAGTGGTTCAATAGATCTATTACCTATAAAATTGCCGTTTTATAGGGTTCCGTAGACAAATATTAGATATTTAGTATAAGTATGGGATACTTCATAGAAAATGTCCTTACAAAACGCCACATTCATGGGCAAATATCGAATTTTGATTTTGATTACTATTCAAATTGTAGGTATTCAATAATACTCAAATAAACTGTGACAAAATATTTCGAACTTAGTTCTTTGAACTTTGCGCTTGTCAATAGCAAAACAACACAGATTACAAACGCTTAACAGGTAAATGCTGGCCATAAATATAAAAACCTCTCATGGTGGCGCTTCAATCGATTTTATAATCTGTGTTACGACTTAATGACAGCAAACGTTAGTTCTACAAAAATTCGCAATATGGCGCAGGTTTTTATTTTTACGGTCAGCCTACCAAATTATGTATACGCTATAAATTGTATACTGAAACTTCTACATATCAGTCTGCAGTGTAAATTTTACTCTACTTACATTGACTTTGGGTTCGAATCGCTATGTTGGTTCTTCGAGTTCACTTATAGTCTGTAAGGGGTCTACCACGTCACTGGTTTTGAGGAAAGTTGTTGATGTCGCAAGCGCCACCAAATCCTCATCAACTGCTGTGAGTTGGGAGTATTCTGTCTTAGGATATAGTGTGCGGTGTTTTCGTTTGCTGGTCTTGAGCTGTGAAAGAAAATATGCTGTAAAAAAAGTTGCGACAAAAATTTCTACGAAAAAAAAACCCCTTCAAAATTTATAACAGTACACTCGAGAAAAAATGTTACTAAAGTAAAAAATGTTACTAAAGTTATTTTACACTTTTTATGGTTTTTTTTTCGTAGAATTTTTTTTTCATCCTTTTTAGTGTTTCATTATTCGGTCCGTAAAAATCATTCGACACAACAAAGTACCTACGATGGGATTATATCAAAAGTTTTTGACGCTGGTATTTAAATTATGGTTGATGATTTTGGATATGCGTTTCTTAATGAAGTACAATGAATGGTTGTATGCAAACAATGTCTTTCTAAAGTAAGGCCCAAAAAGACGTGATAAAAATGTAGAGAATGTTTCAAGGGTTCAGTTAATTTAATTCAAAATTCCAAACGCTATGTCATCTTTAAGTTATAAAGATTCATCAGCAAAGTTACACAGATTTCTTTATATAAAAGCGGACCAAATGATAACAACTTGCATACTGACTTTAAGCTACTATGGAATTAACTGACGCTTACTGTATACAAGTGATAAGGACGAAAATTTTAATAATTTCAATGTTAATAAGTTGCGATCCGTTTATTTAAGTTTTTATTCCTCGTCTCGTTGGTCTTACTTTAGCTTGTTAATCGTTGTGTAACGGTTCTCCATGGGAGATCCTCACTTCGGCAGGAACGGGCTGGCTCAACTGGTGTGATAGAAAACCTCACAGAAAACCTGCGTGAAACAGCGTTTATGCTGTTTCGCTGCGTTTGTGAGGGTAACGGTAAAGTAAAAGTAATCTAGACCAAAAAAAACTTTAATAAATACCTTAACAATAACAACAAGGGCGATTGCGACAACGGTGAATGCGGTCGCCGCAATGCTCCACACGAGCAAATTGCGGTCGAACGCGGTCGCTGGACCCGCAGACGCGTCGACGAAGTACGACGCGGTAATGTGAGAGCGAACATTCTCAGCGATGCGGCGCTTCCCCGCAGACGAACCGTTTAGACATCCCCCTGTAAATGAACGCTTATTGTGGGAAAACAGCCGGCAAGAATCGGGAATTTGGAATGATGTAAAATGTGGAGCGCAATTTGTACGTTTCGCAGCGATTGCTAGGGTTGGTTTGACGAATTTTGTTGGTTTTTCGCTTACAAAATGTTGTTGGTTTTTGTATTGATTGACCCAGATTCAAGAGAAAAAATTATAAAATTACTAGCTTCCGCTCGCGGCGTTGCTCGGGTAGTATCCATTTATGTTTATCCCCTTTTTTCGGGATAAGAAGTATTTTATGTCCTTCTCCTAGTTCTAATCTAGTTGTCCACCAATTTGAAGACATATCGGTTGAGCCGTTATTGAGTTATGTATAAATAGTGTAAGTAACACTTTCTTTCAAAAATATAGAATTTATCTACTTACTATTAAGTAGATACAAGATCGATACTATTACATAATTATCAAAACCATAGGTCATGTTGACTAAAGTAATAATATAAAGTTTCGAGGTAGTGTCCATATTAATATTAAAAATACGTTTCAGATCATTGACCCGGTTTAATTACACTTATTCCAATTACTACACGAATCCACAAATATACAGTGCGACTAGGATCAGAGGACCATGACCGTGAGAGAGCCACACTGCGGCATTAATGGCCCGTCTCAACCGGAGCGATACCACGGCCTCACAGAAACCTGGCGTGAAGCGGCACTGCGCTGTGTTTCGCTGCGTGAGTGAGGGTACCGGAGGAAAGGGGGGTGTAGAGGTTGACTCCACCGGTGTCGCGGGTGTCTATGGGCGGCGGCAATCGCTTACCATCAGGCGATCCGTTTGCTCGTCTGCCACCTATCACATAATAAAAGAAGGCACTTAAGTGATATTGACAAGGGAACCCTCCCTTGTCAATATCACTTAAGTGCCTTCTTTTTTTCTATACAAAATTTTTTCTATATGAAAATCATGCAACCATTAAACGCGCACTTTAAACGGAATGTGCCATTTTCGGAATTCTATACGGATGCGGTAGATACAAATTATAACTTCGTGGGTAAATAAAGACCATCGCCCAGCACGTCATCGCAGTCCAAACGGCTTCGCACGGTTTTACAAGTATGGCTTGCTTTGAAAAGGCACAGTCTGTTTAGGGTGCATATATATGGGGAAAATGTCAATAATACTGTCATCCATATGTCACTTGCAAAGGGAACAGCGTTAGCTCTGATTTTTGCCACGTGCCTAATAAACGTAGGGCGATTATAAAAAATAATAATAATAAATAATAAATATTTCACAACATCACATACATTGATCTGACTCCGAGATAGGTAGCTCAAGCACCTGTGTTACGGTAATCAGAATCAACAGTGGGATTACAAATATATACATATAATACTTTTCTTTTGTAAATACATACTTATAATACATAGATAACGCCCAGACCAATACAAACAGATATGTTGATACACACAAATGTTTATACTGTGCGGGAATCGAACCCGCAACCCTTGCACCAGAGGCAGCGTTCACTACCAATGTTCCAAACGGGTCGTCAAAAATGTCCACTCACCAATGTCTTTGTCGCAGTGACAGCAGTCTGTCGTCTGATTCGTGCTCAAATAGAAGGAGAGCATACTTTCTGTACAGCACGGCAAGCATTTATGATTCACCCTGAAAATTGGAGTCAGCTGAGTAAACCTTAAAACTGCTGGCTCTCATTGAACTTGAGAAATATTCATTTCTCGATTAAATTGTTTCAACATTTGTACCTATTCAAAACTTACGCCGTTATTTTTAAAGTTTGATCAGTTGAAATTCTGAAGCTCTAAAGTAAATTTATTCACTGGGAGTACCTACTGGGAGTTTTTCTCCAAAGTCCAGTTAATACAAGTTGTATATTGGTAAATGTTTTAAATTCTTATTTTAAAACAATTGTCTGTTTTTTGAATATGTAATAAAATACTTTAGATTCAATTCGTAAAAAGCCACCCGCAACGTACAGTCACGAGCTTTAATTTGGGACCCACCCAAGGCTGAATGTCGTGTAGCAACTTCCGCTACTAAGAGCTAATATTGTAACGTGTCAAAGTCATAATATTTGCCATCGACAACTTTACTTTTTTGCACAACCGTGCAAAACAGTAAACTTGAGCATACGATCATTACTATGTTTTTCGAGTAATTGTTACGTGGGTAATAACTTTTTGGCCCTGTGTTCTATCTATATAGAAATATCGTTTTTATTTGTGATTTTCTTGACTGGCAATGACACGAGTGACACAATATATGTTCTTAATTAGAAAACCGTAATAGCTAGCTTTTTGCAAAGAGGTTATCGTTTCTAGGGTCGATTTGATATAAGGCATTTTATGTCTTAACTTTGACCTTATTGAACTGTGAATGTTCTAAAGACATTTAACGGAAATGAGTCCCAAATTAAAGCTCGTGACTACAGTTGTTATGTATTGTAAAATGCAACATATTATGGGCGAATTGTTGTTAGTCTTGAACACAGCCATGTTTTTTACAGGTTTCATTTTGGAGAGTGTGAGAAGGAATCAAAAATGATCCAACTTTCGTCCCTTTCATCATCGGGGCATAAGACGGAGAAGGGGTTACCACCCAATTGTCGTAGAAATACCGGCAATAAGTACCAAACGGTTCAAATGTAAATTCATGTTGCGTACGGCTATGGAATGGAAATCTCTGCTGGAAAAAGTGTTCCCTGAACGCTATGATCTGAACTTATTCAATAAAAGAGTGAAGGCTGTTACTATATAGACATGATCTATTCTCGGCCTCATCATCACTTAATATCAGGTGCGATTGTAGCCAAATGTTATAAAAAAAAAGAATTTCGAAAAATATTTTGCCAAACAATAAGATTATTTTTGTCAAAAAACCCACACAAAATAAATTTACTTAACAATGTAATTGTAGAGCTTGAGTATTTCAAGTGATCACCAACATTCTTCTATAAGAAGGAATTTATATTCACACTAATATGATAATGACAAGAGTAAATAACATGCATTTTTCCCGAGACAACGAAGGTTGTAAAACTCAGAATGAAACAAAATAAGTTACACTGTTTACGCAAGAAAACTCACAGTGCGTTTTTTTTTTGAAATGTAATTTTAAATTAGACTCTTTCGTTCCGTGCTACATGGTATAAATAATAGGAAGGAACAAAAGTACTAAGTCTGACTATTAAGTCAACGTTAGTACTTACTTTCCTGCGAACACCTCATCCTGTGCCTACGGGTACGGACATGTACAGATCACAACACCGAAATAAAAACCGCCGAAGTTCATACCCATAAACGAAATTTCGAAGTTCAGAATCCCGAAAGAACACTTGAAGCCCGAAATACCAAAGCCCATAATCTCGGTGTAGTAAAAATAGGTAAGGTTAGAACTGGTAACCCCGCATCAGCCAGCTAGGTGATTAACACCCACAAGTATTTACACTTTAGACTTATTAAGTGTCGGGATTTTGTCAATTTAATTATTTGAACATCGGCATTTCAACCTTCGGTATCTCCGATATTGGCATTATAGTGATTTTCGGTCTTTTGAACGTAGGCATTATAACAGTAGTTACTATGACCTTTCGATCTTATGATAAGTAACCGTACGTATGCAGCAATCGCACAGCCATAAAGAAAAATTAATAAAATTTCACACTCACCTATCTAACCTTAGAGGATGGGCACACGTAACACAACTAGTCGGCCCAGGCCCCGAGCAAGACCTACACAAGTCGTGGCACGGACGACAGGTCCTCGACCTTGGCTCGTAGTACTGGGAACTAAGGCACTCCACGCACAGCCCGCTTTCAAGCGAGAAGTGCGGCGGGCAGGACGTGCACCGCTGCGGGCCCGCCCCGTGGCAGTCCTATCCAAAATAATGATAAATTAGTTTTATTTTATTTTGACCACAATCGCTATACAGTCAACAGCAGAAGAAGCTGCACATATTTTGTAGTTTGTAGTTCTTATTCCGAAGAGCATAAGAGTCACTAGCTGCAAAAAATGTGCATCAACTTTTGCTGTTAACTGTACCGCGTCTTTAGTATTACATTCTGTGATGTAGAGTACAGCGCTGTGATGCAAAGATGAATGAAGATTTTAGATGATGTTAGCATGATTTTTTTATTACCTTGCCGTAACTCAGTTTAAAACTAGCACGGGACCTAAGAGTTCCTAACTATCTGCTATATTCTGTTCTATTAAGTTGTATCAAAATATGCATTGTAAAAAAATAATGTATACATTTGGATAAGTTCTAAATTTATGAAATAGTAATTAAGTAGATTGTGTAAGTGTACTTTATACTATTTATTTAATAAACTATTAAACCTAAAAAAAATATATTCGACATAATACGATTGTAAACCTAGTTACATTGCATTACGTAACATTATTTGGTTCCGTCAGTAACTTTTACATGGGTCGTCGGAACATTTGCTTGGGTCGTCAATGCGTTTTACTTAGGTCGTCAATGTGTTTACTTAGGTCATCAAAACGAGTGCTTGGGTCATCAGTGTGTTTACCTACTTAGGTCAACAAAACGAGTGCTTGGGTTGTCAGTGTGTCACCTTGGGTCATCAAAGCGTTTGCTTGGGTGGTCAGTGCGTTACCTTGGGTCATCAAAACGTTTGCTTGGATGGTCAGTGCGTTTACGTAGGTCGTCAAAACTTTTCCTTGGGTCATCAATGTGTTTACCTGAGTCGTCAAAACAATTGCTTAGGTCAACAGTGCGTTTGATTGGGTCAACAAAACGAGTGCTTGGGTTGTCAGTGCGTTACCATGGGTCATCAAAACGTTTGTTTGGGTGGCCAGTGCGTTTACGTAGGTCATCAAAACTTTTCCTTGGGTCATCAATGTGTTTACCTGAGTCGTCAAAACAATTGCTTAGGTCAACAGTGCGTTTGATTGGGTCAACAAAACGAGTGCTTGGGTTGTCAGTGCGTTACCTTGGATCATCAAAACGTTTGTTTGGGTGGTCAGTGCGTTTACGTAGGTCATCAAAACTTTTTCTTGGGTCATCAATGTGTTTACCTGGGTCGTCAAAACAATTGCTTAGGTCAGCAGTGCGTTTGATTGGGTCAGCAAAACGAGTGCTTGGGTTGTCAGTGCGTTACCTTGGGTCATCAAAACGTTTGCTTGGGTGGTCAGTGAATTTTTTGGGTCTTCAAAACGTTTGTATAGATCTTCAGTGCGTTTTTTGGGTCTTCAAAACGTTTGCTTGGGTCGTTAAAACATTTGCTTGGGTCGTCAGTGCTTACTCGAGTCGGTACCGCGTGCAGGATTTTTAGTGTTAGTTGCTCGTTGCATAAAATAGTTAACTACATGTATATTATTATTATACTTATAAACAGTTTCAAAAGATGTTGATGTTTGACGATTTGTAAATGCTGTGTACAAGCATATGCAAATAAAAAATCTTTTGATTTTGACTTTGATTTCTATGCTATTAAAATACCTGACAATAATGATGGCAGCGGCGGCAACTCTCTTGCCACGGGAAGAAGTTCTGCGGGCACTCCGGCCGGCACTCCCCCGCGGCCAGCCTCCAGTCGGTGGGGCACGAAGCGCACTGGTCCCTCCGTGGCCCGGCGCACGTCTCACAGGAGAGGTAGCACTTGGAACATGTGCCCTCATCGGGGTAGTAGCCTGGGGCGCACGTTGCTCGACATGTCCCGGATTGCAACCTGGACAAATATTGCCCTTACATGTATTGAACGTTGAGCAATGGTAGCGGAGTGATACCACTGCCTCACAGAAGACCGGCGTGAAGCAGCGCCTGCGCTGTGTTTCGCCGTGTGAGTGAGGTTACCGGAGGCCCAATGGGAGGGAAGGGGAAAAGGTTGGCAGCGCCCTTGTGACTCCACTGGTGTTGGGTGTCTATGGTGAATTGCTTACCATCAGGTGATCCGTCTGCTCGTCTGCCAGCTCTCATATAAAAAAAAACTATTTACGTATTTCTAACATTAGATCGGCTGTGAAAAACCTACACGTTTCGGGTAGTTTCGTATGAAACGTGTAACCATGATTCAGATGGTCTCTTGGTTGGCCCCTGTTTGCGAAGGTCAGACAGCAGTCGCTTCATTGTAATTACCAGACTTCCCGAATCCTGGATCATAGTCCAACCCTAGTTTCCGAAGCGACAGCTTTGGAGGCAACTGGAAAATACACGATAAGATGAGGAGGTATTGAAAGTCGTCATAATCTCAGGATGGGTCTAAAGCTGTTGCATCGGAGCCCGAGTTTAATTTTTCTACAATACCTCCTTTTTTATATGATAGGCGGCAGACAAGCAGACGGATCGTCTGATGGTAAGTAATTGAAAAGCCACCCAGAGACACCCGTGACTACAGTGGAGTCACTCACAACCCTCCAACCCCCCTTTCCCCCGGGATCAGGCCTCTGGTACCCTCACTCACGCAGCGAAACAGCACAGTGTTTCTTCACGCCGGTTTTCTGTTAGGCCGTGGTATCAGTCCGGTCAAGCCAGCCCATTCATGCCGAAGCGTGGCTCTCCCACGGTCCTCCACTTTGTATAGTATTTCTCATGGGTGCACTCATTTTCTGGCCTATGAAGAGGTTTAGCTTTTTTATGAGAATCACATATTCAGACAGAGGGGAAGAAGATAAAATTTAGCCGAACAGTTTTCCCAAGAATTAATAAATAATAATAACAAATTAATGTCGCGTAGGTCTATGGGGGGTGGCAATCGCTTACCTTCAGGTGATCCGTCTGCCTGTCTGCCAAATATCACTTAAAATACAAATGTACCTCAATGCTCCAGCGCACGCCGTACAATTCAATCTCGACACACACGCAGTACACGTATGCGGACATCGTGTACACCTGCCCGCTGTCTGATAGAACCCCTGTCCACATTCCGCCACGCATCTAGAAACAAATTGAGACTTATATCTGAAGACAAGTATACAAGAAAAAATCATTTAAGGGAAAAAATCGATTATGATTTTAATTTAACCCAATTAAGAAAAGAATGTTTATTGTTATTTTTTCTGGCGGGTTACATTATTTATATGTTGTAACTACTTTATATTTATTTTATATCCGAAAGCCTTTTTCATAAAAATACTAAAACTGTGTAGTTAATAAATATGTTTATAATTATTATAGTATAGTTAGTAAGTAAGTATTAAGTACTCAAATAATCGACGCCCTGTTGGTCTAGTGGTTTAAGTACCGGGTCGTGATCTCGGGGTCCTTGGTTGGATTCCTGGGTCGATCAAGAAGTGTGTTTCAAATTTTTCGAACATAGCTCGAGTTTGTGATCACCAATCCGCATTTGGCAAGCGTGGTGATTAAGCCTAATCCCATCATAGTAGCGATGACTTGATTTCTATGATGGAGGCCTTTGCCCTGTATTGGAACAGTTATAGGCTGATACTTTACTTTAGTTACTCTAATAAAATAAAATTTGTACTTTTTTTATAAAACAGGACCCTGAACCGAAATAAAAGTCAATAACATAATGCAACACGCGTTTTAGTTAAATCTATACAAACCAAAATTGCGATAACACACCGAACTTACAAAAATAGATTTCTAGAAGAAGTTCAAAGCAAATCTAAATCGAATTCTTTTACTAAAAATGTTATCAAATAATTAAAAAAAATCACATCCCTAGCTAACCCACCCTTTCCTTCCATAAGGAAAGGTCCAGCTTAATAAAGTGTCATTACCACGATCCCTGCAATGAAAGAGGACTCGAGACAGACATTCCCGCTCATTTGGGCAGCCACATTTTTTTTTTATGTAATAAATGTCAGACGAGCAGGCAAGTCGAATGGAAATGTTTCGTCAATTAAAAAACATATCAACCCAACTTACAAATCGAAAAAGATGGTAAATGTTTAAAATTCTTCAGTGTTCTGTATGGAATAAAATTTTATAATTAAAAAAAAAACATAAATATTGCTTAATCCCGTTTCTATAAGGCAACTACTTTGATTTTGGATTTGCGATTTAACGACAAATAATACAAACAGGTGATAGGATATTTTTTTATTTAACAAAATATGTTAAATAAAAATAAAATCTAATATATAGATCATAGAAAAAGAAGCAAATATAAAGTAAAATTTAAAAAGTTCAGAAATATCAATGATTTAAGCAGCTAAATGTATTTTATTTTCTTATTATAGGTGTTTGCTCTTTTAAGTTGGTTTTTTCTTTTTTTTTTATGTCAAAAACGTTTAGGTGGTTTATAGGTGGTTTTTATTTTAATTTCGTTTCATTTGTGTGTTATATTATTTTTTAAGTACTTAACTTCACTCATTGATTTTGTGTTGTTATAATATGTTCCTGTAGTGTGTCTTGTGTAACGAAATAAATATTTGTTATAAAAAAAAACCTATAAAATGTTGGTCACAGACAAAAATGTCTAGCTAACCCTCCCTATTATAGGAAAAAGTCTAGCTAGTAAACAGTAATTACCTCGATCCCTGCAATAACAAAGGAGTCGAACAAGACAAACAGTCCCACTCATTTGGCCCGCTACACTGCTCGCACGTTGAGTGGCAATTCTTACATCGCCCGCCCTCGAAATACTCGTCTGCGGAGAAAAAATACGGATTACAATTTAAATACGGGGTCATTCTTATAGAGATGTCATTACCGTTGTAGTATTCAAATTAATATTTTATTTTATTAATTCAAAGAATCATACAGCTTTCATATTCCTAAAAATGGTTTTTAACGGATTAGGTGATCCGTCTGCTCGTCTGCCACCTATCACATAAAAAAAGTTCAATATTTCATTTATTACAACAGTTTCCAACTTTAATCAATTAAGATGCTTTGCATTAGAGGGATCTGCTGAAATTGACTTCAGAAGCCCAATAAAATTCTTGTGCACTCGACATTGAACTTGGATGAGGCATTTCCATACATTCGTCCATTAAATGTCGAATTCAATATCTTTATCACATCCCTAGAATTGGGGTCCTGGATCTTAAATATTTTACTATTATATTTAAGTGATTGTTTTTGCGAATAAATGAATTAAGCGTGTGAACAAAACCAGCAAAAGAATCTGATGTTCCATACATTGTTAATAACTCTAATTAGCTGTTTCATTTTGTATGAAATAGCGGATTTATTTCGCTTTTTCTATTGAAATAAACTGCTAAATTACTTTATTCACGATTCACTTTGGAAAACTACCATAAAAATTCACGATATATACCTAGAAAGCCTATTTCATAAATTAAGTTTACGTATCTTATAAGAACCTATTGTTAATTTTGGAGGAATATCAATTTAAAGACTTCCACGATAATGAAATATATATACGATATTGACTTTAGGACGATTGAGAAACAAATCTTAGTTTACAGAACATTACTCACTGGTGTCGCATTTGTCATTGCCATGCGGAAGACAATTTCTCCCTTTAGTGAGGATCCATTTCTCTTTACAATCGGAGCAGACGCCGTATGTGCAAATGGAGCATCCAATAGGGCACCTGTGACAATAAAAAAATGACAGCGTCTTGTAGAATTTCTCCATAGGAAATAAAGTAATATGAAATAGTGTTACAGACAAAAGTGTGGGCTTTGTGGAGGATCGCCTGAGCAAAATAACCATTATATACAGAACGTATCTGTAAACATTTAGATCCCTTTAACCACGTGTTCTACCAACCATTCTGAACAACATTTGTTCAACGACTTTTCGAAATTCATCGAATTATTTTTCGACTCCCCATACAAAATGCAGTCACGTGACCGATTTTGTATGAAAAGTTGAATTTTAATACGAATTTCCAAAGTGATAAAACAAATTTTGTCCATAATGGTTAGTAGAACACATGGTTAAAGGGATGTTAATGTTCACAGTTACACCCTGTATGTATATAAGAGTTTGTGATTATACATTACGACCCGTTCCACCACCGGATCCACTGATCACTACCACTGTAGTGAGCGCTGCCTCTGGTGCAAGGGTTGCGGGTTCGATCTCCCGCACAGTACAAGTCTTTGTGTGCATGAACATGTTTGTTTGTATTGGTCTGGGTGTTTTCTATGTATTATAAATATTTATTTTAAAAAAGAAAAGTATTCAATGTATATATTTGTAATTCCGCTGTTGATTCTGATATCCATAACACAGGTGCTTGAGCTACCTAGCTCGGAGTCAGATCAATGTATGTGATGTTGTGAAATATTTTTATTTCATTATTTATTATTACCACAGTAGATTTATACGCTAAAACCATTTATAACTACCTGTTAATGTGGAAAGGAAAGATAAAAAAAATATAAAAATAAGAGGACAACCCTAATACCGTGTGTATATTTCTTTCTACAAAAACGCCGAGTGTCGACTACTGCTTTAGCGTATTTATCTACTGTGATATTACTATTGTTATTGATTTTGTCGATAAACACTTTTCTACTCTCTGGTTGTGCTCAATCTGTCGATAAAAATGTTACCTACAATCGAGTTTATTTCAAAAATGTATCCAATTTTTTAGACAGTCATTGTTTCCTTTAGCTTCCTTTCATACATTGTTTGAAAGCACATAACTTTCAAAGTAAACCCAGGAAAAAAAACTTTTAAGATGCTTACTTATTTTCAAAAGAAATATTTTATATAAAAGAATGAAATTCATTTCCTGGTAAGTTCATATTTTCTCGTGATTTAAAATGTTTCCTTTTTGAGGTAAAAAAGTGTTTAGTTAAGTTGGTTTATGAATACTTTTTTTATGCAACGTTAACGTATTCTATTTAAACAAATGGAGGTTACGACTTTTAGTGCTAACAGTAAAAAGACAAAACTTACGATAAACATTCCCTCCTTTGAGTGTCAGCGTAAAAGCCGATAGGGCATTTCAGGGCGCATCTGTTCTTAAGTGCATACTCGCCAAGGCGACAAGAAACGCACTCACTCTCGCTTGGACCTCGGCAGGACTCACACGACTCATGGCACGGCGTACAGCTAAAGTCGTCCTTCTGAAACGTTCCTGGTGGACACGCCGCTAAACACGAGCCGTTGTACAAAACGTAATTATGCGCACACGACGAACACATGTCAGCTTTCTCAGAACAAGTGTAACAGTGCTCCGCGCAGGGAAAACAGGCGCTCGCATCCGAGTCTTCGTAGTAACCATCAGGGCATTGCTGAAGGCACACTGCTAAATCTATTACTAATAGGTGGGCTGGAGCACAGGTAAGGCAAGAATCTTGACCTGCTCCCGCGCAAGTCTCACAGGATTCGTGGCACGGCCAGCACACCCCGCCCTGGTTCACAAAACTCCGCGGTGGACATCTTGAAACGCAAGAGTTATCCAAACGATAATGCTTACATGCTACACATTGCGTCGGGCCTTTACCGTAGCATCCCTGTGAATCGCATTCCGGGTCGCATAATCTTTGTACCTGTTTATCGTTGGCATCCGCCAATACATTTTTCCTCTGAGCCGACGGAATGTTCTTGGGATAACTATGCCTATCGGAAATACCAAGCTCAATTTCGTTAAGAAATTGCGAATATTCAGATGCATCGTAAACATCGTTTATGTGATAGGTTTTTTCCTCCTGATACATATTATTTGAATTATAGTAGCCCTTATTTCGTATCCTTATAGGATTTGCAGCGGTGCCGTAGAAGATCAGCTGCCACTTTTTTAATACGCCAGGTTGAGTTACGTGGTTATTTCCAGCGTTTATTATTTGGAGGGTCCAGCGGCCTTCGGCGTTCTCGCCCCAAAAGTGGACGCTCAAAAAAGGCCAGTCATCGAAGTTTGAACTAGTCGCGTCATGCGTTCTCTCGAATAAGAGGGTGGACGTCGTCCCCATCGGCGAAGTAAGCAGAATCCGCAAATTACCTCTGGGGAAAAAGCTCAGTGAAATTTTACATTGAACGTGTTCCAAAAACCTGACCTCATTCATAGTGCCGCTGCAGCCATTCACGTCCATATGTACTGATATCGTGTAGCCGAAAGACGTTTCAATGGACTTGTCTTCGTTTATTTCCTGTGACTTACAAATGTGTTGGGGTGGGACGCTGGTCCATTGTTCCGCTAATGTAACCATTTGAGCCGCGTCCATTAGTCCGTACCCAAACTTATGACTGACTTTTCTCTTTACACCATTTACAATCCAACCCTCCTCCTTTTCTAAAGGCTGTGATCTCGAAGTGATGACAATTAGATGTTGCATGTCCCTCCAAGTCAATAATGAATTTGCTTCTAATGCTAATGCACAAATGCCTGCCGCTAATGGGGCGGAAGCAGATGTTCCTGTATGATCCACTGTACAAATATGATCAGGTCTTAACTGTACATCCATATCTACTGTAGCCACACTCTTATCCCTCCCAGGAGTGCCAGAACTATACGTCGAGGCTAGTGTTGACGAGCATTCTTCTAAGTACCACGGCTTATAGCCCCCTTGGGTCGCGCTCGAAATGGATATCGTAAATATGCTATTTGCGTAGCCGTCGCAATTGCAGGAGTCCGTGTGCCTCCCGCCGTTTCCCGACGCCCATATAAAAATAGAACCTTTGCCACCCCTGCCGTTCGTTACTCCATTTATAAAGGCCCTGGAACAAAACGGTTTTAATGAGCTCGATTTTCTAGCTCTCGATTGTTTACAATTATACAATAAATAACAACTAGGGATAGGAGTGTCACGGTAAAGGTTTTTTTTATAGTGACGCAGTATATTGGCTCTCCTCAGCCTGATGGTAAGCAAGAGGAGAGCCCACGTTGTAATTACAACGGACGCGAAGGTTTAGAGAAAACCGCTAAAAACGTTGTAAAGAATAACTGTCAGTAATACAAAGAAAGAAAGAAAGAAAATATTTATTATTATAGACATCACAACACAGAACATATAGCGAATATAAACAGAACACAATTTGGCACAAACAGAAAACAAAACATAAAACAATTAAAAATACATAAAAATAAAACAAAAGGAAAAAAAACAAAACTATATTCAATCATGTCCAGACAGTGCCAAATGAATATTATGATGTGTTATGACGTCTAGTATAATACACGTACTTATTAAGGATTCTGTTCCGTGAAAATCGCCGAATATGCTATATTTTCTGCTATAAAGATAATAATTTAACCAAATATTATTCGAGGAACAAAGTCTTAGTTTCACATATTATAATGACTATTCAGTTCCATTTTCCAATATGGTAATATTTTGTTGAATAGACATCGTAAAAATACGTGGAAAAGTATGATCAAAATAAAATACAACAATGCTATTCGTGGCTTGGCTTTTGAAAAATCACACAATGACTGAATACCTACAATGAATAAGTTCTGCATACATGAATTAAATAAGTATATCATTTAATCATAGCATAATGAAACATTGAAATGGTCCATTAAGGCAATGGTATATTATAATCAAAAAATGTGTTGGCGATTTTTGTATAATAAATTCACAATCCTTTATTATTATAAAAATACGACTTCAGTCTGAACAGTTACCAACTTTACAAAACAATCTTTAGTTATTACCGTACTAAAGTGCATACCAACCCGTTTGAACATGCAATGTTAAAAGGGGCTACAACGGGTTTAATGCTGAAACTTACCTTAGGTTGAATGACCAGCTTAGATTTCAAAATCCAGTCTTTAATTTTTTATTTAACTTTTGGTTTCAATTAAACAATTTCTTACCTTCTCGCCAGAGGACCAGGTCCATCAACAGTCTTCCCATCATCCTCAGGACCCCACGACGCGCTGTAAATATCTATGTGATGGGTGTTAAAGCTTAGAGCTTGCGCTTCCACTGCGTCGTTCACTAGGCCATCTAGCATCCGTACGCCGCCTATGCTAGCGTTGTACGCGATCCCCACTCCACAATACCTATAGATAAAATAAACTAAATAAATCTCACCGATCAGTTAGTCTTACACTTAGACATTTACTGTGAGCTTTGCTATGAGTTAGTTATCTAGTGATGCATCAAAAATATCACTGCAATAAAAAGATTGATTGATAAGTATCTTGAAACACCACTCTTTTTTTTTCAACTGATTTAGCTCATTGAATGATAATATTTTGTTTAGTTCATGTGTTATCGAAAATTCATCGGAACTTATTATTTTTTTAGTTTTAAAAAAACTAATCGCGGGCAACGACTCTCACTTGTTTTTGGGTACTCACTCGACATCTTCATTGGGTCGACTAACAAGTACTCAGTCGATTGAAGAAAGAGAATAATACTAGCGTTATAGAACTCTAGGCGTCTTGACGAAACAGCTAAATGGCAACCATTTTAGTGGTATATCACGGAAAAGTGTTGTTATTTTGTGTTTTCTTGTTTATTTCTTTTGATGTGTTTACAAAATAAGTGATTATTCCATTCTGAAAATATGGTTCCCATAAGTAGACACAATAGCAACCAAAAAAATCGTTAATGAAACTGAGATGGTGAGTTATTAGCTCTTTCACGTTCACTCATTTACTCGTAATACAAAGTCTATAAAGGTTGTAAGTGAGTTATTAATTCTATAACTCACTCACTCACTGATTCGTAACATAAAGTCTCGAGTCCGCGTCACCAAAGAAGTCCGCGCATGAGTCGCCATCAATATTCAAATTTGAGCTTTATGATCATAGACACAAGCCCCCTTATTACAAATTGCGAACTAAGGATAGTCCCGGAACAAAACTCGTGCGAGACCCATTTAATATTGCGTGTTGGAACGGGATAAAATGCGCTTTAGTACGGTAATAACTTTATTCCGCGATTTGCAATAAGGTGGAAGGAATCTCAAATTTTAGTTACGTGTTTTTCCGCGGGACTTTTTCGTGATGCGGACTCTACACCGATTGTAAGTGAGTTATTAGCTCTGTAAGTCACTCACTCACTGACTCGTAACACAAAGTGTATACCTACCGGTTGTAAGCGACCGCGGCGACCTCTCCCGCGCACCGGGTGCCATGTTTATTGTCGCCATTGTCCTGGGGGGTGGGGTCCGTATCGTTCCCGTTTATGTCCGTCGATGCGGCCGGATCCTGGAATGAGGGTGTTTATTTTATACGCCATTTTTGTGCTATGGGACGATAAGGACTAAGGATGCATTGAGTGTGGTGTTTTAAAATTTTGTCGGTTGAACCTTAGCTTTGGGAGTGGATTTCCCAAAACGAGAATATCTGTTAGTCGAATATGTATTTTATTTTAATTGTGGTGTCCACCGACTTTTAATGCAGATGTTTAACTTTTAAACAACTGATTTGATATGTCATAAAGATAAAGTCAAACAAGCTGTCATGCTCTTTTAAACAGCTGTTTTAAAAGTCAGCGAACTCCGTTCCCAGTAGGTACGAGTGGTATGGTAGGACTTATATTTGTTACGAGTAGGATAATCAAACTCAGTTCATCAAATGAATCAAGTATTTTAAAATAGAATTATTGTATGATGTTGTCAAACTATGATCCTACATAAGAAAAACGTTCTTAAACATCTTATTCACTCAACACACACGACACAACTTTACAAACACACATCGACTAAAGCTACACGTATATAAAAAAAGTATAAAAACTGTATTTTTCTAGGGAATTGTCCAAATGAATTTGTTTATAATAAAAAGTGTACTCTTTTTTAAAAAGGCCGGCAACACATTAGCGATCTCTCTGATTTCGCGATGATTGCTTTCCTTCAGGTGACTCGCTTGCTCGTTTGCGCCTCTAGCGTAAAAAAAAAATTACGATTTTAATACATAGATTACTGGCACAAGTTTCCAGAGGATAAGCAAATAAGAGCAAAAATGTACCTACAATATTTTTTAATATTAATAAGGCAGGATTTTATTCATAAGCGTTCAATAAACCTTTGTTAGCTAAAACGGTGTTAAAGAGCAGTTTTGACGCTAGAAACAAAAAAAAACATACAATTTTTGCAAAAAGAATGGAAGCTGCATTATAACGCCGTTTTAGTTAACAAATATTTACGAATGACACTCATAATAATTCACGAAACATCGCTCATTTACTACAAAACAAAAATGCACAATGCTTTAAAATAAATAATTAATAGATTGTATTTGTCTTATAATACTCGGTGATACTAATTAGAGCAATGGTAGGAAAGTGGACAGTAATAAAAAAAATAGATACCTACAATATTTCAGACAAAGATTCTGAACGTGTTGCCCAATCCAGTTGGTCTGGTTCCCCTGTCTAAGAGTTGCGGAGATCAGACCGCAGTCATCATCATCATCATCATTTCAGCCAATAGACGTCTACTGCTGGACATAGGTCTCCCCCAATGTTCTCCACACAGATCGGCCTTGTGCCGCCCGCATCCAATGGATTCCCACGATCTTTACCAGATCGTTGGTCCACCTTGTTAGGGGCCGGCCACGGCTGCGACTTCCTGTACGTGGCCTCCACTCAAGGACCTTCCCACCCCAACGGCCGTCTGTTCTCCTCGCTATGTGCCCTGCCCATTGCCACTTGAGGCATGCAATCCTTTGGGCTATGTTTGTGACCTTAGTTCTCCTGCGAATCTCATCATTTCTGATAAGATCACGCAGGGAGACTCCGAGCATAGCCCGCAGACCGCAGTCGCTTAGTTGTAATTAAATAGTCGCTTAACTAATAAAACTAATATTATGCCTTACGAATTTTTAAAAACGACACCTCATTTTACAGCCCTCTGGTAAGAATGGCACGTCAGTACAGTGAAATCGCAAATGACTACCCTAAACTTGATATTTTCACCCCGACACTTAACTATTACATAAGAATACTAAAAGACATCCTCTACCCCACTGACCCCACGCCGGCCGGACTGGGGCGCGGTGTTGCGGCAGTTCAGTATCCGAGCTGAATCTGACTGCTTTCTTGTATCGTGTTAACTCATACTTATTTTTTTACTCTTACTGCTTAACACGTTTAACTTTTCTGTTTACACTGCTGGTCAAGACGACGCCGTTGCCGCGGCGCTCCGTCCTGTTCCCACCAGTGCACCATCGCCGAAGAACAACGACGACAGCCGAGCGACAACCGAACGACAGCATAGGACTCACGGCGGGCGCCGCCGGGTCTAACTAGGCAGCTTGCTTCCGTGCATGTCACACATCCATCTTACAGAATCACTGTCGGGCGCGATTTGTACGATTCTTTTAATTCTGGTCAAGTACATTAAATTTTACAGTCCGCTAAAGTTTCATTCCTCGAAGGGCAGATATCCCTTTTCTCTCACCATCTATACAGAAAAGGGCACTGACCCCAACATATGGTCCTTCGAGCCGGATTAAAACTGTTTATTTTTATAATATCATAGTTCTGTAATGGTTGTAATTTGTCTTGTGTGAATAAATAAATAAATAAATTACCAGACTTCTTACGATCAGTCTGGTAAATCCAAGATACTTCCTGGATCATGTTCTAGGCGTACCCTGGGCAAGCGACAGCTTTGAACTCAACTGGAAATTACACGCTAAAATATTAAATGGATAATATTATTAGGTTTGACTCGGCGGCTTTAACCATATTGTTATTCTCCAATTTTTGCGGCGCAAATTACATTTTCCCAGATAAATTATTCAGGATGATCATTTTTCCATTACAACGCTGTTCAAAGAGAAATTATTTTTGCCTTTCAATAAAGATCAACTTTCAACAAGGTGGACCGACGATCAGGTGAAGGTCACGGGTATCCCTTGGATGCAGGCGGCACAGGATCGATCTGTGTGGAGATCAATGGGGGTGGCCTATGTCCAACAGTGGACGTTTATTGGCTGAAATGATGATGATGAATAAAGATCCAGTAAATTTGAAGACTATGAAATTATTAAAGTTCCAAAGCTGTCGGTTTGGAGCTCAAAGTACGCTTACACCATGATTTACTATTTGGGGAGTCTGGTAATTACAATGAAGCGACTTCCATCTGACCTTCGCAACCCTTTGACATGGGAACCAGACCAAATGAATCAATTCAGAAACTATCCATAACGTGCAGATTTCTTAACGATGTTTTCCCTCACCGCCGAGCTAATGGTAGAAATACGCATATAGATTTGAATAATTTGGAGGTACATGTTTGGATTCGAACCACAACATCCCACATGGAAGCCGCGTTCTAATCCACTGAGCTACCATTCGTCGACCTAAGTCTAACAGGACGTATCTCATTTTATAACATTGGGCTTCTGGAGCTCGATTCTCGGGATTCTCAAGTCACAAGCCCGAGAATTGGGCTCCAGGAGCCCAATGTTATAAAATGAGATATTGTCGACGCAGTGCTCGTCAGCCACCTATCGCATAAAAAAATAATTACATATTTTAATGATATAAAACTTTTCATTTCAGGCTATTTAGACCAAGTATTTTCTTTTATTCCCCAATGTACGAAAACTTTTATCGTAATGAATTCTAATTCTTTATTCCAAGTAAAATCATTATGCAAGTTTTTTAAGCTAACAATCAGTTGCAAAAAGTTTTTATGATGGTAAATTAAACAGGTGAAACACTAAAATTCCGTTAAGTTACTAAACCCGAATAAAACTGAGTTCATTAAAAATTGTTATAGCCTAGACGTATTGTTAGTGGTTAATCATAAGAAAGTATTTCTGTTTTGTTTTTGTTCTAAGACTTTTGAAAAGACTTCGATCCTCATTAGCATACCTCAAGTTACCAGTACAAAGAAATGTCGTAACCTATAAAACATCGATAGAAAAATACATACATAGGTACAATCAATAAATACTCTTAGATAAAATTTCATAAATGAGGTAATACTTTTTTTATAGTTTGTAATAATTTTTATATGGATTAGCGGTTTTATAGGTAATTTGTGTCCGTAACACCACCTTACCTATCTCATAGTCAGATCAATGTATGTGATGTTGTAAAATATTTATTATTTATTTATTTTTATAAATAATTAGTAATTATTTTTATATGTATTAGCGGTTTTATAGGTGTACACCAGATTATACACCACTATTTTTTGGTCTATGGAGTGTTCCATGCTCGGTCTTTCTTTACGAGACTGCGTACCAAACGATAAAATTCGAAAGAGAACCTGGATAGTAGACGTTGGCACGCGAGTGTGTGAGCTAAAGTGGAGATGGGCAGGACACCTGGCAAGGCGTAAAGATGATAGGTGGACTATAAAGCTTACCGAATGGCAGCCAAGAGTGGGACGGCGTCCTGTGGGTAGACCGCCTGCACGATGGTCTGACAATATTGTGACGGCAGTGGAGAAACAATGAACAAGGCTGGCAAGGGAATGGCGGGATAAAGAAGAGCCCTTTACTCAGCAGTGGGTGGATGTGGGCTGATATGATGATGATGGTGATGATTTTTTATCGTTTACATTGCGAAAACCTCATAAAAGGTATAGTGAATAAAGTCCATTTAGCATATTCGATCAACAAAATAATAGAAAAAAAATCAGCTCTTCCAAACAAAATAGAATGTCCAACCGGCAATAATGTATAGAACAGCTGATTATGTGGTTTTGGGATGTAAACGATAAAAAAACGGTCTATATGTGTACGTAATTTTAGATTGCCTGTAAATTTAGGACAGAGTAAGATAATAATAGTCTGGATAATTTAGGTGGAATCAGCGGCACGAAATAAGTCCCGTGGCAAACATAGAACTAAAATTTTATTTTCCTAATGCCTATAGGCAATAAACCTAAAATACTGTTGAAGAGGGCTTTTCACGAAACTTCTTTGGTAGCGCGGTCTATTAGAAACAAATAGGCCAGGCCGCATACAAAAAAAAAACCAAACTGTCAAACTGAACAAAGGTACACGCGAAGCACCCAGATGCTAACTAATTGGCCGCTACGATGTCTTTGCTCTATGCCATTAATTATCAGCTAGTTTTTACTTTTAGATATTTGACAGATTGTCACCCAACAAGTGGTTCGTACAATTACTTTTTCAATTGGTGGAAATATACGGATATTTTAAAAGTATAATATCAGACCGTCTACCACCCTATCGCATTAAAAAAAGATGAAATAATAAGCAACCATAAATAATTATAGAGACTGGGCCACGAAAGCAGTTTGGCGGTGAAACACGGAACTGAAATTATTGATGGATTCCGGTGTCAAAGTGGCGCCTACCAAAAGACTTCTTTAGTGGCGTGGAATCTACAAAATAAATCAAGCATGTAAAAACAACTTTACCCATACGAGTAAAATAAAAAAGCATTTACATTCTCTACTTAAAACTTAATGTGAAACAACTGTTTAAAAACGAATCAGTGAGGCGAATAAAATTGTAATTACGTAATTCTGCGACAGATCCGGGTGGTTTGGCTGGATGCCATCATCCAAAATAGTTATAACGACCCCTTTGCCCGTGTATCCCTTCCTCCAGGCATACCCTACGTTCATGTCGAGGCCGTCTGCTGCGCCTCCATTCTGGAAATTAAAAAATATGATGTATTCTTGCGTACTCACTGTTGTGAAAGTAGCAGGCCACCTTCTTAATGGCTTGTGTACATTTGAAATAGAAGAGAATAAATTGGTGCACAAAAATATGTATTCTTAATTTAAAATGTACAGAAACCATAGATTTATATCGACAAAACACTAATCGTATATTTTTTTATTGAAATCTATTCTCTTTTTTGAGATTATTATAACAAGGAAAAGAGTAATTTTTGAAAAAAAGTTGGTAGTCCCATCAGTGGACTTATCAGGTTTATAATAATTCAAGTTAAAATATTTTAACTTGTATATTTTATCATCGCAAAGCAAAGCAAACACATAACTATTAAAAGATTGAATGTTTCCACTTTCTACATGTTTAATACGTACATAAATAAGTTCGTATAAAAACATTTTAAAGTAAAGAATATTTTTTTACACTAGAACTAATTGAAAAGCTAACTGTAATTAAAAGTTTTAATATTTTAGGACCCATTTACTAGTTAAATTAGTACTTACTCGTTTATTATTTTAAAATAAAATAATTGATCTATTTTAAGTTTATATTTTGAATAAACTAGTAAGTACCTACCAAAGATAAAAAGTATAGGTATTAAGATGACGCATGAGAGAGAAAAAGTATGATAAACCATGAACTTTGTGTATTATCATTGAATACACAAATGCAATATCAATATTAGAATACAAAAGTTTTTGAGCAACGCGTTATGTACAAATGATTAATGTATGTACACGTGACAAGACGCGGTTATTTTTATATGTTAGTCACATACTCGTAAATAAGGAAAATAAGAGGGTGTCCGAAGATTCACAAGCCGGGCGTAGCATATGACGCCGTACACCTCCAGTCCGCTTGTGACCAGACCAATAACGCGGTCGAAACGTCAAGCTGTGAGTATATGCTACTACGAGTATGTACTTACATATAAAAATAGGCGCGTTTTGTCTCATGTACATTAATTAATTGCAACGCGAAAGTTTAAAATCTTATAAAGCGTTGTGTAGGTAAAACAAAATCCGCATTGCTCGCACACTATTTGCGTGTATACTCGCACTCGTGGGGTGCGAGTATACACGCAAATAGCGTGCGAGCGAGAAGTGAATAGATGCGCCGCCATTTCTGATCCCATTCTTTATCCGCACAGGTTATACCTTAGTTTTCGGTAAGAAATTCTTAGTGTCAGCCCGGAGTCTGGTCCTGCACCCAATCCCTCTCCGGTCGTAGCACACTGGTGTCCCATCAGAATATGAGGGTAAGGGAATAGAGAATGCACTTACTTGTATTTGCGCACACACTTGAGTACTATAATATATCCTGGGTAGCTGATCGTCCAATTGGCCGTAGCCGTAATTGGTTGGAGGATCATTTAGGTTTGGACGCTAAAATATTTCTGAAGCTGAACAGTCAGCTGGGCCACAATTTACAGACCTACGTACACTTTCATTTCCTATTTCTCTCAATATTTTGTTTGAGCTAACTGTAAATCGATACTTTGTAGCGCTCTTATTCTAACTTGTGGCCCTGATATGCCTCATAAAATGTAGAGTCTAGAACGTACCACGCTTTTATAGAGAATCGAAATCGATAGATACGATTTTCTCCATTTTTAGGAATCCGTAGTCCGCGACGTTCATCCGTCTGCAGCCCTAATTAAGAGACTCTTTAGTACAAATTTGTAATTTGACATAATTATGATTTGATAACGAGATATAGTCCGATCCATAGACATGCATCCTGACCAGACTGAGCCTTTTCACAGAAAAAATGTGGGAGAGCCACGCTTAGGCATAAATGGGCCGGCTCGACCGGAGTGACACCACTGCCTCACAGAAGACCGGCGTGAAGCAACGCCTGCGCTGTGTTTCGCCGTGTGAGTGAGGTTACCGGAGGCCCAATGGGGGGAAGGGGAAAAGGTTGGCAGCGCACCTGTGACTCCACTGGTGTTGCGGGTGTCCATGGGCGGCGGAATTGCTTACCATCAGGTGAACCGTCTGCTCGTCTGCCACCTCTCATAAAAAAAAAAAGGCATACATGAAAAATTGCGAGAAGTCGTTAGTACTGGGGTGACGTTCTTTTTCTACCGCGCCCCTAAAAAGATGCATTTAGGTGACGGGTAGGACACACTAACGACGCCAATCGATTTTAATTTTTAGATACTATTTGTTAAATAACCGAGCACAAACGCGAAAAATTGATTCACGCTAAAAGTGGCCGCTTTTGGCGGTAATCAATTTTTCGCGTACAAAAACGGACCCAATGCTCACCAATTACCAACTTAAAATATTTTTATATCACTGGTAACTTTATTGCGACATTGTCGCCCCACTGTCCATGTCACTGAAGTGCCTTATGACCTTGGTCGGTCTCTAGTGGTGTGAGATTTTTGGACAGTAATCGGCGGGCATTTTCGGAAAAAGATGTCACAGAGTGTGAAAGAGATCCAACCGGCCCAGACGTAGATTCTATACTGATGCGATAGAGAAAGAACGTCACCCAGCACGTTACCCCAATACTAACGGCTTTGCCCAATTTTCAAGTATGGCTTTCTATGAAAAGGCACAGTCTGTTTAGGGTGTATCTAAGCGCGCGACACTTTAACACCACGGACAGTTATTTTATCAACATAGTGCGCGCCAGCGTTCGAGTCACTGTACTGCCTGCTTGCCAAGTGCCGAAACTGCAGTAACTCGCACTCTTTGGACGTCAGACTTACTCACACGGGCTATAAAGAATCTCGCATGGTAGTGTCTACAAGCTAGGCAGCAGCTAGCATTGTGTCCACCAGCCTTCTTTAAAATAAAGAGAAACCTTTAGATTTGTAAGAAAGAACAGCATGCAATTTTCATGATACTGAACCCATCATAATTAACCTACCTACGTAATACATTTATAATAACTGATACATAAAGTTTTTTTAATTATTTAAAATGAAAACCACCCTAAACCGTGCTTCTTAAGTTATAAGCCCCGGATATTACGACTGGCTGCGTGACATCAACCCTCTTTGGGCAAAGTTGTCGCTTGATTAGCACCACACAAAGTAAGGTTGAGAAAACAAACAAAGCAAAGTATGTTGATAAAGTTTAGCTAATAGCTAAGCTTAAGTGGCAACAGACGGCCAATGTAGGCTTTATGTTTAATTATTGGTTTAAATATAAACTAAAAAGATAGTAGTTCGTTAAAAGACATTCATATGATTCATATGATGTCCTTTACCTAATTGTTGTCTGGTAGAGACCGCTCCCAGCGATAAGACCGCCTAAATTGTACATCGTATCTTTGAATACCTAGCTTTTAAGTTTTGCTTGTTGTACAATAAAGAGTATCTATCTATCTATCTATGAGTATTTTTTTAAAGCTGTTCTATGTTGAGGTAACTTGTCTTACTACCGCGTGCCTATAGTATCTTGTGATGTCTAATTATGTATTTTGTTTCTCTCTCTACAACGGTGACCGTGGGAACACAAAAATGACTAAATAGTTTTTTAGATTTTCGCGTTGCATTATAACTATGATGTATCAAGACGGGAATTAACACGATATTTATTATGTGATACAACATTGTGTACTCACAGACTCCAGGTGCTTACAAAATCGATTGTAGCTGCGGTAGTTCCTATATTGGACAAACGAAGCGGTCAATTGCAGAACGTGTCAAGGAACATATCGCAGCTGTTAAAAATCGACAAGCGAATAAATCGCCAATAGCAGAACATCTACTGGAAATGGGAGTTAATCATTGGATGGAACTACATGACCCAATAATTCTCTCCACCGATCGTCATTACTCGAGTGCGTGAGTCACGGCCAAGGTCACGTGTTTGTGTACCGTTGGACTACAAAATCTTAACGGAAACAATATCCCCTGAAAATGTATAAGCAAGTAATTTTATGAAAAATAAAAACTATTGCATACATTTTTTTAAATATTACAGTACTCAAAAAAACTATAATTTGCCGCCATTATCATACCAGGATAATACGTGAAGCGATTGAGATCAAGAAGTATAAGACTTGTAATCGGGAGGATGGATTTAAAATATCATCGACATGAAATCCAGTAATTAACAAGTGCAAACCCCGTGCTAGGCCGTTACTAACGCAAACCAACACCGATACTGTTAGTGTAGTGGGTCGGAGTAGCTTCACTGACAATTCATCTAGTGGCGAATGAATATCAAAACATGTGAGGGTGTCCGAAGATTCACAGCCCGGCCCCAGCAGACGACGCTGTCCTCCGCCAGTCCGCTCGTGACCACGGCTGCTGTAACGTAGCCGAAACGTCGAGCCAAATATGTGAGTACACAATGTTGTAACACATAATAAAATATCGTGTTAATTCCCGTTTTGATACATTATAGTTACAAAAATGACTAATTTTTAGGCCGCACATATGATGACAACAAAGAGGTCGGCGGGACAAAATTGAATCCTTACAATATAAGAAGTACTAAGTGTGTTGTACTCTGTAGATTCTAACATCCTAAAATGGAACAAAGCGGAAAGGATTAAAGAAGGCTTTCTCCAATTGATTGAGAAACGTTTAAAATGCTAATGAAGTAACAGCTTCATTTGGTCCTTTTCCTGAACGAGAATGACCCAGTTCTCTTAAAAACATCACTATTACCTTCATAACAAACAACAAAATCACTTACCAAGTACCACTGCTCCTTAAAAAGAGGGTCAGGGAAGGACGGAGGACCAGACTGGCGCATCACGTGCCGAGGCCACTGGTGATCTCGCTTCGTCCTCCTCAACTCCCTCTGCTGCATCGCCCATCTCACCTGGTGAGAGAATATTGTTATTATCATTAAAGAACTAAAGTTTGTATACATAAGTTATATAAACTATGAAAAGATTATTCGCAAAGGCAAAGGCGACATTTGGACTCCAAATGCTTTGGATGTAACCGGAAATTTATACGCTACAGATGGAACGAAGGCGAAACACTTGCGCAATGTAATCAACTCATAGCGCTATCTATCGGTGCTGGTCTAAGTTAAGTACTAAAAGGAAGGGAGTACGGGCCACGTGTAAAGAAAAAATATCGTACAAAACCTATAATCATCAGTCGAAAGGTTGTACAGAGTGTGAATCGAACCGAATGTGCCATCGAAATAGACAGTGGACCCTGGGCTCTGAAGCGACAGCTTTGGATGCAATTTGGAATGATACGCTGAGTTGATAACGATGAATGCCCTGTCCTTTCCTTAGGACTGTTTCGAGTCAATGAGGGCAACTTATACTAAACTTGGTCCCGATTCTAAGTAGCTTGTCTTTTGGTGAAATAAAATCATCAGGTCGTCGCCAATGTCACTTCGCTGACATGGCAGCAATAAAGCTCCAAGTAGACAATGGGGGGAATTATGACAAAAGCATCTATGAAACTACACTCTGTGGACAGTTGCACTTATCTCACCCATACTTTACTATACGCATTCGTCTTACGATTGTCATCTCTGTCGCTCAGCAACGTCTTTCTTCCGTTTTCTGAACATTCTGATCAATACCGTGTGATATGTTTTGGTATCATCATCATTTCAGCCAATAGATCTCCACTGCTGGACATAGGCCTCCCCCAATGTTCTCGACACAGATCGGTACTGTGCCGCCCGCCTCCAATGGATTCCAGCGATCTTCACCAGATTGTCGGTCCACCTTGTGGGGGGCCTGTCACGGCTGTGACTTCCTGTACGCGGCCTCCACTCGTGGACCTTTCCGCCCCAACGGCCGTCTGTTCTCCTCGCTATGTGCCCTGCCAATTGCCACTTGAGGCATGCAATCCTTTGGGCTATGTCTGTGACCTTAGTTCTCCTGCGGATCTCATAATTTCTGATACGATCACGCAGGGAGACTCCGAGCATAGCCCTCTCCATTGCCCTCTGGGTGACTTTGAGACTCCTTAATGTTTGGTATAATTGTTCTATTATTTTGGATAAGCAATCATGTGTCGGGTTTGTATACCCATTTATTCATACCATCCCACTATAAATTTATTAGTTTGCAATTCCATGCTCGTATCTTTGCACAGCCCTTAAACTTATCGGAGTTGCGGAAACTGTGAACTGTTTTGAATAATATATTCTGCACCAAAACATTTGATACTATATCAAAGGGTTCAGATAATCTTCTGTAAGTTAACGATTGTGTGGAGATAACTCCTTTATGCTTGTTGATTTTAACAATTGGCCGGATTAATGCTGGGATTGTTTGTTCCAGGGTTATAACTTCGGGGTTTATACGACTAATTTTGGATGGAAAATCAGATGTGGCTTTGATCTCTAAAATAATTTTAGTGGTACATGAGGTCAAACACTACAAGGGTATGGTAATAGTTCTAGCAAATGCTGATAAGACTGTTTTTTGAAGAAAAATTGCCAATTAAATTTTAAACGGGTGATGTCTCAGCATTTTTGACCTTTCAATCACTTCTTCATTGTACGTAAAAGAGAATGAACAAAATAGCAAATAGGTACTGTAACTATTTTTGTGCAAGAATCATCTTGTCACTTGTCCATGGCCGCTATTAGTAGCCGATGCCTATCACTAATGGTCGGTAGCCGCCACTAGTAATCGGTGAACATCACTAGTAGTCGGTACCCGCCACTAGCGATCAGTGGTTACAACTAGTCGTCAGTGGGCGCTACTAGTAGTCGGTGCCTCCCACCAGTAGGCTGCTTAGTGGCTGCTAAAATTTGCAAAATTCACCTGTTTTACTATTTCACGATGAATTCTGTAGACGGAAAATTTTGCAGATATCTGAAGAGTATGACATTAACGGATGGAAAGAGGAGTGAGTAAGTAAATTCTTTATTATGTTGCCGGGCATACTGCCAGATGGTCCGAAGAGATCAAGGCTCAAGCTGAGACTAGCGTGGTCCAGGAAGGTCAAAGACAAAAGAAAGAGAGACATTGGAGAGAGTCAATAAATGCTGCTGAAGAAGAAGAAGAGAGGGACAGTATGAAGAGGGATCAGCAATGGCATTTCTGAGTAACTTAGTGTAGCCACTAGCCACCGGTGACGTGTCGTGGACACTGTGTGGCGAGTGGACAGTGAGTCACGAATAGGATGCCTGTCATTACATCTGTGGGACTAGTAGTAGCTATTAACCGTAAAAATCTTGTACTAACTAATCATGTAGTAGCCAATCTCTAGCCACTTGGTGCTGCGAAAGGTGTTTGACACTTCTTGTACTGACGTAATCACAGATCATATTGATCTGTGGACGTAATATTTGCCATGTATTGCTATCGAAGTAGGTCTAATTACAAAATAAAAAATGCATAGCCCTCTCTCACATTCGTGGCACGTTTACCTACGTACCTTGTGATAGAATTATTTAGCACTCGACTCACACGTCCCTTTCGAACATTAATCAATGCCACTGAACCCTGTAATCCTAAACCGATACAATTTTAATATCGCCTATCTGTCGCTATCTTCGACCAAATCCCACTTTTCATTCACCTTCCGTCTGTCGAACCCTTACCTTACTTGATCTCTTTTTCAATTATAGTCAATTTTAATTTATAGGTTACGGTTACAGTCATCTACATCTAACAGCTAGCGCCAAAAATAGCTGATCAAAAAATTTCAAAAGTATACTTCTATATGACCGGAAATTCTAATCTTTCGACATCCTAGTTATGATATCAAAATTATCCAAAATATTTTCAGATCGAAGACGTTCATTTCAATGTTAGATAAATATGTTTATTATACCAGACAGTATCAAAAAAAAATCTGATATGTTGGCTACGGCATCAGTCAATGAGTCAATATCTGTGATTTAGTTACTCAGATGGACGCAAGATATAAAACAAACATTATAGTGTGCAAGCCCTACCTGGTCTCGGTCAATCTTGGTTTAAGAGGTTACCAGCTCCTCGAACATGCATAGATAAAAAACATTTACAGACAGTAGTAGTGACTACTACTATTAACCGTAAAAATCTTGTACTAACTAATCATGTAGTAGCCAATCTCTAGCCACTTAGTGCTGCGAAAGGTGTTTGACACTTCTTGTACTGACGTAATCACAGATCATATTGATCTGTGGACGTAATATTTGCCATGTATTGCTATCGAAGTAGGTCTAATTACAAAATAAAAAATGCATAGCCCTCTCTCACATTCGTGGCACGTTTACCTACGTACCTTGTGATAGAATTATTTAGCACTCGACTCACACGTCCCTTTCGAACATTAATCAATGCCACTGAACCCCGTAATCCTAAACCGATACAATTTTAATATCGCCTATCTGTCGCTATCTTCGACCAAATCCCACTTTTCATTCACCTTCCGTCTGTCGAACCCTTACCTTACTTCATCTCTTTTTCAATTAAAGTCAATTTTAATTTATAGGTTACGGTTACAGTCATCTAGCTAGCGCCAAAAATAGCTGATCAAAAAATTTCAAAAGTATACTTCTATGACCGGAAATTCTAATTTTTCGACATCCTAGTTATGATATCAAAATTATCCAAAATATTTTCAGATCAAAGACATTCATTTCATTGTTAGATAAATATGTTTATTATACCAGACAGTATCAAAAAAGTTTTCTGATATGTTGGCTAAGGCAGTCAATGAGTCAATATCTGTGATTTAGCTACTCAAATGAACGCAAGATATGAAACAAACATTATAGTGCGCAAGCCCTACCGTGGTCTCGGTCAATCTTGGTTTAAGAGGTTACCAGCTCCTCGAACATGCATAGATAAAAAAAACATTTACAGACACACAATAAATACGGTTTATGACTATTTTTATTTATTTTTGCAATCAAAAGACCTTTCAATGATAGAAACATTGTTGAAAGAATCACTTGATTCTCATTTAAACTACCGGAGATATCACAACTTTCAAATCACATTATTTTGGGCAAACCCAAAAGAGCTCCATACAAATGGCTACTTAGAAGTGACGTCACACCTGAGTATTTTGTATGTATTTCATTTGAATTTTGTATGGTAGCTATATCAAATGTTTCGTTTATGTCAATGGTTCTATTATAATAATTGGTGCAAATTGTATGGGTTATTCAATGGTATAATGATTTTTTAATAATTTCATAGTTTTAAAATGGACTTGCCCATGAATCTTTGAATGACCATAAAACCGGCTAGACGTTATATTTTTAATTGAGAATTTTTGCCATTGGCACATATTGACCTATATTTTGATAAAATATTATATTTTGTAAAATCTTGAGCTTAGTCATGTACCCTATTAGCATAACACATACACACAGCTTAATACAGGAAAAAAACAAAAACAAGAGTAAATAGAACAGTTTAAGACATGGCATGAATAAAGCCCCTTAGTGCGCGAGTCCGAATCTAACTTGACAGGTTTTTAATTTTCCAGCCAGCGTTTTTAAGGGTTCTCTCGAATGCTTTAATTTATTTCTTCTTTTTCTCAGGACTGACCTCTAGACGTTCACTGTTAAATTTTTAAAATACCTGATTCTGTTCAATGTTGGCTATTTCAATTGTAGAGTTGCAAAGATATTGAAAAGTTAATGATATTGAAGGCTGTATACATCGATTGAAAATTATATCGATTCAAAATTTGGATACCACTATCCACCAGTAGTTGGATAGTAGTACTAGTGTACCTAGGTACATAAAATATTTTTTCTCGAAAACTGCACTCTTATGCATAAAAAACGTGTGGTTTTGATTTTTTTCTTTCCTAATAACAATATGGTACAAAAAAGGATTTAAGTCTTCTTAATATATTACTGACCGGTCGAAAATGTGTCGTGATTCAAAAAATGTAGGTACATTCGAAATTCAAAAGAATACCAATGTTTTATACAATTTCTGGCGTGAATCAACGAAACTTGCTGTTTTTGAATAAGTTTTAGGCAATTTTTATTGGTTTCGTTGAATTAGCCGCTTTTATACACATTTAAAATTATTTTTTTTAAAGCTTAGTGGCCTGGATGATGGCAGATAAAATTGTAAGAGCTAGCAAAATTATTGCACTTCTTGAAAAGGGATGTAGCCAATGTTTTGTGGCTCAAAGGCTAAATGTAAGTCGTTCAACAGTCCAAAGAACCTGGCAGCGCTATCAAGAAACGGGTTCCATGAAAAGTAGGCCTGGATCTGGAAGAACGCCATCCACTGAACCAAGAGATGATCGTTTTCTGGTGAGTCAAGCTTTGAGAAATCGCAAATCTTCGTATGTGGACCTCAAGAACAACCTTGAAGACGCAAGAAATGTGCAAGTTAGTCTATGAATGGTCAGGAGGCTATTCGCTGCCAACTTACACAGTCGTCGCTCCACGCTCGGTCCCAAATCACTCCGTGAGTACCGTGTTGCCAGACTCCACTTTTGCTCAAAATTGTGTATCATGGGCTCAAGAGGATTGGGATAGGGTATTGTTCTCTGATGAAGCCAGGATATCACTTTATGATGAAGATCGACTTCGGCGAGTGCTGCGAAGACCAGGGGAGCGTTATGCAGAGGTCTGCTTTGAAGAAATAACGCCTTACGGTGGGGGCTCTGTTATGTTTTGGGCTGGAATAAACTCTTTAGATCATACAGAGTTAGTACTTATCGAAAACAGCACATTAAATGCACATCGCTACGTGACGGAAATTCGTTCACCTTATTTACAACCCACATTAACCGTTCTTGGGGAAAATTCGATTTTATGGATGATAGCGCTCGTGCCCACCGATCAGGCGATGTAGATGCTTACATGATGGAGGTCGAAATCCGTCATTTGGATTGGCCAGCTCGAACAACCTCAATCCTATTGAGCATGTTTGGAACCTTCTCAAGCGACGAGTGAGATCAGTGCAGCCGGCTCCGCAAACCATAACAGAGCTGAAGAATGCGATCACGGCGGAGTGGGAACGTATTCCGCAGGAAACCATAACGGGTATACTGGCATGCCCAGGCGAATGCATGCTGTGATTACAGCAAGAGGGAGTCACACACCATATTAACTTATTTAATGTATTGAAGTAAAACTTTTTTCTTACAATTTTTTTTTATTTCACAACACCACATACATTGATCTGACTCCGAGATAGGTAGCTCAAGCACCTGTGTTACGGATATCAGAATCAACAGCGCAATTACAAATATATACATATAATACTTTTCATTTGTAAATACATACATACTATAATACATACAAACTCCCAGACCAATACAAACAGACATGTTCATACACACAAATGTTTGTACTGTGCGGGGATCGAACCCGCAACCCTTGGACCAAAGGCGTTCACTACCACTGTTCCAAACGGGTCGTCCAATTAAAATTCGTTTTTTACTTACAGGGCTGGTGAACTACCCCTGCTTTGATTTTTTACATTTTTCTTACCAATCCAGTCTAAAAGTTATCACTACCTGAAATCACCAAACAATGTAATGATAACTACAAAATTGATTATTTGCTTAGGTGTCCGTTTTTTTTGCAAAGGAGTGTATAATCGTGCCAAAGTAATAGGCCACATTTGACGTTTCTCAATTTTAGCTTCATAGAGAGGTGACCTACTAAAAAACTTCTATTAAAGTAAATAATCGATATGTACTTCAAACAAACGTGAATCGAATACTAAAATAATGGAAAAATATGTTATTAGTACTTTTATTTGGAGAAATGTGAATCAAATTATTGAAAAGAAAGTAGACACCGATCCTAGATATCGATCCGCGGATAGTTTATTTCTTTTTCTTCGAAATCAATGTCTTTTTTCTTTCTTTTTACCAAGTTGTTAATGTATTTATATTTTTAAACAAGAGAATAATACGTTTTATTTTAATCAGAATGTGGCTTTTCATTTATTATACACGATTAACATTGTATTCGTTCGATTATTATGGGGTACATCCCTAGAGCTTTCAAAGATAATGGGTTTACAGATACAACATTGAACCAACGTTCAATTTTCAATTCTCTAGAAAAGTTAATTTTCAATAAGATTATTAATAGGTAGTTTAACAGAGAAAGTAAATCATGAAATTATCTTTTTTGTCTTTATTGGAATAAATAAACGAAAATGTAATTTTAAAAAGTTCTGAAATTATGCTTTTATCGGGATATTAGTTCAACTTCATACCAATAGATGGCGCTAGGTGTATATTACACCGCGCAAGCGTTTCGAGTTTTCCTGTAAACGTTGCCGCTGTCTGTAAGATTTACCTCTTTATAAATAATAGAGATAAAAAGTATACGTAAATACGTTCTGTTTATAAGAAATAGGTCTGTCTGCTCGTCTGCCCCTATAACATAAATGTATAGACAACGACAAGGCTTATAGGTAAAACGAAAACCCCTTGCGCGATGCGATCGACAAGCAACGCCATCTATTGATACTGGTTTAATTAAAACCTCAAAACGAAGTGAGGGTGGGCCACATATACTCGTATACTATTTATATAGACTGACCGGATGGCGCAATTGGTAGTAACCCTGCCTCTTACGCCAAAGGTCGTGGGTTCGATCCCCACCCTGGACAAACATTCGTGCGATGAACACTTGTGTTTGTTCGGTGTCTGGGTGTAATATGTGTATTTAAGTATATATTTGTGTTCCTCTGTTGTCTGATATCTGTAACACAAGTGCTTGAGCTACTTAGTACGGAATCAGGTCAACGTATGAGATGTTGTGAGATGTGAGATGTAAATAGAGACAAATCTTACAGGCAAAATTTATAGGTAAATCCGGCATGAAACCTTTGCACGATGTAATCGACACCTAGTGCCATCTATTGGTATAAAGTGGAACTAATGTCCCATAACGAAGTGAAGGTAGGCCACGTCTTACATAAACCAAATACCTCCACAACCCTATTTATTTCCTTTTTTAAACTTCTATTCATAGCGCTGTTTGTTCAAGTGAGAATAATAAACTAAAGTTAGAGCGAAGCTCTAAAGTTTCTTTTGAACAAGTTATTAGAAAAGCAATTCTGAGTCTGCATTCCAAAGTAGGCGGGAATTGTTTTGATACAATACTGGCGTGAAAACAAAAAAACGACAAAAAGAGTCAGATTGATTGTGTGGAGGTTGTGTTTGATGATAAAGAAATGTATGGTAAACTTAGGTTATTACAAAATTGCGGAAGATACGGTACGTCCCTTCAATTAGACAACTGAAAACAGGCTTAAGGCGACATCGCGATCTCACTAGCGCCGCCTATTGATTCTGACTGTTTTAATTGTGACGAATATAGGATATTGTTGCAAAAATGGGCAATCAGATTCTAAAAAAAAATATTTGCGATTTTTCAAGATATATCTGGCACAAAATATCTCTTTAGAAGTAACCACATTTTGAGAATTGCTAAAAGTGGCCACTTTAGGCGGATATCAAAAATTAAGTTACTTGTGGAGGGATAATTTGTACTAGATAATATATGTCTTGAAAAATCACAAACACTTTTTTTTAGAATCGCATTTCCCATTTTTTGCAACAATATCCTATATTCGTCACAATTAATACAAATAGATAGGCGGCGCTAGTGAGATCGCGGTGTCGCCTTAATGCACAACTACATGCACACATACTGACAGTTCTATGACACATTGGTTTAAAGTTGTCAGATATTAGAAGACAGAGACAGATCTATTTTTTTAACTCAAGCGCGAGAGAGTCAAGCGTACTACGCGCAGCTACGCTTCAGAGTTGAATCCTGTCAAAACGACATACGTCACACATTATGTAATATATATCGTATATTTCTATCTCGCTCTGCAAAATGGTGATCAAAACATTAATGAATTTTGAAATATATTAAAAATTAAAACTTTTTTCTACTTTTGAGTGGAATGTGATTGCATGAGATTTGTCATTTCTTTTTGAATAATTTGTACAACGCGTCAAAGCGCACGAAGGCATTTTGGTAACCTTTATCACACTTAAAACAATTAAAGAATATTTTTGTGTGACACGCCCGGACGTCAGACTCGCCAATGGACAACATTTCATATTTTTAACATGTCCATATTGTTTTTTTTTATATGAAAATAGACATAAAATGAACAGACACATATTTTTTCTTTTTTCAAAATTTGTCCATTTTCATGCATAAAATAATTATTGAAATTCTTTATATTCTAAAAAGACGTAAGCGCCAAATGACGTCATCGGACGGCTGAATACAGCGATATTCCTTTGCTTATCATTGTTTTAATAAAAAAAAGGTACTACTGTCAAAGGTAAATAATACTAGTGTCAATATTCATTCATTCAACGTTGACAAGTTGTTTTTTTTTTGACAGTTGCATGTGATGGGTTTGGCATTTCGTAAATTTAAAACTATAATGTGCTAAGCAAAGAAATATTTTACATTCTGCCGTCCGATGACGTCATCTTACGTTTTTTAGTTTTTAATTTTTTTCTCAGTAAATAAGCAATATAAAAAATGAATAAATATATATTCGAGCAACGGAAAAGTAAATAAAGAATTGGTATTTTTTGTTTCAGAGCTTAGCAATTTTGAGATGTTGTCCATTTGCGACTGCGTGCAACTAGGCGACGGGGACCTAATTAAAGATGGTTGAGACGAGTCACCTATCTTCCGCTATATATTTTGATTTAAGATGGTAAACGAAAAATCGGTTACGCAAAATATTTTATTACACTTAAAATGCACATAGGTACATTCAACTGTGACCACTGCCAGCTAATCGATTTCTATTGGAGGTCTGAAAAATGATTTTAGCATCTACAGGATGGAGAAACACATGAGTCTCTGAAGGGAAAACTACTTTAAATATTATAAGTTATCATCACTTTTTACGTAAAGGAAACAATTCTTTATTTTTTTAAAGACACAATTGATTTACTTCAGCGTCTAAATTCATAAATACCTATCATATTTTTGATTGTATCTTTTTATGATTAGGTATATTATTCATTTAGTTCATTATTACATCCTAATCCATTACCCGTAACCACTTTGGAGAACTGTTGACATGACCAGTCCACATATACTGGTGTTTGTGGTTCATGCATAGCGCACTATCCAGATTGCTAATTGTGCATTAGCAAATTCAACCTACAACGATGTAATATCAATCCAAACCATGCCCTTAATATATTGATAATGGAGTGTGCTATGACAATCGGAAATGTCATATAAATTAATAATACTTAATGCCTTCCCAACCAAATCTTCCTTGTAACATTGTGCTGTATATACGTTTGTTTGTATATGTTTATTGTTTTGTTTTAGATGGTGTAAATGTCAATTATAAAATAAAATTCAAAAAAGTATTGCTCCTTATATACACCGGTCAATTAATTAAAACGTCTCTTTAATCACTCGACATTGGCAGAGTTATATACGAGTTCGCCGTGGGCAACACAGTAGCATCCATTAAGAATATATATAATGGATTCCAATAACTGTTAGTTCACCCAATTTCAATGTTAAACCGAGTAACCTACCTGCTCATGTAGGGAAAATACATACATTTATTAAAATGATGTAGTGTTTACACACATGCAGGCAGGCATTATCTCACAATGTGCCCAGCCCGTAAACCTTACGGGCTGGGCACATTGTGAGGAGATCAGATGGCCTTTGGGGCAGAAAGGTCCTCGAGTGGAGGCCGCGTATAGGTAGTCGCAACCATGGCAGGCGCTCCACTAGGTAGACCGACGATCTGGTGAAGGTGGTGAGAATCCCTTAGATGAGCGTGACACAGGACCTGTGTGGAGATCATTGGGAGGATAGAGGCATGTCCAGCAGTCGACATTCACAGATACAGATACACCCTGTGTTAACAAATATGATGATGAGTGTATGACACTAAAACCAGTGCATTTTGACCGTGGGAGATGATTTGACTTTATGATTGAATGGACTGGCTTGACCGGTGTGATACCACGGCCTCACAGAAACGCGGCGTAAAGCAGCACTGTGCTGTGTTTCACTGCGTCAGTGAGGGTACCGAAGGCATAATCCGGGGTAAAAGGGGGTTTAAAGGTTGGCAGCGCACTTGTCAATAGGCTAACGCTTGACCACATTCGCACCTGATGGAAAGCGACGATGAGGTCTAGGATGTTACGCGTTTGCCTAAAAGATGTCCAGATTATAGTAGTCAGGAAAAAATGCCCTCGACAGAGAGTTCCATTCCTTACCCGTCCGCATTATAAATGTGGAAGTTCTACCACATAAGGATGAAAGCCCTGGAAAGTGATGGAATGGTCTGGGGGATCAAATTATGTAGAACCTCCGCACATTCCCCGAAATAAATCCGTTAGAAGACTGAGAGGCATGCTACACGTCGACGGTGGTCCAGGCTCTGCAGGCCAGCTTCGGAGAGTGCGTCATCGCCGATGAGCCTCTTCGCTTGTCACTCTATTGAGCCTAGAACGTCTACCTGATACCGGGCAGTTCCGTCTCAGAGGTGACAGCAGTACTCCAAGCAGGAGCGAACGAGCTCGATATAAACTTAAGAGCTGATTGGGCTTAAAGTACCGCTTGACCTTCCAAAGGATGCCTAGATTTTTAGCTGCAGTTTTGGCTATGGACTCAATGTAACGACCGAAATTAAGGCTAGCCGACAGATCCAAGCCCAATAGCTCGAGGTGGTCAGTAACTGGCACGGAAACATTTCGGAAAGTAGGAGTCAGATGATACGGACTCCTTTTCGCCGAAAAAAGGCAGGTCTGTGTTTTGGTGGATTTGAACCCAACCAAATTGGCATCTCCCCATATGGAGAGAGCATTCAGGGCTGTGTTCACCCCCTGAACCATGCCCTCCCTCAAAGAACTGACATCTGCACCGGACCTCGCAGATGTCCATCCGCAACTGTGCTGTCATCAGCGTACCCAAAGATACCGGGTGTCAACAGCAAGTCGTTGATATGTAGTAGAAATAGAGTTGCGGAAAGAACAGAGCCCTGAGGGACACCAGCATTGATGCCATAGCAATCAGAAATTCTCAATCCATACGCAGAGGCCGGAGGAGATTCCGTACGACGGAAGCTTGCTAATGAGACTAGCGTGCCAGACCCTATCGAAAGCATTGGAGATGTCGAGGGAAACAGCAAGAGCTTCGCCGTGTTTCTCGATGGCTTCACTCCACAGGTGGGTTGCATACACTAGAAGGTGCCCAGTAGACCGCCCGCGGTGGAAGCCAAATTGACGGTCACTGAGGAGATCGTTGTCTCCTAGGTATGCAAGGAGCCGCTTGTCTATGAGAAAGATAAAGATAAAAAAAAGTTTATTTAATTTGGGTACCATACAAAACACTTATGAATGTCAAAATAAGTACATAACATATTATCATCTACCGCTGGTTCGGAATGTCGATTTCTACTGAGAAGACACCAGCAATAAACTCAGTAATTACTCATTTTAAATATACATGATATTACTGAGTTTCAATTGAGAAGAGAAAAAAAAAAAATGATCAAAGTTAACAGACTACTATGAATAACAACTCAAAAGACTAATTCATTAACATGACCAAGAATCCTTATCATTCAAATAGTCTTGTATATAGTAACCTTTCTTCATTAGGCAGGTTTTAATACTTATGAGACTTAAACTTATCCAATAATAGGTTAATAACATTTTGTGGTAGCTTATTAAATATCTTAATACTTAAGACAACAAATGAGTTACCGATTCTATGAAGTCTGATGGTCGGCGGTAATTGCTTTCCATTAGACGATCTGTCTGCTCGTCTACCACTTATCACATAAAAAAATCAAGATATCAGACGTCCAATGATTACATATTTGCTAGCCGGGTCTTTGTAAAGTATTTTGCCAAAATTTTAGAATTGCAGTTTCTATACTCAAACTATTTGTTCCCTAAAAACTTCTTGGCGATAAACTTTAGATATTCCTGAACATAACTAATACAATGCAGAAATAAATACATCCCATTTACTGCATCCTTGTAAATTTACAATAATTAACGAAAAGCGGCAATAAAAGAGACTTCAATAAAAACATGAGAATCCGAAGGCGAAAATATAAATTATTCGCAACAACATAATAAGCTCTTTTTAACATTTTCTCTGTCACGATGTTAATTTACATCGTGGAACTTTGTGCCATCAGAAAAAGTTGTTTGAGCCCTTATTATCGAGTGCTTAAAGTTCATATTTGGAAAATCGTATTTATTTGAGATGTTTTGAATAAACACGACGTATCCGTGGATACGAAATCTGAAATTGTAAAATGAGGACTTAAGATTTTGTATTGATTAATTAATTGATTTAACATCTTATACATCAATTTAATAGGTACTAAATAGCCTAAACACTTGTGTTACGGATGTCCGACCACAGAGCAACTACAAATATAATAATTTTATAAATATCTGCACCCAGACCCTGAACAATGTTTGTGGGTGAGGATCGAACCCACGACTTTTGTATTGTATTGGTGGTATGTAAGTATATTTAGTGACATAAAACTGCGTTATTTAACTTGCTCATCACGGTTTTATTGTAATTATGATTATAATAAAGCGCAGCGTAAACCAATCAATCAAGTGTGATTGGAAAATTTAACATAACAATAAAATTGCCATCATAAAATACAAGAATAGTGACTAATCCAGTTTTATATTAATATCCGCTATTTATTTTTGAGAATTGAGAACTAAGAGAAAAAATGGTAGCTCGATAGAAGAACGTGTGTATTCTTAACGGGAGGTGGTCGGTTCGATTCCAAGCAAGCACCTCCAGATTTTTTAAATCTGAATAACATCGTGAGGAAACGCGGGTTGACAGAGGATTGAGGGGACTGAGGGGTTGGTCACGGCGTTAACAACGCACGATTTGCATAGTTTCTCCATTCTTCACATAATTATTCTGAACTTAAGAGTTCGAATGGTCCAGTTCGCCTGTTTATGGGATGCGAAGGTCAGACGGCAGTGGTCGTTTCATTGACTAGACTAGACTAGACTTCCGAAATCCTGGCTCACCATACAAACGTACCCCGGACTCCGGAGAAACAGCTTTAGACGCAACAGGAAATGACGTGCTGAGATGATGATGATAATTTATATCTGAAAATTTTCAGATCTGCAAAATAAAAGGAAGAAGTATTTCCTCAAATTATTTGTTGAGTGGGTCGTTCTCAATTGCACCCAGAGTCCGTAAATCGCAATTTCTTTTCAAATATCCACGGATTTAATGCACATCACTAGCCTCACCGTACCGTTTCATGTCAGGTTGTATTTTTTCAAACGATACAGGACGTATTGTCGTGTAGCGTAAAAGTAATTTTCCAATTAACTTTGCGTGTAGAACTTGGAAACTTATCAAAATTAATGGCGACGGTTTCAAAGTAAACACTGTGTGCTTAATTTTGAAAACAAAGCAAAATGGTGACTTTGATATTTTACTTTATTCTTAGAATGCGAGAAAACATTCCTTGTTAAAAGATTCAAAGTATTTCTATGTAAACCCTTTTATTTCGCAACGGCAGTTTTTTGTTTATTTTATAACCAACATGCTGCGTTTTTCTTGGATTTTTTTACCATTTCTGTTCTCGTTTCTCTATGTCAGTTATTTGAAATTTCTTTTGGTGGTTAATTAAAATTTAATCAATAAAGTTTTGATAGGAAATAAAATACTTAAATGTGATAGTTTTGTTTTTTTGGTAATACCTTTATTATCAATATATGTGTATTATCCCATTCTCTTTTATTTTTATTCCATGTCCAAGTTTTTGTTAATACGCCATGATTTTTTGAATATCCGAAAAACTTCCTAGAGGCATTATACCAATGCAAACGAAGGAAGAAACATACCACCTTAGTATAGATCGTGATCTTAAGTTACGAATATTTTTTTTATTATTTTTTATTACCGTATATTACCTTACTAAAGCTCATGTCATCCCATTCCAACACGCAATGTTAAAAGGGGCTGGCACGAATTTTGTTCGGCGACTATCCTTAGTTTCCGATTTGTAATAAGGGGGATAGGTTCTAATTTAAAAAAGAAAATCGCCTTCCCATACGCAGGTGGATCAGTTGATTAATGCAATTATTATAGGAAGGCGAATTTTCATTTTGAGATTAGACCCTAGGAGAAATATGTCTGTATTCATTAGTGTAATGCGATCGAGAAGTTTCTCAGTTATTCAAAAAATAACGGTGTATAGGCAGAAACATGAATCTACTCGTATTCCCAGAATGCTTCGTCCATATTGTAGGAAGGAGGAAATACATGCGCCGGCAAAGAGTTCCATTTCTTGATGGTGCACCAGAAATAGGAATGACTCCTTCACTTAGCACGATCTTGGGCATCCATAAAGGTCAGTTTACTGGCACGCATGTCTTCCGGTAAGCGTCAAGCCATACCTTTTTGAGTCTCCCCCTTCTACCAGGACCCGATGGCGGTGGAATAGCAAGACATTTGTTTTCAATTTATTCATTTAGATTCTCCTCCAAGTCAATCGCTCAACAGCGAGCTCCTCCCACTGCTACCGGGATCTGAAAAGCATGCATGTCGCGCTTGGCGCAATCTTTCCACCGGAGCATGGGCCTTCCGATGGGTCTTCTGCCATCAGCTATCTCTCCCAAGAAAGCTCGCCTTAGCAAACAAACGTGATCCATACGGTGCACATGCCCCAGACCACGCGTTGTGTCCCTCAAGTATAGGCCAATCTGTCAGTTTAGTCCGCATAATTAATTATGCGGACTAAACGGACAGATTGGCCTAATAATTAAAAAATCAGAGTAAAGTAGGTAAAATACCTAACTAGCGTTCGCCTCCAGCTTCGCTCGCGTGAATTTTGGTTTAGTACAAAGTAGGCTATGTTACTCTCCATCCCTTCAACGATCTCCACTTTAAAAATCCAGTCAATCATTGCCGCCGCCCATGGACAATCGCGACATCAGTGGAGTCAAAAGTAAAAACATTTTAACATCTGTATCATTCCACCTACAGTCAGTTTGGGTAACTTTGAATTACCTTGTAACTTTGAATAAAACTGGTTCATCATCAGCCCATTTAAGTCCCCACTGCTGGGGCACGGGCCTTCCTCAATCATATGAGGGGTAAATGCCATTCTCACCACGCTTGGCAGACGGGTTGGCGAGGGTTTTCATATAAATGCACAGTTTTCCTTCTCTGGGTGCTGATGATCATGCCAGCAGGTTTACCTTAGTCGCCTTGTACGACACCTCGGTAAGAGTGAGGGTGGCCTATTCTACTCTGCCGGGGACCACACGGCCATAACTGGTTAAAAATATTTTTTAATTTAATCCTCAGAATTCCTATACAATTTAAAACGGTATCTACGTAGAATGGATCGAGCTTTAGATACCGTTTTAAATTGTATAGGAATTCCAAGGAATAAAATAAAAAATCTTTAAACCAGTTTTATTCAAAGTTACAAGGTAATTCAAAGTTACCCAAATTGACTGTATGTTTTACAAATAAAAGATTTGTATTTGTATTTGCTGCCAACCTTAAAACCCGCCATTCCCCTGGATTGGGCGTCCGGTACCCTTACTCACGCAGCGAAACACAGCACAGTGCAATAATATTATATTCGTAATCTTACCTGAGGGTCATTTTTGAGCCTATTGACATGACTGATGCTAGCGTTGGGCGATCTCTTACTAACGTGTGGGTGAGATAGCAGGAAGAAATGCTTCAGGTTGCCGATCTGAAACAATTTAAAAACAATTACTTAAGTAGAGTATCCTGAGCACGTATTTAATTGAACCACTATTTTGATAAAAGTAAAGTATCAGCCTATATACTGTCCCACTGCAGGGCAAATGCCTCCATCATAGAAATCAAGTTATCGCTACTATGATGAGATTAGGTCCAATCACCACGCTTGCCTAATGCGGATTGGTGATCACAAACCCGAGCTATGTTCCAAAAATTCGAAACATATTTTTAGCGCATTCAAATTCATTGCGTAAAGATCGAAGCAATTATTATAATCTCTTGAAGATATAAGGCTACATAGTAACAGAAAGACAGTGGAAAAGACTTCGTTTTAAACTATTTTATCATTAGTATAATTAGCAGGTAAGTATGTGAATTTAAAATAGCTGTTATATCTACCTACTTAATGATAGGCAATTGTTATAAATATCTCAAAAAACACAACTACAGAGAGTTTCATCATCATTTCAGCCAATAGACGTCCACTGATGGACATAGGCCTCCCCCAATGTTCTCTACACATATCGGGCCTGTGCCGCCCGCATCCAATTGATTCCCGCAACCTTCACCAGATCGTCGGTCCACCTTGTGGAGGGCCTGCCACGGCTGCGACTTCCTGTACGTGGCCTACACTCGAGGACCTTTCCGCCCCAACGGCCAACTGTTCTCTTCGCTATGTGCCCTGCTTATTGCCACTGGAGACATGCAATCCTTTGGGCTATGTCTGTGACCTTAGTTCTCCTGCGGATCTCAGCATTTCTGATACGATCACGCAAAGACACTCCGAGCATAGCCCTCTCCATTGCTCTCTGGATGACTTAATCGGCACATTGTTGTAACAGAGAGTTTACCTACTAAAAAACCACCTAAACGTGTGACGAGTTTCTGTGACCGACAAGATACACAAGGAAGTGGCCCGTGAAATTTATTGGGTCAAACAGAGCGATTACTTAGGGAGATATATGCATGTACGGCTTCCGCGAAATAAACATATAGATATGTTTTTATCCTCGCGTGTAGCAAGTCCGTAGGAAGGAATACATCCTGCTTAGATTTCGCAGTCAAATTGAATACTCGGTTTGTTTTCATTCGAATGTTTAACTAACTAAACGGATGCACGTTGCAACATACAAAGGGTTTTATAGTATACTAAGACGAAATGTTCCCATTGCAACCTATAACAATTTTTTTCTCAGGGGAAACCGTGATGGCCGTGACCTGGCCTGGCTACATGTGAAGCCGTCTCACCCCTACGTGGCACAATGCAACCCTTCAACGCTGTACGACCTACCAGGTCCCGGTCCGACGAACCCGGTAATGTCGTCCTCCGCGCAGTCATTTGCTGAGGAAGCCACTAATACCCTAGCAGCAACGTATCCAACCTTTGCGTACTCCGAAGGCCCGTTTAGTTGCCTCTTACGATAGGCCGGGAAAACCTTAGCCTTCTTAAACTCCCCTAGCTACATGGCGTACCCTAAAAACACTTTTTTTTTATCACGGAGGGAAAATGCGTTACGCACCGTCCTATCAGGTCGGGGGACCTGACAGGGTGTGTAAGACTCCCTCTGGGAGGTAGCCCCAGAGGTTTACCCACTAAAAACCCCCGACGCCCGCCTCTGTTGATATAATAGACGAGGTCCACGGTGACTCATCAGTCCGTTAAACCTCGCCTCCGGCCAACGTCCACCCTTGTATAAATGGAAGACCACCTCAGAGGTGTGCAATATTTACATACACTCCTACCCCTAGAATGCACACCGGCTTGCAGTTCCTCCACTGTCAGACCTCCCCCACTGTCAGACCTCATTGTAGGTCAGCCGGTGCCCCCGCACCTGCCGCCCGAGACCTTCCGGGCAAAGCAATTCCCTGACGAGCCCCCCTTCTGCCTCGCCCCCGGCGGAGTCGGAGAGAGAGCGGATCTCGCTCCCTCTCTCGTTCAGCAGCTTCCTTCTGCAACATCACCTAACCTAAAAACACTTAGTTTAACTTGATTTATCTTTTATAATGGATGCCAACACCTTACTGAATTATTCTATCAATGCCATTATGGATGTGGAATAACTGTGAGAAGTGTACCTATGCAGAAGATAAACGGATCCCAGGCTCCGAAGTAATAGCTTCAGGCACCTCTGGAATAACTCGTTAATGATGATTATGACGAAACGTAGTCATTAAAGAGTTTGGCATCTTTTTTACATTTATTTTTTTAAAACTACGCAGACAGATTGCAGTCGTTACATTATTCCATACATAAGAAAATATAATTACTTTTATAGACAATAATCTATAAAAAGCAAACACAGCATGAATTAAAAATAAGCGAATGTTTGCAAAATTAAATGTAAAAACGTACGATGTCAAATGAATTAAAAGAAATTATAATAACATTTATTTGGGCGCTGATGACAGTTCTAAGACCATGATACATGTTTTTATAGCTGCCTCGGTGGCGCAGTGGTTAGTGGGTCGCACTCTGCCCAAGAGGTCCCGGGTTTTATCCCCGGGTCGGGCCAAAAATGTACCCAAGTTTTCGGTAAGAAATTCTTTGTGGTAGCCCGGAGTCTGGAAGTTAGCGGTCTTGTACCCCCGTGCCTTCGGAAAGCACGTTAAGCTATTGGTCCTGCGCCCTCTCTGGTCGTGTCACAGTAGTGTCCCATCGGAATATGAGGGTAAGGGAATAGAGAGTGCACTTGTGTTTGCGCACACACTTGTGCACGTAAAACGTAGGATATATTGTAATATATCCTGTGTTATACGTGACTGTACGTGTAGAGAAACTGGCATCTGCAGTAATTAGTGAAGAAATTTGTATGTTTATCCAATATACAATAACGTAAAAACTTAAAAACAAAAAATAAAACATGGCGTCGCTCGCCCATCAAAGTCTCAACTCTCTTTATTTTATTTTCGAATTATTAAAGACGAAGCCTCAAGTAGACGATCAAAAAAGTGGCGTTAATTATCACGTTCGTTTGGCAGGGTCCGTGAAGTGCTCTCGGGACTCAGGCGGAAAAAGCTCCGGTATTGAACGCCATTTTGAACCTTATACACTTAGCGTAGGGCTGTCGGAAAAACAAAAAGTTAAAAAGACTATTTAAACTGTTGCAGTTTAAAGATTCTAGTTTTGGTATTTGAGTGCAAGGACCGATGGGCCGACGCCCGGTAGGCCGGCCTAGGTATCGCTGGAAGGACGTCGTCGAGAATGATCTGCGAGAACTTCAGGCCGGTGACTGGCGACAAGTAGTGCAGGATCGATCAAAGTGGCGTTCTCTTGTTTTGGAGGCCAAGACTCGCTTCGGGTCGCTGAGCCAGTGGAGTAAGTAAGTAAGTAAGAGCAAGGACATTGACCGGCCCGTTTGGAACAGTGGTAGTGAACGCTGCCTCTGATGCAAGCGTTGCGGGTTCGATCCCCGCACAGTACAAACATTTGTGCTCATGAACATGTCTGTTTGTGTTGGTCTGGGTATTATCTATGTATTATAAGTATGTATTTACGAAAAAAAGTATTATATGTATATATTTGTAATCCCACTGTTTATTCTGATATCCGTAACACAGGTGCTTCAGCTACCTAACTCGGAGTGACATCAATGTAGGAATATGATGTTGTACAATATTTATTTATTTATTGAACTGCTAAGTAAAATCATCTTCTGTCATCTTGAGCTGAATTGAATATGAGTTATGCTTTTAACACTGGTTTACTAAGTAATTTTAACAATGAATGAATGAATGAATATACTTTTATTGCACTCAAAATAAAGTATGAAAACTTAAAAAGTAACTTAAAAATTAACTTTCTGAAAAAGGACTTTGTAAATTATTATACCATTTACCATTACTATCATCATTTCAGCCAAAAACGCCCTTTATTAGACAAACAGTTATTTATTATACATATTTTGAAATACTTTTTAAATTCATGATTTAAAATGTTACGTAAAAATAATAGGTCCTTTAAGTAGAAATATTTGGAGGAAAGTCTGGCTACACTGTTGACATTCGGTGATATTTTTAATCTATTTTTCATTACTTCCCACTTTTCCTGAGTGCCAAAATATGATCGTGATCAGACTATAACAGGTCTTGTCAACATTTTCCAAATGAATAAAACTAACGTGTCATCCTGTGACGCATTGCGGTGTAAAACGCATCCGTTGTCATCGCATTAACCCCTTAGTCGGAAGCATCATGCTAATCTATTATAATCGAACCGCCCACGCAAACTTTTGAATAGACCTGCGTAGTTTCTATGTGAGTAGTTCACTTATCAAAGCAATCGACTTTACGGTAGCTACATAACGCCGGAGACAGAAACAAATGGAGGAAGACCATACGGGAGAAAGTGATGCAGAAGAGAGGTCACGACCCTCTGCACTGAAGAATACGACGCAAGGAGGAAGAGTATAATTGTGTTAATTTGCTTCACAAGCTGCTTAGAGTCAGTTCACTATTTCTTGTCTAATGTAGTTCAACAGTTGATCGTTGATTTTAATTGATAGAAAGTGTAAGAATAAGATCTATAAAATAAACGAGCTAAATCGAGACAGTCACATTTTAAACTTTCGCGTTGCATTATACAAATAATTAATGTATACCTACGGGACAAAACGCGGTTAATATTTGTAGTACTAACCCCTTATATGAGCCACTCGTTTGCTCGAAATAAACTATTTTTATTTATTTATTTATTATAATATGTAAGTACTACTCGTACCTGTGAGTATATGCTACTACGAGTATGTACTTACATATAATAATAAGCGCGTTTTGTCCCGTGTACATTAATTATTTGTAGTAACAAAGATTTTTTATACTAGTTAGAAAGAGACAGTTGTATGGTCATACAGTTCAATCGGTTCCGTGGTTCTTTAACGTCAATAACTCACTTCTACTACTCAAGCATTTCAATCAAACTACTCATTCAAATGAACTAAATGAACTACTGAACTAGATGGATGATGCATTTTTTATGAGAAAGGGAGGCAAAGAAGCAAACCAGTCAGTCATCTGATATCAAGCAATCACCTTTACGTGAGAGGAAAGGTTTAAAAAAGTATGGAACTTTTACTATAACAGAAGGTATGCAGATGTACTGCCGGCCTTTTACGGATAAATGGGCTCAATATTGGGCTTGAATATTCAATCGTAAAGGTTCAAAAAGACATCAGAAGTAGAGCTTAATTTTTTAGTGAGAGTACGGCTGTGAAATTCGTCACGGTGTTCTTTTATTCTCACTCTTTGCAGTTGAGTGAACTGTTTTGAGCAAACCTACTATTGGCATCAGCATACTAGACCGTTAATGTATGCAAAACTGTTCGAATCATCGCCAAAGCTGAAGATCTGGTTGGTTACAATAACTTTGAATTGGGGTAGGGGTGTAATTATGAATATATTTTTTTAGATTTTATGTCATCATGTCTTTTTAAGATAAAATAAGCGCCGAACGTTGCTTCATATGTGATACTCTACTTTTGTAGCAACCTAATTTGCGGCCGTCTGTAACTAACTATTTACTATTTGGATGACCCGTTTGGAACAGTGGTAGTGAACGCTGCCTTTGGCCTAAGGGTTGCAGGTTCGATCCCCGCACAGTACCATCATTTGTGTGTATGAACATGTCTGTTTGTATTGGTCTGGGTGTTTGTATGTATTTTAAGTATGTATTTACAAAAGAAAAGTATTATATGTATATATTTGTAATTCCGCTGTTGATTCTGATATCCGTAACACAGGTGCTTGAGCTACTTATCTCGGAGTCAGATCAATGTATGTGATTTTGTGATTATTTTTTTTTAGTTAGGTATGCCTTTGTATAAGTATAAATTATGTGTGATTGTTTTAGCTAGTTACAAAACGATCACTATCACAGATATTCTAAAGTAAAAGTATTCTAAAGTTTTGTTTGGTTGGTAGAAGCTGTTCTTAATCGTTAGGTATTACTTAGGCTACCATCTAATATATACTATCATATTACGTTAAAAAACTATTGTTGTTTGTACTAATGGTATTTGCCATGGTCATAGTTTTTGACCAGACGATTCAGCAAATATTCCACATTTGGCCTTACTTACTCCTCACGTAGGTAGGTGCCAACCTATGTAGAGGTATGTACGTACGTGCAATATTATTTATGGAGAGATGAACGCCAAACTATCCCGTACCGATGTAAAAAAAACAGATACGTTTAAAAAATCAAACGTGACAACCCTACCTCTGCGGTTTTGGGCGCTACCACTTTATAAAACAGTGGCACAATTTGTGTTTCTAGCCTGTGGTTTTGTTTCATGATAATTTAGTTTCGCGAACAAATTGTATTTGAGAGGGCAGGGTATCTAAATAAATAATAAATTAAATTAATAAATAATCTGTATTGTGTAAATATTATTATTAATAAAATTGTTTTTTATCACAAGACACAAACTTTCAACACACATTTGAGAAAAAAAACATTTCTGCAGTGTACCTTTACACTACTAAACCTTTATTTTAAGATGACGGGTAGAGCACACTAGCGAAGCCAATCGATTTTAATTTTTAGCTATTAAATCGAATCTATTACAACCTCTCGGCAAACACTTAAATGTTGGGTAAAACGCGTACGCGAAAAATTGATTCACGCCAAAAGCGGCCACTTTTGGCGTGAACAAATTGTTCGCGTACAAAAACGGACCCAACTTTTCTTAGCCGAGAAGTTGTAATCCCGAAATTATTTAAAATTTATCCGCTTAAGTAGCTAAAAAATAAAATCGATTGGCGTCGCTAGTGTGCCCTACCCGCCACCTTAATTGACAAAGCAGTTGTTTTTGCATTTAGAAACCGTACAAGATACACTTTATTGTACAATATACAAAACTTAAAAGCTAAGTATACAGAGAAACAATGTACAAATTAGGCAGACTTATCACTGAGAGCGATCTCTACCAGATAGCGATCAGGTAAAGCGATCATCACATAGAAAAGAGGAGAGTGGTGCAATCCTTCTGATATTCAACATTGAATAAGTAATGTAAGTTACAATAAAATAAATAATAAATATGGGACATGGAAGTTAAAAGGTCGAGAGTGCGTCTTTAAATTCATTAATGCAGGTGAACCGTATGCTTGTCTACCACTTGTGTTTGCACATGGAAATAATATTTGTGACTAAAATTCCGTATTAGGTTCCTATTCCGTGAATATCATTCCAATCCATTATAAATTCGGAATCTGTCAGGAGCCCAATTCTCGTGCTCATGATATTTATTTTCATACGACATTTATCACCAAAACACAGTTTTTTTTTTGTATGGTTTTCAGGTTCTACCCGCCATTTTTTCAAAATCTCAGGAACACGAGAATTGGGAGCCAGGAGTTACTTTAATAAATGGGATAAATACAACAATTGGCTGGTTTTCTTAAACCGATAATGATAATAATACAATAACACAACATCACATACATTGATCTGACTCCGAGATAGGTTACTCAAGCACATGTGTTATGGAAAACAGTTTGTAAAAACATACTTATGATTACATAGAAAACACACAGACCAATACAAACAGACATGATTGACCTGACATGTTTGTCATGTCATAACCGATATTTTAGTTCTATAGATAGATAGATAGATACTCTTTATTGCACAACATACAAAACTTAAAAGCTAGGTATACAGAGATACAATGTACAATTTAGGCGGTCTTATCGCTGGGAGCGATCTCTACCAGACAACCTTCAAGCTTCAACCTTCTATCTATCGATTGAAGTCTTATCCCCTTATTACAAATCGCGATCTGAAGTTATTACCGTACTAAAGCTCATGTCAACACCCAATGATAAAAAGTGCTGGCACGAATTTTGTTCCGGGACTATCCTTAGTTCGCAATTTGGAAAAAGGGGGTTTGGGTCTTACTCATCATCATCATCAGCCCATTTAAGTCCACTGCTGGGGCACGGGCCTCCCTCAATCACATGAGGGGTAATTGCTATACTCACCACGCTTGGCAGACGGGTTGGCGTGGGTTTTGATATGTATGCAGAGTTTTCCTTCTCTGGGTGCTGATGATCGTGCCAGCAGCTTTACCTTAGTCGCCTTTTACGACACCTCTGTAAGAGTGAGGGTGGCCTAATCTACTCTGCTGGGGACCACACGGCGTCGGCGTCTTACTCATAAATGTTCGTTAAACCTTTGTTAGCTAGAACGGTGTTATAAAGCAGTTTTCATTATTTTTTCGAAAATTTTGTTGTTGTTGTATGAAAATGTTTTTGTCATAACGTCAAAATTGCTGTATAATAATACTGTTTTAGCTAACAAAGGTCCATTGAACGTTTATGAATAAAGCACTTAGTATTCAATAGTTTATTGAACAATTTAAGTGGAAGTTATGTTGCTCGTAGTAATGTGAACCCGAATACAATTTCAATGGATGTATTCATGTGTAAGAGAGTTGAAACGTGACCGATATTTGATTCTCCTCTACTAACACGAATTGTAACATTATTATTGTTATGTAATCAATGTCTTAACATCAGAAATAAGCACAGACTCGCCGTTCCAAATATCAGGCTCCATAAGGTCGGCAGTTTATTTATAGGATTGAGCATAAAAATGTTTTATTGACTTGCTCACACATAAGTTTCAATTGTGTATAAAAAACTGTTTAACGAAGAAAGGTATTATAAAATAGACGATTTTTTGAATGTTAAGAATTTAGAGACATATTAGTAACACAAAAATTGTACTTTATTTTTAAATTAGTGGTGACATTTTGTAAAATAACTTTTTTTTAAAGAGTTACTGCTAAGTTTCTTACTGGTGTCTTCTTGGCAGAAAACTACATTATGAACCAGTGGTAAACATATTGACATTCATAAGTGTTCTGTATGGACCTACATTGAATAAACTATTTTCATTTTCATTCATTTTCTTACACCTTCGATACGAGTAAACCTACTTGACCAAAGATGGACGACCTGACCTTGAACTAAGTTGCTTAATAAATTCTTTCAATTCAGGTGGGTATTAAAGTACAGGTATATATATATGCTCGGAGTCTCCCTGCGTGATCGTATCAGAAATGATGAGATCCACAGGAGAAACAAGGTCACAGACATAGCCCAACGGATTGCATGCCTCAAGTGGCAATGGGCTGGGCACGTAGCGAGGAGAACAGACGGCCGTTGGGATGGAAAGGCCCTCGAGTGGAGGCCACTTAAAGGAATTCGCAGCCGTGGCAGGCCCCCACAAGGTGGAGCGACCATCTTGTGAAGATCGCGGGAATCCATTAGATGCGGGCGGCACGGGACCGATATATGTGGAGAGCATTGGGGGAGGCCTATGCCCATCACTGGATGTCTATCGGCTTAAATGATGAATAGCCCTATATGAATTGCCAGGATTTAGCTCAAAATTTGTGTATAAACCATGTGAAACCATAGTGGTCAGTAATTTGGCACGTTCGTCATCTCCTACAATGTCAAGCCACACCTTTTTGAGTCTACTCCTTCTAGGACTTGGCAGTGGTGTCATTGCTAGACATTTATACCCTAAGTATGTAGCTATCCGGTTTCCACAGGACAAGGCGACTCTACTTCAGCATGTCTTCTACTTACGGAAATGAAGGCTGCCAATAAGCGTGAGTTCCTCACGTGGTTATACCGAACATCCCTTGCTTGCCATCATCATCATCTTATCGTTTTTTCCCGGTTGCTTCCCAAACTCTAGCTTCGGAGCCCTGGGTCCGCTTTCCTGCTTCAACCCCTCCACTTCGCACGGTCTTATGCATCCCTATTGGTCAGTTTATTAGCACGTATGTTAAACTTTACGATGTCAAGCCACGCCTTTTTAGGTCTAACCCTTCTGCCGGGACCCGGCGGTGGTGTCAATGCTAGACATTTCACTGCTGGACATAGACCTCCCCCAATGTTCTCCACACAGATCGGTCCTGTGCCGCTCGCATCCAATGGATTCCCGAGATATTCACTTGATCGTCGGTCCACCCTGTGATGGGGCCTGCCACGGCTGCGACTTCCTGTACGTGGCCTTCATTCGAGGACCTTTTCGCCCCAACGGCCGTCTGTTCTCCTCGCTATGTGCCCTGCCCATTGCCACTTGAGGCATGCAATCCTTTTATCACGTTGTTGTCCCCATTTGGTAGGACATGACCAACGTAGGCTACTCTCCATCAGTTTGTTTGCTATGTTACGGCCTGCAACGCTTGCGTATAATCACAAATATTATTAAAGAAAATAATCTACAAACCAATTTTATAAAAAAAAATATTAATTTAAAATTCAAGCACGTTTGTCATTGGCCTCTTCTTTACCAATTAAAACTTTGATGACTTGTTTAAAATGGAAATAATTAAGAAGTTATATTGTTTTGTTATCTCCTATCATCCAAATATTGTTGGCATAATAACAAAATAACTATAGATATTGACCTTTAGTCCCAAAGTTATTTGGGTCAGACAAAGCTTATAACTTAACAGATTTAGTATACTGCTTGACAAATGACAGGCTATTTATTACAAATTTACACATAAGTGCAAAAAAGTCGACCCACCTGTAATTTATGTACAAAAATGGTCAAGTATGGTATGACTATGGTTATATATCAGTCAATGTTAATACCAAATAAAAACAATCCTTTGCACTGCCTTACCTTATCACCTACTTATTGGCAAGGGTAACTATTTTTGTCCTCTACCCAATGGTTGTCTGGAACAAATATCTACAAGAGATAAGATTGCCTTGCTTTACTATATTTTTTATTGTCACTCGCATACTTGTATTCTGATTTTGTGCAATAAAGAATATCTATGTATATAAATAAAATTAGGTGTCTAATTTTTAATCAAATGCAGGACCTAGATGCTTTACTAATTTTTAATTAACTAGAAAATCATTTCAAATGTCACTAATATGATTGAATAATTTTTTTTAGAAAGCAAATTTACATAAGATAATGGCGATGGGACGATTTTTTTTCTCGCAAGTGTGGATTTTTGTAATAATCAGATTTACTAAATCCTGAATCTTGGTCTAAATGTTCCCCTGGCTCAAAATCGAGTACCTACTTTGGACGCAGCCGGGAATGATTTAAGCTGAGGTGACGATGATTATTTAGATACTTACTAAAACAATCAGATAATCAAACACAAAAAAGTGTGTGGATATATTCACGATTTATGAGAGAAACGTTAAATGCGCCCTATTATTTTGGCTAAACTGTAGTACCGCCGCTCATTGACATCAAAAAGGCCGGTTAAAAATTTATAGAATGAAACTTGTTTAAATGATTAACCTTATATTCATTGAAATAAAGGTCAAGTGGCAGCTATCATTCTAATCAAGCTATGAATGAATGAATATACTTTTATTGCACTCAAAATAAAGTATGTAAACTTAAAAACTATATTTCTAGGTGTATAGGCAGGTACAGTCAACTCCAAAAATATGTATACACTTTAGGACCTTGTCACAATACTTACCTATAAGAAAGTAGAGGTCTACTTTCTTATATTATATATTGTGACAACGTCCTAAAGTGTATACATATTTTTGGAGTTGACTGTACCTAATAATAAACTACTGATTACAATGTTATTTATACAGAATCTGTTCTAATAGTGAAACGTTGTTCAAAGGCAAAACTTTGTATTCTATTAGAAATCGAAGTTTATTGAAGTTTATGTTCCAAACAATGTAAAAGATTGCGTTTCTCAGTGGTAATGAATATTTAACATCTTTACTTTGTTTTTCCAAAGTTCGCCGTATTCAAGGAAAAGAGGAACAGTTTTACATAACGTCTTACTTATGCAAGTTATTTCAATGAAGAACTTAGTGCATTATACTATTTGTATTATGCTAGTAGGTACAGACTCTGTTGCAAGATAAAGAAAGTTATGCTATTCTTCTATCTAAACTTCTTCTTTTATTCCTTCAAATAATAACAATATTCTATTTCTCGTTAAAAGCGACGTTTACATCTTATTCTACTCCATAATTATTATGTATCATCATCATCATCATCAGCCCATTTAAGTCCCCACTGCTGGGGCACGGGCCTTCCTCAATCACATGAGAGGTAATTGCCATACTCACCACGCTTGGCAGACGGGTTGGCGAGGGTTTTGATATAAATGCAGAGTTTTCCTTCTCTGGGTGATCATGCCAGCAGCTTTACCTTAGTCGCCTTTTATGACACCTCGGTAAGAGTGAGGGTGGCCTATTCTACTCTGCCGGGGACACCACGGCGTTATTATGTATGGGGAGCCCTATTGTGTAAGTAAATAATAATTATTATTACTGTGTAATAATTATTATTATTTCTCTTCTTCTTCTCAATCGTTACGCTCTCGACAGAGCGGTCGTGGACGTCACGTAGTCACATTCCGGGCAATTATTCTTGTGACGATCTTTCGCCATTTCGCCCTGTTGGTCGTCAGTTTGGTGCACTCATGCAATGGGCCGCCAACAGCAGACTTTATCTGGTCGGTGCATCGCATAGGTGATCTACCGCGTGGTCTGGTACCCTCTACTTTGCCCTGTGCTACTAGACGTTCTATGGACTCATTTCCTCTTCTGGAGACATGGCCGAAACACTTGAGTATGCGAGTTCCAACTATAGTTGACAGCCGCTGTTTGACGCCCAGTTCTTCGAGTATGGAGACATTTGTGCGGAATTCGGCCCATGATACTCCGAGCATCTTCCTCCAGCACCACATCTCCAGGGCGTCAACCTTTTTTTCCTCGACTTTACGTACTCGTATAGTCCATGTCTCAGCAGCATAGAGGAATATCGGGAAAACGAACCTTCAAACGAGGCGGGTCTTGGTAATATTTATGTTCTTCCAGATATTCTTAAGCCTCTCCTTTGCATACCTGGCTATAGCCATGCGTCTCTTTATCTCCTCAATACATTCCCCATTGTTTGAAATTAAAGTTCCAAGATATATGGAGGACTGGACCTCTTCACAATTCGCAATTTGGCGCGGTCCACAATCATGATTTTAGTCACACATCATAATTATTATTTACTTGTTTTTAAAATCGTTTAGGTACTCTCTTCCTTTTGGTTATTTTAATGTTGTTATTGTGTGTAGGTACATTTAGGTATCACAAATTACCTACGTATGCATAGATGGGGAGGAGCGGAGCTTTCTGGCACAAGCAATATTGTGCTTAAAAGAAGGCGTACCGTACAATAAAGAATTAATAATAATAATAATAATTTCAGCCAATAGACGTCCACTGCTGGACATAGGCCTCCCCCAATGATCTCTACACAGATCGGTCCTGCGCCGCCCGCATCCAATGGATTCCCGCGACCTTCACCAGATCGTCGGTCCACCTTTTGAGGGGCCTGCCACGGCTGCGACTTCCTGTGCGTGGCCTCTGCTCGAGGACCTTTCCGGCTTAACGGCCGTCTGTTCTCCTCGTTATGAGCCCTGCCCATTGCCACTTGAGGCATGCAATCCTTATCCGTAAAAGTATATAAGTACCTACTTGAAACATACTATTACTACATAATAATAGTCCTAAAGTTGTATAATCGTCTTTATTTACAACGGTTGGCTCGCGTAGTAACTTGGTGACATTTATTTATTAGAGGTTTATTGCGATTGAGACTTGTAAGGACATTTAGTTTGGCTGGTTGATTTGAAATAGAAATATAATATTGTGTTCTTTTTTACATAGGATCCACCTTAGACAAGCGTTCTGCAGACTCTGGGTCAGTGGTTTTGTTTGCTAGTTACTTTTTTTATGATATAAGTGGCAGAAGAGCTGACGGATCACCTGATGGTAAGCGATTACTGCCGCCCATGGACACCTGCAACACCAGTGGTGTCACAAGTGCGCTGTTTACATTTTAACCTCCTTTCCCCTGGTTTGGGCCTCCGGTACCCTCACTTACGCAGCGAAACATAGCGCATGCACTTCTTCACGCCGGTTTTCTGTGAGGACGTGTCGCCGTGTCGTGTCGCGTGGCCGATTCGGCCCATTCATGCCGAAGCGTGGTTCTCCCACTGTAAATTACTTGTAAAAAAAATCAATTGCTCCGCGTTACATTAGGGTTATCTACATTTATTTCATAACACACTATTTATTTGGCACTGCCTGGACATCATTGAATATATTTTTGTATATTTATTTTGTTTTTATTTATATGTATTTTTAATTGTTATTTGTTTTGTTTTATGTTTGTGCCAAATTGTGTTTACAACTGCTGTATGTCCTGTATTGTGATGTCTTTAATAAGAAATGTTTTCTTTCTTTCTTCTTTTTTTCTATTTACTTACACACTAAGTACCGTCACTTTTCTCAGTTTGAGTAGTAGTGGGCTTGTCGGTTTTTTTTTAAATTAATAGTACCTCCTACTTTTATGCTAATGATTATTTTATTTCACTTTTTTAAAGTCTTAGTGTCTTTTTCTCTTTCTAAAAAAATCTAACTTTTAACTGTTCAATACCCGACACTTTAAAAATATCTGAAATGCTGAATATTTTTAAGGCTAGACTTAAGTAATTACATTTAACTAGATTTTGCATCCTTATCTTGGTAAAAATACTAACGCAATTAAAGTTTACCCTTTATAATTAGAACAATTAGGAAAATAGTTATTTATAATGTTTTTGCACAATTGCTGGAATCAAAAAGTTAATTTAATTTTTTAACTTTCTATAAAAAAATTTGCGTGTTACATCCTTTTGCAGGACGGGAGTAGGCTTCTCGGTCAGTCGGTCGGTGTGCGCATGCGCATTTAGCCGTTTTAGACTAGCGTTATCAAAATGTGGACATTGTAATAAAACATCGAATAGAATTATAAGTATGTTTTTGTATGAACAGTGCTATCATTTTCAAGTATATGAAAATTGACCAACTATGTAAGTAAACGGAACCTAGAGGATTATTCCCGAACCTACTTTATATCCACCTACTGGACATTTGTAATTTACTAACAATTATTGGTTTCTCATACAAGTGACTGTATATAGTTTTTAATAAGACACAAATAGACAGCCGTGTGGCCGTGTGGTCCCCGGCAGAGTAGAATAGGCCACCCTCACTCTTACCGAGGTGTCGTAAAAGGCGACTAAGGTAAAGCTGCTGGCATGATCATCAGCGCCCAGAGAAGGAAAACTCTGCATTTATATCAAAACCCTCGCCAACCCGTCTGCCAAGCGTGGTGAGTATGGCAACTACCCCTCATGTGATTGAGGGAGACCCGTGCCCCAGCAGTGGGGACTTAAATGGGCTGACGATGATGACAAATAGATAGACACACATAACACTGTTTCGTTTTTGTATTACCACTGGCGAAAATGCCTGCTCACCCGATAAAGGCTATAAAAAAGACGAATGTACGTTCTCCCTGACATGACTGTTTATTTAGGTATTCTAGTGCCAAAGTTTGGCACTTTCCTTCCCATTACCAACAACGGGGAATAAAACCGCCATCAAAAAGCTGAAGTTAGGGATATTAATTAAATCCATGAGAGATAAATGAAAATATTCTGTGAGGGCCGTGGGTACGACGACAATGGTGACTGAAGTCGAACAAAGCGTTGGATAATTGAAATCTCGCTTCAACGAACGAGGTTTAATTAATAGCACCGGCATACAACCTTGATGATAAATTGGATTAGTGCATAAAGAGGTAATATGAGCACCTAAATATTTTTTTTTGGAATTGTATTGCGAATTTAGCACTTTCGTTGCTAGATCTAGGTCTATTTTCATAAACCTATCACCGTTTTGGTATCATTTGGCATCAGAGCTCCTCATCTTAGCGTGTAATTCCCGATTGCGTCCAAAGCTGCCGCTCTGGAGGCCGTGGTACCACTCCAGTCGAGCCGGCCCAACCATGCCGAGTGGTATGAATCTCGTGAATAATTCCCTTAATGGTTTTTGTCAGGAAATACTCCTCATCTTAGTATGTAATTCCTAGATGCATCCAAAGCTGCCGCTCTGGAGCCTAGGGTACGTTTGGACCATGATTCAAGATTTGGGGAGTTCGGCAATCACAATGAAGCGACTGCCCTCTGAGCTTCTCGACCCTTTAACAGGGAAACCAGACCAACTGAATCATGGTTTCACGTTTCAGAAACTACCAGAAACGTGCAGTTTTCCTCACGATGTTTCCCCTCTTATTTTTTTTTATTAGTTAGAAATGGGGTGAGCCCTGCGTCTCATAGCCACTGCGACCAGTAGATGATCTATTGTGGCAGCCCTATAACCTATTACAGCACCTCATGTAGCTCCAGTTCCAGGATAAACCCGAGAATGGAGCTGATGGGGGAGCTTTTGATCTCGTCTGCTGAGATCATGTGTGCTCCTAGGTGCCGGCTTCTGCAGCGGTGCAGCGCTATGCACTCGCCGAGGGCGTGGATAATCGTTTCATCGTCCTCGCGACAGAACCTGCAGATTTTGGTATCTGAAAGGCTCACCGCCCAGCTAGTGGTAGAAATATGTACATGCATTTGAAAAATTCAGAGGTGCATGTTCGGATTCGAATCACGAAGGTCCAAAGTCATCGTACAACAGCTTGGAAGGAGCCACCTGTCGAAGGTGACCAAAACAAACGGAGAAGTCGTCACGTCAAAGCCTGTGATTCTTTCGGAAGTTTACACCTTCTACAGCCAGTTATACGCGTCGCACTCACCCCACCCTACGCCGGATGAGAAGGTTTCAAGAGCCACATTAACCCGCCATGCGACGGAGGATCTTCCCGACATCAGCCTGGAGGAGATTGAAGCAGCTCTTGGCAACTTAAAAATGGAACAGCTCGGGAGAAGACGGAGTTACAACCGAGCTTCTGAAAGCAGCCGGCAAGCCGGTGCTGAAGGAACTTCGGCGTATATTTAACTCAGTTCTTTTCTCCGGGAGAACTCCTAGGGCGTGGCAGAAGAGCTTGGTCGTATTGTTCTTCATGAAAGGCGACAAAACTTTACTGAAGAACTATCAACCAATTTCACACCAAAGTCACGTCTATAAGCTGTTCTCAAGAGTCATTTCGAATCGCCTTACACGAAACCGGATCTATTGTAAACAATTTCGGAGCGGGAGTCTCTAAGCAAACATGTATACTATTTATTTAATTATTTAGCACTACTTTTTGATCTGTTTTCACACTCGAAATTAACGCCATAAGTGGCCGTTTTTCAAATTTCGAGTACAAAAGCAGACCCAAAAGTTAAGTATATTTTTATGAACGTTGTTGAGACTGGACTTAGCGATACTTAACGTTAGTTATATTAAAGATAGTTCTCATCGACAGCTGTAAATGTTTCCTCTTACTATGGGCCAATTAAGGAGGCTCACAGACGACAGACGGAATGGAGAGGGCTATGCTCAGAGTCTCCCTGCGTGATCGTATCAGAAATGATGAGATCCGCAGGAGAACTAAGGTCACAGATATAGCCCAAATGATTGCACGCGTCAAGTGGCAATGGGCAGGACACATAGCGAGGGGAACAGACGACCGTTGGGGCGAAAAGGTCCTCAAGTGGAGGCCACATACAGGAAGTCGCAGCGGTGGCAGGCCTCCTACAAGGTGGACCAACGATCTGGTGAAGATCGTGGGAATCCATTGGATGCGGGCGGCACAGGACCGATCTGTGTGGAGAACATTGGGGGAGGCCTATGTCCAGCAGTGGACGTCTATTGGCTGAAATGATGATGATGATGAAATGATTTCTTACACTCAAGTATATTGTTATTGTGCTAAAATACCCTCTGAACTTTTGAAATCTATCGGCGGGAAGAGAAAATATCATAAAACGAGAGAAGAAAAAATTAAAACTTTAAACAACTAAAAATTGATGTTACCCCATGTTCTACACTCGCGTTCAAAAAATCGCACCTTGAAAAAAATTACTTTTAAGACTAATCATGTTGTTTGTAATTCATGAAAGTCGTGCGTAACTCTTTACTGAAACGAACCAGTGATCCGACTCAGCCAAATGATAGTGTACCGAATGTATCATTCGACTCAAATGAATCTCGAGTCCGAGTAAACCGAATGATCCGAGTGAGGCGAACGATCCGAATGAGCTAAATGATCCGATAAGCCGAATAATCCGAATGAACTAAATGAGCTAAATGGTCTAAGTCAGCCGAATGAACCAAATGAGCGGAATGATCCGATGATCCGAATGAGCGGAATGGTCCGAGTAAGCCGAATGATCTGAATGAGCGATATTAATCACCGATCTATCGGAGAGTCGATGTTCCAAATGAATCTTTTCACTGTTCCGCATATCTGCACTGATCCAGATGCATTTTTTCTTATGTGATGGTGGCAGACAAGCAGACGGATCACCTGATGGTAAGCGATTGCCGCCGCCCATGGACACCCGCGACACCAGTGGAGTCACAAGTGCGCTGCCAACCTTTAAACCCCCCTTTCCCCCGGATTCGGCCTCCGGTTCCCTCACTCACGCAGCGAAATACAGCATAATCTTACTTCACGCCGGTGTTCTGTGAGGTCGTGGTTTCACTCCGCTCGAGCCAGCCCATTCATTCCGAAGTGTGGGCAAATGTTCCAATCTTTGTTTGTTTTATATATGATAGGCAGACGAATCTTTTGAAAGATACGTTATTGCCAGGTCTAATTAATGATAAAGGTAATTGTGACATTTGTGGTATCAAGTTTCTTTTTTGTATTACATAAATAATAAATAAATAAATATTTCACAACATCACATACATTGATCTGACTCCGAGATAGGTAGCTCAAGCACCTGTGTTACGGATATCAGAATCAACAGTGGGATTACAAATATATACATATAATACTTTTCTTTTGTAAATACATAATTTTCTTTTGTAAATATATGAAATTGGCATTCAATTTAAGTTTATTTATTAGGCTCTTAAATGACACTAATATCAGTAATACATGTGCGTTTTGTAAGGGTTAGTAACACTTTCAAATATTTTTTCCAGAGGTGCGATTTTTTTGACGACGAGTGTAGTACATACGAGTACAATATTCAAATAAATAATTCAATAGGAACTAAAAGCCCTAGGTAATTACATTGTGGCCCTAATACACGAACTAAAATGCGTACAAGCGTACCTAAAGGTGGTGTTACACTGTCGATTTAATTGTTCGTCGTTCCGATATGGCAAATTACTTGCATAATGTAAAAACAAAACTCTTTATTTACTTACTAAAAGTTATACGATTAAAAGTATTTTTATATGATATCCTGTAACCGATTTCGGCTAAGGCGGCCAATCTCAACGATCAGCCACTTACGCAGGATATATTATAGTGCTCAAGTGTGTGCGCAAACACAAGTGCACTCCCTATTTCATTGCCCTTATAATCCGATGTGACACCAGCGTGACACGACCGAAGAGTGTTTAACGGCTTAACGTGTTTTTCGAGACACAGGGGTACAAGACCGCCAACTTCCAGACTCCAGCCTGTTACTGAGAATTTGTTATCAGAAAAATCAGGTATAAATTCTGGCCCAACCCGGGGATCGAACCCCTGACCCCAAGCGCAGCCGACGCTTTGAAGTACGACGCAAAACCCACTGCGCCATCGAGGCAGTCAATATTTTAGTTTTTTTATATAGGTATCACCTCGGTGGCAAACAAGCGTGCGGCTTGCCTGATGGTAAGCAACTACCGCAGCCTATGAACGCCTGCAACTCTAGAGGACTTACGCGTTGCCGACCCTTTGAAAACCTTAAGGTGACGGGTAGGGCACACTAGCGACGCAAATCGATTTTAATTTTTAAACAACTTAAAAAAGGACGTTTCTAATGTATATTTATTTTTAGCTACTAAACTGGATCTATTTTAAACGCTTTTGGGGTAACAATCTCTCGCCAAACACTTATACTATTTATTAAATAACCAAGCACAAATGTTGGGTCCGTTTTTGTACGCGAAAAATTGATTCACGCTTAAAGTGGCCGCATTTGGCAGTAGTCAATTTTTCGCGTACAAAAACGGACCCAACATTTGTGCATGGTTTTTTAATTAATAGTATAAGTGTTCGTTGAGAGGTTGTAATCCCGAAATTCTTTGAAATAGATCCGGTTTAGTAGCTAAAAATTAAAATCTATTGGCATCACTAGTGTGCCCTACCCGTCACCTTAACACTCCTTTATGAAGAACCTTATACTGTACAGTACAGAGAATAAAAAGGTTAGTCACCTTAAGGTAAATTTTCGCTTGCACGGCAAGAATCAGTTATACCAACATACCGTTTTAAAAAGATCTGCCAACCTTCTTTAAATTTTCTTCACATCAAAAAGAATCAATGTTGTTACAGGCAAATCTGAACTTTCTGATCTAATAGTTAAGCATAATTTTCTGTGTAACAGGTATTAGGTACTCTGACAAATTTACGAAAGGTAATAAGTGATCGTAGCATATTAAACGAATAAATTTGAAAACTGACAAACCTTTTCGTTCTTTGACTGTATTTGTTCCGGAAAACCCCCGAAGGGAGCTCATTCCACAACCGAACCGTTCGCGGGAGCAAGTTTCTCTGGAACCGTACCGTGCGTGAAAGGTAATATTAAGTTAGATAAGCAACCGGTACAAGTCGGTGGGCTGAATTTATGCACAAGTCCCTCCATTCCCGAGGCTATATGCTTAGTCATTTATTCTACCTTGGCTACCTTTCTAAAGGAAACTCGTATCCCAAAACATGATATTCTTATCGACACGGAAGTAGTCCCGTTGCATGCCAGCAGATGGCGCATAATGTTGTAAGTCGAGTATATTTGCCGCACTAACTTACTTTGCGAACAAGATTCGACTCCCTTCGACTTTCATTGGGATATCGTAATATCTGGCTAGGGTAACCAACTTTTTGTTTTTGTTGTTCCTGATACAAAAATGTGTTTTAGTATCTTTGGATCATCGTGTTTATAATACCGTGAATTTTTGTATACTTGAGAAACTTCTCGAGGATAATATTTATACTAATAAAATTATATATTATACCTCCTTTGCAAAAATAAAACGGCCACCTAAGCTCATAATAATAATAATTGTAGATGAAAGTGTAAGGTGACTCCTCCCCTCTGTTATCTATGCCGTGCCCGACAGGGTCCATAATTGTACTGTACTATGTTATTACCACCTTTTGTAACATTATGGAGAGCAATAAAGAATATGAATATAATCAATTTTGTAGTCATCATTACATTGTTTGGTGATTTTAGGTAGAATTAGAATTAATCACCAAGGAATCGTTTTGTGAAATCTAGCGTAATTTTTTGACTAGATTGGTAAGAAAAATGTAAAAAATCAAAGCAGTTCACCTGCCCTGTAAGTAAAAAATGAAAAACGAATTTTATATGTAAAAAAAAGTTTTACTTCAAAACATTGAACAGGTTAATATGGTGTGTGACCCCCTCTTGCTGAAATCACAGCTTGCATTCGCCGGGGCATGCTGGCCAGTTCACCCCTTATAGATTCCTACGGATACGTTCCCACTCCACCGTGATCGCAATCTTTAGCTCTGTTATGGTTGGCGGAGCCAGCAGCACTGATCTCACTCGTCGCTTGAGAAGGTACAACATGCTCAATAGGATTGACGTCGGGACTTCGAGCTGGCCAATCCAAACGACGGATTCCGACCTCGATGGAGGTCGGAATCCGTCGTTTACATGATGATGTAAGCGCCTACATTGCCTGATCGGTGGGCATGAGCGTTACCATCCATAAAAATCGAATTTTCGCCAAGAAATGCTAATGTGGGTTGTAGGTACATATTTCCGTCACGTATGGATGTGCATTTAATGTGCCGTTTTTGATAAAGACTAACTCTGTATTATCTAGAGTTTATTCCAGCCTAAAACATAACAGAGCCCCCACCGTAAGGCGTTATTTATTCAAGGCAGACCTCTGCTTAACGCTCCCTTGGTCTTCGCAGCAGGTCCTTTGGAATGTTGAACGACCTACATTTAGCCTTTGAGCCACAAAACATTGGCTACAGCCCTCTTCAAGCAGCTCAATAATTTTGCTGGTTCTTTCAATTTTATCTGCCATCATTCAGACCACTAAGCATTAAAAACAATAATTTTAAATATCTATAAATGCAGCTAATTCAACGAAAACAACAAAAATAGCCTAAAAATTATTCAAAGACAGCAACTTTTGTTGATCCCCGCCAGAATTTGTACAAAAAAATTGGTATTCTTTTTAAAAAAGATCAGTCAAAAATTTTAATTTCGAATGTACATTTTTGGCATCACGACACATTGACGACCAGCCAGAAATATATTAAGATGAGTTAAATCTTTTTTTGGACCATATTGTTTTCAGGAAAGAAAAAAATCAAAACCGCCCGTTTTTTTTTTCGCCAAAGAGTGTATACCTATTATTACTTAATTCACTTACCATCAGGTGAGCCGTCTGCTCAGTTTGTCTGCCATAATGTAAAATATATGAAAAAGGATGAAGTTTAGTCACAATTGCGGTGCCAACATTTAAACCCCCCTCCCCCCCGGATTGGGCCTCCGGTACCCTCACTCACGCAGCGAAACACAGTACAGTGCTTCCTTCAGTCCTTCCTTTAGTCATTTTTTTTTCCAGGCAGCCATTATTTTATTAAAAAAAAAAAAAAAAAAAAATTATAAAAAAAATAAAAAAAAAAAAAAAAAAAAAAAAAAGAATTATAAAAAAAAAAAAAAAAAAAAGAATTATTATTATTATTATTATTATTAATTCTAAAACAATATGTAATGTGGAAAAGGACATGCATGAATAATGTTAATAGGTCTTATACCTTTATTTCCACGAAGCAGAAACAAAGTGAGAGCGAAGTACAAGGAAAACATCACCTTAATGCTTGTGATGATTATTCTCACTTACATTTAAAAGCGTAATATATTATGCGTAATGACACTTCGTGCTTAAATTTAAGCTGAGTAATGATATTCAGTGGCCTGTAATGCTAAGTATTTCATACATATGATGTATATTTTGTATGTAATTCTCTTCGCCGCTGTGGGCCTGCTTTGTGAGGATAGTGATCGCGGAAACTAATGATCCGATTTGATCTCGATCATACCTCCTTAATTTAATATTTAATAATAATTTAATTTTGCTTCTAATTATAATTTTATTTAATTTATTTTTAAATTCTATTTTTTAATTTTATTTTATTTTATTTATTGTTGTTATTATTAATGTTTTAAATTTGGTTGATTTAATTTAAATTTCATTGTTATTTCATATTGTGCAGGTATTTTACAATTAATGACACTTAAAAGTACTTTAGGTTAAGCTGTACTAATACTAATTATTTATAAATTAATGTTATGGATCAAAGTTATCTGAAATAAAAATCATTTCATTTCATTTCATTTCATTATCCAGGCAAGCAACCATACGTGACCACCAGATGTTGAACTTTGTGCACATTACTAAGCCGGAGTTAAGTATTAATCTCGATTGAGATCTAGGTAGTCAGTCCCCTTTGGCACGTGTTTGTTCCAGATATAATAGCATAAGTAAAACTGTTCCTGATTTAGATATATTCGACAATGTGTTTTCTAAATTCAAATCGTTGGTGACGGAGTATCTATCAGGCCACAAGCCTGATGGATGCTCTTAGCTCTGTCACTACTGTCACGCCTAGTACTAAGTTTTTTTTTACTAATCTAATTTAATTTAATTAAGACACATAAGGAATCGAAACAAATGTTTTTCTCATAAGCGCTATGTACGCCGTTATTTTGATGCATATCAGAACTGTGACCTTATTAATATGTGGCTTGTGATTGTAATAATATGTATCATGTGGCTGTACTAAATAAATAAATAAATAAATAAATAAGAACAAGTTTTTTTAACGTTCTTATAAATTCAACCCTTAAGGGGGTGAAAAGGAGGTTTGACGTTTGTATAGAAGTCCGTCATCTTTAATGTTAGAAAAGTGAAAAAATTTATATATACGTATAATTAGCCGTGTGGTCCCCGGCAGAGTAGAATAGGCCACCCTCACTCTTACCGAGGTGTCGTAAAAGGCGACTAAGGTAAAGTTGCTGGCACGATCATCAGCACCCAGAGAAGGAAAACTCTGCATTTATATCAAAACCCTCGCCAACCCGTCTGCCAAGTGAGTGTGGCAATTACCCCTCATGTGATTGAGGGAGGCCCGTGCCCCAGCAGTGGGAACTTAAATGGGCTGACGATGATGACGATGAAGAAATATTTTACATTCTGCTGTCCGATGACGTCATCTTACGTTTTATAGTTTTTAATTTCTTTCTTAGTAAATAAGCAATATAATAAAATAAATAAATATATTTTCGAGAAGTGGAAAAGTAAATAAAGAAATGGTATTTTTTGTTTCATAGCTTAGCAATTTTGAAATGTTGTCCATTCCTTGTGTCTAAAACATAAAGTTCTTTGTTGATGGCGACTCTGGCGTGCCTTTAAAGAGACTTCTTTAGTGGCGTGGACTTTACATGAGATATTATTTTTCGACATTTTCGACAGCGGGTAATCAGAAGCGGTTGTTTGACGCTAAAAGTACCTACTGTTACGCACGCTTATTTTCACGCTTAAAGCATGCTACTTTTTTGCAAATGCTGCTTAGTAGCATGTGTGGACGGACGTGCTACAAATAAGCAAGCATGCTAATTTTAAGCATGCTACCTAGTGAGGGTGGGAGGGGGAGTGTGTCGGAGTGGTTTAGCACGTGTAAACCGGTTTGCTTATTATTAATCTTGCTAAAATATGGGTAATAGCAGGCTTATTGATAGCAAATGTGCGCAGTTCCTTAAGCATGCACATATTTAGCATGCTTAAGAAGAGCATGCTACAAATGAGTATGTGTAACAGTGGCTTGGAGAGTGGTCCTGCAAGTTGACGACGGATATCGTTTATTACGACAGGAGATGCTAGGGCGCAATATTTTATCCTAATCTCGAACCTTACCAAACAACAATAGTTTCGTACATTAGAATAGATATAAAAGGAAAACAGCCCGAGACCTAGGGCTGACGGGACAACTAATTGATGGATCGAGCCCGTGAGCCGGAAAAAGTCGACCCAATCGTTTATTTTGCCGTCCTTTGCTGCCTCTTGTTAGCATTCAGCTGACAGCCCTAATGTAAACGTCAATGTAATAAATCACTATGGTTATTCATCTTTTACTATTGTGTTTTTTCGTCAGCTGAGAACCACTTACATTGGTGTCATTTTTGGTCTAGTTTTTGCACAAAATGTTGCTCAGTTTTTTTTTCTGACTGTCAGCCTCGAAGCTGGAATAGATATTTTCCCCTGTGCCTCGGATGCATACTAAGCCTTACGCATGATCGGTCTCTGGTCATGGCATTCTGGTTTCCAAAAACTTTTTTGTTTCGTGAGTCCACTGGTGTTGCGGGTGTCTATTGGGTGGCGGCAATCGTTTACCATCAGTCGATCCGTCTGCTCGTCTTCCAACTATCACATAAAAAAAACTTGCAACAAAGCCTCACAGAAAACCGGTGTTAAGCAGTGCTTGCGCCATATTGCATCAAATGACAACCATGGGCCAATTTGCGGAAAAGAGAAAAATGTTCGCAATGCACTAATGATAATGTTTTTTTATGTCATAGGTGGCAGACGAGCAGACAGATCACCTTATAGTATATGACTATGGGAAGTGGCAGCCGTACGTGTACCGTTTGCTTATCTGCCACCTATTTAATGGAAAACCCAACTACACCCTTAGGTACACACGACACATGCTGACATCTTGCTTGAGTACCTACTCGTGTCGTACCCTGCCTCTAACCCCGCACGGTCGGCATTTTTTTTTTATATGAATAGGTGGCAGACGAGCTGACGGATCCTGATGGTAAGCGAATGCCACCGCCCATAGACACCCGTGACACCAATGGATTTTGCCAATTGTGCTGCCAACCTTTAAACCCCAATTTCCCCCGGATCGAGCCCCCAGTACCCTCACTCACGCAGCGAAATACAGCACAGTGCTGCTTCACGCCGGTTCTCTGTGAGGCCGTGGTGTCACTCCGGTTGAGCCGGCCTATTCTTGCCGAAGCGTGGCTCTCCCATGGTCAAAACGGTATTACTGTTAATGAGCTTGATGGCATCATTAAATGTCATTCTTGATAACACGCAGCAGCTTTATGCTAAAATGTTTAATAAATCATTGTTAGCTAAAGGCGGTGTTACTAAGGCGACGGGTGGCCCTAACTAGCGACGCCATTTGATTCAATTTGATAGCAAATAAATCGGATATCTTTTTAACAATTTCGAAGTTCGAGCCGCTCGGAAAGAATATATTTAATTTAATATTTATTTAATACTTATAATGTTTTTGCATTCACAATTTGGATTAACGCCATAAGTGGCCGTTTTTGGCGGTAATTCATATTTCGAGTAGAAAGCAGAACAAAAAGTTAATATAGTATTGAATAAATAGTATAAGTTCTTTTCGAGATGCTTGAACTTCGTAATTGTTAAAAAAATATCCGGTTTACATGCTAACTAGTGTGCCCAACCCGGCAGTTTTGATGTTTGAAACAAATAAAAAACACTACATAAAAGATTTACGAAAAAATAATGTTTTTTTTTTATTTATAACACCGTTGGTTTTATGAATAAGACCCTCACTGTTGTATTTCACATTTTTTTATTTAAATTGAGTTTTCTGTTTGGGCACAAAAAATATGGTTTCAATGCAATTAACCCTTTTGCACGTTAAAGCTTTATTTAAAAATACGGATCAGCATTTCATTTCACTCACCGTTGCTTTGGTTCCAATAACAAAAGAACAGACATACTCGTATTTGATTTAAAATATTTAGTAATTTACAAACATACTTAAATACAAATACATTTATTGCTTAATAAATATAATATTTATTGCTTAAAAGGTTCTTTTGCGAAATGCTTTCTTTGCTGAATGGGCCGGCTTCACCGGAATGATACTACGGCCTCACAGAATAAAGCAGCGTCTATGCTGTGTTTTGCTGCGTGATTGAGGGTACCGGAGGCCCAACCCAAATCAAAAGATTGTCAGCGCACTTGTGACTCCATTCGTGCCCATGAGCGTCGGCAATCACGTACCATCAGGTGATCCGTCTGCTCGTCTGCTACCTATCACATAAAAAAAGACATCGTGAGGAAAACTGCACGTTTTGGATAGTTTCTGAAACGTGTAACCATGATTCAGTTCGTTTGTCCCCTGTTAAAGGGTTTCAAAGGTCAGACGGCAGTCGCTTCACTGTAATTAGTAGATTCTCCAAATCCTGTATCAAGGGATAAGCGTGCCCTAGGCTTCAAAGCGACAGCTTTGAACGTAACTGGAAATTACACGCCTAGATGAAGACTTGCGCTGGCTCAGAGATCCAAAATAGGTCTTGGCCATTTGATATGGTCCTGTGCCAATTCTGCCCAATCCTGCACATGTTGTGTCCGAAGGTCCGTAGTGACTTTCTCCTTCCACCAGCGATATCTTGCGCGACCCAGAGGATGGCGTCCCAAATAACTTACTTTCTATTGACGACCCGTTTGGAACAGTGGTAGTGTACGCTGCGTTTGGTCCAAAGGTTGTGGGTTCGATCAAATTACAGTACAAACATTTGTGTGCATGAACATGTCTGTTTGTATTGTTCTGGGTCTTTTCTATGTATTATAAGTATGTATTTACAAAAGAAAAGTATAAATATGTATATATTTGTAATCCTACTGTTGATTCTGATATCCGTAACACAGGTGCTTGAGCTACCTATCTCGGAGTCAGATCAATGTATCTAATGTTATGAAATATTTAAAAATTTAATTTAAAAACTTATAAGTATGTACCTACTTTAGCTGCGACTATGATTTTAGTAAATGAAATACTTTATTTTTATGTCTATAAGGTAGAAAATAAACATAGCCTACCCAACAGAAAGTCCAACGCTAGTAATTACAGGTACCATTTTGTGTGACATGAATATGTAAATTATATAGCCATTTGTTTGTATAATTGAAAGTCCTATATGAGTGGAGCAGTAATACAGGGTCATTCACTTTGTACTTTTTTCTTAGTATGGGAAAAATGGTTCAGCGGTTTTCGTTAGATGGAGCTTCTAAAATGCAGCTTTAAAAAACAATCAAGCAGACGATTCGGCGTTGTTTCGGTTAATGTCTATACATTTTTACATCGCGCCAGTAAAGCGTGTTTCCGAAACTATGACCTCAAGCTGTCTGCCCACATTTGCTATTTTAAAAAGTATGAGAAGATAATAAGAATTTTGATATAGCAAATAAACCAACCCTCGCCAACCCGTCTGCCAAGCGTGGTGAGAATGGCAATTACCCCTCATGTGATTGAGGGAGGCCGGTGCCCCAGCAGTGGGGACTTAAATGGGCTGATGATGATGATGATGATGATAGCAAATAAAATTATTTCTGATATTGTATTTAATCGTCTCCCCGACTGTTTCTCGATGGTGGCTCTACTACATAGCCGTTGAATATTGGTCATTTTCCTCTAGATGGCGCTAGCACTGGCTAGCCGACTAATGCCTCTACCTCAGTACGTATAAGTTACTTTATGTTATAACAACCTATTTCGCGTTATTATTACATAAAGCATTCGAGTACTGTTGATTCTGTATTCACCCAGAGTTGACCCGGATGTCTAGCGAAGCGTGTTAACAGATATTGTAATTGAATGACCAATACAATGTGCATATCGAGGATAAACCTAGTGATTTAAGGTGACACCGTGACGATACTAGCGCCGCAAAGTTATTCATTTTGATTGTGGCTAATTAGAGACTTTTTTTAAAAGTGAGCAATGACTACTTTTGAGACAAACTTATGTAATGATTTCTTCCTGTAAGTAAAATTAATCTTGATAATTGTTAAAAGTGGCCAATTTATGGCGACGGGTAGGGCACACTAACGACGCCAATAGATTTTAATTTTTAGGTACTAAACCGGATCTCTTTTAAACAATTTTTGGGCTCAACCTCTCGGCAAACACTTATACTATTTATTAAATAACCATGCACAAATGTTGGGTCCGTGCACAAACGCGAAAAAATGATTCACGGTAAAAGTGGCCGCTTTTGGCGGTAATCATTTTTTTGCGTACTAAAACGGACCCAATATTTGTGCATGGTTATTTAATAAATAGTATAAGTGTTTGTCGAGAGGTTGTAACCCCGATATTGTTTTAAAGAGATCCGGTTTAGTAGCTAAAAATTAAAATCGATTGGCGTCGCTAGTGTGCCCTACCCGTCACCATAAGTAATTATGGAGTTATTACTACTTAAAGTAAAGACAAAAGCCTCCATCACAGAAATCAAGTTATCGCTACTGTGATGGGATTAGGCTTAATCAACACGCTTGCTAAATTCAGATTGGTGATCACGAACCCGAGCAATGTTCGAAAAATTTGAAACATACTTTTGTGCTCGACCCGGGAATCGAACCCAGGACCCCGGGATCACGGCCTGGTACTGAAACCACTAGACCAACAGGGCTATTGTTATTTGTAGGAAGAAATTATTATATAAGTTTGTGACAAAAATTTAAGTATTTGTTGCTCACTTTTTAAACATATGTCTCCTATTCGCTACAATCAATATAAGACACTTGGCGGCGCTAGTGGCGTCACAGTGTCGCCCTAAATAAAGTGGCTGCGGAATACAAATACCTATACCTACGCATTAATAATAACGATATGAATTAATGAATGAGACATTTCACACGACAAAGCAACAAATGAAAACCGGCCAAGTGCGAGTCGGGCTCGCGCACAAAGGGTTCCGTAGCAGCAAAGTCCAAAATTACAGTTAAATCAACCTATCTCAAAAACTATAAGAGATACTTTGATCAAACCAAAAATCGTTGAAAGAGTTAATTAGCATGCATCACCTCTATTTTTTTTAGAATTTTATACCCCGTAGTTATAAAAATAGAGGGGGGGGGGACATACTTTTTACGACTTTGAGAGCTGATATCTCAAAAACCGTTCACTTTAAGAAAAATGTTTTTTAGAAAACTTTATATCATTTTAAAAGACCTTTCCATTGATACCCCACACGGGTATGTACATCGAAAAAAAAAATTTCATCCCTCAGTTACATGTATGGGGGGCCCCACCCCCAATTCTTTTTTTTACTATTTAGTGTCATATTTTTGTAGCGGTTCATACAACACATATTCCCATCAAATTTCATCACTATAGTACTTATAGTTTCCGAGTAAATCGGCTGTGACAGACGGACAGACGGACAGACGGACAGACGGACAGGCGGACATGACGAAACTATAAGGGTTCCGTTTTTGCCATTTTGGCTACGGAACCCTAAAAACTAGCTTGAGTTGACATCAACATTCAAATTTGAGCTTTTTGTTCAAAGACACAAGGAATATCAAATATTAGTTCCGTGTTTTTCCGTGGGATTTAATATAGAAATAATTGTTATGCCGTAGCAATACAAATGTATAATAAGCTACCGAAAAGATTGAAAAAACTTTCTACAAAAAGATTTAAATTTAAACTGTTTCACTTGTAAATAGGTGCTACAACACTGTGTCAGAATCCCCATCGAATCCAATTTTATAGTTTTTTTTTATATGATAGGTGGCAGACGAGTAGACGGCTCACCTGATGGTAAGCGATTGCCGCCGCCCAATGTACACTCGCGACACCATTGGAGTCACAAGTGTGCTGCGAATCCTTAAACCCCCCTTTCACCCGGATTGGGCCACCGGTACTCTAACTCACGCAGCGAAACACAGCACAGTGCTGCTTCACGCTGGTTTTCTGTGAGGCCGTGGTATCACTCCGGTCGAGCCGCCCCATTTATGCCTAAGCGTGGCACTCCCACGGTGATATAGTGTGTCACTACATTTAAAATAAATGTGACATGTATTATTTATCTTATTCATTTTACATTTTAATGCGTACAACCCGTGCGGATAAAGAATGGGATCAGAAATGGCGGCGAATCTTTTCACTTCTCGTTCGCACACTATTTGCGTCTATACTCGCGTTCGTGGTGTACTCGTGGGGCACCCCACAAGTGCGTATATAGACGCAAATAGTGTGCGAGCGAGAAGTGAATAGATGCGCCGCCATTTCTGATCCCATTCTTTATCCGCAAGGGTTGTAAGTGTGACTATATAATAAATTAAAGAAAATAACATAAAGATAACTAGATACTGAACAATCGCAGCGTTTAGTATAAAGTAAACATCGAACCAGCCTTGCACCATCTATATAAATAGAGATATCGTGTAGTGTTTTTATTTAAATTTAATGTGTTGGTTTATTAATTAAATTAATCCATCCATTTAAAAATGTAACCTATTTGTTAATTTAAACTCAGACATGTGTAAATTTGCATGCCATTTTATGGTTAAGTATGTTGATCTCTCTTTAATACCATAACCCGTCATTTGTACCGTATTTATGCAAATAAAAGATTCATTCATTCATTCATATGGTACCAGTTTTATAATTTTCGGTGCCAGTATAGGCACACGAGTATATTACACCGGATTTAAGGATAAAGCGTATAAAATTACACGCCACAGAACTGTCTCGCACAACGTGTTACAAGTTCCAGAAATACTGCAGTGTTATCAAAACCCTCTATAAAGATAAAGCCGAATTCTTGCGAGAACTAAGAACTAGAGGTAGCAGGTGGAAAATCGTTTGGGCGGCTAGAGATGCGAAAAACCTATCGATGAAAAAAAGCCACGAATATACTTTATAGTCGTATATTTTTGAAATAAATAGTTTTTCAACAGAAAAAAATAAATTGAATATTTAAAAAACCCCCGACGGAAACAAATAGATTATTTGTCATTTTCTGACGGCGGCCATCTTGAATTTGAATTTTGTCACAATAAATATATTTTGCTACTCAAGCCCTTTTATATGATACCCATATTGTGGGAGTTGTGTTAAAACATACAATCCTTTTTTTGTGACGGCGGCCATCTTGGTTCAATTTTTATCCAACATAGCTAAGAACACTCACCCCTTATTCATCTTTCAAACAAAAAAAAAACCAAAATCAAAATCGGTTCATTTGTTTAGGAGCTACGATGCCATAGACGTCTGTCTATGGCATATGTGTGTCTACACACCCCGTCGTTTTTGCGCCGGGGGCTAAAAAAAAGTCTACTTCTGTAATGACTTGACGGCCGCACTCAGAGAGGTCATTTAAGCTGATGTTCATTTACTTTAATAAAGGTAGTCTCTATGCGTATCAAAATAAGTGTGTATAATATTTTTTCTTCAGTAGCCAACTAAGTTAATCAACGACTCTGAGTGTGGCAGTTAATCCAATAATTATATAAGTTAATTTATTATGCAAGAGGTGGCAAAAAAGCGAATTATAATATGTTTAGTGATTATCACTGACACCTATGGCCATCTGCTAGATCAGAGTAGTCGCTGAAACGTACTGAACTTTTAGAAAGAATATTTAGTTAACTACTAACTTAAGACTTTTACCCTCTTATTCCAAAACGTGGTTTAAAATAAGCAGTGTGATGAATACTGAGAATAACTGAAAAACTAGAATAAACATTATTACAAAACTAAGTTTAACGTTATTTAGTATATCAACTATAATACTTAAGATAAACTACCCGGACCTCTAGTTAATAATAATTCTCACAACATCTCATACGTTGACCTGATTCCGTACTAAGTAGCTTAAGCACTTGTGTTACAGATATCAGACAACAGAGGAACACAAATATATACTTAAATACATATATTACAACCAGACACTAAACAAACACAAGTGTTCATCGCACGAATGTTTGTCCAGGGTGGGGATCGAAGCCACGACCTTTGGCGTAAGAGGCAGGGTCACTACCAATTGCGCCATCCGGTCAGTCAATAATGAGTGAATCAAAGAGAATATAATCACTACGGAGTGATAACCTCAAAATTTCAATTCAGTAACCATGACAACTTATCTCTGCGACAGTTCATTCCGATTTACGCTAAAGTTATTTGTGAAAAAGTAATTTATTTATTTTGGGATTTAATCCCAAAAATATAAGCAATTCCTATGCATATTGCATGGAAACTAAATTTTTTTTTTTATTTATTGTTGTCAATATTTTTATTTATTGTTGCTTAAAAACAATTCTTTACTTCAGACAACAAAATAATGTTATGTAAAATGAAATGTCACTGAACGAATGATTCGATCAATTTTGTTTATGGTTAGTCGAGGATTTGTAATAAAAATTTTAGAACTAACATTATTCCGTAATAATCATAAACTTGCTAGTTTAGGATTAAAAGCGGTATCAGAGCAGTTTTTTGTAATAAGAGAGAGACTAACGGACTTTACTGATTACACGAGATGAATGGAGTGTGCGGAATAAGCTAGTCAAATCACAAATCCTTTTTTTAAATTTCAAATCTCTTGATCAATTTTACATTTATTATCTTAATTTCATTATAATCAGCAAAAATAGTTTCGCCACTGAACCGTTGCCTTTAAATTGAAAACTTGTCGAGTTTTCATGAACAATGTCTCGTCTCTAAGGATAGCCGATATGAAAACAGTGTTCGTTAGTGCCAACGTGGCACACCGATTTGGCACTGAAAAAATCTTTTTTCCTTTCTAAAGAACCTGCTTTTGAGCCAGAGGTGAGTTTCCAGGGACTTGTTCCTCAGTTTATTAGTTCATGTTCTTGTATTCAGTCTTGGAAAAGGAAGTCCAGTATAGTAATTGTAATAACCAGACTTGTCGAATCCTCTATCATGGTCCAAGCGTATCCTGGGCACAACTTTGGACGCAACTGAGAATTAAATGCTAAGATGAAGAGGGAAAAGGAAGTCTATTAATAACATCAACTCGTGCTTAGAAAACACAAATATGACAACACCCAGAAACTTAGCAGACACAAATATTTGTCACACAAATTGACCGTGGGAGAGCCACGCTTCGGCATGAATGGGTCGGCTCGATCGGAGTCATACCACGGCCTCACAGAAAACCAACGTGAATCAGCACTGTGACAAAAAATATCAACTATTCATTAAAATAACAGAAAAATGTGGAGGAAAAAGGAAAAAACAGATATACAGAACGAAAGGCGATGAAACAGATGCTTTATTTACATTGCTTTATTTCGGTAAGCGTAGTGTAGGACGCCCTGAGACAAGATGGGATGATGACATTCGAAGGCTGGCTGGTGTGGGCTGGATGATAGTGGCCGAAAATCGGGAGCAGTGGCGTGCATTAGGGGAGACCTATGTCCAGCAGTGGGCGAGTGTGGGTTTGCTGATGATGAATGCGGCATGATAAAATGGTGATGTGTTTATTATGGTGATGATGCCTAGGGGAGCGGTTTAGGACTGTCGAAGGTCAGCATACATTCCGAAACATTATTGGGTATTTGAAATCCTTTCCTTTCGTGTTACTGACGAAGTAAGTTGGTAGAAGTAAGTAATCTTTGATCAGCTTATTCAAATATATTTATCTCTATAAACAGATTAGTAGTAGATACGTATCTCGATACAATACTTGACGTAATGAGATATAATAGATAAGTTAAACAAGCTTTCGATTTGGATGTTACTTTATTTCTAACGTTTAACCGTAGACTAAATCTAGCTAAATAAGTTCGTTAAGTAAATTGGACTTATTTATTCATTCATGCTTACTAATGATAGCACGTTAATTATAAGATTCATTAAAATTTCATTCTTCTTTGGTTTCAATTGTCTAGAACTTTTCGTAAAAGTTTAAAATCAATTCTTTATCTAACCGTTTTCTATGTATCAACATTTACACAAACCTTTGTTAAAATTTTAATCCGTAAAAAACGATACCCTCTTTTAGCTCAAATTATTCACCAGCAATGTATATTGGGTATAAATATATAATTTGAATAACGGATAGTATTTCAATATTAATTTTGTTTTTCATTACACTTATAATTCTCACAACATCTCATACGTTGACCTGATTCCGTACTAAGTAGCTTAAGCACTTGTGTTACAGATATCAGACAACAGAGGAACACAAATATATACTTAAATACATATATTACTCCCAGACACCGAACAAACACAACTAACACAAGTGTTCATCGCACGAATGTTTGTCCAGGGTGGGGATCAAACCCACGACCTTTGGCGTAAGAGGCAGGGTCACTTCCAATTGCGCCATCCGGTCAGTCTATTATTCTTATTCCTATAACGAACTTGTTCCTCTCCAAATTGCGGATTTTTCTCAGGCTAAAGATGTGCCCAGTTCTGAAGTATGGGAATCTCCTGAGGATTTCGTTTCAAACCCGTCGCTTTGAAGCTCAGGGTACGCTTATACCATGAAAAAGTCTGGTATTTTTTTTTTATTCATTTATTTCATGAAAAAACAATTTACATTAAATGGTATACAAAAGCTTTTACAAACCACTAAGGTTTACTCTAAAGCTTAAAAGTTCACAAATGACATTACTTTTTTAAAATAACGAATACTAAATTTACAAATAACTAGTGTAGTGTACTTTTATAAAGATTACCACCCAAGACCATTATAGCAATGAATAATACATTACTACAGTAGCCCAAGGAAGCAATCTTTAAGTTTGTATTTAATATGTTCTGCTGTGATTTCATCCACTCACTTCTGCGGCATATTATTGATAAGCCTAGGCAGTAATTTGACGGTGCGTGCGCCGTACGCGTTGTTTGCGCGCGCGGCTGCCAGAGCCGGTTCATGGAGCTAGCTCGAGTGTATACCGTGTGGTCAATTTGTGTTCAAAAGGATTCATTGAAGAAGTGCTCCTTTAGTAAAGTATATTGAAATTGCACGTGGATCGGTAATGTTCCGCAGTATTTAAAAATTACAATGAAGATACTGCCATCTCACCTTCGCAATTCTTAGACTGGGGAACCATATCAACTGGATCATGTTTCAGAAACTATCGGAAACGTACAGATTTCGTCACGAAATTTCCCGGTAGAAATATACACACACAGATTTGAAAAATCCAGTGCTTCATGCTCGGATTCAAATCTGCGACCTCCCGTTAAGAAGAAGCATTTCTATTCTACTGAGATACATTGCTCTTTGGCCGTGTGGGCCCCGGCAGAGTAGAATAGGCCACCCTCACTCATACCGAGGTGTCGTAAAAGGCGACTAAGGTAAAGCTGCTGGCATGATCATCAGCACCCAGAGAAGGAAAACTCTGCATTTATATCAAAACCCTCGCCAACCCGTCTGCCAAGCGTGGTGAGTATGGCAATTACCCCTCATGTGATTGAGGGAGGCCCGTGCCCCAGCAGTGGGGACTTAAATGGGCTGACGATGATGACGATGATGATGACATTGCTCTTTGAATCTGGCGATGTCAACTGATAATAAGCAAGGATTTCCTAACATTTGCTCTCGCTTTCCAAGTGCAATGATTGTCCCTTAGAGCAACACGGGTCATCCTTTAACACATAATGTACTTCAATGAAATAAAAAGTCCAACATATAACTTGTCCCATAAAACCGTGAAAACGTCTTAATTTCCTGATAGCTTCGATAACAGCTCATCCCTACGCGTAGGGTCGTAACCCGGGAACTAGGGACATAAATAACTCTGACAATACTGGATTACTTACAGTCAAACTTAGGTATACGATGACGATTTATACTTAATGCCGGCCACTTGCAGAGTAATCTGGGGGATTTAGAAGATTTGTTTGGATAGTAAAATCTTCGCTAACGGGTTTTTGGTCTTCTTTATTAACTCTGACCCTACCTCATTCATAAAAATTCGATTTCCAGCTTGGACAAACATTCGTGTGATGAACACAATGACTATTCAGTGTCTGGGTGTGATATGTGTATTTAAGTATTTTATTTCTATTTCTTCTGTTAGGTAGTGTGATATCCGTAACACAAATGCTTAAGCCACTTCTAACAACTTACAATGAACTACTTAAGAAGGCTCAAAGTCACGCAAAGAGCAATGGAAAGGGGCTATGCTCGGAGTCTCCTTGCGTGATCGTATCAAAAATGATGAGATTCGCAGGAGAACCAAGCTCAAAGACATATCCCAAAGAAGTGCATGCCTCAAGTGGCAATGGGCAGGGCACATTGCGAGGAGATCAGACGGCCGATGGGGCAGAAAGGTCCGCGAGTAGAGGCCGCATATTGGATTTGCCGTGTGGTCCCCGGCAGAGTAGAATAGGCCACCCGCACTCTTACCGAGGTGTCGTAAATGGCGACTAAGGTTAAGCTGCTGGCATAATCATCAGCACCCAGAGAAGGAAAATTCTGCATCCATATCAAAACCCTCGCCAACCCGTCTGCCAAGCGTGGTGAGTATGGCAATTACCCCTCATGTGATTGAGGGAGGCCTGTGCCCCAGCAGTGGGGACTTAAATGGGCTGATGATGATGATGATGATAATTGGATTTCGAAGCCGTGGCAGAAGCCCCACAAGGTGTACCGACGATCTGGCGAGTGTCGCGGGAATCCCTTGGATGTGGGCGGCACAGGACCGATCGGTGTGGAGATCATCCAGCAGTGGACGTTAATTGGCTGAAATAATGATGAACTTATAAGGTATTTATTTACCTATGTATGCCGTAATGTAAACATCAACTCTAGGACTCTAGTCCCCAAGAGACAGGATTACCTAGTTTGGGAGCTACCGGTACTGTAAACATTTTGTAAGCCTTGCCAGTGAGACATACCGAACTAAAACGTGGCCGCTTACAGTGAGCCGCTTAAGAAGGCTCAAAGTCCGCAAAGAGCAGGACCCTAATCCTCGTGCTCGTGATATTTTGAAAATATGGCGGATATCACCAGAAAACCATACAAAAAAAACTGTGTTGTAGTGATATATGTCGTATGAAAATAACTGTCACGAGCACGAGAATTGGGCTCCTGGAAAGGGTTAAGCTCGGAGTCTCCTTGCGTGATCATATCAGGAATTATGAGATCCGCAGAGGAACCAAGGTCAAAAACATAGCCCAAAGAATTGCATTCCTCAAGTGACAATGGGCAGGGCACATTGCGAGGAGATCAGATGGCTGATGGGGCAGTATGGTCCTCGAGTGGAGGCCGCGTACAGGAAGCCGAAACCGTGGCAGGCCCTCCACAAGGTGGACCGACGATATGGCGAAGGTCGCGGTAAAGGCATAGGACCGATGTATGTGGAGATCATTGGGGGAGGCCTTTATCCAGCAGTGGACGTTTATATTCATTTATTCACATAAAATTCATAACATCACTGTACATAATACAATAAGCATAGTAAAAAGGCAGATGACAGAGCCATGTTACAAATGACCTTTTCAAGGCACTTGTGAAAAAGGTTCAATTACATTGATTGAAATAGATAAAATAGCATTAAAGATTACATTCATATACATTAAATAAATTCATTTTATGTCAATAAAAATAAAATAAACATTAATTAAAATTTATCGTCAAAAAATTCCTTCATGTCATAATAACTTTTGAGCAAAAGTTCTTTTTTTAGCTTACTCTCAAATTCACTACCTTGGAGGGTTTTTAATTTATTTGGTAGGTGATTGTATTACATAATCACTTTCAAAATAGACCTTGTTTAATACCTAGAAAGATACCTAGTAAGTAGCCTCATGCTCCTTGGGGTTTGTTGCAAAGCTGCTTATAATACGTTTCTAACTAAACATGTTAGTAATTAATTTGTCTTGTTATACCAATAACAATGTTCGACTGGACCGTGTTACACGTCAGCCATTATGGTTCCAACATTGATGTTACAGACTAATTCAGATTCAATCTGCACAGTATTGTTAGATTATAATGAATGCCTATGCTCAGTAGTGGATTTACATATTTAGGAATTTTCGGTTTATAGAGCTATAATATTCTGCCCTCGTAAGCGCTAAAGCGGTAACTCATCGATAGCTAGTTTCGAGATAGTTGAAGTTTTTTTTCTTATCTGTTTTCTGGTTAGATTACAGTCAGTCAATTTTTTCAAATCAAACTTTTTGAGATTCCGCATTTGCCCCATACGAGAGCAGTATTCCAAAGTGTGTGTGGCAGAATAAAAGTGACGTCATCAAGAATAAATGCAGTAACACACGATGCAGTGCGGCGGCGGTGCGGCTACGCTGCACTCCCATTGGAATCGAGACGAAGTCGGGACGGGTCAAACTCATAATCAAATAATTCTTTATTTGCATAGGCTTGTACACAGCACTTACAAATCGTCATACAATTTAATGACTTAAAACTATTTATAAGTACTTATGTATAATTTACATGATAATACATATATGTGTTGATACATAAAATATACTAAAGAAATAAATAAACATAATGCGCTTCTATCACCTGCTCGGAAAGTTGTTTCTGGTAGAGAAGATCCGGCAACAAACTCGTCAGTTATTCTTTTTAATCGCCCAACTTTCATACAATGTTTTGTCATAATCATACCAAGCCATACAGTTTAATTGTAACACAAAATAAAATAAAGAAAATAATAATAAAATAAATATTATGAGCTAAACCGAAGCAGACCAGTCCCCAAAGGTGGCACCTGTTCACAAGTATGACGTATGTAGTCAGCCATCATTTCGCTCAACCATAGTAGAGGGAATGTAATGACCCGCCACATAGCGCCACCACCTCAGAGACATTTGAGTGAGCATGACTATTTAGGTTCCTCTCATAGGTCACAAAGAGTAGTAGTTACTTAATCGGGTATAAGTACTGAGGCGCCGGAGTGGCACCGCTCAGTTGTATGTAGACCGGTAGGTTGCGGCACTACACTCAAAGTGTCCGCTAGTCCAGCGAGAGTGACCATCCGTTGGCGCCACACCGTATCGTGTGGCATTACCCTAGTCTGGGCCAGGATAATTTAAATAGAGCTTGTAAAAAGCAGGTGTAGCTGCAAAAAGCGATCAAGCAATTAGCAATTTTAAAAAAGTACGGAAAATGAACCAGAGTTTCAGAAGATATTTTGTTAGGGAGGGATTTTTTTTATGTAATAGGTAGGCAGACAAACAGACGGATCACCTGATGGTAAGCAATGCTAATGCAAATGCAAAGCAAACTCACGCAGCGAAATACAGCACAGTGCTGCTTCACGCCGGTTTTCTGTGAGGCCATAGTATCATTCCAGTCGAACCGGCCCATTCATGCCGAAGCTTAGTTCTTTCACGATAAATTGGGTAAATTGGTAAAATTTGGTTAGTAACAACTAAAATAAATAAATTTATTACTGAAATTTTATTGATTCGTCTCCCTGACTATTTGATTAATTTTTGTTCTACACAGCCGTTGAGTATTGGTCGTTTTCCTCTAGTTGGCGCTAGCACTGGCTAGCCTACCGATGCCTTTATCTCGGATTTAAGTTACTCTATGGTCTGGGCTAGCTAAGCAAGCCGCTATCATCATACTCTCAGCGTTTTATTCAGGTTTCGCCCAAAGAACTCGCTTTGGATAAATAGTTTATTTCGAAGAACATGGTACAGAAGATTTTAAAGTTATGCACAAGTTCAACATATTCTGCCATCACTTTAGGCGTAGAAATATTAACATTACAAAATTGCTTATAATCTATTACATTATTATTAATTGAGAATTATTATAATTATTATATATTTATTAATTATACAACATTAATTTTCTCATGAGTCGTCAGTTATTAGTCAAAGGTACAGTCCCTTATTCTTGCGTCCTCAAAATCCTTAACAGAATAAAAGCATTCCTGCAGAAGCCAACGGTTCAATACGTACTTCAATTTGTTGAGCGGTAAAGCTCTGACTTTTATAGGTAGCCTATTATAAATGTTTATGGCATTGCAGTATACATTCTTAGAAGCTAACTGTAACCTTCGAGGTGGTATAAATAGTTTATAAGGATCTCTAGTATTATTCTTCCCAAGTACCATGTCATGCAAAGGAAAAAGTGCCGCATGTTTTCTTATGAAAATGCAGATATCAAAAATGTACTGACAAGGCAGAGGCAATATTTTAAAATGTTTAAATAAGGGTCTACAGTGGTCCAAATAACCTACACCACACAAGGCTCTAATGCATATTTTTTGGATTTTAAACGCTTTTTGGAGCCCAACGTCTGTTACAATGAAGCCTGGATAGCGGAGGGGCTAATGGATCGCACTTCTTAGCGACTGTTAAAAAGTCATGTTAAAAAGTACGTTAATCTGTTAAGGAATTCTCAATGTCAGATTGCAGTCGAAAGTTGGTAACTTAGTACCATGCCTTGGAAGGAATGTTATGCCATTGGTCCTTCACCCGACCCACCTTTAGTTATTTAGAAATGTTGGAATAGAGAGTCCATTTGTATTTGCACATAGACTACATTATTATTATATAACGTGAACATTAGGTCACCGTATCGAGTAAATAGAAATTATTTATTCAAAAGCAAATCAAATCCTTCCATTTGAACTACAAACCTTATAAATAATTAAATGGCTCCATTAGAATACTCTCTAATGTTATTGAACTCCGAAGAGCCTAATGAACGACCAGTTTTAAGCACAAATGAGCTTTTTTACGATTTCCTCATTATTAAAGGCTCCTTCTCCCTTTTCTGAGTAAAATCGAATTTCGCCAATAACCTTTTCTGTCCATTGAAAGACCTGAGTTTCTCAGTAAATAAGCCGAGAGATACGGTGGGTGTCTTTTTTCGTATTAAAGAAAAAAATATCCTCTTCACAAGGTTTTGAGCTTATTTGTGGGATAGTAGAGTGGAGTATAATATTTCATAACGGAAAAGTACGGGTAATTGGCCAGACTCGTAATGCGGTTACTTGTACTTCGAGGGTTCTGTCAAATTGATCAAAACTCAACGTATCGGTTTATAGCGATACAATTATCGGTTGTCAATTGGTATTTAGTCATTTATAAATTGATGATTCTTTTAGAAGTAAATATAGGTAAATGTTGTTTTTATTAACATCTGCGTTATTTTGAAATAATTATAATTGGAATATTGAAACGACAGCTTTAAGCGGAAACTTATTCTTTAGTAAAATTATTTTTCATTCGGGCATTTTAGTAGCAAACGAGACGCAAGTTAAATTGTATAACCACACGCACACATACCTACACACCTAGTTAGAGAAGCTAAAGACGCGCATATAGTAAGATAGCCTTATATGATAAGTGCCAGACGAGCAAACGGACCATCTAGTTGTAACCGGTTCGCAAAACTAGTGAACTACTAAACAAGTGTGTTGCCAACTAGAAGCAAAATGCTAACAAAAGGCCTACTGTACCCTCACTCACTCAGCGAAACACAACGCATGCACTGCTTTACGCCGGACATCTGTTAGGTCATGGTACCTAACTCTTATTGAAATGAGGCCCGTATCGCACTGACGGCTAAGCGGAATAATCACTCCATCATCATCAGCCCATTTAAGTCCCCACTGCTGGGGCACGGGCCTCCCTCAATCACATGAGGGGTAATTGCCATACTCACCACGCTTGGCAGACGGGTTGGCGAGGGTTTTGATATAAATGCAGAGTTTTCCTTCTCTGGGTGCTGATGATCATGCCAGCAGCTTTACCTTAGTCGCCTTTTACGAAACCTCGGTAAGAGTGAGGGTGGCCTATTCTACTCTGCCGGGGACCACACAGCAATCACTCCATTAATGCTAACAAATTATGAAAACATACCAAGGTTTCGCATAGAAAAAGTACAGGTTTCAACGATCAATAAGAATTCTGGGAACCAAAATTGCAAATTATTGCATGTCAGAGTATAATAATCGTTTATACGAAATGAGATATGGCATTTCAGTTTGTGTATCAGTTTGTTCAGCTAATGGCTTCCTAGGACTTCAGCCGTTAGAAATAAAAATAATATAACACGTTTGACTTCGATCCAATGTAATATACCTGCATAACGTTTGTTATGACTTTTGGAAGGACATAAAAAATATATTTCTCATAATAAGACGATGACTTGGTGATTTTGTAATGAAAGTCGAAAAAAGTTCTACGAATTTCCAAACGTCTTAAAATAAAATAGTCATAGTTCAGAGTGGTTGATAGAAGACGTTATTAAAGGGATGTAAATGTTTAAACGATACATCCTGTAATTATCATCATCATCAGCCCATTTAAGTCCCCACTGCTGGGGCACGGGCCTCCCTCAATCACATGAGGGGTAATTGCCATACTCACCACGCTTGGCAGACGGGTTGGCGAGGGTTTTGATATAAATGCAGAGTTTTCCTTCTCTGGGTGCTGATGATCATGCCAGCAGCATTACCTTAGTCGCATTTTACAACACCTCGGTAAGAGCGAGGGTGGCCTATTCTACTCTGCCGGGGACCACACGGCTAACATCCTGTAATAATAGTCGCCAAACGATTATATATATATATATATATATACATTTTATACCATTTTATGTCATGCATAATTTTGTAAATACATTCTTTGTTCTGTTTGTTTCTCTCTTATATATATATATATATATATATGTAATCCCACCTTTGATTGTAACATAGGTGCTTGAGCTACCTACCTCGGAGTCCGATCAACGTATGTGATGTTGTGAAAGATTTATTATTTATATATAGTTTGAAATATCCAGAGGAGTATGTTAGGATTCAAACCTATGACCTCCTGTCCGGAATGCGCATGTTTACGCGCTGGATTGGTATTATTGGTCTGGTGCAATAAAGTATACAGACTATTCATATTTTTAAGTGTAGAAGTAAATTATCACCTTTTTTATTTTTTTTCCTTTTACGTCACCTATAAAACAATTTTACTAGATCACTTCATCCAATCGAATGTTACCACGTCATCAATTATTATTTTATCAAAAGAGAACGGAATTGAGCAATTTAAAAACTTCCAAGTCATCGTGAGAAATAAGAAAGGTAAAGTATCTAAGTTATTTTCGTAACAGAACATCAGTTGTGGGTATAATCAATCAATCAAAGTACATGAAAAAAGTTGGCAGTTTTATTGTTATGAGCTATTGTTTCATAGATCTTTAGGTGAAATGTAAATGTGTCTTATAGAGGAAGGGTTTATAAACCCATAGTCATCGCCAGGATCGTTTCACTTAGTACTTTTTTCCTAAGTATGGGAAAAATAGTTCAGCGGTTTTCGGTAGATGGGGCTTGTAAAAAGCAGATGCTTTAAAAAAGCAATCAAGCAGATGGTCCGGCGTTGTTTCGGTAGATGTCACTATTCAATTTTACATCGCGCTAGTAAAGCTCGTTTCCGAAATCAATGACCTTCAAGCCACCTGCCCATATAAGCAATTTTAAAATTACGAGAACTAAACTAAGAGATATTGGGAATTTGATTAAATAGCAAATAAAATGATTTCTGACATTATATTTAATCGTCTCCATGATTGAATCTCGAAGGTGGACGTTCTACATAGCCGTAGGGTTTTGGTCAGTTTCCTCTAGATGGCGTAAGCACTGGCTTATCCGACTGATGCCTCTATCTCAGTATATATAAGTTACTCTACCGGTCATCGCCCCATTGTTTCGTATTCTGGCAAGGTGAACCTCGCCTACCGCACGAGTTAACTCGACGGGCTTTCGAAGTACGTGAGTGCGCCACAAACATAGCTTAAAGTGTAGATAGGTATAATCGTAAATCTTAAATAGGTAAACAATTTTCTCTAAGAATCACAGCCTAGATAGATAGATAGATACACTTTATTGCAAAAAATTTAAAGATCTTAGTCTAAGTTATTATACTAAAACAATGTAGCCTAGGCCATTTTTGCCAAAAAAGCATGGCGTTTTTGGTCCCCCTACAATAAACTTTTATATGATAGGCGGGAGACCAGCAGACGGATCACCTGATGGCAAGCGATTGCCGCAGCCCATGGACACCCGCAATACTGGTATTGTGGGTGTCACAATCATCATCATCATCAGCCTATCGCAGTCCACTGCTGGACGTAGGCCTCTCCAATTGTTCGCCACTGTGATCTATCCATGGCTTCTCGCATCCAGCTCTTGCCAGCCATCCTGCGCAGATCGTCCTCCCACCTAGCCAGAGGGCGCCCTACATTACGTTTGCCAAGACGCGGTCTCCACTCCAGAACTCGTTTACCCCATCGGTTGTCGGTTCTGCGGCTAATATGGCCAGCCCACTGCCACTCAAGCTTGCTAATCCGGTGAGCAATGTCGATAACTTTGGTTCTCTGCCGGATCACCTCATTTTGCATTCGATCTCACAATCACATTCGGGTGTCACAAGTGCGCTGTAAACCTTTAAGCGCGTTTTCCCTCCTCGGATTGGGCCTCCGGTAACCTCACTCATGCAGCAAAACATGGGACAGTGCTGCTTCAAGTTAGTATTCTGTGATGGTATGGTATCATTCATGTCGAAGCATGGTTCTCCCACGGTTATTTTATTTATTGAGAAAGCAAAAATACAACTGAGTGATTTATAAATATTTCAACTATGGGAACTACCTGTTGCCATTACTGATATCGAGCAAAACGGAAAACAGAACTCTAAAAAATATCCTTCTTAAAGTGACCCGTTGATTGATGTCATTTATATGGGAAGGCTAATTAAGAAATTTTAATAATCAGGCCTATATTTTTTGGGCGAAAGTCACCTCAGAATGGATGCCCGAAAATAAGATGAGAGAGATCACGCGGCAGGCCGAATTACGCTGGAGGGACGAATTCGATGCCCACTTAAAGGATTGGACGACTGTGGCTCCTGACCGAAAACGGTGATAGGCGGGTTGGGAGGCATTTTCCTGTGGCGGGATAGTACCTACAGGCTAACAATAATAATTTAATATTTTCTAACTCTCCAAAATACTATCTAATTCTTAACACTTGCAGGATAGTTCGCAATTTTTAACAGCTTGAATCGGATTCTGATATCACTCAAATGTCTCTGTGGTGGTGGCGCTATGTGTCGGATCATTACATTCCCTCTATGTTTAAGTGAAATGATGGCTGACACATACGTCATACTTGTGAACAGGTGCCTTCGGGGACTGGTCTGCTTCGGTTTACCTCATAATATTTATTTTATTATTATTTCCTTTATTTTGTTTTGTGTAACAATTAAACTGTATGGCTTGGTATGATGATGACACAACTGTATGAAAGTTTGGCGATTAAAAAGAGTAACTGGCGAGTTTCTTGCCGGATCTTCTAGACCAGAAACAACTTTCCGAGCCGGTGGTAGAATCGCATTATGTTTATTTACTTCTTTAGTATATTTTATGTATCAACATATATATGTATTAACATGTAAATTATACATAAGTACTTATAAATAGTTTTAAGTCATTCAAATGTATGATGATTTGTAAGTGCTGTGTTCTTTATTTGCATAGGCTTGTGCCTATGCAAATAAAGAATTATTTGACTTTGACTTTGATACCAACTTAATACTTTTCCTCTACAAATTTGCATGTTGCCAAAAGCCTGCAATTTTGTTAGCGTAACGAAAATGGAATAACATATTTATGTTTCAAACATAATAATTAGGCCTATATTTCTAAAGGTTTTGTTTCCACTGACCGGATGGCGCAATTGGTAGTGACCCTGCCTCTTACGCCAAAGGTCGTGGGTTCGATCCCCACCCTGGACAAACATTCGTGCGATGAACACTTTTGTTTGTTCGGTGTCTGGGTGTAATATATGTATTTAAGTATATATTTGTGTTCCTCTGTTGTGTGATATCCGTAACACAAGTGCTTAAGCTACTTAGTACGGAATCAGGTCAACGAATGAGATGTTGTGAAAATTATGTTTTTGTTTAACTAGCAGTCACCCACGGCTTCGCTCGCGTTGAATTCGGTTTACCACAAAGTAACCTACGTCACTCTCCATCCAATTAAAAATCGAGTCAATCCGTCTCTGAAAGACGGACAAACAGACAGACACACGCACTTTTCCATTTATAACATTAGTATGGATATGGATTTACTACCCTGAAAGTTATGGGATATAAAAAAAACACGTTCGACACAACTCGTACAACCTGTGCGGATAAAGAATGGGATCAGAAATGGCGGCACATCTATTCACTTCTCGCTCGCACACTATTTGCGTCTTTACTCGCACTCGTGGGTGTGCGAGCGAGAAGTGAATAGATGCGCCGCCATTTCTGATCCCATTCTTTATCCGCACAGGTTGTAATTTAAACATTTACCTGAATATGATAGTCCTGGAACAAAATTCGTGCCAGTCCCTTTTAACATTGCGTGATGAAACGGGATGACATGAGCTTTAGTACGGTAATATCTTTAGATCACTGATTTATAATAAGGTGGATCCTGTTTCCTCAATACTCGTTCGTCATTAGAAAATCCCTAGCGTTTTTCCAACCATTTTCTCCCCTTCACTCAACTAAAAATCGCGATAAGTACCGCATTCCCCCAAAATTCCTTTTAAAATACTTCTCAACAATGTTACTCCTGATTAATTTCCGGGAAGTTAAATCCCTCCGCGCCAATTTCCTATAAGCGAAAAATTCCATCCTTTCTATTTGAATTTTAACCGTCAAAAGTGTGTCTCGCCTTCATGAAAGTGAAAAATCGGCCAAGTGCGAGTCAAACTCTCACACGAAGGGTTCCGTGTCATTGATTTTTTTTATGTGATATGTGGCAGACGAGCAGACGGATCACCTGATTGTTAGCGATTGCCGCCGCCCATGGACACTCGCGACACCAGTGGAGTCACAAGTTCGTTGCCAACATTTAAACCCCCCTTTACCCCGGGTTGGGCCTCCGGTACCCTCACTCACGCAGCGAAACACAGCACAGTGCTGCTTCACGCCGGTTTTCTGTAAAAGTAAATATACAATAATTGAGGCTATCGGCGCAAAAGTGGTGTAACCCATAGTTTTTTTTTGTACGGTTTTGGCGTAAAATACATTCGTTACATTGAAATATTTCAATGCAATAGTGACGTAAGTCACCTTTTTCTGCCTGTCAACAGATGGCTCTGAAAACCTTGTTTTTGCACGGAGCATATTAAAACAAAACCATAGAGAAAGAATAGTGTAAGCTAAATACCACCACTTTTGTTGTAGGTTGGAGTTACACCACTTTTGTTGCACTGATAGCCTCAATAGTGAGCGATCAAAGCTACGATCAGAACGCTCCTTCCATGCGGGGGGACCGGGTTTGAATCCGAGCATGTATGAGGTGTACCTGTGGATTGCTCAATCCTACTAGTATGTGCGTATTTCTACCATTAACTCATCAGTGAGGGAAAACATCGCGAGGAAACCTGCACGTTTCAGATACTTTCTTAACCATGATTCAGTCAAATTCACGCCAAGATGAGGAAATTCAATATACAATGAAGTATTTTATGAAATCCTCAGCATAATAATTATATTAATATGTTGTAGCATATATTTAGTCTTTAGTAACGCCTTTGCATTAACAAACGATATAATATTAAAGACAAACAAAATAATCAAACACAAATATAACAAAAAATATCAGAACAAAAAAGTAACCAATAGGTAACAAAACCAATTAAGCGATAATTTGTTTTTTATATATTAAATTTGTTTGCACTTGACCTCATATCACCTGATGGAAAGTGAGTATAAGGTCTAAGATATAGCGTGCTTACCCAGTAGAAGCCCAATCACTCTCGACTTAAAGACACCCAAATTGTAACTCTCTGGGAATACAGAAACCGGCAAGTTGTTCCATTCCTTAGCAGGTTATTTAAAATAACCTCCTCCTCCTGTAGTCGTTTTCCTCATTACTGAGGGTCGTGATTCCTCTCGTGGGCGGCCAGTTAGCTCTTTATAATATACCTCCATCTATTTATTTCTAGCAAACTTTGCAGCATTTCAAAGTTCATGCAAAATACTTAAAAATGAAATTCTTACTTAGCCAATTAAAAGGTTTGTCACATTAAAATTAATTTTAGAGGACGGTCGAGCATGGGCTATTTAGCAGAAAAAGTGATATAAACAGAAGAAATAAAAAAAAACATGAACATAAAATCTTGATATTATAATAAATAATAATAAATAAAATAAATCTTTATTTTATTATAAGGACTTATATCCGGTAAAGGTGTGTGAATTAATGATGTGTGTGAAATGATGTGTGTTATGTAATGATGTGGGTAAAGTTTATGGTGTGTGTGTATGTGAGTTAAGTGTGGGGTACTCTGTTGATTGGGGTGACTCACTAAATTGAGACAGTTTCCTTATAATGTTTGAAATGAACTGAGATAGTGTTAGAAAGAAAATGTCAACATTTATGTCTGTCGTTTGCAATGTGGAGGGCGTCATACAGCTTGGTGTCCAGCGTCGAACGTATTTGGTCCGACCATCTGATAGGGCTACGACCTATTCAAAAATAACTTATTCAAAGGTAAAAAGTAGGAATGATTTCAGAAATCTATGTAAATATACTTGATGAGTAAATGAGGATTTTCGTGATATTCATAACCCATTAGTTAATTTTTACCTAATGGCAAAATAAGTATTTTCAAATAAATGTCGCAGGGATAATTGATATGGCTGATATGATACGAGTAAGCACGAAGGTTGAATGTGGGTTGAATATTTATAAGATATTTTTAGAAAAAATGAATACATTTAATAATTTGGACACAACACATTTTTGATACAGACAAAGTACATACACGTTAATTAGAAGTAAACATTTACAGGCGCACCTGTGAATCCAATGGTGTTGTAGATTACCATCAGGCGATCCGTCTGCCCTCTATCTCATAAAAAATAAAAAACAACTGATAAACATATGTTTTTTTTAATTGTTTTATTACATACCAAAGTGTGGCCGTGTGGTCCCTGGCAGAGTAGAATAGGCCACCCTAACTCTTACCGAGGTGTCGTAAAAGGCGACTTAGGTAAAGCTGCTGGCATGATCATCAGCACCCAGAGAAGGAAAACTCTGCATTTATACCAAAACCCTCGCCAGCCGTCTGCCAAGCGTGGTGAGTATGGCAATTACCCCTCATGTGATTGAGGGAGGCCCGTGCCCCAGCAGTGGGGACTTAAATGGGCTGATGATGATGATGATGATTACATACCAAAGACTCTAGGTCCGTGCCTTTTATTACATATTGTGTTTGCTGATTTCCAATTATAAGTAATGTTGCTTCGAGCACAAAAAAAAAATCTTTCATACAGAGATAGGAGGCAGATGAGCAAACGGATCACATTTAACAATATACCGTCACACTAGCCTAAGCTTAAGTGCTAGGTTTGCTAGGGAAGACCTATGTCCAGCAGTGGACGTCTATTGGCTGAAATGATGATGATGATGAGAACGGTGAATCCATAAAGGATAGTACTAAGAATATTTTGAGACAAAATTATGTCATAATTTCTTCATAGCAGTAATCATAATATTTGTAATTGCTAAAAGTCTACTTTAGGCACCAATGTATAATCGGGGATGCTAGCTCTATTGAGAAATGATGAGATCCGCAGGAGAACTAAGGTCACAGACATAGAGCAAAGGATTGCATGCCTCAAGTGGCAATGGGTAGGGCACATAGCGAGGAGAACAGACGGCCGTTGGGGCGGAAAGACCCTCGAATGGAGGCCACGTACAGGAAGTAGCAGCCGTGGCAGGCCCCCCACAAGGTGGACCGACGATCTGGTGAAGATCGCGGGAATCCATTGGACGCGGGCGGCACAGGACCAATCTGTGTGGAGAACATTGGGGGAGGCCTATGTCCAGCAGTAGACGTCTATTGGCGAAATGATGATGATGATGCTAGCTGCTGCCGAAGTCGATAGCCTTTCGGCTATCATTAGGAAGGGCATTGCATCTCTGCTGCAGCGAGTGCGGGGCAGCACCAATAGGCTCCTGAGGACCCGTTACGGCGAAATTGAACACGGAGACTGCTATTATGAAGCACTGGAGCCGGGTTCATCTCGCCAAAGATACTACACTATCATCATCTTCATCAGCAACCCACACTCGTCCACTGCTGGTACATACACACATAGGTCTCCCCTAATGCAAGCCACTGCTCCCGATTTTCGGCTACTCTCATCCAGCCCACTCCAGCCAACCTTCGAATGTCATCATCCCATCTTGTCGCAGGGCGTCCTACACTATGCTCACAGAGTCGCGGTCTCCACTCAAGGACTTTACAGCTCCAACGGCTGTCAGTTCTGCGGCTAATATGACCAGCCCACTGCCACTTCAGTTTGCTAATTCGGTGGGCTATGTCGGTGATTCTGGTTCTCTGTCGGATTACATCATTTCTGATGCGGTCTTTCACACTACATTATACTATTTTATTATTGTAATAATAAGAATTGTGGTTACTTGTACGATTACAATATTACACAATTACATCTCAAAAAATTCAAAAAGGTCGCTCACAGTGATAAGGCCGCCTTCGTTGTACACATCCTGTAATACGTAGTTTATAAGTTTTCATACTTTATTTCGAGTGTAATAAAAATACAGGGTGTATCTGTGATTTCTGTGAACATTTACATCCTTTTAACCACGTGTTCTACCAACCATTCTGAACAACATTTGTTCCTCACTTTTCGAAATTCGTCGAATTATTTTCGACTCCCCATACAAAGTGGCCAAGTCACATGACCGACTTTGTATGAAAAGTTGCATTTTTTTTAATGCGAATTTCCAAAAGTCCAGATGTTGTTCAAAATGGTTAGTAGAACACGTGGTTGAAGGGATTTAAATGTTCACAGATACACCTTGTATGTCAGATATTAATTAATTCATTCATTGTACTTTTAAATGAAAGTCTTATAATCGCCAACAATTAGTACAAATCTATTAGCGGCGCTAGTTTCGTCAATGCTTCACCTTAAGTTACGACCATAGGTTAAAGCCTTCAGTATAAGCCTTCAGTAACTATCCATAGGCATTTCGTAACCAGCAAATAAGTTGTAACTAAAACTCGACTACGAGAACATGCTAAAAGAAGCTTGGATAAAGTTGGCGTGGTAGAGTACTTAGTTTTTTTTATGAGAAAGGGAGGCAAACGAGCGATCGAGTCACCTGATGGTAAGTGATCACCGCCGCCCATGGACATCAGCCATGGGACCACCAGAGAGAGTGGAGATGCGTTGCCAGCCTTTTAGGAAGGCTCGTTTCTTACGTTAGTGACGTCACACTTGTTTTTGTTACCCCCTTTTTTTAGTCATTATGGCCTTTGTCACCCGGGCAACAATTGGCGAAAACTTTTTCATTTTGAAATTAAAAATGTACAGTAGAGTTAAAATATTTGGTATTATATTAGTTTCTTGATATTTCGTAATTTCGAGAGTAATAAATATCGATAGAAACTTAAATAATGTTTAGAAAGCCCAAAAATATTAATGGTGTTCTAATTTTTATATAATTTTTTCGATGTTATGTAGTCAGTTACGAAATTAACATTCGAAATTGAAATTCTTAAAGTATTTTAGGCGTAACTGAAGAACGTATTAATATACTTCCATATTAATAAATCAACTAAAAAGAGATTCGATTTAAAATCTTGCCGTAATGGAGTAAAATTACTCGAAACCCTTGAATATAACATTGTGATTTCTCATTTTTAATAATACGGATCCCCACTTGTCTGATTCTGACACCCGCCATTTGTATGTAAATCGAGTGACATAGGCTTTTCATGTGAGTGAATTCAATAATTTGTTTGTATAATAACCCCTACACCATCGTTTCATCGGTTTATATTATGGGTTTATGTTGATTTATCCCAAAGCCTGAAATTAGTAGGTTTAGGCTCGATTCGACCAATCTTAATCCAATATCAATGCTATGGTATATCGCTGTCATTCTATACAAATGTGACATTATATCGGTCGAATCGGGCCTTAGTATCAAAAGTAGAATTGATTCCACAAATAAAAATAAGGGGTAAACTTCAACTCAACTACCCAATTCAATTCAACTTCCCGCAGCGGTATTTCCGAACCCGTACGACATTGCGATCTTCAAGAAGCGAGCCTATACCTTCCTAAAAGGCCGGCAACGCATCTCCCCTCCTTCTGGTGTGTCTGATGTACATGGACGGCGGTGATCACTTACCATCAGGTGACTCGCTTGCTCGTTTGCCTCCCTTTCGCATAAAAAATGGGTATAATTTTACTCAAAAATATTTTTATTATGCTATTCTAAATTCTTATTACTTGCTCCTTTCAGAACCTGTCTTCCTTAGACACTTACTTGCTCAAACACACGCATACATAAATTGGCTTTGCTATAAGGGCGTGAAAAGTCATTCAATTAAATTTAGAAAATATGACATTCAATAAAAGACATAATTTCATTCGATTGTATAATTCGATTTAATAATTGTATATAAATATCTTATCTTAGTAAAATTTGTGCAAGTGTATTTAAGTAATGGTTTATAACAAAAATCAAATCAAGATCAAATAATTCTTTATTTGCACTACACAGCACTTACAAATCGTCATACATTTGAATGACTTAAAACTATTTATAAGTACTTATGTATAATTTACATGTTAATACATAAATATGTTGATACATAAAATATACTAAAGAAATAAATAAACATAATGCGATTCTACCGTTACTCTTTTTAATCGCCAAACTTTCATACAATGTTGTGTTATCATCATACCAAGCCATACAGTTCAATTGTTACACAAAATAAAATAAAGGAAATACTAATAAAATAAGTATTATCAGGTAAACCGAAGCAGACCAGTCCCCAAAGGTGGTACCTGTTCACAAGTATGACGTATGTGTCAGCCATCATTTCACTCAACCATATTAGAGAGAATTTTAATTTAATTTATATAATAAAACACATATATGTAGGTATCTATCAATATGTTCGTATGTCTGTCATGTTATTATTCGTCAATTTTATTCGCCGTTTGCTGCGCGTGCCTAGATTTTCGTTGGTAAAGAATAGCTGAAAATCAGCAGTTTCCAGATCTTTTCCAGGCAGCCCTTGGCAAACAAAATTGCAGAGCTATTTCCCATTTGTATCGTAGAAACGCAATTTGTGTGTGTTAATGAATGTGTTTTTTTTTCTTCTTTACTTTCTTTAAATTTGTCTATTTTTAAGCCATTGCATGTATGTGTGTCTATGTTGTTACAAATAAATGATTTATCTATCTATCTATAATTGTTTTATTGAAATAATAAGAGGGAGTTTAAGTTTTTGTGCTATTTATATTTAGGTACACATAGATCGATCTGTGTGGACGAGGCATAGGATCGACGTGTGTGGAGATCATTGAGGAAGGCTTATGTATAGAAGTAGACGTATGTTGCCTGAAATATTGATGATTGCACATCAATGTCGATGCCAATCATTACGCGCAGGGTCAGCTCAAGTGGAAGTATGTCGACCATATCGTCTGGACGTTATAATGAACAAAAGAGCCGAATGGACAAAAATACTTTTTTACACAATTTTCAAGATTCATTTTATTTACGTTAGTTACTCTTTTTTTAATTGATTATAGAAGCTTGCGATGCCTGGAGCTTACTCAGAAGCAGCCTATTAATTCTAGCTTTAAAATTATTGAGGTTGTATTCACTGGGGAAAACAGACGCAGGCAGGGCGTTCCACTTTTTGGCAGCGCGCATCACGAAGGAGGAGGGAAAACCCATGCAAATGTCACTGTTTTGTTCAAAATCACTTTGGTCCTCATATAATATAGTTGATGATGTAATAGGTACATACATTTTTTTAATACTGTAATGTGTTCCTTGCGGAAATTACAAAGAGGTTTTTCTTTAAATGTCTTGAATTCTATACAATTAATAAAAATCTAATAGCAGCCCTAGTAGACCGAACAAACCAGCCCATAAAATCATTTATACTTACATCACGATAACATTTTTTTACGAGTATCTTGCGACATTATACTAAGCGCAAAGACTCGCGGCGGAGAGTATAATGAATGATAATAAGACAGTTTAATTATTTGAAATAGTCAGAAAAGTATGTAGAAAAAAACACGTTTTTTTCAGATGTATGAGTATCGTTTGAAATATAGGTACATTAATGAAAACAATATCATTATTTTTCTTAATAAACCTTTTCATTGAGGCTTTTTAATAAGCTCACACCTACATCTTTTCTGTACCTACATAAGATAGAGATGACACTGTAACAATAAGTCAGTCACTATTGTATGGTATAGAGAACAAAAAGTAATTGGATACAAATTATAGCCCAACCTTTCATCCCCTCTTTCATCAAACACAATCTAAGGATCTCCAAAAGGATGAAACATCAGATAACAATAAAAAACAAAAGCATATTTCATAAAAAGAACTCTTCTACTCTTAGTGTGAGTTAAGTTTGCCAATTTTAAGTTAAAAATAATTAACAAATGTGTATAGTCAACTGTCGAAGTCAATCAGAAGCACACTGCCGTTGTTTAAATTTGATGTTAAGCACTACTTAAGTACAAACTTTGTATCATTTGAGTCATGCTCAACTTCAAATTCTTAATTCAGAAACCGGCGGACATACACTGCGTGTAATGGACGTTCCGACTTGAGTGCTAAGTCGCACTTCGAGCGTGAGCTACGGAAATTTCTTTTAAAAAAACTTTGTTGTTTCGAAATTATCGTTTTTCAAGTCACAAGTCAGCTGGCCAAAACAATGCTATAGAAAAACTCACAGGACCCCTCAAATAACAGGTCTATCATTCTTCAGTCCTGTTCCGAGATTATTTGGAGTCTACGGAGCTAATAGTAATAGAGATAATTTTAGTAGTGTTAAAGGGCTCGATGCTGAATTCATCGTTACTATTATCCACTATAAGTCTTGTGGTCAGACTACCATGAATTGATGATATCACAATGATGTAAACAAAGATTAGAGTGGAATTACTAAATGAAGAAGAGGCCTATGCAAGCTTGGGGTGTATTATCGGATGTGTTTGGCGAAGCAAAATGTAATTTAAACACAGCTTAGCTACTAACTTAACAAAGATTTGATCTGACAGAAATAAATAAGATTAATATTAATAAATAAGTTACGCCAACTTGCAAGTATTCAAGTTAGACGCTAAAGCCTCTTATCCCCAAGAGTTCAAGTTATTCCGAAATAATTTCAGTTCTATCATAATCTTCAAACTATTAGTATAACAAACTTATATTAGTTCCAGTATTATTATTATAACAGATCCTATTAGAAGGCAATCACCGGCGAAATTGTCTTGCTTATTCCAAAATATTTTAACTAAATTTATAACTCATTCCAGTTTGCTCACTTTAAGTTCGATACACCGGAAAACAATTGAATGAAACATGACTGAACAAAGTAACTTAGCACTTAGTAAGTATGGATGTAGTTAATTTACAAAAAAAAATGTATTTGGTCCGAGTCTGGGTGTAATAATATTTATAAGTGTTATTGTGGTGTCTTCATTCAGGCTAATTAAGCTACGTACTATGATATCAGATAAATAATAACAATTTATTAAATTAACAAGATTAGAACAACTTTAAAAGAAATATTTAGTTGCGTGTTTGCAAAAACGAAAAATATTTCGTTATCAAACACATTTCAAGTAGAGACTGAATTCTTGATAACGAAAAAAGAACGTAATTGTAATTTATTCGAATCCTACCTAATTCACTTTGGCTCGTTAAGCCAGCGAAATAACTTAGTATTTGCATAATCAAGTTTTCGGGCTACATGAAAATCACTTTACTCAATTTGAACAAGTTTATGTAGTAGATATTCGAAGATTCCCTCGTAAATATTTAACGTTACACACAATCAAACAACTAAGTCCCAGAGCAAGAAGAATCTATTCCATAAGTTTCAATCAAACCGCTCACTAAGAGAAATACCTCAATTTCTCAAGTTCCGAACTCGATAACTTACCTGTCCATGATTAATGAAGCCGTGTTTGTGCGCTAGCTCGTCGGCGGACCTCGGTCCACCGGGCACGTGGACCGCGAACTGATGGTTGTAGAATGGTACACAAAAGTCCAGCACTGTGAGGAAAACCACGCCGAGGGCGAGCATCCCGCCCGTCTCGCATTGCACGTCACCTACCGCCCTAAGCTTTCAACTTTCATCCGTCATGCCTGACTTCGCGCTCGTCACTCGCGTTAATGTGATTTTAATTGCGATCGTGTCCTGTTTCGGAGATTGCCCGACGTCGGTTCCCCGTGACGTCCACAAGAAGACTGAGGCCGCGTGACTGCTGGTCTGCCAAGCAGTTCCTGGTGGGCGCATGCGTCGAAGTTGGCGCCCTTTCTTTATATACCTACTCGGACGTATTGTGTGCATGGCAATTGACTCGTATACTTAATTGGATCGAGGATCGAATGATGTTCCGGTGGCATTGTTGTTGTTATAATGCTGTTTTATTGGCAGCTCGGCTGCATTAAAATGAAACCTCAGTGGTCCCGCGAGGCTGCTGGTGCTTAAATTTAATACTAATGCATGGAGACAGATTGTTTTTGGGCGGAATTTTATTCTGCCTTTTTATACTCCGAAGGTTGTACGGGCGGTGGCCTTTGCTTGTATTATTAGAAGCATCACTCACGCATGTTCTTGTGTTTTGGTAAACAACTAAGTTTCAAGGACAACAAATACGCCAGGCTGAAGTTGTTTGACTTAATACGTAATGACTCTTCCATACTATTTCAGACTGCCTCGGTGGCGCAGTGGTTAGAGGGTCGCACTTTAAAGCGACGGCTGCGCAAGAGGTTCCGGGTTCGATCCCTGGGTCGGACCAAAAATTTGTACCTAAGTTTTTGGCAAGAAATTCTTAGTGGGAGACCGGAGTCTGGAAGTTGGCGGTCTTGTACCCCCGTGCCTCGAAAAGCACGTTTATCTCCCTCCGGTGGTGTCACAGTAGTGTCCCATCGGAATATGAGGTTAAGGGAATAGAGAGTGCACTTGTGTTTGCGCACACACTTGAGCACTGTAATATATCCTGCGTACGTGGCTGATCGTTGAGATTGGCCGCCGTAGCCGTAATCGGTTGGAGGATATTACTATTTCAGTCTATGATTGTATAAGTTTTATTGATTTGTTTTGAGATAAGGCGCGGCTGGTCTTTCATTTATATTAAGTTCGATGATGCGGGCAGCATCAAAAATACCTTAACACTTTAGTACCATGTCAAAGTAACTGTTCTGCCCATTATAGTCAGTTTCTAAGGGGTAAGTACAAAATGTAACTTCGACATGGTACTGTGTTAAGCTACTTTTAATGCGTACCGTGCCTATGCACTCGTATATGTTAGAAACAAGGTTTAGTCTTTTATACTAGTTGCGTCCAAATCTTTGGCTTTAGGGCCCAGGGTACGCTTAGACCATGATCGAGGATCTGGAAAGTCTGGTAAATCTAATGAAACAACAGCCATATAAATAGATAGATAGATATACTTTATTGCACAAAAAAACACAACTTAAAAAAATAGGCATTACAGACGCTTAATTGTACAATTTCGGCGGTCTTATCGCTGGTAATGATTTCCACCAGACAACCTTCAGGCAAAGGACATTAGGCTTATTTTTCCATATGATGTATTTGTCACCGCTGAACTAGTGGTAGAACTTATTTATTTTAATGTGATATGTGGCAGACAAGCAGACGGATCGCCTGTTGGTAAGCACATAGACACCCTCGACAGTAGTAACAAGTGCGCTGCCAACCTTCAAAACCCTTCCGCCGTATTGGAAATCCGGTACCCTCACTTACGTAGCGAAACACAGTGCTGCTTTACACCGGTTTTCTGTTATGTCATGGTATCATATATTTTAAAAATCCAGAGAACTTGAACCTACGGCCTCCCGTTAGCAGACGCACGTTGTTATCCACTAAACTATCATCATTCACCTCATAAGATGGGCTTGCCATTGAAACGGCAAAAAAATTACGGTATATTTTCGTGTACCTAAATAACTCATAAATATTCCGTCGTTCTGTCGTTTAAGTAAGTAAGCTCAAAAATTGAAACGTAGGTATAATAAACAGGCATTCGACGTACAGTTATACTCGTATAATCAGCACGTACACTATTATTACTGAATCAATTATTGAAAATCATTAATATTTTTTTATAAATATAAATTAAATTACCCATTGTATGCTTATAAAGGTAAGCTGTGAGAACATTTTAAGGGTGCCGTAGCCAAATGGCAAAAAACAGAACCCTTATAGATTCGTCATGTCTGTCTGTCTGAAAAATAATTTTGGAGGTCCCCATACTTAGAACTGAAACTCAATTTTTTTTTTCATCAAACCCATACGTGTGGGGTATCATGAAGTATATAAATGAAGTTGAGGTTTCTAATTTAATTTCTTTCTAAACTTAATACTTTGCGCAAGAGAAGCTCCCGACGTAAAATGTGTAGAGAGCATGACACCATATTTTAAGTACCTGTTTATACGCTTCTTCAATTATTGAGCTCTGAAATCATTCGGCGCTATCGTGGATTGTAATACCCGGAGAAAATGGATGATAATAAATAAAAAATGCATTTTTACAGTAAGTGAAAATTATCTTTCACGGGGAGATTTCATGGCTACAGGGGCTAAAAATTGAGGTGAATAGATAGAATTTACAAAATCGATAGATGTTATAATGGGCTCTTCTAAAATCGGATTTAAGAAAAAGGAAAAGTATATACTTTTCTTTCTTTTTAAATCCGACTCGAGAAAGTGAGATTCGGGGGAAAGGGGGGTTTTAAGGTTGGCAGCGCATTTGTGACTCCACTGGTGTCGGTGTGTCCAATCGCTTACCATCAGGTGATCCGTCTGCTCGTCTGTCACCTATCTCATAAAAAAAAGTTCCCGTGGGAGAGCTACGCTTCGGCATGAATTCGGTTCGACCGGAGTGATACCACGGCCTCACAGAAAACCGCCGTGAAGCAGCATTGTGCTGTGTTTCGCTGCGTGAGTGAGGGTACCGGAGGCCCAATCCGGGGGAAGGGGGGGTTTAAAGGTTGACAGCGCATTTGTGACTGGCGTCGCGGGTGTCCATGGGCGGCGGCAATCGCTTATTATCAGGTGATCCGTCTGCTCATCTGCCACCTAGATACATAAAAAACACAGCCATTATTTCAGATTATTATAATCTATCGGTCCTCAATTGATATTGAACTAAGCGTGTTTAACATTAAGGTGAGTGTCGATGGAAGAAAATACTTAATTTGTATGGAGCCTGGCATACCCAAAGTTACAAGTACCTAACGTGTTTTTGGTGTATACCTATAAAACATACGCCAATGGACTCTATCCATATATAATAATTACAAACAACAATACCATTTTGCTCAAATGTCGTAAATAAAAACGTTTTAAAATATTTATCTTCTCTTGTTTTATTCCCCGACTACAGCAAAGTAAGGGTTATGATTTTTTGTATGTTCCAAGTGTCTGCCTAAATTATCCAGCCGATTTTGATGAATGAGGTATCAATGAGGTCGCAACGCTTCTAAAACTCTAAAGATTTTGTTTTTTTTATGTTAAAATAGATAGTTAGCAAAAAGTCTGATATCCAATAAAACCAGATAAGATAAATATTTTAAATATTATTTTCAAATAAAGTATAAGCTTAGGTCACATGGACAATAATAAGGAGTTGTTATTATGATATCTGACTCTAGTTTTTTGCTAAATATCTATTTTTACTTTAAAAAAAAATAAAAGCGTTGCGACTAGCCTACAATACTCATAAAATTCGATAACATTTATAATCTCAGTATAGATAAATGACATACACACACACACACACACGCACACACACACAAACACACACATACACACAACACACACACCACACTAAATTTGCTTATAACCTAAATTCAAGAAGTGTCAAAAATAAGAACTTTATTTTTTTTTTTTTTGCCAATTTTTAGTATCTTTAGATTTTATTTACTCATTTAAGTGAAATGTAATGGGAAGAGCGAGATAGCTCCAACTCAAGTATTTTATTACTTACTGGAGCATCTCAAAACATGTATGAGAATGAATATGAGAAAATAAAATTATTTGTATTTGTATTATTTGTATTTAATCTATTGTATGCATTTGCCTTTGCACCAAATGGCCGATGTCGATGTCATCTAAGATGTTACGCAACCTAGAGGATGCAACCGCATAAACTTATTCATTTCGACAAAAGAAAACAACACCAAATAGGTAAGCCCTTTGTCGGAGTCAAAAGTGTTCTTTTAAATAAAGAACGTAGAATAATTGCCAATAAAGAAATAACAAAACTGAGTAGAGGACATGTTAGGGCTCTCACTCGGACCCTCACAGGGCACTGCAAATTAAACAAGCACCTGCACAACATGGGCCTTACAGATACCAAAATCTGCAGGTTCTGTCGCGAGGACGAGGAAACGATTATCCACGTCCTCGGCGAGTGCATAGCGCTGCACCGCTGCAGAAGCCGGCACCTGGGAGCACACATGATCTCAGCTGACGAGATCAAGAGCTCCCCCATCAGCACCATTCTCGGGTTTATCCTGGAACTGGAGCTACATGAGGTGCTGTAATAGGTTACGGGGCTGCCACAATAGATCATCTACTGGTCGCAGTGGCTATGAGACGCAGGGCTCACCCCATTCTATCAAATAAATAAATAAATAAAAATAATTGCCAATAAATACAAAATCATTTTCTAACCAGCTCGAACACATGAATATATTATAACCACATACATATTAAATTATTTCAACAAATACATAACTCTGAGCCCTCCAACTCCGTAACCCGAGTCTTGTTGCCTAGCGCATTTTATTGGCATCCCGTGTTTGTCTTAGCGCGAGTTGCCAAGTTGCGGTTGCGGGTAGGGTACGGGGTACCTTTGATAACGAATCAAAATCATCGATAATTTCAAGTTTTTACCCGACTACGGCATAGCAAATGGAGGGTTATGATTTTGACAGGCTATGTATGAATGTATGTATGTATGTATGTATGTATGTATTTATGTATGTATGTATGTATGTATGTATGTATGTTCATCTGTTTCCACGTAACTTCTAAACTACAGGACATAAAAAACAAACTTGAGGACTTACATTTGGGGACCTAAGGAACGATTCTGCATCAAAATTAGCTTTGGTTTGTTTTAGGTTCCCCTTATGACGTCACCTAACTTTTCCGGTCTAGTAGTGCCAAATTAATAAATAGTTTAATTGTTTCCTTAGAGGCTGGATCTCCAAAATTGTTTAAATAGATCCGGGTTAGTAGCTAACAAATATAAATCGAACGGCGTCGCTATTTAGGGGTACCCGTCGCCTTAATAATTTTTTACCTAACTACGGCGAAGCAAAAAGGAGATTTATGATTTAGACCTATATGTATGTATGTATGGTTGTTCATCTGTTCCCTCATAAGTTCTAAACTAGTAATCATATTTGAACAAATGAGGTGTCGTTAGAAGCGTCTTAGTTGTCTTCTGGTTATAGGCAACATGACGTCACGTTAAATTTATTACAGCGCCCTCTAGGGAACTTAGAGTAAGGAACTAAAAGAAAAAATTGCTTGACGGTACCATGTGGGGTATCAAATGAAAGAACTTTTTTAGCACATTTAAAATATGTAATTATATTTACATAACTAAAAATATGTTAAATGAAAATAAAGTTTAAAAACTCAAACCCGACTACCAAAAAAACAAGATCTAAAAAGCACAAAACAAGAAAATTGTCTCTGCTGAAATTATTATGTCGTATCACCGTGGTCGTATGCCACCTACTGTAGCAAAACAGATTCATTATAATAATAAAATAAAATCAATGTGGCATACGACCACGGCGATACTGCATAATCATTTCAGCAGATACTATTTTCTTGTTTTGTACTTTTTATATCGTGTTTTTTTGGCAGTCGGGTTTTAGTTTTTAAACTTTATTTTTTCTCCAAAACATAAGTAAATGTGGTTTAATGCGATGCGGATATCGATAGGCGTGCGAACTAGCGGCCATATTATTCCAAAAATAAATTCTATAATTTGGTTTTTTTTTTGTACTTGCACTTGCACACGGGCCGAAATCCACATCACAGGAAGACCGCTCTTAAAATGGTATGTAGTGTGTGTGTACTGCAGTGGCACAAATATGACCCTTATTGTTCCAATATGGTTCATATTTGAATGAGAATGTATACTTATTAGTGCACGTGACTGTACTCATTTTCCATACACCGTACCTACATAATTTGTTGGCTTAATAGGCTGTAGCCTATACCCACAAGATATTGGTTGGGTTAGGATAGAACCTTTGAGTATACTCAAAGGATAGAACAGGAGCCACCAAAAAAATCCTAAAATTCTGGGACGAGTTTTAATAGGGCGAGTTTCCCCCTACCCGAGCCGATGTTGCGATTACAACGAACACGATATCAAGGCATCATTTGCTTTAGCACTACCATAGGCGCTGGCCTGCGAGTGCTTCTTCACGCTTCGTTTGAGAGATTCCATATTTTAGTTAGGAAGGAATACTTGCGCCGGAAACGAGTTCTATTTCTTAAAGGTACGCCAGAAATAGGAACTGCCAATTTTTTCAGTCCGAGATGAAATGTTGCGAATCGATATATTTATCGATATCTAAATGACTTTTGCATCTCTAGAAGCGGGTTGTTCTTAGAGCAAACATACGCAATGTTACGTAATGTGTTTCTTACCTTACCCTTGAATATTCATTAACTTCTTTACTAGTCTTGCGAGGGTTTAAACTAGTTTACTCGTTTAATAAGCAGTGTTTTAATCAGCTTGGTAAGAAGCGGGTTTGGCATCGAATTTGCATGATACTCCTTGAGTAGTAGTTGCAAAAATTGTACGGTTGGCATCTTCACGTTTGGTTTGGTTTTCTTTTTCATTTAAGAGCCAATTTATTTTCTCGGAACATTTCGATTTCGCAAAACGTAAGCAGTTCCTTTTATATAATAAGTGGCCGACGAGCAGACGGAACACAAGTCATAGTGAACCTGAAGGGCAAAAATCGCTTGCAGCTTGCATAGTTTTTGTGTGAAATGTCTCCATTTTTGTATCGTGCGTACAAACGATTTTCGTTTGAAAGTGGTAATGAATAAACTAAGTAGAAGATACAATGGTAATGCGCCAGATTCCCCGACTGTACCTACTTACCTTCCTTTATGGACAGTGCGCGCTCTTCGATACGTAACTCGTGGGCGAGTTTGACTGCTGGGATCGGCGACTATTCCGTAATGCAAAGACCCTAAGGTTTTAATTAGGATGCGCGAATTTTATAGCTCATTTAAAAATCATCAGTGCGCAACGACTTTGACTGAACCAGCCTCCCTCAAGTCAGAAGCCACGGTTAACAGATGGCCAAGTGGCAAGTGCACCAATAAAATATACTTGGATACTTTGAAAACTTTTTACGACTCCAGAAATTAACGGTATAAAACGTAGCACTTAATTTTCGCTTAGCAGTTTCTTTGGTACTTTTTCCAGTTATTATTTTCAATTTTAGTTAGACATAACTTGCATTTTGATTATCCGTTTACGAGGGCGACACTGAAAGTTTTTTGTAACTGGCCACTTATAAGACGATGATTAAAAAAATAAGTTTAAATTTTGCAAATGGAACTCTTTGCCAATATTATTGTCTATGCATTTATTTATTTATAAACGGTAGACCAGGATTTACATTTATTATGTATGAATTTAATTCGATTCTCTTTTTTTTCGATTTGGCGGCAAATTGAAAATAATCTTTAACAAGTGAGCGTGAATATAACGCGAGAAAATTTCCGTGCAATGATTTTCTATGACTTTCGATGTAAAATAAGTCAACAAGAAAGTTATGATAGACTTCGATTGGCCTTTCACGATGAAGCTCCATCTCGTGCCACTTTTTACAACTGGTTTAATGAGTTTAAACGTGGTCGCACTAATCTCACCAATGATTTGCGTGAGGGACGGCCATGTACGGCGACTACCGAAGATATCAGTGTTGTGCGACGTATGATAGAGGCCGACAAAAGAGTGACCTATCAGCAGATTCGGACAAGTTTAGGCATTGGTATGAGTCAAGTACACAAAATCATTCATGAACATTTAGGGGCCAGGAGGATTTGTGCCCGGTGGATACCTCATAATTTGACAGAGGCCCAAAAACTACGTCGTGTTGATTGGTGCCGCGAAATGGTTCAAGGATTTAACGGAGGTGACTTAAATGCTGTGTTTGACATACTAACAGGTGACGAAAGCTGGATTTATTGTTATGATCCTGAAACTAAAAGAAAATCTGCTGAATGGTTGTTTTCATTCGAGGAGTTGCCAACTAAAGTGAAGACAGGTCGCATCGTGGGAAAGAAGATGGTCGCCTCGTTCTTCAGAAGAACAGGTCATATCGCAACAGTTTGTTTAGAGGATCGAAAAACAGTTACCGCAGAATGGTACACGAACAACTGTTTGCCACTTGTCTTGGGAAAAAATCGGGAAAAACGACCTCGCAGTAGGATCCTCCTTCACCACGACAAACGCCTCGCCGCACACCGCCAAGCAAACACCCGAGTATTTGGCGACGTCAGACGTAGAATTACTGGGTCAGCCGCCATATAGCCCAAACCTCGGACCCTGTGATTTTTAATTATTTCCAAAAATAAAAGAAAAACTAAAAGGAAAACGTTTCACGGACACCGAAGAAGCAGTGGCTGCGTATCAAAAGGCCGTCGAAGAGACCCCTAAAGAAGAGTGGGCTTTTCTGGCGAGTATCATAAAAGTAACAACTTGCTAAATTGTTCAGTTTTTTATTTTATAAGAACTTTCAGTGTCTTACAGTTACTTACTTTCTCTAAGGCAATTAATTATACCTGGTTTACAGTCGTGAATAGATTAGGTATAGTCTGTATGTACCAAACAAAATTGTTTTATCTGTAACCGACTCCTAAAAAAGTAGGAGGTTCTCAATTGGACATCTATTCATCGTCATCATCATCGTCAGCCCATTTAAGTCCCCACTGCTGGAGCACGGGCCTCCCTCAATTACATGAGGGGTAATTGCCATACTCACCACGCTTGGCAGACGGGTTGGCGAGGGTTTTTATATAAATGCAGAGTTTTCCTTCTCTGGGTGCTAATGATCATGCCAGCAGCTTTACCTTAGTCGCCTTTTACAACACCTCTATCTATTGTTCATTGTTTTTTCATTACAGATTTTGTATTTTTTTATACATGTATAATGGATCATTACCCAATGCTCCACTGAGGCAGTCAATAGTATGTGTTTCGCTACAAGCATATACTTTAATCGACTTTTGAATGCTTCGATGGCGCAGTGGGTAGTGCGTCACACTTTAAAGCGATGGCTGCGCTTAGGGTCGCGGTCGGGCTAGTTTGTACCTGAATTTTTCTGTTAAGAAATTCTCAGTGTCAGCCCACAGTCTCTTAGTTGGCGGTTTTGTACCCCCGTGCCTCGGAAAGCACGTTTCGCCGTTGGTCCTGCGCCCGTTCCCTTTCCGGTCGTGTCACACTGATGTCCCATCGGAATATGAGGGCAAGGGAATAGAGAGTGCACTTGTGTTTACGCACACACCTAAGCAAATATATCCTGCGTAAGTGGCTGATCGTTGAGATTGGCTGTTTTAGCCGAAATCGGTTAAAGGATATTAGTATTATACTTCAATAATCATCAGTCTGATGCCCACTGCTGTATATAGGCCTGTCCCATTATCTGCCACTTTGGTCGATCTTTGCCTTATCGTATCCAACTCCTGCCATTTTACGCAAATCGTATGACCTGAGGGCGTCCTACACTATGCTCTACCTAAACACCACTACTCTTTTATGTCATAGGTGGCAGACAAGCAGACGTATCACCTGATGGTAAGCGATTGCCACCGCCCATGGACACCCGCGACATTAGTGGAGTCACAAGTTTTTAACCCCCACTTCCCCCGGATTGGGCCTCTGGTACCCTCACTCACGCAGCGAAACTGAGAGGCCGTGGTATCACTCCGGTTGTGCCGGGCCATTCATGCGAAGCGTGGCTCTTCCACGGTCAAAAATGCTGTCTGCAATTTATTTACACCAACATTTGTATACCTAGTTTATTAGATTTTTTTTTACAGTAGTCACCCGTCAGGCCGTGTGGTCCCCGGCAGAGTAGAATAGGCCACCCTCACTCTTACCGAGGTGTCGTAAAAGGCGACTAAGGTAAAGCTGCTGGCATGATCATCAGCACCCAGAGAAGGAAAACTCTGCATTTATAACAAAACCCTCGCCAACCCGTCTGCCAAGCGTGGTGAGTATGGCAATTACCCCTCATGTGATTGAGGGAGGCCCGTGCCCCAGCAGTGGGGAGATTAAATGGGCTGATGATGATGATGATGACAGTAGTCACAAGTTCGCTGCCAACCTTCTCCCTACTCACGTCGATTTCTTTGAAGCCGTGGTATCACTCCGGTCGTGCTAGCCCATTCATGTGAAGCGGGGCTCTAACACGGTCAATAGACAGATTTTTGAAACACGTCCACTAGTATTCAAATTTACCACACTATATGCAAAATGATTGAGAAGTGAAACCTAGGTGAGTTAACTCTCCCCCGGCAGATAAAGGAGTTCCTTGTCTCAACTTCATAGCTTGCACTCTAAGTTCGAAACTTTCCTCAAACAAATAAGGCATTTGAATTCCTGGCCCACTCAGAATTGAATACGATTCCGAACTGATGTTTTAAAAAGTAACGTTTTAAAGAAGCCAAGACCGTTTGTGATTCGACTTCGGAATTTTTAAAAAACGAACGGCATTCTGTTTTAGTTTTTTTCTTTTTTGGAGCGAAGTCTTTAAGGAGAGTTTAGAGATGTCCTTTTACATAAATAAAGATATTTGAGACTGACAATTACATATGGACCTGGATTAGGACGACAACAAATGTATGAGTTTCTCTCTGTGCTTGGACGCTATAAGGCGAAAGGACGGAAGAAAAACTATCAGCTCCTGGATACTGTGAATTAAGAGACTTGAACGATGTTAGCTCAGTGAATAAGAACGCCTTCCATGCGGGAATTTGTGGTTTAAATCCAAGATATTTTTTTTTATGTAATAGGTGCAAGACGAGCAGACGGTCAGTCATCAGTGGAGTTATAAATGCGCTACCAACCTCTAAACCCCTCTATCCCCCGGATGGGGCTTCCGGTAGCGTTTCATAAGTGTTTTTTATCTTTATCTTTAGTTGTATTCCTTATTTAGTTAAGTTTTATTTAGTTGTGTTGTCTTTATTTTACTGTACACCAATCACATAATAAAAATATGTTCAGTGTCTGGGTGTAAAATATTCATTTCGGTATCACCAATAGTAATTTTGTTTCTTTATCAGTTGATATCTGTAACACAAGCGCTTTAGCTCTTTAGTACTTGACGGAATCTGGTCAATGTATGAGATGTTGTATGAATCAATTTAAAATTAACGCACTTCTATCAACCCATGAGACGTTTTCACAAAATTATCTCTAACCCTCACTCTAAAATTAATCCTAAATCAATCTTCCATAATCCCATAATTCCTCACGTCAGAATGGCCACATCAAATAAACATGGTGATAATATAAATCCGGGGCTTTTGTAACTCATACGCTAGAGGTAAGCAATTAACAATGGACAATAACAAAAATCATTTTCCTAAATTAAAAATACTATTTCTAGATAAGATTCATAGAAATTTAAGAGAAATAATTTCAGAATTTTTAAACATTGATTTAAAAAATGGTAATCCAAAAAACCAAACGTCAAACAATGACAGTGACAGTTAAGTAATTTAGCCGCCTAAACTTTTTTTTTGGGATTCGGCGGGTAGGGCTAAAACAAGCCGCGTGGGCTGATGCAATTCGAAGGTTTTAAATTAGTGTCTAGTGGTTTTTAGTGTGCAAGTTTGGTGTTTATTTGTGCAGTGAAGTGCCGCAAAGTGATCCTAATAATAAGAATCGTTGGATTGTATCGTTTTTAACACTGCTATTTTGTGTCGAGTGCGTTGTCTCGTGACAACTTGCTTGGACCTAATAGAGTCTTAAAACCTGCGATTGCTTTTAGAGTGATATCCGCTGAATCCGTAGGTCGATAAAACGTAAAACACCGGCGTTTTATTGAGTGACTGTGACTTTGACTGACTTCGACTGTCGACAACCTACTTATTCTCAATAAGTTACTTGACATTGGCGAATTATCTTCGGGTAGAGCCATTGAAAAAAAAATACTTTTTTTACGGTACGGTCAGCATCAAATGTAGCTTAACACATTAGTAATGTCAAAGTAGCATTTTCTACGAACCCCTTAGAAACTGACTATAATAGGCAGAACAGTTACTTTGACATGGTACTAAAGTGTTAAGCTACTTTTGATGCTGATCATACATCCAGCACCAACATCACAATATGTTGAGCCTCAGGACTACGTCACTTCCGCCATATTAATTAATATAAAAAAAATTATTAAAAACACACATTTAATGATAACTAAAAAATATGGATCAACTTTTTTTCTTTCTTTATTCGAAAAGCGTATAAAATGGATATTTTTTTGTCGTATTGTCCATTGAACCAATTCCTCGTCAATTCCTTTGAGAAGGACAAAGTTTTCAGAGTTATACATTTTTTTTACATACATCCCAATACCTCACAATAGATATCGTTGATAAAGTACAATAAGGCTGGACTGATGTCTATGCGATGCCCTCGGGCCTCTGCCCGGAAGATGTTAAGGCTATCGCTCCCAAGGCCATTATACGGTTTATGCAGACCGTGGGCCTCGGAGACGATCTATAAGTGGGAGCGGAGGTCACAATAGATCAAATATGGTCGCAGTGACCACTCGGCAACGAACGCTCCCCAGAACTTCGAATAAAAAAACGCTGGATTCCACCAATCTTAATACGAGACTAATATAGCGCTGCCATTACAAATCTGACGTTATACCATGGAGGTTTATCCACGGATAATGATTGGTTGAATCTGCCCTTAGTATGTTAGTTCTACAATATTAGCGAAAAAAACATTCTGTTCCATACATTATTGCGGGGTGATATTCTGTTCTGTATTTAACAGGGTTTTTTTTTTTAAGGAATAGGTAGGCAGAAGAACCTGCGTGATCGTATCAGAAATGATGAGATCCGCAGGAGAACTAAGGTTACAGACATAGCCCAAAGGATTGCATGCCTCAAGTGGCAATGGGCAGGGCACATAGCGAGGAGAACAGACGGCCGTTGGGGCGGAAAGGTCCTCGAGTGGAGGCCACGTACAGGAAGTCGCAGCCGTGGCAGGCCCCCCACAAGGTGGACCGACGATCTGGTGAAGATCGCGGGAATCCATTGGATGCGGGCGGCACAGGAGCGATCTGTGTGGAGAACATTGGGGGAGGCCTATGTCCAGCAGTGGACCGTCTATTGGCTGAAATGATGAGGCAGAAGAACAGACTGGATCACCTGATGGTAAGCAATTGCCGCCGCCCATGGACACCCGCGACACCAGTGGATATAGTTATATATGGTTTATAGTTGTTCTAACGCTTAACGTTATTCCATCCCCATCTTTTCGATGGATGGCGGTCTAATACTGTGCGTTTTTCGCGGAACTTTCTACCATGTACCTCAGTTCTGTGGAACAGTTTACCTACGGGAGTATTTCCCGACGGCTACGACTTAGAGACTTTCAAAAGAAGAGCGTACTCCATTTTAAAAAGGCCGGCAACGCATTAGCGATCTCTTTGATTTCGCGGATGTTAATAGGCGGCGATGATTGCTTTCCATCAGGTGACTCGCTGGCTCGTCTGTCGCCTCTCGACAGACGAGCCAGCGAGTCTAAAAAATCTTTTGGTGTTGCGGTTATTCATGAGCGGCGGCAATCACATACCATCAGGTGAACCATCTGCTTGTCTGCCACCCATTACACAAAAAAAATGCTAAATGACTTTATTCATGATACCTTTTTTGAGGTTTTCGGGATGAAAACTATAAAAATAACAATGTGTAATATTATGAAGGTTAGTAAGGTTGGCTGGTAAAGATCGCTCACAGCGATAAGACCACCTTAATTGTACGTTGTATAACTGTACCTAGCTTTTAAGTTTTGTATGTTGTGCAATAAAGATAATCTATCTATTATGGTTGGTTTTTCAGGCACAAAAGCACCAACTTCCAAACTCTCTCTCTAAAATATCACTAAGAATCACAGGAAAACTTGGTAAGAACTTGTACCCAGGAGCCCAATTCTCGGGCTCGTGACATTTATTTTCATACGACATATATCACTAAAACATAGTTTTTTTGTACGGTTTTCGGGTGATATCCGCCATGTTCTCAAAATACGAGAACTACATGGACAGTATTACCTCTACTAGCCACTGCGATCAGGCAATAACCCTGCATACAATGGCGGCAAAATGTTAATTACCAAGTCACGTATTGAACTAATGCAGCACACGCTCTTTGCCTGTGACAGATGTGATTAATTCAACCGGCAATGCGTCGAACGGGTTCGCTGGTGTCACATTACTGACGTTTATCACACTACTATAGTGCGACAACGATCAGAAGGCACTTCAGTGACATTGACAGGAGGGTGTGATATAACGCTTTTTCTATGCGATAATGTCAAACCAGGAGCCCAATCCTCATGCTCGTGATATTTTTGAAACATGGCGGATGTCACATTAATCCATACAAAACAAAACCGGCCAAGTGCGAATCAGACTCGCCCATAAAGGGTTCAGCAAGTAAGATATGGAAGGTAAATTGCGGTTTACGGTTTATAACGTATTAAAAAAAAACTACTCACTATATCTAGTTCAAACCAATTTTCGTTGTTAGTTTTCATGATTATGTTACTTCATATATTTAGTTTTATAATTCATTTATTATAGAAGATATAGGGGGAGGGGAGACACAATTTAACACTTCGGGAGCGTCTCTTGCGCAAAGTATTGTGTTTAGAAAATAATGATGTTAAAAACCTCAATAACATTTTTAAAGACCTATTCATACCCCGCACGTATAGGTTTGATGAAAAAATTATGTTTGAGTTTCAACTAAAAACGATGTTTTAGTGGTACATTGTGTGGGACAGTTTTTCAGAAAAAATATTTTTTTTTACAAAGTCCATTTTGTACAACGACGAATAAACAGACAGACACTGTTCTACCGTGAGAAAGTCACGCTTCGGCATGAATGGGCTGGCTCGACCGGAGTGATACCACGGCCTCACAGAAAACCGGCGTGAAGCTGCACTATGCTGTCTTTCGCTGCGTGGGTGAGGGTACTGGTGGCCCAATCCGGGAGAAAGTGGCGTTTAAAGATTGGCAGTGCACTTGTGACTCCACTGGTTTCGCGGGTGTTCATGGGTGGCTACTATCAGGTGATCCGTTGCCCGTCTGCTACCTGTAACATAAAAAAAGACAGACAACCGCACCTTCAGACAGACGCAAGAATCGCGAGTTCGATTCCCACACCAACACAAATGTTTATTAATGAAACAGATAATTTGTGTTGGGTCCAGGTGTTTTTTGTACGGTCTACTGCAAAGAATTGTAAACAATTTAGTACCTTGTCATAATAGCTAGGTACCATCTGACTTCTACTTTCCTACACGGTTAAATACAGACCGCATTATTGTGACTAGGTACTACAGTGTATCATCTCTGTGCATCATTGTTCCTGGTTTCCATAGTACAAGGGAAAACCTTAGATCGAGACCAGAACACTCATACTGTATGTTTGTTGTCTCAGTTTATATCTACGAGTTGACTGCCTCGGTGGCGTAGTGGTTAGTTGGTCGGACTATAATGCGATGGCTGCCCATGCCAGTTGTTCCCGACGAGTGATTTCCTTATTAAACGAGTTCTTTCCGAGAGTTATGTTTTGTCCCAGGTATACGTATTCGTTCACCTTCTCAAGTTCGTGGCCATCTAATGGGGGTTGGAAAAGGAAAAAGTATCTACGGATGTCATAACCTTGGTTTTGTCCATATTCATTTTCAGACGCTATAAGGCGAGGATTCATCATCATCACCAGCAACCCACACTCGTCCACTGCTGGACGTAGGTCTCCCCTAATGCACGCCACTGCTCCCGATTTTCGGCCACTCTCATCCAGGCCAAACCAGCCAGCCTTCGAATGTCATCATCCCATCTTGTCGCAGGGCGTCCTACACTACGCTTACCGAGTCGCGGTCTCCACTCAAGGAATTGCCGGTTCCAACGGCTGTCAGTTCTGCGGCGAATAAGGCGAGGATTAGGGCGACAACAATTGTATGGGTTTCTATGCTTGAACGCTATAAGGTGAAAGGCCGGAAGCAAAACTATGAGCTCCTGGATACTGTCCATTCGACATGTTAGATCAAACAAAAAAAAACAGCTGATCCATACAAAATTTATTGTTTTAATTTATTCATCATTTCATTTTTCAATGTGCGATATTAAAATTCAAAATAGGATACCAAACAATTATGTAAAGATATAGTACCTAAATATAATTCAGAATAGATAGATAACTTAAATCCATACTGCAAATATAATAAATTTGACTTATTGAATGTGATAATTAGCTTAAGTAAGTAATTAAATATGCAGCGTCATCTACATACTTTAAATATATATCTTTTGCAGTGCCTTACACGGCCCCCAATCTAGTTCTTACAACACAAAACCTGTACCTATGTAACATTGTGGAGCAAATAAAGTATTGAGTATTGAAAATTGAACTTGCACCCGGCGATTATGTATGGAAGACTGCCTCGGGGCCCAATGGTTAGTGGGTCGCACTTTAAAGCGATGGCTGCGCAATAGGTCCCGGGTTTGATCCCCGGGTCAGGCCAAAACTTTGTACCTAAGTTTACGGTAAAAAATCTTAGTGTCAGCCAGGAGACTGGAAGTAGGCGGTCTTGTAGCCCCGTGCCTCGCCGTTGGGCTTGCGCTGAATCCCTCTCCAGTCGTGTCACCCTGGTGTCCCATCGGAATATGTGGGTAAGGGAATAGAGAGTGCACTTGTGTTTGTGCACACACTTGAGCACTATAATATATCCTGCGTTCGTGGCTGATGGTTGAGATTGGCCGCCGTGGTCGTATTCGGTTGAAGGATATTAATTTTTATTAAATACGAGTTAATAATCTTTACGGAAGGAGGTAAGGCAGCCCACGACGCCTCCCCATTTAAGGGCGATGAGGGAAAACCGCTGGGGTTTAGTCGATATGCCTCTGGCCGGCTTCTCGTTAGGAGAAGCCCCCGCCAGAGGAGAGCCCGACATAACCCTCCTGCTACCCAGCAGGAGGGTATGCATAAGGCGCCGCCACTAGTCGGCCATTGCACTACGGGCCGGCGGCATTCCCCGGCGAGAAGAAAAAAAAGGGGTGCGATCCTTTCCTTAACTGTAATTATTTTTTTCAAAACGTAAACGGAAAGGAGCGAACCCGCATTTCCATTTTAACAATGACTTATCCTAAACGTCACAGTCAAATGTCACTTTGAAGTAGGTACCATTAGATATCTCTTTCGATAATGAGTTCCATTCATACCACAATACAATATCACCCGGTTTATAAAGTCCCATTCAAGACGTACGTGCTTTCAGGGGTCCCTTAGGGTAAAATGAACTGCTCTTTAACAATTCATTATAATGCCATTCAGATATTCCTATTGTGAAGGGACCATTATGTTCTCATTTACCTAAGATCGCAGTACTATTGAACTAATGGAGTTCTGGCCAGATCTTACCCTCTTACAAATATTTGGATAAAGGTAATTTTGAGACCGGAGAGTCTAAAAGTCTAAAGTTTTAGGAGAGCCACGCTTCGGCATGAATCGGCTCTCTCGGCCGGAGTGTTACCAGGGCCTCACAGAAAACCGGCGTGAATCAGCACTGTGCTATGTTTCGCTGCGCTTGTGACTCCACTGGTGTTGCGGGTGTATATGGGCGGCGGCAATCGCTTACCATCAAGTGATCTGTCTAATCATCTGCCACCTATGTCTTAAAAAGAAATAGAATTCTACACGCATATTTCTATCAATTGCTCAGCGGTAGTAGAAATCATCACGAGGAAACATGCAAAATAAAGGTCAATATTTTTTCTTAAGTAGCCAACTAAGTTAATCAACGACTCTGAGTGTGGCAGTTAGCGTGTAATCACACGCTCACTGCCACACTCAGAGTAGTATCAAATACGACCATACGACCACGGCGATACGGCATATACATTTCAGCAGAGACAATTTTCTTGTTTTGTACTTTTTAGATCGTGTTTTTTGGTAGACGGGTTTTAGTTTTTAAACTTTATTACATAATATTTAGTTATTTAAATATAATTACATATTTGAAATGCGCAAAAAAAGCTCTTTCATTTGATACCCCACACGGTACCGTCAAGCAAATTTTTTTTTAAAATTCTGCGCGCTGTAATAAATTTACCGTGACGTCATGTTGCCTATAACCAGAAGACCACCAAGACGCTTCTAACGACACCTCATTTGTTCAAATATGATAACTAGTTTAGAAGTTACGTGGAAACAGATGAACATACATACATACATACATACATACATACATACATACATACATACATACATACATACATACATACATACAAAAACAACTTCTTTCTAATGCAAAAAATATAAATTCAATAACTTTACCTAAAATACGCGTGTAACTAGTATGACAACTTTTTAGTAACAAATTAACCCTTTACTTGTCCGAGTACTTTACCAGGCCCCAAAATTAGAAAGTACCTACCAAGTCCAGTATAACATTAAAGTAATTACTCAAGCAGCCTGATGATTAATTCGGTCATGGTTGAAGCCAGAAATATCCGTCTGTTTGCATGCTCTTTCTAAACAATCAATCAATTAATCGTTAGCCCGTTTAAGTCCCGACGAGCACGGGCCTCCCTCAATCACATGAGGGGTAATTGCCATACTCACCACGCTTGGCAGACGGGTTGGCGAGGGTTTTGATATAAATGCAGAGTTTTCCTTCTCTGGGTGCTGATGATCATGCCAGCAGCTTTACCTTAGTCGCCTTTTACGACACCTCGGTACAAACAATGTTCAGAAAATTATAAAAGGAATTTATATAATGTCGGAAGATTTTTGATAGATAGGTATTATTCTTTTTACGACCTGAATGTGATTTTAGGTATTATTTTTTTCTATATTGATTTTTTAAAATAGTGACAGTATATAGGCTCTCCTCAGCCTGATGGTAAGCAAGAGAAGAGCCCACGTTGCAATGCAACGAAAGCGATGCCAGGCATCACCTCCGTTGGGACTGCCATACTGGCCCGCGAGATGCGCACGCTTCATTTGAAGGAATCCATATTGTAGGAAGGAGAAAATACATGCGACAACGAATTTACTAACAGAGTTGCCGCAGGAAAACTAAGCGGGCTGGTCGTATACTCGTATATAAGTCGGCGTCGACTACCGGCGCTGACATCTGCCCATTGCACATCGGGCAGGCGGCATTTTCCTCCAGGTGACCGAGAAAAAAAAAGATCACAGACGGCTATGTCTGTGATCTTTTTTTTTCACAGAGCATAAATTCGTGGACACAGCCCAAATATTCTGTGGGCTCTGGCAAGGCTCAGTGTCAATGGGTCGGGCACATTACGAGGAGAACAGACGGAAATTGAGGCAGAAAGGTTGTGCTGAATTGAGGCCTTGTGAATGTAGGAAACTCTACCCAAAACCACTGAGGCACAAAATTAAATAGACATACAGACCTCCGGCTACCTACATCACGTGCTTCAGACTAAGCACAAAAAATGTGCGCGTGCCTCCAATGATTTTAAAGTAGTTCGGGATGAGACGGATAAACTACTGTTACACATGCTCATATTTGGCATGCTTAAAAAACATGCCAAATATGAGCATACTTAATGAACTGTCCACGTTGCTATCAATAAACAAATCTGTTTCCATTGTTTTTTTATGCCTTAGGGCCTCCGGTACCGTCACTCACGCAGCCAAACACAGCACAGTGCTGCTTCACGCCGGTTTTCTGTGAGGCCGTGGTATCACTCCGGTCGAGCCGGCCCATTCATGCCGAAGCTTGGCTCTCCCCTACACTCCCCCTTCCACCCGCACTGCAGGTGGCATTATCAAAAATCGCCCGGCTTGCGATTTTTGAGCATGCTCAATATTTGCATGCTTATTAGTAACACGTCCGTCCACACATGCTACTACGTAGCACTTGCTCAAAAGTAGCATGCTTTAAGCATGTATAACAGCACCTTTACAGATTATTCGGAACATATGCGGGTGGGATACGAAACGATATAGGTACTACCTAGGGTGTAGTTCAACGAACTGTTCGATATCGATGTCCGTTAGAACCGATATTATAGGCCTATTATTTGTGTGTACCTCATGAGTCCATTTCAGTGCCATAGCTTTCGGATATAGATTAAAATATACTGAGTCGAATTGAGAACCTTCTCCTTTTTTTTGAAATCGGTTAAAAAGAGACAAAATGCTTCCAATAAAAATATTTCGATACACGTAAGTACATACAGGGTGTATCTGTGAACATTTACATCCCTTTAACCACGAGTTGTATCACTCATTATGAACAACATTTGTTCAATGACTTTTGGAAATTCGCATAAAAAATATTCAACATTTCATACAAAGTCGGTCACGTGACTTGGAGTCGAAAAAAAATTCGACGAATTTCGAAAAGTCGTAGAACAAATGTTGCTCAGAATGGTTGGTAGATCCCGTGGTTAAAGGGATGTAAATGTCCAGAGATACACCCTGTAATTATCATTATGGACTCTTTAATATCGCCTACCAAATATTGTATTGTACATTGGAACTCGTATTTTTCCGTTCATTAAAATGGATGGATTCGTAGAAAAACAATCAAAATGTCTATCTATTCCGGCATCGATTGCCCACTTATCAGGAATTGGATAGAGTAGGGATGGGCAGAATATAAAGTATCGATACTTTCATTTGTTACACATAGTTATTTATTAATAATAGGACAACCACCAAATCATTACATTAAAAAAAAAACATTTAAAAAAATGATATTATAATCATATTTATATATCATATTTTTTAAATTTATTAAAAATATTTTATATTATTTTTTCTGGTATTCATTGTACTGTCGTTGTAGTCTGTTCATTATTGAGTGGTGTTATAATTAAAAATATCTTTTTTTATTTTTATGTGTTAGGCGGTAGACGAGCAAACGGATTGCCTGATGGTAAGCGATTGCCGCCGCCCATCGACACCCGCGACATCTGAGAAACTCCCGGATTGGGCCTCCGGTACTCACGCAGCGAAATACAGCACAGTGCTGCTTCACGCCGGTTCTCTGTGAGGCCGTGGTATTTATTATTCCAGCTAGCTGGAGCTTTTTAATGATCTTTGATCGACAATGTCCCCGTCACACAATAGGTGTTTTATGGTTTCAATAATATAGGTACATTTAAAGAAGTGTACCTACTGTAGCGAATACAGAAAAAGCAAAGGCTTGCTCTGTATTCGCTGTTCGGTGGTATATTCAGGTTCTAAAGATTCTTCTATAATTCCTTTGTTAATCCTCCTAAATCAGTTTTTTAACTATTGCCTCCAAATAGATGTTTTTTTTTACACTTGGTAAATAAAATTGTATATTTAAATTACAGATTTTCTTCTAAGAACGAGTAAAAAATAATTTTATTCTAGATAAACGTAGACTAATGGCGTGAAACTTAGTTTTTTAAAAAAATTACGATATAATAAATTTGTTTTCTTTATAAAGCTTATCGACTGTCACACAGTTTTTTATACTCAAAATTAGAAAAAATATTTGCATAGGCTTGTACCTACAACTAACAAATTACACTTACAAATAGTCATAGGTACATTAAAATCTTTTTTGAAACTTTTTTGAATCTGAAATTTTTGACTGATCTTTTTTAAAACTATTCAAATATTATTTATATTATATTCTATGGGTTTCATATTATATGGATTATAAACTATGGGTATAAAGGTAATTTGATTATAAAACTAGTCGTCCTAATAATGAATGTATTTTGCAATAAATCATGTTTAATGAACATTTGGTTTTCTCGATAAATAGACACTTCAAAATATTTCCATCTCTATACCAGCGTTGAAATACTGGGACTAATTGAAAAGGGCCGACGGGCTAAATTTTTATTCATCAAGAGTCAATAAAGTCCTTCAGACGATATTTTGGGCACGGATATCTCAACTATTAGTCAGGTATTTTTTTATAAGATAGGTGGCCGACGAGCAGACGAATCACCTGATGGTTCTTTTATCCGATCTTCAGTTTCATGGGATGAAATACCCCCTGATTAGTTTTGTGCTATTTTTATAACACGCTGTATATTTTGAAGTCCAACTGGTCCACATTTTTGTGACGAAAATCGATGTAATTTTAGGGGTTTTTAGTTTCCAAATAAATAATTTTCTTCTTTCTTTCTTTCCACTTTTACACCATTAACATACCAGAATACCAGCGCTGCTGCTGCATCGCTGATAATACCGTAGCAACAAATGCTGAGGTTGGGACCTGATGGGCCACACACTTCACTTATTCCTTACAAAATGTATTTTTTTTATTATTTGATAGAAATGAGGTGAGCCCTGCGTCTCATAGCCACTGCGACCAGTAGATGATCTATTGTGGCAGCCCCGTAACCTATTACAGCACCTCATGTAGCTCCAGTTCTAGGATAAACCCGAGAATGGAGCTGATGGGGGAGCTCTTGATCTCGTCAGCTGAGATCATGTGTACTCCCAGGTGCCGGCTTCTGCAGCGGTGCAGCGCTATGCACTCGCCGAGGACGTGGATAATCGTTTCCTCGTCCTCGCGACAGATCCTGCAGATTTTGGTATCTGAAAGGCCCATGTTGTGCAGGTGCTTGTTGTACAAAATGTATATCCACCATTAAATGTTTTCGCTGTTGTACGAGTATAGCAAATACCTATTCTCTGCATCTATTCATATGTTATGTCATTCTGTATTATTGTATATTGTTTGTGGCCAATAAATGTGTTTTCTTTCTTTCTTTCTAACATCATGTTTCGGGGAAACCAGCCTGGCACTGTAATTGATGAAAACGACGTTTTGAAATACGTCAGCTAATTGAAAACGGCCTGGAAGCGAGATAATTCTTCGTTGTGTCTCCTCCGGGAGCCTGTTGTTTCGTTTAAACAACGATATATGCACGCTGGGGACAGACTGTGATAAAAACGCTCGTCGTGGGGTTCTGTGGGGAGAAAAGTAAAACTGGCAGATTTTTCGGATAAATAAAGTAAATTAAAGTGTCACCCTATAAAGTGTCCCACTGCAAGGCAAAGGTCTCCATCATAGAAACCTAATTATCACTACTGTGATGGCATTAGGCTTAATCACCACGCTTGCCTAAAGCAGATTGGTGATTACCCTAGGGTATCACCCTAGCCTACCTACCCTCGGGTATTCATTATTTTTCGAACACAGCTAGCTAGATTAACAAATTATTTTGATATTTTTTTCGTTAATCTGTTAATCGGGACACTTAGATAGATTCTTGGTCTATGAATGGTCTGATGGCGTATTTCATAGTAAGCTTAACTTACGCTCCGAGCTCGTGGGTTAGATTCCCACTATAGCCAAGCAGCCGTATAATGAACACTCATGCTTGTTGAGCGTCTGGGTGTTTTATTTTTTTTTTGTCCTTTTTTATGTGACAGGTGGCAGATAAGCAGACGGATCACCTGATGGTAAGCAATTGCCGCAATTGGAGGCACAAATTCGCTGCCAACCTTTAAACCGTTCCCCCGGATTGGGCCTCCGGTACCCTCACACACGCAGCGAAACACAGCACAGTTCTGCTTTGCGCCGGTTTTATGTGAGGCCGTGGTATAACTCCGGTCGAGCCGGCCCATTCATGCCAAAGCGTGGCACTTCTACGATTTTATGTCTATTTAAGTTATTATGGTGGCATTAAGACGACATGCGTGCCCAATTACCTCACCAGCATAGATGCCAAAGACTGCTATATAAAACGAAAAAAAAGAGAGCCCCGGGATCCGAACTGACAGTTTGGTCGCAATCGAGAAAACACTCAACAAATGCTGATGATTTGTGTAACCATTGTTGATATTGTATTTTTTTTTATTATGGCTCTACCCGAAGATAATTCGCCAATGTCAAGTAACTTATTGAGAACAAGTAGGTAGTTAACAGTCGAAGTCAGTTAAAGTCACAGTCACTCAATAAAACGCCAGTGTTTTACGTTTTATCGACCTACGGATTTAGCGGATATCACTCTAAAAGCAATCGCAGGTTTTAAAACTCTATTTGGTCCAAGCCAGTTCTCAAAAGGCAACTCACTCGACACACAATAGCAGTGTTAAAAACGCAACAATCCAACGATTCTTATTATTAGGATCACTTGCGGCACTTCACTGCACAAATAAACACTAAATTTCAACACTAAAAACCTAATTTATAACCTTTGAATTGCATCAGCCCATGCGGCTTGTTTTAGCCCTACCCGCCGAATCGATTTTGTAAGTAAGTAAGTACAATATTTATTTTGAACCCGTTTAAGTGCTTCAGCTACTCTTTTTTGACAGATCGTGGTGCGTTTGTTTCTTTTTTCAGTGACTACAACTCCAAAGTTTTGAAGCTAAAATGAATAGACTGCTTCTGCATAAACTTCCACTTGACAGTGAGTGAGGAAACCAGAGACCCAAAAAAGGGGTTTAATGGTAGGCAGCGTACTATTGATCCCTCTGTGCTTATCTGACCATAGACGGCAACAATCGCATACCATTGAAATAAAAAATATGCCCTTAATTTTATCGTAGATTTCTTCTCAGATCTAAAGTTCAGTGAGATCCCAACAAAAGTTTATTAACAAAAAAAGGTACTTGGTTATTTACTTAATTTGCTGGCTTTATTTAAACAGAGTATTGACCTCCGAAACAAAAAAAATTACAACTCTGCATTTATATCAAAACCCTCGCCAACCCGTCTGCCAAGCGTGGTGAGTATGGCAATTACCCCTCATGTGATTGAGGGAGGCCCGTGCCCCAGCAGTGGGGACTTAAATGGGCTGATGATGATGATGATGACAACATTGTGTACTCACATATGTTACACATCGTTTCGGCTGCTAAATAAATATCGTGTTAAGTCTTGATTAATTATAGTTATAATGCAACGCGTAAATTTAAAAAACTATTCGACAATCATATTGGCGATTTGCCATTTCGATACAGCAGATCTTAAGAGTTCTGATCTTGTACCATTGGCGTATTCTTCTTCTTCCCACACTTGCTTCATTCTGTTTTGTGTTGCATTAGATTTTATGACTTCGTATGAGGATAATAAACCATTGTATAAAAAGTTGCGATTAAAAAGAGTACCTGGCGAGTTTCTTGCCGGATCTTCTCGACCAGAAACAACTTTCCGAGCCGGAGCTAGAATCGCATTATGTTTATTTACTTTTTTTGTATTACATGTTAATTATTACATAAGTACTTATAAATAGTCTTAAATCATTCAAATGTACGACGATTTGTAAGTGCTATGTACAAGCCTATGCAAATAAAGAATTATTTGACTTAGACTTTAACTTCTCATGCCCTGTGTTTCCTAGCTGATCAACTGTAATAGCGCCAGCTGTTAACTTCCAGCGAAACCTAGTTAAAAAATAAAAATTTAAAAGGTACGGGACCTTAACATTTTCCTATTCTAACTTGACGTTCCTTTTTCCATGTCAGAACAGCTCGCCGTAACGTTGTTGCTACTTTTGATTCGAGGCTCACTGGCGGCCCCTGTTGCTGTTTTCTTTGCCCGTTTAAAGGCGTGTTAATTTGGGATAGTGGGCTTTACATTGCTGCTTCTTTCCGTTTTTTTTTTGTTGTGCTGACTAAAGTTGAGTTGTTGATACGAGTGTCATTTGTTTCGTTTGGAGCGGTTTCATTTTTAAATTCCTTCAAATAAATCCTCTAGCTACATCTAACGATTACTCCAAGAAGAGATTTTTCTTTCTATGGATTATACAAAATTTAATTTAATTATTTTGTGGTAGGTGACAGACCATGGTAAGCGATTGCCGCCGCCCAGTATAGTCAAGTGCGCTGCCAACTCTTAGGCTAGATTTCGATTGACTCGGAGCTGGGAGAAGCAATTGACCAATCACTACACTACTCTTGACAGGGGGACCAGACCAACTGAATCATCAAGAGATTGAGTGTAACTGACGAGCGATTACAAAATTATGCCCCCTTCGCTCAACTCCATTCCGCTCCGCTCCAATTCACTACTCCGCTCTGGTCCACTTCACTGTGAAAATATTCACTTTTCGCCGCTCTTCTCCGGCCAGCTTCGTGTCAGTGGAATCGCACTTAAACTGAAACCAAAGGTTTCCATCAGCCTGCACGCATTTTGACAATAGTATAACAATCACGCTGACAAGTGACCAATAAAAAATCCTAGAAAACGCTGTCTCTATCCGAGTAGAGTATGTGGGTAGGTTAATTTATGAAAATTACTGCCATTTTTTTATGACATAGGCGGCAGACGAGCAGACGGATCACCTAATGGTAAGCGATTGCCGTCGCCCATGGACACACACAGCACCAGTGGAGTCACAAGTGCGCTGCCAGCCTTTAAACTCCCCTTTCCCCCCATATTCCCCATTTCATCGTCGTCATCGTCAGCCCATTTAAGTCCCCACTGCTGGGGCACGGGCCTCTTTCAATCACATTAGGGGTAATTGCCATACTCACCACGCTTGGCAGACGGGTTGGAGAGGGTTTTGATATAAATGCAGAGTTTTCCTTCTCTGGGTGCTGATGATCATGCCAGCAGCTTTACCTTAGTCGCCTTTTACGACACCTCGGTAAGAGTGAGGGTGGCCTATTCTACTCAGCCGGGGACCACACAGCGTATTCCCCATTTGCCATGAGATTATTTAAGCAGTCTAGACATAGGTATTTAAATAAACGATGAATCAAATGATAAATTAGTAAACGGCTTGATCGAAATGTATTATGATAGGTCACTCGATGCCGTTGTTTTAGTCCCAGCTAATTTCGGCTACCACGACCATTAATTGTAACGATTAAGCCAACTATTATAAATTGTATGAATGGTCCTTTTGGGCTAAACAGTGATGGTAGATACTTACTATGCTAATTTTTTATAAAGTGTTTAACTGCAGGAGTATTTCCCAAAGGCGTAGCCACTTAGAAAACTTCAAGAGAAGAGCTAACTCTTCTTTCATAATCATAATCATCATTTATTTGTTAAGACACGTGTACATTAAAACAGATGTTGAATAAAAGGCCGGCAATGCATTCGCGATCTCTCTGATTCCGCATATGTTCATAGTTGATTACTTACCATCAGGTGACCCGCTTGCTCGTTTGTCGTCTCTAGCATAAAAGCAAATATTTTTGTTCATTTGAACCAGTCTCTACAATGTAAAAACAAATGACTACCATCTATGACGTCACATCCTTGGAATGAGCGTCATATAACACAATAATGTGACAACGGCCGTTCTCCACATAAACGGCGAGCTAAATGGCTCTTGAACAGACCAGGAGCACTTCATTGTCCCATTCGCACATTCCTTCTCGCTCTTAACCTCTAAACGACCATAAAAGTAAAATGAATTCTCTTTGGTAGGATTGTGGCTGGAATGGTGAGCAGGATCAAATGGGAATTTATTAAATGCATGTATGTTACAGATTTTTACCCGGAATAAAAAAAAAGAAGGCTATGAATTTGGCAGAAAAAATAGGATTCTGATAATGACAACTTCTAAAACAAAGTAGTTTTGGCTGTCTGTCCCCATGTATGCAACGGATTTTGATGCGGAGTAATTCAAGAGGAAGGTATAATTTTGCACATTGAGAAGCCGAGGCGAACATACATGTATAAAGTATTTACATGCTACATAAGTACTAATTGGTAAAACATGTAAAACGCCAAAAAAATGCTAACGTTTTTACACAAATAAATAATTGAATTGACAAAGATTTGTTCATGTTCAACATGACGAAAGTGTGATACTTTTCAATTCCATTTTTACGATATCTAGATTGTACCCATTCCATCGGTCGTTATGTTCGGGAAGTTTACTGGTCAGACCGTAAAACTGGGCATAAACTGCGCAATGGAAGCCGTTCAAATTAACTGGACTAACAGAACGGTAGGTCATGGAAAACATATCAAATACTGTACAATATTCACTCCGATACTACTTTTTCACAGAGAGCAATGGAAAGGGCTATACTAGAGTCTAAGAGTCTCCTTGCGTGATCGTATCAGGAATTATGAGATCTGCAGGAGAACCAAGGTCAGAGACATAGCCCAAAGCATTTGCATGCCTCAAGTGGCAATGGGCAGGGCACATTGCGAGGAGATCAGACGGCCGATGGGGCATGAAAGGTCCTCGAGTGCAAGCTGCGTATAGGAGGAGGTCGAGCCGTGGCAGGCCCCCCACAAGGTGGACATGACGATCTGGTGAAGGTCGCGGGAATCCCTTGGATGCGAGCAGGCACAGGACCGATCTGTGTGGAGATCATTGGGGGACCTATGTTCAGCAGTGGACATTTACTGGCTGAAATGTTGGTGATGATGACTATTTTTTTATTTTTAACTTCAGCTGTTGGAAAGCGAGAGATGAGCTTTCAGGTGAAGTATCACCTATATTGACACAACATGACAGTTGAAACAAGAGAATAGAATAAAATATAATTTTATTTGCAAGAATGAGGTACATAGAGGTCCTGAGTTCGATCCCCGGGTCGGGCAAAACATTTGTACCTAAGTTTTTGGTAAGAAATTCTTAGTGGCAAGCCCGGAGTCTGGAATTTGGCGGTCTTGTATCCCCGTGCCTCGGAAAGCACTATAAGCTGTTGGTCCTGCGCTCGATCCCTCTCCGGTCGTAGTCACAGTAGTCCTCATCATCATCATCATTTCAGCCAATAGACGTCCACTGCTGGACATAGGCCTCCCCCAATGTTCTCCACACAGATCGGTCCTGTGCCGCCCGCATCCAATGGATTCCCGCGATCTTCACCAGATCGTCGGTCCACCCTGCCACGGCTGCGACTTCCTGTACGTGGCCTCCACTCGAGGACCTTTCCGCCCAAACGGCCGTCTGTTCTCCTCGCTATGTGCCCTGCCCATTGCCACTTGAGGCTTGCAATTCTTAGGGCTATGTCTGTGACTGTATAATTTCTGATACGATCACGCAGGGAGACTCCGAGCATAGCCCTCTCCATTGCTCTCTGGGTGACTTTGAGCCTCCTTAATCGGCACATTAGTAAGCGGCCACGTTTCGGTTCCGTATGTCATCACTGGCAACACACACGCATTGAACACATCACAGTAGTATCCCATCGGAATGTGAAGGCAAAAGGCACTTATATTTGCGTATACACTTGAGCACTATAATATATCCTGCGTACGTGGCTGATCGTTGAGATTGGCCGCCGTAGGCCGTAGTGGGTTGGAGAATATTATTTAATATTAAAATGAAATAACTGCTGCCTGTCCTTTGCAACTCTTTAGACAGGGGAACACAACTGGGACGTGAAGCAGTGCATGCGATGTGATTCGCTGCGTGAATGAGGATACCGGAGGCCCAATCCAGGGGAAGGGGGGTTAAAAGGTAAGCAGTGCACTTGTGACACCACTGGTGTTGCAGGTGTCCATGGGCGGGGGTAATCGCTTACCATCAGGTGATCCGTCTGCCACGTATATCATAAAAAAAAAGGAAATCTGTCCACGCGTGAGGCAATTGGACTGTATATAATCTGGCTATGGAATGCTATAAGATGCTAATATCAGCAAACCAATGGTACATTCACAGGTTCATCAGACACTGACTAAGACAATACAATAATCCAAACAATAATATATATATGAATAATATCCCACCTCCGCTACGACAATTTAAATCTAAATACACTTTCAAGAAACATATGAAAATTGCTCTTCTAGATAAACAACGCTTAGGTATCCCACGGGGTCAATCGGTAGCGGATTTTGCCGTGTAGAAACATATAAGCATGCAAAACTTACACTTGCACGCATACTCATGTTGGGTATACCAAAGTATTTTGATGCACTTATCGATTACTTCCCTTTCCGATTGCTATCATCATACATTCATCTGATATTATATTTCACTCACACATTACAATAAAACAGTTCTACACGGTCCCTATATTTTATATAGATTTTCTAAACGTAGATAAAATTAGATTAGATTTAGACTGTATTTTGGGGTAGTGGCAGAATACCAGTGTTTTGTCTGCTCGGGTAAAGCTATACACTGAGCCACGGCCTTTTTGAACTGCTGCAGCGCACATACGGATCGCAACAGGTGAACAGCTTATTGTTGTTTGTATTTTTTTGTTAATTTAATGCCTAATTTTAATGTAATGTTCCTGTGTTCTTGCATGTGTGTCATTTGTTTTATTTTAATGTGTGTATATGCAGCAGTACAAATAAACGTTTTATCTATCTATCTATCTATATCAAAACCAGTTAAAAAGTAATATAAAGGAAATATAACGTGGATACGGAACATCAATAACTTCTTGGATTCTGATTATATTCAAGTATAACAACTTTTTTTGGGGGCAATATTTCACTTTTTTTTATTTTATCATGTGAAAGTGTTCATTTTTGCATTACATTTGAGCACTAATTGAGTAATTGAGAACGAAGTTGATTTTTTTCATGTAATAGGTGGCTAACGAGGTCACCTGATGGTAAGCGAATGCCGCCGCCCATAGACAACCGCGACACCAGTGGAGTCACAAGTGCTGCCACTGCCAACCTTTAGACCCCCCTTTCCCCCCGAATTGGCAGCATAGTGCTACTTCGCGCCAGTTTTCTGTGAGGCCTTCGTCTCACTCCGGTCGAGCCGGCCCGTTAATACCGAAGCGTGTCTCTCCCACGGTTAAGTTGATGTTTTTCAGGTAACCTCAACTAGTATCATACAATTGTTAGCTATTGTTTTTTTACTCCAACACAGTTGTAATAAAACCAAAACCACTAACCGTACAAGGGTTTGCCAATTTAGAAAAATCGTTCCTATTTCCACGTCACCTAGTTAAGGAAACAATATCAGCAGAACTGAACATCTGCAAATATACGCCGGCAAAATGCTATCGGGTACATGTTTACCTACCTGTCGCAGAGCGACCAAAAAAGGAAATAATAATCGAATTCGTTCCCGTAGTACAGTAATTGGAAGTATAATAGCATTTTAATCGGTAGATTAAATAGCATTTTATTCGGTTAGCCGTGTGGTCCCCGGCAGAGTAGAATAAGCCTCCCTCACTCTTACCGAGGTGTCGTAAAGGCGACTAAGGTAAAGCTGCTGCCATGATCATCAGCACCCAGAGAAGGAAAACTCTGCATTTATATCAAAACCCCTCGCCAACCCGTCTCGCCAATTACCCCCCTCATGTGATTGAGGGAGGTCCGTGCCCCCTAATTACCCCTCATGTGATTGAGGGAGGTCCGTGCCCCAGCAGTGGGGACTTAAATGGGCTGATGATGATGATGATGAATCGGTAGATTTGCAAAATTCAGTTTAAAAGAGAAAAACATGTTTTGTATATTCCGAAGTTAAATTTCACTATCCAGAACTAGTTACAGCTGTACCACGTTAATAAGTTACATCGGCAAAATTCGTCTACGTAGAAGACCAAGTTGAAGCCGTTTTATTACGATTGTGAAAGCAGTTCAAATATAGACTTTTTTGCGTTACGTTAATGTTAAATACATTAAATGCAGAAAGGAATGCTATCTCTCTCTTAACCGCACTCGCACCGAACATGGCGCTGACGCATCAACCAATAAGAAATTGTACTTTTGGCGCGCGTTAATGGAGCGTTGTCATTTGTTAAGATTTTGGCGCATTTTTAGAAAATAAGACTCTGCGCAGGTACATTGGTGTAACTTATACAATTGGTAAAACTGTACGTACCTAGAAAACTTGCTATAAATAAATAAATTCATACATATAACATCATCATACAGTGACCTGATTCCGTACTAAGTACTTAATTAATTTTTGTTATATTCCAAATTAGAGATTCTTTGACTGAGCAGACAAGCAAACGGCTCAGCTGATGCTAAGACGCAACATCAATGGAGTCACAAATGCGTTGCCAACCTTGGTTTGAATTAAATTAAACCCTTAAAATTGGGCCTCCGGTACACTCACTCAGTCAGCGAAACCCAGCACAGACGCTGCTTCACGCCGGTTTCACTCCGGTCGAACCGGCCTATTCATACCAAATCGTCGCTCTTCCACGGTCAACAGAGATAAATAGAATTTTCCGGGCTGAATTGGTCAAACTTCTCTTTTATATTGATTTTAGACTGACCGGATGGAGCAATTGGTAGTGACCCTGCCTCTTACGCCAAAGGTCGTGGGTTCGATCCCCACCCTGGACAAACATTCGTGCGATGAACACTTGTGTTTGTTTAGTGTCTGGGTGTAATATATGTAATTTAAGTATATATTTGTGTTCCTCTGTTGTCTGATATCTGTAACACAAGTGCTTAAGCTACTTAGTACAGAATCAGGTCAACGTATGAGATGTTGTGAGAATTATTATTATTATGCAATATCTTTATTTAATTTATCATGTATGTATCTTAAATAACATGTTGTTGTATTTATTATGTCTATGGTCGATAAAATGTTAATTTACTTATAAACGTTAACATCTAACACTAATAGGTAGGAAGCGGTAATTAAATAGCACAACATGTAGGCAAATCAAAATTGCCTGTACACGTCGGGTTGATAAGGCAATTTTCTAGTGATGAGGCATCACGTACTCGTTCGTAATAAATAACTTTATTAATATCGTCTTTTTTTTTTAAAAGCAAGAAAATACTATAATAAATTCAATATATTCTTTATTAGATTTTCTTGCGTGATTGTATCAAAAATTATGAGATCCACAGGAGAACTAAGGCCACAGACATAGCCCAAAGGATTACATGCCGCATGTGGCATTGGGCAGGGCACATAGCGAGGAGAACAGACGGCCGTTGGGGCGAAAATGTCCTAGAGTGGAGGCACAAGGTGGACCGACGATCTGGTGAAAGTCGCGGGAATACATTGGATTTGGGCGGGCACAGGACCGATCTGTGTGGAAAACATTGGGAGAGGACTATGTCCAGCAGTGGACGTCTATTGGCTGAAATGATGATGATTTTTATTAGTTACTATTACAAGTAAAATTAAATTAGTCGTGCCTAATCGAAATACCCAATTGTTTTGAAATCACTGTTTTCACATGTCATATTAGTTAAATAGTTTTTACTAGGCACCTATTTCCAATTTTTGCTGTAATTTCACTATCTATTATTTTCCCATCAGATCATACGAAAGCAAGATCATAATTCCTATCCCAAAATCGGTTTATACTTCTCCACACAGCTGATTCGTTATGATAGGCACTTTCACTCCTATTTCACACGTTCAACCCTTCCCTAACACACTTACTTTTCCATTTTTACTCTGGTCCGGGGCGGTCGACCCGAGTCGCGCGTTGATTGGCCGATATTCAAATTTGGAACTAACGAGATTTAGTACGGCGTGTGCGCTGACGACGTTTCACGCGGGCTAATATTTTCTGTAGCCCGGGGGAGCGGGGTGTAATGGACCGGGGAATGGGTGTTTAAAAATTTGCGCCAACGCGGTTGCGTTGGTATACGCAGGGTTTCGATGGGCGTTTGATGTCAAAATGTTTGTATGTATATAAAATTACGTGATATTTTTTGGGTAAGGAATTCTACCTAAATTTATTTGATTGAGTTTGGTCACAATAATGGAAAGTATGGAAAAATATCACAAAACGCCACATAAAGTTGATTTATCTCAATAATTGAAATATTAATTGAATCTCTTTTGATTTATAATTTTGTCTCTACTAATTAACATAGTTAATTATTTATTTCATTGTTTTATTTGAGATAAAATTATAAAAAATAAGATTTATTAAAAAAAATATACACTTATAATCTACTTATACTGAGGTAGCTATTTTAGTTGGTTGCCTGAACTAGAAGTATCCTAGTATATCTCAGGAAAACTAAAAGAAAAATAGGTCTAACAGAAATAATAAAATGATTTATAATAATAATAAGATACGACGATGTGGTGAGTGCATGTACCTATTCCTAGCTAGTAAGTCTTAGTAACAAATTTAGTCTAGTTATGCAAAAACCCCACGTTATGAGCTTACTCCGGGCTGGAGCCCGGAAACCTTGTCAGTAAAACATGCTTAGTATTCTGATTCGTGCCTTGAAAGTGCGTAAGTTACACAACTATTGAAGGACTCGAAAGCACATTTTGGGAGTGACCCTCTCTTATGCGCTTGCTACTTATAACGGAATCAGGTAGGTATATGTATGAGATGTTGTATGAATTCAACTTTCTTTTTTCCTCGGAAGTTCATCTACTATCCTTGTCTGATTAATCCTAAAGTATAGTCGGGTCGTCGTGGTCCTCTCAGTAACACTATTTCACTGATACTTACCGATAAGCGAGTGATTTTAGAAAGCTACCTCTACCACCTACGGAACCCTAATAAAACACGTTGCAAGTTTCTCTGGTGGTATTGCCAATTTAGCACCTTAGGTGCTACGCTGTGTTTTTTTCTTTCAAAGACAAACGTAAAACCTCCAGCACATATTGTAACCGTGCAGCCACATAGGCCTCTAACCATCAATAAAATAAAATCATAGTGCGATCATAGATTCATAAACCATTTGACCCCCTGAAGCTATGAAAAAAAATATATCTCTAAATTAACCGTATAAAAAGTTATGACCGTCTATTCAGCATATTTCAGGGCACTCCCAAGGGAATCAAAATTTATAGGATACTTCCCGTTGACCTAGGACTATGAAAATTTGTAATGTAGCATCTTTAAAGACCACAAATATAGGGGAAAATCTCAAAACTATATCCTACATTTATTGCAATCAAGGCCCGATTTGACGAACCTTTAACCGAGAATAAATATATGGTATCTATAACTCTGTCGGCATGCCATACGATTCGTAGCGTTATACCGTAGATTATTCTCGGATAAAGATTGTTAGAATCGCGTCTTAAATGTAAAAAATAGAGGGTTTACATTTTTATAGGGGAATAATCCGTCCCGTCGACGCCGTGTGGTCCCCGGCAGAGTAGAATAGGCCACCCTCACTCTTACCGAGGTGTCGTAAAAGGCGACTAAGGTAAAGCTGCTGGCATGATCATCAGCGCCCAGAGAAGGAAAACTCTGCATTTATATCAAAACCCTCGCCAACCCGTCTGCCAAGCGTGGTGAGTATGGCAATTACCCCTCATGTCTCCTCCCTCAAGGAGGCCCGTGCCCCAGCAGTGGGGACTTAAATGGGCTGATGATGATGATGATGATGAGGGGAATAATCATATGAATGGGTTTGATGTGTGATTGTGTCGATAGTTGATGTGCGTTCCATGTCGTGATGTCCAAAATAAGTAATATTTCTATTCTATTCTATTTATCATCTATTCGTGACATCGTGTTGGCAACCCTGTTCGGAGATCGTATCTGTTATAAGCTTTATTGACATGCGCCCGCCGTAACGTTTGATTGGCTTTTAGAAGAATTGGAAAATAGCAAGCGGTACCGTGTTGGGTTATGTTATGACGCCGATACTCGTCTGAGCGTTTTGTTACAGTATAAACATTGTCATCGGCAACACCGAGAAGGTAAGTAAATAACAAACTTAAAAATTTCATCTCGTGTTCAGGCGGGACTCGAACCCAAACCTTTCACAATCGGGTGAATGTTCTACTAATTAGACCACTGAACGCGTTACTAACCCGACGAAATTTATAAGTGTTTGATTCGACATGAGCTGTCGATACGTAGAAGGTAAGTAAGTAAATCTTTATTGTGTATGAAATAAGGTAAGTACATAGCAGATCTTAGTTCTACAAACTGTGCGGATAAAGAATGGGATCAGAAATGGCGGCGCATCTATTCACTTCTCGCTCCCACACTATTTGCGTCTATACTCGCACTCGGAGTGCTCTCATTCTCATCTCATTCTTTATCCGCAAGGTAGTACGTTACATTATTTCTACTTTTACAAGTGTATACACAGTTTTAGTGTCCAATGAAATTCATCGGTAGTTAAGATATTCTTGAATGCTGTAATAAGCTTTTTCAACTAACCCGGTTTAACATTTTTTTTAATCTTTGCGAGGTTGACTATGGATGTTTTCAACTCTAGAGAACCTGCTTACGCGTTGCCAACCCCCTAAAAAATTATCAATCCTTTATTGAAGAACCTTTATTGAAGAAGAGAATACAAATGTGGGAGCGCCATGCTGAGAAATGTGGGAAAGCCACGCTTAGGCATGAATGGGCTGGCGGGCATGATGTCTGTACTTCGCAACCTTTTAAGCGGAACCAGACCAACTGAATCATGGTTACACTTTTCAGAAACTATCCGAATTCGTAAGCCACACCTAAGTCGGTGACCATACTTTGTCCTAAGTACGTTATTTACGAAGAGCTGAAGCTGTGTGAGATATTTAAACAAAAATGTACGGGGAAGCGATGGTTGTAAGGCACCGCGTCCAGGCGGACGGAATATAAGGAAAGGACGGGAACCTAACTCTCTAGTGAGCATAGAGCCCTTTTGTCTAAGATACTAAGTCCCTAGAGCCCTAGCCCTGCCTATCCTGGGGAATAAATACATAAATAGATAAGGTGATGGAAGCTTGCTCCCGGGTCGCCCAGGGTAGCAAGCGGGAAGAGGCAGGACGGTAGGTAGGAGGGGGAGCACTGCCAGTCGAGCAGGCTCACTCAACTGATCATAGTGACGGCTAAAGGTGGCTTGGCCGCAGCGGGAGAAATGAGACCCAACACAGACGGTTGAAATCTGTTTATTGGTAAAATCTTAATGGTTTATATACATGGTTTACATTATTGATACATAGAAAGGTGTGTGGTGTGTCGTCGGTGTAGAGTGCCGACGGTGCACGAAGACGGTCAGGCGCGCTGCATTTAGGTCGCTGCTGAGTTGCACTGTACGAGGAGCTCACTAAATAAATTCACGGGTTGGCGAGGGTTTAGATATAAATGCAGAGTTTTCCTTCTCTGGGTGCTGATGATCATGCCAGCAGCTTTACCTTAGTCGCTTTTTACGACACCTCGGTGAGAGTGAGGGTGGCCTATTCTACTCTTCCGGGGACCACACGGTAAATATATTTATACTCTTCGAGAATTTAGATTAAATTATTGGTCAAACTGGTCAATTTTAGCAATTATTTGTGAGTATGTCTGTTATACGCCTATGCTAAACTCGAAGTACCTACCTCTAAAATACATACTCTAGTGGTTGAGGGTTCTTCCTAACTATTTCTTTTGTCTTGCAGAGTTTAGTCTATATTATCATCACAAAAATATTGATACGGTTAGATTAGAATTAGTTACCAGCAAAAAAATTCTTGAATTTCTGGGACGAGATTTTTCGGGCGAGTTTCCCGTTTGCGACTCGGGGGCACTACATAGAGAATCCATACTAATATATAATATAAATTTGAATCTGTGTGTGTCTGTGTGTCTGTTTGTTCGTCACTCACAGCAAAACGGAGCAACATATTGACGATATTTTTCATGTGGAGAGAGTTGAAGGTATGAAGAGTGACATAGACTACTTTGTGGCAAACCGATTTCCAGGCGACCGAAACCGCGGGCAATCGCTAGTTATTGTATAAATGTCTTAGATTCACCGCAATGAATCATAATGCATTGTCATCCCTACTGTACTGACTGCGCCCTCTAAATCTTCTCCGGTAGCTGATGATGGAGAGACATCGGATATCGAAAGATGTAGTATGTAAACTACCTATACTAAACGCAGAGTCGCGGCAGACTTGCCATGGGACAGCCACGTTTCTGCATGAATGATACCACGACTAAACTATTGACTATTGTATACTATTGGGTAATCTTTCTACACGGTTTTCATACGAGTGATGCTTGGGCTGTGATCCAGCAATTTGCCGTGAGAGAGCCTCGCTTCGGCATGAATGGCGAAAAACGGCTTGAAACAGCGTTGCCTGTCTTTCGGTGGGTGAGTGAGGGTACTCGAAGTCCAATTCCTGGACAAGCAGAAGATTTTGACAACGCATAATTGACTTCAGTTGTTGCTGGTCGTAACCGTTAAACATCAGGCAGGTGGAATCATTCCGGTCGAGCTAGCCCATTCATGCCGACGCCTGGCTGTCCCACGGTTAGTCTCCGTTTCCAGGTTCATTTTGCAAGCGCACGTTCCTATCGACCACTAATTTTCAAAGATAATAAACGACCAAAAATATCAATAACCTTTATCGGCCAAAAGTTTCACTTTATCGGCAACTCCTCAATGCCAGTACATCGATGTACAACCTCGTCTCAAATTTAAATGGGCATCGAACGTGTTTTGCAATTCAAATAACCCGACTGCAAAACTTGGACACCGGTAAAAGGTGAAAACTGTAATAAAATATACTGAAGTTGATCCCATCAAGTTGACTTATAATACCCTTTAAATAAACTTTGTTAAATTTCTCAGAGTGGAATTTGGACAATCTGAAGGTGAATTATTTATATTTCTCGACTGTAATGAGAAAGTGTTCAAATAGCTCATAGAACTTTCTAAGGTAAATAGCAGTGAATAATTTCAATATTCATTTTCATGTTTATTATTGTAATGTAGAGTTTCTATTAAGTTTCCTATATTATCCCAACGCCCTGTTGGTCTAGTGGTTTAAGTACCAGGCTGTGATCTCGGGGTCCTTGGTTCGATTCCTGGGTCGAGCGAAAAGTATGGTTCGAATTTTCGAATACAGCTCGAGTTTGTGGTAACCAATTCGCATTCGGCAAGCGTGGTGATTAAGTCTAATCCCATCATAGCAGCAATAACTTGATTTCTATGATGGAGGCCTTTGCCCTGCAGTGGGACAGTTTAGATAGTTTGGGATAGACTGATACAAAAAAATACATACTATCCCAATCCGGGGGAAAGGGGAGCTAAGAGGTCGGCACTTGTGACTCCACTGGTGTCACGGGTGTCTATGGGCGGCGGCAATCGACAAACAAAGATATCTTCGACACTTCTTCAGGAGGGATTTAAATCTACCTTCTCTCGTTTCTTCTTGAAACGGGTGAATGAGGTACTAACTGAGATATCAGTAGCCCTTGTGGGAGTACGACGCATTTTTGCACTGAAGTTGCGGGAGTTCATTGACGGCGGCAATCGCTTACCGGCAGGCAATCCGTCTGTCTGCCACCTATCACATAACAACCTCCTCCTACCGATATAATCCTCCAACCGATTACGGCCATGGCGGCCAATCCCAACGATCAGCTAACACAAGTGCACTCTCTATTCCCTTATCCTCATATTGCGATGGGACACTACTGTGCTACGACCTGAGAGAGATCGAGCGTAGGACCAACAGCTTAATGTGCTTACCGAGGCACTGAGGTACAAGACCGCCAATGGCCTGACTCCGGTCTGTCACTATAAGAATTTATTACCGAAAACTTAGGTACAAATTTTAGACCCCACTCGGGGATCGAACCCGGAACCTTTTGCGCAGCCGTCGCTTTAAAGTGCGACGAACCACTGCGCCTCTGAAGCAAACATATTTGAAGATAAACTCTGATACAAATGATACCAATCGGTACTATTCAACAGTTGAAATCAGCCATTCGATAAACCACAGGTGCCTATCATTTTATTTAACAGTGGGAGAGCTACGCTTCGGCATGAATGGGCCGGCTCGACTGGTGTAATATCACGTTCTTACAGAAAACCGGCGAGAAGCAGTGCATGCGCTGTGTTTTGCTGCGTGAATGAGGGTACCGGAGGCCCAATCCTGGGGATGGGGGTTAAAAGGTAAGCACTTGTGACACCACCGGTATTGCAGGTGTCTATGGGCGGCGGTAATCGCTTACCATCAGGTGTTCCGTCGGCTCGTCGGTCTCCTGTAACATAAAAAAAAGCTGTGTATTAAAAATCACACAATTTGTTTTAATAAAAAAGAGCCTGAATAAATTACTGCTGTACTTTCGCGGCTGACCAATTTAAATAAAATGTTAATCACCCGTCCTTCTGTTATCCCTGAAAAGGAGAACAGATGGAATAATACGCAAATGGTTATAGACCCAAAAATTAAAACCCGTTAAACTTTTAAATGACTTTGAGAGAGGATACGAAATAGAGAAGTATTATTAGGATTACGGCCTATCAGACGGCCGTTGAGGCGAAAAGGTCCTCGAGTGGAGGCTACGTATAGGAGGTCGCAGCCATGGCAGGCCCAGACAAGGTGTACCGACGATCTGGTGAAGATCGCAGGAATCCATTGGATGCGGGCGGCACTGGACCGATATGTGTGGGGAACATTGAGGGAGGCCTATGTCCAGCAGTGGACGTCTATTGGCTATTGGCTGAAATGATGATTAGGATTACGCATTAGATCTTTCGATATCTATTCTCTCTCCATCATTGACTGCCGGAAAAGATCAACACCTCTCCACTGGTTAAATAAATGACCTATTTAGCTCTAAATCTGTACTGAACACAACAGCTACTATGAGTAATGGAATGAAATGAATCCATCATGTAGCCTGACCGAACAGAATTGTGTATTTTCAACCTTAACGCCGGAGAGCTTATACAATCCAAAAATAATATTGCTAGCGTGATCTATTTATGCACGACGCCATCTAGCGGATAGCGTTGAAAACATGTGCTTATTGGTTTACCTGTCACCGTGCCAGACGCCAATGTCTCGTGCGTTTTGTATAGGGAGCAAAGTAATGCGAACATCCACATTGCACAACTTAGACAAATGGTCTTTAATCAAAATAAAAATATACCACACTAATCTTTTTGGGTTTTTAAAGGAATTATTTATCTTGTTTTGTCTAAAAAAAACGGCAATTTCATACCTTTTTCTATGCTAGAGGCGACATACGAGTTAGCGAGTCACATGGAAAGTAATCAACGCCGCCCAGGAACATCCGCGAAATCAGAGCGATCGTTTATTTGTTCCCGGCCTTTTTAAAAAGGAGTACGCTCTTCTCTTGAAGGTAGGTAAACCTTAACCCTTAGTATAACAATACGTCAGTGAAGTTCACTATGTAAGTCATTTTAAGCAACTATGTAAGTCATTTTAAGCAACTTTTCAGGAAAGCCAAATAACTGATCAGAGACTTACGTGCTATTTCCATTAGAATTCAATTGTTGACTTCCGTTCTGTTACCTTTTCAACATTTAAAAGGTTTATGATAGCCGCAACTGAATTCGGATTGATAAAAACGATCCATCTTATAAGTCTCTAACGAATGTCATCAACATGTCATAACCATCATCATCATCATCATCAGCCCATTTAAGTCCCCACTGCTGGGGCACGGGCCTCCCTCAATCACTTGAGGGGTATTGCCATGTCATAACCGCCACCAGCAGATTAGTAAAAAAAAATAAAAAACTAAATTGTTACTTACGTGGTCATCTCGAAGCGTCGGTCATTTTATGACTTCCGTGATGTTACTTTTTCGTAATTATAAAGGTTTTTATTGATCGCATCTCAATTCTGATTGGGCGAAATGTCGCGTCTATCGATTCTCTAGCCAATGGCATCAAAATGTCAAAACCGCCAAAAAATTGCTTACGTGGTGTTAAAACTTCACTGACGAATATGACTTCGATAAATACGTTTATACGATCAATTTAGGCGTAATCACATACCGTACCTATTAGTGGATAATTTACTACTAGAATTATCTTATTACGCTTTGACGTAAGCGTAATACAATAATTCCAGTTAGGAGTAATTTAAGCTTAATGCTTACTATGATTGCTTTTGGTACTGTATCGGTTTTCTGTACACCGTTATTATTTGTTGTTTTAATGTCAAAGCTCTTACAAAAGGTATTTCTCATCTTAGCTTGTATTTCCCAGCAGCACCCAGTCTCGGGAAGTCTGGGAAAGTCTGGTAATTATAATGAAGCGACTGCTGTCTGGCCGTGTGGTCCCCGGCAGAGTAGAATAGGCCACCCTCACTCTTACCGAGGTGTCGTAAAAGGCGACTAAGGTAAAGCTGCTGGCATGATCATCAGCACCCAGAGAAGGAAAACTCTGCATTAATATCAAAACCCTCGCCGACCCGTCTGCCAAGCGTGGTGAGTATGGCAATTACCCCTCATGTGATTGAGGGAGGCCCGTGCCCCAGCAGTGGGGACTTAAATGGGCTGACGATGATGATGATGACTGCTGTCTGACCTTCCAACTAAATAGGGAAACTAGACCAAACTGGATGACGGTTACACGTTCAGAAGAATTATCTCAAATATTGTATAAGTGTTCCGACACAATCGGCTCGGCGTCAGACAAGACGCGCGGGGCGCGGTGCGCGGGGGACCAGCGGCGATGGGCCCCGGTCTTCGACCTTACCAACGGTGGACCACGCACGCGTCCTCAACGATATTTTTATATACATCTCAATTCAAAAATTATTCTACTTACAAATCAAGCCTTTCATTCATCTTCGAGATTAGGATCCCAATCAATCATCATCATCATCATTTCAGCCAATAGACGTCCACTGCTGGACATAGGCCTCCCCCAATGCTCTCCACACAGATCGGTCCTGTGCCGCCCGCATCCAATGGATTCCCGCGATCTTCACCAGATCGTCGGTCCACCTTGTGATTGCCGGTGGGGCGGAAAGGTCCTCGAGTGGAGACCACGTACAGGAAGTCGCAGCCGTGGCAGGCTCCCAATCAATAAGTATGTATAATGTTATATATATATATATAGATATATATACACACACACTAGGTGCACAAGGCTGACGTCCATGGCACTCACTCAGCTGGCCCTACTGAAAATCAGCGTCATGACCTTTTTCAGGGTCATGACATAGGCTGAGTGAGGGCCATTTATGTTGGAGGTCACAACACACAATATATTATTTGCACTGCCTGGTTTATTAGTACTCATTATTTTGTTTTTCCTTTGTTTTGTTTTGTTTTTATTTTCTGTATCTATTTTTTTTTCTTTTTGTTTGTTTGTTCTTTTGTAACTAATGTTGTACTCGTATGTAGTGTTGTGATGTCCAAAATAATATTTTTTTCTTTCTTTCTTTCTTTCTTCTTCTTTCTATCCACAATTTTGAGAAACTATCCGAGACGTGAACCACGTTTTTTCTCACCGCCGAGCTAATGGTAGAAACATGCACATAGATTTAAAAAATCCAGAGGTGCATGCCCGGATTCGAATCACGACCCTCTGTATGGAAGGCGCGTCCTTATCCATCGAGCTACCATCGCTTTTATAATAGGCATCACGAATAAAGCCGCGTTATTTTAGATTAAAATTATAAAATAAATGCTTCTCACTTGTAATGTTGGCTTTTATTTATGATACTATGAGGGTTACAGCATTAAAATGATAAAAATAACGATGTATGTATGTAAACTGTCCTGGGTATGATACTGTAATATATTTTTTATGTTAAAAAACATTAATTAAGATTTTAACAAAACATTTTTACTACAATGTTTTGCAGTAAAAATGTTTTGTCATTTGAATAATTAGAGCTAAAAACTGGCCAAGTGCGAGTTGGACTCGCCTATGAAGGGTTCCGTAGCAGTAAGTAAGATATATGGAAGGTAAATTGCTGTTTACGGTTTATAAAGTATTAGAAAAAACTACTCACTATATCGATTCTATAGTTCAAACTAATTTTCGTTGTTAGCTTTCATGATTATGTACATATATATTTTTTAGTTTTATAATTAATTTATTACAGAAGTTAGAGGGCGGGGGACACAATTTACCACTTTGAGAGCGTCTCTTGCGCAAAGTATTATGTTTAGAAAAAAATGATGTTACAAACCTCAACATAATTTTTAAAGACCTATCCATAAATACCCCACACGTATAGGTTTGATGAAAAAAAAAGTTTCAGTTTCAAGTATAGAGACCCCCCAATTTTTTATTTTTTCCAATTTTTATGTAAAAATCGTAATGCGGTTAACAAAATACATCATTTATTTATTTATCTATAAGGGTTCCGTTTTTTGCCATTTGGCTACGGAACCCTAAATATGACTACTGCCAAAATGATTGAGGGTTTTATATCTACAAACTGGAATACCTACTCGGTATTTTTTTTTTGTATTAGGTGGCAGACTAGCAGAGGCACCCCCTGATATGGTAAGTGATTAAATTGCCGCCGCCCATAATGTACGAATAATGTATGCTGCGGTGAGACTCCGATCGACCAGCAGATTAAACGCCGCAAATGGAACTGTATCGGCCACACGCTCCGAAGGGAACAGGACCACTTACCGAGGCAAGCCCTAGACTGGCACCCCCAAGGAAAACGGAATCATTGCAGAAGCGATGACCTTAGGACTAACTTGGAGCTTAGTAAAACGCGAAGCTCAAGACCGTTCGAGATGGCGATGTGGATGCCCTTTGCCCTACCTAGGGGACATAGGACATCATCATCAGCCCATTTAAGTCCCCACTGCTGGGGCACGGGCCTCCCTCAATCACATGAGGGGTAATTGCCATACTCACCACGCTTGGCAGACGGGTTGGCGAGGGTTTAGATATAAATGCAGAGTTTTCCTTCTCTGGGTGCTGATGATCATGCCAGCAGCTTTACCTTAGTCGCCTTTTACGACACTTCGGTAAGAGTGAGGGTGGCCTATTCTACATAGGACATTAATTAAGTTAAGTAAGTCATAATGTACGAATACCTAAGGAGTTTTTTTGTGAGGTTTCTTACTTTTTCATCATTTTATTATCATCATCAATTCAACCAATAGATAGCCACTGCTGGACATAGGCCTTCCCCTATATTCTCCACACATATTGCCCTGACCTGTGCCGCCTGAATGCAAGGGATTCCAGTGATCTTCGTCAGATCGTCGGTCCACCTTGTGGGGGGCCTGCCACGGCTGCGATTTCCTGTACCTACATGGTATCGTTTAACATTTACTTATTAAGGACTCCCTCGTTGGCGCAGTTGGTAGTGCGTCGCACTTTAAAACGACGCCTGCTCTTGGCGTCCCGGGTTCGATCACCGGGTTGGGCCAAAATTAGTACCTGAATTTTTCTGTTAAGAAATTCTCAGTGTCAGCCTGGAGTCTGGAAGTTGGCGGTCTTGTCCCCCCGTGCCTCGGAGAGCACGTTAGGCCGTTGGTCCTGCGCCCGATCCCTCTCTGGTCATGTCACACTGGTGTCACCATTGGAGTGTAAGGGCAAGGGAATAGAGAGTGCACTTGTGTTTGCGCACATACTTGAGCACTATAATATATCCTGCGTAAGTGTCTGTTCGTTGAGATTGGCCGCCTTAGCCGAAAGCGGTTGGAGAATATTATTATTTTGGGTCCCTCTACGGTTTGGCTGTAGTCATACCAATATACCACGTTTTTTTATGTGATAGGTGGCAGCAAACGAATCACCCGATGGTAAGCTATTGCCGCCGCCAATAAACACCCGCGACACCAGTGGAGGCACAAGTGCGCTGCCAAACTTTATCTTATATCTCGTGGAGAAAGTCGCGTACAAAAGCTATTATGTTTTTAAATTTATTATAATTTCTAACAAACTTTTTGCTCGTAATGTCATCAAATAGGGGAATCGTGGGACTCCATTAAGACAAATAAAATGAGCTCTGAAACTGAGCTGAAAAGATGCCACAGTATATTGTCTAATATTGCAAAATAAAGGATCTTAAGAGACGAGAGATCTACGCTAGCAAATCAGCAAATGGAATCCACAGCTTATGCTCGTGCATAAGATTTACTAAGCACCACTATCCACTGGGACATAGCTTCAACGTCGCTACAACTAGCTCTGCATGGACCAGTGACGTATGCATCCAGTATCAAAATAATTGATTCAGAGGCGAAAAAGTCATCACAAAACTGTTTTTATTATGAAACGTTTATTTAAGCAGTATGATTGTGGCAGACGAAAGAAAACGCGTTGGAAAGAGTGAAAGAATATATTAAAACAAATAAATATATAAATACAAACCAAATTAGCACATTTTCTAAGCAAACGTTACAGCAAGACAGCGAACAAAAGAGAAATGACAACTGTCAAGATAAATAAAAAAATATAACAACTAAACTAGACCCAAGGAGAATGTTCTCGGCAATGATGCTTTCATGAAGTTTAAGACCGGTCAACAAAGCAAATGCGATTCTACGACACTGGCCTTGCAGCAGGTAATTATCTGATATATTATCTGAAATTGGTTTAAGAGTAGCGTTGACCGCCAGCACAGAATAAAGAGATACAGAAGTTCAGCTGTAGCTGATGATGATATCGAAGAAGGCAGACCTACGCGCAAAGCAGAATAATTATAGTGTCTACGTATAGTATAGTGGTGCTGCTCAGCCCCACTATGGGAGGTCTTGAAGAGATGCTACGAGTCTGTTAGAGGTACGCATCTGATCATGGATTTGTGTATAACACCAGGAAAACCAAATATGATCTTTAAGGCCAAAGGTAAAAATCCCGTAAACACTTGCAACGTTACACTGAACGTGAAAGATATTAACGTAGTTACACAATTTAAATATCTAGGACATATTGTTACTGATGACCTTAAAGATGACGCAGACATAGAAAGGGAGCGGAGGGCTCTTGCGGTTCGAAGGAATCGTTCGCTGTACTGAACAAGTTAAGGTCACTGCTCTTTAAAGTATATTGCCAGAACATGTATGAGGCTACGTATTCGGAAAGACCCCTAGGTCGGGGATGTTCGCGTAATATGGTTTATGGCCATTATCCGAAAAGACCGCGTCACTGGTCCGCAGGGTGAGGGACAGCCGCAACACCATCCTGATGACTCTAGCGGATAGATACACCGTCACCGCTCTGGAAGTGCCTGGTGCGAAGAGTGACCACTGAAACCAGTTTCTTTGGTAACTCCTAGCAACCTCTCTCTTTTTTAATTTTATTTTATTTTGTCGATATGTACCTAACTAATATAATTTTACTAACTTAACAATCTATGGATCAAAAACTGTGGTCTGAAATAAACAATTTTATTTTTATTTATAGTCTTGTGTTGTAGATATCCATGAGCACTGGTAATCAATTACCATTAGGTAAGCCATCTGCTAGTTTGTCCACCATATTGTAATAAAAAACTCAAAGCATTAGCACATATATATAGTACGCAATGTAGGAAAGCAGCAGTCTGAGTTCTATATGCTTTGTGACTGCCTCGGTGGCGCAGTGGTTAGTGGGTCGCACTTTAACGAGGGCACATCTGTAGAGGTCCCGGCTTCGATCCCCAGGTCGGGCCAAAAATCTGTAGGTACTTAGGTTTTCGGTAAGAAATTCTTAGTGTCAGCCTGGAAGTCTGGAAGTTGGCGATCTTGTACCACCGTGCCTCGGAAAGCACGTTAAGACCAGAAAGGGATAATGCAAAAGACCAATGGGTCTTGTGCATTATCCCTCTCTCTCCCACGACTCTCCGGTCGTGTCACATTTATTTCTCATCGGAATGTGAGGGTAAGAGAATAGAGAGTGCACTTATGTTTGCGCACAGACTTGAGCGCTGTAATATCCTACGTACGTGGCTGATCGTCAAAATTGGTTACCTAAGCCGTAATCGGTAGGAGGATATTCTTTGTGCTGACAGATCAGCATGTACAGTCAGAATCAAAAGTAGATGAACATTATAGAACTTTGTCACACTAAGTTTTGCGCAGCTTGAGTAAGTCAAACACTTATTAAAACTGCGCAATGGTTAGTGTAACAAAGTTCTAAAATGTCCAGCTACTTTTGATTCTGACTGTACCGCGAAGCGTTATTTCGCTTTGCCTTCGTAGAGGGTGGAGTTAAGATTCCGCCGCATGGTTGCTATAAGCAAGGCTGCAATTATTGCTGGAGAGTTAATCCTGACGCATTATGAGCTGGTGTGGCTGTTATTCTCTTTAATAGTGTAATGCGTCTACCTACCCGCTGTTACGTCACCCAGAGTCGGCTTGAGGGCCTTGTGTAAACTTACTTAAAATTTACATTAATTAGCTAAACCTAATAATAATTCTTTGTTAGGAGTCTGGCCATTGTACCCTACAGCTTTTGCAACTCACGCGGTTCCTCTGTTGTTTGAAATCGTAGACATGGAGAGTTGTCCTCATATTCGCTTCTGTTATTGGGTTTAGGATTTAGTTTCATTTTATTTATTATTTTGTTATTCCGTGTGTTCTTCAATATAATAAATTACCTTGATACTTACAAACTTCTTGAAGGCATATACCGAAGAAAGCAATACATTTTTTTCCATTAGTTGATCCGTCTGCTCGTCGTCCACCTATAAAAAGGAAGATCTTAACCTAAAAAAAAAATGTTTGCCTTTCCATACAAACTGCATTAATTAGCTGATCACTTTTGTATTGGAAGGTGTTTTTATTTTGAAGTTTGGACCCTATGTAGGTATTGTGGGTAAATATTTTTATGAGTACAATGATCTTGAGAAATTTATAAGACGGTTAAAAAGCACGGTATGGGTTATTCTCCGATATGTCACTATCGTGGTCATCCTCAAATCTAAAATTTTATTAAACACATATAGGTATATTCAATTTGTTGGCCTGAGCCACTACAAAGGAGTTTCCCTATTCGTAACCTCAATTAACCCTCGTCGGAACTGATACCGTTATACCGCGTACGTAGGTAACCATGGTTTGGAGTAAACTTCTTAAATTTGTAATTCAAAACGTAGATATTTAGTTTACTGCTTTGGAAGTCTTAAGCTTTCGCCTTTAGGTGGGGCTCGTCAAAAAGTCCTACTCGTGTGTCCTGGAAACCTTAATAACTGTGGTGCAAAATCTCCTACTTGTTGAACCTTTTCCGCCCTCGATCCGGCCCTGTGCCAGGTAACCACTAAAGTGGTGTTTTTATTGCGCTACAAATATTGCTGCTCCCGTTAAAACAAACCCACGTCAGTTTGGGCAATCACGGAGTTAGTGCTGTTTAGTAGTGCAAACCTGCACATCTCGGATTCTAGTCGAGGACAGACACGGAGTTTCCAGCATGAAACCTCTGTGCGAATGGAACGCGCGCTCCTTAGCTCTATAAAACATATGGAGCCAAGGAGCGCGCGTTCCATATTCAAAACACGTTTTTTTGCTTTTATGTGAAAGTTTTATTTCTTGTCCTGTCACCTTACCTCGCTTGTTTTCTTGCATATTTTTTGGATTAAACTCTTAGATTAAAACAAAACGGCGGAAGATACAGCACGTCCCTTCAATTAGACAACTGAAAACGGGCCCGATGCACAACTACATGCACATGTACTCACAGCTCTATGACACATTGGTTTAAAGTTGTACGATATTGAAAGACAAAGACAAACCTATTTTTTGACATAAGCGTGAGTGAGTCAAGCGTACTTCGCCCAGCTACGCTTCAGAGTGGAGTCCTATCAAAACGACTTAAGGCGACACAATTATGGAACAAAATTACCACTTTAGGAGGTCAATATTCAAAGATGTAAAAGAATATGTGAATTTACTCTTTAAAATGTTTCTGACGTCTCTTCTAAAGGTTACTTTGCGTTTTGGTTTAAGAACATTTTGTAAGTACCTACATCTACCTAAAAGCTATTAAAAAAAATAGAATTGAGAATAAAATTGAGTATGTTTAGGTTTTAGGTTTACATAATCCATTAATTATACATTCATTATGTCGAAAATAGTCAAATTAGTGTACAAGTTCATCAGGCACAGCGTAACAAAAGCAAAACAAATGCAATAAAAATTAGGGTAAGTATTTTAGCTTCAACATTGCTCAACAGATGGCGCTGTGCTAAATTGAATCGCACAAGCGTTTCGTTTTTTCTCACATACATCTTCTTCTTCTTGGCGGTCTTTCTCGCCGTGAGGCGAGAGTACGGGCCTCGAGCCTAGGCTCTTTGCCCGGGCTTCTTCTCCTGGCCCTCCCGGGTCCAGGGTAATTTGTGAGTTGGGCCGCGAGGTCCTCCTCAGCGGCCGCGCCTTTGTAGGCTGGTCAGTTATGTCAAGTCTCGGTGGTCTCAATTTTTTTTTTTTTTTTTTTTTTTTTTTTTTTTTTTTTTTTTTTTGATTTTTGATGATTGATTTTTTTTTTTTTTTTTTTTTAAATGTGAAATAATTATATTGTTTTTTTTTTTTTTTTTTTTGATTGAGACCACCAGTCAGTCGGGTCAGTCAGGTCCCCTCGCGTCGTCCCTAAACGTCGGCCATACAACCGGTGACGAGCCGGTTATAGGCGTAGTCGTTTCCGTCGTCGTTAGGGGACGGGGGATGGTCTTGCCGCTGCTGACGGACCAGCGACAATCCGTAGTCGGGGGATGGGGGCAGGTGGGCGTGTGGGAGTGTGTAGTGGGTGATCTGTTAGTGTATGTGGGGTGTGTGTTGTGTGTGTGGGTGTAGGGGGGGGTGTGACCCTAATAACCTCCCGTGGCAGCGGGCGGCCGGGCGCGTCAGGGGGTCGCGCGTGGAGAGGAGCCAGGTTGCGGAGGTGTGGGTGTGGGCAGTTGTCCGCGCGGTCGAACATTCGACGCGCCAACCGCTCCACGAACTCACGCACCGGCTCGACTCTCATATCGCGGGCGATAACGTCATTCCTGACGTACCGCCCGGCTCCCGCTACCATACGGAGCGTTCTCACATACATATACCCTGTGAATGCTTAACCCACCAGGTACTTGCAAGATTGCTAGACACCTCAATATATGGTTGATTTATGAATCAAGGTTTTTATTCTTGAAATCTTGTCACCTTGCTAAAGGGTTGTACAATTAGTTAATTACTTACTATCACTGTCGTCATGATCATCCATTGTTTCTTCATCATCATCGTCCTTTCGTGTAAGGGGGTAGTGTCACAATGAGTAGGTTTCATCATCAGCCCATTTAAGTCCCCACTGGCCTCCCTCAACCGCATGAGGGGTAATTGCCATACTCACCACGCTTGGCAGATGGGTTGGCGAGGGTTTTGATATAAATGCAGAGCTTTCCTTCTCTGGGTGCTGATGATCATGCCAGCAGCTTTACCTTAGTCGCCTTTTACGACACCTCGGTAAGAGTGACACTCTACCGGAGACCACACGGCCTGAGTAGGTTTGAGTTCCTTAAAATTTAGTATACTAACAGTCAGACGCAAGTCCGGCCGCATATGGAACGCTCTCATCTTTGAGCAGGGGCGCCCGCGTACCAGCTTTCCCCTCTGGATCGGATTTAATGGAGAGCAACTCGAATCGTCGACTGCCAAGATATTTCTAATAGGCTAGACTCCTTAGCACTGCGTAAAGATGTAGCCTCGCTGTGTATACTCTACCGCCTATACTATGGAAAATGCTCTGAGGAATTGTTCGAACTGATCCCTGCCGCTTTATTTCGCCATCGTTCCACTCGACAACAATTACATCGACATCATCTAGATGGTTGGCAGTCTTCAACTGTGCGTTTCTCAAGAAACTTTCTGCCTCGTACGACAAAACTATGGAATTAACTATCACCTGCGGTGTTTCTGGACAGATACGACCTGCATTTAAGAAAAGAGCGTATTCCTTTTTAAAAGGTCGGCAGCGACTCCTCTGGTGTTGCAGATGATGATGGGCGGCGGTAATCGCTTACCATCAGGTGATTCGTCTCCTCGTCTGCCCCCTATCCCATAAAAAAAGTCAACAAATGCACAAATGGAAATATTAAAGACCCTAAGCGGAACTTTTTTTGAAAGTCTAAGAAAAAATATTTGATTTATGAAAAGTGGGTGTGAAATGAAATCGTATTTTTTTTATATAAAAGTAAAAGTAACAAAAAATAAACAAGAATTTCATAATAATAATAAACACACCCGTGGCTTCCATGTCCATACTAAATATTAAGGCTTGCAAAAAGAGGTAAACGAAAAAACACGTTGAAATGCTTTTAGGTTCTCTAAGCACCTAACCGTGCCCTGCACAACGCGTACCTATCGGGACCTCGGGTAATTTTGTTATAAACAAAACGCAGGGTTTTTATGGTTAGCGCGATGGAGCAACTTGACTCGAAGAATACAAACAATTTTAGTCCTGATCTGTAAGTAGGAAAATTTAATTTTAACCCCCTAAAGCGGTCAATTTGCCGTATGTGCGACGGGTAGGGTCAACTAGCGACGCCAATCGATTTTAATTGTTAACAACTAAACCGGATATTTTTTTAACAATTTCGAGACTACGATCTCTCGGAAAACACTTATACTATTTATTTAATACTTATACTTAACTTTTGGGTCTGCTTTTGTACTAGAAATTTAAATTACCGCCAAAAACGGACACTTATGGCGTTAATCCAAATTTCGAATGCAAAAACAGACTCAAAATGTAAGTATAATAAGATAAGGGATGTCCAAATTAGCGATAAAATATAAGAATAAGAAATAATTTATTGACCACAACACATTACATACAAATCTGAATAAGGACAACACATTATGAAGTTGCGGCCAACAAGGTTCAGCCTCAGCATGTGCTACAACAACCGCTAAGCAGCCGCTGCAGCGCTGATTTTCAGGCTGTACCTTCGATCGACGACTCATAATAAAACATACAACATGAAAAAAAATACTGACAATATTAATAGAAAACGGAAAAACATCTATAACGTGAACATAAATAACAAGACGCATACATACAGATCCAATAAATAAAAAAAATAAAAAAATGCAAAATTTTTATTTAAATAATTTTATTCTGGCTCGTTGTCAAAGTTTTCCTGGAAACAAAAATATTTTAAGCCGTTAGGCTGCCAATCAAAGAATCAAAAGAACCTTTGAAGTATAGAACCTTGAAATATGTACATAACCTCGTTACATAAAATCTGAGCTCCTTTACAGAAATGTTCCTACTCGTGCAACAACCTGAAAACCGCTACTTATTTCAATACTGTATTTCTCACAAGGAAAGCAAATTAATTAATAAATCTTAGTAAACAAGCTCACGTACTGCAGCGGTAGCTTCCTGGGATTAAAGTATTTCAATTTTGAGGAGAGCCACTCAACGATAGGGTTACCAGAATACATTTTTCAAAGTTGGCCGTGTGGTCCCCGGCAGAGTAAAATAGGCCACCCTCACTCTTACCGAGGTGTCGTAAAAGGCGACTATGGTAAAGTTGCTGGCATGATCATCAGCACCCAGAGAAGGAAAACTCTGCATTTATATCTAAACCCTCGCCAACCCGTCTGCCAAGCGTGGTGAGTATGGCAATTACCCCTAATGTGATTGAGGGAGGCCCGTGCCCCAGCAGTGGGGACTTAAACGGGCTGATGATGATGATGATGATTTTTCAAAGTCCGTGGAAAACCCGTGAAAAGTTGTATAGGCTACTTTAGAACGAGATCAGAAGGCCTATTCTTGACCACTCGACATTAAAGTCGAGATAGAGATTTGAATGGACTAATGTATGAAATCCTAAGCTCGGTTTCAATGTCGAGTGCACGAGAATTGCCCCTCTGAGTGATTCTTCGAGATGACTTTCGTGGCCGTCCTCATATCGAATACTACTACTACTACGAAATTAGCATCAGAATCCTTAAATACACGTAAAAGTTTAAGGGATTTATTAATAAACGTGTTTGTTAGCTAAAACGAAGAAGAAGAAATTTCATACAAACATTTTTTTTTATGTGATTGATGGCGGACGAGCAGACGGATTACCTCGCTTACCATCGTAAGCGATTACCGCTGCCCATGGACACCAATGACACGAGTTTTTTTTTTATCGTTTACATCCCTAAAATCTCATAGTTGGTATCGTGAATAATATCCATTTAGTATGTTGAATCAACAATATATTTTTTTAAACAGCCTATAAACTGCCCCACTGCAGGGCAAAGGCCACCATCATAGAAATCAAGGTTAAGCTACTATGATGGGATTAGGCTTAATCACCACGCTTGCCAAATGCGGATTGGTGATCACAAACCCGAGTTATGTCCGAAAAATTCGAAACATACTTTTCGCTCGACTTGGGAATCGAACCCAGGACCCTGAGAACACATCCCGGTACTTAAACCCACAGGGTGAATCAACAATATAAGCCAAAAAAAATATCTACATTATTGCCGAGCGGGTATTCTATTTTGTGTGGAACAGTTGATTTCGTTTTCGCTTATATTGTTGATCTAACATATAATAGTGAACTTTATTCACGATACTCATTATGAGGTTTTGGGATGTTAACTATAAAAAAAAACCGGCCAAGTGCGAGTCGGGCTCGCGCACAAAGGGTTCCGTAGCAGCAAAGTCCAAAATTACAGTTAAATCAACCTATCTCAAAAACTATAAGAGATACTTTGATCAAACCAAAAATCGTTGAAAGAGTTAATTAGCATGCATCACCTCTATTTTTTTTAGAATTTTATACCCCGTAGTTATAAAAATAGAGGGGGGGGGGACATACTTTTTACGACTTTGAGAGCTGATATCTCAAAAACCGTTCACTTTAAGAAAAATGTTTTTTAGAAAACTTTATATCATTTTAAAAGACCTTTCCATTGATACCCCACACGGGTATGTACATCGAAAAAAAAAATTTCATCCCTCAGTTACATGTATGGGGGGCCCCACCCCCAATTCTTTTTTTTACTATTTAGTGTCATATTTTTGTAGCGGTTCATACAACACATATTCCCATCAAATTTCATCACTGTAGTACTTATAGTTTCCGAGTAAATCGGCTGTGACAGACGGACAGACGGACAGACGGACAGACGGACATGACGAAACTATAAGGGTTCCGTTTTTGCCATTTTGGCTACGGAACCCTAAAAACGGCGTATACTAATGTTACCATGTTTGTAATTCCACTGTTGGTTCTGATATGCGTAACACAGGTGCTTGAGCTACCTATCTCGGAATCAAATCAATGTATGTGATGTTGTGAAAATATATATTTTATTTTTACCCAACTAAATTTTTATTTTATGTTATATGACGATGTTGGAACCAGAGTGATCTAAGTAATATTTTGGCCAAATATGTTTTTCGGAAAGAAAAATATTCTTTCAGGCCAAACTGACTGACCGGATGGCGCAATTGGTAGTGACCCTGCCTCTTGCGCCAAAGGTCGTGGGTTCGATCCCCACCCTGGACAAACATTCGTGCGATGAACACTTGTGTTTGTTCGGTGTCTGGGTATAATATATGTATTTAAGCATATATTTGTGTTCCTCTGTTGTCTGATATCTATAACACAAGTGTTTAAGCTACATAGTACGGAATCACGTCAACGTATGAGATGTTGTGAGAATTATTATTATTATTAACTTATTAACTTGATTGAAACTGATGAAACTAACAAAACCATTTTACTTAGAACTTCCCCTCTGGTTCTAGCATCATCGTGTATGGTAACCCTACTCAAGGAATCCTTGCATATTCCGCTGCATCCGCCGTCTGCAGGACTCTTCACATTGTTATTTCTTATTATTATGTCGAGATTTTAGGCATACACAATTTGCATTATATCATAGAGTCTACACTAGAAAGAAAGTTATTCAAATTCAAATCATTCTTTATTTGCAAAGGCTCGTTACACAGCACTTACAAATCGTCATACATCTGAGTATTTTAAAACTATTTATAAGTACTTATGCATAATTTAAATGTTAATACATAAATATGCCACCTATCACATAAAAAAAATGATACACAATTGGGCAGAATTAGCACAGGACAAAATGGCGAACTTTGACGTCGGAATGCGCTGATCCAGCGTAATAAATACATTTTAAAAAACGAAGTGTTCCTCACACAATGAGTATGAACTGAACAAATCACCAATAAATTCTTCCCATTAACAAAAAAGAGCCACGTCACACAAGAGAAAAGGTAATACCGCGCACAAAATATGTTACCTGCAAAGTAACAATGAAAAATGGCGGTTCGAAACCGCCGCAAATTTGTCTCACCCCGGTAACAAAGTTAGAGCAAGTGGCCGGATTTATCGGGGGGGATTGTTGGAACTGCGACACACGTGTACGGTACCTGTTGGAGACGTAGCTTTAGGGTTTACATACATAGTACTAAAGGTCAATGACCTTTTACAATGCACTCAGGAGGCGAATTAAAAAAAATGGGTAGTATGGTTAAATGGCATTAAAAAATCAAGTAAAAAGTGCATTATTCTCAAAAATAAATTACTACGTCATCATCATCATCAGCCCATTTAAGTCCCCACTGCTGGGGCACGGGCCTCCCTCAATCACATGAGGGGTAATTGCCATACTCACCACGCTTGGCAGACGGGTTGGCGAGGGTTTTGAAATGCAGTGTTTTCCTTCTCTGGGTGCTAATGATCATGCCAGCAGCTTAACCTTAGTCGCCTTTTACGACACCTAGGTAAGAGTGAGGGCGGCCTATTCTACTCTGCCGGGGACACCACGGCTGAGAATTACTACATATTAAATCACCTTGGTATAAAATACCTATTTTATATAACTCTTCACTCTATAACGCGTAACTCTATTTTATATCATTGATTTTTTTTCCTATGAGATAGTTGGCAGACGGATCACCTGATGGTAAGCGATTGCCACCGCCCATGGACACCCACCAGTGCAGTCACAAGTGCGCTGCCTCCCGCACCCTGATTCCCCAAATTGGATCACTGGTACCCTAATTCAAGCAACGAATCACAGCACAGACGCTACTTCGCGCTGGTTTTCTTTAAGGCTGGTGGTATCACCTCGGTCGAGCCGGCCCATTCATGCCGAAGCGTGGCTCTCCCGCGGTTAAAATACAACATTCTAAAGACTGGTTTACCTACATAGTGTGCAAACTAGCGCAATAGTCGCCATGCCGAGTAAAGGGACTGTAGTAACTCAATGCAGTTTTTTGACGTCACTACGAGTAACTCGCACGAACGAGCTAGAAAGTAACTCATCATCATCAGCCCATTTAAGTCCCCACTGCTGGGGCACGGGCCTCCCTCAATCACATGAGGGGTAATTGCCATACTCACCACGCTTGGTAGACGGGTTGGCGAGGGTTTTGATATAAATGCAGAGTTTTCCATCTCTGGGTGCTGATGATCATGCAAGCAGCTTTACCTTAGTCGCCTTTTACGACACCTCGGTAAGAGTGAGGGTGGCCTATTCTACTCTGCCGGGGATCTGAAAAAGTAACTCATATGACATGCCTAGTTACTATCTACGAGCCAAAGACAGCTCGCACTGTGTAAAGTAGTCTTAATGGTAAAATGTTTTTTTTATCAGTTCATAGTACCTACTTTGACGACCCGATTGGAACAGTGGTAGTGAACGCTGCCTCTGATACAAGTACAGCACAGTACAAACATTTGTGTGCATAAACATGTTTGTTTGTATTGGTCTGGGTGTTTGCTATGTTATATATTATGTTATACGTTATGTATTATAAGTATGTATTTATAAAATAAAAGTATTATATGTATATTGTTGTAATCCCACTGTTGATTCTGATATCCGTAACACAGGTGCTTGAGCTACCTATCTCGGAGTCAGATCAATGTATGTGATGCTGTGAAATATTTATTTATTTATAAGTTTTCCTGTGCCAATTCCGCCCAATCGTGCACTTGAGTGCTTTGAGGTCCTTAGCGACTTCGTCCCTCCAGCGGTATCTCGGACGACCCACAGGACGTCGCCTCTGGGATGACAGATAGGCACTTATGGCTGCCCGATCCTCTCCCATTTTCTCCACGTGTCCGAGCCAGCGCAGTCGGGATGATGCAAAAAATGTCGAACTTTGACGTCGGAGACCAAGACCCACTTTGGATCGCTGAGCCAGCGTAGTAGTAAGTTCATAAGTTTTCACTGATTGACTTATATTACTAACATTGTTAGAATATTTACTGGATAAAGATAAAGATGAAAAATGCTTTATTCAATTTAGGTCCACACAGAACACTAATGAATGTCAAAATAGTACATATTATCTACCGCTGGTTCGGAATGTCGTTTCTACTGAGAAGACAGCAGCAAGAAACTCAGTATCTCTTTTCAAATATTGATGATGTTACAGAGTTTCAATTGAGAAGAGAAAAAAATACAATTATGAAAGTTAATAGACTACTATGAATAACAACTCAAAAGATTAATCAATTAACATGACCAAGAATCCTTATCATTTAAATAGTCTTGTACACTATAGTAACCTTTCTTCATTAGGTAGGTTTTAATATGAGACTTAAACTTATCCAGTGATAGGTTAATGACATTTTGTGGTAGCTTATTAAATATCTTAATACTTAAGCCAACAAATGAATTACCGATTTTATGAAGTCTGAGGACTGGGACCTATATTATGGAAAGTACCTATATTATAAGTGCCTTTATTACATTACCACAAATAAAATCTATTGAACACAATTCATGTGAAAGAATCCTTAGGAACAGTAAAAAGTACTTTGCATTTACATTTCCTTTGAAATTCGGTCTTAGGTTGTTACAGAAAGAGGCAAATTTCGTTCAGTAATGAATATACGCTCGATCGGGTTTTAGCACCCAACACATTTCTTAGAAAATAAAATATAATTCTATTTCACTTAACTACCTAGCTCTGCCTTACCCCATTACAAATACGCTGTTTCTTTCCTCTCTCATAGCGGTTTGTCCTGGTTGCATCCCGAGCTGTTGCTTAGGAGATCGAAGTTTTCATTTCTGCTTCAACTCCTCCACTTTGCATGGTCTTAGGCATCTAATAGTGGTCAGTTTATTAGCGCGCATGTCTTCCCTTGCGATGTCAACACCACACCTTTCTAGTATACCTACTCTTTCTGCCAGAACACGGCGATGGTGGCCAGATTTTCGCAAGACATGGCTATACCAGCGTAGGCCATACGCCATACTCTATTGAGCATAGCTTATTGCTTAATAAAATAATAAGCTATTGCTTATTGCTTTCCATAAGGTACAATAAGAGTCCCATAGTTTGTCTGCTATGTCATGAAGGCTGCCACGCATGCTTGAGTTTCTCACGCCGTCTTTCCATGTAACTCCACACATCCATCGCAGCATACTCGGGTACAAAAATATCCGTGACTTGCAACTCCTGCTTATGTTGCTGAAATACAGGCCAAATTTCACTGTTTAAACAACAATTGGTCTAATGATGGACCTATAGATCTGTCCCTTCAACACAAATGACGCCTGTCACCTCACGCCTTTTGGCCCACGCGGCAGCAATTCGTGCCTCTACGTCGGAATCGATGTCTCCGGATAAATTGAGTACTTGGTACTGACCCCGGGTACTTAATGATCCTTTCGCTGGACCTTATCGTCGCTAATACGCACACAGACGTGAGACAAGGAGAGTTGCTGGCAGGGGCGTCTTTGTCTATAGTGCAGGGGGTGCGGTGCACCCGGGAGCTGGAAGTTAGAGGGCGCCGAGAGCCCCTTGCCTACACAAACATATCTGTGTCCCGACATACCAGTACCTGTGATTGTTCTCCTCATCTTAGCATGTGACTCCCAGGTGCGTCCAATGCTGTCGCTTCGAAGCCCGGCGCTACGCTAGGATCATGATATAGGATTCGGGATGTTTGATAATTACAACGAAGCGACGAACAGTCGAACATGTTAAATAAGTATTCCATTTTGTTGGCGCATTTTGAAACAAGAGGGCTCCAGGTTATTAATTGCACCCGGGCGCTTCTTGGGCTAGAGCCACCTTGAGTCTTCGCCACATTGAGTTTCAGCTAAAAAGGACAATTTATTTTCTTGTATCAAGAATACCTACTGTACACGACCCTTGCACACCAATCCTTACCCGAGTGAGTAAAACCCAGAAACTGGCTTACAGCAGACGCGTCCTGATCAGCTATTATGGTAATGCTGCTAACAACGCTCCCCGGCGTCTGTCGCCGGCCCCAATATGTGACGCCGATACAAAGTTGCCGCAGGCATTTCCTGGTTTCCTGTTTAGTGAACAATTTGCATGAGTGAGTGGTTTGGTTGGTGGTGTGGTTTTTTAACTGTGACGTTGTCAATAGTGGCGTAACCAATAGTCAAAGTGACGTCATATATCTTATTAATTATATTGGTTAAGCTGACTATTGCCCAAAACACTTTAAGGCGATATTTTACTATTGGTTACTTTTCAAACCATTAATTCAGTTTAACTACGGATCAAAAATCGGCGGCAAGGAAATTGTCGTTTTTTTTTCTAGACACAAGAAGATGTATCATTTTATTTCGATTTAAGATACATTTTGAGGTTTATATTATCTTATCTTATCTTATCTGTTAGGGGCCATTTTCATGGGGCACGTCGACCCTAAGGGATCTTTTGTACCTCCCCTTTCTTTTGCGCTCTTACTCACGAAAGATTCGTTTCATCAGCATCACGATGTCTTTCGGATTGAAGTGCCTGTAGTCTCCTGGTTTAGGATAAGCGTTACCTAGAAGACACATTCTGCCTCTGGCTAGTGAGTCGCATTCACATAAAAGATGTTCTATGGTTTCCGTCTCCTCCTTGCATGCTCTGCAGTCGCTGTTCGATGTCATGTTCATCTTCATCAGCATTTTGTTCGTTGCATAATGCCCTGTTAACGCTCCTATGAGCATCCTTGTCTGTTGTCTATTGCCTCCGAGAATATATTTCCTCCATATTTTTGTATTGTCTCCTATGAAGGCCTTTGAATGTTTCATTCCTAGTGTTTTCTTCCATTCCTTAGCTTGCTCTTCGCATACATATTGCCGGAAGGCCATACTGATGGTGCAGCTCGATAGTCCAACAAAAGGTTCCGGTCCAATGTATTTTGCTTTAGAGCCTTTTCTTGCTAGCTCATCTGCCTTTTCGTTTCCTGTGTAGCCCTCGTGACCCGGTATCCACAATAGCCTTACCTTGTTGTGTCGTCCTAAGCAGTTTAGGGTTTTGATGGCATCCCACACCAACTTAGATTCCACTTTCGGCTTGGCCAATGCCTTCAGTGCCGCTTGGCTGTCACTAAGAATGTATATAGTACGATTCTTTGCTTTAAGGTTTATATTCCTCCTTGTACATGTGATTATGGCATACGTTTCAGCTTGAAAAACTGTTGCCATTTCTCCCATACTTTGACTTTCTTCATAGTTTTGTCCGTAAACGCCTGCTCCAGTACCTGTCTCCATCTTGGAACCATCTGTGTACCAGATCAGACTGTCCTTTTCAGGTTTTGGTGGGTTCTTTTTCCACTCTTCCCTAGTTGGTATGATTATCTTGAAATCCTTTTGAAACCTATATCTGGGACATATCTTATCATATCCCATTTGGGTTATCCTGTTGAGATGAGGTGCCTCGTTCCATTTAGTGTGTCTGGTTCGAGGTTTGGTTTCGTCCCATATTCCTGCTATTTTTAGCCTTTGAGCAGCTTTCCTTGCCTCTGTTTCTATCACTATATGCAGTGGCGGAAGGTCTAGCAGGAGCTCTATTGCTGCAGTTGGAGTTGTTTTGAATGCTCCCGTGATTGCAAGACATGCCGTTCTCTGCATCTTTCCCAGTGTATTCCGGCAGGTCTTGAGCCTTGTTCTGTACCACCATGCAATGCTACCATAAGTCAGTATTGGTCTGACCATCATCGTGTATATCCATCTTAATATCTTCGGCTTTAGTCCCCATGTTTTTCCATAGGTTGTCCGACACATATTGAACACCCTTAGAGCTTTTTTAATGGCGTTGTCCATGTGGCTGCTCCAATTCAGTTCTTTATCTAGGATCACACCTAAATACTTAACTTCTTTCGAACTATGAAGTTGTGTTCCATATAGAGTTGGTGTTTTGAGACCCTCCATTTTTTTCCTTCTCGTAAACGGAACTAGCGTGGTTTTCTCTGGATTCACCGATAGGTGATTTTTTTTGCACCATTCTTCGAGAATCCTCATTGCGTTTTGCGATAGTTCCGATACCGTACTGGGAAATTTCCCATTTATCATGATGACCAGATCATCTGCGTATCCAACTGTGAACAGCGGACCTTCATTGAGTTTTTTGATTAGTGTGTCCACAACCAAGCTCCAGAGTAAGGGGGATAGGACTCCCCCTTGGGGGCATCCTCTTGTGGTCTTCACTACTAATTTCTCACCTTGTAGTTCTGAATGGATTATTCTACCTCTAAGCATGCAGTCTATCCACCTGCAGATAGTCTCCGTTATGCCATGTATTTTTGCTGCATTTCTTATAGACTCAAAGGTTGTGCGGTCGAAGGCCCCTTCTATATCAACAAAAATACTCAGACACAATTCCTTTGATTCCAGTGCGGCCTCTGCCCTACTCACTACGTGGTGTAATGCTGTTTCTGTTGACTTTCCCGGCTGATATGCACATTGCAGTTCATGCAGCGGAAACTTCCTTAAGGGGCCATCCCTTATATGTTTGTCAATCATCTTCTCCAATGCCTTTAGCAGAAAGGATTGAAGACTGATCGGCCTGAACGCCTTTGGTTCCTCGTAGTTCGGTTTTCCTGGTTTTGGTATATATATTACCTTTACATGTCTCCACCTTTTGGGTATGTATCCTAATGCTACGCATGCTCTATATAGCCTACATAAGTGTGGGTTTAGAATAGCAATCCCATGTTGTAGCACGATAGGATATATTCCGTCTGGTCCAGGTGCTTTAAAAGGTTGAAAGCTCTTTAGCGCCCAGCTGACTTTGCTTTCGTCTACTACATTTTTCGCTGTGAGCCAATCGCTCTTAGCCGTTTTCCTATTTTGGTCTTCTATGCTGATAGCATCCTCTGTCCCTTGCAAGACCTCTGAGCCGGGGAAATGGATATTCGTCATTATCCTTAGGGTTTCTTTCCCAGTATCTGTGCTTTCCCCATTTGCTTTTTTCACCGTTACTAGTGGAATAGCTTTAGAAATGGAGATTGCCTTTGTAAGCCTCATCCCCTGTGGGATTGAGCATATCTTTTCACAGTGCGTTCTCCAAGCTTTTCTTTTGGCTTTACGAACCGCACTGCTGTAACGCGTTAGTGCTTTTTTGTACTGTGTGAAGTCGTTCTTGCTCTTAGCCTCATTGAACGCCCTCCTTGTTTCTTTTCTAATTTGAGCCACCTCCTGGGTCCACCATGGTAGCCTCTTGCCAATCACTTTGCCTTCTGGGCAGTTATCCTGCCACGTCATAGCTAACGCATTTGATATCCTGTCAGCTTCTAGCTCAATATCTATTATTGTATTTAGATTGCTTTCAGGTTTTCCTAGTACTGATCTTAAGTCCGTTTTGAAATCCTCCCAGTTTGTGTTCCTAGGATTCTTCCTTGGTACAGTTGCAAAGGTTTTGTCTGTTCTGTACCTGAAACATATGTAGTTGTGATCCGAAAGTGAGACCTCATCTGATACATGCCAATTTTCAATATTTGACAACGCTCTCGCATTGGCCAGCGTCAGGTCTAAGACTTGTGACCTCTGGGCATTGAAGAAAGTTGCCTTATTGCCTTTATTTATGATATGTAAAGGAGAGCTTACCAGATAGTCAAATAATTTTTCCCCTCTTCTGTTGATGTCTGAGCTCCCCCAGACTACATGATGTGCGTTGGCGTCGCACCCGATTACGAGCTCCCAGTTCTCCCGGCTGCCTTGACCTACCAGGTCCTGTAGCTCCTGTGACGCGGGTTCCGCCTCTTCGTAGGGAAGGTAAGCTGATGCTAATACAAACTTCTGCCCCTCTTCCCCTCTGTCCCCCCCCTCCTTCTGGATTCTGACGACTGTCAGATCCCTGTAACAGAAATTCATTAGAGGCACCGCATTTATTCCATCTCTGACATATATGCAGGTCCTCATGTTATTCATTGAAAAATTATGGTACACAGTACCACCAACTCCATGTAGCCCTTTAATTTCACTCTTATATAAATAAGGTTCTTGTATTAGGGCAATGTCATACTTTCGCCTTTGGAGCTCGCGAGCCAGGAGGGCAGTCGCTGCTCTACAGTGATGTAGGTTAATTTGTACTAACCGTAGCTCCATGGTGTACTCTTACTCCGAGAGCAGCCTCTCCTCTTCCATTGGCGATGGAGAGGTGATGCCCAAGTGGAGCGAGTCGATCGCCCCCACCACATCTTCTGACCTGGGAGAACATCCCGCATCTCGCCGAGAGGCAAGCGCGGGTGTCTCGACCAGGTCCCGTTCGACGGTCGGCCCCCCCATGCCCATCCTTGCAGTCTCTGCCCTCCCTTCCTCTACATCATCCAGGAGATCTTCCACCTCCTCATCATCCCCCTTTCTATCCACCTCCTCAAGGAGTTTGAAGAGGCAGGCGGAGATTCCCAGATTGATGTAGAAATCCCTTTCTTTGATGAGGTCCGCTGATGCCCCATCCATCATCACGATCCGACGGGTAGTGGTCCCTTCCACCTTGGTGTCCACTATCCGCCAGTTCGCCGTCCGGAGTCCCGGCACGCTCTTCTGCATCATCCCTAATAGCCTGGAAACCTCGATCGTGGTGGATCGAGTCTTCCAGGCCATCTTAATGGGTCGAGGCAGATCCCGTGCGGACACCACCTTAAGCTTTGTCCCCTTGACGGTCTTCTCGTCGAGGACCCCTCGTAGCCACTGCGCCGATTGCTCTCCGTCGCATCTGACATAGATAATGCCCGATGTTACGGAGCCCAAGTGCGTTTCAGGGGGAGGTCCTGGAATTTTCTCCAGCTCATCAAATATGAGGTGCTGGAGATCATCATATATAGCCTCCTCGAGCATTGTTGCCGGATAGTTGTAGGCGGTGATGGCCATTTTAACGGTCCCCAGTGCTCGCGCATACGACCCGGAAGTCCTTATGCGCTTAGCACTGGTTTCCTTTTGGCTGTCCCCACTTACTTCTCTCCCTCTCTTCTGACGTTCGCCTGAGGGGATATCCTCAGCCTGCTGTCTCTGCAGCTGAGTATTTCTCCTCTGGGCTCCTGTCCTCTTCTTCCGCCTCTTCTTTCCTCCCCCAGCCCCTTCAGTCACTCCCCTTGAGGGGTCGTCAGTCCGGTCACCTTTTGGATCCCGGTTTGAAGTCCCCCCAGAACTGCGAGACGTCCCGGGAACAGGTTCGGTTGGTCCCACGGCAGCAGGCAAACGTTCTCCCCCTCGGGGATCCCCACATACTGGTCCCTCGGGGCCTGGCGTCTTTTGGACACCGGCCCAACTCGGTCCCGACGTCGTGGTTGCTCCTCGAGGGCGAGTCTTACCCTTGGTAAGGTCAAGGCCTCTCTCACCAGGCGGGCCATCAGCCTTTCGGTTGAAGTCCCATCCTGGTGGGATTGGCCTCTTTCCTTGACCAGGGAATTGTTTATCCGCAACCTTCCCCCCTTTATGACCTGAGGCCCTACTAGACTCTACTGTTCGCCATCCTCCACCAGTCAGCTCGGAGCCCGGGTTGGACCCTTCCTCAACTGGCCTCAGATTGGCCACGCTGTCGTCATTTTTGACGGTCCTCCAACCTGGAGTCCCTGTCCTTTCTGTCTCTGCCGAGACCGCAGGCTTCTTAGCTTTCGCACCACCGCCGCTAGTGGTCCCTACTCCTACCACTTCTCGCAAAATTTTGCCCCCCCCAGAATACGAGGGGCAGCCTGAGCTTAGCTCAGGGGAGGATTCTCCGGCACCACCGGTACCTCCCTGGGGTAATTTACTTTTTAACTTTGCGTCCATGATTATTTTTTTTCCTTGTGTCGTCTACTGCTAGACTCGCCCCTAGCCACGCATCCTTTGGCCCGACCAGCCTTGGATTGGCGGATTTGGCAAGGATAGGGATTTAGGTTAGGACGGTATGGGGGTGTTTGGATGGATTGTAGGCTAGGACCTTTTGGGTTTTAGGATCAATTATGACACTACTGTCTCAGGATTCTGGGGGTGAGACAGGAGTGGCTCGAGGTTGTCGGGTTCGCGTACCCGTACACTGTCCACAGCTGCCGGACAGGCAACTGCTTCCAGTGCCCCCTGACAGTAGCGCACGGTGGTTTCTGTTACGTCTATTTCTGTGAAGTGAACTAGACCAAAAACAGGGCCGACAACCTCGAGAAGGTTAGTCCACCGCACTTGCCTTGAGGATCAATCACGACTGTTGCGCTTCCCCCAAGACCACGCCACCTTAGCTCCCCAAAAAGAAAAGCTAAGGTAGGCCTGTACCTATACTATGCAAGCAAGCAGAGAGACAAAGCAAAGCAAGCGAGCCTATAAACAGTTAAAGCATAGAAACAGACCCGCCCCGAGGTTTATATTAAATAGACATCAGATATTTACTATATTTGTAATTAAAAAAAAATTTGTAAATGACCCTTTTCTTACTACAGAATTGATGTATAGGTGTCAATAATAACAGTGAAACACAGCACAGTGCTACTGCACGCCGGTTTTCTGAGAGGCCGTGGTGTCAATATGGTTGAGCTGGCCCATTCATGCCAAAGCGTGGCTCTCCCAGTGTGAACTACGTGCTTGACATGAAGGTGAGAGTAGATGAAAAGATTTTGGCTATCTGTACAATATTTTTTTCTAAATGTCAAGCAAAAAGTGCAATCATCCCAAAAAGCCATAAGTATCAATTAACAGCGTACTTTGAAATAATCAATAAAATCTATCAATTTGCAAGATTTGTTTTTTTTTAGTTTTTTTTTAATTAACATTTTACTACATCACATACATTTGTAGAGAATGCTGTATAGCATTAAGTCCGCCAATTGTACTTTATTTTCTTGTGCAATAAAGAATAAATAAATTGATCTGACTCCGAGATAGGTAGCTCAAGCACCTGTGTTACGGATATCAGAATCAACATTGGGATTACAAATATATACATATACTACTTTTCTTTTGTAAATACATACTTATAATACATAGGAAACACCCAGACCAATACAAACAGACATGTTCATGCACACAAATGTTTGTACTGTGCGGGGATCGAACCCGGAACCCTTGTACCAGAGGCAGCGTTCACTACCACTGTTCCAAACGGGTCATCAATTAACGTGATTGTTTGTCAGAAGTCCTTGTATGCGATAATAAATAAAAAACTAAATAGTTTTTCTGCGCTAAGATAAATCTAACTTATGATTTAAAAATCGTTTTTGCCTTTTTAGTGATGTACCTTACTAAGTATTTACCTAAATATATGAATTTCGTTTCCTATTTTCTCTTTTGCCTCTCAAGCTAGAGCCCCGTATGCCCCACATAAGGGCTACGCGTATTAAGTACTTACTTGACGATGCCGGGGGCCACAACAATGAGCCGCTAGGACAGGCCCTGTTTAATTAAGCCCAGTTAACTGTTCCAAACGGGTCGTCGCAAAAGATTGCAAACGTGTTTCAAATTTAAAGCAATGATATGATTATGATTATGTAACACGCGTATTCCTTCAGGAGTTTTTAATGTCAAACAAAAGCAAAAAGTGCAATCAACCCGGAAAGATATAAGTATTAACAGCATAGGTACTTTGAAATAATTTAACGCGTTCCCCCAGGGGGCGCCACTCAAGCTCACGTTATTGCTACGTGCCGAAGAGACATGTAAATCCGTTAACAATCATCGCACAAACTTACAAAATTAAGTTCGGCAACTTTGAAACAGCGTGACGCACCTCATTATTATACACGTAGGGGCTGTGCTTATGGCAACACCGCGAGGATACTAGCGCTGCCAAGTGATTTATATTGATTGTTTTTTTTATATATCCTCCAACCGATTACGTCTATGGCGGCCGATATACATATATTATAGTGCTCAAGAAGACGCTGAACTGGAAGAGACGTGGCATCAACATCAATGGCGAATACATCTCTCACCTGCGATTTGCTGACGACATCGTCATAATGGCAGAAACGCTGCAGGACCTACAACAGATGCTGAATGACCTGGCTGACTCTTCTAAATGCATCGGCCTACGGATGAACTTAGACAAAACCAAGGTCATGTTCAATGAACATGTTCTACCGGAACCGATTGCAATTCACGGTGCCGTCCTCGAAGTTGTTCAAAAATACGTATACCTCGGGCAAACTTTGCAATTGGGTAAAAACAACCTCGAGGATGAGGTGAATAGAAGAATCCAGTTAGGTTGGGCAGCATTTGGAAAACTACGTCGTGTCTTCATATCGTCGATACCACAGTGCCTAAAGACGAAAGTCTTCAATCAGTGCGTCCTACCCGTCATGACATACGGAGCCGAAACGTGGACACTTACGGTACGGCTGGTCCACAAGTTAAAGGTCGCTCAGCGGGCTATGGAACGAGCAATGCTCGGCGTCTCTCTCCGAGATCGAATCCGAAATGAGGTGATCCGGCAGAGAACCAAAGTTATCGACATTGCTCACCGGATTAGCAAGCTTAAGTGGCAGTGGGCTGGCCATATTAGCCGCAGAACCGACAACCGATGGGGTAAACGAGTTCTGGAGTGGAGACCGCGTCTTGGCAAACGTAATGTAGGGCGCCCTCTGGCTAGGTGGGAGGACGATCTGCGTAGGATGGCTGGCAAGGGCTGGATGCGAGAAGCCATGGATAGATCACAGTGGCGAACAATTGGAGAGGCCTACGTCCAGCAGTGGACTGCGATAGGCTGATGATGATGATGATGATGATAGTGCTCAAGTGTGTGCGCAAACCACAAGTGCACTCTCTATTCCCTTACCCTCGTATTCCGATGGGACACCACTGGACACGATCGAAGAAGAGGGCGACGAAGAGGGATTGGGTGCAGGACCAACGGCTTAACGTGCTTTCCGAGGGACGGGGTTACGAGACCGCCAACTTCCAGACCCCGGGATAACACTAAGAATTTCTCACCGAAAACTTAGGCAATTTTTTGGCCTGACCCGGGGATCGAACTCGGGACCTCTTGCGCAGCCGTCGCTTTAAAGTGCAACCCACTAGGCCACTGCGCCACCGAGGCAGTTTTTTTTATACTATATCGGTGGCCAACAAGCGTGCGGCTCGCCTGATGTTAAGCGATTACCGCAGCCAATGGACGTCTGCAACTCCAGAGCACCTGCATGAGGAGGGGGATTGTGGCGAATAGAATTTTTTTTTGTAAAAGTGAGCAACATATACTTTAAGGAAATGGTTAACAATTTAGTTAACCCCATCTATGTGGGACAGAATAAATAATACACACAGGTTACGGAAAGAAAAGCTTCTATAATATAATCGTCTTTACTACGTCTTTACACCTTTCACAGTCGTCGGCCATTCGTCGTCTATCTCACTCTCGCACGTCATTCTAATTCAACCGTCGATATCTTACACGTTCCTTACCATGCATCTGCCGATCACCAATCCTACATCTATGTAATAATTTCATCCTACAAGTAACAATAAACTCCATAATTGCTGAAAGTTTTACCAATTATTAAAATATTTTAGCAATTATTAAAAGATACAAGCTTATGTAATAATTTACATAAGTTTATCTCAAAAAAAATTTAACACTGTTCTTAAAATCTTAGACAATTTAATCGCCTAAGCTTAAAATATACATTAGCCGTGTGGTCCCGGCAGAGTAGAATAGGCCACCCTCACTCTTACCGAGGTGTCGTAAAAGGCGACTAAGGTAAAGCTGCTGGCATGATCATCAGCAACTAGAGAAGGAAAACTGCATTTATAGCAAAACCCTCGCCAACCCGTCTGCCAAGCGTGGTGAGTATGGCAATTACCCCTCATGTGATTGAGGGAGGCCCGTGCCCCAGAAGTAGGGACTTCAATGGGCTGATGATGATGATGATGATGAAAATATACATTGCAATTTTTTTTAATTGTCTATCATTCGCCACAATCAATATAAATCAATTGGTGGCCCTAGTATCGGGTATAAGGTGGCGATGCCACCTTATGGAAAAGTTTCTCGATCTATAACTCCATGGCTTATTGGCTTAGAACGTCTCTGAAATCAAGTACCACTTTCTGGGTTTGACCCAGATTTTGTTGCGATATGGGAAGATACCAATGTAAAAGAAGTCATGGCTGTCATAACGATGAAAAGGTGGACATGGGCGGTAGTGTTGGTTATCGATAGTCTAATAGTAAAATCGATATCGATAGTATTACTGGTTGTCAATAGTATCGATACTATCGATAACGCTCATACTAACGATTGTTTAATGTAATTAACATCATTTTATTTAATTAATTAAATCAAAATTTAATATAATTTAGAGGTTCGATCCCCTCACAGTATAAATAAATAAATAAATCATTTATTTCTCGTCACAAATAGATCTTAAGAGCTAGGAATTAGTTGCTAATTTTAGATGCAACCCGTATTTGTGAGACTGGTGCCTGATATATGTTTCAAAAAGAACCTGTAATTACAGGACACCAGGCCCCTTCATTTAGGTCCGCATATACTAAAAACATCCTAATATCTTGATACCTAAGAGCAGAGCATCTAAACAATTGTATGGAGATACTTCAAAATATAATAAAAAAGTAAAACTACGTAATTTATTAATAATTTTTAAAAAAAAGTACAAACATTTGTGTGCATGAACATTGTCTGTTTGTATTGCTCTGGGTGTTTATATGTATTATTCGTAGGTATGTATTTACAAAAGAAAAGTGTTATATGTATATATTTGTATTTCCGCTGTTGGTACTGATATCCGTATTACAGGTGCTTGAGCTACCTATCTCGGAGTCAGATCAATGTATGTGTCGTTGTGCAATATTTATTATTTATTTAATCAGGCAGCAATACTATCGAAACATATCTGACTATCGATTGTAAAAAACTATCGATACTATTTATTGGTAGCTTTTGATGAATTCTGTTAGGAAACACAGTACTATTGATACATTAAAACAATTGATATCGGGCATTAAATTAAAAATTTAATTAAATTAAATTATCATTTATTTCAGATTATAAATCCATATATTGTTAGTACAAAGTCTTAATTGTATGTTAGTAACATTCAATTTTAAATTTAGATTAAAGGTATGGTACTATATTCCATCTCAATTACGCCAAAGGTCGTGGGTTTGATCCCCACCCTGGACAAACATTCGTGCGATGAACACTTGTGTTTGTTCAGTGTCTGGGTGTAATATATGTATTTAAGTATATATTTGTGTTCCTCTGTTGCCTGATATCTGTAAAACAAGTGCTTAAGCTACTTAGTACGGAATCAGGTCAACCTATGAGATGTTGTGAGAATTATTATTATTATTATTATTATCATCAACTATTATTTCGAATAAAATTTAAATGCATATCAGTTTGAAATAAATTATATCATCATCACCCGGTTGCAGTGTTTATAAAAAGGAGTGTCCAGCTTGTCAGCTAGGGTTTTCAAGATGATGTTGGGGCTCGCACGCAGCCTGCTCAGTAGTGACGCAGTTTTCTTGCGCAAGCACGAGTGAAACCCGTCCGTGCGACAATCAATCAAGAATCAAATTAAACAATCAATAGTATTGATGTATTGGCGTTATCGACAGTATTGATAAAATTTTACAATCGTATATAGGTAAATGATGAGTATCTTTGATAGAAAAGGATAGAAACAGAAAAGTGCAGCGCGGTGGTCCAACTTTTATTAGCTTTCTGTTTGTTCCACTGGCGTGCAATGGTCCATCTCCAATTTTTTTTATTTAACGATTTTTGACAATTTAAGCTTTTTTATCGTATAAGATCCACACTTCGGCAGAAATGAGTCGGCACGACTGAAATGACAACTTCCTCACGTAACACCGTGAAACAGCGCCTACGCATTGTTTTTCAGAGTGAGCGTACCGGAGACCCAATAGGGAAAGGGATAGACCCTTTCTCAATCCGGGGACTCCATTTGTGACTTGTGAATCGACTGGTGTCTGTGGGCGACGGCAATCGCTTACCATCCGTCTGCTCATCTGCCATTAATCACATAAAAAAGAAATACTCAAACATGCTGCTTTCTCTTTCTAAATCAACTTTATGACAGGGACAACATGTTTGCTAAGCAGCGCAAAAAGTGACGAAGAGTTCGAGTGTTCGGGCGTCAGTTGGCCATTATAAACATGAAAAGCACCAAGAAAAATCTCGTCTCAAATTCCGCAGACAATCCCTCCAGCAATGCAGCAACGCAAAATAGTATCAGATCACAAGAAAACTATCTTGTGACGCCGAGTTTTTCTTAACAAGAAGAAAGTTGTAACAAGATGACATCAAAGGTCGGAGATGTCGTTATCTTTTAAGTTTACTTTTATAACTGTAGCTATAGCCCTCTGGTAATTTTATCCGGTCTTTGCGTCCGTGTGAGGGGAAGGCCGTAGTATTGGGGGAGAGTTTTTTTTTCTGCCGATCGATGTTTTCTTTTTTGTTTTTTGGGTCAGATGGCCAGCTCATTTTTAGGGTTCCGTAGCCAAATGGCAAAAAACGGAACCCTTATAGATTCGTCATGTCTATCTGCTTGTACGTCCGCCCGTCCGTCCGTATGTCACAGCCACTTTATTTCGAAACTAAAACTATTGAAACTTGGTAAATAGATGTGTTTTGTTAACTGCATTACGATTTTTACACAAAAATAGGAAAAAAAAAGAACTGAATCTCTAAATTTTTTTTTCATCAAATCCATCATCATCATCATCATCATCAGCCCATTTAAGTCCCCACTGCTGGGGCACGGGCCTCCCTCAATCACATGAGGGGTAATTGCCATACTCACCACGCTTGGCAGACGGGTTGGCGAGGGTTTTGATATAAATGCAGAGTTTTCCTTCTCTGGATGCTGATGATCATGCCAGCAGCTTTACGTTAGTCGCCTTTTACGACACATCGGTAAGAGTGAGGGTGGCCTATTCTACTCTGCCGGGGGCCACACGGCATCAAACCCATACATGTATTTTATCTATAGATAGGCCTTTAAAAATATTTTACATATTTATTGCAAATGAATTACTTGCCTAAAATATAAACATATGCTAATATTAGCATATTATAAGAAAAATAATTTGGATAAAATTATTCAAATGTCAGCAAATTTGAATAATTTTATCCTAATTATTTTTCTTTCTCCAAACTAATAGATTGCTATATTTAAAAAAAGTTTTACTTGATCCAAATGTATATAGATGTCGAACGAAGGGCATTTTACCAAAAGACTGTAAAAAATATTTCATAATGGCCATTTATTTAAAGAAATCATTTTTAATTTCCATTACTTAAATATTTTACTCGTATTTACTTAGGACCTGAAATGGCAGCGGGTTATAATTGGTTTTTTCTTTAATTAATATTGTTCTTCCATTAACGACTTTTTGCAACGTCTCGCTTCAGCAGTAGTAGGTAGGTATTTCCCTTCAGTCATATTTAAAACATATTTGTGGTTTTAAGTAGCTATCATGGGAATCGAGTCTCTTGGACAGTGACGCAAGCACAAAAATCTTGCATCTATAATGCGGACGGCTAAGGAATGGAACTCCCTGCCGAGGTCTGTTTTTCCTGACCACTATAATCTAGACATATTTAAGGCAAGAGTGAACAGGCATCTTTAAGGCAAACGCGTATCATCCTAGACCTTATAGTCGCTTTCCATCAGGTGCGATTTTAGCCAAGCGTTAGCCTATTGACCAAAAAAAATATCGAATCGTGACGCACTACCACTTGCCTTTACTTAAAATAAGGCATAAATATTTTTATAATTATCCTATGATATTTTTACTAACTTAACGTACTTGAAAATTCCACCCGACACGTTTGGGTTAAAATCCCAACAGAACACGCGATGAACACTCGAACTCTATTTTTGCATAGATTAAATCGCTATTTTGATTTAATTTACGCTAATATGACATATTGTTGTCGCATATGTCACATTCGTCTTACAAGTTTTATGAAACCGATTGTCCTTATGTTTGTATCATTCGTCTATAAAGCCATATACTATTAGCAGGGGCGTCGCTACTGCCGTATCTGCCGTATCAATTATACGGGGCCCCCGGGCCACAGGGGGCCCCAAATATATGTAAGGAAAAAAAACACTTTCTAATTTATTTTACAAAATTCAATAAAGAAATTACTTTTTTTTCCCGCCTTAAGCGTGCGTTCCAAAGTTGAAAAAAAACATTTGTAAAATGGTTACAATATGTTATGATAAATAAATTGCTTTTCACAATATTTTTTTCTTTTGTGAAAAATCTTTACCCCCATAAAAGGGCCTCCAAACATTTTTTTTAATACGGGGCCCCGACCAGGCACGCTACGCCACTGACTATTGGCTGTATATGAATGTCTTTACTAAGCTACATTGATAAAAAAACGTATACCTAATTTGACATTTAATATAAGTATCGCTCGCAATAGTAGTCCACACAGCATGTAGTCACTCGCTACTATGATGGGATTAGGCTTAATCACCACGCTTGCCAAATGCGGATTGGTGATCACAAACCCGAGCTATGTTCGAAAAATTCGAAACATACTTTTTGCTCGGCCCGGGAATCGAACCCAGGACCCCGAGATCACGGTCCGGTGCTTAAACCACTAGACCAACAGGGCGTCATCGCTCATTACGGTCGAGTTATTCAAGAACTCAATTTCTTTTTATGTGTAATGAAAATCTGTAGAAATCGTTCGTTCGACTCGAGGCGAATGAATGGAAAATAGAGCTTTAATTTTCTGTAGATGCTAAAACAGCATCCTTTACTAATAATGATACTAGAAATTATTCCTTCTAATAAACGTGGATCATATCATATACATTACAAATTATATCTTTTTGGATAATACTGTAACATAAATACGAATTTCTCAGATGATAATTTATTTATTATGTACTCTTAATATTGCGACTTACTTTATTTAATTGTTTACGAGTACTTATTCCGGCAATCCTCAAATACGGTTTCGGCCTAGGGTCGAGTATTATGATAATCTCATCGTTATCTCGCTATAATTTCAAAGAGAAACCCCTACAAGAGAATGGGGATAAACAAAAAACGCCCGGCACCGTACAGCTCCGATAAAAAATCTGCGGTAATCCTTAACGGGGGTTGTAAATTGTCCCACCGATGGGCGCGTAAGATATATCAAGTTCGATATAAAATCGCGAAGATATAGAATCGATTCTTATACCCACTGATCTGGAACGAGGGGCTCAGTTGTATTTTGTTTAACATTCCATCGTGTTACGGTATAAGGGATTCCTTAGGGATGTACTAACTCGGGATTAACTCGACACTCGAGTCAATTAGTATTTTACATTTTGAACAGTGACAACTGGCTGTCGCTCACTCGAGTAGTATACAGTGCGACCACGATCAGGGGCGCGTTGTAAAACGTTTTTTCTATGCGAAAATGTCAGAACAACATTTGTTCCGACTACACGCACCCTAAACAGACTGTGCCTTTTCATAAAAAGCTATATTTGTAAAACGTTCTTTCTCTACCGCACCCGTATAGAAAGTGCATCAGGGCCGGTTGGATCTCTTTCACACTCTGTGACGTTTTTTCCGAAAATGGCACATTTCGTTTACTTTAAGTTGATTGACCGTGAAGGGAACTCCTGCCTATCTGTCTATTATTTACATAGACATGTAACTTCACTAGCTCGATGCAAAGGATACTACTATACTATACTTGATAAACAGCGCAAATCCGTCATTACCTACTTGACGTTTTGGTTGTTTTCTTTCTCTGTCGCACACATAAAGCAATCTATTTAACCTACCTCACTGTGGGTATGTTGTAACGGAACGTTACACGTACAATCTTAAACTACAGATTCTGGTTTGTCGATAAAATATAAATGTAGGAATAAATAAAATAATGAACTTACATAACATTAAGAATAATTTAAAACTTGTATTTACAGTGCATATTTACAATAAACTAAAGTAAAATTTTTAGAAATAAAAAATAGAAATATTAAAAGAATTAATCATCTACATAAGTCATAAACAATAATGAGTAACTAGAAATCGATTTCGGAACGGCGCAGCGGAAACCGGTCGCGGCAGGTGCGCGCGGGCAGAGGTGAGCGGAGGGTCGCCAGTCGCTTCTAGGCTGATGACAGTTTGCACGTCTCCTCGCAACAAGCTTTTTTCAAAAGAACCGTTACGTGCTTTAACTTAGCAACGAGCGATACATTTTAGTATTTAAATTATTCCGCTGTGAATTGTTGTGATCCGTTGATATCCCGATCTAGGGTAAGTTCTAAATAGCACACAAAAACCTATTAAACATTATTTCTTGGCTCATATCTAAATTGTGCCTACTGTCTTTGCTTACAGTTGATTCGCTTTGTAGTTTTAGTTGCAATGGTAAGCGCAATCGTAGATGTTATTGTTAATCAGTATGTTTATTTTATAGATGCAAATAATCCTGTGCAATTATGAGTATTTTCTACCCTCATAGAAAAAAATATGTAGACTAACGTACTTTTCAAAATTCAAAAATTTATTGTTGATGCTTATTTAATTATTGTAAATAACCTTAACATCCGTGACACCCCGTTGGATTAGTGGATTAAGTAGCGGACTGTGATCTCGGGGTCCCGGGTTCGATGCCCGGGTCGAGCTAAAAGTACCTATGTTTCGATTTTGCTTATATGGCTCGGGTTTGTGGAACTTTATTTTTGTTTTATTTTAAAAGCTTCTCTTATGGTTATATAGAAAATAATGTAAATAGATATGTTACTTATTTGCAGGAATCTAGCTTCACTAGCTCCGCAAGCTTCACAGCTTTTTATATTTTTTTGTAAACTCCGTTCTGATCAGTTTATCACCGAGACAAAGCTACTACAAAATTTGGATAGGTACTTTCCTTGTTGTCCTCGGTGGTACCTGCTTAGAACGGAAGAATTTGATCATGGCCTAATTTGTTGGAATGGTGATTCCAGGAATTTATTACCGGATTGGGAAGACAGTTGGAGGCAGAGCGCGTTGGCGTAGCATCCTGTGAGAGGCGCAACACCACATCCGTCTACTGAAAAATTCAGATTCACCACATCCGCCGCCTGAGAAATTGGCGATCATCGTCTCCGTCTCGGGCTACTACCAGTGGACCTACAGGGGAGTGCCTAGAAAGTGAAGTGAAAGCAGACGGCCCTTTAAACCCACGACCTCACAAATTTGTGTGCCTCCGACGGCGGTTTTAGCGGGGAATAAAAGTAATTGTATTCATTTATTCCCTAGTTTTATTTCTCCATTTAAAACTACAAGTCGAGGGGTGACAATGTGGAGTTTAAATGTAAGTGGGTGGAGAAACAGAGGACGGCCGAAAAAGAGATGGATGGATTGTGTGCAGAATAACATCATGGAAAAAGGGGTGGATGATTCGATGACGAATGACAGGGACGTATGGAAAAGGAAAAAATACTGCGCCGACCCCAGATAACCTGGGAAAAGGGCAGGAGGATGATGATGACTGTGGGTATGTAAGGTTACATTTCTTCATCTCTCTGCGACTTTTTATGTGAGATGCGCATTTTTAGTTCCATGATTGTTCACTAATCTGACTCAAGTTAGAGAGAATTAATCTCGAGTTAATTCCAGTCCAACACTTATAACATCCTTGGGAGCCTTTTTTCTCGGGAGTGGCGGGATATGGGATCATGTGTCCGTTTTTGCACTCACATCTGCGCATTCTCGACTTATGTGAGCGTTTGCCGCTGATGCGCTCCGTTGCGTTTCGAGATCGATCTCGTTTCTTGATGGAACTGTTTCGTAATGGAAACTGCGATGAAATTTGATAAGAAAGGATGGTCGCTATTACCATGGTATAAAGTGAATAATAGCAATATAAAACGCTTTGACAAGCGCAGCTTCAGTGGGGGACAGATCACTCAGTGTGTTCAATCAGTGATATTCAAAATAGAATTTCAATTATAAACCATACAATTATATAGCCAGTATTGCTTATAAAGCTATGTCTATATAATACAACAAGTAGCCTTATTGATTTTAAAGTGTAAAAGGTGGACCATTTCTTTTATGACTCCAACCGATTACGGCTATGGCGGCCAATATCAACGATCAGCCACGGACGCAGGAGTGTGCGCAAGTGCTCAAGTGTGTGCGCAAACACAAGTGCACTGTCTTTTCCCTTACCCTCATATTCCGATAGGACACTACTGTGCCGACCAACCGGATTGAGGACCAACAGCTAAACGTGCTTTCCGAGGCACGGGGGTACAAGACCGCCAACTTCCAGACTCCGGACTGTCACTAAGAATTTCTTACCGAAAACTTAGGTACATATTTTTGGCCCGACCCGAGGATCCGGGTCATCTTGCCCAGCCGTAGCTTTAAAGTGCGACCCACTCACCACTGCGCCACTGAGGCATTCAAACCTTCGAGGTGGACCTTATAGAATTAATTAAAATCGTCAACGAATCCTCTGATCTCTTACTATCAAATGAGACGCTTGTTCGTTTGCCGTTTCTATCTAATCTATCAATTTACCCGCAGTTACCTAATAATCCACTAAATGTCTCAAACGACAGAGATCCGGCAGCAATGCCTAAAGCTTATAGTCCTTTGTTCAGCCGAGTATGCTGATGGCCTGATAATCGTAAGCTATGGGCTTATAACAGCTCATAAGCTGCAGAAAGCCCATTGCCGCTGGGAGCACGTCCACAATATGTACCGACAGTGAATTAATTCCACTCCAAGTAGAAGCTATGCCTATTTACCGGTAATAGGTTGGAGTGATGGAAAGTGGCTAACAGTGGAATGGTCGGGTCAGTGCAACCAAAAGCCGGGAAGCCAAAAGTGTATTTGCTATGTTTAGAGGATTATGCGTAGGATTTGATGAGTACTTCTTACTATACAAGTAAGCTAGCTTATATTTGAGTGAGAGCTGTACTTGCTCCTTCCAAACGTTCGTTTCGAAACTAAACGTGCACATTCTTTATGGTACCTATACCATCCCCCCCCCCCCCTAGGACAGACGAGCAGACGGATCACCTGATGGTAAGCGATTACCGCCGCCCATGGACACCTGCAAGCTCCCCCATCAGCTCCATTCTCGGGTTTATCCTGGAACTGGAGCTACATAAGGTGCTGTAATAGGTTACGGGGCTGCCACAATAGATCATCTAATGGTCGCAGTGGCTATGAGACCCAGGGCTCACCCCATTTCTATCAAATAAAAAAAAGGACACCTGCAACACCAGAGGAGTCACAAGTGCACTGCCGACCTTTTAAAAAGGAATATGCTCTATTTTTGAAGGTTTGCAGGTCGTATCTCTCCGGAAATACAGCAGGCGATAGTTCATTCCATAGTTTTGTTGTTCGAGGCAGGAAGTTTCTTGAGAAACGCTCAGTTGAAGACTGACAACCATCTAGATCATAAGTAATATCCATCAGGTGACTCGCTTGCTCTAATGTATCAATACGGGGATTAACACGATATTTATTATGTGAAACAACATTGTGTACTCACATATTTGGCTCGACAGTTCAGCTACGTTACAGCAGCCGTGGTGACGAGCGGACTAAAAAAAGAAAAAAAAGACTCGCTTACTCGTTTGTCCGCCTCTAAAAAGGCTCATAATTATGGATTATGTTGGTACGCATTTCTGCCATCGCGAGAGGCTAGTTTTTGATCTACAGGTTGCGAAGGTCAGGTCAGAAAGCGCTTGATTTTAATTACCAGATTTTCCCAATCTTGGATCACGGTCGAAGCGTACCCCAAGCTCCACTGCGACAGCTTTGGAAGTAACCATTAACGCTGAGAGAGTAGTTTCTGTTGCTGGTCACCCTTTCACCGCTACGAAGTTACTACATACTTACATTTTTAGGAACGGGTATAGTTAGTTGTGTTTCGATGTGGTTGTGGGTACAACTACATCTAAACACAACTGTAGACGAACACAAAATTGTATATCGCATTTTTGCTTCATTAATTAATTTATTTATAATAAGGCATACACTACAGTTGACAATCATAATATGTTAGTAGGTATATAAAAGGTTTAAGGTTAGGACGATAAGGAACTAGATTGACAACCAATTTGCATACGCACTACATGCTAACATTATCATATTGTCATAGTAAAAATAAGAATTAAACAAGTTGCACTAGCTTAGAAATAAATGAACTTAAAATGCAAAAGATTTTTAAAATATAAATATAAAGTACATTAAAGACTAGAAATCGCAGTATTTACTTCCACAGCATAATACGCCGTGTGGTCCCCGGCAGAGTAAAATTGGCCACCCTCACTCTTACCGAGGTGTCGTAAAAGGCGACTAAGGTAAAGCTGCTGGCATGATCATCAGCACCCAGAGAAGGAAAACTTTGCATTTATATCAAAACCCTCGCCAACCCGTCTGACAAGCGTGGTGAGTATGGCAATTACCTCATGTGATTGAGGGAGGCCCGTGCCCCAGCAGTGGGGACTAAAATGGGCTGACGATGATGATGACGATGACTTCCACAGCATGCTTACCATTTGTTAAATTTTAAGGTGTATATCGATGTTAGCTTATTATGCTGTGTACACACGCTAGTGGAGTTAATGCATACCACTGTACCTCCCTTTCATGACTTGTTAGACTTTTCCTACGTTGTGATTCTGTTTTGTGTACCTAATAATAAACCTTTGGCATATGATACGTTCACGCAAGGGACCCCCCACAGCTGCCGAACGTTTTGCGCACTAAGCTTAAACATACAAGAGAATGCCTCTAGCACAAAAGTGTTTGGTAACTTTTTTTTTTTTTTTTTGATGACCCAGGAGAAATGCGTTACGCATACCCATCCGTCTGTAAACGGATGGGTTATGTCGGACTCCCCCCCGCAGAAGGCGGGGGTATACCGACTAAAACTCCTGGGACTCTCCCTCATCGTCCATAGTGGGAGAGGTCGTGGGGTGAGGTACGAAACCTGGCACCACGACCCCTCCCGAACGGAAAGCCCGCCTACACGGCGGGCACGGCGCTTCTCCCCCCGGGATCAGGGGGAGGGATGGGGACAGCCGGGAGAGCTGTGCCGTCCCCACCAGGCGAAGGAGGAGGTCCGTGCAATGCCGGTGGTGGGGTTACAGCCCCACGCACCAGCGGACCTGCTCCTCGCAGGGGAAGGAGACGCAAGTATTCGCGTCGTCTCCTCCCTCTACGTGCCTTGCGAAGCGCGGGGGCGAGAGGATCCGCCTCTCGCTCGCGCTCCGCCGCCTCCTTCGCTGCCATCACGTGCTCGCAGAAGGCAGCGAAAGCCTTCCAGGCCTCGTCACTTGCTAGTATAGCTCTCGCTATACTAGCCAGTGAGAGGTCCAAAGTGTTTGGTAACTTTATCAAGCCGGTGTGTATTGTATTATGGCACCCCATATACTCGTCCATAACATTATGCTCTTAGTCGCTGTTTTTGGGATTCGATCGTTTTTTTCTTATTACTGGTTTCGTAACTTTGTTTTTTTTTCTATGGGAGGGGTGTTAACCCGCCGCACAACCCTCAATATGCTGGAGGACCACATCCTACATTGGTCAGCGAGTCCATCGGACTTAGCCGGTAGCCGGTGGTCGGTAGCACAGCCGTGCTACCGACCAGGAGGCTACAAGACCAGGTGGTCGACTTCGCTGGCTCGGCCACCTCGAGAGAATGGGAGAGTATCTTCCAGTAAAAAGAGCGTACCTGGGACGGCCAAATGGTCAAAGGTCAGTTGGCCGTCCAAGGTACCGATGGAGAGACGAGGTCGAAAAGGATTTGCGTACACTTCTGGCGGATGACTGGCAGGAGGTGACGCAGGACCGGCCTAGATGGAGACTCTTATTATCGGAGGCCAAGGCTCACTTTGGGTCGCTTCGCCAACCTAGTTAGTTAGTTATATACTCGTAGTAACTCTCTGTTCCGTCGAAACAAAACTGCATAGTATATTGCAGTGACACTAAGAAGGCAGTTTACTAGATGGAGTATGTAAGTTTAGTCCTCATTACATTTTAGCCGGCACCCAGTGTTCCAGGATACGTCTGCTAACATGGCCTAGGGTTTAAGATAAAACTTTAGAAAGCAGCCCGGTAATAAATCGTCAAGTTTCTCGTCTCGTTGGCAAGTCTCGAGTTTTAGATGTAAAATATCTAGATGTGTCATTCTTGAAGAAGAAAACATATTTATTTATTTATATCTTGCGACCTGCCTCGGCATTGCACGGGTGCAATATTATGCATGTATTATTAATAAAATATATAACGCTTCCTTTTGTCGTTATAACTTCTTTATCCCGTCTCCTACGATGTTTATTTTCTGTCCATCCCGGACGAGCCCCCTAATGTGGGACAGAATAAATAATACACCCAGGTATCGGGAATAAAATCTTCTATAATATAAACCTATTTACTGCGTCTTTACGCCAATTTACATATCTAAAAAACGTATTCAGAATCCGTTGCATAGCTTTAAAGATCTAAGCACACATAGGGAGTGACAGCAAAAGCGACTTTGTTTTCAGTGACAATGCAATCTTAATATCTAAGACCACATTTTGGATTCCCTCATCCTTACCGAATTTCAAACATTGTATGTAATTAGGTGCTGTTTCATTGTATCCTCGTTCTTTTTGTTATTCTTTTTGTCGTCTTTTGTTATTTTTCACTTTCTTTGTTATCTGTCACATTCATAATTAATTTCGTCGCTCAAGGTCCACACTGAAAACCAGCACTGCAGCGGCCCCAAACTGCTTTTATTTGATAGAAATGGGGTGAGCCCTGCGTCTCATAGCCACTGCGACCAGTAGATGATCTATTGTGGCAGCCCCGTAACCTATTACAGCACCTCATGTAGCTCCAGTTCCAGGATAAACCCGAGAGTGGAGCTGATGGGGGAGCTTTTGATCTCGTCAGCTGAGATCATGTGTGCTCCCAGGTGCCGGCTTCTGCAGCGGTGCAGCGCTATGCACTCGCCGAGGACGTGGATAGTCGTTTCCTCGTACTCGCGACAGAACCTGCAGATTTTGGTATCTGAAAGGCCCATGTTCCCCAAACTGCTGCAGCAAATGCTGATCTTGGATCTTATTGACCTTCACTTTATTCCTTTTTTTCTTTTTTGGACACCAGTTTATGTATTAACTTATTTTATTTGTTTTTGTTTAACTGTTTCTTTCCTATAGATATATTACTGTGAAATACTATGTCCTATCCCTGTCAAACCTTGTATGTGGTCAAAGCAATGATTGTCAACAATACCACGTGCCTGAAGAAGGTGTGGGTTCGCTCTCAAGATATGAGCACTGACGGGTAAAATAGTTTACAAAAAGAAGTGATGGTCATATAATGTAAGACAATCTTGATGTTGACCAAATACAACAAAATACAATATATTCCCAAGACAAGCATCAAGCCATTCTAATTGTTATCATCGGGCCTAAAATCACAAAATAAAACGCTGACTACGCTCTAAACAGGTTACGCATGCATACATGCGTGGGTAGAGTGATCTCGGTGTGATTCGGCGTGAAAAGGAGAGGAAGATACGCGATATATTGCTTAGCGCGTAGGTCAACGAATTTCTTAACAGAAAAACTCGGGCATACATTTTGGCCCGACCCGTGGATAGAACTCGGGATCCCAACCGCAGCCGTCGCTTTAAAGTGCGACCCACTAATCACTACACCACCGAGGCAGTCAATGTGATATCAAGAAGCTAGATCCGACATTATAATAATGTGTCTGGAGTGTTTGTTCAAAAGGTCCTATTTCCCTTTATATATTTCGTTTATATTTTTTTCCCATACTCTAACTTAAATTTCGTCCATATTTGTAAAAATGTTGATCGAAAAAGGTGTATTTCTCGATGTTTAAAAATCCTAAAACTTGACGTTCCGATCAAAATGGGTTTATTTCTGTGTATAAACCATATTTCAATCAAATGGTCTTATTTCAATAATAAAAAAATATTTCCTGTAAAATTTGTTTACCTTGAAATAAGACCTTTTTAACAGAACCTCCTCTTGGTGTCTATTTATTTTCAGTGGCCTGGCAAAGTCGGTTAAAAGAGCGAAGTACAACGTCTCCCATAAGTTGTAATACACACACCTTGACTCTTATACCAACACCATAAAGTCCATATTTGATTGAGATTATACGCATACCTTAGCCGAATTTTAATGTATCCCCGCGGCCTCATCCAGGATATCTGACTCCTTCCCCTGTCTTGTCCTACCTTATGACTTAGCAACCGTATAAATTAAGCTGGCGGACGTAATGGGGCAATATTCGAGACAAGGCTGTTTTATTGCCATACTTCGGCGGTAAGTTCGGGCGTGTCCCGTAACTTATGCGCGTATGCCGTTTTAAATTTAGAGGCGACATACTCGTATAAACGATATGGGTATTAGAACAGACATACAAAGTGAACGGATACTTTATCATGTACATTTTTTTAATATATTAAATGGGTTTGCACTTGACCTCATCTGATTTTGTGACAGTGACAATAAGGTCTAAGATGTAGCGTGCTTACCCAGAAGAAGCCTATTCCACTCTCGACTTAAAGACACCCAAATTGTAGCTCTCTGGGAATACAGAAGCTGGCGAGTTGTTCCATTCCTTAGCACTTCGTACCAAGAAAGAAGAAGCGAAACGCTTAGTACGAGCTGGTGGAACTTCCACAGTGCAAGGGTGGATTCCTGTCGTCGGAATGTCCGGTGGTGGATAGGAGAAGGTGGTATAAGGTCGTGAAGCTCAATCGAACACTCTCCAAAATGTATCCTATAAAAACCGATAGACAGGCCACTCTACGTCCGTGAGCGAGGCTTTGGGATTTACCCTTCACTAATTCTGCGTCATCAACTAACTTCATGGCACGACGCTCAGTATGGCTGTCTCGATGGGTCCTAAGTATAGAATCGTAAGAATTTCTTGAAATAACTCAGGCAGGGGTGAAGCAGCACCGTTGTGTTTCGATGCGTGAGTGAGGGTACCAGGGGCCCAATCCGGGGAAAGGGGGGTTCAAAGGTTGGCAGCGCACTTGAGACTCCACTGGTATCGCGGGTCAATGGGCGGCGCCAATCGCTTACCATCAAGCCGTTTGCTCGTGTGCCACCTATCATATTAAATATATATATATGTATAAATTTTTGGCCCGACCCGTGAAATGAACCCGGGACCTCTTGCGCGGCCGTCTCTTCAAAGTCTGGAATCTAAAGGTTGGTAGTATTGTACTTCCATGGCCTCGGATAGCAGATTAAGCCGTTGGTCCTGCACCCAATCCCTCTCCGGTTGTGTAATGCTGGTATCGCATCGGAATATGAGGGTAAGGGAATAGACAGTGCAGTTGTGTTTGCGCACACACTTGAACACTATAATATTACATATTACCTGCGTTACTAATCGTTAAGATTAGCCGCGGTAATCGTCATACGGTGGAGGATATAACAGGATCGTAACCCACAAAATTGCAATTTTCAGTTTTGTCAGTGTTTTGTAATTAATTAGATATCTAATGAGCCAACAGGCCAAAGCAGTTATTCACAGGATTACATAACTTAAGGAAGATACTAAGATGCACTATTAAGGGCCGAGTTCACCAACTTTTCAATCAACGGTAATCACGTTTTAACTGTGCTTGCATGTTTAAAATGTGATTGTTGTTTTAAAGTTGGTTTTAAAAAACTCGGCCCTAAGTCTTTGACCATTTAGGTAAACTTAATATTTTATCCAACAAACTACTTACCTACTCCAATGACTCAGCGACCCGAAATGAGTCTTGGCCTCCGATATGAGTTGTTGCCATTTGTCTCGGCCTTATGCCGCTTGACGCCAATCTCCTGCCTGCAGGTCCGCATTCACTACATCCCGCCAGCGGTAGCGTGGACGCCGAAGTGGCCCACGACCAGTACAACAAACATACTAAATAGATCGTTCAAATAACTATAACTGGATAATATGTGCAAGTTGCACATTGGAACGTCAAGCAAAGATGAAATTAACTCGTTTAAAAATCCGCCGGTGACATGCTGCACTCCCATTAGTCTACTCTAAGTTATTCGCTCTTTACTGCACCACTTAACTTTCATAACAACTTATTTCACAGCTACTTAGCAACCAAGTGTTGCCCTCCTCAGATTTTGATTCACCCCTTCATTCGTATGAAATAATAATAATAATCTTTTTTTTAATGCTAAATGCAAGAAACGAGCAAGCGAGTCATCTGATGGAAAGTATTAGAAAGTAATCAACGCTGCCAATGAACATCCCCGAAATCAGAGAGATCGCTAATGTATTGTCGGTCTTTTTAAAAAAGAGTACGCTCTTCTCTTGGAGATCCTAAAGTCGTATCCGCCGGGAAATACTCCTGCAGCCGAACCGTTCCACAGAACTGAGGTACGTGGTAGAAAGTTCCGCGAGAATCGCACAGTGTTAGACCGCCATCCATCGAGATGAAGGGGATGGAATGACAATCGATAACGTGTGATTCGATGTAAGAATTCAGCTGCAGGGAGTAGATAGAAAGAAAGAAAGAAAGAAAAAAATACATTTAATGACAGAAAAAGTAAATACGTAATAGACATAACACGACACGACACAGATACAAAGAGGAGAGGCGATACAAGAAGAGATGGATTGGTTGTGTGTGGTCAATCAGGTCCTGACCTCAGCATTTGCTGCTACGGCAGTATCTCCGGTGCCGCAGCAGCGCTGGTATTCTGGTGGGACCTGATTGCGAGTGAGTGTATAGGTAAATAAATAGCTATAAGTATATACACGTATAATATTTATTGAAAGATGTGTGGTCTACGTGGCAGATATACAGTTATATAACATACATACAAGACAAATTCGAGATTTTTTAAACACACACAAAACAGTTCCAACAGTTTTTCAGAGCACTCCCCGTGATAGATGCTGTATATAATGCTGAGGGAAGCTATATCCCGCCTCAGTGCTAGAGGAACTATTAAAACTAGAGATATTATAAATGATATTAAAGCGAGCGATGACAGCTCAGAAGGACGTGGACCTCCACAAAGGAAAGTTGTAGTTTCGCTGAGCACGCATCCTAGGATTTGTGAAATCTACGTGTGTATTTCTACTACTAGGTTGGCGATGATGCAATAGGTATATCGTGAGGAAACCTACACGTTTTGGAAATTGTTGGGAACGGTGTAATCATGACCCTGAACGTGTGATCATGATGTTCTGGTTCCCCTGTCTTAGGGTTGCAAAGGCCAGACGGCAATAACTTAATTTAAATTTACCAAACTTCCCAAATTCTGGATTATGGTCTAAAAGCACCTCGGGATTTGAATTGACAGCTTTGGACGCAATCGATAATGACACGTTAGGATGATGATGATGATGATGAATGGAATATTCCGCGCGTGATCAGCACGCTAAAGTGAAAGTGGTGAGAGTATGACTTTAAAATGCTCGTTGCATCTTTGAATGCTATCCGCTACCACGATCAGGCTCATTTCACATAGTAGGTGCTTTTTTCCTTAGTAAAAATAGTTCAGCGGTTTTCATTAGATGGAGCTTCTAAAAAGCAGATGTAGCTTTAAAAACTAATCAAGCAGATGGTTCATCGTTGTTTCGGTAATGTCACAATGCATTTTTACATCGCGCTATTAAAGCGAGTTTACAAAACAATGACCTCAACCCGCCTGCTCACATTAACAATATTAAAAAAGTATGGGCAATTTACCAAAGATCTGGAGCCCAATTCTCGGGACGTGATATTTTGTCATCATACGATATATTTCACCAAAACATATATTTTTTTGTATGGGTTTCAGGTGATATCCCCCATGTTTTTTTCATATCGAAATCCCCAGAATAAGGATCCTGAAGAAGTGGGAATTATGTTATATAGCAAATAAAATTATTTCTGATATTTTAGTCAATCGTCTCCCTGACTGATTCTAGAAGGTGGTCGTACTACATAGCCGTTGAGTATTGGTCGTTTTCCTCTAGATGGCGCAAGCACTGGCTAGCCGACTGATGCATTTATCTCAGTATATATAAGTTACTCTATGACCACGACTTTTCACTAATTCTGTGAATGTGGCCACGAACTGAGCTACTGATGACATAAGTAACTTTGTACTTACGACGAATTTTTCACAGTGATTTATTTATGGCAACACCAACGCCACAAGAAAGAAGCTCGCCCACTAGAACCATCCAAGATTGGAATTCTCATACGATCCTACATCGCGAAAGCAAAGTTTGCAGACCGGGTTGAGATATATACGACAAACCAAGATGGGACATCTGGGTCTGGTCCAGACCATGGTCCCCGAGCCAATTACACCCGGCTCGGCGGAAGATCTTCCCTTTTCATGGGAATCATTCCAAATCCTTACATACTTAAGGAAAAAAACCCTGAATTCCGGGAAGAACGTCATAAATCTGAAACACTGCAACAACGAGCCAACTAGCTGCTATTCCGAAAAGTGTCCAACCCTCTTACTCTTACGACGACATTTCGGAACTTATTACGAATCTTCTGCAGACAGTTAAGTAGAACTTTATATTACAATTTCACAACTACGCTAAGGTATTGTGACAAGCGTGAACTCCCTTAAAAGCATTTCACGTACGTATGTAGATACTATCTTTACAATTATACTGCACTACAAAGCAAAACTAGTTTGTAAACGAACTTACTCGTATTTTAAATTCAACTACTAATTAGGTAGGAATTCAAGATTGTGAGCAATGGTAGCTCAAATATTGTGGAAAGAACTATTCTTGAAAATATTCTTCATGTCGATAAATAAATAAAATAAAAACAAACTTTGTTTTTATCTTGGAAAATAAAAAAAAAAGTCGTAGAGGCGCATGATTCCACCAATATTACAGACGCACGACGATTTAAAATAAACAAACAGTACATAAAATCAAAACTGATTTGTTTTGATCATAATATCGATGCTGATTTGTCAAAATGTCATATAAATAATGTCTTAATCGTGTAGGTATACATGATTCAGCTGGTTCCTCTGTTAAAGGGTTGCCAAGGTCAGACGGCAGTCCTGCAGTCACTGTAATCACCAGACTCCTCAATCCTGAATTATGGTCTAAGCGTACCCTGGGCTCCAGAGCGACAGCTTTGGACGTAACTGGGAATTACACGCTAAGATCTTAAATTAAATTTTCGCTACACATCCATGATATACACATATATTAATTATCTGTGCCGTGACGTCACTGTTATTGTAAGCAATACGCGTGATTGTCTGTCATAACCTTTTTATCGTAACTTGAAACTGGCGTCTGACGTTTTGTTGTTTACAAGAACGGTGACGTAGAACAATGGCGGACAGTGTTTTCAATCAAAAGAAAAAAAGTAAAAATATTACGAGTTGAAGATGAATTTTCACAGCAATCCCTTATTTATTTTTATTAAAGTTTATATGTTTCGGTCCCTTGTACGGAATAATAATTGAATTAAAAGTATTTTATAAATGGTGACAAGAGGCAACTTGCCTTTTGTAAGACGCTCATTGCTGTAAAAGCGACGCGATGGCCCGGGCACCAGCACACCCTCAGTGGTCGCACCGCGGCGCACTCGGACTCTGGGTAAGCTCGTCATGGTTCAGTGTCAAGCCAAGAGCAAATCCATCAACAATAAGAAAAACCAAACCAAGACCAAATCTAGAAATTGGCAAAATATGTACCTAATCCAATAAAAATCCAACACAAAACCCCAGCTTCAAAGTAATATATAAATGGGCGCGGATTATATCTACAAACCATTGCTTCAATTAGAAATAAACCTAAATCTCTTACACTCATGACCTTGCTACGAGTATACAGGGTGGAACTGTGTAACAAACATTGGGCCCTGGAGTGAAACTACCTTAAATCCTTGAGTTAACACGTTTAACTTAAAGAATAGAAATAGCAAAATGTTTATTTGGCACCAAAAATACAGATATCTATACATTACTAATAAATTTAGTCGAAATTCGAATATTATTATAAAGGCAGCATAACATAATTTATAGTAGGTAATTTTGTAATAAAGGTGTAGGTAGGTATGAGTACGTATATGATAAATGATTTTTTTTCAACCTTCCTTTATTGTTTTAAATGAAGAAAACTGCATTTAAAGTGTTTTTTTTTTAATTTTGCTTGTATTGGCCGGGAGTCGATCTCGAAAAAATCTAAAAATTTAGTGATTAAGTTCTCAAAGAAACTTTCTCTTAAACTTGTCTGTCAAGAAAGATATCTATAAAACCCAATATTTAGCAAACACCTACTTGGATATTGTGGATATCCTACACGACAGACGAGAATTTACTCTATCGATTGGTTCTAATATAATAGCAAATTTTTTTTATTGGATTTTTTACGTTTTGCCTTCTTTTTATTTCTTTTAAAAATAAAGGAATGTCTTCATTAGGTAAAACGTGCTCATTTAAGGATTTAAGGTAATTTTCCTCCTGGGTCTAATTTTTTTCCATCCTGTATATATCGGAGTAAAAAGCTGAACAAAATAAACACGGCTGTGTGAATGGAATGGGCCAATCCAATTAAATAGGCCCTGTAGGATTGTTCTCGACCGGCTTAATTGCAACATGCGATCCCAAGGTACCACCTGGGCTCGTTGAAAAATCGAAGTATTTTGTACTTTACAGTATAGACTACTACACCGTGCTATTATATTGGTTCCGGACCCATGGTAAATAATTACATTGAACCTACGCTAGCGTCCACCCCCACACATTGGAACCCTAATTCACAGGCACATTACGGTTCCCTTGGAATTTCCTCCCGCGAACGCTCTGGCTGCGGAATGAGCTCACATCAGAAGATTTTCCGGGGGAATACATCATAAAGTAAAGTATCAGACTATACGAGTATACTGTCCCTCTGCAGGGCAAAGGCCTCCATCATAGAAATCAAGTTATCGCTACTATGATGGGATTAGGCTTAATCACCACGCTTGCCTAATGTGAATTGGTGATGACAAACCGAAGCTGTATATAGCTCCGGTTTGTGATTACCAATGTAGCATAAGGTTCTTCAAAAAAGGAGTGTTGAGGTTTTTAATGGGTCGCTCGAATGCAGGTCCTCTGGAGTTGCAGAAGCTACCGTGGGAGAACCACGCTTCGGCATGAATGGGCCGGCCCAACCGGATTGATACCACGGCCTCACAGAAAACCGGCGTGAATCAGCACTGTGCTGTGTTTCGCTGCGTGAGTGAGGGGAGGGTACCGGAGGCACAATCCGGGGTAACAGGGGTGTTTAAAGGTTAACAGCGCACTTGTGACTCCACTGGTGTTGCGGGTGTCCATAGGTGGCGGCAATCGCTTACCATCAGGTGATCCGTCTGCTCGTCTGCCACCTATCACTAAATAATGTCATACCATACCATCAGGTAATGGCATATCATCAGGCAAACCGCATGATTATTTGCCACCGCCGTGGTATAAAAGTTCGTGTAAAAATGGGAACATTTACTCAGATTTCGCTTTCTGTCTGTCCTTCCAGCAGAGGGCTGCTGTCACCAAAGGGCCTTCAACGAAACGGAATTCACGACAAAATCTTTATTCACGTCCCTTTCCTGCGCGCTGTGCGTCTCATTTGTTTTCATGCAACAGAATACTTACAATTCGCGGCCGAATTAGCAAGCTTAAGTGGCAGTGGGCTGGCCATATTAGCCGCAGAACCGACAACCAATGGGGTAAACGAGTTCTAGAGTGGAGACCGCGTCTTGGCAAACGTAATGTAGGGCGCCCTCTGGCTAGGTGGGGGGACGATCTGTGCAGGATGGCTGGCAAGAGCTGGATGCGAGAAGCCATGGATAGATCACAGTGGCGAATAATTGGAGAGGCCTACGTCCAGCAGTAGACTGCGATAGGCTGTTGATGATGATGATGCGGTCGTTACGGGATGGTTTCGTTGTAGCTGCTCTGGCTGTATCTCAGCAGTATATTGGCTGAAATGATGATGATGAAGGCATTTTTATCACAACTACAACAGCAAAAACATAACAAAATACTCGTAAGACATAATAAGATATATAAGAGATAACTCTCTGTATCATAATTATTTTCCTGTGATGATTTCCGCCCGCGCGCGTCGAAAATCATAACCGTAGCCGCCAAATCGCGTTCCGTAAGCGTCTAGCCCACGTATTCGACAAACATGGCCGTTTGGTCTACACACGAATCAAAATCCGCATGACAAAAAAACCGGTCTTATTGGAATGCAAATGTTTATATAAATTATTTCAACGGTCCAGTGATGCGTTCAAATATTCGAACGAATCGAATCTGACTTGATCGGAATTGTTTAAAACATTTTTATTGATTACAGAATACCAGTCTGATGACAAGTTAAGCTCGTTATCTCGATTGACATTTTCTTGCTTTTTGATTTCCATTTTTAATTTAATTGTATAAAATGTTAATCAAGGGTTCTTTTACAGTCCAGTGGCGCTGCGAACAGCATTTATTGATTTAATTAAAACATTAAATGACAAATTGTTATCTTGAACAAATATTAATTTATTGTTTCTTTTCTTGTTATTATTATTCTTTAGTCAAACTTTTGATCTCTCAAAATATTTGCAATAAAATTTTGGAATTATTATTACTATTTATTATTTGCAACTCAAGAACGGCTGGACCGATTCGGCTGTAAATTGGTTTAGTGGTAGATTAAAAGGAGAGGAAGGACGGATGATACTTTTTATCTCGAAAAATTACAGGTTCCTGTGGGATAAAAAAACGAATACTACACGGGCAACGCCGATATAGAACAGGAAAAATGATTTGTGATCTTTTTAAGCTTATTTTGCACAAGCCATTCAACACTTCATTCAGTCACAATCTCTAGCATGATTTTGAAAAAATGGCCACTAGGAATTTAATTCGTGCTAGAGATCATTGATACATGAATGGCGTGTGCAATATAAGCTTGAAAAATCACAATACCACTTGTGACTACTAAAGTTCATTCTGCTTCTGAACGTGAATTGAACAGTTCAATTTTACATTAAAAGTGAGACGCTCCTTTTAAACATAACCGATTTTTTTAAGAATCGAGAATAATTTGTTCAGAAATCTAATCGACTTTAATTTTTTTAAACAAAAATCAAAATTACATCAACGAATTTGAACTATTTGGATATGGAATACACTTACTTCCTTAATCCACTGGCCGAACCCGAAACCCGAAACGAGTTGGCCTCCGAAACAAGAGAACGCCACATTGGTCTAACATCATCGGCGAGACCAAGGCATCGTCTTCACTGGCTTGACAACCTCGAGTGACTGGACGAGCATCGTCTCGTAAAGAAAGCATACCAGAGCCGAACAATGGGGCCGACGCCCGGTAGGCCGACGTCGTCGAAAATGATCTGCGAGAACTTCAGGCCGGTGACTGGCGACAAGTAGTGCAGGATATGGAATACACTATGTAAATATTCCTAGTAGTACACACGCAATAAATCGTTAATAATGAAATAATATGCATCTTAATTATCCGAAAAATAACAACTCTCGCTTGACGTGTCGGAACCACCTTCGTCACCAAGAGAAATTACCAGTTCTTGGTCCCTAATGCAATCCATGCGGACATATTTTGCACGAAACAAGTAATCGCGATTCGATCGTAAGATGGCTGCCATACCGATTACTGATTGCGATTGTTTTCCTATTAGCGCATTAGGCAATCCATAAGATATTTTTTACAAATTTTATTGACAGTTAAGTTTAAGTTCTTATTCAGATTAATTGAGAAAGATAATACTTGTTATTTTGGAAGAATGTGAATACAAAAAAGTTAAGGATTTTTACAGCTTAATATTTTTATTTGTAGAAAGTCGAATGCATGATACGAAACGTTTTAACTGTCCTATTCACCTTCAGATACTGCATGGACTATAGAGTTGGCAAGCGAATGCCGCTCTGAATGAGCAAGTAATCCCTCTGCTTACACCTGTCGTAAAAAATATTAACTAACTTATTAAGGCCTCCGCTAAACCTCGCGCGGGTGCACGCGCCCGTGCTTGTATCGAAGAATTGTTTGAGCAACGCTAATGACAATTTTAATTAATATCCAACAAGATTCTGGCGGTAGGTGTTACACACTCCGCGTGGCCTGAGGCAATTCTAAGATTTTAAATTAGTTTTTAGCGAACAAGGTGCTTATTTGTCTGTAAGTAATTGTTTATTTGTTAGAATATAGTCACAAATGATCTGATACAAATGAGATGATAAATAAATAAATTCCAACATATTCTATCGATGAGTCAATGATGCAAATGTCATTCAAAATTTTAATATTACAATTCATAATTATTTTGATTATGTTTTATTTTTACATCATTATTACTCAATACGTATCATTACATTTTCTTTAATTCATTCACCATGTCAAAATATATGTAAGTATGAAATTATGGTCAATGTCAAAATTAAATTAAATGTCAAGAAATTTCAAATCCTATTACCCAGAAATTCATTAATTTGTGTAGTGAACTGCCCCGAAGTGATCCTAATAATAAGAATAATTGAATTGTCTCGTTTTTCTCGAGTGAGTTGTCCTGGATCTAATATAGTCTTAAAAGCCGCGACTGTGTATAGAGTAGAATCGGCAGAGTTCGTACGTCGATAAAACGTAAAACAACGGCGTTTTATTGAGTGATTGTGACTTTGACTGAGTTTGACTGTTGACTACTACATTTCAATAAGTTACTTGACATTGGCAAAATATCTTTTGGGTAGGGTTCGACCGAAGATTTTTCCCATGGTTTTTTTTATAAGAATAGCGCTATGTTATAAAAATAAATCCGATAAATCACACATCTAGTATCAGAACGTTCAGGGGCTGTATGCATAGGTACGCTAACGGGCCGAACACAGGTCTGGCAGTTAACTGGGCTTAATTAAACAGGGCCTGTCCTAACGGCTCATTGTTGTGGCCCCCGGCATCGTCAAGTAAGTACTTAATGAGATATACGCGTAGCCCTTATGTGGGGCATACGGAGCTCTAGCTTGAGGGGCAAAAGAGAAAATAGGAAACAAATTTAAAATATTTAGGTAAATGCTTAGTAAGGTACATCACTAAAAAGGCAGAAACGATTTTTAAATCATAAGTTAGATTTATCTTAGCGCAGAAAAACTATTTAATTTTTTATTTATTATCGCATACAAGGACTTTTGACAAACAATCACGTTAATTGATGACCCGTTTGGAACAGTGGTAGTGAACGCTGCCTCTGGTACAAGGGTTCCGGGTTCGATCCCCGCACAGTACAAACATTTCTGTGCGTGAACACATCTGTTTGTATTGGTCTGGGTGTTATCTATGTATTATAAGTATGTATTTACAAAAGAATGTATATATTTGTAATCCCACTGTTGATTCTGATATCCATAACACAGGTGCTGGAGCTACCTATCTCGGCGGCAGATCAATGTATGTGATGTTGTGAAATATTTATGATTTATTATTATTAATAATGCCATTGTATAAGCCGCTGAGGTTTGTCCACAATGCTGGGTTTTACATCAGCATATTGCTCTCATTAAATACAAAAATAGTCTTAAATTAATTAATAGTCTTAATATTAAATACAATAGTCTACGAGTAGTATTACAAACAAAAATCACATAGAAACACTAATAATTTAAGTTCCATTTGTACAATATCAAAGAAGTGGAAACCAGGTAAATGTTCTCCTAATTCAAGAGAAAGTGTAATTTTAATTTTGTTTTTAAATTCTTACAAATTATATCAGATTTCAAAGAATTCATCAACCGGGGCACCAAGTATTAAGGTGACGGGTAGGGCACACTAGCGACGCTAATCGATTCTAATTTTTGGCTACTAAACCGGATCTATTTTACCGCCAAAAGCGGCCACTAATTGGCGTGAATCAATTTTTCGCGTACAGAAAACGAACCCAACATTTGTACATTGCTATTAAAAAATAGTATAAGTGTTTACCGAGAGATTGTAACCTCGAAATTGTTTGAAATAGATCCGGTTTAGTAGCTAAAAATTAAAATCGATTGGCGTCGCTAGTGTGCCCTACCCGTCACCTTAAGTAGTTTGGCGACCATATATATTACGGGCTTGCGACGTACGCAGGCGTCCTTGGGCTATTGTACGTGTGAATACAGGTGTTCGACTTAATTCTGATATTTAGGATTAAAATAATGTTCTTTTAAAAGACTACCTATATCTAGAATCGAGAATATTAAAAATCGCCCAAAAAGTCAAAGTACCCTGAGAGCGCTAAAGGAAAAGGTTGAAATGTTGTCTCGTTCTTTTGGCATCCGCAGAATACCAGTGGTTTAGCGTGGCATAATGTGTGTCACGCTCAACCGTATACTGAGCGGAGACCATTTTGGTACCTATTATGTAATTACGTAGTTAATAAGTTTATATTTTGTTCTGTAAAAACTAAAAATTGTTGATACGATTATGTAATTATTGGTTCCAAATAAACATTTCTTCTTTCTTTCTTTCTTTCTTTAAATTCATCAGAGTGTAGAGTAGAAGATGTCAATCGTTTACCATCAGGTGACCCGTTTGCTCGTTTGCCACCTTTCCTAAAAAAAGAGGGTGTAACAGACCTCTCTTTTCCGTGGCAAATGGCCAAACAGACAGACTCACATACTTTCAAATTTATAATCATAGCACAGTATACTTAACAAGAGATTGCCATGTTATATTTGCTGTTCTCTCACCACTACTTTTCCTCCAAGATGATCTATGGCAGACAATTTCTTATCCAACGTATTTTAGCTCTACTTTTCGTATGAAATAGCATTATCCAGATAAATATTTATTTAAAAAAATATTGTACTATACTCATCATACCCCTATTATAAATAAATAAATAAATCTTTATTTGCTAATGATTTACAAATTTAATACAATATGGTAGCCCCAAACTAAGTAATCATATTATCTCATGGAGACTAGAGTCGATGTTTATATTATCCCACCCTAATTAATTTTGGTTGAATATAATTTTTCAATAGCAATATTTACAGACTCGTAAAATACTAATTTAAAAATTCTAATTTTACAACCCCTTCTTATTTGCGTAGGTGCCTAAACAAGCGGCAGTATCGCCTAACTTCAAAGGCGTCTACTGTAAAGAAAGCTCTAGTTATACTGTGATATTAGAATTAATAAGTCATAAGAAATAAATACCATCACTACGAAATTGCGCTTGACTGCCTCGTTGGCGCAGTAGGTTCCGGGTTTGATCCCCGGGTCGGGCTAAAATTTGTACCTGAGTTTTTCTGTTAAGAAACTCTCAGTGTCAGCCCGGAGTCTGGAAGTTCGCGGTCTTGTACCCCCGTGCCTCGGAAAACACGTTAATACGTTGGTCCTGCGCCCTATCCCTCTCCGGTCGTGTCACAATGGTGTCCCATCGGATTTTGAGGGCAAGGGAACAGAGAGCGCACTCACCTGAGTACTATAATATATCCTGCGTAAGTGGCTGAGCGTTGAGATTGGCCGTCTTAACCAAAATCAGTTGGAGGATATTATTATTATGACACCGCTTTTTGTGGTCCCCGGCAGAGTAGAATAGGCCACCCTCACTCTTACCGAGGTGTCGTAAAAGGCGACTAAGGTAAAGCTGCTGGCATGATCATCAGCACCCAGAGAAGGAAAACTCTGCATTTATATCAAAACCCTCGCCAACCCGTCTGCCAAGCGTGGTGAGTATGGCAATTACCCCTCATGTGATTGAGGGAGGTCCGTGCCCCAGCAGTGGGGACTTAAATGGGCTGATGATGATGACCGCTTTTTAACATGATGCCCCTTATGACATTTATTTCCCGATCTTCTCATCTGTGTGTCCACCACGTTACTTGTTAACTATTATTAAATTTGGTGATAACGAACCACATGTTGGTAACCTATTTAAGAAGAATAGTTGGCAGTTGTGGAAATTTACTATCGGTACTTACCGCGCCCAAAAGATTGGTTTAATTAAATTTAAATTTAAGTCTTTTGTTGCGAAAAGGGAACAGTATTGTTTATCGTTTTGGGATTTAGCGGCGCTTTGTCCCCTATTTCGTGGTTGAATTTTATAGTCGGACAATTTTCAATTAATTTTGTAATCAAGTTCCATTAATTTTGACAATGGAAAATAATCGAGAAATCTAAGTTACAAGTTTATACTTCTAAATTGTTTCCCAAGTAACGGGTATAAATAAATGTCAGACAATTCCTATACATTGACCTCAAAGTAAGCTTTGAAATTTGTGAAAGGTATCAGAATCAGCGTAGTTACAATTTCAAACCTAGGTAAAGACAGCTACTCATTAGGTTACTCCACTCTGTCAAATCTCAATCGGTACTGAACCAAACATGTTTGACATTAAGGTGAGATTCGATTAAATAAATTTGACATACTTGTAAAAATTGATGTGTGTCCGTGTGGACATAAAGATAACAGGTATTAATCTAAAGTGTAATTTAGTAAAATGTAATGGTTAACGTAATTAAAACAACATCACATTTATTATCTTGATCCCAATAAAAACTTTCACCTTGTACTATGGAAACCAGAAACAACGAGGGTTCCACAAATATTTGATACAATAACGAATATGTTAAATAAATGTCTTTTTCAATATGTTAAATTTTTTTTTAATATGGCTCTACCTGAAGATAATTTGTTAATGTCAAGTAACTTATTAAGAATAAGTAGGTAGTCAACAGTCGAAGTCAGTCAAAGTCACAGTCCTAAAAAGTCCGGCGTTTTAAAAATGCCGGCAAGACATTAGAGATCTCTCCGATTTCACGGATGTTCATGGGCGGCGATGATTACTTTCCATCAGGTGACTCGCTTGCTCGTTTGTCCGTCTCTAGCTTAAAAAGTCACTCAATAAAACGCCGGTGATTTTACGTTTTATCGATCTACGGATTCAGCGAATATCACTCTAAAAGCAATCGCGGGTTTTAAGACCCTATTAGGTCCAAGCAAGTTGTCACTAGACAACCCACTCGACACACAATAACAGTGTTAAAACGATACAATCCAACGATTCTTATTATTAGGATCACTTTTCGGCACTTCACTGCACAAATAAACACCGAATTTGTACACTAAAAACAAATAGACACTAAGTTAAATCCTTTGAATTGCATCATCCCACGCGGCTTGTTTTAGCCCTACCCGCCGACCGAATCTTGTTACAATAATAATATTAGTTGTGTTTAAAGTCCCTCCAAAATTAATAAATTGCTAGACTAACCTTATAGCACACCAAATAATACTAATTGCACATCAAAATCATAGTTTTTCATGTCATAGGTGGCAGACGAGCAGACGGATCATGATGGTAAGCGATTGCCGCCGCCCATGGACACCCGTGACACCATTGGAGTCACAAGTGCGCTGCCAACCTTTAAACCCCAATTTCCCCCGGATTAGGCCTCCAGAACGCGCCGTTATTCTGTGCGGCCTTGCTATCTCTCTGATCAAGCCGGTCCGACCGACTCATGCCGAAGCATAGCCACGCTTCGGCATGAATGGCTCTCCCACGGTATTTTTGGTGTGCAAATAGGTAATGTTTAGAGGTTTGATGAAATTAAATCCGTAATAGAATGGATGAAAACGTTTACTCTCATCTAACAGTCATCTTAATCCATGTCTTCACCGAGATTTTTGTCAGGCCATAATATCTGAAATTTATATCCAGTCTTAGTTGCCGTCTCTTAATATCCAAGGTGCTTAAATTAAGGTAATGTATGCATCTTGGATGTCCCGAGATAGTTCTCGTCTCGACTTAACCTTAAGTACTCCAGACAGGTAGTGTAAGTGAAGGAAATATATTCAATTGCTGCTGCCTTACTTGATGAAAACGCTCACAGTTCACTCATTGCTAAAGTGCTGGAAGATCATAACTGCTAGAGCATATATCTCGAGTGAATACGCTACTTTTTTTTTAATTTGAAACATAAAACAGAACATCATTACAACAATATCTAAACTGCACAATGACAAATCTTATGAGCTAGATGATATCTTAAAACATGCGTACACATCATTATTAATGATCATTAAAAATGACAGAAGATGAGTTAATACTTTGGTTATAATAATTTATATGTATTTTAAAACTAACTAATTAAATAATTGAAACTAACTAATTAATTAATGTGACATACAATGATACGCTATTTCGAATAGTATCAGTTTAGACATATTTTCGCAGAACCTAAACTCTTTTATTAAAATTGTAAAACAGCAGTTATGTGTGCATGTTTGAGTATCCTTTTTTTTTTCTTATTTAGATTTATATAAAAGTAAATGCTGTGCGCAACCCTTATCGGGATACAGTTTTAATATGAAACTTGGCTTGTAATTGTGTAGCATGTACTTTAAATTGTATTCTGTAGTTGTGCCTATTAATAAATAAATAAATTTAATTTTAACTTTCCAGATGTTTCCGAAAAATATGTTGAAAATTTCTCTTAAAACGGACAATTTATTGCAAAATACATCCAGGGTTTCATAATTGTCTATTACTAATTCGTTGTAAACGCGACACATTCTGACTTATGGATTATAATAGGATGTGTTATTTTTAAAAACTTTAAGGGCAAAGTTCTACGTAAATTCGCTCCATCATAGATTTCTTCTCAACTCAAGAGTTCAGTATGAAGCCAAGAGAAAACCCAGCAATAATAAAAAGACTGCAATTAGTGCAGTAGCAGTAATTGAACTAAGTACAACAAGACCTGTCCTAATTCAGATGTCAGCCTACCATATTCCATTTAAGTTTTATAAGATCTGTCTCATAGTGTATTTATGGTGTAGCAATAAACGATTAATATTATATATCAAATGTTTAAATTTATTTAAAATCACGTTACAAAAATGTAAGGGTGCGTCACATCTACCCGAATGCGCCGCGAATGCGCAGCTAGCAAACCGCTCACGGGCAACGCGACTTAGGAATAGCTCAAGGTACATGAAATGGGCTATGTTCGGAGTCTTCCTGCGTGATTGTATCAGAAATGATGAGATCCGCAGGAGAACTAAGGTCACAGAAATAACCCAAAAGATTGCATGCCTCAAGTGGCAATGGGCAGGGCACATAGCGAGAAGAACAGACGGCCGTTGGGGCGGAAAGGTCCTCCAGTGGAGGCCACGTACAGGAAGTCGCAGCCGTGGCAGGCCCCCCACAAGGTAGACCGACGATGTGGTGAAGATCGCGGGAATCCATTGGATGCGGGCGGGACAAGGCCGATCTGTGTGGACAACATTGGGGGAGGCCTATGTCCAGCAGTGGACGTCTATTGGCTGAAATGATGATGATGATGATGACATGAAATGCCCGCGCTCAGCTTGCGCACGTTCGTCTGATGTTGACGCATCCTTACATGCGATGAGATACATGTTTACCACGTACGTACGTACAACGTAGACGGTAAATTGATCACCTTTGTTTTGATAAAAGGAACTTAAGTTATTTTACATCAAGGCCTAGACTTGAGTAAAATTGTTTCAAACAAATCATTGGTCTGTGAAATTGAGATAAAAGGGCACTCATTGACCGAACGAAGTACTTGGTTTATTGTTTGGTTTAGACAAACTAGTATTTAGATTCTAAAACCGCTAACGACGGGTTTTCGACTTTCCAAGAACAAAGGTTTCGACGTTAAAAGTATTTATTTAAATGTAAATGAAGACTTAAAACTCTGTTAGACTTTCAGTGAGTTCAGTCAATTGAAGCATTATGAAGTTAATTTACTTTTAGTTTTATTTTTCACTCTTACATCTTCAAACTAAAATCATGCTAGTTATACCACTTATAAAATGAAGAACAATTGATTTCTTTTTTTTTTCAACTTTCGCTAGTGTGCCCTACCGTCGCCTTAAAGGAATATCTATTGCGTCACCAACAAAATGTCATTAGCCTCAAATAATCATAACGAAGGATTCGGCGGGCAGGGCTAAACATAGCCGCGTGGGCTGATGCAATTCAAAGTTTTTAAATTATTGTCTAGTGGTTTTTAGTGTGCAAGTTTGGTGTTTATTTGTGCAGTGAAGTGCCGCAAAGTGATCCTTATAATAAGAATCGTTGGATTGTATCGTTTTTAACACCGCTATTGTGTGTATCGAGTGCGCTGTCTCATGACAACTTCGTCATCGTCAGCCCATTTAAGTCCCCACTGCTGGGGCACGGGCCTCCCTCAATCACATGAGGGGTAATTGCCATACTCACCACGCTTGGCAGACGGGTTGGCGAGGGTTTTGATATAAATGCAGAGTTTTCCTTCTCTGGGTGCTGATGATCATGCCAGCAGCTTTACCTTAGTCGCCTTTTACGACACCTCGGTAAGAGTGAGGGTGGCCTATTCTACTCTGCCGGGACCACACGGCTCACGACAACTTGCTTGGACCTAATAGAGTCTTAAAACCCGCGATTGCTTTTAGAGTGATATCCACTGAATCCGTAGGTCGATAAAACGTAAAACACCGGCGTTTTATCGAGTGACTGTAACTTTGACTGACTTCGACTTATTCTCAATAAGTTACTTGACATTGGCGGATTATCTTCGGGTAGAGCCATAACCAAAATATATATATATAACGAAATTACAAAAAATAAATAGGAACATATTTGGTGCGATTACTTCTACTATTTTGACAATCGCTATTACTACTATTTTAAGACCGCCAAAATTGTACACAGTATCTCTGTATACCTAGCTTTTAAGTTTTGTATGTTGTGCAATAAAGAGTATCTATCTATCTATCTATCTATCGCTGGTAATCAAACACAAACGACCCACTAAATAAATCTATTGTAATTTTATATCAGAAAACGTATGATGAATTTTCCAATTTCATACCAATTCAACTGTGTAATCAGGCCCCGAAGACCAATACACTTCAACTAATTTCAATTAATAGGCCAATACTCGTGCGGGCAATCGTTTGGGGAGGCTTATGATCCTATATCAAAATGATTGACTGCAGTTCAAACAGTTTTAGTGACGTAATTTCAGCTTGAATTATTTGGCAATGTTTGGTTTGAACTTCGGTGTGGAGTATTTTTTTTTTGTTTTATTTATTTATTAGGCACATAAACAATATAAACACAAGCATTTTACATATACAAGGCAAGGGACTATTCTAGTGTTTAAATCAGTTAAAGACATGCACATCCTGATATTTTAGAGGTTACAGTAATTTACTTAAAGGATAAGCTTAACAAAAATTATAGGTAGGTACATAATATTTTAAAAAAATTTATATTAATCTTTTAATAAATTGGCTTGGTCATGAAAAATGTCAAGTTCGAGCAGTCTGTGCCACTCATTATAATGCAATTACAAATCTAGTAACTGGCGCATGAAAACCTAGATTAGTTCTATGATGGGGGATTTTGCAAATAATGATTAGGTTTACGTCGACTACTTAGCTGGGGGACACAAATTTTAATTCGATTTAGTATTCTAGGATACATTGAGGTAAGGGTACCCTTACCCTACCCTTATTAAGGAATCACTGAGGTACCTATTTAATTAGTTATCTATCTCATTATGAAATGTTTCTCATAATAGTTTCTTACCGATTCGGCGCGGGAGGCTAATCTCAACCATCAACCACGTATCTACGAAGGATATTATTATAGTGCAGAAGTGTTTGCGCAAACACAATATCTTTCTCTATTACTTACCTTATCCTTCATATTCCGATGGGATTATTGAGGCAGGACAACGGCTGAACTTAGTTTTCCGAGGCACGGAGGTACAAGATTGCCAACTTAGAGATTCCAGGGTGACTACCATACTGACTCTAAAAAAAGAGGGATCTGCCGTCAATCTAAAGTACGACTCAATAGCATCGAGGCAATCAATTAAAACCACTTAAGGAATATGAGGAAACATCACATACAACGGCCACATCGGACGCGTTGTAAAGACTAAACCATTTTCTTTATTACCCGGTGCAAGGCCGTCATCATATAAGCACCATGTAGGATAAGAATTGAAAAAAGCACCTGCCCAAAGGCACACAGAATCGTCACTGTAAATAATGTTTTTTTTAATGATAGGTGGCAGACGAGCAGACGGATCACCTGATGGTAAGCAATTGCAGTCGCCCATAGACATCCGCGACACCAGTGGAGTCACAAGTGCGCTGCCAATTCCCCGGATTGGGCCTCCGGTACCCTCACTCCCGTAAGCCGTGTGGCAGAGTAGAATCGGCCACCCTCACTCTTACCGAGGTGTCGTAAGTTTAAATTTAAACCGTATATACTAAGGTTAACGTTAAATTGTGAAAAATTCAAACCTCTAAAACCAGATTCGCCGTGTGGTCCCCGGCAGAGTAGAATAGCTCTAGGTTTTAACTCTTACCGAGGTGTCGTAAAAGGCGACTAAGGTGAAGCTGCTGGCATGATCATTAGCACCCAGAGAAGGAAAACTCTGCATTTCAAAACCCTCGCCAACCCGTCTGTCAAGCGTGGTGAGTATGGCAATTACCCCTCATGTGATTGAGGGAGGCCCGTGCCCCAGCAGTGGGGACTTAAATGGGCTGATGATGATGATGACTCTCACCAAGCCGACAGCCGGACAGCCGAGGGTAAGCAGCCGTCCCTAACGAGCACTAGCGCGGGTACCCCAGTACCGTGCGCTGGCTGGAAACTGTCTAAGGTCTTGAACTACCCGCACCATGTGGTCTGAGAACGTATATAGTAGATCGCACTTTAAAGCGACGGCTGTGCAAGAGTCCCTGTTTCAATCCCCGGGTCGGGCCAAAAAGTTTTCGGTAATGAATTCTTAGTGGCAGCCGGAGTCTGGAAGTTTGCGGTCTTGTACCCCCGTGCCTCGGAAAGCACGTTAAGCGGTTACTCCTGCGCCCAATCCCTCTCTGGTCGTGTCACAGTAGTGTCCCATCGGAATATGAGAGTAAGGGAATAGAAAGTGCACTTATGTTTGCGAACACACTTGAGCACTATAATATATCCTGCGTACGTGGCTAATCGTTGTGATTGGCCGCCGTAGCCGTAGTCGGTTGGAGGATATAATTTTTTTAAATAAAAAACATTGTAAGAGTTACCTAATTTTTTTAATCGATTTCAAAAATGAAGAAAGATTCTCGACTGATATTAATTAGCTGTAGGCAAAGTGAATACTGAGCTGAAAGTCACTAACAAGAATTTTATGAATGTAATTGTTTATTTGCCTGAATATGGTCACTTATGTTTGCGAACACACTTGAGCACTATAATATATCCTGCGTACGTGGCTGGTCGTTGAGATTGGCCGCCGTAGCCGTAATCGATTGGAGGATATTACTATTATAACGAAAGTTAATCGGACATAACTTCGACAGTGTTGCGAACCGTCTTGTAGAGCAAATGGCCCTCGGCTCATGCGTCGGCTGGATTTATAGGCAGCTTGGATTGGGGGCGTTGTGGCGCGCTCAGTCATACAGCGTTTATTTTATTTTATTTATTTTATTTTATTTTACAGTTTTCGGGAATCTTACAGCTAAACCACTGATAGCACTGAGTTTAAACATAATGAGGCCAATAACAAGTTTCCACTTCTAAAAATAAAAATACATTAAAAAAGAAAAAAATGCAAAGTAATAAAATTGTGATCACAGGGAAAATCACGCAGCTAGGCGCGCTGTCAACACACAGTGATTGCGTTGATATACATAATACGTTTATAAATAGTCCAGGACTCACGCAGTTAGTAAATATTTTTTTTAAACTATGCGTAAAAATATATAATAAATATTTTACAATGTGCTCATACAACGCTTTCATATGATGCCTCACTTAAACTCGTACCATCAATTTAAAATGTTGACTCCCAATTTAAATAATAAACTTTCAAAAAAAGTAATAAATAAAAAAATATATTATCAAATATTTCCCTTTATCAGAATCTATAACAATTTGCCAAATTTTATAGTTAGGTTAGGTTAGGTTTTGATTCCCTTGGGAGGGGCGAAACATGCGTTTTTCGGTTCGGCTATTACAACCGTATTTTTTATCATCAATCGTTATCCGTTTATAAATCTATGGTATTACGTCAGATTTGTAATATAATGAGCGCTATACCATATATTAAGTACATGAATAAGATTAGTCGAGACTCTAATTTTACATGAGAATCTCCCTTTAATATTGTGTAGACAAACTTGTCTATGCTTTGTTCTGTCTTGGTTTTTGGTGCAAAACTCAAATGAAATAAATAAAGGATTTAAACTCACCACACTGGTCAATAACCATAAAAATAACGTTACACAGAGTTATTATGTGTTCGCCGTAGGCAACACCAGTAGCAGCCACAGAGATAAAAAAAAGATTGGTCGAATCGGGTTTTCATCATCATCATCTTCATAAGCCCATTTAAGTCCCCACTGCTGGGGCACGGGCCTCCCTCAATCACATGAGGGGTAATTGCCATACTCACCACGCTTGGCACCCGGGTCGACGAGGGTTTTGATATAAATGCAGAGTTTTCCTTCTCTGGGTGCTGATGATCATGCCAGCAGCTTTACCTTAGTCGCCTTTTACGACACCTCGGTAAGAGTGAAGGTGGCCTATTCTACTCTGCCGGCAACCACACGGCGAATCAGGTTTTACAGGTTTGAATTTTTCACAATTTAACGTTAACTTTAGTATATACGGTTTAAATTTAAACTCGATACCTTCACGCGTTCCGGAGATAAAGGGTCTTGACACACATACAGATAGACAGACGGAAGAACAACAAAGTGATCTCATGAGGGTTCCGTTTAAAAAATAAACCCAGAAGTCGTAAATAAACATAACATCGTATGAACTCGAATAGTTATCCCGTATCTCCAGAGAGCCAATAAATCCGCACAAATCCTCAGAGGCGGTAATGCAACTGCACCAGGTGTATCGAGTTCTGTTAATGTTACTGCCGGTCATTGGATATGCGTTATTTGTGGCCTTATTAGCCCATCTGGACACGGGAACTGTACAACAGCAATACAGACAATAATAATGAGGCAGGTACGATAATTGCTTACAGTAAAACAATGTAGAAATTGAGTGAAAACATAATTCACATTAGCCGTGTGGTCCCCGGCAGAGTAGAATAAACCACCCTCACTCTTACCGAGGTGTCGTAAAAGGCGACTAAGGTAAAGCTGCTGGTATGATCATCAGCACCCAGAGAAGGAAAACTCTGCATTTATATCAAAACCCTCGCCAACCCGTCTGCCAAGCGTGGTGAGTATGGCAATTACCCCTCATGTGATTGAGGGAGGCCCATGCCCCAGCAGTGGGGACTTAAATGGGCTGACGATGATGATGATGATGATGATAATTCACATCGTCAATTTATCTTTAAGTCTATTAGTTTTGAGAATTAATAACACTAACTACAGAAAAACTCTTACCATTTACCAATACAACCCATAGCCAGTGCTGGAGAGCGGCAGTCACAAGATGTAATTTGACAGAGCAATACTTACCGACAGAACCGTAGACAACAATAGACCGAACATTACTTTAATTGATAAGAATAAGAACATAGTTTACTTAATAGATATAGCAGTGCTAAATACACATAATCTTCACAAAACAATAACAGAGAAAATACATAAATACATAGAGCTAAAAGAAGAAATAATCAAAATTTGAAAAATGAACAAAGTATATCGTGCCGCTGGTGCTCTCTAGCACTGGAGTAATCCCTAAGCATTTGCTGGCGTCTCTGAGAAATCTGGACCTACCTGAAAGCACTTACATGACGATGCAGAAAGCCGCGATTCTCAACACCTGCCGTATAACTATACGGCAGGTGTTGAGAATCGCGGAAGTTCCTTCAGGACGATAGTTCACCAATAAACCATTCTACATTGGAAACTGGCACTCACTTGGTCTAGGCCCGTGAGTCAAGTCTAATTACCGAAATATTTTAAAAAAATTTTGAGAAAGAAAAATGTTCAACAAAGATAATAATAAGACGAAACATATAAACACACAAACCCAACAGACACACACACAGATTCCCAAATGTAATCACACACTATGTTCAGTTGCTTGGCATAATGCCCGTAACTGTACTTTAAATCAGCTTCAGAGCTGAGAAATAGTATGAAACGAAAAATAATAATAATCAATCAAATAATTTTCACTTGGTTTCGAGCTACTGTGTTTTCGGCCCGTGAGTATTATCATTACCACCGATGTTTTTATCAAAGCCTTTGAATGAGAAGACTTAAATAATAATAAAAATTCGTTTTTTTCAGGCAACAAGCTACATTCAAAAATATTTCTTTTGCCTATATAATAAATACCTTACAGTCTAACATACATATTTAAATAAAATACTTTTTTTTTCTTCAAATTACTACGTGCGGCGCGTAGAGTCATCATAGATTAAAGGAGTATCATCTGCAAAATAAAGTCTGCTGTAAAATTAGGGAAGAAAAAAAGTTAGGGTCCCATTATCGAGCTCTGGGGCGTTCCACTAGAAGAGAAAAATGACGAAATAGTTCGTCAATAAATGCTCGATGATTAGCGATTGGTCAAAAGCTTTTTATAGGTTGCTAAATATTATGTTTTTTATAAATTAAATGCGTTTGCATTTGACCTCATCTCATCTGATGGAAAGTGACAATAAGCTCTAATATGTAGCGTGCTAACCCAGAAGAAGCCTATTCACTCTCGACTTAAAGACGCCCAAATTGTAGCTCTCTGGGAATACAGAAGCCGGCCAGTTGTTCCATTCCTTAGCAGTTCGTATTAAGAAAGAAGAAGCGAAACGCTTAGTACGAGCTGGTGGAACTTAAACAGTGTAAGGGTGGTTTCTCGTCTTCCGCCCTACAAGATTTTGTTTATTTAGCTATGCATCAAATGTGAGTAATGCAACTTTACTACAACGATAAATGCAGTGGAAAGCCGCTTAGAACTAAAGCTTCTCCTGCCTCACACCGAAAGTACGGAATATTATACATATTTATTTAACCGAGTGGATTTTACCAGCTTTTCTAAACGCATCACGGCGTATACTATCACAGTATTTAAACAGCCAGTAGTTTGATTAAATATTATTATAGTTTGTAATTCACACTAATCTATTAAACTCAAACCCGGTACAAGAAAGCTATTTCCAATATATTCAGAGACGAAACATCCTCGATGCCAATAAGATAGTTATTCCAATTTTATTTTGACAGTTGCAATAACTTTTTAAATTCATCATAATACTTATAATTTAATCTTAATTTCATTCCTTTTTAACTTAATTTATTTAAATTCTTGTTAAATGTATAAAAACTTAATCAGTAGACTTATTAGATTTTAATCTTAATTTATCGCAATTTATTTATTCTTTATTGCACAAGAAAGTAAAGTACAATTGGCGGACTTAATGCTATACAGCATTCTCTACCAGTCAACCATTAGGCGATGCAGAAATATGTATGACGGCTAACTAAATTTATATCCATAAACATACATGTGAGTTATATATAATATGACTAAATATACATACATAACTATACAATACAATAAAGCTACTAATTTAATTTATAAAAGTAGCGAATTTATATTTTGACCAAGCTGTGTACGCTACTTTAGGATTACTGTCTAGCTTATTTAATTTTAATTTTTATATATTGTTTTTTAATTGACTGTGATCTGTTTGCGTACCAAATTTAAATAAATAAATAAACTGAATCCATTTGATTGCAATCTGTCGCTTGGTAGGTAGGTACTCGTAAGTTAAACAAAATTTTCGATTTAACTTCGATTATAATCAATAAAATAAAACAATCTATCGATAGCTTCTTGTGAGATAATTTATATATAACAGTCGTTTTAAAAAAAACATTTATTTCTGACACAGGTCTGTATGGGTTTTACATGACATACATGGAGAGTTGTAACGTACGCCAGCGTATACGAGTACAGTGCCTAAGCTGTGTTTCGCCGAGTGAGTGTACCGGTGGACCAATCAGGAGAAGGGGAATTTAAAGGTTGGCAGATCACTGGTGGTGACCACGAGCGGCAGCGATTGCTTTCTACCTATATAGCTATCGCTCGTCTGCCATCTATCAAAATAATAAAAAACAGTGCCTGTATGTGAGCATCCGAAATTTTCGCAGTGTCTACAGACGGTGTTCGCGAACATGTCGCCGCAAACCATCGCTTGCCTGTTTTTAGACGAACACAAATGTTACGCTGTTGCACTTGCCAAACACACGGAGTAGCGCTACTTGTGACGCAATGTGTAGCGCAACATCATCAAGGTAGGTGGCTAAATTAGGATCCTAGTCTTCACTTACCTACATTGACTGCCATCAAACCAGACACAAATAAACATTTATTGTTTGTCGGTCACCGGTGTCCCCCATGGCGCTCAAAACCTTAATGAAGCGACGCTCACAAGAATGTTCTACGTCTAGCTACTGGCTTGTTTTAACACTGTAGTACACTCGTACACTTCGGCCTGCACCATGAATGAGGCAGCGTGTACAGTTCGGTAAATATTTAAAAGCGGGGTATTGTGGCATGCTGGGACCTGGAACCATTGTTGCGATCAGAATTGCGGGTAGTGTTGACAAGTTAATACACAATAACTGACATTGAGGTGGGTTATAATTATTGGTACATTTGTTATAAAATTTAAGATTAAAGAGATTTTTTTTTCTCAGTTAGGTATATAGGTACAGAACATCTAATAAATGGTAAAATTACACTTCATAAACATACTTTTCAAATAATTCCCGTTCGGCCCTGCCACCGGTAATTTAGTTAGGTAAATTGTTCAGAAGAAAGAAATCAAGTAATTGCAGGACGGCTTCTGGAATTACTTGATTTCAGTACTTATTATGACAATATTGGTTTGACACCCGCGAATGCCATTTTTTTGTTGTTTTGTTGTTTCTTTTTTTTGTGTGTGTGTGTTTTTTTTAATATAATTTTAATGTTTTTAAATTGATTATGTATGTATCTCTGTGTTATTATTTCTTTGTTTTGTATATGTAATTTTTCATTTTATTTTTACTTGTATATATTGCATGTCAATCTTTTATAATATTTTTTTTCAATGAAAAGGCGTCACCCAAGGTCCAGCCTGAAAATCAGCGCTGCAGCTGCTGTTTGTGGCAGCTGCAGCATATTCTGAGGCTGAGCCTTGTTGGCCGCAACTCTTTGTCTCTGTACCTTGTTTCCTCTGTTTTGTTCTATGTGTAATGTGTTGTGGTCAATAAATTGTTTCTTATTAAGATAAGATAAGTCTTATCTTATCTTGATTTCTTTATAAATCCAATAGTTTCAACTATGTTTGACCTTTTTCTCCCTAGTGAGAACGCCCCCAATAGAGACGAACGGGAATGACTGACTAACCTACTAGTACCTATAGATGGTACATGATTGTAACACATTTAGATACATTAATTAATGTCTTTCCTGTTATGAGATGAGCACATGTAACAAAAGAGTGATTAGTGTAAATGTAAGTGGGTGGAGGAACAGAGGACAGCCGAAAAAGAGATGGATGGATTGTGTGAAGAATGACATGATGGGAAAAGGTGTGGATGATGCGATGACAAATGACAGGGACGTATGGAAAAGGAAGACATACTGCGCCGACCCCAGATAACCTGGGAAAAGGGCAGGAGGATGATGATTTGTTTTAACAAAATAACTCTACGTAATCCAATGAAAATAAATAAATGATTATGATTATAGTATAACAATTTTGTGAGCAATATTGATGAATTTTGTTCTCTGGCAAATATTTTTAGTTTAGTGTTTCACCAGATGCAATATAAATGGGCCTTCACAATCTACCAAACACACCGAAATTGTGATCGAGAACACAACGTTCGTTCCCACATACCTTGCTTTGAAATATTTATCATGCAACTCTCGCGCTCTCATTCATCTATGCGGCCATATATTTTTCAGCTCCGTGATCCATTTAGACGAAGCCGTGGCACTCGTTTACAAAAGGCTTAAACAAAACCCCAGCAAGGGTAAAAGCAAAATTTGGAAATGTTCCATGAGCGTTTGGTCGAGTCGGTTCGGAAATTCATCGGCACTTCCTAAAATTATAGAACGTCACGCTTCGGCATGATTGGACCGACTAGAATGGAGTGTAACCAGGACTTCACAGCGTGAGGCAGCGTGTGTAACGAGCGAGAGAGTGCCCTCACTCACTCGACCAATCTGGGGAAAATGAAGGTTCAAAGTTTGGAGGACACTCGTGACTCCACTGATGTGCCGGGGTACGGTTACGGGTGTCCATGAGCGGCCGCATTCGCTTAACATCAAGTGATCCGTCTGCTCATCTGCCATCTATCACATAAAAAAATACCCTGTATTTCGAAGAGACGGCTTTGAACGAAACTGGAAGAGACAAACAACCTTCGATCTCTTCGTTTTGACTGTTTGTGATGTCTTACAGAAAGATAATGTTTGCTGCTAAAATGTGTTCTAGCTCTACCGCCACAAAGTCAACCATCCCATGGTTTGCGGAACGGTCGGACAATCCAAAAAATCTATATTCTAGGTCTAATCTGGCCGTGTGAGTGAGGTACCGGAGGCCCAATGGGGGGGAAGGGGAAAAGGTTGGCAGCGCACTTGTGACTCCACTGGTGTTGCGGGTGTCCATGGGCGGCGGAATTGCTTACCATCAGGTGATCCGTCTGCTCGTCTGCCACCTCTCATATATAAAAAAAAATCTATCTTTGACTGATGTCGGATGTCAACCGTCGCCGTCACTGATCAATGAGAATGACGATCGTAGATAAGCGTGTGATGCGCGAGCTCCAAAGAGAACTTTTTCGATTGGTCAAGCGCACTCCATACCCCCGCTTCCCGCAAACCAGGGTCATTTCACTTAGTACTTTTTCCTTAGTATGGGAAAAATAGCTCAGCGGTTTTCGTTAGATGGAGCTTGTAAAAGGCATATGTAGCTTCAAAAAGCAATCCACCAGATGGTTCCGCGTTGTTTCGGTAGATGTCACTATGCATTATTACATCGCGCTAGTAAAACGTTTTTAAACATTAGCAATTTTAATAAAGTATGGGAAAATACCAGAAATCTGGAAGGTTTTGGGAATTATGTTACATGGAAATAAAATTATTTATGACAATTTATTCAATCGTATCCCTGACTAATTCTCGAAGGTGGCCGTACTACATATTCTACATCGCTTTCTTCATCGCTGGAGGTCGTGCCATTCTTAAAATACCTTTACCGAGGCGGCGACAAGGTCTATCCATTTTTCCCTATCCTCGGCTTGTCTTAGGGCAATCGGCTAAGTGAACCCAGTTACGTCCCTTATTTGGTCTGACCAATGAAGAGGTGAACGTACATCCAATTCTCATAGCCGTTGAGAATTGGTCGTTTTCCTCTAGATGGCGCTAGCACTGTCTAGCCAACTGATGCCTCTATCTCAGTATAATATAAGTTACTCTATGCCACAAACCATGGGATGGCCGACTTTGTAGCGGTAAAGCTATACGTGCTGTAATTCCAATCAGGGGTCGCACTAGGTGACGTGTTAGAGTGAATCGCGCCAATCTGGGGATTACGGAAGGCTGCAGCGGCTCAAATGTATTGCTCACAAAACCGATATGTTCTGTGTGTAGGTACATATCATAAATCCTGCGTATGAATTTTGCATTCATGTTTTTTGGGGATCATGACAATACTGCATTGGCAGATTTATTGAATGACATTAGATCGAAGAATGAAATATAAAAAGTCAAAAAGTATTTCGGTTTTTTTTCATAGACCACCCACTTTGCTATTATTTTCAAATAAAATATCCTATGCCTAGTAATAAGGAATCGATTGATACCTCATTTAACAAAATCGGCTGGGTAGGTTCCAAGATTCTGCTTAATCTTGGAACCTACAAACATACTTACATACGTACAAAAATCATTACCCTTCTTTTTTTGGATTTGCCGTAGTCGTAGTGCTATTTGTAATCTGCTGAATGTATCCCATGTAATGTAGCGTAATCAATTCAATTTAATTTATAATTCCTAATAATAAACACCGGCCCAATTTTGCATGTCGTCTTTGGCCAAATATGGCGAACCATTGTACAAAACTTAACAGCTTTTATACCTACCCATATTTTGCAAATAAAGAATTTGTATATGTATTTGTATTCGGATAAATATTAGTATAGTACATTTTAAGTAATATGGAAAATTACTAATCATTTGATAAATAATGTGGTTTAATAGTTATAAACCTTTTGTTATAAAACCCTTTTCCTAAACCTGATATTTAGTTAGCTGTAGACGATAAAACAACGAAAAAAGTCAAATCATGGGAGAAATGGCAACATTTTTTCAAGCTAAAATGTATACCATACCATAATCACATGAGCAAGGAGGAACATAACCTTATAGCAAAGAATCGTACTACATATATACATTCTTAGTGACAGCCTAGCGGCACTGAAGGCATTGGCCAAGCCGAAAGTGGACTCTAAGTTGGTGTGGGATGCCATTAAAACCCTAAACTGCTTGGGACAACACAACAAGTTAAGGCTATTATGGATACCGAGTCACGAGGGCTACATAGAAAACGAAAAGGCAGACGAGCTTGCAAGAAAGGGCTCTAAGACTAAATACATTGGACCGAAACCTTTTGGACTGCCGAGCTACACCATCAATATGGCCTTCCGGCAACATGTAAACGGCAAACTAAAGGAAGGGAAGGAAAAAAAAGGCCTGAAACATTCTAAGGCTAAAGATATGGAACAAACATCTTCTTGGAGGCAATAGACCACAGATAAAGATGCCCATAGAAGCGTTAACTGGAACGGAACTTGCTACCACGTATCTCAGTTCTGTGGAACGGTTTGGCTGTAGGAGTATTTCCGGACGGCTACGACTTAGGGACCTTCAAGAGAAGAGCGTACTCTTTTTTAACAAGGTCGGCAACACATTAGCGATCTCTCTGATTTCGCGGATGTTCATGGGCGGCGATGATTACTTTCCATCAGGTGACTCGCTTGCTCGTTTGTCCGCCTCTAGCATAAAAAAACAGGGCATTATGCAACGAACAAAATGCTGATGAAGATGAACATAACATCAAACAGCGACTGCAGAGTATGCAAAGAGGAGACGGAAACCATAGAACATCTTTATTGTGAATGCGACTCACTAGCCAGAGACAGAATGTGTCTTCTAGGCAACGCTTATCCTAAACCTGATGAAACGAATCTTTCGTGATTAGGAGTGCAAAAGATAGGGGAGATACAAAAGATCCCTAAGGGTCGACGTGACCCGTGAAAAATATAAATACATGTCGAATTGAGAACCTCCCTTTTTTTTGATGTCGATTAAAAATGACCCCTAACAGATAAGATAAGTAGATACTGTGTCGACAAAAGTACGATACGTTAAAACTACATTTAAACTAATATATGACCGAGGGAGAGCCACACTTCGGCACGAATGGGCCGGCTCGACCGGATACCACAGCCTCACAGAAAACCGGTGTGAAGCAGCATTGTGCTGTGTTTCGCTGCGTGAGTGAGGGTACCGGAGGCCTAATCACACTTGTGACTGCACTGGTATTGCGGGTGTCCATGGGCGGCGGCAATTGCTTATCATTAGGTGATCCGTCTGCTCATCTGCCACTTATCACATAAAAAAATATCAATCAAAATTACACAAGCCAACAAGAAAACACAACCTGAATAAAAATATGATAAATATGAAGAGCTTGATATGCTGAATCTAGATCTGTTATCAGAATTTTCATATCACGTCAAGTTATTAAGTTACAGCGGGTTGAAAAGTGGCACTTAGTGCTTATTTTGGGATTTATTTAAATATGTTTCAATTGGGATGTAACAAATTTCAATAGATATTTTGAAAATAAAAACCCCAAACTATGAAATGCTTTTTAATTTATAATTTTACCTGATTTCCCTGCAACGCTACAGCCAATTAAGCTATCTTATGTTTTTCCCATTACAAGAATTAAGTGATGATTTGTATGCGCTATAAGTACAAGGATGTTGATATGAATACTCAATATAGATTAAAGACTACAAAATAAATCTTATTGATATATATAATAGAGAAAATGAGCTTTACTAATATGCCGAAAACATTTTTTTAAAGTGCTTGTACTTGTTTTGAAATTGCCAATGAAAAAGAACCTAAAACCAAATTTTGAGATATTTGGCTATCTATAAATCAAATACTAGACGAGGTATCTAAATTTTGAAAACAGATTCATAATCAGAGAGTGCAATTTAGTAAAATAATGGACCGCTGTTATTTGTTACGAAAAAAAGTTAAAATTTGTTGACTAGTGTTATTAAGAAAAACATTAGTTACCTACAAAAGTAACATTGTTGTCAATTTTATTCATACTCGGTACTTAATTGACTTTTTATCCTTAAACTTAAGAATCATTTTACGCTATTTAAGGTTACGCAGTTTCAAACAAAAAACCGCGCAAATAAGTCCGGGTCCCCTTCTTCCTCCATTCCTCTCCCTCTAACGTCCTTTTCTAAATCCTCTTCCACCTGGGAGTAATTCCTCCGCTGATAAGACTAGAGTTAATTTCGAGAGTTGGTACTAATTTGAATTAAATTCGGGATCAGGCGTCCGCTAGATTATGTCAAAACGTTTTGCATAAATAGGTACCTTGTTAGCTTTTTTGTTCTTTTATACACGTAGGGTCATTTTTATCTTTGACATACCTTTTTAATTTGTTTTATAGCTTCTAGTCGGACCATAGACACTTTTAATTCGGCCAATGTTTAGTGTTGGTTAGTGCGAGTTAATAAATAGGTCTTTACCTATGAAATTGGCATTTTTTTGGACACAAAAGCCCTTTTTCCCCACTGCTCAACTAAACTGCTCAACTAGTTGAGTAGTTGAGCAGTCGGACATACTTTCTATCACCGAACCACTTCTTCCCCACTGCTCAACTAGTTGAGCAGTTGAGCAGTCGGGCATAGTTTCTATCACCGAACCACTCCTTCCCCACTGCTCAATTAGTTGAGGAGTTGAGCAGTCGAGCATAGTTTCTATCACCGACCCACTTCTTCCCCACTGGTCAACTACATAGTTGAGCAATCGGGCATAGTTTCTATCAAAAGATGTATAACTCCTCCTGCAAACAGTTACCATACTATTTAAGACTATATTTTAAAGTTTATACTAAATAGAGATCAGGTATTATTGTATTTGTATCGCAAAAAAAATATCTTGAAAGGAACCCTTTTTTATTGGCAGCATTGACATTTTTATCAATTTATTTATTTATTTAATTACACAGGACCTTAAACCTAATTACGTAATTAAAGACGGTAACAAAAGTAAAATGATAAAACAATAACAAAAAACAGGCAAACACGTGAATTATTAATAACCTATTAAGTTATCAATAATTACTTTTTAATTAAAAATATTAATAAAAAGAAAACTTACCTACACGTTGCTAAATGTTGTCCATTAAGTCTCAGTTAATTATGAAATAGTAACATTAATAGTTACTTTGCAAATGAAAAAAAGTTAGTAAGGAAATTCGCCATACAAAACGGAAATTTCATAGGTCATAGTTACATTTAAGTCTATAAAGGTGTTCTGTAGTGAAGTGCCGCGAAAAATTAATTCGCGCCAAAAGCGGTCACATTTGGCGTGAATCAATTTTTCGCGTACAAAAACGGACCCAACATTTGTGCATGGTTATTTAATAAATAGTAGTAAGTGTTTGCCGAGAGGTTGTAACCCCGAATTGTTTAAAATAGATCCGGTTTAGTAGCTAATAATTAAAATCGATTGGCGTCGCTAGTGTCCCCTACCCGTCTCCTTAACATTCTGAATTAGATCAATGGGGGCTATTGCGTGTGAAATATCCGCTAGATGGCGTACCTGTGAACCGAGGTCCAACTTCAACATCATTGGCTGATTTATTTGTTATTTTACAATTTGAAAAAGCTCGTCTAAAAATAACTTGTAGACAGACCTCAGGCCTATAGTGCGCCATCATTTTTTTTATATGAGAGGTGGCAGACGAGCAGACGGATCACCTGATGGTAAGCAATTCCGCCGCCCATGGACACCCGCAACACCAGTGGAGTCACAAGTGTGCTGCCAACCTTTTCCCCTTTCCCCCATTGGGCCTCCGGTAACCTCACTCACACCGCGAAACACAGCGCAGGCGCTGCTTCACGCTGGTCTTCTGTGAGGCAGTAGTATCACTCCGGTCGAGCCGGCCCATTCATGCCAAAGCGTCTTCTTCGTCATCTTGGAATTTTTCGCACGCGACAGCCTCCATTTTCAGCAGACAGATCATCTGATGGTAAGCGATTACCGTTTCCCATGAGGTACCCCCAAAAACAGTGGGGTCACAAGTACGCTGTCTACGTCAATGTATGAGATTTTGTTTCCATGGATATTGTATAATTTAATAAAAAATCAATTCCATCATAGCTGAACCATAGAGTAAGATAATAATAGACTGGACCTCACGCCTAAGATTTCCCCAAAAACCGCATGACCGGTGTTACTGAATGTAGCTAACAAAATAATTGTAAACGGAAACCAGCCATTTTAAAACGTTAAAATAAACTACAAATGTGGTGCCTAAACCACTTTTTTTGGTCGCACACACAAAATAAACTTGTTACATTTGCATACAGTCCACCAGCTATCGTCAGAGGCGAAAAGCACAAAAATATTTTGCAACAAACCCTGTATTTCTGTGAAAAACTGCAACTGGGTTTACAGTTCACTCCAACATGTGATATTGACGTATACCTTAAAATCGGTTCGGCTCGCAATGAGATGTTAAATTATTTTCCCGTCCCTCGAACATGTGCGCTTGTCATTCTGAGTATGATAGATAGACGAACGGATAAAATACCATATACCAAGGCTAAGGGACAGGGTCCTTAAATAAATAAGTTAAAATTATGTAATAGACAAAATCTACCGCTTTCTTCTTAACGTTAGATCCATAAACGTTAGCATTCAAGATAATAATATGTAGTTATAAAGTATGACTGATTAACATTGCTATGCCCTCACAGGGCGCTACATTGTATTAATAACATCTTATGTACGTACATTTATTATTTAAGATACTTTGTACCCAATGTAGCACGCAATAAAATATATTGATTGATTGATTGATTGAACCTTTGTTACCTAAAACGGTGTTATGGAGCAGTTTTGACGTTTGAACCAAAAAATGTTCATACCTATTTGGAAACATTGTATTCAATTCATTGGTAGTTAGCAAACTTTTTGGACTTCAAAACTACTTGTAAGAAAATAAACTATTTACAATTTAATGTTCATACACGTGTGGAAAATTTTGCATGTGACTAATAAACATGGTGTATACTACGAAGAGATTTTTTCTTTTGATGTTTTAAAATTCGTCACAACTAATAAGAAACACGTACAGGCGCTACTTAGCCGTACAAGTCTTTTAAAAGTTGAGAAAAATGCCTACATTAAAAAAAAGATTTTATCGCATATGGTTCAACGTATCAAAATTTAACGACGCGACTACGTCGTAGCACCACTGATATGCTACGATTACTCCAACATACAACGGCGTAGCAAAGCGGAAAACGCGGTAGATCGTCGTAGCGCTTACGCTCGAACTCTGTTAAAAATGATTAATTTATACGCATACTAACATAGTAGTATACAGGTATATAATGTATGACATTAATATTATAGGTATAGTGTAAGTCTGAATAAAACAATAATAAAGTATTTATAATAGCCAATGAGTAAGACAATTTATTAGAGATAGATAAAACGTTTATTAGTTACAACAACATACACGTATCACAACATAAAACATATAAAAAGCATCCAAGTTACAATTTTAAAGAAAACAAAACATCTTATATTATGTAGGTAGTTACCTATTGTGTGTATGCTGCAAACAATGGGTCAAGGCTCAGTGTGAAGCATCCGCACGAGGCGAAATCACTGATTTTCAACCGTCACCCAGAGGCTGCGCGGTGGAGTTAGAGTAAACAATAATGTTTACCAATTTTCTATTTTAATCGATTGCTGTTTTTTAAGTCCATACATTTTTTAACGTACTTATATATGTAAGTTAGTAAATATTAAATAAGATGACACGAGGGTTGCGAGCCCTTTTACAATGAAATTTGATTGATTCATCATCATTTATGTCACAACGAGATTGGAAAGACGATTGTGACATGAATGGCGTGTGAGAAATAAGGTTGAAAATTCATGCGGTTTTTCTTTTCTTCCTTCTTCCATCCATCCTTTTTTATTTTAAATATCGTTCGTTTACTCACGCCGTGTGGTCCCCGGCAGACGCCGTGTGGTCCCCGGCAGAGTAGAATAGGCCACCCTTACTCTTACCGAGGTGTCGTAAAAGGCGACTAAGGTAAAGCTGCTGGCATGATCATCAGCACCCAGAGAAGGAAAACTCTGCATTTATATCAAAACCCTCGCCAACCCGTTTGCCAAGCGTGGTGAGTATGGCAAGTACCCCTCATGTGATTGAGGAAGGCCCGTGCCCCAGCAGTGGGGACTTAAATGGACTGACGATGACGATGATCGTCAGTTTAAATTTTTTGTCCTAATTCCATTACAATCAGTAAACATCTGTTGGTGGCGCCAATAAACCGTAAAAAGGCTCTTATGTGAAGGTTCCTGTCTCCTGGACTAGCTCGGCTCGTGAGCCGACGCCGCGCGGATAAGCCCCCAAACGCCCCCAATAGTTTTATGATAGGATATATCTCTGGAAATAATATTATTGATAACTTCTTTATCGCGATTCTGAGGTTACTCTCAAGATGAGATCCTAAAATGTGTTTCTATTTTGGTTTCGAGGTGTATTTTGTTTTGGTACCTGTATTATTTACAATTTATATTTTTTAGCATTTGTGATTTAAAATGGAGTTGTGTTTATATGTATTTTATTCGGATATCCAACAGCAAAACCAAACATTATACATATTCAAAAGCCAATGACTCCTGTTATCACCTATCACAACATTAATTTTATGACTGACATTAACTACATGTATATAAAAAAACATAAGTTACAAATAACTATGTGTGTTATTTTAAAATGTATGTATTTCTTTTTTCTATCATATTTTCATTTCCAACATTGTTGTTTTTATTTATTTCTTAAATTTTGTTTCATTTCCGTTTGAAATATTGTCGTATTATGGTTTTTATAAAATAAAACAAACGAAAACAAACCCACTTATGTATTTGTAACAACGTGATCATGTAACTTACAAGTACTGGATGGGCTATTAACATACGCTTTGCATTGCAATTAAAAGTTAACGCACACTCACACATGCAGCTTACCAAAATTAATAAGGGTCTGCCAGTATTTATTTGACATATGGTACAAGGTACTAATAACTACCCTGATATTTCAAATGTTAATCTCATCACCATAGCTCATTGCAATAAAGCCGACTTCTTACAAACACATAATATTTTCACAACATCAGATACATTGATCAGACTCCGAGATAGGGAGCTCAAGCACCTGTGTTACGGATATCAGAATCAATAGTGGGATTACAAATATACACATATAATATACTTTGCTTTTGTAAATACATATTTATAATACATAGGAAATACTCAGACCATTACAAACAGACATGTTCATACACAAACATTTTTGTACTGTGAGGGGATCGAACCCGCAACCCTTGGACCAAAGGCAGCGTTCACTACCTACTCATTTAACCCGCCGATTTGGAAGTAATCGGAGAAGCTTATATTCAGGTTCCACGTCCCGATGATGATTTATAAGAAAAATGCGGGGTTTTGTTGGTCCGAACCCTCCTCCCCTTAACATAAAGTTCCTGGTTACGTACTAAGCTGTCCCTTTGTAGACCAGTGTAATTACAATGAAGCGACTGCTGTCTGACCTTTGCAACCCTATTAACAGACGAACCAGATGAAGTGAATCATGGTTACAAGTTTGATAAACTATCCAAAACGTGCAGGTTTGCTCACGCCGAGCTAATCGTAGATATGCACATAGATTTGAACCATATGGAAGGTGCGTTCTGAACCACTGAGCTATTATCGTTTATACAATACGTTATACTACTATAACTATAAATATCACGAACCCTTTGATATCATGGTCAGCCAACTTTAAATGAATGTTCTTATGAGACCTGCAGAAGTCAGTTCAAATTCAATTCGAGGCAAGCTTCGCTATTCCTCAGACATCTCGCTTTCTCTGTCTCGCCACATGCAACCCTTACGTGCGAGTAGAAACAGCAAGATGACTGTTTAAAATTAGTAAGAAAATTGTGTTCATTTGCTAATACCAAAAAATGCTGAATAAAACTTGATTATATTTTGATGTTCTTTAAAACATTTTGTCACAAGACAATACAAGCTGTGTCTTTGTTATTGTGCATAATGAATTATTGCATTTTTAATATAAAACCAATAGGCAGAAAATAGGTCGTTAACGCCGAAAATATTTTCGAAAAAAAGTTATATATATTTTTAAGTGAGTAAATATTTGTAAGATAATGTTTTAACACAGGCATAGACAAATACTTCCTTAATCCGAATTACAGCAATGAAACGCCGAGATATGCCCAAATTGCAAATTATATTTGTATTACGTTTGTATAGGCAATACGTTGTACGTCGGCCCCTTAAGTAAATCACGTGGAAGCAAAAAGCGCTTACATAATTCGTTGACTTACCAAGGACTTCGGTAGCTTAGTCGATAAAGTAGTTGCCCAGTTAGCAAAAGATCGTGAGTTCGAGTCCCACACGAAGACTGTCGATACATTTTAAGTGCATTATTTACTTAGCCAACTTTCTGTGTGTGTGTGTGTGTGTGTGTGTCGTGGGTTCGATCCCCACCCAGGACAAACATTCGTGCGACGAACACTTGTGTTTATTCGGTGTCTGGGTGTAATACATGTATTTAAGTATATATTTGTGTTCCTCTGTTGTCTGATATCTGTAACACAAGTGCTTAAGCTACTTAGTACGGAATCAGGTCAACGTATGAGATGTTGTGAGAATTATTATTATTATTATTGCATTTCTGTTAAACAACCTAGTGATTATCAGTGGAAACTTGTAATTGGCCCTCAATGTTTTTTTTTCTGTGACTGTATCTCTAAAACTAGCTGTAAGTTTTCCAAAAACTTGTAAAATAAAATAAAATAAAATAAAATAATATAAAATTATTATAAAAGTCGTTTTGTACTACAACCTCCCAATAAGAATGCGCACGTTCTGCCACATCGCTCATAATCACTTGTATAAAGTGAGATATGAAGTGAGAACGTCCCTAATGAAACTTTAAGCGCAGTGTGGCAAAGATAACTCGACGACTGATTTAAACGACGAAGTCGCACGATCTTACTCATTCAGCCGACATCTAGATGGAGTTGGTAACATATTTGCAAGTGCAGTGGTAATGCAATTCGTGTTCGGCGCAGGAGTAATTCAGCTAGGTCTCTGGAGGGCCGGTAGCTAGGTAAGGACAGAGCCGGCTCAGGGTAAATTTAATAAGCCAATAAGAAATAGTGGCAAATTATGGAACTTTAATTTAAGTAATACCTAAGTTGAGCCTCGCTTCCGCATAAATTATCCGGCTCTACCGGAGTGATTCGGCCTCACAGAAATTCTGCGTGAAGCAGCACTGTGCTGTGTTTCGCTACATGAGTGAGGGTACCGGAGGCTCAATCTATCTAATCTAACCGGAGGTTTAAAGGTTGGCAGCGCTCTTGCGGCTCCACTGGTGTCGCGGGTGTCTATGGGCACCGGCAATCGCTTACCATCAGGCGATCCGTCTGCTCGTCTGCCGCCTATCACATAAAAAAAAGTAGTAAAGACCAAAGGGCCTATTCTCGTGCACTTGACATAGAAGTCCAATCAGAGATTTTCATACATTCGTCCATATAAATGTCCAATTCGACATCAGTATGCACGCCCCGAGAATTGGGCTCCATACCCACCGCACTGGCCTCTGCGGTACATATCACCGTCCACACCGCGCGAACAAATGGCATCGCACAAACAGATGAAACCACATGAGAGATTTTTTTTATGTGATAAGTGGCAGACGAGCAGACAAACGCGACCCGGTGGAGTCACAAGTGCGCTGCAAACCTTTAAACCCCCTTCCCCCGGATTGGGTCTTCGATACCCTCACTCACGCACTGGCGTTTTATTGAGTGACTGTTACTTTGACTGACTTCGACTGTTGACTACCTCATCAACATCATCAGCCTATCGCAGTCCACTGCTGGACGTAGGCCTCTCCAATTGTTCGCCACTGTGATCTATCCATGGCTTCTCGCATCCAGCTCTTGCCAGCCATCCTGCGCAGATCGTCCCCCCACCTAGCCAGAGGACTACCTACTTATTCTCAATAAGATAGTTGACATTGGCGAATTATCTTCGGGTAGAGCCATATTAAAAAACAAAACAAAATCTGTATCAAATACTTTTGTCTTTTGACGTATAAGCTTATTAAATGAATGAATAATACTTATCTCTCCTCGTTCCGTATTCGATCCCCTAGGGAGATATCGAGCAGGGCCTTTTTCAGGACACGTCGTGTCACTTTGATTTATTGACCACTATTCGGCAGCGTATGTCATGACGTCATTGTCACAGACTCAAAAAAACAGAATCATAACTTGTACGCTAAACACTATGAAATAGAATATCTTTGTTCTTTTATAATGCGGCTCTGGCGCAGTCCACGAGGGACTCGAACCAGTTAACTTACTGCCAAGTTTGTGTCTTTCATGCCGGGGAAATTACTACAACAGAAGTCAGAACCGCTTAGTCAAGGTATTAAGTCATAAACTATAAAGCGAAACTGGGTAGGTGTTAGGTGTGTTTTGTTTGTAAGTTCCACTTTAGTGTACCCTAATGTCGAGTGGATCAAATTATATATTCAAGGGTTGAAAATTCGGGTGAAAGGCGGTTCCCTTATCGGCTTGTTGGATTTTGCTATTGCTACTTACAGCCGGCAGGAAGATTTTAATATCGTATAAGTATTTTTTTATGATATAGGTGGCAGATGAGCCGACGGATCACCTGATGGTAAGCGATTACCGCCGCCCATGGACACCTGCAATACCAGTGGTGTCACAAGTGCGCTGCTTACCTTTTAACCCCCTTCCCCTGAATTGGGCCTCCAGTACCCTCACTCACGCAGCGAAACTTGCTTTTGCTTTGAAAAAAAGAATGCTTTCTGTACTAGAACAGAACAGATCTTTCTCCATCTTTCCTTCTCTCTTTTGCCATCAGTTTTTGTTGTTTTATTCTTCTGCCGTAGCACACACGCATCGCTGGCTCGGCTCGCGCTCTGTTGCGTCACCAGTCCTAAAATTACCTAATTTAACCTAAACTATCTTATTACAAATCCCGATTTAAAGTTATTACCGTACTAAAGCTCAACTCATCCCGTTCCAACACGCAATGTCAAAAGGGGCTGGCACAAGTTTTGTTCCAGGACTATCCTTGGTTCGCGATTTGTAATAAGGGGGAAACTGACTACGTAAGAGAACAAAGGACTGATAACTAATCCTCCGATTTCAGTACTTTCCGAATAGGACTTATACACAATTCCTAGATGTAAAAGGTGTGGCTTGAAAAAGGGATGCCTTGACGTCGTAAAGGGCATGCGTTCATATAAATTGACCACTACGGATGTACAAGACCTCGCGAAGTGGATGAGTCTAAATAGGAAAGTGGACCCCCCGTGCTCCGAATAGACGGCTTGGGATCAACCGGGACAAAACGCTAAGATGATGATGATGATGATGATAATTCCTAGATGTCATACATTTCCGGGAACTATACATTGTTAGGTTTAACATTTTACAGCTGATTTTTTCTATAAGAAAGGTAGGCAAACGAGCAAGCAAGTCACCTGATGGTAAGTGATCACCGCCGCCCATGGACATAAGCCAGTGTGGCTTATGTCCATCATCATCATCATCAGCAACCCACACTCGTCCACTGCGGGACATAGGTCTCCCCTAATGCACGCCACTGCTCCCGATTTTCGGCCACTCTCATCCAGCCCACACCAGCCAGCCTTCGAATGTCATCATCCCATCTTGTCGCAGGGCGTCCTAACTACGCTTACCGAGTCGCGGTCTCCACTCAAGGACTATACGTCCATGGGAGATGGAAAAGGAGTGGAGATGCGTTGCCGGCCTTTCAATTCAATTTAGTATATTATTCTTATCAAAATTACTGAATCCTGATACATCGTCATCGTCAGCCCATTTAAGTTCCCCACTGCTGGGGCACGGGCCTTCCTCACTCACATGAGGGGTAATTGCCATACTCACCACGCTTGGCAGACGGGTTGGCGAGGGTTTTGATATAAATGCAGAGTTTTCCTTCTCTGGATGCTGATGATCATGCCAGCAGCTTTACCTTAGTCGCCTTTTACGACACCTCGGTAAGAGTGAGGGTGGCCTATTCTACTCTGCCGAATTCTGATACGTTGTTCGATTATTATCTTTACCTGTTATCTTTACTATGTACCTCCCCTCCTTCGAATACAAACTTCTCCGTGGGGTATTTCTCCGTAGCAACCTCATAATTATCAACATTTTTATGGTCAGCTATAAGTGTTAAGAAAATAGCCAGCCATTAAAAACCCCATAATTTAACGTTATTGCTATTATTCCCGAGTATAAAGATTTCCTTCGAGTCGCCGTGTTAATTAGAAGGCAATATCACGAGAAATTGTTTTTTAAGCTTAATTACTTTTTACTTAATTTGTTTAGTTAAGGTGACGGGTAGGGCACACTAGCGACGCCAATAGATTGTAATTTTTAGCTACTAAACCGGATCTATTTAAAACAATTTCGGGGTTAAAACCTCTTGGTAAACACTTATGCTATTTATCAAATAGCATAAGTGTTTACCAAGCCGTGTGCCGTGGACCGTGTGGTCCCCGGCAGAGTAGAATAGGCCACCCTCACTCTTACCGAGGTGTCGTAAAAGGCGACTAAGGTAAAGCTGCTAGCATGACCATCAGCAAACAGAGAAGGAAAACTCTGCATTTATATCAAAACTCTCGCCAACCCGTCTGTCAAGCGTAGTGAGTATGGCAATTACCCCTCATATGATTGAGGGAGGCCCGTGCCCCAGCAGTGGGGAATGATGATGATGATGATGATGATTTATCAAATAACCATGCACAAAATGTTAGGTCCATTTTTGTACGCAAAAAATTTATTAAACCCAAAAGTGGTGGCTTTTGACGTGAATCATTTTTTCTCGTACGCGTTGGGCCCAAATTTGTGCATGGTTATTTAATAAATTCTATAAGTGTTTCGAAAGGTTGTAACCCCGAAATTAATTAAAATCGATCGGCGTCGCTAGTGTACCTTACCCGTCACCTTAAGGTGAAGGGTAGGTATACTGCACTAGCGACTATGATACATTTTACGTAGGTTAAATTGGGCAGGAATTCTCTTACACTAGACATTGAAGTTGAATTAAGAGATTGCATATATATTCGTCCAAACAAATCTCTAACTCAGCTTCAACTTCAATTGACGACCCATTTGGAACAGAGGTAGTGAACGCTGCCTTTGGTCCAAGGGTTGTGGGTTCGATCCCCACACAGTAAAAATATTTGTGTGCATAAACACGTCTATTTGTATTAGGCTGGGTGTTATCTATGTATTATAAGTATGTAAACATTTTTACAATAAACATTTTTTTTTACATCACATACGTTGACCTGATTCCGTACTAAGTAGCTTAAGCACTTGTGTTACAGATATCAGACAACAGAGGAACACAAATATATACTCAAATACATATATTACACCCAGACACCGAACAAACACAAGTGTTCATCGCACGAATGTTTGTCCAGGGTGGGGATCGAACCCACGACCTTTGGCGTAAGAGACAGGGTCACTACCAATTGCGCCATCCGGTCAGTCATGTCATTCATGTATGTACAAAAAAAGTATTATATGTATACATTTGTAATCCCACTGTTGATTCTGATATCCGTAACACAGGTGCTTGAGCTACCTATCTCGGAGTGAGATCAATGTATGTGGTGTTGTGAAATATTTATTTAGTTATTATCATTAATGTCGAGTGCTCGAGAATAGGTCCTTATGATATATTTTTAACAACTGCGGACTTCCGGAAACCCGACAACCATGTTATACCTACTATTTATTTTAAAACCATACACACATGGTGAATGCTTAACAATTTTTTTCTAACCCTTCGCTCCATAGCATAGCCAAAGAGAATTAAACCGAAAGGGTCTTCCTAAAAACAATATGAGACTCACCTTTAATTAACTAATAATTAAATTCTCGCAACGGAATAATTAGGAACATTCCATTCCCAATGTACACAAGGCCCAAACAATTGTCCCGGTGGTTCACTGGGCACAGAACTCACAAAAACCCCTTAATTTATCTTTGGGGAGGGTTCCGGGAGCAAAAAAGAAGGTACATTTTAGGCCAACGATTTTTTGTCCCCGTCTATATGTTAATGAGCTGGTCGATCAAATGTATGTTAAAAAGGGTCAAGCCATGAAGTCGAAACGCCCTGTAAATTGAAATAACAAGGGTTACCTAAGTAACAATATTTATTGTTGGTTGCCGTTAAAATGTAAAATTTGGGTAGACAGCATTTTTTGGGTTTTTAAATCGAAAGCTTAAGTGATTGTGGGTCCTGAGTCAACAAGTGGATGAGTTGATAAATATGGATGGATATGGGTGAATACGAAATAATGTGGACCTGAACATCCAACCTAATTCCTAGATCAATAACTGGGCTAAGATGCTAACTGAGGATGGTGACGATGGTGGCTCAGTGAATAAAAACGCGCCTTCGACGCGGGGGTACATGTTCGAATCCGAGAATGAACCTCACAATTTATCAAATCTATGTACGTATTTCTACCATTAGCTCGGCGGTAAGAGAACCTGCGAGGATAGTTTCTGGAACGTGGAGCCGTGATTCGATTGGTCTGGTTCACCTTTTGTAAAGGGTTGCGAAGGTCAGACAGCAGTCGCTTCATTGTTATTACTAGACTCTTCAAATCCTTAATTATAGCCTAGGCGTACCCTGGGATTCAAAAGCGAAAGCTTTGGAAACAAACGGGAAGATGAAGAAGAATAACTGAGCTAAGCTGAGGAATCGGTGTCAATGCCACTCTCAATTGTTCAATAGACTATTCGAAATTTTAAAGATGACACCTTAGGATGACACTACGCAGATGATGTCAATAATGCATGGTGTCAATTAAAACTGAATGTTCCATAAAATAATAAAAAAAAAAAACTGAATGTTGCACCAAAATTATTGGTCTACTGAGTGTTTGTTCAGTGTCTGGGTGTTCCTCTGTTAAGTGCTTAAGCTACTTAGTACGGAATCAGGTCAACCTATGAGATGTTGTGAGAATTATTATTATTATTACTGAGTCCGTGAACACATTTTTCATCTACAGAATACCAGTGGCCTATAGTGTCATACTCATGTGTTACGAGGGATCAGGTATGCTCTTCCTCAGAGACCATATTGATACCATTTTAAAATTGTTTTTTAGTTTATTTAGCCAACTGCCTATCTCATTATCAATAATCTGTTTCTTTCCTCTTGCCTGTATTTTTGTTTCTGTATAAGGGCGTTGCTAGTCCAATTGATCGATCCTCGATCGAAGTCATCAAAACATCAACCCTATTCCAGAAAATTTAATGTATATTTTTTTAGGGAAACATATTTTTTTTACTAAATAAAACTTTGTTTCAACCATTCCTCATATGAGCAATATTGGAAATGGAGAAGCCTATATCGTTTTATTTTCGAAACAGAGTCATTTCATCACTCTTTGTGACAAAGCTAGAAGGATTTAATATTTCATGTCCAAAAAGTTGGATATGAAACCACTGCTATGTTTTCAGACAGCCGTATATTCAATGACCGACCAAGAGCATTAGAGCAATCACAAACAAATATGTTATACTCATTTTATAGGTGGCTTGCCCTGTATCAGGCCAACATATCGATCGATCATAGATCAATCAGTTGGTTAGCGTCGATCGACTGGTATGGTATGTTAAGTTGATCGACGGATACTAACCATCATATACCAATCTAAACCAATCGATTGATTCCATCGGTCGACATCGATCGATGGGCCTGGTAGAATCTTTCGATCGACTTCGACTAACCCATTTCACCATCTATCTGAGAGGACTGGTGGAAAGTATTTACCGACTTCGACTTATTCATTCTTTCAACGACCGATGCCCACGATCGACGATCGATCGATTAGTCTGATAACGCCTATTTGTCAGGTAATCATCGTTTGACCCTTAAAATAATAAATATTTATTTTCTATATTTGAAAATACCATTACAGTCGTATTTCCTTTGGGATAAAAGCTCTTTTATTAATATTCGATTGAATATAGGTAATGGTTTGATTAGGTGTTGCTTGCAAGTTAAAATAGGACAGAGTACGTTTTGATTGAATTATTAAAATGATATTCCAAAACCAGGTCTTGTCGAGGGTCAACAGTCGCAAGCAAAATACAAATACAAATACTTTATTTATCCATCCATTATAACAACAATAGATCTTAGAATACTACCACTCTAAGCCATACTAATAAGTCAATAAACAGTGCAGTATAACTCGACTTGTATTGACTTATACTTATAAATAAATAAACTAAACTTACTAAGACTATACTAAGATGACAATTAAAAGTTGAACATATTATCGAGTTTAATGAGAGGCATAATATATCGAATCCGTACCCCTACCCGCCGCTTAGTAAAAACTGTGTTGCGGCCGGTCAGAGTTCGTCATCGGTCGGACGATGTAAAGTCGCACCAAATGTAAGCGCAAGACAGCAAAACATCTATCTAACGTTGTGATATCTTAATCGCAGGTGGTAGCAGTCTCATGTACGCAATTTATTTTTATTTTTAAAGTTTCTATGCCTTTGATAGTTTTTGTTTTACGTATGTTCATTGTGTGAGATAACATTGGTCTCCCCTTTTGACAAAACGCCGACATCAACAGAACAAGGGCAGCACCATACCTACTTATTTTTTTATTTTATAGGGGGCAGACGATCAGATCAGGATCCCCTGATGGTAAGCGATTGCCACCATACATTGACACCCGCAAATCAAATGGAAAACGGTGCTAACCTTTAAAAACTATCCTAGCCACGGGTTTTGAAACAAAGCGCAGGTGCTGATTAATTTGCGGTTTATTGTTATTCTCACTCTATTCGAGCCTGTCCATTCATGCCGAAGCTCTTCCATGGTAATTTAAATTCGACATTCTTCAATTCGCAGTCAGAGTGATAAAAACTAAAATAATGAACTGAATGATGACTGAACGAACATTACTTACTGCCACATTCAGAGTCTTTGATTAACTTAGTTTTAACAGGCTACTTAAGAAAAAATATTGACACTTATTTGGATACGCATAAAGACTACCGATACTAAAGTTAATGAACATTAGCTTAAAAGACGTCTCTGAGTGCGGCCGTTAATATCATTCTAAATAACGCCTCACAGAAACCACACCAGAACAAATTGTAGAAACGAAACCATCCTCGCAAGATGAACAGATAAGCACTGTACAATTATAATATTATTTAGAAGCGTAACATTTACTTTATAATTGCATTAAAATAATTAATAGACTTGCGCGCTCTTTGCGAAGCCGTTGTCCCATGTAATGAGAGTGTGCATTTGTAACTGTAATTACATGTCAACTTCTTGTGGATGCTATCAGCAAATTAGGCGTTTCATTCATGCTTAGAGAAGATATCTAGTATCGATACGATTGTCGTATCGATATTTTTTTTTCGGTTTTTGTGACGGATCACCTGATGGTAAGCAATTTTGACGCAATCGCACTATATCCGATCCAAACCCTATCAAGATCTGTGATTGCAAAGTTCCAATTGTCTCCGAACTAAACGCAATCCCGTAAAAAACTATTCGAATATGGTTAGTCACTATTGATATGTAGTTCGTAACTATAAGGTACCTACCTAACTTACGTTGCCCATAGATCTATAAATCAATCTGTCCGTTATCCGTGAATCCGGTTATGCAAAGGCGCTGTATACGCCGGTTTTCTGGGAAGATATAAATATAAATAAAAATATTGTTTTATGTATCTTGGGAAAGATTTGGTATGAGTTTGATGCAGACCACTAGGCATCGTTCAACAGGCTGCCGTCCTCTAGCTATAATGTCGTTAATTACCACTCGAAGTCGGGGAATAATGGGTTTTTTTTCGAATGTGGTTTTGGTACTTAACGGCATTATAGCTAGAAGACGGCAGCAGAGTACGACAATATGCTGATTGTTTTTTTATGTGATAGATGGCAGACGAGCAGACGGATCACCTTATGGTTGACTGTCGCCGCCCATGGACACCCAACATCAATGGTGTCACATATGCGCTGCCAACTTTTAAATACCCTCTCCCCGGAGACAACTGATGATGTTGAAAGATGAAAATGAAAATAGTTTATTCAATTTAGGTCCATACAAAACACTTATGAATGTCAACATGTTTACCACTGGTTCGGAATTAGTTCTCTGCCAAGAAGACACCAGCAAGAAATTAGCAGTTACTCTTTTAAAAATAAAAGTTGTTTCACAAAATGTCGCCATTAACTTAAAAATAAAGTACAATTTTTGTGTTACTAATGTCTCTAAATTATTTTCATTCAAAAAATCGTGTATTTTATAATAGCTTTTCTTTATAAACAGTTTTTTTATATACAATTTAAACTTATGTGTGCCCACACATAGTAGAAGTCAATAATAATTTGAGGTAACTTGTTAAACATTTTTATGCTCAATCCTATAAATGAACTGCCAACCTTATGGAGCCTGATATTTGGAACGGAAAGTCTGTGCTTATTTCTGGTGTTAAAGCTGTGACAGTCAGACTTCTTCGAGAACAGATGGAGATTCTTATGTACGTACATAAGGCAATCAAGGATGATATATAGATGTTCGTCTGACTCATGGTCATTAGTCTGTATCATGATCCCACTGCAGAGTAAGATCTTCATTCTGTGTTCGCCATTCGCAACTGTTGTCGCCAGTGTTGTCTCTGTCTGCCTGCTTTATTTTATATCGATATTATTATTGTCGATACCGTGTCCCTGCACATCGTAATGTAAATTATTGGCGTCGCCTTTGCGTGTAATTATCACGTTGCTGTGAACGTGTGATGAGTGATCGCGAGGGAAATATGTGTAAGGCGCGTGTTCTCCTTGTTTTGACGTAATTTGAAATTATATACTTATTTCTTTACGGAAAAGGCAAATCGGCATGTCAAAGAAAACCCTGCTGAAGCAGCATCTCTGCTATGCTTCGCTGCGTGATCGCATGAGTGAAGGTACCGAAGGCCCAGTCCGGGGGAAGAGAGATTTAATGTTAGACTCCATGGTGTTTCGGTGTCCATGCGCGGCGGCAATCCTTTAATCCCCGAGTGTGTCAGTCCTGGTCTGTTGTGTCAATACTGCAAGCAGATGTTATGTTATAGCCCACTTTTGATCAAGGTACCTTTAGTATAGCTACCTATAACAAGACAGTACCCACTCGTATAACAAGAGGTATCTTGTATGATTATGAATCATTTATTGCATGCCACATTGGAGTACAGATTCTTATAAAATATTATAGTACCTACTTACGTGTTTCATAGATTCAATGTAAGGGCCCTGTAAGGGCATAGCAACAGCAGAGGGCTTTACAGTTTATAATTAATGTTTTATCTTTATATAAAAATATTATTTCCGTAATTCTAATCTATATCTATATCTTTGTACATTTGTTTAACTAAATACTATTTTATTAATATTTTTATGTTTTAAAATAAGAAGTTTTAGTGTAATAATTTAGATAGTTTTATTAAAATTATTATTTAAGACAATTATATTTTTATAAATATATATAGATCTGAAGGTTACCTATATATTATGTATAATATTTGGTTTAGATTTATTTGGTTCACTTATCATTATCGTTAAAAAGGCAATTAAATTATAATAGCATTTAGAAATCAGATATTGCTGTAATTCTCTTAAGAAAATAGAAATTGTTTCCGAGGTTTTTATGTGGTTTGGGGTATTATTATTTATTTCTATTGCCATCAAATGGGGGCCAGAAGTGAAAAGTTTTAATGTATCTTTACCTCGGTTGTTTCTTTTTAATTCGTATTTTTTTACGGGGAGTATAGGATTTTACGATTTTTTACAAATTTGCCCGATTTATATTTTATGTAAATACAAGTTAGCGTCATTATGGGATGTTAAATAAAATGGGGTCGCCATGATTCCATTTGGTCTATGTGGTGGTCTTTTTTACTTGATTTTAGCTTAGTTTTATATCTCAGTCAATGTCTTAATTTTCTTAAGTTTTTATTATTTTGTTCAATAAATTATTTCCCTTTGGTCTATTTTGGTTAAAATACGGAAGCATTTTTTTATAAGATCGATATGTCTTGGATATCGGTATAATTTCCCCAGAGAACTATACCGTGATATGGCGCTGGTTGACATGTAAATGACACTCGATGAACTGTACATACTGGTGCTTACAGTTCAAACTCTGGGAGGCGTGCTCTATAGCTTTACTTATGTTTTGAATACTATAAGGTTGTCCGAGACAAGCTTAATTCACCGCTCGATCCTCTCTCATTCACTCCACGTGTCCGAGCCAGCGTAGTCAGGATGACCATGCCAAAACTTTTTTTTTAATTAAACGTTCCGGGCAAAATAAATACCAAACAATTTTTCAAATCATATTCGAAACTTATTTAAAAGTTGGACGGCCATCAATTAAAACAAGTGGCTCACGTTGATTTAATTTTTGTTCATGTTTTTACTTTTATGTTACGTAATAAAAAGTTGGATTTTTGTCGACAGCCTCCATCGAGTTTTTCCAGTAAAACAGGATTGGTGTCTAGATTTAAAAGTTTTTCTTTTCTTGCTCATTATATCCGTTTCTTCGCTCGTAGTTCTGAGACAAAGCCGTATCTTACAGTGGTGCCTGACGACAATGTTTTTTTAATACACTAGTAGTAAAATATAGTACCTATATTTATGTTTAACACTAAAATCTTAACTATAACCATATAGAAGTAAGTTATTTATAACTTACTACTTCTATACTCGAGTGCCTCGGTGGCTAGTGGTTCGCATTTTAAAGCGACGGCGGCACAAGAGGTCCCAGGTTGGATCCCGGGTCGGGTGTCGCGGATGTCCATGGAAGGCGGCAATCGCTTACCATCAGGTAATCCCTCTGCTCGTCTGCAACCAGAGGGTGGGGTTTATGACGTAATTACAAAAGTCGTAGAGTAAACGTTGTTCCATATGTTGTGACGACCCGATTGGAACCGTGGTAGTGAACGCTGCCTCTGATACAAGGGTTGCGGGTTCGATCCCCGCACAGTACAAATATTTATGTGCATGAACATGTTTTTTTGTATTGGTCTGGGTGTTTGCTATGTATTAAAAGTATGTATTTACAAAAGAAAAGTATTATATGTATATATTTGTAATCCCACTGTTGATTCTGATATCCGTACCAGGTGCTTGAGCTACCTATCTCGGAGTCAGATCAATGTATGTGATATTGTGAAATATTTAATATTTATTTATATGGTGTAGAAGCGTTAGTTAACTAACTAACTAGGTTGGCGCAACGACCTAAAGTGAGCCTTGGTCTCCGATAATAAGAGTCTACATCTAGGTCGGTCCTGAGCCGCCTCCTGCCAGTCATCCGCCAGAAGTCCACGCAAATCCTTTTCGACCTCGTCTCTCCTATCGGTACCTTGGACGGCCAACTGTCCTTCGTCCATGTAGCAGTTTGGTTTGGTTGGAATGTGCTAGTTAAAGCAATGTAAATACTTATAGGTACATCCTTAAGAATGTACTTATGTAACTGAATATTTTCCTTCCTTTTTCGAGAGACGATTCGGATCTTCCAAAACTTTCCAAAAAGTCGCAAAGAGAACATCGACGCCATAACATAAAAACTCTGCCTATATTATCTTTTTTCCATAGTTCCATACCCGACCTTTTTACTGTAAGTATGTAAATAAATTCAATAAGGCTGTTCCCTGGACACTGGCTGTCAAACGGCGACGCTTGCCACCGATAATTCAATTTGTGCCGTAGACGAGGCTCCCCCAGGATAGAACTAGTCGGTAAACAAAAGATACGGAACAATATCTCACCCTGTATAAATAATGTATGACCTCTTTTTTGTGTGGGAAAATGTTATTTCCGAATGAGTTTGTAGAGGAATTTTCGCATTGGTTTTAGTTTTATTTTCGCTCACTTTCACTCTACGGTAAACTAATTTAGTATCCGCTGTTGTATTACTTACTGTACAGTCACGTGCACAAATAAGTATACCACCTCAATCAAATATAAACCTTCTTGTTGCGCCTTAAGAGTCAAGGTGTATAAATTTCATTGCCGGTGACTGTACACGGTTGAATCTTGTTTCATTAGACATAAGGGTTAACAGGGGAATATTAACATACCCCGGGCTCCAAAAATTTTTTTTTATACCTATCATCGTCAACATAACATTATAAGTACCAGAGACAAATAAAGCTCGCTGTGTGTATGAAATGTGCCTAAAAAAGGACTTCCTATTTTTTGATCCAAGTTGTGGCCAGAAATTTTTTTGCTGTATTCTGTAGACCTTGTCCCTCTGATTTATTTAATTTCGGGGTTACAACCTCTCGTCAAACACCTATACTATTTATTAAATACTTATAGTCAACTGTTTGGTCTGCTTTTGTACCCGAATTTTGGATCACCGCCAAAAGTGGCCGCTTTTGGCGTGAATTATTTTTGGTTAAGTGTTTGCCGAGAAGTTGTAACCCCGAAATTGTTTAAAATAGACCCGGTTCAGTAGCTAAAAATCAAAATCGATTGGTGTCGCTAGTGTGCCCCACCCATCACGTTAAGCAAGACGGGAATTAACACGATATTTATTATGTGACACAACATTGTGTACTCACATTTTTTTTTGTCACGAGCGGACTGGCGAAGCACGGCGTCGTCTGCTGGAGCCGGGCTGTGAATCTTCGGACACCCTCACATTTTCCAATATTAGTTCGCCACTAGATGAATTGTCAGTGAAGCTACTCCGACACACTGCACTAATGGTATCGGTGTTTGTTAACGCTGTTTGTTAACCGGGGTAGTTAACGCACGGGGTTTGCACTTGTTAATCACTGGATTCCATGTCGATGATATTTTAAATCCATCCTCCCAATTAATTATAGTTATAATACAACACGAAAATCCAAAAAAACTAATTATGGACGCTGTCGGGCACGGCAAAGTTAAAAGAGAGAAGGAGTCACCTTACGCTTTATACAAGAATATTATTTATAAATGTATTATTTAGTATTTGACTGCCTCGGTGGCGCAGTGGTTAGTGGGTCGCACTTTAAAGCGACGGCTGCGCAAGAGGAGGTTCGACCCCCGGGTGGGGCCAAAAATGTGTACCTAATTTTTCGGTAAGAAATTCTTAGTTGCAGCCCAGAGTCTGGTAGTTGGCGGTCTTGTACCCCCGTGCCTCGGAAAGCACATTAAGCTGTTGGTTCTGCGCGCGATCCCTCTTCGGTCGTGTCACAGTAGTATCCTATCGGAATATGAGGGTAAAGGAATAGAGAGTGCACTTGAGTTTGCGAACACACTTGAGCACTATTATAAATATAGGCGCTGCTTCACGCCGGTCTTCTGTGAGGCAGGGGTATCACTCCAGTCGAGCCGGCCCATTCATGCCCAAGCGTAGCTCTCCCACATTTAAACATCCTGCGTACGTGGCTAATCGTTGAGATTGGCCGCCATAGCCGTATTCGGTTGGAGGATATTGGTATTAAGTATTTATTTTATTATATATCACGGGGTGTCCCGGAATTTCATAGGCACCTTGAAATGTGCCGAGGGTCCGAATACGCGCCACATCGCGCGTACTGCGAGACGTATCGGATCGCTTGGTATGCGTAATGTATGCATTCGCGAGTAGATGTGTTATATTGTGTAACCTACTTGTCGCGGTCTGGTTTGCCCATTGTGAGTCGCGCTTTGATGCGACAGTTACGATTGAGGCCCCGAGTACGATTCCCGGGTCAGCCCAAAAATACCCGAGTCTTTCTTTAAATAGATTCTCAATCCTTTTCTTAATTCGCTATACTTTTCCTCTACCCTGAGGTTGTCTAGAAGAGATCGCTATTAGCGATAAGACCGCCTACATTGTTTTAGTATAATAACTTAGACTAAGATCTGTAAATTTTGTGCAATAAAGTGTATCTATCTATCTATCTATCCAAGTTCTTGTACCCATGACGCCCCGTTTCTATCAATATTCTCTGACCAATATTTTGGTTATGCATCCAATCATCATCATTTCAATTAAGCCGGTTAAGTGCCGATTAAGGAGGCTCAGAGTCACCCTGAGAGCAATGGAGAGGGCTAACACTGCCTCTGGTGCAAGAGTTTCGGGTTCGATCCCCGAACAGTACAAACTTTTGTGTCCATGAACATGACTGTTTGTATTGGTCTGGGTGTTTTCTATGTATTATAAGTATGTATTTACAAAATAAAAATATTAAAATGTATATTTGTAATTCCGCTGTTGGTTCTGACATCCGTAACACAGGTGCTTGAGCTACCTATTTCGGAGTCAGATCAATGTATGTGATGTTGTGAAATATTTATATATTGTACCCTTGGACGAACCTCCCTACATATTCTTGTATTAGTAATTATTTAAGTATTATATAATGTATATTCCTGCCATTTCATTTTACTAAACTGCTTCGTATTACCTTCCACCGTTACACATACTTTATTTCTTTCCTCTACACTAAGGTTGCCTGAAAGAAATCGCTACTAGCAATAAGCTTTACTGTCAGTTGTGGTTATATCATACTTGTATTCGCTTTTTTGTGCAATAAAGAATATCTATCTATTTATCTTCCTAAAAGGCAGCATTGATGTTAGCATAAACAGTGGAATCAGCTCCCTGAGGAGGTGTTCCCTAGAGGCTACAATTTGGGGGTTTTCAAAGCGCGAGTGAATAGGTATCTTTTAGGTAATCGTGCTACATCTTAGACCATATTATCACTTACCATCAGGTGAAATATGGTCAAACGCTTACTTATCTACAGTAAAAAAAAAGTCAAATTAGGGAGATAATAGCAAAAAAATATTACTGCTCCTAAACTCACTTAATAAAACATAATCAGCTTCATATTTTTCTACAAACTAACGATAACATAAACCTGTTATCAAGAGAAATAAAATGTGAAAGTACACTCCGTCACGAAATAAACAACTCATCAAATCAAAATAAAACCGCGGAGCCGAAATTCCCGATGCCTTTTTACCAATTTGCCAAAATTCCTTAATGAACATCTTTTTACTCCCAAGCCAATCTTGTTAGGGCTGCTCAACAAGAGTTAAGAGATCTGCTTTTGTTGCGAACAAAGAAAATCTGTAAATAATATTAAGGTTCAAGGTAGGTAACATAATTGGATTTTTTTTTCTCTTTGAAATGTTAGTAAAGGCAACAATAAGACCTCGTAACATGTTAATGGTAATACAATGTGACAAAGACGTATAGTTGACAGCGCGTTAGTACTGAATTTTTTTTTTTTTTTTACTGTAGATAGGTAAGCGTTTGACCATATTTCACCTGATGGTAAGTGATAATATGGTCTAAGATGTAGCACGATTACCTAGAAGATACCTATTCACTCGCGCTTTGAAAACCCCCAAATTGAAAATGATAATAAATAAAAAAATATAATAAATAACTGATAATATACACATAATGGCCGTGTGGTCCCCGGCAGAGTAGAATAGGCCACCCTCACTCTTACCGAGGTGTCGTAAAAGGCGACTAAGGTAAAGCTGCGTGCATGATCATCAGCACCCAGAGAAGGTAAACTCTGCATTTATATCAAAACCCTCGCCAACCCGTCTGCCAAGCGTGGTTTAGTATGGCAATTACACCTCATGTGATTGAGGGAGGCCCGTGCCCCAGCAGTGGGGACTTAAATGGGCTGATGATGATACACATAAGGAAATAAATAAAATAAATGATACAACATCCTAATCTTAAATCGCCCTGATTCCGTTGTGTTACGGTTATGAGGAATAATAAATTTTAAACTTAATGTAATAAGTGACTCTACTGCTCTCTCCGGGGCCTAATCCGGGGAAAAGGTGGGTTTAAAGGTTGTGACTCCACTGGAGTCGCGGGTGTCCATGGGCCGACCGTCACCTATCACATAAAAAAAACATTTATATCACGCCCAACACTGAAAAAACACGAGTTGTCATCACGCGTATGTTTGTCAGAGGTGGAGATCAAACTCACCTTTTGCTGATGATTTCACGTGCCTAACATCAAGTGAGACATTAAAACAGTGCGATAACTTTCGTACTAATGTTTTAAACTGCGGCAGCAACGATTTAATATGTCAAAACCATGGAAATAGAAAGCGCGCACTAATCGGCAAAATGGACAACATTTCATATTTTTAACATGTCCATATTGATTTTTTATATGAAAAAAGACATAAAATGGACAGACCCATATTTTTTCTTTTTTCAAAATTTGTCCATTTTCATGCATAAAATAATTATTAAAATTCTTTATATTCTAAATAGACGTAAGCACTAAATGACGTCGTCGGACGGCTGAAGAATACAGCGATATTCCTTTGCTTATCATTGTTTTAATAAAAAAAAGGTACTACTGTCAAAGGTAAATAATACTAGTGTCAACATTGTCAACGTCATTCATTCATTCAACGTTGACAAGTTGTCTTTTTTTTGACAGTTGCATGTCATGGGTTCGGCATTTCGTAAATTTAAAAATATAATGTGCTAAGCAAAGAAATATTTTACATTCTGCCGTCCGATGACGTCATCTTACGTTTTTTTGTTTTTAATTATTTTCTCAGTAAATAAGCAATATAAAAAATGTATAAATATATATTCGCACAGCGGAAAAGTAAATAAAGAATTGGTATTTTTTGTTTCAGAGCTTAGCAATTTTGAAATGTTGTTTAAATCGACGTGTCTCTTGGCGGAATCTCAAGCGCGTCCAGTATACGTGCGCGGGTAAGTCCATAAAAAAACGAAATGTGTCATTTTCTGAAAAAACAGAGAGTGAAAGAGGATCCAAGCTGCGTCAGGGCCAGCTTTAATGCATCTCTATACGGATGCGGTAGAGAAACCTGACTACCAAAAAAACACGCTCTAAAAAGTACGAATTGATAATATTGTCTCTGCTGAAATTATTATGCCGGATCGCCGTGGTCGTATTGATTTTATTTTATAATTTATAATGAATCTGTTTTGCTACACTAGGTGGCATACGACCTCGGCAATACGGCATAATCATTTCAGCAGAGACAATATTCTTAATTCGTAACATTAAATTATAAATAAATTCCCAATTTTACGTTTGTGTATTTTATTACTTGTTCATCGCTCTCTACCCATCCTAAAACCTTCCTCGCCGACGCTTCAATGATCGATCAATGATCATACATCCAAAACGTGACAATGGCAGCAGTAATTCTCAGTCTGGACAGAGCTGTCAAGACACCAATGAGGAGTGAATTGCCACACATAAAAATAAGAAGAAGAAGAAGACGGTAATGTCAACGTGTCATTCCCATACATCTTTTCTCCATACGATAGATGCCAAATGTCAAAATGCATGGGAACTTGACCGTTGCATCTGTCAGTTTAGTTCGTATAGTTAAAAATCAGAGTACTTACTTACCTGTTATTGTTATAGTTGGATTTGAAAATTGAGTAAAAACATAGTTTTCTTTTGACGGGATTATTAATGGTCATATTTCGTGCAAGCTATCGTGTTTGTATCTGGCTGAACAAACACGTATACATATTTAAACAAGAAAATTATGAGGAAGTTTGAGGTGCGAATTAAAAGTAAACACCTTTTTTTTTAAATCACGAAATTGCCATGGGGCCAGCAAAAAAAGTAAGTTGGGAAGGCAAAGCAGGGAAAGATACACTATCAGAATAAAAAGAAGTATACTTATTATATTCATTGAATTTAATTGATTACTGACACAAGAGGAACCTCCAACGAAACTGTCACGTAACAACTTAGATTATAGTGACAACCTCTCGGCAAACACTTAAACTATTTATTAAATGACCATGCACAAATGTTGGGTGCGTTTTTGTACGCGAAATATTGATTACCGCCAAAAGCGGCCACTTTTAGCGTGAATAATTTTATCGCGTTTAACAACGGACCCAACATTTGTGTGTGTGTGTGGTCATTCAATAAATAGTATAAGTGTTTGCCGAGAGGCTGTAACCCCGAAATTGTTTAAAATAAATCCGATTTAGCTAAAACTTAAAATCGATTGGCGTCGCTAGTGTGCCCTATAGCGTCACCTTAAATCAAAATTTATTCTCGTTTGTTAAAACGAGAATAAATCCTGTCGCATTGAAACATAAGAGACGCGTGTAAAAGGGACAGTGCTAAAGGTCGTGGACATCTGCTCTGTACCATAGCGTTGACTCTTGATAGTCGCTGACTATATTAACGGCCTCACAGATAACCGGCATGATGCAGAACTGTGCTGTGTTTCGCTGCTTTAGTGAGGGTACCGGAGGCCCAATCAGGGGGAAGGGGAGTTTAAAGGTCGGCAGCGCACTTGTGACTCCACTGGTGTTGCGGGTGTCCATGGGCGGCGGCAATCGCTTACCATCAGGTGATCCGTCTGCTCGACTGCCGCCTATGTCATAAAAAAAGACTATGGCTATACCTACCACCATAAACTGTTCTTAGATACGGTTAAAAATATAGGATTCTCTTACTAATGAGTTCTAGAGAGTGTAAGTGGCCATCAACACGAACTTCTTTTACGAGTCCAACTACTGAATCGTGAAAAAGAATCGTTAAATACCCACCTAACCTACTTTCTGCTAGATAGCTATGAAACAGCTGTCAGAAAAAAAGCAAAGTATTTTTTGTGAACACTCATTTCTCAAAACTACCATTATTATATATACTCAAAGATTATTATGCCTACTGATTCATAATATACCGGACTTGATTGACTGACCGGATGGCGCAATTGGTAGTGACCCTGCCTCTTACGCCAAAGGTCGTGGGTTCGATCCCCACCCTGGACAAACATTCGTGCGATGAACACCTGTGTTTGTTCAGTGTCTGGGTGTAATATATGTATTTAAGTATATATTTGTGTTCCTCTGTTGTCTGATATCTGTAACACAAGTGCTTAAGCTACTTAGCACGGAATCAGGTCAACGTATGAGATGTTGTGAGAATTATTATTATTATATAGAACTTTATAAATAATATCCTCCAACCGATACGGCTACGGCGGCCAATCTCAACGATGAGCTATGTACAGTCAAAGAACGAAAGGATTGGTCAATTTTAAAATTGTTTCATTTGATATGCACTTAATCTTTCGTAAATTTGTCAGAGTAATACCTGTTGCACAGAAAATTATGCTTAACTGTTAGATCAGAAAGTTCAGATTTGCTTGTAGCAACATTGATTCCTTTTGATGTAAAGAAAATTTAAAGAAGGTTGGCAAATCTTTTTAAAACGGTGACGCGCCTTTTTATTCTGTGTACCATACACAGGTCATTTACAACCAGTACACAAGTGTGCGCGCAAACCCAAGTGCTCTCTCTATTCTCTTACCTTCATATTTCGATGGTCACCACTTCACCCGTCTGTGTGGCAAGACTGGAGAGGGACCAGGCGCAGGGCCAACGGCTTGACGTGCTTGCCGAGGCAGGGGATACAAGGCCGCTAACTCCGGGCAGCCACCAAGAACATCTCATCAGAGACTCATCGGTGATGACGTACTCTCAGAGGCTGACTTACAGAGCCTTGACAACCGCAGACGTGTGGCAAGGATCTCAGTCTTCTACCGGATTCATTTCGGGTAGTGTACGGTGGTCCTGCATAATTTGATCCCCCCTAGCCCATTCCATCACCGGGCAACAAGACGCGGCGAGGGGTTTCTTCTATACGTTGTTGGCTTACCCCTTATCCATCGTCAGCCCATTTAAGTCCCCACTGCTGGGGCACGGGTCTCCCTCAATCACATGAGGGGTAATTTCCATACTCACCACGCTTGGCAGACGGGTTGGCGAGGGTTTTGATATAAATGCAGAGTTTTCCTTCTCTGGGTGCTGATGATCATGCCAGCAGCTTTACCTTAGTCGCCTTTTACGACACCTCGGTAAGAGTGAGGGTAGCTTATTCTACTCTGCTGGTCCCACTTTGCTAAAAATAGTTTCAAGAGTAGAATTCACATCAGTCAATTGTCACATCAATCACCAAAATTCTACTGGTAAACACCCAATTTTGCATTTCATGCCCTAAAAAGGGCAATGAATATAAATTCATTGAAGAAAATAAAAAACACCCCCAAGAGGGTGAAATGAAGGTTAAAGTAAAATATGTGAAATCCGTCTTTTGGGCATTGTAACGGTGAGAAACAAGGGCACAATAAATTTCGTACAAGGAAGATAATAAATGCTGAAAACCCTTATCAAAAACTTTTTATTTTGTCGAAATCACAAGAAGCTGTGAACGTGTCGCGAATTCCACGTAATGCGTGTAATTCGCGAAAATAAACAGCTGTTTCATAAAAATCAGTATCAGTAGACTAACCCGCTGTGCTTCGCTGCGTGAGTGAGGGTACAAAAGGCCGAAACCAGGGAAAAGGTTGGCAACGCACTTTTGACTCCACTGGCGTTGCGCTTACCATTAGTCATATCACATAAAAAATGTATAAAGAGACAATTTTTTCAGTTTTCAGTGATCAGTTAGTCCCATAGTAAAAGATGTTCAGTTTGGCCCAATTTACATAACACTACCAATGACTCATTAATTTGACACACCACCTGACGCTATATCCATCGTCAATCTAATTAAACACAAACATATCTACAAGACATACTCATTAGCATTATGTGACAGCTATCCCTGCGGTAGATAAGGCACGATCCATCTTATCTGGGAGAGCCTCAATCAGGCGTACGATTGTCCTATGCCACAGTGTGGATATTATAATAGCAGTTGCCTACGCAGTGACTATAGCAACGTCTGGGCTTGACATCTCAGTTTGATTCCCCAGGTAGGTCCAAACTGTGTACCTGAGTCTTTCTATTAAGAAAGTGTCAGTGTCAGTCTGGAGTCTGGAAGTTGGCGGTCTTATGCCCCATACCTCGGTGGGTACGTTAAGATGTTCATCGTGCGCCCGATTCCTCTTCAGCCATGTCACTCTGGTGTACCATCGAAATATGAGGATAATGGAATAGAGATTGCAATGAATCAATAGCCGGAGTCAGGCCCACGTTTCAATTTAGCAACCTTCCTTTTTTTTTATACTAGAGGCGACAAACGAGCAACCGGGTTACCTAGATAGTAATCAACGCCGCTGCGATATGAACATCTGCGATGTCGGAGATTGCTACTTTTTTTATTTTTTATTTTTTTATTTTTTTATATGAGAGGTGGCAGACGAGCAGACGGATCACCTGATGGGGAGCAATTGCGCCGCCCATGGACACCCGCAATACCAGTGGAGTCCTAAGTGCGCTGCCAACCTTTTCCCTTCTCCCCCATAGGGCCTCCGGTAACCTCACTCACACGGCGAAACACAGTCGTAACACTCCGGTCGAGCCGGCCCATTCATGCCTAAGCGTGGCTCTCCCACATTTAGACTACTGCGCAACTTTGAGGTTTACAAGGTCTAGAACCATCGGAGCGGCAAACGCGCTCAGGACTCGGACTGTCTTTCATTATTAGCCCATTTAAGTCCCCACTGCATCCCTCAATCACATGAGGGGTAATTGCCATACTCACCATCATGGCAGAGAGACGTGGCGAGGGGTTTCTTCCATACGTTGTTGGCTTACACCTTATCCATCGTCAGCCCATTTAAGTCCCCACTGCTGGGGCACGGGCCTCCCTCAATCACATGACCCCTCATGCTCAATTGCCATACGCACCACGCTGTGCAGACGGGTTGGCGAGGGTTTTGATATAAATGCAGAGTTTTCCTTCTCTGGGTGCTGATGATCATGTCAGCAGCTTTACCGACTGTCTTTGTATTGTGAGAATTCTCTATACCTCATCATTATGATACAGATGGATTGAATTGGAAGATGCATATGTATAAATAGTACCTAATTACCTCATTATGCCTGCCTCGGTGAAGCAGTGGCTAGCGTCAGGACATCTCATTGTAGTTTCCAGGCTCACCTGTCCTGGAAAATAACTAAGACACGAGTAGATAAGAAATTCTAAATCTGTACACTGCACCGTTTTTATCGTTTACATCTCAAAAACCTCATAATAGGTATCATGAATAAAGTCCATTAAGCATGTTAGATCAACAAAATAAGCAAAAAAAACAGCTGATCCATACATTATTGCCATGTGTACCATACGTTATTCTCGCTATCTTATCTATTATGAGGTTTTCGGGATGTAAACGATATAAAAATAACGGTATATAAGCGAAAGCCGACTGGTCGAATAATATATCAGCACAGGGCCTAAACTATAACCCCCTGTATTTCAAAACGCGGTTTCAGAAAAGTCCCGGAACTAAACTCATGCCCGAGCCCTTTTAACATTGCGTATTGAAAGAAAGAAAAGAAGAAAAATATTTATTCAGTGTATAACAATAAAATTAAACATTAGTATTGGAATGTGACGACTTGAGCTTTAGTACGGTATTAACTTTAAATCGCGATTTATAATAAGGTGCTAATGGTTAGAAAATTATTAATTAAGTCGATTATTATTGTATTAGCTTAAGCCTATTGTAAACTTGTTTGTTGGTTCTTTGCAAAAAATAAAATAAAAAAAAACTTGAAATTTTGCATGGGGGTTCCTTTTATAGCGTAGGAAAGCACTGAAACGGATTTTTGGAAATTCAACCCCTGGTTCAAAGTTAGTCTGAAACTGCCGTTTTTGAAACTATTCGAAGAAAATTCAGCACCTATGAAAATTTCATCGAAAGGATAATCGAGTAAAATGGAGGTTGAAAGTAACTATGAAAAATCGCATGTTTTGAAAAAATATGTCCCAAAACCTTTACTTAAGGTGACGGGTAGGGCACACTAGCGACGCCAATCGATTTTAATTTTTAGCCACTAAACCGGATCTATTTTAAAGAATTTCGAAGTAACAATCTCTCGGCGAACACCTATACTTTTTATTTAATACTTTATAGTTAACTGTTTAGTCTGCTTTTGTACTCGAATTTTGGATTACCGCCAAAAGTGGCCGCTATTGGCGCGAGTCAATTTTTCGCGTACAAAAACGGACCCAACATTTGTGCACGGCTATTTAATAATTATTATAAGTGCTAGCCGAGAGATTGTAACCCCAAAATTGTTTAAAATAGATCCGGTTTAGTAGCTAAAAATTAAAATCGATTGGCGTCGCTAGTGTGCCCTACCCGTCACCTTAAGTAAATGTGCCCTGGCACAATTCATTAATGGTCAAGCTCCAGAGCTTAGACCAGTGTCGCTTATCAAATAACCTTGAAAGAAAATTAGCACTATACGTAGCCAATAAGGCCAGGCTTGTGCAAGTTGGAGTCATAACTCACCCGGATAGTTAGTTTTAATCAGTCGTTAGGGCCTCCCTCCGGCCTCGTTACGAATGCCAACTTTGTGCCATTCCTCCCGAATACAATCCAGATGCTTTTAATAGCTTTTTAACACAATTACTGCCGTAACTCCGCGACGTAGCTTCGAGACATTGTAATGTTTATTATTATTTACTGCGGAAACATCGAGACTTTGAAAACTTGTGAAAATTGCATCAAGTTGCTGGTTTATCTTCTACTTTTGATGACTTGGCCTAATAGCCGAAATACAGAGCTTTCATCAATATTCTCTGGCCGATATTTTAGTTATGGCATCCAATCATCATCATTTACAATTACGCCGATTAAGTTCCGATTAAGGAGGCTCAGAGTCACCCAGAGAGCAATGGAGAGGGCTATGCTGAAGGTCTCTTTGCGTGATCGTATCAGAAATGATGAGATCCGCAGGAGAACTAAGGTCACTGACATAGCCCAAAGGTTTGCATGTCTTAAGTGGCAATGGGCAGGGCACATAGCGAGGAGAACCGACGGCCGTTGGGGCGGAAAGGTCCTCGAGTGGATGCCCCGTACAGGAGTCGCAGCCGTGCTCCCCACAAGGTGCATTGGACCGACGATCTGGTGAAGGTTGCGGGAATCCATTGGATGCGGGCGGCACAGGAACAATCTGTGTGGAGAACATTGGGGGAGGTCTATGTCCAGCAGTGGGCATCTATTGTCCAATGCCATCAACTATTAATACTTGCACCGCCTACTCCCGCCTACCAGAGAATAGACTAGTTAATCAGGCCTGGGTTTACATATGAGCTGAATGGACAATAGCCTAGGACAGCAGAATGCAGGGGGCGGCAAAATTTCAGCTTCCACCGCCCCGGGCGGTCGGCATTCACTCTACGTCACTGGTGGGTGGGGAAAGTTGTGAATTAGTCCAGGGGCAGCAAATCTTCAAATCTGCAATCGTAAGGCGGGAATTGTATACTAGTTAATCAGGCCTGGGTTTACATATGAACTGAATGGACAATAGCCTAGGACAGTAGAATGCAGGGGGCGGCAAAATCTCAGCTTCAACCGCCCCTGAGCGGTCGGCACTCACGCTACGCCACTGGTAAGGGCGGCAGAATGAAGGGGGCGGCAAAATCTCAGATTCAACCGCCCCAGGCGGCCGGCACTGCGCCACTAGTGAGAGGGGAAAAATTGTGGATAGCCCAGGGGCGACAGATCTTCAAATCTGCGTCTGACTAGTTTTTGCTCACGCTTTTGCTCTACCACGGTCTAATAAGTGTTTAAAAGTTGAAAGAATTTTCTTTAAACAATTTCCCGAGCACATTGTTCCGTCAGGTTACCAAACTCGACGGCAATGCCAAAGTTTACCATCTCTGTAGGTACTCGTATGTGCAAGAGTGTCATAATACGAGCCGTAGTTGGGAACAAAAGCGATTGGGGCACATTCCGGCACTAACCGGCGCTAACCGGTTGTAAAACTTTATGGGACTAACAGGCTTTTAATAGAGATTGTTAACTTTATCTTCGAAGCCGTGGAAATAATGTGTTGAGAAATATATATTGTTTGAGCAAACAATGTAGGTAATAATAACAGAATAAGTAGTTTATACGATTTGGCGTTGGTTACTCAGTGGCAAAGTCAATGCTTCAGAACGCGCTTACCATACGGGTCGAATCCGAACAGTCACCTCTGGATTTTTCAAATCTATGTGCGTATTTCTATCATTAGCTCGATGGTGAGGTACGAAAACTCGTGAGGAAACATGCACGTTTTAGATACTTTCTGAAACGTGTGTGGCGATGCGCCACGCCTTTGTAAATATAATTAATGTGTAAATTATTTTGTATATATTTTGTGCATCAACCAACGCACGGACAGTATGACCCTTTTATATGTATAGTTTGAGGTATATTTCACGTAGCGCGCATGGTCAGCGCGCGGGTCAGCGGCGCGCGCATGCTCCGGTCATACAGTTCGTCCGTCGGTGGACAATCAAAAAGCGTCATTGAATTTAAAGACTGATTTTACTGTGAATGATTGTACAAATTAATCTAGCCCTTATTCTTCTTATATTTTCTTCATTTTCCTGCTTTATGTTACTTTTTTATATAAGTGTGGTGTAAATATTTGGTCGAATTGTAAATAAACATTTGTACATAGAGTACCTAATTTCTTTCATACGACCACCCGCCATACTACGGCACACAACACCCACCATACGTGTAACCATGATTCAGTTGGTCTGTTAAAGAGTTGCGAAGGTCAGACGGCAGTCTTACTTACTCCAATAACTCAGCGACCCAAAATGAGTCTTGGCCTCCGATATCAGATGTCGCCATTTGTCTCGGTCTTGTGCCGCTTGACACCAATCCCTGTCTCCAATTCTTGCAGGTCCGCGTTCACCACTTCCCGCCAGTTGTAGCGTGGACGCCCAACTAACCAACGTCCACCATCAGTTCTTCGATTTCGGGGTTCCTCAGTATCCTCCAACTGCCTATCCGCTTCTTATTTAGGACAGAGTCGCTTCATTGTTATTACCAGACTCCCCCATTCATGGTCCGTACCGTACCTCGGGCTCAAGAGCGACAGCTTTGGACGCAACAGGGAAATTAATATGAGGAAGTAGATTATACCGATGAAAGTCGGATTTCTGAAAGTTTTTTTATTTCGAGGACAAGTAGGATTCGTTACTTACTAAATTAATTCACGTTTTTGTGGAACCATATTATGTAACGCATAGCTATGTGATTCCTTGAGTGTTGCAGATGTCCTTTATTTTCAGCTTGCTTGTCCGCTATCATGTAAAGAAAAAACCTCTTTACCTACTTAGGTTCTTTACCTATACAACCTACCTTAGGGTTTATCTAAATTGATACATCCTACCTCTTTTTCGAATGTAACATCTCAAACAGGGACTTCTAACATAAAATAAAAAAATACTTTATAGTGTTAAATGCATGATGAGTGGCAGACGAGCAGACGGATCACGAAGATGGTAAGCTAGTGCCGCTGTCTTGTGAAATGAGGTTCAATGATTTACTGGTCCGCAGGGTGAGGGACAGTCGCAACACCATCCTGATGACTCTTGTGCGAAGAGCGATCACTGAAACCAGTTTCTTTGGTAACTCCTAGCAACCTCTCTTTTTTATTTTATTTTATTTTGTCGATATGTACCTACTAATATAATTTTAAGTCTTTTTGTTACTAACAATCTATAGATCAAAAACTATGGTCTGAGATAAACAATTTTTATTTTATTTCATTTATTTTTCTTACTCGTATATTTACTCAAACCCGAATAAAGTTAACATAACTACATTTTGACATGTCTGCTTTTTTAACTAGAGCCGATTAGTAAGTAGAGAAACTTGCAATATCTAATAATTTCATACATTATTATAGCATGTCAAAAACATCCAAAAATAACAATGATCAAGTTCCACTTTAATCACCTATGAAACTAAATTGGATCAGCAGGATTTTTAATAAAATTCCCTCGTTACCTACAGATTGCTGATATTTGATTGAGTGACAGCCAATCAGAGAATTGATGGCCTTACATTTTGCTTTGATGTCTTTTTTTAATTTGGCTACATTGACTGTCTAACCTCTTTCTACATAGGAAGGTCAATCGAATATTTTTTTCTTATTCTCAGCGGTAGTTGCTCTGTGGAAAAGTTTAGACATGTTCCTTCTGGCTTTTTCAAGTCTACTATTATAATATGTGTATTTGGTGGACCACCAGCTCGGCGATGAAAGAAAACATCGTGAATAGATACGCTTTTTTTGGTGTGATAGGTGGCAGACGAGCAGACGGATCATCTGATGGTAGGCGATTGCCGCTACCCATGGACACATGCAACACCAGTGGAGTTACAAATATGCTGCCAATCTTTCAACCGCCCTTTCCCCAGATTGGACCTCCCGTATCCTCACTCATGCAGCAAAACACAGCACAGACGCTTTGTTTTTCTCAGTAAGGCCGTGGTATCACTCCGGTCGAGCAAGAGTGGCTCTCCCACTTTTTTTTATGACAAAGTGGCAGACGAGCAGACGGATCACCTTATGGAAAGCGAATGCCGCCGCCTCAAACACCCGCAAACCAGTGGAGTCACAAGTGCGCTGCCAACCTTTAAACTCCCCATCCCTCCGGATTGGGCCTCCGGTACCCTCACCGACGCAGCGAAACACAGCACAGTGCTGCTTCGATCCGGTTTTCTGTGAGGTCATGGTATCACCCCGTTCGAACCGGCCCATTCATGCCAAAAAGTTTCCGCTAGTTTCGTGTTACTTTCATGAATTCTCGGGTCATCTACACGGCTTACATTTTGCGCAACAACATTTCCAAATACTACTGGACGACAGCCGATAACATACTCGTAGCTACATATACACCCAATATTGTGTGAGACAAAGTCACAAACATAGGGCTGATATTCCAGATACCTCCTCTTATCCCTAGAGTCCTGCATATCGGCCGGCAGCCGGCAGAACTCACGCAACGAACAAGGTATCGCTTTGATATCTGATCCGCCCCAGGTACGTGTATTTACAACTTGATTTCCTGAAGTCCAATTCTATATCCAACTGTTTACTTTAGTGTTGTAGTCCAAATCATAGTTAACATAGTTTATCGATAGATCGAAGTAAAAAATTAAATAATTCACACATGCAGTATGAAGACATAAAAAAACAGCAAACACTACTAGCCGTGTGGTCCCCGGCAGAGTAGAATAGGCCACCCTCACTCTTACCGAGGTGTCGTAAAAGGCGACTAAGGTAAAGCTGCTGGCATGATCATTGGCACCCAGAGAAGGAAAACTCTGCATTTATATCAAAACCCTCGCCAACCCGTCTGCCAAGCGTGGTGAGTATGGCAATTACCCCTCATGTGATTGAGGGAGGCCCGTGCCCCAGCAGTGGGGGCTTAAATGGGCTGATGATGATGATGAAACACTACTACATAGTGACGATCTAAGTCAATGTTTTGTCCACCAATTCAAGAAAAAGGTTGGCAGCGCACTTGTGACTCCACTCGTCGTCGCTAATCTGACCAACTGACGTATCTGATTTGGACTTAACCGACTTCATTCCCTCAATCATAGGTACCATGAAACTGTAAATAGCTTGCCCTGTAAAAGTCGGTTAGATTAGCGACGTGGTTTCGATGGTGATCCGTATGCTTGTCTGCCATCTATCACATACACACGCCGGACCAAAAAACATGGCAGCTCCTATTCCTGCCGTACTATTAACTAACGACTCGTTTGTTTGTTTGTTGTGGAACAGTGGTATTGAACGCTGCCTTTGATCCAAGGTTTGCGGGTTCGATCCCCGCACAGTACAAAAATGTATGTGCATGAACATGACTGTTTGTATTGGTTTGGGTGTTTTCTATGTATTATAAGTATGTATTTACAAAAGAAAAGTATTATAGGTATATTATATTTGTAATCCTAGTGTTGATTCTGATATCCGTAACACAGGTGCTTGAAGCTACCTATGTCGGAGCCAGATCGATGTTGTGAAATATTTATTATATTTATATTTATTTATTAATAAATGGAACTCGTAGCCGGCGCTTGTATTCCTCATCATATGGATTCATTCAAAGCATGAAGAAGCATCTCGCCATCTGGCCAGTATTGCAATGCCAAAGCAAGTAATTGCCTTGACATCGCGTACAGTTGTAATTGTGACGTGGGCTCTCCATTTGCTTACCATCAGGGTAAAGAGAGCCAATATACTGTGTCACTTTAAAAAAACCGGCCAAGTGCGAGTCGGACTCGCCCATGAAGGGTTCCGTAGCAGCAAGTAAGAAGATATTACTTAATTGTAAAACAATTGAGTTGACTAAATTGAAGGTAAATTGCGGTTTACGGTTTATTACGAATTAAAAAAAACTTACTAGATCTAGTTCAAACCAATTTTCGTTGTTAGTTTTCTTGGTATAGGTACACCTATATCATATATATATTTCTTAGTTATATAAGTTACACATTTCACCACTTTGGGAGCGTCTCTTGCACAAAGTACTAAGTTTAGAAAAAAATTAATTACATACCTCAACATCATTTTTAAAGACCTATCCATATATCTATGGATATCCCTGTGTGATTTTTTTTCATCAAACCTATATACGTGTGGGGTATCCCCCACGATGAAAAAAATTTAGAGTTTCGGTTCCAAGTATGGGGACTCCCCAAAGTTTTTATTTGTTTTCCTATTTTTATGTAAAAAAAATCGTAATGCGGTTAACAAAATACATGTATTTACCAAGTTTCAATAGTATAGTACTTATAGTTTCGGGAAAAAGTGGCGGTAACATACGGACGGACGGACAGACAGACAAACATGACGAATCTATAAGGGTTCCATTTTTTGCCATTTGCCTACGGGACCCTAAAAAGATAGTATAAACTAAGTATTTTTGTACGTTATTTATTTAGTTCTTTATTTTTGATAGAAGTTATAAATACTTGATTACCATCTATAGTAGGTAAGTACAACCAAACCGATTCTTCCAACACTACTCCCAGAAAATCCCATTAGCCAACCCAGAAGCCTATTGCTGCGGCCCAGTCTAAATGTTAATACGGTGACCAGCGGACAATACTATGCAAATACGGCCCTTCGATATTGCGTAATGTATGCGCCCAATAACGCGATGGGTACCTGCCCCTCCCTACAATATATGCTAGGGATAAATATTTAATACTATGGGACATATGGTAAGCAGGTGTGCTGTAACTGTGGCACGAAGAAAACCGAGTTTTGGAATAGTTTTTATGTGTTTTGTTTTTAGCGAAAAGTAGGGTAGAGTCCGCGCTACGAATGGAGTCCCGCGGCAAAACACGAAACTAAAATTTGGTTTTCTTGAGACTACGAATAAATTCATTCGCCACTTCTGTCACGTCAAAATACAAATATGATTTAAATTTTGACGTGACAGAAGTGGCGCCTATCGCCGGACTTCTTTGGCGGTGTGCGGTATTGTAAAGTCATAGACTTAGGATGCCGAGTAGAACCTATGATTTTTTATAACTAATTCATCGTCAGCCCATTTAAGTCCCCACTGCTGGGGCACGGGCCTCCCTCAATCACATGAGGTGTAATTGCCATACTCACCACGCTTGGCAGACGGGTTGGCGAGGGTTTTGATATAAATGCAGAGTTTTCGGTCTCTGGGTGCTGATGATCATGCCAGCAGCTTTACCTTAGTCGCCTTTTACGACACCTCGGTAAGAGTGAGGGTGGCCTATTCTACTCTGCCGGGGACCAGACGGCTAACTAATTATGAGACTTTATTTCTTATGATTCTGTGTTGTCTACTATTTATAAGAATGTTGTGAATGCTTGTTAGCTTGCTACATATATAGTGATCGGTGATGCTTGTAAAGGCTTACATATATATCCCCAATAGACAAGTGCTACCTACGTAAATGTTTGTATATCAAGCTGTAAGCATTCCTAACAAATAAATAAATAGATTTTTACTTTTAACGCATCATCCCGTTTGGATCAGTGGTAGTGAACGCTGCCACTGGTGCAAGGGTTGCGGGTTCGATCCTCGCACAGTACAAACATTTGTGTGAATGAACATGTCTGTTTGTATTGGTCTTGGTGTTTTCTATGTATTTACAAAAGAAAAGTATTAAGTATATGTATATATTTGTAATTCCGCTGTTGGTACTGACACAGTACTGATATACGTAACACAGGTGCTTGAGCTACCTATCTCGGGGTCAGATCAATGTATGTGATGTTGTGAAATATTTATTACTATTATTTATTACCTATTTGCAGCAGTGAGTGAGTGACACGGTGACAAATCTACACATTTCGGAGAGTACCGAATCACCGTGATTCGGTTTTCCTGCAATATCAATTCATGGTCATAACGTTGCAAAGAATGGCCCGGCTTGACCGGAGAGATACCAAGGGCCTCACAGAAGCAGCACCTGCGCTGTGTTTTGCCGAGAGAGAAAGTGGCCTAATCCTGCTTAAGTAAAATCGGAATAAAATAAAGTGAACCACAGATTTGTGGGTTTAACAATGAAATATCTGGCAGCCATTCTGTTACTACTGTTGTTGGTACTGTTAGCCGTGTGGTCCCCGGCAGAGTAGAATAGGCCACCCTCACTCTTACCGAGGTGTCGTAAAAGGCGACTAAGGTAAAGCTGCTGGCATGATCATCAGCACCCAGAGAAGGAAAACTCTGCATTTATATCAAAACCCTCGCCAACCCGTCTGCCAAGCATGGTGAGTGTGGCATCTACCCCTCATGTGATTGAGGGAGGCCCGTGACTCAGTAGTGGGGACAAAAATGGGCTGACGATGCGATGCCTTCTGTTACTGACTGTAGAGTGCGAACAATCTCTTTGCAACCACTCGGCGCAGGCAGACCTATTCTGGCATATTCTTATACCCTCCACATTGATGTCGAATTAGAGATTTCATCCATATAAATATATATTAAATCTCTTATATTCGCTTAAGTACGTGATGACAATCGGCCCTTTCGAAGTACCATACTCACGCTTGAGACGGTTGGGTTAATATGAATGCAATTTTCATTGATGCTAGATCAATGCCATGACCTTAGTACCAACCCCCAAAGTAGCACTCGTTGTTTTGCGAAACTTAATCTCTAGTGGACGAGAAAGTGCACAAACAACAATTGTAACACAGTTTGACAATAAATGATTATCTTATCTTATCTTATCTTACCTTCTCTGGGTGCTGATGATCACGCCAGCAGCTTTACCTTAGTCGCCTTTTACGACACCTCGGTAAGAGTGAGGGTGGCCTATTCTACTCTGCCGGGGACCACACGGTCCAAATCTCTTATTTGACTTCAATGTCGAATGCATGACAATAGGCTCTATAAAGGCCCATTCTCCTGCACTTGACATTGAAGTCGAGTTTAAAATGTGTATGGTTAAATGTATGAAATCTCTAAATTCGACCTAGAATGTCTAGTGGTCGCGAATAGGCTCTCTGGTCGTTCGCAACGATCAATCCGGTTTTAAGCTCAATAAGGTGATTTTGCATTCAGTCAGCTAGCGTAGGGGCAGACTCATTCGCATCGCTACTTATCACGTTATTAGGTAGGTAGGAATTGTGTAAATAGTCGGCCGCTCAGCGTGCGCATCTAGTAAACGAACCTATACTTTTTTTCAGACATGTAGCGCATTGTATACTATAGCGTATTGTCGGCTTGCAGACTGAATCCACGTTCACACTGGGGCATATAGTGAGTATATTCACAGTCAGCGGCGGACAATACGTTTGGTCTGAACGATGCATTACCCCAATAAAACCGAATATAAGTACTCGTATGCATGACCCTTTTGAAAAACCCTCTCACCCATTAGACTAAGTAGGTAGAACACTTAGCGGTAGGTAGGTAGTGTGATAAAAAATTATAATAAAACACTTTGTATTGACACAGACTTCCTTTTTATTACAAATATTAATTGCACATAAGAACATTTCATACAAAAATATATTCTTAATTAAAAAGATTCCCACTAAAACAAACTAAAAAATTGCAATAGAAAATCGAGATTTCCATTATTAATAGAAAAAGATTTTTCGATGCAATAAGCTAAATTCTTATTAAAATTATGCTGAAACAATTTTGAAAATATCCCTATCTCTTTTATCGGCAAATCAGATGTCAAGAAGTTTTCTTTACAACTACTTTAATTTACTTAGTTCATTTCATAGAACAAATGTATAAATAGTAATCATAACTTTTGTAATAAATTATATAGATTTTAAAATATTTTAATTGACATAACTGCGGCCTAAATAATTACATACAAAGCAAATTTGTGATAGTTTGAGATTTGGTTATAGGATTTGATAATATTCATTTAATTATAAACAATTCAACAATCTATCTAACTATACATTTGTGATAATAAAATGGTAACAATCATCTTTGAATGTAATATTTATAATTATTTAAAAGATCACTGTTGATCGAACAATATTTATACATTTTATCACAATATTATTGGGTATATTATAGGTAAATAGCACTTACATCGAAGTTATATTCAGTGCCGATTTAAATATATTCAGTAAGATTTTAATAGTAATGTTTTAAAATTGCGAGAATAACGAAGGTCGACACTGAATACTGAAGTTCAATGTGTCGCTAAACCTTATAGCCAAAGATACAATACATTTAATATTAAGATTCTATACGTAGACGATTGAAGCAAAAATTTGAGACAATATTCAAACGGGTATAGTAAATTAGCACGGAAAGCTTAAAACCGCATCAGTACGGTTCAGCATTACAGTAAAATTAAAAGATAATAGAATTTCACTAAAATATAATTATTATAAACTATAATTAGAAGTTTTTCTACTTAAAAAACCTAAGATTATGACAAGGCGTGAATTTAAAAATACAAGTGGTGCGTTTTCAACATATGCTATTGCAGTTCAAAGTTTCCTCGAGTGTAAAATTGTACAGTTTTAAATCATTGTATGGTAACTCTTTCGTCCTATAAACTATGCTAAATTAATAATATTATAGTAAAATACACAGTTGTGACGTCGTTTGAGAGAGCCCGATCAGATCTTAAGGCGAATCACTCGATTGCTATAATCAGTGGCAACGACTATGGCTTCAATATATTTTCAGTGACTTCAAAACGTGCGCTGTTTGCTGTTACTTGCAGTTGAGTACCCCGAATAGTTGTCGGATCGAATATATATTAAATGTTACTAAGGTATAACACACAAAAAATCAGGAAAACATCGCAAAAGCTTGAGTTCTGTAGAAAATAAAACTAAATTGTAATTTTAGAGAGCAACATAGTTACTTCAATGTACAAAATATGATGAAAACTTGAGTAATAAGTTTCGTGATTGCCTATGCAATCTGCATGTATTTGTATAAGTGCAAGCTAATGCTATTAAAGCTTGCAGGAAATAATTTCATTCAGGTAATTAGCTAAGCGAGTGGTGGTTCAAATACTGCGATTTTACTGAATGCTATTTAAATCATTCAAAAAATTTTAACTAATTGAAAAACTTTTTGTATTTATGAGCCTTGACAAATCAATTTGAATATAACTTGAAAACATTATGAGAGCAACTTTGTACTAAATTACTTTACATAATAATAAAAGATCAAAAGAAATAAAGTTGCGATTTACTATACGTAACCACTACACAGCGACCTCAAATTTAATACTTAACCCAAAACCACTCGATCAAAACTGTTGTTATTAATTATAAGTTAAGGTTTGCGTGAAAACAAGTCAAGTATGATATTATAGGCTCGGCAGTAAAGTGGAGGCCTATCGTAGTGCCGAACCAAATTTTGTCACGTCGAGATTCATTACACGAAATAAATACTAGTGCTTTTCAAAGAAATTATTCATAAGCCCGCTCCACACAGTCCGTGATTCGCGGCGCGAACATTTATAGACAACTTTTAGCCGCGAAGAATATGCGAATCGGATACATACTTCGCGTTCGCGGCTTTGCGCGCGATTCGCGGGCTAAGTCTGGAGCGGGTTATAAACGCAGCAGTGTCACTCTATAGTGACACCTCTGGTAGCCCTATGGCTACCAGAGGAGAATAATCAGAAAGGGTGACTAAATATTGCGATTGAGAAACGCAATGAAGCGTGAAAATGTCGAAAAATGGTAACAGAATCGTATGGTGTAATTCTTTTGGCAAAGGCTGTATTCTGGCTATTTTTCCACTGTGATAAAACTCCGGTTACACTCGTGAGGGCCCCTGAGGCCCGAAGAAATAGTTAAGGTTTTGTGTACAATAAAACGCTTACACACATGTTTTCCACGAGTGGACAGCATCTTACAATACATTTACGTTGGGACAGCCCTTGGGCGACGTTATGTTTTATTGAAGTAGAAATCGAAATAGTAAACAAGATCCGAGTTTTGGTGCGATTAATATGTTGTGTTTTCTTTTCTGATCTTTTAAATATGAATTTTAGTGAAAAGAAAGGCTAATTTAGGTATAATATTGGGAAACAACTACCCTACCCTACCCTAGTTGGGTACATATTATTTTTAGATATTTAGATAGATTTATATATGCACATAAAAATATGATGAATGTGAGAATAGGTACAGTTTCTAGACTACTAGTATATAAAAAAAATAGTCAATACGAAAAAACCGTGTATGACATAAAGATATTCTTATATAATACACCAAAAACGTTTGTTGCCCGTTCTAAATCTCTTATAAAATGCGGTTTGATTGGGGGAAGCAGTGCACATGAAGAGAGGATTTTCAACCATACTCCTTGTTTCCACTCAAAGATTTAAAAAATCAAATTCCAATTACAGTCTCCCCTACACCAAAAAGGTACCTGACTAAACTAAACAGACAACCCTAAAATTTCCCATATAACTTATTACTTAGCCAACAAGTAACAGCAAACACGCCAAGTATTAGAACTAAGCTTCCATATCACAATACGCGGCAGAACGTTATCCACGCCGTCGCTACGAACGTTTTGTTCTAACTTACAATTTATACCTAACTATATTACATACGTACAGTAGCGTTTAGGGTCACAGTAGACATGCTACTTTTAGCTTTGGCGATCGGCGATTTTGCGACTGACTCGATGCAGCATCGCGCTTAAGCCACTTCATGCGGTATCGAAAGCGCGCGTATCGAGCACGCGCTGTGTCGAGCGTCCGAAAAGCGAACGATCGCCGCGTTTGACAATTTTAAGTGTGCTATGGGGAACGCCGAACGCTAATGCTAAAAGAAACGTATCTGCTGAGGCTCTCACGGCTTCGATCAACAATATAGAACTACATTTTGTCACACTCACATCACATAAGTACGAAAATTGTAAATAACATTGCCCTGACACATTACCAACAAAATAGTTAACGCTGAAGGCAGTTCCAGCCGTATTCCAAAAGGAATAACGTTTAAAATAACTTTGCAAAGATAAACCCTAAGAGTGGTTATTTTCGATACCATTCTTGAAGCTCGACCAGACAACTAGTTCTATATTATTGATCAAAGGTTCGCGGCCTGCACGGCCGTCGTGGTGGTTTTGACAACCAACTTTTAGCGTCGTCTCAGACATAAAAAAGGTATGACATTTTGTGAGTGCTGAGTGAAGCTGATAGATGAAAATGCGTCAAACAACATTCATTCGACAATATTTTCGAGCATTAAAATTTGACCCACATGATTTTCTAAAATGTAATTACCCTCTGTATAAAATTGAGCATTTTTTAAAAACTTGACGCATTCTTTTCTACCAGTTACAATATACCTACAGTCGAAATAATCAAACACTTTCTTAACGTCAACCTGACACAGTTATCCCAGATTGTGTATTAAAGTATCTAATGATAAAAATTCAATGAATCGACCTGTTTTTCGTACTATTTACTCAACATTATCAATTATCATAGTGACGAAAAGCAAGGCAACTCAGTTTAAGATGCACCATAAAAGCTGTTTGATCATGCCAGGTTATTTAAAATAGAGACGTGCATAAGAGCTGATTGACAAAGATAAGAGTTTAAAGGTACATGATTATTGATCAATCGCACGTGGCATTCGAGTAAAGTAATTGTAAACTGTCATTTGATATATAAAAACTATTTCTTATTGTTACAAACACTGAAATTACTTTTACATGTTTTCACATGTTTTTATGAGTTTATAAACATGCACATGCGATCGACCGCTGTCTAATGGCGGGTCCAGACGAGTTTAATGTGCAAGCATAAGAGCTTCCACACACTGTGCGGCTGACAGGATTGCGAATAGCCGCGCGCAGTCAACCGCAATATAAAATTTGTACTAAAAAATAATTTCATTCACACTGTATGATGCGGCCACGGCACCATTGCTCCGGTCGCACTGTGGCTTCCAGACCAAATCGATCAACTAGGCAGTTGCAACGTGTATGGCGCACGGTAAAAAAGGTGTCACTTCTTCAACATCTATCTTCGAAATGTAAAATACTAACCACGCGTTTCCATCCACACTATGCGGTCAGCCGTCCGGTTGGCCGCAATTGTTACCGCATTCCGGTTAATCGTGTAGTGTGTGGAAGCTCTAAACGTAATATTTAATAAATCGTACGAATTCAAATATTACGGTGATCGTTGCGTTTAGGGTCCGTCCACATTAAGCCTTGAAGTAGGATTGAGTTCAAAGGAGAATGTTAAGAGATGAAAACCATTTTTCATCTTCTAATAACTGGACAAACATCTGTAAAAATGGTACCTACCTACCTATTTAGAATAAAGACTTTTTCCCATTTTCAATATTTTCAACAAACAAGCTAAATATGGAATATAACCCGATGCTACTCGATACAATAGTTCTCATCTTTAAGTTCGGCACTTTCAACACGTCTGGACTCTAATTTTAGTGATGCGACTCGAGTTAGTTTCCATAAAAAATACTTTATTACCAAAAAAATCAGGATCGTCCAAATTATAATTTTATCACAAGCAAGTACAAAAACCGTCTCGAGTGACATCACCAACTAAATCCGGCTGATAAGTATGCATTTCTGACATCTGTCCAACATTTTATTTACTGTCAAATTTATAGTCTGATATAATATACCTACTGTCGACTAATGTCCGACACTTGTCCGGAATGCATTCTTAAATAACTAACAAACGAGAAATAACATGCTATAAGTTTGACAGCTACTGGCATGCTGTGCCTCGCCTGTAACCTTTTGTGTAGCAGCCAGATTGTAATTAAATAACAATAATGGTCCACAGCACTGACTTACATGTCAAATGTCACAGATCCTTATCACAGCGCTCGCTATGTGGACTGCTCGAGCAGGGGCCTGTGCTCGTGGTCGACGCGCTCAGTCGCCGTCAAAGCGGTGCCCGCGGCCAGGAACGCGACGTCACCCTCGTCGGTGCATGCCAGCGGGGAGTACACTACGCCCCTCGAACGAGATTTTGGCTCGCGAGGGCTTCGCATCTGTTGACAAGAGGAAACAACTGATATATTGAAAGCGATGTCGTATTACAACACTATTAGTTATGCAAACGAGGACAATTTGCTTATTTAGACGGGGATGACGGCGTTTAGCGATGTGGTTTAGGGGTGGTTTGAGTCATATCGAATCATGGTTAAGATGGGGGGTGATTATAATTTCAATAGCTTCAAATTACCCTCAAATCCCTACTGACTGCTTAGTATATTGATGACTTGCTCGGATTCGAACCACGTCCGTGTTATATAATGTTATCTGAAGTGTATGAAGTGTTAAAAATATTATTTTACACTTTCTAGTTCGTGAATTTTGAAGCCGGTTTTTTTAGTAAATATTTTTTTCATGCTCTTTAATGTCTCATCCCCTCCTCCTCCTACTCTCGCCAAATAACTAACAGCCTAAATGTGAGTACAGTATTGAAAGAGTTATCTTTATTAATAGGCAGCTGTTAAAGTACCTGGAAGACCACCAGCTTATCAGTGATTGCCAAAATATCTTTCGTCGTGTTCGGCTGGTGACGTTGTTCTAGTGTACTTAACACAGAATGGCAAGTGCAATTCAGAGCAAAGGCGAGGCCGTTAGCTTAGACATATCGAAGGCCTATGATTGAGGGGCTTTTGTCAGGTATGCCGTCTGCTCATTTCTCCGCTCTAATGCAATAAAAATGTGAAAACTAAAACTATGCGCATATTAACACTGTGAATCATCTCATCACTTCAGCGTGTCATTCTCAGGTTTCGTTTAAAACCTTCGCTTTAGAGCCCGGGGTACGCTCGGGTCATTAACACTGTGGATGCATTAAACAAAACTGGGAACAACACTGAAAATGCAATATTCCCCATCCCGGCAATAGTTTTACCCCCGGACAGAAGTCGTTACTTACAATATGTACGACTACGTACGCAAATGCAGGACTGGGAGCTAAACCGCTGTTAGTTGTTGCCAACGCTCAACGCATTAAATATTATTAGTCAGAATAAACCTCGCTGATGTCGGCAGTTAGCCGGTCTATCAGCGGTTCATATTCGATTATTCCGATGTAGATTGAAGCTCGACGGTATTATTGTTAGGGTGCGTCTACATCTGACGAACGCGCCGCGAATGCGCGGCTCACGAGCCGCTCGCGCGCGTCTCGTATACGGCGCGTAGCTTGGGCGTGAACTCTGCACGAACGGCGCAGCTGTGGCACGCGTACCGCGCAGCTCGCGAACAGCTTGTGAGCGGCTCGCGAGCAGTCGCTTTCGCAGTGAGTTCGACAGATGTGGACGCACCGTTACGTAAAACTATCTACAATATACATATTGTTTATTTTTTTATCTGACAGCGTAAACGAGTTATGAATATGGAGGCAGCCCTTACAATTCGTCATAAAATAAATAACGCACTCAAAAATTCCACATGCATCTCGTAAACATTCTGGTTCACGCTACGGCACGATTAGGCCGGGTCGAGCAAGGTGGTACCAAGGCCTCTTCCAAGAACCTGCATCTCGGTCGTTTTCTTGGAAGAGGCCTTGGTACCACTCTGCTCGACCCGGCCTTTTTTTTATATGAGAGGTGGTAGACGAGCAGACGGATCACCTGATGGTAAGCAATTCCGCCGCCCATGGACACCCGCAACACCAGTAGAGTCACAAGTGCGCTGCCAACCTTTTCCCCTTCCCCACCATTGGGCCTCCGGTAACCTCACTCACACGGCGAAACACAGAGCAGGCGCTGCTTCTGTCGGTCTTCTGTGAGGCAGTGGTATCACTCCGGACGCTTGCGCTGTTTCGCCGAATGAGCGTGTGTAATGCCCAACCGGGGGGGAATAAAGGGTTAAAAGGTGATTTCGTTGGCAGTTGAGTTGTCTATTGACAGCGGTATTTGCTTAATATCAGGTGATCCGACTCACCTGAGACCTACGATGTAAAAAAAACATAATACTTACCAATTTTAACCTTAAAAAATGCAAATTCGTAATTTTTTTGTCGGAGTTACATGGTCTGTCGCAGTAAATATTTATTAGTAATTACCAGACTCCCCAAATCAAAAATCATGGTCCAAGCGTAACCCGGGCTCCAGGCGACAGCTTTGGACGCAACTGGGAATTACACTCTAAGATGAGGAGTGATCATCGTCATCATCGTCAGCCGATTTAAGTCCCCACTGCTGGGGCACGGGCCTTCCTCAATCACATGAGGGGTAGTTGCCATACTCACCACGCTTGGCAGACGGGTTGGCGAGGGTTTTGATATAAATGCAGAGTTTTCCTTCTCTGGGTGCTGATGATCATGCCAGCAGTTTTACCTTAGTCGCCTTTTACGACACCTCGGTAAGAGTGAGGGTGGCCTATTCTACTCTGCCGGGGCCCACACGGCCTTAAATGGGCTGACGATGATGAGGAGTAAATATTTATATTCAGACAAACATAAAAAAATCCGAAAACAAAAGAATGGTAAATTCATTTCACATTTGAGGACACTCAATACGAAATAGCGTGAACAATTTTTAACCGGCACGCCTGATAACAAAGTTATGAATACCAACAAATACAATTGCACACATATTTCTACAGAATTTGTACGGTAAGCCGAAAATTAATATTCTGCATTTAAAATAATTCGTTAACACTAAGCACTAGCTACGCAACATATTTAGGGTTGAGATGAAAATATCAAATAACACTAATGTTATAATAATATCGATACGATAGTCATCGACTCTGACGATTTTATTTGTGGAGCATATATTTTCACAGCTTTTTGCCTTAGTGGCACCGTCAATAAATTGCAAGGTTTTTAATATCTTAAGACATAGTTTAGCTTTTTTTTTATTTTTATTTATTTTTAAAATAAAAATGGTGTTGTTATTTTATAAATATCTAATCATTGATTAAGATTGATCTTAAAGGTAGGAATATAAAATCTATCTCTAATAAAACCTTGATAAAATAATATCTATCATTTCGATTTGTTCATTTTGTTGTTGAACACTTCAAGTCACGAATGCCAAGAATTAGTGCAGAGTCGACTAAAGTGGCACTCTCTTGTTTCGGAGACCAATAGGTACTCGGTTCGGGTCGTTGAGCCGGCGGAGTAAGTAAATAAATATTTTGTTCTGTGGTTGACTGGTAGCTTGACACTAAGTTCGCCTATTGTATCCACCGAAAATCACCAGACTCCCCAAATCCTGAATCAAGGTCCAAGCGTACTCCTGGCTCCGGAGCGACAGCTTTGGATGCAACCAGGAATTGCAAGCTAAGAGTAGAAGGATTGTACCCACCAAAATTTCGTCTAATGGTGTTTAAAATAAATATCGATATTATAATTGTTCAGCATCCCTAAAAATAGTATTGTGGTCGTTAACCCTTACAATTTAACAGTCTAGTTAATATTCTGAATCAGATTACATAGCTCAACAATCCTTTGTGCATTTGAAACCTTGGGTTTGGCTATAGAGTTCGTGAACATGGCTTTTAAATTTACAATTCATTCGACTAGATTTTAAAGGATTTAAATCAGGTGCTTAAAAAGATTAGGAACCATTGATAAGTATGACTCATAAATATTAGACCATCATAACAATAGGTCACACGTCCCAAATTGTAGAGAGGCTAGGCCAGGAAATTGTACAGTAGTCGAAAATACCTACAACAATTTGTTATTATTAAATTTCGTTAAAAAGGCTTCGTTTAATAGTATAAACAATAAAACCATAAAAAATGTAGCAATACCGAACAGCAAAAAACATTATACCGGGAATTGCTTTTACATTCCGTAAAATTATAGCTGCTGCCACTTGACCTTTATTTCAATAGACATAAGGTTTATTTAAGTTTCATTCGATACATTTTTATTACTATAGACCTAAAGATGATTTTTCTGTGACACCAGTAGCTGTCATTCTAATCACGCTACATTTTACTGACTAATAGAATAACTTAAACATAAACATTTATTTATTTGCCAAAATACACATTGATACATGGTCTTACAAATGGTATCGTATTCATGGTATCCAGCCTGCCAGCAGGCGTGCAAATAATAATAAGTATAATATTAACATATTTTTCTAATGAACTAAACAAGGATTACAAATTTTAATATACTTTCTTTACAAAGACTAAATAACAATTTTCAATAGAAACAACTTTACCACATCAACAAAAATACCTAATATTTACCAAAATAAAAGGATAGAGTCACTTTAAAAGTAACACTGTCATTAAGTCTTGAGAAACATACTCAAGAATTCTCATTTTCAAAGTATTCCTTAATACTATAGAAACATTTTAGAGCTAACCATGATGTAAGTTTAGTTTTGAGGGACTTACCTTCTAGTATTTTAATGTGTAGTGGTAGTTTGTTATAAATTGCTATTGACATGTTATATATGTTCTGTTTGTATATGTAGGTGTGTGATGGTGGTTTATGTAATAAATGATGATATTTATCTCGAACATTTCTATTTGTGACTTCAGTATATTTTTTGTAATAATGTGGGTATGATTTTACAAAGCAGCATACTTCTTTGATGTACTGACAGGGCAAAGGAAGAATGTTAAGTTTTTAAAAAGTGGTTTGCAACTGTCTATAAAACCTGCGTTACAGATTGACCTGATACACTTTTTGAAGAATGAATGCTCTCTCAACATCTACTGAGTTTCCCCACATAATCAGGCCGTAGTTCAGTACAGAAGCGACATACCCGTGGTAGGCTGTAAGGGCTGCTTCTATAGATATAGTTTGTCGTAAGCCTTTAAGGGCAAAAACATAGCGATCTAATTTATTACACATATGATCTATATGTCCCTTCCAGTTCAGATGTTCGTCAATTAACAGTCCTAAGAATTTAAAACTGTTTACTTTATGAATATTATGTTCGTTATGGTTTAATTTTAAATTTATTTCATTAGTGTTGTATGACCTGTATTCCATGACTTTAGTTTTCGAAAGATTAATATGTAAGTTATTAAGTTCTTATTAAGTTGTAGTTGATGACGTCTGTCAGTTTTGATAATACAAAACAAATTTGGTTATTTTAAAGTGACATTTGTCATTTGCAGCTATGATTCATGTCTTTTTGCTTCATTGGGAGTAAAAGCATTAAAGTGTTTTCAGATTTGTACTTTAAGTTTTTTTTTCCCAATCAATAGATTATTCCAATTTATTTTTTAATGCAATAAGTTGGCCGGTTATGGGACATATCCTTTCTGTCTAGTCGCTGACACCCAGATGCATTCATAGCGCTTGCCACGTTGTTTACTCGTTGTCTTATCACTTAATTAAATTGCTCCACGAACACTTGGGATTCTTCCAGGAAGCACTGGATATACTGATTAAGATAAACTTACTCGTACAAAAGAAAATGTGTAGTGCGATATCACTCGATTCGTTTCAAACAAAACAGAATATTCGAGAGTTCATACCCTAGTTTCAAACTAAGATTTTTATAATGTACTAGTGGCCCGCCCTCACTTAATTTTGTTATTTGTTCCAATCTAAACTAATAGATGGCGCTGGGTGTTGATTGCATCGCGCTAGTGTTTCACCTTTTCGGTTTGTATATAAGATTTGTCGATGTCTGTAAAATTTATCCGTTTATAAATAGCATAGATAAAGTAGGATAATTACCTACCAAAAACTTATCATTGTTTTTTTTTATTTCATCCGCCTCCTCATCTAGCCAAAGCTGTCTCTTTGGAGCCCGGGGTTCGTTTAGACTATGATTCAGGATTTGGGGAATCTGGTAATTAAAATGAAGCGAATGCCGTCCGACCTTCGCAACTCTTCAGCAGGGGAACCAGACCAACTGAATCATGGTTAAACGTTTCAGAAACTATCCGAAACGTGCAGGTTTCCTCAGCTTTTGACCGTGGGAGGGCCACGCTTCGGCATGAATGGGCCGGCTCGACCGGAGTGACACCACGGCCTCACAGAAAACCAGCGTGATGCAGCACTGTGCTGTGTTTCGCTGCGTGAGTGAGGGTACCGGAGGCCCAATCTGGGGGAAAGGGGGTTTAAAGGTTGGCAGCGTACTTGTAATTCCACTGGTGTCACGAGTGTCCATGGGCGGCGGCAATCGCTTACCATCAGGTGATCCGTCTGCTCGTCTGCCACCTATCACATTAAAAAAAAAGCTAGGAGAGATTTTAAGTCATCGTTGAAGTTGAAGGTACGCCCAAGACACACATTTACGTTGTATTTACCGCTGACATAATAAATACTTGCGTACATAGATTGGAGAAATCAAAAGGCGCGGATTCGATTCTAAAGACCTCCCTTTAGGAAACCCTAGTAAACTTAGATAGTTAAATTAGGTAAAATTAAGTCAAACCGTCTGAAGATACCGTTTAATAAATTCACCAAATTATTCCGAAACAGCCTACTTTCAATAGAAGACTAGTTTTAGAAACCTAATTAATAAGACTTACTTTGAACTTGAAATTTAATTGTTATTGTCTGAAATTACAATGTATAACGCCAATATTTTATATTTGCCTGCGTATAATTTAAACCGAATTAATTGCATTTAAATACGAAAACGTCGAGGACAGTCCAATTTAAGCTAATAAAATAATTAAGTTTTTCTTATATACCTACCTAATGATTCAATAAAAATTGACTTTTTATAGTCACACAAATTATCTGAACAAAGATCTAGATAGTGCAGTCTCTCTCTATTATTGGGTGAGATTACCTTTTGTTAGCAAAGGAGTTTTAAATATCAAAAGTTTTTAAAGATAAAGTAAAGTCTAGTCAAAAGATCCTTTATTTGCATAGGCTTGTACACATCACTTACAAATCGTCATACATTAATATCTTTTGAAACTACTCATAAGTATAATAATAATTTTACATATAATTACATATACATGCCGATATATAAAATATACCAAGAAATAAATATAATGAGATTCTACCAATGCAACGGCTCAGAAAGTTGTTTCTCGTCGAAAAGATGCGCCAAAAAACTCGCCAATTACTCTTTTAAATCGCTAACTTTTTATACAATGGTTTATTAAACCTAAAAGAATCAATAAATAAATAAACTGGAATAAGTAAATATACAGTTACACAACACTTACAAATCGGCATACATTAAAATCTTTGGAAACTATTCATAAGTATAATAATTATTTACATATAAATACATATACATGCCGATATATAAAATATACCAAGAAATAAATAAATAGATTAATTAGATTCTACCAACGGCTCTGAAAGTTGTTTCTCGTCGAAAAGATCCGGCAAGAAACTCGCCAGTTACTCTTTTTAGATGGGTTCGACCAATCTTTTTCCGTGGATAAATCTATGGCATAACGTCAGTTTGTATAGAATGGCAGCTCTCACAGACTAGGTAGGTATAGTCCATTCAGTATCTGAAGGGGAATAGGACAGTTCTATTTTGACATCAAAAGTGAGACGCTCTTTTAAACTAAACCGATATTTTTAAGAATCGAGAATATTTTCTTTAGAATGCTAATTGACTTTTATTTGTTTCATATTAAATTTTAATCAACATTTTATCTATGAATTTGAACTATCTGCATATGTAATACAATATGTAAATATTCTTAGTGGTACACACGCAATAAATCACAAATAATTAAATAATACGCATCTTATGTCGAAACCACCTTCGTCACCAAAAGAAATTACTAATTCTTGGTCCCTAATGCAATCTATGCGGACGTATTTTGCACGAGACAATAATCGTGATTCGATGGTAAGATAGTCGCTATACCGATTACTGATTTATTGCGATTGTTTGTATCCCCTAAGAGTAAAAATTCCGATTATCGCATTATGCAATTCATAAGATTGTTTACAAATTTTATTGGCGTGAACCATTTGAAGTTCTTGTTCAGATTAATTGAGATAAATACTAGTTATTTTGAAAGAAGAAGAACACAAAAAAGTTAATGATTTTAACAACTTAATATTTTTATTTGTAGAAAGATGGATGCACGATACGAAACGTTTGAACTGTCCTATTCAACTTCATACTAACTATATACTGAATGGACTATAATAGATACTTTGACAGCTCTATTCCATCGAATCGGCCCTAAATCGCCAACTTTTTAAACAATGGTTTATTAAACCTAAAAGAATCGATAAATAAATAAACTGGAATAAGTTAACATAAATTCTAACGAGTCGTTTGGTAGTCTATCCCTAACTTTTGAGCCCCCTTCTCTCTAAAACCTGTTACTAAGAAATCCAGTTTGTTTTGCTCTCAAATCAAATAATCGAAGATTCAAAAGCTAAATTCTTAATTGGCTTAACAGCCAGTTACCTAATTGTTAATCAAATTGATTTAATTATCAACAATAAATTCTGAAAGCTGAAAACAAATTGCATTGAGAATTGAATCAGTAATTGGATTGATAAATTAAATTAATTAACTTCAATTTTTAACGATTAACAATATGACCTTTTTGAGTCAGCATTTCAAAAACGTAATTATAAATAAGGACTGTTAATTGAAAAACAACCTCACCGGGGGTATAATTGACCCCAAATGACCTCTATGTCACCAAGTATTATGAGAAAGATTTACAAAAGTAATATCATCTATCGTATAATGATGAAATTGAACCATGTAACAGTTTACTTTAAGATTTCTGTTAAAAACTCAGTTACAAATTTTGGTCCAACCCGGGAATCGAACCGGCACTCAAGCGCAGCCATAACTTTAAAGTGCGACCCCACTAGCAAGTTGCCTGACTCGTAGGCGTCAGGCAACTTAGAACACACACGCATTTTTATTGGCTAGCTACAACACCTTTAGTTCTTTTAAGAAAACAAATCGTAGATACTCAATATTCAACTTTTTTTAATGTGATTGGTGGCAAACGAACAGACGGACCATCTGATCGTAAGCGATTGTCTCCGCCTATAAACAATAATACCAGTGAAATCACGAGTACGCTGCCAGCCAAGCTGGCAAAAGGGGAAATCCCCTTTCCCGCCAATGGGGTATAGGAAAAAAAATTAAATAGGTTCTAATCTGAAAACCTGTTTAGAGGCATTTGTACGTCATAATATATTTTAATATCTTTAATAGTTAAGACCACTGGATCAAGGATATTTTCAATAAAATAACGTTGACCTTCATTTGACCCTAGATACGCTAGCTATTCAGACAGGTTGTATTCAGAAGATTACATTTAGGTGACAATAATGTCTCAGTGAATTATTCACCCGGACCAAGTAACAGATGGCGCTAGTTTGACTTATTTGCAAGGCGACACCAAAACTATGACAGTGGGCTGTCTTTATTTTGTTTTACCGTAATTTTACCGATAGTAATTTAAATTTGCCCCGATCAAAAGGCATTTTTACAAGTATGTTTTTTTTTCCTACGATCTATTTCCCGCAGATTGGGGAAAATTACATATGGGAACACTTAGCGTATTTATGACGTCACAAATACGCTTCGAATTCAAAATGTTTGAAAATTAATTAAAAAATAACTACCTGCTATTTTACAAAAATATTCAAATTAGTTACTTAAAATAGTAAAAGGCATTGGAAAAAAATATTACAACCATACTTAAAAAATTGTTCCCATAACCCATTGGGCTCCCGGTACCTTCACTCAATCGCCGAAATGCTCACTCAATCGCCGAAATACTCCGATGCAGCCGGCCCATTCATGGCAAAGAGTGGCTCTCTCACAGTTATTATAACTTCATATTTCCTTAGATTGATCTATGACTAAACATTCTTGTTTCGGATACATTTTTGAAACGTGTAACCATGATTCAGTCGGTCTGGTTCCCTTAAAGGATTGCCTTGATTAAGCGTGTCCTGGGTTTTAAGCGTCTGAAGCGAGAGCTTTGGACGTAGCCGGGAATTTACACGCTAAGATGAAAAAGACTCCTAAATAGGTCTCCGCATTATTATTTATTTTCACAAAAGAAAACACAAGATAATATCCATATTATGAGTTATAATAACATAACATGACAATAATATTAAGAAAAGAACAGCGATTTAATACTATTAATTACAGTCCTAAAAGAAAGTACATAAAAACTTCGTATAAAAGTGATATAAACCAATCCCTATTTCTCTTTCAACATTACCCTCAGCGATTCCAAATGAGTCCACATCCATAACTCGCGTTATTTATAATAGCAATAATTCCAGCTAATGAGACCGGCCGATATTCGACATCGATACCGAGCCGCAGCGGCAATCAATTTGGCCTATTCGATACAATTAGACCGAAGCTTCCTAAACAACGCGCATCGCAGTATAAAAATTACCAGAAGGGCTAACACGAACTTTTTACGAACAATCGTAGTGTATGCGTATAGTAAGCAATTTTTACGAATACTAAAGAGCGCTCTTTATAGTTTGTAAGCATATCTTCTCTCTAACTCTGTTACTTAAAATAAGAATAAGAATAATTTATTTGAAATAAATACAATAAAACTGTTACATTGCTTCTTATGATAGATCGAGAATCGTAATATAATATAATAATAACAGTCTAGTTATGCAGCCGGCAAGCAACGAAAACTACCCTCCGACTGTGTCGCGGCAGTGCAGTATCACCGCGGCCACCAATTACAATAACTGGACATACCAAAGATATTGCGTACGCGCAGTTGAGAGCTCATAAGTTATTGGTCAGCTGCTGGTGGCTCAAAAGGTGCCAAAGTATGGCGTGGGCACGAAATCCTTTAGTGAACGTGCTAGCCTAGTACTTACACTTCTGTACTCTCGAAGATCAAAGCTAAGTGAAGTACAGGATTTTCTGTGAAAAAGGTTAAAGGGCGGAGAGCCAATCGGCGCTTTTACTTAATAATAATTCTCACAACATCTCATAGGTTGACCTGATTCCGTACTAAGTAGGTTAAGCACTTGTGTTACAGATATCAGGCAACGGAAAAACACAAATATATACTTAAATACATATATTACACCCAGACACTGAACAAACATAAGTGTTAATCGCAGGAATGTTTGTCCAGGGTGGGGATCGAACCCACGACCTTTGACTTTAAGTAAAACTTAATAAAAAGGGCTTGATTTTAATCATTATTTAAGCTGAAAAACAGAAAAAAGAACGCGAAAATATTTAAAAAAATGTGCTAATTATTCAAAAAAATATTTCTGTACGGAACTTACGGGACTTACGGAACCCTCGGTGGGAGAGTCCGCCTCGCACTTTTTTGATGTCATATCTGAGACTTACTGGGAGAAGCTGCTCGTGAAATCAGTACCAACTTGAACCCCGTACATGAGCGAAAGACATAAAGAGAACTGAAAAAACCTTAGGTACTCCAATGAAATGGCCGTATTCACTTTTGAGCGTAGTAATAAAATTCATTTGGGATTGGTGATCAGAAATGCCACAGGCACAAAGTAAGAAGAAGATACTACGTATATGCATGTCAAGAAAAGTATAAGACATCGATGTTTGAATTAAAACACGAATGGACGACTACTGAAGACGATGAAGACGTGCTGATATTTGGGTTAAATTATAGAAGAAAATTCTAAAGCTTCATAATCGACACAAATCACTTTCGTTTACAGGTAACTAGAACGGTTCTCGTTTAAATTTGCTTAGACTGGATTTGTTTAGACTGTGGTTATGTTATTCATTGGATCGTAACGAATTAATGCCAGAGTTTACTGAGTACCTAAATGACGGCCTGTGAAATGTTTGACCAATATAATTGGAGATGGTTTGTATCAATGTGTTGTTTAATTGGACTCAGAAAATCAATCCATAGGTAGCTATAGATAGAAAAGTATTATATGTATATATTTGTAATCCCACTGTTGATTCTGATATCCGTAACACAGATGCTTGAGCTACCTATCTCGGAGATAAATCAATATATGTGATGTTGTTATGTTGTGAAAAATCGAACCCGCTAAACGGGTCTTTGTATTTGATATATTCATACACAAAACCTTCTCCACTAAAAGCAGTGGTAGCTCCACAAATGCTCTTAATAAAAATAATTCCTCATTAATAAAAATAATTACTACGTAATCATCCGGCTAATGGGGCATTTTCAGAAAGGTTGATTCACTCGGTCAACTTCTGACAAACGATATTAACTCAGTCAAAGGCCTGTAATTACACTGGAAATTAAATTTTCAGGAATGGTCAGTTGATGAATTACTTGAACAAAGCCCTACTGGCTCGGAGTTAGATAATTGGAATTTCCAAAACTGTTCGCGACCAAATTAATTAGAAGTTTAGAAGAAAAAGAGAATTGTACATGCAATTTGGTCTAGAGGTCTCTTGATTTTAAATGGAATATTTAAAAGGTTCATCTTAACGCATTTTTCTCGGTCACTTTCTAAGCTATCGCATTGGAGCCCGGGCTAGGTACGCTTTAACCATGCTTCAGGTTTTGTCGAGTTTGGTATGGACAATACGATAAAAATCATTTTCCGAAATGAAAAATACTATTTCTAGATTAGACTCATACCATCTTATTACAATAATCTACCCTGGTACCGGCTTTAATCCTGTAGTCTGTTGTCTGAAGTAAAAATATTTTAGAAATGTTTTATGCACAAAAATTTAAAATATTGCATTATGTAAGGTGTCCAAGTAAGTAATATGAATTGCTTATATTTTCGGGATTAATTAAAAAGAAATAAGTTGATAACATTTTCGCAAATAATTTTACCGTAAAATGGAATGAACTGTCACATGCGTAACTGTCATTGTCACTGAATTAATATTTTGAAGTTATTCGTTTAGCACTTATTTTAAACTAGGGTCGAGGTTGTTTAACTTTTGTATTATAGTTGATACACTAACTAACGTTAACGTCTTGAAACCCCGTGCCACTGAAAGCACTTTAAGTCATTGGTCCTGCGCCTGATCCCACTTCGGTCGTGTCATCGAAATATGAGGGTAACGGAATAGAGAATGCACTTCTGTCTGCGCAAACACTTGTGCACTATAATATGTCCTGCGTCGATTGACCGCCATGACCGAAATATCGGTTTGGAGGACATTATAGTTGACTGGCTGGAGCTGGATGCGAACATTAGATGATACGTATGTCCAGTGGACCAGGTCCAATGGCTGATGACGATGATCAAATGCGGTCAAAAGTGGCACATACCTGCAACGCAAACAGTACAGTCAGGAACAGCACGCAGGCGGCCGCGCAGACCGCCAGCACCACGGCCAGCGGCGCGGGCGCAGCGGGCGCGTCCGGCGCCGTTCGCAGCGCCAGATACTCCGCTATGCGCCGCTTGCCGGCGCCCGACGGGTTTATGCACTCGCCTGTACATACATCAATAAAATAAATCAATGGAGACTATCACTATCGTGAAAAATCCACTAGATGGCGGACTGACTGACTTGAACAGTTGAATACTGAAGTCGAAGTCGAAGTATCAACAACGTTGATAGTTTCGTTCGGGAAATTGACATTTTGAAATTCACTTTCATCGTAGCTTTCCGTGATCTTCGTATGTTAAAACTGTTACATACTTTCATTCAAGATCATTAAAGACCTGTCATTCGCTTTAAGACATTCATTGTAATTGCCACCGTATTAAGGCGACGGGTAGCCCTAACTAGCGACACCATTCGTTTTTAATTGTTAGCTACTAAATCGGATCTATTTTAAACAATTTCAGGATTACAACCTCTCTGCAAACACTTGTACTATTTATAGTTGATATTTTATAGCAATCTTATGCGATTTATTCTTAAGTAAATAACACACTTAAAAATTTCATCTCGTGTTCAGGCGGGACTCGAACCCACACCTTCCACAATCCGGGTGAATGTACTACCAATTAAACCACTGAACGCGTTACTAAGTCGACGAAATTTGTAAGTGCTTGATTCGACATGAGCTGTCGATATTCCACTGGATATTGTAAATATACCTACAATATTGATGAGACTATCGACAGCTCATGTCGAATCAAGCACTTACAAATTTCGTCGACTTAGTAACGCGTTCAGTGGTATAATTGGTAGTACATTCACCCGGATTGTGGAAGGTGTGTTATTTACTTGTACTATTTATTAAATAACCACGCACAAATGTTACGTCCGTTTTTGTAGGCGAAAAATTGACCACGCACAAATGTTACGTCCGTTTTTGTAGGCGAAAAATTGATCAATCAATAAATTTTTCGCGTACAAATGTTGGGTCCGCATTTGTGCATGGTTATTTACTAAATAGTACAAGTGTTGCCGAGAGGTTGTAACCCCGAAATTGTATAAAATAGATCCGCTTTAGTAGCTGAAAATTAAAATCGATTGGCGTCGCTAGTGTGCCCTACCCGTCAGCTTAAGACAGCTGTTGATCTTCCGAATAAATTAAAATAAGATCTTAAGCTTCATAGTGTGCTATCATATAGGAAATTTTCTAATTCTTATAGTTTAGGCTCTATGTTCATTGATCAGTCAGTCAGATTTGGCTTATGTACTTACATAGATTTTCGTACAAACTTACCAGTCTAACCAAAGGACGTCGCCCGATTCTTTGTCCATATGTAATGGAAGCAGGGAAACAATGGGTAAGGCTGGCAGGGGACCGAATGGAGTGGCGTGATAAAGAAGAGGCCTATACTCAACAGTGGGTGGATGTGGGCTGATGAATGTATGAATGAACTTACCAGTGTCAGCGTTACAGTGACAGCACTCAGGCGCCGACGTCGTGGCATTGATGAGCGCCCCCTGCTCCCCGCAGCACGGCACGCATTGGTTGTTCAATCTAATACAATCATATTTTTTAAGTTTTTTTTCTTTTTTACTATAGATAGGTTAGCGTTTGACCATATTTCACCTGATGGTAAGTGATAATATGGTCTAAGATGTAGCACGATTACCTAGAAGATATCTATTCACTCGCGCTTTGAAAACCCCCAAATTGTAGCCTCTGGGGAACACCTCCTCAGGCAGCTGATTCCACTGTTTCGCAGTACGAATAAGGAAACAGGATTCAAACCTCTTTGTGCGGACTTTTGGTATTTCTAACATGTACCGGTGTCGATTGAGAGTCTGCCTGGTGGAGTAGTGGAAGAACGTAGGTGCTCCAATGGCATTGTACAGTTCTTATAAAATACGCATAACGCTCTGTTAGTCTAGTGGTTTAAGTACCGGGCCGTGATCTCAGGGTCCTAGGTTCGATTCCCGGGTCGAGCAAAAAGTATGTTTCGAATTTTTCAAACATAGCTCGGGTTTGTGTTCACCAATCCGCATTTGGCAAGCGTGGTGATTAGGCCTAATCCCATCATAGTATCGATGACTACATTTCTGTGATGGAGGCCTTTGCCCTGCAGTGGGACAGTATATAGGCTGATACTTCTACTTCACGTAAGTCACAGATGAATTCCCATTTTGTATGGAGCAGGTAAGCTTAGACCATGATCCAGGATATAAGAAGTATGGTTATTTCATAAAACCGATTCGTGAATTTCGTAACTTAGGTAGACAGGGGACGCAGACGAAGAGGATCACAGTTACACGTTCAGTAATTATACACTCCAGTCTGAATCACCTTTCATTTTTATTTGAAAGTCGGTTTGAAAATCGGTTCATCCGTTCAGGAGCTACGATGCCATAGACACACATACACACGCTCGGACATAGACACTTGAAACTCATAACATTAACACCCCTTCAGTTTTTAGTCGGGGGTTAAAAACTATGCAGAACATTTTTAATATGCTTCGCTATGTTTTTCCGAGTGTGTGAGGTTAATTGGGGGTAGGGGAGTTTAAAGGCTGGCAGTGCACTATTGACTCTACTGCTGCAAAGGATGTCCATGAGTGGCGATAATCGGTTATTATCAGATGATTCATCTGCTTGTCGCTCACCGCTGAGCTGGCACAAATAATGTCCTCCAAACCGATGTTATGGATAATGGCGGCCAATCTCAGCGATCAGACATCGATGAACAAACTAAAGCGCAGCTGTCGAATCAACGTGCGACGTACGTAGAACGTACGTAAAAATGTCGCACGTAGATGGGTCATTCTTCTTTTTTATCGACAATGAGTCAAACTTACAAATCAACATTTAACTTTTATATAATACTATGTCCTAAATATTCGTTAATGTTCTATTTTACAGAAAGACTATTACATGATGTAAAATTAAATTGGTAAAAATACTTTTTGATTGAAATGAACACCTCCGTCACGTCCCACGAAATTAATGCTATTTACACCTAAATCCTTACTTACACCTTAAATCATGCCAAAGTACCTACAAGGTGATGAAACAATGTCATTATTTCATGGTGAATTAAGAATATCTTGATGGTGTAACGTATAATTTTTTATATAATTAATTACTTCATAAGTTACCGAGGATAGATATAGAGGACGAAAGAAGATCGACCCAGATACATTACGACTTCTCAATAAGTGGCGTACGTTCTTATCCATTCAGCTACTACCACTAAATTCTTCAATCTTCAACAGTTACTATAATAGATAAACATTTCACAAAACCTTTCGATTTCGCCACCATAAGTTCGCATTTAAAATAACAGTACGTCATAAATTGTTCTCTCCCAGCTCGGAATGGAAATACCTCGGCAAACATTTGTCGAAGGTTTCCTTAAGCCCTTTCACAACGGAGCTTAGGGCCCTTGAATGCTCTCAGCGCCCTTCCTGCCGGTACGTCAGCGGGACTGGGGCACTTCAATCAGAAATGCTTTTGTACCATAGACAGCCGGGTTAAACGGCGCTATCGTGGAGAGAAAAATAATCTTGTATGTTATGTTACGTCACTCTTGCTTTTCCAGGGACGTTTTTGGGTCGGTGGATATGAACATGTTATTTAATATTGGAAAATAAATTATGTAAGCCTGTTTTAGACGACTAAAGTATCAACCTATATACTGTCCCACTGCAGGGCAAAGGCCTCCATCATAGAAATCAAGTCATCGCTACTATGATGGGATTAGGCTTAATCACCACACTTGCCAAATGCGATTGGTGATCACAAATCAGAGCTATGTTCGAAAAATTCGACCCGGGAACCGAACCCAGGACCCCAAGATCACGGCCCGGTACTTAAACAAAACGGCCATTTACTTCATAAAAATAGAACTGTGGTGAATTTACACTTACTTTTTTCTGTGGCGACTTTACATTGTGGTCAATGTACAAAAACCCGTTTGACGACTGATATTAAAATAATGACAACTTTACTCTAAATAAATGAAGGTAGCAATTATTTCTAAAAACGTATTACTTATTCATGTGCGAACATTTATTGACCTAACGTATTACATGATGTAGAATTTAACCGTACCGTTTTTAAATACTTCCTTTGATTTTAGTGTACCTAACACCTGAAATTCATAGAAGAAGAAGATTATCTGGATCATGGATAAGCAAAATCTGCCATGAACAAGTTTGCTCACGATGTTCTCCCTTACTACATTGGTAGTACTCTAGCTTGCTAGTGGTAGAAATAAATACGAACATATGAATATTTGACTAACGTGGGAGAGCCACGCTTCGGCATGAATAGGCCGGCTCGACCGGAGTGATACCACGGCCTCACAGAAAACCGGCGTGAAGTAGCACTGTGTTGTGTTTCGCAGCGTGAGTGAAGGTACCGGAGGCCCAATCCAGGGGAAAGGGGGAATAAAGGTTGGCAGCGCACTTCTGAATCCACTGGTGTTACGGGTATCCATGGTTAGCGCCAATCGCTTACCATCAGGCGATCCATCTGCTCGTTTGACACCTATCACTTAAAAAAAATAATAAATCCGGAGGTTGTTAGAAATCCGGAAGCGTGTTAGGACTCGAACCTATGACCCTCATGTTTAGGAGGCACGTTCGTATCCACTTAGCTACCATTGCTCCCCCTAGGACCCTTCAATAGTGAAGTGCCCAAAAGCCGATCAGTCAAGAACAGATAATCTTGCATGTCCCACACCTAGCTTCACAGCATTGAAAGTAGAAGCGTTCGTACAAAGCCGATCTACTTCTATTGTACACACTATAGCGATTGAGCAAACACTATAGCTGAATTTATTTGTGGGGTAACCGTACTTATCTAACTGTACAAATATATCCATTCGCCTGGAATTCAATTTCTCACAAAGAGTGTTTTCCTGTGTAAAGTTGAAAAACTTATGACTGTAGCAAACATTCCATTCGTCCAAAATTTATGTACTAATTGAGCGCGAGGCCGTGGGCGATGTCCCACGTCGCCCACGCCTAGCTACGCCACTGTTTTTAAACACTTTATTATTTTCATAAAGATTCATAATCGTTCAATAATGATAACCAATAATCATAAGCTATGTTTCACTGCTGTCTTCGTAATAATGAGATACGACGCACTCAATACACAAGCCGCCTACTATGTACACAATACTTGTCAAGTCGAAGTATCCCTGGCCGGGGCAAGTGCGACGCGACGAACGCAAGCTTTGTACGTTCCACTGCTCGCTTCGTAGCACTGTGAACCGAGGCACTCCGTGCAGAACCCGCCTGCTACATTAGATAATACTTACTTGTCAAGTCGAAGAGGTCTCGAGCAAGCGGTGCAACTGTACTGTCCCGGGCCGGAGCAAGTGCGACACGTCGTATCGCAGGCTTTGCACTTTCCACTGCTGGCTTCGTAGTACTGAGAGCCGAGGCACTCCATACAGAGCCCGCCGTCGAGCATAAAGCGAGGCGGGCAGGACGTGCAGTGGAGAGGGCCGGAGCCGTCGCACTCACGGCAGTAGTGGTGGCAGTGACGGCAGCCACCCACGCTTTGATAAAAGCCTGGAGAAATATTCATATTTCATATGGGGTCAACAAAATTGGTGGTCAGTCACAATTTTCTGTCGGACAGACATCTTGTATTTTCAATTGACTTTTTTAAGAAAATGTAAAGACCATGTGTATAAGTTATAAACATATTGTACAATCACGAGCTTTAATTTGGGTCCCATCCAATGTTGAATATCGTGTAGCAAACTTTCGCTATTAAGAGCTAATATTTTAACGTGTCAACGTCATAATATTTTCCATCGACAACTTTACTTTTCTAGGGGCAACCGTGCAAAAACGTCAACTTTAGCGAGGGCATACGATCATTACCGATGTTTTACGAGTAATTGTTACGTGGATAATAACTGTTTCTTGTCATGGGTAATAACATTTATTTGTCGTGATATTTCGTGAATGCCTACTCCTTGTTCGTACAAATCAATCATTTTTTCGTGCAAATCAATCACTTATTCGGTCACGATTAGCCGCAAGTATTTTATTAATTGCTAAATTACTATTTGTGAAAACGTAACAATAAACTATTTTCTTGACTGACACACAATATATGCATATGCTTGTTCGTAATTAGAAAACCGTAATGATAGCTTTTCGCAAAGAGGTTATCGTTTCAAGGGTCGATTAGATAAGACATTTTGTCATAAATTGACATTCAACATCATTGCACTAAAGTTTCGACCATATTGCATTATGAATGTTCTAACGACATTTAACGGAAATGGGTCCCAAATTAAAGCTCGTAACTGTACTTACAACCTTTTTAAATTACCTACACTTCTTTTCAAGATCAAATCAATTTGCTACTTACTACTAATGAATATTGTTTTATTAGATATAAAGATATAAAATATGTAGAGAAGGAAGCGGATAGAACAAACTAAATAATACATAATATGCTCTTTTGGGCGCGATATCAAAGTTTGGCAAAGTATTATCTTATAGATTTTTGGGAAAACTTACAGCCAAATATGATAAGGCACAAAAATAATAAATAAAAACACAAAGCTTTGTTTGCATTGTTTCTGCCGCCATTGCAACATAGATAAAAATAAGTTTTTTTTTTATTGGTTAATTACATACCACAGACTCTGGGTCCGTGCCTTTGTTTGCTAGTTACAGAGTTTGTTTGCTTATACTAGTTATGTTTCTCCGCGAAATAAGGCAGTTTAGTTTATTTAGTTATTTAAGGGACCTGGAGGGTAATGGACAACATTTCAAAATTGCTAAGCTCTGAAACAAAAAATACCAATTCTTTGTTTACTTTTCCGCTGCTCGAGTATATATTTATTCATTTTTTATATTGCTTATTTACTGAGAAAAAAATTAAAAACTAAAAAACGTAAGATGACGTCATCGGACGGCAGAATGTAAAATATTTCTTTGCTTAGCACATTATAGTTTTAAATTTACGAAATGCCAAACCCATGACATGTAAATGTTAAAAAAAAGACAACTTGTCAACGTTGAATGTATGAATGACGTTGACAATGTTGACACTAGTATTATTTACCTTTGACAGTAGTACCTTTTTTTTATTAAAACAATGATAAGCAAAGGAATATCGCTGTATTCAGCCGTCCGATGACGTCATTTGGCGCTTACGTCTATTTAGAATAAAAAGAATTTCAATAATATTTATGCATGAAAATGGACAAATTTTGAAAAAAGAAAAAATATGGGTCTGTTCATTTTATGTCTACTTTCATATAAAAAAACAATATGGACATGTTAAAAATATGAAATGTTGTCCATTATACTTACCTTGTGGGCATTCCGGGTGGCACTCGCCGGCCGCGAGCCGCCAGCCCTGCGGGCACGACGCGCACTGGTCGCGCCGCGGCCCCATGCACGTGCGGCACGATATGTAACACTTCGAACAGGTGCCTCGGTCCGCGTAGTACCTGCACGAAAAGATGATGAATCAGTCAGCAGTACAAAACTTATTGCTACAAAGGGAAGCGATTACCACCGCCCATGGACACCTGCAACACCAGTGGTTTCACAAGTGCGCTCTTACCTTTTAACCCCATTCCTCTGACTTGGACCTCCGGTACCCTCACTCAAGCAGCGAAACACAGCGCATGCGCTGCTTCACGCCGGTTTTCTGCGAGGCTGTGCTATTATTCCATTCATGCCGAAGCGTGACTCTCCCACTGTTACACACTTAACTGACATTGTTAGAGAAGAGTTCGTTTAGCTACGCGCTAGCAGTATGTCATATCGTATCTCTCCTGCTCACGTTCCGTATAGTCTGCCCTTAAGTTGGAAAATAAGTTTAAGTATCTTAGCTTTAAGATGGTTTAAACATCTTAGCTTAGTTCAAGATGGCAAGGTAAGCGTAAAAGTATTAAAAAAAACATGATTAATATCCCTATAAATATTTTTACACAAGGCAGCATCACAAGCCATCATCATCATCAGCCCATTTAAGTCCCCACTGCTGGGGCACGGGCCTCCCTCAATCACATGAGGGGTAATTGCCATACTCACCACGCTTGGCAGACGGGTTGGCGAGGGTTTTGATATAAACGCAGAGTTTTCCTTCTCTGGGTGCTGATGATCATGCCAGCAGCTTTACCTTAGTCGCCTTTTACGACACCTCGGTAAGAGTGAGGGTGGCCTATTCTACTCTGCCGGGACCACACGGCGTTCTCAAGCTTAACACTAGTCGTCAAATTATAATATTATCAAATTAAATCACAACATTTTAAATTGTTTTTTTAAGACAATGAAATTTTTATGTAATGCTGACAAATAATTGTAAGTCAAATACAGTAACTACCACTTCATAGGTTTTGTAATCAAAAATAAACAACATCCTTAAAATATGAATTTACGCGATCTTTAATAAGTCTTGTTCCAGCCCCTTTTAACATTGCATGTTGGAACAGGAGCTTGAGCAAGAAGACGGTAGTAAATTATACGACCGCGAGTTATAATAGGGTGGTTTATATTTTATTTTTAAGTCTACTACTACACCTTGATATGCTCCCGTCTGAAGCAAATTCAAAAATGTAGGTCACCAGACCTATAAGCAAACTCGCAGACGCAGCACATTTCACAAGCGTTAAAAGACCAACGTAGCGGGTTTTAAAGACGTACACGTTACGCGTGTGCGACTTCCGGCGATAACACATGCTCTTAGAGGCGCGCCGTAAACCGGACCAAAAAGTACCTACTTACTCCCGACGAGCAACTCAGTTTTATTATAAAACTCGGTGGCTTTCCTTACTGTGCCGCGCTCTGGAGAGAATTTCATAATCTGGGACGAAAAGCACGAGGAAAAACTACTCGACTACCAGTGTACTGAGATATAACATGACTCCTTTTTAAGGTGACGGGTAGGGCACACTAGCGACACCAATCGATTTCAATTTTTAGCTATTAAACCGAATCTATTTTAAACAATTTTGCGGTTACAACCTCTAGGCAAACACTTATACTATTTATTAAATAACCATGCACAAATGTTGGGTCCAACGCGTACGCGAAAAATTTATTCACGATAAAAGCGGCCACTTTTGCCGTGAATCTATTTTTCGCGTACAAAAACGGACCCAACATTTGTGCAAGGTTATTTAATAAATAGTGCAAGTGTTTGCCTAGAGGTTGTAACCCCGAAATTGTTTAAAATAGATTCGGTTTAGTAGCTAAAAATTAAAATCGATTGGCGTCGCTAGTGTGCCCTACCCGTAATCTTAAGGTCATTGATGTAAGCAAGTAGTTGAGATATGTTTTGTGGTGACTAATAAAAATCGTTCCATGTTGCGTAAAACATAAGGATCACATTTAAGTAAAAAATAAAAAATGTTTTTTTATGAGATTGGTGGGAGACAAGCAGACGGATCACCTGATGGTTAATGATTGCTTCCGCCCATGGACACCCGCAACACCATTGGAGCCAAAAGTGCATTGCTAATCTTTAAGCCCCCTTTTCCCTTGACTTTGTGAAGATTGTCAACATTAATTTGGTGTCAAAGATCAATTCGATTTATAAACTTTATCAATTCGAGGAATATTAATTAAAATCTATTTCTGTTTTGAACACATTCAAACAGATTCCCAAGTAAAGTATGCGACGTGCGTCGCGTATCCGTTCTTGAAACCTACTTCCATTTGAGTTAGTTCACTGAGCTTTACATCTTTACCACCTACGCAGAGTGAAAGATATTTCATTCCGTTAATTAAGTTGTAATATTATATGGATATGCTTTACATTATATTAATATTTATTATGTTATTTAATTTCTTTTTTCCTGATAATGTCAGATGACTTGATCAATTTCAATGTTTCTTCTTCTGGGAGTGGCAAATAGTTGTTCGTTTTGTTTGTAATTTAGTAACTTTTTGTTTTTTTTTTTCTTTCTTAACATTCGGTACCCATTTGCATTTCTGTTAAACAACCTAGTGATTATCAGTGGAAACTTGTAATTGGCCCTCAATGTTTTTTTTTTCTGTGACTGTATCCCTAAATCTAGCTGTAAGTTTTCCAAAAACTTGTAAAATAAAATAAAATAAAAATAAAATTAGTATGTATTTTCAGAAACTCCTGCCATTAACTGCTACCTTTTTAAAAAACGTTTATGAATCCTAAATACTTGGACTTACAAAAATAGCGATAAATGTAGCACCAAAAGAAGCTAGTACTTACCTATCTAAAATTATTAATAACTAATATTATGAATTATTGTAAATTAATATTAAATAATTACTTACTAACCTGTCTTACGACAGTACTGGACATTTACTTATAGTTTGTAAATAAACGGTAGGATAGATAGCCTATTAGTTATTTTTGACTTAAATCGTAGTTTGATTTTATCCTTTTATGTAATGAAAAAAAAAGTAAATTAATGTAAGCAATCAATCCTTTGTGTTTTCTTTTGTTTGCCTGAAGCATAGGTTCAACTAAGTTCAGGAAAAGATTAACCTAGGTCAAGTTTTATTAAGTTTTTATGTAATAAGTAAAATAAGGGCAGATAACATATATCTGCCCTTATTTTACTGAAATAAACAATTTATTATTATTACAACTTTGGTGCTAGATATTATCCTCCAACCTATTACGGCTACGGTGGCCAATTTCAACGATCAGCTACGCACGCACGAAATGTTATAGTGCTCAAGTGTGTGCGCAAACACAAGTGCACTCTCTATTCCCTTACACTCGTATAGGGCGACACTGAAAGTTTTTAGAACAGGCCACTTATAAGACGATGATTAAAAAAATAAGTTTAAATTTTGAAAATGGAACTCTACGCTAATATTATTGTCCATGCATTTAATTCGATTCTCTTTTTTTCCGATTTGGCGGCAAATTGAAAATAGTCTTTAACAAGTGAGCATGAATTTAACGCGAGAAAATTTCCGTGCAATGATTTTCTATGACTTTCGGTGTCGAGGTGACTCAAATGCTGTGTTTGACATACTAACAGGTGATAAAAGCTGGATTTATTGTTATGATCCTGAAACTAAAAGACAATCTGCTGAATGGGTGTTTCCATTCGAGCAGTTGCCAACTAAAGTGAAGAGGGGTCGCAGCGTGGGAAAGAAGATGGTCGCCTCGTTCTTCGGAAGGACAGGTCATATCGCAACAGTTTGTTTAGAGGATCGAAAAACAGTTACCGCAGAGTGGTACACTAACAACTGTTTGCCACTTGTCTTGGAACAATTGGGCGCAGGACCAACGGCTTAACGTTCTTTCCGAGGCACGGGGATACATGACCACCGACTTCCAGACTCTGGGCTGTCACTAAGAATTTCATCAGCCCATTTAAGTCCCCACTGCTGGGGCACGGGCCTCCCTCAATCACATGAGGGGTAATTGCCATACTCACCACGCTTGGCAGACGGGTTGGCGAGGGTTTTGGTATAAATGCAGAGTTTTCCTTCTCTGGGTGCTGATGATCATGCCAGCAGCTTTACCTAAGTCGCCTTTTACGACACCTCGGTAAGAGTGAGGGTGGCCTATTCTACTCTGCCGGGGACCACACGGCCCGCTATCCGCTTTAGTTGCTAACAATTTTAATCCATTGGCGTCGCTAGTGTGCCGTACTCGTTACCTTAAGGGATAATCCAAAAGTAATAAAACAAATGTTGTTTAGAATGTTTGGCCGAACACGTGGTTAAACGAAAAGGGTTAGGTATCGTCACTACTACTAAACATATAGATAAATTATCTAGTACTTTTACAACACATAAAAGCCTACTAATATACAATATTGTAAGTGAGTATTATAATAGATGTCTTTTGGCCGTAATATTCCTGCCAAAAACATTTATTTCCTTACTTTGAAGGACTTTTACACCAACAAGACAAGACCAATAAAAACTTTGGGGCGAAATCAAAATGGCACTCAGCTTTTAGACGGCAACTTTACGATTTTAGGGTATAACCGACCTTTACAAACAAACAGTATTTCAGTTATCAATTCACTGGCTTTATTATCAGTTTAATAAAGCCAGTGAATTGACATTACCGTTAAATTTTATCACCACATAAGTGATATTGAGCAATTTTTCAGGAAAGACAAAAGAAATAATAATAAGTCTTAATGATAACCACAATGCAATGTAATTTAATTATTTTTTTTATTTTGAATGTTTGCGGTATTTGACTATTTTTTTTTCATTTGTGTAATCAAAAGACCTCTCAATGATAGAAACATCGTTGAAAGAATTACTTGATTCTCATTTAAACTACCTGAGATATCACAACTTTAAAATCACATTATTTTGGGCAAACCCAAAACGCTCTATACAAATGGCTACAGAGATGTGACGTCACACGACAGTATTTTGTATGCATTTCATTTGAATTTTGTATGGTAACTATATCAAATGTTTCGTTTATGTCAATGGTTCCATTATGATAGTTGGCGTAAATTATATGAGTTATTCAATGGTATAATTATTTTTTTAAAATTTCATACTTTTAAAATGGACTTTCCCATGAATCTTTGAATGACCATAAAACCGGCTAGACGTTATATTTTTAATTGAGAATTTTTGCTATTCACACATATTTACCTATATTTTGATAAAATATTTATATTTTGTAAAATATCGAGCTTAGTCAAATACCCTATTAATCAATTTTTATTTTTCGTAATTTTGCCATTATATCAATGTGTACCCGCGCAGCCTCTGGGTGTCGGCTGAAAATCAGTGATTTCGCCTCGTACGGATGCTTCACACTGAGCCTTGACCCATTGGTTGCTGCAGCAGACACACAATAGGTTGTAACTACCTACATAATATAAGTTTTTTTTTGTTTTCCCATCTTTAAAATTGTTACTGGACGTTTTTTATATGTTTTATGTTGTGATGTGTGTATGTTGTTGTAACCAATAAACGTTTATCTATCTACCTATCTATCCATCTTTACCTATGACCTATGAAATTGTCGTTTGTTTTTTTCTAGACGACAAACAAACATTTATTTGCAATTGATACAATCATCATCAACATCAGCCTATCGCAGTCCATTGCTGTACGTAGGCCTCTCCAATTGTTCGCCACTGTGATCTATCAATGGCTTTTCGAATCCAGCTCTTGCCAGCCATCCTGCGCAGATCGTCCCTCCACCTAGCCAGAGGGCGCCCAACATTAGGTTTGCCAAGACGGGGTCTCCACTCTAGAACTCGTTTACCCCATCGGTTGTCGGTTCTGCGGCTAATATGGCCAGCCCACTGCCACTTAAGCTTGCTAATCCGGTAAGCAATGTCGATGACTTTGGTTCTCTGCCGGATCACCTCATTTTGGATTCGATCTCGGAGAGAGACGCCGAGCATTGCTCGTTCCATAGCCCGCTGAGCGACCTTTAACTTGTGGACCAGCCGTACCGTAAGTGTCCACGTTTCGGCTCCGTATGTCATGACGGGTAGGACGCACTGATTGAAGACTTTTGTCTTTAGGCACTATAGGTTTAGGCAGTATATTGATACAATATAGGTCTTAAAATGGTGGTATCTAGTGCCGTAATCAGCTTGCTATCATCATCATCAGCCCATTTAAGTCCCCACTGCTGGGGCACGGGCCTCCCTCAATCACATGAGGGGTAATTGCCATACTCACCACGCTTGGCAGACGGGTTGGCGAGGGTTTTGATATAAATGCAGAGTTTTCCTTCTCTGGGTGCTGATGATCATGCACGCAGCTTTACCTTATTCGCCTTTTACGACACCTCGGTAGGAGTGAGGGTGGCCTCTGCCGGGGACCACACGGCTATCAGCTTGCTAGCAAGCGCGCAAATATGTAGTATTTTCACAGTATTTTGATAAAGATTCTATGTTCCTATATAAAATGTACTCTGTGATACTAAGAAATAATCTACAATAAATTTATGTACGTCTAAGTTTCAGTACTCAGTGACAATGTTAAATCAGTGAAGCTGACTGCCTATCTCTACTTAAGGCTGCCTACACGTATTCATTGAAGCATGTTGACCTTTGAAACTAACAAGTTATTAGGTATAATATTGTACTTACCTAAAATAATATAAAAAAATTGCGCCTATTTAGATATAAGGACTACTTTTTTTTTTGTTTTATGCGTATTCTAAGTATTCTTTTGCACTGTAGAAACGTTTTTGCGCTAACCATGACGTCAGAGATGTTCTAAATACATTGCCTTCTAATCATTTAATTGAAATGGGCAGTTTATTACCTATATAGTTTTATAGACATCATCGTCATCGTCAGCCCATTTAAGTCCCCACTGCTGGGGCACGGGCCTCCCTCAATCACATGAGGGGTAGTTGCCATACTCACCACGCTTGGCAGACGGGTTGGCGAGGGTTTTGATATAAATGCAGTTTTCCTTCTCTGGGTGCTGATGATCATGCCAGCAGCTTTACCTTAGTCGCCTTTTACGACACCTCGGTAGGAGTGAGGGTGGCCTCTGCCGGGGACCACACGGCTATCAGCTTGCTAGCAAGCGCGCAAATATGTAGTATTTTCACAGTATTTTGATAAAGATTCTATGTTCCTATATAAAATGTACTCTGTGATACTAAGAAATAATCTACAATAAATTTATGTACGTCTAAGTTTCAGTACTCAGTGACAAGTTAAATACTTGCGTACCTGGTACGTTCAGATATCTGCAACGTATAACATTCTTCGATAATGATGGGCAAATGTTCTATTACTGCTTTATATAGTTAATGAAGACTATCATTTATATTGCCATCGTCATCGTCAGACCATTTGAGTCTCCCACTGCTGGGGCACGGGCCTCAGTCAATCACATGAGGGTAGTTGCCATACTCACCACGCTTGGCAGACGGGTTGGCGAGGGTTTTGATATAAATGCAGAGTTTTCCTTCTCTGGGTGCTGATGATCATGCCAGCAGCTTTACCTTAGTCGCCTTTTACGACACCTCGGTAAGAGTGAGGGTGGCCTATTCTACTCTGCCGGGGACCACACGATTTTATAGACATATTATATATATACTGTTTGTATATGTATGCTTGACAGGAAGGTTGGTGTTGTATGTGTTTAAATTTGTCTCTCTGGGTTCTAGAAGATACTTCGGTGTAATGTAAATTTCTTTAGGTACCTTTACCTTTCCATCATTTGATATGTCTTATTCCAATTTGAGTGATCTTAGAGTTGTTCGGCGGGAGACAAAGACAGACTATATGGAATGTACGCGGGAGAGACACGATACGATATACTGCCAACGTAGGTCAACAAACTCTTCGATCGATATCAATGTTACCTAGAGCTGACATTTTTTTTTGTTAAAATGAAAACTACCGCATTAATATTGCCTTCATAGAAACTAAAATTGGTGATACATTTACTTATTACGATACAAGAATAGCAGCAGAATGTTTAAAAGGAGATCATGAAACCTTTCAACATGATTAATTAAGTCCTTTGATTCAATTTAACCTAGTATAAATTATGTAGAATATTACGGGGAAAGTTTCATCCACGCGATAAAAATTCTAATTAGGGTCATGAATAAATTAATGAAGACAGGAATAGGTAACAAAGCACTAGGAGAACATATTTTATATCATGACTTGTCATATATAAAGTACCGCCAGTAAGTAGTATCTAAAGTACCAATACTTGTGTAATTTCAATTCCGGTTTTCTGTGTGGCCGTGGTATCACACCGGTCCACCGGAGCCGGCCCATTCATGCCGAAGCGTGGCTCTCCCACGGTCAAATGGGTGACATATTCATATATATGGCGACTGAGTACCTAGGGACTGATAAATAAAGATGTACAAACAGCGACGTGACATGTGACATGTGTCAATGTATACAAATATATCAATTTTATGATTTTTGACGACACTTTTGGAACAGTGGTAGTGAACGCTGCCTTTGGTCCAAGGGTTGCGGGTTCGATCCCCGCACAGTACAAACATTTGTGTGCATGAACATGTCTGTTTGTATTGGTCTGGGTGTTTGTATGTATTATTTATTTATTTATTTATATCTTGCACCATATATATACAATATACAAGTTACATAAATATCATACATAACTATCGTAATACATGAACCCTGTAATGTAAGGGTATGGCAAGAGTTAAGTATTTATAAGTATGTATTTACAAAACAAAAGTATTATTCTTTATATATTTGTAATCCCACTGTTGATTCTGCTGCTGCTACCTATCTCGGAGTCAGATCAATGTATGTGATGTTGTGAAATATTTATTTATTATTTATTTATATATGGTAGAAGTAATGGTTGTCCTTTACCCACATGCTTTTTACGCTCCCGTGTGGGCATTGCAGTTAAGCTGTAATACACAGCCATACGTAGTAATAATGATTCAAGTCATAGTTCTACCGTCACGATGTTGATCTCCAAATGGTTTGCGGGATGCGGGGTTGCGAGTGCGCTCGACCAATCCAAAAAGTTTATATTCTGTCTTGGCCAATCAATCAGTCGGATGTCGACCGTCGCTGTCACAGACCAATATTTTTTACCACGTCATTGTTAGCTTACGATAGATTTTAACAATAATAATTCTTATTTTAATAAGTAATTTAAGAATTTATAAGTGAATTATATAATTTGACATTATAATATTTGAAATTGTAACTTTAATTATAAATTGTTAATATTCAGATATTCGACGCAACATGCATTTCGCTATGAATAAATTGAATACGGTATTTGACTTTTTTTTGTAATCAAAAGACCTCGCAATGATAGAAACATCGTTGAAAGAATTACTTGATTCTCAATTAAACTACCTGAGATATCACAACTTTAAGATCACATTATTTTAGGCAAACCCAAAACGCTCCATACAAATGGCTACAGAGATGTGACGTCACAAACAAGTATTTTGTATGCATTTATTTGAATTTTGTATGGTAGCTATATCAAATGTTTCGTTTATGTCAATGGTTCTATTATAATAGTTTGTGCAAATTGTATGGGCTAATCAATGGTATAATTTTTCATACTTTTTAAATGGAGTTGCCCATGAATCTTTGCCCATGATCATAAAACCGGCTAGACGTTATATTTTTAATTGAGAATAATTTACTATTGGCTCATATTTATTTTGATAAAATATTTATATTTTTTAAAATCGAGATTTAAGCTAAGTCAATAACCCTATTGTAATAAATAAGAATAATTTTCACACCTAGAACCGTGCGTCTGCGCGATCTCCAAAGAGAACTTTTTCGATTGGTCAAACACGCTCCGGTCCCGCCTATTGGCCTAAAGAGAAAATAACTTTTTTGACCCACCTCGAGACGTAGCCGTGACTCTAGTCTAATATCTCACAGAAAACCGGCGTCAAGCAGCACTGTGTTGAGTTTCGCTGCGTAAGTGAGGGTACCGGAGGCCCAATCCTGAGGACAACTTGTAAACCCCCCTTGGTTTACAAGTTGTCAGCGCACTTGTGACTCCACCGGTTTCGCGGGTGTCCATGGGCGGTGGCAATCGCTTACCATCAGGTGAACCTGCTTGTCTGGAGCCTATCACATAAAAAAAAAATGCTAACTCTTACCCATCAGCACAAGAAGTACGACAGGCTCCGGACTGCAGCCTAAGCGCGCCTACACATGAGGTACAGTTCAGCCGCGACACGCAGTCGCTACAGCCATGCACGCAGCGCGAACACCGACCCGCCTCCGAGTAGTAGCCGTGACTGCACTCTGGAACGCATCTGGGAAATAAAATAATGGTTAAGAGAAAATAAAATAAATAAAAAAAAAAGTAAAGTAAAGTATCAGCCTATGAACTGCCCCACTGCAGGGCAAAGGCCTCCATCATAGAAATCAAGTCATCGCTACTACTTAGGCTTAATCACCACGCTTGCCAAATGCGGATTGGTGATCACAAACCGCAGCTATGCTATGCTATGTACAAAAACCCGTTTGACTACTGATATTAAAATACTGACAACTTTACTCTAAATAAATGACGTTTGCAATTATTAAACCACTAGACCAACAGGGCAGGGCAAAATAAATAAATAAAAAATATTCATACAACACTTGTATTACGGATATCGGACAACTGAGGAATTATAATTACATTATTAAATACACAAGTATTACGTCCAGCCTCTGACTGCCTCGGTGGCGCAATGGTTAGTGGGTCGCACTTTAAAGCGACGGTTGCCTTTGGGGTCCTAGGTTCGATCCCCGAGTCGGGCCAAAATTTGTACCTGAGTTTTTCTGTTAAGAAATTCTCGGTGTTAGCCCGCAGTCTGGAAGTAGGCAGTCTTGTATCCCCGTGCCTCCTGGTTGGTCCTGCGCCTGATCCCTCTTTGGTCGTGTCGCACTAGTGTCCCATCGAAATAAGAGGGTACGGGAATAGAGAGTGCACTTGTATCTGCGCAAATACTTGTGCACACACATAATAATAATAATTCTCACAACATCGTTGACCTGATTCCATACTAAGTAGCTTAAGCACTTGTGTTACAGATATCAGACAACAGAGGAACACAAATATATACTTAAATACATATATTATAATATGTCCTACGTCGATGGCTGACCGCTGAGATTGGCCGCCTAGACCGAAATATCAGTTTGGAGGACACCCAGACACTAACAAACACAAGTATTCATCACACGAATTTATGTCCTGACTGGGGATCGAACTACACCTCTGGTGTTTTTTTATGCTAGATGCGGACAAGCGAGTCACCTGATGGAAAGTAATCAACGCCACCCATGAAGATCCACGAAATCAGAGAGAGATATTCGCGGCCTTTTGTCGGTTTTTTTTTTAGTAAAAGACTGCGAAGGAGGGTAGATCGTTTTGTCTGCCAGTAACATCTTACCCGCAAAAACTTGAGTTACTCCGTGACCATAGCGCTTGCAACAGTGCCGAAATATCGGAAACTCAAAAATAAGGTACATGGTAGAAATCTCGTAAATAACTATTCTAATACAATACCCATGCAAGATAATTAGACCTAAAAAAATTTTATTGAAACAATTATTAAATTTGAAATTACGTACATGAGCTATGATAATCAGTGGATATAAACATGCTCCTTCCTAATGGGAGTTCGTAGGTTTGATTTCGAGCACGCACCACGTTTTGCATCCACGTTCATAATGCGGACAGCTAAGGAATGGAACTTCTTGCCAAGGTCTGTTTTTCCGGACCACTACAATCTGGACATCTTTAAGGCAAGAGTGAACGAAAAGTGAAGTGAATCTTCTAGGCAAACGCGTTACATCCTAGACCTCATCGTCACTTTCCATCAGGTGAGATTGTCGTCAAGGGTTAGCCTACAGTTCATAAAAAAAAATCTGAATTTTTCATATCTACATGCGTATTTCTGCCACTAGTATGACGATGAGGCTGTGTGTCTGCCCACAATTGTTGAGATAAATAGTTGTGAACGTATAACTGTAATTCAATTGAATAAAATTATAATTCGAATTAATCCATAACCCCCTAATTTTAATATAATTCCAGCTAAAATTATTGAACCAGAAACAGGAGCTTCTACATGAGCGCACGGAAAACCGGCGTGAGGCAGCATTGTGCTGTGTTTCGCTGCGTGAATGAGGGTACCGGAGGCCCAAGAAGGGGAATGGGGTATAGAGGTTGGAAGCGCACTGACTCCACTGTTGTCGCGGGTGTCCATGAGCGACGGCAATCGCTTACGTCTGTCACCTATAACATAAAAAATGGTCTGGTTCCGCTAAAGTTGTGATGGCATACTCCTTATTCTAATACGTATGTACTAGGTAGACTCATCAAATCCTGAATCATGATCTAATCGTTTACCGAGCTCCGAAGTGACTCCCTTGTGCGCAAGAGATAGTGACGTTATATACGTGACGACTCGATTGGAACTTGACGACCCGATTGGAACAGTGGTAGTGAACGCTACCTCTGATATACAAGGGTTGCGGGTTCGATCCCCGCACAGTACGAACATTTGTGTGCATGAACATGTTTGGCTGGGTGTTTGCTATGTATTATAAATATGTTTTTACAAAACAAAAGTATTATATGTATATATTTGTAATCCCACTGTTGATTCTGATATCCGTAACATAGGTGCTTGAGCTACCTATCTCGGAGTCAGATCAATGTATGTGATGTTGTGAAACATTTATTATTTTATTTATTTATACACTAGAAGAATCATTAAGTATCTGGCCTTATTTAAAAAGATATAGTAAGTAATGTACCTTCCCCTAATGTTTACCCTAGAAATGTTAAGCCTGGTACCTAGAAATCATAAGCGCTCTCAATTCGGAGTACCCTCTTCAGAATAACACAAAAGGTTTTGTTTAAGCCCCACTCCCCGCCAGTTCTTACTTCATCATTCAGTTACCTACCGGGAAAATCTATAGTCACGAATAAAACTGGCTCTGAATACGTGGGTTTTATCTGTTGTAGCATATTATTTATAAGTGTTAAAATGTGAATTCGATCTGAACATTCTCAAATTTATAAAGTTTTAAATGTATTATTATTTATAATTCTACTGTTCGCTCTGATATCGGTAACACAGATGCTTGAGCTAACTATTTCCAAACCAATGTATGTCATGTTGTGAAAATAATGATTATTTACTTCGTTCAGCCAACCACGTTAGGTTATAACAAGAATTCAAACTTCCACTCAATATACTTCTTATTAGGCTAACGCTTCAACACAATCGCACCTGAAAGTGTGGCCTGAAATTTGTTTGACGTTAAGGTGAGAATTAGATAAATAAAATTGACAGATACTTTTTTTACATTTATGTAGGTACTTATATATTTTCCTCGACGTTTCGGCTACGTTACAGCCGTGGTCACAAGCGGACTAAAAATATGCGAGTAGGTACATAATGTTGTATCACATAATAAATTTCGTGTTAATTCCCGTCTTGATTAATTAAATTGACAGATTTTATTAACCCGACCTATGGTTCTCTATCGCTTACACCTAAACCAATGAACACTCAACCATCTTAGCGTGTCATTCCCAGTTGTGTCCAAAGCAGTCGCCTCGGAGGCCGGGGTACAGTTGGACCATGATCCAGGATTCAGAAAGTCTGGTTAAAATACCAATGAACACCTATATCAGTATTATTCAAATAAATTCGTTTAAATTAAATACATTCACATACCATTATACACAAACATACCAATAGACTATAATTTTGATATTTTTCCTGTCATTCGTTAATTACTATTCATGGTATGTAATCAAAAATACATTTGATGAAAGCCTCAAACATAATATTAAATACAAATTTTCCTAATGAAGATGTGTCGCAAGTAATATGTTTCTCATTAGAAATATTACATTTACGGGGCGGATATTTCTGTCTGATATTTTTTATTATTAACGACCCGTTTGGAACAGTGGTAGTGAACGCTGCCTCTGGTGAAAGGGTTGCGGGTTCGATCCCCGCACAGTACAAACATTTGTGTGCATGAACATATGTCTTTGTACTGGTCTGGGTGTTATCTATGTATTTACAAAAGAAAAGTATTATATGTATATATTTGTAATCCCACTGTTGATTCTGATATCCGTAACACAGGTGCTTGAGCTACCTAACTCGGAGTCAGATCAATGTATGTGATTATAATTAATCAAGACGGGAAAGAACACGATATTTATTATGTGACACAATTATCTTGATTAATTATAGTTATAATGCAACGCGAAAATCTAAAAAAGTATTAATGTATGTGATGTTGTGAAATATTTATTTATTTATTATTATGACATAAAACTCTACATACTTTAATGATTATCTACCTAATTATATCCACTATTCCGTATCTTATCGGGTGGTAATGATTTATATCGTAAGTATAATAAATATGTACTTAATAAAACATTTTCTTTATTATACCGCCTTCTAAGGGCCGATTTTTAAATCAGTAATTAAAAAATGAACCTATGGTTTTAACAAGTAACTAATGGTAAGATATCGCTAAATTATGTTTTGAGCAATAGTTTGCTAAGGGCCAATTTTTTGATCCGTAATTAAACTAAACTAATTCTTTAAAAAAGGATCAATGGTAAAATATCGCTAAAATGTGTTTTATGAGCAAAAGTTAGTTAAACGAAAAGTGCTATACAAGGAATTATGTCACTTTGACTATTAGTTAGATAACAATAGTTAATTTAACCAAAAGGTAACTACGGATCAATAATCTGCCCTAAGTCAATAGTTATATTACAAGGAAATAATTCACTTTGACTATTGGTAAGACAGTAGTTAATTTAACAGTAACTGGGGATACAAAAAAATCGGCCCTAATTCATTTAACATTGACTAACTGGCAATTTTTATGGTTAGGCGAATTTGTTTCTTTTTTAACTACAAAAATTTTTGGGACTATTAAAAAACCCAAAGGTTTTTTTATCTGAGACAAAAGTGGTATTATTATAGTGCGCACCTAATCGTAGCACTGATCGAAAAAAGATCCTTTTTTTTGGAAAAAATATATCGAGAGTTATGAGTGCCGTGTGGTCCCCGGCAGAGTAAAATAAGCCACCCTCACTCTTACCGAGGTGTCGTAAAAGGCGACTAAGGTAAAGCTGCTGGCATGATCATCAGCACCCAGAGAAGGAAAACTCTGCATTTATATCAAAACCCTCGCCAACCCGTCTGCCAAGCGTGGTGAGTATGGCAATTACCCCTCATATGATTGAGGGAGGCCCGTGCCCCAGCAGTGGGGACTCAAATGGGCTGATGATGTGATGATGTGATATCGAGAGTTTTTGTAGTTGCCATGGAGACGGAAAAATACATACACTGTTGTCTGTGCCTGTTTTATATAATTTTTATATTTATATTTTTTGCAAGAGTGGAAAGTATACAAACTAGCGAGTCGACTTGTTAGTCGTAAGTATTTAATTAACTTATTACCTCCAATCTATCTTATAATAATACAACATAAGTCCATGTTTAGACTAATATCATAAATGGGAAAGTGTGTCTTTTCGTCCTTTCATTTCGCTATGGTTCCAAGGTTACTTATGATTTAAAAATTAAGTTAAGATAGTTGGATGTCACGCAGGTAACTTTAATCGCGAAAAAAAACCTCTTACTTAGATTCTACACCTTCGACTACGATAGCAAGCAACAGCTAGTATTAAAAACACTGTTTTCCCATCCATTTTGATAAATCGGCAGACCATGTCGGGTTTTACTATTTACCAGACAGTACATTAACTCACAGTTAGCGCAGGCGGGGAGCAAAAAAGGCACGGAGGGCAGAACAAAGCCCGCTAAACCCCAGTCACGTGCTAGTATGAGCGTAAAACGGTGTTCCATAGCTTCATAGTTTTACCGGGCGCTTTCAGTTACTGAGCGGTAGAGATGTGGAAAAATAATTAAGTAATGGATTGATCGATTGATTTCCGACGAATAAATGAATATTTATGGAACCACTTAAAAAAATGGTTTCTCAAGAGTCATTATCCGGGTCCATTTTCCTAGCTGTTTTACAGATCAGTCAATACAGGTAATAAAAAAAATTAAAAAATTTATTATTTGCCTACGTCCTGATACTAAACTTAGATACTCTTACATACCACTATCATCCAGACAGACAAATATCTGTTTCATCAACGAACATTTGTTTTTGTGATAACAATTTTTTTAATTTGCAGTCTGGTCGATGTAAGTGATGTTGTCTAATTTTATCTCTTATTTATGCTGATGGATAAGAATGGAGGCTATCGCGTGTGAAATATCCGCTAGATGGCGTATTGTTGGACTGAGGTCCAACATCAACAGCATTGGTTGTTTAGTTTATCAAATTGACATTTTGATAGATCACGTTTAAAAATAACCAATCACACTGTATAAGGATCTCAGTCCTATAGTACGTCATCTAGCGATTTTTTTCACACGCGATAGTTCCCCATTAAAATAATCGACTGAAACAACTGAAAGATAAAATCTGAAACAATATCCCTAAATTTAAAAAAAATATTTTCCTGCTCTATCAAAAGTCAACACATCTATCTATTTGACTTTTCTACAATTAAATAGTCGACACATCAAACTATTTTATTTTCCTACATTTAAAAAGACGAGACATCGTTCTATATAATTTTTCTGCACTTAAAAATTCAACACATTGGTCTATTTAATTTTCCTACATTTAAAAAGTCTACACATCGATCTATTTGATTTTCCTACACTCAAAAAGTCGAGACATCGATCTATTTTTCCCGCCACATCTCTACGCAGAATAGATTCGCTACACGTGTCCATAAGTGATAAATGAGGACTAATGAATGAGCCTCGCTTCCCTGATGAATGCAGCGCGCGTTTTACTTGATTACCGCCTTTATTTGATTGATGTACTTCGTATTCGGGTGTGTCAAGTGGTGCTGTCATGTAATTGGGAGAGGCGAAGTGGCAGGGTATGATTAACTGGATGAGATATAACTAAAAATAAACTAGATTCGGATAAGGGTTGTTAGCTAGAGATGAATGTTAATTGACTAAGGATGATCCACTTGGTCATGATTGGTAGTAATTCAAAATTATTATGTAAACAATTCTAGGAATGCACAGTTTTTAGAAACTATCTCCAACATACATGATATCTGATACATATGCACATACATTTTAAATACCCATGATCCTGCAGTATACATGGCGATGGGCAAGGCAGGCCCATGTTAAATGAGCACTTTATGTACTCGCAAGCCAATGGGGACAAGTCTGGCCTTCTTTGTTTATTGAAAGGTAATTTAGATAACCTGACCCTTGGACAATGTATACCACTGTTCTCATGCAAGGTCTCACTAATCAGTACCGTATTCACCGTAGTCTTGCAGGTCTGTCCGCTATACCGCTACGAACTGATGGAGACAAATATGACTTCCTTTGTTTATCGGTTACACTTACCTATGGTCCTGCAACAGATTCGGCGACGGGCACGTCAGGCCTTGTTCCTCAATATCCTTGAAGCAAGTCTCGCAAGCCGCATGGCAGCCCTTGCAGGTCTGTCCGTCTATGTACTCTGTAGCGGTACACTGCTTCCAGCTGATGGAGACAAATATGAATTCCTTTGTTTATCGGTAACACTGAGCTTACCTATGCTCCTGCAGCAGATTCGGCGACGGGCACGTCAAGCACTGATCCTCATTATCCTTGAAGCAAGTCTCGCAAGCCGCATGGCAGCCCTTGCAGGTCGGTCCGTCTATGTACTCTATAGTGGTACACTGCTTCCAGCTGATGGGGACAAATATGACTTCCTTTGTTTATCGGTAACACTGAGCTTACCTATGGTCCTGCAGCAGATTCGGCGACGGGCACGTCAGGCACTGATCCTCATTATCCTTGAAGCAAGTCTCGCAAGCCGCATGGCAGCCCTTGCAGGTCTGCCCGTCTATATACTCTCCGGCGCTGCACCGCTCCGATCCTATGGGGACACATTTGCCCTTCCTGTTCAGTTCCCAGGCAGAGTCGCAGGCGAGGACAAAATGCGCTTGTGCAAGTTGTGCAGCCGATTGAACATCTGGGTGAAAGAAACGTTAGTTATTATGACTTATTTGGATGCGCTTGCCTGCACTGTGTTTCGCCGAGTTAATGAATCTACCAGAGGCCCAATTCAGAACGGAAGGGGGAAAAGGATGGCAGCGCACTTGTGACTCTACTGTTATTGTGGGTGTCCATGGCTGGCGGTAATTCGCATACCATCAGGTAGGTATACCGTCAGCTCGTCTGCCAAGGCTACATAGATAAAAATGCCGTTGTCATATCATATTCCGTTTCTTAGAATTCATATTTCAATAGATTGATTTTATCGTTGTACTGTAATTATAAGGGCGGGCACGAAATTCCTGCCCTTAACAATATATTCTCAGAACTGCCAGACATGTTTTTCACTCCACGGTTTGTTGGCCTTTCTTGTCTTTCGTTTAACCAGTACAAATAGATGTTAACTACATGTATAACTAAATAAATTTCTAAGTCATTATCTGTACTCAATTCAATAAAAATCGTTGTCTATTTTCATTTCAGACTGATAAAACAAGTATACCAATATACAATGTTTTTCTTTGCTATTTTAACACGTCTCACATTGATTGGTAAGATAATATTTACCACCTACTTTGCTTTACACCTACAACGTGATGTCAAAATGATGAGCAACATTATATCAACTTGAAATTGATAGAGAGCAACAACAAATATCACGAGAATACGGCCCACGCTTTGAAAAGAAAATTCCACAAAATTTTACCTATTATGCCTAAGTTAAAAATGAAGAGAAGACGAAAAATAACAAAATAAAGCCACTTACTTCATGCATTCTTTCCGCTTCTTATCTGCGTAGTATCCGGCCGGGCAGGTGGTAAGACAGCGCCCGTCCAGGGCGTAGCTGGACGCGTGACACGATACGCACTGCGCCTCCCCTGGTCCCTCGCACGTGTCACACGAGCTGTGGCATTTAGCGCACCCATCGTCCTCCGTCTCGTAGAACGACGGCGGACACGACGCCATGCACGTGCCTCCATGCAACACCAAGTGATGGTCGCACGACGTACACACATCCGCCCGCTCCGAACACGTCGCGCAGTGTGCTGCGCACGGCCGACACGCATGCGGCTTCCGTGTCCTCCCAGTAACCATCCGGACATTGCTGCAAACACACAGCCAAATCCGCCACCAGCAAGTGCTCCGGCGCACACGTCAAACAAGAGTCCTGTCCCGGACCCACACAGGTCTCACACGACTCGTGACACGGCCAACAAACGCCTCCTTGATTCACAAAACTCCTCGGCGGACACTTCGACACACAAGAGTTGTCCAGTCTGTAGTGCTTACACGCCACGCACTGAGTGGGTCCTTTTCCGTAGCATCCCTGTCCGTCGCATTCGGGGTCACATTCGTGCATGACACGCTTGTCATTACTATCGGCGAGGACATTCTCCCCCTGCGGCGAGGGGACGTTGTGTCCGTCGAGGCGGGCTACCGCCTTCTCCGGATCGGATCCGGCGGCGAATAATGTGGGGAAGTTTTGATAGTTGGCAAACGCGTCAGTGTTGTAAAAAGAATCACCGATATTGTCGTAGCCGTCCGCGGCTGTAGGAAAGGCGAAGGCGGGCGCCACCGGGGATGGCCGCTTTGAGCGCAATCTTACGGGGTCGATGAGCGTTCCGTAGAATATCAACTGCCATTTCTTCAGAATGCCCGGCTGGTTCACGTGTCTGTTACCACCGTTTACGATTTGCAGTGTCCATCTACCTTCTGCGTGTTCTCCCCAAAAGTGGACACTTAGGAATGGCCAATCATCGAAGTTAGAACTGATGACATCTCGAGGTCTTTCGAAAAGTAAAGTTGACACTGTTCCCATTGGTGATGTCAAGAGGATCCGTAGGTTACCACGAGGGAAAAATCTTAGAGATATTTTGCACTGCACATGTTCTAGATGCCGCACTTCATTCACAGTTCCACTGCAACCGTTAACGTCCATGTGTGCAGATAACGTATAACCAAATGAGGACTCAATAGGTTTGTCCTCGTTGATTTCTTGTGACTTACAAATATGTTGAGGTGGGACTGATACCCATTGTTCGGCTAAGCTGACCATTTCAGAAGCATCCATCAACCCGTAGCCGAATTTGTGACTTACTTTTCTTTTCACACCGTTCATAATCCAACCTCCTTCCTTTTCTAATGGCTGAGGCCGTGATGTAAGGACTACTAAGTATTGCATATCTCTCCAGGTGAGATCAGGGTTAGCTTCTAAGGCCAGTGCACAAATACCAGCAGCCAAAGGTGCTGAAGCGGACGTTCCTGTGTGTTCCACCGTGCAGATGTGGTCCGCGCGGAGCCTACCATCCATGTCCACTGTGGCTACGCTCTTGTCATGTCCAGGAGTGCCCGAACTATACGTAGTGGCTAAAGTAGAGGAGCATTCTTCCAAGTACCAAGGCTTGTAACCACCTTGAGTCGCGCTCGATATAGACAACGTGAATATACTGTTCGTATAACCGTCACAGTTACAAGAGTCCGTGTGCCTGCCTCCGTTTCCTGAGGCCCATACGAAAATGGACCCTTTGCCGCGACGACCACTTGTTACTCCGTAGATGAACGCTCTGCAAAAAAAGTAAAAATATTTAGTGTATGAAATTATCAGCCGGAAAATTATTTATTTAATTCAGAAATCCACTTTTTGTTCATGACAGATTTTTTTTATAATTGATACGTGCGCGTCGGTGTCGAATCCAGACAGATTTCATATGAATATCTCTACAAGGGTAGGCAGGTATTTCAAGTTTTCGAAATAAGCAAATACATTTAGAATATGAGATAAACCATTCACAGAAAATTCGAAAAACGTCAACCGAATACAAAATTTAAGGACCTTTTTTTTTGGTACTAAAATAGGATTAAAATGAAATGAAACAATTAATGTACCACCTTATTTAAGACATTAAATGCTTTCATTCTGTAAGACTTTTAGATTTTTAAGGACCTCCGTTTAATAAATTTAAGAATACAGTCATTCGATAAGATCGAAACGGGTTGGGGCCCAGTTGTCATCATGGGTGTCGTGGTCCACTCCATCGAGCATCCTTACGCCGCCTATGCTAGTGTTGTCCTCTGGTGTTGCAGTTGTCCATGGGCGGCGGTAATCGCTTACCATCAGGTGATCCGTATCCCATAAAAAAAACGATGCTGACGCCACAGTACAAGTTTTAGACACGCACAAGGCGTGTCAAGACCATGAAGACTGAAACATACCTCCTAGCTAATGGCCCCGGCCCGTCAACTGTCTTCCCATCGTCCTCCGGTCCCCACGAGGCGCTGTAGATGTCTATGTGATCCGGGTTGAGGCCCAGTGCCCTAGCTTCCACTGCGTCGTTGACCACTCCGTCCAACATGCGCACACCGCCTATGCTAGCGTTGTAAGCGACGCCTACGCCGCAGTACTGGTTGTATGCCACGGCGGCGACCTCTCCTGCGCATCGCGTTCCGTGCTTGTTGTCGCCGTTGTCTTGCGGCATGGGGTCGTCGTCATTGCTGTTGATGTCTGTTGAGGCATTCGGGTCCTATAGGAAAAGAAACTAGATAAAATTCGTTGCCAAAATCTGTTATAATCGGGATATTTTTTTATGGCAAGAGTGAACAGGCATCTTCAAGGCAAACATCTTAGGTCGCATCTTTGCTTTCCATGATCCGATTGTGGTCAAGCATTAGCATATTTATAACTGCAATAATAAAAAAAAAGAACGAATAGTAGGTACTTGTGTCCTACTGCTGATTCGATTGCAACGATAAGCCGCGTATGGAGTAGGAATTGTGCACAAGTGTGTGCGCAAACCCAAGTGCACTTTCTATTCCCATAATATCTACAACTTCTCGATGGATGTCTACAACAACCAAATGAGGAAATATAAATGTTGCAAGACTTAATTTTCTATTAGTTATTTTTTATTTATCTTACAGATTTTAGTGCTAGCTTCGAATAAAATGAGCAAGAAAACCATTTTAGATCTAAGGTTTTCACTATTTAAAGTTAGTTTTAGCCAACACTTCTAATATAGGTACGTATAACATTAATTGAATCTGTCTGAAAAGCTTAAACATGCGGGTGCCTTATCTCTGGGGAGCGCTTTCATTAAACTACTGATAATTACAGTTGGAATAGCTCACGACCAACATTAATTTGCGAATAAGACTTAATGCCAGATGATTATTCAAGCGTTTTAATCTACATAAATCATGTCACAATTGAACAGAGTCATAGTACATTAAATAGTCACTAGATACCAAGGCGAGACGATATAGTAAACATCGTTTTTCTACTTAGAAACGGCAGCAAACTCAGAACCACTCAGACTCAGAGCAACTACACCATCAAGGTACTTTTTTATGCGAAAAGGAAGGTAGCAGGATATTTCATTATAGATAAATAGATACTATTTATTGATAGATGATAGATATTGCACTACATTAAAAAAATCTGAAAAGCTAGGTATACAGAAATATAATGTACAATTTAGGCGGTCTTATATATATATTATATATATATATATATATATATATTTTTATATGATAGGTGGCAGACGAGCAGACGGATCACCTGATGGTAAGCAATTCCGCCGCCCATGGACACCCGCAACACCAGTGGAGTCACAAGTGCGCTGCCAACCTTTTCCCCTTCCCCCCCATTGGGCCTCCGGTAACCTCACTCACACGGCGCAGGCGCTGCTTCACGCCGGTCTTCTGTGAGGCAGTGGTATCACTACGGCCGAGCCGGCCCATTCATGCCTAAGCGTGGCTCTCCCACATTTGATTATATTAATTAACAGACTCCCCGAATACTAGATCATGGTCTATGGGTACCGCGGGCTTCGAAGCGCCAGATTTGGACGCAAATGGGAAATACACGCTAAGATGAGGAGGAGGTAGCAGGCTAGTCACCTGATGGTAAGTATCACCACTGCCCATGAACATCTCTGCACCGGAAGGAATGCAGATGCATTGCTGGCATTTGACAAGATATGTAGGTTCGTTTCTTGAACATTTCAATGTCCTACCAGAGGGGCTAATCACGTGCATTCGATATTGAAGTCGAATTTTGCACTCGACTTTAATGTCGAGTGTACGAGAATTGCTTCACAGTTCCGATTTTTTTTTATGTGTTAGGTGGCAGACGAACAGACGTATCACCTGACGGTAAGCGATTGCCATCGCCTATGGACACTCGCGACACCAGTGGAGTCCCAATTGCGCTGCCAAACTTTAAACACCCCTTTCCCCGGGGTGGGGAAAGGGGTGTTTAAAGTTTGGCAGCCCTTCGGTACCCTCACTCACGCAGCGAAACACAGCACAGTGCTGCTTCACGGCGGTTCTATTCATGCCGAAGCGTGGCTCTCCCACGGTTACTCAGTGCCATCTGCGAAGACGTGCATTTTCGGATCCGGATCGGATCGGATCGTGAATAGCACCAACTCTTACTACTATTTACTGTGGGATGTTGATCACTCAATGAAGAGGTACGTGGTAGGAAATGAATACTTACGTAGTTCTGTGCCAAATCTGGGTGATTTGTCTGAATACCATCGTCGAGGATGGAGACCACCACCCCTTTGCCTGTGTATCCCTTCTGCCATGCAGGAGCCACGTTCATGTCCAAGCCGTCCTTTGCTCCCCCATTCTAAAGTAAAAGTATATGATCAAATAACTAAGTAAGTTCAATGATATAAATAGGACCTTCAATGTGCCTTTACGAGTATAGTTAGAGGAATGCCTCCTTATGCATACCTACCCTCCTGCCGAGGGATAGGTGGGTTATGTCGGGCTCTCCTCCGACAGCTGCCGCAGGCATACCGACCAAACCTCAACGACGTTCCCCATTGCCAGAATGGGAAGGAGGCAGGAGCACGAAGAACCTTACTTCACTCCCCAGGCGGAGGTACCGCTTACCAACACTGCGGGTCAGATTGTGGCCACTGTGAGTGAACGTTCAATGGCGTCCGTGGACACGCACCCTGACATTAGACTGGGCACTGTCAAAGCAAATCCATATTAATTGTAGTAGTTCTTTCCATCGCACCCATATAGATAACCTGCTTTTTAATTAGGTTACATCTCCTTCTCACTTTGTTTATTTTTTCGTGAAAATGGTGCATTGCATTAACAGCGCTGCAGCATGTCCTTTAGTTCCATGATCGCTTCGGAACTTAAAATCTTAGAACTAACCACAACGAAACATCAACTCCAGAATGCATTGGCGGAGTAAAGACCTCTCTGTCCCACCTAATAGCCTAAATACATACAATCACTCACCAAGTACCACTGCTCTTTAAACAGGGGGTCAGGGAAGAATGGCGAGGAGGTGAGCGCGCGATGGTGCGTACGGTGCGGCGGGAGCCTCCGAGATATTTGTGAGTACAGGGCGCCATCGTACGGGTTGTAGTCCCGCTTGACTCTCCGCCGCTCGCGCTGTTGTTGGACCCATCGGACCTGTGGGAAAATACATTTTAGCACAAATGTTTGTTGAATCGTTTTATTGCGTTAAAATATTCTTGCATTAAGATAGAACCGCACTTAAAAGGGTCGGGCCTTTGCGGCGCGTCACGTGGGGAAACTGCCACGCAGCGACGCGATGCGACGCGCCGCGCCGCTTTATATGTTGTAGCCACATGACGCGATACTTTGCTTCGCAGCCTAGCAGCGCCGCGCCGTGACGCTGTTGCGCGGTATGATCAAGTCACGTCACGGACTTCATATGAAAAGTAAAACTTTTTTTTTGCGAATTTCCAAAAGTCATAGAACAAATGTTGTTGTACTAAACCAGATATATTTTAAACAATTTCGGGGTTACAATCTCTCGGCAAACACTTATACTATTAACTAAATAACCATGCACAAATATTGGGTCCGTTCTTGTAAGCGAAAAATTGATTCAGGCCAAAAGTGGCCTCTTTTGGCGTGAATAAATTTTTCGCGTACGCGTTGGACCCAACATTTGCGTCGCTAGTGTGCCCGTCACCTTAAAGGGATGTAAATGTTCACAGATACACCCTGTATTGCCGTGTATCAGGTACCCTGTATCAGGTCCTACAGAGTAACCTGCTTTTCGAAGTCTGAGATATCTTACAAAGACAATTGCCAGACATAATAATACATTAAAAATATTAGTAAAAGAATTAGTTAACTTAACAAAGTAATAAAAATCAGTTCACAACAAATAGGTTACAAGATTGATTGGTCGTTAGCTGCCGAAAGTGAGACCTAGCAGTGAACAGCGTTAGTACTTAGCTGTTAGCATTTTGAAATAGCTACACTGAGACGAATAGCCCAAAGGATTGCATGCCTCAAGTGGCAACGGGCAGGGCACCTAGCGAGGAGAACAGACGCCCGTTTGGAGCGGAAAGGTCCTCGAGTGGAGGCAACGTACAGGAAGTCGCAGCCGTGGCAGGCGCCCCACAATTGCACCGACGATCTGGTGAAGATCACGGGAATCCATTGGATGTGGGCGGCACAGGACCGATCTGTGTGGACAACATTGGGGGAGGCCTATGTCCAGCAGTGGACGTCTATTGGCTGAAATGATGATGATGATGACACTGAGATAGAAATCAGTGTGGGGGATAAAACGCATTCGCTGAATTCAAGTTAAGAGGGTTTTTTTTTTATTATTATTATATAGGTGGCAGACGAGCAAACGGATCACCTGATGGTAAGCGATTACCGCCTCCCATGGACGCCTGCAACACCAGTGGTGTCACAAGTGCGCAGCTTACCTTTTAACCCCCTTCCCCTGGATTGGGCCTCCGGTACCCTCACTCACGCAGCGAAACACAACGCATGCACTGCTTCACGCCGGTTTTCTGTGAGGACGTGGTGGTTGTTGCAACTTCAGCGCGATCCCTATTTTCATTGGTCCATGCGCGCGCGTACTTACTGAACAGGTTTGTTGGAAACCTTGTCAACCTTACTACAAAACGCGACCTAAACTACTATCGTTCTTAAACCTGCATCCCGTTCCAACCCGCAATGTTCAAAGGGGCTATAACGAATTTTGTTCCGGAACTATAAATATATATTCGAGTTTTGTAATAAGGGGGTGTCTGTTTACAAAGCCAGCTGGCTACGCTCATCGTATTTTTTTCCTATTGGCTATATAATTTTACTGTGTCTGTGTATTAGTACTATACGTCAGAAGATTTGACCTTTACTCAAAGACATCCATTCAAGATAAACTCCCTTAGCGTCGTCTTGCCATAAAGCGCAAACAATTAGCCTAAAGGTAATTTTAACCTAAATTAAAACTCGCTTAACGCGTCCCGTGTGTATGTTTAAAAGATCTAATAGGTCCATTACCGGAGCTTGGACCGGCGCCAAGTAATGAGTGTGGACCATAATGTCGCGAACAATTAGGATAATATTAGTAAGGTCATGTGGACCACTAGTGCAGTCGATTTTGGGGTGCCTTAAAAGCAGTACGCCATTACCATAACGAGTAAACTGCAGTTGCAAGTCGAGTTTATCGAATAACGGAATGTGATGCTACAACTTGCGGTTGCTAAAAAGATTTTCATGGTGAATTTGGTGACATCATTACAACACCTTAACATAGTAAATACCTAGGGAGAGTAGATCCAACGCGGACGAATACTTAATAACAAAGCGATTCAGAAGGTATGCTACAGCGGGCAGTCCCCAGACGCTGTCCGACGCGTATCATCAACTGTGATTATGGACATCCACGCAGACGCAAAAACTAAGTGGTGTTTGCGTCTGCGCAAATTTCGCAACTGTCATTACAATACAAACGCCTAAGAATAAAAAAATTGGTATGGATTTAATACAGTACCAAACGAGTACCTACCCAAAACCAAAGCGAGTTCGCAGGCACGCTTCAGCGGGCCATCCCCAGACGCTGCCCCTCACGTACCAGCAGCTGTGATTGATTATGGACTTCTAAGCGATCATAAAAATCAACCACTACCAAATAAATATTGCAACATTCATTACAACGTCTAGGAATTCAAAAAAAGGTAGAGTAGATTCAATACTGTACCCAACGAATAGCCAATAACAAAGTGAATCAGCAGGCACGCTACAGCGGGCGGTCCCCAGACGCTGTCCGTCGCGTGTAGCAACTGTGATTGATTATGGACATCTACGCGATAATAAAAACAAACTACTGCCAAATAATTTTCCCAGCATTCATTACAAACGCCCAGGAATTAAAAAAATTGGTAGAGTAGATTCTACACTGTACCAAACGAATAGCCAATAACAAAGCGAATCAGCAGGCACGCTACAGTGGGCGGTCCCCAGACGCTGTCCGTCGCGTACCAGCAACTGTGAAATTGCACTTCTAAGCATTCCCACTTGATGGCCTAGTTAGCCTGGCGGGGTAGGGCTACAATACGTACTCCAGTTTTTCAATTTCCTCGCAATTTTTCGTTGTTGCATTTTTAAAGCGTTTTCTTTTAATGAAATTCGCGTTTCTTCTTAGAATTTCAATTTATACGTAAAATAAGTGCAATAGAGAGAAAATTATGGGTTCATATATGTCGGAGAAGGATTTTTATCTTAGAAAACCTCTATGTTGAAATGAGATCGGCGGAACTTGACTTCAGCATATTTAATCTGCGCTGACTGATATCTGCATTCCCGTTTAAAGTTACTCTAATGTCAATATCATTTCATTTGATGTACTTATTTCATCTTTTGAGCGTGTTTTGGGAAGCCAGCAATAACGTCACATCTTAAAGTTCCTATCATACATTTTTGTAGGTAATAAAAAATGTAGCATTGCGGCGGGACATAGCTTCCCTCAGCATTCTATACCGCATTTATCATGCTCTGAAGAACTGTTTGATCTACTCCCTGCAGCCGAATTCTTACATCGAACCACTTGCAAGCGATTGTCATTCCATCCTCATCATCTCGATGGATGGCGGTCTAATACTGTGCGTTTTTCCCTGAACCTTCTACCACGTACCTCAGTTCTGTGGAACGGTTTGGCTGCAGGAGTATTTCCGGACGGCTACGACTTAGGGACCTTCAAGAGAAGAGCGTACTCTTTTTTAAAAAGGCCGGCAACACATTAGCGATCTCTCTGATTTCGCGGATGTTCATGGGCGGCGATGGTTACTTTTCGTCTTGCATCGATATGGTGTAGCGGATGTACTCATCGCCATTCATTCTGGTTTTGCGGATGTCCGTGGACGGTGATGAAGATTTACTTATTATCAGACAACCCGCTTGCTAGTTTGCCTTCCTATTTCATAAAAAATTTTTGATATTTCGCCACCGCGCCCGAGAGTAACTTGTTTGGTTGTTAACAGTACCCTCTTATTGAAAAAATTGCCACAATTCACAGCTCCAATTCCACAAGCTAAAACTCCATCCGGGAGTTTAAAAGTTCACCAAAAAACGACGTACAAACATCGGTTTGGTCAAAAGTAAATTTTCCACCAAAGAGCATGCACAATGAGACTTACAATGCCTCGGTTTCAGCTTCACGCGTTAATTACATAGTCAATTTGGAGGCAGAAACATGTGCGCCGTCCACGGAAGATTCACGGCTTTCTAACCGTGAAATACAACCGTGCCAAATGTTTTTAGGGGTAAAATGAACTACTGTTTTTTAAGGAATAAAACAACATATTTATACTAATGCAAAGCAATAAAGGAAGGGTTATGCTTTTAGCTGTCTTTGTATGTATGTTAGATTGTAAATATTTAGTATTACAATGTTCAGTGAACACACAACTACAAAACCTTTCATTTCATACAATAGATTTGTGTAAATAGTTAGCAGTTTCCGAAAGTTAGAAACACTTTTAGTTGTCTCTTGAAACACACCACCTATAACACGACGTCCTAATGTAGAAAGAACATATAAACTTATTTCAAGGTATACCTCCCATGTTAAACATAATCCTGTGTGCATTTTAATGGAAATACCTAACGTTTCAAACTATGAAAAGATTTAATCGAAATTGTTGATATGAACTGATTCTCCAATTATATTTCGCCGAATTCTGCTTTCAAAGTGAATAATATGAATCATACACATTATACCATTCCTGGTACCTACCTATTATCTTCTTGCAAACAATGCGGTAGTATTTGTGGATTTCGAATTTACCTCTAAATATCGGATTTTGTGCTAATGAAAATATTCTCGATCCGCTACGGTGGTCGATTAACCCGGTGACAAACAGACGGACAGACAGCGGAGTCCCTTTGGGTACGATATTCTAAAAAAGAAATGGCGGTGTAAGTAAACCAAACAAGCACCCTTAAGTTCAATTTCGTGTATGAAACAAAATAAACACGTGATTACATCGTGGCTCGTAATGGTATAGGCACCGGTGTCCCGTGTGCGGCGCAATCGTTTGACATTAAAACGTCAAATGTCAAATTCCCAGGGAGAGTTCTCGCACGTTTTACGACGCTTCAAATTGCGCAGCGCAGAATTACGTCAAATGACATTACAGTTGGTACAATAAAAGAGACCATGATTTGTTTCAGATAATAAACTGAACTGGTATTGGAGATTTTTTTTTTGATGTCAAAAACTGGTTACAGCACCCAGACTGTTTTGGCCGACTCAAAAATTGGAAGCAATGCTGGAAGTGTTACATTATTGGCTCGGTTTTCCTAATGCATCTATAAAAATGCAGTATGAATGTACAATCCATACTTAAGAATGTTTACTTATTTTATTTTTAAACTCTGTAAACTCGGTTAAAAATAAAAAAAAATCTGAAATAATTATTACGAATCGAGAAAGGCGTTTAGTTTCCGACATATTCAATCCTACTAATATTATAAACGCGAAAGTTTGTACACATACAAACTTTCCTAAGTAAGTAGGTACATATGTATAGATGTTTGTTGTTCTTTCCCTCACAAACCAGGCTGAATAAAACAATAATTTCGCCCAATAATTTTACTGGTAGGGAATGATGTATAGGATTAAGTACGCCAATTTGTGCGATAAAGAATAATTAAAAACTATAGCTTACATAACAGAATAATTCATCGCCCGTACCTTTTTCTAATGCATGTCACAACGTGATGTCACACACACTTCACACGTGCCTTCTTTTTTGCGTTGAGGGAATGCCGCCGGCCCGATGTGCAATGGGCCAACATGGCCACCTTTCGGCGGCGCCTTATGCATACCTGTCTGTGGGACGGACGGGTTATGTCGGGCTCTCCTCCAGTAAGGCTGAAGGCCTACCTACCGACTAAACCCCCAACGACGCTCCCTTCTCCGCCATAGACATGTGTACTTGTTAATGAACTCAGACTACACTTTCCTTCCCAGGCGTTGACTCGACCGCGGACAACACAACGCGGACCCTCCAATGCCTCCCCCAGATGGACTGTGGGGAAATAGGGCAGCCGGGGGCGCCGAGCTGTCCCTACCGAGCTGATTTCCACGCACGTCTTCAGTAAGTTCATGAATACTTGGTATTTTTAAATGAACCAAAAACGATTGTTTTTCTATAGATACGGAATCCATTGGGACAATAGTTTTATGCGATTGTTTCTATTGACATTCTTCATTATACGTCCACAAAATTGTGGTAAAACCATTTTCAATGTTTAGTTGCGTGTCGGTTAAGCTTAAGGCCTTACATCGCAAAAATAGCGCCGCCAAAGATTTCTATTGATTGTGGCGTTTACAAGAGATTTTCAAAAAAAGTACAAATAAGTAAGAAAGAATGGTTTTACGATATCGTACGCATAAATATGTCTCAAAAAACTGTTAAAATTTCCCTTTAAGATTTTTAAGTCTCCCATAATCGCCATAACCATTATAAATCTATGGACGGCGCTAGATGTAAAGCCATATAGAACGCCATGTCGCCTAAAGTGTTGAGACACCACCAGGCGGAATTTTAATTAGACTCTATACAAATAATGAATCCTGAAGGTCGTACAACAAAAGACAAAGGGCAACTACATATGGGAGTGTGTGACGTTTTTTCTCCCAAATCTGTTTAAAGCCGGCCATAGAGTTGTGGCTTGGTCCGTAATGGACCCAGCTTTATTAGTTTAGGACCCTATTACGGTACAGTATATAAGCACAAAGGAGCTTTATTAAACCCCCTATCCCATATGTGTGTTCGCTTTTCGTGTCCATTTTTTGCAGTCCCAAGTCGAAGGGTAACTATGTTTGGCCTCGCGACATCTGTTGTTTGCTCAGCTGAATGAGAACGTAAAAAACAATATGACTAGAGATGTGCCTTGTACCAGTTTGAAAATATCGAAAGGCAAACGAAACAAAACGTTACTCAATACTTTATTGCTTTCCATAATTTGTAGTTACATACATTGGTTGTTAGCTTATATGTATATGCTCGGATCAAAATCAGGGACCCTCATGGGCACAGCACAGTTTACGAGATGGGAACCATTTATACATAAGAATAATTATTATGTAGCAGATTACTATTTCTATTTTATTTATGTATTTATTATAATTTTTTGTAGGGTAGTAATTGCTTTTTTTGTAGAGTGTGTGTGGTGAGTGAATATGTATTATTTTAGTCTGTCATTTAAATATTCATCCTTACTAATATTATAAAGGCGAAAGTTTGTTTGGATGGATGTATGGATGGATGTTTGTTCCTCTTTCACGCAAAAACTACTAAACGGATTTTAATGAAACTTTACAGTAATGTAGCTTATAGATCAGAATAACACATAGGCTATAATTTATAAAGATATCTATAAGACCTTGCTTTTATTCGAATTACACGCAGACGAAGTCGCGGGCAAAAGCTAGTTTATGTTATAAAAGTTAATGTTGTGATCGTTAATGTTGTGATCTCTCTACTTTAGTATCGTCAATGAAGATTATTTAATACTGCTGCTGAGTTAGTCTCCCCGAAACTTGATTCCGAAAGTGTTTTTGTCATATCTGGTAGACGGCAGACAGATCACCTGATGGTAAGCGATTGCCGTTGCCCATGGAACCCAACATTTGTGGTGTTACAAGTGTGGTGACAACCTTTAAACAGCACAGACCAACGTATTTACCGTGATAGATATTATTCGTATTAGGGCCGATTCGACCAATCTTAATCCGATGCAAAATGTATATTTTGCATCGGATTAAGATTGGTCCAATATGGCCCGTATAGTCTAGCGCTGTCATTGTATAATAATATCCTCCAACCGATTAAGGCTACGGCGGCCAATCTCAACGATCAACCACGCACACAGGATATATAATAGTGCTCAAGTGTGTGCGCAAACACAAGTGCACTCTCTATTCACTCACAGTAGTGTCCCATCGGAATACGAGGGTATTCCGATAGGACACTACTGTGACACGACCGGAGGGGGATCGGGCGCAGGACCAATAGCTTAACGTGCTTTCCGAGGCACGGGGGAACAAGACCGCCAACTACTAGGCTCCGGACTGACACTAAGAATTTCTTACCGAAAACTTAGGTAAAAACGTTTGGCCCGACCCGGGGATCTAACCCGGGACCTCTTGCGCAGCCGTCGCCCTCAAAAGCGACGCACTAACCACTGCACCACAGATGCAGTCAAACTATACAAATCTGACGTTGTACCATATATTGATAAAATCGGGCCTTAGTAACCAAGTTTATCCGTGTCTTTACCGCCCCTCCCTATAGCGGTAAGGTTTTAGAGTGAAAAGCAACTTTTATCAAAGTCAACTTGGCTGTTTTTATTAGAAAAAATTCGCTGTAATTTGCTTTTATACGAACGCGATCTAATTTACTAGATTAACAGTTACATTTTATTACACTCTTCACTTTTCAAATTTTCTTAGGTTTAGTTTTGTATCATTATTGGTAGAAGAGGTTTAAATCCAGCAGTGGACGAACATTAGCTGATGACGGTGATGATACTATGAGTACTTTATTGCGCTCAGTATGTTATTCTCATCTTAGCGTGAAATTCCCAGTTGCATCCAAAGATGTCGCTTCGGAATCCGGGATACGTTTGGAACATGATCCAGGATTCCTGAATCCTGGATCATGTTCCAAACGTATCCCGGCTGGCTAATTGGCTTACCGTCGCTTCATTGTAAAGGCTGGTAATTACAATGAAGCGACGGTCGTCTGACCTTCGCAACCCTTAGACAGGGGGAACCAGTCCAACTGGATCACGGTAAGACGATCAGAATCATTAACTCAAATATTATAGGTATCTTTTTTCGAGAAACTATCCGAGACGTGCAAGTTTCCTCACGATGTTTCCCTCGCCGCTGAGCTAATGGTAGAAATTACATAGGTTTTTAAAATCCAGAGGTGTATGCTCTGATCCGAACACGACTCCCGTATGGTAGGCGCGTTTGTTCGTTACAAATAGAAATGAAAACTTTCGAAAGTTTCCGAAACTTTGGATGTTTTGACGAATACTTCCGGAAATATTCCCGGAAACTTATATACTTCGTAAGTTCTTATACTTTATTAAATAATCAATTAACTGTCTAAATGTTAGAATGTATTACTTTCTCATAACAATATGACACGAAAATGTTCTATAGTCAAATTTACAACGTTAAATCTTAAAGAATCATTCAAACTTCAGAAGTTTTACAAATGTTCAAGAATGTTTCCGTCCAAATGGAAACTATCCTGAAAGTTTTCATGCAAAAACATTACCGCCTATTTCATTTATTTTTTCTCATTATAATTTAAAAAATAAATACATAAATTGAGACAGCATCACATATTAAGTTCAGGACTTAAGATTTTTTTTGTATTTTTTTAATATTGTTTTGATGTCCATGGACGGTGGTGATCCCTAACCAGGTGCCTTACTTGCTCGTTTGCCTCACTTTTCTCATATAAAAAATACTATGGAAACCTGGAACAACCAAGATACTACAAACACCTAGACCAATCAAATACCGGTTTCATCAACAAACATTACCGTGGGAGAGCCGCGCTTCGGCAATAATGGGCCGGCTCAACCGAGTGATACCACGGCCTCACAGGCAACCGGCGTGAAGGAGCACTGTGCTGTGTTTCGCTGCGTGAGTAAGGGTACCGGAAACCCAATCCGGGGGATTTAAATCAGGTGATCCGTCTGCTCGTCTGGCACTTATCACATAAAAAAAGAATGTGTTTGTCGGGGATGTAGTAAATAGTTCTCTGATGTATCCGTAACACAAGTGCTTAAGCTGCTTGGTACAGAATCAGGTCAGTGATGTTGCATGAATTTATTTATTATTTAAATACAGGATCTCCGTTGCTGGATTCAAATAAAGAACAAACTTTAGAATCCACTTGCAAATAAACACAAGTCTCCGTCTCTTTTATGGATGACCACATAATTCAAACCAGTACTTTTTCAGCCTTTAGCTCCGAATTTCTTTTTTTTCTGTATTTTACAGTCGTGCCCTTTTAGACACAGTGTTTTTGAGTATAATTTTGTATATACTTTTTAAAGCAAATAAGAAACAGTGAGGGATGGGTGTTTTTCTATTAAATTACTCGGGCCTGTGACAAACAATCGCTCGCGACGTACATACAAGTTCGTATAGTATAATACACTTCGTGGACAGTAGAGAAATTGTCTTAATATTTAATTCAACTATAACCACAGTGTAACATAAGGGTCGAGTGTCGTTGTGGGACAAACGTGTTCACGACCGAATATTTATACCCGTCCCTTCACGGTCCCTCTTGTGTGGATGCGACAGGTCCCGTAACGAACTAGCAGTTTCGTTGAAGGCCCTCAGACAAGGCTCGACAAGTCGACTTAGACTAACCTAGTCTCAAGAGAGCACAATATATTGTGGAAGTCGTCGAATGCACCGCACTTATATAATTTTGACCTAGGGAGGAAAACGCACCGGCACGAATGGGCCGGCTCGACCGGTGTAATACCACGGCCTGACTGAAAACCGGCGTGAAGCAGCACTGTGCTGTGTTTCGCTGCGTGCGTGAGGGTACCGGAGGCCTAATCCGGGAGAAAGGGGGTTTAAAGGTTGCCAGCGCACTTGTGAATCCACTGGTGTCACAGGTGTCTATGGGCGGGGGCAATCGCTTACCATCAGGCGATCCGTCTGCTCATCTGCCATCTACCACATAAAAAAAATTTGCTACTTAAAAAATTTACCTGATTAATATTAAGATAAGATCATCATTTGTCATATCTAAATGTACTCGTACAACCTGTGCGGATAAAGAATGGGATCAGAAATGGCGGCGCATCTATTCACTTCTCGCTCGCACACTATTTGCGTCTATACTCGCACCCCACGAGTGCGAGTATAGACGCAAATAGTGTGCGAGCGAGAAGTGAATAGATGCGCCGCCATTTCTGATCCCATTCTTTATCCGCACAGGTTGTATTTACATACCTGTCTTTATAATGGGACAGCATTTAAACGCTAAGGGTTTTTATAAATTGATCGGTGCGAACGACACACAAATATACAAATTTGCAAATTCTGTTCTCAAGTAAGTGACAATTATGTTTTTATTGAGAATAAAAATTCTTCAAACCTAAACCTAAGAGTCAACGTGGAGGTAAAGATCGGGGCGGGAGACGGTTTGCATTCAGTCGTGGTGGGAGGGCCATTTTTAGATATACATGGACCAGGTCTATAACAAGACCTCACAGAAAACCGGCCTAAAGAAGCGCCTGCGCAGATTCGGCGACAGAATATGGGTGAGGCATAATACGAGGGAAGGGGAGTTTGAAGGTTGGCAGCGATCAACCGGCAGTCGGTTCCTTATTCAATTACCTATCAGATACATCAAATCGTGGGTCATGGATCCCGGGTTCCAAAACTTTAATTTTTACGCAACCGGAAATAACATGACAGCTGAGATGAAATAAATTGTTTAATATTTGACTTTTACCAATTTTCCCGCTTGATGTTCTCCTTCATATCTATCTTCTTCTATACTATTTATAAAAAGATAAATTCTAAAGAAAACGAAAACCAAATAAACAAAACACTTGCGCGATGCAAACGACGCCCAGCGCCATCTATTGGTTCAGTTTGAAACTCCCGAAACGAAGAAAGGGCCGCTAGTTCCTTATAAAAAGACAAAGTACATACATTGCCTGATCTCAACTACACCTCTTATTAAGATTAAGACAGTTACTACTCACTGCCCTCATCTTCGTTGTATCGGTGACGTAGATACGTGTGCGGGCAGCCTCTGCGGCCCGCATTTTTGCTCGCCACCACCGCCACTGCTAATGAAATTAGACTCGCCACAGTTAAGACAACGCAATTTGCCGTTGCGAATTTTTAACACGACTTTTTGGGCTTTACGAGTGAATTGCGCCGTTTTGTCGGACGATCCCGATCTCCCGGGATGGATTCTGTTAAGTACGGCCGGTAATCGCGTAGATCCTCCCTGTCTTTGCGGCCCGCAATTAGTGAAATGTTTATATTAGGGAAGCTGTAGTATAAAAATAACTACGTTAAGGTCTCGTTTGTACACTGTGCGTGTTTATTAACGTGGAGGGACGAATAATAAGAAACAGCGACCGTCATCTCTCGGGTGGTTTATTTCTGATGCTGTCGCCAAGCTTTAGTTACGCTTCCATTTTGCAGTAGTTGAGCCTTATATAACAATGTTCTGTAACTGTAAGTTATATTTATTTTTGTTCCCTTCTCCCCTCGATTGTTAGCGAAATGCGTCAAGAAAATTGTTGATTATATCTTGAACTAAGTAATTTAGTAAAATTAACTTAATATTTAGACTTTCTAGGTGCTTGTAAATAAAAATTTGAGTAGGAAATTTAAAAATATTCCTAAAAAGCTTACTTGAAAGAAGATAGGCAGAGAGCCATGTTGTGGAGGTACCGCGTTATTACGAAATGTGTAATAAGTAGTGAAAATATTACGCATTTATTCGTCTTGAATATCGTAATAAAAAATGTAATTGTATCATATTTCTACAGCTGTTTGACAAAAACTTAAATGCGTTTAATGATTTTTTTTATGAGGTGGCAGACGAACAGACGGATCACCTGATGGTAAGCAATTCCGCCGCCCATGGACACCCGCAACACCAGTGGAGTCACAAGTGCGCTGCCAACCAGTTCCCCTTTCTCCATTGGGCCCCGGTAACCTCACTCACACGGCGAAACACAGCGCAGGCGCTGCTTCACGCCGGTCTTCTGTGAGATTACTTCAAAATATGAAAAACAAAACGCACAAACCATAGATTTAGTATGAATAACAAAACGCTAAAAAGTCAATTACCATTTCGACACATTGGAAAGGAAATGTCACTGTCAGTTGCCGTTGTTCTTTAGTTTTTTTTTTTTCGAATACTAGTGTTCAAAACGTGACCAAATGTGAGTCGGGCTCGCTCATCGAGAGTTCCGAACCTTCTTATCCACAATATTTATAAATAGTGCGTTTATAAATAGTGCCAAATTAGCGGATTTTTTATGAATGTTTAGTTTTTTTTTCTGTATATAAATAAGAAAATGTTCTTGGGCACTATGGTGCCCATAGCCACAGCGCGATGAATGCAATATTAAGCCGAAATTGGTATTCACTGAAGAAATTTGCTATATCATCACTAGGGAATTTTTTGAGATTTTTGTTTCAAATTTCAATGTCTCTAAACAATGTTGTGAGAAAAAATGGACTATGATAACGGGGGATAAGCAGAGTTAAAATAAAAATAGTTGTCTAAAAATGCCGTGATGTTGAAGGTTTAGGTTCCGCACAAACACCGGTGACACCGGTGGCTAGTTTCTAGCCATTTGTATGATTTTACAATGCGAATCTGTCTAACTGACTAAAATGTCCGCAACAAGCCACACTGTCCACTGGTTGCGACCACTCACTACTTAAAAACACCATCTAGGTTGTTTTACACAGATAAAATAGACAAATACTCAATAATGCCGATTTACTAGTGCGACCGACCCTTCCGTCTCAAACAGAATCTATCATGAGTAGAGTTGGGTTTATGCCTTGGCATATTGGGCGGATTGAAATAAATTCTCGGTATAAATATATCTACTTACATATACATTTATGCCAGCCATATTGTCAGTTTATGCTGGGCATTGTGCGGATTGAAATAAAAGCCAAGGCCAACCTATTTCTAATCGTGGGACAATATGTACCGACCATTTCTAAGGACACAGACAAAACCTTCCTCGGCACATAACCAAAGGAGGTGGCACGCGACAGCGACCAGTGCGTGGCTGTGGAGGGAACCTCGTTTTCAAGGAGCCTTAGTGTTTTTAATTTTACAGTTTCCCCCAACAAAATAATTCTCGAAGCTAATACTCTTACAAACAATAAAAGTTGCAACTATCGAATAAAACTTTGAGCATGCAAGCCTAACTTTTTAAGATAATTTTCCTCTAACAACTCGGTCCAAACCAAACACAATGTGACTTTTGTTACAGTGAAACTTAAGTTAACAGAAGTTCTAGCAGCCTCTAAGCAGCCGTTTGGATACATACTATGTTTTTATGACGTCTAATTTTATCACAAACTGAAACATACTTTTGGAACTATTTCTGTTTTCATGTTACTACGACAACATATACGAATAATAACAATATGTAATTCATACATTTTGATTCTTTCTTGAGAAGTTCTAAAAAGATCTGAAATACAGTAGCCACATAGATTATAAAGTCTTTTATACCAAAGAATAATATGTGTCAGTGCCAAAAAGAGAAGTTTAATATGGAAAGATGTAGATGGGACGACCATGACAAATAGACAAAATCTTTAAATGTACGAACAATCTGTAAAAGATTTCAAAATCTACCTTCATAACCATACCAGAACTTGCTTTCGTGGTCCTTTCGTAGTCGAAAATTACCCCAAAAGCACGACTTCCTCAACATCTGCAGTCAAAACCGATAGATATAGTCTTACTAAAATCTGAGAACTGAAAAATATGGTGACTTTTGACCCCTAATGACAATAAAAACAAAAAGACTTGCCCTTATCCGCAAATGAAATCCAAAAGATAGGAAAATGTGGCTATATTTAACCCATGTCACACACAGCCCTCACTTTCAATATCGGCTTGCATAAAATCTCATAAGATTAGATCATTACATGCTATAAATATCACCCCAAAAGAGAACCGTCCCATTGCCCAACCTTTGGTTCCATTTCCACTCAGAAGCCTTTCTTAGTTATGTATAGATTTTATAAGGACAGGGGTCACCGGGGTCGAGGCGAGCTCATCAGCATGAGAAAGGCAGGGGGTGGCTCCGACACGCCCCTCAGTTTTATTAGCCCGTGTCCGGAGCAAGTCGGGAAAAGTCTTGTTGCTCTAACACTACAAACTGTCATGGTACGTTACCGACCAGGAGGTCATCAATTTTCACCGCTGATCCGAGGTAAGGTAAATTGGGGACTACTTAAGTAGGAGAGTTATGGGTTGTGACCTGTTTTTTGTGTTGTTTCTGGTGGAATAAAGTTAGTTCAACGTTGAATGCTTACATACAATTTGGACACACGAAAGTCCGAGACAAGGCCTAGTGGGGAAAAGAGTTATACATAATGTGAGTATATTTATAGACTACTGTAGCTCTCCCCTAAAATACATATAACACACTCAGGCATGTTTTATATGACGACAATGTTACCTTGATGTAAGTTGATTTGATAATTATTTACTTTAGGCCCTATTCGACAAATCTTAATCCGATACTAAATCAATGACGTATCGCTGTCGTTTCATACGAATTTGACGTTACACCATAGATATTTCCACGGATAAAGATTGGTCGAATCGGCCCTTAGTGGAGAAGATAACCTATTAAGGTGACGGGTAGGGCACACTAGCGACGCCAATCGATTTTAATTTATAGCTACTAAACCGGATCAATTTTAAACAATTTCGGATTTAAAAGATTACAACCTCTCGGCAATCACTTATACTATTTATTAAATAACCATGCATAAATGTTGGGTCGGTTTTTGTACGCGAAAAATTGATTCACGTCAAAAGTGGCCGCTTTAGGCGTGAATCAAATTTTGCGCGTATGCGTTGGACCCAACATTTTTTCATGGTTATTTAATAAATAGTATAAATGTTTGTATTAAATGTTTGATCTAGGTAAATTAGAAACTAGAAAAAACCTAGCTAAACCTTGGAATTACCAAATCATCCATCATATCCAGTGAGACCAGTGAGCTCGTAACGTGCAGTCAAAGAAATCAGGAGCAGCAACAATAACCTAGATTGAAAAGGTCGTTACCTCAAATGGTTATAAGGGTCATTCTGCCGGTAGACTAGTTTTATAACGTCTCGATGTCATCATAAAAATAACAAGTAGGTAACAACAATATTCGCAGATTGTAACGTGCCCGTGGCGACAATACAGGTCGCGGTCCGAACGACGTCGTTGGCTCCTCAAAATGGATACGGCAGCCATTTGGTAACAGACCAAATTAATATTACGACACGTACGGAAACTTGCGTAAAAATTGCCTCGGAAGCTTATTGGGTTGGAAGAGTACAAACATACAACAAATATAGGAGCTTTAACAGGGCATTATGCAACAAACAAAATGCTGATGAGGATGAACATGGCATCGAACAGCGACTGCAGAGCATGCAAGGAGGAGACGGAAACCATAGAACATCTTTTATGTGAATGCGACTTACTAGCCAGAGACAAAATGTGTCTTCTAGGTAACGCTTGTCCTAAACCAAAAGACTTCATCCCGAAAAACATCGTGACCCTGATGAAACAAATCTTTCGGGAGTAGGAGTGCAAAGGATAGGGGAGGTACAAAAGATCCCTTAGGGTCGACGTGCCCCAAGAAAATGGCCCCTAACAGATAAGATACAACAAATATGGCTGGTCATGGAAGTCTTAAAAATGTTGTAAATACATTTTACACAAAACAGTTCTTGACCATCCCAAAATAAATACGTAAACTGACAAGATAAACATTTAAATACAGAATGGGTGCTATGAGCCTATGAGGTCAATCAGGTCCAGCCTATCATAGGGTGCCACAGCACTCCCAACATATTCGTGCGCAGAGCGTTGGTATTCTGGAAAATTGTAAGCTTACGTCGATGGACTTGCCTCATAAAAACAGTTCCCTGATAGATAAACCCAAACTAATTAAGGTAACATATAAAGTTTCAGCCCATATACTGTCTTACTGCAGAACAAAGGCCTTCATCCTAGAAATCAAGTCATTGCTATTATGATGGGGTTAGGCTTAATGCGCCCCACGCTTGCCTAATTGGTGATCATTACCCTGGAGCTATGTTTGAAAAATTCGAAAAATACTTTTTGTTCGACCCAGGAGTCGAACCCAGGACCCCGATATCACGGATGGTACTTAAACCACTAAACCAATAACACGTTGAAAATACGAAGCTTACACCCATATGGGGTCGATATCGATAGTTCTGATACCAAAAAATATTCCCTTTTTTGTTTTGCGTTGGGGGAATGCCGCCGGGCCGAAGTGCCATTGGGCCGACTTCGCCGTCTTAAGATCTCTGTCAAAACCTTTAAAACCATCAGGTTCTCATTACAAAATCATGAAACTCATTCCGCCATTTGTGATCCGCGAATCAGCCGGAACACTGTACTTGGCCGGTAACTTTTGCAAAATTGATGAGAAGTATTATTGTGTGTATGCCAATATAAACTTTCTTTACACAGGATACCTACCAATCTCATCAATCCCTCCGAGATTCGAAGCTCAAATTTCGTAGGCAACTTGGAGGCCTAAGTAAACATCAATAAATTCCATGTTATTCGGTAAACAAAAAACAAAAATCATACAAGAAAAATAAGGGAGTGGACCTTTTCTGTTTCGCATTATTGGCCAGTGTTATGAGATGAAACTTTCCGGTCGGGGTTCGCCATAACAGAATAAAATCTGACGGACGGATGGCTCCGCGGCGCGCGAAACGATTTTTAGATGTAACAAAAGTAGACGTTAGAAAAATTGTCAGCACGATTTTGTTTCATCTTTTTGTTGGTACAAGTCAAATTAATACGACAGACAGTGGGAATTTTCTTTTATTTTGCTATCACACGTATGTGCTTATTAGTAACAGCTAGTAAACATTTGATTTTTATAAAAAATATTCCGACTGTGTAATCATATAAAACGTTGCCGTGTGTTCCCGGCAGAGTAGAATAGGCCACCCTCACTCGTACCGAGGTGTCGTAAAAGGCGACTAAGGTAAAGCTGCTGGCATGATCATCAGCACCCAGAGAAGGAAAACTCTGCATTTATATCAAAACCTTCGCCAAGCATGGTGAGTATGGCAATTGCCCCTCATGTGATTGAGGGAGGCCCCAGCAGTGGGGACTTAAATGGGCTAACGATGATGAATCATATAAAAAATAAAACATAATCAAAATTAATAATTTGTCAATGGCATCCAAGCCTGAATTCTAAGTTACCTTACCGCCAACTTTCAGCTAAATCGGTAAAGCGGTTCTTGAGTTATTATTAGTGTATGTGTAACTATCACTTGTGTAACTAATACGAGTATAAAATAATGTTATTTTAAAAAACCTAGGATGGTTTTGAATTGAGTGCATATTTTAATAGAAAAAGGATATAAGCTCTTGAAATACGCCGTGTGGTCCCCGGCAGAGTAGAATAGGCCACCCTCACTCTAACCGAGGTGTCGTAAAAGGCGACTAAGGTAAAGCTGCTGGCATGATCATCAGCACCCAGAGAAGGAAAACTCTGCATTTATATCAAAACCCTCGCCAACCCGTCTGCCAAGCGTGGTGAGTATGCTAATTACCCCTCATGTGATTGAGGGAGGCCCGTGCCCCAGCAGTGGGGACTTGAAAGAGCTGATGATGATGATAAGCTCTTGGACCATTGTTTTTTTCCCGCGTAGTAATCGTTTATATTTATCCCACAGGACCCTAACTTCTCTTTGGGATAAAAAATCTCCTCCGTCCGTTTCGTGGTTCGAAGCTATCTCTCAATTAATTTTCAGTCAAATCAGGTCTAGCCGTTATTGAGTTATTAATAGTGTAACTAACATGTCTATTTTTTTATTAACATAGATGATGCGAGTATTCATTCTTAAAAAAATCCCTAGGATGGATTCGGATTGAGTGTATTTTTTATATAAAGATTATGATTAGGTACTTTCATCCATTGCAGCTATTGGACCACTTTCGCCCATCGTTTTAAGGGCGCCAAGAAATTTAAATTGATTTTAGGGAAAAAGAGACCTTTTTTTAAAAGTGAGCAATTAATAAGTTAAAAATAGTATTACCAATTTTATAAGACAGGCTTAAGTAATAATTTCTTCCTGTAAGTAAGATTAATCTTGATAATTGAGTCTTCAATGCAGTTTATTATTACTTGTAGCTATATTTATTCTGTCCTTGTAAGAAGAAATTATTGCGTAGAAAGTATTTCTTGCTCAATTTTCAAAAAATGTCTCCTATCCGCCATCAATCAATATAAATCACTTGGCGGCGCTTAAGGCGACGGGTAGCTCTAACTAGCGACACCAATCGATTTATATTGTTAGGTACTAAACCGGATCTATTTTAAACAATTTCGGAGCGGGAGTCTCTAAGCAAAAATTAAAACTATTTATTTAATTATTTAGCACTACTTATTGATCTGTTTTTGCACTCGAAATCTGGATTAACGCCATAAGTGGCCGTTTTTAATGGCCGGTAATTCAAACTTCGAGTATAAAAGCAGACCCAAAAGATAAATATAAGATTTCAATAATAGTATAAGTGTTTTCCGAGAGGCTGCTTCGGAATTGTTAAAAAGATATCCGGTTTAGTTACTAACAATTTAAATCAATTGGCGTCGCTAGTATGCCCTACCCGTCACCTTAACTGTTATTCTCGAGCCAATGGCTGGTGGCAGTCGGTGTCGTATATCATTCATTAATTATGAATGATGTATGTATATATGTATGTATGAGAGCGAGATTAATGTACCAACTTCTTGAAATGCTTTCATATTTTCATTCAGCTTCATTTTCAGATGAATCCCCCGCGTTATTTTGATCCCGCAGTCTGGTCGAGGTAATTAAGCTCGCCTCACATCACATGAGATGTTTTGCCCACTCCTATCTTTTTTGCCTTTTTATCTGCTCCGGCAAAAGAAAATGCAAGCGGCCATGCAATGTACACTTTTTATTATACGTGGCTAATAAATAATGTTTCAGTGCTGCTCTAAAATGTGGTTGTAAATTTGAAATCCCTAAAGAACCAGATACTTATACGTTCTTTAGGTAATATATAACATGAATATGTTTAAAGCAAAAAATTTAATTAGAAATTTTAACTTCATTTAACAGTATCTTCGAAAATTTTAAGACTGAGGGGTGTCACTATAAGTAAGTATCATACAGAACTGTACCGTCTCTTCGTGTCTTATAGGGTTAACCAATTCTTTTTTTAAGGTGAGACTTTATCATTTTTAGCACTTCTGTTTGACGATCATCAGCTAGACTCTGGAAATTGAAGGCATACGAAACACTTTTCGATTCAGTTTTTTTATTATCATGAGGCTTATGTATAATAAAAAACTGATCCTCATGACATGAGGTATGAAGTATCACTCAGATCGATAACATAAGTTTGAGCTCATGAGAGTAATCTTAATGTTATAAGTAGATATTGTATTCAGCTATAATGGCCTAAGGATTTTTTAATTCAAAAATTAACCGTGGGATAGCGACGCTTCGGCATGAATGGGTCGGCTTGACCGGAGTGATACCACGGATTTACAGAAAACCGGCGTGAAGCAGCACTGTGCTGTGTTTCGCTGCGTGAGTTAGGGTACCGGAGGCCCAATCCAGGGGAAAAGGGGCTTTAAATGTTGACAGCGCACTAGCTACTCCACTGGTGTGGCGGGTGTCCATGGGCGGCGGTAATCGCTTACCATCAGGTGACCCGTCTGCTCGTCTGCCACTTATCACATAAAAAAAAGAAAATAATTTGTTTACGATTCTTGCTTGTCGCCAAAGATTTCACAGGTATTAAGCCTCGACCTAGTTTGACTACTCTCTGGTCTGTCATTGTCACCTAGGTACCTCATCCCGCCTGAGCAAACATATGTAAAGCATATCGCAAAGAGACAAACTATCGGATATCTGAGATAACGCGTCAAAAACTTATTACTTAGTCCTATTCGGATTAGTCTCTTCTTTGATGTGGCCCTTTCGCGCGTGACAATGCTGAGGGGGCGTGTATCAGTCATCTACAATAGTGATGCGATGTGACACAAGTTAGATGATGCCACTAGAATTTTTAGGAACGTGCGCATCGATGGTGATGCCAACTGGTGCTATTATTAATAATAATAATAATAATTTTCACAACATCTCATACGTTGACCTGATTCCATACTAAGTAGCTTAAGCACTTGTGTTACAGATATCGGACAACAGAGGAACACAAATAAATACTTAAATACATATATTACACCCAGACACAGAACAAACACAAGTGTTCCTCGCACGAATGTTAGTCCAGGGTGGGGATCGAACCCACGACCTGAAGACTAATTTGAAATGAGTAGTCTAAAGAAAGTGCTGTCGGTCTACATAGACGGTAACGCCAACTGGTGACATCCATTTGAAACTGAATAAGACAAATTTGACCTTTTAGTCAATAAAATCAAAGTGGTGCCACCTATAGTTACTGCATGTCCCCTATCATCATCCTTCTGCCCTTTTCCCATTTTATCTGGGGTTGGCGCAGTATGTCTTCCTTTTCCATACGTCCCTGCATGTCCCCTATATGACATACTTTAGTGGTCGTGTAACTCGAGCGGTTCTTAAGAACTCACTATTCGAGGTCCTACAAATGAACTCTTACAAACTCTCTCGTTTTACCACTGTTAGTGTGCCCCGCGTGGACCGCGGTCCATCCTGCGATGCCGTAAAAGTGTGAATGGACGCCGGCGTTTCATTGAGTATTAGAAGTTACTTACTTTTCATTCTCACTTGTCTTTGGAAAACTGTCCTCAAAATAAGAGGACATCATAGACATCATATACATCATAATCATCATCTTAGCGTTTTGTCCTGGTTGCGTCCCAAGCTATCGCTTCGGAGCACGAAGTCCGCTTTCCTACTTCGACTCCTCCATTTCGCATGGTCATAAGCATCCATAGTGGTAAGTGTAATGGTACGCCTGTTATTTTTTACGACGTAAAGCCACACCAAGAGGTTACAGTACATGTTTGATAAAAAAAAATCTTGATGAAATAAGAATGGCACTGCCAGAGCCGAAGTGAGCCTACGATGAATTTTTACTACTAAGATTTTCGGGTGAAGTCGTAAATTTTTTCACTATTTTTTTTTTCAATTTCGCTTTTGACACCGCAGTAAAAGCCTAGTGGGGTCGCATCACTAAATTACATTAGTCAGTCAGTACGGATCGGTGGGTATTGTGTCTTCGCTGGAAGCCATAAGCTGGCCCCATGTCAGCACGTATCGTTTTCTGCTAGAACAGACCTGTTCCGATCACTGCGTTTATTCATTTGTACGTGCAAGCAGCCACAAATCAAGCTTCGTTCTTCACACAGTTCATAAATCATATCGCATAAGGAAGGATGAATATCGCCCACTGTATTATAAAGTCAAGCCGCTGACCGTACGTCCCACCTAGTCATGCAATCCCGCCCTTTCCTCCACGCATCACTTGAAATCCAATTTTGTTAGCCAACAGTTGTTTATGTGTATGAGCCTCTAAAATATTCACATTGTAAATGTGATTCGTGATACAATTTACAAAGAGTCTCGTCCATAAACTACATTTCATGATTTGCTTTGTCTAGTAAAAAAGGGCTTATAATCAAACTGAGTGATACCTACAATTTCCCCTCCGATATATCACTGGGAATCCCAGGTGATACGAACCAAATAATGTACAAATATACCAGGGACTGCGCGCTATTTTCTAATAATGTGAGCAGGAAAGGTGACATTTCCCGACACGTATGCGTGACGTCTCAGGGTTGTCGGCAGTGTGAACTCTAACGCCTAGCGTATAAGTCCTCAGCCTTGACTGAAGTGAGAACGCCATACTGTATTACTGCTATTATTTAGCTTGTGATGACCCCTTTTTGCCCTTTTATAGGATTTACGATATGTTCTGCAGTTTGTGCTTAGATGAAATAAAGATGCAGACAAGGACATGTCTATTTATAAAGCCGGTCTTTGTTTTTTCTTCTATTGTTATTCTGTCTATTGATCTGGAGATAATCGCAAAAATACCTTTAAGAATTGGCTTACAACTTAGTCTAGGTACACGTAAAAATAATGCTGCACTTCATTCAACAAGTATGACCATCTTTTGGGAAATACGGATGTTTATCTGTTTTACCATTAAGGCTCGATTCAACTAATCTTTATGCGTGGATAAATAATCTATGGTATAACGTTAGATATCTATAGTACCAAGATTTATTAAGATCGGTCGACTCGGCCCTATTTCTATTGATTATTTATTTATTTATAGTAAAATAAAGAAACAGTATGAACTTCGTTCATAAATCTCTGAGCAGTAACAGATGAAAGCATCTGCGAAAAAGTCCTGGTTTTCAGAAACCACAAGTTAGAAAACACAAAAGACTTCAAAATCAAAAATCCTTCGCATTTTTTATATGCACGTCTAGAAATATTATAAAATCGCGCACGTTGTGCTTCCTAGTACGTGTTCTTCATACGGAAAGGAGCTTCGACATAGGGTTACCATTTCAAGATGGAGGGATGCCTGTCTAGGATGCCGAACCGATCAGTTTTTTAGGAAAGAACAAAGACAAAGGTCTTTGTAAACACAAGGCTGAAAAGATTGTAGATACTTAAATATGTTAGTGTTGCTTATTTTTACGTGTATGAGCAATGCAATATGGTACGGAGGGGCAAAGTTGTCTCCACTCAATTATCAGGAAATAAATAAATATACTACATCACATACAAGACTCCGAGAAAGGTATCAGAATCAACAGTGGGATTGCAAATAGATACATATAATACTTTTCTTTTGTAAATATATACTTATAATTACATAGGAAACATCCAGACCAATACAAACAGATATGTTCATGCAGACAAATGTTTGTACTGTGCGGGGATCGAACCCCATAAGTTATTAAATGGACGTAACTTTTTACCAATATCTACTCGGACATGTGTTTTACAGCAATATTCTGTACACCGTGGAACACATATCTTTGCATCTATTCAAATTATATACGAGTAAGAAGCGTTTCAGATAGAGATCCAACAGTGACACTGATGGCTACATAAGAAATTACCTAACATAATTTTTTGGTGCACATTTGCGGAAAACAAATGAACCGTGCTGGGGGCTCGCAGCATACCGTTTTGCACGCTTTAGTTGGTGTACCAAACGTGGTCATGATTATTTGGGACTATGCGTTCGGTTAGGTATGTCGGTTGGCTATGTCGTCCGCCAGCGCTCAATTCGCAAAAAAATATACCTTATGCGCAAAATTTAACAACACCAACCTGTGGCTCATCGTTCAGCTTTCGGTGGTGTTCGTGGCTTGGCTCCGTAGACCTCTTCCGCACTGAGTGGTGAGAGAATAGGTAGTAGTTTTTGAGCGATCCGATCTGTAACAAACACAATACATACGTTAGAATGTTTCGCGGATACATCATAATCGGCGTATCAATTGAGTAACTGACTATCGAGAGACCGGTGAAGTATAACCTAGTAGCGGAATAGATGGCCAAATCATCCGCAAACGCAGCGAAACGGCTAACTGCATATATACATAATAAATGAATATATTATACGCTAAATGCAGGTACTGCAAAAAAATTATAGAGGCTAACTGTAAAAATCCATTACAATTATGTGCACACAGAATACGTGAGTAGAGAGGGCGGACCTTAAGATATGCCTGATATTAAAGATGGAAGAAGCAACTTATTTTAAGACTAACAACAATAGTCCGATCGACCAACACATCGTTCACTGTCAAAAGCTTAATAATGTAGGAAAAATAGACGTACAAAAGGTGTTAATCGTTGGCGTTATGGTAATAAAAGAATACACTCATTCCATCAATCATCAAATATGCAGTTTTTATCGCGCTTGGCCATATTCGGTTCACCATACAAATGCTAAACCAGATTTTAATCCTAAATGCAGTGTGAATTTATAGTCCACTGTATGTATTTAAAAAGAAAATGGCGACATTTACTTCCATAATTTCTAACTTGAAAGACTTAATAAATAAAAAGATAATTATCGCGATAAAATGAAAAAAACAGCTACGGTCCGACAGTTATGATTATTTTCCGTCGTCTAAAATCCATCACGTCTCAATCGTAAAAAGTGAAATATTCAGTGCAATCACGCTCCATCGCAATCTGCCCCATTTGAACAAAAGGGATTAACGAAACTGACTTACTCGTAAAACAACGGTATTTGAAAGCATTTCTAGCGTAATTTATTCAGATTGCCTGTCGACCGAAATTAGTGCCATAGAGGGAGAAAAGTTAAATACTATATTTAAGAGGCTTTTGGTGGTCACTAATAAATGCGGTGGCACGCGATTGGTCTATATCAGAGAGGTTTTCTTTACTATTCACGTTAAAGGATCGTAGAACACTGGAGCGAAGGAATTCGGAAAGGGAATAAGAAAAGCTATTTTTAACTGGCATAAAACAAGAACCAAAAAAAAGAATATGTTTCGAAATTCAGTATTTAATAACTTAAGAGACATTTCGATGAGTAAATTGGTATGAGCTGATGCTAGAGAAAGGAGATCCTCACCAACTTAAAGCAGAGTTATAGTGTTTCAGCTCATCAACATGTCTCTATGAATAAGTTATAGCTCAGATATCTGTGGGGGTGTTCTTTTTTTGATTGTATCAAAGTAAAAAAACTACTCACAATGCATTCAATCTAACTTAACGGGTGAGAACTTAGGTACTTTTGCCGTTTGCGCTTAGGCACTTTTGCTGTTTTTTTTGTTTTCATTTTTTTTCTAAATGCGCTTCTGCGCAGCGACTCAGGCTAAGTTCACTTCGGTCAACTTATATATATTACGCATAGTCTAGTTCATCATCATGTGCATCAGTTGAGTGATGCTCACGAATCAGATGTCTGATTCCCCACCAGGGAAGGACATGAAGAGGAGTTCCTCAACCGGTTCGTTTGTCTCCTTCGTTTTTAGACGATTTGAGGGCCCCGCTGAATGTATAGTCGATATGTTTCCGGGTATTTCTTCCCCTACGAAGCATCCTAAAAGGAGAGCCCGACATAACCAAACCAACTTCGACAGTAAGGTGTATTTATGTACACCTTACCGTCGCAGTTGGTGGATTACTAAATACTAACCATCTTATGATGGTTAGTATTCAATCCGGACCAGCGCCATTCCTCCAGCGAGATCAAAAAAAGTCCGATTCCCTAGCACATATGGCAAAAATTTAAGCAACAAGTATATTATAAAATTCCTTACAATTGAATTTTGTAGAAGTAACTTTAGCTTACTCAATAAAAAGTTTGTTTCTCTAGAGCTTTTGAGCATCTTTAACTGTGCTTAAGAAGCACGTTAAAAGCTCGTGCGGGCTTATAGCTTTTTAATTTTCTCTTCTCACATCAAATAACTTTAGTTCATATACAAGAGTCACCAGATAATAAAAAAAATTGTGTTTATTATAGGGTACATACATTTTGAAACTACTTATTAGTCGTCATTTTAGTGCAATTCTTTTTTACTTTTCAGTAAAATCCATCACTTGTTAATATTTTTTTTGTTTTAATTTAGTCTATATAGACTAAAGAACTGATTCTGACAAATTAGCAAGGTGACATTAATAACTAGCACTTAAGAAAGCAATAGTTTAGGATGACATTTTTTTATTTTATGTCACTGAAATAGGTAACAAATTTTGCAACGTAATTAGTCAATTACAAACCAATTATATCAAGACTTTCATCCCGTTATTACAAATCGCGAACTAAGGAATAGTCCCAGAACAAAACTCGTACCAGCACCTTTGAAAATTGCATGTTGTAATGGGATGACATGAGCTTTAGTACGGTAATAACTTCAGATCGAGATTTGTAAAAGGTAGACGATGACTATTTGTACCTTGGCAAAACATAAATATACTCGTAAGATATATAAGATATTAAGAGTGAGTGGAGGGAGACCTACCCTTACATGAAAAACGAAACTTTTATTCTTCATACAACTGTGAAACTTCAGTTGTATTTTTACATTAGTGTTTGTTTAGTATATTTCTCTGGAGTGAGCCTTAATTTAACGTAGCAACTTTCATTTACGATTCCCAGCGTAGTTACCGACTAAACAACCAATTTGAACAACTCTAAAAGTAAGATTCATGTTTTAGCAACAAAAGATAACGAATGCGACGGCAGAGCGGAGACGCACATAAAACCCAGTTTATTAAGGGCCATAATCCCGTGTATTCATCCTAGATGTTTAAAGAGAAACCTCAAAACAGTACAGAAAAAAGATATTTTGTATTTAGCTACTTAATCTATTTAATTAATGAACTTTTTGCATCTGATTTCAAACGAATTCCAAAAATTTTCAGGGTCCTTTAGTTCTTTGGAAATCTTTGTTAAATTTTGGCACGAAACCGCCATATATTCTCCAGTAACGAAAAAAAAAACTCTAAAACCAAGTATGTAAGCTAATATACTTCAAATTCCTGAATAAAAGAAACTTACAGTTTTATTTACTACTTGGTACACATTAATATATTCTTTTTCTTATCTTTTATGCGATAAACTCAAGTCTGATATACGACTAGAAAACTAAAAAGGGGTTTCGTGATATTCCAAGTCGTATTATTTTCATGGCAAACCATTGCACATTCTACCTGATCGCAAGATTGTATACTCATTAAGACGACCAGAGAGGCAATTCGCGTGCACTCGACGTTGAGTCGAATTTAAAGATTTCATACATTTGTCCATATAATACTATACCCTTAAGGGACTTTATCTAGGGATAAAATAGAGATTGTATTCCTTCTTTCTTGTTCCAGAATTTTAGAATGATACAAACCTGGAGTCTAGTAATACAATGAAGAGCCTGCCGTCTGACCTTCGTTACTTTAGCCCCAGTATAAGGGTTACGATCTGATGGCCAAATTAACTGGATCAACGTTACTCTTTCAGAATTATTGTTTCCATAAAATGGGGTATCCGCAAATTAAGGAATTCGCCAAAAGATCCAGGTTTCCTCACGATGTTTTCACTCACCAACGAGCTTTTGAAAGAAAGAAAGAAAAAACATTTATTGACCATCACAACATTCACAGCACAGAGAGCGACATTACATAACTTAGAACAAGTTTACAGTATTAAAAGTACCTACCTCTGATACAATTACACATGACACGACATGGTTACAAAGAAGATAAGTAGTAGATATACAAGCAGAGGTGTGAGTGTGTGTGGTCAATCAGGTCCCAACCTCAGCATTTGCTGCTACGGCATTATCTGCAGTGCCGCAGCAGCGCTGGTATTCTGGTGGAACCTGGTTGCGAGTGAGTTATGTGAGTGGATCTAAAAGATGGAATACAATACATAGTGTAGGTGAGAATATACAAATACAAGTTTATTACATATTATAAGAAGTGTACTATGTAGCAGATATATTTATAATAAATAAATAAATACACTTTAATGCAGAAACACAACATTAAAAACCGGGACACAACAGATATTAATACAATACAAATATGCCAATACAAATCATACATTAAAAGGAAATACGAGTACCTACGCACATTTTGAACAATACAGAGGTGCGTGGTCGGATTTAAGCTGGATTTAATCTTACGACCTATGTCATCATGTATCTATGCCAAAATGATTTATGAATCCATAGATTAAGTGTTCATAACATATTCTATTGTTCAAATCAATCAGATAATGTTTCAACTAACAATAGACGAAAAAAGTGACACACATCTGATTGTCTAGACACTCTGTTCCATAAGCCTATCACATTCAATACGTCGTGTTGTTATCACTAGTTCCTTATGAGTATTATGACATTATTCACGCAACATTACCCATAGAGCCGCCGAGAACATAAAAACTCTAGCATAATGACACTTAGTTTTCTCGCGGCCCGCACAGTCACTACCCTGAATACCTTCAACAATAAACCTTAGTGCGTGGGCATAAGAGTCTTGATGTTCATTTCATTGCGCGCGAGGTCGTACATTACCTATACGAGGGACGGACGTTAGTTAATAGGGGACGTTAACGTGCTAGCCCTAGGCCCTACTCCCTCGTAAACTGGCCGCACATGAACCGCCAAATAATTTAATTCGAGCCTTATATTTCGCACTGTAAGGCTCGTTACATATGGCACTCCGTACAAAACTATCCACCACGTTTTAGCGTGAAATTTCCGATTGCGTCCAAAGCTGTCCCTCTGGAGTCCAGGATACGCTTAGACCATGATTCCGAATTTGGGGAGTCTAGTAATTACAATGAAGCGACTTTCGTCCGAGCAACGCAACCCTTTAACAGGGGAACCTGACCAACTGAGTCATTTCACAGTTATACGTTTCAGAAACTATCCGATATGTGTAGGTTTCCTCATGATGTTTTACCTAACCGCCGAGCATAAGGTAGAATAGAGATTTGAAAAATACAGAGGTGCATACTCAAATTCGAACCACGACATTGATCCCACGTTCTTATCCACCGCAACTATCATCGCAACAATACTTTTTTCACTCTTAAGACGGAGTTCATTCATCAGCAACCCACACTCGTCCACTGCTGGACATAGGTCTCCCCTAATGCACGCCACTGCTTCCGATTTTCCATTTGGCCACTCTCATCCAGCCCACACCAGCCAGCCTCGAATGTCATCATCCCATCTTGTCGCAGGGCGTCCTACTCTACGCTTACAGAGTCGCGGTCTCCACTCAAGGACTTTATGGCTCCAACGGCTGTCAGTTCTGCGGCTAATATGACCGCCCACTGCCACTTCAGTGGTGGGCTATGTCGGTGACTCTGGTTCTGTGTCGGATTACATCATTTCTGATGCGGTCCTTCAGAGATACTCAAGCATAGCCCTTTCCATAGCTCTTTGAGCGACTTTGAACCGGTGGACTAGTCCAGCCGTGAGTGTATTGACGGAGTGACAGAGTGAATGAGTGGACGGAGTGGATAAGACGGAGTATATTGGCTCCATTAACTTCAGCTGATGGAACGCGATGGAAAGCCAAAGCCCGATAGAAAACTTAGCGTAAACGTAGCTATTGTAGGTAGTAGTTGTTTTATAACCGCGCAAGTTACCTCTCCATACTTCTCTCGTTTTAAGTTCTATCTTAATGTTTTAGCATACGAAGCATAATCAGTTACTTGGGTAACGACTTTAAGGAGCTACAGCGAATGGCTTTTAGTGATATTACCAATAATATTATTCAGTAATATAATATGCGTTGTGTCCCTATTGTTACTGGAATTAATAGAAGTCTTTTGTAACTTTTTGTCGACATAGGCTTGGATTCGGGGAGTCTGGTAATTACAATGAAGCGACTACCGTCTGACCTTCGTAACCGTTTAACAAGGGAACCTCATAGAAAACCAGCGCGAAGCAGCACTGTGCTGTGTTTCGCTGCGTGAGTGAGGGTAGCGAAGGCCCAATCCGGGGGAAAGGGGGTTTAAAGTTTGGTAGTGCACTTGTGACTCCACTGGTGTCGCGGGTGTCCATGGGCGACGGTAATTGCTTACCATCAGGTGATCCGTCTGCTCGTCGCCACATATCACATAAAAAAACCTGACCAACTAAATTATGGTGACACGTTTCAGAAACTATCTGAAACGAGGAGTTTTCCTCACCGCCGAGCTAATGGTAAAAATACGCACATAGATTTGAAAAATCCAGTTAATACTCCTATAATGCTATTGCCGATAAAACCTTCTGCTTTGTAATTATAACTACAGTATTAAAATCTATAACCTATTGTGCAATAGAGAGTATCTATTTATCTATCAAACATTCGCTCAGAAACATCAGAGCTGCTCAGAAATAAAATTTGACTTTAGAAAGAGAGAGCTTGCAATGTTTGAGCACCTCTCATCAAACTCTGCCTTTCTAAGTCAACTCCTAAATTCCTCATCTAAATTAAGATAAAACGCGTTTTAGCATTCAGGGGTGAGCCCCATTCTGAAAATGCCCTTACCGGGAATAAATTCAGGCAGGCACAAACAAACCGCGTAATTTTTTTTTACAATTTCGCTGATAGATTACAAAGAGGATTTACATGGAAAAACGAATTAATGAACAGCTTCGGTATTGGATGGCCGGAATTGGATCAATGTACCCTTTTATGTCTTTTTTTCATTAAACTTCGAGTCCACAAAACACGCTTGAAGTTGCCTATGTATATTTTTGTTTTCCATTGCGGGTTACTTATTGCAGCACGTACATGTTTGACTGTTTGGACAAGAGCTTTTTGTGTGATTTTACGATTCAAACATCTTACTGAAAAAATATTTGCTTATCTAATCAATTACATGCAGGATCCTATGTATTTTTGGAGGTTTAGAAACCAAGCAAAGTGTTTGCCATTATAATAATATTACATTGACCAAGCGAAAACTCCTAAATTCCATTAAAATACTAAGATATACAAAAAAAATGCAAACGTATATGTTATATGGAATAACATTGTTCATCAAACAAGCCATCCGTACAGAACCCAACATCAATAATAAAGACTTGTACCAACGGGGCGTGTCGGAGGAAATTCGGTAAAATGGATTTTACCGGCCGATTGAGCCGACAAAGAAACTCACGGGAAATAAATGGTATTGATGATACGAAATATACGACCATAAATCCTTATGTCGGATGTTGCACGTTCAAGCTAGGCATAGATCTCAGGGCCTATTCACAAGTACTCTACATTTAAGTCGAATTTAGATAGCTCATACATTCGTCCAGTTCGTTCGTTCGTATCGTCGATACCACAGTGCCTAAAGACGAAAGTCTTCAATCAGTGCGTCCTACCCGTCATGACATACGGAGCCGAAACGTGGACACTTACGGTACGGCTAGTCCACAAGTTAAAGGTCGCTCAGCGGGCTATGGAACGAGCAATGCTCGGCGTCTCTCTCCGAGATCGAATCCGAAATGAGGTGATCCGGCAGAGAACCAAAGTTATCGACATTGCTCACCGGATTAGCAAGCTTAAGTGGCAGTGGGCTGGCCATATTAGCCGCAGAACCGACAACCGATGGGGTAAACGAGTTCTGGAGTGGAGACCGCGTCTTGGCAAACGTAATGTAGGGCGCCCTCTGGCTTTGGAGAGGCCTACGTCCAGCACTGGACTGCGATAGGCTGATGATGATGATGATGATGACATTCGTCTAACAAATCACTAACTTGACTTTAAAGTCGAGTGCTCGAGAATAGGCCCTATAGAACTAGAACACGCGTGTGGGCATATATTCGTACCAATGTTCATGTTCGCTTTGACTTTCGTGAAAACGTCCTACGTCGTTCAAATTACCTACCTGCTTACTCGATTGTCCCCTCCCCAGCATAAAAAGAAATAAAGACGCTTAAGCTGACGTCACTTTCAAAAATGTAAATACTAGCAAAATTAGTTTATATAGTATAGGATCCCGCTATACAACGACCTTCACCGAGATGCTTATTTGATGAGACGTATTTTTTATGTTATTAAATATGCCAATAAATATATCCTATATGGGTTGCCTAACAAATTTCAGTCCAGAGTATTTTTAATTAATAATTAAAAAAAAAATTTTTTTTAAACATTGCACCGGTGTGATTATTTAATAAATTTGATACCAATCGAAAGTTTGAAGCCCATAGAATATGCAAACGTTAGGTTGCCTATTTTTATCCGGTCACAACCACGGGTTGCCAGGTGTAAACAGGTAAATCCATACAAGCATTTTGCAACGTTCTGATTATTGAATCAATTTTAGATAAAATGAAAGATTATTTCATAAGGAACACGGTGGTATAGGGTTGCCTGCGAAAAATCAGTCCCGAATTACGGTTGTCGAATTTTAAATAATAAAATATCGCTGCAAGTGAATGTGTGTGAGAGAGAGGTCCCAGACCAACCATCCCATGCGGTAGAAAAGGACGCAGCGTAGCAGCTGTTTAAAGCCGCCCATTTAAAGAAGGAGAGTGCGCATGCTATTTGTGCTTGGAAATGAAAAGGATAGCGATAGACTCGTATATGCTATACATTATTTTGGAGTAGTTTGTCGCTATAGATACAAGTGAAAAAACGTGCTGCTATTTATTGTTGGAAAAAATGGCCAAAAAGTGTTTTTTATGTAATTCGGATGACGGAATAATTGATTTTGATGATGAAACTTTTGAAAACTGTGCATTAAAGTTAGCTTTTCGTAAGAAAAAAAAATTTTAAATACAGTTTTATTGAGCTACCCAGTGCGTCACTCCAATTTGTAGGTTATCATACCACGTGCTACAAAAAAGTGACTGTTTTGAATAAAAAATATAACGAAGAATTTCTTAAATTTATCGCTGAATATACAGTAAGTACATAATAATTGAATCTTAAAAATTATCTAAGCTAATACATTTTCTATATTTTTGTCATGTTGAAGTAATTGGTAGTAAAACTCACTTATGGTTTTTACCCGACTACGGCAAAGCAAAAGGAGGGTTATGATTTTGACAGGCTATGTATGTATGTATGTATGTATGTATGTATGTATGTATGTATGTATGTATGTATGTATGTATGTATGTTCATCTGTTTCCACGTAACTTCTTAACTACTTATCAGAATTCGACAAATGACATATCATTATAAGCTAGCTACAAAAAAGAGTAATAATCAAACTGTTGATTGTATTAATTGCACCGATTTAGCGTTGGAGTTAGGAATTAAATTATGCCAAAGTCTTCCAGCATTCCATGCATTTACGGGTTGCGATTACACGGCAGCATTTTACAACAAAGGGAAAGTAAAACCTTTTCAGCAATTTTCAAAAAATGAAAAATATCAAACAGTTTTTGCGTCATTAACAGATGCTGCTGATATTTTCATTGGTGAAAAAATGAAGACTGTTCAAGAATTTACGTCTAGTATGTATGGTGTCAGGAACTGTACCAGTGTGAATGATGCGAGACATCGGATTTTTTTGAAGAATTACTCTGCAAAAGAAGACAGCGAGCACTTTTTAAAAAAAAATAAAAGGCTTCGACTCCAACTCCATACCACCATGCTGGATATCATTAACTCAGAAAATTTTACGAACTATTTTCGTAAATTCCATGTGGCTTAATGCAACGGATCCAATATGCGTGAAACTTCAGCCTGAGAACTGCGGTTGGTTCTTAGATGAATATTTAAAACCAGTAGGATTCATTGGGGATCATACACCTTTAAAAATAGAAGACATTGTCGAAAAAATTGAAACAGAGAGTGATAACGAAGAAGATTCAGAAGTTGGAGATCACAGTTATATGTCCGATGACTCGGAACCTGAGTAATTTTAAAAAATTTTGTATTTTAAATTTTTTTCAATAAACAGAAGTATTCTTTTAATTGTTGTTTTTTATTTCGGCTCCTAATAATAAAGATAAAATTTGCCAGATTAGTAATATATATGTATTACTCTGTCTTTTTTACTAAAGATGTGTATATACTTTAGTGTCACATAAACAATAAACATAGATAAATAATTAATTGATTAAAAAATAAAATATAAATAACTATTTCTCTATATTAATAATTAAATACTCCAAAATAATGTATAGCATATACGAGTCTATCGCTATCCTTTTCATTTCCAAGCACAAATAGCATGCGCACTCTCCTTCTTTAAATGGGCGGACTTTAAACAGCTGCTACGCTGCGTCCTTTTCTACCGCATGGGATGGTTGGTCTGGGACCTCTCTCTCACACACATTCACTCGCAGCGATATTTTATTATTTAAAATTCGACAACCGTAATTCGGGACTGATTTTTCGCAGGCAACCCTATACCACCGTGTTCCTTATGAAATAATCTTTCATTTTATATAAAATTGATTCAATAATCAGAACGTTGCAAAATGCTAGTATGGATTTACCTGTTTACACCTGGCAACCCGTGATTGTGACCGGATAAAAATAGGCAACCTAACGTTTGCATATTCTATGGGCTTCAAACTTTCGATTGGTATCAAATTTATTAAATAATCACACCGGTGCAATGTTTAAAAAAAAAAAAATTTTTAATTATTAATTAAAAATACTCTGGACTGAAATTTGTTAGGCAACCCATATAGGATATATTTATTGGCATATTTAATAACATAAAAAATACGTCTCATCAAATAAGCATCTCGGTGAAGGTCGTTGTATAGCGGGATCTTAGACTAATATACGTCACGCCTTTAGACAGACTACACTTGAATAGACAGACTAGACTTGAATTGGATGTCTTCGATCATAATCATGACAAGTTTCGGCGTCAAGTAATGAATGTGCTCGGATCGTCGCTTCGCGGTGATGCGCAGAGTAATGTTGAGCGTGCTGTGTAAGTGAATACTGTGATTTCTAATCTTTAACTGTATTATATATATATATATATATATATATATATATATATATATATATATTAATATTTTAATATTTTGCATTTTAAGTTAATTTATTGCTAAACTTTGAATTAACTCTTATTTTTACTGTGACAATAGAACAATGTTGGCATGTAGTGCGTATGCAAATTAGTTATCGTACCTAACCTTATACCTTTTATATACTAACATATTATGATTGTCAACTGTAGTGTATGCCTTATTATAAATAAATAAACTACACAGACAGTAATATGCGTAACACTTAGCTTTTAGTTTTTGTCGGCCATCACGGGGAAGCAGAGAATAACGATTTGTAAGATCGAACTTATTAGGACACTAACATAAACTATCGGCCTTGAAAAAATATTCTTTCTATACTATTTTTTTACTATACTTCTTACTTACTATACTACACTTCAGGATATTGTTTAGAGAAATATGTTAATTCGTTAAAACGTAATAGGATTTTATGTTACTACATTTAAAAAAACCCCAAAGAGAGGTCGTGTAAAAGTCTAAAACGAATTTCATCATCATCATCATCAGCCCATTTAAGTCCCTACTGCTGGGGCACGGGCCTCCCTCAATCACATGAGGGGTAATTGCCATACTCACCACGCTTGGCAGACGGGTTGGCGAGGGTTTAGATATAAATGCAGAGTTTTCCTTCTCTGGGTGCTGATGATCATGCCAACAGCTTTACCTTAGTCGCCTTTTACGACACCTCGGTAAGAGTGAGGGTGGCCTATTCTACTCTGCCGGGGACCACACTGCAATAAAATATTATTACTATACTACAACAATAAAACAATAAAACGAATTTAATAGCATTAAAATAAATGATTTATCTCATTATTTTTAAACACAAATATGTATCTTCAAATTTTACAAATCACCTGCTAAATGTTTGATTCTTCTATTACATTACAAAAAAGAATTGAAATGCTAATAAGAGTTTAATGTTTAGACCCTCACGGCGTTTCGACAGTCGCTATCTCCTGCTCTCGCAAGACAAGTTAGACTGATACGGTTTTTTGTGGTAACTTAAATAAATTTGCAAATAAAAGGGACCGGTTATCCCTTGGCAAATCGTTCAGGTACTAATTCCGAGCGCCCCAGGGACTCTGTCCGGCTAAACTTACTCTTACTCCCACCTTCGACAATAAACTTCGAGTATGCTTCATAAAGTACGCAGCTATCTCGCCGAGACATAGGTTCCTGCTGGCGGTTAGTGCTGTCGATCGACTGTCGATTATATCAATCCTCCTCCATATCCTAGCGTGTAATTCCCGCTTGCGTCCTAAGCTGTCGCTCTGGAGCAAATATATTACGACATATTCTAACAATTGATATAAATTGCAAGAGTATCATCTACCAATATCGAGGTTTATACTTGTAAATACCGACTTTAATATATCAATTTCTTCAATAAATTTGTATACCGATAGGTTTGAAGTGTTGAAAAGATACACAAACCACTGATGCTTATTACTTAGATGCAATTGCATGGATACACTATTATAAGTAAGTAACTTGACCTGACTTCATATCGAAATAAAGGAATAAAGGTGCACTTATAAATACATGGCTGAAAATATTGTTTACTTGTCAGTAATTTATCGATACTCAAATTATCGATAGTTGTACAAGTCCAGTAAATTAACTGGTGTTACCTTTAAACTGGAACAATGCGCTCGGAGTCGGTTGTAAAGATAAAGCCGAGGATTTGATGGTCAACACTATTGTTCTGGTTACAGGTGCACGCGCAGTCACGGGAATTAAATGTGTTTATCTTATTTCCTACTAGGTATACTAAATGCAAAGACTCGTGGCAGACTGGTAATTACAATGAAGCTACTGCCGTCTCATCTTCGCAACCCTTAGACAGGACATACTTGATTGCGCTAAAACAATAATAATAAGCAGGAATTGCGCATTACACATTATAATCATAGGTACATAAAAATGTATTTGTCCAAGTCTTGTACAAAAAAAAAACAAAAAAATACAAAATTTCTTTATTTTTTTAACAGTTACATTACATGCGTGTGTGGGGTCCTCCTGTTAAGTATAAAATACTTGTATTAGGAGTAGCCGCTCCTTCCAGAGACACTTTTAAAATAATAAGACTTGTATTACATTAGTAACAGTAATTATAAAATTTTATAATTTTATAATTACTGTTACTAATGTAATACAAATAAACTTGTGTGTGTCATTTGTGTAAATGTGGATCGGCGTAAACATAATACTTAGTATATAATTATAAACCGTAGTGGTTTGCAGTGCTAAGTATTACCCTGATTTATGTAATATGTAAGATTTTGGTGTGATAATAAATAGAAAAAAAAACATATTTAGCGTAAAATATCATCAACATTCAAACCGATTTCACTATTTTATTTTAAAAGTCAGTGAGTGATCTTTAGCTTAAACGCATGCGAGTTCTTTCTTGTACACGTAAACTTTGTTAGAATTATGAAAGACTCATACCGCACAGTCTTGAAAAGACCATGGTAATATTTAAGGTAATTCTTAAGTAAATAATGCTCTTAATTTATTTTTCTAACTAACAAGGTGTCCGGTAACTTAATCGGTAAAGCAGTTGTCCGGTTAGCAAAAGATCGTGGGATCGGGCCCCACCCGTAAACTGTCGAAAAAAATTTAAGTGCATTATTTACTTAACAATGAATTGCAAAAAAATGCTATACCCAAAAAATCATACCATGGTAATAAACGAAATATCACCATCATCTCAGCACGTCAAAAGCTATCGGTGCCCGGGATCCGTTTACAAAACAAAAACATTACACATCAAAAGAAAAAAGAAATACTATCATAACAACAAGCAAGACGAAACTTTTTTTGGTATGGAATAATACAATTTAAAAAATTATAATCAGACAACCAAAATCCCATTTTAGTCAGCACTACAAAAATAAGATCAGGTACCTACCTAGTTTATTTCTAGTGTGATCGTAATAATACAATAGGTAAATTGTTCCTCGTTAAATGTACGTAGATTTCATTTTTATTACCTAGCTACGTTCTACTTGTATTATAGGGAGCGTTAGATTCAAATAAACATTCTACGAATATATTTTATTACGATGTTTGTTCATTTAGTTCGGAAACGTTATTTAGGGTCGACGAATTTACCACCATCGACATTCGCCAATCTATTAAGGTCATAAAATCTCTGCTATAAATCAATTCAAAAACAAAATCATAGAGTTTCTATCTACTTAGACCTTTTTAACAACTCAGTCGAAAGTAACGAAAGTTTGCGTAAAAGATTGTAACAATATTATAGTTATTTACGGGATTTCTACCATGTACCTTATTTTTGGGTTTTCGACATTTCGGCTGTCGCAAGCGCCATAGTCACAGAGTAGATGAAGTTTTTGCGGTTAAGTTGTTACTTGCAGACAAATTGGTCTGGTCTACCCTTCTTCGCAGTCTTTTACTACGCGCATCTGCGGTACCACTGTTCACTAACTCACTATTTTCTCGCACCTGTTCTCGACACACAACACTCACAGTATCTGGCCGCGAAATGACAATTTGTTTAGTTTTACGGTTATTACATTTTAATAATAACAACTTGTAACAATTCCGACTTTGCTCAGAGGAATTATATAGGTACTATGTGTTCTCTTATTAATAGTACATAGGTACTAGTAATTACTATTGTGTATAAGTTACAGATCACTTATCTGCAACTGTCGGCATGACCTCATAAATAATGTATTATTAACTAACAAAGACCTACCCATCATCATCTAAGCGTTTTGTCTCGGTTGCGTCCCAAGCTGTCGCTTCAGAGCTCGGGGTCTGCTAATAAACACCTACCCATCATCTGATACGAAATCGCTATGAAAATATTTTTTTCTAATCGTTTCCAAGAGTTACCACTTGACCGTCGTAACCTACCTTCATCTCTCACTCACTGACGTCATACAACTAAAGAATACACGTGGAAACAAAAGGCAGAGAACAATTGGATACACAAACGGTGCAGCAGACATGCTATAAATAGTGCGCACTCCTTGATGCATTAATCTGCCACAAGGATGCCCAAATGAAAGTTTTCTGTAGAGAAGCTATATTTGGGTGAGGGCGATACACTGAGATCCTAGTGTTGGGATGCCTACTCTTGCTGGACTTTTGTGTTTATATTCCCTTTATTTCATTTCAATGAAAGATTGAGTTCAACAAAACAATTAGTAAAATGTCTATGCCACATTTTATATGGAACCAGACCATCTAGATCACGATTACATGTATAATTATGGATACTGTAACGATGGTGAACTCCTTCGTTGCTGGCCGTCGGTTTAATGTCAGTCGTTTAGAAGAAAATTTATGCTTTTGAATATGGACTTCTGGCGGGAGTGTCCTCTTTGACACTTAGAGAGGTTACTTGTAGAGGGCCGCCGCCGCCGCGGCCGATGAGGTTTTTATCCAGGAATTGAGCGCGCGCAGTCTGCGCACAGTAAAATAGTAAAGTGATGAAAGAGTGAACCGCCGCACGTCCACGTAACCATATATATTTTGCAGGTTGAAAACGAAATAAAAAGACGTATAACAATTGTTTGGTTTTACTCACTGTTTACGACCTTTACAATACCTACAATATTATTACAAATAATCCATAATTTTGAGAAACCATCCGAGACGATGTTCTCTGTCACCGCAGAGCTAATGCTAATGGTAGAAATATGTAGACATACTAATCAACATTTGATGAACAAACATTTGTAGTGTTGGGTTAGGCGAGAGTTGGGTAAGAGACCGTCAAGAAATCATCCAAGCATCGAACAATTGGAGTCTTATGTCCAGGAGTGGACTGTAATGACATTACGCTAAGGCGACTAGTACAAACGTTTGCAATTATTAATATGATTTCAAAACAGCTGTTAGCGATAACAAAATTAAATTACAAGTAAAACTCACGTCGCATGCAAGTCGGGCTCACTATGTGGTGATTTTAGTAGTATGTAATCGGCTTAGCTTGGATCGAATGCCCACGTGCGGAAATGCCTTTAGTTACCCTGTCTCATACTGCCTTAGGAATAAAGCCATCGTGTGCGCTCAGAGCTCTGGGACAGGCTTTCATTTTGTTGCGTTCACGTTGCTGTGGCAACAAAATTAACACTTGGTCAATGTGTGAATGGATTCCGCTCTAGGCGGTATAAATTAGTTAATAGATATGAGTCTATTCTTGTACAAATCAATATGAAGATTATCAGTTACAACAACTTTAATCATTCTCTAATTAACTAGCCATTGTTCATGAAATGTAAAACAATGAAGTTTATATTATTTTCGTAACTTTAAATTATGATATTTGTCCTCAAACTTATTTTATCCTATACATTGACGTTATTCTTATCTAACGATACAACTAAGAAATAAGTTTAGCTTTTTATGCAAAACCGAAAAGATTGCTAAACAATATTGTACGAATAAACAAGGAGTTCTACTCGGCTGCAACCGATTTTCCGATTTTTATTTTATGTTCAACACACCACTAGTTTGAACCAGAGAAATTTAAGATCTCTGCAGAAGCCGTCCGCCATGGTCAATCTATTTTTAGCTTACTTTATGTACACGGCTCCAGATAGACGTGCTCGCGTCCGCGCCCAGCCACAGGAATACAATGTCAGATTTGACCTGCGAATTCGAATACAGGCGCGCCTTAGTCATCATCTCATCTAGTTCTAACCATATTATTTGACGTGTTAGGTTATTATAGGAGCGACTGCTGTTTGACCTCTTAACCCTGTAGGGGTAAAGCTTGCGCCATATAACCGCGGACGGGGCGTCCATCATTCAGCAAGGTGCACCGTCTCGCTGTTCGAGTTGGCTTGGACCCCTATGGTGTTGTTGGGGTTCCCAGCACCTCAGTACACAGGAGTGTGATTTTGCGTTATTAATTGAAGTGGAACTAATATTATGTACGTACAAGGAGACTCATAAGAAACTTCATATATTAGGTGACAAGCGATGAGTGCGCGGATATGCGAAACGAAGGATCCCCGAATAGATCATTCTTAACTCATTATCTTGCGAGTTCCTTGTTATGCCACTTGGTAACACTGTATTAATGTCAACAGAAAGGCAAGTAGGTACAGGGTCTCACAATCCTCAGTCCCCCAGTCCCACTTCGTACTATTAAGAATTTATGAGCTCCCCACGCCCTAGTTAGTCTTTGATTACGTTTTTAATACGTCTCTTTGATATTCAATAAAGTTTACGGCGGGAAGTAAAATTTAGTTATGAAATATTCGGGGAGAATTTTGCTAGGGATTTTTATTCGAAATATATGAGGTTCTGGAAATTGAGTAGTCCATTTTATGTGACAAATTGTTCGCCTTCAGCTGCAGATTTACGGCTGTCGACTTTGAGTTTCTTAATTTCTTTAAACAAAATCGAACAACATTTTAATCTTCACTTTAATTAAAGTTTAATTTAATATCAAATAATAAATCTTAAATAAAATAGAAAATAAAATATCATTCAACTCATTAAATTAGCAAATCAAACGGAATGAAAACTTTCATATTTTTTTAAATATATTTATATATATTTATAACCAAAATAAGAGGTATAAATCCTTCCTAACTTTAATATCCTCCAACTAATTTTGGCTAAGGAGGCCAATCTCGACGACCAGCCACTTAAGGTGACGGGTAGGGCACATTAGCGACGCCAATCGATTTTAACTTTTAGCTACTAAACCGGATCCATTTTAAACAAATTCGGGATTACAACCTGTCGGCAAACACCTATACTATTTACTTTTATGGTTATTACCATGCACAAATGTCGGGTCCGTTTTTGGAGACCTAGGTGGGTTGTGACAATTTTAACTTCAGAGGCCATATCTCGATCAAGAAACATTTAATAGTTATGACCTATATAAATAAGTTTAGCGTCATTCCTTCTCTTTTTAAAACAATTACCAAAATTAATATAAATGTACTGGTTTCCGAGAAAATCAACGAAATCAAGGACCACTCCCCCTGTCACAACTCTCCTACCACCGAGGTAAGTTGTGACAGGTACCGAGGTAAGTTGTGACAGCATTGTATATAATATTTTATTTGATATGAAAAAAGCATTGGGCTTAAATTAAATAAATCAAACATGTTTTTTTACCAAAATAATATTTAATCAACTTTTAGAACCAAATAAACAATTAAAATTCCCATAACAAGTAATAATATCTTTTAATTAACTAATATGGCATCGCTTTGAGATCAATCATATTATTATTATTATAATCAGTCGAAAATCCTAATCTAATCTGATTCACAATTATGGCACACGTAACGAAGCTCGTCTCCAGTACAATCTACGTGTCAGCCCAGCCTTTACATTCTAGGCACTGGACCCATTGCTCCAGATGTACCTGGAGTAACGGCTCTTGCTTCATAATTATCAACTGCACTAACATTAGGAGTTAGAGTTATGGTTCTTTCTGCTGGGTTGTCGACAATTTCTGAAACGGTCTCTTCTTCAGGATTGGGACGATCAGTGACTTGACTGGGCAGAAAATCAGCTCCTCCAAATATGTCGGTATTAACAATCCATATTACAGTTTCAGCAAAACCAGCACTCATATTTCTTGCAATGATTGCTACATCAAATGCAGACTTTGCAATAGATGGGATGTCATAAATGGTCATGACCTTTCCGGCGTTGCTTCGCATCCAATTGTCGCAGGCTGTATTTATTGCTTTTTTAGAGGCCCAAAAATAATCCGATCCAGTAATCTGATCTAGATCTGTAACGAAAAACTAGCCATTCAATATGTGCAGCATGCCATTATATAAATTAACAACAAACAAACACTTGAAAAATATTGTGGTGATAACCCAACAGAAAAATGAAGTAAGATAGGAGAGTTGTGACAGGCTGTCACAACTCGCCTAGGTGTATAAGATGACGACTAGGGCCGAATAATAAATCATATTTTGGAAACACGATGCGCAAACAAAATATGAGTACAACCGTTAGAGACCTGAATACCCGTGCAAATTAAGAAAAAACAACACAAGGATGCACTTATACTCAGACATTAAATAAATTCTTACAAAATTTTGAAGAAAAACTTACTTTTCGCATTTTTTTGTGCACAGACGTCAGATCAACGTAGTCACGCCTCGTGCGCCGCCGGCAGGTACTGACTGGAGTAGCGCGCCTGGATGTTGATAAACACGCGTTGTTGCTATCTGGCTCACTCTTATAGGTAGAAAGAAATCGTCCTTGTCACAACTCACCTCTGTCACAACCCTCCTAGGTCTCCCCTACGCAAAAAAAATATTTTTGTGTGAATAACTTTTTCGCGTACGCGTTGGACTCAACATTTTTGCATGGTTATTTAATAAATAGTATAAGTGTTTGCCGAGAGGTTATAACCCCGAAATTATTTAAAAAAGATCCCGTTTAGTAGCTAAAAATTAAAATCGATTGGCGTCGCTAGTGTGCCCTACCCATCACCTTAAGCATATATAATAGGGCTCAAGTGTGTCCGCAAACACAGGTGCACTCTCAAGGGCCCTCATATTCCGACACCTCAGTGTGACACGACCGAAGAGGGATGAGGGAGGGAGGTTCTTAACTTTATACTGCTAGTTTTAATTAAGGTCATTTTAAATTATCATTTAAAGCAGCATATAATTTAAACTTCGTAAAATCTCTTGAAAATGTCCAGCATTTTATTTTCACCGTATAGGTACTCTCGTTCCATAAACAGAATAAACACCAAACAATAAAAACCATCGGATACTACCATACCAACTGGTACCGAAGTATGGAAAATATATTCGCCATGGGAGATTTTTTTTATAGTGACACAGTATATTGGCTCTCCTCAGTCTGATGCTAAGAAAGAGAAGAACCTACATTCAAATTACAACGGACGCGAAGTCAAGGCATCACCTCCGTTGGGACCGCCATAATGTCCCCGAGATTTGTTCTTCACGCTTCGTTTGAAGAAATCCATATCGTAGGAAGGAAGAAATAAATGCGCCGGCAACGAGTTCCTTTTTTGATGGTGCAGCAGACACTGGAATTGGATTGGAAATCCAATAACTTACGGAGACTAGTGAATTGTAACAACTACTACGCTAGTAATATAGTTCAATGACGGAGACACCATGAAATGAAACAATTAAAATGAGTTTTAATTGCTCCAGTAAAAAATTGAAAACAAACACTGACACCACAAAAAACATCGCCCATATTTTAATAATCCTTATAACAGTCACGTAAACTATTATACAATATTTGAAAAATATGACGTTTCTTCTCCACAGCGTAATTCCGTACCTAATAAAGATTGACGCGTCTCCCTCAATGAAACGTGGAACACACAATGTGAAGATTTATCTTCAGTCTACGATATTTGTACGGCGACAGCGAGGTACATACGTCATAGTCTGAATATTAAAGCCGAACATCCCAGCAGAGATTAATATGTCGTCACTCGCACTTTACGGCTGGAGGTACGCCGGCTGTGACGGCTGGCGCAAAGCAAGGGCTTTGGCGTTTGTGACACAGTGGTTACAAAGAGAGTGCGCCAGGCCAGCGGTGCCAGACAGTCCTGAGGCGCGGAAGCTTAGACATCTCGCGCTTTCTAAGTTCCGATTCGGTGATTTTTGTGTACGAGTGGAGTATTATCAAAAAATCCAAGAGTAAATTATTACATTGGTGCAAGATAACACAAAATCACAGATTTTGGTCTTGTGCTATCGTGATTTGTGAGCCACGACAATTTTAATAACAATATTAGTATCTTATATCAAGATCAGACCTCATAGGTCTGCATAATTGCTAACAAAGTATCTTGACTAGAAACACAATTTTTAAAGAAAAATCACTATTCAAACCACACAGAAAACAATCAAATAGAATCTAATAGAATTGACCATTTAAGAGTCACGATACACATATCTTCGTAAACAAAGAAAACATATTTGTAAATACATTTCATTATCGTTTTTCTTTGAACCTCATTATTATATTCACTAGTAAAGTCTAAATAAACAACTCATCACAACATAATAATGTCATAGACATAATCACAACACCGTCAACCCTCAAAACGCCACTGTCAAATTCTTGGGTCACACATAAAGACAGGGTAGGGTCTCCTCCGTTGCCCCGCGCTGACAAGGGTCCAAATCAGAGATATTAATTTGTAGGGTGCGCTGTAAATTAACCGTCGCGAGTTCGTGTAACCGAGTTACCCGCCGGTCCACAGGGGCCGGATAATTTGTAAGGCAAGCGAGTAATAATTTCCGACGGGCTGTCCTCCCGCGGCGTATGCGCACGCGTGGCCCGCATTTCTTGGCTAATAAGTTAAATTGCGCGTTTTGGTTTGAGTTTGCGTGTGTTCACGCACTAATTTGGGGATTACCTTTGTGATCTGGTTTGGTCAATTAAGGTTTAGAAGCACCTTATACATATTACAGTAGATGAGGTGGGCATGGTAGTGAAAACGGAAAGGCGAATGAAGGGTTTACACATTGGCCCTTGATAGTTAGGTGATAGATAGAGTAGTAGACGCAACCGATTAAAATTACGCTAAGTAGAAGTAGGATCACGTCTCAAAATTTAGTTAAAGAAGAAAAACCATGGAATGGAAATAAAAACACGCCTCAAATTCATCGTTTTTAACAAATAAAGGAATAAAGCTACAAAAGTTTTTAAGCCCTTATTGAGGCGTCAAAGTAAGTATGTACGTTCGCACATACTTACTTTTTTGATACGTATTCAACTAGCCTAGACTGTAACATGAGCACAAAGATTGCAGCTGTCAAAAGATAGAACAAATCGCCGTATAGTTCGCTGGCGGGCAACGTCGGAAGCCCGATGGGTCGGAACGCTATGTAGAACCAGCCTTGCGGCTAGTCTCAACTTTGGCAATTAATTAAAAGTTTTAAGAAACCCCCTCCCCCTCCCTCCGTGGAAGTTATATGGTCGCCGTGACTGACTAGAGGTTTCATTAACCGAATACCCTACATTGTGCCGGCGATACTTACTGGATACAACAAGTGTTACCGAAACTTGTGCCACCCACAATTTAATTTACGCGTACCTACTGTTAATTATATTGTCCCTGTTAAAAAAAAAAAAAAAAAAGGGTGTTATCTCCAGCTTCAGCCAGGACATACTTGCAGCGGTAGCGGCACTGAACATTCGGTTAGCGGAACAGGAACACGCTGTGACGGCGATGAAGCTGCAGGTGGCCTCCATGGAACTTAAGGTGGCAAGCGTAGGTGCAGGAGTAAGTTGCGCAGCTCCCCCACCAGGACTGACCCAGGGCGTAGTAAGCTACGCTAGTAAGTTGAAGCTGCCCAAGGGAAAGCCCGAGATGGAAGTGAAGCCTAAGGGACCGGCTGTACTTTTCTACCCGGCGTCTGAGTCCATCAAGACCTCGGAAGAGACAAAGAAGGAGCTGCAGAAGGCTGTGCAACCAGGGAGCCAGGGAATTCAGGTCCAGGGAATCCGTAGGGTCGGCAACGCAGGCGTCGTTGTGCAAACGGCGACCGCCGAAGCTGCTCGGAAATTAAAGGAAGCCGCACCGCCGACCCTTAAAGTTACGGACCCAAAGAGTCGGCGACCGTTGGTGGCGATAAGAAACCTGCGGAAGGACCATGATGGAGAAAAGGTGATACAGGACCTGCACGCGATCAATCTGGCGGAGTTCCCCGAGTGGAACATGAAAAAGCTTCGCGAGAGCTGTAAGGTGGCTTTTAAGAAAGGCCGTCGTGGAGGGCGGACAACGGTAGTGCTAGAGTGCACTCCGCAGCTGCGTGACACCCTCATACACTTGGGGAAGGTCTACATCGCCTGGGATGAAGCAGAGGTCTGTGATTATATTCGCGTGACCTGCTGCAACAAATGCCAGCAGTACGGACACCCGGAGAAGTTTTGCAGGTCCTCGGACACAGTCTGCGGGAAATGCGGGGAGGTCGGACACAGGGCTCAGGAGTGCAAGTCAGAAAAGAGCTGCTGCGCGACTTGCAAGCGCTTTAAACGACCAGAGGCAGCCAACCACAACACAGCGGCGCTAGATTGTCCAGCGCGCTTATACGCAGAGCAGCAGGCGGGTAATATGACGCAATGGCAGTAAGAGCATCAATGAATAATGAAGGCCAGGCGGCTGGGCCTTGGAGGTTCGGCTGCCCTGCAATTAACGTAGGGCAGCTGAACCTCCATAGCTCAGCCGCTGCAACCAAGGAGATAACCATAGTCGCCAAGGAGCTGGGTTTGGACTTGGTACTAGTACAGGAACAGTACAAGCATCCGCAGATCATCCAATGCGGATCCAAACCCAAGGCCGGAGTGTTGGTGATGAATCAGGCGTTTTCGTTCACGTTCTTGGAACATCTTAGCAACGAACACTGCGCGGTCGCACACGTTGATACCGGAGATAAGGGTCGGAGTTTCTACGTGGTATCGGTATATTGCCAGTACAGCCACGACATCTCCCGACACTTGGAACACCTGTCCCACGTGATGGATCAGCTGGCAGGGAAGCACATATTGATAGGCATGGACAGCAATGCACACTCGCCACTCTGGCACTGTGAGGAACGACAATACGTTGGGAGAGGACCTGACACCGAGTACAGGAGAAATCAGATGGAAGGATTTATCCTGGGACGAGCTCTTTTACTCCATAACAAGGAAGGTCAACCCCCAACATTTCACGGCCCCAACGGATACTCAAATGTGGACCTGACACTCACTACAAGAGGAATCACTGTGTCAGAGTGGACTGTAAGAGAAGGAGCAAGCTTGAGCGATCATCAGCTGATTACATTTAGAGTAGGCGACACAGCGGTGCGATCGCGGGTGGAAGTTGCTGGTCAGGGTCAGATGCAGCCATCTTACAGAGACCGAGGCGTGAACTGGGCGAACTTTTGCTCAGCTTTGCACTACCGAATGGGACGTCTGCAACTCAGGAGACCAGCTGAGGACATCTGTAATGAGTACACAGACATACTGACACGAACGGCAAGCGAATGTCTGGGCAATCGCAAAAAAGCGGACACCGGTGGGTACGAGTGGTGGACACCTGCACTGGACAAACTCAGGAAGGAAGTGTACAGCGCGCGTAGGAACTGGCAGAAGTCGCGGAAGAGAGGAGGTGAGCAGGAAACTCATTTGAAGAATGAGCTCAATGTTGTGAGAAATCACTACAAAGAGGCAATGAGGAGCGCGGAGATCACCTTTTACCGCAAAGTGGCCGAATCCGGCAACAATGAGCCGTGGGGGATGGCTTATCGAGCTGCCTCTGGCAGAGTTCGCCCCCCACCCAACGTGATGCACGGAATGAAGCTCATGGAAGGACATGCAGAAACTGGAGAGGAGACCATGTCTGGGCTCCTGCGCGCGCTGTGTCCTGATGACGACCTGGAGAAGGATGATGCGTACCACCGGCAGGTCCGAATAGCTGCTGCGTGTGCCCCGACTGGACGAGACTCAGATCCACCCAACCGGGAGGCACTGGCGCGAATAGTCAAAGATCTACCAAACACGGCACCGGGAATGGATGGAATGACGCCACGGATCATAAAGCGAGCATGGAGAGCGAGTGGAGAGGAAATGCTGTATATGTTTTCCGCGTGCATAAGAGAAGGTGTGTTCCCAGCCATATGGAAGACCGGAAGACTAGTGGTTTTGCCAAAAGGCAACGACAAACCCCTGACAGACCCAAAAGCGTATAGACCGGTAACGTTGCTGCCCATTTTGGGAAAGATACTGGAACGTCTCATTATCACCTGCGCTCCTTGTCTGCACCGGAATATCTCACCAAGTCAGCATGGTTTTAGGTGTGGAAAGTCGACGGTTACGGCGATTAACGCAATTATGGACCGAGTTACGAATACCTCCAAAAACTATTGCCAGCTTATATTCTTGGATATTTCAGGGGCCTTCGACAACGCCTGGTGGCCCATGGTCCTGCTCAAAGTGAAACAAGGTGGATGTCCACCAAATATTTACAAAATCTTAGTGAGTTACTTCACAGACCGGCGAGTGGGTTTATTCATGGGTCGACAGGTGGTGTGGAAGAGGTCTACAATGGGCTGCCCCCAAGGTTCGGTGTTAGGGCCTACTTTATGGAATCTTCTGCTCGATGACATCCTTAGGTTACCGATGCCCGAGGGCGTCAGCATGACAGCCTATGCGGATGATATCACGATCGCGATCGAAGCACCAACCAGAGCTAAAATAGAGCGAGATGCACAATATATGCTCCAGGCGGTGTCCGAATGGGGGCATCGGAACCGTCTGACTTTCTCAGCCGCTAAGTCGCAGACGCTTACCTTGAAAGGCAAATTCCAAGCAATTCCCCCCAACGATACGTATGGACAATAAATCGATCGCGCACGTGAGCATGGCAAAGTTACTTGGGGTGGTGATTGACCAAGGGTGCTCCTTCTTGCAGCATGCGAACTTTATCGGCCAGCGGGCTAGTAACTGCTTCGGGAAGATGTCGAGAATATCTTCATCGACCTGGGGCGTGCGGTACAAAGCACTTAAGGTCCTGTATTCAGGGACCTATGTTGCAAGTCTTACTTACGCTGCGGCAGTTTGGTGGCACCGGGCAAGCATCTTCGTGGTGAAGCGAGCTTTGCTGCGCACCCAGCGGCCTGCAATGATTCTGCTCACGAAGGCTTATAGGTCTGTTAGCACATCAGCGCTGCCCGTGCTAGCTGCGGTGTTGCCGGCCGACTTAGAAGTCGTTCGTGTGGGACGATTCGCCCAGGAGTGCCTAAAGGAAGCCACAGACAAGGAGCAGACGGCACTTAAACGTAGAATATTCGGAGATGTTGTTGCCCAATGGCAGGAGCGCTGGTCGACCAGCGACAAAGGAAGAGAGTTGTCGCAGTTTTTCCCAGACGTAGAAATGAGATTATCGGCCGGTTGGGTGGAACCAGACTACGCTGTGTCACAAATATTTACAGGACATGGGAGTTTTAACAGCAGACTGCACGCGATGACTCTCTGTGAGTCACCTGTATGTCCCTGTGGAGAAGCTGATGAAACTCGGGACCATGTGCTGTGGGAATGTCAGCTGTATGAAGAAGAGCGGCAACAGATGCTGAATGACTGGAACAGAAACGAGATAGGACCAGTATACCATCAAGAGATGGTCAACTCTGCAGAAGGTTTTCGACGGTTGCGTGCGTTTGCACACAAAAGGCTTAATATTAGGAAGGAGATTGATTGATGTGGAACTGCCCGAGCGCGAGTCGCTTGTGTTGTGGTGTTTCACGCCCCATTTGGGGAGAAGTGACATTGAGATGGGACACAGACACAGATTTTGTAGGGAGTGAAGAATCGCACCGGGGAAAGAGCCCTTAGCAAGTACCTGGTGAGCGTCTCCCAAGATTCGGTCCGTATGCCGAGACGGTAGGAAGGACCATGGGCTGGTGGAGGGACTGTCCCTGTTAAATACTTTGTGTTTAATAAATACGATATATTTTTACTAATAAAAGTAAATAAGATAACCACCTATAACATAAAAATAAAAAAATAAAACTAAAAGAATTCCGTCTAATCCAGTTTGCCCCAAATGCTTTCCCTCAATTGGGAAAAACTGGGAATTGTATAGCATCTTCCCCCGAATTCATAATAGAGGGAAAATAGGAGCACAAACTACAAAAAAAAGGCATACCTTTCGGGGGAAAGCATTTGGGGCAACCTAGGAATAGACGAAGAATAAAACAACATTTTTTACCATCGACCCGATATCTGATATTCCTTTTGATAAAAAGGTGATTTTTCGACAACCTTTTATAATCGACTTAAAAAAGGAGAAGGTCCTATAATCGACTGTATGTAAGTTTGTTTTTATGTATGTCTACCGATTTCTAAGACAATCATTGACCTTCATTCTCTATTATTTTTTTATTTGAAAGAGCACACTCTCAAGTTGGTCTCATTGTCACCATGTCAGGATCTGATGATGGGATCCTAGAGAAGTCGAGGACAACCTTCAAATTTTATAGGCATCGTCATCGTCAGCACATTTAAGTCCCCACTGCTGGGGCACGGGCCTCCCTCAATCACATGAGGGGTATTGCCATACTCAGCACGCTTGGCAGACGGGTTGGTGAGGGTTTTGATATAAATGCAGAGTTTTCCTTCTCTGGGTGCTGATGATCATGCGAGCAGCTTTACCTTAGTCGCCTTTTACGACACCTCGGTAAGAGTGAAGGCGGCCTATTCTACTCTGCCGGGGACCATACGGCCCCCGTTTTTTTTTTATATGAGAGGTGGCAGACGTGCAGACGGATCACCTGATGGTAAGCAATTCCGCCGCCCATGGACACCCGTAACACCAGTGGAATCACAAGTGCCCTGCCAACCTTTTCCCCTTCCCCCCATTGGGCCTCCGGTAACCTCACTCACACGGCGAAACACAGACAGGGGTTGCTTCACGCCGGTCTTCTGTGAGGCAGTGATATCACTCCGGTCGCGCCGACCCATTTATGCCTAGGCGTGGCTCTCCCACATTTAAAACATTTAGGCTGTTAATTATTAGTTATATATATAATAGGATGCTGTCAAAAAATGTGACACTAAGGGGCATGAAAAAAAATTGTCTACGTAAAAACAACCACCTTCAAAAATCACAAACTAAAAAGTGTAAAATAATATTTCTAACCATTCATACACTTCAGATTTTTCTAACAGTACACTCGAAAAAAGTTATTACTGAAGTCGGTACCTAATCCTTTTTGAATAATTGTATACATTACAAGATTAGTAGATACTAATAGTTGAATAATTGAATATATTACAAGATTAGTATACTTATCTTTTAATATATTCAATTATTCAACATAAAAATACATCTAGATAGATAGTTATTGGGCGCCGACTTCGGTAACACGTTTTAGTTATTGGTTTTGGAAGGCAGTTTTTTTTATTATCTTGAATAAGATATATACAGGTACAACACAGAAACACAGTCAGACTTACCCAATTCGCTCAAAGGTTCCAGCTCCACGGAGCCAATCCGACAAATAATATTGTTTGCACGTTAATTTCGAACTTAATATTAGACCGAGTCGATCTCGAAACTTGGCCACTTAGAGAATTCATATTGTTACCATTCTTGGCGCGACTAATTAGAGAACCACACTTCGCTTGTTATATGCATAGTTGCCATATTTGTCCGTCTAGTAGATCTAATTTGAGCTTTGATCTTTCGCGTGGGTCAATTTTGATTTGCCAGTACTTGGTCATATGGTTTCGCGTATGAGCGAGTTTGATAAGGCTAACTCTATATTGAAAATAATTATCTTATGTCAAAATTAGGACTATTTATATGATAGGTGGCAGACGAGCAGACGGATCACCTGATGGTAAGCGATTGCTGCCACCCATGGACACCCTGCAACACCAGTGGAGTCACAAGTGCGCTGCCAACCTTTAATCCGCTCTTGCACCGGATTGGGCCTGCGGTAGTTAAATATTACATTACATTAATTTGATTTTGATGAATTTAGAACGTTTAAAGAAGAAATATCGCATTTGTAATTATTGTTGTACTTTTTACAATCATGACGAATTTGCCATTTTTATAGAACTGGCACTTACATATAAGATTTGTATTAGAATACACACCCTTATTTTTTAATTAGTACAAATATTTTGAAAGTAGTTTTTATGAGAAGACGATTTTTTTTTAAATTTTTTACTCTATATTACTTAGAGAAAAATATTCATTCAAGTGTATAAACTACCATTAAAGTATTTATAATAATAAAAAATATGGTTGTATACTGGTACTACGAAAATATTTTTTCTTAGTTGTGTCAATTTCGTCATAAAATAAATCGTATGAATTACTAGCTTTTTGCTAAATAATGTTTTCCCTTGCAAAGGAGTCGGATTCCCGTTATTAGTCAGGTCAGAGAAAACAAAGCTGTGAGAGGAATTTTCAAAACAATCCAGTAGTTTTTGAGAATATTCTTAACAAACATACAAAAAACAAATCTTTCTTTTTCATAATAATGTAAAGTAAAGACTAAGATTTATGCCGTTTAAACAGATGTATTATACAATATAACTGTATTGACTTAATTTCTGAACAAGTAACGATGAACCAGTTGGTCTGGTTCTCTTAAGAGTTACGAAGATCAAACGACAGTAGCTACAAATTAATAAGTCATTCCCGGATTACTGTCAAAGCTGGATCAGTGACGCGTCACCTTAAATAGTTAGCATTACGTCATCGTGCCTTAATGTTAAGGTGACGGGTAGGGCACACTAGCGACGCCAATCTATTTTAATTTTAGCTACTAAACCGGATCTATTTTAAACAATTTCAGGGTTACAACCTCTCAACAAACACTTATACTATCTATTAAATAACCTTGCACAAATTTTGGGTCCCTTTTTGTACGCGAAAAATTGATTCACGCCAAAAATGGCCGCTTTTTGTTTGTTTTTTTAATAATATAGGTGGCAGACGAGGAGACGGATTACCTGATGGTAAGCGATTACCGCCGCCCATGGACACCTGCAACACCAGTGGTGTCACAAGTGCGCTGCTTACCTTTTGCTTGGATCTAATAGAGTCTTAAAACCCACGATTATGTTTAGTGGTACCGGCAGAATCCATTGATCGATAAAACGTAAAACACCATTTTATTGAGTGACATTGACGATTTCGACAGGCGAATACTCACTTATATCAAAAAATTACTTGACATTGGCAAGACATCTTCGGGTAGAGCCATATTATAAAAAAGCACGAATCAGAAGGGCACTTTTTATTTTATTTTTTATTTTATTTTATTAGGAATAACAACAGCCACAAGTAATTAACAGACTTAAGCTAAGATATGTTTAAGATTACTTAGGCCCAAAAAAGTTATTCACAAATTTAACAAAAGTTTGCTTAGTAATTAGATTTAGTCTAGACAATTAGAATAATAGATCCTAAGTATATCTACATTTACGTGCCTATTATTAATAATTAACATAAATAAGTAGTTAGGTACCAGTACTAATTTAATTAACAGTACCAAATTCTTAAGAACAGGATTAGATTGCCATACTTGAATCATTATACACTCAATTTATTACATATAAAATATTACGTAATTTATATATACATACATACATACATATTATCAATATGGGACTAAGTGCCGAACTAAAAATTGATTTGTTTATGTATAACTAAATAAAATAATATATAACTCAGTGACATGACAGAGGGGCGTTGTAAACGTTTATGCGAAATACAAAACAGCATTAGTTCCGACTTTTGCCACGTGCCGAATAACCGTGATCTCCTGAATCCCGTGGTTACTAGAGAGACATAGGATTAATTAATTTACATTTACATGTTATTATTATGAATTGTTCATGAGCGTAAGCATATGCACGTTCCGGTGGGCCCCGCCTCGGCAACTGATTAAATTGATAAATACCGTTTAAATATTTACGTTATTACGTAAATATTAACACACAAGGATATTCTGAATGTTATTACATTCAGAATATCCTTGAGTATTAATGCATGCAAAATAAAACGGAGAACAAAGTGGCTAATAAAAATAATTCAAGCAAATGAGCCGGCATTATAAACTGATTAGTTATTCATTCTATTGCCTCCATATGGATTTTGTTTTTGACTGGTGACCTCGGTGGCGCAGTGGTTAGAGGGTCGCACTTTCAAGCGACGGCTGCGCAAGAGGTCCCGGGTTCGATCCCCGGGTCGGGCCAAAAATGTGTACCTAAGTTTTCGGTAAAGAGTTCTTAGTGGCAGCCCGGAGTCTGGAAGTTGGCGGTCTTGTACCCCCATGTCTCGGAGAGCACGTTAGTCCCTCTCCGGTCGTGTTACATTAGTGTCCCATCGGATTGTGAGGGCAAGGGAATAGAGAGTGCACTTGTGTTTGCGCACACACTTGAGCACTATAATATATTATATCCTACGTACGCGGCTGATCGTTGAGATTGGCCGCCGTAGCCGTAATCGGTTGGAGGATATTATTATCGCTTTTGTTTTAGAACTTACGCTAAAAAAATATTTATTGTCAAAATAAACCTACCGGCACAAAATCTTGCCCATAGTGTAATTTTCATACAAACATGGTCTCCTTACAGGTTCATAGAGCAAAAAACATTGAATGCTCAACTTTCAATTAATTAATTCAATCCACTCATGAAACCACTGGATTTCCACAAAATCAGAAAAATAATGATTTCTTTTTACATCCCATATGACGTTGTATCAACGCGAAAAAGAAAATCGTTCTTCCTTGATTATGATGAAATTGAGAGGTTTCGAGAGTTAATTGAAATAATTAATTGAAAGTTGAGCATTCAAACATTAAATAAACGCTAAAATTGGTACATACAAAACAATGTTTTTCGCTCTGTGAACCTGTAAAGAGAGCATGTTTGTATGGAAATTACACTATGGGCAAGATTTAGGTAGGTAATTAAGACTGTGCTAATTAAGAATCAGCATGACATCACTGTTTGAATTCCATTGAAAAATGATAAAGGTATTTGTAACCAGAAAACTATCTACTCGTAGCAGTTCAATATATTCGCCTGTTGTTAATAAGCATCGGTGGTTCAGTGGTAGAATGCTCGCCTGCCACGCGGGCGGCATTCTACCACTCTTTTATTTTTTTATTTGTGCTTTCAGAAAACGCTTACGAATACATTTCACATCGAACAAAAACGCTTTAAAAGCAGTAAAATTCGCAACAATACATTTCAATACCGAGTCGCCAGTCACACGGCACGCACGTAGCATATCGCCAAGGTATTTTCTAACACAAAGACGCCGATAAAAGCCAGGCGTCTATAAAGAACATTACAGTATATGGGAGAAAAATATTCGCCAGGAGTTTTCAAATTCGTATTCACGTTGCGCATTCACTTTGCCGGGAGGTAAGTAAGTGACGTAACGGCCACGTAAAAATAAACCGCTGCAGGGAACATCAGATATGTATGCAATTTTCCAGTCGCATCGTGTAAACGCGACGCGGGTCCGCGTGCAGTGTTGCCACGAAACAGACAAGCAAGTGAATAGAGACAACAACATCGGCGAGACCAACGAGCACATTCAAGGCTGGAATGGACACCTCGAGAGCTTGGCTCATGACTAAAGCTATACCAGGGCAGTAGGGCCGAACGGTTTGTAGACGCTGAGTTCGCCTACCTAAGTAAAGCGTCATCAATCCTGGTCTGCAAGAGTTTCGGGTGAATTTGTATATTATCTATAGAGGTTGTGATATTTAAGAGGACAGTTTAGATCACTGAGCCAGTATAGTCAGCAATGTAAATATAGCGGGATGAGTAACAAAATTGCCGTGTGGTCCCCGGCAGAGTAGAATAGGCCACCCTCACTCTTACCAAGGTGTCGTAAAAGGCGACTAAGGTAAAGCTGCTGTCATGATCATCAGCATCCAGAGAAGGAAAACTCTGCATTTATGTCAAAACCCTCGCCAACCCGTCTGCCAAGCGTGGTGAGTATGGCAATTACCCCTCATGTGATTGAGGGAGGCCCGTGCCCCCGCAGTGGGGACTTAAATGGGCTGATGATGATGAGTAACAAAATATAAAGAGAAGGAGCAGCTCGGCGTAAGCAATGGGCGATAACCTTAATCATCATTGAAGTTCTGACGAAAGCCAAGTTCTTCGAAGTCATCCATGAATGAGACACACAAATTTCATGAATTAGTAACCCCAAAGAATGAAGGAGAAGGGGTGGAAGTAGTCACATTTATAGGACTCATATTTTCATAAGTCAGCTCAAGTATTATAGAATAGGTACTTGAGCTGCTCTCGAATGCTAAGAATTACGACGTAGAAATCACCTTAAAACCCAGACCCTGCGCATGCGCACGCTTAGAGCTATACGATACCGAACACGGCCGATGTACACCTTTTTTTTTTGTCGCTGTGAAAAATGCTTGCCTTATACATACCCGAAATAGCGGAGGGCATCAGGCGTTATGGTGAGCCTGACATGCGCCCAGAGACATGCAACTAAAAACACAGCGGGGAAAGGTTATGGGTATCCGGCAAAGCCTTGGACTACGACCTCCCCCGGTGGCCAATGTACACCTTATCCAGCCAAAAAAAAAACTGGTTGGTTTTTGTTTTAGCGTAGGTAGGTAGTATGTTTGTGTCCATTTCCTACATCTTTTAAACTGACAACACAACGCCGTGGACCGCATACGGAACATCTAAACAACTATTCCCGTTCAATGAGATGGTATAATCCTGTTGGTTATCGCCGGGACGGTATACGGCCTGGATGCAACGTGTAATAGTATCGTTTCCAGACGCGATGCGGGCAAGTAAGTACGTTTTTACGGGTTCCGTGCTTGAATTGCATGAAAAGAATGCGATGTCTTTATAAAGAGTTCACGTGTTAAAACGACATAAGTTTAGCAGAAGAATGACGTCTACTCTGATGTCTTTTTTCAACGTGTCATACTCACTCGTGATAAGTAATAATAAAATATAAATATTTCACAACATCACATACACTTATGTCAGATCAAGAGCTGTTTCAATGTTAGTGTTATTGGCTATGACATTTGTAATTGACTCCCTTTTTTTCTTCATAATAATATCCACCAACGGATGCCGGCTAAGGCAGCTAATCTCAACGATCAGCCACGCAGGATATATTACAAATAAATAAATATTTCACAACATCACATACATTGATCTGACTCCGAGATAGGTAGCTCAAGCACCTGTGTTACGCGGATATCAGAATCAACAGTGGGATAACAAATATATACATTTAATACTTTTCTGTGTTAATACATACTTATAACACATATAAAACACGCAGATCAATACAAACAGACATGTTCATGCACACACATTTTTGTACTATGCAGGGATCGAACCCGCAACCCTTGCATGCACCAAAGGCAGCTTTTACTACCACTGTTCTAAACGGATAGTCAAAATTATACAAACATAAATAGTATGTGAACTCTAATTCCTTTAAGGCCCGATTCGACCAATCTTTATCCGAGGATAAATCTAACAACGTCTGATTTAAATAGAATGACAGCGCTATACCAAATATTTAGGATCGGAATAAGATTGGTCGAATCGGCCCTAAGTAGTTTTACAATAAAACCACCTGAGAAGTCATTGTAAACCATTTGCTGGAGTTATACCACGTCCTCACAGAAAACCGGCGTGAAGCAATGCATGCGCTGTATTTTGCTGCGTGAGTGAGGGTACCGGAATCACAATCCGGGGAAAAAGGGGAAGGGGGGTTAAAAGGTAAGCAGCAAACTTGTGACACCACTGGTGTTGCAGGTGTCCATGGGCGGCGGTACTCGCTTACCATCAGGTGATCCGTAGGCTCGTCTGCCACTTATATCATAAAACAAAATTGCATCAAGAGTACAACCTGCTGAAATTGCAGCAACTGCAACTACGATGCACAATCACAGCAATTGGGCAACATCAACAGACATTTAAAGGGCAATGGAGAGAGCCATACTTGGTATTTAAGTATCGTATCACAAATACTTATAGGTAAGGAACGAAAAACTATATGTCAAAGGAAAAAATCGTTGATATTATAGCCTTACAAAACACCACGCACATATAATGTATATCGTCAATTTTAGAAAACTTTTCGTCGAAGAACAATAATCTAGCTTAGAGCCGATTCAACCAATCTTAATCCGATACTAAATCTATAGTATAGCGCTGTCATTCTATATAAATGTGACATTATACCATAGATTTATCTAATAATAAGGATTGGTTGAACCGGTCCTCAGACATTTATTAAACAAATAGAATAATAAACTAACTAACTAACTAAACAAATTTTAATTGCGTCTATTCTACACGTGCACGTAATATCGACAACTTTTGTCTAATCCTTAATGTTGCCACCTGCTTAAAACAAATATTATTTTTCAAGACTAAACTTCGCCTCGAAATGGCCGCCTATCGGGATACCTCATAATAAAAGAGCGCAAAAGTTATAAAGGTTCTCTGAAATAAACCGTATTTGTGTTTCCAACAGACTAGACGCCGAAAGTACCTAAGCCAGAATTTCTTTGAATTGAAACTCCCACATTCGGTACATTTGCATCTTATTTTCTTAAAGGACAAACTAGAATGTGTTGGTGTTTATAATACATAGTATAACGTTTGGTTTGTGAATTTGAAAAAGAAGTTACTATGCATGCACATTGCACATGGGAAATTACCCATAATATTCGTCACTCATCGTCATTATCTATCTCATGATGACCCGTGCCCCCTCCTCATGCCGTATATTTATTTATTTATTATAGGTACACTAACAGATTACTGTCATACATGCAAAATGTTCATAATTTAATACAGTGTTATCTAGACGGTAACCTACGAATGGTGTACACAACATGTTTAACAAATAAGACGTAAATAAAGATTGTGGAATTTAATAAAAAAAAGACCAAATATGATGAAGCTACTACAAAAAAATACAGTAATAAATTATTTTTGATCTTTATGATTCACTGTGTGGGGCTGAGGGTGACTCGGCTCCCTATACGTCATAAAGGGGGCTACGGGGAGATAAAATCCACCCCCTATCGTCGTAACCTTTATGGGAATTTCAGCATTAGAATCACAATATATGTAAATAGTAGTAAATTAGTGATACTAACAGCAAACCAAATAATAGGTCTTTACTTATGAAATTGCATTTTTTTCTAGATACAATAAGATGTATAATAACTCCTTTAATAAGCAATAAGTCACCATACTATACTTTTACTTACATACTTAAGAATATATTGCAAAGATTGCCATAAAAAAAACATAAATTTATTTTGATTTAAGACTATATTTTAAGGTTTTAATTAAACAGAGATCAGAAGTTTTTTTAGATTTTCGCATTGCATTATAACTATTGCATTATATTTATTATGTGAAACAACATCGTGTACTCACATATTTAGCTCGACGTATTTCGGCTACGTTACAGCAGCCATGTGCATGTGTGTACACGATGTTGTTTCACATAATAAATATCGTGTTAATCACCGTATTGATACATTATAGAGATCAGAAGTTTTTGGTAAAGTATTTGTGATGCAAAAGAATAAACTTGAAAATTACCCTAAAAAAGAAGTAAAAAATGACTTGGCAGAATTGGCGTTTCTTTCAATAATAACTTAATAATAGTTATTTTTTTCTAAACAAAAACTATCTTACTCGTTCCGAAACGTTGTCCATTAAAGCACAGTTAATTAATTATAAAGTATTAGAATTACGAGTAATAGTTACTTTACAAATAAAAAAAAAGTTAGTATGGAAAATACAACATCTAAGGAAATCGCCATACAAAACGGCAATTTCATAGGTAAACCTTTATAATAATAATGTCCCTGGGCAAATGTTTCGGCACCGCAGGATATTTACAGTGCAAGCATGTGTGCTAACTAAGCGTGGGACCAAAGACTCAACATGCTCCAAAGACTCAGGTACCAATTTTGGCTTGGATCTATTACTTGGACTGGGAATGCGAAAACTGAACTGCGTAACTAGAACCGCAAGCGCAGCTGTTTCACCTTATAGTGCGTCAATGAGGAAGTCAAAAACAAATATACTTCTAAATTGATCCATCTAACCACAACAGGTCGAACAAACACTCGACTCAGGTCCATGACCCGCGATTGCTGGTGAGTATCATTGATTACAATTCCAATCGATGTCACGAGTAGATGCCGCACATGGATGGCTTGCTCGGCCGTTTTACATAAGCGCCAATTTACAAAGCGTTGACTCTACCATCTTAATGTTGTTTAATAACCACTACGCTATTGTAAATAAAACTGCTACATAAGTTAAGATATATGTCCCTATTTTGGGTCACACAGAGTCACGCTCTATGGCTTCTTTAGATCTACTTACCATATCAGAATAATAAATAAATAAACAGATAACATACATCGACCTGAACTTTAATGCTATCTATACACATAGGTATTTAAATAGACATTATAACATCTGCCTACTAAGAACTGTAACAGGACATGACTTTTTTCCAAGATGGGGATCGAACCTTCAGCTCCAAAAGCACAAGCGAGGGTCTCTACCAAATGGCCAGCCCAAAATAATGTATTTAGATCTCAATCTATGACCTTGTGAACGATCAACCAGTTGCATTCTTAAATTTAAAACTGTTTAATGTGATGCGAGAAAGGTCATTTCGCTGTTTAATGTATTCGATATTTTCTATGAAATAGCCAGCAATCATAATAACACCCGATTTTGAAATCCATCTGCGACACAGATACGTCCATACCTAATACCGCAATGATTGCTCGATTACAATTTTATCGATTACAATTGATGTACTCGTAACGTAACTTTACGCTGGCAGCGAATCGATAGGATGTCGCTCAGAGCTCGAATCGTTCACCGTCGCAACACAATTACACTAACACAGAGGGTACACGCAATTGAACCAGGCTCGCTTACGGCTAGACTCAAAGACGTCATTAAAGGCCAATGAGAATTACACGATTGTTTATTCAATCAAATGCAAGATGAATCGTATCGTACTCGTATTCTGTAAACAAGCTCATGTTAAGGCGACGGGTAGCCCTAATTAGCGACACCATTCGTTTTTAACTATTAGCTACTAAACCGGATCTATTTAAAACAATTTCGGGGTTACAACCTCTCGGCAAACACATATACTATTTATTAATTAACCATGCACAAATGTGGGGACCGTTTTTGTACACGAAAAATTGATTATCGCCAAAAGCGGCCACTTTTAGCGTTAATCCATTTTTCCCGTACAAATGTTGGGTCCTCATTTAATAAATAGTATAAGTATTTGCCGAGAGGTTGTAACCCCTAAATTGTTTAAAATAGATCCGGTTTAGTAGCTTATAATTAAAAACGATTGGCGTCTCTAGTGTGCCCTACCCGTCACCTTAAGTAACGTTATTCATATTGTTAAGTTTCAGCACTCTTTTGTCTTTCTGTATGTCAAAATTTTATATGTAATTTCTTAATGACTGTTTGTGCCAAAATAAATTAAAAAATTACATTTGTAAGCATTCAAATTTAATAACATGTCTTAAGACCTCAGAGTAAAAATCCAGAAAAGAAACGAAAAAGACCATTTTTATGAGACAGGGGACAGACGAGCAGACGAATCGCCTGATGGTTGGTGATAACCGCCGCCCATGATCACCTGCAACACCAAAGGAGTCACAAGTGCGCCGCCGACCTTTTAAAAAGGAAACGCTCTTAAAGCTTTGCAAGAAGTATTGTATATGTGCCATGCGCAGTAGTAGCTATTTAGCAAATCAAAAAATGTTTGGGGTTAGCCGAAACATGAGAACACTATATGATTTTAAACTTAAAATGTATTTGACTGCTAACTTTGTACAAAAGGCGATGATGTACATGAGTGCGCGAGGCGCTCTATGGATACATGCAAACTGATTTGTATGAATGATACGATTGTACAATTATGCCCAATGCCGTGAAATGGTGATAATTTGGCTAAATGTTTACAACTCGAACACTGACCAAAAACAACGATTCAAATCTGGTTAAAAATTACAAAACCAAATATGGTAAAATATGCCGTCTAACAAACCCTCCCTCAAAGAATCTGTACCCACCACAGACATACAATGAATACATTACAAGCAGACGCGTTCCGCATTAGAAGCCATTCCGTATCTCGGCACCGTTTTATTTTCGATATCTGCTCTAGTTAAATGCACACTTGAAAATGATGGATGGGATTGGGATAATACGATCAGTTTTATTGACTACTTTTTTCTACGGTTATAGTAATTTTTGTAGTCGGAAAAGATGGAGTTGTTCATTCAATGGACTATAAAAATAATAATATCCACCAACCGATATTCTGCTGTAGCGGCTAATCTCAAAATCAGCCACGTACGTAGGATATACTATAGTGCTCAAATGTGTGGGCTCTCCTCTTTGCCCTCATATTCCATTGGGACACCAGTGTGACACGAATTGAGAGGGGGTACGAGGCCGCCAACTTCCAGACCTCGGGCTGACACTGAACATTTCTAAACAGAAAAACTCCCTAAGCGCAGCCGTCGCTTTAAAGTGCGACGCACTACCCACTGCCCCAACGAGGCAGTGACTATGTTACTGATACAGACCACCAGTTCTGCAAAAAAAAAACTTAATCAGGTAAGGAAACGAAACGACAAATTTTGGAAATAGATTCAAAGACGAGCACATTCGGTAAACAAAAGAAGACCACCTCTGGCAAATAATCGAAGAACACCACTGACCCAGACTTGGTTGTCTTTGATCAATGTAATATGTACAGGCAACCACACATCAGCTACTAAAATCTGTCTAAATTCCACAATTGATATTGAACCAAACGTGTTTAGCATTAAAATGAGAATCGACTGAAGAAATTCGACAGTGTAATATACTTTGATGTGTGGATGTACGTACAACAACAAACAAATAACATTGCTCCGCGAACCGCTCCGTATTCCGGCAGCGTTTTATATCCGATATCTGCGCTTGTTCAATGCACACTTGAATATGACAGACGGGATACGTTGCATTTAGCGTTAAGCCGCGTATCTGAGTTTATTGACACGTAAGCGTACACTATCCATGGATGATGAAATCGGCTGATGGATCAAAATAAAATACTGTGCTGGCGCCAGTTATGTTATGGCAAGTCCATTGTTGTCGATGATTTGACTAATCTAGCTTTCATTAATAATTTAGGGCTTTATTCAGAAATCTTTGTTAGCTAAAACGGTGTTAAAGAGCAGTTTTGACGGCTGCCAAAATGTGAGACACAAACGCGCCTAATCCCTGTTGCATTGGTAGCACTTTTTCTCGAGTGTACTGTTAAAAAATATTATTTGAAGTGTATACAGTGTTAAAAATATTATTTTACACTTTTTAGTTTGCCGTTTTTTTTCGCAGAAAATTATTGCTAGCCAGAATAAGACTCTTACCACCTTATTATAAATCGCGATCTATAGTTATTACCGTACTAAAACTATTGCCATCTTTTCTCTAAAACCCAATGTTAAAAGGGGCTTGTCTATAACCAGTTGTAAGAGTGGCGACAGCAGCAGATTTATGTACAAATAAGTAAGCGTTTATGTTTTAGTTTTTTTATATGACAGCCGTAGCAGCATGCTAATAAAATAATAATAAAATGAATCTTTATTGTAGAAATTGTGGTTTACAAAATATGCAGGTGTTAAATTATATAATAGTTCTCACAATTACCTGTTAAGGCATACAATAGTCTATTTACTAAATAATTTCATGCTAATTAAATGTTTTTGACATGCATTTCAATACTTTACAATTAATTACATAATGTAGGTATGTCTAAAATTACTATTAAAGGTCAAAAGAGGAATTTCAACGAAATAATTATGTAAGAAAATCAAAATAGATCAAAATTTATTGTAATGTCAAAATTGAAATGAATAAAAATGGAAATGGATATAAATATAAACAATTAATTAATAGTATTGCAATTTATGACAATGATATAAAATAAACGAATCATCTGTATATGCTATCGAAGTATTCTTTCAGGTCATAAAAAACAACCATCAGCCACTTTCTTAATTGTACCTTAAATTTAATTAGTTACGTTTACACGTCCAACAGTAATTAGGGGGTTTGAGTTCAGAATTGTATTTGTAACACCTCATTTTGTGTTTTGGTTGATCAAATTGACCAAGGATTGATTTTAATTATTTAATAGAAATCGAATACTTCTTCCATTTTTCGAATCTTTTTATCAATGGTAAGGATTGACTAAAAGTCGGTTGGATTGAACCGTGAAATGTTCAAAAAGACTTAAGATCTTGAGATCAGATCAGATCAACCGAAAAGCCTGTCGTGTTTTATAACAAAAAAAAAAGATAATAATTATGATTTGCTTTCAAACGAAAAAATAAACAAAATCGGAAATCATGTTGCAATCGATATCACAATATACTCCTATTATTATAGATACAAATGTACGTACACATATACACATTTCAAACGTATAATAGGTACCCCACTGTTTTTACGATGGGGGTTACTTATTCTCAGAAGTCAATGTTTTGACGATCTTCCCTCGTCTTGCTCGATCTTTCATTAATTTCCGGGTAAAGCTCAACTCTAAACATAGCAGTTTGAATAACATCATATTCCCAGATTTATCCATTCCAGTCATGATACCGATCTATTCCAAAGGAGACTTTCTAAATAGATTTTTGAGAGCCGCGCTTTTATAAAGGAAAATATAAGTTAGATATTGGACGCGTGTCACTTAACTGAACGTTGGGATAGACATTAAAACGGAGAACCCAGTACCCCCCACGCGTGCTCCAAATCGCTTTAGCAGTTTTCAAGTGTATGTGGGACAGAGTAGTCAAATACCTACAAAGTATCTGGGGTGAAAAGAGTGATATACAGCATTTTGACCTGCAGATATGTCACTCTTTTATTTATATCTTCAACTCATTTAATTCATAGAATGATAAATCATATATTTACTATCGATAATATTTTCAAGTAGGTACCTACTTATTATAAAACATTCGAAGTCTCACACAACGGATTACTCACTTTTTTTTTATATGAGAGATGGCAGACGAGCAGGCGGATCACCTGATGGTAAGCAATTCCGCCGCAAATGGACACCCGCAACACCAGTGGAGTCACAAGCGCGCTGCCAACCTTTTCCCCTTCCCGTCATTGGACCTCCGGTAACCTCACTCACACGGCGAAACACAGCACAGGCGCTGCTTCACGCCGTCACACGTCATCTGTGAGGCAGTGGTATCACTCCGGTCGAGCCGGCCCATTCATGCCCAAGCGTGGCTCTCCCACATTGATTTATTTATTTAGATCACCAACGATTGTTACACCAAAAATATTTTAAAAATACTAGTACAATACCCACAATGTCTTAAAGGTAACTTTTATGCAACAAATACATACTTTTTTAAATTAATTACTCTAATTTTAATCTTTATTCACTTTTAACCCTAGTTAGTGACCAAAAATATCAATATCTGTAAATTTATATATTAATTGTACAAATAGGATATTAACGGGGAAACTTAACTTTTTGTCATGCGCTTGATATTACCGTATACAGTCCTCATATCTTCAACCATTAATTCATTTTAAAAAGAGTCATAACATATACCAAGAGAGCTTAAGGTATATTTCAGATGTGCTCACTTACGATGAGCATTTAGGTCAGCTGAAAAGATATACATCTTTTATATTATTCACTCATGAGTTACACAAGTCAAAAACAGTGTTTCCAATAAAGTAGGCAAGGGACTAGTTCCTGCTAAATTCATTCATGCCTATTTCACGCAAGGTTTAATAAGTAATCTTGCAGAACCATCCGTGTTAGTGATTGATTCCTGTGCTATTGAAAATATCAATAATTGATCAAGCCTTAAGATAGTTGTAGCCATGGACTGTCAACAATCTTGGGTACATAGAGAGTAAAGATTTTAATTCCTTTGGAATTCCCCGAAATATGCGTTTCTTTTCTTTGCTGGATTGATGGCCGTATCTTTTTTACGTAATCTCAGAGATAACATATTTCAAAATTGAACTAGTGGACCTACGTATACGGTTTAAATTTAAAATTTAATTTAATTTTCAACTCAATACTGATATACGACTAGATAGACAGCCGGGCAACAATGTGTTCTTACAAGAGTCCCGTATTTATCCCGTTTTTTTTCTAAAAAGTAAAAATAAGGAAACTTAAGTTAACTATTTAAGATTTCCATTCTAAATATTAGACGTCAACACTTAAAGAAATAGGGAGGTAAAAGTACCCCGTCAAGTCGGAAACACTGCCCGCCAATAAATAGCAAACGTATTTCAGCGAGACTACGTTTGTTCTCCGTAGTGTTTTCAACGGAATGGTATTGAAAGACAATATTTACAATTTATAGGTATGCATATGAAATATCGCGAACGAGTTCCAGCGTGATACTGTGAGAGGAATACAAATAACCCGCGTCATAAAAGGCGAAGTGATGCCAATGAGATTCGAGTGGTTGAGTCCTCATTCAGATGTAAAGTCTTGTTTAGGTATAAAATAGGAATGAAACTTTTATCGAGTTCAGTTAGTACACAAACATGGGTTCGTGGGATGTGCTAATGCCCGGTGATAATTTTAATAAGAAATCAATATGTACCAATCTTTTCAACCGACTTCAAAAAAAGGAGGAGGTTCTCACTTCGACCCGTAAGTTTTTTTCTATGTTTGTTACGCGATAACTCCGCCAATTATGAACCGATTTAAACATTTTTTTTTCAGCGTATAGGTAATACCTCAAGGGTGATCCCATTTAAATTTAATAATAAAAAATAACCCCCAAGGATGGAAAATTGGGGATGAACTTTTTTATACGCAATATTTCCGCCGATTATAGACCAATTTGAACGATTGTTGAATAGGTATTATCAAAAGGGTGATTTCATGCGAATTTGAAGAAAATATTTCACCCCCAAGGGTAGAACTTTAGGGGTTTCTCTGCTGAAATTATTTTGGCGTATTGCCGTGGTTGTATGCCACATTGATTTTATTTTATTATTATAGTGAATCTGTTTTGCTACTGTTGGTGGCATACAACCACGGGGATACGGCAAAATAATTTCAGCAGAGACAGTTTTCTTGTTTCGTACTTTTTAGAGCGTTTTTTTTGGTAGTCGGGTTTTAGTTTTTAAACTTTATTTTTATTTAACATATTTTTAGTTATGTAAATAAAATTACATATTTAAAATGTGCTAAAAAGCTCTTTCATTTGATATCCCACTCGGTACCGCCAAGCAAACATTTATTTAGTTCCTTACTCTAAGTCCCCTAGAGGGCGCTGTTATCAATATAACGTGACGTCATGTAGCCTTTAATCAGAAGACAATCAAGACGCATCTAACGACACCTCATTTGTTCAAGTATGATCACTAGTTTAATTTAAAATGTATGTATCTAATTTAATATGTAGTGTATAGGGAACAGATGAACAACTATACATTCATACATACAAGTCAAAATTATAACCCTCCTTTTTGCTTCGCCGTAGTCGGGAAAAAATATGGTTAGTGAGACGATATCAAACGTCTGGCAGGATACTATGTGGATAGAAATTACCGAAGATCGACCAAAATGGCATAAACTAGAGAAGGCCTTGAGGTTGAAAATGGCTAAAGGGAGATTGAAGAGAGAACAAATTACATACCTACATAACATATATTTGTACACAACAAATACAGTCCTAATTTTCTACCCTATCCGTTATCCCGTAAGACCTGATTAACGGCTAAGCTTATTAGACACACAAATTCATGACGACACTTTTATTCACTCTGAGGCCCTACAATGAAACCGTCCCGTACCTAACGAGAATATACCTGTCGCATTCGAACAAAAGTGAGCTTCTTTTGTTCGAATGCAACAGCGTGTAGGATCGGGACGAGGATAGAGTTTCTGTTTTAGGCACCCTGAATGCAAATGTCTAATGATGATAGTCTGTTTAGATATATTTTTTATGTGATATGTGGCAGACGAGACCCCAATTCTCGTGCTCGTGATATTTATTTTCATACGACATATATTACTTAAACATACGAGCCCGAGAATTGGGCTCCAGGTGGATACCCTAATGGTAAGCGATTGCCGCCGCCCCTGGACACCCGCGATACCAGTGGTGACTCCACTGGTGTCACTCTACTTTCCATAAGTGCGTTGCCAACCTTTAAACCCTCTTTCCCCCGGATTGGGCCTCCGGTACTCTCACTCATGCAGCGACACAGCAAAGTGCTGCTTCACGCCGGTTTTCTGTGAGGCCGTGGTATCACGGTCGAGCCGGCTCATTCATGCCAAAGCATGGCTCTCCCCACGGTCACGTCAACGCTAAGGTACGGCTAAAGATGAAACATCTTGCAACTTATTAGGCACTACCGCGTATGATGCGATGAAGGCGAAATATTTACCTAAAATTACAAAAATGGAAACACTTCCTCAAAGTTAGAAAAGTTATCACTTAATTGTTTTTAAATAGAGTTAATAGTTACTTTTTGTTATTTTAGCATTAACCTACATTGTTATTATTAATTAGTCGATTTCCTTTCATCGATTTCTAAGAGATAAAGATTAAGTTAAAATATACTGTATATAAACAGTAATAAATATATAACTTAGATAACATCAATATGTAAAATGTCTACAGAGACTCATATAAATAATATTACATCATCATCATCAGCAACCCACACTCGTCCACTGCTGGACATAGGTCTCCCCTAATGCACGCCATTGCTCCCGATTTTCGGCCACTCTCATCCAGCCCACACCAGCCAGCCTTCGAATGTCATCATCCCATCTTGTCGCAGGGCGCCCTACACTACGCTTACCGAGTCGCGGTCTCCACTCAAGGACTTTACGAACGAGGCCCTGGCGAACCACCCACCAACCCGCACTGGACCAGCGTGGTGGGTTATGGTCCATTCCCCCTAATGACAGATACTGTAATATTACATATCAGTTTTTAATTAGGGCTTATTCAATAACTTACCAAAAATGCTGTGCAAGTTTTCTTTTAAATATATTAAGCGAGTCGATACATTTCAATGTTGCGGGTAGTTTGTTAAACAGTTGTGCTCCCTGAAAGCTAACCATTCGCTTACCGTAATTTGTTTGGATCTTGGGTAGAACTAAGTAACTAGCGCGAATAAATACAACTTTAAAATATATTCTACTGTATAAAATACGTGCACATGTAAAAATAATCCCAATGTTGTTTCGTACAACATTTCTCTTTGAATACCTTCCTAGTTCCTAGTCTATTTAGGATAAAGAACTTTCCGATTTCCCAGTATCCAGTTTAAAATCGCCAAAAACCGTATATAGCTGGTATGAAATTATATTTTCAGTTCTACCTAAGAGATTTAGTAATGCTACCAGTAATTTCTCCTTTTTACGCTTACCTACAGCGAATTCACACCCAGAAAATTGCTGGTGTAATATAAAGTTGAACGAAATTCGAATCTAGGTTGTTTCGAATTTGAATTGTAAGCAGAAAAAACGTAGAAACAAGTTTGAAGCTATATTGGACGTTGGTAAAAATTTAGAATTGTACAGTCAGCCGTAACCGAGGAAGTAGGTCATCAAATAAATTGTTACGGGACTCCATTATGTATTTCATTAAGGACACGGTATAATCATCATTATCTTTGAAGATCTCGCGATTACATATTAAGTACATTTTTAATGCTTGTTTACGTAATGTCTTATCTTCTATTACGTGTCAGATTAGTAGCGAAGTTAATTGATATTATTTTTCTCCCTGTATTCTGTTCTCTTCGTAGAGCAGGGATAAAAGACTAGTGATAAATTAGTACATACGTATAGTGTGGGTTGAATGAAAACCGCGAGCGTAGCTAATTTACTTATTTAGTTTTACTTTAACATTTTATTTATTTATTCCCTTATTTAACACGGTAGTTTGCTTACCACTAACATTAATGAAACAATATAAAATACAGACATTCACAAAGAAAAAAAACAAAACAGGCATTCCACTAATATAGCTCTCCAATCATCCGAAAACCAATCAAGTCCGGGATTGGCTACTAGGAGTGCGTTGAGTGCGGTAAGGGCACGCGGGACAGGTGAGCGTGCTCACGTGCGTAGCATAAAAAGGACACGATATGATTTCGGGCCAAGTATGAAAATGTGCCGTCAGACCACTTTTTTTTTGATACATACTGTACAACTAGCCATTTGGAGGCATAATTATTATTTCACGGAAGTTATGGGATTCCTGTGAGCCACGTTATATGAGTTCGAAGATTCGATTGTTTCATACTTTTGTTAATTTTTAAAACAGCTCTTGGTTCCAAACAGCTAGTATAAAAAAGTTTTGTCGGCCGGCCTTTTTCATGGAAGTTTCCAATATGAATGTGTCCTTTGCTATTGTATATATGAATTCATACAAACTGTTTTTCATGAAGAAAAGATAAAGATATCTACCGCTAATTTGGAGTGTCAAATATTTTGAATCATAAAACTCGATACTTATTTACTGGATTATTGCAATAATGCCATGAACTTTAATACCATAAGACGAAGAAAGCTTTTCGCTGCACTATCAATCTGATGAATAAAAAATATTGCCAATCATAAAAGGTATTTACAACCACCATTCATCAATTACCGATAACAGGTGTCCGCCCAATCGTCGCTTGATCAATTCGCTCAAGAGACAAAAATAGGTCGTTTGATCGGGGCATGAATGGGTCCCGAGCAGACTGCGCGCCGTCATTCACTCGCAAAGAGGCGAGCTAGCGGGCTTAAAGGCAGCCCTCCTGACGAGGGCACTCCGCATTAGCCGGGGCAACGCTGAATAACTGAAGCCATAGAAAAAATCCACTTTCAGAAAATAAAAACCGAGTATGAACATCGTACCGCGGGTTTTTACTTTTCATATGTAGCCCTAGCTGCCAGTGCAGACTCCGCAATGGCAATTGACGTTTACGATTTACATGCAAGTCTACATTCAAAGTTTCATTTCATTGTGAAAAAGGAAGAATAAAAGGTGTCGGGTGGTTCAGATTTTGAGGCATCGGACTGTATGTCCAATGCCAACTCTGCCCACTCTGATGTCCACTTATATCTGTAACATAGACTTAGGATGCCGCTATGCTTCTGTAATGATCAAAATATTCGGAAGTTTTAAAAGTAGAATAACACATATTTTAATTTATATTTTTTTTATGTAATTTAAAATCCAGTTACGAGCAAGGGTAATGTAGGATAAATTGGACAGTAAAAATAAAAGACAAAAATACTTAGATGGCAATAATTACGTTTAAGACATTGTTAAATATCATACTCAATACTCAATTCTTTATTGCTTCCATAGCGCATAGACTGTTGGTCTTTTGGGCCAACAACTCCAAAACACTTAACTAATAAAAGTCCCCCTTTAACATGACATACATGATTGTTGTCAGTTGTAAAAATCTTCAATACCTAATCTGGCAAATTTAGTCCATCCAAAAATGTTAACAAAAGAGAAATTCTGGCAAAAGTGGATATTTTGAAAGCCCCTGGCTAAATCCGATCGCCAGCGCCGGGGACGAGAAATAAAGAAGCAATTCGCATTTCATTCGTGGAGCGTCAACTTTTTGATGGAAATTAATGTTTTGAGAGGAAATTTTATCGTGATATAAACATTTAGTCGTCGGTGGTCAGATATATGAACACGAGAACTTGATGTTTCACTAGATACATTATTTTACGCTTCCATTGAAGAATCTTACATTAAATAATTACATATTAAACAACATCGGACTGACGCCTAAGCACTTGTTTTGTAATTATCAGTTTCTGTTTTTTTCTTATTATTACAGCTGCTGAAAATGAACCTGGAGAGGTACCTCACTTTCGTCGGCACATGAAAGAAAATAGGTACCTATCAATAACTCAATTGGCTCATGTTGACAAGTTGATACTACTCACGACTCAAGAGTCTATTAAGAGTAATGATTTAAACATCTCGGACATATAACCTATCACGGAGTCAGATCAATTTAGGTGATGTTGTGAAATATTTATTATTATTAAACAAACAATATCCTTTGCATAATTGCAAACCGAGATGTTACCTGCTAATTTTAGAGCAAGCAAACCAATATTCAACATTCCCAGCTGGCACTTTAGCTTCAGTAATGAATTTCCTATCCCAGAGCGAATCGTGAAAGTAGATACCTACTCCAATTGGGATTGATTGCTTACGTCACTATCGTGCAATTTCGGCCATACCCCTATCATAAACAATTTAACCCACGCCTGCGGAATATTAAGCAAACCTTCAACCGCTGCGCCTGAGGCGCTTAGCAGAAAACTTTTAGCCTTTTTGCCGCGAAATAAAGTTTCTAGGCCGTGGTTATGAACACGCGGGTTCAGAAGAGTCTCGGTATAAGCATTAAAAGTACAGTATAATATTGAATAAATAAATGTAATGTCTGACAATGAAACAAACATCGATCCTAAAGAAGCTTTAAAGCACTTGCGTTACGGTCATCAGAATCAAAGAAGATAATACAAATTTCCTGTCATGTCTTATCATAATAATATCTTTAAAGCAAGGATAAACAGGCAATATCAGGAGACGCGTTCCATCATTTATGATCAAGAGTTAACATATTAATGAATAAGAAAAAATACATACTTAAATTGATATTATAAAACCCAGATACAGAACAAACACTACGTGTTCATTCACATAATGTCGTATCGTCCAATTCACATGAACGATTATCCAGGATTGGAATCTAAGTCACGACTCTTAGGGCATGAGGCAGGGTCACTATTAAATGCTGTCTTTGTCAATAACTCATATGTAACGCGCGTTTGGAAAGGGCTCGTGATCACGCGCCTTCAAAATGGTTAATTAACCCAGGGTCAATGATTTCAACGCATAATATTGACAATCTTCACGACCTCTCTAGGCCTAAACATCGTAAAAGCCATTTTAGCCAAGGATGAAACGTCGTAAAAGACATTTCCGCAATGGCTTTTACTAAGTTTCGTTTTAGGCTTAAATGGCTTTTACGACGTTTCCTACTGGAGGTGTCGTTCAGTTTCCATTCACAACGTCACAAGAAGAGTCCTCGTCAAATAGTTGTTTTGTTACTGGTAAGCTTTATACTATGTCTGTCAGAACAGCCTCTGTATAAATGCCGCAAATTTTTTGCGGGAAAAATGCGTTCGGCCTAATTCCCAGTGAGCCCACCTCCCCGAGTTCGGGAGTTTGTTTGCCGGAGTCGTACGGAAACTGTAAGTGCTTATGGAGAGACCGAAGGTTACATTAGTGCTTTTAACAGTTACTTCGTTATGTGTACTAATATTATGAATGCAAAGTAACATTTTGTGTACATAGACACACTTTTAACATTTTAACGAGAGCGTTTTTGGGTTAGAGTCGTAAGAGTGCATTAGTGCAGTTACTACTTTAACAGTATTTTGTGAATTAAACCTTGGAATGTACAGATGTTTTTTTTTAAATAAGATAAAACCCTTTTGAAATTTGTTTTGGATGAGTGGCGGAGAAGCTAATGTGTTTCGTGTTCTGCCTTGCAGAATCTGTAGGTGGGATCCACGGTTATCTCTCTCTGGAGCTGAGTCAGCTCTAGAGCCGTGTTTGTTTATTTACAAAATTAACTTTAAAAAGAAATAAAACCGCCTTCAAATACGTGAATTCAAAAAAAACCGAGAATTAAAAAAATAGTTCTTCAAATCCACATGGGACCACCCTTGTGATTAATTACGCAACAAAAAAAGAATCGTTCAAATCGGTTCATAATTGGCGAAGATTCGCAGAGAAAAGGGTACACCCCTAAAGTTCTACCCTTGGGGGTGAAATATTTTCTTCAAATTCGCATGAAACCAGCCTTTTGATAATACCTATTCAACAAAAAAATAATCGTTCAAATTGGTTCATAATCGGCGGAGATATTGCGTATAAAAAAGTGCATCCCCAATTTTCCACCCTTGGGGGTGAAATATTTTCTTTAGATTCGCATGAAACCACCCTTTTGATAATACCTATTCAACAAAAAAATAATCGTTTGAATTGGTTCATAATACGCGGAGATATTGCGTATAAAAAAGTGCATCCCCAATTTTCCACCCTTGGGGGTGAAATATTTTCTTTAAATTCGCATGAAACCACCCTTTTGATAATACCTATTCAACAAAAAAATAATCGTTCAAATTGGTTTATAATCGGCGGAGATATTGCGTATAAAAAAGTTCATCCCCAATTTTCCACCCTTGAGGGGTTGTTTTTGTTATTATTAAACTTAAATGGGAACACCCTTGAAATAACCTATACGCCGAAAAAAGATTTGTTCAAATCGGTTCATAATTGGCGGACTTATCGCGTAACAAACATGGAAAAAAAACATACGGGTCGAATTGAGAACCTCCTCCTTTTTTTGAAGTCGGTTGAAAAGAATAGACAAAGTGACAAGAAAAATAAAGGTCTGCTCAATTGAACCAATAAAATAAACATTTACAAAGCAATATATAATAACCTATCTACATAATTGAGTTGGGTTATACTCGTACACTCGTACCTACACGTAACAACTGTTTTATTTGGATAGGCAAGTAAATACAACTGCTTTAATATCGTTTGCTTATGCAAAGTAAGATAAATACGTAAATACGTGATTTCGCAAAGTTTATCATCAAATTTTGCTGAAACAATGATATAAATTATTTACGATGAAAATACAGAAAATCGAGAAATACCTACCTACTACTCAGTAAAAATAAAATGGGTATACGGATTATACTATCTAAATTTGATAACGAACCTAAGAGCATCGGTGGTTCAGTGGTAGAATGCTCGCCTGCCACGCGGGCGGCCCGGGTTCGATTCCCGGCCGATGCATAAGACTTTTTGGTTTTTAAGTAGATATATTTTTTCCTTTTTTTCATAAACCACTATTTAAAATTGTAACGCATTTTGCGGGTTCCACGTGAGATTTTTAGGAAAAACATATATATACCTATTTATTTACCCATCTCGTAAGATTTAGAAGGAACCAAATAAAATAATGCCAACTCTTATCTGGTATGATGAGGTCGCTGACTATAACTGGTGGTGACTCTTTATGAAAGCACATTTCATTGTCAACCTTGGGACTCCATTAACGTACCTGCAACAAAAGAAAGCCTAATAAAATATTTAGCCCCGAACACGATAACTTAATACTATATTTAATCAAGAGACACCCTTTTTTTCTTGGTAACATTACTCAGACACCATTATTGGTTCACATATTTTTTTACTTCATAATAACCATAGAGTAAGGTACAATAATACATAACCTACTGATGTATTCAACTTAAGAGGGTGCACACTCAGGAAAAAATGTATCTACATACATATATTTTGTGGATGAAGTTTCTAAAACAAATAACACGTAAAATAACTCAAATTAAGAAAAATCGCAGCATACTGTAGCGACTAATTTCCAAAATCGCACCAATTACCAACATGAATAACAAAGAATAAAAAGTCTAACTTTGATAAACACGGAACATTTGAAATTTTGAATGCCCATGTTATTACATTTAAGGTGACGGGAAGGGCATGCTAGCGACGCCAAACGATTTTAATTTTTAGCTACTAAACCGGATCTGTTTTAAACAACATCGGGGTTACAACCTCTCGGCAAACCACTATACTATTTATTTAGTACTTATAGTTAACTGTTAGGTCTGCTTTTGCACTCAAATTTTGCACGCTTGCTCAAATTGATGCACGCTTTTGGCGTGAATCAATTTTTCACGTACAAAAACGGACTTAACATATGTGCATGGTTTTTTAATAAATAGTATAAGTGTTTGCCGAGAGGTTGTAACCCCGAAATTGTTTAAAATAAATCCGGTTTAGTACCTAAAAATTAAAATCGATTGGCGTCGCTAGTGTGGCCTACCCGTCACCTTAAAACAGTGAAAGGAAGTAAATTATTTTGAATGTGCCGCTAAGCATAAACTTACAAATGTGAAACGCAAGTAAATAAATAATACCTATTGCTTCCTACGTACCTACTATGCAACAATCTGCTAGATATTATCAAAGCGAGGCGGTCGCTAATGGGGCCGACATTAAGCCTGATTATCGGAAGATCCCTTAGTTGCAATGCCCAACATTCTTCACTAACGTTCCTAGTTACAAATTAAAAATTGCACAGACGAATTTAACAAGCTGATCCAAAATATAATATATAGAATGAGACTTCGCAGGATATTCATTAATAATACAACTTTACGACGATGAACACAAGAGATTTGCACCAATTGAACTGTCCAAAGTTATTAGGAAAAAAATAAACAACTTTCAAGATACAGATTGTAGTATTCAAATGTAACAACTTTGTGTACGATAGAGCAAATATATAATGTAAAAAAATCTACATTTAAATAAAAACAAATTAGCTTTTCAATAGTGTCCCCATACTAAAGCTGTTACATTTGAGCTCTACTATCGGTATGTATGAGGTTTGTTGATGATTTCTAAATTACCCCGTCTGTGCATGTGGTTAAAAAAACAGAGAAAGTTACTAAGACATAGAAATGTACATTGAACCATATACAAACATGTCGATGTAACAATCTACAAAATATTGCCAAAAAGGGGGAGGCCGCTAATGGCGTGACATTAAGCCGGATAACCGGGAAAGCCCCATGTTGCAGTGTCCAACATAATTCACTTAAATAGACATGAAAGAATGGAATAATTTGAACAAGTTAAAAAACCGTATAAAATGACAGTGTAACAATGTGCTAAATGCTGTTAAAACGGGGGCGGTCGCTAATGGACATTAAGCTGGATAATCGGAAAAACCTGAAGTTGCTACGTCCAACGTACTTCCATTTAGTTCGACAAACATGAAATAATTTAAACAAATTAAAAGAGGGAAAGTTCTAAATAATGGTATACGCTTCTACAAAAGCTGCCGATGAAACCACTGCTAAAAGGGTGGTCATTAATTGGGCCGACATTAGCTTATAGAAAAGCCCTATACTTGTACTGTAAAACCATCACAATTGACATAAGTGCTGAACATAATATGGGAATGTACTCAAATCCTATACTACTGACAATGAATGTAACAATCTGCTAGATATTGCCGAAGCGAGGCGGTCGCTAATGGGGCCGACATTAAGCCGGATTATCGGGAAAGCCCTAAGTCGCAATGTTCGACTGGTGAATGCACCTGAAGCGGATTAAACGCTTCGAAAGAACTCCGAAGGTTCTACACTAGACAGCCTCTGGACTCGAGTACAGAATGTCTGCATTTGTAGTACGACCAGTTGACGGTATTTATGTAACGGTTTCATATTTGTTCACTATCAAACATTTGTCTTTAATCTCAAATTTATGACAATGAGGAGATAAGCGTGACAATGATTGATTAGTTAAGGATTCAATTATTGTATTCGACTAAACCAAACGAAATCGTTTGATAGAACAGAACAGAAAGGAAAAATCATGAATAAAATACAACTGAAAGAAGAGAAGCCCATGTTTTACTTTGTAAATAACACAAAACCAAATCTGAGAAAGAATTCAAGAAATTAAAAACAATAAATACCGTTTTATTTAAATATCTACGTTTTCAGCAATGGCATTTTAAACTCTTATCAGATGATTAAAACCTGGCGTTTTCAATAATGTCCCATAAATTTATCTGACGAGGAGATTGATTTTGATAGCAAAAACCAATTATCCCATCCCACCTGAGATGGACCACATTGAAACTTAATTTCCATTAACGCAATTCAGCCGAAAGGACAATCTGATACGACGATACTCGTCGAATTCACAAAGCTTCTATCTGGTAGCTCATTAAATGTATTCAGAATCAATTAAACTTATCTCGATTGGGCGCTGGACCGGCATCCAATATGTAGCGTAATGAGGGTGTATCAACAATATGATTTTTGTCAAACAGTTCGTCGGAGGCAATAGGCTTTTATCAACTGCAGGCTTTGTTTGTCACTCGCCACACGCAAACAATGAACGGTGCTACATTTTATCAGTCATTGGAAACCATTAATGAGAATGAAAATAAAAATATTCTGTGGTACATTAATTATTTTATAAAGTCGCTTCACTTTATTAAGTGTAGACAAAATTCGATACAAATTGCCCTCAAAATATGCAAGTAAATAGCTTACTTATTTGTACAGTCGTAGATTCAACTATTACCTACTACTAAATATTATTTGGTTTCATTCAAAGTTTTAGGTACTTATCTAAATAACATATAAATATTACCAATCGCAAGCGCTTGTTATTCCATCTCCATCATCTCGATGGATGGCGGTCTAATACTGTGCGTTTCTCGCGGAACTTTCTACCACGTACCTCAGTTCTGTGGAACGGTTTGGCTGCAGGAGTATTTCCGGACGGCTACGACATAGGGACCTTCAAGAGAAGAGCGCACTCTTTTTTAAAAAGGCCGGCAACACATTGGCGATCTCTCTGATTTCGCGGATGTTCATGGGCGGCGTTGGAAAGTAATCAACGCCGCCCATGAACATCCGCGAAATCAGAGAGATCGCCAATGTAATGTTTATCGATATACGTAGTAGTAGTATCAGCCTATAAACTGTGCCACTGCAGGGCAAAGGCCTCCATCATAGAAATCATGTTATTGCTACTATGATGGGCTTATGATTAATCACCACGCTTGCCAAATGCCGATTGGTGATCACAAATCCGAGCTATGTTAGAAAAATTCGAAACGTACTTTTCTCGGCCCGGTATTTAAACCACTAGACCAACAGGGCGATATACACTTTATTTGTTGCGTCAGGTTTTATTTAATAATGAAAAATAATATTTTTATTAAGTTAATTAGGTAACCTTTTGAATAAAATTATAATTAATACGACTGCATGTGCAAATCAGAAGTTAATGGCATTTGAACGTGATTTTCTTAGAGTTGCGATTTTTTTGACGCCGAGTGTAATAAAACGCTTATCTTTGGCAGCTTGTCTGATATCATACGAGACATGTATGATAGAGATAACAACATATTACGCAGCATTCAAAGTCAAGAAGCATTCCCAGTTGTGTCTAAGGTAGTCACTTCGGAGCCCGACGTACGCTTGGACCATCCAGGATATGGGATAATGACAATGAAGCGCCTCCCGTCTAACCTTCATCACCTCAGCGCGGTATTCCTAGTTGCATACGAACCATACCCCAGGATTTGTGGAGTCTGGTAATTACACTAAAGGAACTGCCCTCTGACCTTCGCAACCCTTTGACAGAGGTACCAGAACAACTGAATCAGAGTTACACGTTTCAGAAACTATCGGAAACATGTAGGTTCCTCACGATCTTTTCCCTCACCGCCAAGCGAATGGTAAGAACATGCTAATAAATTTGAAAAATCTAGATGTGCATGCTCAGTCAGATTAGAACCTACGACCTCCCGTTTAGAAGGCGTTCGTACTTAGGTAGGTCCACTGAGTTACCTTCCCGATGGTAACTCAATGGATACCTACCTAAGTACGTTTTTTCTAAATCTTCCTGAGGCCTTACCATGAGTTTGAAATACTATCCTCGCTATCCAAAACTATTGCTCTGTCTCTTTCACATGCACCACAATGAAAGGGACAAAGCGATAGTTTTCGATAGCGAGAACAGTTTTTCAAACTCATGGTAAGGGTACTGATCGTAACTCAATTCGGTATTGATAATACTTTCGATCTCGGTACTTGGTACTTCTAATAACCTGCGGATGTAAATGCACAAACTCAAAAGCCGCTTGCTAATTCAATCCCGAAACTGTGACAGTTCATAAAATACGAAACCAACGGCAAGCGAGACCATAAATTCCTATAATCATGCGGTGAAGTCATAAAAACGTAACGTCAAAAGTTTCGCAGTTGCAGTTGCGCTCGCGGCAGCACTCACTATAATGAAAACGATAACGAGCCCGCAGAGCGCAAACCCTAATTTCCTAAAGCGCTAAACTATATAACAAAGGCAGTAAATGCACTGCTGTAATGTGGCGATATTAGGGGTGCGACTCAACTTACTAAAAAAACTGGACATTGAAAGGTCAGCACATTGCAGCATTAGCAAGCTGAACTGGCAATGCGCTGGCTATATCAGCCGAAGAACTGACAACCGCTTGAGTACACGTGTTCTGGAGGGAAGACCGCGTCTCGGTGAACGTAATGCAGGAAGGGCGCCAAGATGGCTGGCAAAAGCTGCGATACTAGTAGCAAAAAAACTATCGGAGTGACGAACATTTGGAAAGGCCTACGGTCGGACAGCTGACCGTTCATCATCATCATCAAGAGCCTGTTGCATTCAGTCTAGAACGTGAATTTGTGGTTTCAACTCAAATAATTTTCTGGCAATAAGACTTCCTCCATTCAGTTAGAGCTTCATGCTCAGGAAGCAGTTTGTCGCACGGCACTTATTCATGACCAAATTTTAAATAGACGTCAGTTTAATTGATCTTCAAGCACCTTAGGATCACGTACAATGGACCGAAAAAGAAAAAAAAATCGAAACGGGTTAACTCTCGTGAATTCGAGCTAACAACCTCAATCGTCGTAGAAAGAGACCTCTCAGCCAGGAGAGAAAGGGAGCGACACCAAATTTCATGATTAATAAAATGTGCCCTCCAGCCGGTTTTTTCACCTCTCGAAAAATCTGACGTCGTTGAGAAGTACTCGGGTCTCGAGTGTTATTCGAGTAAAAATTGAAAAATTACTCGAGTTGTTAAATTTGACACTAGCCTCATCTCTATGCGATATTAAATGCACCAAATGGAACCGAATTTAGGAACGGGGGCCTTTTTCGGTAATCATTTTGGCCAGTTAACATAATGGTTATTGGATATTGGCAGTGGAAAGTTTTAATGACCCCAGCATGGGACTAGGCGCGGATTTATAGAGGCAGTTTAGCGGTTGGCAAATAAATTTTAGGAAAAGTGCATATTCAGATAAATCCAAATGGGTCTATATAAATTTGTATGGATTGCCTATTCAAACACTATTAGGTAACTCAAACAGCTATTTGTTCATTGTAGCAGAGGAACTAATGGGTCCAATGAAAAGTTATACACAGACTAGTTAAATGTACTTGAATTTATTATTTTGTCTAAATTCTAACTAGAACCTCGACACTTGCTATTTATTGTGCTATAGGCCAACGCTTAAATCATTAACATTAAGGCAACATAAAAATAGATTTGAATAATTCAGAGGTGCATTCTCGGATTCGAAGGAAGGCGCGTTCGTATCCGCTCAGCTACCATCGCTTTTAATGGAATGCAGACCGAATAAAAAATCACCTAATTGGATTCCCAAACTCTATGTATAATTTAATAATATATTATTTAAAGCTGAAAATCGGCATGAATAAATAACATGGTCAGTGCTGGTCTCTAAAACTTTTTAATTTTGGAATAACGGGCAATGTTTTGGCAACATCACGAGTCGCGAAAACTTTTACTGAAAAAAAGTCAGAAAAAAATACTTGGCCGCAGTTTCAATAGAAACTTGTTCCAGTGTTGGATTTATTCAACTGCACACGCAACAAGGAAAAACGCGGGTATCGTGAAAAAAATTGCATGTTATAAGCGGAAATCGAACCCGGAACCTAAAATTGGCTAGAGGCCAGTCCGCGAGTGCGACTGTCAGAATTCAATCAATTCGAATCAGTTGAGCTAGATTCGTTTCCATATATGGATGTAACTAACTACCAAATACTTTCACGCAGTATGCAATTCGAACAATATTTTATCATTTATTTTTTAAATATCTAAATGGGACATGAATAAGTAATAATAAATGATAGGTATATGTAGGTGGCCAACGTGTCAGCGACTCCTCTGATATCGCTGAAGTTTGAGGAAAGCGCACTGTCACACAAATTAATCACTTACATCAGTAATAAAAATACTAATACAGAAATAAGAAAAAGATTCGATCGCCCGTCACCTTTTTATATAATAATAATCATATCCTCCAACCGATTAAGGCTACGGGATGGCTCCCGTTTCTCAACGATCGTCCGATGTCTCAACGATCAGTCACGTACGCAGGATATATTATAGTGCTCAAGTGTGTCCGCAAACACAATTGCACTCTCCATTCCGTTACTCTCATATCCCGATGAGACACCAGTGCGTGACACGGCCAGGGATCGGGCGCAGGACCAACGGTTAAACGTGCTGTCCGAGGCAAGGGGGTACAAGACCGCCAACTTCCAGACTCCGGGCTGACACTATGATTTTTTTAACCGAAATCTTAGGTACAAATATTTGGCCCGACCCGGGGAACGAACCAGGGCCCTCTTGCGCAGCCGTCGCTTTAAAGTGTGACCCGCTAACCGCTACACCACCGTTTATTTAATATCTATTAACCTATTCACCGATACTATTATAATAATGCGTCAAGGTATAGGTTGCGGTGACGCAAGCACGCTTGCATGTAAAGTACACGTAGACTTTCTAACTTATAATAACACCCCTTTTATTTAAAAAAAAACCATCATAACCGATAAGTAGGTTGACATAGGGTCTTAAAGTAAACAGGTAAGGTGGGTGGAGTGATTGGTTTGATTGTCCAGGCCCAGTTCAATCAGGTGATAGAGACTGCCTGCTGATTGTATGGCATGGGCATCTTCAATCAAATTCATCATAATCGAAAATGCAGAGATTTTTTTTCACGGCACAAATAATCAAGTTTGACGAAATTTACTTTATACTGTCCCTTAGGTTTTGCCTACTCATTGAATTCTAAATCTGATATAATATTTTAAATGTAATATATTCGGTAATCTTTTTAATTCATCAAATTCAGAGTCAAAAAAGCACGAGGTTGAAAAAGACGAATAGCACTTTGTACTTACTTATACTTATCAGCCTATTAACTGTCCCACTGCAGGGCAAAGGCCTCCATCATAGAAATCAAGTTATCGCTACTTTGATGGGGTTAGGCTTAATCACCACGCTTGCCAAATGCGGATTGGTGATCACAAACCCGAGATATGTTCGAAAAATTCGAAACATACTTTACGCTCGACCCAGGAATCGAACCCAGGACCCCGAGATCACGGCCCGGTACTTAAACCACTAGACCAACAGGGCGTTAACAGCACTTTACTTCAATGCAAAAACATGGCAAACTTTATACATATTTCCATCACCAATATCTCGAGAACGTAAAACATTTCATTATCTAGACGATACAAGTAGACAACCTGTGAAAGCCTTCAGCAATAAGAAAGTCTTATCAACTCGTAAGACACGTCGACCGATTTCAATATTCAAACCTTTCAATATAAGTCTGTATAAAAATGTCAGTACGTCAATCAGTTTGAATACATCACACGAATAACGCACGCACTCAGACGTGAACGCATTGCGTATATCACGAGCACACGTTACGTTCCCTCGGTAAATATTTCCCAAGTCCTCTTTATAATAAAAACATCATCCCGTCGGAAGTTCCGTCTCCCAGAAAAATAACGCCACATTAGGCTCGATAAGTTCCCGACTGCGTACTATTCGCTCAGAATATACATAAAATGAGTACAATAAATATGGGGGATAGAAGCAGGTGCGTAGAAGGGAGGTCGGGGCGCCGACGTTAACGCGAAAAACTCATTCGTAAACAACAAAAGAAGAACCGGCGATATAACTCACGGTGGGGCGCGGCCAGGTGCTGAGTTAAGATAAAGTACTGACGTTACGCTCTATCCCGTGATTTAGATATGACCTTCTGAACGCAATCTGCATTAGTAACCGCCCGAGGGATTGCGCCCGACTTGTTTTATTGGAGACTTAACACCTGCGTGATATCACAGTGTAGAAGAAGAGTCCATGACGGCTAGACTATCGTCTTTGTATAAAAGCTGGAAGTTTCTCTGTCATGTACCTATCCAATACAGGTAGGAACTACCAGTGATTATAGAGATTGGGTTGTAGCTTACTTCCAAGAAATCTTGATCTGAAGACGTAAATTTGTTTTCTTCAGTTGAGTTTAGGGGTGTCCTTGAAACCTTGATAGTGGTCTTTCAAAGAGTGGTTCGGACTTTTAAAGTTATTCAAGAGAAAATATAAAAAATGAGGTTTAAAAATGCCGAAACAAAGTTAGGCTAAGACCTTCAGATGAAGATATCTTGGCTAGTAGCCACAACTCAATCTCTATAGTCGCTAGGAGTTCTTACCTGTGTTGGAGATGTGCACAGTGAACTCTCAGCTTTTATAAAATGACGAATGTCTGGTCGTAGTTGGCTCTAAGGCTAGTAGTATGAAAATAGAAATAATGAGTGTTTTAACGAGTGACCATTAAATGGAAACTTAAGCTTCCAAAACAGTACTGCGAAAATAAGTCCGCATAGTGAACACGGGTGTGACAGTTCAAAAGTAGTAACCTTAGACCAACACAAGAGTAAGGTTGCTGACGAGTATGTTGCCGACTAGAGTGCAGCGCATAGGCAGATCGACGTAGCGTCCCACGCTCCGAATGCAACCTCCTCGTAGACCTTTGTGAGTATTCGAGTTACTGGTCATATAACACTGTGGTGATATGAAAGGGAGGTAACGGGGGCTGAATAAATACGTGCAACTTTTAAGAGGGACCTTATCTGTGTCCTGGGATTGGAAGTGTGTCACGTCAATTTCCGGCAGTAACAAGAAAAAGTAAGGCTGAAATGGTAAGGTTATTTATTGCTTCGTATAATCCAATAATATTTGTGCATCATTTAAAGTTAGTAACATATATAAATATAATACAAATATGTTTTGTATTCATGAAAATACTGGAAATTAATACTAGAAGTTTTCATATTCATAGGAGGAATAAAATTAGGAAGTAAACAAAAGCGGATAGCATCTGATTAAAGGCAAAAGTCTAGTTCTACTTTTTACACGCTTTTTATTCAAATATGACTTTGCTTTTCCGCTCGAATGTTTTTCTACGTTAACAAATAAACTGGAAAGCGTTCTTATAAAGTAGCCAATCGCAATATTCAGCTCGGTAATATAACATTTTCAATGAGAATTCTGATCGCCAAATTCAGATTACAGCACATCATGCTCCTTATAAAGGTTTAAAAGTTTATCCGCGATGTATATTGTAATAACTGTTTTGTAACACGTAATTGAAAAAGACCAGTCTCAGCCTTTACAAGAAACTCCACTCTTTGATCTACAATAAACCGAATTGAGCCCTTAGCAAACGATTTACAGCGCTAAACCATGCTTCTTACTCAATATATGTACGTAGGTATAATGGAAATGCGATAGGGGCCGACTAAACACATGGAAGTTTTAACAGCAACCCTAGACCTGCGCCCGCACAGTGGACGCGCGCAAGTTTTAATGGCCGCCAGCTCTTAGCGTCAACTTCGCGGCTCAACCATGCGGGCGTCTATGCCACCTTAACTTTTATCGCTAAAAATGCGGTTCTACTAGGGTAAAACATTCTCATATTCAAGCTACGTTTAAACCAGGCACATTTTTTCATGACATGACATAGAAAAAATTGTATTTTTTCCAGTATTATGTCCATGATGAATGTGAAGATACGACGAAGCTTCCCAAACGCCGCCTAGCACAATTGAATCCTTACGTACGTATACGTAGATCCTAATCAAAGAATTGACAAACACCTATTATGACTACGCGGAGCCATCATCACTAATTGAAGGCCCACAAAACGTTACCAAACCTTCATTTGCAATGTTGTTATAATTCGATCCCAAACAGCCGAACGGCGTTACGCTCGGGGTTGGAACAGACATGCTCGATCGGCAATCGATGAGAGGGCCCGCACGCAGTCACAGTGCAGATTATCTTAATGGCAGCGACGTCGGCGCATACAAATTATGTATACCAGGGCACAATCGGGCTAAATGAGAGGCCGATCAGCCGTCAGCCGCGGCGCAAACGGCTGACAGACTAGACGCGCCAATTTGAATGCGAGCGTGACTCGCTTTCATTACTGGGCCTGTAGTTTACTAACGCAAGAGTTTTCGTTTATCGTACACAAGGTTTAGCTCGGGAAGGGCGAATTCAGGCAGCGGCTGATGCCACAAAGTTCTAGAAGGGGCACTGTTTGAATACAACCGCAGGATGTCGCCTCTATCCTGTTGCTCTCGAAGATAGAACGTCCTAACAAACATTCCACTACCAATCACTAAATGAGAATTACGGTCGACTTCAAAGAAATGTATGCACTTTAGTATTTCGTCATAATAGCTAGTACCATCTAACTTCTACTTTCCTACATGAATACCGATGGTATTATTGTGACAAGGTACTAAAGTGTGTACATATTTTTACAGCTGATCTAGTATCTACTCGTGTCGTTAAAGAAGATTGCAGTGATAATAGATTCACAACATCAACATTGATCTGACTCCGAGATAGGTAGCTCAAGCACCTGTGGTACGGATATCAGAACCAACAGCGGAATTACAAATATATACATTAAATACTTTTCTTTTGTAAATACATAATTATAATACATAGAAAACACCCAGGCCAATATAAACAGACGTGTTCATGCACACAAATTTTTGTAAGTACTATGCGGGGATCGAACCCGCAACCCTAGCGCAGGAGGCAGCGTTCACTACCACTGATCCAAACGGGTCGTCAAATGCAGTAATTACACATTGTAAGGCCAGTGCCCTTTTCTGTAAAGATGGTGCTTGTCTCCCACCATGTGGATATCTGTCCTTTATGGATTAAAACTTCAGTGGACTGTAAGTTTGTACTTGACCAGAATTAGAAGAATCGTATCAATCGCGCCCGACAGTGATTTCGTAAAATGGTTGATGTGACGTGCGCGGAAGCAAGATTCGTACCCGGCGGCGCCCGCCGTCAGACCTATGCCTTCGTTCGGCTGTAGCTCGGCTGTCGTCGTTGTTCTTCGGCGATGGTGCACTGGTGGGAACAGGACGGAGCGCCGCGGCAACGGCGTCGTCTTGACCAGAAATACCATAAAAATAAAATACCGCTAGGTAAATTGACCAACTTAAATCATAAGATAGCTTATATCACAGTAATGCAGCTTATACTATATTGCGCTTATGTCCTCATTCCGAATACAAGTTTAATGGATTCAAAGCCATGCTCTCGCATATCAGATTTTCACGTATTCCTATTTCCGATAACGGCTATCTGCAAGTCCCCAGCTCCGTCAAAGTAGCTTATCATCAGATAGGTATCAGGGTATAATTAATTAGTGCGATTAGGCTGTAGGCCGATAGGGGCCAATCAAACAGTATCGGTGCAATATCAATGCAGCTGTTGACTAGGATAAAACACAACCAAGATACGGTCCAATACTTCTCAGCCAATTTACAATGATATTTGTATAATACCAAACTATTAGATTACCATTGCATAAAGGACTATAATTTCCAAATACACATTAATTACGTCACCAGGGATTACACTTGACTATGATAATTACAGCGACTACTGCAATTCAAGAGTAATGGTTCTCCATAGTGTCCTTCAAATTATTAATAGGATAGATAAATCATATCTTTATCATTAGCCTTCATTCAGACTTTTACAGTTTAAGGCTTATTTTTACTGTCATTTTATCTAATTTTCCGTAAGTAGGTCTATTGTCTATATACTCGTACAAGACTTTTAATGGGAGTACAGGAGCCCAATTCTCGGGATGTGATAATGTATTCTGCCATCATACGATATAGGTATATCGCACAAACATAGTGTTTTGTATGGTTTTCAAGCGACATGTTTTTTCATATCGAAAATCCCGAGAATTGGGTTTTAGGGTTCCTGACAATCATTTTAAAGACTTAGGTAGGGACCTTCACAATCTAAATAAAAAGTGTTAAATGTTCGTGAAAGCAGAGAAACCCATCCCACCAAAGGAGCAAAGGAGCCCAGCGACAATGTTTCAAACCTGAAAATATCAGCTTAGACATAAAATTCGCGAGGGCCAACAATGTAGACTGTAGAGGTAGGGCGCTAATTCCTCGCTCCACAAACCACTAACAAACAACCTTGTTTAACTTTGTTCCCTTAACTCCCGCGCCCCGGTTTCGTCGATGTTTACACCTCTAATAATATAAAAGTGCTTGTGAAACATAAAATTCGGGACTTAGATGGAAACGAGACGACAAACTTTCGACATTAGATGCGCAGGAACGGAACAGGTACTGCGAATGGTTTTATTTGACTTTCCAGTTTATTGTTACACTTCAAGAAGTTCCGAATGAACCAACGGGCAATATTTCTCAACAAATTCAGCACAGCTACGCCTACTATTTTATTGTTCTCATATTGCACGGAAATGTATATTGTAACGGGAGAGTTTTATTAATATATTCGTTGGAGAATGCCTTCATTTATTGCGAAACACAAATGAGAAGCTTTTGTAAAGCATGTTTTCATAGCTAAAAGAGTACCTACAACAAACAAATACGTACGAGTTTGAATATGTACGCAAATAAACCAACTGATTTTTACACAAACATTCACAGTTTAGAGGCCTACCAATACAAAATATTTACTACAACAGTAAAAATTATTAAAGAGATTGATTGGTTTCATTCAGTGTTTTTATGTGGTAGGTGGCCGACGAGCAGATGGCTCACCTGATGATAAGCGATTATCGCCGCCGGTGAGTATCCGCAATACTAGTGGAGTTGTAAGTGCGCTGCAAACTTTTAAATTCCCATTCCCATCGATTGGGCCTTCGGTATCCTCACTCACTCGGCGAAAAATGGCAAATGCAAATGGCAAACATACGTGTGGCTCGCCTGACGGTAAGCGAATTACCGCAGCCTATGGAGCCTATTTTTATTGCGACTCCAGAAACATTTCAAGCTCCTAAAAAACTAAGTTCATAAGATGTATTTCGCATCCATAATCTTGTACGACAGATATTAAATGTATTACTGTAGTAAGTATTAATGGTTTTATATTTGTGGGCCTTTGTACGCTATCAGAGCTGAAATATGCAATACCCACCCATTACAACTGAAAGTTATTCTAACTAACATGCATAATGCGAGAAGGTAGTGCTTGAAGTCAGTCAATGCATTCATCAAACCAATTCGATTTTATTGAAAAAAGAACACAAAAAAACCTTTCAAAAGATTCCATGAAACCTTTTCGGCAGAAAGAAAAACTACATCTATTAATCAAAAACCACAGTCGAACAGTTAAAGTTGAGTGGAGCAGAGCATTAATCAAGGCAGCCCTTGCGGCGAATTATTCCTTCGCCTCCACAAAGAGCCCTCCAAAATATTCATCGATAAAAATAATTAATTCGGCTGCATCGATTATAATGAAATTTGCGATTCATTACGGCCAGTAGTCGGCTCATTCAAATTCCGAGGAAGTGTTGTAATTATTCAGGAACGGACCAGAGCACATTATGTAAGTTTTAATGAAAGAAAGTACAGGTCTATTAGGAGAGGAATATTCATTCGGTAGCGGGCTCGCGAATAATAATGATATTCTAGTTATTGTTATTGCTTCTATGTAAGCGGAATTAATTCTATGAGCGGAGCTGGTGCACTCGCGTCACAAGCGCGTCTATTATGCATGTTTTATGTTCGCTTCTGCACGTTCATTATCACAGAACGTTAGCATTCATCCAATCTATTCTATTCTGTTTGCTCATGTTAAATACTCGTTTAATTAATCTTTGGCTACGTCCTTATGATTCAAACTCTGATTCATGTTTGTTATTTATAACATTGGAATATTTTATTTATACAACCCAAAAAGTGAATACTGCAGTTTTTTCAATTACAAATATCAAATAAATATGCCCCAGACAATAATTGTCATGGTTTAAACGGATATGGTATTCCCTATAACCTTGGCCGTCATCAATAACCATAGGTACACCTCATTTTTATCTTGAACTAGTAAGTAGGTATACTTACTTTTCCTTTTCTTAGAAAAATATCGACTCCAATAAGTGAAATGTATATTCTTGGATACCTCGACGTAATTGGACTCAATAAATATGTACTTATCTATTACAGTCAATGCTCGATGCAAAATGCATCGTTGGATTTCGCAACTTGGGTAACAATAATAACCGAATTTACCTCGACCGCCAGTAAAGGCGGGTCATATAGCACCCACATATCGCTAATAGTTCCGATTCCGAATGCCGGCTGCATTCAAAATTGCAGTTTAATGTACTGACTGGAGTCGTAGTGAATACCTTCTAAGCTAAGGAGACAAATAATGTCTTTGCTTTAAATGGAAATAGGTTTAAGGCTTGCAGGAGAAACAAAGAATCCTCGATATGCATAGTTAGTGGACAATGATAAACGAAAAAATATTTTTGTCCATTTGAATCTCCTTATCCAAAACTCACAGAAGACAAGCTCATCTTTGAGACTAAATAGACGAAAGAAAATACGAAACAGGAGACAAACTGCAGGAGAATCGCCTGCCCTCTGGTGCGGTCATATCTTGCGAAAACCCGATAGCGACGAGTACGTGGGAAACAAATGACTGGCCATGACATAGATCCAAAAATCTGTGGCTTGACGTCATAAAGGATGACATGCGTGCCAACAAACTCACCACTATGGATGCCCAAGAACGGGCGAAGTGGAGAATTTGCAGTAGAAAAGCGGACCTCGGGCACTGTACCGACAGCTTCGGTCGCAACCGAGACAAAATGCTGAAGATGAAGAAGGAGAGGAAGAATTATCTTTTTTGAAAAGGCCGGCAACACATTAGCGAACTCTCTGATTTAGCGGATGTACATAGGCGGCGTTGATTACTTTCCATCAGGCGACCCGCTTGCTCGTTTATCGCCTCTAGCATAAAAAGCAAAAAAAAACGTAAACGTACACACATCCCTATAATAGTAACGAGCTGTCACTAACCTTTCAATTAGATTCGCGTAATAACAACAGTAACAACGCATTAGTAAGTAATTCCGAGTAAAACTATTGTAAATATATTAAAAATAGAATTGAAACGAAGTTTCAATTCAAGTAACGCGCCTCGCGCTTCCATTTAGCGTTTGCGTGACTTTAACGAAGAACTATCTCGTGGACGTCCAGGTCCAGGTGTTTAACTTTTCTACTAATTTAAATCTTGCAACTAGCAACCTACTAAAGCTCATGTCATCTCGCTCCAACACGCAATATTAAAAGGGGCTGGAACGAGTTTTGTTCCGGGACTATCCTTAGTTCGCGATTTGTATTAAGAGGGTAAAGGTCTACCGGATTATAAACCCTGATATATCCCAGTAATGTACCCACTTGGGACCGCAAACGAAGTGTCAATGAGAGTAACATTCCTCGCGCGTCCATTTAGCGTCGCGCGTGACACTGACGCAGAAATGTCCCGCGGGGACAGTCCCAGAAACAGTTGCAAACTCATTTACTGACTGTCACTTTCTTCTCATATTACGTTATTATGAAGTTCATACAGTCACTGTAAGTTACCGCAGAACTACTAACCATCGTCATATCAAATCAAGAAACATTTATAAAATGTATAAAGCAAACTTATAACAATGTTCATCAATGATGATTATATGATAATTTAACATATTTTTGTCGTCAAAATAAATATATACATTTCACCATCAGCATCTTCACGTGTAACAGCCTGGACTGTATGTACAGGATATAATACAGTGCAAAAGTGTGTACGCATGCAGAAATGCACTCTCGCAATTGTATTCGCTTATATTTCGATGGGCTACTTGAGTGACACGAAGGAAGAGGGATCAGACGCAGTTGGTCCTGCGCCTGATCCCTTAACTTAATGTGCTTTCCGAGGAACGGAAAAGGAGAGGTGGAGGGGTTGTCGGTCTCGTAAGCAAACAAACAAATACCACCGGATGTAGGTACATACATATGTACTATGTTAAACTAAGTATATGTTTTTAATATAGGCACGTAATGTTATTAATTCTCGGAAGCCAATCAATTCTCCTAAAAGCATAAATCGTCATATATGGTAAGAAATTACGATGATTAAGTAAAAAACTATGCTAACGAAGCTATAAAAACAACTGTTCATTGTTGCTCTAGCAACCGTACGGTAATTTCGCCGCCCGCTCACATGACGAGGTGGCCGAGAGGTTAAGGCGTTGGACTGCTAATCCAATGTGCTCTGCACGCGTGGGTTCGAATCCCATCCTCGTCGATATAATTTTATTTTACGTTTTATCATTTCTGTGTTAAGATTTTATATCGATATTTCAGGAGCGTTGAATGTTTTAATCTATCGTTTTCCGAAACAAAAAAAAACTTTTTTCGTAATTTCCAACTAAATGAAACAAAATTAATTACACGTAAAAAGACAGACTTAATCAAAAGTTATACAAATATCAAATGACTTAATACTAAAAATCTGCTCAACGGGCAAATACTGCCACATCGTTAGGTATTTAGGCGCGCTCCGCATCTACATAAATAAAATTCAGCTGATGAGGCGAATCAATTCAATTTTTACTAAATAGACAAGGAATGGCAAACATTTTATTAGATTTACAGGGTTTTATTCGTTTTAAAGTAAATTCGAAAAAAGTAAAGCTGCGAAATTATTCTCTTTGTTCGAAATTAGATAAATTATGTGGACAAAAAGGCGGTGTGGAGAGGCGAGTAAGGGAGGGGAGAGGATGGGTGATAAACATTGTGGATGTCAAATCCAGTCGGCTTGGATCCAGGTCTTAGTAAGCGACCTACTTATGAGAAACCAGTTTGGTAAATGATGTCAATAAACATTTCGACAGAGACAGAGTTGCATTCTGCTTTCCGACTGACTAGATACGTACGTGCATCGTACTTATATTTAACGGAAGTAATAGCAAGCTTATCTTGACCTCTTAGAGGCGCTTGTTAAGTCCATTCGATTTTTATTTCGATGACAATACATTACTTAAGGTTACATAATATGTGAGGCGCTTGTTCGATTCATTCGTCCATTCGATTTTATTAATTGTGATGAATTAAAAACAATTTAAAGATAATCCCTTTACTTGACTTGTATTGTACGTCTGGGTGTATGTAATTCCCGGTTGCGTCCTAAGCTGTCGCCCAGGCCAGGGTACACTTTAATTAGACCATGATTTGGGAGGTCTGGTAATTACAATAAAACGTCTGCCGCCTGACCATCGCAACCCTTTAAGGGTCTTCCCGACCAACTGAATCATGGTTTTCCACACGTTTCAGAAACTATCCGAAAAGTGCAGGTTTTTTTAAGATCTTTTCCCTCACCGCAGAGCTAATGGAAGAGAAATGTTGTAGGTACCTTACACGTCATCATCATCATCATCATCGTCAGCCCATTTAAGTCCCCACTGCTGGGGCACGGGCCTCCCTCAATCACATGAGGGGTGATTGCCATACTCACCACGCTTGGCAGACGGGTTGGCGAGGGTTTTGATATAAATGCAGAGTTTTCCTTCTCTAGGGGCTGATGATCATGCCAGCAGCTTTACCTTAGTCGCCTTTTACGACACCTCGGTAAGAGTGAGGGTGGCTTATTCTGCTCTGCCGGGGATTACACGTACCTTAAGTAAAAACATTAAAGTTATTATAACGAACCAAACGAACCTCACACGCCAAAAGTCTTGAGTTCGATCCCTACCCTGGACAAACATTCGTGTAATGAACACTGTATGTACATGTTTTAAGTACCTATTATATTTGTAATTCCTCTGTTGTCTGATATCCCTGACACAAGTTCAAGCTACTTATTACGGAATCAGGTCAATGAGATGTTGTAAGAATTTATTATTTTTATGATTAAATTAACTTTATCAATACAAATCAAACGTTATAATAATGAACTTAACTCTAAATCTTGACCAACCGCACTCCAAAGCGGATCCCGGGCTATCCGGCGCGAGAGCTTTGGATCGCAACTGAGAATGATACGTGGATATTGATGATATTTGTTTGCTTTTTAATCTTTGTCTTCATTTTAAAAACGAAGTCTAGTTTGGAGCAAGCAGCCCATCCCAGTCATATCCTCCTCGTCTTTAAAACGAAGATCGCCAACCACTTGAAAGCAAGAGTTTTAAAACAGTGCGTTCTACTGGTTTTCACATATGGAGCTGAGACTTGGATAACGACACAGGGTACTCTTCAGAGACTTTTAGTTGCCCAAAGGACAATGGAAAGGAGAAGAGTGGGCGTAACACTTAGAGACAGAAAAACTAACAAGTAGCTTAGAAGACACAAGTAAGGTGGCAGATGTAGTCATAAGGGTGGCGTAACTCAAGTGGCAAATATAGCACGAAAGACAGACTCGTGGTGTAGGGAAATGCTGCAGTGGAGGGATCAGAAAAAACCTATCGGAAGGCCACTAATGAGATGGAGAGACATAGCAAAGATAGGCGGGCACAACTGGACTTAATGGAATGAAGAAGATTGAAGGACGCCTACACCAAATTGATAAAAACGGCTTAAGATGATGATGATGGTTTGATTTCAGTGAATGTTTATAACTAAAGTGAATGTTTCGATTTCTGGGTTCGATTCCTGGGTCGAGCAAAAAGTGTGTTTCGAATTTTTCGAACATAGCTCAGGTTTGTGATCACCAATCCGCATTTGGCAAGCGTGGTGATTTAGCCTAATCCCATCATACTTGTACTAGCGGTATGACTTGATTTCTATGAGATGGAGGCCTTTGCCCTGTAGTGGGACAGTTATAGGCTGATACTTTACTTTTTTTATAAGTAAAACGTTACCCAACCAATTTCAATTATATCCATAAAAATGTATTGCATACTTGTAATTGGGTTGTTTGCGGGTTACAAAAGGGCAAAGAGAAAATTTCTGGGTCATCGTATTGTTTGGAAAACAGTGAAGCAAGTAACTCAGTCTTAACAAAAGTCCACTAAACTGTACGTACGTGGTACGTACTATTATTCAGTGTCAGCGACAGATGTTAAGTTGTGCGTCTCAACTTCAAATAAATGCGCATTGCGCATTCACATTGTAAATTAAATTATACATTTTATGGAATTGTTTTATTTTAATATTCAATGGTGCTCACCAATTTAATTTAAATGTAAATACTGTATGTAAATCCATTTGCTTTGTAAATACAATCCGCAGATTTGTTAAATTTTATATAAGTACTTTTTTTAAACAAAATTGGAATAAGGAATGTTGTCTAACACAATGAGTAGACGCATTGCGAACGCAAGCTACATTATTCATTTCAGCAGCGACCATAAGCAAAAACGTAATAATAACGCTATCTCCCTCTAATACCCTACTCGTGTACTTATCGCATTCACGCCAACTGTAGGTAGTGAATCATACAAACAACTTTCCAAAGTCCCCGTTGACAGAGATCGCTCGGTCACGTGCACCCAGCCCCTAAAGTTGAGCCGACAGACATATTCAAATACCGAACTTGCCCAATAAACTGTTAGTGCCAGCCTTAATACCCGCCTTAGGGTTACCAGACTATTTTAACTATCGGAGAGCCACGCTGGCCGTGGGAGAGCCACGCTGGCCGCGGGAGAGCCATGTTAACCGTGGGAAGAGTCATGCTAACCGTGGGAAGAGCCGTGGGAAGAGACCGTGAAGATGGGAAGAAGATGGGAAGAGACCATGGGACAGCCAGGCTGACCATAGGAAAGCCACGCTGACCGTGGGAGAGTCAAGCTCACCGTGAGAAAGCTACGCTGACCGTGGGAGAACCACGCCGACCATGGGAAAGCAACGCTGAAATTAGGAGAGCTAAGCTGACCGTGGGATAGTCACGCTAACCTTGAGAAAGCCACGCTGACTGTGGGAGAGTTACGCTGACCGTAGGAAAGCCACGCTGGTTGTGGGAGAGTCATGCTGGAGAGAGCCACGATGGGCCAGCGGTTGGTTGGTTGGTTCGTGGGAGAGGCACGCTGACCGTGAGAAAGCCACGCCGACCGTGGGAGAGCCACGCAGACCGTAGGAGAGCCACGCAGACCGTGGGGAAGCAACGCTCAAACAGAGTGAAATATTTAAGTAATTAACATTGGGAACTGTTTTAGCTACTGAAATATTTAAATTATAAACTATTTTAAGGAAAATAAAAACCACGCCCCCCTCCCATGAAATTACCCCTCATGTGATTGAGGGAGGCCTGTGGGGACTTAAATGAGCTAATGATGATGATGATGATGGTGATGAAAAACCACGCTGACCATGGAAGAGCCAAGCTGATCGTGGGAGAGTCAGGCTGACCGTGAGAAAGCCACCCTGACCGTAGGAGAACCACGCCGACCACGGGAGAGTCACCCTAACCGTGAGCAAGCTACGCTGAAATTGAGAGAGCCACGCTGACCGTGGGAGAGTCACGCCGACCTTGAGAAAGCTACGCTGACCGTGGGAAAGCCACGCTGACCATGGGAGAGTCACGCTGACCGTTAGAAAGCCACGCTGACTGTGGGAGAACCACGCCGACCACGGGAGAGTCACGCTGACCTGTGAGAAAGCTACGCTGACCGTGGGAAAGGTACGCAGACTGTGGGAAAGCCACGCTGACCGTAGGGAAGCATCACTGAAATTGGGAGAAAAGCTACGCTAACGGTGGGAAAGTCACTCTGACCGTGGAAGAGCCACGCTGACCATAGAAAAGTGAGATAGGAACGCTGACCTTGAGAAAGCCATACTGACTGTGAGAGAGTTACGCTGACCATGGGAAAGCTACGCTACCCATGTGAGGGTCAAGCTGGGGAGAGCCACCTGACTGTAGGAGAGGCATCTTGACCTTGAGAAAGCCACGCTGACTGTGGGTGAGCCACGCTGACCGTAAGAAAGCCACGTTGACCGTGGGAAAGGCACGCTGACCGTGGGAAAGCCCCACGTTGACCATGGGAGAGCCACGCTGACTGTGGGAAAGCAACGCTGAAAGTGGGAGAGCCACGGTGACCATAAGAAAGTCACGCTGACTGTGGGAAAGCCATGCTGACCGTGGGAGAACCACGCTGGTCGTTGGAAAGTCACGTTCACCATGGGAGAGCCACGCTGGCCGTGAAAAAGCCACGCTGACTGTTGGAGAGTAACGATGGCCTTTGGGGAGCCATGAATGGTCCTGCTCGGCCGATTGATAAAACGGTATCACAGGAAACTGGCGTGAAGTTGCGTATATGCTTTATTTCGCTGAGTGTGTGAAGGTACCGCAGGTCTCTTTGAAGGATGAGGAGGTTTAAGGTGACGGGTAAGGCACACTAGCGACGCCAATCGATTTTAATTTTTTGCTCCTAAACCGGATCTATTTTAAACATTATCGGGGTTACAACCTCTCGGCAAACACTTGTAACTATTTATTAAATAACCATGCACACATTTTGGGTACGTGTTAGTACGCGAAAAATTGATTCACGCTAAAAGTGGCCGCTTTTGGCGGTAATCAATTATTTGCGTACGACGCGTTGGACCCAACAATTGTGAATGGTTATTTAATAAATAGTATAAGTGTTTGCACAGAAGTTGTAACCCCCAAATTGTTTAAAACAGATCCGGTTTAGAAGCTAAAAATTTAAATCGATTGGCGTCGCTAGTGTGGCCTACCCGTAACCTTAAAGGTTGGCAGCGCACTTATAGGGGGTGATTCGTGTGCTATCACATAAAAATAACTTTCGATTTGAGTTTAAAAGCTTAAATAAAAATGTAATCCACTAATAAACAACTTTCCAAAGATATTTTTTCCAAATAACACATAAGAATTTTATAAAAAAATTGACAAAAAAAAATTCTTTACACTATTGTAATTCGGTAATTTGTGATGCTTGCCTTGCCCCCTTGAAGTTATATTGAGCAAGTCAGAGCACAATAGACAATTATGCACATCATTAGAGTTCCCCAACATATCGCTCAGTGAATAACAACCAATAACTCGTACGCCCAAATGTACTCAGTAATAGGCAAAATTGGACTGATCATTGCGACGAGGAAAACGGTAGTTGTTCTAATGCGATGGTACAATGTACATATGTCGTTTCCTTTGTAGCAAAAAAGCGTAACATTCTTAGGAAACGCATTATTAGAATTGGTTGCCGCGGCAACCCTGTTCCCCATTGGATAGCTAAACTAGGAAATGGTTTTGTTTCCTTGACGCGGGCGGCAACGCTCGCGCATCCGCCGACGGGAAATAAAACAAATGAATATCACATTATGGGGGGAGGGGGCAAAGTAAAAATAACCTCCTTAGATGTCAGAGATGCCAAACTGTATAAAAGCCTCGTCTCGTGAAATTAAATTGAGGAAAATTTCGTTGTTCCTCCTCAATGCCTAGTGTTGCCTAGTACTGTTCTTGGTCTTGTATTTTTGTAAATTCAAGACTGAATCTGTAAGCGAATCTGCAATCTAATAACGATAAACAATACATTGATACTACAGCAACATTGAAATCAACAAAATGTAGGTTTTGTTTATTTCGTTACAGTAATACTTTGGACGCTTATCCCACCTGCCGAAATATCGTTAAGTTGGCTTCCTGTTAATTCAATCTAATTCTATCTGAAAAGCATGACAGCCGCTCTTTTCTATGTGATATATGGCAGACGAGCAGACGGGACGGGAGTAAGCGATTGCCGCCGCCCATGGACACCCGCGACACCAGTGGAGTCACAAGTGCGCTGCAAACCTTTAAACCCCCCCCCCTTATATTATTTCAATCAATATTGTTCAACATTTTTAACGTGGAAAAGTATTTGTAATTTTAATAAAACCGGCCATCTTGTTTTTTTTTTCATTTTGAGATTCGGAACCTTAAAAATGCAATACCAATTCCAAAACTAGCTAAGAATCATCTCATTTTGGATTTGTGCAACTCTCTCCATGCTCCTACAGGGCGCAGCGTAAACGTAATGACTTGTGTTACTTAAGAGCTCCCCTATACTATTTTGTATGGAATATATTTTGGCAAATTCTCGTGTTGCACAGTCGATTTTTACATGTAATATACCGGTAAATGAGGCAAAATTACTCTTTTCTTGATACAATTTCATGTTGTTAGGTTTATTTGTTTTTTTATATTTATATCTCTTCCTTCCCCAATTTTTCGCCATATGTAAAGTTTAGCAGTCACATAATATTCCTTTCATTATATTTCCTTATTTATTATGTATGGCTTTCTTAATATATTTTTATAACGCATACACTTTTTTTACCTAGCCTATACTCCCAATGCTGGGCAAAGGTCTCCCCCAAATCTCTCCATTGTTATCTATTTAACGCCCATTGTGGCCAATCTTGGGCAAATCTTATTCAGGTCATCGCAACATCGTTTTTTGGGCCTACCTCTGCACTTAGATTTGAAAAATCCATTCGTCAGGTGTACTGATTAATAATGGCTGACAAAAGTGTGCACAATTTTCCTACCACACTTATCATACACAACTTCCTCTCCTCTACATTATAAATACAACTGCATACACGACGCTTAATTACAACGATTTAAAAGGCAAAACAAACACATATCATTAATAATTTTCCCATACGGTATGTAAAATTTAAAGTTGCAATCCCACACGAGATCGCTGCAAACATATCAATGTTGGTATATTGTGAATATTCATCAACGGGCCTGCCACCAATCCCGGAGCATGTAAATAGTGAACAGCGAGTAAAAAATACCCGTGTGCCTGAACAGTCACGAAGCAGGGCTAGCGCAGTGACTTACCTACGAGTATGTCGTGGCCATATCGCAGATTTGCTCGCTTCGTGAAAAGCACGGTGGTGTCATGGAGTGGTTCCATTACATGTTTTTTTTATGATATAGCGGGCAGACGAGCAGACATATCATCTGATGTTAAGTGATTACTACCGCCCATGGATACCAGCAACTTCAAAGGAGTCACAAGTGCGCTGCCGGCCTTTTTTAAAGAGGTTGTTGGTCATATCGATCTGGAAACACCGCAGGTGATAGTGCATTCCACAGTGTGCTTCAACAGATGTTGGCAAGTAAATTCGATAAAACAATTAAATCGTTAACGTTTCACGATTTTGCCATTCACACTTGATCACTGATCCAATAATTCATAACTTAACTAAGGTTAGGGTGATTTTTCTTGCTGACGACCTTAAATAACAAACAGCTATTATAAAAATATTTGTAATCAAATTTTCTTAGGAAAAAAGCGTCAGCGGTGGCACATAAATAACGCACAATACGGGCCAGTCTAAACACAAATAATTTGTACATACAACATTTTCTGAATTCATTTATCTCCCTGCGGACGTTATACTTAAATGACCCATTGATGGTTATTCTGAGCCCATAATGTCCCACTGCAGAGCAAAGGTCTCCTAACCCTTTTTCCACCTCTCCCGGTCCTGGGCTGCTTTGGACCAGTCTAGAAAGAACGCGTATAGTTCATCCCGCCACCGGCGTCGTCTCGGTCTGCCATTAACGGTTTTTTTTTTAAATAACAATACAAATCTTTATTCATAATGGCGGGCTTTGGATTGAAATGAGACAGTTCTAAAAGGGAACGTTATGTATTGTGTAGCGTGCGCTACGATGATAAGTGTCAAGATGATATGTAGTAGATAAGATGATAGATTGATAAGGTATGTCGTGTCGTGTCTTGATATAGGGGAAAGGGCTGAGTCAATGAAACGACCGATTCCGCCGAGTGGCTTGTTTGCACTAAATTAAAATAATGTTTATTGATAAAATAATTGATACAGTGTCGAAATATGATACGATAACTCGTACATATTGTTTTTCGAAATTATGCCATATTATGGTAAGGAATGACACTGGCAATGAAACCGATGTGATTATACCTATATGTACTCGTATAGTACACAATACACATACATTGGCCACAGTGACAGCTTCAATCAATCCATTCAATAGCCTGTCTTGTCTATTGCTAGACTCCATAAGCTATAGCTTGATTAGAATGACAGACAAATAAAAACATCTGTATTCTACATTATAACATACTTGATAGAGAAATATGCTAGAATGCCGAATACGTGAAATGCGAAAGATTAAATTCAAGTAAAATTTCACGAAGTTGCAAATACGACCAGAAAGACTGCAGACATTTCGCATCTTAGATTTTTAGCTTTCTGGTTTTGTAAGCGGATGAGACCTGGGCACGACCCGGGCGAAAAGGAATTACTGAGTATGTGACTGACCTACCAGTTAGGACCTTTGTGAGATATGGCTATGGCATTAATCTTGAAGATTATTCAAAGTGAGCACATTTTACGAATAACATGAATACTTTGAGATAAAAGTAAGATTTTATTAGCTAACTTTAAATATAAAACATGATGTAATTCGCCTAGTTTTAACTATGTAAATGCTTGATGGCGCTTTTGGTTACCCTCCATGATGCGCTTAGCCATTGTGTTCTATTCTAATTCTGGATAAATAATTTAATATTTAACTATTTCGCCTCAGTATCAGAACCGCGTAATATCAATCTGCGCTTTAGAAGGCATGTCACGTATCTAACCACGTTGTCGTTATCCAACCACCATAAATAGGATTTTGTATATGATATAGATAAAATAAACGACTCTTAATGACAAAAATAGATGCGAAAGATTGGCATGGGGCGGAGCTGATAGCGTGTTGCCTTGCCAACCGCGTATCACGAAGGAGCGGAGCAAATGACGATGAAGAGGGAAATAACACAATGTATAAATAAATAAATAACACAAGTATAAATCATAACACAATTCCTTGAATTTTAACAGGGAAATGTCACACAATAAATGTAGGTAATAAGACTCTTATGAACCGTAACAAGAAAAAGCAGATTCCGTTCACTGAGCAATCTAACCTGAGAAAATTTTCTGAGAAAATTAATTTTCACTCTACCCTCCAGCTATACTAAACAAGGCAATCGGTAGTTTCTAGAAGTGCCTACTAAGCCATTTCGTTTGAACTATTTTGGACCCTCATTTATAAAATGTTCGTCTCCTAAATTGAGAAAACCTAACCCACTTGCGCAAGACATAGCACAACTTAAAGTAACTAGGATATGATGATGGCTATTTACGCGTTAAACTCTGAGAAAACCCTAAGATATATTTCAATGATTCAGTTTCATCAAAGTATAGGACATGCACAAGCCAACAAAGAAGTTTCTAGATGAATATTTTTTTGAATCCGAATGATGGACAACCCTCGCCCGTAGGGCCTACCACTTGCCTACTGCACTGAACGGCAAATCGGGAAAAACAAACTACATGTGTGCCATTTTAATCTGCCCGAGATGAAACTTTTGAATAGGGAGTTCTAATATTTAGATAGGCGTACAGAACGCATTACTATCGGCTATTGAAAAGAAATATGCTGTAAAAAAATCTCACCATGCAATTTCCCAAATTAATTTCTACCTTATTGTGATATCATCAACCTGCGCTCGTTCACTGCTCTACGTGGGCTTCTTTCATGTTGTGCCTACTTTAACACATTACCCATATTTCCCTCATACAGTTAACAGCAGAAGTAGCTGCACATATTTCGCAGTTTGTAGTTCTTATTTCGTGGAGCGTAAGAGCGAATAGTGTGCATCAACTTTAGCTGTTGCTATACAATCTTTACTAGCAATGCTCTTAAGGCTAGCACCTCAACGATGACGACGTGCAAAGGCTTCATTACCTGTATATTATGTAATTATTAATGAATCAATTTAATAATGAACGTATTTGTAATATAATGAGGCATAATAACGGCGTTTTCTGATGGTTGACATCCAACACGTCTCATGTTCGTCGACACCCGATAATTAGTGGCAAATTGTTTAATTAACTATTGTCCATGCAAGGACTCGCGGCAGACGGTTAAGTATTTCATTAATTAATAATGAATAATATATAAAAGTTAAGTTTTCAAAATGGACAGTTGGTTTAAAGGAAAGTAACTGTTATACTCGAGCAAAAGTTTCATAGCAGTACTGTCTGCCACCAGTCCTCGCGTTGACTATATTAGGTCTAGTAAACAGAATCATAGTTCGGTACAAGGAATATTTAAAGATTTTCTACCTATTTTCACGTATGCAACTAGCTCGATCAGTAAACGTACCTGCAACAAAAAAATCTTATTAGTGGTTAGTTCTTAATAGCAGGCAGTAGGTTCACTCGTACATTGTGTTCGACCGCTGAGCTGAGTTTGTTATTCTCATACATAATTAGTCGCACATAGGTCACACATCAACATCTTTCTAACTATTATTTATGACGAACTAGCTTTCACCCGCGGCGTTGTCCGTGTAGTATTCGAACGAGAATAATCATTTTTTAGTATGGAAGCAGTCGATGAAGAGGGTCACCTGATGTGTTCACGCCTTCTGGAGCTCTATTTTTGATTTGCTCATCTCGAGACGAGCGCACGATTTCTACTGATTTTCCTTCGACATACGATATTATGCATTTTTGAATCGTTTGTCTGCAACGAGTAACCCCACCCACTCGTTGGTCGAGTGACTTAATTTTTTTTTAATGGCTCTACCCGAGGATAGTTTGCCAATGTCAAGTAACTTATTGAGAATAAGTGGGTAGTCAACAGTCAAAGTCACAGTCACTAAAAAAACGCCGGTGTTTTTGCGTTTTATCGATTCAGTGGATATCACTCTAAAAGCAATCGCGGATTTTAAGACTCTCATTAGGTCCAAGAAAGTTGTAACGAGACAACTCACTCGACACACAATAGCAGTGTTAAAAACGATACAATCCAACGATTATTATTATTAGGATCACTTTCGGCACTTCACTGCACAAATAAAACCACATTTCTACACTAAAAACCACTAAACACTGATTTTAAAACCTTTGAATTGCAACAGCCCACGCGGCTTGTTTTAGCTCTACCCTGCCGAATCGAAGCGACTTAAAGCGAGCGATAGAAGCAAAGTCAAAATAGTTGTCAACAGCTTTGGCTGATTTTGAGAGTTGACATAATGTGACATCCATAGTTTTTGGACAAAAAGCAAAGATTTTCATATTCAGCCAATAGTCTATGGTTTTTACGTTTCGTTTGCAATGAAAAAGTTGCCGGTTTTTTCGTATAGGTTGGCATGGAAGGGTTAGAAAGACAATTTACTGTATTATATTGGCAACATCGAAATCGAATGGTTTAAAACTAAGGAAAAACGGCTTCATGCGACTTAGACGACGAATGTGAATACGTCGCATGCGACGACGAGTAAATAAAAAAGGCCCCCTGATAAGTGAAAAGTAGTGGTTTCACATGCATGTAATTATTATCGAAATTTTCTATCCAATTAACCAAACAGAACTACCTTTATCTCTAATTAGCCAGTCCGTTATCTTTTTTGTGGTTAAAACATTAAAAAATAATTCATTCAGTGAATAGATATTACATTTTTCCTTATCTATTCAATCATACACGAATATATGGGCACGCGAGGTATTGTTCCAATGTGTCAATTGGACAGGTCATGTTTAATGAACTGGCGTGGAAAATAGTCATAATAAAAGAGAAGAAAGAATCGTCCGTTTAAATAGGTTTCAATGACTTTTTTTTTATGTGATAGATGGCAAACGAGCGGACGGATCACCTGATGGTAAGCGATTGCCGCCGCCCATGGACTCCCCCCACCCGCTTTCCCCGGATTATTACTATTATTAGAATATTAGATATCTGGAGCCCAATTCTCGGGCTCGTGACATTTCTTTTCATACGACATATATCACTATAACATAGTTTTTTTGGATGATTTTCAGGTGATATCCGCCATGTTTTTTTCATATCGAAATCCCGAGAATTGGGGTCCAGATATGACTATTATTAAGAATCCATTTGACTATTTATAAATTTACGAGATAATTATTTTTGAATATCCGATATTTTGGCGCTGTTAACTTTCTATAATAATTGATATTCTGATAAATACTTAGTTGTTGTAAGCTGCAATACAAACCTCCATATCGTCAATAATTCATGATGACACATGGAATGGCAGGTAAACAAGATTAATTTTACGTTTCTGCGCCAACTTAGAGTGTGGGATGAGATAGATTGATGTTTTTTTTTTCAAAAACGGAATCAAAAATTAATTTACATTTCACATAGTTACTCGTATTGCTATTCTCTCTAGACCATTTGTGTTTGTCAATAAAGTATAAATACCAATAGTTGGACCCGCTTGCTTGTTCCACCTCACCTCAATAGTAATTTTATATCATTACAAATATAACAGAAGGAACAGATCATTACTTATAAACTTAGGAGGGCAAGCAAGACTTATCTATCCGCCGTAAAGTGTTTAGAGTTACGTTTGACCCTTCCGCTGAACTTCCATGAACTAAGGTTAGTGATGTACAAGGCTCGAGGCTTCCGAGACCTTTTGCTCGCCTCGTTTGTATCAAGCTAGACGACTCGTTGGTCTTTTTTAGAGTTCAAGCCTTTTTCGTAGCTGGCCTCATTTGTATGAAGCTTGAGATCTTTCGCACAGCTTGAGTTTTTTGAGAGCTCGAGATTTTTCGAAAGCTCGAGCTTTTTCGAAAGCTAGAGCCTTTTTGAAAGCTCGAGCACACCACCACCATTATTAACTTTGCAGTTTTTATTTAGATACTATGATATGTATAGATAATGTAGTTTTATATATTACTTAGTTACAGAGTTATTAAAATCATAAACATAAACTTGAGGTTTTATTGAAGACTTGCGTTCATTTTAAAACTCAAGCTCTTTTGAAGGTTCGAGCTCTTTTGAAGGCTCGAGCTCTTTTAAAGCCTCGAAGCATGGCTCAGAAACCTCGCAGCGCGACTAAGCTCGGGGCACCGAGCCTACTGAGCTCACTGAGCCTTGCCATTCCGCCTCGAGTCTTGTACATCACTAACTAAGGTCCGTTTGAATAGGGGCCATTCTAAATGAAAACCGGCAATCTGTTCGCGCTTAACAAAACAAAGCCAGAAACTTTTAGGGCGGTTAGAAATAGTTTAATTAATCGTATTAGCTGAGCTACGGTTGATTTAAATGTCAGACCACTCAACAGTCGAGGGCTAGGGCGGACGAAGCGGCGAGATTCATCGGATATTTTTTTTGACCGGCGATATTTTTATAATGCTACGAATTGTAACCGTTAACACAGTTCGGCCTAACAGAGAACCGGAGTGAAGCAACACCGGCGCTATGTTTTGCTAAGTGTGTGAGTGCACTGACCCAATCCGTGGGGAAGCGGAATTTAAATGTTGGCAGCGCACTTGTGACTTCACTGGAGGCGATCACTTACCCTCTGGCGATCCGTCTGCTCATATGACGACCCGTTTGGAACAGTGGTAGTGAACGCTGCCTCTGGTGCAAGGGTTGCGGGTTCGATCCCCGCACAGTACAAACATTTGTGTGCATGAACATATCTGTTTGTATTGGTCTGGGCGTTATCTATATATTATAAGTATGTATTTCCAAAAGAAAAGTATTATATGTATATATTTGTAATCCCACTGTTGATTCTGATATCCGTAACACAAGTGCTTGAGCTATCTATCTCGGAGTCAGATCAATGTAGGTATGTGATGTTGTGAAATATTTATTATTTATATGCCTAACATAATAGCTTCGTAATCGGCATGTCCTCAAAATCATGGAAGTCCTTACAGAATCTGTCATACTCATGTGCAAATTCTCCGCACTCAAATTAAATTATGAAGAAGGATAGCAGTGAAAACCTTATAAGGTACGATCAGCCTTATGAGAGCTGTCGGAAATTCTAAATCAATTGTATCAAGTCGGAAATAGCACTAAACTAATATAACCGGGAAGAAATGCGATCTTTTCAGGGAAGGGAAAACTCTGTTAAACAAAGAAAGTAATCCGTAGCTCAGCATATTATGTATATTTATCACTTCGCTATTATTTGCTATGAGATGATTTTATTTTCCTTTTGATAACCTAGTAATAACAATGTTATCGTTCCTTTGTTATCCGGAGATAAGGAAAATAAGCCCCAATATCGTGTAATTATTATTTGTTTGCATCGAGAAATCATGCTCTTATTATTACTATCGTTATTTATATTACTCAAATATCGGATAGTATCCAATCAATTGGCCGTGTGGTCCCCGGCAGAGTAGAATAGGCCACCCTCACTCTTACCGAGGTGTCGTAAAAGGCGACTAAGGTAAAGCTGCTGGCATGATCATCAGCACCCAGAGAAGGAAAACTCTGTATTTATATCAAAACCCTCGCCAACCCGTCTGCCAAGCGTGGTGAGTATGGCAATTACCCCTCATGTGATTGAGGGAGGCCCGTGCCCCAGCAGTGGGGACTTAAATGGGCTGATGATGATGATGATGATGATGATGAGCCAATCAATGACTTAAATGTTTGTATGCTTCTTTCTGTAAATCTATAATTTACAGAAAGAAGCATACAAACATTTAAATTAAAATGGTCAAACGTAAATTTTGTTATCTAGTTTCAATTTTACGTAACATAATGCTGATGTTATACGTATTTGACGTCAGTTAACGTAGAGTTCACAAAATATTAGTTATAATTACATATTCCTTTACTACTCCACGTAAAGACTCGCATCATTCGTGCCTTATTTCATATATCTTACGTTGAAATGGTTAGGTGGTACGATTAATCGTACGGTTTTGTGGTGGGCCATGGGAGTGGCCCTGGTGGCTTTAAACCACCGTTTATGGGAGGAGGCCGTACTGGCGAGCCTCGCTATCCGTGAGGCGGGACGCGGTACCAGGGTTCGTCCGAGGAGCCCGTGTCCCGTCTCGGTGCCTGGATATGCTGGGAATCGTCGAAGAGGTTTTAGTGGGTTTGCCTCTAGACGGTCTCTGACTAGCAGAGACCCAACCCAGAGGAGAGCCCCACACTACCCGTTGGTCTCCCAGCCAACGGGTGTGCGTAAGGCGGCGCCTACCACCGGCGCCTACCACCGGCGCCGACGTCTGCCCATTGCACATCGGGCAGGCGGCACTTCCACTTCATCGAAAAAAATAACGTGGTACGATTCTTCATATGTACATCATATCAAAATATGCGATCATTTTAAAATATCCGACCCGGCCTTTATTAATTAACTCAGCATTCATGGTAATCGCCTCACTATCGAGTGATTGGCAAAAGGCAATTTTAATCTGTAACATTGAAAGCCGACTTTCGCTTAATTGAATTGGATCCTGCCCTTTCAGTAAACAGTGCTTACCTTATGCAGTATCTCAGGGTATGATGCCCATTTCTTTGCTACTACCTTGCCGAGGGTTCTTTACAGTTTGGTTTTATACGCCGACTCGCATACAAAACGCTAATCAACGTTGAATTAATTTATATTGTTATACTTGTATACTCTGTACGTATCTGCTACTGCTACGTAGGTATACATTCCACTTCTACCTTACAGATTGACACATGCAAATTAATAAACAAATCCTAACGACGTCCTTAAAAGCCAAACCCGAAGTGCTATTAAGGTTAATGTACCAATTTTCAGACCCTGACAAATTCCAGTAATCTGTCACGATACAAATGTTTTCAATACTCCGCGCATGATCACATATCCGAACTGTTAATCTAGTTAATCTGTTCGGAATTTTACATTGTTTCGTTCATACATTTAATGGAAGCAAATGGAACAGTGTGGTACTATTATTTTATCGGTGCCAATAAAATGTGGGCCTAAAAACCGGGTCTATTTTATCCCGAACAATTGGGAAGGTTAAATACCATCGGATTCGCGGCGCGTTGCCTCTTACGGAATTAGATCGGCGTAACTCTGTTTTAGTTACTTTTATCGAGTATTATCCAGGTATTTCTGGAAGAACTTTTGCCTGTGAGAGAGACACTCCGGTAGAGCCGGCCCATTCGTGCCGGATGAATGGGCCGGCTCGACCGGAGTGATACTACGGCCTCACAGAAAACCGGCGTGAAGCAGCATTGTGCTGATTTTCGCTGCGAGAGTGAGGGTGCCGGAGGCCTAATCCGAGGGAAATAGGGGTCTAAAAGTTGTCAGCGCACTTGTGACTTCACTGATGTCGCGGGTTTCCATTAGCGGCGGCAATCGCTTACCATCAAGTGATCTGTCTGCTCATTTGCCACCTACCGAATGGAAAAAAAACTTAAAGAGCTTAGGTTTTTGCTAAATAAGTTTCAAGGATTAGATTTTTCGAGGTAAGGTAGCCACAGCCAATGTCGATAACGAAATTGCGGTCAAGAGCAGTCAGTAGCTTGGTCCTGTTAAGTTACCTAAGGAAGTTTTTATGTTTTCCCTATTTTCAGTAATAAGTATTTTATTTGCCTTGCCGGCAGTGATCAGAATAGGTAGAGTGATTTATGGTCAATAACCTCAAACGCTGATATAAATATTGACACACCTCCGGGATTTCGGGATTTGGAAACTAATGAGGCTTTCATTCTTCGGGAAATCAAAATTATTAAGGTTTTAATTTTATGTTGTGTTCATTACTTACCTTTGCATGCATGTTTTATACGATAAACAACAATGGAGAAGGATATCTTTTCGAAATATAAGATATTAAAAAACCAGTCATTTTAAAAATGTATTTAACATAGATATTGCAGGCATCACTGTTCATCAGCATTCGAGAGATACTAAAACCTGTAAATAAGGGGACCAAAATATAGTAGTCCAGATTGAATTCGTATTCAGTACAAATATTTAAAAATATTAGGTACTGGCAGATTTCAATGTAGGAAAAACAGCCAGCTTAGATACCTTCAAATATTCAATATTCAAAAATTCCTCTCCAACAATATCCATACGAAAAGGCAGATTAACGCCTTTATTCCCCGACCCAATTGTCTTTATTGAAAGCTCTTCATAGCGCCGAGCACCTGCGGTTTCCAACACCTCTATCGGTTTTTGCTCGCCCATAACATAGTGCCGATCGCTCCCCTCAAATGGATCACTTGAAGTCCACCTTTACTGGAACCCCGTATCAGCTTGCCTCCCCAAGAATTTACGTTACAAGGTGAAATATCAGGGATCCAAGTACCCTGGACGAAAGGTTACCTATAGGCGAGATCGCGTGTTTTCGATTTAACACGTAAATACGATACGGGGCATATGTTAGTTCGCACGATTCTAAGCTGAATATTATATGTCCGTGAATAAATAATTTTTAACGTACCTTGATGCTTCTTAATTATACATTTAACATGCGTCTTCGATACAATCGGTCATGTAGTAATGTCGTTGATGGGATGCTCGTAATTTTTTATGATTGGTTTTGAGGTGCGAATTTAATCGATATTAAGTATTAACGATATTGATGACGACAATAACATACAGATAAATGTCTTCTTGTTCATTACTTTTTTATGTAAACCTTTTTCTTAAGTAGGAGCCTTTATTTAGGTCGGTCTTGCAACAACTGATGCCTCCAAGATACTGCGCAGATCCTCCTCATTCCAGCGATATCATAGGCGGCTATCTGTCTTTCGGAACAGGAACTTTACAGGATGTTGTCCCTGATCTCTCAACGGTGCCGAACCAACGAAGTCGGTGCGCTTTAGACTCTCAGTGATTAAGCCTAATCCCATTATAGTAGCGATGACTTAATATCTATGATGGAGGCCTTTGCCCTGCAGTGGGACAGAATATAGGCTGATACTGAACAAATGCACGAACGGTATTCCAGTGTAAGGATCGAGTCCACAACCTTTGGAGTATGAGGCAGGGTCACCTGCACTACCAATTGCGCCATCCGGCCAGTATTTTTTTTATATCAGAGAAAGGTTACGTACTCGTAGGTACCTTTCAATGTAACAATGTCACAAACTTATAACTCTCTTACACAATGTGGGTTTACAGTGATTATGTCTCTTGACGATATCAGCCATTAAAACTATACGTAGAGAGTTCTTAATTACTTGTACGTACTCCAGAGCCGCAAGTAGAATATAAAGCAACTTAGTTAAGTACCGCCGTTGAACAGTGTGTATCAAACTAACATTAGCCATATTTAAGCCGTCCATGCCTTTGTAATCAATCATTTACAAAGTAAGCTTAGCAGACGCTAGACAAGCCTATTTATTATGTAAATAACAAAAGTATTATGCTTAACTTAGTAATACGATGGTTATTTAACACACATATGTACCTATAGTAGAAATCCATACTAATACTAATTATAAATGTGAAAGTGTATGTGTGTGTGTGTGTGTGTTTATGCGTCACGGGCACAAAGGACCAACGGATTGACTGTGATTTTTAAGTTGAGATAGTTGAACAAACAAACAAAAATATCTTTTTTTCAATTTAAGTCCATACAGAACATTTATGAATGTCAAATATTATGTAATCTACCGCTGATTCGGAATGTCAATTTCTACCGAGAAGAATCAGCAAGAAACTCAGTAGTTACCTCTTTTCAAATAATATAGTAATTACAATTTTCATTTTTATACAAATTATGATTATGTTACTGTATGACATACAATGGATGGTAATCAGTATCGTTTAGATAAATCGTCAAAGTAAAATTATGAAAGAGATTATACATTAGAGGACAGGCGAAGAGATCAACATGTCCAGGAATTCATAATATTTAATTAATCATCTACTTTATAGTACCCTTTCTGCATTAGGCAGTTTTGAAGGGGTGCAGATCAGTGAACGCAAAAAAATAGCAGATGAAGAGTGACAAAGGCTACTTTGTGGTGTTAAAACCCCATTCCGCGGGCGATCGCTAGTATGATTATAATAGACATAATATTTTATGACTTTGTTAATCAGATCTTCGGCTGAAAATCAAAAAGAAGACTACATCAAGACTAGGTAGGTACTACATATGTTGTACCTACCATATTTAGTATATGTAGTATTCTATGTTGACCTTTTTTTTTTCCTTCTCGCTGGGGAATGCCGCCGGCCCGTAGTGCAATGGCCGACGTCGCCGCCTAGTGGCGGCGCCTTATGCATACTCTCCTGCTGGGGAGCAGGAGGGTTATGTCGGGCTCTCCTCTAGCCTTCGCAACCCTTTGCAGGGGAACCAGACCAACTGAATTATGGTTACGCGTTTCAGAAACTTTCCGTAACGTGCAGGTTTCCTCACGATGTTTTCCCTCACCGCTGAGCTAATGGTAGAAATGGTACTACGTATTCTATGCATTCCGAAAAATCATAGATGACGTTTATGTAGGCTCTCACAAAGTCATTTCACGTCCAATAAGGAAATTAATGATCATACTTGTAGATTACCAATTGTAATTTATATTATCAAGAGACTGCTTGAAATTCAGGTCATATACAGCTTATAAAATAAATTGCTTAATTATTTCAAACCTTAACAAATACGTATCTGACGTATAAAACGATTTGTTATAAATCTAGCGAACGTGCGTAATTCCGACAAATGGACGAATATTTCATGTCGTATCTTCGCCATCGGTACAGAAAGATCCGCCGCTAACCGCTGATTATTTTATCACCGGATACATTGAATACGCCTACGGGATTAAAAAAACTTGGTTGAACTCACATAATTTTTAACGAACCTTTCATTGTGTGCACGTAAAGCACGTGGGGCATTACCGTATTCGCGGCGGGTCGTTGCCGGTCCGGCCCCACAGGAAAGGTCGAAGTTCCTTCCGTCCCGGCCCGCCTTTATTATGACTTTATTACATACAATGAAAATCATATTTACGTAGATAGAAGAAGACATAATAAACACACGCGCGTGAAGAATGGCGGGTTCTTATATGAAATTTGGGGGGTGAGAGGGAGGGCGAGCATCTGGCATATTTGCCGCTTATTACGCGCACAAAGAATCTCGTCGGTTCGTCTCGTCGCGCCTCCATCCGCGTCGCGTTGACACATTCCTGCATTATGTAATTCTGCTGAGACTTGCGCATTTTTCATAGCGAGATTTCGAGTACGCCCCGCACACCTGTCACCGTTTCCCTTTCAAGGAATATTACATTATGTCTGAAAGGTGCGCTAGTGAGTGCGACGCCGCCTTCGCAGGCGGCTGTCGCCTGTCAACTGGATGAGACGCCACGTCCAACTATTTATAGTTACTTAAGCGAATTTCTTTTAACATTATTTTATGAGAAACAAAGATTAAGGTAGTAAATACTTAATTTTGAAAAAATAATTAAAAAGGACATTCAGTTAGAAATTAGACAACTACAAACAGGAAAACAGCGAATTTAGGTCTCTAAAAAACTATGCAGATACTAATGTCAGACATATGTATAAACCATTAGTGTAATTCACTACAACCCAAAGCATGTCATAGAGTTTTGGCAAAATTTCCATTGCCACAGAAAGAGAGGCAAACATAGCACACAACTAGTAAAGTTTCAAACGGATTTAGGGACCGTTCACAAATAACACGAAACGTTTGTACTTTTGCAATCAAAAACTCGTGGAACAAGTTAAATGTGATTTGTGACAATTTTATTTACATTTACAAAATTTTAACTGCTTTAAATTATGTTACTTCATTTTACTAACTATGTTTTAGTTGCCTACTTTTAAAGAGGAATTTTAGAGCGATTTGAGCTCTGTATTCAAATCGTTCAAAAGACTTACTTTAGTAGAATTTGCATGATTTTTTTTCTTACAATAATAGGTCATTTAACCGTCTTTCAGATTGTTGATCCGTACTATTCACGTACGGATCAACACACCAATGGACAATACGACAAAAAATAAATTACATTTTTACACGCTTTTCGAATAAAGAAAGAATATAAGGATGACCCATATTTTTTAGTTTTCATTAAATGTATGTTTTAACTGATTGTTTTTAAATATTAACGAATATGCCGGAAGTCACGTATTCCAGAGGCTCAACGTTTTGTGATGTCGGTGCTATATGTACAATAAAAAAAATCAGGCGACTGGTCTTGTCATTGTTTGACGTTTGAGCATAAAATGACATATACTAGATTTGACTAATAAAAAATTATGAAAAATTATTCCAGAATTTTCAAACAGATATATATTAAGAAAAATAAATGTTAAAATCTTTCTGCGACTAATGATGAAGTCGCATTTTTTTTAAGTTTCCATGAGTCTAATCTATAAATAGTTTTTTTCATTTCGGAAAATATTTTTGTCGAATTGTCTATTGCTAAAATATGATTTAAATATACCAAATAAAGACATCAAGCGATTATGATCAACATAAATAAAAATTTAACATAACTGAATCATTTATAATAAATCATACACTGGCACCATTCACTGGTCCACTAGCGCTGCGGAGCCCTAATTACTTAATAACGTGCAAGGAATAATCTACTATGTGGGTCAACATTATTTTTCTTCGAATATACATTTATTACGGCGTAGGTCCCGCCTCCGCACCTTGAGGGTAGTTAGGATTCCCAAGCCGGCCGTGGGGTTGTGCATAAATTGTGAAAGCTGTTATTTAATACGAAGAAACTTTATTCCTGAGTGCGTAAAACAGGTTCGGGTCTTCAGGGTGTGATATTGTCTAACTCGAGATTGAAACGTGACTCTGATTAATCAGATCAATCACCTGCTAAGTGAGTGACGTTCGCTCGTAATTCAATTCTTTATGGATGTCTTTATCGAGGTATTCTGTCGGGGGTTGAAGAAATGTGTCCGCTTATGTAATTTAAAGGTTTTAAATTAGTATTTGCTGGTTGCTAACGTTCAGGTATTTGTTATATATTTATATAAAAACTAACCGTTACTGAGCAAAGTCGCTAAGTTCTGTGAAATGTTTTACCACAGTTAGCTTTAATTTGAAACTAGCATGACCAATCCTGAATAAAAATAAATAATTCTATCTACCTACCTATCTCGGAGTCAGATTTATTTATTGAATTCTATGAATACTGAAAATTACTTTTTTATTTTTCTAAAGTTTTTCTAGTCTGCAGTTGTTTAATTCTTTATTTTTAGGCGTTCGTAATTTCTGAAAATCAGATAAGTATGTAAGTTTTTAATAATGGCGAAAAAGTGCATCATAAGAAATTAAGAACCCAAGCTTTATATAATAATAATAATAATCTCACAACATCTCACACGTTGACCTGATTCCGTACTAAGTAGCTTAAGCACTTGTGTTACAAATGTAGAAAATGCTGAAACGTGGTGTTGGGGCTTGAGGCAAATGAAATTAGATAATACAGCAACACGGGTTTTATTCTTATTTCACAATCTTAGATAAACCTTATCAATCTTTATATTTTAATTAATTTGAACACTTCTCGCGCGCGTCTTTCGTCTTACTCCACCATCTTACTTCTCTCCCTCTCACACCCATCATTCCCTCTCACTCACTCGTCTGCGTTCCTTTCCATTCTTTAATATTCACATACTCCTCATCTCACATACAGCAATCCTACATTCGGCCATCCTGCATACATATCTGCCCTCAGATACACCTCCTCATACTTCATCCATACATACATCTTAACACGTCGTCCGTTCATGCATCACATCTCACTATCCACTTTAACTCACAATTTAAACTAGCTTACAAACTAAATTAGGAACATCTAGGTATTCACTTACATAACTACACATCTAGGTAAAGCAATAGGTTAAACAATCACACTATAGGTGATATAATTAAGAAACAAACAATACCATACATTTAAGTATCACCCCTATTAAATTATGGTTTGTAAATAACTTTATTTTTTACACATACATAGTTTTTATACAGTGTATCTAAACAATACAGTTATAATGCCACAACACTTTACTAATAACATTGGTATTTCACACATACACTACTGATGGTAATTGTCCTATCATGAGGATACAGTGGTGCTATTGACACATACACACACACAAAAAAAAAAAAAACATTCAATTATCCTTACCCGGCCATCGCTTCATATTGTCTGCTGAGCTAGAAGTCCGGTTAGGTCCCTCTGTGGTGCTGTAAAACTTCTCAACCTCATACCTATCATTTCTTTTAATCTTAGTAATTCTATACGGTCCCAAAAACTTAGGTTTTACTTTTAGACCTGGGCCGAATTGAGTCCTCTTGATAGCCACTAAATCATCCAACTCATAAGTAGAACTAGGTTTTCTCTTCACATTATATGACTTCCTATTTTCCTCTTGTATTTTTTGAATCTGCTGCTTGGCTTTGATTCTGATGCTTTCTCTGTTTTCATCATAACTTTCGACTTTCTCCTTTTGTAGCATATTTATTATTTCAATATCCTCTTTGCATCTCATTCTCGTTCCAGTTAGTAGCTGAAAAGGAGTTGTATCTATGGATCTTTGGTAAGTACTATTAATAGCTCGTTGAACACGACTCACATGTTTATACCACATTGATTTATCTTCAATGCATAATTTTGTAAGCATTGGAACTAAAACACGGTGTACTCTCTCTACTTGTCCATTTCCACGGGGCACTCCTGTGGTAATCTTCACATGCTGGATGTCTTCTTCTTTACAATACTCTTCAAAATCTGAACTGGTAAAGGCAGTACCTCTATCTGTAATTATTCTGGTAGGATTACCAAAAGTCTGCTGATGAATTCTTAATTTATTCAATACCTCTGCACTGGATGTGGTTTTGGTAGGAAATAACCAAGTAAACTTAGTAAAGGCGTCCGTCATGGTAAGTATGTAGTTATATTGTTTTCTTGTCTCAGTGAAAGGTCCTATATGATCCAAATGCAGTGTATGCAGTGGAATTCCTTCTTTGTCAATAGGGTTTAAGTAGCCCTCTTGTTTTCCCTCTTTTCTTGTCGCTAGCAAGCATGGTATACAACTGAGAACCACTTCCTCTATTTTTCTATCCACACTTCTGATAAAATAATCTTTTCCTAATGCTTCCTTCATCTTCCTCATAGAAAAATGACCATTCTGGTGCACTCTCTTAATGATTTCCTTTTCCATGCTCTTTGGAACCACCAATTGTTTTTCTTTGCCCTTAAACAAAATTCCATTATCAATCCAATAATCATTATAATGACCATCCTTCAAAATCAGCTGTTTGATAGCATGCAGCTCTTCATCTGACTCCTGACCTGACCTCAACTCATCCTGTAGAGTCACTGTTGCCACAAAGGGATTTCTGCTGAGAGCATCAGCATGCTGCATTTTGCTGCCATCTCGGTGTTCGATTTCAAAATCATACTCATCAAGCATGAACACCCAACGTGCGACTTTCGGTGTCAAATCCTTCTTCTTTAATGTTTGCTGAAAAGCTTTACAGTCTGTTATAATCTTGAAATGAATCCCATATAAATAATGCCTGAATTTCTTAACTGCTTCTACTACAGCAAGCGCTTCAAGTTCGTAACTCGAACATTTACTTTCCAAATCTGTGGTCTTCTTACTCATAAAGTGAACTGGGTGTAACTCACCATCTGGATGCATTTGCAGCAGTATTCCAGCCAGAGCATGACTGGATGCATCTGTGTGCAGTTCTGTCGGTAAACTAGGGTTAAATATCTTCAAAACTGGATCACAGGTAAGCTTCTGCTTCAGTAAATTGAAAGCTGACCGCTGTTCCTCCTCAAACCTGAATGAAACCTCCTTCTTCAATAAATCCGTCAGAGGTCTGGCGATCCTTGCATAGTCCTTGATGTATTTCCTAAAATAAGAAGTCAAACCCAGGAAACTCATGACTTGTTTGACATTTCTAGGTTCTGGGAACCTTGCTACTGCTTCTACCTTCTCTGGGCTTGGTCGCACTTCACCATCTTTGATCAAATGACCTAAATATTCAATCTGCCGGCTGATGAGTTTTGCTTTCTTCCAATTTATCTCAAGCCCATACTTTGAAGCCACGGCTAAAACTTCTTGAAGCCTCTCTAGAGCTTGGCACTCTGACTCTGCCAGAATTACTATATCGTCGATAAAAATCACCATGATCCCCTTTGTTATTAGCTCCCTAAAAATGATAGACACATATCTCATGAAATATTTAGGAGATATACACAGACCAAACGGTGCTCTCAAGAATTCAAACTGTCCGTGATGAGTAATAAAAGATGTATAGGGTATAGACTCTTCACTGATCCGCAAATGAAAAAATCCATTTTTTAGGTCCAACACACTAAACACTTTTGCATCTTTAAATTTATCAATTAGGTCATTAATTATGGGAAGGGGAAACTCATCTTTCACCATCTTCTTATTGAGCAAACGATAATCAACACATATTCGGGTGGATCCATCCTTCTTTTTTACAAGTACTAATGGACTAGAATATTCTGAAAAACTTACCCGCACTATTCCATTTTGTAACCATTCATCTACCTGTTCCTCAACAACTCTTTGCTCTGCAAGTGACAATCTTCGAGGTCGCTGAGCTATAGGCACATCATCCTTGAGCACTATTTTCATCTTGATAGGAGCTTCATTTGTCTGCATTGGCTTGTACTCTTCCACAAGTCGCAGCACCTTTGTCTTAATCTCTTTATCATAAATATGACCTGCAACATCAACCTCACTAAAACAACAATTCACTCTCGACAACCATTCATCATCTGGTGGCAATAACAACACCGCACCCTCACGAATAACCATCACAACATTTTGTAAAAACTCTTGTCCAATAATTAACTGGTGGGGCATACAACCTTTAGGTACAATGTGAAATACAACATTAGAATAACATTGATTATCAATATCTAAAGACACAACGATCTTTCCCTGCGATCTTAATGTAAACAGTCCAAGTCCTGATAACAACACATTGTCGACACTGCATTGCACATTTAACGCCTTCCACAAATCGTCCGTTATTAGATTTACATCACTCCCCGTATCCACTAACGCATTTATTGAAAAATCGCCTAATTTCACTGATTTTATCGATTTATTACACTGATCACTTTGTTTGTTTACATGCATGACATTGACATCGCCGTCCATCTTGCATTCTTCAACATGGCTGCCTGATCCGCTGCTGTGATTGGCCGCTGACATCGTTCCGAACATAGCTGCATGTTTCTTCGTACCCGAGTCGAACTGTTTTGCCGACTGGCGTGTTTGCATTCGTGGAACTGCCGACTCAACTTCTTTGCGGGGCTGTTTTACCGACGTCGTTGTCGCTGCACCGCTATCATTGAAATGCACTAAAAGCCTATCAGTGCATTTCGTACTGATGTGGCCAAACTGATTGCATCGAAAACATTTGACTCCCAGTCGGCATGCACTCGCTCGATGATTTTTTCCTCCACAGCTATAGCACATCACCTGGTTTGCTGATGTAGGTGTTCTACTGGATGTCGTCGCTGCCGCCTGCCTGCTCGACCGTTCCGCGCTCTGCTTGGAAACTTTATCCTTGATTGCCTCGTATATAAGTAGCTTTTCTTTCAGCGCCGGATAGGTGGTTATGCCGTACAGCATAGCTTTATTTGTCTCTAAATCCGGTATCCCGTCTATGATGTATTGTATGGTTACGTAATCGGAGAAATTAGCTCGTTTACCCATCTCTTTCATTATCAGCATGTACTGATAGTATGATTCCTCTTTCCTCTTCTTACGAGCGGACATGAGCTCGTGCATCTCTTTGCTGTCAGCAGTATCAGGAAACTCCTTCAGTACAGCTGCTCTTAGCTCTTCATACGTCTTATGAATTTTTTCAGTTTTCAACCACATCTCCGCCGTTCCCGTCAACGATCTACGAGCAATAATAAGTCGTTGCTGAGCAGACCAGCCAAATATTTCTGCATTGTCGTCCAGATCTTGCGCCCATTTCGTCGATGTATATGTGTGGTCTTCACCGCTAAAAGTCATCATCTCGAACATACTAAAACCGTCCGCCATTTTGCCGCCGTAATTTTCCGTCTTTTAATTCGTCTTCAATCTGCTTCGTCTTATCGTCTTTCTCTTTAGATTCGTCGTCTTTTTATCGTCGTCGTCCTCTTTCAGCCTCTTTTTTCGTTATTTCTCGTGTTCGCGCCGTGTTCGCCGTTGTATTCAAACCCACGCCGCCTCGCGCCACGATCCACGATCCCGGACGAGCCCCCAAAATTTGTAGAAAATGCTGAAACGTGGTGTTGGGGCTTGAGGCAAATGAAATTAGATAATACAGCAACACGGGTTTTATTCTTATTTCACAATCTTAGATAAACCTTATCAATCTTTATATTTTAATTAATTTGAACACTTCTCGCGCGCGTCTTTCGTCTTACTCCACCATCTTACTTCTCTCCCTCTCACACCCATCATTCCCTCTCACTCACTCGTCTGCGTTCCTTTCCATTCTTTAATATTCACATACTCCTCATCTCACATACAGCAATCCTACACAAATATCAGGCAACAGAGGAACACAAATATATACTTAAATACATATATTACACCCAGACACTGAACAATCACAAGTGTTCATCGCACGAATGTTTGTCCAGGCTGGGGATCGAACCCACGACCTTTGGCGTAAGAAGCAGGGTCACTACCAATTGCGCCATCCGGTCAGTCAACCCTCGAAATCAAAACGCCAATAAAATAACTGAACCGTATAACGAATCACTACAAACTCAGAACGTATTGGCGCCTCCTCAGGAAGTCTCGCTGGATACACGGACGATGAGCCGTGAAAATAAATTCTCACGTCTGCACTTAAACTTGTAAGTGTTGAACGGGCAAACAGGCCATTGGAGCGCAATATCGCAACCGAGAGCACTATTCGAGAACACTATTGAATAGCTATAAAACGGGAAGACGTGACGTGAAACCGTTGTGACGTACACTTGCCGATACTTTGCTTTGAGATTTGATAAGTAATCAAATCAAAATTTAATTACTGCTTTACTATGTTTATGCATCCAATACTTGGCTCTTTTTTACAGACATACTCATTGGATCCACTATAAAAACAAAATGTTGATGATTTTTTTTGGTCTTGTACGACGAATTTTATGTTGTCTTATACATCTAATCATCATCATCATTTTAGTCAATAGAAGTCCACTGCTGGACATAGGCCTCCCTCATTGTTCTCCACACAGATCGGTCCTGTGCCGCCCGCATCCAATGGATACATCTAATATGTATGTATAATTTAAAAAAAAACGTGCGAACGTAGTAACAGGGTAAAAAAAATATATACATAACTTTTTTAGACACACCATCAGAGGACGGTGCACCATCTGATGCTAGGTGATTTTAAGCAGACTTCCCTTTCTGTAGGATGTATGACTTACTGTTAGAAAGAAGAAACAGCCATTCTCAAATAAGTTAACTTCATTAAGTTTGCATCACTTAACATTTAAAAAAATCCTGTTGAAAGAAGGCATAGACACACGTGCACTTAAAGTTGTAATATGTAACAAGCGAGGCTATTGGAGGGCCATATCTCATTCCAGGAGAACACAATTTGAGCACACTATTGAATAGTTATAAAACGGTTGGAACAATGGCCTCCTCTGAGACCCATTGGGGCCAGGACGTGAGGTGAAACCGTAGTCGATGACGAGTTAGCAGAGGCTTCGGATGGAATCATTAGCAGCAGTAAAGCATTGTAACCCAAAGATCCCTCAGTCTAAGAAACAGAAATGATTCCGTTCTTTGGACGCACGTAAGCAGTCACTTTATATTGGTCGTTATACCACGACAGAAGCCCTAAGGCGGTCTGAAACTCTGACACCAGGTCTTGAAAACCCCTTACGATATAAAAGGTGAAATATGGATGTTAAGGTGAATTGGTAGTGGTGATACAAGCAAGATGGAACGCGAAGATTTTTATTAGGAAACGGCTTGTTGAATACTTAAATTATAATCAAAAAGCCCTGAATGAGGCTTGGCTCTGTTTCTACTTGAGTATGTTACATAATAAAGAATGTCTTTTAATCTGTTGGCGATATAAAGTGTACAGTTCATTACGAATTCTTGCTACTACGCACAAAGTAGAACGGAAACTAAATTTGATTTGATTCACAAGCATTGTGTTAGATATTTTATGTACTAACCAAGTAAAAGCTACGGGAAACCAAAGAAGTTACCTAATTCTTGTACTGCTCGTTACTTATATTGTGCCTCTGGTAATGCCGATAGTTTCAAAGTGGCATCTTACTTTATCTCGTGCGAGCAAGGTTATTCCGTGCAATTTTATTATATCTAAAAGCTCTTTTGCTCGTAGCGTAACTACCTCAAATGTACTACGTAGTATGACCTTGTGTCTCTTCAACCCAGACATAAGTAAAACGGAGGAGAAATTTTATTTGGTGTCCGGGTCCTTACTTATTTTTGGTCTCAATTTAGTAATTGAACAATTGTAAACAGCGATGAGTGAGTCATCTTCTTCATCCTCATTTCAGCCAATAGACGTCCACTGCTGGACATAGGCCTCCCCGAATATTCTCCACACAGATCGGTCCTGTGCCGCCCGCATCCAATGGATTCCCGCGATCTTCACCAGATCGTCGGTCTACCTTGTGGGGGGCCTGCCACGGCTGCGACTTCCTGTACGTGGCTTCCACTCGAGGACCTTTCCGCCCCAACGGTCGTCTGTTCTCCTCGCTATGTGCCTGCCCATTGCCACTTGAGGCTTGCAATCCTTTGGGCTATGTCTGTAACCTTAGTTCTCCTGCGGATCTCATCATTTCTGATACGATCACGCAGGGAGACTCCGAGCATAGCCCTCTCCATTGCTCTCTGGGTGACTTTGAACCTCCATAATCGGCACATTGTAAGCGGCCACGTGTCGGTTCCGTATGTCATCACTGGCAACACACACGCATTGAAGACTTTCGCCTTGAGACACTGCGGTAGGTGGGCCGAAAATATGCTGCGTAGCTTCCCGAACGCTGCCCAGCCGAGTTGGATTTGTCGATCGACCTCTTTCTGGAAGTTGGACTTACCAAGCTGCACTTTTTGTCCGAGGTAGATGTACTCGTCTACAACTTCCAGTGTAGAGCTTCCAACCTTTACAAGAGTAGATACGACATGGGAATTCGACATGAGATGAGTGAGTATTAATATGATTTATTTATTTATAATAAGACATATAATTCACTTCAGAATCATAATATGTTAGTATATAAAAGGTTTGAGGTTAGATTAATAAATTTACTAAAGCAGTGGCTTGAGCGGTCACACGGCTTCCTCACCTTTAGGATGGTGCAAGTAATGACCGCGCATGGTTGCTTTGATTCTTACTTGCATCCTTCCTGCCACGCGTGCGGCGCTGCTGAAGACACGGCGGAACAGACACTTGCGTATTGTTCGTCCTGGGATAAACAGTGTTAGGCACCCTTTCGCTGACGCACTCCAAAAGGCGAGGAGGGGGAGCAGACGCCGACAATATGCACGTCTTCCTCTTTGTGGAGGTGGCCAGACGGCACACGGTACCAATGCCGGCATTACATTGGCCATCTCCACTGCCTGTTAGGGACGGCTGTTCACTCTTGGCTGCCCCTATAGCCCATCCGGTTGAGGCAGCGTCATGCCCGCCGTGTAAGCGGTCTCCATCGGGGGGATCATACACCAGGCTTCGTACCCGTCAACACCGTCCCCCCACTATGGACGTTGAGAGAGTACCCAGGAGTTTTAGACGGTAGACCCCCGCCGCCACAGGGGGGAGTCCAATTGGCGGACAGTCCGGTGGACGGGTATGCGTAACGAATTTCTCCTGGGTGATAAAAAAAAACTTACTTTCCACCTCACCTACTTATAAAAGAAGTCAAGCTTATTCTAGCAAAAACGCTAAACTTTCCTCACCTACAGTCAATCTGTCAACAATAGCACCCACTAAAAGCCCATGTTAACATAACTAATACTTCCACCGCCATAAATTTAGACATCACCATAACAATAACAGGTGATTAATAAAGGTTCTCGAGCAACACAAATATGGCATCGCAAATAAAACATCTTGACTCAATTGATTGAGTCAACGTTTGTCGTGACAATAACTCGGGTGAAACACACTTAATCATCTAGGGGTGAGTGAATGCGTAACGTAAGGCTGGTTTCCAGCAAGGCAAACACGCGGATTTCGGTAGCGAACTAAGATGTACACACAGCTCAATGTGGCACTGAGTTGTGTAGTGTAAGCTGGTAGAACATGGGTAGGGATGTAGTGTGAGACAATGCTTTCAAATTGCAAGTTTTTAAAAGCCCCATTAACGCCATCACCTACATTTTGGCGCAAAGTAAATTGTTAGCTTCGGTTTAACGTTATCTCAAAGTGTGTGCTGCTTTGAAATTCTTTGAAATTCGTCGGTTCTTGTGAACTGGCTGTGAACTAAATCATCGAAGGGTAAATGAATGTTTTAGCAAGGCACGAGACATTCAACGCCGTGGTCCAAATTACTCTCGGTCCAACACGGCACTGTAGCGTAAAGCGGAAGTTAACTAAGCATATATAAGTGTATATTTTTTTGTATCGATTGTGTTGTGGTGTGGAGAGTAATAAATATATTTTCTTTCTTTCTTTTACAATAAAATTGTGATGATCCAGATTATTTTCGGTCTTCGAAACGCACGTTAAACAGCCCCAATACTGTCATCATTATCATCTTAGGATTTTGTTCCAGTTGCGTCCCAAGCGCTTTCCTGTTTCTACTCGAATGGTCTTGTACATGCATAGTGGTCAGTTTATTATGAAGTGCCACGCCTTTTGGGTGTAGACCTCACGGGTGAAGGGGTGGTGGTGGTAGAACCAAAGGTGGTGGCTTGGCCAGATACATTTTTTTTTGCCCGCGTAGCTGTTATTCAACCACGTCGTCGGAACCCCCCGATAAGAATTAGAAGACCTGTATTGACCGTAATTTCCACTGACAGTAATATGCAAGTTTGGGACGTCTCAATGCGATATTTGACATCACTAACCACGGCATGAAGAACACTTACGCGTCGATTAGCGATATTGCGACAGTCAATTTGCGATTGGACAATCAAATCAAACACAGCAGTTCAAAGGATGTCTAGTGTTTGGCGTTTATTTTGTCGTTGTTTGCGTGACATTATTACTGAATAACACTATATTGAACCTTACACATCAAAGTTTATGCCATCCTGAAGCAGATAGATGCTGGCATCACTACGTACACCACAGTACTGAGAGCACTTACGCGTCGATTTGCAGCGGCACGTCAAACACAGCGGTTCAAGGGAAGGCGAGTGTTTGGCGACACTCTATCGACAATAGCACTATTGAACGTCTGTGCGCACCCGCTGTTTGCTTGCCACCTCACGCGTCTAAGATTTAATCATTATTTCAACACAGCGGTTTCGAGCTCGTATAGTTCAGTTTACACACCCAGCCGTATAAACAGAGAAACAGTGACATCAATTAACTGTTTGTTTGATATCAACTTAGATATAAAAAAATCTGCGAAAAAGAACTGCCTTCTAAATATTATTTAAACTTTTGAGTTCGTGGATTTTACATTTTTCTGTCCGTACTAACTTTTCGTATTTTTTAATGTAACATAAATGCAGCGGAAGAGTTACGAGGCGAAAACTTGTGGTGGAGAAAACTACCAATCTATAGGTTGGTAAGTATTCTCCACCATCAAGTCAGAACCAGATGGATAGCTGACCGTGTCCTGCAGTAAAATCATGTTGTTTAAAAAAAAAACAGGCGATACATGGTACTATACTCTACGAGTGATAATGAAATGTATGTGTATTTCTCTTAGGATTTTAGTAACCCAGATTCAGTTCAACTCTTGGGATAAGGTACATGCTCTCAAGGGATAAACTTATGAGTGTTTAAAATATAAATGTCTATAACATATGTATATATATGTATGTACATTAAAACAATATGCTTTACGTCATAAACCATACCAAACAAACAGTCCTTAATGCGACAGGAAATGTCCCGAATGTGATTCACGGATCGTTTCCCGGCTATTCCCAGCTGGGAGCCGAGACTGAGTTCTGGTTCTTGCCGGCAGTGTTTCCTGAGCCAATCCAAGTATGCCCGATTGGATCATCAGCTTAACTCTGATAGCTAGAACAAGGAAATCTCTTACTGGGAATATTACATCTCAGTGTACGCGAAAATGTCAAAGCGTTGCTGATAAAGGGTAACTTTAAAGTAAACTGGTAGCCTCTTTTAAGATAAAACTTAACCAGTATCTTCTATGTGTACAAAAATCTTAAAAAGCGGCAGCAGATATTATTTTAATAAAATAATTTACTATAGTTCGTAATACTTAGTGAATATGTAATTGTTTATATAAATTGCTGTAAACATCTCCTTGTTTTCTGATTCTTCTCGTCTCGGTAAACTTGTTATCTTGTTCAAATATACAGCTTATATATTTTTACTAAAGATACACCGTTTGTGTTAAAATTCCTTTATTGAGGATAAACTTAAATACTTCTTCATGCATTGGTCTAGTTTGCTGTTTTGCAAAATATTAGAATGATCATCATCAGCCCATTTAAGTCCCCACTGCTGGGGCACGGGCCTCCCTCAATCACATGAGGGGTAATTGCCATACTCACCACGCTTGGCAGACGGGTTGGCGAGGTTTTGTTTGATATAAATGCAGAGTTTTCCTTCTCTGGGTGCTGATGATCATGCCAGCAGCTTTACCTTAGTCGCCTTTTACGACACCTCGGTAAGAGTGAGGGTGGCCTATTCTACTCTGCCGGGGACCACACGACTAAGCTGAATGATAAATTAGCATAAAATCTACATCCATTTTAATTCTATGTGTCTTGAATGTATACGTACAGACAATCGTAATAGGTCACTCACCCAAAAGTACCACTGCAAATCGAGTCTTGCGGAGTGTCTTGCAACAAAAAGTTGGACAGTTCACGGAGTAAACCTTTGTACAGAGTTGGATATTAGGGCCATTAATCACTGGGAGAACTTAATTGGACGGCCGCTGGACAGACAGTCACGCGAACTACTTACCCGATGTTGCCTACTTTATTCTCCAACATTTACTGTAGGGTAACCAGATACCACTATTAGATTAAAGTGTTCAACATCATTTCAGCCAATAGACGTCCACTGTTGAACATAGACCTCCCCCAATGTTCTCCACACAGATCGGTTCTGTGCCGCATCCAATGGATTCCTGTGACCTTCACCAGATCATAGGTAGTGAGACCCTGCTGTGGATGGGCCGAAAATATGCTGCGTAGCTTCCCGAACGGTGCTCAGTCGAGTTGGATTCGTCGATCGAACTTTTTCTGGAAGTTGGACTTACCAAGCTGGAGTTTTTGTCCAAGGTAGATGTATTCGTCCAGAACTTCCAATTGAACACAATTAAACTTTTTAGTTATAAAGTTCTCAGCTTGGTCGGAGCGAAAAATACGGCGTTCTTGCATATCTCGGGAAGCATGTTACCTAAGCCATCATACGTCAGATCCTTCTCCGGACGTCACATTGGTCTACAGGGATATATTATAAGGGAAAGAGAGTACTTTCGTGACTGCGCACACTCTTATGTCCTGATACTTGCCTGACCTTTGAGATTGACCACAACACATGCAAGCCAACACATCATTATCATATATTACGCTCTAACTTTTTTCTTTATTCATGAGGTTTTTTTAGAAATCCTATATAAATTGATAACCCAGTTGGTGATTGCTTTCAGAAGTTTTCAGATTTTTTATTAGAAACGAAACCTGACTGGCGGCACAACTATTGTTTGCATTTTCAGATTACTGACTGATTAATATATTGGCTGTCTGTTTTGAATGGTGTTCACTCATATTTCTTAGAAAAAGCTTTTCAGTTCCTTCGGCAATGAATTAGCAGGTTATTGTAAAACGTTTTTCAATAGCCCTGTTTTTTGAAACAGGAAAACCTGTGAATACTGGTCACCCTCTCCACCCATGGATAACTATTTCTTGTCGTGTCGCGCTTTTGTTTATGTTTATCTTCCTTTGTGTCGTGTTTACGTTATCTTTGTGTTCATGCGATTTTAATTTGTGTCAGTTGGAGGTAAATTAAGTTCGTGTTTGTGTGAACACCTTTTAACTGTAAATAATTAAGTTTATCAACAAAACAATGTTGTTATGTTAAGTGAAAACTGCAGTAAGACTGATAGGGTCATCATTAAACTTTGTCCCAGTAATATTGCACGAAGAATGAGATTGCGTCTTTGAATATATTATGATATGATTCAAAGTTGAAAGAACAACACTCTGATTATTCAATGAAGAAACTAATAATAGCACGAGTTAAAAGCATAACTCACCCATCCTTAAAGTACGGGAGAGTTCTATTCAACTCGCAAGCTAACTGTAACTATCTTCCCTAAACCAACGATTTATTATCATAATTTAGTCGAAACCGACTGATTTACGAGTACATAAAATCATGGGTACTAGCAATGCATGATTTAAAAAAGCATATTGACTGGCACTAGTGGGTATTTACTTTCTTTGGGCTGTTTTGAGAGCGGTGCAGTGACAGAAACCATTAAGGCTTCTGAATTTTGAGAGCTGCTCAATAAATTGTTATCTCCTGCCATAAAGTTGATGTAGAAAATGAAATCATGATACTTTAGCAGCTCCCAGAATTGGAAAGCGTCTGTGTAAGTACCTATTCCAAGTGAAAAGTCAGGAACTTTTGTCAGTCTTGAGCAAAAATTTGAGAGGGCGAAATCATCTTTTTCCCACCACTTCACGTCAGCTGCTTGATATATTATAGAATTATTATTAGGCTTTCTAGAATTATTTTCAAATTGAGCGGTCCTGTGATTTCAAATTGAGCCTCCAAAGCATTCTTCACGTGTTTGCCGATCCACCGTGCGGATGGCCTACTACGGCTGCGACTATGATGACTAATTTGGAGTCATATAAGGGGCGAGAATGTACCTACCTGTCCATGATTAGTGAACCCATGCCGCCTCGCGATGTCAGCAACGTGTTCCGGGCCGGCGGTGACGTGCACCGCGAACTGGTTGTGGTACATCGGCTCCGGCAGCGCGCCGCAGAGCGTCAGCGCGGCCAGCAGCGCCAGCGCGCGCCATGACTTCACCATGACAACTGACTGCGCACACACACACCGTCACGCACGCACACGCATCTGTCGCGGACGCTGTTTACGCTGTATCGAGCGGGGCGGAGGGCACGCACGTCTCTTTCGACTTCGGGCACTGTGGCATCCCACCTCGCGTTACCTGGAATGGAAAGTTTAATTTAGAACGAATAAAAGCGCACGATTGTGATTGGTGAGAGTTGTTTTTTGGTGTAGATTTGTTTACAAGAATTTTTAAACTTAAACAAATAAATCGTAAAGAGATACGAAATGTACAACATTAAATTAAATTAAAATTTATATAGTAAATAAATAAATATTTCACAACATCACATACATTGATCTGACTCCGAGATAGGTAGCTCAAGCACCTGTGTTACGGATATCAGAATCAACAGTGGGATTACACATATATACATATAATACTTTTCTTTTGTATATACATACTTATAATACATAGAAAACACCAATACAAACAAACATGTTCATGCACACAAATGTTTGTACTGTGCGGGGATCGAACCCGCAACCCTTGGACCAAAGGCAGCGTTCACTACCACTGTTTCAAACGAGTCGTCAGCATCAATCCTTATTCTAGCGTGTAATTCCCGTATCAACATATATATTTATTAACATGTAAATTATACATAAGTACTTATAAATAGTTTTAAGTCATTCAAATGTATGACGATTTGTATGTGCTGTGTACAAGCCTATGCAAATAAAGAATTATTTGAATTTGAATTTGAATTTGAATGAAGAAACTAACAGTAGCACGAGTTAAAAGCATAACTCACCCATCCTTAAAGTACGGGAGAGTTCTATTCAACTCGCAAGCTAACTGTAACTATCTTCCCTAAACCAACGATTTTTTATCATAATTTAGTCGAAACCGACTGATTTACGAGTACATAAAATCATGGGTACTAGCAATGCATGATTTAAAAAAGCATATTGACTGGCACTAGTGGGTATTTACTTTCTTAGGGCTGTTTTGAGAGCGGTGCAGTGACAGAACCATTAAGGCTTCTGAATTTTGAGAGCTGCTCAATAAAATTGTTATCTCCTGCCATAAAGTTGATGTAGAAAATGAAAGCATGATACTTTAGCAGCTCCCAGAATTGGAAAGCGTCTGAGTAAGTACCTATTCCAAGGGATAAGTCAGGAACTTTTATCAGTCTTGAGCAAAAATTTGAGAGGGCGAAATCATCTTTTTCCCACCACTTCACGTCAGCTGCTTGATATATTATAGAATTATTATTAGGCTTTCTAGAATTATTTTCAAATTGAGCGGTCCTATGACAACCGCCTCCAAAGCATTCCCGCGATCTTCACCTGTTTGCCGATCCACTGTGCGGATGGCCTACTACGGCTGCGACTATGATGACTAATTTGGAGTCATATAAGGGGCGATAATGTACCTACCTGTCCATGATTAGTGAACCCATGCCGCCTCGCGATGTCAGCAACGTGTTCCTTTAATTTATATAGTAAATAAATAAATATTTCACAACATCACATACATTGATCTGACTCCGAGATAGGTAGCTCAAGCACCTGTGTTACGGATATCAGAATCAACAGTGGGATTACACATATATACATATAATACTTTTCTTTTGTATATACATACTTATAATACATAGAAAACACCAATACAAACAAACATGTTCATGCACACAAATGTTTGTACTGTGCGGGGATCGAACCCGCAACCCTTGGACCAAAGGCAGCGTTCACTACCACTGTTTCAAACGAGTCGTCAGCATCAATCCTTATTCTAGCGTGTAATTCCCGGTTGCGTTCAAAACTCTCGCTTTGAAGCCGGGGGTATGCTCAGACCATGATTTAGGATTTGGAGGGGCAGTAATCACAATAAAGCGACTGCCGTCTGACCTTCGCTACCCTATTGACAGGAGAAACATACCAAACCAACTGAATCATGATTACACGTTTCAGAAACTATCTGAAACGTGCAGGTTTCCTCACGATGTTTTCCCTCACCGCCGCTAGTAGTAAAAATACGCATATGATTTGAAAAATCCGATGGACTTGCTCGGGTTCGAACCACCACCCACCGCATGGAAGGCGTGTTCAAATACACGAAGCTACCAAAGTACAGCACCAATATTTATCCTCTAGCACTGCGGCGGGATATAGCCTCAGCATTCTATCATGAGAAGTGCTCTGAGGAACTGTTTGACCTACTCCCTGCAGCTGAATTCTTACATGGAACCACACGCAAGCGATGGTCATTCCATCCTCAATATCTCGATTGATGGCGATCTAATAGTGTGCGTTTTTCGCGGAACTTTCTATCACCTACCTCAGTTCCGTGGAACAGTTTACCTATGGGAGTATTTCCCGACGGCTACGCCTTAGGGACCTTCAAGAGACGACCGTCATCGTCAGCCCATTTAAGTTCCCATTGCTGGGGCACGGGCCTCCCTCAATCACATGATACTCACCACGCTTGGCAGACGGGTTGGCGAGGGTTTTGATATAAATGCAGAGTTTTCCTTCTCTGGGTGCTGATGATCATGCCAGCAGCTTTACCTTAGTCGCCTTTTACGACACCTCGGTAAGAGTGAGGGTGGCCTATTCTACTCTGCCGGGACCACACGGCTTAGAACGAGAAGAACCGTACTCCTTTTTTAAAAGGCCGGCAACGCATTAGCGATCTACTGATTTCGCGGATGTTAATCAGGTGACACGCTTGCTCGTTGTTCACCTTTAGCATAAAAAAAAAAATAAAGGCTAAAAAAACATTGAGTAAAAAGTCTTCCAAATATTTTACAAATAAAAAAGTCAATTACGTTAATCTTAAAATGGTTTAGAAGTAATTCTTTCCTTATCCAACCCTGGTTGTTTATTTTAGCCCAAAGTTTCCGGTGTCCCCTCGTACTATAAATACAAAGAGAAATTTAGGTCACGTTAAACATATTTGCTGTCGGGTGCCGCAAATCACCACAGATAGAACGCAATAAGCGGTCGCACAAACGGGAACAAGTAAAACAAGTTAAAAAAATCCCAGCGAAATCCCCAGATAATCCCGATAAGCCACGCGGGCAAAGTATAAAAAGCCTGACCGTGAATATATCAAAAATATTTATGAAAATTATTTATCTGACGTCCGTTACCGGGGAGTAAACTTTTACGGTCTTCTCCGTTTGGTAAACCTCATTTCAATTCCTTGAACGGCGAGTGTTAAACCTATTAACTTTTACTTAGCGTAGTTATTATATTTGTTTACTTTTCTTATTGCATGAATGGAATGAGTATTTATTATAATAAAAACCCCTTAACGTATTACCTATCATGTCGTCATTTACAACCACCAGGATACTAGCGCTGCTGTTCCACAGTATTCAGTGGATGCCGTAGTAGCACCATGCCATTACTATGTCAAACTTATTGTTTTTCTTCACTCTCATTTTTTAATTGTTATGTATACTTGTTTTATCTCATAATAATGTGAATTAAACTGTTCAGTGTATTGTGATGGGGCAAGTGATATCAGGAACCTAAACTCTCACAAAGCTAAGCAAACCATTAAAAACATGTTGTTAGACTTAACGTTTATGGAAACTGTACAAATTCTCCCTGTATGACATGCAGATCACAATCGGAATCACACATCCCTCATACACACATACACACAAACCCGCACCCACACTCACGTACACACCCAAACACAAACATACATGAAGGACGACCCGTTTGGAACAGTGGTATTGAACGCTGCCATTGGTCCAAGGGTTGCGGGTTCGATCCCCGCACAGTACAAACATATGTGTATGTGCATGGACATGTATGTTTGTATTGGTCTGTGTGTTTCCTATGTATTATGAGTATGTATTTACAAAAGAAAAGTAGTATATGTATATATTTGTAATCCCGCTGTTGATTCTGATATCCGTAACACAGGTGCTTGAGCTACCTATCTCAGAGTCAGATCAATGTATGTGATGTTGTGAAATATTTATTTATTTATAATCATAGTTATGTAGACCCATTGTTATATCGTAGTTTTTTTTATAAAAAAAAACTTATATTTACCAAGCTCGTTCCTTGTATGTAAAATAAACCGAAGCTACAAGATTTAAATCCGTAACATTAGTTAATAGTCACTTGCTGGATACTTCGATACAGGCCTGTGAGCCTAGTGGAGTATCTATAGCCACAAAACACTGTATGCTTTATTATGTCAATAAATTTATTCTTATTCTTATTTTTACCATTAAGCTTATCAGAAACATGATATCATCTTCTCTCTAAGACACAGTTACTAAGTCAATACCACGATGACTAATTAATTAATACAAAGCGACTGATTTGCTACACATTTTATACCCGTACCTTACCAAAATTTAATAGTAGTTAAGTCATATGGCAGGTGGCGAAAATGGGAACTAATGCTATTTCATTTACAAAATGTGATAGACAACAGAGTTTTTGACATTTTCCCATAGAAACAGCGCCCTCCTGTCAATGTCACTGAAATGCCTTCTGATCATGGTCGCACTGTAGGGCCCGTGTACATACTCGTGACTCTATGGATACAACGAATAGTACTAGACATGCGAGTACGTTGTTGTTGAAATGGTAACCGTAATGTGAGAGATGCGGGAGTGTATTCTATTCCTGAAAGTGCTAGGAATATCCGATGCTACGACGACAAGTCTTTTGAAACGTAAAAAACCCAAGCACACAATTTATTGATTTATTTAATTTAAAATATCCTTGTTAATAAATTTAAACGAACGTAGGAAATAAATTCGCAGGGCGATTAATGCATTACGGATTGTACCACTTTCCAACTCCCCCTACAAAACTTGATCAACTATAGAATGAATATTTTTATCGGAATATGAAAACGTCGCCCTGTTACACAGTATGGTATTTTCCTTTGATCAATTTGTAACGTTCTTTGATGTAAAAAACGAAAATAAACAATAAATAAACGTTATTGGAAATATACTCGAATCAAATGTGACAAAGGTTGATGACTACGTATGTAAAAAATACGTGACAGTTTGTAGGTAAAATTTAGATAAAGTCTGTATTCACCCGTTACATAAATAAACAAGGTTACACGTGTTTAGTATTTTCCAATCCTAAATTGTTTTAAACATAAATATCTCTGTCTCGTTCACTCTCTTCTTTGTCTCGGCTTCTGCACGACATTGTATGCTCTCATACATTTAAATATTTCAATTAGTTTATCATTTAATCTAGTGCCTACAATACTGTGTAAAACTGTGTAATCATTCGTGAAGCATCAATACAGTGTGTAAGAACGAGTCAAATCTCTAAGAACGAGTATGTAGGTACTTATATTTTCATACAGGTGTATCTGTGAACATTTACATCCCTTTAACTACGTGTTCTACTAACCATTATGAACAAAATTTGTTCTATCACTCTTGGAAATTCGAATGAAAAAATATCAACTTTTCATACAAAGTCGGTCATGTGACTTGGTCATTTTGTATGGGGAGTCGAAAAATGCATATCGAAAAGTCGTTGAACAAATGTTGTTCAGAATGGTTGGTAGAACACGTGGTAAAAGATACCACGTGTTCTACCACAGATACGCCCTAATCCTATATCATACGCCTATAATCATACAGAGATTATCAGGATTATTTAATTAGGAAGGGCTAAGTGGAGTTATACCTATGATTCAGTTAGAAACTTCCTCATGGATTAGCTTGTAGTGTATATGAATTTATTATTGTTAATTATAGAAGACAGAACTCAATATTTAAGAGTATTCTAATTTAACTTGGCTATTAAATATAATAATATTATGCTTACAACAGTTGTGCCACAAGTGACGTCACAAGGTAGTACATAGTTTAATAAATAATAATAAATATTTCACAACATCACATACATTGATCTGACTCCGAGATAGGTAGCTCAAGCACCTGTGTTACGAATATCAGAATCAACAGTGGGATTACAAATATATTCTTTTGTAAATACATACCTACTTATAATACAAAGAAACATCCAGACCAATACAAACAGACATGTTCATGCACACAAATGTTTGTACTGTGCGGGGATCGAACCCGCAACCCTTGGACCAAAGGCAGCGTTCACTACCACTGTTCCAAACGGGTCGTCAAATTAATAAATATGCTGGATTAGACTGGCTTGGAGATAAATGTATTATACGAGTATAACGTCATATTTGTATAGAATAACAGCGTAATACCAAAGATTTAATATCGGAAAAAGATTGGTCGAATCTGCCCTTAGAAGAAATACTGAGGAACAATGTATCTATTGGTAAACTACTTATATTGCTGAGTATTAAAGGTTACATTTTGTAAGCGAGCGGTGCCGCAGGAGGTCGCAAGTGCTACATAAAAGCAAATCATGTACTCTTAAGAGCACGTACATACAGACGAAAGTTGATATTCTCGTTAAGTTAGGCAATACCACTTTGATGCACACGAAAACTAACTTGTTGGAATTATAGAAACTTACATATATGCAACGGAGATAGTTAGACAAAGATCTTTGCTGGTTGCTGGAGCTCTAAGATATTATACACTCAGAGGCACATAATAACCGCCTATAGCGTATTTTTAATACAAGCTCACGATTTTATAAATCAAAACGTTTATTGCATTTTTTTTTGCTTAACATGTCATTTCGACTTTCGACACCTTCTCCTTTCAAAAACAAAAGCACAAAATGATTACAACATCATGTAAGCAAAAGTAATTTAATGAACATTTTACTGACCAAACATACTAATGCCACATTTAAATTTTAAATACCCCAAAGCAACAGTTAACTGCCTTCTCATCCTAATTTGGTACAAAAACGTTATTTTCTTTACCCGGCTTATAATATTACCAATGATAAAGTGGACCAATTTAAGGAGGTTCTCCGGGACACTTTAAAGGGCTGACTTGCATATTATCGCTACAATGAGAGGTGACATTTTATATTTGTTATAGCAGTGTTTTGTAGTGAGAGCTGACGTTCACTAGGTTGCTAATAACGATACGGCCCTACATTTTCTTACATTTCATACAGCAACGACGCAAACTGAGCGCAAAAAGAGCATTTTGCGCTGGCTTCACTTTGTGGGCACGATCTATCGCCCGACTCCCGCCTACATCTAACCACAATCGCCTGATTCATGTTTTTATTTCACATAGATAAAGCGGTTTGCTTTAACATGATCTAGTAATGTAGGCAAGAGCATTCAGTGCAAATCCTGAAACTTTAGTTTCCTGACCGGTCACGTAATGTCAACCTACGAATGTTGGATTTATGAGTAGAGTCACTACTAATAGGGTGCGCAGAAGGCCCCCCTCAACATAAAATTCTGGACCATTCACAAGCCAGTGACAAAATCGCGTTTAATTCTCGCACTAGTAACGTAGTAGCTCAGTGTGCGGTGCACTGAGCAGCGCATAATCATCGTAAAATTCTTCGAAATATAGCGTGCCAACTACAGCGCTATTTCTCTTTCCCTAATATTATTCATATCATACTACGAAAGTACTATATAGGAACTGGAATAATTTAATAAACTTCTTGCAATGCAACGTAAGGATCACGCAGGTTTTGAACTATTTGAAACTAAAATAGCTGTAGATGGCACGCATTCCACGAATTCATTTCATCAAATAAATGGATTCATTATTATGCTAGAATTTTAGCATATGAATAAATGTTCTCGCTTTTATGCTAATGAAAGGTTTCATATCTGTAACCTATTACTTTAATTTAAGCCTTTACCAGTATACCGGATACAGAAAAACCACGTTAGGTTTTTCAAGTGAAGTTTCCAAGATCGACTCTCACCTTTATGTCAAACATAATATAGTATTAATAGTTTTTTAAATTTTCGCGTTGCATTATACCTATAATTAATCGAGACGGGAATTAACACTATATTTATTATGTGATACAACATTGTGTACTCACATATTTTACTCGACGTTTCGGCTACGTTACAGCAGCCGTGTCAGCGTTCAGTCCGCTCGTGACCACGGCTATCTAATTAATTATAGTTAATTTAGTATTCGTTGAGAAAATTATAAATGAGCAACACATATATTACGATGGAGGCTTTTTTATGCTAGAGGCGAACAACCGTGCAAGCGAGTCACCTGATGGAAAGTAATCAACGCCAACCATGAACATCCGCGAAATCAGAGAGATCGCTAATGTGTTGCCGGCCTTTTTAAAAAAGAGTACGCTCTTCTCTTGAAGGTCCCTAAGTCGTAGCCGTCGGGAAATACTCCCGCAGCCAAACCGTTCCACAGAACTGAGGTACGAAGTAGAAAGTTCAGCGAGAAACGCACAGTATTAGACCGCCATCTATCGAGATGATGGGGATGGAATGACAATCGCTTGCGAGGGAGGTTATGGTGTGTTTAAGAAATAAAGACATCTAGTTATTTCCCGGTAATCAATAAAGATAATACTACAAGTACTGCATGGGTATCTACTCGTCTTATTTGAATTGAGCCGAGAAACAAAGCCGGTGTCAGACGAGCGGCAGCCGATAAGTGCCCATTCACCGATGCTCTAATGGAAACTCAGCCTTTTGATGCAACTCGTATGGTTGCCAATCAATTCTATTTATATTTTTAATGACTAGTTTTATTGGTGTGGTACTGAGCTACGAACGTTTCTTCTAGATGGGTGCAAATGGCAAGGCAGGTCCATATTTTGTCTTATTAACAACTGTTTAACTTTACAATAGAATCGTTTTAACAGGATTGTTACCATGTACTTTTTTGAGTTTCCGCAAACCCATAAAAAACGATTTAATGTTAGTGACCATGAAAGTTTAAAACAATATATTGTTTCAACTTTTTGTTTAACTTAGAAAATGACCAGTTCCTACTACATTTTTTTTGTTACATTATTCAAAACATTAATTACAAAAGTAGCAGAATTAGGACAACTTCTCCGATTACTTATTTTTTTTATGTTCGATTTTATTTCTGTGTTGACAATATCACAATTAGATATTCGATAAATACATCGAAAACAGGTCAAACTTGTGGCAAAGCTGATATTAACTTTATTATAACTTTGAATGTAATTAGAGTTCGAAGTTAAAAAAAATTGTTTAGCACTGCTATCCGTAATAGATTTTCTAAATAAGAAAACTATTTTTAGAGGCCTTAATATTTTACCTTATTACCTTTTCCGTGTCGTAAACCCGGGTTCACGAGTAATTTCTACAGTCACGGAATCAATACCCGACCTAATTTTAGAATTCATATGGGGTTGTTTTGTTTACCATCTATTGTTAGAAGTAAAGGGTAGACCGGGTTTCCGAGGTCGTAACCGCGTTATAATAAATAACAGTGGTTTTTTTTATTTTCCACTTACTTTTCATACCGCTTATCGTACTAAGTTGTACTGTGTAGAATTAAAAGCATTTTATTATTACCTTTTAGATTAACTTCTAAACTAAAATTATAATAAAGTTTAATATTATAATTTCTTGCGATTTAAAAATCTCATTTTCATTTATGTGATAGATGGCAGACAAGTAGACGGGTCACCTAATGGTATTTGATTGCCGCCGCCCATAGACACCTGCGACACCAGTGGAGTCACAAGTGCGCTGCCAACCTTTGAACATCTCTTTCCCCCGGATTGGGCCTACGGTACCCTTACTTACTCATTCACCCTGGTAATTTACTGAAATCCTGACGTTGTTTTAACCTTCGTTTGGGTCCTACCCCTCCCAAATAATCAGTTCAGAAATAAATGTTATTTGTAAATCAGCCACAATTTAAATGTCATGCTCTTTGAAAATAAATCATTTTTCCGTAAAATTACCCAACCCTAAGAGCTATTTCTCGCTTGAAAAGCTAATAGAGGCCAAAGTATCAGCGATAAGGCTTCAATAGCGCCTTTGGTATTACAGAATCAATTATGTGAATCCACGCTCCTTCGATATTTACGAAGATTGTAATTTTCTTATAGAATTAGGTTTTATAAGATCATCATATTCGCCGCAAGATTCATTCCCGATTCGTAATTGGATGGATCCAACTTGAGATAACGTTCATTTCTTTTCATGGAAAGGTTTTTTTAATTTAGCTAGGTATTGTAAAGCCTGTTTTTTTAATTATGTGTTATAGAGTCCGGTTTTGGAGACGGTCTGCTTGTCCTGACTTTTGCCATGATGAAATAAATGGCGTTTCTTATTAAAAGTAAAGTCAGCCTATTAACTGTCCCACTGCAGGGGTAAGGCCTCCATCATATAAATCAAGTTATCGCTACTATGACGGGATTAGGCTTAATCACCACGCTTGCCAAATGCGGATATGTGATCACGAACCTCAGTTATGCCTGAAAAATTCGAAACGTACTTTTCGCTCGACCCGGGAATCGAACCCAGGACCCCGAGATCACGGCCCGGTGATTAAACTATTCGTACCAAACAGGGGCGTTCTGCGACGTTTCTTAATGCATAGTAGGAATTTATGTAACATGCATTCTGTGTGAGGAAGTTAATTAACTCAAAGACGAATATTGTCTTCAGGAATCTGGTGGCATGATTTCCCAAATGTTCAATAGTGAAATGTGTTGGTTGGAATATATCGTTTTAACATTTGATGAGTGGTTATTGGTAATAATAACCTAGAAATTGATTTTATCTTGATTTCAACTAATCAAATCGATCTTCCAGCTGATGCTTGACTTATGGCGGTCAAACTTAACGATCAGCTTAGTAGGTAAGCCACAAGCTGATCGTTAAGTTTGACCGCAAGACTTTATAACATAATAAATTACAGTGCTCAAGTTTATGCGCAAACTCAGGTAGAGGACACCATGTAAAGGTACTGTTACTGTACGATCTTTGAACGTACATTGAATTACATGTCGCGGTGCGTCTGTAATTTGACCCGAATATGCTCCAATTCGCGGTGTTTATGCGATTTATTATAATTATTTTTGTACTTAGTGTATTACCGATCATCGTAACAATCGCGCGTATTCACTCACACCATTCTCACCATATTTCACCATTTAGTGTCTAGCCTTCCTTTTCTGTATATTCGTGTCTATCTTAGAATAAACTCTCAGTGAATCTTACCAGTGACTTTCCATTCATCAATCCTAACTCTAAATGTAAGAACCATACAGTTAGACAAGCTTACTTTCATGCTAATTTTGAGCATACTTAAAAATCGCACGCCGGTCGATTTTTAAGCATGCTACCTGTAGTGCGGGTGGAAGGGGGAGTGTGGCGGAGTGCTTTAGCACGTGTAAATAGGTTTGATTATTTTTAAGCATGCTAAAATATGGGTAAAAGCATGCTTATTGATAGCAAATGTGGACAGTTCATTAAGCATGCTCATATTTAGCATGCTTACAAAGCATGCTACAAATGAGCATGTGTGATAATAGCTTAAGGCATCATATTCATAGCCGTTGGAGCCGTAAAGTCCTTGAGTGGAGACCGCGACTCGGTAAGCGTAGTGTAGGACGCCCTGCGACAAGATGGGATGATGACATTCGAAGGCTGGCTGGTGTGGGCTGGATGAGAGTGGCCGAAAATCGGGAGCAGTGGCGTGCATTAGGGGAGACCTATGTCCAGCAGTGAACGAGTGTGGGTTGCTGATGATGATGATGATGATCATATTTATCGTCCTATATTAATGCCATGCAAACCACACCAATATGACCAGTGATTTGAGAAGATAGATAACTCATTACTTTGTAAAGCTACATATCTGCCTGCGTCAGACAATTAGGTATACCTAAATGTAGAGCACATATTTATTTTGTACGTGCTGGCTTACACTGTACTTCGCTAGAATCTGTCTCAACAACACGTAATTTTTAACATGAAAAATATTTCATAATCGCAGGATTTTTTGTACAAGATCAACATTCCACCGAGGGAGGAATTTAAGCTCTGTATTTCAGACAAGGTTTTCAACGAGTGAAATGTAAAAGACTTTTTGCTTGTCATATTCAATATCCTAAAATATTTAGCTATATATAAGTTTATCTTTCCGGACATTTTGTCCGGATAGATGACGATATTCTCCGTCTTGACACTGTTTTGCAAAGAAATCATATATTTATTTTACAACCCATCCTTAAATATTCAAAGACATAAAAAACCGGCGTGAAGCAGCACTGCGTGAGTGAGGGTACTTGAGGCCCAATCCTAAAGAAAGGGGGGGTTAACCGGCAGCGCACTTAAGACTCCGCTGGTGTCGCGGGTGTCTATGAGGGGCGGCAATCGCTTACCACCAGGCGATCCGTCTGCTCGCCTGCCGGCTATCACATTAAAAAAAAGATACAGCTATATTATTAAGGACACTATTTCATTCTAATCTACACGTTAATTCTCCTATCCTCCTTAAGTTTTGTCAAGATTCCTGTTGAATCTACAGACGACACCAACAACGTGGGCTCACATACATTAATCATCATTTCAGCGTATCATACACGTCACGATGTTGCATTCAAGCTGTCGCTTCGGCGCCCGGGGTACGCATGGACCATGATCCAGGATTTGGTAAGGTAGGTACTGTTACACATGCTTATTTTCGTGCTTAAAGTATGCTACTTTTGAGTAAGTGCTTAGTAGCATGTGTCCACAAATAAGCATGCTAGTTTTAAGCATGCTCAAAAATCGCACGCCGTTCGATTTTTAAGCATGCTATCTGAAGTGCGGGTGGTAGGGGGAGTGTGGCGGGGTGCTTTATCACGTGTAGACAGGTTTGCTTATTTTTAAGCATGCTAATAGATGCCTAATAGCATGCTTAATTGATAGCAAATGTGGACAGTTCATTAAGCATGCTCATATTTGGCACGCTTAGAAAGCATGCTCATATTTGGCACGCTTAAAAAGCATGCTCATATTTGGCATGCTTCAAAAGCATGCTAATATTTGAAATGCTTAAAAGCATGCTACCAATGAGCATGTGTAACCGTAGCTTATGTTTGCTATTGTCATTGTAAGTGTGGAAAACAATGAGGCGACTGCCGTTTGAGGTATGAAAGCGGGGGGGCTTAGGTAATGAAGGCGGGGTAACAAAATAAACTAACAATAGTGAGTATACCCAATTGAAGAAACTATATGATCATTGAAGGTTTTCTCACAACACCTTCCCTTACTGCTGAGGTAGAAATACCTACGGTAAATATGTAAACAGGTGCTTAAATACCGACAGCTAGCTTGTAATACATGTCACTGGATGGCGCCACTGCGCCAGCCAATAATAGCGTTATATTGGATTTTTATATAATATTTTCATTCTTCATTTTTACGAGATTACGTTTTACACTGGACTCTCTGTAGGATACAGAGGGTTCCAGTGTTTCAACGCATTTAAATTTGAAAAATCCGGCGATGCGTGCGCATCATGGCACATACTTTATCCACTGAGCGACTATAGCTCGCATATACTCGCATTGATGTTTGTAGATAAGTATGAGTGTGCACGCGTTCAGCACCTGTGGTGTGTCTGTGTCAGCGCGCTTATCAACTTACAAACTCTGACTTGCCAACTTTGCTAACGGTTCCTTCATAGTTCATAGGTTTTTAAAGAAAATATACTTTTCAATCTACCTTTTACTGTGAAAGAAACTTGTGTCATCTACTCGAATGTGGCTGAATCTTTGACGGAAACTATCGTTCTTAGAAGTTTGAAACTTTGAAGTGTCTATTCGTCTTTCTATCTATTCAAAGGTTTTTATTATACTAGAGATTGTACAATATCTTTTCTTTGGGCCGTTTGGCTTAGAGAGTTAAAGTCTTGGGAAGACCAGATCAACCAGAAAACCAGAAGAAGATCGGATAAATTTGTCATTGTTCAACTCAATTTATATATGTCTTGAAAATATTAAAATATTATAAAAACTAAGCCTTAAAATTGATCCACAAATACACTCTACGTACTCCATTTACAATTCCAATTATTTTCATCATTCTTTGCTTCGTTATAACTGCTCCTAGAACCAAAAAAGGTTAAATTATGTATAGGATAATTCGTTATTCATTCACAAAAGGGTTTAAAAATGTTTTCGTAATAAACATATCGCGTGGCGAGCGCTGTCGAGTAGTGAAGAGTCTTTAATCAAATTTTACTCAAGTCACATCGTATATTTTTAAAATTTTGACCTACGTTCGATGGTTTCGTGAGAACCGCTCAAAATTTGAATTTGTTTCACCAGTTTAGCTTTCGCAGTCCATTGAACTATTCATAAACGTTTGTACCGATTTCGAACTCTTAATTATTATCTAAATTTGAAGAAACTTACAAAAAATAACACCGGCCAAGTGCGAGTCGGACTCGCCCATGAAGGGTTCCGTAGCAGCAAGTAAGATTTATGGAAGGTAAATTGCGGTTTACGGTTTATAACGTATTAAAAAAAACTACTGACTATATCTAGTTCAAACCAATTTTCGTTATTAGTTTTCATGATTATGTTCATCATATATTTTTTTTAGTTTTATAATTCATTTATTATAGAAGTTCGAGGGGCACAATTTACCACTTGGGGAGCGTCGCATGCGCAAAGTATTATGTTTAGAAAAAAATGATGCTAAAAACCTCATCATCATTTTTAAAGACCTTTGGATAGGTCCATAGATAAACCCACACGTACCTATAGGTTTGATGAAAAAACATTTTTGATGTTCAGTTTCAAGTATGGAAACCCCCAATTTTATTTTTAATTTTTTCCAATTTTTGTGTAAAAATCGTAATGCGGTTAACAAAATACATCTATTTACCAGGTTTCAATAGTATAGTTCTTATATTTTCGGAGAAAAGTAGCTGTGACATAAGAACGGACGGACAGACGGACAGATGGACAGACGGACAGACGGACAGACGGACAGACGGACAGACGGACAGACGGACAGACGGACAGACGGACAGAGGCACAGACGGATAGACGGATAGACGGACCAACATGACGAATCTATAAGGGTTCCGTTTTTTGCCATTTGGCTACGGAACCCTAAAAACGCCAAAATGTACCGTACATTTATTGTAACTCACCCGTTTTTTTATAAGTAAGTAATTTAAATAAGCACTGAAAGAAACAATTATTCAGAATGAAAACCCATAATGTCACAATGGCCCTGCTTAACAAAAAATATTTTAGTCTTACCTATATTGATTATTTTCATGTGATGAAACTGGTAAAATGTCTGAAATATGCATCTATAATGAGAATTTTAAAAGAAACCACTGTCTCAGTAATGATGAAAAAACGGTGTAAGGAGGATTATTAGTGTATTCGACTGAAATGCAAAAGGTCTAATGACTTGACAACATATGACTCAAGTTACATTCACCATATCGGAGCGTCGAGTACTTCCCTAACAAACCGCTCCCCAGGGCCGCTAATGGCGTCGGGCCACTTCTTTCGAATCACTTTTGTATACTAAAACTGATTTCGGAAAATGTGTGAATTATTCCTTTGCGACCCTTTATTTTGAAATGTTTGAGAGTTGGTAACCACAGGGTACTGTTGAGTAGAGTGGATACCAAAAGTATTTTGGAACCGCGATGCAGAGTACGAGCTACATTATACCGAGTGTATTTGTAGTATGAATTGATGTTGACATTAAAATGTCAATCTCAAAAGGTTGGTACCTTAACAGAAAAAAGGGTCTCTAAAATGGCTTTTTATATGTTACCCATATATATTTAAATTCCAAGGGAGCCGAGTTTTTAATATCAATTTAAGATTAGCTTGCTTCCACTAACTGGCTTTCAATAAGAATTATCATATGGATGGATGGACGACGAGAGAAACTCTCCTGCTCCTATCTTTAAAGGCTTATTCGTTAAGTAAACTGTAAATTATTTCTACCGAAAATAGGCATACTAATTTACGTGAAAATACCATACTATCAGACGAATAAACTGCGTCCTATTTCCATAATGTATTTCTCTCTGATTCTCTGATTTGAAACTCTAATAGATATTTTAAAGCCATGTTGCTTTGAGGGACGATTACAGAGAAACTACTTTTTAAACAGGATATTAAAATTCCGCAAGTGCGACGGTGAAGACATCTAGCGTACATTGGCGCTGACATAATCGTGCCCGAGAGGCCGCACTGCAGTCTTGGAAGGAAATTTTAGAAATATTTTAGGCCGATATTATTTTGCTTAGTGAATATGTAAGAACGTGTTGCGTCTGCTCAAAAGTGAATAGACAAACATTACTTATATTTCTCGTAACTTATGTACATTGTACGATTTTACTAGATAAGGACCATTATATTATGAAACAAATCATCAGCTTATCGCAGTCTACTGCTGAACATAGGCTTATCCAAATAGTCGCCTCTTTGATTGATCCTCGAGTTCTCACTTCAACTCCTGCTAGCCATCTTGCACAAATCGTAACTTAACCTGGCCTGAGACCGCCGAGATCTGAGTTTAACCGAGACGCGGTCTTCACTCTAGAAGTCGTTCACCCGGTTGTTGTTTCTACTACTGATATGTATATTAGCTTAATACAGCAATCGTATTCAAATTATATGAATTGATTCAAAACTATTTATCACAGAAGCAGCACATTCGGTAGTACAACATCCTGTCGCCGTTTCGCATTCCGGTGTTCCGGGCGAGCGCGGGCTCAAATCTCACAGCGAACACCTCAATAATTAGACGGTTATTCCCAGCAGCCGAGCATCGCGGCATGAATAAAACATCGCTTACCTAACGCAAGTGCCATTACCGCACCCACCTAACATAGACATCCCACCCCCTCCGTATCACCTACACGAAAAGACGCCAGAGGAACCATGAAGGTTAGAATCAGATATCAGGATACACTGGCCACGATTTACGGGGCCTTCAAGTGCGGGCCAAATCAAACAGGCCCGAGGCAAACAAACGGTGACGTGGTAAACATCGCCCACTATTAATAGGATTAATTAGAATGTATTTAGCGGCGTTCAATCAAAAGAAAGATCACCGCACGGCGCGTGTACTAATAAAACTAAGTCTTTGTAAATGAAAATGGATTTGACCAGGTGTACAACCTTTATCTCTTGATCTCTGGATTTTGGAGACATTAGGATTAAGTGAGGGTGCCCCCGCATGTGTGCGCAGTGGTATGATCAGACACATTAAGTAAGTACTTTTTTATAGTTCAGACATGCACCGATGCGACAGCTTGGGACGCAACTAGGACAAAACGCTAAGATAATGATGATGCATCAAGTTCAAAAGTCTAATCATCAGATTAATTGAATACGACAAAAAGTGGACTTACTAAACAGGTATTTTTACATTTTATTTTTATGCTTTATATACAAACAAACGTTGGATTTTCGTATTTATAAAATTTCTTCATTCGAATTTAACTTTCATTTCAAATACATTCGTTTCAATATCTATTGTGTAACATGCAGATTTAAATAACCCTCCGTGACGTGTACCTTGTACTATGTAAGAATCGATAGATAAATTTTATTAAAAGTGACCGCAGCTGCACTGGAGGGAATAATGTATTGTATATTACAAAGACAAATAGCAATAATATATGCGTGTCGGCATGTTTGACTTAGCCTTCTATGGTTCTAGAAGGTTGTGCTAACAAAGAGATGAATACACACATACGAGTATATACATACAGTACGATAAATCGCAGTTACGCCAAACTGGACTATTATCTCGCAATGTATGTAGTTCCCTTATGGAATATCAACTAACTCGTACAGACTGCACACGTACTCTAATAGTCGAAGTTAACGCTTGCGCGGCGCTAAGTTAATATTTTACTTTATCGATGAACTAGAACTGTATGCAGCGAGGGCTAGCAGTCATCACATGCATATCAATTTATTTTTACATACGTTACGCTTACACTTCTTAAGCCAAGAAAAAAATTTTGTCCGTCCTGTTGTTGCAGTTTGTGCTATTTGAATAGGGTCAAAAGGATTCGTAATTATTCCACGTAAAACCGAAATAACATATTAAAAAAATATGTGTTGAAACATCTAATCTAATGTAACATAAAAACCGGCTATGAGCAAAAAATATTGAATTATTTGGGTTGTTTTTATTGTAAGAAAACAGACCAATCGAGCTCTCCATTGTTTGGTAAGGGATATAAGAAAATCGAAAAATACCTATTCTAAATCATGTATGTTAGTGACAAGTCACTGCAGCACTCAGAGACGTCAAATTAACTTAAATGGTTACTTAAATAAATATATACACCTCTTTTTAAAATGCCTAAATAATATCTACAATTAAGTAACTGAACATATAGCTTCATTGACGTGCCTGAGTGCGGTAGCAAATCAACTCTAAAATCGTCAAGAAAAAGCATGTAAATGGAATCGCTGATATTTTCTGAAGCTCCTGACTCGTTAATCTATCGGTTGTTACACAATTTCCTATAAACGTAGTATTTATTCGCGCAAATAAAAGAATAACTTCTTGTTGTCAGCCCTAGCAGTACGAAACACGAACGATCGAGCCATCGAGCAACTCACTGTACGGGGTGTAATAAATACGGATGATTGTTAGTGCAGTTCCTTCATCGCTTAATTTCTGGATGGTTCTCACAACGGGCGCGTGTTTCTAAACTGAGCAACTTTCATAATAGCTCTTGTTCCATACACCTGGTGTTTGGATTGGCAATCACTGATGAATTAGAGGGACAGAGCCGCGTTAGATAAAAGATATTGCTACAGATCTAAGGTGTACGTCTGATGCGAGATTCGTAAGTCGGACGTAGTTCCTTTCTTTAAAGATTCTATCACGTAGTCAAACTCAAAGTCAAAAAATTGTTTATTTGCATAGGCTTGTACACAGTACTTACAAATCGTCAAACAATAAAGTAATTTAAAACTATTTATGAGTACTTATTTATAATTTACATCTTTATACATATATATGTTGAAACATAACATATACAGGTACTGAAAAAAAAACATAATGCGATTCTACCACCGGCTCGAAAAGTTGTTTCTGGTCGAGAAGATCCGGCAAGAAACTCGCCAGTTACTCTTTTTAATCGCCAAACTTTCATACAATGTTGTATCATCATTATACCAAGTCATACAGTTTTATAATAATACAAGTAAGATACCTAGAAAAGCAAAAACGCCACTGTCCTAAGTAAATGCTTAGGACAGTGGCGTTTTTGCTTTTCATGTGCACTATTATGAGGTAAACCGAAGCAGACCAGTCCCCAAAGGTGGCACCTGTTCACAAGTATGACGTATGTGTCACCCATCATTTCACTCAACCATATTAGAGGGAACGTATGTCACTACGTATATTCCATCTCACTGGAGATTCGTAATATTAGGAGAGTTCTCAATCACTTTTTGAACTCAATATATATTGAAGTTAAAGTAAAATTAGTTCAATATAACCTAAAAAGTAGAACCTTTGCAGCTTAGATAACCGACTGAAATTTCTAGATGAGAACCTTTATTGCGATAGCGGTGCAGCTGTTCACTTTTCAGAGCGCCCATGTGGGACAATAGCTGGTAGCGACGTGGAACCTGGAAGAACTTCGCTGCTTACCGTTATCTTTCCGTATCATAACAATTAAACAATTCTCACGCAAAATTGACATACCAGACGCCTGCATATATGATGATGTTGCGTGCACGTCGCTACTACAAGGCGAAAGGAGCATTACCCAGAGTTTTAGTCTGTAGAACCGTCCTATTTAGGCGTAGAGAAATCTTTCTGTCCTCTTCAGGACTGAGCGGTGATTGGGAGGCCAATATTAACGCATTATTGCCCTCGAAAAAAAAGTGCATTGGCCCTGTGACCAAACAGAAATATTGGCAATTTTCTAACGTTTAAGATGTGTTCATAGCTGTTGCTTTACGAAAAATTGGTCAGGTGATCCGTCTGCTCGTCTGCTCCCTATCCCATAAAAAAAGGAACCAACAAATGAGTTACTCCAAGCCGGCAACAATCTTCATGATGATCCTGAAATCAATACCTAATTGAACGCCCAGAATAATTTTTAGAGTTTCGCAGCCAAATGGCAAAAAACGGAACCCTTATAGATTCGTCATGTCTGTCTGTCGGTCCGTCGGTCCGTCGGTCCGTCGGTCCGTCGGTCCGTCGGTCCGTCGGTCCGTCGGTCCGTCGGTCCGTCGGTCCGTCGGTCCGTCGGTCCATCGGTCCATCGGTCCATCGGTCCATCGGTCCATCGGTCCATCGGTCTGTCGGTCCGTCGGTCCGTCCGTCTTTCCGTCTGTCCGTCTTTCCGTCCGTCTGTCCGTCAGTCAGTCTGTCCGTCTATCTGTCTGTCCGTCTGTCCGTCCGTCCGTCCGTAAACGTTCAATAGTAACTTGGTAAATAGATGTATTTTGTTAACCGCATTACGATTTTTACACAAAAATAGGAAAAAAACAAAATTTTTGGGGAAAAAAATAAGAAAAACGTTATAAACCGTAAACCGCAATTTAGCTTCCATATATCTCACTTGCTCCGACGGAACTCTCCGACTCACACTTGGCCGGTTTTTTTTAATATGAATTAATAATGTGTATTAATTATGTGATATATTCCACTACTTATCTACATTCTAGATCTTTAAAAGTATGAGTGTTGCCTGAACAAATCAAAACAAAAGGGCATCCTTATTTCCCAAGCAAAGTAGCCGTAAGTGTTAAAGTTGTAGTTACAAAAAGGGTTTTTCTGCAATTCTATTTGTAAAGGGAGTACCCGCGAGGGGAAAACTAGTTAAAAAAAGGTTTTCCAACTTTATACGCCGTACACGTCGTAAAGCCTACTTGGAGTTTTACGAGGACCAATTTACATTCAGTCAAAACAACTTGATTGGCGGATACTTACTTATTCATTAACTTTTAAATTAAAAAAATGCAGCAAATTGCGACGGTGCTGGGCTGAAAGGCTTTTTCATTTATTTACGATCCTGGCTATGAAAATGTATAAATTATTATGTTTTGCCGTTAAAATGGTGTTTTTTAGGGTTCCATAGCCAAAGAGTAAAAACGGGACCCGATTACTGAGACTTCGATGTCCCCCTATCTGTCTTCAAGCTGTAGGTATTTAAAGAATCAACATAGCATAGAAGGACAGATGAAATTTTCACAAATTATGTTTTTCAGTTCCCGTTTTAACAACAAATACTAAAAACAAAAGAAAGTAAGTATTTGAGACAGGATCCCATACAAAAAACGCGTTTTTGCCCGTTGTCTGTCTCCAGGCTGTATCTTAAGAACCGCAACAGCTAGACAGTTTCAATTTTCACAGATTATTTATTTCTGCTGCCGCTGTAGCAAGAAATACTAAAATAAAAATATAATATTAATAATATCCCAACCGATTACGGCTACGGCGGCCAATCTCAACGATCAGCCACGTATGCAGAATATATTATAGTGCTCAATTGTGTGCGCAAACACAAGTGCACTCTCCATTCCCTAACCCTCATATTCCGATGGGACACAACTGTGACACGACCGGAGAAGGATCGGGCGCAAGACCAACAGCTTAACGTGCTTTCCGCGGCACGGGGGTACAATACCGCCAACTTCCAGACTCCGGGCTGCCACTGAGAATTTCTTACCGAAATTTTTTTGGCCCGTCCCGGGGGTTGAACCCAGGACCTCTTGCGCAACCATCGCTTTAAAGTGCGACCCACTAACCACTGCGCCACCGAGGCAGGCAATAGAAATATAATAAATATTTAAAGGATTTTTGTAGCCATTTGACTGATACCGAGCTGTATTTTAAGAACCGCGTTAGCTAGGTGGTTAAAATGTTCACAAATTATGTATTTCTATTGCCGCTATAACATCAAATACTACAAACAAAATAAAATAAATATTTACGGTCACCTCTTATACAAAAAAAGTGTTTTTTTTTCGTTTTTTGCTCGATATCAATGACAACAGGTTGGCACTATTCACAAAATAATATTTTTATACTTTTAATGACAAACAACAATATTAATATTTAAAGTTTCATAATTCACATACAAAATTGCCGTTTTTTGCCTATTTATGCTCACAATATTAATGATACCACGGCCTCACAGAAAACCGGCGTGAAGCAGCACTGTGCTGTGATTCGCTGCGTCAGTGAAGGTACCGGAGGTCCAATCCGAGGGAAAGGGGGTTTTAAAGGTTAGCAGCGCATTTGTGACTACAATGGTGTCACGGGTGTCCATGGGCGGCGGCAATCGCTTACCATCAGGTGATCAGTCTGCTCGTCTGCCACCTATGACATAAAAAAAACGAAATAAAAATATTAAAGGGGGACTCCCATACTACGAACGTGATTTTTTTTGCGTTTTTAGCTTGATATTAAAAATGGCAACAGGTAGGTACTTAAAATATTCACTTAATTGTATAATCGCTCGACCCGGGAATCGAACCCAGGACCCCCAGATCACGGCCCGGTACTAAAACCACTAAACTAACAGGGCTTTTGAATGAATGTATTGCTTTTAAGTAATTTATATTAGTACAATGAAAGTCAGTAAAGTATCTTAGTAAACAAACTAATTACATCTCCCAGTGAGGTGACAAACAAACACAAAGATGATTTTATTAAACAGATAAAGTTAAAAAGAAAAGTTTAAAAATTCATCTCGTTTCAAAGACAATATTAAAAGCGTTCTTATCAGTAAAATGTATTAAGAAAATTGGGGAAGCAAAACTAATTTACTGATAACGTTCACTCCGCATTCGCGTAGGTACTTTGACGCAAAGGCCGTTGAAAGATAAAGGGAATTATCGGAAGCTGTGTATTATGCCGGCGCACGTCACCCGTACCAAAGTATAAAGATTTATAGTAGCAAGATTTAAGAGAATACCCCAGGCGATATAAGTGTTATTCCGCGTCACCATAACCTCAAGTCTCCCCCCGCAAAGCGCGGTAGAGACAACTGCTGCAAAAGCACAGAAAAACAATTTTCGTCGTATACTGATGCTTTTTCCATAACTGAACCGATTGAAATATTTTTTTCAACAATATGAATAAGTGTATATCTGTGACTCTATAATTGAATATTTTTAATAATTTAGTTTTAGCTGGTTTTATGGACGTTTGATAAACATTTTTTTTATTTATATAATAATAAACCGCATCTACCATTTCCCGTCCCGCTCTCAAGCATTGATTTGCGAGCACATACTCGTAGTAGGTCAATCCACTAGCAATATTTTGCACTGTGGCCGTCGTGTAGCGTAGACGGCTCGTAGCGCGACGGATGACTACGAACTGCTACGACGCGCGACTACCATCATTTCACACGCGATTACCGCCTCAGTGGTATTTGTAGGGAATGTTTGGTCTGCTACGTTGCTACGAAGCATAATCTTTCATCTCGGTGTATAATATGTGAGGTGTGTCGTGTATCTGCAACTGCTACGATAAATTTACATCATTTCCCCTCGTCTTTATCCTCAGTGACATGCTCGCACCAACTACGTACGAGTACACTATTTTATAAACAGTTTCACTTTATGTCACTTTATTTTAATAGTCGAATAGAGAAGGAAAATTGATATGAGTATGCTTCTGCCATTATGCTACGACAATTGTGACGTGTATTACAGACTGATAGATGCTCGAGAATTACGTTTCTAATTTACGATTTGTTTTGAAAATTATGATCAGATGAGATCATTTTTCATCGAGGTGTCACATAACCCAAAATTAAAAATATTTACATGAATGTTAAATTGTTCGTAAAGAAAAATGTTTCATTCTATTTTTTAAAATCATGTGATGATCTGCTCGCCGAGGTATTTCCTATTTGAAAAAAGCGACGCGTATATGTAGTGATGACTCTGGTATTGTGATGTGATCAATAGGTTACTGTAACCGTTTATCATCTCCGGAGGGTCGTGAGCCTGATTTCCGTCATTGTGGTATGAAATAATCGGTCGAGAGGGAATCGTCATTTCATGCATATTCAATAATATTAACTATGTACTCGTTCAATAAATTATATAATGTTTTATTTATGATAACTTTAACAATAAATTAGCAACTTTTTGATGTTTTTCCTTCATTTAATTAAATTATCAGTTTTCACGTGATTGATGGTATACCCCGTAGGTTTTTTTTATATTAAATGGGTTTGCACTTGACCTCATTTCACCTGATGGAAAGTGACAATAAGGTCTAAGATGTAGCGTGCTTACCCAGAAGAAGCCTTATTCACTCTCGACTTAAAGACACCCAGGTTGGTCACCAGAGTCTGGACAGACAAAGTGATTTTTTTATTTTTTTTTTCTTCTCTGATAAGGAACCCCAAAAAATCATAGCGATAAAAATATTTGAGACTTTCATATCAACGAAAGACACCAAAATTCATGAAAAAAGGAGAAAACCTGCCACATCTAAAATGCAAAAATTGCGTGATAAACAATTTTACGTGTACGATAAAATGCTATCATGTTGCACCAAGTTTTATGGCGTACGGCGAAAAACTACGTTATATAAGCCTAGTTAATATTCTATAGCAACATACACAATTTATAAGCGGGACAATGCGAAATAGTCGCTCGCGTTGTGGCGGTCGTAAAATCAGCCATTTCACGATGCGCCTAAACGGGTTGTGAATTATGGAGAGGCAAAATCGATTTTATGACAAACACCGTATAATGCGGTATTTGAATACATCTTTCTATGTATGTAATCATAAGACCTAATTATAAAAACGTTGATGAAAATATTACTTGATTCTTATTTAGACTACCTGTGATATCACAATATTGAAATCACATTTTCATCAATTTGGCTTTGTGATTACCAAACCTAATCCTGTCATAGTAACAATGACTTGATTTCTATGATGGAGGCCTTTGCCCTGCAGTGGGACAGTCTAATACTTTAAATCACATTTTTTGGACCAGCCCACAACAAAACAAATGGCGACAGACGTCTCCATACAAATGGTCACACGCCGTTTCAAACTAGCCTAAGAGCCCGTCCCTGTTAGGGTGTTCATCAAGACACTGCTAGAAAGAAAAAATAATTCAATGCCAGTTTTATTGCTTTTGCCATCCTTGGTTTTGCATGTCTTCGGGTCAAGATTTTTGATGTAGTGTTTATTTATACACAGTTAACTCAATTGAAGGACTATTCAACCATCACTTTCTCAAATCAAATAACATAAGTACTTCTCGAACATTAAATATGTAGTGTAATGGACTAAATAAACTACACCTCAAGATAACTGATTGTTAAGAGTCATGTGTTAAGCGCAGTGCAATGGCGTGCATTAGGGGAGACCTATGTCCAGCAGTGAACGAATGTGGGTGGCTGATGATGATGAAATGTATATGTATTTTTTAATTATATTTTCAGAGTGTTGGAATAAAATAAGCTGAATGTTTAAATATAGCAAATTTCTATATTTCTTACTTAATTTTACAAGAGCAATTTGCTTCGGTGACAAGTAAAAAACGGAAGCAGAAAAAAAACATGGCAATGTTGCCATTGGCAAAAATACAAAAAAGTGATACCACTTAATGTTATTAAATAACTACTGCTAAATAAAACAGTTTACCTTATTTTAGTTTACTTTAATTAAAATTGTTTGTCCAACAATTTTAATTAAAATAAACTTTTATGTTCATGTATTGAACACAGCAATATTTTTTTTGACGGCATTTTCATGTTAGGATTAATAAAAATGTATAAGTTCGAGGATCTCCTTTAATTTAATAAGATTTGAAAACATAATCATCGAAAAGCCATGAAGGTGGGCAGTGACCACACGGGTCACACGGGATGTGTTGGGATAAAGGTTATTTAATTTTAAAGTTTCATTAATTATAATTACAGTTATTGTAAGTGAAGTTTTAGCGGAGTATTTTATTCGGGCGTTGATGAAACTATTGTGATAATTATATTATGTTATATATAAAGTAAATATTTTATTCATAGGAAAGGCGGTTACTCTCTTGCTAGTTAAACTGTAAGATAAGATTATTCTACGAGTACTGGTCATTGCGTTGGGAAAGTTTAATTTTTTTGCCTTCGGTCCAGAAGGGGCCTACTAAGATACTGAATACTGATTAAACATTTATTTGTTATTATACAACACGTATCGTATTATGTAGCGGTCCCTTAATCCCACAATATGGCAGTCTTAACCCTCCACCTGCAGAAGGAGACATTCGACCACTGCGACCGCTTACGACGTCGCTTTGCATTTACGACCCATTTTGTAGTGATTTTGGCCCGGAGCTTGGGCGCCACGAGCCAACACGATCTGTATAAATCCTCCACATGCACCGCCTTGAAACGGGTTAATTTATTAAAACCAAACTTAAGAAATAAAGAACTGTGATATACCTATGCGTGCGAGAGAAGGGTAGTTTTGCGCCGGTCGGAGTCCTCCTTTCGGCTTTGACATAGTCGTGTTACATTAATTTTTACGAATATTAATAATTATGATACCATTATATTATTTTACATAGCAAACCTACTTGCACCTGCATCTTCGCCACCTAGGAATGAGATTTTACCGAAAATCTTAATAACATGTTACTGGAGCCTGCTACAATTCCTTTTGTATATTCCCCGGGAATGGAATCTCTAATTAAAATTTACTTTTGCATCTAGAGGTAACCGACAATGGCACACAGGCTTTCCGAGGAAGAAATTACAAAATTAACTGAAGCCTGTTACAAAAGCCTGCTTAAAGCAGGTGCTTTCAATAGGTATTGATCAAAATACCAGTGATTTTCAACAGTCACTCTATCTTCAGTAATCGTTATAGGGTATTATTATATTAAAAAGAGTAACTGGTGAGTTTCTTGCCGGATCTTTTCGACCAGAAACAACATTCCGAGCCGGTGGTAAAATCGCATTATGTTTATTTACTTTTTTTAGTATATTTTATGTATCAACGTATCAACATATGATGATTTGTAAGTGCTGTGTACAAGCCTATGCAAATAAAGAATTATTTGATTTGATTTGATTATCAGGTCAATGTATGAGATGTTGTATTGTACGAATTTATTTATAGGAGGAATATTTGATTGGTGATTCCCTCTCTACCTACCTCAATGGTTACCACAGAATGCCAGCGCCACGGCCATCTGCCGTGACAAAACAGCTGAGTGGCAAAAATTTCGGTAACAAGTAACAGAAATGTGTTTTATTGTTTGTATTTTCTTTGCTTGTATTATGTTTGTGATGTGTTAACCAAAAAAAAATTTATATTCAATTTTTTATTCTATTATATTACCTGACACCCTGTTGGTCTAGTGGTTTAAATACCAGGCCGTGATCTTGGGTCCTTGGGTTCGATTCCCGGGTCGAACAAAAAGTAAGTTTCGAATTTTTCTAACATAGCTCGGGTTTGTGATTACCAATCCGCATTTGGTAAGCGTGTTGATTAAGCCTAATTTCAATAAAACATTTGTGTGCATGATAATGTGTTATAAAAAAAACCGCCTTCAATAACCACGAACTAATAGATGTAAAATAATATTTTTAACACTTTATACACCTCAAATAACATTTTAGAACAGTACACTCGAGAAAAGGTTTTACCGAAGTCGGCGCCCAATACTATGTTGTAATTTAATGCAACATTCAATTATTCATAACGCATGTGCGTTTACTTACAATCACAGTTATTGCGTATTGCACAGCGTACTAATCATACAGATTAATTCGCATAGCTTTTAATACGCGGTTTTCATATTACCCGCGAGCGTTTCCAATGCATTACGCTTAAACAAAAACTGGTCGGTGTTTCCCAGGGGCGAATTAAACTAATGATCGGTAAAATCTAACCATGCCGTGCTAAAATACTATGATTAAAACCATTTTCATTAGACTAGTAACATTATGCTCTAATTTACTCACTAAACATGAAAGGTATTAAAGTGTAAGCCATGACCTGTATTGTTTAAATGAATGTGACAGGCAGTGAATATCCCATTGATGACTCAATTTTAAGACTATTTATTTAAACTTATGACAGAAAATGTCCCGAGCTTCATAACATTTTGTTTATTGTGTTTTTTGCGATGTATTTATAACCATTCAACTATTATAATGAGATAATCTAGTAAAGACTACAGTTGCGGAACTATCGATAGTACTATTGATGGTATCGATAGTAAAATTAGATCAATACTATTGATAACGCCAATACTATCGATTGTTTAATGCCCGATACTATTGATTGCACAATCGATAGTATTAGCGTTATCAATAGTATTGATCTAATTTTACTATCGATAGTATCGATACTATTGACAACCAGCAATACTATCGATTCTATTGATTTTACTTTAATTATCGATCAGCAACACTAATCGTAACAAAATATTTGAGCTGTGTTATGATGACATCCCTCATCATCATTTTCATCATCATTTCACCTAATAGACGTCCACTGCTGGACAGAGGCCTCCACACAGATCGGTTCTGTGTCGCCCGCATCCAATGGATTCCCGCGACCTTCTCCAGTTCGTCGGTCCACCTTGTGGGGGGGGGGGGCCGCTACGGCTGCTACTTCCCGACATCCATATTAAGATAGAAAAACGACGTAAAGAGATGTGACGGCCTAAAACGAACCAAATGTTACGACCGAATCACACCACCCTTTCAACAAGGGCTGTGTGTCTCGTTTATTTGGATGCGACAGCTATATTCTAGTTCGTTACGGGACGGGTTCTTTGTAAGCCATATGATTTATCAAACGCTTTGATCTGTAGTACTGCGACATACCTATACGTCGGATCGTAAATAAGATTACTACAGCTGTAGCTCTCCCAATATAGCTATATCATATTATTTTTGAAGCTGTGCTTTGAATGGAATATGCCAGTTTTTGTGTCAATGTTTGAATGAAATTAAGGACATATAACAGTTTTGGTCAAACTATGTACCAATTTGTGAAATTAGAGACTTCATGAAATATGTAACTTACTGTTAATAATTAAACCTACCTCTTCATTGTAAATTTCTTTGTTGATAACGGTACCAAACTTAAAACTAAGAACAGGCAGAGCGTAAGTGTTAGCGACTTGCGTTGAGCAATTTATGTAACTTAGGAAATTGACATGTATGTTGTATTTTTAGTTAGTTAATAGGTAGGTTTTCGATGTGATCTGTCTCTCAAATTTTACATTTGTGTTATTTTGTAAATGAGAATTAGCATTCCTCATGTCAATACGGATTTTACATGTTCAATAATTACATGTACATTTGACCTCGATATTGTATACAGATTGATATTGTATTTGAAGATGTAACACGCTTGTGTTAAAGCTTATTATTCATTCTGACCATGAAAACTTATTGGAGGTTTTTGTTTTTATTGTTTTTAAGTCTCAAGTATACACTTGTAATGGCTTTCGTATTGTTAATTGCCCCGAATTTAACTGCGGCCGTTAAGAGGTGTCATTTAACTTGAACGTGATTTTTGTTTATTCAACATTTTTTTTATTTTAAAAGACTATTAACGTCAAACGACGTCTTTAGTGCGGCCATAAAGCGATCTTTTTACAACTGTTAAGTGTCACGTCATTTGTTAGGTGAATATCTTCTAAGACTTACAAACCATTTTTGATACCAAAATTGTCGTTAATTGTATCTTCCATGTATGTACTAAGTGAATGCTCTGTGCTACGGGCCTTTTAGAATTCTGCCAAAAAGCGCCCTACCGTACGCAGCTAAACGGATATTCAAAGTCTGTTAACGTGTCTGCGACGAGGTGTATCTCGCTCAGCATATGACTAGGATGAGAACGAATGACGCTACTCGGTTTCCGAAAACTTCATATAGCTAGCTACATCTCAAGGTAGAGCTGTGCTGATGGGAGGGAGAGACATCCAGAAGTGTTTACATTCATATTCGGAACTCTACCTCACCTGGAACCATTGTGCAGCATCTCTGATGCGGTAACGTTAATAAGCTGATGTACAGACAGTCACATATCAGGTTACTACAATATGTCAAAATTCCTCAATATGGAACTTAACGTTTTTGACATTAAGGTTAGAATCGACCGAAGAAATTTGACAGTTTTGTATACTTTTACGTGTGGCTGTATGTACAAAAATAGAATAAAATAGTTTATTACGCCATCATTATCACAATAAGGTGCAACATTGATAATTGGTACGGTGCAATTCTAAACTCAATCGTGTTGAAACTTGCAGGGGTATGGATTGAGTCAAGCAAGGGTTACATTAGGCTTACATACCACCATATTCCGCATTTGTAACATAGTGTCAGAGACTCGAGACGATAAAACTGAAAATGTTATTTTCGACATTTTCAGTTTTATTGTCTTACCATATAGATGCCATTAGATAACACGTCAAATAAGATAAATAACACATTTTAGAATAATAAGTTTCCGAAACCAATCGGAAATACCCGTTCATTTTGAAATGCCTCTCGTCCAAACCGATATTTTGACGTCAAAATGGCATTGCATGAGAAATGTTGCGATTAGAGCGAATATCGACGCGTATGATAAACCGCAAGTGCCGGGTGATGCTGTCAAGGGTCCATTCTGTTCGCTTGCCGATGTAACTCGCTCGAGGAGTTGCATCTGGTAGTATAAATATATTTATTTTTATTTAAATATTTCTCGACGTCACATACATTGATCTAACTCGAGATAGGTAGCTCAAGCATCTGTATTACGGACATCAGAATCAACAGTGGGATAAAAAATATATACATATAATAATAATTTTCTTTTGTAAATACATACTTATAATACATAGCAAACACTCAGACCAATACAAACAGACAGGTTCATGCATACAAATAGTATAGAAGCATATTATTTTACCATGTACTGATAGGTTCGTACCTAAAGATAAATAGTATCAATGAAGTCAATAGGTATAGTGAAACTTGGACAATGCTTTTTCACTAGACCAAAAACTACGTTGGTTTTGGAAAAAGCAACTTAAAGTAAAAAAACAGTAAATATCAGTCAATGAAAAGTTCGAAAATTAGAATTGATAGAAAAGTATACCGCATATCCCGTTGTTCAACCATGAAAGCCGAATGGTCAAATTCTTATCTAGTACTGAAAACGTACGCTAAAAAAAAACGTATCTTATAATTGCAAAATTTTGTCAATTTCTGAACTAAAGTGACAAAACGCGGTTAGCGTAACAAAATGCATGCGGCGCCTGAGCGCGTTGAGAGATCATTATGGGGCCAAAGGGTCCCCTTAACCAGACCAAATAGGTACCTCATGTATATTTCAGTCATAATTATTTATTGCAACATATTGGTTAACACAATGAGGTAATAAATAAGACCCATAAACATGGCTAAAGGTTTATCACTAAAATTACACGGAAACATAGACACATTTAAGTTGTTTGAGTTAATACCCGCTGCTGAAATTCACCACCCTACTACACGCCGTAAACTAGGATTCCATACGTACCATCTGGATGGGTGGAGGTCCACTCCACCACCGTGCGCTTTACACGTCATTTTTTGCCACGCACCTCCTCATTGTGGAATCAACTTCCCGCAGCGGTATTTCCGAACCCATACAACATTGAGAATCTCAAGAAACGAGCCTATACCTTCCTAAAAGGCCGGCAATGCATATCCACTCCCTCTGGTGTGGCTGATGTCCATGGGCGGCGGTGATCACTTACCATCAGGTGACTAGGCTCGTTCGTTTGCCTCCCTTTCTGATAAGAAAATAACATGTGCTACATTGGATCTCCTGATTTAAACCTACACTGAATAAGAAATCGTGAAACACATCAGCATCTGACCTAATATCAAGGGCACGATATAGATCGCGGATAGACCGCAAGCGGCGCCGTGCACCTCGAGTGCCCATTGTGGGGCCGAGGAGGCCTCTTCAGCTGCGCGAGTGGCTCGTGTCGCTTTTGAGGGTTTACATCTTGTACCGTCGTGGTTTAGTCTGAGCTATACAATGTAAATAAATATTATAACGGCTACATCTTGTCTTATTGAATGTTTTATGGACATGTGAGATGTGTCAATTATTGAGAAGGCAAAGGTTGTGAATCCATGTAAAATATATTATTAATAAGATATTAAAGGAGGCTGTTGATAAACTTTAGAAGATTGCATTTTCACAGGTTCAGCATCTGGGTATTTACTGGATATTTCCTTGTATTCGGTCTGCTGGTATGCCACCTACCTCATAAAAACATCAATATTTTTATTATGCATTGTGCATATTGGGATATTGTGCATTTTTCTTCAAAGTATCACATCCCATTTTCCTTTCGTTTGTTTTATGTGTTGTTTTTACTTTTGATCACATTTCGCCAGTTTGTTTTTTGTTATTATTTGTAATGTTGTGTGTCGTGTGTGTTGAACAAATAAATGTTTTTATCTTATCTTATCCCATACATGGACAAACATCTCACCAACTGTAACTACTCGTGTTTATTTTTACTAATGAAAATAGTCAAAGTAGGTACACTTATTCCCTTTAGCTGCAACTGGTAGACGTTCAATTTCTTACGGATCAAAAAGGAGTTCAGCATTAAGTATAGATCAGTTACTCATACATTAATTCATTCACAATAAACACATTAAACCGTATAATACCGTTAATTGAACAGCAGATAAACGCTGCTAAACGAAAATCAGTTTTAACGGTTATAATGTTTACATTTCGTGAAATATAATTATTTGCAAGGTATTTTATACAATCCAGTGTGCCCTATCTTCGCTCTCGTTTAACAAATGGTATGAAACGTAGTTTCCATCAAAGAACTCGAGTTATTGTTGGCGACGATAAATAAAACCGCTCACAAAGTCACCGACCAACTTGTCAGAAATTTCACGTTATTTATTATGCAACAATCAAAGCGCGTTTTGTTGTTTTGCAAATTACAATCGTTAAAGTTTGTTTTCTTTATTTATGTTGGGACCGCGAAAAATAACAGCTTTGAATTTATCTAATTCTATTGAGAACGGGAATTTATTTGTGGGACTGGAAATTTTGGTATGCGTATCAATTATGTGTTTGTAACAGAGCAACTGCTTTTTACAGTTTGCGATAGAATCGCCAGACAAAGTGTAAGTTTTAGTATATCAAGCCAAAGCCGAGCCGTATAAAAATGTGAACCTCCTGTACGTGGTATGTTCAAATCCAAACAGACACCACTTGATTTTCAAAATCTATTTGCGTATTTCTACTATTCGCTGAAGAGATGAGAGAAAGTAAAGTAAAAGTAAAGTATCAGCCTAATAAACTGTCCCACTGCAGGGCAATGGCCTCCATCATAGAAAACAAGTCATCGCTACTATGTTGGGATTAGGCTTAATAACCAAATGCGGATTGGTGATCACAAACCCGAGCTATCTTCGAAAAATTCGAAACATACTTTTTGCTCGACCCAGGGAATCGAACCCAGGATCCCGAGATCACGACCCAGTACATACACCACTAGACCAACAGGGCGTTGTTGATGAGAGAAAATTTAGTAACTATTCTAAACTTGCACGTTTTGAATAGTTCTTCAAACTATGGATAGCCACAAATTGTTGAGATAAGGACGTGTAACCGTGACCCCTGGTTTTGTCATTTGGTCTGGTCTAGTTTCCTGCCTATCAATGTACAAGTGTACTCTGGGCTCCAAAAGTTTTTTCTTTGTACGCAACCGGGAATAATACGCTAAGAAGAAGAGTTATATCAAGCCCAAATATGTATGTAAAGCGATTGTATGTCAAATAATTCGAATGCCCAAGAATTTGCTTGCTCGTAGGAATATTTTTACCAAAACAAATTACATTGCACGCTTAGTTCTAAAATCATCTAATAGTTCTCACTTGATTTGTTGATTTAAACCATCTTATTTTGCTCGCCTAGATATAACCTTGTACGTCGACAGACGAGATGTAAGCCTACTTCGCAAGCCACTTGAATGACTCAAGAGGCCTCATATCACCCCACAATAGGGACTCGATGAGTACATCCGCTCCAATACATATCGCTCCGATGACATGCCACCACTCCGAATATGTTACGGAAATAGCACGTCAGCACTCAACATCTGGATATATCTGGGAACTGTAATATAATTTGTGGCTATGAATTTGTGTATTTTTGTGCAGAAATATGCATAATGAGAAGTAATATTGATTGGAAGTAAATATATGTTTAAGTAATTGTTATTGTGGCTGTTAGGTTGATGCCTCATCATAACGTAAACACTGTTTTTTGTATGAGAAAGCAATAAAGGTAAGGAAAGGTATTTTTATTTTATTATTTATTTTTTAATAATTTAGGTACGATGATGTACTAAAGATTTTAATCTGAAATAACTGTACATTTTGTGGTATAAGTAAGATTGTATGAAACAGGATTTAAAATATTCTGAGACAGCAATGAATTTTATTCCAATATAGGTCTAATAGGTAGGTAATCAAACACGCTATGATATACATAGTTCATACAAATCCATGATAACTTTTCAGCTACTTTACCAAAATTATGATCTATACCAATATTATAAAGTGTATGTGTGTGTTTGTCTGTCTTTCACATCAAACATTTGTGTGCATGAACATATTATGTTTGTATTGGTATGGGTGTTTCTATGTATTATAAGTATGTATTTACAAAAGAAAAGTATTATATGTATATATTTGTAATCCTACTGTTGATTCTGATATCTGTAACACAGGTGCGTGAGCTACCTATCTCGGAGTCAGATCAATGTATGTGATGTTGTGAAATATTTATTTAAACCAGAACGACGAATTGTCGTGATTTTTTCAACCACGCGAACGAAGCTGCGGGCGGCGGCCTCTAGATTCTATAAATTATTATTTTAGTTATTTTCCAATCATTCATGAAGACATAAGGACCTCATTAGACAGCTTACTTTCTTAACCAGGCCGAGAAACATCGTGAGGAAAGCTGCACGTTTCGGATAGTTTTTGAAAAGTGTAACCACGGTTCAGTTGGTCTGATTCCCCTGTTAAAGGGTCGCAAAGGTCAGACGGCAGCTCATTGTAATTAACAGACTCCCCAGTTCCCAATTCATGGCAAGCATACCCGGGCTCCAGAGCGACAGCTTTGGACGCAACCGGGAATTATACGCTAGGATGAGATGAGGTGAGAAGTTCCATAACCGGGCCCCGCAATATTTATCCGCTAAGTAGCTCCGCGTCAACTTCTCAGTTTAGATTAAGCGGGGAACGTTTAATAGAAGACTTGATTTCAATCAAACTTGTTACAACTCGAAAATGTCGTTTACAAAAAGCTTTCCGCTAAATGATCTTAAGTTCTCCGTTTGAAGATACTTCGAAAACGATTTGTTGGTATATTAATTTACATCGTTGTTGTGTTCAATAATAGCAATGTATTATTATATGAAGTGAAAAAGTTATAAATTGGAATATTTAATGAAATTGCTTCTTACAATTTACTCGTTTTGGTACGTCCTAAGTACCAAAGTGACATTTAGGGAGTTGTAATTAGAAAATATAAACATAATTAAAATAGGTGTATTTCATATCATTATTGAACGATAAACACGCATATCGTTATCGTGTCGTCACCATTTCTTTTCATAAAGATATCTTTAAAAAATTCAAAATCCTGATAAAACTAAAAAACTTATTTCACAAACCGTCAAATGACAAAAAGCTCTAACAAAGAACTCGTCTCAATTAGAAAAAGTATTTTATAAAAAATGTCGCAACTCATTGTCGTAACATTATGTAGGTATGACTAGGGCAGTTTTACACCGTGTCCCCCCGAGACAAATTTGTGAGCAGCCGGTATTACGGTATAATCGGTAACATTTGCTCCAGAGTCACGTAACCTCAGTATTTTCGAATCGGCCATTCTGAATGTTGTTTATTCAATTTATTCTTTGCTCTGTCGTCCGGTTCAGGGGCCTGGGAGTAATAACGATATTATGGAAGATAACTCGGCGTTTTGGTTGGTAAGTCGGCGATACAGCAAATTGAGGGTGGGTTCTCAACCAATCTGTGTGGATCGGGTTAATAGTCCCTACTTTGGGATGGCTGCTAAACTTGTTATGAGTGTCATGCGTGCGAAGCGTGAGTGTAGTTTCTGAAATAAGGGGTGAAAGTAATCTCCAATCGATATTTCGGCCTTAGCTAGACCCTTATAAAATACAAGTGCTTCATACGGGATAGCCAAGACAACCTATTAATTTACGGATTTAAATTACATGGCTCCCACAACATTGTACGGTAAATGAACTGAGTTGCGAGACTTGGTTTTGATTGATGGTATACTATTGTCATACAGATCAACGACAAATTCGTGTAGTTACGCGTACCTCTAAAATAGTTCTACGCAAGAATTCATTATTAATGAATGAAATACTTTACCGTCTGCCGCGAGTCTTGCTCTGACTACAGCAATGAGATACTAAATCATCACACTAAATTAAAATACAATAATAATATGAACTAGTGATGCGCCGAGTACTACTTTTACCGAGTTTACTCGGAACAAAGTTTCTCAAACCGAGTACTCGGCCGAGTTACTCGGTTCAGTTTTGGGACACAAAAACTTCTTCTGTTTTCAGTATAAGTATTTTTACGGGGCTGCTACCATATTGTTACCTTATTTTTGAGATTTCCGATATTTTAGCACTGCTGAATGGTAACACCGTGACCATTGCATTTGTAACTGTGCCGAACACAAACATGGTACCCTAAAAAACTATTCTAACATTAGTGATCATGAAATTTAAAAAAATTAAGAATTACAAAAATGATTATTTTCACTCATATTTGCGTTTCAAATTAATAAATGCTTTATAACATAATTATGTAAACCGATGAGCGATGGTAGCTCAGTAGATAATAAAGCGCCTTCCATACGGAGGGTCATGGTTCGAATCCGAGCATGCACCTCTGTATTTTTCAAATCTATCTGGGCACTCTTCTTGCTTACTATAAGGCTGAGAAGAGCCAATATGCTGTGTCACTACAAAAAAAAACCGATTTACTCGGCATTGGTGCCGAGTACCGAGTATCAATAAACTGCCGAGTACACCGAGTACCAAGTAGTAACCGAGTACTCGGCCCATCTCTAATATTAACTGACTTCGTGGTACTAATCAAACTGCTTACCTATCTAAATGGGTTTAAAGTATGAAATTGTCGTTTTATATGGCAATTTTCTTAGAAGTTTTGTTTTCCTTGGTAACATTTTTTTTACTTTGTTAAGTAACTATTCGCCCTTTTGGTCTAGTGGTTTAGGTACCAGGCCGTGATCTCGGGGTCCTAGGTTCGATTGCCGGGTCAAGCAAAGATATGTTTCGAATTTTTCGAACATAACTCGAGATTGTCACCACCAATCCGCATTAGGCAAGCATGGTAATTAGGCCTAATCCCATCATAGTAGCGATGACTTGATTTCTATGATGGCCTTTTTCCTGCAGTGGGCTGAAACTTTAAGAAACTATTAATGCTAATTACTAACCCATAACTAACTGTAATTTAACGGACAACGTTTAGGAACGTGTCGGATAGTTTTTTAGAAAATAATATATATTTAAAACGTTATCATTGAAGAAATTGTCGATTCTGCCAAGAAAAATAGAGTCATATTCAAGATTTTATTTTTCCATTCAAAATACAATAACATCTGATCTCTATTTAACAAAAACCTTTTTAGTCTTTACTTAAAATAAAATTATAGTACGGTGATTTTTGCTTAGTTATTAATTATACTAAGCAAATCATATTGTATCTACAAAAATAAACGGAAATGTCGTACTAACTCCTATTATGTGGCTTACAACCATATATCTTTTAGCAGCTTCGACGGTTTCGTTTCAATAATATCTCTAAGGTTCATAGATAAAAAGTTACATCACGAATACTGCAAAAACGCATCATTAGATTTAGGTAATAAATTTTACTAAGACTTAACTCTTTACGTCCCGCTGACTCTTGGGCTTGTCTTATGACAATTATTATTACCTATTGTTTTTCTTAAGGTTTAAGGTATGTGAGAGCTGAATGTCCTATCACGAAAGAGACATTTAATTATTAGAAGTAATTATTCATCATCTCTCTTTCTATAAGTATAAACTTATTATTATATATAAATGATTAAACAGGCCCTAACTTAAGCACTTCTTCTGTATTCCATTTTTTTTATTATTATTAACTATAACCTAGGCCAACGATAGCGTACACCAGCCTCCAGAGCGACAGGTTTGGACCAAACTGGGAATTACGCGCTAAGACGAGGATGACCTAGGTCAACGCTTGACCACAATCTGTGAAAGTGTCGATGAAGTCTTGGATGTGACGCGTTTGCCTGGAACATGCCTGCTCACTCTTGCCTTTCTCAAGCTATTCAGATTGAAGAAAAATAGACCTTGGCAAGGATTTCTAGATAAAAAAAATATAATTGGAAAAAAGGTGGCGGCAGTCTGCATTCACAGTCCGATTTGATTAGACGCTTCGTCTGCGCTCGAGTAACCCACCTTTGATTCCACAGACTGCTTGCATTAATGCAGGCGATCCAACATCACTTCGGGAGCGTTCAGTGCTCTTTGAGTGCTGATGATATAACAAACAAGATGAATGAACAATGAAATCTGTTTTAGATGAACAAGGTTTCTTAACATTGATTTCTGATCATCGAGACAGAAAGGTCTTGTCGAGGAATTGGCTAGAACATAGTACAATATTCCAAAGAATCAAGATAATTCTGCTGATTTCGGGAAAAATACAAAGAAAAACATCTGTAAAAATCAGAAAACCATTTAGTAATTTGACTCCCAATCAAGCATACAATATGGCGTCAGATGAAAAACGACATGCACCATAATATCCTGCAGCCGGCAGCATGATCAGACACGTACTCAGGATATATTATAGTGCTCAAGTGTATGCGGAAACACAATTGCACTCACTATTGTCCTTACCCTCATAATCCGATGAGACACCAGTGTGACGCGACCCGAGAGGGATCAGGCGCAGGACCAACGGCTAAATTGGCTTTCCGAGGCACGGGGGTACCATACCACCAACTTCCAGACTCCGGGCTGACACTAAGAAGAAGTACACTAATCACTTCACCACAGAGGTGGTTCGACATAACTAATATCAATATGTTTGTACGAGTATTGATAGTTGACAGACGTCATCGTCTAAATGTCATTGCCGCCATGATATTTCTGCTTTTATTTTTCCGTAATTTTTATTTTTACACCAGAAAACGAAGCCATTTTAAAGAAATTGGATAATGACAAAGTTGTAGGTATATTGGCCATTTTTTGAACAACTGTACCAAGTCCTAGCCAAGCCGCCATACAATTTTAGACAACACCTTTGTAGACATAATTGGATGAAAAGGCACATTAATCGAACGAGCGAACGGTCTGCAGTTATAGTCTAATCGGATTCAGAGACTTAAGGGTTAGGTAGCCAGCTATCTTTAATTCCACTCGCCAGAGTGTTCCAAGATTGCTTCGAAAGTGGTATTAACATGAAGTAGGCAGAAAATAATGTGATTTTCTCGTGCCGTGCGTTAAATTTTAAATAAAAACTTGCTTAAACTGCTTAAAACGGAATCAGGTTTCCTCATCATTCTTAAGTTAATAATGCACTTAAAAACTTATCGACAGTCTTCGGGTGGGACTCGAACATACGATCTTTTGCTAACCGGGACAATTACTTTACCGACTAAGCTACCGGAGACCTTGGTAAGTCGACGAATTTTGTAAGTGCTTTTTGCTTCGCCGTGAGCCGACGATTCGTGGACTTACCAAGGTCTCCGATAGCTTAGTCGGTAAAACAGTTGCCCGATAAGCAAAATATCGTGGGTTCGAATCCGACCCGAAGACTGTCGATATTTTTTTAAGTGCAATTATTAACTTAAGAATAAATTGCAAAAGAATGCTATACCCCAAAAATTCCTCATCATTGTTCTCTTATCATTAATGATAATAGGAAAATTAAGTTTGCAGTTGTGATTGTATGAAAAGCCACATTAATCGAATGGCCAGCAAGTTAACCGTTACAGTCCAATGAGAGACTCATCGGCAAGGTAACTTGTTACCTTTGATCCACTCGCAGACTAACAGAGCAGAGTACTTTGAGATTGCTTCGAAAGCGGTATTAATTAACCAAGAGAGCGTGTAGAAATGTGCTCCGAGTATGGATCAAAATTTTGCATTGAACTAAATAACTTATCGTCAATGTTCTTAGGTCGAGAGAACAGTAAAGCGATCAGTTGGTAAAGGTAATAGGATCAAACGCGGTCGCGTCAGCTTGAGCGTCCGCCATGCGCCCAGCGTCTGCCGTCACAGTCCAATTTGAATTAGACGGTTCGCCGGCACTCAGGTAACCATGCCTCCTTTGATTCCAAGACCGCTTTGAGCGAGCAATGACGCTTATGGCCGAATCATAACGGTTCAATGAAAGATGATGAATTTTACGCTGTAAACATTAATGCCCCTTTTTATCATATTGAATACCTAAAGTATGGCTTATTTGTGGTAACATCACGGTCTCATTAACAAAAATCTATGCGTGCAAAATAAAAACGACGTAGGCTTAATAATAAATAATACTTCATCACGTAACGTCTAGCAGGCCATCTTTATACTGTGGTATAATGTAAGCTTGTCAAGATTGTCCAGACATCTTTAAACCTGCATTAGGGAAATCCCCAAAAATACTTTAATGCCTCAAAATTTTTCGAGAGAAAAATTTGAGAACAAAGCGCTGAAAATTATGTTAGTAAAAATCCAGAGTAATGGGGAAGAAATGACGGGGATCACTGCAAATCCTATTTCTTTCCTTCGCCTAAGGACGTAGTACGGGGGCGAATTTCTTTGCAAATTGGACAGTAGAAAAGTTCTTACCTCACTCGCGTAAACTACACTGAAGCCAATTTTCACAGCAGAACTTTATATGAAAAAAATCACGTTAAACTGTAAAACTGGCGTCGAGATTTAAAAACTTCTCAAGTAATGGGATAGAAGCGAGATAAATTCGTGTAAATGCTATTCATGGGCAGGCGTGTATCGGCGCTAGTTTAATGTATGCAAAACGAGCTAATAAAAGCGAGGCGACGGTAGCACACTAAATTCGCGAACACTGACATTTATCCAAAGTTACATCCGTTACAATAACAGTCACAGTTACGATATCCGAGCGCGCACTCGCGTCCATTTGTTCTAGTTCCGGAGGCTGCAGCCAGCTCTCTCTAATGTAATGGAAAACTTTACACAAACACGTACCGAAGCGCGGATTAGATGTCCGTCGCGTCTCCGTCACGCCTCGCACTCGCCTCGCCCGCGCCTCGCTCGCGCCTCAGTCCTCACCCGACGTCGAGCGCGCTTTAAAACATCATTAAAATTCACAACGCAGCCAACGCTTGTATCCTAGTGGAAGTTCAAAAATATTTACTATTACACTGTGCTCGTTGAAAACGTTTAATCAAGTTTACCTGCATGCGCTGCGAAGAGCTTAAACGCCAAATTATTTTAATTAAGCCGTTTCACTACAGCTATTTATTAGGTATTCTCTGTAGGTAGTTGTTTGTGGAAGGCGTGAACATTTGAACAAGCACCAGATACGAATACGGTTCAGTAATCAGCGCTTTGCCTTGCCGAATCGCTCGGAGAACTTCACCTCCTCAATAGATCAACATCACATGCATTATTCGTCTAAGGCACTGCCGCTTCTCACATACTATTAGCAAATACGTTTTCATTCCCATCCCAAATGGAATTCTGAATTCCCATTGGTATATTCCGCTCGAGCGGCACGTTCTTTTATTTATTTTTTATTGTATTCCGTACACACGTACTGGATTACTCGGTGAGCGCAGCGTTTTGATCGCCATAAGATCGCAGCTCAATAACGTCAAATGTCAAGGCAGGTGAGAGATCGACGACTTAATTTAGCGACGCACCCTCGAGCAGCCGTCCTTTTTGTCACGAGGGATCGAGTTTTATATGCGTCTAAGTAACGAGTGCCGCTGCCCGAAGGAAATGAGAAAGTTATCGGTATCTAAATCCTCACCCTGGGGACCGCTGAACGTTTTCCTAATAGATATAAAATCCGGGGCTTCGTATAATTCAATTTCGGTCGGAGGAATGGTAACGGTGCGGCCGGTGGAGCAATTTATGTGCGGGCACGTGGCGGCCGAGACGCCGGACACGCGTCGCGTCGGGCGCGTGTCGCGCGCCGTGACGGCTGCGGTCGCACTAGCTCCGGTAAATTCAGCAAATATTTACCAAGCCTGCCCCCACCTAAATCATTTGCAGACGTATCTAAGCCACATTTCGGTTGTATGTAAATTTAATATACCTCAGTACAAAGGCTTCTCGTGGAGAATTACCGCAACGTTCTCTGATGTACGTACGTCATATCAATGTGATTACGTCTCGGTGTTTGCCCGCGTGTTGTGTTTAATACGAAATGTATTGTGTGGAATGAAACAAAACTTTTAATATCGGAGACGTTCGTCGAAAGCGCCTCCAGCGATAAACAAGGCAACAGTGCCTAGTGCAAGGTCTTACTTAACCGATGTGTGAACAAAGCTAACACACTCCGTTAATGCAAACGGGCATATACAGCTCACCGATACAGACAATATGCTATTGGTTCTACGCTACGAACGCCTCTGTTCTGTTCTCAATCCTAGGTTTAAATGTAAGTCCCATTTGTATTTGCCCACCACCCACGTGTTTCTTTCCGTTGAAATTTCTGATGTTCTATCCAATTTCTAAATAAAAACCGGCTAAGTGCGAGTCGGACTCGCCCATGAAGGGTTCCGTAGCAGCAAGTAAGATATATGGAAGGTAAATTGCGGTTTACGGTTTATAACGTTTTTGTATGCTAAAGGTGACAAATGAGCAAGCGAGTCACCTGATGGAAAGTAATCATCGCCGCCCATGAACAACCGCGAAATCAGAGAGATCGCTAACGTGTTGCCGGCCTTTTTAAAAAGGAGGACCATCGAGGCGTAGCCGTCAAGCAAACAGTTCCACAGAACTGAGGTACGTGGTAGAAAGTTCCGCGAAAAACGCACAGTATTAGACTGCCATCCATCGAGACGATGGGGATGGAATGACAACCGCTTGCGTGTGGTTCGATGTAAGAATGCTCAGCTGCAGGGAGTAGATCAAACAGTTCCTCAGAGCACTCCCTATGATAGATGCGGTATAGAATGCTGAGGGAAACTATATCCCGCCGCATTGCTAGAATGTACGTATTAAAAAAAAACTACTACTACTAGATCTAGTTCAAACCAATTTTCATTGTTAGTTTTCATGCTATCATATATTTTTAATATGATACCCCACACGTATGGGTTTGAGGAAAAAAAATAAGAGTTTCAATTCTAACTATGGAAAAAAAACCTATTTTTGTTTTGTTTTTATTGTTGTGTAAAAATCGTAATGCGGTTAACAAAATACATCCATTTACCAAGTTTCAATAGTATAGTTCTTACGGTTTGGGAAAAAAGTGGAGTCGTATGTCAATACGGACGGACGGACAGACAGACGGAGACGGACAGACTGACCGACAGACAGACATGACGAATCTATAAGGGTTCCATTCTTTGCAATTTGGCTACGGAACCCTGAAAAAGGTGAAGATTCTCAATTTGTCAGATTTTTATCGTTACGTTACTATCCTGATCCTATATTCACTTCATTGAATATACTTTTCTGTAAATAATATCTTATGATTCATTTATTAATAACTATCCCAGGAGGATTGCCAATTCATGAAGAAGATGATGATTGTTCTTCCTATTGATTCACGTCTAAGTTTCGTCTGTCATGAACAAAAATATAGAGTAATTTGATAAACCTCTGACAGAGGAAGCCGAGTTTAAAGCGAAAGATATGCATGACGAATGGCGGCACACGAGCCCGATCTGTTATTTACGATCGACTCCGATACATTGACTCCCGTCACGTCCCGACCAGATTTACGTTCAACGTTGACGCTAACAGATTTTCGCCGATGACCTTAATTTCGTAATTGACGGATAAATTAACGATGTATTTTCACATGCATATTTTTGTAGGGCACTTATTTTTACGAGGTTATAAAGTGTAATGGATGTTCGCGAAAATAGTTCCAATATGAATTTACGATAATCTGTAGTCATTAATTTTATGGCGTAAAATTTCAGAATGATCCAAAACGTTCCTATCTGAGAATTAGATTAGGAATCGTACTTAATCAAATTCTCAGAATATAACTCGTTAACATATCAGTCAAAAAATAAGGTAACCGTCTAATCGTCCAATCCAGGTAAAAAAGATCTTCTTTGGCAGATAATGATATCTTTCACATTAATTTATATTACATTTATTTAAATAAACGTAAATAAATGACCACACCACAATTGAAATTGTGGTGTTACCACAATTGAAATTGTGGTAACACCTTGGAAAAGGTCGTTACCATAATTGAAATTATTGTATATGCCCTTATTACAACTTGGCACAGAGCTTTACGATAACCAGCAATAAGACGAACAACGACTACGCATGGATAAGAGCGAAAAACGGATCAATTAATGGCATCATTAATAAAGATAAATTAGCATAAACACGATTAGACCAGAAAAGGTCGAAAGGTTCAGCCTCTCGGCCCTGCAGCAGATTAGCTGACGTAAAGCGGTGCAAATGCTGAGGATGCCCCACAACGATTTTGTTGGAAATCTCGTTAAAGTGTTAAATGGAGGCGCTTTAATTGATATTTTTCACCGTGTATTTATTTACCTTTATTTAAATAAATTTTGTACATCGTATTGACACATACGCCAAGTACATACTTCAAGTCTAAATAGATCAAAATTGTATATACGTGTCTGCCTGTTATTTGCTTACTCGCCCGTGCCGCATCACACGGCCAACAAAAACCGCCACCGAACAAGGAAACCAGATAAGCTTAACCCATACATTTTTTATTCGCGCCGCGAGCTGTTTTCGCATAGTTCACCTATAAAACAATGTCGGCACATGCAAAAACACGTCCGCGCCGTGTCGTGGGGCTTAATTGAAATAATATTCCTTTGTCCGCGGGCCAAAGGAGATTGAGGGCGGTACGTGTGGACATTTTTGTTGTTTTTCCCTCCGCTGCAAATGAGAAATACTTTCCTCTTTGTGACATACGACGCCCACAGTCCGTCGGCTAAGTACCTAACGAGAAAAAAGGAATACCGGCTAATGTCAAATTGTCTTTTCAGCGTCTTTGGTCGAGAATGTCTTTTTAGTGTCGGGAATTACGAGTAAACTTTTTAAATCTTTTGTCCTTTATACATTTTTGCATGATTTTCAGAAAAACTATAACTATTGTTATACTTACACGTGAAATGAGATGCCATATTTAGCGTAATTCCTTCTCCGCTTGAATTTTTACAAACAATCACTGAACAATTTAGTATTTTGTCAAAAGTCGGATTTGCTTTTTGTCGCACGTCTACATCCAATAGAGACGTTTATAAATAGGTGTCTGGGATCATACATGCCTACATAGCAAAACAATAACCCGAACAGCAATGTATGTAGTAAATTACAAATCGATGTAGTGTGAATGCGGCCGTAGCTCATATCTATAATGTGATCTGCGGCAATGAAGATGGCGCAGCGCAACCGTCGCCATTTGTCGTTATACTGCCGCGGACGTGACTGGGACAAACGCAAATTTATGGCAGTAATATAGGCTCTTTGTGAGCCGAAACATGAAGGCATAACCAGCTAATAATGAGGGATAACTCCCAGCAATTAATAATAGAAAATGTGATTAGTTAATAATGCACCTAAAAATTCATTGACAGTCTTCGGGTGGGACTCGAATCCACGATCTTTTGCTAACCGGGCAAATACTTTACCGACTAAGCTACCGGAGACCTCGGTTAGTCATTATTAACTTAAGAATAAATTGCAAAATTTGCTATATCCCAAAATATCATAGAAAATGTGATGAAAACAATTCATCCAATATTTCATGGAATCCAGTAAACATTTGAACACGATACGTGCGTGATATAATTTTCTTTTTGTTCCAATAACGTTGACACAATTGGGGAATATCCGAGCAAAGATGAGCCGGAACACGAAGACAGATAATTAGTCACAAATTCCAGGAAATATTAAATGAGTTATGTTGCCTCGGCGTTGACGTATGATTTTTGCTATCAGTCATGATATTTACTGAAGCTGAAGAAAATTTCCGCAAATAGGCCGTAAAAAGACGAAAAGGGCTTATTAGTCACTTGAGTAAATAATAACATGTAATAATTTAACAATTTCTAGCGTCACTTTCATTGTTCTTCTGTCTTTACATAAAATCTCGGAATATTATAAAAAATATATAAATAAATAAATGCGCCAGACCAATCGTCAAGTCTCAAACAAAGGCATTCGTAAATATTAAAGTACCTACTTACAAATGAGGTATGACTTCTAACCGGACCAGAAACACCTTGGAAAATGTCGTTACCACTATTGAAATTATTGTATATGCCCTTATTACGACTTGGCACAGAGCTTTACGATAACCAGCAATAAGTCGAACAACGACTACGTATGGATAAAAGCGAAAAACGGATCAATTAATGGCATCATTAATAAAGATAAATTAGCATAAACACGATTAGACCAGAAAAGGTCGAAAGGTTCAGCCTCTCGGCCCTGCAGCAGATTAGCTGACGTAAAGCGGTGCAAATGCTGAGGATGCCCCACAACGATTTTGTTGGAAATCTCGTTAAAGTGTTAAATGGAGGCGCTTTAATTGATATTTTTCACCCGTGTATTACAGCAAACATTAAGATTCCCAAAACTCCGCAACATCGCGAGGTTTTTCATCGTCCGATCCAAACGAGAAACTTATCCTCCAAGCGTAAATTATACTGGACAACCCCATTTCAGAAAGTGAAAGAACAGATCAGCTTTGATACTATTATCAGGTAGGTCTGCAACTGCAATAAAAAATGTTAAATAAGTGTTTTGCCAACGTCAGAGTAAATAAATATTCGTGTCGTCGCCATGCCGCCAGTAGGCTGGCCAGTTGAAGCACCACGCTAATGTGGATCAGTAGGGTAGCCAATTATTAATGTAACAATTTCTCCTCCTTCCTCCAGCTGTAGTTTAGACTATGACGCCCAATCTTAACGATTAATTAGGTAGTTACGCAGGACGTGCACAAGGTCTTTTAGCGCCTACTTAGCGCCGTAATAATCCCGTTTCTATACGGGGTATGCTCAGCCCACAATCTAAAATTTTGCAAGCCTGGAATCTGGAATTACAATGAAGCGATTGCCGTCCGACCTTCCCAAGTCAGTCAGACAGAGGATTCATACCAATTCTTCTTCTTCTTAGTCATTTTCCATCGATTTGGTGTAGGCCTCCTTCAGACTGCGCCATCTATTTCGATTTTGTGCTGCTTCTAACAATTTTCATGACGTCTTTCCATCGTTTTTATACGTTAACGGCGTCTGTCACTTTTCTTTAACCTCTAAGCCCGGTTTTTGTCTTACGGTTTCTCAGAGTAACCCCGTGCGTAAGGTTTAGTTATTAAAATTATATGTATATAGCGAATGTTTGTTTGTTTTGTATTTGAAGGCCTGTGGTTAATTCTGTCGCTGTTACTTTCTGAGAATATTAATTACAAATGCGATAAACAAAATGTCTATTTATTCCGTTACTTTTACATTTTTTTTGTACGAACAACCACACAATAAAGCGTACTTTATTGACAGTTTTGTGTACAAAACTGTCAAATTTCTTCATTCGCTTCTAACCTTAATGTCAAACACGTTCGGTTCGTTATCAATTCATAATTATATTGTAGTAACCTGATGTATGGCTGTCCATACCTACCTTGTCCACTTACTAACAATAATACACGTGACAGATTTAACGAATCCATAATTTTAATCAGTCGCATTTTGTATGCGTTACGCAAGGGATTACGAACATTAACAATCCAGTCAAATAAATGTCTACATAATTAAAAATCCAATTATTATTTATTCATTTAATCAAGTTGCTACAGCATATCATGTAATGTAGCTTAGATCAACAAGGACACTATAGAATGTTTATTTACCTGCAATAAAGTTGTGAAACGATAATAGACAACCTAAAGTTGTGCCTTTTGTGGCGCTTCAACCTCAGCTTGTGAAATATTCTAACAGATCCTGCTGTAAGCGTAATATAAACTAAACAAAAATAAGCAAGATCCCGCGTTCTATGGTATTTTCTTCAGCATAAGCTACCGAGTCAAAGCATGCCTAAGCGTGGCGGCACTAGCTAATGCAAAGTACTACTGATATTACCGTGCTTGGAACTCGAGGTATTATGTGTAATACTGGTGCAAGTGTCACAATCGTAGCAGCGTAGTTCCGGACTCCATCTCGGGTACAGCTCCTAGTGCTGTACCCGAGATAGATAGATATTCTTTATTGCACTTGCACAGAAACAAAATATAAATATGAAGTCCGAGTTTTGGAGTTTTATATTATTAGATATCGATATGCAAACTGCATGTTATAACATCAATTTATTTTTGCTGATTTAAAATACGGATAGCAATGAATTAAAATGATGTAATGCATTTTACAAAAGGTGTGCACATGGGAAAATGTGAATATCGTTTTGAGACTGTCAAACTTCATTTTTCGTTCTTTCGATTCTTTTTTAAACAATGCGTTATAATGAATTTAGAAAATTTCCAATTAGATCGACTGAAACCAATGTTTTAAAATTACGTGTAGCTTAATACTCAAGCAGCTCAAGAATTTGTGTTTATTAACATTAATCGTCACGGCTAACTTTTAGTAGCATTGATTGCCATCACCGTGAAACAGATCAGTGACGATAAATTCAAGAACTTAAAGAGAGTCACAACACTATCCCTCATTTGAATACCTGCTGGCGGACACAGGTGGCCTACAACTAACCTGACGTTACGATCGAATCGGGGTTTCCTTTCCTTTCACATGCGTTGTGACTCTTTTGTTTGGATGCGACAGGTATATTCTCGTTCATTACGGGACGGGTTTTGTAAGCCATTAGGCGCGAATCCATTGCTGAAAAATTTTTGTGGGCATAACCGACTCACGGCGATACGGCATAAACATTTCAGCAGAGACAATTTTCTTGTTTTGTACTTTTTAGATCGTGTTTTTTGGTAGTCGGGTTTTGGTTTTTAAACTTAATTTTTATTTAACATACTTTTAGTTATGTAAATATAATTACATATTTGAAATGTGCTAAAAAGCTTTCATTTGATACCCCATACGGTAACGTCAAGCAAAATTTTTTTTTAGTTTCTTACTTTAAGTCCCCTAGAGGTCGCTGTAATAAATTTAACGTGACGTCATGTTGCCTATAATCAGAAGACAACCAAGACGCTTCTAACGACACCTCATTTGTTTAAATATGATAACTAGTTTAGAACTTACGTGGAAACAGATGAACATACATACATACATACATAGCCTGTCAAAATCATAACCCTCCTTTTGCTTTGCCGTAGTTGGGTAAAAAGTTGGCGAACTCGTCCCTTCATAGACCATGAAAGTGTAACGTCACAATTAAGGTCATCCACAACGGTGGATCCGCGCCTGTGCGGACAACGGAACTATTACTTCATAGGCAGCTCATTGAAGCATCGCGTGTTCGCGCGTCACCGCCCGCGATATCGCGTTACGAGCACCGGACGTATCGGCACGTATCGGGCAGACTTGTGAGTTTTCGCGCGTTACATCAGTTACGCCTAGCCGTCTGCAATGCCGCATATCACGAACACAGTCACGCGTGGTAGTTGTAACACTGATTTGTTTATTGCGCGTTAAATTGTTTGTAATGAATGCGCAGGTGGCAAGACGTAAATTGATGATGTATTGTTTTAACCATACTCTTTTTTTCGCAGGTTTCTTTTGACTTTTCTTTTCATTATTTTTCTTTGGACACTTGTCAATAATCTCTCACTTTTTTTTTAAGTAAACTCATAAGTAAGTCCATAATAGTACGAGTATATGGAAGAAGTCTCTATTCAGCAGTAGACGTCATACATTTGATAATGACCACATTTTTTTTGTGATATAGGTGGCAGACGAGCCGACGGATCACCTGATGGTAAGCGATTACCGCCGCCCATAGACACCTGCAACACCAATGGTGTCACATGTGCGCTGCTTACCTTTTATCCCCCCTTCCCCTGGATTGGGCCTCCGGTACCCTCACTCACGCAGCGAAACACAGCGCATGCACTGCTTTACGCCGGTTTTCTGTGAGGACGTGATATTACTCCAGTCAAGCCAACCCGATTGGAACAATGGTAGTGAACACTGCCTTTGGTCCAAGGGTTGCGGGTTCGATCCCCGCACACTACAAACATTTGTGTGCATGAACATGTCTGTTTGTATTGGTCTGGGTGTTTTCTATGTATTATAAGTATGTATTTACAAAACAAAAGTATTATTGTGTATATATTTGTAATCCCACTGTTGATTCTGATATTCGTAACACAGGTGCTCGAGCTACCTATCTCGGAGTCAGATCAATGTATGTGATGTTATAAAATATTTATTTAAAAAAAAAAGCCGGCCCATTCATGCCGAAGCGTGGCTCTCCCACTGTCACTGTTACATAGTCAAAGAGCTAATTCTTTGTATATTATGCCATTAGCAATGCTCATTGGCAAATTGTTGCTAAAGTTTAAATTGTAACCCTTAAATGGAATGAGATATGCAACGTTGACCGTGGGAGAGCCACGCTTCGGCATGAATGGGCCGGCTCTGTTGGGGTCAATTAATAGGCTTTCTGAATGGACTGTAATTTATTATGTCCGACGTTTTATGGTGTACAATAATTATAAAAATTTATTATAAAATGCAAGAGCCCAAAATATGGACGAACAGCCCAGACGGCGGAAACGGAAGAGAAACCATAAAATTGCTATATGTCAAAATTAGATTCGAATACTTTGTGTTTCCAATGTTGCCATCAACATGCTGCGGCCCAAGGAAGAGCAAACAATAAGGAAACCTCACAAATGATAATTAACCGGAGTGATACTATAGCCTCACAGAAATCTGACGTGAAGCAGCACTGTCCTGTGTTTCGCTGCGTGAGTGAGGGTACCGGAGGCCCAACCCGGGGAAAAGGGGGTTTTAAAGGTTGGCAGCTTTCTTGTGACTCCACTGGTGTCGCAGGTGTCCATGGGCGGCGGCAATAGCTTACCATCAGGTGATCCGTCTGCTCGTCTGCCACCTATCACATAAAAAAAAACGTTCTACTAAGTCAAGGTCTAAGGCAAAGGTTATTAAGACGGACATTCCCGTTGGCGTTTTTATATAAATGCCATTGTTGTGACAGTGGAAGCTTAGTTCGCTGGCTTAGTGGCCTTAAGTGGATTTTGCTTGGCTTCCGACATCAGACCTCGCCACTCATTTCTGTCTCGCTAAGAGACATCTAGATTAAAATTAGTTCGGTCTTTAGTTTCCTGAAAAAGTCTTATTATTGGCACACTTGTACAATTTGGTGGTGTTTGGATAAGAAACTGCTACTGTACTGTGCTGTTTCGCTGCGTGAGTGAGGGTACCGGAGGCCCAATCAGGGGGAAAGGGGGGTTAAAAGGTTGGCAGCGCACTTGAGACTCCATTGGTGCCGCTAGTGTCCATGGCTGGCGTCGATTGCTTACCATCAGGTGATCCGTCTGCTCGTTTGCCCCCTATCACATTAAAAAAAAACTACTCATCTTAGCATTTTATTCCCAGCTGCATCCAAAGTCTTTGCTTCGGAGCATGGCTTGGACCATAGTGTAGAATTTGGGGAGTCTGGTAAATAGATTAAAAAAGAAATTACATCCAACGTATTGATAATGCAGGTAGTTTTTATACTATGTTTCTAGATGAACTTCAAGGTCCAACTAATGAATCTGACCGTGGGAGAGCCACGCTTCGGCATGGATGGGCCAGCTCGACCGGAGTGATACCACGAGCCAAAAGAAAGCGATAGAATACAAGAACTTGATGAAAAAAAAGAGATATGGGGGCTTTTTACCCGACTACGGCGATGCCACAATGGAAGGGTTATGATTTTAGTAGTCTATGTATGTAGGTATGTTCCAAGATTCTGCCTAAGCTACCCAGCCGATTTTGATGAATGGGGTATTAATGGATTCCTTTTTATTGACTAGGTTGCCTAAGCACATTTTTTTTTATAGTGTAAAAAAAGTGAACTATTTTTTCACTTTTTTATTCTACCCTAGTTATACAGAAGCAGTACCCGATCAATAAAGGATTGTTAACTGAGTAACATTATTAAACCTTCAATACCACCGGTAAAGCCGGTATACTCTTTTAGTCAGGCACCGTAGCACTTAATCCGATATCCTATGATTTCATCCGAAAAACCATACTCTGGTGCTCGTAACTGAATTACGGGAACAAAAATGCCATATCAGTCCAGTCACTATAGCCGGCGATTTTTCGCAGAACGGACATCAACCAGATCCGATTGAAAGCTATTTCATACCGGAATCGAATTACACGTATAAAACAATCAGCAGAATGTATGACTCCATCGATGACTTAGTACCAAATAAATCATTCGGCTAGACACACTGGTATAAAATAAAATACAATGCAAATGAAAAGTTTTCATTTTTATCAAAACATGATAACATTTTGACAAATATCCGACATATGACAGTGTTTGATTTACGCAAGTTATCAGAAAGTTTTATTTTTATTTTTGCCAATCACATTTAGTTTTTCAGTCAAGTCTAGTCATTGAACGTGTGCATAAAATGGTAATTTCAAAATAAATCTTAATTTTTTCAGCTTTTTTTAGAGACCTATTCAAAGAGATTAAATACAATATCTCTATTATTTGATGAGTATGTATACTCTAGCATCTTGTATCAATCAAGTCAGGGCTACCAATATAGTTTCAGAATACTATATCCAACTCAATCAATCAGTCAAATGATTCTTTATTTGCATAGGCTTGTATACAGCACTTACAAATCGTCATACATTTTAATGACTTAAAACTATTTATAAGTAGTAAATTCATTAAAATGCATTTGATTACTGTGACTGTCTCGGTGGCGTAGTGCTTAGTGGGTGGCACTTTGAAGCGACGGCTGCGCAAGAGGTCCCGGGTACGATCCCCGGGTCGGGAAAAAAAATTGTACCTAAGTTTTCGGTAAGAAATTCTTAGTGTCAGTCCGGAGTCTGGAAGTGGGCGGTCTTGTACCCGTGCCTCGGAAAGCACGTTAAGACTTTGGTCCTGCGCCCAATCCCTCTCCGGTCGTGTCACCCTGGTGCCCCATCGGAATATAGGGTAAGGGAATAGAGAGTGCACTTGTGTTTGCGCACAAACTTGAGCACTATAGTATATCCTGCGTACGTGGCTGATCGTTGAGATTGGCTTCCGTAGCCGTAATCGGTTGGAGGATATTATTATTAGTCGCCTGCAGCTTAGCTCGCGTGAAATACGGTTTGCTACATAGCAGCCTATGTCACTCTCCATGCCTTTAACTATTTCCACTTAAAAATCAGACCAATTAGTCGCTGACTTTTGCCGTGAAAGACAGACAAATACATAGACAAACACATACACATTCCCATTCAGGTGTAATACGAGTATAGTGTGGTTAGTATGTACTGATATATCGACTTGTATGATTCTGTAATTCGCGTTGTCGTAATCATCATTACCAGCAGCTGCACATTTCCAACGTCGGAATACGTACATAAACTACCACTACACATATAAAGTTGTTTAATAAAGAGTTACTAGTAACCGAATCGTCTCGATCGAGAAAATATCAGAATAATCACCAACATACGTTAAAATATTATACGTTGTAATATTGTGTTATAATGATTTACCATCAGCGGAACATTTCCAACGATGAAATTCACACGTAAACCACCAATGTGAGTTCCTAATTAATATACACGTTGATGATTATGTTAGACAAAGCCAAGCGTACATTACAGGGCTGTCAGCATAAATTAAGCATAATATCGATGCTCAAAATTCACTATGCCATCTGATGATTTTGTACGAAAAGAGTGACGTAGGGCTTGCCAGCAAAAAGCAAGGAAACTCTTTTGAAACTCATCATCACATCAGCCAAAGTAGAACTCTTATGCGATTAGTTATAAAGTGCCATAAATCTGATTGGCCATGATTGGCCAATAAATTATATTGTTAGGGAAACGATGTACTTGTTGCACTAATGACATAATATTGAGACTACATAAAAATGTCAGTGTCAGAAATGATGATACTCTTATCAAAGAGCCAAATAAACTTGTCGTAAGCATTGTATGTTCTTACTTTGGAATCTTTTAAAGAGGCATGAGTACTGGATCACCCATTACAACGGATAGTGGAAGATTTTCATTTAAGTAAAAAGGTGACGTCGAGATCTGTTCTTTTGTTGGTACACAAAAACTAGAGACACTTACATACTTTAACATTTTTGTCTTCAAACAATGCAGTCAACCCTACTCACGGTCGAGCCAACCGTAAAGTCACAGGCAAGCAATGAACCACGGTAATTGAACTTACGTACATTCATTGTTTTATTCCCTGTGCTGTGATTCCTAGCGGTCCCATGTAATGGTTAATCATTATGTGAAATTAAAAACATGCGAAATAGAGGGAGGTTACAAGTATTTCTATTGACGCCAACTGATCGTTTATGTGTCGTAGACATTATGATGAAATCTGCTATTTAAATACGCGTCATACTTCGCGTCATCAGTTTAGAAACGTTATCTGTTGGAGACGTTAGCTAATTATCTTTGTTTTTGAAACTTTTTATTTTTAACCAACTTCAAAAAAGGAGGAGTTTCTATATTCGACTGTATGTAAAGTAAAGTATCAGCCTTTATACTGTCCCACTGCAGGGCAAAAGCCGCCATCATAGAAATCAAATCATCGCTACTAGGATAGGATTAGGCTTAATCACCACGCTTGCCAAATGCGGATTGGTGATCACAAACCGGAGCTATGTTCGAAAAATTCGAAACATACTTTTTGCTCGACTCGGGAATCGAACCCAGGTCCCCGAGATCAAGGCCTGGTACTCAAACCCTTAGACCACCAGGGCGTCTTATGTATACGATTGTATGTAAGTTTTTTATGTATGTTCACCGATGTCACCGTCAATTATTGTCAGATTTGCAGAATTCTTTTTTTTTTTTCAAGAGCACACTCCTAAGATGGTCTCATTGTCAGGATCTGATGATGGAATCCCAGAGAAATCGAGACCCTCAAATTGTATGAGCAATATATAGTGTTTTTGTATCTTTTTTCAAAACTGCACAGGTATTTACGCCTAATTCTTTTAATTTTGTGGCTCAGCTGATGATGAAAAGAGGATGAAAAAACGGTTAGGAGTTAAAAGATAATTCTTTCAATACTGTACTCACATTTAGATTGTTGGTTATTTGGCGAGGGATCGGTAGAAGAGGGGGAGATATTAAACACAAAAAAACAAAAAATAATATATTTAACATTTTTAACAATACGCTCCAGAAAAGATGTTACTCAACTCGGCGCTCGGATTATATCTTGATATAATAAGTGTAAGCAATAATTAATAAGTGTGAATGCCTTCTACTAATTTTCTAAGAACTCGCTGTTATGTTTGCAATATGCCGATGATATATTAATTTTTCTTTAAGATCCTTAAACGAAAAACTTATAATATTATTCAAACATCTATGAAATACATTCTTACTAATTTTAGAACAATATATTAACTAACTCCACTTCAACAAATGAAAGACAAGTGGAATAGCCCAAGTTGCTACGGCAACCGGCTAGAAACCTAGTTTATAAACAGTATTCAACTCTATAAGTAATTAATTTTGTAAGATACTGAAATCATTAAGCAAATTAATGTCAGCTTCCAAGTAAATACGTTCTGTCCCTACCTCGACAGTCCTCTCGGAGGTCCCAGTTGCCGACATTTGACAAACAATGCACACCTCAGTTAATGTAATTAAGTGGGAACCGCGAAGGCACTTAGTACTTGGTACACGTCTAAAGCCAGATATTGCTTCGCGCACGAAATAACGAATCCCACGGTACAGTAGTGCGGTGACTAGGGAAGTTAAGCTACAAAAAGGACAAATAAAAAATAAACATTACATCTTTTGAACATTTCGTACTTACGCAGCGGTACAATGGTTTCAAATGTATACTGGCGAAGTTTTATTGAACTTACCTGTGAACAAAACAAATTACAAGATTAGCATAACTGAATTATTGCAAGTAACATTAATTACATCCTAGACCTTCATCGTCGCTTTTCACCAGCTGAGATGTAGTCAAGCGGTTGCCTATAGTTCAAAAAGTTATTACGTCGAAAAAGTCGTACCTACTACGTCAAAATTAAGAAACTGTAGAGTGAATGCATCTCTGCGGAGTCGTATACTGAGCAAGCCATTCCCCAGTAGTAGGTATGCTCACGTACTCAGAAGGCCCGATTAGTCACCCCTTACTACAAGTCGGGACCTTGGCAGTATTCTAAACGCCCCACGAGGCTCGTCTTGGGCAACACATTTTTTCCCCAGGGGAAACCATCATGGCCGTCATCTTGTTACATGTAGGGAACAAGGTGGTGTGTGGGACTGTAAGCCTAACCAAAATCCCTGGGGTGTCCATCTCTGCGCAATCGCGGTCGGAAACCCCGCAGCCGGAGACTAGACCACACCGCTGAACACGCTCGCCGCTTCACACCTGGCGCAATGCAGCCTTTCATTACTGTACGACCTACTAGGACACCCAGTAACATCATCCCCCGCAGAGTCGTATGCTGAGCAAGCCAACCCTAGTAGTGGGTATGCTGACGTACTCCGAAGGTCGGATTAGTCGCCTCTTACGACAGGCTGGGAATTACCTTGGCATTATTCTAAACGCCACAGGGCACATCTTCACCATCACTAGCGCAACCAAGCACCACCTACCGGCGCAGGCATTAATTAAAAATAACCGCGAACTTCCCGCTCCATGCTAATGGAATGGAAGCTCTGTCCAGCGCCAAGTTCAGAACAACTTCATCGAGTATTGTGCCGTGCACAACGAAAATGGAAATATGTAAACTTGTTTTGTTCGCGTGTTGATGGCGTCAGTTCGTAAACTTAAGCTTCGGAATTAGGAGGTAGGTACTCTATTAAGGTGCTGTCAGCTGTGTGTTATTTTAGTTAAAACAAAAGTTACACTCTGTTAGTTACTGCAAAACCCTTTCGTCTTTTAGTTGATAAATACACCCGACTTTAGTTTAGATCAAGTTAAAGATATGAAAAACATTTCGTTTAAATATAGTAAGGGATGAGATCGAGGCTGTTAAAAAAAACGAAGCAAAATATCGATCTTTTTACTGATTAGCTCAAGTAAATTAAAGTTGACAACCCAAATATAAGGTATTTCATAGCAGTAGACACCTCTTGACAAACGCAAAATGGTAAACAATTGCTAAATGTTCTCCTCTTCCCATAGTTGTGTTTTACGACACCCATGAGAAAATATGACACGCCGCAATTCTATTCTACCATTAGCACAAGTCAACGATAGTTCTCAACTTTGTTAATTGTATGGATGTGAGAGAGCCCCGCTTCGGCATGAATGGGCCGGCTCGATCGGAGTGATACCACGGCCACACAGAAAATCGGTGTGAAGCAACGCTGTGTTTCGCTGCGTGAGTGAGGGTACCGGAGGCCCAATCTGGGGGAAAGAGGGGGTTTAAAGGTTAGTAGAATCCACACCAGCGAAGAAGTTCCGTGAAAAGCGCTTTTCAACATTCAAATTTGAGCTTTATGCTCATAGATACAAGATATCTCAAATTTTAGTTCCGTGTTTTTCCGCAGGACTTCTTTCGTGGTGCAGACTCTAGCGCATTTGTGACTCTACTGATGTTTCTAACCATCAGGTGATCCTTTTGCTGGTCAATCACATAAAAATGTATCTATCAAACATTCGTAAATTACTAACGGACGTGCGCAGCTCCGCTCGCAAGGAATACGGTTTGCTACAAAGTGGCTGTCAAACTCCATTCCTTCAACTATCTCATCAATTTGTCGCTTGGTTGTGCTGTGAAAGATGGACAAACAAACAAACACACAAACAAATATTTCCATGCATAAAATTAAAAGTAAGTATCGCATGGATTAAATAAAAGATGAACTTCAAAATAACGACTATAATATTAAAACATTAACGAAATACCTATAAATAACTTGAGATCATTAAGACCGCCGTTAATGGAATAAGCTTTCAATTAAATTATGAGAAGGAAAAGTAAGTGGGTAGTCCTAGTTAAGAATTTAAATATAATAAGTACAGAGTAAATAAAAACATAAACCAAAAGTAGGAGTAGCATAGCAACTAATAATAAATAACAATAGCTATATATAGGAGCAGCGGCCGATTTTAACGATCAACCAAGTAATTAAATTTATATATTTTGTGCAATTACGCAGAATATATTATTGCGCTCAAGAATGTGCGCAAACACAAAAAGTGCTCTCTTTATTCCCTCATATTTCGATGGGGGACCAAATTTGAGACCCCCACGACCAAAGAGGCATCAGGCGCAGGACCAACGGCTTCACTAGGAATAATCTTATAATGTGCGGGTTTTCCCTGATTAGGATATACAATGCTCAATGGGTCTAGCATCACCGCTGCTGATTATGAACAGGACTCTTTTGTTCAAAAAGAGAACTGGCGGGTGTCGGACGAAACCGTAAACTTTAAATCAAAATGTTGGCATATATTCTCTAAGCAAACTTTTAATTGCGGGCCCCAGTTATACAGTCCCTGTATGCGCGAAAATTCCTGTGTTAGAGTTGAATGAATTTCGCACTGCAAATTTCGCTCGGAATTCGCCGTAACGTTTTGTAACTAATATTCCTTCGTAAGCAAAGCAAATAAACGTTCCTGTTTAAGTTGAATGGTTCATCTACGAATTTTGTAACCGTTAACTTTCTTTTATTAACCACTTTGAAGTTGATACCGTCTGTAATTCGCCGAAATAACTGTTCAATTTCTTTTGAACGAGAAAAATATCATCAATCATTTTATTGTAAGACCATTTCGATCAATCTAATTTATAGGTATCTTGAGACCAAGATTGTATACAAAATGAGACGTATTATTTAGCTTCTTATTTTAAACGACAAAAGCAATCTCGTCTGTTTCAGTAAGTAAGTAATCAGGTGGTCGTTTGACTGTAACGGTATTGTACTATTGTCCCATTAAACACGTTTAACGTGATGAAGACAGACACGGGACGGGACGCACCCGGCCGCGCGTTAAATTGCAGAGGGACAACTAGCAATTCAAAAGTGCAACCTGTATAGGGATGCACCTCGAGGCAAGTCGAGGCATGACTACTACTCGAGTGGTGTACAACGGCCCTGGAATGGAGACCATGGAGTTAAAAGGGACCCGTCGGAAAGCGACAGTTGCGGTGGTAGAAAGTATTGTTAGAAGTGGACTACAAGAGTAGTTAGGTACCGACCAACAAAGTACTGAGTCTTTCAAGCATTCACTTGTTTATCCTACCCATCACGCTCAAGAGGCAAAGTTAGAAATATCTTGATCAGTGATCGAGTTGACGTAATCATTGATAGAGTCACGAGTGCAGTACAACCCGTGCGGATAAAGAATGGGATCAGAAATGGCGGCGCATCTATTCACTTCTCGCTCGCACACATATTCGCACGCACGGGTTGTAACTACTCTAATAGATTTTTCCGATGTCAAGCGGACTCCGAGCTCTAGTGCAACGGCTTTGGACTCAACCGGGATGTTAAGCTCAGATGATGATAAAAAAATCCAAGCATTCGAGTAAAAGTCGCCTGGAGCCGCATCGCATCACTAAACACGTCTCGTTACTGCAAGTATCCTCCTGTGGCGCAAGTACAAATTAACTTTGATCCCAACCATTATTGCATGAAGTAATTGTCTGCATGTCAACGTTTTTGAAATTTTAATCAAGTTTAGAGATGTCTGAGTAGCGACGGCAATGATGAGTCCCGATGGAATTGATGGAACGAAATAGAGACGTATAATAGTTGTGTTTACTCTGGCGTATCTCGAAATGAATTTGAATATACAACTAATCAGAATTTTAAGTAACACAAGCTATAACGTAGAAGAGAAAATCATATCAAAATACTGTACTCGAACTCATGTGTATGTAGATGCCTTCACTGAGTAGAATGCAAAGAAAACTACCAACGCTATAATTTGAATTTTTCTCTCAACGTTTTTAAAAAATTTAATCAAATACAAAGATGCCTGGTTTAGTTTACGAGTCGGAGGCACTGGCGTAAATGATAATGACTCGCAAGGGACAAAAAACCATTTAATGAACGAGATATGCCATTATTCCACTGCGCACTGCACTCATAACTTTCGCGTTTACTCGCGATTCTATTTTATTAAAATTCCCGTTAGTACAGTCCTTGTCTTTATTTGCTTCTACTTTAAAAACAAATCTACTACAACATTTTTTTACAATTCTGAATACAATAGGGTTTCAATTTATAAAGAATACTTATTTCCCTTTAACTGAATTGAAATATAAAATAAAATGATAATGATGATAAACTAATCTCGATTCTCGATAAATCTTCTTCTTGGAAAATATAAATATAACAGTTTCCACATAATGTCTGATGTAGGTCCCTTAAACCTAATAATTGCACATAATAGAAAATTCTCCGAAGCTTTATTCAACAATGAGTATAATCGTCTTACATTTTTACCACAATAAAGTAATAGTTCACGTTAGATGGTTCCGTACAAAGGACTTGTAGCGAATAGCGCGATTCAATTTAAATGTCTATCTACGTGGGTAAAAGAATTTCTATTCAGATTCGCAACTACACGGTCCAGATGGTGGCCAGACCCGTTCAGGTGCGGGATTCCAGATTTTGACTTCATACTATTAGAGGAATTTCGAGGAAAAACTTTAAGGTGACGGGTATGGCACACTAGCGACGTCAATCGATTTTTAATTTTCAACAATTTCGGGGTTACAACATCCCGGCAAACACTAATACTATTTATTAAATAACCATGAAAAAATGTTGGATCCAACGCGTACGCGCAAAATTGATTTACGCACAAAGCGGCCACTTTTATCGTGAATCAATTTTTCGCGTACAAAAACGGACCCAACATTTGTGCATGGTTATTCAATAAATAGTATAAGTGTTTGCCGAGAGGATCCGGTTTAGTAAGTAAAAATTAAAATCGATTGGCTTCGCTAGTGTGCTCTACCCGTCACCTTAAAGCTGGATTCGACCAATCTTAATCCGAAGCTAAGTCTATGGTATAACGCTGTTATTTCACACAAATCTGACGTAATACCAAAGATTCATCTAAAGATTTGTCGATTCGACCCTTATTCATAAATGTTTGTTAAACTTTTTAGTTAACTACAACGGTGTGAAAAAGGAGTTATCATTCTTTTTTCGAAAATTTTGAATGATTTTTTTTTTGTTTCAAACCTCTAAACTGCTCTATAGCACCGTTTTAGCTCACACAAGTTTATTGAACGCTTAAAAGCCCTTTGTCGTTTTCAAAGCCTTAAGGGAATACTCAGTACCTACAAACATTACTTGTTGGATGCGGAGGATCAAAGGTAACTAATAGAAAACTATGATATGCATTGCATATGACAATCAAGATAGTATTAACTATGAATAAATGTTCTTATATTTTAAACCATATTACACAACTTTATGGCGGTGTATCTCAAAACAACAGTTTTTGAATTGATAGGTACTATGTTGCCTTTCATGTCCGCATCTTTACTTTCAAATGCTGTTTTATGTAGTCGAATGAAAAGATGATAGATAAAATTGGAAATCCCGGAATTTACATAGCTGTTATAAGAGATTTTATTTAAGTGTGATTTTAGTACAAAAACTCTTCGTTTTACATTGGAATCTAAATCCGCGAGTATATAGAGTGTATCAGTAAACATATAAATACCTTCTGTAGTCACGATTTCTACCAACAATTCTGAACAAAATTTGTTTTACCTCTTTTGGAAATTCGTAAAGATGTTTTCGCTTCCCCACATAAAATCAACTATCACCGACCGACTTTGTATGAAAAGTAGACTTTTGAAACCGTGCGAAATCACGATAGCGCACGAAATCGTGATAGCACAATAATTAATATTAGCATGAAAATTGTAGTAGCACAGTAATAGCACGTAGCACTATTGAAATTATCGAAAAATAGCAATGATTGCCAACATTTATTTTTTCAAAATATTTCTAAGCACCTAAGATAGATGAATGTGATAATATTTTATACACTATGGCTGCTTACTTTCTTTAGTTCTTTAATATTGCGTAATGATTCTCATAAGATTGTCTACGAAACAATCATCTACAAACAAGACAACTGAACTGGATCATTATCATTACTATATTGCGTTAAATTTCACACTTAGTGTACATAGATAGTACAAAGAAGAGTCCTGACCAAATCATCAATCTAGCGCCCTCCAGAATATATTATCTCACGAAACTAATACAAAGCTGTTGGGCTGAAGGTTTACGATCCTCCAATTATGTCAAGCACATCCGTCATATACCCCGACTGATATCAGCTACATGTATAGAAATGGGAACATTATGCGGGCGGCGGAATAATGATCGTCTGGAACCCTATGTGTACATATCTGGTACATAACTATGTGTGGGCTATTATGGTACACGTAATTACTGTACACCGGATTTCACGGGTAGGAATACGACACTCTCACACTTTATTGTTACCCCACAGCGCACAAATGATCGCTCAAATGGGTCTTAGAGAAATAATGCAACACAGGCCGCTTGAACAAAGTAGCTACCTATGTACACCGTGGGTACGAGCTCGCTAATAATAAACATTTGGGTTTACGTACCTGCTGAAATTATGGAATAATAAGAAATCATTTATGTCAACAACAATAGCTGTTCAAATGTTTATTCTTCCGTAAATAACGTTTTACCAAATTACCTGTATTTATTCTTCCTTTTTTAACCAAACCAATCTAGGAAGCCTTAATACAATCCCAAAATCAATAAAAAATGGTTTCTCATATTATTAATTACACACAATTAGAGCAGACAATGTTATATGTAATAAAATTATGAACAAATTCGAAATGAATTTGTTTCGTTGAAACATCGTTTCAAACATAGTCCGAACCTGTAAGTTGTCTGGTAGAGATCGCTCCCAGCTATAAGACCGCCTAAATAGTACATTGTATCTCTGTATACCTAGCTTATAAGTTTTGTATGTTTTGCAATAAAGAGTATCTATCTATATATCCGAATTCGTGTGATAAACACATGTGTCTCTTTAGAGTCTGGGTGTAATTTTTATTTAGGTATTGTATTCGCAATTCCTCTGCTGTTTGGTATCCATACAAAAGTGCTGAATTTAATGGTACGGAATCAGCTTATGAGATATTGTTTCAATTTATTCACTTTTAAGTATTTTTATTCATAGTAAGTGAAGAAAACATAAATTTGCATCTCATAACACTGGAAGCGATTGAGGTGTGTGCTATAAGTGAGTACGCAACCTTAAAAGGTCAGATGTTATCAGACTGTTCTCTGGACCTTGCTTATCATTAAGCTGGACCACACACGCACATTTCGTTTCGTGTACTAGTCCGTTCGATCAGATATTAGAAAATAGGTCTTTACGTATCGAGCTGTGCGACGACACATAGATCAACGTCACATTATAAGCCGTGCTTACGCTTGGACGCGGACGCTTTGCTCGTCGTGACATACGAGTATCGCAATTTCCGAACGTTGTCGTCAAGCGCGACAACACGGCGGCGCCATGATATACGGAGCATTTTACACATCCGATGCATGCATAGAACAGCGGCCGATCGCGCTCCGTAACGCGAGCGATCAATTGACGCTGGATAACTCAACTGCAACGGATGTCTCATGGAATAATGCTTGTAATTTTCATCTGCACAACACATTTCATCTTCATAATGCATAATATGATTTGCAACTACGATAGCTCGTGAATAGGTAAACACGTTAATTGCGAATCGTATTTCAGGGAGAATTAGTTTACTAGGAAAAACTTATTCTTTTCTTGAGATACACATAATGAATATCAATAAAGTATTAAGTTAAGTCATCAGATCAAAGGTTTTTTAGCATAAGCACATTTACAAACTCTGCTCCAATTCACAATATAAATAGTACACTTATAATATTGCTATTATAATATACTAGAGGTCGCAGCTTCGCTCGCGTGGGATTCGGTTTGCCACAATGCAGCCTATGTCACTCGCCAACCCTTCAGCTATCTCCACTTAAAAATCACGCCAATTTGTCATACCGTTTTGTCGAGAAAGACGGATAAACAAACACATACACTTTACCATTGATAAAGTTGTTGTATGGGTTTTTCACGGAGAAAGGATATTTAGCTTTCCTTGGTACAATGAAAATACATTCAGTATAAAAATCTGACATAAGACAGTCACATCTCATTCCTTTAAACGCTTATAAATAATAATAAAGAAATAATTATAAATTATACTATGAACACCTGCCTCGGATAATTGTCCGACGATTTCTTCAAGATGAACCATATGAACACACAAACCCAACAGACACACACACACAGATTCCCGAATGTAATCATCACTGCTAAGTTCAGTTGCTTGGCATGACGGCCTGTACTTTAAATCAGCTTCAGAGCTGAGAAATAGCATGAAAAGAAAAATATAAATTATAATAATATAATATTTTTATACTCTTTTAGCCAAATAGAAACATGGAACCGGTTTTTATATGACATAGTCGTATTACAGTGTCATCATGTCTTTGGGTTCGCTTTGAGCTCTCTATGTCATGCAAGTATCCCAATTTCCGAGCGTTTCATCGTCAGTTGCAGGGAAATGATAACATTTTGCACTTCCGATGGGCGGTCTAGAACACGACCGCACGAGACAGGACTATTTACAATGATCGTAGAATAGCTCAATCCTAGGATTTGGCTACCCTACCTCTACCCCTATGGGTTAGTTGAAGTAACAACAACAGTGATATCAGCCGCAGAACTGACAACCGTGGAGACCACCATTCGTTCACGCCGAAATCACCAACGAACACGTAGATATTACATGATCGTGCATACGTACATTTATTGGCTAGAGTGCTAGCTAGGATTTCCAGAACTACACCTAAATTGCACTCAGATTAACCAAAATTCCGTTACTAAACTACCTTAGATTAAAAATACTTATTAGCAAGTTGTCTTTGACAGCACACATAATTAAAACCGCTTCCCATATTGCACCAATGATATAGATCCATATTTCAAAAATCTTTTCTGTCAAATATTTTTCTACAGTAAGATTGTTTTCGCACTCACTACTTATTTCAAGCGAAGAGTATTGAAAGAGGATTATGAAAGAGTGAAATTTTTGTACATAACATAGATTTCTGTTATTTATTAATGACTATGACCTAATACTGTTCCTTATCGAAGGTAGCTTTTTAAGCCTCCTCGACTCCCTATGCCAGACTTTGAAATTACTATAAGGATCTATTTGACCCCCATGTAACGTGGCTGGAAATAACATCAAAATTTCATTGTTACTATTTTAAACTTATTGTAAGATTTTGGAACATTCACTTAACCCCGATGAATAATATAATTAAATTCCTTACTTACATTACGAATACCTTGAGTTCAAAACGGGATGCGCTCGAAATCTTCTTGACGTACGTAAAATAACCCCGGTTTAATTGCAAAATTCTCAACTCTATAGAAAATCTTAGTATAGTCTTATTTTCAATCCGACCCTGCGCGAATGTTAAGCATTGCACGCTCAGCCACCGACTTCCGGGGTGCTCCGGATCAGGGGTGTTGCGAGCATTTGTCGTATACATCCGCATCCGCAAATGCAGAACTTCACCATAGATTTGGACATTTGCATATGCTGTTCATGCGGATGCAAGTATCATAGATAAAATAGATAAATAGGATAGATAAGTAGCGAATGGAAATAAATTGGGCTGGCCTGGCGATTGACGCGTCCCTAAGAATGACCAATGAGAGCGAAGAACTTGGAGACAAGATTGTTGTAGTGCATCATTTGTTCACTTATCGTTAAAAAAATGATATTTTAAATGTTGTGATACAGTGATCAATGTGTGTACCTACCTAAATAAAAAAAATACAAAATAAGTGTTCATGGGTGATATGAGATCGATAGGTAAATTCTATGATGTTACACCAGTAATAAGTTTTATTGTAGGTTAAAACTATCTATTGTAAGTTAAAACTTTTATGACCTAAACTCTTTATTTTTCCAATGTAGTTCCCGTTATTGATATATTATTAGTATATCATAGTTTCTTAATAATGACTCCACCGACCCAAAGTAGTAATATTTCATTTATAAACTTTATTTACATAATATCTTAAACATTTGCATCCGCATTCGCATCCGCGGATGTCAAATGCGGCATCCGCAACATCCCCACTCCGGATAACAGACTCACAAAGTACAAGAAGCTAGGACAAAGGATGGATGTCCTATAATAAGTCAAGTAACCTTCGTTAACAAAAGATATAGCCTTTAGAGTATCAATGAATATATAAAATGTAGATTAACAGGCATTGTTAGAAGACACAATAGGTTAATATAATAATGTTGTGGGCTAAATATCCAAAGCGTAGTTTTAACAACAAAATGATGTGCATGGGGTCTTGCCTCTGGCTCACATGCTAGTTCCTCCCAATAACGTCAAGAACGTACGATATTTCCAGGTTACATCATTACTTCAAAGATACAATTGCACAACATTAGCCACTTAGTATTGGTCTGAAATGCCTGTCCGATACGTAATTTGTTAAGAAACTAAAGTCCATCAACTGTATGTGTCTATTTTAAGAAAACATCTTTTGAATCTCGGACTCATTCGCTTTCGTCATCAACGCTCGTAGCAAAACGGAAAAGTGCTAAATAAACTCGGTCTTAACGAGTTTTCGTACAAGTTGCGAATAAAAGGAATTATAACGTGGTAATACTCTCGTTTCTGTCAAAGGCAAGGAAGTGTGCCCCAAGCTGCGAGTGTTGCCAGCTCCAGAGCTGATATCTGAGAAAAAGTTAGCAGGCTGACTAGACTAAAATTAAAATTATTTAGATATGTGTGTCGGTTTTAAAAAGCCCATCTTACCTAGTGTAACTCGGGTAGAATTTTACTATGGTTAAAAATGCTTAAACTCTACAACTCAGTTATAACGTTTGCTTGAGTCTACGACTTATTAATGACCAATAAAGAGTAAGAAGCTTCACTGGACCTGCAGTAATTGAAGCGAGTCGACGATTCTCGCAATTTCTTCAACTGTCACTAACCTATCTTCTGACATTCATATTACGTATAAAAGTTGCATGCCGGGTGGGTGGACCCGGCAACTTTTGTTGCGCAAGTTGACCTGTCCTTTTGTGGATCCGCAGTAATTATTGTTGGCCTAAGAATTTCGTAGTTTCGCTTCATTTACCGTCACTCATCTAGCTCTCAGCACTAATAATACATGTTACAGATGCTTTAATACAGAGTACTATGGCAATACCGTGGCCCCGAGTCCACCCGCAAGTTGTCCTGACGAGCGAGTAGCTTTTGTGGTCCCGCAGTAATTAATGTTGGCCGACGGCTTTCGTAGTTTCTTATCGCGCTTCTTTTATTGGTCCAACTATTAGCGACAACTTTACCCGCGCTCCCAAAAGATTTGCCGTTACAATTATAGCGTGATAAGTTTCTGGGAAGACGAGAACTGGTTAGATCAGTAAATGTACTTATTTCTGTGTCTCTTGACGACCTATTTTTTTGTTAATTGCGTACTTTAGTAGGACATTTGTTAGGATAGGTTTCCAATTCATTATAAGAATAAGCGTTCCATTTCCCGTTCATCCTTCCACAAAGCCGGAGCCTTTAAATAATAAAGCTACTCACTCTCAACTCACGTCCTCAGCTGCGTGCAATCATGTCTACTAAAGCTTGAGGCAACATATTTTGAAATAAAAACACGCCAGCCGCATCCGCCTTCACGCTCAACAAAACAAAAGGAAATAAAAATATGAGTAACAGCAACATTTTCCCGTAGACCATTGTCACAACGGCCTATGTCCAAAACAGAGTCAGCGACAATCGCATTAACGTCGTCTAATTAACCTGTCGCCGCCCTAATTGCCGTGGCAAATAACCTGTCACTTGATTGTCTACTGTTGATGGTAATTGGCACTTTTTGCGCTGAGAAGAGATATAATTTTAGAACGTTCCACAAATTATAAATATATAGACTATTTGGGAAATGTTGAAAACAGATTTCGTTATATGGTTCTGAAGGTATTTAGTATAACTTTTCATGAATAGAAATTGATATCATTGCAGAGATATTGACTAAAATATTCAGATTTTTATTTTTTTACACAAGCAATAAGCTAGGTCAGGAAAATACTTATAATTTTCCTGACTTCATAATAATATCCTCCAACCGATTACGGCTACGGCGACAAATCTCAACGATCAGCCACGTACGCAGGTTATATTATAGTGCTCAAGTGTGTGCGCAAACACAAGTGTTCTTACACTCATATTCCGATGGGACACCAGCGTGACACGACCGGAGAGGGATTGGGCGCAGGATCAACGGCTTAACGTGCTTTCCGAGGCACGGGGGTACATGACCGCCAACTTCCAGACTCCGGGCTGACACTAAGAATTTCTTACAGAAAACTTAGGTACACATTTTTGGCCCGACCCGGGGATCGAACTCGATCTTGCGCAGCCGTCGCTTTAAAGTGCGACCAACTAACCACAGCGCCACCGAGGCAGTTTCCTGACTTAACAATATAAGTAATGCCATCGTCTGAGATTGGGTTGTCAAACTAGAAAAAGAGCGCGTCTGTGTGTGAATAGAGTCGCATTAGATAATTAGACGTCTTCTATGTCTTCCACGTTCTTATCAGTTCAATCATTTTCGGAATGATACCGTTACAAACGCTCCATTCTTATTTCAAGCGACGCAGACTGAGATCAATACACTAATATTTTAATTAATTCCCCACAATCCAATAAAACGAGGAGTGGACGCAGGATAACATCTCTTTCATTGCGGCGATCCTCTCTCCCACAAGTCGTTATCTCCAGAGACATTCCCCAAAATCAGCTTTTCATTAATTGTGCGAAACGCGTTATCTCTCACTACCTCCTCTGTCACTGACCCTAATGTAGCATTGACGCTGATCTGACACCAGATTAATTCATTAGCCGATGCCCGAATGGCCGCTTCGAGTGGAAATTTACTTAGATATCAGTCTCATATTTTCCTTTATAGACGCCCTTTCCAGCTACGGGATTTATCACTCTCTATTAACATTGACGCTTTTGTATTACACGTGAATATTAATCTTATTAATTTTCGTAATTGGATGTAATTTACTTTGCCATCCATGAAGATTTCTTAAGCACGTCGGCCTGAATTTTGTAACCTTTCTAAATGCTTATTGAAAATACCACCATGTTTGTTTTTGTTTATAAAGGAAATTACTTGACTTCGTAAAGGGATCGCTTGAAACGTTGTTAAATGGCGTGATTTGGAGATTCTGTTGTCCATAGGCTGCGGCAATCGCTTACCATCAGGCGAACCGTACGCTTGCTTGCCACCGACGTAGAATAAAAAAAACTGTTGGTCACTCCGAACGCAGTGACAACGCCGTAGTGTATGTTAATCGGCCGAAAGAAAAACCTGATCTACCAGCCGGCCCCACAAAGGACGTTGGAATAGGAAAAAAATCAGTGCTAAACTGTTTACGGCGGGACGTGATCGAATGTAATCTGGACCGGCGCTGTACCATTTCCGCTCAATTACGTGACTTAGCGACTTCGGAATCAAGAACACTGCGCTCAATGGGGCCACATGGACCCTGGTCGGGCAACAATAGGGGTTAATTATATCGGTATTCCAGAGTTCCGCGGCAGTTGTAAACAGTAGGGCTGAATTAGCTGGTAATTGTATCAAGCTAAATGAAGATGAGATGAGGTTGTTTACTCCGCTCGACACGTACGTGGATCAAGGTGACAAGAGTGAGTGTCGGGTAATAAACGACCCAGATCGTATTCACCAGTGTACTAGCGGTAATACATCACTGGATCCATACTGTAATGTCCTAATTTCATTTGCTTCCATTTTGTACATTCATCAATTAGCGTGTGCTGAAGGTACTTAATCATACCGCGTCAGTATCCCAGCACTATGGATCTCGTTTGGATAATGCGTTGGGATGACATACTCAATACCTGCGTCTAGTACTTCTATGACTGCGGGAAATGATAAACATAATATAAAAATAAAGTTTAAAAACTTAAACCCGACTACCAAAAAAACACGATCTAAAAAGTACAAAACAAGAAAATTGTCTGTGCTGAAATGATTATGCCGTATCGCCGTGGACGTATGCCACATTGATTTTATATTTATTATTATAATGAATCTGTTTTGCTACAGTAGGTGGCATACGACCACGGCGATACGGCATAATCATTTCAGCACAGACAATTTTCTTGTTTTGTACTTTTTAGATCGTGTTTTTTGGTAGTCGGGTTTTAGTATTTCTACTTTATTTCTATTTAACATATTTTTAGTTATGTAAATATAATTACATATTTGAAATGTGCTAGTTTTTTTAGTTCCTTACTCGAAGTCCCCTAGAGGGCGCTGTAATAAATTTAACGTGACGTCATGTTGCCTATAACCAGAAGACAACCAAGACGGTTCTAACGACACCTCATTTGTTCAAATATGATAACTAGTTCAGAAGTTACGTGGAAACAGATGAACATACACACATACATACATAAATACATACATACATACATAGCCTGTCTAAATCATAACCCTCCTTTTGCTTTGCCGTAGTCTGGTAAAAATGTAATGAAACCTCATTCTTAGATGGTCCAGTAAATAAGGGATGAAGAATTTAATGGTAAAACTTGAATGGTAATCTAAACATGTCATATAATACATACAAGTAGAGTATTATGTATAAGTGAGAGTATTTTTAGTTTTTTTTTTTGTGGATATAATTTTGTTACTCTTTATTGCAGTGGCCACCCTCAAATATATAAATGCGAAAGAAGCTCTGTTAACTTTTGTCACAATACTAAATTGATTTGATATAATTTGGTACATAAATGTAACAAAAAAATTAAAGGGGCACACACTATTTGAAAAAAAAATAGGATCTGTAAGTTTGTACGGTGTTGTTGTCTTCATTGACGAAAATAACAAGACGTACGTGATAATCACCAATAAATAAATACTTGATCCACCGTTTTTGAAATTGCAACATACATAAATTAGACTTCTACATAACTATTCACCCGTATGGCCGTATATTGTTGTAGAAAAAAGCATAAAGGAAATTTGAACTTCCCCCCAGAGTACATATTCCACGCGGACGGAGACCACCACCAGAGCACCAGCGATCAAACATACCTACTGCTATAAGTATACCTATGCGCGTGTCTAGATTTATGAACACGTATGCTTATAATAGTATTATCACTGTTATACTATAATATACCCTGTTGGTCTAGTGGTTTAAGTACCGGGTCGTGATATCGGGGTCCTGGGTTCGATCCCGGGTCGAGCGAAAAGTATGTTTCGAATTTTTCGAACATAGCATGGGTTTGTGATCACCAATCCGTATTTGGCAAGCGTGGTGATTAAGCCTTATCCCATCACCCTTTGCCCTGCAGTGGGATAGTTTATAGGCTGATACTTTACTTATGCATATAATATCCACCAACCCGATTATGGTTACGGCGACCAATCTCAACGATCGTCCACGTACGCTGGATATATTATAGTGGTCAAGTGTGTGCGCAAACACAAGTGCACTCTATATTCCCTTAGTTTGATAATCCAGTGGGACACCAGAGTGGCACGACCGTAGAGGGCTCGGGCACAAGACTTACGGCGTAACGTGCTCTCCGAGGCACGGGAGAACAAGACCACCAACTTCCAGACTCTCGGCTGACACTAAGAATTTCTTACTGGAAACTTAGGTACAAATTATTGACCCAACCCTGGGGTCATATCTGGGACCTCTTGCGCAGCCCTCTCTTCAAATTGCGACTTACTACCCGCGGCGCCATCGAGACAGTGAAACATATACTAGAGCGCAGATAAAGTATGCACAATAATTAATCAAGACGGTAATTAACACGATATTTATTATGTGGTACGACATTGTGTACTCACATATTTCACTCGACGTTTCGGCTACGTTACAGCAGCCGTGGTGACGAGCGGCAAGAACGCAACGAAACGCGAAAATTTAAAAAACTAAGTATGCACAAGTTTGAAAGCATTCAGGCGGTTCCACGTGACGCGTGCGTTTATTACATCCGCGTCAAACGGGGCAATCACAGGTTGCGCGGTGGATAACGCGCCGCGTGACAGCTGTTTTTTCGCAAAAGCTAATAACACTGTACATCAAAATTGCCCGTATACTCGTATGTAACGTGTCTCGCGACAACGAGCAGGAATAATAAATGCCGGCATCATTTCGGAATAGCGACTGAGACGCGCTTAACTTGGGGAGACGATATGCGGCTGTGTACAGGGACATATTTCGGATAATACATTTTTAATTCTTATTCGCGAGGCGCTCAGTGTAATGCCACTTGCGATCCGATTGCGTGACAAAGCTTTTAGGAATCAATGATTCCAATTTTGTAATATGAAAACCGGGAATTGAAGACAGTTTATGAACAATTTCAATAGATGGGCCTTATTGAAGTAGCATAATAACTTTATTCTGCTTGAACAAATAATCCTAACAGATAAAATACTTGGCTTATGAAATATTTTGGAGAAGAAATGAGCTTACAATGAAACGGTATTCACGACCGAATCACTCCGTCCCTTTCAGCACGCATCTCTTTTGTTTCGTTACATCTGTGCTATTTCGTACATTTTGTGTCTCAGCTATATCAATGTCAAGTCTTAAGTATGTATCCCTCATCTTGTTGACGCGTATAATCGCACCCACCGGATCGCAATGTTTAACTAAAATTGCAATATCAGGTTCCCCATTCATTCAGGCGCCACTCAAGTCGCCCCGGGCGTCATGTGTCGTGTCCCAGTTATACTGAGTTTATGCCAACGCCGCAAAAAGTTATGAGGTCACATTTTGACGTCAATTAATGTGTGGGAGCCACGCTTCGGCATGAATAGGTCGGCTCGCCCGGAGTGATACCACGACCACACTGAAAACGGCGTGAAGTAGCACTGTGTAGTGTGCGTGAGTGAGGGTATCGGAGGCCCAATCCGGGGGAAAGGGGGGTTTAAAGGTTTCTAGCGCACTTGTGACTCCACTGGTGTCGCGGGTGTCTATAGGCGATCCGTCCGCTCGTCTGCCATTTATCACATTTAAAAAAATGCTATCAGACAGTGATGGAAGGTCCTTAGAATTTACAACGCCTGATGGTGTAAATACCTAGTTGGCAGCGCACTTTTGACTCCACTGGTGTAGCGGGTGTTCATGGGCGGCGGCAATCGCTTACCATCAGGTGATATGTCTGCTCTTCTACCACCTATCACATATAAATGAATCCTTTATGATGATGGGGTATTCGGAAATTCATATTTAAGGAATAACTTATGTCTATCATTACGGCTAATTTGCAAATGGGTACATATTTTCATGTTGATAGATAAACAGAAAATACTATATTATATATACTATAATAAACTATAGTAATAAACTAGTAACAAAAACAAATTCACAAAAACTGTAAATTAAGTGATATTCCTGATAATAAAAAAAATTACGCTACTGTTCCCCCTATGGGATCCCATGCCTAAGGGTTGCAAAGGTGAGAGGCAATAAAAAAACAAGACCAAAATAAGACGATGGCTAAACCATGAGCTGCCTTCTTCATAGGGACTTTGTTACATTGCTGATCACACTGGCACAAAATAAATAGACAAGTCAGTTCTATCTGCCATTGATATCGAAGAGTTAGTTGACCTACTCAGGCAGCTGGCCTGGGTCTAATTATTTTGTAAAATTGGCGAACATTCTGTATACCTGAGTCCCATCTGTCTCCGCGCTCATGGCAACACGGGAACCGGCTTAAGGCCGCAAGGGTTTTGCGATTCTTCACATTTTTGCGGCGCCTTTGCCCGTCTCGTACGGAAATACTCTCGAAATTTCACCCCCAGTCCCGGTAAAAAGGTACGCTTTGTGCACCGCCGCGTTTTAAGCCGACTGTTTTGATATTCCTCTACAGGTGGTCTTGTACATTTTTATTTTAACTTTTAAAGAAGACCCCGTGTAGCCATTCTTGTGTTTTTCGCGCAAAGAAAATGTAACGTTGGGGTTTGTTCAAGGTGTTTTGTGTTTTTTTTCCTCAACTATTCTAATGTTATAAAGAGAAAAGATTTGTATTTTTAACCATTCCAATGAATAATTATTTACGTTATATGAACATTTTTCACCAGAAAAAGCTGTTTTAACGAGAAAATAGTAATGAAACAATTCTGTGCGTCCTGTGAAAAGTGGTACAAGTCGACTTATATCGAATTTGATTTTCGTCTTGCTACTTCATCACAAAAAAATCTTTTATTTTTCCGTCTGATCAAACAGAATAAAAGAGATTTTTTGTGATGAAGTAGCAAGACGAAAATCAAATTCGATATAAGTCGACTTGTACCACTTTTCGCAGGACGCACAGAATTTACTACGGGAAAACATAACTTCTAAGCTGCCAGCTACTAACTTAAATTCCGCTTAACCAAAACTGATAACGTACCCACATGCAATTTGTAAATGTACTATTTCATTGGCTTCATAATGTATTCAAAAGTTAGTAAAATGTGTATTGACTTATCGGTGTAATTATTTAACAGTTATACAACGCAGTTTGCAAAAACATTACAGGTGATAAATTTAAAATGCACATTAGGTGATCTTCTTTCATCAAGCGTCAATAAGAAAAGAGAAGAGACAAGAAAAGAGTGAATAGGCTGTTACTAGACAGGCATGATCCATCCCCGCCCACATCATCACTTACCATCAGGTGAGATTGTGGCCAAATGTCTGGCTATTCTAATAAAAAAAAGCGTCGTAAAATACTACTTTATTCAGTATCATTCCCACTAAAATAGGAGGAGAAATTGCCTGTGTTCCAGCGGTGTGTTTAATTTTCGTGACGCACAGTAAATCGGGCTACACAAGCGGATGGAAGGGTACTTCGTAATCTGTCTATTAATCACATCAAGCGAGCAGAGTGGACTTAGCCCTGTTCTTTGCTATGGTAAAAGCCTGTGTTTCTTTCAGCATAAAGTTCAATTTAAATAAATATTAAACTTCATATAGGTACCTGCATCGACTTGATCCCAAAGTAAGTAAAGTCCACGCGTTTGTCATTTGTTGTCGGGGCGCAACAAGCGTTATGTCATGCTCTCCTATGAGTGAACTAAAAGACCAAGTGCCATACTGACTCAAAAACTCGCTGCTCTTCCTCGCCGCCTTAGTAGAAAGAAATCATGGGATTCAGCATATCCCTATCTACACGCAGACACAGAACATACCAACCATACCGATTCTTGCCACTCTAGGACCCTTAGCTTGTGAGGCTGGTTTCGCATTTGGTAGGGAATTGGTAATTGTTATGTCGTTTGAGCCGTGTGGTCCCCGGCAGAGTAGAATAGGCCACCCTCACTCTTACCGAGGTGTCGTAAAAGGCGACTAAGGTAAACCTGCTGGCATGATCATCAGCACCCAGAGAAGGAAAACTCTGCATTTATAACAAAACCCTCGCCAACCCGTCTGCCAAGCGTGGTGAGTATGGCAATTACCCCTCATGTGATTGAGAGAGGCCCGTGCCCCAGCAGTGGGGACTAAAATGGGCTGACGATGATGTCGTTTGAAATAAGGATAAAACTGTTACTTATGTTTATGTACCTCCTTGATAACAGCACAAGTCTTTAGTAAAATACCTACTACTGTACCTATGTAACACAAGCGACTTGCTAAGCTATGTAATTCAAAACTCAGAACTTGCAAAGTAAGAAAATATTCTTAGACTTTCATGTAAATCATTTGTGACAGGAAAAAAATAAGCAGGTGTTTTTGCAAAGTTTAGGCTTACTCATGCTTTCCGTGATCTTACTCGTATTTTCGGCAAATCTTATCACAAATGTTGATTGTAAGAGTGTTCAAGATAAAATAGCTCTACAAAATATTCATTACAAAATTGTACAAGTGTAATTCACCGAGTAAAGGATATCCTCTTTTTTGGTCCATGTGCCAGCCAGAAACATGTTTGCTGTATTCTGTAGAATTTATCCCCCTGTGTATTTTGTACTATGGCACCAAAGGAGTCATTATCCTTTGGATTTATTTTAGTTCCAAAATACATCTTTATACATTTTTAGTAAATAAACTAAAAAAAAAATTATGGGGACCAATTACAACAAAATACTGCAAAAAATTTTTGAACCGGCATCACTTTTATATTTTGACCAAAAATATACTATGAAAGTCCATGCTCAAGCTTGTTACAATATAAGTTAAGAAGTTAAGAAAATGTCACCAACCTTTTCCACGCATGACGTACCCCAAAGCACTCCAAACTACTGGGAGTGATAGGGGTCGCGTCGCGTCGGCACCAAAAGCCGGGATTTATACCGCATCAACTGCACTCATAAACACTGATTCATAGCTTTTCTAGTTACGAATTTACCTAGTTAGTTGCGAAACATGCATTGCATATATGCAATTATCCTCAGTTAGGTATTCAAATCGTATATTTTAATTGCTTTTCGCTTGTCTCATAACCTAATCATTTAAAAGTTCGAGAAAGACGGAATGTTCAAAACTAGCTAACCACTAAGCCTCAACTTCACCACAGTCCACTTAAGGTGACGGGTAGGGCACACTAGCGACGCCAATCGATTTTAATTTTTTGCTTCTAAACCAGATCTATTTTAAACAATTTCGGGGTTACAATCTCTCGGCAAACACTTATACTATTTATTAAATAACCATGCACAAATGTTGGGTTCGTTTTATTTCCGGTTCCATTAACTCACGCCAAAAGCGGCCACTTTTGGCGGTAATCCAAAATTTGAGTGCAAAAGCAGACCAAACAGTTAACTATAAATATTAAATAAATAGTATAGGTGTTTGCCGAGAGATTGTAACCCCGAAATTGTTTAAAAAAGATCCGGTTTAGTAGCAATTAAAATCGATTGGCGTCGCTAGTGTGCCCTACCCGTCACCTTAAGGAGCTAAATAACCATACCTTGTACTGTACCAATCTATATAGAAGCTGTAGTAATAGGCACTTGATAAAATATGACAGGAAATAGATTTCACGGCCCACCACCACATCCAAAAACTTAAAGGTGAGTCTGAGTCGAGTAAGAGGTAAGCGAAAGCCGAGCCGCACTTCCTAAGTGACGAATGTGGACGTATGAGTACAGCAAGCCTACATTGATCACTCTCTCGCAATCCCAAAAAACTGTCAAAGGCGGATCGTAATCCAGCACGAGCTTGGGCCCGCTTGTTTGAGGCTCATAAGTCGGCCACACCTACTCGAACGAATTTCAGCTCGGCTACTCTAGTGTAAACCACCTTTAGAATAATGGTGTGACGCGCTGGTTGAATCCCAGATTTATGTCACATCAACTGCGCTCACAAACAGTGATTCATAGCTCATCTAGTTATGAATTACGTGAAGCACTCTGTTCATTCATACTAATAAACTTAGCTAGCCTTATAAAGTAAACACTTGTAGTATTTACGACCACACCACAGGTTCTACACATAGCACCTCAATAGTACTATTTCTCGTAAAAGATCAAACCATGACAGGAAATGGACATCACGTTTCCATTTCCCACCCCACGTCATTGTGCGTCCCAAAATCCAAAAGCTTTAGTGATCTCGTGACACCAGAATCCCGAATTTATGCCACATCAAGTGCTCGCTCTCACAAACTGTGATTCATGGCTCATCTAGTAACGGATTAACCCAAAGCTACGGAGTTAGACAAGTACAAACCGTGCTCAAATTATACATGACGTATGTGTTCAACGAAGAAAATTTCACGATGTATTTTTAATGCTATTTCGATTCTGATTCGTCAAAACTTGATACGGACTGGCAGCACAGTGTTAATGTTCACCTTCATAGCCTTCCCAAATTTCTGTCTGTTATTAAGAGCAATGTGACAATTTGATTTTTTTTTTAATTATCCTATGTTTATTATAAAACAGTATTTCCTTTTTTTTTAACCAGTGTAACATTTATTTCTTGAAGTTTGCATGCTGAGGTTACCTATAATTGTAAGTACAGTTAGATTTAAACAAAGCTATCCACTTCTTTATGTATATGTATACCTGCTGGAACTTATGTTGGTAATCCAATAAATAAATAAATAAATGTTGCTGATGATATAGTGGTATAACTCATCGTATTATGCACTCTCAAGGGTTAAGGCCGAGGTAGAAAAAAAAATATCGGGGCAGAAGGCGCTTCACTGAACCGCGCGTTCACGGTACTTATAGCTGTCGTTGCGGATGTCTGTGTCCGCATGCTTTTGACCGTGGGAGACCAACGCTTCGGCATGAATGGGTCGGCTCGACCGGAGTGATACCACGGCCTCACAGAAAACCGGCGAGAAGCAGCACTATGCGGTTTCGCTGCGTGAGTGAGGGTACCGGATGCCCAATCCGGGGGAAAGGGGGGTTTAAAGGTTTCTAGCGCACTTGTGACTCCACTGGTGTCGCGGGTGTCTATAGGCGATCCGTCCGCTCATCTGCCACCTATCACATAAAAAAATGCTATCAGACAGTGATGGAAGCTCCTTAGAATCTACAACGCCTGATGGTGACATCAAATAACTCGCTTGCACGTTCTCTAATTTACTTATAAAAGGCCGCCAGTAAATCAGACCATATCACGAAGGTGACTAATTCGCTTTGAATTTGATTAGCACTGAGCTGACGGAAGGTGAATACAGTCTGATTAGGTAGAGATATGATGGAAAACCGAGTTATCTAATCTAATACGGCTAAATTTGATTTGGGAAGCGTCATACATATGTAATTTATTCAAAACTTCTTAGTGCAAATGACAGTAACCACATCTTGCTGCCTTGACACATTATTCACTTATCGTTAAGTGTGAAACCGTGCCGTGTGGTCCCCGGCAGAGTAGAATAGACCACCCTCACTCTTACCGAGGTGTCATAAAAGGCGACTAAGGTAAAGCTGCTGGTATGATCATCAGCACCCAGAGAAGGAAAACTCGGCATTTATATCAAAACCCTCGCCAACCCGTCTGCCAAGCGTGGTGAGTATGGCAATTACCCCTCATGTGATTGAAGGAGGCCCGTGCCCCAGTAGTGGGGACTTAAATGGGCTGACGATGAAGTGTGAAGCCATTTCCATCTTTTTTTCGTTAATAGCTTATTTATTCAATTCCGTTTATGACATATTTCAAACAGAAGATACTATCTAAATACGTCAATTACATAGGGTTAATTGCTACATAGGGTCTTGTCGATTTTTCAAATATTACAGTGTATCTTCAATTGATGTATCTCTTATAATATAATGTACCTCTTTGTATGTATCTCTGGACTGGACTGGTAGTGCATCGCACTTTAGCGATGGCTGCGTAAATGTCCCGGGTTCGATCTCCGGGTCGGACCAAAAATTTGTACCAAGTTTTCGGTAAGAAAAACTTTGTGTTAGTTGGCCACTGGAAATTGGCTGTCTTGTACCCCCGTGCCTCGGAAGCACGTTAAGCCGTTGTTCCTGCGCCCGATCTCTCTCCAGTCGTGTCACACTGATCACATGATTAACACAAGTGCACTGTCTATTCTCTTAAATAAATAAATATTTCACAACATCACATACATTGATCTGACTCCGAGATAGGTAGCTCGAGCACCTGTGTTACGGATATCAGAATCAACAGCGGAATTACAAATATATACATATAATACTTTTCTTTTGTAAATACATACTTATAATACATACAAACACCCAGACCAATACAAACAGATATGTTCATGCACACAAATGTTTGTACTGTGCGGGGATCGAACCCGCAACCCTTGGACCAAAGGCAGCGTTCACTACCACTGTACCCGCATGGTAAGAGAATAGACAGTGCACTTGTGTTAACGCATACACTTGAGCATACTAATATATCCTGCAGAAGTGGCCATATCGTTGAGATTAGCTGCCGTATCCGTAATCGGTTGTATGATTATTATCTCTGGAAACCTACTTCTTAATTGAAGTTTTTTTTATATGAGAGGTGGCAGACGAGCAGATGGATCACCTGATGGTAAGCATATTCCACCGCCCATGGACACCCGCAACACCAGTGGAGTCACAAGTGCGCTGCCAACCTTTTCCCCTTCACCCCCATTAGGGCCTCCGGTAACCTCACTCACACGGCGAAACACAGCGCAGGCGCTGCTTCACGCCGGTCTTCTGTGAGGCAGTGGTATCACTCCGGTCGAGCCGGCCCATTCATGCCTAAGCGTGACTCTCCCACATAAAAGTTGTGATGTCCAGCAAATATTGTATCAGTAGATCCAGTTTCCACTGTAAGTTCATACTCAATATATAAACACACACTCACGAACAGCTTCTAGTCGGTCTAGCCTAAAACTGGAGGAGATTTACGGTGCATCAAGTGCACTCATAAACAGTGCATGCGCCCGTGATTCATCGCTCCTCGGCTGCAAATTTACCGATTTTATTTATACCGGCTGCGGAGATGAAACTCCATCTTTGTCCGGATCATAAACTGTACCGTTTTATTACCCTGTTCTATCAATATCTGTGTGGTCACTGAGTAGCGTAAAGTTTGTATATGTCACCGGAAAATAACAAGATCCGTAAGTTTATCAATTTACTAGGTAGGTTATAAACTTCGTTGGATTCTAAACGGGAGATAAATTGTATTATTTTACGTCCATATTTTTGTACATTAATAAACTTACTGAACTAACTCGTAAAATAATAAGTAAGCAATATCCAAACGCTACGCGCGATCTGATTGGCATTGCCACTATGAACATTGACCAATCAGAGAGGAAGGTGTTATTTTACGTATTTCAAAGATTCGTATATTTAAAAGAGTTTTCTGTGATTGGTCGAACCAGTATAAAATTTTTACGAATAGATTATCAGGTAGTTTATAAATTTACCGTGTGACGTCGGAAATTGATAAATCGGAGTGGAGTGTGTACGTAAAATAATACAATATATCTCCCGTTTAGAATCCTACGAAAGTTTATAAACTTCCTAGTAAATTGATAAACTTACGGATCTTGTTATTTTCCGGTGACATAAACTTAACAACCCTGATACAATTTATGAACGAACCTAACTTCTATACCTATTTCATATTACACATTTTATACTACTAAATAAAACCTGAATATATTTATTTTGCATGAATATTCAGAAGTGTAAATATATTTCTGTCTATGCGGTTTGGAAAAGTTTGCTTGAAAAACCAAACTGGCAAAATTTCATTTAAAATATATACGATACGTTGATATTTAAAATGCAATATGCATTGGACTGTGCAGCTTAAAACTCTTTTAGTTTGGGTAAAACCTAGGACACTATTTCAATAAAATGTTAACAAGTCAATAAATACTAATACAAGTATAGAACCGTTTGCAACAACATTTACACAAGAGAAAATTTATGTGTGGGTGGGTTGACAACAATCTAAGTGATAGATAAAACAGTTGCTAGATGAAAAAGGGTGAGCATTGTGTTTATTGTGGCCACAAACAATGTATGAGACAAACTCAATTTCATTCAATTCGCATTCTTTATACGTACAAGCCTGTAGTTTAGAACACAATATCATAATAATTGTGTGTCAATAAAACGGCGGGATCGGATTAAAAACGGTAGGCGCCGCCGCGACTATCAGAGGGGCTAAAATAAAACCCGCCCTGTATGACCTGTGTAACGAACGAGGATATGAATCTCGCATACAAACAAAAGAGACTCAAAGCGCTAGTAAAAGAGACGGAAATAAAGATTACATCGTGAATTCGGATCGGTGTAGGACCTCAGGTCAGATGGCAACAGTACAAAGGGAACAAATAACTATGAAAATGGACTAACTTTTAAACAAGCTGCAAAAGCTAGTGCTTGCAAGGTGCAATGTACGGTATGGCAAAAATAGAAGTCACAACATAAAATTTTCAGTTTTTTAAGACATTTTACTTCTTGTTTAGTTTCATTCAAGCATATGTGAAGTCAGATTCTAATGTGTGTTGTACACAGTGTAACTAATTCATGGGATCCTACATCAAATTTCCACGGATGTGAGTAATTTTTGCTCACTCCTCCCTCAGACAACATATGAATTACCCACCGTTAGGCTAGATAAATGATGAAAATCATTGTAATACTGTTTCATAGACACACGATGAAAATGGCCTTACTTCTCTTGTACCAAAGTTACGGTAATATTAGGAAAATCTCAAACTCGAATAGAATAATAATTCAAGTTTCAATCGAGTATTTAGAAAATTCTACGCGTGTGCTTTTTCCGGAGTTATGGAGAATCCGGACGTAAAGTTGCCAGCTTGCAGCATTAAGTTTTAGATCTAGAATATTTTTGAATTATTCGAACACTATTTTTTTTAAATTACCAACAGAAGGAGATTTTGAGGAAATAATTTCAATAAAGAGATGCTAGCTAATAAGCTAACCTTAGAAAGCCTAGGAAATTAAATGATGCACAGATAAATTCAATGTCAAAACACTGTCCGTAGTTTACAATCCGTAACCAAAATCGAATTTTTAAACTCTGCTCAAAATGTATCTAATCTTGGTACTATTTTAATAAATTTAGGTCAATCTTGTCCAATATTGTTTGGAGTTAGCGCGTTTCCCTGATAGTTGCCAATACTGTTGAGACCGATAACTGCTGTTCCCACCTTCCGTCTGCCCGTTTCCGTTGGATTACGCTTAACCAACTCAAAATCAACTTCTATCCGAGCAATAATTGTGATTTCAACAAGAAATAGCTACTTAAATATGGTTCTAGTACAAATTAAGGTTAATCTAGTTAATTTTCGTGGAGTGATTCTGATAGTTGGTATCACTTCTGTGGCGCTATTACTTGAGCGACAGCCTGCCACCTTCCGACCGCCGGCCTCGTCTGTTTTACGCTTATCAACTGAAAATCCACTTCAATCCGAATATTAAATGAATAATTATAATTTTCATTGCTCTGTGAAATGGCTACTTAAATTCAAAGGTTATGTTATTTCTAACTCAACCAAACTAAAGCATCTAAGCTAAATAAATGTGGGACAGAATAAATAATACACCACTGGTTTCGGGAATAGTTCTACTTCTTTAATTATAATGTGTATTACGCCTTTCACAGTCGCCGGCCATTCATCGTCTATCTCACTCTCGCACGTCATTCTAATTCAAACATCGATCTCTTACACGTTCCTTATCATGCATCTTCGATCACCAATCCTACATAAATTCAGTAGACTGAGTAAACATTTAATAGGTACACATAAGTATCACTGAGTGCTTATTAGAGCCATGATATTTAATAATAAACATATCTTCATGAAGTCAAACAGTAACACAACAACAGGGCGTTTGAACGATATTATTAAGGAGAGTTCAGCTGCCACGTGGGTAAGAATTAAATGTGTTATTTACAAAAAGCAAACTGATTGATTACTTTATAGATTTGGGTAACTGCCACAGCAAACTTATTGTGGAATCAATTTCAGGCATGTGGTATTTCCGAACCGGAGACGGCATTGAGATTTTCAAGAAACAAGCCTATACCTTCCTGAAAGGCCAGCAACGCATCTCCATTCCTTCTGGTGTGGCTGATGTCCATGGGCGGCACTGATCACTTACCTTCAGGTGACTCGCTTGCTCGTTGGCCTCCCTTTCTCATAAAAAAAACCTATATACACCGTTATTTTTTTATCGTTTACATCCCCAAAAACCTCAAATACAAAATTGAATTTCCAGCCGGTGATAATGTATGGAACAGCTGGTTTTTTTTTTCGCTTATTTTTTGATCTAACACTCTAAATGGGCTGGGATGGGATCTAACACTATTCACGGTGCCTATTTTATGTGGTTTTCAGGATGTAAACAATAAAATAATAACGGTGTATTATATCCTCCTCATCTTAGCGTTTAATTCCCGGTTGCGTCTAAAGCTGTCGCATTAGAGCTCGGGTACGCTTACTATAAATTATATACTATTAGATAATAATAGTAATGTGTTATTGCAACCCAATTGATAGAAAACTGAACCCAACCCAAAACCCAATTGAAAGACGACCCGTTTGGAACAGTGGTAGTGAACGCTTCCTCTGGTGCAAGGGATACGGGTACGATCCCCGCATTGTACAAACATTTGTGTGCATGAACATGTCTGTTTGTATTGGGTGTTTTCTATATATTATAAGTATGTATTTACAAAAGAAAAGTATTATATGTATATATTTGTAATCCCACTGTTGATTCTGATATCCGTTACAAAGGTACTTGAGCTACCTATCTCGGAACCGACTCCGATGTATGTGACTTCAATGTATGTGATGTTGTCAAATATTATATTTGTTTGTTAAAAGTAAAGGAGGAAGTAACCGAGAAATTTCGCGTGCTTACTGAAAGGCAACTGGCCCATAGGTTGTATTTCGGCAGCACTCGCAATGGCCGATGACGAAAAGTTTAGTTATGATTCATGCGAGTTCGGGACCGGTTCCTCGCGGCACGCGGTGAGAATGTTTTGTTCCTTCCACGTGGCAAGTTTTAATGAGCGAACTTTAAGGTGGAACTAGCCGGGGACTCTAAGTAATGGTGTCTAACCGCTGGGGCGTCACTAACAACTTTTACGCTTGATAATGATGATATGCTGCCTACGAGGGTAAAAATAACGCGTTGTTTAACTTTTTAGCTAATTCGTTGGTATTGTTAAGAGTTTTTGGCTTTTTAGAGACACAGCTGCGGTTTCGATCCTGGTTAATGGGAACTATCTTGCAAGCACTTTAGTAATATTTTTAAATTGGCGGATAATTGCTTGTGCACATAGTTACCTCCGTCGAATCCGAAATGAGGTGATCCGGCAGAGAACCAAAGTCATCGACATTGCTCACCGGATTAGCAAGCGTAAGTGGCAGTGGGCTGGCCATATTAGCCGCAGAAGCGACAACCGATGGGGTAAACGAGTTCTAGAGTGGAGACCGCGTCTTGGCAAACGTAATGTAGGGCCCCCACCTAGCCCTCTGGCTAGGTGGGGGGACGATCTGCGCAGGATGGTTGGCTAAGAGCTGGATGCGAGAAGCCATGGATAGATCACAGTAGCGAACAATTGGAGAGGCCTACGTCCAGCAGTGGACTGCAATAGGCTGATGATGATGACTGATGACATAGTTACCTAGTCATAGTCATAAGTAAATAAATATTTCACCACATCACATACATTGATCTGACTCCGTGATACATAGCTCTAGCACCTGTGTTACGGATATCAAAATCAAGAAAGAGATTACAAATATATATCTACAATATTTCTATAATATATTTTATTTCAACATTGGATCCTGGATTTGAGCCAGGAAAGGATTTGGCGTTGTCACATTCCCCATCTAACAAGTAAACCCAGTTGCTGTGGGGAAGAGTATGAGCCTCTTCCCTTCTTCTTATGTGCAGCTTCCCCTAAATCCACCTTTGAGTTTTAACTTTGACTCTACACAGATCTTTTAAACGTGTGTACAATATAATAAATAATGTAAAACAAAAGAATTCAACACAGAAATGTTCTACTTCTTTCCAACGAACAAAAAGAAAAAGAAACACGTTTTAATTTCTTTGGTTTCTCAACTTTAGATTCTTCAATAGAAACACGACAGAAGCCCTCCATCGGCGTATCGAAGTAATTTGAAAAGCGTATAAAATCAATTTGTGCACAACAAAGGCGGGTGACTGTAAACGAACAAATAAACATTGTGCCAACTTTATTGGTTTCATTTCAGCTGCATGTGCTTTATCGCCTGCTGTCTTCCCAGCATACATTTTATTACTATGCGGAAGTAATCAATGAATTGGTTGGTTTATAAAGATGAGGTTAATTTAAATGATAGCGTTTTTATTACGTTGTCACTGCAGGTACTAAGAGGTACTACTGAGATGGCAAAGAAGATCCAGGTCTACTCTCTTCACTACGCTGGCTCAGCGTCCCTAAATAGAACGTGGTCTCCGACACGAAATTTCGCCGGCCAGTTGTACATGATTAAGGTCCTTATTATACTGGTCTATTTAGCAATACTTGGGGCATCCCAGGGCACGGTAGACTTGTGGACCATGTAGGTACTGATCAAACTCATGTGTGATGGTGATCACTTACCATCAGGTGACTCGCTTGATCGTTTGCCTCCCTTTCTCATAACAAAAAATGTATTCGCAAATTACATTTCAACACTTACCTTAAGGTGACGGCTAGGGCACACTAGCGACGCCAATAAATGACTATGCGCAAATATTGGGTCCGTTTTTGTTCGCCAAAAAATGATTCACGCCAAAAGTGGCCACTTTTGGCGGTAATTCAAATGTTGAGTACAAAAGCAGACCCAAAATGTAAGTATACGTATTTAAAAAATAGTATAAGTGTCTGCCGAGAGTAACCCCGAAATTGTTTAAAATAGATCCAGTTTGGTAGCTAAAAATTAAAATCGATTGGTGTCGCTAGAGTGCCCTACCCGTCACATTAAGGTGTTACAAGATCGACCGTCCATCGATCGATTGCTAGGTCTTGTATAACTTATTAATTCTATAACTGCTGGTGGAAAGGTGATACCTATTATTCAGGTGTACTTTTAGGGAGTAATCATCTGCGAAATTCATTTTAACACTGGGCCAAATTGTAGATGAGCTTGGTCCCTAGTCATAGAGCAGAGACTTTCTACAGTACAACCTACATGTATCAAAAAGAACCATTGCTATACATTACTATGTTCATCTCATACATTACAGCTAGTTGTCTACTATTCTTACCCGCAGAAAGATAGGGGGTGAAGAATCCTAATACGGTTGTATAAATATAACATGAGAGAGAAATACTTGGAAGGTACGTAGCTTTACTTAAAGTCGCAGACGAGCTTAACATAATTCTAGTTCTATTCGCAGTATACTCGCATCTCCGAGATAAATAGATTAGAAGTGTGATAAAAGAAAATATAAACATAACAGTATGCTCATGTAAAATACAAAATGCATTTTCTCGCTATAAGGTCGCAAAGGTGACTATCCCAATCCTACGTAATAAGAAACTTAGATATTATTTTAGTGTTCCCCACTGAGCAGAACAAATGGAAAATGTCTTAGAAGTTTAGCATCGTTCGACTCGCTGAGGAAACTTCGTCTTGCCTCTAAAACATATTCATCTATGAGCTAAAAAAAATTGCCTCCCGAATACATACAGGGTGTATCTGTGAACATTTACATCGCTTTAACCACGTGTTCTATCAACCAGTCTGAACAACATTTGTTCTATGACTTTTGGAAATTCGCATAAAGAACTGTCAACTTTTTATGCAAAGCTGGTCACGTGACTTGTTCATTTTGTATGGTGAGTCGAAATAATTTTGGACTAATTTCGATAAGCCGTAGAGCAAATGTTGTTCAGAATGGTTGGTAGAACACGTAGTTAAAGGGATGTAAATGTCCACAGATACAGACACCCTGTATTTCAGAGAAGATTTATTAGAGATGGCAAAACGATAAAAATGTCAAATTCTAACAATCGCTTTATTTTGAAAATAAATATTGTGTTCTTATTTAGAGCTTATTATTATTATAATCATTGTTTGTAGATCATGACATGAATTATCACGATATTTTTATCGCGTGAGCTGCTATGATCATAAATACATAGTTATTTATGGCCTGAATGACTTCAGAACTAGATATTAAATCTAACTATGTAAGTGTTATTTTTATGGAAGCGAGATGAAAAACGGTCAGTGATGACACACGGAACCGAAACGTGGCCGCTTACAATGTGCCGATTAAGGAGGCTCAAAGTCACCCAGAGAGCAATGGAGAAGCTATGCTCGGAGTCTCCCTGCGTGATCGTATCAGAAATGATGATATCCGCAGGAGAACTAAGGTCACAGACATAGCTCAAAGGATTGCATGCCTCAAGTGGCAATGGGCAGGGCACATAGCGAGGAGAACAGACGGCCGTTGGGGCGGAAAGGTCCTCGAGTGGAGGCCACGTACAGAAAGTCGCAGCCGTGGCAGGCCCCCTACAAGATGGACCGACGATCTGGTGAAGACCGCGGGAATCCATTAGATGCGGGCGGCACAGGACCGATCTGTGTGGAGAACATTGGGGGAGGCATATGTCCAGCAGTGAACGTCTAATGGCTGAAATGATGATGATAATGAGATAAAAAAAAACCTACAATAAAAAATATCATATGAAAATATTATGTAGTTGCGTTTTGTACGATTCAAAACGACGATATATTTACCTAACACTCGTTTACATGGCAAATACTGAACGTAGGCAACAAACCTCAATTTAACAATTGAATGTACCTACATACGTGACTTATAAAAATATTAAGTAACTGTGGTAACGGTAACATTTCATTCAAAAACTCAACGCGAAAACACGCGTACGTACATTTTTAGAAGTATTTTTGATTTACTGATACTATTTCATTAGCAAAAAAACGTTTACGTGCAGGCCAAATTACATAAAAAAAAATTAGGCGGGTAACTCATTTTGAAAAACAATAAATAAATAAGCTCGAATGAAGAGAAAATCGGTCGTGTGAATTTTTAAACCGAATTATTGTTTTTCACTTAGTTCCGATCTAATATCAACGAATGCCATTGTATCAGCATAGCCTCAGAATGATGGATGGAGAGCGTTCAAAGATTAAGACAAATTAAACATTTGCGACCTCATTACAGATTGGTCAGTGTTATTACGCGATTTTAGGCATGTTAATTGTAGTCTCATGAGATTGTATAACTAGATTACAATTTATTCTTAACAGTCCAAGCAACGTAACAACTTAACCCTCCAGTCAGTTGGATATAAATATATAAATGCTAACGAAACGCATCGAAACTGATCTCCAAGCAAATACCAGTGTCTGAATCGGTGTACAAATTACCTTGGACGGTTCGTGTCCTTGCCTATCACATTCCCGAATATACAATTGTTTGGTAACAAGCTCAAGTTGTAGATGTCACAGGCTACGGTTGGCAAACCAACGGCACATAACACAATATCATGGGTAGGTCGTGCACTATTCATTACGTAGAAAAATGTTAAGTAGGTATATTACGAGCGAACCGGGGTGCTTCCTACGGAATAATTAATAATGTGTTTGTGTGCGTGTGTACAGGATTTATTTGATGGCACCTCTTTGACCTCATTATACATTACTTTATAAAAATCGCACGTTGATACGTTAAAGTTCGCCATTCCTGTCAGAGGTTCACTACAAAAGAACTTAGAAAACGAAGAAAGTAAAGTATTGCTTGATCTCTACACCACTAACAGAATTACTCTGCACGGTCTGTCTCATCATATTCCTGCGCGTACAATTATTTGGTAACAAACGCAAGTAGTGGGTGTACCGAAGGCGGCGTTTGCCACGCGATATGGCGTGTCGTCTCAGTCACACTAATGAACACATAATTACTTCTCCACTGATTGCCGCAGGGCTGCCAAACCCACCTACAGAAATACTGATAATACCACAGTCTAATTGAGCAACTTGAACTGAATGTTGATAAGTTTGAACGTGGAATTAAGTGGGAATACTAATGTGGGATTAAGAATAGGTATAATATGTTTCAAATATCTAAGTAATAAACATATTTGAAGTAAACATACATAGTCTGCGTATACACCTTGATTTTTAATCCGTCCGTAGCATGGTATATATTAATTACCAAGTTGTTTAACGTAGTTTGTTTTTGACATCAGAATATTTTTTTTGTACTGCGACAATCTTCATCCTAGCGGTTTGGATTCAGGGGTTCTAACTTATGGTTACTTGAGATAATTTAAGAAAGGATAACTAAGGCTGTGAAACATGTCAATTCGACTACATTAGTATTGACTTCTAGCACGTAAATAAGTCTAAAATCATGTTCGTTAGCCTGCACACATTTTGTCACGCAAACTCTACTTTATTAGTCAACAAATTAGTTCCAATTTGATTTATGGTAGCTCATACATATTAGTATTTACTTAAATATTCACACATTGAGTGTCATACTCGACGCATTATTAGGCTTACTGGTTTGTCAAACAATTTGTTATTCAATTAAATTCCCGCTTTGACGTAGTATAATTTAAAGAGCACGCATTGTAAAATAAACAGGCACCTATGCATATTACTCGCCATAATTAATATCTCAATTTAAACGCCTATAGGCCAAGGTGATCGCTTATTCTAGATAATAAGTGATCACCGAGCGTAAGCATAATAACCCTTACTAAGATCCTCTAGACAGTACATTACAAAATTAAATCGCTCACAAGATAAACATGATTTTCAATCATATTAGAAAGCGATTTTGATAGAGGAAATATACATTTTTTTGGGACTCTCAATAACAAGAAATATCAATATTTTTTTACAAATAACACAGTATTTTAATTGATTCACAGGTGTTGTACCATTCCACAAAACCTGGTTCTAATTATTATCAAAACCTAAAACGAATTTGTTTAATATGCTATCTGAGTTTGAATAAACATAACATTTAATGAACACGTTAATTACTTCTCCGCTGATTGCGGCAGGGTTACCCCTGACCCGTAATATAAAAACAGTAGCAATGTTTTTTTAAGAAGGATCTGTTGGTAAAATAAACGCGAGACTTGCCCGAAACTGTTATAACTTTATAAGCTTTAATTAACAGTAATTACTATTAATCTATCATAACCAAAAGCATTTATTTAACTACCGATATTTAGGCTACAAATCTGCCAAGAACGCAGGACAAATTAGTGTACGTGTGCACTCTTTCGATTGGATAATTTTGTATCTGTCAATATTGTTTTGTCATCTTCTGTATTGCATGTCAATATTTGTATTTCTTCTAACGCAACGGCTTCACCCAAGGTTCAGCCTAAAAACCAGCGCTGAAGCTGTTGCTTGCGGCAGTTGCAGCATATGCTGAGGCTGAGCCTTCTTGGCCGCAACTTTTATGCTCTGTACCGTTTTTATTTGTTACTTAATTTGTGTATTCTGTGTTAAGGTCAATAAATAGTTTTCTTTCTTTCACTCTTTATTCCCTTCATATTTCCATGGGACGCAAATGGAAAAAGATCGGACTCAGGACCATGGGCTGAAAGTGCTTTCCGTTTTTAAAATATGTAGATATGAATACCTTGTTTTCTGCCTTGAGACTTATACTTAAAGCTCCTGCATAATTCCGTGATTTATTCATCAAACCATAGTAAATCAATCTGTTAGTTAATATGGTAATTTAAATGCAATTGTACGAATGGCATGCCTATAGGTGCCCCAGTATTAATTGTCGCATGTATACGGGGGAAATAAACGTGCAACCAAACAACTTCATTAGATTTATTAACGTTTTTAGGGTTCCGTACCTCAAAAGGAAAAAACGGAACCCTTATAGGATCACTTTGCTGTCCGTCCGTCCGTCCGTCTGTCAAGACCCTTTTTCTCAGGAACGCGTGGAGGTATGAAGCTGAAATTTATATCAATTACTCAGGTCTACTGTCCCTTGAAGCTGGGAAAGAATCAAACTTTTAAGCCAAGCCAATCAAAAGATACAGCCGATTATATCGATATTTTCATCAAATTTTCGACACTCGCAAAGGAATCAAAACCTACAGGGTACTTCCCGTAAACTCAGAATCTTGAAATTTGGCATGAAGCATTATCATATAATGCAAATATAGGAAAAATTGCGAAAATCATATTTTTTTAGTTTTATAATATAATAAAAATATTTTAATAAAATGAAATTTACTACCTTGTTTCTCACGAACGAATAAAGATATCAAATTGAAATTTATACCAAATACCTAGGTCTACTGTCCTTTTAAGCTGTGAAAAAATCAAACTTCTAAGTTAACGCGATCAAAAGATACCGGCGGAACCCTCGGTGCGCGAGTCAGACTCGCACTTGGCCGGTTTTTTTTACGGATTTAGCCCTTTTACGGATCAGTGGCGCCGCCATCAGCTAATATTTTATTGATTTCAACGAAATTAAGATTAAATAATAAACAAATGTAAAATTGATTATTCGTCATCCTCCTGCCCTTTTCCCAGGTTATCTGGGGTCGGCGCAGTATGTCTTCCTTTTCCATACGTCCCTGTCACTCGTCATTGAATCATCCACCCCTTCTCCCATCATGTCATTTTTCACACAGTCCATCCATCTCTTTTTCGGCCGTTCTCTGTTCCTCCACCCACTTACATTTACACTCATCACTCTTTTGGTTACATGTTCTTCTCTTTGGTTAAATGAAAAATTGATTAAGATAGAATATAGGTATACCAGACTAATATGCGAAGACGTGGGGGTAAATTTTAGGGAAATTTTACCCTATAGTTCTTTTCTTTGGTGAAATGAAAAATTGTTTACGACATTTAAAATAAAAAAAGGATTTGGGATTTTTCAATCTTATTTTGCACACGCCATTCATGTCATAAATAATCTCTAGCAAAATATATATATATTTAGTGTCATTTCTTTAATCTTGTTCCACTAACTGGTCCGTGGGAGGGCTCTTGAAGACATTTTATGTAGATAAGTTTGGCGTATGTCCATAGACTAATACGCGCAGACGTGGGGGTAAATTTTGGGGAAATTTTACCCTATAGTCCGTAAAATGTATATTGATTAGAATGTCAGCTATCTTTAAAACTATAGTATGTCTAGAGGAATAAAGGTCAAGTGACAGCTGTGATTCCAATCGAGCTATATTTTAGCAAGTGTAAACGCGTTTCCCACGCCTCGCGCCACCCCTGTCCACGCATCCAACACGCATTATATTAATTTAACAAGCTCGCAGCGTTATAATACAGACGTGAGTGAGTACTGTATCACCGAAGTGACTAATTAACATAACAAGTGTCGAGTAATTGGTTCGATGTCGCCAGTGAACAGCGGAGTCACGCGCCGCCGGTTCACATAGATTGGCGTGTCTCGATTTGCCATACCGCTGAGTGTAGAATATAACAATAAAACTTACTTACTTACTACGCTGGCTCAGCGACCTGTAGTGGACCTTGGCCTCCGACACGAGAATTCGCCATTCCGTTCTGTTCTCTACTACCTGTCACCAATCCGGCCTTTGTAGGTAACTGAGATCCTAACAATAAAACAACGTCCTAGAGTTTTTGTATGATAAGAGTAGAGATTGGCCACAAGGAACGCCATATTTGCGTTGTTGGTACGATGACATAAAAATTTAAAAAGGCCACGAGTGTCGAGTAAGCTATCTGTAATCATATTATATCATCTAAAAACGTTTCCCAGAACCGAGCATCAAAACTGTAAATACCCTCACGGTATGCTCGTTGAACATTTCACGCAAATTCCCGTTCCACTGTTTGGTAACCAATTTTAGAATTCCGGTAACAAATGGTGCAAATCCGTCTAGGTCGGACGCGACATCACGCGACACGTACCGGCCCCAAATAGGAATCCGATAAATCCGTACAAGCCTCCAGTGTCGTACAATATGCATACGTATCACGTACCTGTCGCCAGATAACTCCCCCTTATGGACCATTACGCCTAAAAGGGGTAATTTGACTAACGCGCGTTTTAACTAGCTCCGGGGTAGTCGTAAAAGTTTATACAGGAACTTTTAGGTCGAGCAAGATTAGAATCAAAACATAACTATCATAAACACGCATGTACACGTTTTAATAAATAGCTCCACTACATAATTTGGCGAGTCCAGAAATTGAACGTTATATTTTTTAATTAACAACTAGTGGCTTGCCCTTCCTTCGTTTCGGGACTACAATTTTATTTTTAATATTTTGGAACTGCAGCAAAAATATGGTAATTTTTATTTCTCTGGTGACATTTTAACACCGGGACTACCGGGTCTAAAAGACAGAGCTGTGAACCATAATCGGGGGGACTGTGGGTTAGTTGTGCCAAGCAGTCGCTAAACACCCTTCGTATTCAATACTACAACATGTTCAGAATTATGTTGCAGCTTCCTCGTTTCTGCAGTGCGTCTCAAATGTTTGCGCAGGCAAGAACTGACTGCTTCAAAACTCTGCTCCGCAAGAAAGTGACATCGCTGTTAAACCGGGTGCGAGGGAGCGACAGCAGCATCCTTAAGGTAATAGCAGATGATCCGCATGCATCTATATTGAGGCTCTTTGTACGGACAAAGGCCGAGGTCAAAATTAGCACTCCCTCTGGATCACATGTATACGGAGTGCCTCTTAGGTACATGACCAAGTAAACTTTGTTATTATTTATGATGCTCGCTAACCCTGTTTATAAGCCACTTTTTACTAACCCGTGGACTATGTTGTCTGAATAAATAAATTTGATTGATTGATTGATAATTAGTGACGATAAGTTGTCTATTTTAGCTAGTAATTTAAATAGAAATATTTTCAAATAATTATTTTATTTGCTTTCCAGCATTATTTCCTAGCAATATTCTTATCCAGCGTGTAATTCCAGTGAGGCGAAAGCATTCATTATCGGTGCGGAGCGGCCGGGCGCAGCGTCTGCAGCGGTCGGCAATCCGATAACCCGGCACTGACCGATGTCCGCCGGATCCGTCAGAATTCGACGCCGCCAGCCCTATTTGTTTTGCATCTATCTCAGATCTGCGGCCGCTCCACAAATTGGCCAAACCGAATTCAACATAACTGCAGGCGCATCTGTGTAAGTCAGTTCCAATCCAATTTAATAAAACAGTCAACGCGAAACATCGAAACTCGGTTTCCGTGTTGTTTTAATATTAAAACCAATTTAATTAAGTATAGCAACAGTTAATATTAAATTGTTCAAAATACCAGTCAGTCACCGAATTTTAAATGTACCTTAACTACTTATTACTTGTAAAAAAAAAATAACGATACGAAAGCAGACTCTTCATTAATTTCAAAGCTTTCATCGGCATCTAAACAATTCAGAAAGCTTGATTGAAATTAATTATCGCTCTGCCAAGCAATATTTTTGTAATTGAAGTCGAAGAGATAACTTATATTCAATCTATTTGAGTAAGTAGTTAGAAGTTAGAATATTGAATCCCGTGTCAGATGAAGATAGCTGGTGATTTATGGTTTCGATTTAGAAAGTGGGAAGTCAATTTTTAAATTAACATATGAATACGTTTACCCACTTTAACTTTAATCGCATTTCAATGTTTTAGCCCCAATAATTCAACAGATGAGCTTTTTACTGACTCTTTTTCCGTACTTAACTATAAAAAGTGGGACTTCTATTTGAAATATAGTTCGATTATATCAGAGGCCCTCATTTAATTCGATAAAAACGTAATACTTCGTGTCTGCAGTTAGTGATGAAAAAATAATGAATGAAAATTGTAATTCTACATCAATAATAAAAAGTTTTATCTTTTTATTATTATTTTATTTTTGCAATGAACAAAACTACATTCAGTAGTTTTGTTTTAAAAAAAATCTAATCTGTAATAAATATTTTAACAGTGGGAGAGCCACGCTTCGGCATAAATGAGCCAGCTCGACGGGCGTAATACCACGTCCTCACAGAAAACCGGCTTGAAGCAGTGGCCCATTCCAGGTGAAGAGGGGTTAAAAGGTAAGCAGCGTACTTGTTACACCATTGGTGTTGCAGGTGTCCATGGGCGGCGGTAATCGCTTACCATCATGGGATCCGTCGGCTCGTCTGCCACCTATATCATAAAATAACAAGAAATTTACACATATAGAAACCCACACATTGTACTATAAGAAAAGTCTCATTACTACGAAAAAACATCACGTAGAACCCAGCAACGTTGTGAGCGGAAACTGAGCAAATAAATATAAATAAGAATACACACAACTAAAACACAATGATAAAAAAATATAAATGAAATAAAACAGAAATAGTGTTACGCAACAACAAAAACAATTGAAACCACAACAAAAGCTAACCGCCACCATAGCGTCATCAAATATTTTTTATTCCAATTCAATTGTAAAAACTTAAAGGAAACGAGAAGGCATTAAAAGAAATGATGCCTTTTTAATGGCCGATGATGGAGCGCTTCGCTTTGAAACTAACACAATAGATCGGAAAACAAAGCTCTGAAATATAAGAGCATCATTTAAAACTGTATTTAGCTCAGCGAATACCTAAATCTATTACAGTAGAACGCCGATTATTCGAACTAATCGGGACCGGGGTCTTCGTATAATCGAGAATTCGGGTAATCGTTCATAGACTGAAAATAAAGAAAACCGAACTGTCACACATAGAATACACTTTATTAAGCATATCAATCCAATCAATCATATCATCCCATCCCATCATAGTAGCGATAACTTGATTTCTATGATGGAGGCCTTTGCCCTGCAGTGGGACAATTTATAGGCTGATTAAAAAAAATCATATCATATCATATGAGTAATTTATTGCATAATATGAGTAATACATAGATCTTAAAGTTATACATTGCTCCTTTACATTCCACCGTTCGGCATGCAAAACTAAGAATAAAAAAATAATTAACATGTTATTAGAGTTGAATTCCGCGAAAAATATGGGGCCATAAAAAGTCTGAAAACGTGTTTTATTAATAAAAGTACTTGGTTTTATTTTTTTATATTAAGGTTAGGTTAGGTAGTTAGGTCATCGATAATGATCACCAATCCGCAATTGGCAAGCGTGGTAATTAAACCTAACACCATCATAGTAGCGATGACTTGATTTCTTTTTTTTTTTGCGAAGGCATACTGAATAGCTAGTCACCATGAGATCCGAATGAGGTAGAGGACATTTCGCATTCATTGTAATTGTCATAACAATGTAATCAAATACCTACTAACGATCAAACATCCTCAAGGGACGGAAAATTGAAAGAGTATTGGCGTATCATTGCCGGTATTGCCCAAAGTTGGCGCAGCGGTGCAGGATACGCTTATATCATCATCTAGGATTTGGTAAGTCTGATAATTACAAATGAAGCGACTGCCGTCAACACGTCGAAAGACTACCAAACGAAAACCAGACCAATTAGATCATGGTAACATGTGAATAATTATCTTAACAATAGTGGGTATCCACAGTTTCACAAACTATTCGAAACGTGCAATCATCCGCCGAGTAGAAATATGCACATAGATTTTAAAAATCTAGAGGTTTATGTATATGCTCGGATTTGAACTTACGACCTCCCGTGTGGAAATCGAACGTTTTTATGCACTAAGCTCAGCTTAGCATCGCATTCATCGTAAAAGCCGATGTGATTGTGATAAAACCGATTGAAGACAAGCAAGAGCCTAACATCACAACAAGACGCGATCATATATGTTTAGATAATATGCCAAGTTTAAGTATAATAAACAAATATCACACTACATAAATCCATTTGCTAAACATCAATGGCTTTTTTTTAATCAGCCTATAAACTGTCCCACTGCAGGGCAAAGGCATCCATCATAGAAATCAAGTTATCGCAACTATGATGGGATTAGGCTTAATCACCACGCTTGCCAAATGCGCATTGGTGATCACAAACCCGAGCTATGTCCGAAAAATTCGAAACATACTTTTCGCTCGACCCGGAAATCGAACCCAGGACCCTGAGATCACGGCCCGGTACTTAAACCACTAGACCAACAGGGCGTTCAAGGGCTATCAATGGCTTACCATTACGATAATAATCATTGACCTGTTTTAGATTTATCATCTAGTAATTGAGAAGAGCGGACCGATAACACAAATTTCTAACTAGATACACGTTACAATACACATCGTCTAAAACAAGCAATACCACACACTCCCCCTCCACCCAATTTGTCCCTTCCGACCGCAGATACACAACCCGAAACCCTATCGGTTCCCATAGATTATGCATTATGAATTGATCACATCGGCCTGTGAATGCGCAGTATAAAGATTTCCAGTAGCAATACATAAAGCTACTAAAAGGACTGTCGACATTTGCTATCATCATTCATGATCATCATTTCAGCCAATAGACGTCCACTGCTGGTCATAGGCCTCCACCAATGATCTCCACACAGATCGGTCCTGCGCCGCCCGCATCCAATGGATTCCCGTGACCTTCACCAGGTCGTCGGTCCACCTTGTGCTATCAATATTATTGATATCATTTACTTTGAATAAGCATATACTAGCAAGCTTGAAAATAAGCAAACCTCTTTACACGTGCTAAAGCACTGCCCCACAGTCCCAGTTAGTTGGATGAAAATAGGCATCCATAACTGTACCTTAAAGTTTCAACAAGCGCCGCTTTGATATTCTTGTAAACAATAACTTTAAGGGCCATTTAGGCGTTTTGAGAGGCCATTTTGGGAGATCCTGGAGTCCTTAAATACAGGAATATCCTAGTTTAGGCTACAGTCCTCCCTAACACTGCATGTAGACTGACACGCTTCCGATAGTTTTGGTTGCACACCCAGTTTAATTATTTGTTATCTTGCCCTATGTAAGCACCTACTCCTAAATATCAATGTCTAGTGTCTAAGACAATGTAGTGTTTTGGTGGAAAAATAAACTGATTTTTATTATTATTATTTATATTGGTCAATATGTCTGTCTCTAGCTCGAGCTTCGAGTTTGTTACTAGTCTTCCTACTGATATTTCGGCTATAGCGGAAAAATTACTGATGACTTTATTATAGAGTGTGTGCGACAAATCAGACATACTATTATCTCCTATTCCTATTTCTACCGTACCATTAAGATATGTAACTCGTTGTCGTTGCATGTATTTCCTCCTTCCTACAATATGGATTCCTTCAAACGATTCCTTCAAACCGCGAGCAAGATGCTTCTTCAAAGCGTGAAGAAGCATCTTGCTCGCGGGCCAGTATAGCAGTGCCAACGGAAATGATGACCGCGATGTCCCGTTGAAATTACAACGTCGACTCTCCTCTTGCTTACCATCAGGATGAGGAGAGTCAATATACTGTGTCACTTGAAAAAAATATATATCTCTTCATATTTCGATGGAACATCCCCTTGACAGGAGCGGATATGTATCGAGGGACCTCTGACGTGCTTTCCTAGGAACGTACAAGAACGCCATCTTCCAGACTCCAGGCTGCATGCAACTTTTTAGCACCAGTAATCTTTGCGCTGTGTGGTAAGTGTGGCATTACAATAAACAATGAATGGCTGACCTCGCGGCGATCGTGTGGCCGATGAATAAGCACTTTTGATTATAATTACCTTTTGACGTGACTGCGTCAAACGGTACGTGTGTCCGTGCACAATAATGATGCAAAGCTAATTGTATGCAGCATTATGGTTATGTACGTTCCGTTGCAAGCGTTGAAGCGGCTTGAACTACGGCACCGTCGTGATTTAGGGTCTGAATAATATTAACGCACATACATAATATCATCATCATCAGCCCATTTAAGTCCCCACTGCTGGGGCACGGGCCTCCCTCAATCACATGAGGGGTAATTGCCATACTCACCACGCTTGGCAGACGGGTTGGCGAAGGTTTTGATATAAGTGCAGAGTTTTCCTTCTCTGGGTGCTGATGATCATGCTAGCAGCTTTACCTTAGTCGCCTTTTACGACACCTCGGTAAGAGTGAGGGTGGCCTATTCTACTCTGCCGGGGACCACACGGCCAATACATAATATACAAAAGCTCATTATGTAGTATGCGTAAAATATGTTTTAATCTGTAGTGATGACTTTAACAATGTTAGCATAAAACCGAATCTCAAGTATTCATCTCAAAACTAGTTAAACTCGCAGGACGGTATAGAACTGCAAAATCTCCCCAAAACAACACCCGAATATCTAACATGCAATCTGAGTTGATGAATAAAAAAAAAACAATACAAGCGTAATCAGTGGTAAAATCAAACACCGACCTTCTTTAACATCTTAGAAATTTTGTCCTCATCAAATTCTACGAACCGATAAAATGATGTTCAAACAATTTATGGATAAGAAAGGGCTAAAGAAAGGTTAAAAATACCTAGGAAGTACGAGCAAACGGCGATTAGCTTATACAACGTTTTAGAGGACGTGGTCTAATTTTGTTTCAAATATAGAAATATAAGAAATTCTTAGATTTCCCAATGAAATGTATGAGACATTTATTGACTCTATTGCCGTTATTTGTGTAATCGACATCATTACCTTCTTTTTTCTACCATAGGACCGTAAAATGTTTATGTAACATAAAGAAGGAAATATAAAAATATATTAAGGTGTTCCTGCGGATTCGTAAAAAAATACTAGTAGGTATCGTATTACATAAAAAGAAAGAAGACAGACAGTACGCAGTCCCCAATTCCTGCCTGCCAATATCATGAACTTTTCAAAGTCAAAGAACCGGTTGCTACGCGACGAAGTGATTAAAACCTCCTTGGAAACAAAATTGTCGAGGGCTAGCGCCAAGGCCGACAGATATTATTTTTTAATTAACGTATCGGTTTTTTAATCTTTCGCAGGGGAAGTGTTAACAGTCGTAAGACAGGTGGGCGAGAGCCTGAAGCCTTTGTGCGACACGGATCCGCACAGGAAACTATAGATCAAAGCCGATCGTGTCATGGAGTTCAAAGTGATCATATTCTCTTTGGACTTTACTATGATATATAGCATTATTGATTTTTACAACAATTATTGCTATAGCGACAGCTAGTAGATAAGATAATGTTGGCTAGCGAAACCTTAACATCAACTAAATTATAGTTGATATTTTTTACAGCAATCTTTTGCAATTTATTCTTAAGTAAATAACACACTTAAAAATTTCACCTCGTGTTCAGGCGGAACTCGAACCCACACCTTTCACAATCCGGGTGAATGTTCTACCAATTAGACCACTGAACGCGTTTCTAAGCCGACGAAATTTGTAAGTGCTTGATTCGACATTGAACAAAGTTTAGTTATTAAGTAAATGACACACTTAAAAAGTTCATCTCGTGTTCAGGCGGGACTCAAACCCTCATCTTACACAATCCGGATGAATGTTCTACCAACTGAACCAATACCAATGTCGAATCAAGCACTTACAAATTTCGTCGGCTTAGAAACGCGTTCAGTGGTCTAATTGGTAGACATTCATCCGGATTGTGGAAGGTGAGGGTTTGAGTCCAGCCTGAACACGAGATGAACTTTTAAGTGTGTTATTAACTTAATAACTTAACTATGTTCAATAGTCTAATAATTTCCTGAAAATTTATCGAAATCTAAAACTACGGAGGCGTAAAAATTGATTTAAAACAAAATCGTATTCTAATCAAATAATTTAAATTAAATCGCACGCATTTTCACATTTGCATTTATACTAATTGATTAGTTACGACTTTTAACTTAGATTTATTATGTTACCGACGAGTGTATTATCAAATTATATAAGTTTCTTCTGGAACATATACTTTGTATTGTTAAAAATGATTATAGAAACAAACATGTTTGTAGTTCGACAGCTTTTTCTCCGACATATTGTGTGAATTCGACTTCCACGAAAAAGTATTTTAATTTTACGGGGTGATAAAACCTATCTATAGCTAGGGTGACCAAGTCTTTGACTATATTGGTTAATGATATATGGCTGAACAATTTTGAAAACTTAATCTGTTTATAATATAACAGAGACTAGAATATACGAAACGGCAGCAGCTTAATTTTCCCTTTACCTTCGAATTGAAAAGCTTTACGCACTTCAATAAATATTCAAACAAAGCCGATAATTAATGTAAATGACATCCGCAGTGAAAGGAAAATTTATATAATTCCAGAGGTAATTTAAGTTCCACGGCAAATTAACTTGATTCTCATATTTGAATATGCTAATGTTGGAAGAAATAGTGCTAGTGCTTACCGACTGTAATAATTGAGATGATAATATATTATTACATATTAGCGTATCTCGTTCCCTATGCTAATAAAGGAAAGACTAGTACTATATCTATAAAATTTATAGTAAGATATCTTTACATTCACATATTTCATTACCGATGAAGTATTAGATTAACTTGTTTTTAATTAAGACTCTTAGAATAATAACCTATTCTAAGTTAAAACTACTACCCTTTCGCGGGCAGCGTTTCCCCATTGCCCGCATGGACTTAATATTTTCCCGTAGGAATAACACGTTGTCCCCTGTAGTTCAATGTAGCTTTACTCAGGGAAAAAAGCAACATAAGGTAACAGACAAAATTGGCACAGAATTTTTCGAGTCCATTCGTTACAAAGACCAAGAAATATAAATTTTTCCTCTTTGTAATATAAGCATAGTCAGTTTTATTTGTATTCGACATCAGACGAAGTTTTACTTCTTCTATTTTTATGTGTGCCTGTGATCTATGGAAGATATTCCTTCCGTTTACTTATGGATAAAGAAAATTTTCAATATATCCATTAAATAAATATTACTAGTAAGATCATATTCAAAGATCAAACCCAAACGTTTCAGAAGGTTTTAAGCATACGAATACATACGGAAATATAACACGTTTGTGAATACTAATCACTTATCGTGAATACGTTACGAAGACATATTAAAGACAGGTAGTGAAGTAAACTACCGGGAACCAATTCTAACTCATCAGAAGGTAAACTAATTTATTTATATAATTAGAATGTTTAATAACTTACCTCAAAATATCATTGATTTACCCGTATAGTTTCATTTGCATGTAAAAAACTGCCTAATGCAGAAAGGCTACTGATAAAGTAGATGATTATTTAGTACCTACACGTTGATCTCTTCGCCGGTTCTCTTAATGTATAATTCATTTCATATTTTTTCTTTGACGATTTATCTAAACGATATTGATTATAAGCATTGCATATCATACTGTCTCTGTAATCATAATTTGTATTAGAATGAATATTGTAATTACCATATTATTTGAAAAGAGTTACTACTGAGTTTCTTGCTGATTCTTCTCGGTAGAAATTGACATTCCGAATCAGCGGTAGATAACATAATATTTGACATTCATAAATGTTCTGTATGGACTTAAATTGAATAAAGACATTTTTGATTTTGATTTTGATAATACGGACTCTTGCCATAGTCTAACCATAAAAGTATTCTTTGAAATTTCAAATATCCAACTACTGCGGATTTCACTTGTTACATTCATACACAAAGCGCACAAAGATAATTTGCATCTATGTATTTATGTAGACACGTAAGGATAATACTTTTATGGTATGTAAACATTGAAATATTATATTACTAGCGTAAGTAGTAACAACAACTCACTGTATACAATAAAAACCTTATAAAATTCGAATGTGGACTTTGTAGAATGTTTGTCTAGGGATAAAGCTTCAGTAATTAATACTATGTTTGTCGTAGATACGTAACATGAGTATTATTTGGAAAATTAATGTTAAAAGGTTTTAATGAGTTCCTATTATTTTGGGACTCATGGGCATGTTTTTCCTCCGTCCTACCATAACAAATCTTTTAAACGAAGTGTGAAGAAGCATCTCTCGGGTCAGTATGATAAATGTCAGCCAACATTTTATGATTGCAACGTAGGCTCTCTTTTTGCTTACCCATCGGGCGAGCATCAAAGCCTATAAAAAGCTCGGGTGATATCGGGAGGAAAAAAACTGTGTTCAAATCGATTACACGGATACGGGGATCCCGCTAATGTTGCTTAATGTCCGCGTAAACGGCTCGTCGTGATGCTGAGAAAGTGGAAAAATTCATCCCACTAGGGCAGTAATCAGTCAAGTTTCAGCTTCACATTACGGTAATGGCCGCGCCCGAAGCTCAGCTTTGTCTCCGTAAGTCTATACAGCGCCCTTTGAATAAGTGCGGCCTCGAGACGAAGCGGTTGTGCGTAAGCGGAATGATAACGCGGAATTTTCCGGACGGAAATACACTTTTTACATGTAGTCAGAATAGTTTGAACTAGTTTCCTAATGAAGTCATTATAAGCGGTACTAATGATGGTATTGAAGGTAATTTCCACGTTACTATGTCAGGTTAGTATTATTTTTTTGCTTAAGGACTTAAAACGGTAGGAATTCAGTTTTTAATTAAATTGGTTAATCCGTTCGGGAGCTACGATGCCACGGACACCACACACAGACACGTCAAACTTATAACATCCAGTCGATTTTTCGTCGGGGGTTAAAAAGTGTTTTTTAAAATGCTTGGTTGTCAATAATATCAAACTAATGTTTAATATAAAATTTGTCTATTACCGATTTTAAATTGAGTAAATATACACTACTATTCGATGCTCAAAAATAACAAAACATTTTGAACTTCATTTACAGTTTGGGCAGGTAATTCACTTTATTTCTATGTTGAGTTTTACATTTAGACCCGCGTAATTGACAGCCGCACACTTACTAGTTGTTTTGTTATCAGAATATTCGACAGCATTTCGAGACGCAATTTTTCAACTCTATCTAATAACCTTCAAGTTAAAGACACTTTAATAGATATAACACCACCTAGTTTTAAAATACCCTGAACACCATCATACTTTAATATTTACAGTTGCACATATTAGTTGTATTGGTATTTCCTTTTGATTTAACGCTAATTATGAATTGCATACCGCCGTGTGGTTCCCGGCAGAGTAGAATAGGCCACCCTCACTCTTACCGAGGTGTCGTAAAAGGCGACTAAGGTAAAGCTGCTGGCATGATCATCAGCACCCAGAGAAGGAAAACTCTGCATTTATATCAAAACCCTCGCCAACCCGTCTGCCAAGCGTGGTGAGTATGGCAATTACCCCTCATGTGATTGAGGGAGGCCCGTGCCCCAGCAGTGGGGACTTAAATGGGCTGATGATGATGAATTGCATAGAAATAAGCGTTCATTAATTTAAATCACCACTCCCTCTTAAATCACGTAGGTACGATAGAGGTAAAATTGTTGCATATTTATGCATAAAACATTGACGAAAATACCATAACGAAGCTAGTTACTCGTACATTTCGAAGCAAGGAACTGCTTTTTTATCGAAATAATTTGAGTAGCCGCACGATAAACACACACAGAAGAACTTACGACGTAATGACGTGGAGTCGAAGATAAACAAGCGCCACTAACGACAACACCACTTACCTGAAAAAGAAATATTTATTTAGTAATAAATTCACCGATAATAAATAACAATACTCAGAAATACAGAAAATTATATAACGTAATACGATATTTTAGTATGTCTCCAATTATACGGAATAAATTGCTAACGAATATTGGTTACATCAGTAGACATGCCTTTTCCAATATAACAACTGACTAGGTACCTAATACGCGGATAAAGTATTTTATATATATTTTATATGATATATTTAGCTGAAAAACGAGCTTATTACACTAGTCCTGTTATATACACTAGTATTATATTATCGGTACTTAAACTATGCTGTTACAGTATCTACCGGTGATTGTATCCATACATATATAATATGTTACTGTATAAGCCTAAGTACGGTAAATATTAAGACTTATCGGTAAAACCTAAGATTTACCAATGTCTACTGGTAAATGTCCTAAAAATTTCAGCACGAAATTTTACCAGCATTCACGTGATAACTCATAGAATTTACATTAAGGCACGGGAAATGTTTATAAAAATCATGTCATAACGTGTTCAGCGCATCGAACCTTTACATATTAGTCCGATGTTAGGTAATAAATAGGTTGGGTGAGAACTGGTGACCCTACAGCGCCGCAAAAGGTGAAGCGCCAGATAAAAAAAGAAGCGCGGTGAGGTGAGAGGTCACCAGTTCTAAACTAGCTTTTTTAGAACGTTATGACATGACATTTTTTACAACATTTATCGTGTCTTAACATAAATCCTAAGATTTACCAGGTGTATGGTCGTAAAAGTTAGAATCGCTAACTTTTTTCTACATTTACCAACTCAGGTCGTTTAGTAGAAAAAAAAAACATTTATAAGCTATATTTTAGAATGATACGTACGGTACGAGTAGCTTAGTGCGAAACTAGCCACTCTCATTTATAATATTTTCATCCGGCTAATAACTTCTAAAGTAAGTATTCAAGACTTTACCAAGGCACCTAATCCTAAGTGCTAGTAATTAGAGCAATGAATTCTGTAGTATTTATAAAAAAAAAACAAAGCAACTCTCGGAAAAGCGCAATAAAGAATTAAAGATCAACAATTGATGCTTTTCTCACGAGAGCGGGCGAAATCTCATTTCCTACCTAAACAAACAGAAAATAATCAAGTATCTCGTTTTCGTATCAGCATCCTGGCCGAGTGGCCAGCGAAGTGACAATAACTGCGCTCAGACGGACACATGCCAACCCTTGTTGTGCTACCCTCATCCGCGTCTTGATACACTGTAATTGCTACATGAATTAGTCAGTCGTGAACTACACTCGTGTACTTACTGAATGAATAGCCCAATAGTGCCAGTTCATCATAAACCAGTTCGTTTCACTCACTTTCTTAATTCCAATAGTAATTTGTATGTTTTTGCACAGATATTATAAGTTTTAGTTAAAAAATGCCAAATTAAAAAAAATAGTCCTCCATTTTAATGACTTTGTCATTTCTCCAAAGAATAGAAATGACAGCACTTAAAGATTACAATTCATTAAGTGCTGTCATTTCTATTCTTTTGCGAAATGACAGGGCATCATTATAATGGAGGATTTTTTTTTTTTAATTTACGCTTTTTAAATTACGCTTATTGCAACTCACAGAAAGCTTAGGAACATAACATTTTCAACAGATTAAAAGAGTAGATGGTTGGTAATAATACAGACCTACTAGTTCAATTGAACAAAAATAATTAGTAAACTAGATGTTGCAATGCGTTTTTTACCTTCAAAAGAAGTGTATCACTCTTTTCTCTTGAGTGAACTATTTCGCGCAAGTGTACCGTGAACGGATACAACTTAATTCATTATGTAACGCAACTGTCAAATGTGCATATCATATTAGGCTAATTAATCACCAGGATGCATTATTATTGATGAGTCCGATAGCGGATTACTCAAATGTGAATTGCAATTAGGTACCGATAGCGGATATGGCATTGAACGTTTGACTGTCTAAATTGATTCACGAACGCATTTAACTCCAATATAGCAGAAAAATCATTATCCACCTGGGTTTCTATTTCGTTTTCTTTCTGATGCGGAACCAATACGTAGAGTTTTTAATGCTAAAAATGTTGAATTTTTTATCTACATAAACACTTCATATTGTTTCTAATTTCGCAGTTTGTGTGAGAAGTTTTTTGTCGTCAAATAATCAGTATACTTCAATAATGATAATCAGTTAGTCAGTTTACAGTTTTTACTTGACTCGCTGAAGTATTTTAATATCAAAGCTAAAGAGTTTTCCTCTTACGAACACTTCGGTGGCAACTTTGTTCCGTTCATAGAAGCAGCGAAGACATTTCCCCGAAAACTTGGAAAGAAGCATGCCAACAGGATTAAGGCAGAAAAGCCGCAGACACTGGAGCCACACAGTGCTGCCAACTTAGCAATTTCGGTGCTAGATCTAGCATTATCGTCATAAGTCTTACGCCCAAAGGACATGACCCACTTTACAAAGAGCTCTGAAACTTATGCCAATTTTTATCCTTTACAATAGCATTACTAGTTGTCACGTAACGGAGGGTTACGGAGCTAAAAGATAGGGGGAAGAAGAAAAGACAAGGATAGAGGGAAGAGGGCTATAATTATAAGCGATATGTACAAAGATGGCTCGTCCTAAAGTCTTAAATCTAACTTAAAACTAACTTAAAACTAGCTATTTACACCGGTACACTACACTATATATATATATAAGGTAAAAGTTCAAAATGGGCAACCGTGGTAGGACGGTATCACAGGGTGAGCACAGGCAGCGCGCCGGCAGGATCCAGCGTCGCAAGAGGCGGGCGGTAGGGCTCCGCCGAGCGCAGGAGGCAGCAAATGGGGCGCGAGACGCAGGTACGCGCACGCCGCAAGCCGGCCGCGGGTAGGCGCGACGCGGATACGCGCACGAGTGAAGATAGACGCGCGTAGGTGCAGGGAGGCAACACCTTTCGTGCCCCGGCACCGTTACTCTACGGGTAAACGTATACTGGCACTGTTATAGCTTGAGGTTCTGAGCTTCTTCAGAGCTGGTGGTAGACTGGTGGTCCTGCCCATGTGCGTCCTTTTATATTGCCCATGCGCATTCTATTCTACAACATTTAAATTTTTAAAATTCATACAATATAGAATATTCTCGAAACATAGCTAAACTCCATAGTTAAATTTGAATAGACAATTCGATAGAAAAATAAAAACAGTTAGACAACGTCAGCTGTCGGACAATGTCAGATAGACAATCTAAATATTTACAACAATAACTTTAAATTTATTTACAGATAAAAATGTACAAGGAGCATAAAAATAACACATATAAGAGTAATGCTAATACAAGACATAATCGTAAAATGATATACAAGCTCTATAGCAAACGGAAAACGAAGCTCTATAGTTAACACCAAAGGTAACTTTCTTTATGAGTAGTTATGTAGTATAACGAAGCCCCTGCAGGCTGCGTTACATTTCTCCCACGACCCCAGAAAAATTTTCGACTCAGAGAAAATTTTGATTATAAGGTTAAGAGAATACTATCCTTACTATCAGTCTAACCAGTCAACCTTCACTTAAACATACCATTCCACAATCCAAAAACAATTCAAATCCAGTCACTCTAACAATCACTCTAACATACGAACCAATCACAAAGAGGAGTAGGGTTCACTATCAATGACGCAAACTCCATAGGAAGTACCCTATAAGAATGACTTTAGGCTTATTTAGGGAGTTGTCAGCCGCTCCGTTTCTTAAAACCCATTAGTGTCGATGACCATAGCCGACAATCTAGTCTCTCTCAGGTATTCCCTATCAAAGGACACAAATTTTAAAGGTTGAATTTACCTTTAAAAGAAACGCCTCTGAAGTCAAAGAAGCGCTAAGTAGTAAGTAGATAAGGCAAAAGAGAGCCCTAAAGTTTAGAATTAAAAGGTCAAGAAGCGCCTTTTAAAAGAAAACGTTAAGCAAGTAAGTAGGTACTATAAGAGAGAATCCTATAAGTAAAGAGAGATGAGATTAGTCGCTAAGTATATATAAAAAATATCAGACTGAAATAGCCAAAAATCAGTCCAATGTGTGTGCAAATAAATACATATAATACTAGTAAAGTCAAACAGTAAGGTAGTCATTTCTTAAAGTCTTTTACATGCCATTTACCGCGGCAACCGTTGCAGTCCTCAAGAATGCATACAAGAGGTGACAATTTCTCAACGACTTTGCATTTAACATATTTAGGTGCTAATTTTGCGCTAAAATATGCACCAGCATTGCTTAAAGAGTAGTTTTTACGCCACACTATATCTCCAACATTGAATTCCTTAAAAGAGTGCCTTAAATTGTAACGGTTAGAATTCTTTACATGAGATATGTGCAGTGCAACCTGAACTCTATCAAAAATTGACGATAGAAGGCCAATATTTCTAGCATATAAATCACGAGGTAGAAAGGTAATTTCTTCTAAGTCGTAACCCTGAGAATAAATAGAACCACAAGTAATGAGTTCACGACCAAATACTAAAAATGCAGGAGTAAATCCAGTTACTTCATTTACAGAGTTATTTATTGCAAACTGAATCTTAGATAGGTGAAGGTCCCAAGACCTATGGTCTTCACCGACCAGTGAAGCTAGTGCGGTAATAATTGTTTTATTGTAGCGTTCTGTAGTATTGACCTGAGGACAATAGTGAGGAGTGTAAGATATATGCGGAATTCTATAACGTCCAAGGAAATTATGGAATTCATGCGATTGAAATTGTGGACCGTTATCCATAATAATTGTTTGAGGTACTCCATGAACTAAGAACACGGAATTCTCTAAGTAATGTATAATACTAGTAGTTATAGCTCGTTTCAAAGGAAAAATAAGTGTATATTTGGTGAATAGACAATTTACAACGAGAATGTACTGGTTACGTCGCCTAGTCATTGGCAATGGACCTATTAAGTCCAAAGAAATGCATTGAAAAGGTCTAGAACAAATTTTGGGTTTTCCCATAGGACCGTAAGGCGAGTGGTTAGAGTGTTTATAAGCCAAACAAGTTTCGCAATTGGAAATAAATTTAGCTATATCTTTAAACATGCCAGACCAGTAATATAACAATGATATTTTTTTGTATGTTTTAAATACGCCCAAATGCGGATCTGTAGCGGAACCATGAGCATTTCTTATCAAAGATTCTCTTTCAGAAGGGATAGGGACTTCTTTCCAGATGAAATCGTCTGTTAAAGAATAAGGAGTATTAGTGCAACGAAATAGTTTATTATCCTTAATCGTATAGTTAGGATGACTTTGAGGATTAGTTAAACAATTAAGAAAGATTTTATTATAGCGCTCTAAGTCTAAAGACGTGGCTTCATTCGAAGATAAAGGAGCGATAATATGACTGTCCTCGCTTTTAGAACGAGAAAGTAGATCAGGGACAATATTATCCTTTCCTCTTTTATGTTTCAGCGTGAAATTAAAGCAAGAAAGGCGAAGTGACCAACGAGCGAGTCTACCAGAAGGATTTGTTAAATTCAGAAACCACTTTAATGCGGCATGATCAGTGTATACAGTAAACGGTTTGCCATTGTCAAGATAGCACCGCCAATGTTCTAAGGCAATGATAACAGCTAGAGTTTCTCTTTCAGTAGTAGAGTAGTTTCTTTCATTTTTGTTAAGTGATTTGCTCATGTAGGCTATAACAACTTCTTTGTCGTTAACCGTTTGAGTAAGCATGGCTCCAATGTCAGTGTTAGATGCATCACAATGCACAGAAAACGGTTGATCAAAATCAGGGCAAGCAAGAATTGGGGTAGTTACAAGATATTCTTTTAGTTTCAGAAAGGAAGAGTTAGCCTCAGAACTCCAAGAAAATTTCGGAGAAGTTTTAGCAGATGATGTTAATTTATTAAGAGGTGCAGCTATAGTACTGAAATTAGGAATGAACCTACGAAACCAACTACACGTACCCAGAAATTTACGCACTTCTTTGCGTGAAGTAGGTACAGGAAAGTCCATAATAGCTTGAATTTTGCTAGGATCAGCTCGTAAACCATTATCGTCAACAACATATCCAAGGTACTTTAATTCTTTCTTAAAAAAATGACTTTTTTCGAAGTTAATGGTAAGTTTAGCGTAAGTTAATTTTTCAAGCACTTTAATTAGAAGTCCTATGTGTTCTTGGAACGAGGAGCCTATGATAATAATGTCATCAAGATAACAGAACACTTTGTTGTCAAATTCAGGAGTGAATAAGATATCCATTAACCTCTGCTGTGTAGCAGGTGCATTAGTTAAACCAAAGGGCATAACAGTGAATCTGTACATTCCTCTACCGGGAACATAAAAGGCGGTCTTATCCCGATCGTCTACATGTAAAGGAATCTCCCAGAAAGCTTTAGCGATATCGATACTCGATAAAAATTTAGCGTTTTTGAGATGGTCAAGTATTTCATTGATAAAAGGAAGACTATAGGCATCCCTACGAGTAACTGAGTTGAGTTTTCTACTATCGACACAAAATCGCCATTCGCCATTCTTTTTAGGCGTAATAAGAACCGGAGACAACCAAGGGCTTTCACATTTCTCAATGACCTTCCACTCAATCATTTTATCCACCTCAGCAATTAGAGCTTTTTGTTTCTCGGGAGAGAGTCTATAACAACGTTGTTTAATAGGCAGCGTATCTCCAGTATCGATACGATGGCTAACCAGATCAGTACGACCAAGTTCACCCTTAGCTTCAAAGGAAATTTGCTTAAAACGCGAAATAATATCATCAGCGATAACCTTTTCTTCAGAAGTAAGATTTTCGTAAGGTAGGATTTGTTTCTCCACAGAGTTGTTAAAGTGAGATGGTTTATTAAGAGAAAAGGCACACGATAAAAGTTTGGGAACCAAATTAAATTCCCTCCAAAAGTCAACACCAAGTATCAAAGACGGGTATATTTCAGGAATAACATATGTTTTAATAAGTCTAGTTTGGTCGTTAAAGGTAAAAGGAAGAATAAAAAATCCTAAAGATTTAACACGATGCTTACTAGCAGTGCTAACCGTAATATAATCAAACTTGGATAACGAAAAGCCCAGTTCTAAAATTTTAAGGTGCGAGTTATTACCTAAAATAGTCATTGAACTACCGCTATCAAGTAACGCCGTAAACTCAACATTTGAAATAGAAACGTTAATAAAAGGACGGTTAAAATCTCTTTCGTTGTCGTAATAAACCGAAGAAGTTCCATAACTTGCGAAAAAGTTCTTAATTATTTTTAACCAATTATGCCAGTCATCAACATCAAAATTTTCTTTTCGTTTATCCAAGTCATATGTTAGTTTTTTGAGTTAGAGGATGAAGAAGGTTGAGGCTTGTCAGCTTTACATTTCGGGCAATCCGAAGCTCTAAAGTCTTTCAAACCACATTTAAAACAGACTAAGAATCTTGGTTTAGTGCAAGAATTCAAAGAATGACCATTTATTCGACATCGAACGCAAAACAAATGCGCCTGAAACTTGGGAGCATTTTCAGATATCGCATGTGCAGAATTTTTATTCTGCGAAGAAAAGTTCGTACGAAAAGGCTTAAAGTTATTAGATTTATGAGAATCATAATTAGGAGTGAAAGAATGTTTAGAGTGAAAAGTATGTGTAACATTAGGTTTAGTGTTCGGTAAAGGTGTAGAATCGTGTTTAGGTTTATAGGATAATTCAGGAATAAGAGTATTCATTTCAGGTTCTTTAAAATTATTGTCGCGGTCAATACAGCGCTCAAATTGTTGACATACAGAAATTAAAGAGTCAATAGAATCAACTTTATTAAGAGCAACAAAAGAAGTATAACAAGGACGGATGTTACGTAGAAGTATTTGCAGTTTCTCCTGCTCAGGTAATTTCTCGCTTAGTCTCGAAAACATTTCAAACATTTTCGGAATATAAACCATAATAGACTCAGATTTACCCTGAGTACGAGATTTTATTGCCTGCAGTAGTTTATGGTCATAATCAGAATGGCCAAAGTCCTTAATTAACAACTCGGAAACGCGATCCCAAGTTAACGAAGGGTCACGACTTAGTTGGAATTTAAACCAATAAGAAGCATCGTCCTCAAAAATGTTGAAGGCCGAGCTTATAAGTATTTGCTTATCAAGTTTGTTCGTAAGTAAAAATTCATCAATTTTCGATAGAAAAGCTCTAGGACAAGTTGTCCCATCAAAAGTAATTTTTTTTAGCTCATTTAGATAATTTGGTAAGAGAAAATTATGAAAAGGTGGCATACAGTTAGGTTGAGAAATCGGCAAAGGTGAGTCCAAAGAGGTTTGTACCTGTGAAGTCTCCGCTGGTTTTGAAAAAGCGTCAAAACGTTCAGTCAAAAGAGTAAACTTCTTTTTTAAGTCGTCATAGAGTTCTATAAGGTTTGAGTCGCTGTCACTTACATCAGTGTCAATTCTGTCAAGTCGATAAAATAAGTGATTTATATAAGTTTCAATTTTCTTAAATAATTTCAAATTACCCGATTCGTATCGGTCCAACATTGAAGATAAATATAAGATTGTAGAAGAAGCTTGTGACAAATCGTCACTCAGAGGAACGGGAGAATCAATAATGTCCTCCGTAGGAAAATTACGAAGCAATAAAACAATTTGTTTTCTAAGCGATACAAGATTATCCGCAGGAGTTTCGTTCCTAATTATAAGTTCGTATTCAAGTTCCGCCTTATTAAGTAAATTAAAGTTTATAAGACGAGCCATTTCTAAGATATTTGTAATTTTGAAGCAATAAAATATTTACAATAGTTTTTATTTTATTTACTTTATTTTAGTGAGAAAAATAGAGGAAGAATAGGGAAAGAAATATCTAAGAAGTAAGAGACGTCTAATAGGGAGCCAAAAGGTATGTTATATACAGAAACTTGTGCAAGTTTATTTTAGAATTTTGAGAACAGGGAGGGATTCTATAGAGTTGGGCGCCAAACTGTCACGTAACGGAGGGTTACGGAGCTAAAAGATAGGGGGAAGAAGAAAAGACAAGGATAGAGGGAAGAGGGCTATAATTATAAGCGATATGTACAAAGATGGCTCGTCCTAAAGTCTTAAATCTAACTTAAAACTAACTTAAAACTAGCTATTTACACCGGTACACTACACTATATATATATATAAGGTAAAAGTTCAAAATGGGCAACCGTGGTAGGACGGTATCACAGGGTGAGCACAGGCAGCGCGCCGGCAGGATCCAGCGTCGCAAGAGGCGGGCGGTAGGGCTCCGCCGAGCGCAGGAGGCAGCAAATGGGGCGCGAGACGCAGGTACGCGCACGCCGCAAGCCGGCCGCGGGTAGGCGCGACGCGGATACGCGCACGAGTGAAGATAGACGCGCGTAGGTGCAGGGAGGCAACACCTTTCGTGCCCCGGCACCGTTACTCTACGGGTAAACGTATACTGGCACTGTTATAGCTTGAGGTTCTGAGCTTCTTCAGAGCTGGTGGTAGACTGGTGGTCCTGCCCATGTGCGTCCTTTTATATTGCCCATGCGCATTCTATTCTACAACATTTAAATTTTTAAAATTCATACAATATAGAATATTCTCGAAACATAGCTAAACTCCATAGTTAAATTTGAATAGACAATTCGATAGAAAAATAAAAACAGTTAGACAACGTCAGCTGTCGGACAATGTCAGATAGACAATCTAAATATTTACAACAATAACTTTAAATTTATTTACAGATAAAAATGTACAAGGAGCATAAAAATAACACATATAAGAGTAATGCTAATACAAGACATAATCGTAAAATGATATACAAGCTCTATAGCAAACGGAAAACGAAGCTCTATAGTTAACACCAAAGGTAACTTTCTTTATGAGTAGTTATGTAGTATAACGAAGCCCCTGCAGGCTGCGTTACATAGTCTGTATTTGAGTTCGATGACTTCATTGATTGATTGGTGATAATCAATATATATTATTATTTGTTTTTACTTGAATAACAATTTTAATTGTATTCATTTATGGTTGTGTGTTACGATTTGCATGCCAATTAAATTGGCAAGCGGTGAGATGTGGGTGGACACTTTATTCTATGCACATTTGTATATACCATGTACTGTAAAGTGTATGATGATTATAATTAAAATTCCTCCATTTATATCAATGCTTAGGCCCGATTCGACCAATGTGAAGAACGTGGATAAATCTATGGTTTAACGTTAGATTTGTATGGAATGACAGCGCTATAGATTTAGTACTTATCGGAATAAGGTTGGTCGGATCGACTCTAAGACATTATTTATTCAGCTGGCCGTAGTTGAGATTTTCTAGTACCTATGATATTCCCAACCGTATTCGTGAGCGAGCTGGCAAAACCGTAGAGACATCATACAGAATCAGATGTAAATAAATCTGTAGTGGGTATTTACCCAGTGCCGAATATTAAATCCGAAACGACTACAAGAGCGCTTGTTCCGTCCACTATCGCCGCTATTTGATTTTTTATTAATTTTATGGCATTTAAAAAAAATCTTTCGTAGCTTCGTAGGGTACCGGAGAAGATTATTTGTGATGACACTTATTTTGCACACGTTATTTGTTACACACAACTATTTTAAGTCATATTCAGCTCTTAATTTTTGTGAAAAGTAACCACTTTTAACAATATTTTATATAATTTAATCACGAATTCGCTACGCATACAGAGATACACTAAGATATCTAGGTCTTTAAAATAATAAGATACTTTCCTAGAGTACCTACACTATGAAGAGATTTTTTTTCATCATCATCATGATCAGCCTGTTGCAGCCCACTGCTGGAGGACATAGGCCTTTGCAAATGTCACTTCGATCGATCTTCCGCTCCTCGCGGATGCGAGGAGCTGGATAGCTCCAGCCAGTCATTACTCCACCAGGCCTGAGGGCGCACTACACTACGTTTACCAAGACTCACAGTCTCCACTCCAGAACTCGTTTACCCCAGCGTTGTCAGTTCTGCGGCTGATAAACTCAGCCCACTGCCAATGTAACGGAGCACTTTTTCTTTAAACGTCTTAAATCTTCACAATGAATAAACATCAAATGGCAGCGCTATTGGACCAAACAAGCGTTAATCACGACTAGTATTCCAAGCGTTAATTAAAGAGCTTGTGCTCCCAAAGTGCAGCGTCCTGTAATTACTGGATCTCAATTCAGCCCACTTGAAACATTGCTCGAGATAGGTTTCATATTAACTAAGGCCATTTCCGATTGGATTACTGACGTGTATCAAATAATGGATAAAGTTAATGATTGAAGCCAAAGATTGGCCTAGGCTATTGTTGAAATAGCAAGTAAGTACGAGTAGTATGTATGTTTATCTATGAATAAATGATGAGATTATAGAAAAAATAAAATACTAAATGAAAAACCCACACTTCATTCGAGATGGCTTGGTCTTTTAACCAATTATAACGTTGTAGATATAATGGATTGAATAGTGATCTACACATGAATAACAATAAGTAAAATTCATCAAATATTTGCATTTTAAATTGATGATAACCAACCACTTATGGACCACAAAACCAAAGTATTCGTACCTATATAAAATATGTAAATCATAACATAATAATATTTTCATCTGCGACCCACAAAATAATAGGTCTCATAAAGGCAGTGTTATTATTATCGTTTGTAAATAATGACAAGCCATGAATATTGCACAAATGGATAGTAGATATCAATAAATTCGTCATCCAAACGAGAAAACTATGGCGACGCCAGTAATTTCGTGATATACGGCGAGTATATTCATTTCGTTGTTCTCTCAATAGTAATCGAAAGAAAACGCTCTAAGAAACAAGGAAAACTCTGTTATATAACGAAAACTTTACGTTCACATTCAATAAAAACACTCTCACTGTTGGACGCAAATGAAATAAATAACAGTATGAGTAAGAGAAGTTAAGGGTATAGATAGATTCTATACCCTTAACTAGCATCAGGCACTGAGAAGCTCTAGGTAAATGTCATCATCATCATTTCAGCCAATAGACGTCCACTGCTGGACATAGGCCTCCCCCAATGTTCTCCACACAGATCGGTCCTGTGCCTCCCGCATCCAATGGATTCCCGCGATCTTCACCAGATCGTCGGTCCACCTTGTAGGAGGCCTGCCACGGCTGCGACTTCCTGTACGTGGCCTCCACTCGAGGACCTTTCCGCCCCAACGGCCGTCTGCTCTCCTCGCTATGTGCCCTGCCCATTGCCACTTGAGGCATGCAATCCTTTGGGCTACGTCTGTGACCTTAGTTCTCCTGCGGATCTCATCATTTCTGATACGATCACGCAGGGAGACTCCGAGCATAGCCCTCTACATTGCTCTCTGGGTGACTTTGAGCCTCCTTAATCGGCACATTGTAAGCGGCCACGTATCGGTAAATGTACATACTACAATTAAATGACAGAGAATTGATCAGAATCGCGTCTCGTAATTTATTTATTTTATTGATGATGGGCTTGCTCTTGTTGAGAAAAAGCCTACGATGGATCGAGCTTACCTAGAAGTCTAGCCTATTCACTCTAGCTTTGAAAAATTTGAGGTAAGTAGTCATTCGGGAAAACAGACACTTTTTAAACTATGACTGCGAAGTATGTATAATTTCAGAAAAATGTAGGCTGAAAAATAGTATTTCGTTTAGGTACGGAAATTTATGAAAAAAATAGCATAAACCGCAGCCAGCATGATTGATGCATTCCAGAGAACAGTATCAAGATTACCTCTAGAAATGCAAGGTATTACTGCTATCCCTTTATATTGGGGTACGGTGCAGAAATGTAATTCTACTGAGTGAAGACAAGACAGCCAGAGTGCTCCTGCGACCTCTTGAGGACTCTAACCGAGTTGTGCTTGTGATGTGACGCTACGAGAGTACTTAGCGTTCCTCGGCTGTGTTAAAAACGTTCTTCTGAATATGCAACAATCTTAAAGAGTGGTAAAGGTACACGTATACGTGTACGACGTGTTCAGTTTAATTGAATGCTTAGTGTTCAAGAACTAAAGTGTTCTAAACACTAAATTGATTCAAACCATGACGTGTCGTCTGAATTTTTAAACTACGAATTATTCAGATTTACGAGTACATTAATCAAATATCTCATTTGAAGTGAACTAAGCTGCATTATAATAGATACAGTACTCGTAAAAATCTTTAGCTTCTGAAATAAGACATATGTATTACATAGGTATACGTATTGGAAGAATAAGTTGAAACATGATTTAAAAAACAGCCAACATAAAGAATATCATATCACAAGTCTTTTAAAGCAGTAAGTGTACTTCGTTGCACAACTAGTCATGAATTATCTAGTGTGCAGAATTCCTCACGTTTCCTTCGTAGCGACATTCCTGAAGACTACTTCAGTTTTTATAAAACCCATTAGACTTGGGGAGGATATTTGAAATTGAGAACACTGAGAACATGATGTAAGTGCTTTTATTTTTATACTTTATTGACTGGTTACTGGTAACATAGTTCTCGTAACCTGAAAGCCGGCAACGCTATCCTGATAATGAGGTTATCCATCATTGGCAGTAGTTGCATCGACCGTCTCTCTACCAGGAAATATGCTTGCTCATTTGTCTTCCTCCCACAAGAACGCTATCAAATTATTGGGGCCAGTTACGCGTACAAACACAAATAATTTATTTGCTATTAAATAGTGCACAGTACACTGAATGTGATATTGATCGCGCGTTGGGTGAGTACCTCTTTACCGCAAATTACTGAGTTCACAGAACCCATGCTCACAGAACATATGCTAGCCAAGCCGCTCTGCTCGGGGATCCGGTGTCAGCCTACAATAAGTAACAATTATTTCTTGCAATCCCTATGTGTTCGTCAAAAATCGATAATTAAAAGGCGAGCACGAGCCAAATGTTCGGACCACACTACACGAAACTGGGCTCAGCTCGTGTAACGAAGACCAACACAAATGTTCGACAATTTCATTAGGGATCCCTATTATTCGTTTGCAACATCAACGGAGCAGCGCTAATCGAAACGTTCTGTGTCTTCATACTAGTTAATCTTTATTATATACCAATAAGAAAAGATTTAATTAAGACTTATAACGCGTCGTGAGGCCATTGAAATGATAGCAATAATCACAGTTATAAGCTTTCAGACGAGTGAATAGGTAGGCACTCAACTCCCACCGTCCGAATATCTATGAGCCGAGCCTCTGAATAGACTAATTGAAAACGTGACGAGAACGACTCGTCCCGAGATATTGGTCTCTTTAATACCGTTCGATGTCCTTGGGTATATTGAAAATGCTACATTTTACGGTTCTGCGACTACCTGTTATTAAAATCCAAGTCTTGTAGAAAGGGCACGTAAGAGTATACATAAATAAATTATTATAATATTGGTGGAATTTATGACTACAAAGTTTGATTAAAATCAAGTAATATTGTTACAAATTTTAATCAGCTTACAGCTAATTGGTCGTAAAACTTCGAGCCTTACATGTTTCCGTCGATTTAAATGTAGATACATTTTTTTCTAATATATTTTCCTAAGTAAAACTTCGCAATCGCAACGTTCAAAAAGTTTTTTAAAATAAGAGGTTTGCGAATGAGTTTTAAATGTTTGACGCTACTAACAAATAAAACTGTCAATTTTATTAACTGTCAATTTATCCAGGTAGAATAGTGTACAAGATTTCCTTCACGTAGGTATATAAATATCACGCTCATCAAAAAAAAAGGATTATTGTAAATATAAGGCAATTACCAAAGCAGATCGATTGCATTTCCAGTCACATAGGGGCTACCGTCACGAGATTCAAACCCTTCACTGGAATTGTAGATGGATACTCGATGCCTCTATCAAATAGATGACAGCTACGTTACGTTCCATTCCAATCTCCTACAGCCGTCACAGCAATGGTAAATTGGAACGAAGTAGCAAAGCAGAGGAATATTTGCTTACTCAAACAACCAGATAGCGGATCTAGTACTTTGACTGCCGGAAATTGACTCGGGTCTAGGTTGCTGAGAGACGCATTCAATCATTGTCTCACGGCTCGCACGGGGAATCTTGCCGGTTCCAGTTTAACTATTGATGTAATTTATTCCCGAGATGAACAATTGGACATTTCTAGCAACATTACCGCCTTACAATCACTGACCTCCAAAGCCACGTAGGATATTTTTTACGCACCAACTTGGGTTTCCAACTTCGAAAATAGATTTTGAGTAATGAAGGAAACGTAGGAATCAGAAGTTGCTCCAAATTGTCAATGAAATATTACATATTATTACGGTGCCACTCGCCAGTTTTTCTTGAATTTGGTCCGACATGCTCCGGTGTTTTAATAACACAGTAACCATGTGTGTAGGTGAGGATGTAGATAATATTTCATGCAAATTAGTTAAAAGAAGAAAAATATTAAAGATAACATCTAATTGTTGGTTAACTGCGAATATCTGAGTTTCCAACTAAGACATACATTTTCATAAGATCATTTACGTTCCAGTTCCAGCAAATTTTTGGACAAAAGCACGATTCAATTATTTATAGAACAATAAAATAGAGAAATCAAACGACTCAAACTGTTGCCTAAGATTATAATGATTGCAGACTAGACTAGTGATAGTTGGGTAGTTAGGTATGTGTGATCCTTAGGTAGCTATTTATATCATCTTACAAATCAAAGATGACAAAGGAATCCTTAAATCAATAGAAAATAAATTGTGAAAAGTAAAAAGAAAATCAACAATATAGTCATATTGTTGATTTTCTTTTTTTTTAATAATTGTCCACTAGACTCTTGGTCCGTGCCTTTTTGTGTTTATTATTATTTTGTGTATTTATAACATTTTGGTTTAGAGCTCCGCGTTTGCTCACTCTCAAAACAATATTACTTAGATATAAATAAGGGGAAAAGGCGGGAAAGGGTACATTGATATTTAAATTAATTAAGTCTCCTTTTTTTATACTATTATATCTAAAAAGGGGTGAAAATTACATTATTAGTATAATTATTATTATTTAATTGATTTTTTGATTGAATAAATTTATTTTTTTAATATTTACTTATTTGTTATTGTATTTTTTTTCTCTTTTTGGTTGATTTGTCCAACGTATTATAGATTTGGCCTATAAATTTAAGCCATCAATACCAATATTCATCCTAGGCGTAGAAATAATAAACGGCAAACTCTGATATTTTCATTATCAGGCGACTTTAATAGCTTTTACGAACAATAAAGCTGACATTTACTTGAATTATGAAGACTAATCGTCTGAATGTTCTAGTAGTGGAATACTGTTGTTGCCGTTTGCTGGGTCAGTCAATCATTTAGTAAAACGAGTTTTAAGTTGAGGTTCAAATCAAATTACCTATAATACTCACCACGCTTTTGGAAGACGGGGTGGCGAGGGTTTTGATGTAAATGCAGAGTTTTCCTTCTCTGGGTGCTGATGATCATGCCAGCAGCTTTACCTTAGTCGCCTTTTACGACACCTCGGTAAGAGTGAAGGTGGCCTATCCTACTCTGCCGGGACCACACGGCGTTATTTACACAGATTAAAACTTAACTGTACAAAAACCCACAGGCGATGTTAGTTTTGTATAAATTCCAAAATATAGACGCACGTGAATAATTTAATTATCATTAAAAACGGCATTTCTAAAAGTATCATTGAAGCTATAAAAACAAAGAAGCAAATGTTCCATTATCAATCTAAACTCACATTCAGTGAACTGACCTACATCAACAGTGTTGTTTCACATTACGAATGTTCGAGCACAGTTCTTGTTCACAGAACTAGAAAAAGGCTACCGCAGAAAGCATTAACTATTTAAGAAAGTCACAACACACAGCCCAGCTAATCCTTTTAGAAAAATCCTACATGCGATCCATCACCGATGTCAACGGCAAACGAGAGCAAAACGTCTGGCGACACGTGTCGCAGTCGCAGGCGCAAGCGGCGCGACGCGATGCGATTAAACGTGATGGACGACCGATGAAAAATAATGGCCGCCACCTCTAACGACCGATACTCGAGCATGTTTCATATTCTGCCTTTTATTGGTCAGTCAAGTGTTAATCGTATACGAAAAGGTTGACGCTGCACAACGAACTGCAAGGTTGATAGATTAATTGAACTCAATCACAATATCCAATCCATCACTGTTGCAGTGATTTATATTCCAAATTTTAAACAATACAAGCTTAAAAATATTTTCTCTGGTCCGAAATAGATTTACAACAAAACTTACAGCATCATTATTCACGACAAATCTTTACGATGAAAATGTAATAAGACTTTGCGAAGAACTCATTTCAATCCATTCTTTTGTATTATTTAAGACGGCGTATCGGATAGAATATAAATTGATAGGGAGTATCGAACAAACTTGCGAAGTTAAGACTAGATCACAATAACACAAAGGAGCCAAGACTACAAAGCCATCGCAAAACGTGCAAGTGGAAACTTCCCGTGAATATTTTTCTTTTCAACATTAAACTTCTTAATGAGGTTGGCAAAATAATTGTTGTAACACTAGGAAGGTACGGGAATGAGTAGCATTAATTAAAACCGTACCGCAGCCCCTCGGCTGCGGTCAGACGAAAATGTAACATAAATAATAACACAAACCCGACAGAGTAGAATGTATAAAACGTAAAAGGGGCGGACGCTGCTAAACTTTTGAAACTCCCTTTCATAACTTTTTCGAGGAACCTTTTTTCGTGCCATTATTTTATTATGCCTCATTTGACTAAAAGAAAGTCCGAGCGAGGCGTCCATGTCGGTCCCTTCATTTGAAATATGTATGGAGTCCATCCCTTCGCCAAAACAACCCTACAGTTGAGTTTTTAAATCTAAATACGGGATTGATATATCGAGACCTTTTTTTATTTATCTCTTTTTTGTCTAGCAACTTTATCAAAAGTTTATACCGACGATACTCACTGCCTTGTAAACGGAAAGCCTGGAAAGTAATTACTTTTTTCAGTCCTCCATAAAGTTAAAATAGGCAATTAAAGTTTTCATGCAAGACCCCCGTGTTTATTTCAAATTACCATTTGATGATAAAATAATTTCCTTCCTTCCAAAACAGGTAATATGCCGAATTTCTGACATCGTAATTAACAACCACAAGAATGCGAAGGACACGTTTTACGAGCAAACACGAATAGCTTCGCTACGGCGCGGCAGATTAAAGGAAAACATACTGAAGCATCCTTTTATAATTAGAACTTTTAATATGGCTCTTAGTAAAGAAATTAAAACTTAACAAGTTATTTTTAACATAAAACAATGGTAGAGTCCTTGAATTTGATATTTCATCATACTATGTAGTATAAAATGACAAAGTAAAACAAACTCATTAAAAAGTAGGTCATTAAGAATAGGTCATATGTTCAAACCCAGCGCCAATCACTTAAAACGGAAACCTCCGCGTGAGCGGTCGCCCGTAGCTCTTTAGTCGAGATAAAAGTGAGTGCACTGCTGTAATCGACTGTATCCATCAAGTTTAGTCTCACATTACGGTAACGAGCGGGCCGTCCCAAGCCCAGCCCAGCCCGTATTACACTGTACACTTTAAATTGCGAGAATTTTTACCAACTATCACAAATGGAAATCTCGGATTGTTGAATAAACCTTTTAACTGAAAACACGTTCACTATTCATTTTTTCTCTCGAAGTAAAACAAATATTTTCAAAAGAAGACGCACTTAAATGTATTAAAAATTAAAAGGCAGTAGGTAATATTTATCGTGAAGGGTAAAAGTAACATGACGAAGATTGAACGGTTAAGATTAGATCAAAATAGTCAAGAGTTTCTTAAGCTTTTCCCACATAAGTCTCCAAAGAGGCTGTCAGATTTTGAAAGGGACCGAGATTAGATTTAGTTTCCATTATAAATTACTTCGGTAAAATTTATAGGTATTGATTTTGCTTACTTATATCATGCACAACAACGGCGACACCATCTTCAAATGTAACTTTCGTGCTATCAAGATCCAACTCACATAATCGTATGTTGGTAAAAGAAAAAGAAGAGGACTCGGCTACTTTCCATGGAAATCCAAGCAGTTTTTAAACTTTTATGGCGTCATAAACAAATGTTATCACGCGACCAACTGTTTATTACGAGTAGCTACGTCTGGAACTTGATTGCATGCAACGTGCATAAAAGGTTCTATTTTTTTTTTTCAAAACTCTGCATACCATTATTGAATGCATTTTGTGTTGTAATGTGTTGTTGCTCGCTATTCGAAACTAGAGTAATAAAATAGGATCCTCTGGGCTTTGAGTATGACCTATTAAAAATTGTTGTTATTTGTTGAAGATTTATAAGACTGTAAGTGGCCAGCATTTTTAAATGCGATTAATAATTGTAGATAGGTAAGCAAAAAGAGAAGACGTCAAAGATCGCACATTTAGCGATTACCTCACGTGTGTTGAGTGACTCACGGTTGTGAAAGTGATGATGTGGCTATTTAAATGAACAAAAGTCAGCTACAACAATAAAAAAGTTACAGGGCAAACAAAACAGAGGAATAATTGTTTTGTAATTTAAAACCGATCACGATACTTTTTGTCGAGAGGCCAAATCCGCTAGGAAAGAGCGCATTTCACTTAACTTCAATCGGCTCGATGGCAAATTGAATTCAAATTCGATGTGTTTTGAACGACTTTGCATCGGCATCCTTTCACTTTAAACAACACTCCAAGGAAAAGACATAGCGAGAAATTACTTTGAATATTTTTATTATCGTTCCGAATTCGTTCCGCTGTCTTATAATATCACACTCTTAACTTCTTCGTTTCTTTTGTAGCAAGCAAATAAAGCCATTCTCTTTAGCTAAACAGCGACATATGACAAGCGTAAGAATTGATTTAAGTTGAGTATTGCAATTTCACTGTGTCGGGTCCTTCGACATCAAAGTGCACCGCTGAATTTTTGTTTCTAGCTTCTTCACTCATTGGATCTTTTGAGCTCGGTCCATATAAAATAACCAGCAGGATTGTGATGTCAGGTATACCTTGACATCTATATTTAACTAAAGATTTAGCAGTCTATACGAATACACATTAACCATGATGTTTAAAAATTGAATATAAGTTTTATTCTACATTATAATCCGTGTGGCCATCTGTTACATTGTCAGAACTTAAACCGTGAGGAACAACTAGAAGAGCATAACTATATTCAAACGTGTAATCAGAGTGTCATTCAATTTGAATCACGATTCAAATGCTTTTTTCGGCTTTGAGCAAACATGACCTTTTCATCAGCAGCCTTTAAAATATGTTAACGTATTCATTCATCAGCTAAAATTAAACAGAGCCATTTCAACCATAAATATTTACCCCTTTTTAAGTGACCTAATCACAGGGAGACGTTTCAAGTATTTTAGGTTCAATTGAATTAAGGTTTCTATTCGGTTGAGGCAATTTTGTTTACATTGCTTTCTTGTTACATAAAATTTATATAATTAATTATCTACTTTTTCCCCTACGCAGTCACCAGGAAGTAATTTGAACTGTCTTGACCGTGGAGGCAAAGTTCTGTCTTTTTTTTGTTATTACGCTTCGTCAAGTATGCCATTAAGTGGGGGGCTGCCAAAAAATGAGAACCATCAAATTTTAAAGGCACACGTAATGTTTCTGTATTTTTCTTTAAAACTGCACCAGTATTTACGACTGATTGTATTAATTTTGTGGCTCTGCTGATGATGAAAGGTCAACTCCTCATCGGTAAAGAAGTTAAAGAATTTTTTATCGCAATCTTTTGCAATTTATTCTTAAGTAAATAACACACTTAAAATTACGCGATAATAAGGCTTATTACGCGTTCAGTGGTCTAATTGGTAGAACATTCACCCGGATTGTGGAAGGTGTGGGTTCGAGTCCCGCCTGAACACGAGATGAAATTTTGAAGTGTGTTATTTACTTAAAGAATAACTCTTTCAATTAGTTTTTTTTATGACATAGGTGGCAGACGAGCAGATGGATCACCTGATGGTAAGCGAAGCGAGCTGCCAAAAAATTAAAAAGTCCAAAATAATATCTTTAACACTTTATACACCTCAAATAAAATTTTATAACAGTACACTCGAGAAAAGGTTTTACCGAAATCGGCGCCCAATCTGTGTTGAATAATTTAATTAAATTACAACATACATAGTATTGGCAGATTTTTTTTAAGTTTTAATTCTTTGAGTCTTTTAAAAATTACTTAAGTCAGGACTCAGGGAACTCGTGACTAAGTCTTATCCAGAACTCTGGACTGATTTCTCCAAGTTTCTAGCTAAAATCATGTCAAACGACTGAAAAGACTTGAAATAGCTCAAAAAAATCGAAAGGATAAAATGTACACAAAGGAGTCAAAAGAATCTTGACTCCCGACATTAATAGCTAAACTATCATAGTCATGGCGCCCTGTGGGTCTAATGGCTTAAGTACCGGGCCGTGATCTCGGGGTCCTGGGTTCGATTCCCGGGTCGAGCGAAAAGTATATTTCAAATTTTTTGAACATAGATCGGGTTTGCCCATAACCATGGAACATAGCCTACATATTAGCGATAACTTGATTTCTATGATGCAGTGGGACAGTTTATAGGCTGATACTTTACTTTTATCATAGACATAAATTACATAACATAAATTAGAGACTGGTCCTTTATTATGAAATAAAGGACGAGTATCTAATTTATGTCTCAAACAACTCAAGTCTTTTACAACACTAATGCTGTCCAAGTTCACAAACGCATTCCTCAAAATCAATTAATTATTCACACATATAAAATCATTGATATTAAATTAGTACCATCGAAATCCTCAGCAATGAGTGTGAAAGTGTTTCAAAAGCGAAAGGCGACGTTATATACCTATAAATAAAGACGTACTTATATATAACAAAAAGAAAGCGCAAGTGAAATGTTCCGGTTTCGCAAGAGCAAAATTTAATTGTTTTTCGAGGTACTGGGATCAGGGTTGCCGCCTTAATACCTGTAAAAACCGGTCAAGTAAGTCACACTCGCGCAAGAAGGGGTTCGTACCATTTTTTACATTTTTTTTATGTGATAGGTGGCAGACGAGCAGGCGGATCACCTAACGCGCGGCGGTAAGCGATTGCCGCTGCCCATGGACACCCGCAGTGGCACCAGTGGAGTCACAAGTGCGCTTCCAACCTTTAAACCCCTTTTTCCCCCGGATTGGGCCTCCAGTACCGTCACACACGCAGCGAAACACAGCACAGTGCTGCTTCACGCCGGTTTTCTGTGAGGCCGTGGTATCACTGCGGTCGAGCCGGCCCATTCATGCCGAAGTGTGGCTTTCCCACGGTAAAGCAAAAATATTAAGTAAGTAAGTAATCATTTATTTGGCAAAATTAAATATAAGATAGTACATTATATTTATAACCTTTTTCTATACAGTGTGTTCGGTAAACAGTCATCCCTTTAACCACCTCTTCGACCAACTATTCTGTGTGATCAACATTACATATGACTTTAGGAACTTTGACTGACTTGACTTTAGAAATTTTGACGAGTAGGTTATTTATTGGATGTAACTGTTTACCGACACTTCATATATTTTATGTTGTGATGGAGTCCCTTTAAATATTTATTTCATGAGGTTTTTACCGTTAGGGCACGTAACTCTAAAACTGACCCACTATTCATTTTTTTTTGCTATTGAGGAACCTACACATTGTACGAGTATTAAAGAGCTATTAGAAACATCTCATCTACGTAGGACTGTTCCATGATAGATGCGGTTCCAGGAACGCGGAACTACATTCAAAAAATTTTTTTTTTAATAACATTGTTGGTTTACCTTACGTGAAGCATATCACTTTGTGTACATTGAAGGTGTGGCCATATATGTAGAGGATGTTGCAGGCTTGAGTCACCACTGTGTATGTAATACCATTTTGCGATTATGGTATTTGTCATGTAACCACGACGACGGGTTAAGACTTTTTACCTGTTACCAATACAAGCATCTATTCTGTGAGATACATAAATACTCGTAGATTGAGGTCTGCATTCAGCCTGTGTCCAGGGAACAGCAAAAAGCAATCCTAATTGAATCCCATTGTCATCCTTCCATAGGAAACCTAATTCTTGAGTCGGTTCCCATTGTTCGGGAACACCGGGTGCCTAATTAGTTCCCGATGCAGCCGCATTAATGGATGTGTTGTGTTCGTAGTTCACGGTGCAGGTATATAAGAGCGATTCTATAGTATAATTTTTCCAGTAGAAAGACAGAACATTTTGACAAGCGCCTCCTAATATACACCGCCATTATTTTATCGTTTACACCCCGAAAACGTCATAATATGTATCGTGAATAAAGTCCATTTAGCATGTTAGATCTACAAAATAAGTAAAAAATCAGCTATTCCATACATTATTGCCGGGTGGAAATTCTATTTTGTATGGTACAGCTGATTTTTAGGGTTCCGTAGCCAAATGGCAAAAAACGGAACCCTTATTGATTCGTGATGTCTGTCCGTCTGTCCGTCCGTCCGTATGTCACAGCCACTTTTCTCCGAAACTATAAGAACTATACTATTGAAACTTGGTAAATAGATGTATTTTGTTAACCGTATTACTACTTTTACACAAAAATTGGAAAAAATAAATAAATTGGGGGGTCTCCTCCATACTTGAAACTGAAACTCAAAATGTTTTTTTTTATTAAACTTATACGTATGCATAGGTATTTAAAATGATGTTGAGGTTTTTAACATATTTTTTTCTAAACACAATACTCTGCGCAAGAGACGCTCCCAAAGTGGTAAATTGTGTGTCCGTGTAGAGCAACTAATAAATGCATACTGTGGCGGTACATTCTCGTGTGTTAGGTAAATTTGTGTGCACCGATTCTCGGGGTAATGCCGTTGTTTAACCATCTCTATGTGGGGATAATGGGTTCATAGGATTTGTCTCTTTCCCCTTAATTCCTAACGTTACATGAATGAAGTAAGTAGACACATTTTTAGCTCCCTCGGTGGCGCAATGGTTAGCGGATTGCACTTTAAAGAACGTCTTCAGTTAGGGTCCTATCTTTCTGTTAAGGCGACGGGTAGTTCTAACTAGCGACACCATTCGTTTTTAATTGTTAGCTACAAAACCGGACCTATTTTAAACAATTTCGGGGTTACAACCTCTTAGCAAACACTTATACTAATTATTAAATAACCATGCACAAATGTTGGGTCCGTTTTTGTACGCGAAAAATTGATAACCGCCAAAAGTGGCCGCTTTTGGCGTGAATCAATTTTTCGCGTACGCGTTGGACCCAACATTTGTGCATGGTTATTTAATAATTAGTACAAGTGTTTGCCGAGAGGTTGTAACCCCGAAATTGTTTAATCCGGTTTAGTAGCTAAAAATTAAAATCGATTGGCGTCGCTAGTGTGCCCTACCCGTCACCTTAAGATATTCTCAAAGTCAATGGAAACTGGTAGCTGGCGGATCTGTACTCCGGTACTTTGGAACCCCTTTTAAAATGGAAACAAAATTACTATAAAAATGTTCGCTTGGGTAGGAAAATGGTTTGCTCGATAGTATGTTAATAAAGCGATTCCATGAACCGTTTTAATGATGCGCTTAAAAAGCATTATTGTTTGCTGGATTTATGAAGACCGTTATTATTATGATACCAATTCAGATAATGAGAAAGTACTGTGATAAGTGTATATACCTTATCGAGTGCTTACATAAATACTTATAGTCGTACCTACTCACCCAAGCATGTAAAAAAACTGGTTTAAAATAATGTTGATTCTTATCTAAATTGGAAACAAATTAATCCATAATATTGTATGCTTTCAAAAAACAGGAAATGCATTAAAACAATGAAGATTTTTTCATAGATCTACCTTAGGCCTAATTAAATTAAAAATACTGCTATATTCAAGACAGTCCAGATTTGGTTGATTTTAGTCTTAACTAAGAACCTCATATCTATTTTAAATAATTACGGAGCGGGAGTTTCTAAGCAAACATTTATACTATTTATTTAATAATTGTGCACTACTTTTTGATCTGTTTTAGCACTCGAATTGGGATTAACGCCATAAGTAGCCGTTTTTGGCGGTAATTCTAATTTCGAGTACAAATGCAGACCCAAAAGTTAAGTATAAGTATTAAATAAATAGTAGAAGTGTTTTTCGAGAGTCTGCAGCGAAATTGTTAAAAAGATATCCGGTTTAGTTATTTAAATTTTAAATCAATTAGCGTCGCTAGTGTGCTCTACACGTCACCTTAAATAAATATACGAGTCATCATCATCATCCGCCTTTTGCAGTCCACAGCTGGACATATATTCGCTACCTTGACCGATCCTCAGCTACATGCACCCAGTTCCTTGTCACTCCATTAAGTAAATACTACTACCTAAACTGCACTAAAGCAGCATGTAATAATTAAGACTACTAGTACAGAATAAAATTTGAATGATCCAACATGATTAAGCCCTAGCCGTGTCACCCTCAGCCGGCTCATACACAACAGACATTCAGGGAGCGGGTCAACGATTTTTGCAGCGCGCGGCATCATCAATCAAGTTTAGTCTCGCATTAACGTAATGACCGTCGGCTCGGGCGGATGTCGCCTTATTTTCCCTTTTTTTTTTCACCACTTCCTTGGAGGCAATTTGGTACACGATACTTTCTCACGGACGTTTCCGCGTTGATGGAAATCTATGAAGGATAACCACTTCGTTTCTTGCATTTATGTTTTTTTTGTAACAATTTCCATTTCGACACGGCTATCAATCTTCGTTTCGCCCCGAAATGGTTTCGTGGCACGAATTTACTTCATAGGCTCTTGTTTTTCTAGAACAGCTTTTCAGACTGTTCTTCAGAACCCTGTTATTAGTCGAAGACAAATGTTGAATTATATTCTTATTGAATCTTTGCAACTTCGGAGCTTTGAATAAAGTTAAAACCCAAAAACTGAACTGAACTGAAAAGAAAGAAAAACTGCCTATGAAAAAGATGAATTCGCAAAACATGAATCGAATGTTCATTGGGCAGAATCAATCACCAGTCGGGAGCGAGGGAAAAAAGGCTGTTACATGTCAACTGATGAATCGGGATACGTGTCTGAGTGAGTCCCGCTGGATGCCCGTTTAATCTAGCATTTGCAGCCAATAAGCGCGATGTCGTTAATGGTGACAGGTAATTGTTCTTCGGCAGGATTATTCATGTGGCCGGACTGAGCACTTGTACCTATAATAAACTGAAAGATGCATAACGTCGTTGAAATTCTATCACCACGTAACTCATTTTAAGCAACTTTTCAGGAAAGCCAAAAAACTGATCGGAGACTTACGAGCTATTTTCATTAGAATTCAATTGTTGACTTCCGTTCTGTTACCTTTTCAACATTTAAAAGATTTTTCGATGGCCGCTACTGAATTCTGATTGATAAAAATGATCCGTCTTCCAAGTCTCTAACAAATGGCATCAAAATGTCATAACCGCCACCAGCAAATTAGTAAAAAAAAAAATAACTAAATTGTGACTTAGTGATCATCTCAAAGCGTAGGTAATTTTGTGACTTCCATGCTGTACTTGTTCTTTTTCTAAGTAACTTTTTCGTAATTTTAAAGGTTTTTATTGGTCATATCTCGATTTTAATTGGGCGAAATGACGCGTCTATCGATTCTCTAGCGAAAGGCATCAAAATGTCAAAACCGCCAAAAAAATTACTTACATGGTGTCAGAACTTCAACGACGATAAGCAATTCGTCCACATCAGTTTTTATGCCATTACTACAAATAATCGTTACGTATCCGTAACGTAAATATTAGGGTTGAACTATTTAACGCTCGAAAATTCAAACGCTTCTAAACTTTGATAGCTATTTAAACATGTTGCAGTCACTATTATGAAACTGACTTCGAAAAAGATAGTATGATTTTTGAGTCCTTCCTCCTCATCTTAGCGTGTAATTCCCAGTTGCGTCCAAAGCTGTCGCTTCGAAGCCCGGGATACGCTTGGACCATGATTCAGGTAATTACAACAAAGTGCCGTATGGCCTTCGCAACCCTTAGACAAGCGAACCAGACCAACTGGATCACGGTTATACTTTCAGAATCATTGACTATTCGGTGGTCTGCTATAAAAAAGAACCAGATCTTAATCAAACATCTCCGTTAAACCTGACCGTCTCGTTATTCCGAACGCCAGTTTATTATGCGATTGCAGTCATTAAGCTGGATGGTTCTACGACAGCGGATTTCATTAAGTCCTCAAGTCGGACTAAAAACTCAATTAATCCGGATCGGGCAAATCACCGGCGCGTAAACACCACAAGAAGGTAAGTCAAGAAGCTTCCGCTGAATTCCGCCGAGGAATGCGGAATCCAGTAGGAAACGGGGCCACGCAGAACGCGAAAGATTAAGGTTTTATTGGAAATATTCATAATGGGTGGAAGAGAGCAGGGCTGAGTACAAAAAGAGAGGAATGGTTTGATTAAGTATGGAGGCATGACACATACCTATCTCTTTTCACAGGAAGTTAGTTTGAGAACCATATGAAAAAATGCATCTATGTATTTTCAATAGACCCAGATACTCGAAACTTTCTCCAAATTTTCGGCTGCGTGCGCATCCGTACAGTTGCCGAGTTGATCACAGATTTTTTTTTATATAAATGGGTTTGCACTTGACCTCATCTCACCTGATGGAAAGTGACAATAAGGTCTAAGATAAGATGTAGCGTGCTTACCCAGAAGAAGCCTATTCACTCTCAACTTAAAGACACCCAAATTGTAGTTCTCTGGGAATAAAGAAGCCGGCAAGTTGTTTCATTCCATATAATAATATCAGCAAAATATAACTAACTTTTACTAATATTCTTCAGTCATTATTAGTCCGGCTAATACTTGGATTTAAACAACCCCACTGATATAAACAATCCCATGGCGGATTTGTTACTTTATAAAAGCTGAAGGTTTATCTTATATGGGTGTCTGGCAGAGGGAAGATACCGCGAACGGATTTCTAACTATCCTCAAGAAAAGATAAAAATATTTAAGCTTCATAAAATTACGAAAGTATGGCCACTAGGTATTATAGCCAGCTTAAGCTCATGATATCTCGAAAGTTATCAGGCTTGGTCTCTATAATCGATGGTAGTTCTTATTTTTTTTGGGAGGCCTGCATAGAGAAACGTCCTGCTTTTATAAAATGACGAAAATCTGTTCGCCGTAGACGTCTGTATCTCTTTACTGAAACGACTCAGTGATCCGACTCAGCCAAATAATACACTGTTCCCAATCACTAATGTTCGCTCCGGAATGTTACCTTCGACTCAAATGGGTCAGAGTCCGAGTGAGTCGAATGATCTGAGTGAGCGGAATGATCCGAATGAGCGGAATGATCCGAATTCAGAGCTAAAGAGTAGTTGTGGACGGTCCGGCGTGAATAGGAAATGGTTATACATAACACGGGGAAAAGAGATAGGTATATTACATGGCACAGCAGGAAGGGATCGATTATTCATCCGTAACAAAATCAATTCATCACGGGTCTATCTGAGAGTTGATGTTCCGAATGATTCAAATGAAGCGTTTCACTGTTCCCCGTCTTTGCACCGATCCAGATGCAAATATTCCAATCTTTTTGAAAGATACGTTTTTCCCAGGTCTAGTTCGCCGTGAGCTCTTGCTCTATTAGTAAATCCATTCAATGTCAGCAAATTCTTAGCCTGTTTGTTGTGGATCCCGTATTCATTAGCAGGAGATTATGAATGATCTCTCTCAAAATAAGGCTGCACCATTGCTTAGACTGATATTATTGAAACATAATTGAATCGAAACTTCAAACTTTGAATGAGTTAAAAGTCTACTATTATCATCATCTTAGTTCTCAGTTAGTTAATCGCCAACTTCCTACCCCCAGCGCTGTTCGGTGAGCGAGTCCTCGCGGGGTTACAGACCATTTTCACTGCGCCGCGGAAATTTCGACCGGGAATTCATTGCATAATTCACTACTATATTATAAATTACATGTACCTGCCCCGGGACGTTATTTTAAACTGTTAGCTCTAGAGTGGTGTTTGTTAAAAGCCAATTTGTGAAGTTTAAGCTGACGGTCATAAGTAAAGACGGTTATGGCCATCTTAAGGGAAGCGGGTGTACTTGTTTCGGGGAATAAAGATAACTTTGAAGATTGCGCGGGTAAGCCGAGATACTTCGATCTTAACTTAACTTTTAATTAAGAAAAGCACGCCTGATTTACGGCTTTAGAGTACCTACATAATATTTCATCTAAGGAAATATAAACTAATGCTGCAAATTATGAGGTAGGCTTATTTCATTAATACTTTATCGTGGGGGCCCTTGACTAAGTCATTAGTACTTACCATCATTTGGGAAACCTTCGGTAAATAATAAAATAAGTGATATCATTTTATTATAATACTAATATTACCGCGCTGATGATAATATTAACATATCATTATTATTCGGAATATTATTTGAAAGGTTGTTGCTACCAGGAAAACATCGGCACGAAACTCGTTAGATGCTCTTTTCAAAGCCAAATTTGCATTAAGAATATGTTTTTGTAATATCTGTAGGCACTGAATATAAAAATGTTGTAGGTTAACCACAGTTAATGATCAACTACGCCTGACAGTAGCACGATTGTGCTAATGTAATTTCCTTGTTGGCAAAAAAATAATTTTAGCGAGATTATTATTATTCACCGAGATAATCATCTGAAGAGTTATAATGTTAATTCCTCAACATGCGAGAAAAATTGACGTAATATATTAGTTCTAAATCACTAGATGGCCCTGGGTGTCCATTGTATTGCACAAGTTTCACCTTATGTCTATAAGCCTTATCGTTGTCTATAGAATTTACCTTTTTATTTAGAGTATAGTTAGAACTGAGCTCTGCTAAGAAAAATCCTACCGTAAGTAGTTCCAAACTTACACTAGATCCATACCAAAACTAAGCCGTTTCAATTAGCAATCCCGAAACCGAAAACAGAAGAGGAACACGTGTTCCAGATGTTACAAGACAGGTATGCAAGTTAAGTGCAGGTGTGCAATTGGGCTGCAAACTTCGATGGCCTCGGCGCGACATATGCATCGAACACCAGCTAACGTCTCATCCAACTACTTGAGACGACATGTCGACACCTCAGAAACTTGACTGTATTGATCGAGCTTAGTTAAATTGGTACCGAAAATGTTCAGCGATTGAAATGACGTCAGGAAGCAGTAACATATTACTTTCTCCCTCCCACGTATTGCGTACATAATTTGAAATGCATAAAGTGTAGGATATCAAACGCACACATATCGCAATCGCAAAGGCATAATGCTATTCTTATAAACACCGCAGGCGTAACACCAACACGAAATTCTAAATGTGAGTCATAGGAGCAATGCGTTTGCGTCGCCTGCAAACATGAATCACCTATTACCCCGTCTATAAGCAAACACCCAGCATCAAATAAGGCCGCAGTAATGAGACTAGTCAGGCGCCCGCGCCACCAAACAAAATAAGCAGTGCGGTCGCATACATTACGCCGATAATTATGGTTTAGCCGACTGAAACAACTGTAATGTATTTGGTCATATTAATGTTTCCCGTTAAATCATGAATCAAAAGTGGTACTAATCGGATTATGTTCGGCGTTTGTACGGGCAAATGTTTGCGGCAGATAAGCGAGCGTGACGCGTTTCCGTCATAGAAATTTTACATCGGTTAAACAAACTGGCACTAAATTTCGGATTATAAATAAAATCGGGCACTCTATTACATAACACGACGCGTTTGGACGTCAGTAACGTTATCCACACGCAAAAAGTAAAAAAAATCAAACGGCCCGCGTTGCACATTATCATATTTATTCGCAATCGGTCGTACGTCATACTGCGCGAAAAAAAGCGAAACGCACACCAGAGCGCGGTGGAAACTCGTTTCGACGTCAACGGTGACACATTTCTGGAAACCAGGACATGCCCAGTAATGCGTTTATGCAACAGACAAAATATTGCCTCGGTTAAAACAATACACGTCGTGCTATTTCAACATACTATCCTAATGAACTATTTAAAGAATGTTTAAATGCATCGGAGCGATGCAATGCGCGCTCCGAATCCAATTTAGGGTTACAACTCCTTTCCTATCAGGATGTGAGGAGAGTTTATTCTGAAGTAGAATCCTGTTATTGCTGTTGTTGCTGCTTTATGTATTCAGGCGAGCGAGTGCGCCTGATTTAGTGCAAGGAGTTGGGTTGCGCGCGGCGTAATGTCCTCGCTTTGTCGCTGCGCTAATTCAGATGGATTTATACCGGCGGAGCGCGCCCGAGTGCACCCAGCCGCTCGCTTAATGTCTTGTATTCATAAAAATACCCTGGCGATAGATAGACCTGTCGCGCCCAAAACGTTTCATTTATTCATGACGCTTAGATTAAATGGCCCGGCACTCGACAAATGGACTGTAAAAAATCTGAAACAGATTCGGCGCACACAAAAAGAGAAATTTCTAATTTACGACATCAGAACATATTGCGACAGACGCAAACAGCATGCGTAGCGAGAATTAATTGTTTTAGAGGAGATACGGTATTAAATTTAAAACAATGACATACGGAATGCATAACGTATTCTTTCACTCCAATAAACGATTTGCATTATTCAAAAAGCTGTATGGATTTCGCAGCGAGCCAAATTTAATTTCACTCGTAATTCTTCCATATCCGGTACGAGATAAGCGGTGAAAAAATAAATAATTACTTAATATTGTGGATAAACAATGCAGTATGGAGGGAGAGGCCGATAATGATCAATTCGGGTTCATAAATATTGTCGCCCGGAGAAGGGAGTGCGCAGCTGATATGTACACGAGCGCATTTGCGTAACTTGCGAATGGACAACATTTCAAAATTGCTAAGCTCTAAAACAAAAAATACCAGTTCTTTGTTTACTTTTCCGCTGCTCGAATATATATTTATTCATTTTTTATATTGCTTATTTACTGAGAAAAAAATTAAAAACTAAAAAACGTAAGATGACGTCATCGGACGGCAGAATGTAAAATATTTCTTTGCTTAGCACATTATAGTTTTAAATTTACGTAATGCCAAACTCATGACATGTAACTGTCAAAAAAAAAGACAACTTGTCAACGTTGAATGTATGAATGACGTTGACAATGTTGACACTAGTATTATTTACCTTTGACAGTAGTACCTTTTTTTTATTAAAACAATGATAAGCAAAGGAATATCGCTGTATTCAGCCGTTCGATGACGTCATTTGGCGCTTACGTCTATTTAGAATAAAAAAAATTTCAATAATTATTTTATGCATGAAAATGGACAAATTTTGAAAAAAGAAAAAATATGGGTCTGTTCATTTTATGTCTACTTTCATATAAAAAAACAATATGGACATGTTAAAAATTTGAAATGTTGTCCATTCCGCTGGCGATCGAGACCGCTTGCACAACTCCACTCACGCGCCGCTCGATCACGCCGACCAGATTCACCGCGACCTTAAATTTAAAAGCGAATCTCCCATTGTTGCACAACATTCGACGTCCAAGAGAAATGTGTTTGTCCTAATTGCATTTCTTTAAGAAAAATGGCGAACATTTCTTTGTTGGAGAGAGGTCCCATTGAAAGCACAAGAATCGCCGCCGCGGTCGAATTGACATTGAACGATTGACGCCAGTCGACGGTCGTCCGGGCGTGAATTATAGAGTAGGAACTGGCGTGTTTTGGACATGTCCCGACCGCACGAACTATAGAACCTTTATAAAATATTTTCAGCAAACAAACGTAGGAATTTTCGGAAAGTCCATTTGTAGACCTCAGGGTAGTAAAATATTCAAAACAGTGTTAGAACTTACTAAGGACGTAGTGGTTGAAATAATATTGCAAATTAAATGGATGGCCTATAGTAGCACCCCGTTGCGTCATCAATACCAGTACCAATTTAAAATTTAGAACATTAATTTAAGCTTAAAGTCGTCATTAAACCTTACAGATCACTTCTGCAAGTTAGTGTTAGAGCAATGAAACAAAGGAACATCGATTGCGTCCGAAGTGTGAGAATACTTGCAAACAATTTCAATTAGTAGCTGATTTGTCTGTCAGAGGGAATGAAGCGTTTGAAATAGAATCCGCGCAACCCATCTCAACACAATGAAGGTAAGATTCAAAAGGACGACCTCTCTAACAACGTGTCAGCTACCTGACACTATTGTGTGATATCCTGCTTCGAAGGACGAATATTCACGTTCCAATAAACGGAATGTACAAATAAGCCTACCGCCTCAAAGGGCCGCACACCTGGGGATGTATTTATTGGACGGATATTTAAGCAGAACCATTGTAATTTGCTTGATTGCAACCCATTCGTAATACTTCCGAGTAATCCGCTATGAATCAAACCAGTGTTTCCATTCGTACCTCGAACATTTAGAACATTTAATAAATATACGCGTCCTCAATCTGTAATCTTCCTTTACAAATATACGAAAATACATGACTACGTAATTATTAAAGCCACGCAATAACATTGAAAGTTAATAGTTAAGAATTAATAGCGGCTATTATTCTGTGTGAATACTAGCATAAAACATTGGCCTTTAATTAAACTTACCCCAAGAAAATGTTTGAACAAAAGGGTACGTTAACTTTCTCTCGGTACCATTGTACAAGGTCATATTGTACTGAAACGTATCTCATTATTATATTACATCTTTTATTTCCTTATCTCAAAAGAGAACTGTACCATTAACTGAAAGCCGCATATTATTACTTTGTTTCAGAAAGGCAATATTACGTTTAATGTTGAAAGACGCAAATAAAGTTAGCATAAATTGTGAAATTTTATATCAAGGCAAAACGTTACAAAACAAAAGAGCGAATTTTTTAAGTATGAAAGCTATTTGTTTTACTCAATTTCCGTTATGTCGCTTTGATTCAAGATTTTCTTTGGGCGACGGTAAATTCTAAGAACATTTAGTTTATTTACATCAAAAGAAATCTTCGTTAAATGTAAAACAGAAACGGTAACCCGGAGAAAAAGAGTGCCAAGTTCAACTTATGTCACGGTCCAACATTTATTAGCTGCTCTTTTGAACAGATAACTTATGTCATAATCATGTTGGCCTCATCGACCAAACTAAGTGGTCCGTCCGTGCGTGCAAATTTAGTGGAGCATTCGGTATTAAATATGCTCATGAAAACAAACTGTGCACACAAGTGCTTTTGCAACAATTGATTTTTTTTTTGTCAATAGGCTAACTGCTTGACCGCAATCGCACCTGATGGAAAGCGACGAGATGGATGATACGCGTTTTCCTAAAAGATGCCTGTTCACTCTTGCCTTAAAGATGTCTAGATTATAGTGGTCAGGAAATTGAAATGAAATTGAATTCCTGGTAGTTCTAACCAGTAAACTAGGGCGATCTCTGTGCACAAGTAACATAATAGTATTTACGATTACGCAGGACATTAAGGTCGCGCGAAGCTGAAGTGCAAAGCAACAGTAGCGAAGGTTTTCTTCAGACAGATTTCTATCCTAGGCTTTCCTCATCGATTTGCCTCCCAAGATCAGCAATCCATCAAGTGGCAGGACGTCTACGCTTTCTCATAATGTGATCTACTCCAGTAAATCTGTCGAACTAGGCATCTTTAACTTGACACATGCTTTATATGAAGCAAACAATTTACTCTTTTCTAACTCTTTTTTGCGTCTCATCGACCAAACTATCATGCGAAATGTTACTTTTCGACAACACAACACAATCCATCGCTGTTTACCTATTCGTTGTGGTTTCGTTTTCGCGAGGCCACGCACCGTCGAGACAGCGTTAGTCCATTTCGACATGCGGACAATACCTACAATTAGATAAACATTTACGCTGCCAGTGACTCACGGTGCCAGCGTCAGCGGAAATAGAGACCAGCTTTCGTTTTTGACAACGCGTTGTTATGGTATTATTAGGACAATTGTAGCGGTAAAAATAGAAAATAAACTATAAACTCACCGGTACTTGACATAGAAAAAAGAATACGCTAGTTGGAAAACAGAGCAATCACAATCGATAACCTTAAAAAGTGAAGGCGAGCTTGGGCGCAACATTCTATAGATTTCTGGTCGGATCATTAAAAAAACCACTTTTATAAATTGTCTCGGCACGGACCCGAGACAATGTGCAAATTTACGAAGATGACTATGAAAGAACGAATCATAAACGTAGCGCGAGACAGAATCCATTGACGATATTTAAAGAATGACTTTCGCCAAGTCTAGCGGGGTCATCAATATCAGGTCATTGGATTAGCAGCTAACAAATATTAGTTCATACAACAACTATCAAGGGGATTCAAAGGCCTTATCAACGCCTCCGCTATTAATGCATGTCGGTATCATAACCTCGTCGCCTGCGGCAAATGACAACACTCAAGTACGAATTATAGCACGTGCTGTGTTTACACAAATAGCACAGAACGGTCATTTTAATTCAAACAAGGGCACCATTGAGAGAGACAATGTTTGCGGATGATCAATGCGGCGAGCCTTTGAACTGAATTGAACTTTCGTATCTCGTGGATTGACCCACGGTTAGTTAGTTTTCAAACCACACAAATGGCCTCAGACGTGGGTCGCTTATACTGCGACCATTATTATATAGAGTAACCGCGGAATCGAACGAAACCGATCTTTATTTTATAATTAGATGATTCAAGCCTGCAACATCTTTAATACACTAGATTAAAATTTACGATTACCAGTTTTTTAAGACAACCCTGACACGACACCAAAGTTGAAATGACTCGAGTATTGAGTAACTACCCCTAGAAAACTGAGAACTTTCAACTGAAGAAATCACTTGATGAAATCATAGTAACAACCAAGAAATAAACTGCCTCGACAAATTTAATTAATAACGTCGTGTTCCGAAGCCAGATAATACGAAATAAATCGACAACATTGTGTCAAAGCGTTCAAAATAGAAAAGGACAAGTCGCAACAAATAAAAGCATTCTTCGCAAACTATTGTTCGTTTGACAATCGCAAAGGAATCCATAGGACTGCGGGCGTCGCCTGGCGCTGCTCTCCTATAGGGCTATCATCGCCTACTTCTCGTTGGGCCGGTACAATGTAAGTGAAATTAAACCTCAGCTCGGCATCTACAGCTTTAGTGATGTTGTCTGTGATTTTGATTGACACACTCCTTTTTCATAGTCTGTTAAAGCAATCTGTGGTGTCTCATTTAGCACAGACACAGGCGTGTCTCTTTGCTACAATAATGTGTCAATGTTCAGTTGACATTATAAACTATGGATGCCGCCCTGCTCTAATTCTATGGCTGACATTGAATCAAACAAGTTTGACATAAAGGTAAGAATCGATAAAATATTTTTTCACTGATTTGTATACATTTGTGGCGACACCAACCATTGCGATGTGCGACTGTCCGGACAAACTCAGCTAAGATAACGAATGTCGTATATTATAAAACACTGCTTAAATTGAGCAAGCTTTCTTGTAAGAGAAGAAGGGATTAAGTATTGTCAGATCTAGTATGAGATTCTACAACATTTACTAGCCCTAAAATTAAGTTTACACTAGCAGCTTCTCCGTTTTATGTCCTAAGGAAAACGTAATAGATATCATTTTAGTTCTACCATTCAAAGTTCAAACAAGGCCCGAGAAAGATATAGTAAAATCAATATTTTTTTTCTAGTGTTATAAATACCCGAAATGGCGTATTTGTATTATCTAACAAAATTAAGATAAAAAAGACAAAATGAAATACTAAATCGCAGCAATAATAAAACCAGAACATTTCTCTGACAGTGGTCGGACGAACCAGTGACATAAAAATCAAACAATATTTCAGTATGGTGACTAACCTGAATATTTGATATATACAATAATTACGATAAAATGCAATCAAAATTCCATTAACCTAAAATTATATGATTATAAGTATTTCAACGAATCTGTTTGACGCTAGAATAAATATTCCAATTAACATCAGCGTAGTTTAAAACTAATTTGATATTTTAATTTCATTATCTAGGTAGTAGGGCTCTATGGATTTTAAACACGTAATTGTTTTCATTATATTATTAAATTGTGTTTACACAAACATTTTGACACATTTCACATAATAGCATTCGAGATGTCCCTGGTTCGTGCCCTAAGGGTTGTGAGTACGATGCCCACTTATTATACTTCACTTGTGTATATTATGTTTATAGTAACATTTTCTTTCAAATATGTAACAAAAAAAAACACAAATGCTTAAGCTACCCGTTCTTACGGGAACTTTGGGATATCTGAGATACCTATGTGATGTTGTCTAATATTTTAATATATTAGTGGCCCGCACTCATTTTGTTTCGGCCTTCATTTAGCACAGTGACGCTATAAAAGACACCCCTGGGCAAAAACTAGTACCTAATAATTCTCACAACATCTCATACGTTGACCTGATTCCGTACTAAGTAGCTTGAGCACTTGTGTTACAGATATCAGACAACAGAGGAACACAAATATATTCTTAAATACATATATTACACCCACACACCGAACAAACATAAGTGTTCATCGCACGAATGTTTGTCCAGGGTGGGGATCGAACCCACGACCTTTGGCGTAAGAGGCAGGGTCACTACCAATTGCACCATCCGGTCAGTCCTGCGTTGATAGATCTGTCAGTAAGTCAGTCAGCTTTCGCGTATTTATATTGAAAATAAAAAGCATTCAATTAGGTTGTAGGTGGGCAGCGAAGTCCCTAATAAAGGAAACATTTCATTATTTTACGAAGCCACTGTTCATTCATTTCATGGCAACGTTTCAGTAAACGACAGCCCTAGTGGCCTTTCGGTTCCGCGACTTTTTCCAGAATCGACTTTCTATTTTATTGTGTTGGCGCTAACGCGACATTGATGGCGGCCACTTATTGCACTTGGCACGACTTTTTATTCGACGTCCACGGCGCGGTCGCAACTATCGGCGAAATTGAACACCCAGTCGGCCGCCGGTGAAACCTCCTTGACTTATTGATGTCGAGTTCCGCTATTGAGATCACCGGCCAGGGCACGAAAGGATCTCTTCGAAAAGCTTTTAGAATCGCTGGCATATTTCTCTCTTTAGCCGTGCTCGTTGCTCAATGCTGACGCTATCAAGGACATTTTGTGAAAAGAATCTTGGAAATAGTCATTTATTTTAGTTTGTTTCTGTAAAAGGTTGCAATTATGATTATGAGCCAAACTGAACTAAAATGAAAGTCAAAAAGTTATCTAGAACATACAGAGCCTTTTCTATAGAATTACCACAATCACATAGTGGGTCAGTTAGTCGCATTGTGTCCACCCAACAATAGATTGAATTTCGAATAATGATTAACATGATATGATCATTTATTTATTCACGATGAAAGATCTAATGCTAGATAGTTATAATATCGGAAACCGGAGCATGCAATTAATCTAGATTGGTCAATGTGTTATGTATGGTCGAATATTGCAGTACGTAATTCAGAGGAAGCAAGCGTCATTAAAATGTCGACCACACGTCTTCATGTCATCACAACGTAGACGACTACCAGGCCAACTTAATAGGTGAGACCTCAAACCATAGGCCTAACGAGCACAAACTGTCTCAAATAAGATTTAACTTTTTAACTTAACTATATTTATTTAGTAAAGACAAATACCAGGACCGAAACTAAAACCCTTAAAGTAGTAATGTTGGCAACAGATTTAAAATAAAAAATACACCTATGTATGTTGGCTATAGAAATACTTGATATACCAATACTAGATATACCTATTACATAAAATCAGCAACCCACACTCGTCCACTGCTGGACATAGGTCTCCCCTAGTGCACTCCACTGCTCCCGATTTTCGGCCACTCTCATCCAGCCCACACCAGCCAGCCTTCGAATGTCATCATCCCATCTTGTCACAGAAAATACATAATCATTATAATCAAAAAATCTTTAATGAAATGAGTTTGGCACAGGCTATTTGCAAACTTAAAGACGCTCACTAAGCAACCTATATACATATAATAGCCATTACCCAAGCCTTGTCAAGTAATCTCTGCAAGATCAGAAAAATAGTAAAGTAACTCAGCGAGTGCGCTGTAATGTATTTATTTCAAGTCTAAATTATTTAATTATGTATGTCGAAACATCGAGCGGCGATGTGTGTGGCGAATCGCGTGTGTGTCTGCTGGACACCTCTAATCTGAGAGAACATATATCATTATACAACAGGTGACATTATAATTGTGAAGTATGCTTAAGGCGTTGAAAGCATCCATAGGCTACGTTGACCATCAGGCGGATAGTTTCCATCCATAGATATGTATATTTCCATCGTGTGGCATAAACATAAAAATGTTCACTAAAAAGTAACCTTTGTAGTAAAGGCTCTTAGCTTACCAAATTCACTGTATTTAAGTACCAGTAAGTTTTTCTACGCTAGCCGCTCATTATTTTATGTTATGATGCAACTAATCCGTGACACTCTTGTGAAGTAGGTTGATGTTGTTGGTAATTACCTGAAACAAAAACGAAATACATGTATTACGCTACACATACAATTACCCAGTGCAAATAGCGTGCCAGGACAGCTACGTTACATTACATGTAGACTACAAAATAATTCCTACAACTTATTTTATCTACATTTAAACTATTTATAAAAACGAAACTATATCCTTATGTAAACTTCCTGGATTCCTCAAACGACCTACAAAACGAGGCAGATGGTAAAGGGTTGCATTTAAGGTTACATAAAATTTACGTTCTCCTAAAAAATAGTTGATATCTAATAATTCAAAGTTATTTAACCGATTTCGACCAACCTCATTCCGATACTAAACCTATGGTATAGCGCTGTCATTCCATACAAATCTGACGTTATACGTAGATTTATCCACGGATAAAGATTGGAATTGAATCGGGCCTTAGTAATTAACATGTTCCACTACATTGGTCAGACGAAATGAGACACAAAATAAACAATTGACATAAAATGCGATAAAAAGGTCAATTTAAACGATATAATCATTAGCATGACGAGTAATTTCATTCGATAACAGGCAATCAATAAGGTCATATCGACAAAAAAAGAGTGTCAAACAAAATTACATAAAACGCGACATTTTTACTACGAAGCAAATACAAATAAACTAAGTGGCGAACCTTTTCATATCCCGGCTGTATAACACTCAAAGACCCTCTTATTATTGTGTCGGACAACATTTTATATCGGCAATATCTCCAAAACAAATATTTTCGGACAGCCATCAAGGAAATGATCGAATTGTGATTCAGCTTAAACGTGTCCGATCTAAACAAACAAATCAACAGGGAGCAATCGTACTGTATTCGAATGGCGAGTGTAAATAGCCCGACGTCCGGGAGCTTCGCAGAGAGAATATGACAACACGAGTTGACGAGTTTAATCGAAAAACAAACGGAGCATAAATATCGTCGTAAAAGCTGGGTGGCGGCTTTGCTATGTCTGCGTTCTCTTATTTCAGAATAGATAGAATACAGTTCAAAATAGGCTTGTAGGTTTAGTTTTTATTCCAAAGAAATATACTACATTATAGGTAGTTGCTATTGCTAGTGGTAAAAGTAACGTCGAAATGGAAAGACAAGAGTCTAAAGACAAAGTGTGAGCATTACTTGGCATGCGTAATTATGGGAATAGTTTGTCGAATAAAATATCATAAGACGTAAATAAATTGTTCATGTCATGTCTTTCACCAGATACGATAAATGAACTATTTGAACTTATTAAGGTTACTCTGATGAAGGCGACTTGACAATTTCTTTAAAAGCTGCAGATAATGCAAAAGACAATATTACCTATCCGCAAATCAGAATGATATACACCAATTTGTCAAAGTGTTTGCAAAAGCGCAGCTGGGAGTGGGGAGAAGGGGATGGATTCCGAGAGGACCGTGGGGACAATATGCTACAAAAACGTCACTAAAAAGACACTTAAGATTCGATTAAAGCAGTTAAATGGACGTGAATTATAGCCGCTATCAGACAGTTAACAGGGAACTATCGGGGACTTCTTCCATATTTACAAAGCTGTTTTTACGTTAACGCTGCTCAAATGGGAATTGGAAAAAGGTTAAAGAAAGCTGCCTTAACGCTAGACCGTGTAACTGATAAATGTTCCCAGATGATTCACGATTAGCAAAGATTTGTTTACTATAAATGTCTTTAAATAAATGATTAAAAAATTACAACGTCATTACTTTTAAATTCACTATCACCAATTATCTCATCTTTTAAGCTACCTATCTTCTTTTTAACCGACTTATATGTGCGACTGTATATATGTTTACCGATTTCTCCGCCAATTATTGACCGGATCGCAGAATTCTCTTTTTATTTGAAAGAGAACAAACACTCTCAAGTTGGTCCCATCGCCACCTCGTCAGTATCTGATACCAAAGAGATCGAGAGCAACCCTCAAATTTTATGAGCACATGTAATGTTTTTGTATCTTTTTTCAGAGCTGCACCAGTATTTACGCCTGATTGTATTACTTTTGTGGCTCAGCTGATGATCGCAATACTGTACTCATATATAGGCTGTTAGTTATTTGGTAGCGATGGGTGGTGTGCTGCCAAAAAATGGGAACGCTAGATAAAAAAATTCTACAAACCGCCTTCAAAAACCACGAAGTAAAAAGTGTAAAATAATATTTTTAACACTTCAGATAACAACAAAACACTCGAAAAGTACAGTACAAAAGAAAAGAAAGAAAGTAGTTACTGATTTCGGTGCCTAATCCCTGTTGAGAATACATTCTCAACAGTAACACAGTATCATAGATAGTATTGGGCACCGACTTCGGTAACATCTTTTCTCGAGAGTACTGTTATAAAATGTTATCTGACTGAAGTGTTAAAAATATTATTTTACACTTTTAGTGGTTTATGAAGGTGGTTTTTTTTCGTACTTACATTTTTTTATTAATATTCCATTAGGTCTATTTTACAATAACGAGATATTAACAGACAATAGTCCAAACTACCCATTATAAGATTCAGATAGCTCGTTTGAACTATTCAATGTCACTGAAGTAATATAGTTTAGAAGATTAAGGCCTCGCACTAAATGGAATTTCATTGAGTCTAATAGAGATAACATTACAGTTACGACTTGCAATTATGGAATTAGAGAACTCAATCATCTGGCTTGATTTAACAACAATACTCGATAATGTGTACAAATGGTAGGCATTATTCACTTTATGTGCGACTAATTGCGAAAGTGCGAAATAATTTACAAGTGTAATAAAGCTTGCAAATTTCTATAATGTCTTGTTTAATAGTAAAGTAATATGCAATATACATTATCATCATCATCTACACAGGTCATACATGGATGGAAAGCAGCATGAATCAAATATTTTACATTCACACAAACGCGTTTAATATTGCACCCGATATAGTTGCAATACATCGTGAAACATGCTTCTATCGACAAAGTTTCACCGAATATCAGATTTATGTTTTACACACCATGTATGTGTGTGTTAGCTATTGATTCGAGAGCAATATTACATTTCTGTGAATTCTAGCGGGCTTTAGAACGTATGTAATGAAAATTTCAGGAGTACCTTTCAAAACATTTACGATTTTGTCATTCTAAAACTAAGTCTTAATTTTAAACTGCGCAACATTAGTATTTCTCAGCGTTAATAGACTTCGCTTTGAACTCGGTTTAAATTTGGCTGTTTGTTTACTTTCTCTGCATTTGGCGAGGCACATACGGGATTAGATTATAAACTAGTGCACACAGGCTGCTAACTGGGTCCGCCAGTTATCGTCGGCCGTGTATTTCAAGAATTAAGATAAGCGTTTGTGCTATAAAGCTGGTGTGACACGGGCTTATTTTGTAAACATCAGTACTCCGGGATCCCCGATACAATATCCGGGCGAGCGTCCAGACTGCTGTGCCAATCGGTACAAGCCGAGATGCAAAATTACGAGATTTATGCAGTTACTACGACTACGCAGCTTTTAACCTTAGTGAAAATGATTTTTGAATATTATTTTATTCAAGTATTTTCAAGTACTGAATTTAAAACTCATTAAAATTTTCGATTAACATTCAATATAAATAAATTTTAAAAAACCTATACAATATAATAAAATACAAAAATCATTAAATAACATTAAAATCATTATTAGTCAATTTAACATTATATTAGATTACATTAAATTACATTTTAGTTTATCAAAAACTTGTACACCGTTATTTTTTATCGTTTACATCCCTAAAACCACATAATAGGTATCGTGAATGAAGTCCATTTAGCACGTTAGAGCAACAAAATAAGCGAAAAAAAATCAGCTGTTCCGGGTGGATATTCCACTTTGTGTATACGTATCAATGCAGTTGAACATTTCTGGAAAAGAAACGTAGAACAAATTTGTGCTAAGCGCGAAAAAGCATGAAGCAATGAACGATTACCAACCAAAAGTTCCACACTTCACTACCTACATCATTAAGTTGTGCATTGAGAACATAGGGGGAAACTCGCGCGATGGTAGCTCAATGGATAAGAGGAACTTGCGCCTTGCCTTCTAAACGGCAGGCATCATCATCATCATCATCATCATCAGCCTATCGCAGTCCACTGCTGGACGTAGGCCTCTCCAATTGTTCGCCACTGTGATCTATCCATGGCTTCTCGCATCCAGCTCTTGCCAGCCATCCTGCGCAGATCGTCCACCCACCTGGCCAGAGGGCGCCCTACAATACGTTTGCCAAGACGCGGTCTCCACTCCAGAACTCGTTTACCCCATCGGTTGTCGGTTCTGCGGCTAATATGGCCAGCCCACTGCCACTTAAGCTTGCTAATCCGGTGAGCAATGTCGATAGCTTTGGTTCTCTGCCGGATCACCTCATTTCGGATTCGATCTCGGCAGTGGGTTCCAACGCTTCTGGATTTTTCAAATCTATGTAAGTATTTCTGCGGCCTGTTGGTCTAATGGTTTAAGTACTGGGCCGTGATCTCGGGGCCCTAGGTTCGATTCCTGGGTCGAGCAAAAAAATATGTTTCGAATTTTTCGAACATAGCTCGGGTTTGTGATCACCAATCCGCATTTGGCATGCGTGGTGATAAAGCCTAATCCCATCATAGTAGCGATAACTTGATTTCTATGTTGGAGGCCTTTGCCCAGCAGTGGGACAGTTATGGGCTGATTAAAAAAATTATAATTCTAATTTAAAAAAAATAAAATTATAATTATAACTCTGATACCTACTTACAATAATTGTTGAGAATACTATTCTGAACGTGTAACTATGATCTAATTGGTTTTGTAACGATGTCTAAAGGTTACGAAGATCAGACGGCAGTCACTTCTTTTTTTTATGTATTAGGTGGCAGACGAGCAGACGGATCAACAGATGGTAAGCGATTGCCGCCGCCCATGGACACCCGCAACACCAGTGGAGTCACAAGTGCGCGCTACCTTTAAACCTCTCTTTCCCCCGGATTGGGCCTCCGGTACCCTCACTCACGCAGCGAAACACAGCACAATGCTCCTTCACGCCGGTTTTTTATGAGCCTTCACTTCTTTGTTATTTTGGTAATTGCTTGAACTCGCCACATCCTAGATCTTGGTGCAAGCGAACCTTAGGCTCCTAAGCGATGACTTGGACACACCGAGGAATAACTCAATGAGATGAGGCATTAATCGTTGCTAAAAGACCACCGATGGGGGCGGTATCAGGCGGTTTTCACCATCAATCAGGCGGACACGTCGAGGCGCAGAGCACGCGTCAGAACCATGGATTAATGGCCCGCTGCAACACGTAGCCGCGAATTATAGCTAATAACGTTCGTAGATAATGCAGTAATTACCTACCTACTAGCTCTTAAACGATTTGTCAGTTAAGACAACAATTAAGAGTTTGTTTTTTTTTTGGGAATGTGGGGCGAGGCGAACGCCGCTAATTAATCTAGCGATGAGATGCTCACCAACGCGTCGCTGCGCATTCAGTTTGCAAAAAAATTGCAATTATAGCAAAATTAGAACGCTGTTTGTGAACTGAACACTGTTCAAGGAACTCCCCAAAGGTTTGTCCCAATTCGCTAGTCCACTAACTGTATGGACTACGCAATCAAATAGAGAGGCACCAGTCCCGCTGTGGCGACATCGACGACTAACTGCAGCGCGAGTATAGGTAAATTAGTAAAACGCTGTTTTTGTGAACTAAATAACATTTTTCTAGGAAGTCCCCAAAGGTTTGTCCCAATCCCAATTGAATTGCTATATCAAATAGAGACGCACGAGGCCCCTTGTGGCTGACATCAAAGATCAACTGAATCGCGAGTATAGCAACAAATCTAACTGAGCCCTGAATAGTTTGACCGACATGCGACATGAGTAGTTGGGGCGCTAGTATTCTTCACTAAAAAGGCCACCTTTGTAGTCGGATCATCGATAAAAGGAAGGCTCTGCGATCAACTGTCGAGCATGTTGGGATGCTCTGTAACGCCTAGCGCAGTACCATTCAGAACCGTCTAATATATATGCAGAAGCTATGCTATATTAATATTTTGTCTAAATAAGCCACCCACACTTTGTATTTTTTTTTTTTGGATTCCCGGGAGAAATGCATTACGCAGACCCTGCCGCCGGGGGGCGGCGACAGGGTACTGTGGGACTCACCCTCCGGGCCGCTTCTTCTAACAAGAAGCGACAAGCATACCCACTAAAACTCCCGGGGCTCAACCACCCGTGGGTATGGAATGGAGTCACGGGAACTGCACGAGGCTATTCCCCGCAACCCCACTCCCCAAGCCACCCACACTGCCATAACCGCGGTAAGGGACAGGGCGCCGTCATCAATCGTGGGATACGTCGAGACGCGCTGTAGCGCTCGACCCCGCATCGTTTAGAACCGAGCATTTATGCCTCGATGCAACATAAGCTGTCTTAAGATTGACGTAGGTACCAAGTAGTTGGCTATTTGTAATGATTTTTTCTAAAAGACACCCGAGCTGTCGGACGTGCGATCCCGCGATTCAGGCCTCCTGGCCTGAATCGCAGGTCCGCCGTCATCAATCGTCATATACGTCGAGACTCGCTGTAGCGCTCGACGCCGCGTCATTCAGAGGCTGAGGGTGTCTTGATGCAACATGAGCTCAAGCTCGAATAATTATTATAGCCCGCGAATTATATCTAATATTGCGGAAGCCGTAGTAGGTATATCGTTGTAACTTCTAACACTTTTTGCATATTTAATCAAATACGACACTCATACAATATTCGTAGAAGTAAAATAATTTGTAAAGAAACCTGAAATGTTAGTTATTGATAAATACCCTCATCTTATTGAATATACTAATATTAAGTGACAAATTAGCATTTAAAATTGTACTAACAGTTAAGTATGTAAATTGTTTCAAATGAAATATAGTAATCTGGAAACGTGACATAGCTAGAATATAAAAATAACTCATGATTCTAGTTAGCCTAAAACACGTTTGCGGAAGTCTTCGAAAAAGTCCCAGTTACATAAAATACCCGTACATTGATAATCAGACGAATGTGTTTGTCCGCCTAGTAACGATTTGTCTACCATGAGCGCAAATGAATATTCATTGCGCCCGAGTGAAGGAAATGCCATCAAGTTTGGTCCACGAGAGGTACGAGCAAGGGGACGTGTGTACCAACGCTTGTCCTCCAATACATAATTACCATATTCATATTAAGGTACTGTTACACATGCTTATTTTCATGCTTAAAGCATGCTACTTTTGAGCAAGTGCTACTTAGTGGCATGTGTGGACAGACGTGCTACAAATTCAGCATGCTAATTTTGAGCATGCCTGACGATTTTTAAGCATGCTATCAGATCCTGATATTCTTATCATGGTACCATTCCGGGACTATCTACTTTCCAACTAAAAAATAATCATCTAATTCAGTTTATACATTTATGAACCGAATTCAGAGATAATTTTGGCAAAGTAATCGGCGAACAAACATAAAAAATAAAGAAAAATATACGAGCCGAATTGAGACCCTAATCCTTTTTTTTGTAAGTCGGTTAAAAACTATCATAATGTTGCACATACATACCATATTTTATTTGCCCTGTTAGTTAATATAGTGCTGCCACATATACTTACTAACTGCACGTTTCCCTATATATCAGATATTATCCTATTGCTACAATATCACTTACATATTATAGGTAAACCTGATAACCTCCTTTTAATCAGTAAAACATTAATGATTTTTAACCGATTTCAATAAAAAGGCGGAGGCTCTTAATCTGACATGTATATTTTTTTTCATTGTACGAATCTCCGTAAATTCCTAGTGCTAATCATTGAACTATTATAATAACTCACTGGTGGTAATGACCTCAGACAACAGTTGCGCATTTCTAGACCATTTGAATCTCAAAAGAAATACTCGAACCCGCATCGTACACGCGATCTGAGCTTTAGCACAGCAATCTTTAGTTTTGTATTTTATTAATAGATTACGACAAAGTTCAGAACTCTGATTACAATTATTACCATTTCAATAAAGTTACCGCACGCGACGACGACCCAACCGAGCGAATCATTTTAAGTGATTTTCCTATCGATTAAACAGAACACGAGTTCTATAAGACGAATGTAGGTCGCATGCCTTTACTTGATTACTCGGCTTCATTAGAAGTATAAGTATCGATCCCTCTTACACTCGAGGGCTTAAGGGAGAGCATACACTAGGAAAAAGATATGTTCGGCTCCCGCATACTGTATACAATGTTTAAGCGGTAGAATCCAATAACAAAGTGATGATTTTTTTTTAAATAATAATAGCCCAGAACGAAATTTTACTATTTTGGTACCTATTTGGTTTACTATTTTTTTCTCATGACAGAATCACCGTATGGTACAGTGCTACAGGTTCTGGACTTGTCATCATCATCATCATCAGCCCATTTAAGTCCCCACTGCTGGGGCACGGGCCTCCCTCAATCACATGAGGGGTAATTGCCATACTCACCACGCTTGGCAGACGGGTTGGCGAGGGTTTTGATATAAATGCAGAGTTTTCCTTCTCTGGGTGCTGATGATCATGCCAGCTGCTTTACCTTAGTCGCCTTTTACGACACCTCGGTAAGAGTGAGGGTGGCCTATTCTACTCTGCCGGGACCACACGGCAAGACTTGTACTTATGCAGAAACCAACATTTTCGACATTGATCAATTATTAAATTTATTACTAACCACAGTTACTTGTATATTTGTTGGTTTATATATGATGATATTATAACTGAGAATGTCTGTATTAAAGAACAGGAACATTTTTCTTATAGTGTCGATTTGTTACCACGCGTTTGTATTATTTTTAATATTTTTCAAAGTTAATTCAGTTTCCGATGATGGGACCAGCGCGGTGGAGAAAACAGCTACTTATAGTACCAATGATATTATTTGTTGCGTAAAACTTTAAATATCGATGCAGAAGCATTTGCGAGTGTGCTCGCCTTAATGGTTTATCTGAAATTGAGAAGGGTAATTTATATCAATACAATTCTAGTCGTGTGTACTTCGTAAGTAATACCATTAGAAAGGAATACGCGACGGAAAGAGGCTAACGGCCAAAGGGAACTAAAACAACAGCATCTCTATCTCGTTACTTTGTGCTTTCAAGCTAAAATGCTTTATCGGCAGTAATAGGTTGTTACAGTACTACTCGTAACTGTACGTCGTATTCTTTTTCGCAAAATATTATATTTTGAAGAAAAAGCGTAACAAGAAATTCGCAATTTCGTTAGTAACGTTTACCTTTACTTTAGTCGGCCGATCAAATATTTAGCTACATTTCAAGCTTAATTGCTCCGTTTTCAGAAGATCTACGTAGCGGTGGGAAAGATCGTAAAGCGGAGTTGGAAATTCAATACATTTGTTTCTTTGCGGGATATCTCCGGATATAGTTTAATGACCGCGCGGACTGACGGCACTCAATCAGACACTCGTAATTGGGGCTCGGCACACGGAGCCTTTTACGATCAAATTGTGCTCAAACCCATTTGCTCGGAATCCGCCTGGTGAGGCCTTGAGACGACGGGACGCCGAGTGACGTCATCGAGTAATTACTCTTGTCATTAAAAGAGTGACTAAGAGTATCTATTCACATACGTGTGAGTGAGCTGGAGCCGCTATAGAGATAGACGCTTGTGACCGCGACCGTTGTAACGCGGTCGAAACGTCCAAGCTGTGAGTAGGATGCTATTATGAGTGTGTATGTATAGTACATATAAAAATAACCGCGTTTTGTCCCGTGTACATTATTTATTAGCTATAGAGAATCTTTCACTATGTCAAGTTTTATCATAATTTTATTATTTTAAAATTAAACGAGCGCCTTCTGAACGGTCTTCGGTCTTAGTTTCGAATCCGAGCAGTACCTATGGATTTATCAAATCTATGAGTAGGTGCGTATTTCTACCATTGGCTCTGCAGGGAGGGAAAACGTCATGGAGAGACCTGCACGTTTCAAATAGTTGTCCAAACTGTAACAATTGTTGCGAAAGTGATTCAGAACGTGTAACCACGGTCCAATTGGTCTAGGTTCCCCTGTATTAGGGTTGCGAAGGTCAGACGGTGGTCGTTTCATTATAATTTTTAATTTGGTGAATCCTGAATCGTAGTCCCAGTATACACGAAGACTTTTAATCGGTGATCAGGACCTACTGATTCCGACTAGGTGGATGATGGCCATTGCTATAGTAATTAGTAGTTACATGTCAGCGTTCCATATTTTTTTTCTTGTCTGGGACTTTAAGTTAATAACTATGAATATGGTCATCCTACTCCTCCTTGTTACAAATAAAACCTCTTCATAAGTACAGGTACAGTGATGATAACAAACCTCATTAGAGATTTAAAGTTTTTCATGTTATTGGTAGAAAACTGTCAAATGGCAGACAACGTCAAATAAAACAAATTTAAGAAAATTAAAATAGCTTTCTACACTTCATAAAAATGTAGGAAGACCATACATTCCAATTAAATTTAGATATCTAATAAAATTTAAAATAAAACCCAAACAAAAAGAAAACATGTAACTACTATTACTATAGCAATGGCCATCATCCACCTAGTCGGAATCAGTAGGTCCTGATCACCGATTAAAAGTCTTAGTGTATATACCACGGGACGGGGCGCAACTGGAAATGACACGCTCAGATGATGAATTTTAAGACTAAATGTCAATCAAGCTGTTGATGTTACAAATAAATTTAAATAAATTGTGCTGTGTTCGCAAATAGGAAGCCTCTTTTTCAGACATTACATCATGATATTACGGCGATTTGTGTTATACAGATTTAATAATGGACATATCGCTGACGTGATAATTAATTATATTAGAGAATAGACTATCATTTCTAAGGCGCCAGTTGCACTGTAATTACAGTAAGAAGGCTAAAGTTTTAGTCATCAATTAATTAATACCGCTAGATCATTTGTCGAAAAATTGTGACTCTAGAACTAAAATTTATTTTGTGACATTTTGAATTTCATATGCACTTTTCCAAATGCATGTTGCACAACTTTTTACGGGCGTTTCATGTGGTTGGGTCTTAACTCAATCAAAAGATTCATACCCATAATGGAGAAGGTTTATAGGTGTACAAAATCGCGTAGTACTATGGTCTCAGTACAGCTAATATCTATACAAATACACAAGTTATTGTTTCATCAAAAAAAGACCAAATATTCATGAATTTACAGAAAATTTAAATTCCGCAGGCGCGCGCTAGTATTGTGACCGTAAATCATTTATTTTTAAATTAATTATCCCGGGAAATCCACTACACATCATAATAATATTTTCAGTCATGTTTTTTATTTTTAACCAAGTTGATGGAGATACGGGCAATGTATTACCGGGACACGCGAGTGGACTCAGCTAGTGCTGCGAAGTACTGGGACGGCGAAGACGTCAGTTTACAACCCGTATATATTGAAATCAAATATCTCGGAAGCTACAAGACGTATTGTAGTAATTTATTCAATCATATTTTTCATTTACAACAGAGTTTAAGGAGAGCTAAAAAGTAAAATTTGTGAACATCTCCATTAGGTAAGTGTGAGTGAGTTGCAATGCAACTCACACGGCCAATTTCTGAATTGACATTTCGGAATGCTACTCAACGATACAAAGTTTTTACTTAAATTCTCAAATGAAAAACCGGCCGACAGAATCTCTGCTAGCACTCACGCTTATTCGAAGTATAGATATTTTATTCATTAGACAACTGAGAGCCACGATGAAAATGTAATGAGACGAATATATTCTATATCAATAGATTTCTGCGTAGAACGAGCGACAATACGGCAAGAGCGGGCGCATTGCCTCTCGGCCGCGGTAATTGCTATCATGGCAGAGTGCATTGTCATAATACAATTACTATCTATCGCCACTACACTCCATTTGCGACCCACCACCACCCCTATACAGTGCACTTTGCCTCGCTCGGGTCACACGACTAATGCGTCATTGGCTCATCCTAATTGAATCTAAAAACGTATATGCTCGCTAGATGATAATGATGTCAACAATATTGAAGATTTGCTTTTAGTAATGTAAATTGTATTTGGAAAGTCAAGTCATCCATTATTATCATACCCCAGTTAATTTATTTTGTCAAATAACGTGTTATCACTTGTCGAAGAAGTAAGGCTTGGCGGAATGGTATAAACACAGATGTCATCTAGTCAAATCGTAATGAAAATTAATCAATCAAGAAAAAGACATGAGTGTAAAAATAGACAAGACTACACATACGCATACATACTACATACATGCGAAGCCGTACATTTTCATACTGTTTCTCACCAGTGGCTTTAGACATAACCAGTGCTTATCACTTGATCTGTCATCAGACTCGCGCATACTGATCATCAACATAAGTCTGTATTTTGATCCCATTGCAGGGTATAGGCCTTGTTCATTCACAACGGTCCTAATATAACCCTCCTGTGAATAAAGCGTACTGATATTCTTGAATAATTCTCGAATAAATATTCTTAATCTTTTAAGATTCTCTTGTACAAAATTTTGCCCAGGATTAAATAAAGTTAAGTTTTCCCAATGACTACAACCTCAATTTTTTCCAAGCTAGAGTGAATAGGCATCTGGGTAAGCTGAATTCATAGTAGGCTTTTTTAAAGTTTTTGTAAGTTTTTTTAAGTTCAGCGTAAAGCCAGGAGCAAGCCGATCATCAATAAAAAAAGAAAAACGAAGAAGCAGTCAAGCGAACATAGAAATAATCTTAAAAAGAAGCAGCGTCCCACAATCATTGTACACATACACGTTGCTAAAACTTCGTTAGGGACGCAAAGGACACTTTCGTGTCTCATAGTTATCAAGATACAAGTTTCGGGACAATTATTCAATTAGAAACAATCACAGTGCGAGTCACTGATGCAGTAACGCGAGCGCGGAACTGTCGGCGACACAGCAAGTTTCCAAGTTGCGCGCCAGGCAACTCGCTACGGAGAGACAACTGGAGAGAACACTATTAATTGTACTGCGTATTGCATAACTCGACACTACTTACAGTTTTAACCTAAATAAATAAAACAACATTTCCCAGTTGCGTTCAAAGCTGTCGCTCTGGAGCCCGGGGTACGCGTGAACCATGATTCTTGATTTGGGGAGTCTAGTAATTACAATGAAGCAACTGGCGCCTGACCTTTGCAACCCTTTAACAGGGGAACCAGACCAATTGAATTCATGGTTACACGTTTCAGAAACATTCCGAAATGCGCATGTTTCCTCACGATGTTCCCTAACCTAAAACATCCAGAGGTGCATGCTCGGATTCGAACCCGGACCCCCAGTATGGAAGGCGCGTTCAGAACCATCGCTCTTTAATTCAAATAGCTATCCTAAGACAGACACTAAACGGTTTCATAATTTAAACTTACATAATACGACAGCGTTTCAGTCAGATGATAATTATAATTTAGCACTACACCGTGTATACGGAAAGTCCACTCAAGGCTTTAATTCAATGTAGGAATTTACATTCACTTATACACGCTTCGGTAAGCTTATATCACTGACAATAAACTACCGCTATTTTATCCGACCACGTGAATGCGAAAATGCATTGGATATTTTTTTACTTAATGAACATACCTATATAGCCTTACGGCTATCGTAATCATTTTCAGTACATACAAGTTTTATTATCTTCATACAAATCCTGTCGTAACATAAAAAATCAAGTATTTGTTAGTTGTATATTATAAAGTTTAAAATCTGCATTAGAGACATTTAGGGCCGATTTTAATGCGATACTAAATCTATGCTATAAGATTTTACCATAATTTTACCATGATTAAGATTTGCACTGTCATTCTATACAAATCTGACGTTATACCATAGATTTATTCACGGATAAAATTGGCGCTGTCATTCTATACAAATCAGACGATATGCCATCGATTTATTATATTTTATCACAGATAAAGATTGGTCGAATCGGGCCTTAACCAGATTACTGGATTTATTCATGAGAGTCCAAAAACCTAATTTTCAATATATTTACGTATATAAGAGCTTTGTAAGATTAGTATGTCCCAATTGACGGTTAAAAATGGGGGGGTATGGGACAGGAGTACAATGGGCGCCCGTCCAGCATTCCTGCCGTCTGTCCCCTGACGTTGACAAATGACGCCCACCACTCGAGACACTTGGACAGGTGATCCGACAGGACTGTCCATTCATCGTCTTTTGGTATTTGCTCGGGGGAAAGTTTCTGTTGTACTTTGCGCTTCGTTAAATAGGCTTGACACGAGTTTGCCTAATTTAGGGTCAGAGTGGAATGTTGTCTTTGTTGTCTATTAGAAATTGTCTGATCAACAAGTGTACGGAAAGGCTTAATACAGTTTCTTAGGAGTACAATGAGAAAGTTAGGGTGTTTGTAACTATATTACGCTCAAAAGGACTTGGATGAAACTGGTGGATAGCAGGCGATCTGTCTAGGGTTTCTTTGACAATTTTCTTGACTCAGTAACACTAATTCCCAATTCGACCAATCTTATTCTGATATTAATACAAATACAAATTCATTTATTATTTGTCATAACAGGTGGTACAAAGTTGACAAAGGTTAATGTATGTGGTGACTCCATGATGCGCCTACAATGGCATACGAAATCATTAGATGCCAAAAAAAAATCTTGTCATCATACACAATATTATTAGATGAAAATAATAGGCAAATATTTAAAAACATAGGTATTCATTAGTTAATGTCAGTACAAAAATATCACAAATTAGTATGGAAATAGAATATAAATATAAATCTATGGTATAGCGTCATTATACCAAATATTTATCTACGGATAAAGATTGGCCGAAATGGGCCTTAGGGAATACTATACCTACTAAACCAAGTTGGGGCACTCTCGTTTTCTCAATCTGACGCTAATTAAGATTGCGTTTGTAAAGTAATAAATATCGTTATAGTTGCTGTATTTTCTGCCGCGGTTATATAATTGTCAGGCGACCGCAAGCAAATTATACAACCATCAGGATGCGCAAGTACGTTGAACAAAACCCGTTTTTCCTCGAGTACTTTAACAAGATAACAGTTGTCCTTTACGGCAGTTTGTTTCACAAATGTAACGTGATGAATACTTCCCGGAATTACTTGTTGAATAGCTAATCATTCACGGCTCATTTTGAAACGAGAATAGACCAAACAGCCATGACATTAAAACCGATTGAAGATCAATATTGGCGGCAACCAATGGTCCGGTTTTATTGAGTTTCAAATTATTCAAGTATAGTGATTTGATCTTTTATTTAACGAAATTGAACATTAGACAGAAATGAATGAAAATTATAGTTCTACCTTCATTCAGCCTTCAAAGAAACCTACTCTTATTCAATAGATCCCTTCGTTTTATATCATATTTATAGATAGATATATCCGTGGTGCCGAGGCTGATAAATGAACTACCCGCTGGACTTCGTGATGCTATTACGCCTTGCAACGTGAATTTAAAATTAAAACAGTACTTTTGCAATGGCCTAACGATCAAACTTAGAGGTCAACCAGTTATTGTTCCGAGATTTTACTCTCCTGTCAAATGGTACATTATAAATAACATTAGTGCAAACCTTAGTGCTCTCTTAATGTTGTATAACTGATCACTTTTGTAATTAAAATTGAAATGGTAAATAAATTAAAATATATGTATAGATTATTTATTGCACAAAAGCTAAATACAGGTATGGTACATTAAAAGAAAAAAACAGTACAATAAGGCTTATCTCCAACACCACCTTTCATTTAGTTGTAATACGTCCGAACATGTATCTAAATCTTATAGTTGGTGTACCTACATCATACAGCCACCCAAAGACTATCTTTTGGGAATACATATATCTTAAAGAAAAGAGTCGTAATTACCTTAGATTTAAAGCAGATTCTTAAGCGATTGTAATACCAGCGTGTTTCTGTTTACGTAATTGAACAATTCGGCTGGAGAAAGTATGTTCGTCTCGCCCGATGCGTCTTGACGTTTTCTATAACACCTTTTGACATCGAGTGAATGTTGCATTCCACGTCGGCAGTATATGCTAATTACGAGCTGTTTAACGGAAATTTTATAGCGAAATTATGCGAAAGTAATACACAATTAAGTTTAGGAACAATCAAATTGTGGCAATAAATCTCAGCTGATTTCTAATTAGTGATTAGACAACGTACTTCTGAAAACGATAAAAAGTAATGGCATCTAATTATTTTCTTTGGTGAAGATTTTCTCATAACTCTCAAGACCTTTAATAATATTTTAGGTATCATGAAAATTTATGGCATAATAGATAAGGCTATTATTATAAGAATCACGTGTAGACTTGTACTTCAATCTTATCCAAACTAAAATTGAAAACTTTCGAAAAGTTGAGATGAAAAACCGAAACAAATTTATATTCTTCTCATCACGCCGTCTCCAGAACGTTCCTTATCACTAGCGACTTGTTCGCAAGCAACTTGAGTGCGAGTGAAGTATTTGGTGGGCTAGAACTTTCGCCGCATTAGTCGATAATTGATAAAGTTTAACATATAATGTGGGGAGTGGGGCAAATATTGGTAAAACTGCTCTACTCGCCGAAGTTCCCCGGGTTTAATGGTTCGCTTCAGGATTTGCTGATTAAACACTGGAATTACGGGACGCTCGTTGCTCTAGCCGAATTAGCTCGACTGTTTGCATTTATTAGAGTCCGTATTTTAACCTTGATAAAGCTCATCCAACACGCGCAGCAAAACAGCTGTCCACTTCCGACTAAATATAAACTATCTCTGTCTGTACAGTAGCACCAATAGACTCTCTAAACATGTTCGTCTAACTTTGGAGGAAAATACTAAAACCCGAAACCCTTTTTTCCTTAATAAAATCAACGTTGAATCGCCATAAAGACCGAATGCCGGCTAACGATTTCGTTGCTATGTTTCAATTATTTGCTATTTTAAACACAAATTAATAAACATTTTTAATATAAAGTTGTGTTTAGATGACTTTATTTGGATAAACATTAGAGAGGTGTTTAAACAATATTGAGGACTACTTTGATCGCGGTGTTAGAAACTATAGACAATGGATATTAGCGGGCCGGTTCGACAGGAGTGATACCACCGCCTTACAAAAAACAGACGTGAAACAGCACTGTGCTGTGTTTCGCTGCGTGAGTGAGTGTACCGGAGAACCAATCCGAGGGTAAGGGGAGTTTAAAGGTTGGCAGCGCATTTGTGACTCCACTGGTGTCGCAGGTGTCTATCGCTTACCATCAGGTGATCCGTCTGCTCGTCTGCCACCTAACACATAAAAAAAAATATATGAGGAAGTAATCACTCAGAAAGGATACTTAAAGTCCTTCCAAAGTGAAAGTAAAAGTGAAAGGAAAGGGCAGACCAATGAACTTCGTCAAGTTCCGCTTTGAATCAATAATTCATTTGTATTAGTCTTTTCTTCGCCGTAAATTATGATTAAAGATAATGAACAATGTTAATAGAGTAATAGCCGTATTTTACAACTTACAATGTTATGTTTCAATTATTTGCTATTTTAAACACAAATTAATAAACATTTTTAATATAAAGTTGTGTTTAGATGACTTTATTTGGATAAACATTAGAGAGGTGTTTAAACAATATTGAGGACTACTTTGATCGCGGTGTTAGAAACTATAGACAATGGATATTAGCGGGCCGGTTCGACAGGAGTGATACCACCGCCTTACAAAAAACAGACGTGAAACAGCACTGTGCTGTGTTTCGCTGCGTGAGTGAGTGTACCGGAGAACCAATCCGAGGGTAAGGGGAGTTTAAAGGTTGGCAGCGCATTTGTGACTCCACTGGTGTCGCAGGTGTCTATCGCTTACCATCAGGTGATCCGTCTGCTCGTCTGCCACCTAACACATAAAAAAAAATATATGAGGAAGTAATCACTCAGAAAGGATACTTAAAGTCCTTCCAAAGTGAAAGTAAAAGTGAAAGGAAAGGGCAGACCAATGAACTTCGTCAAGTTCCGCTTTGAATCAATAATTCATTTGTATTAGTCTTTTCTTCGCCGTAAATTATGATTAAAGATAATGAACAATGTTAATAGAGTAATAGCCGTATTTTACAACTTACAATGTTATGTTTCAATTATTTGCTATTTTAAACACAAATTAATAAACATTTTTAATATAAAGTTGTGTTTAGATGACTTTATTTGGATAAACATTAGAGAGGTGTTTAAACAATATTGAGGACTACTTTGATCGCGGTGTTAGAAACTATAGACAATGGATATTAGCGGGCCGGTTCGACAGGAGTGATACCACCGCCTTACAAAAAACAGACGTGAAACAGCACTGTGCTGTGTTTCGCTGCGTGAGTGAGTGTACCGGAGAACCAATCCGAGGGTAAGGGGAGTTTAAAGGTTGGCAGCGCATTTGTGACTCCACTGGTGTCGCAGGTGTCTATCGCTTACCATCAGGTGATCCGTCTGCTCGTCTGCCACCTAACACATAAAAAAAAATATATGAGGAAGTAATCACTCAGAAAGGATACTTAAAGTCCTTCCAAAGTGAAAGTAAAAGTGAAAGGAAAGGGCAGACCAATGAACTTCGTCAAGTTCCGCTTTGAATCAATAATTCATTTGTATTAGTCTTTTCTTCGCCGTAAATTATGATTAAAGATAATGAACAATGTTAATAGAGTAATAGCCGTATTTTACAACTTACAATGTTATGTTTCAATTATTTGCTATTTTAAACACAAATTAATAAACATTTTTAATATAAAGTTGTGTTTAGATGACTTTATTTGGATAAACATTAGAGAGGTGTTTAAACAATATTGAGGACTACTTTGATCGCGGTGTTAGAAACTATAGACAATGGATATTAGCGGGCCGGTTCGACAGGAGTGATACCACCGCCTTACAAAAAACAGACGTGAAACTAACTCGATTCGTGCATTTTCGAATATATATAGATCTGTTCGTATCGTACATGCAACTTAATAACAAGGTTGAAGTTAAGACTGAGTTAAATTGCATGTGGTTTTTACTCGCTTCGGTGTTCTTGACGTGAATTTTAAAAACTAGTAATTAATGAACCAAAATACAAAAACAGCCCAGCTGCCAATTGCATGATCTAGCTAATGATCTTCCTTGCCAACTAAGTACCTCACAATGCGGTAACTACGAGTATTACCTACCCGCAAGACTGCTTCGAGCTTCGTATGCAAATTAAATAAACAGAATATCACTAAATAACTATTGTGAGAAACTTCCACATTATTTTAATATTATGATCCTTCATAATATTAAAATAATGTGGAAGTTTCTCATTATATTTATATTATATTATTACCGTGACCGGGATATTTTGACCGTGGGAGAGCCACGCTACAGCATGAATGGGCCGGCTCGACCGGAGTGATACCACGGCCTCACAGAAAACCGGCGTGAAGTAGCATTGTGATATGTTTCGCTGCGTGAGTGAAGGTACCGGAGGCCCAATCCGGGAGAAAGGGGGATATAAGGGTCGGCAGCGCACTTGTGACTCCACTGGTGTCGCAGGTGTCTATCGCTTACCATCAGGTGATCCGTCTGCTCGTCTGCCACCTAACACATAAAAAAAAATATATGAGGAAGTAATCACTCAGAAAGGATACTTAAAGTCCTTCCAAAGTGAAAGTAAAAGTGAAAGGAAAGGGCAGACCAATGAACTTCGTCAAGTTCCGCTTTGAATCAATAATTCATTTGTATTAGTCTTTTCTTCGCCGTAAATTATGATTAAAGATAATGAACAATGTTAATAGAGTAATAGCCGTATTTTACAACTTACAATGTTATGTTTCAATTATTTGCTATTTTAAACACAAATTTAATAAACATTTTTAATATAAAGTTGTGTTTAGATGACTTTATTTGGATAAACATTAGAGAGGTGTTTAAACAATATTGAGGACTACTTTGATCGCGGTGTTAGAAACTATAGACAATGGATATTAGCGGGCCGGTTCGACAGGAGTGATACCACCGCCTTACAAAAAACAGACGTGAAACAGCACTGTGCTGTGTTTCGCTGCGTGAGTGAGTGTACCGGAGAACCAATCCGAGGGTAAGGGGAGTTTAAAGGTTGGCAGCGCATTTGTGACTCCACTGGTGTCTCGGGTGTCTATAGGCGGCGGCAATCGTTTACCTCCATCAGGTGATCCGTCTGCTCGTCTGCCACCTATCACATAAAAAAAAACTATCTCTATCCGAAAATGACCAAGATACCCTGTATACTCATACCGATGAAAATATAACTTATAGGATACTCTCACAGCGGCTATTATTGCAGCAATTCCACTGCTTCCTTCCTCTGTAACAGCAGCTATAAATCCAATCAAGGACGTTTTCAGATTTCCTTTTATAAACATCCAATTAGATTTTATACCAATATCATACATTCGGATATTATCTTCACACGAGAGTATATTTTTATGTCCCCATATCTTTATTTCTGACCAAGTCCACATCTTGCCTTGACCAGTTGCTTATGTTATTATTGGAAAGCAGGCAAAAAGCTCTCAATGAACGAGCATAAACTGGTATAGTTGCATAACAAAGGTGCAACTTACGAGCTCTTTACACTGTCGCTTTACGGCAAAATAGTTTTGGTTACAGTTAGTCTTATGATTGTAAAAGAAGTCATTTATTTTCAGATTGCTTACAGAATAGAATCAAATACCAGGTATACGTCTTCCTATAAAACTATAAGAAAAACCATCCTATTATGTTCTCGAACTTTTGGTTAAGTTCGAGAACATAAGGCTTGATTCGACCAATCTTAATCCGTGGATAAATCTATGGTATAACGTCAGATTTGTACGGAATGACACCGCTAAACCATAGATTTAGTATCGGAATAAGTTTGGTCGATTCGACCCTAAGTCACTTGCTCGACTGCACTGCGCATCTATTCTATTTATTAAGAGGTAAAACCCACATATAGCGGCAACGCTTATAGGTAATCCTAAAACACGTAACACTAGACCGTGGGATCGGCATGAATGGGCCGGCTCGACCGGAGTGATACCACGGCCTCACAGAGCTGACCGACGTGTAGCAACATTGTGCTGTGTTTCACTGCGTGAGTGAGGGTACAGGAGGCCCAATCCGGGGGAAAGGGTGGAGTCAATCGCTTACCATCAGGGGATCCGTCTGCTCGTCTGCCATTTCATAATCGACACCTCGCGCCATCTATTAGTATAAAGTCGAAAGTAAGTCCCGAAAAGAAATGAGGGCGGGCCAATAGTTATTTAAATTACAGACCTCTGTTCAGGACATTCAATAATTGCTTCATCACATTTCTTGTCAAGTTCAGCCCAGCAACTGACCCGTGGTTACTATTTTGATCAATCAATCAACCTATACCCGTCCGCTGCTGAGAGGCCTTCCCGAAAGAGCGTCAATCAACCGGATTCTGAGCAGTCTGCATCGAAATCACACCAGTCATCTTTCTCAAATAGACAGCCCATGGACAGGGATGTTGTGATGCGTTATGATGACCAATCAGGGTCAGAGAACATTTTTATCTAAAAACTCACAGGAAATACTCATCATGCATAGGTCTCGTTCTTTTGGCTCTCGGCAGATCGAGACCAAGTGAGAAAGGGCCGCAAGTCGGTCGACCTTGAAGCGCAGTTCGGCTGCGGTCGCGCTCTAGTTGCCACACGCGATCCGACGTCACGTGTCACCGCTGCACATGCACTCAGTGCGTGGTCACGCTAGCGGCATACGCGGACTCGGATATTAACTTTTATTGACATTATGGTAGTAGATAAAGTCAGTGACACCAGCACGTAAAGATGACTAAGTAAAATTTCAAGTTGTATCTTAAAGCTAAACTCTACTTAAGGGAAACAAATATTCAAGTTACAGGGGCGTAAGTTTACGGTAATAAACAGGGGGCTTGTTATGAAGAGATATTTCTTCACTCTTCTGTTCAAGTATTCTATGACACGATTAGGTTACAATAGTCCTTAAAAGTCAGGCAAAGTTCAATCTAATTTTATTAATAACAAAGCCACTTACACGCACATGGTAAAAAAATTACCATACCTACACTTGCACTTATTAGTGAGTGGCCGCTTTTGCCACCGCTCCCGCCTCCGCCACCGCTCTCGCTCTTGTATCAGCTCAAAACGTGTGCCAGCCCGTGCTGTTGCGTTGATGCGCCGTTGATATTTCCGCCCTTACAAAAATCTCTAAGTCAATATGACCCCATTGCAAACATGTGAACAAGCACTGAAAGTAAGTATGGCCGCGACTAGAGGTAAAGGGGGCCCAAGATGCTTACACCCCGAACTATGTTACATTTGATCTAATTTTACTCCTTGACAGGTCTGTTCTTACGAAAACCGGTAAGTTAGTCGTCACCGCCGCTCTCGCTTCCGCCACCGCTTCTGAACAGAAATATTTGAACCAGCACTTACGTGACAGCGACTCGCGGCGCGCCCGAGGCGTTATTTGCACCTTGATCCGGTTTTAGTGTAAGGCAGGTATGGTATCGACTAGAGGTAGAAGGGACCCAAGATGCTTACACCCCGAACTATGTTACATTTGACCTATAACTTTACTGCGTGTTACCAACCCGCTATGTAAGTAGTCGCCCCCGCTCCCGCTTCCGCCACCGCTCCTCATCAGAAATATGTGAACCAGCACTTACGTTGCGTGCACCTGAACAATGTAACGCTTGATCCGGTTTTAGTGCCGTTGTAGAACAATAACTAGGTTGCGATTGTTTCGAATCCGGCATGGGTGCTATAAAATATTATGACAGCCATCAATGGTAATAAATGAATTAAATATTCACATATCGATTCTTATATGAATTTGTAACGTTATGATGTATAAATCTTGGGATACTATTAAATAAGTATATGTTTTTATAATAGATAGTAATTACTTCGATTGTCATTAGGACAACGTCAACTCTATTTAGGTTTTTAAAGAACTTTTGAACACATCGAAAATTCATTTTATTGAAATATTATTTTAGATTTTGAACAAGGCAAAAACCAATTTGTAACAAAGGTCTCAGCTGCAAAAGTTGCGATCGGAACCCAACATTATTTATAGTTAAGAAGCCTTTGCATAGAAATTCACTCAAATAGGCCTCAAATTCATTGCGTAAAGCAAAACAATTGCCGCACAAACAATTCCATCACTAGGTAAAACAGATTCTTAGTGGTATGCGTGTCAAGACCGCGAGCGAGCCTTGAAATCTTCGATTTCAACACTTAACCAACTCAGTTTAACTATTGTACGACAAACCTCATTTAGCTCCAACTGCAGCTGAAAAGCGAATCGATTTGCAAATTAACGAAATCAAAACAAAAGGCTTTCGTGACTACGGACATTAACATTAACTCGGCACAAAGAAACTATCCAAAACTGGCGACAGGCGTTGTGGTGAAACTGCAACAAGCACAACTCCTCACCGCAATGAAACTTTAAAGAAAAAATAATTAATACAAAATTTGAAAGTTAGAGTTCAATGGATAATAGTGATGTTTTAGTAAAAAGACCACATTGTAAATGTGAAGATGCGGCATTTCAACGCGGTGCAACATCCACACGACCTCAATAAAAACAATTCCTCCCTACCAACTAATATTTCTGTTGAAGCCAAGATATACGTTATTTACCTATGTTTTATAATGAACGTATGACACGCGGCTTCAAGTTGCAAGGAAAATAAATTACCTAGTATTTTAAACACAGCTATAGTGAGTTGCAGTTTATATTATTTTAGATATTAGACTAAGAAAATCAAAAATATACTCGTAACTACTAACTGCCAACATTTTAGAATAGAAAGCCAAATAGGTATACCTACAGATAAGTGTATTTACGCGGTCTTATCGCTATGATACTTACGAAGATCATTAATTCAATTGCAGATTAATTCGTGTAGTAAAAGAAAAAGCAAGTAAGTAAAAGGACTTGTAAAATTGAACAATGACCTGAATCGCTACCAAAAGAATTAGTTATAACTATGAAAGGAACTCCATACAAAACGACAATACTGCCTTTGAGCAACTCAAGAATGGGGGTGGTTCGCGGTTCTCTAATGTTGGGGAAGTTACCTACAATGTAAGACTCTATTGCCGATATTAATTTACTAACATAGCCGGTCAACAATGCACCGACCACTGGCAAAATTCCAACGATCACTGACTCTGACCACGACACCCCCAACTTGCCCGAATATATCCATCATCCGATAGGAAACTTCGTAACATTATGTAGAAATGTAATTTCATACGCGGCTTCGGCAAATCAAAGTGAGTACGAATAACTGTTACCTTATGTAAGGTATCTTCTTCCAGTCGTGTAGTAAGAGTGACTACATAACAGGTAACCATAGCAATTAAGGCGTCGTGACCGCCTGACCATATTCCGTCGATAGCCGGCACGCAGCCTGCCGAAGCGTAACTTGGCTGGCGTGGCCAAGACCGACTGACACCCGCTGTACATTGCATAATCACCGTAAGTGGCGTGACCTTTCCGAATTTTATCGTAACTTATCGTTAGTGGTAGTTACAAAGTATAAATTCATAACGGATCGTTTTTTCCTTGTTTAAATTTTAGAAATTTACAAAATAAAATATTAAGAACTTTACCTTGTATTTTCCGATATGCTTATTTTGTTTATTTATTTATTTATTAAGGTACACCAACGATTGTTAAAACTATACTTATGTAATACTTCTAGCTAAATACTTATTAACTGATTGCTCAATCAATTATAGGTATCACTGCATGCCACTATATTTGACATTCTACTTATATAAGTACTAATGTTATTATATTATTACCTACAGCATTACATAGAAAACATAGCAATCACATTTTTATGATTAAAGGTAAGTACCAAATTGATAAGATTCTTTCTCGAAAAGATAATACAATAAGGATTGACTATTCTCATGATGGATATTAGATTTGCAATTAATTGGAAAACAATTTCTTATTAATCAAAAAGCAGTTCTAATTAGAAGACAATAAAATACTATTCAGCTCAATTGGTAGATCACAAACTAAATAGATCTTCAACGAAAACATTATATAAAGTGCCGATATCAATTGAACGTGTGGGAGACGTCATTAGACGACATTGGAAGGGAGCCAAGTTGAGCACGGCGCAGCCAAGTCACGCCCGGGGGTGGTAGCAAAACAAGCCTCTTCTGCTTATTCCGACTTGTGAGTAAATAATATGTTCCGGGTACGGCTCCTTTCAACTCGATTCCATTATTACTGTATCTGGTCGAGTAACTTTTCGATTAGACAACGATGTTATTACCTGCTGCACTTAAAGCTTGTTTATCTTCTTTTATTTCAATCTTCAACGTCTGAGAGAATGGCCCTCAACATTTTATTAAATACTTTATGGTCCGTAATATAAATAAGAGTTACTTTCAAAATGCTACTCGACTTAAAATTGGTAGTTCAATTTAGAGAGTATAAACGAACAAAACAAACCAAGATCGTAAAATAAATTCCAAAGTAGACACTTCACTTTAAATCCCGTAAGGCAATCAACATACAAAACGACTCATGATTAGCAAGACAGCACAGCACTAATCGAGACCATTGACTATTCCAAGCACCCAATAAACGGTTTAAGACTGGACGGTGCATACAGAGGTAATATAACTAGATAGTCAATGTTACTAACAAATTGTGAACACTAAGAGCTTAATATCACGAAACGACCTACGTAACGAGAAATTACCTATTTAACAATGAACCTTACGTTTAGCCATAAGCACTCGTATGAACACAATATTTTTGAAAGTCGCCAAACATAAAATTTGACAAACGATTTACTCAAACAAGAAGGCACAACACTGGATGTTCCACCAATAGCAAAGGAAAAGTTAAAGCGAGGTTGCAATGGTCATTTTTCAAATTTATGTTCCTTAAAAAGAGGTCTACTTTTATTGCTCAAATAGATACTTTAGTGAAGAAATGTGAAAGCCGTTAGCGACGTTATATTTTACACTCGAGTCCATTTAGGCTTGGGTCCCAACCATTATAATGGTGTTAAAGAAAATTACTTCCGAGTCGCCACACGCGAATTGACTGACCACGCGAGCTTTACAATATAAATACCTCCTAGTGTTTACCAGCTATTTAACATAAGTGTTCAAAGGCCCGCTGCACATAATGACTGAATAACCTCAATACAGTAAGTAATAAGGTCAGTAGTATTCATATCACATTTGTACCTGATTCCACAAACCACGGGTTTATTAAAACCGAACATTATGCTAATACGTCCTAACATCGTAACTTAGGTACACCGACGCAGCCCGAAGGTAAATAAATTTATGCAAGCATACTTTGTAACAAAAACCTCTCTTAATCAAGAAATTAAATACGAGCCCATTAGCTACTGCGTTTATGCACAGACGTCCCAAATGGTTGGCACATTTGTCAACGGCAAGTTAGAAATTTATTGTAAACGGTTCTTTTGAGAGAGAGAAATGAGTAGACAAATAATTCCAGATAGCTCGGAGCAAACACACTTGCAAAACTGCAGCCGAGCGAGTTTTCAACCGCAATTAAAACCGTTCCCTGTGCAGCGAACTCTTTCATTACCCACCATTTTGCGATTAACGCGGCGAAGCTTAGTCGTATAAACGTCACGGCGGATATATGAATAGTCTCCATTGGAGGCGCAATATCTAGCCCCTGAGGGTGAGCCCCAATTGTTTAATCGGCGAAGTTCCCCGATACAGGGCCGGCGGCGCGGAAAGTTCAGCATAGCTGATAGGGCAGGCTCGTTTCGTTTAATGTGCCTGGCGAGCCTCTCGAGTAGAGATGCGAACATTCGGCTACTATTCGGTATTCAGCCCTGAAATTCGCAATAATATCGAATTCAAAGTCATAACATAAATAAAGTGGTTAAAAATTAACTTACTTACACTTAAGAAGAAAAATATTGTATTTTATTGCTTCAGTAAGTTGAAGCCGAGGATTATTATGAAAGTATAGCTGAATATTCAGCGTCGAGAGCCCGGGCTATTTACTTTGTGCCACAGCCTAGGGAGCACGAGACGACTAACAGTGGACTCGGAAGTGTCGCCGCAAGACTATTTGGCAGAGAGCACTGACGAACATTCGTTACATGGGAGAAGCACTATTCGGCTTCGGCCGAAAGCATATATGAATATCCAGTATTCGACTAAATCTCTTTTCGGCTTCGGCCGAAAGCACGAAGGAATATTCGGTAGTCGACATGATTCTTAGCATCACTAGTCGAGTGCACTCTGTTCGCTCGCACACCAGTAATTACAGCGCACGGCGCACGCGACGGCTAACGTGCACACGTGCGAAACGTTGCTAACATGTTTAGTGTGTATTTTCTTTTCATCCCAACTCTTCGGTGTCAATTGCGGCTAGATGATCGTAGAAGTTTTTAAATTACTTTTTTTCTCTTTCCGTGAATTGCTTGTAACTCACGAGTTTGTTTGTAATTCCCATTTGTATACCGTGTGTTTAGTAAAAAATAAATTACTAAAGACTAAGATGTAAGGTCGTAGTAAAATTGAGTCCTATCTGGGGACTGACAGTCCTGCCATATTTATTGCCTTATCATCATAACATCTGTATTGTTTTGAACAAAACCAAAAAAGTAGTGTTACATTTTGCATTCGGTTTTTGGACAGATTCCAGCCGATATCTGATAGATTAACGCTCCCAAACAAAACACATTAATCTTGGAACGGGTAGAGAAAGCTTTGAATTACTAGTACAGTTGTAAACTTTTTGGCAGTCGACAATATCGAGTCCTTATTTTAGCCTAATTCATTTTCTCTGTTCCAAATTATACGGCCGAACAAACACGCCGTCGATTTTAATATTGGAGAGATCACGCCTAAAGAAATCTTCAAGGTTATGAATGATTAAGGTATGCAAAACAAACCTGGAGTGTAGAGGTGACACTAAATGTAAAATGAATACCGGGAATGGAAAGTGAATCTTCAATGTTTCCATTGTGAGATTAACGGACAAACAGCTAAAAGTGTTTAGTATAGATACAAGTGTTTGGTAAATAAACGCCGAAACGTACAATACTAGCTAACACATTCACGTAAAACGACAACATAGTCAGAATCTTCGAAATCCGTGCCGTATGTAACCGAACTAATCATTACTACGATTGTATGCGGAAGTAATGTATTTTCTTTGCACCTTATCGAAATATCTGACTATGTAATCATTTTAGATCCATATTATGTGTTAACATTTCGACTTGTAATACAATTTACCAAATACAGTCTACACGAGTACTTTGATAGCAAAATTCTTGCAGCGGCAATAATAAATCACGATGCAAATTTATGCAACACTAGGTGAGGAGTTTTTGTCAGTTCATTCTACACAATTGCGTCGATGTAGTTGGGTGAATACGCACAAAACTTAATACATTATGCAACGATAGGTGCAGTTGCGGTCATGTGACCTGCTTCAATCACAATATTACTCACCACAAAAGCAAAAGCCACTGACTGCAGGTTATAAATCTCCCTATTACGAGCTAGTCGAAATAGATATCGAAGTTATTAAAGAGCTATATAAACTTGTAATAAGCTCGTTTTAGCTCTGACCTACACCGCACGGAGAGTGAAATGTCTAAAAGCGCTTAACAATGAGTGTAAATCTAAAACAAAATGGCAAGACAATTATTTGCCCATCTCAGTGACGAAATTGCGGAATAGTGAAATCCGAACTCGAGCATGTGTCACAACTGTGCTCTATTTGCAGACAGTACCTATACAATTAAGTTAGGAACGTAATAACATGTTAATAACAAACTGCGGGTTACGTACGTTAACCACATGACGCAAGCCGAGCCGGTCTCAGGCTGCATCCTGCGACCCGTCACACAACAAAGGGCCCGTCCACACTGCAGCGCTGCAGCGTGTAATCGACACATTGCCGAGCGAGCTGTGCTAAAGGGGCCGAAACTTCACCACGTACCAGAACTTTAGACAACATACTTCATCCATATGTAACACGCCGTCAGTCGCTACATAATATTAATAATGAACTTATGAGCGAAACGCCCGCTAAATGTCAGAATGACATTTGCTGGTTGAGGTTTTATGCAATTACAAAAGAGATAATCAAACAAAATGTTTCCATAAAGTTTTGGTATCCTGTATGAAATATCCTATTTAGCACTTTGAAAAGGCGAATCTGTGTACAGACAGATATCATCAGGTTATAGGTAAACTACCTTCTAGAAGCCATCTACGTATTACACTAATCGCACACGCATTACCAACACTTTGGTTTTACAATCATGTCAACTTAAGGATACCGCATCGTGGATTGGTTTACGCGCACCTTAAGATTGCGGCAAAAAGTCGGCAATTTATACGGCACACCTGCACCGGTAGCGCGTAATACATCTCTTGGCACCGACACGTCTGTCGATCACAGACATCAAAGAGCGAAGTATCTTACGATATTCAGACCACTCACTAATCGCTAAATACCTTCTCTGTTCCTGACACATAAAAACATTAGCTAAAATTGTACTGAATAGGATGACCAGTTGGACAAGGAGAAATCGGTGGATCGATAAAACCGCAATCCGTGTTAAAGAGCTCAAAGAGCCCGATTGAACAATGTTGGCACAAAGTAATTCTACGAATAGCGCTTCGACGGTGGAGGATAAGACCCACTTTAGATGAGCAAGCGAAGTATCACTTCACTATAATATTTACTACGTCGCTAAACTATAAGCCATTCACGATCGTTAGAACAGGGCCGTCTTACGACTCCACAGTAAGCTAAGGTACGAGTAAATGTCTGCCGCTTATGCTTTTGATATCCGTAGCAGAGACCATACATAAAAGAATACTACATACTGCAACTCTAGATACGATACGAGATTAGACATATATACTTTATTTCACTTGCACAACACTTAATAATTAGGCATAGATTCCGTGTACAATTTCGGCGGTCATTGGTACAGACAATCTTCAAGTAAAAGATGGAAAAAGAAAAAGGAGGTGCAAGCCTTCAAACCCTGTGCGTCTATAAGCTTCTGTCGCTTGCAGATAGATATCACGCAACAAATTCTCGGAAGGACAAACACGCTCCTCACTCTCTATAAATCGAATATAACCTATAGTATACCCTAGCCCAGCTAGCCTACGGTAACTTTCGTAGCACATCTTCCGCCTACGCTTCCGTCACCTGCAGACGTCCCGCAGCGAAGACTTAAAAAATATAGCTAACTTAGATCGCGTAGGACGCATCTACCGATAGAAATAGTTGGCCCACAAGTGTGCAATGTTCTAGAGTACGCATGGCTACACCCCTAGCCGACGGTAACACGGCAGCACGCCTGTCGCCTACGCTTCCGTCGCCTGCAGACGTCACGCGGCGAAGACGGAGATACGGCGCAATGCACGGGAACTCGCTTATCGCCATCAAACGAGTTACAACTTGTAGTCAGTAATCGCGTTAAAGGGTATTTGCAATTGCCAACATTCTGTTCGATTCAGTATTTAAGTTTTATAAGACATTTATTTGCGGATACCCTTTGATAACGTCCCGTTTGTTCTTGAGCAAAATTGTTAAATAGCGGCCTGCTCTCACTTTGTTTCGGGTTATTAGTTACGAATGGTAGCACCAATAGATGGCGCTAGGCATCGTTTACATCGTGCAAGTGATTCGGTTTACCTTATAAGTCTCTATATATAATTTACCTCATTATAATTAGTTTAGATGTGAAGTGACGGTTCTTTTAGTCACTCGCTTACACTATTAGTTTATATACAATGAAATGAACACGTTGTAAATACTACAATTCAATAGGAGTTCAATGCTTTCATTCAAAATAATTACTATTTTACGCTAGTAATTATGCTCGGTGTAAAGTATAAACATAAAAATTGTTTAAGCACTTCAGTGATTGTTACGTGCGTACTTGGGTGTTAACCAGGCGAGACGTAACAAGAATTGAGTGTTACTCTGTAGACGAATTATACATCCTTAATTACGATAAAATTACAAACACGTAACTTTCTCTACATAATCAACAACATGAATTTACAATGTACAGACAACCTCACGCTGGGTTACCTACTACAATCTGTAAATGTACCCGAGTTGATATTGAGATACATGTTTCTTAATTAAGGAACGAACTGGATAAAGAAGTGGCTGACTTCATCACAATCATAAAGTATGTAAATATAATTAATCTCTTACAAGCACAGGTTCAATAAACAAAATAAAAATATTAAATTTAAAAAACCCTCGACGGCGTCCATCTTGGATTTGAAATTTGTAAGAGTTACAAGATTAAAAAGAGTTAGTGAGCGAGACTGATAAAACGGATCGTAAAGGCGTGAGCGAAATCGCTATATCAGGATTTTTGCAGTCGAAAAGGGAGGAGCTGATTGGAACGCGTCGCACATTAATCTGTACATAAAAAAATATCAGGGAGAAGAAAAAACTAACCCTAAACTGGTGAAATAAAGTACATTATTTATTTGTATTGAATTTATAAGATTGGATAAACACGTTGATGAGACCACCCATCGCAATTCGCATGAATCACAACATTCAAGTCTTTTTAGTCTTTTGAGTTACGGAGTTAGTTAGGAGTTAAAGATGTAAAAGAGCGAATATATAAATCTTTTCTTCAAAAGAGTACTAACTCCTTTGTCTTTTAAAAGAGTTGTTCTGCGCATCTGTAATACTCTGATTGTGGGAGTTGTGTTAAAACATACAACCCATATCTTTGTGACGGCGGCCATCTTGGATCGATTTTTATCCAAAATGACTAAGAACACTCCCCCCTTATTCATCAAAAAATCAAAATCGGTTCATTGGTTCGGGAGCTACGATGCCATAGACAGACACACACACACAGACACGTCAAACTTATAACACCCCGTCATTTTTGCTTCGGGTGTTAAAGACAGAACTTCTGTGAAATTAGAATCCTTCCTTGTATCCTTCTCATCTTAGCGTGTAATTCCCGGTTGCTTCCTCTGCTGTCGCTCTGGAGCCCGGAGTACGCTTAAGACCAGGATTCAGCAATGGTGAATCTGGTAATTCAGACTAGCGTGTAACTATCGCAATCCTTTTGACAGGGGAACATGAATAAGACCAACAAAATCATGGTTTCACGTTTCAGAAACCAAACTATCCGAACGTGCAGATTTCCTCACGATATTTTCCCTCACCGCTGAGCTATGTAACCTAGAGGTGCATGCTCGGATTCGAAACACAATCCCCCGTGTGAAAGGCGCGCTTAATCACCACGCTTGCCTAATGCGGATCGGTGATCACAAACCCGAGCTATGTTCGAAAAATTCGATACATACCTTTGCTCGACCCGGGAGTCTAATCCAGGACCCCGATATCACGGTCCGGTACTTAAGCCACAAGACCAACGGGGCGTTGCTTGTTACTTGTGTGATTGTATTAAATTCTTACGTTTCGCGTTACGTTCACCAAACGTAAGCAAGCGACATCTTAGCTGTACCACATTTCTCAGTACATACACATACCGTACTCTATAATGCTTGCACCGTATAGTAGCCGTCAATGGAATATAGTTTCCTACACGGGATGTCAGAGGCAGCCTTCCGTCGGAGCCGTGTATTGGCATTATGTCAATATAAACAACCCTTGCCTCTGTAATGATGTTGAAGTAGATATGAATGTCAATTCACTCAACATTAGTAAGTAAATATTCTTCGTAGGAATGCCTTGTGTTATAGTTTAGACTTGTTCAAGTCTAAACTATTGGCCATAAAAATAATATCGAAACATAAAACCAGAGCTTTTTTATCTGGAATCGGGCAATTTTTTTTATGATATAGGTGGCAGACGAGCCGACGGATCACCTTATGGTAAGAGATTACCGCCGCCCATGGACACCTGCAACACCAGTGGTATCCGAAAAGTGCAGGTTTCCTTACGATGTTTTCCCTTACCGCCGAGCCAATGGTAGAAATATGCACATAAATCCAAAGAGTGGAAACCAGGGAAACCAGACCAACTGAATCATGGTTACACGTTTCAGAAACAATCCGAAAAGTGCAGGTTTCCTTACGATGTTTTCCCTTACCGCCGAGCCAATGGTAGAAATATGCACATAAATCCAAAGAGTGGAAAGCGGCTGCCGTCTGACCATCGCAACCCTTTACAGGGAAACCAGACCAACTGAATCATGGTTACACGTTTCAGAAACTATCCGAAAAGTGCAGGTTTCCTCACTATGTTTTCCCTCACCGCCGAGCTAATGGTAGAAATATGCACATAAATCCAGAGGTGCATGTTCGGATTCCGTATGGATGGCACGATCTGAACCACTCATTTATTCACTTTTCTATAAACTATAATTCATGAGGTGACATTTGAAACTAACGCACCCGTATTTATATAAAAGTGTTTAGCCGTGTGGTCCCCGGCAGAGTAGAATAGGCCACCCTCACTCTTACCGAGGTGTCGTAAAAGGCGACTAAGGTAAAGCTGCTGGCATGATCATCAGCACCCAGAGAAGGAAAACTCTGTATTTATATCAAAACCCTCGCCAACCCGTCTGCCAAGCGTGGTGAGTATGGCAATTACACCTCATGTGATTGAGGGAGGCCCGTGCCCCAGCAGTGGGGACTTAAACGGGCTGACGATGACGATTTGTATAAATCTATCCATACTAATGTTATAATTGTGAAAGTGTGTGTGTCTGTCTGTCTGTAAATATATAGATACATGTACCAATTTATAAGTACGCCTTCTTGAGAAGAAGGCACTAAGAGACAGAGAAGATAAAGAAAACTAATAAGCCCAGACCCATAATCTTATAACATTTCGGTAACAGCTATTTTCCTCTTATAAAGGTGACGGGTAGGGCACACTAGCGACGCCAATCGATTTAAATTTTTAACTACTAAACCGGATCTATTTTCAACAATTTTGGGGTTACAACCTCTTGAGAAACACTTATCATCATCATCAGCCCATTTAAGTCCCCACTGCTGGGGCACGGGCCTCCCTCAATCACATGAGGGGTAATTGCCATACTCACCACGCTTGGCAGACGGGTTGGCGAGGGTTTTGATATAAATGCAGAGTTTTCCTTCTCTGGGTGCTGATGATCATGCCAGCAGCTTTACCTTAGTCGCCTTTTACGACACCTCGGTAAGAGTGAGGGTGGCCTATTCTACTCTGCCGGCGACCACACGGCGTAAAAACACTTATACTATTTATTAAATAACCATGCACAAATGTTGGGTCCGTGCACAAACGCGAAAAATTGACTCACGCTAAAAGTGGCCGCTTTTGGCGGTAATCAATTTTTCGCGTACATAAACGGACCCAACATTTGTGCATGGTTATTTAATAAATAGTATAAGTGTTTGCCGAGAGGTTGTTACCCCGAAATTTTTTAAAATAGATCCGGTTTAGTAGCTAAAAATTAAAATCGATTGGCGTCGCTAGTGTGCCCTACCCGTCACCTTAAATAGAGACATAAAACTGGTCCCGGCCATAATAAGATAACTAGGATGAACCCTCGCTGAATTTATGCAGCGATGTCATTGCACCTAGTTAGTATGCATGGTCTCGTAGAAAATCCCAAAATACAAAACCGCCTTTACCATGGTGAGTGTTCCGAGGAGTTGTTTGAGTTAATATCCGCCTCTGAATTTCACCACCGTACTACGCGCCGTAAACTAGGATTCCACCGGTACCATCTGGATGGGAGGAGATCCACCACCGTGCGCTTTACACGTCATTTTGTGGAAATCATTGTGGAATCAACTTCCCGCAGCGGTATTTCCGAACCGGTACGACATTGAGATCTTTAAGAAACGAGCCAATACCTTCCTAAAAGGCCGGCAACGCATCTCCACTCCCTCTGGTGTGTCATTTTGTGGAAATCATTGTGGAATCAACTTCCCGCAGCGGTATTTCCGAACCGGTACGACATTGACACTTCATACCGAGGTGTCGTAAAAGGCGACTAAGGTAAAGCTGCTGGCATGATCATCAGCACCCAGAGAAGGAAAACTCTGCATTTATATCAAAACCCTCGCCAACCCGTCTGCCAAGCGTGGTGAGTATGGCAAGGGAGGTCCGTGCCCCATCAGTGGGGACTTAAATGGGCTGACGATGATGATGACGACATTGAGATCTACAAAAAACGAGCCTATACCATCCTAAAAGGCCGGCAACGCATCGCCACTCCCTCTGGTGTGGCTGATGTCCATGGGCGGCGGTGATCGCTTACCATCAGATCACTCGCTTGTTCGTTTGCCTCCCTTTCTCATAAAAAAAAAAAACAAAAACTAGACGACACGCATAAGCGTGCATTTGCAGAGATTACGCTGCAAATAGTGAAGTTGTCAACGTACGGTAAAACATAGCGAAATAACTCAATACTTGTAACTGTAACAGTACCGTGAATAAGGTTATGTTATGTATGAGCCATGCACGGTTCACTGCAATTATGATAAGATGTGTTGCAGGGTTGGCATGATTTAAACAGTTTTATTTAATCCCCATTTTATATTATTTATTAACTAGTTTCGCTGCGTGAGTGAGGGTACTGGAGGCTTAATCCGGGGGAAATAGTCGGCAGTGCACTTGTAACTGCACTGGTGTCGCGGGTGTACATGGGCGGCGGCAATCGCTTACCATTAGGTGATCCGTCAGCTCGTCTGCCACCTATCACATGAAATAATTAAAATTAAATAAATTATTAGTGTTTCCCCGGCGAACTTCGTCCCGCCCTAATTGTGTTTTTTTTATATAACGGGTTAAGAAGTACCCTAGGCCCTTGGTTAAAAGCTACCTCTCGCCCAATTTTCAGCCGAATCGGTCTAGCCGTTCTTGAGTTGTAAATAGTAACTAACACGATTTTCTTTTATAAAAATAGATTAATCAAATGTCCGCAATTATAGCTTGAAGACTATAAAGTTATAAAAATTAAAGTTCAATTGGTAAAAGATTTGGATAATGTTATCGAAATAAACTACAAGCATATGTATTTATTTCGATTTATCGACCCCTTTGAATAGTTAATGTACTCGGTATGCACAAGTCTATAATATGAACATAAAATAACGACAATCAATTTTAAATAGGAACTTGAAAAAGTTTTCAGTAGAGTCCACATTTCGGTTCTGATTTTAAAATGAAAAAATACACTTCTTTTAGTTTTTTAGATTTTTGCGTTGCATTACCGTAACGTAGCCGAAACGTCGAGCCAAATATGTGAGTACACAATGTTGTTTCACATAATAAATATCGTGTTAATCCCCGTATTGATACATTATAGTTACACTTTTTTTAAATGAAAAATATACTTGGACGTGGCAGGTGTCTATTGGTGGCGGTAATCGCTTACCATCGGGTGATACGACTGTTCGTCTGCCCCCTATATCATAAAAAACTTATTTATTGTAATATTGGAAAAAATCCAACCCTATTTCAGAGTACTCGTGCTTCATACAGCGGCGATACTCTCCGATAAAGGCGGGTGTTATGATGTGCCACCAATTGTTTTAAGCCGTGTCATAATTCTCACGGCTCACTTCTCATCTAATATATGTAAATATGGCGTATCTCTAACCCCGACCCTGCATATTAACGATGCACTCATTGGCTCCATCCCACTTAACGCGGGGCAGCGATGCGGAACGCCACGGACTTCTTCGTTGGAGAAAATAACGTACCTGTAACAAGAGATAGGAATTTTAAATTAAAAAAAAAAAACATTTTTTGGATTCAAAGTTACCAGAGTAAAAAATATGTAATTGATCACACGTCGTAATATCATCCTCGAGGTAAAGTGCCTGGCATAAAGCGTGTAACTGTACAACCGTTAGTTTGCGCACTTTTAAAATAACGCACTTTTACTAAAAATGATTTCTGCGCACTCAAGGTCGCCGCTAGACTTACGTGACCGTTAACACGACGCAATGTGATCCCTCATGCAGTCCTGTGGCAGAATTTAGTGCATTTAAAGGACATCTAAGTGCAGATTCACTTACAGGCTTGCACGGCTTGCAAATGTGAGGCAATTAATTAGATATCGCTTTATTAGAATTAACTTATGTTTTTTAATTATAAATATAGGCATTCACAAAACAATATTCGCGAAAACATGCTCGATACAAAAAAAATACGGTCCAACTGTCCATCCCTTGAGTCAGTGAAGAATGACCCTTCCATATATAGTCGTATATCCTGAATACGCCGTCATTCGTCACTTAGTTAATATCAAATGCGTCAAACTCATAGAAATATTTTGTCATGCAAAAAAATATTTGCGGAGGTATTTTTATGCCTAACGAGCGCCAATTCTAGTGTATTTGTTTATTAATCTCCATTTTTCTGAGTAAAAAATATGTTCCTTAAATTATCCCTCACTATGCGGAAGATATGTAAAAAAAAAATTCACAGTAGCAAATACGTTTTCATACCTACTCCAATTCTTTTTCTGCGAAAGATGAATAAAAATAATGTCAGTTAAATAATTAACGAAATCGAGTCACGTTCGAGAGATTTTTAGTATGCATCCCCTTATCGAGAAGGAGCGTCAATCTGCTTTCCCTCTACATTCGCAGAACTTTGGAGTTTGAAAAAAAATGTCGGGATCCAATTTAAATGCGGTCCAAATTTTATTTTTATTTACATATTTAAATTTCACAGTTCCGAAATAACTTTGTATTCTATTAATGGTAGCGATGATTACCATATTAAAGTTTATAAGTAAAGGTGAATATACATAATTGAAATAAATTAAACATTCTAAGCATTTTAAGCTGAATTTCATCATTTGAAATATTAAATTTAATATCGTAACATTTGCAATTAAGTACCGGTTATTAAATTCATTAAGGGCCAAAACTCACACAATTAATGGCGTGGCAAGCGACACGTTTATCAGATAAGGCTTTGTTAACGTTTATCACCGTTCGAATGCCGGCAACAAATAAAGTTAGGATGTTAAAATTCGTACTGTATTCCAGTGGGAAGTCAATCATAAAGATAAACCAACATCGCAATAACGCACAGCAAAATGGCCCTCGGCGGCCGCGCCCTCCCGCCGACTGTACCCGGCACTGTAGGCGATTCGGCCATTTTATCACCTCGTAAAGCGGCCCAGACAGTACGCAGGCCGTTAATTGCCGTATTTTCCAGCTAAACGGGGTAATTAATTACATATTCATTCGCTCACATATTGGTTGCCATCAAAATCCGAGCTGTGTATTACGGATACGCTTCCGGAACTCGTTGGCCGGACCCGGACATGACATGGACGGACGACACTAAAAAATGTAACTGCGGGTTATGGTGCCAGAGCACCCGCGCCGACCCAACAAGCTGCTACGAGTACAATAACAACTAAAATACATACGGTACGAGAAATAAGTGAGGCCACAAGACGAAAACATAATTATTATTTTTCTGAAGTTTAATACAAATTTAAAAAGGATACGTTGACCGGAACTTATTCAATTAGTTATCCTTGAAAATGATTCAATCACAGTAAAAAAATAATGCGTTATTGAGTGAAAATGAGTTGCAAATCAATATTTTTTTCACTAGCTAGGTACCCCAATTATAGGAATATTTATTTGTGAATAAGAATAACAATAAAATAATTTGTTCAGCGCCAAACATACACAAAATAAAAATATAAAAATAGAACGAAATGCACATTGGAATGGCACTGAAATGGGCTCCACTCAGCATGTGTCGCTGTGTCTAAAGGAGACCCCGACGCTGGTCTCCCGTGGAGTTCAAAGGAACTAAGGGCCGTCACCGTGCGTGCCGACGTCATAAAGTACATACGTACACTTAACCCTAATATTAAATTAATTTAAATAATGAAATTTATTTATATAGTAGACTAGTCTACCTAAATGTACCATCAAATTGTATCCGACTAAAATAAACTACATACCGAATGAAATTAAAACTACAAACGAATCAATAAATCAAACATTAAACCTATTATGTTCATTGTATAATCATATTTAAATCTGAACTTATGAAAGGGACTATATGAATCCGTATCAAAAAGGCATACCTTTGACAATTGGGCCACAGACCACAAACATTGCGGCGCATCTGTGGAACGACCACGTCGTTATTTCCAATGTATAATGATGTGGCTATGGCTGGAACAAACTGCGTGGCCTCTTATCTGATTTTACAATCACTTTTATATATATCAAAAGAAGGATAAAGATCAATCATCTCGCCTGAGGGTAAGTGGCATTACAAATGGACAACCCGAAACTCACAGAACCGAACGTATGATTTAGTTACTACGGCGGATTTAACAACGGCAATGTGGTAGTAACTGGCCAGATACTACAAAAAAAAACTTTAAAAATCAAGAAATCCCTAAATATGCATAAATTCTTGGAATTGGATTCATAAGTTGCAACTGCCTACGATGAAAGTAGAAAGGAATGGATAGAAGGCGACTGCACAAAACCAATAAGTTTACGTTCCTGATCAACAAAAGTCAATTAGAGAATAACGTAATCCAAGTATGAAAAGTCCTGAAGATCATAGCTCTGGATGAGATAAGGCTCGAGTCAGTAATTATCATTTCCATATCCATCAGATCTGCAATGCAGTATAATTAAGTGCAACCCTAATTAATCACTTTAACGTAAATTGGCAGTCGCTCCGCTGAGACCGAGATCAATCTAGCATATCTCGTACATTAAAGAGTTAATTGATGGAATAAAGTGAAGTCACTCACTTAGAATAAATATCGGCTTTCAACTGTTCAAGATAAGCGCTTTAGTGCATGAACAATTAGATAAGTTGTTGATTTCTTTGATACGATATTGTTAGAACTCAATAGAAAATTTATAGCGAACAATAAAGCCTGTCTGATTGGAAAAAGAAATAAGATACGAAAAGTCTATAAGTCTTGTATATTCTTTGTGCTACGTTAAGATACTTTCTTGCAGAAAGTAAAGACAGACTATTTCAATAATCCTAGGGTTGGTACACATATTTTTCCTAACTATACTGAACTAAACCTTCAAAATGTGTTTAAGAAGTTAGATATAATAAGCAACAATACAAGCAAGAAAGCAGCGCAAATTGCGCTAAAAGTCCCTATGCATGATACCTATGAGAGAGCTTCAGTATTAACGCGTACACGAAAAATTTATTAACGCCAAAAGCGGCCACTTTTGGCGTGAATCAATTTTTCGCGTACAAAAACGGACCCAACATTTGTGCATGGTTATTTAATAAATAGTACAAGTGTTTCCGAGAGATTGTAAACCCGAAATTGTTTAAAATGGATCCGGTTTAGTAGCTAAAAATAAAAATCGATTGGCGTCGCTTGTGTGCCCTACCCGTCACCTTAAAAGGCATAAATATTATTGATGTGTAAAGACTCTCACGACAAGTTCATTAGAAGAACAAATTATACTAATAACCCTAATTATTCTGAATGTGTTTATGTAACTAAATACACTTACATAATATCAAATTTCGCGACGTCTCGTAATTAATGATACTGTCGCCTTGAGTGGCACTTATCCACCTCAAATGTACAACATTATGCTGAAACATCTATTAACGCCGCCTTTAGTTACAAACTTTTTGTGAAACTTTTCACATTACTTAACTTGGTAAAGGTAATCATAAAATAATTAAGTAGAAATATATACTAGGGATTTTCTGGAAACTGTTGAATATGTACTTTTGTCACTTTTATTTATTTTGTATACCCTAGTTTTAAGTATAATTCGAGCTATAATAAATAAATTTTCATTTCATTTTTGACGAGATAAATAAGTTAGTACCTACTTATTTAAAACAAGCGTTTGGCTGCAGCTTCACTCGCGTGGAATACAGTTTGCCACAAAGTAGCCTACGTCACTCAGCGGTCTTCATCTCTTCAACTATTTCGACTCAAAAATCACGTCAATTCGCCGCTCCGTTTTGCCGTGAAAGACGGACAAACACTTTCCCATAATAATGGATGTTATGTTAGAGTAACAGGCAAATATAAATAATAACATTTACCTTACGTATATACGAGGATTATAATTAATAGACAAGTAAATAGTAATAATAAGGAAAATGATAGCATTTATTAATCTTGTAAGTTGTTACCTATTAACAACATCCTGCTAGTCGTATTAAGGCTAGAGAGATTACTCTATCTGACGCTGACGAGACAGCGTCGCAGGCCTTAACTAGGTACATAAAATTTCCCTCAGGAATGAGACGTTTTCCCAAAGTAAATGTGGCCTATGTTGCTCATGGATATTGTAGCTTACTTGAGATGAAAGAATTTTCGAAAATCGATCTAGTAGTTGTTATTAGCTTCCTTAAGTACATTTTTATTTTCAATAATCCAGATTTACGAAAACACGTCTATAATAAACGATATGGATAGAGTGATCTCCTAATCAAACACTACTTTAGCCTTCAGTAGAAATCAAATAGGGATTATGTCAATAGTTACGTACTACTATCAGTAATGTCGGCGTTTACTTAATCCAATATTCATGTCAAGACGGAAACCAACAATGTACTATTATCGTGCATATCCATAACCGCAAACACGTACATCACTCCAATCCTCGGGTTCTATTCTGGAATGGCACTTACTTAAGCCATGTCGTAATGAGGGAGAGAAACGTTCGCTCCAAGAGTTCCTTTGTCTACGGGTTTCTTAACAAGGTGAGGGACACGGTGAAATGTCATCCACGGATATAAATGCCAGCGCTGCCTTACACGACAGAATAGCTGGTAATACTACCCCATTGAACTATAATCCGCCCGTATAACAATGTGGATGATATTATATACCGTTGTTAGATGTGGATAAAACCTTAGCTCATGTTACTCTCGAATTCGGTTTTGGGTCTCTTGCTACCTACATTATGTAAACTGCTGAGCAATGGTAGCTCAGTAGATAGGAACGCGCTTCACATACGGGGACCATGATACGAAAGCCGAGCATGCACCTCTGGATTTTTCAAATCTATGTGCGTGTTTCGGTCAGTGGTGAGGGAAGACATCGTGAGGAACTGCACGTTTCGAATAGTTTCGTAACGTGCAACCATGGTTCAGTTGCTCGGGTTCCACTGTTAAAGGGTTGCGTAGTTCAAACGGCAGTCGCTTCACTGTAATTACCAGACTGCAAATTCTGCATCATGTTCTATGCGTACCCCGGACTCTAAAGTAAGAGCTTTGGGCGCAACCGAGAACTACACGCTAAGGTGAGGGTGTAAACTAAAATGTTATAGAATAAGGATGTTATAATAAGGTGGTGTTATAATGGTGTTAGAATAAGAATTTTATCTATCTTTTAACAAGAGAGGTTTTAGAACAAATGATATTTTATACCATGTCTATTAGAGTAGAGACTTAATAATAGACAAGACACCATTTGGTATTCATTGTTTGATCGCGACAATTGAATATGTAGGATGTACTAACTATTGTAGTAGATTAGTTTGATTTATAGAAAGGTCTTTGTCATTCTGTAGTCCGCATGTGAAAAACCCGGAGCTGTATTGGCAAAATAGTCGGGATAAAGGACGTCAAAACATCATCCGTCTCCGACAATATGCCGCAATATAAGTGAGAGACACTAAGCTCTGTCGAAACTGCCGCATCCTATCCACTTTATAGGTCATTTCATTCATTCCATTCACTTATTTCCGCCGAAGGGATCTTCCGTTACGACCGAGTGGGTTTCGCAAATAAACCTAATTCTATCTGAACAATAAGATGTTTCTTTTCAATTTAACAAATTAAACGGCCCTCTTAGGAGAGTCGAGTATTACTCGCGATGGCGATTCGCGTCAGAAGGTGGGACAATGACAATGAACGATGCTATAATCTTCACGTTTTGGAACTTTCATCATTTGCGACTTCTCGAAAATAATTTAATGCAAATACGTCTCAAATTCACCCGATATAACTTCAACTTTAATGAATGGTTACATAGTATTGTGACGGAGTTAGGAAAAGGTTGCTGTTATAAACATTTTGGTTTATGAAATACGACACTTAACAAATTCTAACGATTTCAATTAACGTCTTGGACTTTTTAATGAGATTAGAAGAGTTTGGGAAACATCTGAAGCTAAGCTTGATTTCGTATAGGTATGTAGCTATATTGAAAAATTATGCTTATGCTGATTAATTGCATTAAGAGACCCTATTTCCCAGTTTGTAATCGTCAAAAATATTCAAAATAACTACAGTTATTTAAAATTTATTACTAAAAAATCACGTGCGGCATTTTGCGCCAAGCACTATTATCGCGATACAAATTATGAAGGACAATTTCATTAAAATATTTGCGGTAATTTGGCGATATACTCCCCTATGGGTATTTAACCGGGATCGCTCCAAACTTGGTAATTTTTCGGGGGATTTGGCAGCGAGGCACAATGTGCGTGTTTGAATATAAGCTAATTGCAACGACGCATTTCAAGTGAATACTGCAACCGAATACATTTTAATACTTAATATTAATGAGCAGAAGAGCAATATTGTTTTCCAAGTTCTCGAGCAAAACGTCCGGAATTCGTAGTATTAACAGTTCTAAGATTATCCGCTTTGCCAGAATTCTTGAAATTTTCTGCATTTAATATTTGTAAATTTTACGATTATTAAAACAGAATAGCCATGATTAAATTTCTATAAAAAATGTAGCATTTCTTAAAATTTAAATATAAATGTTATTCATATTTAATGGTCACGAAATTTGTGTTTTAATATTATCTATAAAAATAATCATCAGCACCCAGAGAACGAAAACTCTGCATTTATATCAAAACCCTCGCCAACCCGTCTGCCAAGCGTGCTGAGTATGGCAATTACCCCTCATGTGATTGAGGGAGGCCCGTGCCCCAGCAGTGGGGACTTTAATGGGCTGATGATGATGATAATGATAAAAATAATGCCAACATTATTCAATACGCTGCAGTTTGCTTGCAGACGTGCAAAACGGGCTGTCGTAAACATACACGTATATACCATACCACACGTGGTGAATATGCAAATACATACATCACGAAGTCGTTTTTAAAGTTGCCTAGCTCCAGGGTCATGAACCAGCGCTAGTAACGATGCCATAAGACCCTAACTGCTGGGGTCTGGCTAAACAAGTACTAACCGTCAGCGGAACTGATAAAACTGCTCGTAAAATAACCCGCTCCCATTGGAGCCAGCACAGACGTGACCACAATTTATACGACTGTCGTTGTTTAATCGTTGTGGCTATTAATTTGCATGCGATCGATCTAGGAGAAAATAGTGTTCTAATTCGCAAAAGTCGGCTTAAAGTTCTAAGATGTTCTTAGGAGCACAGTAGCGTAGCGTAGCGTGGGGGGGCACAGGGGGGCAGCACTTTTTAGGGGGCGCCAAAATCTCATCGAGGGTGACGGGGAAGATAAAAAGGCGGAACCGACACCGTTTAGCGAACGTTGACTTTTTTAGAGGCGAAGAAGAAGAAAAGAAGACGCCAAAATAGTCCTCCGCTTCGGGTGACCGACACCTAACGCCGCGCCACCGCTTAGAACTTTAAGCCGGGTTTTGCGGGCCATAGGGCCCTATAAAAATCGATGTCGATGTGCCTGATCAAAATGCGGGTGATGAATGAGTGAAATATAATATGTGGACAAAAGGACCTAGTTTACCTAATTTATAAACAGCCATAATATTAAATATCCATTCATACTCCAGACACTCCCAACCTTCTTTTGTCTTTGTTTTTTAGCAGAACTAAAAGCGAATCCTTCTACTAATTATTCTACATTGACCGGCAGCTGCGATGGTAGCCCAGGGGTTCAGAACGCGCCTTCAATACGGGGTAGTAGTTCGAATACGATCATGCACCTTTGGATTTTTGAAAATCTATATGTGCGTATTCCTACCATTTACTCGACGGTGAGGGAAAACAACGTGAGGAAACCTGCACGTTTCGGAGTTGCTGAAACGTGTAACCATAATTCAGTTGGTCTGGTCCCCCTGTTAAAGGGTTGCGAAGGTGAGACGGCTGTCGCTTCATAGTAATAAGACTTCAAATCCTGAGTCTTGGTCCAAACGTATGCGGGCTCCAGAGCGACAGCTTTTGAGGCAACCGGGAAATAGACGCTAATGTGGGAAGAAGTTTAAGGAATAGAGAGTGAAATAATTTGTTAGTTTTTTTGTGCCTGTCAGCCTCATATTTGAATTTCACGGCCGCTTACCATCAGGAGGAGTGAGGTCTTCCTGATTGGCCTTTTTATAAAAAAAAATGCGACCTTTTGTTTTATTCTAACGCGAGCGAACTCGCGGGCAAAAGCTAGCTATGGATTTTTTTTTTCAATAATAATAATAATTCTCACAACATCTCATAGGTTGACCTGATTCCGTACTAAGTAGCTTAAGCACTTTTGTTACAGATATCAGACAACAGAGGAACACAAATATATTACTACGTTTCCTATACAAACTTGTTTTACAGGAATACTTACAGGCAGAAGCTTGAATATGGTTAAAATGTCTTTTGAAAAATTATAAATGTGTGTCTATTTACGCGAATGGTATAATCTTTCAAGTTTAAAACATAAACAAAGTATAATTTCGATTTTAAAAAACGTAGCAATTTGCGAAATCGCTTGAATGTGTGTGTGCTTGAAACGAATGCAATCTCTCGTAAAAACGGCGACATCTATACGAATCTAGTTAAATTTCCTAGATGGTAGGCTATGTTTGCTTAGCTAAACGAACTGGCTATCGAACAGATGCCGCTGAACTGCAATAAAAATAGCTTGATATTTTATCGATTTGTTAATTTATATTCATAATATATTAAAAATTGTATTTTTCTATTGCTATAATAAAACACAAAATGCAAAAAAGGTCACACACTTTGACTTTACATTGATAAGTAATAATAGAGGCTTTTAAGTGCGACCGTCTGTCTACCCGCTGCGCCATCGAGGCATGGCATTATGTGTTAGCGACGTTGCCGCTCTTATGCGTCGTTGCCATATTTCTATAGCACCAATTTCTTCAACTTGAAATTATTTCGGGATTTTAGATTGCTCCTTTACTGGGTTGCCAGAAGGTACTTTTCCTGAAATTCTTGGTAAAATTTAGTCTTTCTTTTTTTTAATTTCCTTTTTTTTCATTGGTTCCATAGGAGAAATATTGTGGAGTGAGTGTACATGAAAGGAACATGCAATTTATATACGCATCCAGGTACGAAATGCAATTGATCTGTCAAAAAGAGCAAAAATGTACTGGGATAACACATTGCCATCTCTGTCAGTTTTAGTCTGCATAGTAAAAAAACAGAGTTTAGCTTGGTATTGGCTGTCTAAAATCGCCGTGAGACTGGGGCCAGAAAACTAGTCTGTATATTTATGGACATGAATTTGGGGACAAATACAAAATCGTACCTGGCAACTATGACTCAGTCTAGCATCGCGGCATCGTCCGAAGTGCGACCCTGTTTACGCTTTACAAAATGTACCTACCGCTTATTTCCAAAACTTTTCAACTAAAAAATTCAACTGTAAGTAATCAAATTTTAAGAAATACCTACTTTATTGTTACAAATGATTGGTCATAATAGTGCATACATAATTATTTCCAATAACTTAATTATAATATATTTCTAAGGAATGATAAACCATTTGCTGTAACGGAACGTAATCAAATTTTTTGTGATAACTAGTGCTGTGTATGCATCAATCCATTCAACGCTAAAATAAATAAATATCGATGATATTCATAGCCTTGGTTTGGTAGGTGCATTGTTGAAGAAATTGAAATACAAACATGAACATCTGCAGTTCGCGCGAAACGTAACAGCCACGCGCTATCCGTACTTATCTGATAATATATAATAACTATATAGTACAACGGGTAGGCCAATACAGCAGAGTTGGATACAGCAATACAGCGTTCGGGTTCCGGGACAAAAGTATACGTACAAGTACAACCAATTATTTTCTTAGTTTTAGTGATTTTACTGTATTTAGAGTCGAATGTTGCTACGAATTTTCTTTGAGCGAACGGTTTTTTTGAGTGATATTGAATCAAGTTCGTCAGGGTACAAAGTTAGGAACTCATCTGTGCAATTTGTTGTTTACGTCGCGTAGTGTTAATCAAGCGGCAGTGTTTTAAATGTTCTAATGTTAAGTGATGAGTTTAGAGGATAAAGTCCAATGTGGATTGATAAATAGTGACTCCATTGGTAATGTATTGGCCTTAAAGTTATGGGAACTCGTGATAAACACTTGGAATTAAGAGTGAAATGTAACTCTTGTGGTCATTGATTGAATTAAGTATAAAAAGTTAAGCTTGGTAAGTACATACCTACCAATTTAACTTACTTTTCTTGCTACTTTTAACTTCTACTACCTATGATAATATTATTTTTAAAAAGTGATAGTCTGTAATTTAAAATTTAATAGTATTTTTCCAATAAAATGTATGCTATGCTATGATGATAAATTTTCATTTGAATAATGCTTTTATCGATAAATTGGCAGCTTCTCTGATAGCAAAATAAACAACTCTACTCGTACTTTTTCAAACAACTTTTTTTCATTCTATCTGAATTTCTGACTGACTTGTTCTGATCGTTGTTTAGGTATTATATGCAATTTGATTGACTTTCCTATATTTTGTTGATTTTTTTGATAGTTTTGTTTGAGATGAAGTGAGGAGCTGGGTGTTCACAATGGACTTTGGAAAGACAAACAAATCGAGCTTTTTAATGTGTTACTCTTTTACTATGTACAGAACAATAAACTTTGCTTTTCAATTACAGAAAGACCTATTCTCTAACCAAACCTCAAATTGAACTGAATGATGAAACAAAAAATGGATTACACAGTGTTTACTCTTTTGAATGTGTGGAATGCTCTGGAAGCGAGCTAGTGAAAAGGATGGTCACATAAATAAAGCCCTAGTTTGGGGTGCTGTGACAAGTGGCAGCTACTATGCACAAGTAGCCCAGATGACTGCGCTTATGGATATACCAACTTTATCACCGAATAAGTTTCACTCAATTGAAAAAGAATTGGGATCTGTGTGGCAACAACACTTGACAGAGGAGATAATAAAAGCTGGAGCCGAAGAAAGAGCCATCGCCATTGTAAAGGGACACATGTCCCCTGATGGGGTGCCATATATCACTGTCTGAAAAGATCATATGGGCATAACTTTAACTCATCTTCTGGGATGGTAAGTTTAACTTTGTTATAATCACTTGTTTGTTATACATTTCTCATTGTTATTTAATTTTTGCAAGTAAAACTTTAATCCCACTGAAAATGTGTCTCAGACATAAGGACGGTACAAAATCCAATAAGGGTAACTCCGTGTGTACCCGTATTATTACTTTAAAAAAATTTCTTACCAATTCGGGAGTTCAAAGTAATAATAGAATGTGTTATAAAACACACACCCCTTTATTACAAAACATGGTCTAAAGTTAGGCTTGGTTTAAAATGGATGCTGTCACTTTCATTTGAAAGCTATATAAAAGTGACAGCGTCATTTTTAAACCTTGTAGACCATTTTTGTAATAGAGGGGACAGATGTTTGGTAACAATATTTAGTAACAAATTGAAATAATATAAATTTATTGTTACAAACATTCTTACATTATTTATTTCTTTTTACAGATACTTCAGTCCACTTGGGATAGAATGCATAGCATTTAAGCATGGTGATTTTCAAGAAACACTCAAAGTTACTTTAGAAGCATTTTATTGTATATAAATTGATGTAAATATTTTTTATTAATTATTAAAAATTGACTTGATACTACCTCCTACCTACCTACACCAACTAATTTGTACACCTCGTCATACAGTTAACTAGTTTTGGAATATTTACTTTTGTTTGTAACATATGACGGGAACTTCACGAATGATCATGCTCCCCAAATGTCCCTGAGGTTGTGGTGCTATGTGGCTGGTCATAACATTCACTCTGCTATAGTTGAGTGAAGTGATGGCTGAAACATATGTCATACTTGAACAGGTGCCACCTTTGGGGACTGGTCTGATTTGGTTTAAATCATATTTAGCTTATTATTTTGTGTTGCATTATTAGCTGTTTGACTTGGTATAAGGTATACTTTGTATATAATGTGTAATAAAACATAGTATAAAAATATGGCGTTTAAAGAGTAACTGGTGAGTTTCTTGCTGGACCTTCTCGTCCAGAAACAACTTTCCGATCCGGTGGTAGAATCGCATTATTTGTATTTATATTTTAATATATTTTATGTATCGGCATATTTATGTAATCACATGTAAATTATACATAGGTACTAATGAAATGGTTTTAAAGGATTCAAATATAGATTTTATTATATTGATTGTTTTTTAATTAACATTCCTAAGGACTTATACCACTCCACTTCTTCTGCACGAACCTACCTACATGAAGTTATTAGAAGTCGCCCACCTACGCACACCTAGCCTACTCTATTAGGTCTACAGACGCTATGTGGCAAAAAATCGTCCCGAAACGAAGTGAGGGCGGACCGTTAGTTGCATAATAAACCGCACTTCAATTTCGAAGTCCAGTGTGTGTTAAGTTATCTACTAGATTACCATCGCTACCTATCCGTAGTCCATTCGATAGATCTGAAGAAGAAATTCACATATTCCGTAATTCCTATCCACATTATATTTTTAGTGTTAAGCGCGCCATCTATTGCCAGCGAGGAATAACAGCTATCCGATAAAAAACATGCTTCAGCTTTGTATGTGTGTGTGGGGACGATACGTACGTACACAAGTTGATATTAATTTAGCAACGATGCAGCAATATAACGATTCTGGTTTAGTTGTTAATTGTTGAAATACATCAAAAAATCGCAGTTATTACGTAGATGTCGCGAATCACTCTACACTTAAAATTACTGTCCTGTAGAAGTCGTAATTATTTATTTTCTCGATACACTGACAACAGAGCCATCTCTTAGCAATCGTTTAGCAGGATTGCGTGAGCTTCCACCTTAAATACACATATTACACCCAGACACTGAACAAACACCAGTGTCCATCGCAAGAATGTTTGTCCAGGGTGGGGATCGAACCCACGACCTTTGGCGTAAGAGGCAGGGTCACTACTAATTGCGCCATCCGGTCAGAGTTAAAAAAATGAAAGTAAAGATCACTTATTCCATAGAAAATTAAACAAAATATTTATTGAGATACCACATACCTGAGATTTTATAATTAGTCATTATATTATAATTTAATTTAGAGTTACCTTATAAACCTACATTGCAGTACAGATGCGCAGAACAAGTTTTTTAAAAGACAAAGGAGTTATAACTCTTTTGAAGAAAAGAGTTATATCGCTCTTTTACATCTTTAACTCCCAACTAACTCCGTAACTAAAAAGACTAAAAAGACTTGAATGATGTGATTGATGCGAATCGATGGGTGGTTTCATCAACGTTTATCCAATCTTACAAATAAATATTTTTGTACTTTATTGCAACAGTTATAGGGTCAGTTTTCTCCCCTGATATTTTTTTATGTACAGATTAATGCGCGACGCGTTCCAATCATGCTCCATCCCTTTTCGACTCATAAAATCCCGATATAGCGATTTCACTCACTCCTTTACGATCCGTGGTACCAGTCTCGCTCACTAACTCTTTTTACATCTTTAACTCCTTAATAACTCTGTAACTCTAAGACTGAAAAGAATTAAAGACGCATTGATGTGATTGGATTGATGCACATTTTCACAGAAGATTTATTTATAAAATAAAAATATCAATATGCAATTTCAAAGGAAGTGTTTCTTATTTTTATTGAATTAATCATATGTTCTAAAATATCAGTCGAAATGAGTAAATATTGGTTCGGACTTCGTCCTTCTAAAATCAATCTTCACCTCAGTGAGTTAAAGATGTAAAGAGTTATAAAGGAAGCAAAGGAGTAACGGAGTTATTAACTCTTTTGCAAGGATGTACATCTTTTAGTCCCAATCACTCCTGAGTTACACATGTCTACATTGCAGTGCCCCTGTGGGGTTCATGTTTAGAACTATTGTAAATAATGTTAAGACCTAATGTACTACATGAAAGCAATAAATAATATGACTATGACCAGTGTTGTCATAATGGACAAATCTGCAAATCTTACAATTAACGCGCCTTTTATTGCTTACAGACTCGACAATTTATTTGCATTATCGATACCAAATGTTACCCTTCATTCATCAGTAAGCGCCGTGAAGAGTCGCAAAAGGCGTGTAACGAGCGTGTTATCCATTACATGGTAAAGTGTAACATCCAATTACATGGAATAATTTAAACCATAATTTGAGCTTCATTATTATTTCGCTACCCGGGGGACGTGATGCTGCTGTAAGGTGCTTTTACGTTGATGCAATCAATAAATATGATATGTTTTGTAATGATGAAAATTAAGTTTTCGAAATTATTTTGCATAATATAAGTAATTTTCATTATCAACCTTCATCGTAACCATGAAGTACCTGAGTTTTATTTTTAGTTGATAGCTGACGGGACGAATCTCCAGTGGAGTCACAAGATCGCTGCCAGCCCATTCTCCCTTAAATTAGCCCTTCCGTACCCTCACAGACGCTGCTTCACGCTGGTTTTCTATGAGACCGTGGTATCATTTCGGTCTAGCCGGAACAATTAATGTTCCGGCCGAAGCGTGGCACATAGTACCTTCTACATACACATAGATACGTATGTATCTACGTGTATGTACGCATGTGTATGTATTACACATACATACATACACATAACATATTTTTAATTCTGTTAGCAAATCTAGCATTTAATTTATGTTATATACCTAGTTTCCATTTTAATTTTACCTACAGAGCCTTCAGTCACGATACGACTACGATATTATTCGTATTTTCCTTATCACGATACAAGTACACGGTACAAGTAGTGACCACAATATTTATAAGTAAATACTTAAGAGTAGTTAGATTCCTCTCAAATTACATAAATGCACCAAGAGTTCACTATAAGGTCAAAAATACACAAAGAAGGCTGTAATGGAAAATGTATACCTTATTAATTAAATACCTTAGAAAAATGTTAGCAATGACTAATTTATGCACGCGTGGCACTTACTACATTGATAATTTTCTAGACAACAGAATACAACATTATCAAACGAAAGTAAAGTGATAGTTTCACATGACGACCGTAACCCTAATTGGACAAACACTTACCTCCCCAAAATCATTATGTTTCAGATTAGACCACAAGCGCGCTCGGTTTCAAATATCTTTATTATGCTTATTCCGGCCGACCAGCACGTGACGCCAAATTGCGCGGCCTTCAATGGCAATAAACTCTAAACTTTTCCCAGCAATCTCTCTCGTTACGTCACCACTGAACATCAACTTTTTTATTCACCTCTGTCAGCACTTAACGACATAATACATTCCAACTAACGATGTAGTAAAACAGGAAAGTGTCGTAGTAATTTGTATGCGGGGGATCAGGCCTCGGCGTCATAAAGCGAAGACTCTCACTGCATTGTAAACGCTTCCTCCAGGTAGAAATTGTTTTATTGCCCGAGTTGTCCCGGAGCGGTCTGGTTGCGATTGGGGAACCTCCACTTCACTTGCTAATTAGTGATAGCTGAAGGTCGTGTGGTCATTAAGAAATCAGCAAGTATCGTAATTTTTCCTCCAAAGCTGTCGCATCGGAGCCAGGGGTACGCTATCTAAATCTTGAGACGCTAAATAAAGAAATCCGAGATCACAGGAGAACAAAAACAAACTAATTATCAACTCAAAACCTATAAATTAAAGGAATAAGGAAAGAAGAAAATACGAAAAGCAGACAACTTACTAACAGTTTTTCCCAATAGCGCTCGAATGCGTTAATGAATTCTCCAGCAGACAGCACGACAAATAATACCTATGTCCGGCTTCCGACACAAAACTACGAGTTATCGGAACGAAAACTACAACTTTTAAAACTTCATTGAGAGAACAAACTTTAGAATTAACGTAACCGGTGCCAACCTCCGACCAGGAGCACAAAAGAGAAATGTTCAAAGAAAGGTCAGCGAAGCGATAATTGACGAATCAGACAGGGACGCTAGACAAAAGTCGGTAGACTACGGAGAGTACAATGGCGCTTCAAACCGGAAACTCAACGTGTCAGGTCAAGATGCAATTTTAAAGTAAGGCACGTAAAGGTCGGAGCACACGGTTACGTAAGAATTTGTGGACGACCCGCAGCGTCGACGAGAGTTTCCTGACCACGGAAAAACAGCGCGCGCCGTGACAGCCACGTACGTGACCGGCCTGAGCAACGCGACGCCGCTGTTTGCTGCCGACGCAAATTTCACTGACCGAGTCGGATTAATGAAGTTTTGACTCTGCAGTTTACACTGTACACACGAGTTATCAATAAACAATACATACCTAAGTATAGTTGAATTCTTGACATAAGTCAAGTACACTCCTTTTGCAGTGACTTGACAAGTAAAGCTTGAATTATAAATTTGTGGTGGTCCGTCTGTCTGTCCGTAGTAACGTAGGCCGTTAAACAGTGGACACATGCTTTAATTTGATATTTTTTACAACAGAAATTAGAAATAAATTATTAAAATCAGATGAATTTAAAAAAAAAATGCGACGCGTGCGAAGTAGTTTTATGTGATAGGTGGCAGACGATCAGGCGGATCACCCAGTAGACTGGTGGACTCACAAGTGCCAGCTGCCAGCCTTTTAAGCCCCTTCCCACCTGAATCAAGCCTCTGCTGACACCTTCACTCACTCGACGAAACAACACAACGCAGGGAGGCACACAAGCTCGAATAAGAGATTTAAGCTAAGGAAAATCATAGTGAGTGATGATCCTATTTTTCTATTCAACGACATCGGACTACACAAAGCTAATCCCAAACTAGGTATTTCCAAATTCCACCAGATTTATAATGAATCTCGAACGTTGAAAAATAGAGGATACGGCGTTGAAAATATGCGTGCATATTTTATATCAGAGGACGGCTGCAATTTACGGATTGAAGCAACCATGAAATGCGGAGGTAAAGAGTCATATTACTTCCCGGCACCGGGTGCAAGTCCTGCGCCCGACCCGGTTATACCGTACGATTTACAGCCGTTAGAGCGGCAAACAAAGAGGCCGCTTATTTGCTCTGGTGGGGCTGAGCCTGAGGAAGTCCGGGGGAAGTCTCCCCGGCGGGATACGTGGAAATTTTACAGGTAAACACGATGAGTCGCCCGCCTCGCCTCGGAACGCGCTCCTGGACTGTTTATTTGAAATGTCTCTTTGTTAAAATAAAAGTTGGTTTCTTAAGATGCTTCTTGTTTCCTTTGCGCTGTTTCGTTAGCTTTAATCAACGAGGATTGGTTGGTTTGTTTTACAATTTCATTCATGAACGGTTCTAAAGGATTATATTCGATCATCTAAGCTTTTGTTGGGTGAATGAGCAGAATAATACTAACTTTGCGATGTAAATTATCCTCCTGCTCATCCTAGCGTGTAATTCCCAGTTGTGACCAAAACCAGACGTTTGCATCATGATCCAGGATTCGAGAACCCCTTCGCAACCCTTAGCCAGGGGAACCAGACCAACTGACTCACGGTTATACGTTCAGATCAATTCTACGTGTGGACTATTTACTTTGTATTGTAACGAATAACACTTGCTTATTTTATCTATTATGTCAGGCGTGCCTCCTACATTCCACTAAAACATTCTAAATCTGCCAATATCACGTATAAAGTGTTCATTTATTTCAAATGGAACAGCTGTATTGGCAAAAAACTAATGACCACATTTTACGCATTCGTTTGCCTCTACACGGTGCTCTAGATTGCTGCAAGGAAGCTGCCTACAAATTCTCTAGTTTTCAATCGTCACGCGCGAATAAACAATATTGAGTAAAAGTGTAAATATGTTACATCGACGTCCATATTGTGTCAATCGACCAAAACGAAACGACCAAAATGATCGATGGAGCCATCATTATGGTCGTTGATCACCAAATTAGTGTCTAAAAATTTGGTCAGTAGATGGATAGCTCCGATTGACCAAATCGGGTGAGCTAGTATGTAGGATTAGCGTAGCAACGTGGTGCAATAAGATAGTATTATTTTAACCGGCTCATAAATATGTATTCGCGGCGGCCTCGCTCGTCGCTGCCGCTCTCCGACGACTGCTGTTTTTTCTCATACAATTTACAACCATTAAACTGGCAAACAAAACGCCGGGAGCTTATTTACACGGCGCCACCAAAAGGAAGTTCGAACGAACGGATGGCCGCTGCTAAAGGAAACAAACATAAATCACTGAATTTACGACAAGCATCTAAAACGTTATTGTTATTTAAATAAAAGAAAAACAGGTTTGCACAACTTCTGCGGACCGCTCCCGCTAATGTAATACCCAATTTGAGAAATTAACTTTGTTTAATAAACAAATATTTTCTGAAGCTTCAATTCTCGGAACAACACCGCTGTCTTAACATCACAAACAGTAACGGCTGTTGTCTTTTACTCATGTTAGGCAAATAAATTTCTCACCGAGGCGCAAAAACCGCCCGCAAGGCGGAATCTAAGGAGATTCCTATGTAATGTTGACCGAGCAACTTAGGAGTTGTGTAATCCGACAATTTGCCGTTCCTAACTCGAAAACACAACAAAACAAGGCGAACATATTCCCGGGGTTGAAAGGAAGTTCACTCGAAAAGGCAACTAGCTGGGGGGGAAACCTTATATTGTTGAATTTATGATATGTTCTACGCTACGCTCCAGTTTCCGAGGTCATTGGCGCTGGTATCTGGGCGTTGTTTCGCTGAAAATAATAGCAGTATACGGCCAGTACCGGTCGCGGGACGATTCCGCAACTCGCCTCGTCCGCAAATAAGTTCAAACGAGATGTAAACCGATTGCGATTACTGGGCAATAAGTCTCGACTCGATCGCTATTTGGCCCGTAACAGCGAAAGCCGGGGCTGAATGTCCTCAGATAAGTGTTTATGGGCCAATTAGAGGCAACGTATCGGGACCTCCCGAGCAGGCAAGCCTGATAATGATAAGATAGGATCACGTGCTCGCAAAGTATTTACTGGCCGCTGGATATCCGAATGAACGGCATCTGTCATCATCATAAACAACATATTACGTTACATAATTTATCGCTGTGGCCTGGTTATATTTATTGGACGCAACGATAATGTCCCGATACTCCTAGTATTATATTACGTCCACATTTCTGCGTCAATACAATAATAATTTATCCATATGTCCGTGACAAATGGCCCAATTTCTCTCGTGACTTAGCAGCACTGAGATACAAAGGCGATAATTTTTGGAAGCAAAATAGATACTTCGGATTCCGCCATCGTTTATAAAAGTAAAACCTACTTTTTGGACATTGAATTTGGACTTAAATTATATTTGTCATCATCATCATCATCATCAGCCCATTTAAGTCCCCACTGCTGGGGCACGGGCCTCCCTCAATCACATGAGGGTTAATTGCCATACTCACCACGCTTGGCAGACTTGGGTTGGCGAGGGTTTTGATATAAATGCAGAGTTTTCCTTCTCTGCTGATGATCATGCCAGCAGCTTTACCTTAGTCGCCTTTTACGACACCTCGGTAAGAGTGAGGGTGGCCTTTTCTACTCTGCCGGGGACCACACGGCCTATATATTTGTCATAAGTGCATAGTATTTTACTATTGTAATTAGTATGTAGCTCAGCATAGGAACGATCGTAGCTCAGTGGATAAGAACATGCGTCTCCGGAAAATGCGCGTTCGTAATTCAGGATTAGGACATTAAGGATCAAATCCGATCATGCACCTTTCGATTTTTCATGAGATGAGTGTAGTAAACATACTACAACACGTTTGTAGATTTAATACATATTTATGTGCTATGAAGTAATAATAAAGTATAAATTTAACGACGTGAGATAACGATAAGTACCCAATGGTATTAATAATATTAAAGTATTAATTTATAGACTTTTAATGGGTAGTTATAGTTTGTTTTATTCTTCCAACTTCATAAAATTTTAATCATGCACAGTACATGCGCTTTTTCATCCTAGATTCTAAACAACTTAGGGCCGAGTTCACCAACTCTTCAAACAACGGTAATCACGCTTTAACCATGGAAGCACCAATAGCAAGCGCGGTTAAAGTGTGATTATCGTTGTTAAAGTTGGTGAACTCGGCCCTTACTCTTATTAGTTTTGAAGCAACGAAAGTTATCAACCCGTCTTTATAGTTTTGCTAAAAGCAACACGACACAATGAAAATACCCTAGCTAGAGCGTACAGGCCGCGGCATATCAGTGTAGCGCTCGTCGTAAAATAATGGGGATGTTTACGCACTTGTAAAATAGTTCACTACTAAATTTAAATTTGCGCACTCAAGGTCACCACTAAACTTTTTTGCCGCGGCTTGTACTTAGAAGCATAATATAATGTAAATGTCGTCAGTTGCGTAACAAAAGAGTGTCTATTCTTTCATCGGGACTAACACCCCGGCGACCTGCGGCAGTGTCGCAACTCGAAACCTAATACAATTAATAGTACGCAATCAAACGTAATCAAATATTAAAATGTAATTGTGCAAACGTCGCAGTTAGATCGCGTGGCGTCCTCGGAACCGTGATTGCTGCTAGCTAACGAGGTAACTAACTTACATAGGTTACTTCATAGAATCCGTTTACTGCACTCCAGCACACTTGTCCGATCCAATTACATACTTTTAGAGTAGAAAACTGATTTAAAAACTTACGCTAATTGAAAGAGAATTTGCAAAAATATTAATCCTCCTCATCTTAGCGTGTGATTTCCGGTTGCGTCCAAAGCTGTCACATTGGAGCCCGGGGTACGTTTATGGACCATGATTCTGGATCTGGTAATTACAATGAAGAGACTGCAGTCTGATCTTTGCAACCCTCTAACAGGAGAACCAGACCAACTATATCATGGTTACACGTTTCAGAAACGAAATATCCGAAAAGTGCTAAATCGAATGCTAATTATTAACAAAACATAGGTAATATAATTGGCTACCAATTATGACTTAGGAAAATGGAAGTCTATCATTTTACCGATTATGATGTAAAATATTTCTTTGCTTAGCACATTATAGTTTTAAATTTACGAAATGCCAAACCCATGACATGTAACTGTCAAAAAAAAAAGACAACTTTTGTTGACACTAGTATTATTTACCTTTGACAGTAGTACCTTTTTTTATTAAAACAATGATAAGCAAAGGAATATCGCTGTATTCAGCCGTCCGATGACGTCATTTGGCGCTTACGTCTATTTAGAATAAAAAGAATTTCAATAATTATTTTATGCATGAAAATGGACAAATTTTGAAAAAAGAAAAAATATGGGTCTGGTCATTTTATGTCTACTTTCATATAAAAAAACAATACGGACATGTTAAAAATATGAAATGTCCATTGGCTACCAATTATGACTCTATCATTCTATCAATGGAAGTCTATCATTTTACCGATGTTATTGTAAAAGTATTCACCGATAATAAATATGTTGATGTTGTAATAAAACAATTTTAGAATTGTTTAGCCGTTTATTTGCAATTAAACTAAGATAGCCATTAATTTTATCTAATAGCCTACACTCGTTGCTCATAAAAATGACGTAACATCTTTAAAAACGTAATTGTTAAAACAATCTGAGATCGCAGTCAAAGCGAACAATTAACGAGCCGGAGTTATCTTCACATTTCGTCAAAGCGTATTTCACTAAATTACGAAACGATAAAGTTAGTAGGCTCGCTGGAACGGTACTCAAACAAACTGAAAGGAGGCCGCAGACTATTGACTTCGAGCAACCTGCAGTATTGACCGCAACAAACCCACCGAATTCAATGTAAATCCACTCCAAAGTACTCAGAGTAATTGATTTACTACTTAAGAAACGAGCAAGGCTTTTTGAATAAGCGACGAATTGCGTGATCACTAAGCCTAAAGAATTTTCCCAACTAACGTTAAAATCAAACCGGAGTAAAGAACGAGAAGGAACCGTCTCATCTTCCGTAATAGTCGAGCTCTTCAAGTCTGTATTAAATACAACAATCCTTTGTGAAAGAAGAACTTGTTACTTATTTACAAATAACTACGGGCAAGTTTCTTGCTGCGCGAAGTGCTTTTCATTTTGTTCGCGAGGCAAAGTTTTTCCCCGATTATTAATAAGGTAATCGCTATTGTTACAAATCTCAAAACGTAGGCTATAATTTTCATCCTTGTAGCTATTATTCTTTTGAATACATTTTATATTTATAAGGTAATCGCTTATTTTGACCAAAAAACACTGCATAAAAATTCAGTAGCGTCGGGGCAAGTAAGGTTTATTATCATTGTGATCTCACAGGAAGGTCGCATTTTGTATGCACGAAGTTCGTGACGTGAGTCCAAATTGTGCTATTAGCATGGATTACCCAGTTCCAAGAGATAATTTTAGGGTAAAAATAGACACAGCCGAAATAGCGATCGTTAGGTGTTCTGCACAAATAAATAAACGAGGCAAATTATGAGATTACTAAAAGTCAGATACATGTATACATCTAGTGAAGCAATATTTTAACAAGCTTATATTGCTCAAGTGGTTCATTGCTAATTTAAGAGTTACTCGACTCTTATGACTTAAGTATTAGCTCGAAAGAACATATCCATAAGGTGAACTACAAACATGGCGGACACACAAATAACTTTTATAGGGCAATTTGCAACGAAGTTGTGTCATCAGAAAACCCCGTAAATCGCTGGGCGAAACGTAAACGAGCGGCGATTACGCCTGGAAACTGGACGCCCTACCGAGACAATAAAACCGAAATATGACAGATGACAATTTATCTCCATTAGCTTGTAATTCTTACTTCAACGTAGAATTTATTATCCGCTGAAGAGCGGAGGAGATTTCGCGGAAAAGGATATTACTCACTGTCGGCGTTACAGTAGAGTACCGGGCGCCCAGCACCCACAGTATGAAATATTGTGTGCATTGTTAAAAATAAAGCAATCCGCATAAACGTAATGTAATGGTCGGAATAAAAGGATCCTCTAAATAAAGCGCGAACTGCACCAGTGCAGCGGAGCTGGATGCGAAACTTAATTTGTAACACTTCCTTCCCATTCTCAAAACACCATTTTTCTATTCAAAGACGAATGATCCTATAAAATATTATAAATTACATGTCAAAACATACCTCGAATACCCTAGCCGTAGTTGGAGACGGTGCCAAGTTTTCGAGACAAGACATAAATGGTCTGTGAGGAATTATTGTGAAACAAACAATAACTTTGATTTCCGATATCCGCCTTTTACACCCTTTGTGAACGTTAACCGGTATTTAAGTAATAAACGTTTGAATATTTGATTAAATTTTCCATTCTGCTGTGGATTCCAAATCATTATTTTTGTCAACTGTACGACTAGTAAGGTTCTCGAGACTATTCAGAAGTGGTTTATCCCGAAAGTACGTAGTTACTGAGTTAACGACATAATCGCTATTTTTTATTACAAAGGATTTAATGATTCCGACGTAACAAATGAGACGATTAATTAGCTGGTAGTAAGAACAGTTGACTGGTTTTTGTTAGTTTCTTCATTTCTCTAGCATATTTTTTTTGTGATAGGTGGCAGACGAGCAGACGGATCGCCTGATAGTAAGCGATTGCCGCCGCCCATAGACACCCGCGGCACCAATGGAGTCACAAGTGCGCTACCAACCTTTAAGCCCCCCTTTGGGCGTCCGGTACCCTCACTCACGCAGCGCTGTGTTGCTTCATGCCGGTTTTCTGTGAGGCTGTGGTATCACTCCGGACGAGTCGGCCCATTCATGCCGAAGCGTGCTCTTTAATATTCATATATCTTTAAAATAGCATGGTATGGTTAATATTTAATCATATTTTTCAACCATGCTATTTTGAAAATTAAACTCACACCACGTAAGAAACTAGTAAGCAGCTTAATGGCATAGAATGATGTGAATGGCTTAAAGTTATTATACCTTATTCTAGAACAAAAAGTAAATTTGAAATTCTTATGAGTTCATTGTAGCATGGTTGAAGAGCATTTGTGGTGATTTTTCTTTTACATAACATCTTGAATGGAAATTGCACAATAGCCGTCTGTTAATCACATTCATTGAGTAATTTTGTTTGTGACCATTTGTTGTTAGAAATAATTGCATGCTTGTAAGAAGCTAAAAATATAACATGTCGAATTGAGAACCTCTTTTTTTTGAAGTCGGTTTAAAAGAGCACGTTTCAGTACTGAAAGATTTGCACAGAATCGGAAGTAGGTAATACTTACTTATTTCTTACTTTTTTTTATGGCAGACGAACAGACGGATCACCTGATGGTAAGCGATTGCCGCCGCCCATGGACACCCGCAACACCAGTGGAGTCACAAGTGCGCTGCCAACCTTTAAACTCCCCTTCCCCCCAACCGCATTGGGCCGCCGGTACCCTCACTTATTTTACTTATTTTCAGAATTTTCAAAACAATTAGATGTCGGTCAGGTTTAGTACAGCTCTGTTGGATTGGTATTATTGATTTTATTTGCCTAGACGTGGTAGTAACCAGTGCTTGAATGATTCATATCGTAAGACAGAGCAAGTGACGGTGGGAGAGCCACGCTTCGGCATGCATGGGCCGGCTCGACCGGAGTGATACCACGGCCTCACAGAAAACCGGCGTAAAGCAGCACTATGCTGTGTTTCGCTGCGTAAGTGAGGCGTACCGGAGGCTCAATCCGGGGGAAAGGGGGGTTTTAAGGTTGGCAGTGCATTTGTGACTCCACTGGTGTCACGAGGGTCCATGGACGGCGGCATTTGCTTACCATCACGTGATCTGTCTGCTCGTCTGCCACCGATCACATAAAAAAAAGTATGAATGAATGGTTTTAATCATTGGAATCGTTAAGCAGCTACGCAACAAGGTTAGAGTACGCTTAAGGATATTAAAACAGTAATAAAATTTTAAAATATAATACGAAACCTTGAGTACAGCAAATGGCCAAGTATTGTAAGTGACAACACAAGGTCAAACCGTTCACTGCCTTTTTTAATAGTTAGTGTTTTTTCATATCCGCCTCAAACCCCGCCTGAGATAAATTACCTAGAACATTTCGTGAAGATCGCAACTGAGATTAGCAAAGGTCACAAAAGTTTTGAACACAATAAGCTACAAGGAATGTATATCTCGGTGGCCCCCAGTAAATAAGAGGCTCTGTCCACTATGGCCTAGCCTTCTGCAAGTCATAGACAACAATAAGCGACACGTTCAAGTTTTTACTGGCCACTTTTTAGGGTTGCGTAGCTAAACGGCAAAAAACGGAACCCTTATAGATTCGTCTTGTCTCTCTGTCTGTCCGTCCGTTCGTATTTCACAGCCACTTTTTTCCAAAACTATAGGAACTAGACTATTGAAATTCGGTAAATAGATGTATTTTGTTTACATTTTTTTTGGGGGGTGAGAACAATTTTTTTGGGCGGTCCCCTAACTTAGAACTGAAACTCAAAAAAATGTTTTTATCAAACCCATACGTGTGGGGTATCCTTGGATAGGTCTTTAAAAATGATGTTTAGGTTTTGTATAGGTATATACTTATTCTAAACTTAATACTTTGCGCAAGACACACTCCCTAAGTGGTAAAATGTGTCCGTCCGCCCCCGTCCCCCCTCTAACTTCTATAATAATATATTTATAAAACTAAAAAATATATATGATATGTACATTACCATAAAAACTAACAACGAAAATTTGTTTGAACTAGTAAGTAGACAGTTTTTTTTAATATGTTATACACCGTAAACCGCAATTTACCTTCCATAAATCGTACCTACTTGCTGCTACGGAACCCCTCATGGGCGAGTCCGACTCGCACTTTCCAGGTGTTTTAAATCTTGTTAGAGATGATTGTGTGTGACATGCATGGCGTGTGTAAAATAAGCTTGATAATCACAAATTATTTTTTATTTCAAATGTTCTTTATTAGGTTTTTATACACTGTCTTAATTTCATTACTTGTAATGTAATGTTATTAATAATATTATTATGATTATTAAACATAGAATAAGGTAAACATTGTTACTAACCATCGTGGATCTATGTTATCTGAGAATAAATGAATTTAATTGAATTGAGTTACAATCAGTAAAAAACCGGTGGAAGCACCACTGAAAAAAATCTATTATTAAATAAAGCTTCAATTGGGTCACTTAAAAAATGACTTAGGCTCATAAACATGTAAGTATTAAATGCTGACTAACGATACGCCCTGTTGGTCTAGTGGTTTAAGTACCGGGCCGTGATCTCGGGGTCCTGGGTTCGATTCCCGGGTCGAGCGAAAAGTATGTTTCGAATTTTTCGAACATAGCTCGGGTTTGTGATCACCAATCCGCATTTGGCAAGCGTGGTGATTAAGCCTAATCCCATCATAGTAGCGATGACTTGATTTCTATGATGGAGACCTTTGCCCTGCAGTGGGACAGTTTATAGGCTGATACTTTAACTAAACGCAAAACATTCACGAAATGGGTCACAAAATATAAAGACACTCAATCGAGGTAGTAAAGCGAGCCTACCGCGTAGAACCTCATCACAACGCTAATAAAGAAGTTAACTTGTTACAGCGAACGTGTTAGGAGGTGATCCCCGCAGACATCTGACACCGTCACGTCACGATGACGCCGCGGTCTCATTTATCGGTAAAGTTGAGCTATACAAGTGCATTGGCTCGGAAACTCCACGCCTCCACGTAATGTGGCTCACATACCGCATTTTCGCGACGATTCATTACGCCCCCGACGAACGTTAAAATGACCTCTCGGGTGGCAACTATGTCTTCGACGGAATAGTCCGAAGTTTTATCCCTCGGCTGCACTATTGCCGTTGAATGCGAACGAGTGAACTCATTCCCCAACTTACAATGTATATGAAAGTGGTAAAAACCTAATTTAAATCTTTTGTAGGGGGGATAATCAAATGGAATACTTTTTAACACGTTTGCATACAGTGCAATGCAACAGTGCGGCCGCGCTATCGCACTCTCAGCACTGCGATCAGTTAGCCGCCAGCGAATGCTATAGTTGATTTACTAAAGCGAGCATCGTGAATGTCATTGGGTAACCAATTGACCATTCATACTATTTCAAGCATTTCAGCTATCGTGTATTCCATTACGACGAACTGCAGCATTACAATTTACATTGATGGCAGAGAAAATACGGGTTTATCTATTGCATTCAACTACCGGTTTTGATGCTGCAATCTGCCAATAACAATAAAGATTTAACCGTTTCATTGTCAGAATCACGATTGGTTAGAATAATACCATTTATTTTTCTCCGATTTATAACAATAGTAGAGTGAAACAATTAATCATTTTGCAACATAAATACCTACTTTAAATTCATACTTTCGTGTTATCAACTCCTAGTAGGGTGGAATCATTGCGTGATGATAATCTATAAAAACACTGGTTCCGTAACAAAACGGAAACCTTTATTGCGGAAAAACACTACTCATTTTCCTCTATTTTGGACTAGCGCGATGAGATTTAATACGCACATTAACAGCCAGTCAAATATGTATGGGTGCCTTGCTTCGCCTGTTATCGTTGCCACCACAATGGAGCAATAAGAAACGTGATGTCATGCGAATACGGTATGACACTAGGGTTAGACGCGTATGTGAACTATCAGTGAGAATTAAGGAAGCCAATCAACTTAAACAATGGAACAATAAACCCGACAGCATAAGTTCATTAGACTCTGATGCGGATTCTGCGAAAAGCTGTCTAGTCTGAACAAAAAGTGCACAGGAATGCACATCAAACGATCTCGATCTTTATGAACTCATTGGCGTTTAAACTCTTATTTCAAAGGTCGTAAGACCGTACCCTACTCATGATGTAGCATACATAAGAGGATGCTTGGAACGTTTTGTTTTTGCGCGTATGTCGGCTGTTTTGATTAACATGTGAACTCTGAATAGGGCAAGTATAGAGGCATGGACACATTGTTTCATGATGGGAAGTTCACATTGAAGATACATTACATTTTATCAATAAGCACTATCTACATAAACTAGAAGTCCAGGGGTATGCCAGAAGAAGATGATTAACTAAAAAAAACATTTTTTAATTGTTTCCCAAACCAGCATGGAAATCTTTTAGGAAAAATCTTTCTTAAAGGTCAGCAATACTTCTGCAATCCACATGGATGCCAGAATTTCATGGGCAGGTTACTTACACTTACTTACCGTCAAAACAAGTGATTGCTTGCATCCCTTTCTCTTACAACAATGCTTTCCCCCGTTTCAAGTCAAGGAATTAATTGATTAAAATATGTAATATTTAAAATAAGTGACTGTTACATACCTGTTTAGCAAAATAAAATTAATTCAATAATCTTGTTATGATTTCACATGTCAGCTAATGTTTTAAACATAACATGACACAGGCAACATCCTAAAAATCAAAAAAGTTGATCAATTTAAGATTTGCTTTCATGATTCGCTGTAAATATCTTCTACATTTGGGGTTTTGAAACAATTCTGGATGACTACTCTGCCATCATGTACTTTAATATGGAATAAAGTATCAAAATATTTTTGCTGTACTTTAGTACCTACTGTTACTTAGGGACCAATCTCATTATTTGATATCTGCAATTCTTTACCTACATCACAATTCATTACCTAATAGAACAAAGCATTGTATTATTTGCTAATAAAAATTCTAAGCATTAAGTTATATTGAATAGTTAACATTAAGTATAGCAATTAATAATATTTAAGTGGATAGCTATACAAAACATTTGAAAGAATGAAAAACCTTGTTTTTAATTCATTATGAAGATTTTTTTCAGGATTTAGTTATTTCGCAAAAATAGTAAATTTTTTTATGTGTTCATCATATCATAGCAGTTAATGTCAATAATACTTTATACATAATGCAAATAAATATTCTTTATAAGGAACTGCTTTTAATATTTGCAGTTTGTCCTATTTAATTTTAATTTCCAAATTCAATAACACTTATCGGAAGACTTTGACATCTAATTCAAGTAAAATATTCTGCAAAAATTAAAGCAAGTTCCTGAGACACTAATCAATATTTTTAAAGAGATATTTTTAGAAAAGAATTAACAAATTAATGTCAATAATACATAATGCAAATAAAAATTCTTTATTATAAGTACTGTTTGTAATATTTGCAGTTTGTCCTATTTTATTTTAATTTCCTCTTGTCTCTATATCAAGATAAAGTATAATTTCATTCAATGACACTTATCTTGGAAGACTTGGACATCTAATTGACTGTTAAATATTGTGCAAAAACTAAAGCAAGTTCCAGAGCATAGAATAATAGTATTCCAGTTCCAGAGACACTAATAAAATTTAAAAGGTGATATTTTTAGGAAATAATTAAAATAATTAACAACATAACACCCTGGTAATTGATACAAAGCAGCTTACTCATTCATAAATAGTGATGATTTAGATTCAAAAGGATATAATAATATACCTTTCAAATATTTCAGGCGAAAACATATACATGAAGTATTTAACAGTTGTAGAATTACATCAGGATATCGATTCACATACAAATAAAATAGCTTATTATGTGCAATGCTATGTGGTAAGACCAGTATTGAGTTACACTGGCATTACTTCCTTGATATCAAGAGCAAACAACTTTCGCCGCGAGCTCGGTTGCGGCCACCGTCGACCACCGGCCGCTCACGGTCTCCACCTCAGCCACCTCCAACCATATGCCTGCATTCATGAACATGCCTGCCATCAGCCCTCTAGCCACATACAACATTGCACAAGCCACGAAACACTTCCCAAAATAAACATCGAATAATCAACTAACACGAGGGCCATGTTTTACAATCCACACAACGTGCAAAACATCACAACGTATACACCAACACTCAACATGGTTTTGAGAGGAAATAATCGTACTTACCGATATGTTTATCGCTCCAAATCCCAAACAATATAAAAACTCAATTCACAAGTTAGGAACACAACACACGACTATTCACCTCTTGACATCTGACATGTTTCATTGAAACGTACCGAAATAACACAATTATATTTCACCACAAAATGTCGATGTAAAAGCGTTAGCGTAAAAACAATAAGATATAACAAAAGTCGAGAAAAACGATCGCAAAATAACGATACAAAACGTAAACAGCTGGCTACTTTGACAATATCCTCAAACAAACTGACACTTGCAGTTGCCAACTGCCAAAACCACTTTCGCCTTCATATCTACTACCAACAGAACGAAATTATAATGGAAAGGACATCGAAACGTGTTCGGATACAAATATTTTCAATCTCTAGCCATCTGACTGATATGACTGACAGAGTTCCGATCTTTCCGGATTTACCATTTTTAACATGGATTGGATGTAACTAGAAAAAACCCATAGTAGTCGGTGATGGATTTGTACCCATTTTTTATTTTCATCAACAATCAAAAAAGATTTTGCTTTGTCCTACATTTCTATCCAAAATTTTCAGAAGAAAGAAACTTGGAAAGTAGTATTATAACCCATAATCCAGACATATTTTACTGATATTAATTTATTAATATTTTTGAGCCTATATTAATAGCAAGAATCGGAAGCCCCAATCCCGGAAAAAATAGTAACATGTCTATTTTCTTTATTTTTCAGTTTATCACAAAGATTTTCACTACAGGTAACATTGAAGTCTAACTGTCAATTTTCGTCACCATCAGCAAACTGTCATATCGGTCGATTGTTATCTCCTTGTGAGCTAAAAATACTTAATTTAGAATCAAATAAACCTTTTGTTCTGTATTCGGTGTGCTAAATTAACTACAAAGTGGCGTAAATACTTTCCAAACTATGTCGAAATTTGAAGATAACCCGTTTAGCGACCCAACCATAGACAACCCTTTTGCTGTAAGTAGCCTTATGAAGGAAGAGGATTTGTTTTTATCCTTTTATCGCAATATTTTGCGTGTTTTGTTCTAGGACCCTGCTGTGCAGCAAGTGGCGAGAAGTACAAACAATGCTACTCGGGGTCTCGATGACTATAACCCCTTCGATGGACAACAGAATGCAAATCAGAATACGGTAACTGTTCATTAGTCATAAGTGGCGTTTTGTGGGTGTCGATAAAACGGACAACGGTTGATACGCTGATATCGAACTGACCCGGCTACTCTGATTCAATTAAAGTGTTCTGTATCATCTTCCCATGTACTTTGACTTTATATTAACTTCAAAGAACAATGTAAATTGAAGGCACCAAGCGAACACTATTGGATCTTGATGAATCCTCTCAACTTTTAATTGGCAAGAGACTTAGAAGGCTGCTATCATGCAAGAATATCGCGAGCCTTCTATTGATCTAGTTTTGAAGAACTTTAAACCTTATTTACACTTTGCATAATTTTGTATCAGTATATTGTGTTTTATCATCACAAACCCATAGAAATATATTTATTACCAAGTAGGTATTTAAATAGGTTATGTACCTACATAGGTAGGTTACCGTTTACCATCAGATGGGGCGTAAGCTGGTCTGCCTATTTTAAGCAATACAAAAAAAATAACATTCTAATTTCTTCCAGTAGCTCATCCACATAGGGATAAGCAAGATTCCTTCTCAATTATTGAAGTCGCCTGATTATGTATGAAATGTTTTATTTAAGGTGCATTTATTAAAAAATAAGTAAGAAAATTACTAAAGAAGTACTAATTAACATGTGTTTTACAACTTAATAATGTGTAAAACTAGTATGTAAATGATTTTATCAACACCTCTCGCCTGTTTGGATCAGCGCATGATATAACACGGGTTCAGATTAGCAAGCCTATTTTATTTGTATACTTAAACATTGGTTATGGTTGTAGCCCGCACAGCAGCCAACACAACCTGCGATCATGCAAGCCGTGTCCCCTCCCAGCAATACACAGTACCAGCGACCTGCACAGCCACAGCAGCAGGCTCAGGCACCACCAAATTTCACTACTGCTGACTTTCAGGTATGTTTACAAAGTTTATTTATTTAATTCAGGAGAAGTAAATTATGTTTAAAAGCTAGCTCATAAAATAAATCACACTCAAATTTGAATATGTGTTAGTGTATAATAGTTTTGAAGTTTTTTTTCTTAAAAGTTGAAATCTGTTATGGCCAAATTCTACCTACTTAATAGTTCAGTCACCTTAATACTACTGTATAGTTAAAACTTAAAGAAGGTTCTTAAGGTTTGGAAATCAATTTTATTTTATGAAAATTTTTGTAACTTACAAATCGATGTTTACTTATAGTTGTAGATGTGATTCTGCATCATTTACAAGCATTTCCAGGCCCCAAACTTGCAATATTAGATTTAATAATCAATACAACAGCAATGATTATAAACTATACAATAAATGGCTAATTGTATACTCAATGTAAAGTTTATATTTTAAGTTATCTATATTAAGCTTGCAAAGTCACAGCACTTAGATGTTTATTTTCTAGTACAATACAAACCACAGCACTATCAGTGTTTGTCTTTACAGAAATGCACAAACAAAGATGGGCTTTATAGACAGTTTGTCAACACTTCACATTGAAATACATATTGAAATTGACCACTAATACAGTTAGTAAATTCTAATTAGAGATGAAACTTCTAATAACCCACCTCCTTCGATACTAACGAGGAGGTCATGAGGATGTGACACAAAATATCTGTCCTGTGTTTTTTATAATAAGCCATGTTTGAACTTAGAAATATTATTTTGCTTTCCCTTGTTACAAATAGTAGTTATCAATTTTATGGATACTTTTTAAATATGTGTCATAGATGAAAAGATACTACTTGCTATTCATTAAAACACCTAATATTTAAATCGTAATGTAAAAAGGGACTAATGTTTTTTGTTGATTTGTAGCAGAAATATTTGTGGTTAAATAAGAATTTTAAAGACAATCAAATTTAAAAGAGTTGTAGTATAATTGCCTTTTAGATTATAAAAATGACATTGTGACAATATTAACTTAAAATCACTTAAATGACTTATATATTGCATGCTATTAACACGCACTTTGCTTTTTCGAAACGCACATTAAGGAGCTAAAGGTAAATAAACCCTAAATTTGTATTTTTTACTCAAGTATTAAGTAGTTAAGTCTTCATGTACATACATATTAGGTAACATCGTTTGAATTGTAATTTAACTGAAATCTGCAAACATGAGTGTGAATATGCGCATTTTAATTACTTACTTTATGAATAATTAGATCTCCAAATAATGAATTCATTAACACATATTTAAGATTTAAAGTCTAACGTTGCACCTAGAAAGTTATCTAGATTTTATACATAAAAAGTATTTCCACTTTAGTTCCATCTTGAACACTATGATAATAGTCTTGCCAGCTATCCTTGTTAATTTAAATAAATTACTTCCCTGCTTGAATTTAGTGTGGGTTGACGTAATACATTGCAACAACTTGTCTGGCTAGCACATGTTGTGGCAAAAATAGTGTCTTACAGAATCATCAGTTTTTTTCTAAAAACGATGTCGAGAATATTGACGGTATCTCAACTTGAAAAACAGAGACGACAAGAGGAGTTGGAACGGAAAGCTGAGGAGCTAGCGAGGCGCGAGGCTGAGCTGCGGGCCGGCTCGGCGGGGCGCCGCAACAACTGGCCGCCGCTGCCGGCCTTCTGCCCCGTCCAGCCCTGCTTCTACCAGGACATCAACGTGGACATCCCGCTGGAGTTCCAGAGGATCGTGCGTCACTTGTATCACTTGTGGATGTGTAAGTATTGTTATGCTTTGTTAACTTTGATCTTATCAGCTTGTCATTTCCCAGTTACGTCCAAAACTTTCCCTTCAGAGCCCGGAGTACGCTTAGACCATAATCTAGGATTTAGTAGGTCTTATAATTACTGGCTTTGTTTTCTTAAGGGTATAGTTAATTCTTCTTTATATCTGGATAAAAGTATGATAAGAAAGGAGTATGACACATCGAGTTTTATCTGGTAGGAATGAAGGTGAAAGCGTTTCTATATACAGATTAATTGTATATAGTAAACACAAATATTAATTCATTTGTTCTGCGCTAAAAATGGCAGAATTGACCACATGACGCTCCGTGCAGCGTCGCGACGCCGCGTTCACTGCAATACTGCCGAAATATGACGCTAACTGCAGCTTACTGGCTGCAGTAAGCTGCAGCTAGCGTCTCAGCGGTGACTCCTACCTTTAGCGAAATTTAGCACGTTCTTAGAAATACTATTCGCGATTAAACAAATTTGTGACTGTAACAAAAGCCCTCATTGTTTGAAGCGGGCTAAAATCTCAAAAGTAAAGTCGCCAGATGGTATCCAAAGGGAGGACTTGTCCTCCTTTTACATGTTTTGTCCTCCCGTCCTCCTTTATTACAGCCAGAGCTGTAGGGGTACCTACCGCTGTAGAGGTGCCGCTTTTGCAGTCTGTCCCTATATGCTTAGATCTTTAAAACTACGCAACGAATTGTGATGCGGTTTTTTAATAGTAATTCAAGAGGAGTCTTTTATGTGTAATGATATAATATTACACCCATGCTCAGCCGGGTTGAGGCCCTGTTGATCTAGTGGTTTAATTACCGGGCCGAGATCTCGGGGTCCTGGGTTCGACTCCCGGGTCGAGCAAGAAGTACGTTTCGAATTATTCGAACAGAGCTTGGGTTTGTGATCACCAATGTGCATTAGACAAGCGCAGTGATTGATTAAGCCTAATCCCATTATAGTAGCGATAACTTGATTTATATGATGGAGGCCTTTGCCCTGCAGTGAGACAGTATATAGGCTGATACTTATAGCCGGGGCAAGTCACTAGTAAGTTGTAAAATATGTAAATGCTATAGAAAATAATAAATATATCCTTTTTTCCAGTCCACGCGCTAGTGTTAGCAGTGAACATTATTGGCGGCATTTCCGTGATGGCTGTAGACATGGGCGCGGCCACCTTCGGCCTCTCCATCCTGTTCTTCGTGCTGCTAACGCCGTTCAGCTTCGTGTGCTGGTACCGGCCCATCTACAAGGCCTTCAGGAGTGACTCCTCCTTCAACTTTATGGTCTACTTCTTCATATTTCTGTTTCAAATCATCATAACTGTCATACAGTCGATTGGTTTTGATGATGGTGGCTTTTGGTGAGTTTTGTTTTGTTGTCTTATCTTTTTACGTCAGCTTTACTTATCGAAATTGTTATAAGTCATGTGATTTTATTGCTAATCATATCACTGGTTATAGTTAAAAAAAAATTGGGTTACAAGTCAGAATGGTACTCTAGAACCCTTTTTACGAATATTGTTATTATTACAAGTATACAGGGTGTATATGTGAACATTTACATCCCTTTAACAAAGTGTTCTACCAACCATTCGGAGCAACATTTGTTCTACAACTTTTCGAAATTCGTCGAAAATTTGTAGAACAAATGTTTTCGACTCAATACAAAATGACCAAGTCACGTGACCGACATTGTGTGAAAAGTTGAATTTTTTTTAATGCGAATTTCCAAAAGTCATAGAACAAATGTTGCTCAGAATGGTCTATCGACCATTATGTTCATAATGGTTGATTGGTATTGCCCTATATAATACGGTATATGACTATTTTTTTTTTATTACTGCAATCAAAAGACCTCTCAATGATAGAAACATCGTTGAAAGAATCACTTGATTCTCATTTAAACTACCTGAGATATCACAACTTTAAAATCACATTATTTTGGGCAAACCCAAAACGCTCCATACAAATGGCTACTAAGATGTGACGTCACACTAGAGTATTTTGTATGCATTTGGTATTGCCCTATATAATTGCATTTTTTAATCATTGAATTAGCTGCAATTCCAAGCCTGAAAATCTTTAATTAATTAAGACGGGAATTAACACGAAATTTACTAGCCGTAGTCACAAGCGGACTCACTTGTGACCACGGCTGCTGTAACGTAGACGTAACGTCGAGCAAAATTTGTGAGTAAATAATTTTGTATCACATAATACATTTCGTGTTAATTCCCGGCTTAATTAATTAAAGTTATAATGCAACGCGAAAATCTAAAAAACTATTGAAAATCTTATCGATAGTGAAGCGTTTTCTAAAAAGCCACACGTCTTATTAAATTCATCCGAATATTCAATCTCTAGTTATTATAACAGAAGTTGCTTTTATTTCTTACTCCTTTCATCATAGCGCACATTTGGGAACAAAGGTTCACTGTTGCAATTTTTTTTATAAACGACATAAATATGCAAAAAAAACCGCGATAAGCGACTGATTTTTCTGCATATTTTAAAATAAAAATTTAAAAACGTTTATTTATCGGACAACAGTGATCCATAAGTGTTAGTAGCATACAACTAAAAAATTAATAATTAGTGTTAGTACTTAATAACTAAGAGCGACCGAGTAATTGTACATAAGTATCGAGTAGTGGACAGTCCCCACCATCGGCGATGGCCTTCAGGACAATGTTGCGGCTGCCGCGCACTCGCCTTAAAAATGAGCCGGCTTTCTTACACAATATGGCCGTGAAACATATTGATCTTATTATGCTCCATAAAATAATACACTAAAAAATTTATTCCCCTTATCTCTTTGCTTAATTTTAATACCAGATTTAGATCTCGTAACCGCAATTATAATATGTTTTATCTCCAAATATTTACTAATAACACCTCGTATTACAACCCAATAGTCAGGATGTGTCGCCAATACAATAAAATTTTAAAATTTGACAGAGATATGGATATATTCTATCTAACACTGCAACAGTTCCGGCGACAATTGTATAATAATAAGTCATTGTTATCTAATACCTAATTTGTAATTATATTGTTAATTTGACTTGTAATTATATTTTAATTTTGACTTGTAATTAATTTAATTTATGATTTGACATTGAATTTATGATTTGACATTTAATTTATGATTTGACATTTAATTTATAATTTGGTATAATTTATAATTTATTACTTCATTTGTTTATTGTTGTGTTAATTAACTCTTGAGCTTTTAGGCATACACCATTTTGGACTACAATCTCGTTATGTACATTTTCATGCTACTTAAATTACTGTTTTGTGTGCTATGATAATAAATTAATAAATAAACTGTCGACCCCTGCGTGCGCGAACATGTAGAGGCGCTGCAGTAGCGCGGCCGCCCCAGCAATGCCCTGAAAGCATTATTGTATTGAATACGCAGGGCGTTATAGGACTTTTGAGTATAGTTGACTTACAGGCCTATTTAAGTAATTCTTCATAAAACTTTTCAAAAGTGAACCTTTGTTCACAAAGGTGCGATAGGGTCTCATGTAGTAATAAATGTCTTTATTTTTCACAGTAAAATGATACTCCATAGCTATCTCTTTCTGACCAAAAGTTATAAAGTTACATTAAAAACAATAATAATATATCTGTATCTATGGTACCGGTGAAAAGCTGAGCCAGCCAAATTTTCAAACATCTGTAACAAGTACCTACATACTGTTTTTTTCAGTGGACTGATCACAACCATCAAAGCGTTTAAGCGGAACGCAGTGGTCGGCGTCATCTCAACGCTGATCACCATCGGGTTCATCACCTGCGCCGTGGTAGACGTCATGTACATGACCAAGGTACGATAAAGTACCAATTCAGTTATTCGTTGAATAAAAATATTGGTGTATGAACGGCACTCTCTTCATAGATATGTTAGACAAACAGAAGGATCATCTGTTGGAAAGCGATTGCCGCCGCCAATGGATACTCGCAACACCAGTAGAGTCACAAGTACGCTGCTAACCCTTAAACCCCCTTTTGCCCCGGGTTTGGCCTCAGCTCCGGTACCCTCATTCACGCACCGAACACAGCATTGACAGCGTATCACTCCGGTAGAGCTGGCCCAATCATGCTGAAGCCTGGCTCTCTCACGGTCATGTTTATTTTCATACTTTCAGTATCTCAGCTTTTGGCTGGGATTTCAGAAAAGTACAGACCTAAGCCAAGTACAGTTCCTACAGAAATTAGGTTCTGATATAACAATGTTGGTGGCGGTTGAAGATGTATATTTAGAGTGTGTGTCATTATCAGAGGTCGGAATTAGATTTAAATTTAATTGATGAATTATTTATGTATTTGCGTCGAAATTTTGATATTAATATGGATATCCCAAGATAATTTTTGGCCGTATCACCTAAATGGTCACTGCAGAGATAGTGACCATTACAAATCCGCATTCATTCAATCCGTGTGAGTTGCCAGTGATGACATACGGAACCGAAACGTGGCCGTTTACAATGTGCCGATTAAGGAGGCTCAAAGTCACCCAGAGAGCAATGGAGAGGGCTGTGCTCGGAGTTTTCCTGCGTCGTATCAGAAATGATGAGATTCGCAGGAGAACTAAGGTCACAGACATAGCCCAATAGATTGCATTCCTCAAGTGGCAATGGGCAGGGCACATAGCGAGAATAACAGACGGCCGGGGCAGGTCCCTCACAAGGTGGACCAACGATCTGGTGAAGATCGCGGGAATCCGTTGAATGTGGGCGGCACAGAGGGCCTAATTGAAAGCAGACGTTACGACCGAATCGGAGTTTCCTGTCTTTCACACGTGCTGTGTGTCTCTTTTGTTTGTATACGACTGGTATATTCTAGTTCGATACGGGACGGCTTTAAATTAAGCTACCAGAACCGATCTGTGTGGAGAACATTGGGGGAGGCCTATGTCCAGCAGTGGACGTCTATTGATGATGACTGACCGTATGGCGCAATTGGTAGTGACCCTGCCTCTTACGCCAAAGGTCGTGGGTTCGATCCCCAGCCTGGACAAACATTCGTGCTATGAACACTTGTGTTTGTTCGGTGTCTGGGTGTAATATAAGTATTTAAGTATATATTTGTGTTCCTCTGTTGCCTGATATCTGTAACACAAGTGCTTAAGCTACTTAGTACGGAATCAGGTCAACGTATGAGATGTTGTGAGAATAGGGATACGACTGGTATATTCTCGTTTGATACGGGACGGCTTTAAATTAAGCTACCAGAACCGATCTGTATGGAGAACATTGGGGGAGGCCTATGTCCAGCAGTAGACGTCTATTGGCTGAAATGATTATGATGATTACAAATCCCGGGAAGATCCATATTAATATCAACAATTTGATGCAAGTATCAAAGTAAGCAAAATAAGTACGTAATGGACAACATTTCAAAATTGCTAAGCTATAAAACAAAAAATACCAATTCTCTATTTACTTTTCCGCTGCTCGAATATATATTTATTTATTTTTTATATTGCCTATTTTCTGAGAAAAAAATTAAAAACTAAAAAACGTAAGATGACGTCATCGGACGGCAGAATGTAAAATATTTCTTTGCTTAGCACATTATAGTTTTAAATTTACGAAATGCCAAACTCATGACATGCAACTGTCAAAAAAAAAACAACTTATCAACGTTGAATGAATGAGTGACGTTGACAATGTTGACACTAGTATTATTTACATTTGACAGTAGTACCTTTTTTTTTATTAAAACAGTGTTATGCAAAGGAATATCGCTGTATTCAGCCGTCCGATGACGTCATTTGGCGCTTACATCTATTTAGAATATAAAGAATTTCAATAATTATTTTATGTATGAAAATGGCCAAATTTTGAAAAAAGAAAAAATATGGGTCTGGTCATTTTATGTCTATTTTCATATAAAAAAACAATATGGACATGTTAAAAATATGAAATGTTGTCCATTCCGTGGACATAGTTATTGTGCCTGAATGATTGTGAGGTGGGCGTGGGCCCTGGGCAGGTGCACCGCATCTACCGGTCGACGGGCGCGTCGCTGGCGAAGGCGCAGGCGGAGTTCTCGACGGAGATCCTGCGCAACCAGCACGTGCAGACCGCCGCCTCCAGCGCCGCCGCCGCCGCCGTCAACGCGCAGATCGCCAACGCCAACAGATACTAGGCACCGACCGCGCGCCACAGGTCTATTATTTTCTCTTATTTATTTATTTATTTTATAGGCCGTGTGGTCCCCGGCAGAGTAGAATAGGCCACCCTCACTCTTACCGAGGTGTCGTAAAAGGCGACTAAGGTAAAGCTGCTGGCATGATCATCAGCGCCCAGAGAAGGAAAACTCTGCATTTATATCAAAACCCTCGCCAACCCGTCTGCCAAGCGTGGTGAGTATGGCAATTACCCCTCATGTGATTGAGGGAGGCCCGTGCCCCAGCAGTGGGGACTTAAATGGGCTGATGATGATGATGATGATGATGATTTATTTTATCAGTAGCGAAGGATGAATATTTTCAAAAGGGAAGCCGGAATATAAAATTAACTTTCCAAAATGATGATTATGTCCTAGTTTCAAGTTTGTTTTTTAATGTCATAGGTGGCAGACGATCAGACGGAACACCTGATGGTAAGCGATTGCCGCCGCCCATGGATACCCGTGACACCATTGGAGTCACAAGTGCGCTGCCAACCTTTAAATCCCCGTTTCCCACGGATTGGGCCTCCGGTGCTATTCCAAACTGAACACTACTCCGAAAAAATTAAGCAGGGAAAACCAAACCTTTTATTTTAGTCACAACTGCCTGTCATCCACTTTACCTCAATGTCATCCACATATACCTACTTGTCATAAATGTACTTATGGAAATGTTTAAAAAATATTTGGTGTGTTGTTGTTTTCAAAACTTAATTTTGAGAATGAAGTCTCCTTCAATAGCAAATAATCTGTGAGACAACAATGATTGTTGTATATAATAATTATATACATTATATAAATACTGGACTGACCGGATGCCGCAATTGGTAGTGACCCCGCCTCTTACGCCAAAGGTCGTGGGCTCGATCCCCACCCTGGACAAACATTCGTGCGATGAACACTTGTGTTTGTTCAGTGTCTCGGTGTAATATATCTATTTACATATTTGTGTTCCTCTGTTGTCTGATATCCGTAACACAAGTGCTTAAGCTACTTAGTACAGAATCAGGTCAACCTATGAGATGTTGTGAGAATTATTATTATTTTTTTTTTGTAGAAAGGCCTATAAGGTGACCTCACTCCGCCTGATGGTAAGCGGCCGTGAAATTCAAATATGAGGCTGACAGGCACAAAAGAACTAACAAAGTACCCATTGTGTCTGTCATCATTATAAATAATAAATAAATATCCGCTAGATGGCGTGCCTGTGAACCGAGGACCAACTTCAACATCATTGGCTGATTTATTCGTTAATTGACAATTTGACATAATATCAAGTCTAAAAATACCCAATCACCTTGTCTTATGGTCCTGGACCTCAAGCCGATAGCCCTCCCATTCGTAGCGTGGCCACGCAACACTTTGTCATCTTTTAATTCCAAGTGAGAGAGAACATAGTTAGGTTTATGTATGATAGAGCTCCTCAGTTTTCATACAAATTGCTTACGATAGGCATACGCTATGAATGTGAAAAAATCGTGCTAGCCCTTCTTTTTGGAGTGCCCCCCCGGGGGAGATCTCTTACGCGGCTTCCTATTCTTAACGCTCAAACTTGTGCACACGGAACTAGCATTAATGGTTTTTATTTTGTTTCAGGTGTGCTAGGATGTAATAAATAGCTCTGATTGTGACTTCTTTATCAGGAAAGTACATAAAATTATACTACCGATAGATTTTCAATAGCTATTAATATATTACTGCATATTTTCCTGAATTTTTATATGTATTAATAAATATTGTGGTGTGAATACAGCAACTTTTCGCTATCGATGTATTCTACCTCGTGTTTGATCAAATTAAATACATAGATGAATTCCTAACCCAAAGTATTTTTATCAATTAAATGTCATAATTTGCATAGGAAATACATACATATTTAAATTAAATTATTAACTTATGAGATTTTGTTGCTAGCAGAAGTTTAATTATATATTACTTATATGCTGTAGAATTTGATACAGTATGTTGCAAGAGTTTCATGACCATAAAATGTATAGAAATAACTATTTAAATCTATTTTCCACCGCTTCATACTGTGTTAAATAATAAAAAATATAGCAGTAATCAAATCATAAAGTTATTTAGCTTTACGGCCAAAATGTGATATGGCTGTGTATTTCATAATATTGTTAAACTTAATATCGTTTGCGCATTTCATTATTAATTATTACAATACTATTAATAAGGGATGCGGATTAAATACGAAGTTTAGTTAGCTGGAAGATATTTATTTTAAATCGATATGAGCTTACAGACGCTTTAAGACATCATATAAATACAAGAATTGTTACTAAGCCTACATCCAGTTCCATTGTGCAAAAAATTAAGTTTAAATGTTCATTAAAAAATGTTTAAAAAGTTGTAGTTGATGTTTAACTATTTATCGTTTCGTTGTTTCTATTAAATAAAATTCAACGGTTTTCGTATTTTATAATGAAAGTAGTGTGAACATTCCATATACGTTTGGCAAATCACCCTGTTTAAACTAACGTCCTTTGCATCCTTAGTAATATATGAATTGTCATTAATAATTCATATTGAATTTCGGTATAGTAGGTATATTTAAATGTTAAATCATTAAATGTATGGACTTGGACCATTTACTTAAACATTTTCATCTTTTCCAAATAAAAAACTTTTCTTGCCCTTTACTTGACAAGACTCGTTTGTGTGCACAACTTTTGTCAATGTATAAGAATAGTGTAAGTAAAGCTCTTCGTATTCTAACTAGTCACCGGACTACTAGCTTTGGTAACTGACAAAAATGAACCGCTTATCATACACTTTGTAACAAAGAAATCGCCTTTCCTGCTTCAGTGTTTACAATAATTATTTTTTATACTCACTATAGCAAATTTGCCTACTCTTCAGAACAATAACCAATGGCAGCGTCATAATATAAATAAATACACAAATTAGAAAACATTTTGATGAAACAAAAGTTGCAGAAATGGCTTGATTTCTTTGCTCCGATGTGTATAATTTATCTAACATGACTGTCTTTAATTAGGATACACTCAGTAAGTAGTATTTATGTATCTGGGCCTAGTGTATGTAATGTAAATTATTTACCAGACCGTCCTTACCCAGATAATGGTAAGAGAAGGCGTGTATGTAGGTTTATCTAAATGTTTACTGTTTTGTAACGATTAAGTCATGTTAAACTTATAATTAATAATAAATATAGTTTCAGAATGCTTTGTTTTATTTATGTGTAAGTAAAATAAAAGCCTCGTTTAGTATTAATAAATTTTATTTTATGTACATCACATCACACAACAGTCACATTTCAAGTTGTTGCTTATGTATGTAAAGAATATCGTAACTACATACAGGGTGTATCTGTGAACATTTACATCCCTTTAACCACGTGTTCTATCAACCATTATGAACAACATTTATTCTATGACTTTTGGAAATTCGCATAAAAAATTTCAACTTTTCATACTAACTCGGTCACGTGACTAGGTCATTTTGTATGGGGAGTCGAAAAAAATTCCGACGAATTTCGAAAAGTCGTAGAATAAATGTTGTTCAGAATGGTTGGTAGAACATGTGGTTAATAAATGTCCACAGTGTATCTGTATAAATACAGTCATTCGATCAATGACAGATAAGTAATTAATTCTTAATTAAAAAAGATGCAATTTGAAAGGTAATTCCAAGCATTCTGTATAATGGAAATGATTTATTTAATTCATTACATATAGTCTAGTAACGCAATAAAAATTAACCTTCATAGTAGAATTACCAGTTTTGTAAGAATTGTGATATTAAAATGCATGAAATACAAAAACTATCATAAGAACTAGTATGACTGGCAACACTACTTCAGGTACACATTCTATAAATACACTTTTGTCCCGTTTTATTGATCTTCATCACAAAGTAGGTCCGGTTTACCACTCCTGAATAAGATTAAGGTAGCTTATCTGAGAGATAGTGTTACATTTTTTCTGTAAAATTTGTGTCACATCAATTCACATCATACTATCTGCATGAAACTTATATAAATGGATGAAACTGGATTTAAGTTTCAAAAACAACTCCTCAGACGTATGTCATCATGTAGCTGTAAATTTCTAGGCACAATGTATGTGACCAAATAGGTCACATTCATATTTATGTGTGAGAAAACTTAGTTTTTAATTAATGTGTTGTCAAATTATCTAGTACAGAGGTCCTTTGCATTGTACATACTATAGCTGTCTACTCACTTCCATCAGCGAGCATCTTCTTTCACCCTTACTTTTCTTCGATACATACCTCATATTCCTCACACACATACAAACACTCACTCACGCATTCACACACTCACGCACATACTAACCTTCACTCACCAGCACAATCTGCAATCATCGTACATTATAATTAAACATTACATAGCCTTACGCCAGACCATGTGTATGGATGGAATGATGGCTAAATTTTCTATAGGCTATGTATTATTATTATTACATTTTTTTCTTTTTTGTACTTATTTTCACCTTTTTCTCCTCACACTACTCTTGTAACTGCGCTGTAATATACATATAGGTCCACCTATGTAAACATATATATGAACTTGTTTGCTCTGTCAATATGTGGGGGGCCTGGCGACCTGTGTCACAGGTTTCTTTGAAACCTACTTCAGGCACCAGTCTCTCACAAGTGATAGGAATTAAGCTAAGACTACTAGTATAAGACTTGTATTTTAGTACGCATGTTTCCTACTTTGTGATGAGAGAAATAAACAATTTATTTATTTGCATAATACCATCCCCATGGCCTACAGGAAGTACCTACCCCTTCCTTAAGTTGTGGCTTTAGATGAGTGAGCTCCTTTTTGTATGCACCGCGACAGACCTGGACACAATGTAGGTAGATATTACCAAGCCGAATTATTTCAACTTATAGGTACTTCTTTATTTTTTCCTTTGTTGTTATGTGTTGTTGTTACTTTTGTTTAAATATCACAAGTTTGTTTTTATTTTCTTTATTCATAATGTTGTTTGTCGTGTGTTTAACAAATAAATGGTTTTTTTTTTATCTTTTATATTTGACTCTAAATAGAAGGAATGTCAAGGGTGATTCTCCGAAATTTGACCTTCCGGTTCCTTCACGTCTGATTTCCATGGGCTCGAAAATATTGTTCAAATTAGAAATTTAAATTTAAAAAGCTGAGGTTGGGCTTCGTTGGCTACAGGATTTGTTTTATTTGTGTATTTTTAGGTCATTCGTGTTTAAATTTGTATTCTATGGCCAATAAAGAAATGTTTATCTTTAAATAAGAACACGTAAAGCCACCTACCCTCCTTTCAATTTAAACTTCTCATTTCAATATAAACTTCTAATTTTAACAATATTTTTGAGCCCATGGAAACCAGACGCGACGAAACCGGATTGATCTGCCGGTTTCTTCGCGTTTTTGGCGAATCACCGTCAAGTGTCCTCATTATTTTGTCCAATACACGAGACGCGGGTGTTTTTATAGTGTGCCGAGAGCGATGTTAAGTCTGCGGGGTGTTGGCGTGCGCGTGCGCGCCGAGCCGCGCGGGGTCCTGGCTGGGGTAGTGCAGCGCGTGCGGCGGCGGGTGCGGGTGCGGGTGCGGGTGCGGGTGCGGGTGCGGGTGCGGGTGCGGGTGCGGGTGCGGGTGCGCGGGCGGCGGCGGCGCGGGCGGCAGCGCGGGCGGCCAGGCGCCCCAGGCGCCCGGGCTCGCACCATAGTGGTGCAGGTTGAAGAAGTCGTTCGGCCGGTTGGGCGGCGGCGGCATCTGGAATTTTAAGTTCATCGGTAATGGAGAATGTTAATCATCATATCAGCCAATAGACGTCCACTGCTGGACATAGTAGGTACTATTTATGGTAATCTCTCCAGCATTCATACTACGAGTATATGTCTTCTTTTATATACTCTCACTTAGAGCGATGGTTGCTCAGTGGATAGTAAGGTGAACTAAGGTCACAGTCTTAGCCCAAAGGATTGCAAGCCTCAAGTGGCAATGGGCAGGCACATAACGAAGAGAACAGACGGCCGTTAAGGCGGAAAGGTCCTCGAGTGGAGGCCACGTACAGGAAGTCGCAGCCGTGGCTAGTAGACGTAACTAGGAGTTACACACAATACACGCTAAGATGAGAAGGTCGATAATCATCTTCATCATCATCATCATTTCAGCCAATAGACGTCCACTGCTGGACATAGGCCTCCCCCAATGTTCTCCACACAGATCGGTCCTGTGCCGCCCGCATCCCCGCGATCTTCACCAGATCGTCGGTCCACCTAGTGGGGGGCCTGCCACGGCAGCGACTTCCTGTACGTGGCCTCCACTCGAGGACCATTCCGCCCCAACGGCCGTCTGTTCTCTTCGCTATGTGCCCTGCGCATTGCCACTTGAGGCATACAATCCTTTGGGCTATGTCTGTACGAGCGATGCTTTACCGTGATACGCGAGTGGACTGAGCTAGTTTTGCGAAGTACTGGGAGGGCGATGATGACGTCACTTTACAACAGGTTTATTTTGAAATCAAATATCTTGGAAACTACACGACGTATCGTAGTAATTTTTTCAGTCATATTTTTTATTTACAACAGAGTTTAAGGAGAGCTAAAAAATAAAATTAGTGAACATTTTCCATTAAAAAAGGGTACTAATTAAAGAAGCTTCTTTTTAATAGCATTGTTCACCTTTCTGATTACTAAGTCGGCCACAACCTATGCGAGTCTAAATAATAGTATCTCAGCCACTAGTTATCTTCTATCTAAGCCACTGCAAATATAACTCAGCATGGTAGTTATTTTATAGCATCTAAATTTGTGGTACGCATTCAAATAGCAAACTTCTAAAGTATTAACATCTGACACCAAAATAGTATTTATATTAGCTTCTAATTGCATAATTTAGTATGATTAAAATGTTTTGAAGGAGCTTGTATTGAAGCTGCAAAACGTAAAATGGTGATGAGTTACAAATTCCGTGACTGAGTTAAAGAACAAGTAAAATTAATTGTAGATATTGACATAACGCTTTCTTTAACACTTTTAGTTGGCGTTGTAAAGAAGATGAATTAGTTAAATAAAGGCTAAGGTATTTTCTCGATGTTTTGTTATTAAATGAGAAGTTTGAGCATGTGGCCAAAATAAAAATTCTGTGGCCTTATTTATCATTTCTCATTAAAAAATACCAGTTGATTCGCATCACAAATGACGTGAAGAAAAGTTACAGTTTTACCAATTTTACAAGTTAAACCAATGTATCTGCGCCAGCTGACGAGATCAAGAGCTCCCCCATCAGCTCCATTCTCGGGTTTATCCTGGAACTGGAGCTACATGAGGTGCTGTAATAGGTTACGGGGCTGCCACAATAGATCATCTACTGGTCGCAGTGGCTATGAGACGCAGGGCTCACCCCATTTCTATCAAATAATAAATAAAAATGTATCTGCGCAGAAGTATTATTTTCGAAAACTGTTGCAAAATCGTAAACAACCAAAAATTACAATTTTTTATTGGTCGATGCGCCATGTTTGGTGCGAGATCTTAACGTAGCGCAATAAAGTCTGTATTTCAATTGCTTTCGCAATCGTAATCAATCGGATTTAATTTGTTTTTCTGCGTAGACATATTTTGCCTCATCATCATCATCATCATCAGCCCATTTAAGTCCCCACTGCTGGGGCACGGGCCTCCCTCAAGCACACGAGGGGTAATTGCCATACTCACCACGCCTGGCAGACGGGTTGGCGAGGGTTTAGATATAAATGCAGAGTTTTCCTTCTCTGGGTGCTGATGATCATGCCAGCAGCTTTACCTTAGTCGCCTTTTACGACACCTCGGTAAGAGTGAGGGTGGCCTATTCTACTCTGCCGGGGACCACACGGCACAATTTTGCCTATGTAACTTATAAAAGTGGTACAGCTGTAATATCTAAGAAAACGAATGATTTGCCCCAAACGCGAAAGATTTTCACATCCATCACCTCACGGGGAAAAGTAGGAACTAAACATGATAAGAAGTCCTCTAACTACTGTGTTCCAAAAATAACACTTAAAGAAGATCCTGATCCTCGGACTTTCATATATTTTTGCTCCAATCATTTGGTTAGGACTTGTCTTCCTGATATTCAAGTATCAAGATTAGGCATACGGGAGAAAAAAAATTTGATAAGTAGATAATTCTCTGAAAATGTATAAAGATGTCGATTTTTTAACGCAAATAAAAGCAAGGATAATGACCCTACAGCTTTCGTGGCATAGTAATAAATACTCAGGGGGCAAGTCCTAAAGAATACAGCAATTAAAAATTCTAACCATCACTTGGACGGAAAAGAGGATGTCCTATAGACACACTGCATTCATTTGAACCGGACGTTACAACTGAATCGGAGTTCCCCTCCCTCTCACACGTGCTGTGTTTACCTTTGTTTGGATGCGACAGGTATATTCTTATTAGTTACAGGACATCTTCGCACTAAGGCACCTTATTTATATAAAATAAGAAACATACCTGAGGTGGGAAGGGATGCAGGAAAGCTGGCGGTGGCGGAAGAGTGCCAGGGAGTCCTGGAACTGGCTCCAATATAGGTGCTGGCTCTGCCTTATCATTCAGACCTTGACGTCCTGTAAAGTTATTAAATATTTGAGATATGAAATTATAATTTTTGATTGCAACATACAACCAAGTGAAAAACTTCATTAGAAAGAATTGAAACAGTACCTTGCGACTTGCCCCATTTGATGGTTAGCCGTTTCCCACCGATCACAAGCCTATTGAATGTTTTCTCAGCTGCATGTTCCGCTGCACTTCTGGTTGTATACTGAACAAAGGCACATTGGGCTCGGGGAACCAACGTCAGAGACCTTGAAACAAAACAGACATCCATTATAAAAAAAGCAAACCAAACTCAACAGTATCAATATCTTAAGGTTAAAATTAGAAAAGTAACATTTTAGTAGGATTGTCATTGAATAAATTTTTATAAAAACACTTTTAAGCATTTGTCCTTACCTTATCTCTCCATACTGGTAGAAATGTCCTCTAAGCTCGTCCTCGGAGATGTTATCAGGAAGATTGCCAATGTAAAGTGTAGTGACAGTCCTGTCCTCAGGTGGTGGCAGCGCAGGCATGGCAGCAGCTCGGCGCATCAATTTCTCAGCAACAGGGTCATTCACACCATAATACCTGAAATCAAAGATGCCATAAAAAATGATAATGTGTCTCCACTGACTGTGGTTACATCTCAGGGAGTTTATACAAACAATATTGGTAAAATTTTCCTTGAAAAAATGTTTTAGTTAAAAATGTGTTAATAAAAATAATAACATACCTGTCTTTGATATTTTGATCAGCCAATGGATCATCAGGATCTGTTGGTTTCTCGTGCCTATAGGGGCACTCCTCACCTCGCCTACATTCTCCTTTCACCCAGAACGAACACACATGAGGCCTATTTCTCTTATAATATGGGGCAGTTCGTGCTAAACGCAACAATAAGTCGGATGCTCCTTTAGACTTTAGAGCCGAGTTACTAGGTTGTGTAGAATCAAACTTCGACATTTGACTATCCAAGTTCTGAATGTAATACTCCTTATTAACTTCATTGCGAGGTAGGTCATCCTGTATTTTAAGTGCAGCATCCCTAACTTGGATTGGAAGCCCATATTCAAGATCCAATAAACAGGTTTGACACACATTCTTCAATTTCGAGCAAGTCTGGCATATTTCGGTCTTTTTAAAACGCATCCTTGCACCAGGGCACCATCTAAATACAGTGAACGGGCGAGCACAGATCTTACACTCCTTGCCATATTTTTCTTTAGTCTGAAAACAAGTAGATTTATTGTAAATCACCATTGAATTATTTTAACCTAATACAAACTGTACGACGACAAGTCAAAGATCAAAATAATTTACCATACGTATATATGGGTTGTCTCCAAGGCATGTCTGGCATAAAATAGGAAAGTCCTGCAAACAAAATATAGAGTTTGAAATGGGCTATGAGAATTGCACAAAAGACAAAAATATTTTTATTTGTATGTGTATAGATCAATAAAAAGAATCTTACCGAGTCTTCCCAATTCTGACGGTTGTAAGTGTTTGTAGATTTTGAAACAGCCATGATTTAATCTCAATACTGTAATCGTTGTTGGAAAATGTAACCTATAAACACTTAAATCCTGAGTGTAAGTACAACAGCGTATTTATAGTAAATAATTGCGTAACGTAGGAATTGTTAAAAAGCAAACAAGTCTACAGCCTGCACAATAAGCGAACGAAAACGAACGAATATAATTATTAACTTCTCTTCTTTCGTCATTTACGTTTACGATACGACGCCATTTTTTTTTCAGCGCGAAGCATAGTCAAGATATTGTTTTTATTTATTGACATGTGTCAATTTATGCATAGAACATAGATTCTCGTAATCGCCAGTAGATCCGTGACATTACATGAGCTTTATTTAATGGCAATACAGTTTTATTTTTTAAAATTGTATTTTGTGATTGACAATTTAATTTGACATTGTTGATTGACTTGACGTTTATTTAATTAAACTTGTAAAATTACAGCTTTTTTATATTTTTATATAAATTAAAGCCATAAAACATATTCATTTAACTGGAAATATCTACAATAATGTCAATTACAACCTTGGTAAATCGACTACCTTATTTTTTTCATATTCTAACTTAATTTTCGCCGGTATTTCCAGTGCTTTACTTTTTTGATATCTTATTCCAGTACTATTTACAACTTAAAAAGGAGAATGCGCATGATGATTCCGTATGGTGCTGCGAATGGAGTAAAATTGGGACTGATAAGCCAAAGGATGATGAACATAATGAAAATTCTCAGTAAGTTTCATAACCTCAAATGCGACAACTATCATGAAAGCAAAGCTATTAATTACATAAATATTTGGTTTTCAGGGACTCGAATCATTCACATGAAGAGTCAGAAAACTATATCATTACTGGTGGTCTCGATGACCTCATAAAAATATGGCAACTGGAAAACGGTAAATTGGAATTGAGGCACAAATTGGAAGGCCATTCTCTTGGAGTGATTTCTGTTGCAGTTAGTCCAGATGGGAAAAGTGAGTAACGAAAGTTAGGGCTATAATACGTATTTCATAAAAACACCTACCTTCCTCAAATCTTTATTTTTACCACTTTGGATTATTGATGTAAAAATAAAGTACTGTGCTGTGTTTCGCTGCGTAAGTGAGGGTACCGGAGGCCCAATCCGGGGGATAGGGGGGGTTTAAAGGTTGGCAGCGCACTTGTGACTCCACTGGTGTCGCAGGTGTCCATGGGCGGCATCGGCAATTGCTTACCATCAGGTGATCCGTCTGTTCGTCTGCCTACCTATTACATAAAAAAAAAGTTGATTTAAAATTTGATATTATCACATTGCTAAAATCTTAAAAATATTACTATTTCAGCTCTCGCAAGTAGTTCACAGGATTCCTCATTGATATTATGGGACATAGCAACTGGAGACAAAATAAAAACTATGGAGACTGGAGCGACAGATGTGTGGACATTAGATTTCTCACCTGATGGGAAGCATGTAATCTCAGGCAGTAATGCAGGCAAAATATTAATATTCAGTGTAGAGAGTGGAAAGCAAGAACAGACCTTAGATACAAGAGGGAAATTCACACTCAGCGTAGCTTATGTAAGAACAAATTTTTCATAATGGAATTGACTTGGAATAAAATGCCATAAAATTTTATTTTAATAACTGTAAGAATTCTAATCAGAGTTTGACAACTGTGGCTAAAATGTTGGTTGAGGGACTGCTTATTGGATCATACATTTGATATAATGCAACCACAATACAGGATGCTCCTCTTTTAAGAAGGGCTGTGTCATGACATCTACTGAGATGGACACCCCAGATATTGTGGTTAGGGTAAGGGCTCACTGCTTCAACCTGTATTTTAACCTTTCCTGTATCTTTACCCTTAAGATTAAATTTTAATTAACATCCAGTGATCAACATAAAAAGATGGCTTGTATATTTCTAGTACCTTCATTGTTTAAACTAGGTAACAGGTCAAAGAAATCTCTATTCGTCTCTTGTTTTTTAGAGTCCTGATGGAAAATATATAGCTAGTGGAGCATTGGATGGTATTATCAACATCTTTGATGTGGCTCAGGGTAAACTGATGCATACCTTGGAAGGCCACGCCATGCCTATTCGAAGTCTCTGTTTTTCTCCTGACTCACAGCTGCTTTTGACTGCATCTGATGATGGACACATGAAACTGTATGATGTGTAAGTTTATTATGCTATTTATTGACTGTAAATTTACTTGAAGTAAGACCCTTTTTAACTGTAAAATACATATCTATACAGGCAGTATTTATACTAATTTCATGTATATTTTATATTATATTCCACAGAGTACACGCCAATTTAGCGGGCACGTTATCAGGTCACGCATCATGGGTTCTCTCGGTAGCGTTCTCACCAGATGGCAAGCGGTTCGCATCAGGCAGTGCAGGACCGCACCGTGCGCGTATGGGACCTGGACACAATGCAGTGTCAAAATGTGTTCAAGGAACATACTGACCAGGTAAAAAATATGTTTTAAATTTAAAAAATCCCTGTTAAGCTATTAATTAATTTAAGTTTGTTATTTTTCATCAATATTAAGGTCATGTATATTGTATTGGCTTCAAATGCCATTTTATGTATGTATCCATTTTTTATGAGCTCACCTCTGGGCAGCTCAGTGCGAGCAAGATGCATCGGCATAGGTATATAAACAGCCACATATCAGGTTTCAAAATTCCTCAATGGATATAAAACTTAATGAGTTTGCCTTTATGGTGAGAATTGACTTAAGAAGTTTGACAGTTTGTATACTTTGATGTGATGTGTACATTTGTACGGACTCGCGTAGTAGGTACCTACCTAAACCTACGTAAGTGTAATTTATCAAAACCTTTTGTTGTTTCAGGTGTGGGGAGTAAAATTTAATGCAGAAAGCAACAAAATTGTGTCTGTATCAGAAGATAAAAGTGTAAATATTTATGACTGTCCATTATAGTTTTAGTAATAAATATTAAAGTTACAATAAAATGTCTTATAAATAATTTTATTTACTTACTTTTTTAGACTGCGATTGTATAACCAACTTACCAATGTTAGTATGTATAGGAAAGAGTGTCTGCGTGACAAAACTGGAAGAGGAAATATTGGTTCCAGGCCCAAGGAGGCATCCTAAAATGGTATAATCCTATATTAACAGTGGCAGAGCCAAGCTTCAGCATGAATGGGCCGGCTCAACCGGAGAGATACCACGGCCTCACGGAAAACCTGCGTGAAACAGCTCTGTGCTCTGTTTCCCTACGTGAGTGAAGGTACCGTAGGGTAAATCCGGGAGAAAGTTGTGTTTAAAGGTTGGCAGCGGACTTATGACTTCACTGGCGTCTCGGGTATCCATAGTCGGCGGCAATCGCTTACCATCAGATGATCCGTCTGCTCGTCTGCCACTAATCATATAAAAAAAATCCTGTCGATTATAATCTAAGGGCCTTAGCACAAACCGGACGTTATGATCGAATCTGAGTTCCCCTCCAAGCTTGTTCCTAGGATAAAGTCATGAAAATAAATAAGAGTATGGTTGTCCGCAAAGAATATAATACTCTTGTCCGGTAGTCCCATTTCATTAGTATGGTGCACAGATTACTAATATGGGAATAGCATGACATTCGTTGTTATGAATTTTTTAACAAATATGTATTATTGCAATTTTTGAGCATCAAGAATTTTCTTTTGTAAGTACCTACGTAAGCATTATTAAATTTTAGAACGTACCTCTAATGTGACAAACAAAAATGTTGACACAGAGTACTTTTTGACAGCTGGCAGTTATAATAAGAAACAGCTGTTAAGTAAGCTGTTCTTAAAAGAGTGTGTTTATTGAATAACTACTAATTATTAGTTTTCAGATCAGCTAGGTTTCTTATATGAAAAGTTTTTTTCCTGAAATTTACCTTAAGTTCATGAACATGCCAGCTGCTGCAATCGTAAGTCTCTTAAACTTAGTACTTCGTATTGAAAGAGTTCTTGAAACGTGTTTGCCTATGATTTTTGAATAATTTGTATACTTTCCAGTATTCTATATTATTAAAAAAAGAAAATGCTCATGAAGATCCTATTTATTGCTGCGCTTGGACTCAAACGAATACAACATCAGATCCTAAGTAAGTTTTTCCTAGGGTAATATAAGATTTTACGTTTCAGTTCTTTCAGTTTATGGAAAAATGAAAAATAAAAAATATTGTTACAGGGGCCCGTTACAGGACTTTATTTTGACCGGTGGACTAGACAATTTTGTTAAAGTATGGAGTGTAAAAAATAATAAATTGGACTTAGTTCACACCTTGTCTGGTCACTGTATGGCTGTAGTGTCTCTTGCCGTTAGCCCTGATGGTTATAGTAAGTATTATTTTGGAATATGTGAATCTTTAGTAGGTAAAGTTTTTGCAAACCACTACTATGGATTTATTTATGATGGGCCAGATCAAATTTTTACATGAAATTCCTAAGATTTTAATTCTAATGTTCAGAACTCAGAAGTTCATAACGAGCCTATACCTTCCTAAAAGGCCGGCAACGCAGATGCGCCCATGGACATCAGCCACACCGGAGGTAGTGGAGATCCACTCCCTCCGGTGTGGCTGATGTCCATGGGTGGCGGTGATCACTTACCAATAGGTGACTCGCTTGCTTGTTTGCCTTCCTTTCTCATAAAAAAAACTCAAACTCCTTCCTTTTCATAACCAACTTTGACTTTTCTTTTGATTGGCCGGATGACACATTTGGTGTTGATCGAGCCTCATACCCCGTAGGTTGTAGGTTCGATCCCCACCCTGGACAAACATTTGTGTGATAAACACTGGTGTTTGTTCAGTGTCTGGGTGTAATATATGTATTTAAGTATATATTTGTAGTTCCTCTGTTGTCTGATATCCATAACACAAGTGCTTAAGCTACTTAGTCCGAAATCAGGTCAATGTATGAGATTTTATATTTAAAAAGAAAACTTATTCAATTATTTTTTTAAAAAATCTCAGGTATTGCAAGCTCATCATTGGATTCTACCCTCATAATATGGGACCTGCTCTCTGGCCAAAAGGTGCATGAAATCCCGACAGAGGCCACAGATGTTTGGAAAGTCACTTTCTCTCCGGACGGTAGTCAGGTTGCCACTGGCAGCCACACGGGCAAAGTTATCATCTATGGCATAAAGGATGGTACAACAGATAGAGTTTTAGACACCAGAGGAAAGTTTGTCTTGAGTGTGGCTTGGGTAAGTATAGATATTTAGTCCTTATTTTATAAATACCTACTCATTTAGCTATTTATTTTGTTTTTGTTACAATTTTTAAGACTTTTTAACATTTTCTAAGCTTAAAAGAAAAAACCATTGCTAAATATAATGCTAGTATAGAATTATGATGGCACTGGCCCTCTTTCCCCTTATACACCATAACTTTTTCATTTTATATTTTATAATGTAAAATATGAATATATAGAATTTGTTTTTTAAGATTAGACTATGTTCCTTGAGAAAAAATGTTTGTTTTCATTAGTATGATGCCTTCGAAAAGTTTCTCAGGTATTTCAAAAAATTACAGGGGCTTATCATAAAGTATGTTTATTCCACCAGAGTCCTGATGGTAAATACATATCATGTGGCTCAGTGGACGGCTCGGTGTGCGTATTCGACGTCGCGCAGGGCAAGCTCATCCACACGATAGAGGCGCACCGGCAGACCGTGCGCAGCGTCGCCTTCTCGCCCAACTCCCGTCTGCTGGCTAGCGCGGCTGATGATGGCATGGTCGCGCTGCACAATGTGTGAGTCTCAGCTCCTTATACATATTTAGTTGTAGATAATTGATTGTTATAGGTTGACTAGATTAGAATGTAATGTTTTAAGATAGATAGATAAGATAGATATTGAACCATTGCATAGTGATTCAGGTACCGACAGTCATGGTGTTGGGGCAGCCCCGGACCGTACTAGGGATGTGCACCGCTTCCGCAGCATCGTATAAGAACAATCGACGCGCTAATCAGCAAACATCCCCGAAGCGCTGCATTGCGATTTTAATTATCGCAATATTTTCTAGAGTCTGCGCCAGCATATAGACCCTTGAAAAGCGTTTCAGTCGCCATCAACATTCAAAGAGCTTTATATCTATATACACAAGGAATTTAAAAATGTTAGTCCGCGTTTTGCTGCGGGATTTGTATGTATGTGCTCGTCTTATAAAGAAGCATTTAACCAATCAAGAAAATCTATTCGACCCAATAAATAAACATTTAAAATAACTCTATCCAATTATAAGTAGGTAAGGTATATCTACTTATTCTGTTTTCTTTTTTAATATAGTGCAAGCGCAAAGCACCTAGCCTCCCTTGAGCACAAATCGTGGGCGGTGAGCGTTGCTTTCTCCCCGGACGGCAGCCGCGTGGCCACCGGCGCCGGTGACGGGTGCGTGCGCGTGGCACAGCTGGGCGACGACGTGAAGGTGCTCAACACATTCCAGGAGCACAGCGATACGGTGAGATTGGTCGATCTCGATTTAGATTTGTGATTCTCACTCAGTGGTCCATGGGGCCATTTACTAACGTATGCAGCGTGAATCTCAGTCGAAGTCCCTCTACAAAAAGGTCCAGAACCACTGGTCTATATGTAATAAACAATAAATTTATATGCTCTGACACATTCATGTCAAAATAGTACCGTCCGTATCCGGGTAGGGAAGTAGAAGTCAGATGGTACCTATTGTGACAAAGTAGGTACTAAAGTTTCGTGCCAGCCAACCATACTCACATACTTTGTACTCAGTAATCACTATGCATAGAAGTCCACACTGCACATAGAATGCTCGTAAAGTTTACTTTTAAATACATCGACAGTTATTTATTTTGGTATATTAATTAATATAAAAAATGTCTGATGTTTCAGGTATGGGATATCCAGTTTAACGCTAAAGGAGATAAGTTACTGTCGATTGCTAAGGACAAGTGTATTAATATTTATGAATGCCCAGTACCACCAAAACCAGTCAAAAATAACAGCACAATAACAGTAAAATAAATAAATGAAAAAAACATTTTTGTTTCATCTCTACTAAAACGCCCTGTTGTTATAGTGATCTCGAAGACGTGGGTCCGAATTCCGGGTAGTTCGAATTTTTCGAATATTGCTCGGGTTTGTGATGATCACCAATCCGCATTAGGCAAGCGTGGTGATTAAGCCTAGTCCGATCTAAGACGTAGCGATAACTTGATTTCTATGATGGAGGCCTTCGCCCTGCTGTGGGACAGAATATAGGCTGATACTACTACTAAAATAACCTATCGAGCGAAAGTATATTTTTACAGCTAGGTCGATTTTTTAAATTTTTTTTTGTAATATTCTGAACGTAGTGAAGTATTCAAAGTACGGAACCCGAGTAAAATATATTTTCCGCTTGAGTGATAGGTACAAAAAATAATAAAATAAAAACAAAAATTGTTTATTTCAGACCATAGTTTTTGATTCTTAGATTGTTAGTAACAAAAAGACTTAAAATTATATTAGTAGGTACATATCGACAAAATTAAATAAAATAAAAAAAGATTACACCTCTCCACTTTATTTTAAATCGCGATCTAAACTTATTACCGTACTAAAGCTCACGTCATCCCGTTCCAACACGTAATGTTAAAAGGGGCTGGCATGAATTTTGTTCCGGGACTATCCTTGGTTCTTGATTTGTAATAAGACTATCTAAGTTTTATCACCCACTATGAGAAAATACAAAGGTGCGCCTCGTATTTTATTGTAATAATATATTATAATAAAACATAGGTAGGTACAGTAAGTTCACATAATATTTAATTTCAATTAAGTTTAATTGAAATTAAATATTATGTGTATGTTCGTCCGAACCCTCCGTATTAGCTATTAGGGTGCAAACTTAATACCTATAATACTGAAAATCAATTAAGCAAGTTCATATATGTAATATTAATGGATATAGGTAAGTATCAACTTGGTTTTCGCTACCCAACGTCACTACGAAGTGTACCTAACAAAGTCAGAGCTGGCTTTGTTTCGGTTGAAATTGTTTCATGGCATGCCTCAAAGACAAGAAATGATAAGTCAGTTCCTGGCAGAACCGATTTGATTCAGAATTTCAATCAATTTACTACAGGATAGCGTACAGTCACGTACAAAGAGGTTTATCTATACTGTATCTTTGTCTTTTAGCGGGGGTGATTTTAGCGGTAGGTTACCTACAACTCTATTTCCATATCATCTATGTATTTTTTAAGTGAATTGACTACATTTATTTTGAACTCTCTAGCTAGAGTATCTAGAGCGAATAAGCTTCTAAAGCTTATTTGCACAATTCAGATACACGCCAGTACCCACGTAAAGTTCAGACTTAGACCCTCTTATTATAAAAAACTGCTCTGGTACAGGTTTTATTCTTAAACTAGCAAGTTCATGATTATTACGAAATAATGATAGTTCTAAAATTACATTTTATTACAAATCCTCAGCTAACCATAAACCACTTAGTACCGCAGGATAGTGTCAAAATTTATCGAATCATTCAATCATTCGTTCAGTGACATTTCATTTTACATAACCGTATTTTGTTGTCTGAAGAAAAAATATTTTAGAATTGTTTTTAAGCAACAGTAAATAAAAATATTGACCTAAGTAAGGTTTCCAAGTAATATCTATGGATATTATATCTATGGATTTGCTTATATTTTTGGGATTTCATCCAAAAAATAAATTAACTTCTTTTTCACAAATAACTTTGGTGTAAAACGGAATGAACAGTCACAGGGATAAGTTGTCATGGTTACTGAATCGATATTTTGAGGTTATTATTTTAGTACTAATTTTAAACTAAGGGTCCGGGTTGTTTAACTTAAGCGTTATAGTTGATATATACTAAATAACGTTAAACTTAGTTGTGTAATAATGATTACTCTAGTTAGGGTTCCGTACCTCAAATGGAAAAAATGGAACCCTTATAGGATCACTTTGTTGTCCGTCCGTCCGTCTGTCAAGACCCTTTTTCTCAGGAATGCGTTGAGGTATGAAGCTGAAATTTATATCAATTACTCAGGTCTACTGTCCCTTGAAGCTGTGAAAAAATCAAACTTCTAAGCCAACGCAATCAAAAGATAAAGCCGTTTATGCCGCAAATTTTCGACATTTGCAAGGGAATCAAAACCTACAGGGTCTTTCCCGTGAACTCAGAATCTTGAAATTTGGTACGAAGCAACGTCTTATAGCATAGATAAAGGAAAAATTACGAAATCCATAAATTTTTAGTTACATCACATAATATATATTTTTTTAATAATTTTAATCTTACTACCCATTTCCTCATAAACGCGTAGAGGTATTAAATTGAAATTCATACCAAATACTCAGGTCTATAATACCTTTAAGGTGTAACAAAATCAAACTTCTATGTTAACGCAATCAAAAGAAACAGTAATTTAAGCTGCATATTTTGAAACTCGCAAGTACTCGCAAGGGAATCAAAACCTAAAGGGTACTTCCAGTCGACCTAGAATCTTGAAATTTGGCATGAAGCAATGTTTTATAGCACACATAAAGGAAAAATTCCGAAAACCTTAAATTTTAGTTACGTTACAAAATATATATTTTTTAATAAATATAAACTTATTACTTTTTTCCTCATGAACGCGTAGAGCTATCAAGTTGAAATTCATATCAAATACTTAGATCTAATGGACAACATTTCAAAATTGCTAAGCTCTGAAACAAAAAATACCGATTCTTTGTTTACTTTTCCGCTGCTCGAATATATATTTATTAATTTTTTATATTGCTTATTTACTGAGAAAAAAATTAAAAACTAAAAAACGTAAGATGACGTCATCGGACGGCAGAATGCAAAATATTTCTTTGCTTAGCACATTATAGTTTTAAATTTACGAAATCCCAAACCCATGACATGTAACTGTAAAAAAAAAGACAAGTTGTCAACGTTGAATGTATGAATGACGTTGACAATGTTGACACTAGTATTATTTACCTTTGACAGCAGTACCTTTTTTTTTATCAAAACAATGATAAGCAAAGGAATATCGCTGTATTCAGCCGATGACGTCATTTGGCGCTTACGTCTATTTAGAATAAAAAGAATTTCAATAATTATTTTATGCTTGAAAATGGACAAATTTTGAAAAAAGAAAAAATATGGGTCTGTTCATTTTATGTCTATTTTCATATAAAAAAACAATATGGACATGTTAAAAATATGAAATGTTGTCCATTGCCTTTAACCCGTGAAAAAAAAAATCTAAGTCAACGCAGAAACGCAAAACGCAAAAGTACAACCATTGATACCGCATATTTTGAAACTCGCGACTACACGCAAGGGAATTACCTAAAACCTAAAGACCACTTCCCGTTGACATAGAATCTCGAAATTTGGTAAGAAGCAATAGCTTACAGCACAGGTAACAGAAAAATTCCGAAAAGCTTAAAATTTTAAGTAGTTATACCACCAAAAAATTGTGATTGATGACCGCGAGTTATTATAGGTACTATGTATGGGGAGGGCAACATTTAAAGAAGACGAAATAGCCTTCTTCTTTATATTTCGACGTTCTTTTATCGAAATGATATGTGTTAATATAAAATAAAGGATTACTTAAACGATAAAGAGATCTTTGTCTTAAATTTATGCTCCTCCATCTTTCCCCATTGTAATGTTATGAATTTCATTTTGCAATAAAAATACCATAGTTATGACTCGATTGTCGTAATGAACGAACTTTGTAAACCTTGCAGGTTTGTACGGAACCCTCGGTGCGCGAGTCCGACTCGCACTTGGCCGGTTTTTATTTTTCTGTTATTCCCAGTAATAATCCCTCTACTTATTTTAAACCACGTCTTGGAATAAGAGGGAGAGAGTTCACACACTGGCGGATTGCGAGCGTTCAAGCGAGATAAGTTTGTACGCTATTGTTTTTTGTGACAGCCACGCAGAAAAACGCCTGAGAATCCGTTGCGCAGCCGCGACTAGTTCGCTCCGCTTTGAAAACGCTCGCAATCCGCCAGTGCGCCAACTTCCTTATTTCCCGGACTATATACACAGTTCTGCCAGGATATCGGTATTTTCAAAGAAAGAAGAAATGCTTATTTGGAATCAATAATTACATAGATTTCCTATTTATGTCATAGGTGGCAGACGAGCAGACGGATCACCTGATGGTAAGCGATTGCCGCCGCCCAAAGACACCCGCGCCAGTAGAGTCACAAGTGCGCTGCAACCTTTAAACCCCCTTTCCCCCGAATTGGGCCTCCGGTACCCTCACTCACGCAGCGAAACAGCATAGTGCTGCTTCACGCCGGTTTTCTGTGAGGCCGTGGTATCACTCGGGTAGAGCCGGCCCATTCATGGCTAAGCGTGGCTCTCTCACATGCAAAAGATGGTAATGTGCGGGCTTAACTGTGTCTGGTGACTATTAGTTAGTAGATTTTTTTTTCTGATAGGTGCCCATTGGCAGCCGCAATACCAGAGGAATTAAAAGTGCGTTGGTCAGCTTTTTAAAAAGGATTGCGCTCTATTCTTGAAGCGATAGTAGCTCAGTGGATAACAACGTGCGCTGTTCAAGTAAGCATTCACCTTTTGACTTCTACGCGTATTTATACCGTTAACTCAGCGGTGAGGGAGAAATCGTGATTTCTGATCTGCACATTTCGGATAGTTTCTGAAATGTGTAAGCATTATTCAGGGGTCTGGTTTCCCTGTTAAAGGGTTTCGATGGTCAGATGGCAGTCGCTTCATTGTTATTAGGTATCAGATTCTACAAATGGTCTTAGCGTACCTCTGGCTCCGAAGCGACAGTTTTGGACGCAGCTGGGAATTATCTACGCGTTAAGATGAGGCCGTTTTTTTCTTGCAGGTTATGTAAGGTAAGTGAGTACCTACGAATACTGCTAAACCTACGAGTAGATACGAATTTGGCGCAAGCATAGCAAACAAAGCCGTTTCAAATATACCGCGAAAAAAATTTACAGCCAGATGGGATCGGCACTTGCCATGAATTAGGTATTAGTCAAATATATGTAGAATTGTATTTTACGACACAAAGTTGATCACTAACGATAGTACTGAATCCACACTCTTATAATATGACCCAAGAAATAACATGAAAATTGTGAAATTACTTATATTTCAAATATTTTTCCAACGAAGAGCGACAAAACGTGTAACTTTAGGTTATGCTGCATGGCGTAGGTACTATGTGTGGTTCCATTTTTATGCCATTCGTGTCGCTACTGTTGCTATACATTCAGAAATATTGATAGGGTACGATTTAAGAGCAAGTACGAATAAAGCAAGTTTCCCCTATCATCTAAGCTACCTAATAGGTAAGTAGGTATCTATCTATGACCCTCGAGTAAATCCCGATATAGCACCGTGGGCTCCCCTACCATATTGTACATCTGCCATATATTCCACATATCTCTTAATATCTATCATACGAGAATATATCTACTATTACAGCTATTTATTTACCTATAATACACTCACACGCAACCAGGTCCCACCAGAACACCAGCGCTGCTCCGGCACTGCAGATAATCCGTAGCAGCAAATGTTGAGGTCTGGACCTGATTGACCACACAACCACACCATCTCTTCTTGTATTGCCTCTCCTCTTTGTGTCTGTGTTGTGTTGTGTTATGCCTACTGTATTTATTTTGTCTGTGTTGTGATGGTCAACAAATGTATTTTATTTCTTTCTTTTATCGATATTCCGACCTACTACGGCACTAGCGACTCTGCAACGGTAGCCTACAATGAACCTGACGTTACGACGAAATCGGAGTTTCTCTCCCTTTCATACACAGCGCGTATGAAAGGGAGGGAAACGTTTGAATGCGATAGGTATATTCTCGCTTGTCACCGTACGGGTTCATTGTAAGCCTGTGGCTAGCTACGCATACGTCTCAATACCCCTGCATAATCCGTCTGCGGGCTCTGATTAATTTTTGGCGGTAAGAGGATTGCCTCGGCGGACTATTAACAACGGTCTTGCACCCAGCACCGTCTATTCTGCGCTCTGTAATTTGGGAATGTTTTCTGTTTTGCTCTTAACTCTACAGCACAGGGATTGTTTTACAATGACCAAGGGTTTAAAATTAATTAGGTATTAGGTATTTTCTTTTTCTTTATTGCGCAATAGAATAATATAAAGTACAGATAGACATTTTACAAGTGTGCAAACTAACGGATCGGCCAGCGCTATATTTATACGTTTCGCGGATTGTACCTATGTTTTAAATTATGATGAAACACGATTGGAGAGATTTTATAGTTTGTGGTAATCCCTTATATATAATAATAATAAATAATAATAAATATTTTACAACATCACATACATTGATCTGACTCCGAGATAGGTAGCTCAAGCACCTGTGTTACGGGCGCGGCGTAGTGGACGGGTGCGGCGTAGGCGACCTTGGCAACAGGGGCGTAGGCGACCTTGGCAACAGGGGCGTAGGCGACCTTGGCAACAGGGGCGTAGGCGACCTTGGCTACGGGCGCGGCGTAGTGGACGGGAGCGGAGTAGGCGACCTTGGCAACAGGGGCGTAGGCGACCTTGGCAACAGGGGCGTAGGCGACCTTGGCAACAGGGGCGTAGGCGACCTTGGCTACGGGCGCGGCGTAGTGGACGGGTGCGGCGTAGGCGACCTTGGCAACAGGGGCGTAGGCGACCTTGGCTACGGGCGCGGCGTAGTGGACGGGAGCGGAGTAGGCGACCTTGGCAACAGGGGCGTAGGCGACCTTGGCAACAGGGGCGTAGGCGACCTTGGCAACAGGGGCGTAGGCGACCTTGGCAACAGGGGCGTAGGCGACCTTGGCAACAGGGGCGTAGGCGACCTTGGCAACAGGGGCGTAGGCGACCTTGGCAACAGGGGCGTAGGCGACCTTGGCTACGGGCGCGGCGTAGTGGACGGGTGCGGCGTAGGCGACCTTGGCAACAGGGGCGTAGGCGACCTTGGCAACAGGGGCGTAGGCGACCTTGGCAACAGGGGCGTAGGCGACCTTGGCAACAGGGGCGTAGGCGACCTTGGCAACAGGGGCGTAGGCGACCTTGGCAACAGGGGCGTAGGCGACCTTGGCAACAGGGGCGTAGGCGACCTTGGCAACAGGGGCGTAGGCGACCTTGGCAACAGGGGCGTAGGCGACCTTGGCAACAGGGGCGTAGGCGACCTTGGCAACAGGGGCGTAGGCGACCTTGGCAACAGGGGCGTAGGCGACCTTGGCAACAGGGGCGTAGGCGACCTTGGCAACAGGGGCGTAGGCGACCTTGGCTACGGGCGCGGCGTAGTGGACGGGTGCGGCGTAGGCGACCTTGGCTACGGGCGCGGCGTAGTGGACGGGAGCGGAGTAGGCGACCTTGGCAACAGGGGCGTAGGCGACCTTGGCTACGGGCGCGGCGTAGTGGACGGGAGCGGAGTAGGCGACCTTGGCAACAGGGGCGTAGGCGACCTTGGCAACAGGGGCGTAGGCGACCTTGGCAACAGGGGCGTAGGCGACCTTGGCAACAGGGGCGTAGGCGACCTTGGCAACAGGGGCGTAGGCGACCTTGGCAACAGGGGCGTAGGCGACCTTGGCAACAGGGGCGTAGGCGACCTTGGCAACAGGGGCGTAGGCGACCTTGGCAACAGGGGCGTAGGCGACCTTGGCAACAGGGGCGTAGGCGACCTTGGCTACGGGCGCGGCGTAGTGGACGGGTGCGGCGTAGGCGACCTTGGCAACAGGGGCGTAGGCGACCTTGGCAACAGGGGCGTAGGCGACCTTGGCAACAGGGGCGTAGGCGACCTTGGCAACAGGGGCGTAGGCGACCTTGGCAACAGGGGCGTAGGCGACCTTGGCAACAGGGGCGTAGGCGACCTTGGCAACAGGGGCGTAGGCGACCTTGGCAACAGGGGCGTAGGCGACCTTGGCAACAGGGGCGTAGGCGACCTTGGCAACAGGGGCGTAGGCGACCTTGGCAACAGGGGCGTAGGCGACCTTGGCTACGGGCGCGGCGTAGTGGACGGGAGCGGAGTAGGCGACCTTGGCAACAGGGGCGTAGGCGACCTTGGCTACGGGCGCGGCGTAGTGGACGGGAGCGGAGTAGGCGACCTTGGCAACAGGGGCGTAGGCGACCTTGGCAACAGGGGCGTAGGCGACCTTGGCAACAGGGGCGTAGGCGACCTTGGCAACAGGGGCGTAGGCGACCTTGGCAACAGGGGCGTAGGCGACCTTGGCTACGGGCGCGGCGTAGTGGACGGGTGCGGCGTAGGCGACCTTGGCAACAGGGGCGTAGGCGACCTTGGCAACAGGGGCGTAGGCGACCTTGGCAACAGGGGCGTAGGCGACCTTGGCTACGGGCGCGGCGTAGTGGACGGGTGCGGCGTAGGCGACCTTGGCAACAGGGGCGTAGGCGACCTTGGCAACAGGGGCGTAGGCGACCTTGGCAACAGGGGCGTAGGCGACCTTGGCAACAGGGGCGTAGGCGACCTTGGCAACAGGGGCGTAGGCGACCTTGGCAACAGGGGCGTAGGCGACCTTGGCAACAGGGGCGTAGGCGACCTTGGCAACAGGGGCGTAGGCGACCTTGGCAACAGGGGCGTAGGCGACCTTGGCAACAGGGGCGTAGGCGACCTTGGCAACAGGGGCGTAGGCGACCTTGGCTACGGGCGCGGCGTAGTGGACGGGAGCGGAGTAGGCGACCTTGGCAACAGGGGCGTAGGCGACCTTGGCAACAGGGGCGTAGGCGACCTTGGCGACAGGGGCGGCGTAGGCGACCTTGGCAACAGGGGCGTAGGCGACCTTGGCAACAGGGGCGTAGGCGACCTTGGCAACAGGGGCGTAGGCGACCTTGGCAACAGGGGCGTAGGCGACCTTGGCTACGGGCGCGGCGTAGTGGACGGGAGCGGAGTAGGCGACCTTGGCAACAGGGGCGTAGGCGACCTTGGCAACAGGGGCGTAGGCGACCTTGGCAACAGGGGCGTAGGCGACCTTGGCAACAGGGGCGTAGGCGACCTTGGCAACAGGGGCGTAGGCGACCTTGGCAACAGGGGCGTAGGCGACCTTGGCAACAGGGGCGTAGGCGACCTTGGCAACAGGGGCGTAGGCGACCTTGGCAACAGGGGCGTAGGCGACCTTGGCAACAGGGGCGTAGGCGACCTTGGCAACAGGGGCGTAGGCGACCTTGGCAACAGGGGCGTAGGCGACCTTGGCAACAGGGGCGTAGGCGACCTTGGCAACAGGGGCGTAGGCGACCTTGGCTACGGGCGCGGCGTAGTGGACGGGAGCGGAGTAGGCGACCTTGGCTACGGGCGCGGCGTAGTGGACGGGAGCGGAGTAGGCGACCTTGGCAACAGGGGCGTAGGCGACCTTGGCAACAGGGGCGTAGGCGACCTTGGCAACAGGGGCGTAGGCGACCTTGGCTACGGGCGCGGCGTAGTGGACGGGTGCGGCGTAGGCGACCTTGGCAACAGGGGCGTAGGCGACCTTGGCAACAGGGGCGTAGGCGACCTTGGCAACAGGGGCGTAGGCGACCTTGGCTACGGGCGCGGCGTAGTGGACGGGAGCGGAGTAGGCGACCTTGGCGACAGGGGCGGCGTAGGCGACCTTGGCAACAGGGGCGTAGGCGACCTTGGCAACAGGGGCGTAGGCGACCTTGGCAACAGGGGCGTAGGCGACCTTGGCAACAGGGGCGTAGGCGACCTTGGCAACAGGGGCGTAGGCGACCTTGGCAACAGGGGCGTAGGCGACCTTGGCAACAGGGGCGTAGGCGACCTTGGCAACAGGGGCGTAGGCGACCTTGGCAACAGGGGCGTAGGCGACCTTGGCAACAGGGGCGTAGGCGACCTTGGCAACAGGGGCGTAGGCGACCTTGGCTACGGGCGCGGCGTAGTGGACGGGAGCGGAGTAGGCGACCTTGGCAACAGGGGCGTAGGCGACCTTGGCAACAGGGGCGTAGGCGACCTTGGCAACAGGGGCGTAGGCGACCTTGGCAACAGGGGCGTAGGCGACCTTGGCAACAGGGGCGTAGGCGACCTTGGCAACAGGGGCGTAGGCGACCTTGGCAACAGGGGCGTAGGCGACCTTGGCAACAGGGGCGTAGGCGACCTTGGCAACAGGGGCGTAGGCGACCTTGGCAACAGGGGCGTAGGCGACCTTGGCTACGGGCGCGGCGTAGTGGACGGGAGCGGAGTAGGCAACTTTAGCGACGGGAGCGGCGTAGTGGACGGGTGCGGCGTAGGCGACCTTGGCGACAGGGGCGGCGTAGGCGACCTTGGCTACGGGCGCGGCGTAGTGGACGGGAGCGGAGTAGGCGACCTTGGCAACAGGGGCGTAGGCGACCTTGGCTACGGGCGCGGCGTAGTGGACGGGTGCGGCGTAGGCGACCTTGGCAACAGGGGCGTAGGCGACCTTGGCAACAGGGGCGTAGGCGACCTTGGCTACGGGCGCGGCGTAGTGGACGGGTGCGGCGTAGGCGACCTTGGCAACAGGGGCGTAGGCGACCTTGGCTACGGGCGCGGCGTAGTGGACGGGAGCGGAGTAGGCGACCTTGGCAACAGGGGCGTAGGCGACCTTGGCAACAGGGGCGTAGGCGACCTTGGCTACGGGCGCGGCGTAGTGGACGGGAGCGGAGTAGGCAACTTTAGCGACGGGAGCGGCGTAGTGGACGGGAGCGGAGTAGGCGACCTTGGCAACAGGGGCGTAGGCGACCTTGGCAACAGGGGCGTAGGCGACCTTGGCGACAGGGGCGGCGTAGGCGACCTTGGCAACAGGGGCGTAGGCGACCTTGGCAACAGGGGCGTAGGCGACCTTGGCAACAGGGGCGTAGGCGACCTTGGCTACGGGCGCGGCGTAGTGGACGGGTGCGGCGTAGGCGACCTTGGCAACAGGGGCGTAGGCGACCTTACCTATATTCTTTTGTTTTAATAACAGAAATCGGTTTTAGTTTTAATTTGTCGATTAAATCTACGGTCGCGGTATTAGAATTAGATACGTCAATTACCGATCACCAAATGAGGATTAGGACTTTAAATTTAGTAATAATATTTTTAGAGAATTGCAATTTATATTTTTGTTGGACATGGCAACAAATCAATACAGTGTAACGGGAGTTTAATTAAATGTTGTAAGTATACATACGGAAGATTCGTTTTTTTAAGGTCTTAGCATGTTCTAACCTATAGATAAGAAAACAATTTTGTTAAATATGTATGCTGATGTTTGTTTTTCAATAAACTTTTCTAAACTTCTAAACTTCAAACTTCTTTTAATGTCAAAATCTCATTTGCAAAATAATATAAAATGCGCACTCAATGTAAATAAGTAATCTTCCCCTATTCACAGTTCTCTATTCATTGAGATATAAATAAATAAATAAATATTTCACAACATCACATACATTGATCTGGCTCCGAGATAGGTAGCTCAAGCACCTGTGTTACGGATATCAGAATCAACAGTGGGATTACAAATATATGCATATAATACTTTTCTTTTGTAAATACATACTTATAATACATAGACATACATTATAAACAGACATGTTTATGCACACAAATGTTTGTACTGTGCGGGGATCGAACCCGCAACCCTTGGAACAAAGGCAGCGTTCACTACCACTGTTCCAAACATGAGATATATCCATGGAACTAGAAAACGCGGATTTTAAACGGAATGTGCCATTGCATGTCTATGGATATATCAGATAGCTATTGGACATTTGATTAACAGCAACGAAGTCACTACCCTACCCCATAGGCTCATAGCAATGAATCACATAGGTAGTTTGTAGAAAATACGAGTACCTATAGCGTGGACACGCTGCCATATTTATCTACGGACGGGTTATGTCCCAACTATTTTCGCCTACCACGAATAACCAGCTGACAAGCGACATTGTCCACATACGGCGAATATCGTCGTAATCGGTAATCACGGCCGGCGGCCCATTCAATGAGGCGAAATCACTATGCGGCGCGATGAATAATTCAGATGCGGTCCCAACTACCCCCTCCCCCCACCTGCCCGGTATCGGGAGACATTTTTACCGTGTGTAGACCAATAAGCTTGTTAGGGCAGATCGGTCGGTATGCGCTGTTAACATCTCTTCGCCTAGTATCATCACTTCGCCATTTCGGCTTCAACCCCTTACCTACTTAAGAAAGTTGTAATAGTTAATCTTTGTGAGTATGAACCTACCTACCTGGTTACTTCTTTATCTCTAAATTTGACTCTTTACCTCATCATTGTGTGAGGTCACCTTTAGGTAGTTTGTGTTATAAAAAGAGATAAACAAAATTTAATCAGGAATAATTTATTAGCACCTAATTATTTCAATAAATAACAGCGTCATAGTCAACAGTAATAGTTTAGTGGTGGTAGGAGACGGCGGGGGAAGAGTAGGTGACGTGGGCAAGGGGAGCGCTGTAGGAAACTTTAGCTACGGGGGCAGCGTAGTGGACGGGAGCGGAGTAGGCAACTTTGGCGACGGGAGCGGCGTAGTGGACGGGTGCGGCGTAGGCGACCTTGGCTACGGGCGCGGCGTAGTGGACGGGAGCGGAGTAGGCAACTTTAGCGACGGGAGCGGCGTAGTGGACGGGAGCGGAGTAGGCGACCTTGGCGACAGGGGCGGCGTAGGCGACCTTGGCAACAGGGGCGTAGGCGACCTTGGCGACGTGCGCGGGGGCGGGGGCGGGGTGTCCCTCGTAGCGCACGACGGCGTTGAACCCGTGCTCCTTGTCGGCGGTGTAGTCGACGATGCGGTGCACGCCGTCGGGCTGCACGAGCGAGTAGGAGCCGTGCACGGCGTCGCCGGCGCGCGCCTCCTGCTGCTGCTTCACGTCGCCGCTGTGCTCGTCGTGCACCGAGTACTGGAACTCGTAGTGCGCGGGCGCCTCCACCTCGGCGTACGCCAGCTTCGCCACTGGCACCAGGGGCACAGCTGAGGCGGCCACCACCAGGGAGAGGACGACGAAGAACTGCAAACAAAGATACGGATTCATTAGGTAAGTAAAATGATATAAACCACTAAGGATTAAAGTTTATGTCACTCATTTAACCCTTAGCTAAATTGGCTTTTAAATACTTTATTCCCAACTATAACACTTGCACTCACTTTAGCGGCCATTATTGTTGTTGTTTTGGTAGTCGAAGTTTGACTGTGACAATGCTCGGAGCACGACACTTTTTATATAAATCCGAGCGCCTACAGGGTTGTGTGGTGACACGTTGCGGTCGCCCGAGGCTGCTGACCGTACTTGTATCTACTCTAATTAAGCCCACAATTGATTGAGAGGTGAAGGTTGCGATTACGGCTTCTGTGGCCACGAGATATGCCGGCCGATCCCAAACAGACAGATAGGCTGTGGTGTAGTAAGGCGTGTAATCCTTGTGTGGCTGTTGCTGATCAACATAGTTCGCATTCTATTGCACGCAGGCAGGTGTCTGTCATCTGTTTAGCATTGTGAAAATATGTCTTTGTAGTTAGGTACTTTTCGTACAAAGATAGTAGGTAATTAGATTTTTTGGCAGTTTTTGAGTTATAATAGGTAGGTATATGGTGTAAACCCGTCTTAATTCGTTTATACGTACTTACTTAAATTCTCCAATTTAGCTAGAATAGATAATTTATAAGTTAAAAAAAGATTAACTAGTGAGTTCGGTAGTAGTTTGTTGGATTCAAATGTGTGCCTCTAGATTTTTCAAATCTTTGGTGACTGGGTGATGAGGGAAAAAACGTGAGGAAACTTGCTCATGTCAGTAGTTAAACAAATGGTAGCAAAAGTGTAACCATGATCCTGTTAGTTTGTTTAGGTTATCCAGTATAAGGGTTGCGAAGGTAGGATCATGGTCCAAGCGTACCTTGTAATGGGATTCAGCGCTAGGCGGAACAAGAAGAAATAAAGACCGGCCAGTCGGGTTATTTACCTTGGATAATTACTAGGTCAAAAATGCAATTCACTTAACCTTACGAAAAAGTCCTCTATTTTTAGGTAACCTAGCAACAGTATTTTTTCATTTCGTTTTATCCTGCTTTCACTGTAGATAAATTAAAATCAATCTACTGTCATGGGATTTTCCTTGGTTTGTACCTAACTAATATTTGTGATTGAAGATATATGAATACATTTTATTAGTCGGCTAGCCGGCCCATTTCTAATTATATGTCAGATGATACCTTATTTTAACTGTCTTACAATCTTTTCGATGACACTGTACATACTAATGTTGCCCCGAGTACTAATTTTGCCGAGTACCGAGTTATAGACTCGGTATATACTTCCTCAAACTGAGTACTCGGCCGAGTTACTCGGTTCAGTTTTAGGACACAAAAACACTTCTCCTGTTTTCAGTATAAGTATATTTTACGGGACTGCTACCATAATATGTTACCTTATTTTTGAGTTTCCCATATTTTAGCACTGCTGAAAGCGTCATGGTTAGGTACACCGTGACTATTGCTCTTGCAACTGTGCCGAACACAACAATTTTTTAGGGATAGGGAATTGCTATCCCTAAAAAACTGTTCGAACGTTCGTGATCATGAAAGTTTAAAACTTCCAAAGTTACAAAAATGATTATTTTCTCTCATATATGTGTTTCAAATTAATGAATGCTTTATATCATATTATGTAAACCGATGAGCGATGGTAGCTCAATGGATAGTAACGCGCCTTCAACAAGAGGGGTCATGTTTCGAACCCGAGCATGTACCTCTGGATTTTTCAAATTCAATTTTTTTTTCCACTCATCTTGCTTACTATCAGGCTGAGGAGAGCCAATATACTGTGTCACTAATAAAAAAAATACCAAGTCACTCGGCATTGGCGCCGTGTTACTCGGCCGAGTACCGAGTATCAATAAACTGCCGAGTACATCGAGTACCGAGTAGTAAGCGAGTACTCGGCCCATCTCTAGTACATACCTAATCTTGATAGCAAGCAATTTTCTAAGGAAAATAGACATGTAGATACTCGTAGGTAATAATAATTACTTTTTTTTCACAAAAACAATTTTTAAGAACTAGGCATGGTGTACAATTTTGCCGATCTTATCGCTGAAAGCGGTTTCTACCAGACAAGGTATAAAAATTATTCGCCCTTTATTACAATTCATAATTTTAAGTTGTCAAATTTCTTCACCTTATCGTCTAACACATTAGGTTTGATATCAGTTAGGGTTTGACGGATTCAAGTAACCCATCGCGTGACTGTCTGTACGTGCTATTGCAGGGAAATTCAAGGCTTAGTTAGGAATGTTAATTAGAGTAAGTGATCCGAATATTTAATGACAAAATATGTTTGCTCTCGGCTGTCGTTAATTTATTGATCCGGTCTGGGAAAGTGTCACAATCGCGCCTATCCTTGTTCGCGGTTGCGCATAGGCCTGCTTTAGAAATGAATTAATATTAGTTACGCTTAAGTACTCGGATGTAGGTAGGTATGCGTAGGTAAATACTCTTTAACCGTGGGAGAGCCACGCTTCGGCATGAACGGACCGAGTGATACCACGACCTCGCAAAAAACCGGCGTGAAATAGCGCTTGTGGCCTGTGCTATTTCGCTGAGTGAGTGAGGGTACTGAAGCCCACACTGGTGACTCCACTGGTGTATCGGGAGTCCATAGGCAATCGCTTACTAAAATTTTATCTGAATATTTAAAAGGGATAGCCTCCAAACAACCCAACCTAGTGCGATGATAGCTCAGTGAACAAGAACGTGCCCTCTTTCGAACAGAAAGGTCTAAAATTAAAAATTCAAATCTACTTTATTTGTATAGGCTTGTATACAGCTCTTACAAATCGTCATCATCATCATCATCAGCCCATTTAAGTCCCCACTGCTGGGGCACGGGCCTCCCTCAATCACATGAGGGGTAATTGCCATACTCACCACGCTTGGCAGACGGGTTGGCGAGGGTTTTGATATAAATGCAGAGTTTTCCTTCTCTGGGTGCTGTTGATCATGCCAGCAGCTTTACCTTAGTCGCCTTTTACGACACCTCGGTAAGAGTGAGGGTGGCCTATTCTACTCTGCAAATCACACGGCAAATCGTCATACCTACATGAAAAATATAAATTATAACTACATATGTCTTAGGTTTGAGTCCGTACAGCCGGACCCAAAGCACACATTTGCTATTCAGGTTCAAAGCCTGTCAAGTGAGCAAGCTGCGCTCAGCTTCGATAAATCGAATATCTACCTAATTTAAAATCCCTAAATATATTTCCGGGACATATCATAAATTGACCTAATATCAGATTATACAGGAATCACAAAAGTAATAATATTTTATTCTCAAACACTGTACAGACACAGTATTGTTCGTCATACGAATTTTCGTCATTACCTATATTTCCGAGATGAGACGTCATTTAAGCTTAGACGACCTCTAACGAATGCGGCATCGAAACATTGTCTGAACGAAAGCGCTTATCAAAGAAAGAACTTATCAAAAGACTGCTACAGCATAATTATCTTCTACCGTTATACTGTACCTACTTAATAGGTAGGTAGTTGAAAAATGACAAGTAGGTAGGTAATGAATATGTGAACGAGTACGTAGCAGATATATTCTGAGATTAAATTAAACCTTATGCTTAGGCAGGTATATACTTAGTTTCATTTTAGGTCAGTTATGTCATAGCAAAGAAGGTGCCTAGGTAATACCGCATAGAGTCCGCGCCACAAAGGAGACCCGCGGAAAAACACGATACTAAAATTTGAGATTCCTTGTGTCTATGAGCATAACGCTCTAATTTGAATATTGTTGGCGACTCAAGCGCGGTTTTCTCGAGACTTTTTTCATGGCGCGGTCTTTTCGGGTATAATGAAAGGCAGAAGTTAGTCACTTAGAAGGCCTAAATTAAAGTAGACGATACGACCGAATCAGTGTTTTCCTCTCTTTCACACGCGCTGTAAGTGTAATTTTTTTTTTAAATAAATAATAAATAAATCAATATTTCAAAACATCACATACATTGATCCAACTTCGAGATAGGTAGCTCAAGCACCTGTGTTACGAATATCAGAATCAACAGTGGGATTACTAATATATGTTATACATATAATACTTTTTCTTTTGTAAATACATACTTATGGTAGGTACCTACATAGGACACACCCAGACCAATACAAACAAACATGTTCATGCACACAAATGTATGTACTGTGCGGGGATCGAACCCGCAACCCTTCGACCAAAGGTAGCGTTCACACCACTGTTCCAAACGGGTCGTCGTTTGTTTGGATGTGACAGGTATATTCTCGTTACGGGACGGCTTCACATCAAGCCACCAGGTTACTTACTACGAGTGGAATAACTATCCCAGGGAATTATTTAAGAAGGCTTTTTATAGTTCTTAACAAATTTATTTAGCAACTAGTCATTTCAATAAATATTATGCTCACTATTTATGTAACAACAATCTAGTGGTGGTAGGATACCGCAGGAGACGCGAAAGAGACGTGGGCAAGAGGGGCGCTGTAGGCGACCTTGGCGACGGGGGCGGCGTAGGCTACTTTGGCGACAGGGGCGGCGTAGGCGACGGGTGCGGAGTAGGCGACCTTAGCTACAGGGGCGGCGTAGGCGACCTTGGCTACGGGGGCAGCGTAGTGGACGGGAGCGGAGTAGGCAACTTTGGCGACGGGAGCAGCGTATTGGACGGGAGCGGAGTAGGCGACCTTGGCGACAGGGGCGTAGGCGACCTTGGCGACGTGCGCGGGGGCGGGGGCGGGGTGTCCCTCGTAGCGCACGACGGCGTTGAACCCGTGCTCCTTGTCGGCGGTGTAGTCGACGATGCGGTGCACGCCGTCGGGCTGCACGAGCGAGTAGGAGCCGTGCACGGCGTCGCCGGCGCGCGCCTCCTGCTGCTGCTTCACGTCGCCGCTGTGCTCGTCGTGCACCGAGTACTGGAACTCGTAGTGCGCGGGCGCCTCTACCTCCGCGTACGCCAGCTTCGCCACCGGCACCAGGGGCACGGCTGAGGCGGCCACCGCCAGGGAGAGGACGACGAAGAACTGCAAATTATACATTTTAGTTATTTGAATATGTAAGCAAACTGTTTCACTCTCAAGTACAGGTTAGTATTTTTGCTCAGTAGTTACAAATGTATTCTGATGAAACTAGATATTTTTCAGTTCATGCCGAAGAGTTAATGCGTTGATTCCATTTTTTACTGTAGTGTTTATAAATATGACTTACTTTAGCTGCCATTGTGGATAATTTGCTAGTCGAAGTTTGACTGTGATAATACGGCCAGCCACGACACTTTTTATACACAAGTCGGTGCGCACAGGGTTAGCGGGTGACATACGAAACGCCGCAGGCTGCCCGAAGGTACTCCAAATTACTTGCACATATCTTACAACAACGGAGAGGTGAGGGTCACACATATGATTGAGGTTGATTCACTTTTCATATACGTATAGTAAGTATCAGCCTGTATACTATTCCACTGCAGTGCAAAGGCCTCCATCATAGAAATTAACCTATCGCTACTATGATGGGATTAGGCTTAATCACCACGATTGCCTAATGCGTATTGGAGATCATAAACCCGAGCAATGTGCGAAAAATTCGAAACATGCTTTTTTGCTCGACCCGCGAATCCAACCCAGGACCTCGAGATCACGGCCCGGTACTTAACCACTAGGCCAACAGGACCTAGGTATTATAGTAAATCGCTTAAAAGTTTATAGATGTGTTCTATTATTTGTCTTTTAATACCTGGATGTGAACAATGGTAAATATAAGTGCAAGATAGAAAATCATCATCACCAGACTTTCTGCTGGACTCTCACTCAATTTGGAGGGACCTTGTATTATTGTAGCTTGACATAAAGTAATGCCCATTAACATAGCTTTTCTTTGCCGGTGTCGTTGCCCGACACATGCCTATCTGGGGGAACGGCAGTGCTCCCACGAAGTCGAGCGCGAGACAAACTCTGCCGTACCATTTGAAATCAACGTCATCTAATAAGCTACACAAACTTTAACTTGGCCGTTGAATTGGATGTGTCAACGAGTAGGTAAATGTGCATATAGAGTATTCAACGGTGAGTCACATAAAATCTAATGATAATAATAAATAACTCGCAGTATAGAACGTCTTAGATTTGGCTTTGCTTAGACATTTCATCCATTTTTATAGAGAAACCAACAGGTCCATCGAGACTTGGCTAGTTTTTACAGGATGTTTTGGTGGGATCGCATTTACTTTTGCTAGTGTCTGGATACCGAAATTAATTGGTTGATCAGATAAAATGTACAGAAAAATAATAAACATTATAATTTTTCCGAATAGTAAAATATAGATAGATAGATGGATAGATATTCTTTATTGCACAAAAATAAAATACAAGCATGATACAACAGCAACAGACAGTACAATAAGGCGGTCTTATCGCTTGTAGCGATTTCTTCCAGACAACCTTTGGGTAGAGGAAAGAAATATCGTATTCGTAATAATAAGGGAAGGCAGTGCAAAGTATTTTAACAAATGAAATTGAGAATGGCAGAATTATACATTATTTAAAATTGTAACATACCTACTCAAGACTAATTTAATCAGTGGGTAGAATACCTATTCGCTAGGGTACAATCATGTCTGTCATTGTATGCTAATTTATTTTAGTGTAAACTGAGAATCAGCGGTATTAGTAAAGTCTGGAATAAATAAAATTAAGTTCTGAAATTAGTTCGATAACGCGCCAGACTTCACACCTGTACTACCTGTTTATAGCCAGGTGCGTCCCAGAACATCCAGACCCGAGTCCATTTAGAAAAATATTACTAATTTGACCCGACCGGGAAATTGCTATACCTACCCAAAAAAATCTTACCGATCTAATTCAATGATTATACATAGTACTTACTTTGCAAACAAAACGACTTGGCTAGGTAACATAAATAAGCCAAATATGAACCGCTTAAATTTACAACATGTTACATAGATAAATAATGGTGGTTCTGCAGTTCAAAATGCAAAAAGGTGTAGGTAGTGTCAAATCCGTTTGTTGATATGATATTACAATATCACATACATTGATCTCGATCAATCTACATACCAATGACCCCATGCTTGCGGCGGCGCGACCTTCACCTCAGAGCTTGGGCGTGATAACCCGTTCGCCCCGGGCGGTGTCACCGTCTTGCTGGCTCCAACGCCCAGGTGAACGCATTTCAATAAAAAGTGTCGCAGGCCAACGAAAGACATAGTCAATCTTTGATAATCACATTAGCAACAATGGCAGCTAGAGTGAGTACCTATTTATTCGCATTGCATTAAATTTTTTTCGCAAACATTCAATTTAAAAAAAAACATTCTACAACTCAGCTATTTTTAATTTACAAATATCGTCTAAGGCGGTCAATCTCAACAGCGCAAAGACATATTTACTATAGTGCACAAGTTTATGTGCAAACACAGTGCACTCTGTATTCCCTTACCCTCGTTTTTCGATGGGACATTAGTGTGACACAACCGGATAGGGAATAAGTGCTGGAGCTATATGATTAGGTACATTGCTCAAGCTCAAATGGCGACTTGACTGGACTACTTGTTGCAAATAATATCCAGAAAATAACAAGAGTTTATTGTTTTCAGTTCTTCGTCGTCCTCTCCCTGGCGGTGGCCGCCTCAGCCGTGCCCCTGGTGCCGGTGGCGAAGCTGGCGTACGCGGAGGTGGAGGCGCCCGCGCACTACGAGTTCCAGTACTCGGTGCACGACGAGCACAGCGGCGACGTGAAGCAGCAGCAGGAGGCGCGCGCCGGCGACGCCGTGCACGGCTCCTACTCGCTCGTGCAGCCCGACGGCGTTCACCGCATCGTCGACTACACCGCCGACAAGGAGCACGGGTTCAACGCCGTCGTGCGCTACGAGGGACACCCCGCCCCGGCCCCCGCGCACGTCGCCAAGGTCGCCTACGCCCCTGTCGCCAAGGTCGCCTACGCCGCCCCTGTCGCCAAGATCGCCTACTCCGCTCCCGTCCACTACGCTGCTCCTGTCGCCAAAGTTGCCTACTCCGCTCCCGTCCACTATGCCGCTCCCGTCGCCAAAGTTGCCTACTCCGCTCCCGTCCACTACGCTGCCCCCGTAGCTAAGGTTGCCTACAGCGCTCCCCTTGCTCACGTCAGCTACTCTTCTCCCGCTGTCTCCTACCACCACTAGACTGCTGTAAATTATATTTATTGGAACCAATGTCGAATTTAAGGTATTGTTAATAAATTATTGAAATTACCTAATTTTAAATCGGATCGTTTTCTTGCGATTTCCTCTATGATTAAGTATATTAAGGTATGAATGAGGTCTTATTTTATATTGAAAGCCTACCTACTGACATTGATGATCTAGTCTCTAAACTAATTAGGATCATTGCCTATTGGGACTTTCACAAATTCACACAGTATACCTTCGAAATATCTGCTCTAAATGCCACCAGAATTATTTTACCATTAGCGATGCAATAAGGACGCATGCAATCCTTGCAAAAGGTCTCCGATACTCATTATGTATGTCAGGCGTTGATCGATTCTGAGCTAATATCAACGGGAGGCAACAATATGATGATACCTAGGTACAGTCGGGGAATCTGGCGCTTAACCACTTTTAAACAAAAATAATGTCATTTCAAACAAAAAACTATGCAAGCTGCAAGCGATTTTTGCTCTATTCCCAGACCGTACATACATGCGCGACTTGAGCAAAGGTTCGCCAAACGTTCTATTCATGTTTCGACTGACCGGATGGCACAATTGGTAGTGACCCTGCCTCTTACGCCAAAGGTCGTGGGTTCGATCCCCACCCTGGACAAACACTCGTGCGATGAATACTTGTGTTTGTTCGGTGTCTAGGTGTAATATATATATTTAAGTATATATTTGTGTTCCTCTGTTGTCTGATATCTGTAACACAAGTACTTAAGCTACTTAGTGCGGAATCAGGTCAACGTATGAGATGTTGTGAGAATTATTATTATTGTGAGAATTATCTTTGATATTCCTTCTTACTTTTTCCTGTTATAGACTTTACTCCTCTCGTGTGACATCAATTTGCCAATTACAAACAAAAATATTTTGGTAGTCCATTGTTGAAATCAGTCAAATAAAAATCTTAAATAATAAACCTGTGGATGAAGAGTGAGGCATTGATAGAAATGGAGAGCGAGGCATTACATTGACAAGTTTCTTTGATTAGATTACTTACGGGAAGCCCTGTTAAATATTTGTTACGGTTTTTCCTGATTAAAGCATATTTTATATTTCTTTTATTTTAAAACGCCGGCGATTCATTTTTTATCATGGTACCTACGGAGCAGCCCAGACCATACATACGCAATCGCGAAAACTGGCAGGAGTATTTTTTAGAAGAGTTAATGGGATGGGAATTCAGATCTAAAAAAAATTGGATTCGAGATATCAAAATTATTCCTCTCAAACTTTTCATTATTTCAAACGAAGCGTGAAGAAGCCTCTCGCGGCCTAGTGTGGCAGTGCCAACGGTAGTGACCTCTCTTCTTGCTTACCATCAGGCTGTGGCGAGCCAAAATAGCTACTGCGCTATCAAGGTCGAGATACCATAATGTGTACGTATACAAGTATCTGCGTGTCATTACTGAGAAATAACACACGGTCATCGACAAAAGTGTCAGTGCTTGCGCCAATGGACAACATTTCATATTTTTAACATGTCCATATTGTTTTTTTATATGAAAGTAGACATAAAATGAACAGACCCATATTTTTTCTTTTTTCAAAATTTGTCCATTTTCATGCATAAAATAATTATTGAAATTCTTTTTATTCTAAATAGACGTAAGCGCCAAATGACGTCATCGGACGGCTGAATACAGCGATATTCCTTTGCTTATCATTGTTTTAATAAAAAAAAAGGTACTACTGTCAAAGGTAAATAATACTAGTGTCAACATTGTCAACGTCATTCATACATTCAACGTTGACAAGTTGTCTTTTTTTTTGACAGTTACATGTCATGGGTTTGGCATTACGTAGATTTAAAACTATAATGTGCTAAGCAAAGAAATATTTTACATTCTGCCGTCCGATGACGTCATCTTACGTTTTTTAGTTTTTAATTTTTTTCTCAGTAAATAAGCAATATAAAAAATGAATAAATATATATTCGAGCAGCGGAAAAGTAAACAAAGAATTGGTATTTTTTGTTTCAGAGCTTAGCAATTTTGAAATGTTGTCCATTCGGAGAAATGTTGAGGCGGTCATGATTAATTAGCTTACTTTTTTCAGTGCATAACGTGCCTTGACAAAACTCGGTGAACTTGCAAAGTGTTGCCCTCGCGCAGGTTTGACAGGAAACGCGAACAGACTGGTTGTCGACAGTAAATCGCTCGCGAAACAATGATGTAATGATCGTGCGAGACTTCAATGAAAATACGAGTGAGTACTTGCATGATAAACATGCATTACTCGTATGCATGTCCCTTTTGTGTCCAAATGTATCTACTGGCTTTTTATCATAGAGGCAAATGAGCACGCGGGTTACCTGGTGTTAATTAAGTGTTCACGCACATGATATGAACATCGATATCATAGGAGTACCTAGCTGATACGTTGCCCGTTCGATGAGAAACGTACAGGCCTTACTGAACCGCTATCCGTCTGTACTGGGTGTATTGTAAAAAATTTCAACACTTTAGTGACTATTCTGAACAACATCTGTTCTATGACTTTTGGTAAATAGTTTAAAAAATGTTAACTTTTCGTACAAAGTCGGTCAAGTGACTTGGTCATTTGTATGGGAAATGGAAAAAAAATCGTCGAATTTCCAAAAGTCGTAGAACGACTGTTGTTCACAAAATGGTTACCTAATAGAAGAGGGATGAAAATATTTACCGATAAAACCTGTATAAGTTAGGTTCCACGCTGTGTGCTCACGACACCTCCCCACATCTGGCGATGGAGGACAACCGCTCGGGGGATACACTTGCCTCTGGCCGGTTTCTTGGTAGGAAAAGCCCCGCCCTTCCGAGAAGACACCCATGTAACCCCCGTTGGATAAGTATGTATAAATAAGTTGTTCAGCACATCGCACCCGGGTTGGTGGTATTCTTTGTGATGGGAAAATGTTTTCTTTTTCAAAATCAATCCAGTAGTTATATTACAAAATCCACTTACCAAAACTTGCACAAAAACTCAAAATCTAGCACTCTCAGAGCCAGTTTCCAGTATACCCATAATGTATACATTATGTATTCATAGACCAGTAGGTACGAGTAGCTTTATTGTCGTGTGCATTAGTCTCCTCAACGATAGCGAACTTTACACTTTGATAGATGCAAGTTAGAAAACCATTAATGATCGCATCGTTAAATTGTTCCCAAAGGCTTTTCTACAGTGAACGAATCTGCTTTTGTAATATAAAGGTACTGGAAAGATAAAATAATAGGGGGATATAATAAGACCTGCTCGTCCGTTTAAAATGTAGACATCTTAAATTACGTAGACGCTTTTGACGACAAAGTATGCCTAATCTGTGTATTGATCTGAATGAAATTGCTTTTACATATTTTGTAATTAAGTATTTACCTAAGTAATCGACACCTGTTTTTAAGCAACGTTTATCGGTAAAAGATAGATAGGTAGATACATCAAATCTGTTGTATTACTTACAAAACTTACTGGACAACATTGCTGTGGGTAATAATAAATCATAAGCATGTATTGGAAATATTAGACAAAGTGACAAAGTCCACTGCCAGTTTAGAGAGAACTCTCGCTTTCTAAGCCTGCTGGTAAAGTTTGTAGCAGTTAGTCAAAGATTGGGAGATCAAGTGGAAGTGGTGGTTACCGGTAGAGAAATTAAAAGTAGTCTGGTGAGTACGGCGACCGAGGCCTTGGCCAACATGCCGGGCGGTCAAACGTCGCGCACGACACACGCTTCACGAACCAGATAATGATTGATGCAATTGTTATGCATTTTAAACATATATCGCCCATTGTAAATTGTTTGGCATGTTTACACTTCATTGTTGACCATGGTGAACAAGTGTTTACCTTGTCGGAATATGGATAATGTAATTAACTACAATTTTATGATTGTTGTAATGATGTAATAGTACATATCAATAAATGTGCCGGCAAACTTGAAACCGAAAGGCATTTGACGTGATGATGGCAAGAGACTAGACGAATGTCTCCCATCCCTTGGAAGATGGGACGTGCTCTCGTGTGTGATGCTATATTCGTCGACACTCTGGCACCGTCTCATCTTCCAGGGACTACGAGGAGTGCCGGAGCTGCGGCCCACGCGGCAGGGAGACTGAAAACTACAAAGTATAGGCATCTATCTGGTACCTACCTACTGCACTTTGTATCTTTCGGTGTTGAAACACTGGGCCTGTGAGGTTCCGACGCTTTCTCTTTCTTCCGTGACTTAGCTAAGCGTCTAGTCGAAGTCACGGAAGAGCCAAAGGCAGCTACCAGCAGCTTGGGGGAGGCTGATAAAATAATGAAAACCCTCAAATTTTTAAAAGGTCTTTTTAGTGTCTCATTTACACTAAAAAGCTTGAAAAAAATTTTTGTGCGAAAAAAAACCGCCTTCAGAAACCACGAACTGAAAAGTGTAAAATAATATTTTAACACTTTATTCTCTTCAAATAACATTTTATAACAGTACACTCGAGAAAAGGTTTAACCGAAGTCGGCGCCTAATCCCTGTTAAGTAATTGAATGTTGTATTAAATTACAAGATAGTATTGGGCGCCGACTTCGGTTAAACCTTTTCTCGAGTGTACTGTTATAAAATGTTATTTGAAGAGAATAAAGTGTTAAAATATTATTTTACACTTTTCAGTTCGTGGTTTCTGAAGGCGGTTTTTTTTCGCAGAAATTTTTTTTCGTAACACAATTGCATGAAACTTCTTAGTAGGGGAAGGATTGGGGTCGTTTATATTTTTCTAATAATAATATCCTCCAACCGTTTACGGCTACGGCGGTCAATCTCAATGATTAGCCACCTACGCAGGATATATTATAGAGCTCAAGTGTGTGCTCAAACACAAGTGCACTGTCTATTACCTTACCCTCATATTCCGATGGGACACCAGTGTAACACGACCGGTGAGGGATCGGGTGCGGGACGTGCTTTATGAGGCACGGGGGTCCAAGACTTCCAGACTCCGGACTGACACCAAGAATTTCTTAGCGAAAACTTAGGTACAAATTTTCGGCACGACCCAGGGATCGAAACCGGGACCTCTTGCGCAGCCGTCGCTTAAAAGTGCGACATACTAACCACTGCGCCACCGAGGCAGTATTTTTTTCTAATACAACGTCCATAAAAGTAGGCATCCCATTCCTCTTCAGAGGTATGTACCTACTATGTAGGTACTACTACATTGTACTATAATACCATAGACTAAGATCTGTCAACTTTGTGCAATAATGTGTATCTATGTATCTATGTGGTGTACAGTGAAGTGTCCCTAAAATTATACTTAAGGTGACGGGTAGGGCACACTAGCGACGCCAATCGATAATATTAAGTAATAATAATGTCCTCCAAACCGATATTTCGGTCATGGTCAGCCGACCAATCTCAGCGATCAGCCATCGACGCAGGACGACATAGTGCACAAGTGTTGGCGCAGACACAAGTGCACTATCTATTCCCGTACCCTCTTATTTCGATGGGACACTAGTGTGACACGATCGAAAAGGGATAAGGCGCAGGACCAACGCCTTAACGTGCTTTCCGAGGCACGGGGGTACAAGACCGCTAACTTCCAGACTCCGGGCTAACACTGAGAATTTCTTAAGGTGACTTCATACTAGCGACGCCAATCGATTTTATTTTTTAGCTACTAAACCGGATCTATTTTAAACGATATTGTGGTTACAACCTCTCAGCAAACTTTTGTACTATTTATTAAATAACAATGCACAAATTTTAGGTCCGTTTTTGTACTCGTAAAATTGATTCGCGCCAAAAGCGGCCACTTTTGGCAGTAATCCAAAATTCGAGTGCAAAAGCAGACCAAACAGTTAACTATAAGTATTAAATAAATAGTATAGGTGTTTACCGAGAGGATGTAACCCAAAAATTGTTTAAAACAGATCCGGTTTAGTAGCTAAAAATTAAAATTGATTGGCACCGCCACCTTAACAGAAAAACTCAGGTACAACTTTTGGGCCGACTCGGGGATCGATCCCGGGACCCCAAGCGTAACCGTCGCTTTAAAGTGCGACCCACTAACCATTGCTAGCCCTAAACAAACCCTGGACAAACACTCGTGATGAATACTTGTGTTTGTTCGGTGTCTGGGTGTAATATATGTATTTAAGTATATATTTGTGTTCCTCTGTTGTCTGATATCTGTAACACAAGTGCTTAAGCTACTTAGTACGGAATCAGGTCATCGTATGATATGTTGTGAGAGTTATTATTATTATTATTATTGCGCCACCGAGGCAAGTACTTAGTTGCTGTATAGGTATTTTAGTACTCGTAGATATATAGTTGAGTAGGTATCACTTGTACTGCAGTTCTTACGCATGTACCTATTTAGAACTTCATCTTATAATGTAGCAATAATTCAGACACTTAGATGTTTACAAATCGATTTTAATGATTAACATACATATTTTGATTACTCGCAAAATTTGCCTGAAGCGGTTTCTCGACACGAGTCTAATAAGTCCAGTAACAAAGATAGAAGCGTTTGCATCAAACATGCCCGGATTATGTAAATAGATAGTTTAGCAATGTGAAACTGGAGCGATACTTTATGAGTAACGTCGGCTCTACACTTATCGCTAACGATGTAGTCAGACCAGTTCCCGATACGATGATTTTTACGAAAATATACATGCCTATGTGGGAATACAGCCGCAAATAAAGGATATTGGGACATTACACGAATTAAAGTAAAGGTCGACTTGATATTACCCATGATCCATGAAGGTACTTAAACATTTATTATCGATGGTTTGTCAATAATTTTATAAGGTAGGTATTCGTTCTAAGGCCTTATAAATTATAGTCACCTAATCACTTCCACTATGTAATGAAACGAACGCAGTTTTTCGTCCAAGTTCTATTAGGAAACTTTGAATCAAGAGAATGATGTAAAGGCTATATTGTTCGTATAAAAATTAATGAACGAGATTTTTGAACTCTACCATCATTATTTCAGCCATTAGACGTGCACTGCTGGACATAGGCCTCCCCCAATGTTCTCCACACAGATCGGTCCTGTGCCGCCCGCATCCAAAGCATTCCCGCATTTTCACCAAATCGTCGGTCCACCTTGTGAGGGGCCTGCCACGGCTGCGACTTCCTGTACGTGGCCTCCACTCGAGGACCTTTCTGCCCCAACGGCCGTCTGTTCTCCTTGCTATGTGCCCTGCCCATTGCCACTTGAGGCATGCAATCCTTATGCCTTTGGGCTATGTCTGTGACCTTTGGTCTCCTGCGGATCTCTTCATTTCTGATACGATCACGCAGGGAGACTTCGAGCATAGCCCTCTCCATTGCTCTCTGGGTGACTTTGAGCCTCCTTAATCTCTCTACCAAGTCGAATCTAAAGGCATGTAAGTAATTTTAGTGCCTACATGATGTCATAATCATAATAACAAATGTAGCAAAAAAAAATGTATGAAACCACTGGCAGCTTAACATAGGTACCTATTAACTTCGGAGCGCGAGCGAGAGCGAGATCCCCTCGCAAGCGCGCTCCGAAGGGTGAGGAGGGGGAGGAGACGCCGAGCAGATGCGCGTCTCCCCCCTCTCCGCGAAGGGAGCCCGCTGGTGCGTGGTACGGGGGCACCAGCACCAGCATTGCACAGGCTCCCTTTACTGCCCGATAGGGACGGCTCAGTTCTCCCGGCTGTCCCTATCCCCTCTCCCGGCACGTCCGGGGGAGGAACCGCCTAGTCCGCCGAATAGGCGGACATCCGCCCGGGGAATATCGTGGAGGGAGGCTTTGGCTGTATCACCATGATACTCCCCAATATGGGCGATGAGGGAGAACCGCAGGGGGTTTAGTGGGTATGCCTTTGATTTTGGGAGAAGCCCCCCGCCAAAGGAGAGCCCCACATAACCCGGCCACCCCCCGGTGGTCTGGTATGCATAAGGTAGTCGGCTCATCTCTTGAGCCGGCGGCATTCCCCCTGCGAAACCAAAAAAAAGGTACCTATTAACTTGCTTACCATCAGGCTGAGGAGAGCCAATATACTGTGACACTACTTAAACAGGGTGTATCTGTGGACATTTACATCCCTTTAACCACGTGTTCTACCAACCATTCTGAACAACATTTGTTCTACGACTTTTCGAAATTAGTCGACAATTTTTTCGACTCCCCATACAAAATGACTAAGTCACGTGACCGACTTTGTATGAGAAGTTTTGACTGCCTCGGTGGCGCAATGGTTAGTGGGTCACACTTTAAAGCGACGGTTGCGCCTGGGGTTCCGGGTTCGATCCCCGGGTCGGGCCAAAATTTGTACCTGAGTTTTTCTGTTAAGAAATTCTCAGTGTTGGCCCGAAGTCTGGAAGTTGGCGGTATTGTACCCCCGTGCCTCGGAAAGCACGTTAAGGCGTTGGTCCTGCGCCTAATACCTCTTCGGTCGTGTCACATTAGTGTCCCATCGAAATAAGAGGGTACGGGAATAGAGAGTGCATTTGCGTCTGCGCAAAAACTTGTGCACTATAATGTGTCCTGCGTCGATGGCTGATCGCAGAGATTGGCCGCCATGACCAAAATATCTGTTTGGCGGAAATTATGAGAAGTTGAAATTTTTTTATGCGAATTTCCAAAAGTCATACAACAAATGTTGTTCAGAATGGTTGATAGAACGTGGTTCAAGGGATGTAAATGTTCACAGATACACCCTGTATATATAATAAAAAAAAACCGGCCAAGTGCGAGTCGGGCTCGCGCACAAAGGGTTCCGTAGCAGCAAATATACATTATAAAGATTTTATATCATCGCGGATTTTTAAAGGTGTACAATACTGTAGTATATTTTTTGATCTATCTTATAAGGTTCAGCCATCGTTTTCAGTGTAAGCACAATAACTTAACCAAAATTACAGTTAAATCAACCTATCTCAAAAACTATAAGAGATACTTTGATCAAACCAAAAATCGTTGAAAGAGTTAATTAGCATGCATCACCTCTATTTTTTTTAGAATTTTATACCCCGTAGTTATAAAAATAGAGGGGGGGGGACATACTTTTTACGACTTTGAGAGCTGATATCTCAAAAACCGTTCACTTTAAGAAAAATGTTTTTTAGAAAACTTTATATCATTTTAAAAGACCTTTCCATTGATACCCCACACGGGTATGTACATCGAAAAAAAAAATTTCATCCCTCAGTTACATGTATGGGGGGCCCCACCCCCAATTCTTTTTTTTACTATTTAGTGTCATATTTTTGTAGCGGTTCATACAACACATATTCCCATCAAATTTCATCACTGTAGTACTTATAGTTTCCGAGTAAATCGGCTGTGACAGACGGACAGACGGACAGACGGACAGACGGACATGACGAAACTATAAGGGTTCCGTTTTTGCCATTTTGGCTACGGAACCCTAAAAACTAGTAATGCAGTATATATATTTTATTATGTTATAGGTGGCATACGAGCAGACGGATGACCTGATGGTAAGCCATTGCCGCCGCCCATGGACACCCGCGACACTAGTGGAGTCACAAGTGGAATACAAGTATTTATGTGAATCTATTAATTATTATATGTAGTGTATCTGATAGGTTATATTAATATTAAAATAGTATGTGCGTTAAAATGCTTAGTAAACCACGATATCAGTTTCTGATAGATTTACACGCCGTTAACGTAATAGAAACATCGGTAATTTCACAGTATCAGTTAAAATAATACCACAAAATACCTAAAGGCGTCAATTACATTACCTAGTCCGTTACGGTACAACAAAAACTGGCTGAATATTTGAACAGTCTCGGAAATGTATGAAAAACTATGTTTCCGTAACCAGGAGGAAGAGTGCGATGTAGCGCGGCTATTAGGCGCACGCGCAGACTGTGATGATGCTGTGATATAAGGATTGGTAACAACTTAAATAATGCGTGTTTGTGTCTTACAATGTCAGTGGTGTAATAAAACTCATTACTTGAAAATTGATACATAGTTTTGAGTGCATTCCTAGGACAAAATACGAAAAGTTATTTAAAAAAACAGGTTAAGTGCGAGTCGGACTCGCCCAAGTAGGGTTCCGTAGCAGCAAGTAAGATATATGAAAGATAAATTGCGGTTTACGGTTTATAACGTATTAAAAAAAAACTACTCACTATATCTAGTTCAAACCAATTCGTTGTTTGTTTTCATGATTATGGACACAATTTACCACTTTAGGAGCGTCTCTTGCGCAAAGTATTGTGTTTAGAAAAAAATTATGATAAAAACCTTTTAAAATTTTTAAAGACCTATCCATAGATACCCCACACGTATAGGTTTGATGAAAAACAATTTTTTGAGTTTCAGTTTCAAGTATGGAGATCCCCCAGTTTTTTTTATTTTATCCAATTTTTGTGTAAAAATCGTACAGAATACATCTCATCATCATCAGGTGATCCGTCTGCTCGTCTGCCACCTATCACATAAAAAAAAGGAACGGTGGCACTTACCGACCACTACAACATGACACACATCATAATCTTGTTTCATAGAGCTATGCAGACTTAAGGTGGTACCTACCTATTGATGATGATGGCTTCCTAGCCGATTTCGGCTACAGCGACCACTTTGTGTACATTCGATGTGTAAGTTTTGAGGACTAAGATGTTGCTGCCCTCTGGTGCGCTTTCCAATGACTAGCATAGCCAATCTTAGCATTGAACGTGCGCCCACAGAGGGGACACGTTAGCGTGGTCTCTAGGTTCCACGAGTCTTGCTGTAAGTTCGGTCTGAAGATCAGCATCAAAAAGACGGAAGTCATGTCTTCAGAATATGATAGTCACGAGACACTTACCGTAAGACTCGGAGAAGATGTGCTAAAGCAGGTCGACCGATTCCGTTACTTAGGAAGCACCATAACATCAAAATGTGACGTTGACTCAGAAGTCAATAGCAGGATCAGTGCTGCAGCTGCAGCATTCGGCAAACTTAGCTCGAAAGTCTTCGGTTCACATGACCTTAAACTGGCGACCAAAATATCAGTTTACATGGCTATTGTGTTGCCCAATCTTTTATATTCTGCGGAGACATGGACACTATATCGCCGCCACATACGAACGTTGGATCAATTCCACCTAAAGTGCCTGCGTAACATCATGAGAATTCGGTGGTCCGACCGTGTGCGGAACACGGAATTGCTGCGCAGAGCCAACGTCGGTGGTATTGAGTCATACCTCATGCGACGACAGCTTCGATGGAGTGGACATGTCTCGCGAATGGCAGAAGAGCGAATTGCGAAGCGCATCTTCTTTTCAGAGCTCCAGTACGGCAAGCGGAAACGCGGTGGTCAGTACCTAAGATATAAGGATGCTCTGAAAAGACATTTAAAAAGCTGCTGTATAGATCCAGCTCACTGGGAAAAGCAGGCAGCACAGCGACCGGAGTGGAGGCGCCTGATCCATCAGAAGGTGCAAGATTTTGAAGAAGGTAGGAGGTCAAATCTGGACAAGAAACGAGATGACCTTAAGGCGCGGCCTCCTGCAGCCATCCCCTACCACTACAATAGCGGTGCGCTGCCACCTACCTATTATTATTACATAGAGCAACCCTGTGTTTTGGTCTAGGCAGAAAGTAAATTTTAACCTTTTACCTTCTTTATTTCTTGTTGGCCGTGTGGTCCCTGGCAGAGTAGAATAGGCCACCCTCACTCTTACCGAGGTGTCGTAAAAGGCGACTAAGGTAAAGCTGCTGGCATGATGAGAAGGAAAACTCTGCATTTATATCAAAACCGTCGCCAACCCGTCTGCCAAGCGTGGTGAGTATGGCAATTACCCCTCATGTGATTGAGGGAGGCCCGTGCCCCAGCAGTGGGGACTTAAATGGGCTGATGATGATTTCTTTTTAACCGACTTCAATTAAAAAGGAGGTTCTCAATTCGTCATGTATATATAATATATTTTTATGTTTGTTCGCCGATAACTTTGCTATTTATAAATCGATTTAGATGATTATTTTTAGTTGGAAAGTAGATAGTATTGCATAATCTGGACTGGATTGCATAATCAGGAAATCAGGATCTGATGATGGGATCCTGGAAAAATTGAGGGGGAATCTCAAATTTTATAGGGACACGAAATGTTTTTGTATCTTTTTTCAAAACTGCACCAGTATTCACGCCTGACTGTATTAATTTTGTGGCTCTGCTGATGATGGAAGGACAACTCCTCAATGGTAAGGAGTTAAAGGATAACTCTTTCAATACTGTACTCATGGTGGAAGGAGCTAAAAATAAAATGAGACACTAAAATGTCTGAAAAAGATTTTTTTGCGACATAAACCGCCTTCAAAAACCACGAACTTAAAGTGTAAAATAATATTTTTAACACTTTATAATCTTCAAATCACATTTTATAACAGTACACTCGAGAAAAGGTTTTACCGAAGTCGGCGCCCAATACTATCTTGTAATTTAATACAACATTCAATTATACAACAGAGATTAGGCCCCGACTCGCATTTTTTTTTTATTTACCTCTCTACCTAAATCTTAATCATCGAAGGTTGATTTTGGATATAAATAATCGAGGGCTGAAATATTGTAAGCTAGGTTTAAAAACAAGGGTGTTCCTCGCCCCCAGGGGTCGCACTCCGTGACCCCCGGACTCGTTCGCCACATCATTGAACATTCAACAGTTTCGCTTAGCACATGCGTCGGGACAAAGCCAGTCATTTGCGTTTACTCGAGCAAAATAGCGCTAAAGAATGACTTCATTTACTAATATTGGTGCGAATTTATTCGACTGTTTCAAGTCAATTATGGTCATAATAAGTGGGCAAGTGATTGCACACCAATAAAAGTAAGCATACATAATTAGGCAAGACACAAGTTTGATAAATTAAAAGCTAGTTCAGGAAAAACTAGATAAAGTGGGTAGGTATTGCAATCTCAAATGATAGTGATTTCAGCTTACGTAGGTACACAGTCCGCCAGGCCTAAGCCAAGATTATCATTTGTGTGAGTGGTCAATAAAAGTAGAGTCAGACAAAAAAACATTTTTTTATGTTATAGGCGGTAGATGATTAGACGGATCGCCTGATGATACAGTTCAAATATAAAAAATATGAAAATTATTCTACATCGTAAATTGCATTTTTGTCATTTTCCTTATCTTAATGTTCACTCTCGTCTCAAGTCTCATGGGTGTTATTAATAATATAGTAGGTACTTTAATTTGATAGAGATTTTATTTATCCACAAAAAACATAAATAGTTACACCTCTACAGTAAAAATTCAGAATATTATTAAAACTATCATACATACTCTACGATGAAGCAAAAGTGATTTCTTCTGGTTTTTATGACGTCAGCACGTTTTTTTTGACGTAATTTGCACGTACGAATTATATTTTTGTAGGAATTATTGTTTTGACGACCCGTTTGGATCGGTGGTAGTAAACGCTGCCTCTGGTACTAGGGTTGCGGGATCGATCCCCGTACAGTACAAACATTTGTGTGCATGAATCTGTTTGTATTGGTCTGGGTGTTTTCTATGTATTATAAGCATGTATTTACAAAAGAAAAGTATTAAGCGTATATAATTTTGTAATCCCACTATTCGTTTTGAAATCCGTAACACAGGTGCTTGAGCTACCAATCTTGGAGTCTGGCAATGTATGTGATGTTATAAATATACTACCCACCTGCACCTGTGTTATGTATGAAATTTAAATGTCCTGCCTGGCACAGGCTTTCCGACTAAACTAATGCAAACGCTCGTCATATGCGGATAGGTACATAACTTACCGCCCGTCTCGATCTGTCCCTTTGCGTTTACGCTTGAAATAACAAAATGTCTATGTAAATAAGTACTACGGTAAACGAAAACCAAAACAGATGGATGGGTTCCGACTTTATTCTGCTCCATACGTAACGTCATTAAGCATCAACATACTATTCAATTAAAAAAAGAATGAGTACAAGTGTCGAGTACCCATTATACCTTGCACCTCAGCAGGCCCGTGACGCTCGGCGGTCATGTAAGGGGGCGTACACACGAGCAACACGTTGACACATTGCCTACCTGCGGCAAGCTCTCGGCACGTGTCGACGGCAAATGCCGACGTGTTTACAGCTTGCCGACGACGATAAAGTCGTCCACATTAGCCGGCGATATCCGCTGAACTAAATACATAGAACACTTCCTGTCTACATCGCAGGCTCAACAGGCTACACAACACATATATGCGCGAGTAGTGATCTCGGCGTGGTTCGCCGTGAGACAGACTATACGGGAGAGACATGTTACGATATTCTGCCTAGCGCGTAATCAACGAACGCTCCGATCAGCCCGCGGTCCGCTTTCCAACGTCAAATAGGTAGAGGCGATGCCCCAGGTGTGTCCCAGACCGTCGCTTAGGAGCCCGCGGTCCGCTTTCCAACGTCGAATAGAGACGGACATCTATGTCTATTTATTTTTGCATCTCTCGCACGTCGAGAGCTAGTTGCTGCCTCCTGATGACGTCAACTAAGTAAACCGTTGCTCGTGTGTAAGCGCTCTTACGCGTCGGCGCACAATTGGCCCAATTTTTGCCGTTTGTCGATCTTCGACACCTGTGGATGAAGTGATTAATCTGCACCATTGTGTAATTACTTGTTACAAATATTTGGTTACGTCACGTCATACGCTATTAGACTAGGGCTATTTGCGGCTGGCCCTGTTTGTCTTGTAACACGGTTTTGGCTTTCTAAACAGTAAAAATGGACATTGAGCATCACTTGTTTTAGTCAGCTTTGACTTTTTATAATAAAAAAATTAAATAACACCAGATAACTACATTTTTCTGATCCCTAACTATAGTTATCCCTTAACGCTCAGATGCAACAAACATATTTTGTTTTATTTAAAAAATGCATTGGTGTGGGAATCGAATCCGCAACCTTTACGTCTCAAACCAGTGCACTATTAGGTCATCAGATTAATGATACATCATCATTTCAGCCAATAGACGTCCACTGCTGGACATAGGCCTCCCCCAATGTTCTCCACACAGATCGGTCCTGTGCCTCCCGCATCCAATGGATTCCCGCGATCTTCACCAGATCGTCGGTCCACCTTGTAGGAGGCCTGCCACGGCTGCGACTTCCTGTACGTGGCCTCCACTCGAAGACCTTTCCGCCCCAACAGCCGTCTGTTCTCCTCGCTATGTGCCCTGCCCATTGCCACTTGAGGCATGCAATCCTTTGAGCTACGTCTGTGACCTTAGTTCTCCTGCGGATCTCATCATTTCTGATGCGATCACGCAGGGAGACTCCGAGCATAGCCCTCTCCATTGCTCTCTGGGTGACTTTGAGCCTCCTTAATCGGCACATTGTAAGCGGCCACGTTTCGGTTCTTCTTCTTCTTCTTCTTTTAATGATACAATAATGAAGTAATAAAATAACTACCGAACAACTTACAAGTATGTTAAAATAGTATTATATATTTCAGGAATTCACTAATAAACTATTAAGAGTTTATTAGTGAATTCCTGAAATACAGGGTTATCCTAGTTTTGGCTCAAGTCCCCCAAAATATTATGTGTTTGTCACCTTCCCTATAAGTTTCTATTAAATTAATTAGTTTAGTTAAGTCTAGAATAGTACATGTAATATTTTAACGGAAAATAAACTACTATATTTTTATTATTATTTATTATTTTCTTATAGAGGTCGTATTACCACGTAGGTAGATATACCTACTCTTTAGTAGGAACACTATAGTGTTCCTACTTACCTATTTACTACATAATATACCTAATTTTAATTCACCCGCTCATTGCGGACCACAAGTAGGTTTAAGCTACATTAACTAAATAGGTAAGTACTTACTGTAAATCATCATCATCAGCCCATTTAAGTCCCCACTGCTGGGGCACGGGCATCCCTCAATCACATGACGGGTACCTAATTGCCATACTCACCACGCTTGGCAGACGGGTTGGCGAGGGTTTTTATATAAATGAAAAGTTTTCCTTCTCTAGGTGCTGATGATCATGCCAGCAGCTTTACCTTAGTCGCTTTTTACGACACCTCGGTAAGAGTGAGGGTGGCCTATTCTATTCTGCCGGGGACCACGCGGCCGTATAGCTAAGTCGTTTTTTTTATTTTTTTTGTAATATGAATGAGATGAATGAATGTAGCGAAGTATCCAAAGTACGGAACCCGAGTAAAATACATTTTGCGCTTGAGTAATTGGTACAAAAAATAAATAAAATAAAAATAAAAATTGTTTATTTCAGACCATAGTTTGTGATCCTTAGATTGTTAGTAATAAAAAGACTTAAAATTATATTAGTAGGTACATATCGCCAAAATAAAATAAAATAAATACTGTAAATAGATGAATACTACTCGTAACATTTATAGGAATTAAAAAGAGAAGTAAAGTATCAGCCTATATACTGTCCCACTGCAGGGCAAAGGCCTCCATCATCCTCGCTACTATGATGGGATTAGGCATTAAGCCTACGCTTGCCAAATGCGGATTGGTGATCACAAACCCGAGTTATGTTTGAAAAATTTGAAACATACTCTTCACTCGACCCGGGAATCGAATCCAGGACCCCGAGATCACGCCCCGGTACTTAAACCACTAGACCAACAGGGCGTCAGAGTAGGTATAATAGGTACTGAAATGACAGTATTCGGGATCCATACCCCGTGCCTTGGGAAGATAAAACACCGCCAATTTTATAAAGAATATCTTTTTTATCTGCTAAAGTGATAGCTAAACCTACACTGGAAACAAAGTGCACATGACTTCAATCTTGGTTCCAAGTTAAGAACTTACTTTTTATAAAGTTCATATTAATAGGTCCAGAATCCCAGAGCATGTACATCGGATGTCTTGCAACGATCGATGCAGATACCCGAGCAATCATCGCGGTGAATGAGTTACATAACCCGGTCCAGTTAGATGCGTACGCGCACTCTACGGAACGATATAAAGACCGAACGCCTAAGTAGGGGCGCACTAGCACTCAATAACGAATACCAACAACATGGTTGCCAAAGTGAGTTTTCTTATTAAAAAATAAAAATAAATATTTAGTGATCATCTAACATTTTAAGATTTTTGGTCAAAAAGTTTCATCTCGTCTCCTAAACAAATTAACTTAAAATCTTTTGAGCATTCAATTTTCCAAAAACATCCTAAGGTTTTCAACCAGTGAATTTAAATAATTATTATAGAACATATATAGACAAAAAAAATTAAGTGATGAAGCTATTTCTTAAGTGATACTATGCTGATGGACATATTATTAAAAATATATTGGATATATTATTAAAAAATAATGGTGATCAAAGTTAAGACGTGACTGTTAATGCTTACAGATTGTGATCTTCTTCTGCTTGATGGCCGCCGCAGCTGCGGTCGCCGTGCCGGGCGTGCCGTACGCCAAGCTGGCGTACGCCGAGCCCGAGCCGTCCTACCCCGCGCAGTACGAGTACTCGTACTCCGTGCAGGACGACCACAGCGGCGATGTGAAGCAGCAGAAGGAGAACCGCAACGGTGACTCCGTCCACGGGTTCTACTCGCTCGTACAGCCCGACGGCACCCAGCGCATCGTCGAGTACACCGCCGACAAGGAGCACGGCTTCAACGCCGTCGTGCGCTACGAGGGACACCCCCACGCGCACGTGCCCGCTCCCGCTAAGGTCGCCTACGCTGCTGCCCCCGTGGCCCACGCACATGCACCGGCCGCCAAAGTAGTCTACGCCGCGCCCGCCGCCAAGGTGGCCTATGCCGCTCCCGCCAACGTAGCCTACGCCGCACCCGCTCACGCCTACCACGCACCTGCTCAAGTGGCCTACCACCAGGCGCCCGCCCAGCTCGCCTACCACCAGGCGCCCGCTCAGCTGGCCTACCATCACGCCCCTGCCGCCTACGCCGCGGCCCCCGTCGCCAAGGTCGCCTATGCGTCTCCAGCCAAAGTAGCATATGCGGCGCCTCTCGGTCACGTAACCTACTCATCACCCGCCTTCTCGTACCACCACTAGATCTTAAGTGCCATAATGTTTATTTATTTTGTTAAATACAACCTAACTCGACTAAGTGAATTTCGGTCTTTTATTTTTTCCGGGGGAAAGAATTGCACAAGGAGGCGTCAAAACGGTATCCGATATCAAAACGCTCCAAACGAAGTTAGAAGGAAGCGTGCGGGTAGTGTCGGGGAATCAATTGAATTATGTAGCATTATGAGGCGAGTGGCTCCGGTTACGGGGCACGTCCGCGGCCCCACGGGCGCGCTGACGCATTGCTCCTGACACCTATTTATTCGGCTAGTTTAGTTTGCGCTCGAGACCGATGTAATTATGCCCCTGAGACGCCCTGCGGCGCCCTGCAGTCCGGGGCGCGCGCGGGGCAGAGCGTTCCACGGAGGAGCTATGACGCTCTCCTTGCAAAACACCACCGCTCGACGCTGCATTAATGATTGCAGGCAAATATAAATTGACAGAACCGATGGTGAAAGTGGTTGTTACGATGAAGCGAGGGTTTGTAAAACGTGTGAGGTGAATATTTCATTTCGTTATTCGCACATCCCGCCGGCTGACGTGGAGGGTTGTGTAAAAACGTTTTCACAAAGGGCTGCGGTAATGTAGAATGACAATATTTATTCAAACAGATTATGATCAAAGTAAGTTATTATGTCATGCTTTCTTACACTTCTAATGACCGCAGGATTATCTACTAAGGCTAAGTAAACATGCCTCGGTTCCACTACTGGTAGTGCATGAAGCGCGAAATCGGAATTTCCTCAACAATGCAATAGACGCCGTGTAAGTAACACTTTCTATTCATTAGCACTTGCCTATTATGTTACAAGATATTACGCTTTACTTAGCCCCAATAATCATGCTACTTTCTTAATGTAAGGCTAGGCTAACTTTAGCTGTAGGTAATAACAGCCGATAAGGACTAAAGAAACAATTGTCAGATCTAACGCATAAATGGTTTTTGCTAGAAGTTTTTCTAACACTTGTTTTATTCAGTAGAAACTACGATAGACTAGAAAAGTATAAGTACGGATAGCCACCCATTTACACAAATCTCTCTCGAAAATCGATTTTCGACCACGTTTGATGCAATATCAATTGAGGAATTTCAACAAATAGGCTTGTGTACTAGGTCAGAGTTTGACAGATTTTTAAAATAGCATTAAGAAATAACGGTCAAAAGGAGCTATGTACAAAATTTCAGATTGAAACCTATGTATTATTTTGGTTATGAGCCCTCAAAGGCAAAGATAGGCAAGTAAATTTTAAGTCTTAAATTTATGAAATATTTATATAGCAATCGATATCTTATACAATTTATAGCAACTTTTGTTAAGAAACCATTTTCATAAACGCACTAATTCATATAGCTATCGAACAAAGCTATCTCGCGATGGGCACAAACTAGTGAGGGCTGACGTCACGCCTCGCGTCGCTGTTTGTATGGAGCGTTTTGGGCAAGTCTATTTTAAGTGATATTCAAATTGTCCTATCTCGAAGAGTTTCCAAGGTTACAAATCCATTATATTACCGATGTTTTTACTTTTGAGGGGTTCTTATATTACCAACAAGAGAAAAAAATAGGACACAAGCCTATTGTAATGACCTGTGTGCTGCCGTCCGCTAACTAAAAGGTCGCTAAGCCTCAGCGACTCCCTATGGCTTAGCGACCTTTTAGCTAGCGGACGGCAGTGCGGATATCTGTACATTCCATAAAATACAATAAACGCTATTATAAGTAACCAACTCATTCAAACAAAACACACAATATGCTCCCTGGGTGACACTGAGCCTCCTTAATCGGCGCATCGTAAGCAGCCACGTTTCGGTTCCGTATATGTCATCACTGGCAATACACACGCATTAAAGACTTTTGTCTTAAGACACTGCGGTAGATGGGCCGAAAATATGTTGCGTAGCGTGGCAGCCTCCCCCCACAAGGTGGACCAACGATCAGGTGAAGGTTGCAGCAATGCAATGGTTGCAGCGGCACAGAACCGATCTGTGTGGAGAACATTGGGGGAGGCTTATGTCCAGCAGTGGACGTCTATTGGCTGAAATGATGATGATGATAACACAATATTGGTTTGTTGCCTATTTACCAAAGATTTAATAACTGAGCTATTTACAAATGCGTTTGATTGCTAACACTAAAATAATCAGATCTAACTTTGTAAATAAACAAAACCAAAGTAGAAAACACAATCAGATTTTTGTGTGTACAGAATCGGAAAACATCGCAAATGTTTAATTTCATTGCATTAAATAAACACCAAAGCCGAACGCGTTATCCCGATTCGTTATTTGTTGGCAAATACTCGTAAATATTTTTGGCAATCCGCGCCGCGTCCATCCCGTAGTTGAGCATTCGCTTTGCGCATATTAAATGCGTCTAGGGCGAATGAACAATCAGTTTGTAAAATAGGGTTGCCTGTTTCGTTAATGAATAAATATCAGACAATATCTTATAAATTGGAGGAACCTATTTTAAGAAGAATATTGAAGTATCTGCCTCACTTTTTAAATCAGTATCGACGATACGAAACTTTCATTACACCATTGTCCAGTGGTAGTGTATCGGGTGCTTCTAAACTATCTGGTCTTAGACAGAAGTGTTTGAGACTGATAAGTAATCTACCGAATGACAGGTTCACGGCAGGAAAAGATATTTTGCATTGAGCCTAAAGACCTGAGAGCCATGGAAAGGAATTATTGATATTAATCCCTAAGTAAGTTAACCTGGTAGTGGTAGTGGTAATCTGGTACAATACTAAGGTACAATTCGTGAAGCCTTAGCTAAGCTGTGCATTTGTGCGATTGTTCAATAAAAATTTAGCAATCAGTAAATTCAATATAAAAATTATTGTACATCCTTTAATAAAACCTAATAAGTCACCATCACAGATTTAATAGTTGTGGTCACCATACTATAATTTTATTTTGATTTAAGATTGTATTTTAAGGTTTATATTAAATAGAGATCAGATATTATTATATTTACCTATGATGCAAAAATAAATATGAAAAATGAAAATTGAATTATAATAAATTAAAATAAAAATAAATGTAATATTATAACTAAGTTCTATAATTAAGGAAAGTTTAAACATAACGTATGTAGTAATTTAAAGAAGAGCGGAGTTCCCTAATACAAGCAAATCTGTTGCTTAAAAGGAACCTCCAACCATAATTATCTGTATGACATGTGTGTTATTGAATAAATGATTTAGATTTTTTGTGCAATAAAATCTTGAATCCCTGTTTTACTTGGCAGAATTGACGTTTTTATTAATATCAACTTTTTAATTTAAAAATATTTTTTTCTGAAAAAATTACCTATACGTTTCTAAACGTTCTCCATTAAAGCACAGTTGATTACGGAGTAGTAGCATTAAATTGTTACTTTACAAATTAAAAAAGAGAGTCTGGAAAACACAACTTCTAAGAAAATCGCCATACAAAAAGGCTATACAAAATTTCATAGCTAAATTTTCGGTTTTATAGTTTTAACGTGATGCTAACCTTTGATGTTTTGGTTAAGTTTTTCGCCGCCACAAAGGGTTGTCGCGTTAATCCGGCTATTATGGGATGAAGGACTATTACCCCGCACCCCCCTCCTGGGACCCTCCGGTGACGATTACGACTATTATACCGAATGTTGATGCTTTTTATTACGATTCAACTGTTATTACGTTTATTAAACTTAATAAGAGCCGTGTAATCCGTTGTGATAAACAGAATAATTTGTGCTGTTTTTCTATTAAAGAGCAAAACGGCATTTATAATATAATACTTTATAATAAGCCTTCGGTATATGATAGAAGTATGCATAATATTACTAATATAACTGTAATGTACAACAATACATAAAAACTGAGGTGTAGGACAAACATATGTGTACCTACCTACTTACTTAATACTTAATAAATATTTCACAACATCACATACCTACATGGATCTAACTCCGAGATAGGTAGCTCAAGCACCTGTGTTACGGATATCAGAATCAACAGTGGGATTACAAATATATGTATACATATAATATTTTCCTTTGTGTAAATATAATACATACTTTGGACCAAAGGCAGCGTTCACACCACTGTTCCAAACGGTTCGAATATCTATTATTCTATATTGGTATTCTTTATTACTTAATAAAATAGAGGTAGCTAGGCTAGTTAATATTATAGACAGTTAAACCATCCGCCAGTCCATGGTTAAACGAATAGTAATAATAATATATCCTCCAACCGTTTACGGCTACGGCGGCCAATCTCAACGATCAGCCACGTACGCAGGATATATTATAGAGCTCAAGTGTGTGTGCAAACATAAGTGCACTCTCTATTCCCTTACCCTCCGATGGGACACTACTGTGACACGACCGAAGAGGGATGGGGCGCAGGACCAATAGCTTAACGTGCTTTCCGAGGCACGAGGTACAAGACCGCTAACTTCAAGACTCCGGGCTGCCACTAAGAATTTCTTACCGAAAACTTAGGTACAAATTTTTGGCCCGACCAGAGGGGGACCTCTTGCGTAGCCGTCGCTTTAAAGTGCGACCCCTAACCACTGCGCTACCGAGGCAGTCGGTTAAACAAACTTAATGTAACTTAGGCCTATGTCTAGCAATGGACTAAGACAGGCTTGATGATGATTCTGATACTAACCTCTTGCTAGAAGACCTGAAAAGATATTCACCAGATCGTCGGTCTACCTTGTGGGGGGCCTGCCTGGCTGGGCAGCGTTCGGAAAGCTACGCAGTACATTTTCGGCCCAACTACCGCAGTGTCTCAAGACGAAAGTGTAGTTGTTGCCAGTGAAGACATACGAAACCGAAATTGGCTGCTTACAATGTGCCGATTAAGGAGACTCAAAGTAACCCATAGAGCAATGGAGAGGGCTATGCTTGGAGTCTCCTTGCGTGATCGTATCAGAAATGATGAGATACGCAGGAGAACTAACGTCACAGACATAGCCCAAAGGATTGCATGCCTCAAGTGCCAATGGGCAGGGCACATAGCGAGAACAGACGGCCGTCGGGGCGGAAAGGTCCTCGAGTGGAGGCCACGTACAGGAAGTCGCAGCCGTGGCAGGTTACAAGTGATTCAATAAAATTCTGCAGAGTCGAGACCACTAACATACCTCTTGACAGGATGTAGCAGTGAACAGAGTTCGTTCTAAACACTTAGATACCTTCCCATTTAAGAACAAGTTTTGTCTGAAAGAAAATCTCAAACTCGATGTTAAAAAATTTGACTTTTCAATCATTTATTTCATTTAAATTGTATTTTTTTTTTGGTGATTTTGAATGGGAAAGGCAAAAATATTTGCAACAATAAAAAAATATTGACAACCAGACGTTATTATACTAAACGAGGAGTAGATTATTCACTGAGACAACCGGGTAAGGTTGTCTCAGTTAATTTTCTTAGTTCCTTTAAGACAGATATTACCTATCTATGATGTGGCCAAAACATTATTTTAAATAAGATGAATACGTGTTCTATAAAATAAAAATACTTACCTATTAATATACGAGCACTTGCTTACTTTCAAACAAATATCCCATCAGTCAAAAACGTTTCTGTAAAAACTGCTGCAGCACGTCACAAATATAATAATCAACCTCATGTGATTGGCCATATCGATACCGAAACCGCTACAATGGCCGCTTCAATGGCGCGTTTTTCGCCGATCCTGTCCGCACAATGGGTTCGTCTGTCCGCCACTCGTCCGCAACGCTCCGCAATTGTCCCACACGTGCCGCCGCGTGGCGGAGAACTCGCGTGACGAATTACTGTTGTCTATTGTGACTGGTCTTTGCTTAGTTCGGTTAATTAAGTGCTTTACAAGCGCATCGTTTACTGATCAAACATCAGATAGGTATTTTGTGTATGTAACGCGTTTTTTCCGTTCGTGCCGATGAGAATGCGACTCTACCCAAAAAGTTGTCGAAAGGGAAAAGTAAAGGTACCTACATATTTAAAGTTTTAGACAATATACCTACCTACTTTTTATTCCTCTTACAAACTTCTCAATGACTTAATAGTACTGATGAAATATTTTTTTTCCTAAAGAAAAGAACATAGGATGAAATGTCAAAATTTGTTGGTACGAAAAAGGTGAATATTTCACCCTATGAAAAAAAATAAAGATGGTAGGTGAGTATGCAGGTTCTCTTTTAATGTTTTACGATGAGGGATAGCGAAATAGTAGGAAATACTAATTTAGCACATATAAGTATCTAAATAGGTTTCGGATGAATATCTAAGTATATTCTGTCCGCCCGTCTCTGGGTCCGTCCGCAATCTGTCGCATTTGTCCGCACACGAGCCAACGTGACGCGTGGCACCGGATAAGTAATTGGCGTGTCGAATAATACAAGTTCTATTGTTACTGGTCTTTGCTTGTCAGGGTAATTAAGTGCTTCACAAGCGCATCGTTGATTGGATCTTTAGATGTTTAATAATGGCCGTCAAAAGTTCCTGCTGTTAAAATCGCACTTAGCCTTTCACTGTAGTCCCAGTTTCCGTGAAGTCATAATATGACTTATGTTATATTAATAATGCCACACATCAAAGTATACAAAACTGTCAAATTCCTTCAGTCGATTCTCACCCTAATGCTAAAAACGTTCGGTTCAATATCAATTTTGTTTGACAGATTGTGGTGACCTGATGAGTGGCTCTCTGTACACATTTAATAATGTAGGTAGGTAGTAATTGTTGATATTTTTATAGCAATCTTTTGCAATTTATTCTTAAGTAAATAACACACTTAAAAATTTCATTTCGTGTTTAGGCGGGACTCGAACCCACACCTTTCACAACCCGGGTGAATGTTCTACCAATTAGACCACTGAACGCGTTACTAACCCGACGAAATTTGTAAGTGCTTGATTCGACATGAGCTGTCGATAGTCTCATCAATATTGTAGGTATATTTACAATATCCAGTGGAAATATTATTACAAATATTTGACCAGTTAAGATGAGACTGCTAAATCAATAGTTAATATATCGACAGCTCATGTCGAGCTGTGGTGTGGGTTCGAGTCCCGCCTGAACACGAGATGAAATTTTTAAGTGTGTTATTTACGTAGGTAAGTATTGTTAGCCAACGAGGTGGTACAAACGACAGGGTATTTACCTCCCTTAGTCAGAAACGTCACAAATAGAAACAACATTGAAATCGTTAAAAACGTGCCTACATCTTTATATAGGGCCGGCAACGCATCTGCAATCCTTCTGGCGTAGCTGATGTCCATGGTCGGCGGTAATCCAGGTACCCTGCCTTTCCCATAAAAAATCAAGCTTGAAAGTTGAATGCTGAGGTCGGGACCTGATTGATTACACACAACCACACCATCTGTTCTTGTATCGCCTCATTTCTCTGACCGGATGGCGCAATTGGTAGGGACCCTGCCTCTTACGCCAAAGGTCGTGGGTTCGATCCCCACCCTGGACAAACATTCGTGCGATGGAATATATGTATATAAGTATATATTTGTGTTCCTCTGTTGTCCGATATCTGTAACACAAGTGCTTAAGCTACTTAGTACGGAATCAGGTCAACGTATGAGATGTTGTGAGAATTGTGAGAATTATTGTGAGAATTATTATTATCTCTGTATCTGTGTCGTGTTATGCCTACTGTATTTTTTATCTCCGTGTTATGATGGTCAACAAATGTATTTTCTTTCTTGACCAAGGTGAGAAATCAAAGCCCAAGTAAGAACCCGCTACTTTCCATTAAGTACTAACGTAAAGGCTCAGTGCACATCTTTCACAGATGCAATAATAGCTATTTTCACAATATTTACGCTTGCGGGGCTACCCACACCCATGTTTCCTCCTCAAGGGTGGCCCCTGTCTCCCGGCTGCACCCTCGCGGGCAGGAGGAGGGGGTGGGGGGCAAGACTATGTCGGAAACAATTAGGCGGTGCGCAAGCGCGCGAGCTTCCTGCTCTTCGGCTAATTGGCGTATCTCTGCTCGCTCAATGTATTCCTATTATAATTGACAGCCATGTTGTTGATGCCAACAATGCGATTATATTGATGGCGTGAGGAGCGGCTATCTTGTTAACCAGTAAGAAACAGTAAAAATGGACCTGTCCTGATACTATTCCGTAAAAAAATGCATACAAACTATGAAAATCTTCAAAAATTTGGTTGTGGTGGTGGTGGTCTTAAAGATTATTTATTTTACCTACATAATGTAATAAAAAATTTGAGGGAGTCAACTTTATGCTAGAAATAAGTATTTTCTGTTTCTTTAGGTAGATCATCATTTCAGCCATAGACGTCCACTGCTGGACATAGGCCTCCCCCAATGTTCTCCACACAGATCGGTCCTGTGCCGCCCGCATCCAATGGATTCCCGCGATCTTCACCAGATCGTCGGTCCACCTTGTGGGGGGCCTGCCACGGCTGCGACTTCCTGTGCGTGGCCTCCACTCTAGGACCTTTCTGCCCCAACGGCCGTCTGTTCTTCTCGCTATGTGCCCTGCCCATTGCCACTTGAGGTAGATACAGGTAGATATTTAAGTTGAAATAGGTATTAGGTGAGTACTTAGTTAATTTAAGTTAAGGAAGAGTACTTTTCTCTGACATAGGTGCTATTGTACTTAAGGCGACGCGGGTGGCCTTAACTAGCGACACCAATCGTTTTAAATTGTTAGCTACTAAACCGGATATATTTTAAACAATTTCGGGGTTACAACCTCTCGGCAAACACTTATACTATTTATTAAATAACCATGCACAATTGTTGAGTAGCTAACAATAAAAATCGATTGGCGTCGCTAGTGTGCCCTACCCGTCACCTTAATAGAGCAAGTCTACACTTTGATGATTTGTAAAACTATTTAATTATGAAACAAACATTTGTTTATTAGTTACCTACAAATCATAGGTTGTTATATAAACGACACGAGAAGCAATCTAATAACGATATTTTTGTTCCTGCTTTCGTATCTAATTATATGGATGTGACAAACCGGCCAAATTAATTTACCCTTAATGGAAATTATGCATAGGTAATATACTAGGTATAGGTACCTACTCCGTTGTTTATACGAGTAGGTACATAGTTGGTAGGTAGATACTCATAGTTAGATAACTAAATTTATCAACTTGTTTGAGAAGATAAATAAAGCAGTTGGTAGGTAACAACGAGTACATATTCCACCTTTACAATCACGGTCTTAAGTTACCTTATTATAGTTCAAGCCATCTCGTTCCAATAGGCAATGTTATAAGAGGCAGGCAAGAGTTAAGGTCCGGTACTTTTTTAGACCGCGTTTTGTTTAAGGTATCGAAAAAGGGGGATTATGTTAACTTTAGTTAGGTCCTTTATTCAAAATTAGCTTTCTGCTCGACCGACAGACATGTTTCCGTAAATTTCAAGATTTCTAAATTTCTTACACGTACCTACCTTAACTACCAACGCAGATTAATCAAGACCTTTTCGTTACAGTTTGTAAGAAAGGCCCGATTCGACCAGTCTTTACATTTCGGCAAAGCTTGAAGTGATGTGACGACGAGTAATAGAAATTAATAGTACCTAGTCACGCCCGTGTGACAAACTTGATGTGGACACGAGTCGTTTATTAACGTTTGTACTCAAACAAACGCCTGGCATATTTACCCGAGCAAGCGCACCAAAACATATTTAATTGCTAAGAGCCACGCGTGGGCGCGACCAACCCTTCTATAAAATATCCCTCGAACGCTCTTGCGCTATTCCCATGACATCTGCTAGTACAAGACCGAAATCTATTTATTCATATCGTATTGCTAATTTGGGTATTAGGCCCGCGTTCCGCAGTTTATTGAATTATCTATTCCGTTTGCGGGGACCGCTTAGTCCCTCGGGAGTTAAAGCTCGCTCGGCGGTCTTTGAACGTTTTGTGTTTTTTGGTAAAGTATTTTTTAAGGCAAAGAGGAAGGAATGTGGAAACACGACATAGTTTTTTGCTCTTATTACAGATCTTTTTATTTTGTATGGAAGGTAAAAATTTAGGTGAAAATAGTGACTATTTTACGTTTACTAAATACGTATTTTACGTTAATAAATAGTGACTATTTTACGTATGGTGTCTTAGGTACCCACTTACCTACTGTTACATTTTTAATCAAATAAGAGACCGTATCAAATAAGAGCTTCAACGGGTGTCGACCGCTTATACATTGAAATCGTCATTATTCCGCATTTAGCACCGTGATATAGATAATATTATGTGCGTGTGCATAGAAAGGTATTAGTTCCTATCTTTTAGCTACCGCCCGCCCGCAATCATAATTATCGTTAATTTTCCCGAAAAGTCACCTCACTTCAGGACAAAGATCGTACTTTCTTTCCTAAACGGCCATTAGCAATGTCAGTCCCCTGGCTGCGCTAGCGACTTGACGCTGACGTCACGCGTAAACAGTAATAAAGGCGTCGTAACTTCGCGTTTAGCTGATAATTGTGCAGGACAATGGGGACCTCGAGAGCCACTCAATTATGTGGCGAGGGCTAGGGTGACCAGGAGACCAATTCTCGTGCACCCAGATAAATACCTAAATAAATGTCAAATTCGATACCTACCTAGGTATATCACGTCCCGAGAATTGGGCTTCAGATCTCAAGTATGTTTCCGGGGAAGGATTGTCTTACTAAATAATTAGAAATTCGTAATTTGCTTCATTAACCTTTGGATCAGAATTTGCTCAGTCTGATACTAATAATATCACCACAATTTTCAACTTAGCTCTAACTAAATACTCATAGGTAACTATAATTGTATTGTATTGTAAATATTATTACCACTTAATTTAAAAAAGTAAGTGCGTCTAATTTTCGCACTCGTATAGATAGGTACCTAATATTAGTTTTTGTTTCATCGAAATCAGTCCAGGATTTTCAAAGCCAGGTACATCGTAAACTACTAGTAGGTACCTACTGGGATGATATCGCTGCATGTTGATACTTACATACTACATCTAGCATCCACTAAATTGGTTTCACTATTGAATCCACTAAAGTATCTCTGAAGTACCGCATCAGAAATGATGTAATCCGACAGAGAACCAGAGTCACCGACATAGCCTACCGAATTAGCAAACTGAAGTGGCAGTGGGCTGGTCATATTAGCCGCAGAACTGACAGCCGTTGGAGCCGTAAAGTCCTTGAGTGGAGACCGCGACTCGGTAAGCGTAGTGTAGGACGCCCTGCGACAAGATGGGATGATGACATTCGAAGGCTGGCTGGTGTGGGCTGGATGAGAGTGGCCGAAAATCGGGAGCAGTGGCGTGCATTAGGGGAGACCTATGTCCAGCAGTGTACGGGTGTGGGTTGCTGGTGATGATGATGATGATGAAATTGGTTTTAATTTTCTGTTCAACAATTCCTATTGATCCTAGCTTCTTAGCTACATCTGGTAGAGCTAATAAATTGTTTGCCAGGTGACAGGTCATCATTACAATATTAATCCCGCAAAATGAAAAGGGGATAGGTATGTAATTCGATACTCTATATTGCACAATATTAGCGGACCCCGGCTCCGAAGCGACGGCTAGAGACGCAAACGGGACAAAACGCTAAGAAGATAATGGTGACTCTATATTGCACAACACACAAAACCTAAAAGTTAGGTAGGTACGGGTATATGTACTTATCTACTGATATTTAGCGTATGATTTAGGATAAATTATAATTTATCGCTGAGAACGATCTCTACCAGACAATCTTAAAACTGCACTTACAGTATACTATGCATATCACATTATTTTCTAGGGAAACTCTTGTGACGTAGAAAAGGTTTTCATATTGCAGAAAAAGTGTAATTAGAATATTAACAAATATTGACCAAATAGAATCATGTCGACCCCACTTTATTAAGTACAGAATCTTAACCTTGACGTCAATTTATATCTTAGAATCATGTAAATTCGTAAAAAAAAAACATCAAACGTTATATTCACCAGACAAAAGAGTCAAAAGAAACGATAGATTCTTAAATAAACTTAAAATCACCTTTACATTACATTTAAATTTGTTGCATCTAGCCTTCACAACATGTTAAAATTTATAATCATATCCCAAAATTAAATCAAAAATTTCCATAAGTCTTACGGTATTCAATAAAAGTCAGAAAATTACTTAATTAGTGACAAAAACCATTAAAATGCTTCAATTTATTTTTCGAACTTTTTTCTTCTCCTTCTTTTCTAATTATTTCCTTCTGTTTATATGACGAATAAATTAATTCTTCGGTTTATTAAAATATTATTGGGTGTTATTGATATTGATCAAACGTCCCTCCCTCCTCTCTCCCCTCCCTCTGCCCTCTGGTTAGGTGGGGGGACGATCTGCGCAGGATGGCTGGCAAGAGCTGGATGCGAGAAGCCATGGATAGATCACGGTGGCGAACAACTGATGAAGATGATGATGATTGATATTAATATGGTTAGTTTAAGAACATTTATATAATAATTAATGTTTAAAAAAAATCTATGCATAATTGAATCCAATGAATTTGGCCAATATAATAGTTGTATGTGAAATATAGTTGAGTATTATCATGTACTATGTTACGAGTAAGTTGCTGTGCCCTTACAGGGCGTCACGTGTTTGCTCTTATCAATTTTTTTTGTGTAACATCTTGATCTAATGTGACATGCAATACCTAAACTATTTGAATTTGAATTACAGGAAAATAAAATTTGATAGAAGATGGGAAGGGACTTACGATGATATGATAATGACTATGATTTTTAATTAATCCTTATGATAACCCTTAAGTGAAGAAGGAAGCTGGTCACCCTAGGTTGAAGCTCGCTGTTTGCAGTCGCGAGTGCTCTCATTGGCCGGAGGAGGGGACCCTCCCCCAACGGCTGAAGGCTCTGTGGATAGGACGGCCTTTGTTGTTTGTTTCTCAAATCTTCAGGTACCGTAATTACAATTTCATTTGACGTCTGGTTTCGATTGAAAGCTAACATGTAAAACGTTGGCGTTTAGTGAACGTTTTTAATATTTGTTAGAATAAGAATAAGACGAAACAACGAAATCTTTTTTATGAAGTAAGTAGTGAAAATCACAAATTATTTAAAAATTCTAAATGCTCACCTATCGAGTCCTCGAAATTGATGACGCTTAAATTCGATTTTTTTATTCTGGTTGAAACTGTACCCATGAGCAAGTGGTCGAGCGGACCTCCACTCTTATGACTGAGAGCTACAGGGTGATTCGGTAAACATTTGCATCCTTCTATCAAGCATTATGAACAACAGTTGCTGTACGACTTTTAAAAATTCGTCGATTTTTTTTTAATCCCCTTATTGAACAAGTCACGTGCGTGACTTTGTACGAAGAGATGGTTTTTTTAATGAGAATATAAAGTCAAAGAAAAAATCCTTCTTAATGAGATTATAAAGTCAAAGAAAAAAAATTCTAGTCGGATTAATAATGACCTCCTAGCGGACAACACTTCTAAGACTACTGCTTCAGGCTATGTTAGCCAATGGACAACATTTCAAAATTGCTAAGCTCTGAAACAAAAAATACCAATTCTTTGTTTACCTTTCCGCTGCTCGAATATATATTTATTCATTTTTTATATTGCTTATTTACTGAGAAAAAAATTAAAAACTAAAAAACGTAAAATGACGTCATCGGACGGCAGAATGTAAAATATTTCTTTGCTTAGCACATTATACTTTTAAATTTACGAAATGCCAAACCCATGACATGTAACTGCTAAAAAAAAGACAACTTGTCAACGTTGAATGTATGAATGACGTTGACAATGTTGACACTAGTATTATTTACCTTTGACAGTAGTACTTTTTTTTCATTAAAACAATGATAAGCAAAGGAATATCGCTGTATTCAGCCGTCCGATGACGTCATTTGGCGCTAACGTCTATTTAGAATAAAAAGAATTTCAATAATTATTTTATGCATGAAAATGGACAAATTTTGAAAAAAGAAAAAATATGGGTCTGTTCATTTTATGTCTATTTTCATATAAAAAAACAATATGGACATGTTAAAAATATGAAATGTTGTCCATTACAGCGACCACCCAAGAACTGAACTGAACGCCCTGTTGGTGTAACGCCCTGTTGGTTTAGTGGTTTAAGTACCGGGCCGTGATCTCAGGGTCCTGGGTTCGATTCCCGGGTCGAGCGAAAAGTATGTTTCGAATTTTTCGGACATAGCTCGGGTTTGTGATCACCAATCCGCATTTGGCAAGCGTGGTGATTAAGCCTAATCCCATCATAGTAACGATAACTTGATTTCTATGATGTATATACGCTGATATATTTTTACATGCCTAATACTCGTAGTAGCATCTACTAACAGCTAGACGTTTCTACCGCGTTACAACAGTCGTGGTCACAAGCGGATTGGAGATGTACGGTAGTATTTTTTTGTATAATGCAACGCGAAAGTTTAAAATCTTATAAGTAAGTCCCCGTCTATCCTCATTCCTCTGGCAGCAGCACCCGCAGTAATGTTATTATTTGGCAACATTTACAAATGATTTGCTCGTTAAACGCCGTCGATACGCGCCCTAACTAGTGTATTGTGCGCCTCCCCCGGGACTAACGATGGATTCAACCAATCCCACTCCGTTAATTACTGCCCGTCTTTTGTGCGGATATTTGTAGCAACATGCTCTTTCTGCGATATGGAATTAATAACTAGGGATGTTACAATTGCACCTTATAGCGTGTTCACTTGTTTATAACGATATTTTTTATAATCGATCTTTGAAAGAAAGGTATTACATTACTTAGGTATACCTATTATCACTTTGACGCGTATACTTATCTTATTGAACAGGCTAATAAATCCGCATAAGGCAAACGTGGTGATTAAGCCTAATCCCATCGTAGTAGTAGCGATGACATGATTTATATGAAGATACAAATAAGGCAGATATAACTAACTAGGGATGTTACAATTCCGCCTTATAACGTCTTCACTAGTTTATAACGAACATTTTTATAATCGATCTTTGAAAGATAGGTATTACATTTCCTAGGTAGGTATACCTTTTATCACTTGGACGCTTTTAGGTACTTATCTTATTGAACAGGCTAATAAAATAGGTACTCTTAGTAGGGGGATTCGTTAGGCTAATAAATGACTCTTATTAGGGGTATTCGTCTTTTTGTAGATGTTTCTTCTAATGGATTTGTAGTTCTACGTTCCCTAATTAAAATGCCGAGGACGCAAACCATTCTCAATTAACGTAAAATAATCGCAACTGACCACAGATCAAACAAATAAGGCAACAGTTAACTTTTCAGTCCTACTTATTCTTTCTTTGAATAGAGAAACCAATACTTACTCAAAATATTCTTTCAAAATATCTTCTTCTTAGTTTGTGATCAAAGTTTTGGTAATCTTAGCTTCTCCACAAAAAGAAAAAACGATTAACGTATTTATTTTTTATCAACATTTCAGTCAATAGACGTCCACTGCTGGACATAGGCCTCCCCCAATGTTCCTAATCATAGGGGCGCTTGGGCCTACACCCACCACGCTGGCCCAGTGCGGGTTGGTGGGGAACGCCAGAGCCTCATCCTTTGTGCAGCAGGGTGCGCCACGTGCAGGTGAGGTTGACTTAGGCCCCGTTAGATGTTGAGCATTCAATCCAAATCATTATCTATATTTTTTTCGCATCCCTAATAATAACTCGTGTTATGGTGCGCGGCGGATTAGAAACTATCGCACGGTTTCTATGAAGTCCTACACCGTAGTTTGGGGTTGATGAGTTTTCGCTAAGCTTCGTCGCGAGATTGCCTCGCCTCGTGTATATTGGAGATATTATTTTCTTTGTTAGTGGGAAAGTAATAAGTAACGTACCTATGATTAAATGTAATTCAGTTGGGAAATAATGTTTGCGGCTTTATAAAATGGATTAAAAAATATGATCCCTAATCGTTATTTTTGTACTGAAGAATTCTTAACGGCGATGGGCAACTTGTTATAAAACATTATTTTATTTAAATGATGTATAATAAAAGGAAACTGTATAAAGTTTCCTAGCAATAATAAAGAAGAGAACATCAAAACGAAATTTAATAAACCTTGAAAATATGATTACCATCGATGTTGACTTTGGAGGTCTCATTCCAATATTCATCGGGCAAGCACCACTTCATCCCGTTTTGACCATTCCACCATATCCTGAAGTCCTTCTTGGGAGGAGCGTGCTTCGCGCTATCGCTGTGCAGCGCCTCGCAGAGATAACACAGGGGATGGTACACGTTCGGGTCTGCTCCCACGGAGTAAAGATTGGTCCATTTGAAATAGCTCTCCAATATTTCTGGGCTCTGAACTGCCTCGTGTATCATGAAAGCCAAATTGTATGGATGCACTTGTCTCGCATTAATGTACGAGCCCGACGGGAGGAACCTTAGAAATAACAATAGGATGCACTTAACAAAATATGTTTTCGCTTATGAAGCATGTAAGAGAGGTATATTCCTACCTATTTTTTAAAAAATGGTTAGTTAGTTAGATAGGCGTCTAAATAGGTAGGTACCGAAGTTTATGTGATAAATTTATTATAATTTATAAGTTTATATGTCGTAGGTATGTTATATTCGTATAAAGCGTAAAGTAATACGAGTACTATGATCTAGAAGAAAATTAAATGCTTAATTGGCTCCACGCGTATAAGACCTAATAGCAAATATGAAAAACAATAATGGCTCTGTAGTGTTATTCCAAACTTATAGAGCTATATGTGCAGTTAGGGAAAACTTAGTTACAATTAAAAGTAGTAGGTAGGTTAGGTTAGGTTAGGTTACCTTTATCGAACAGATCTTACCTGCTATAGTTTGCTCCTCCATACACGATAGGGACCGCATAGTTATCATAAGCATGTAAAACTTTCTCCGTTACATAATCTTCAGCGAAAGAATTCTCAAACGCCATATAGAACATGTAATCATTTCTTATCATATCATCGCAATTCGGATTAGGACATAAGTTTTTGTTACATTTTCCATACACGTCGATTTTTAAGTCGTAATGAGAAAGGTGTTCTTGCAACCTTGACAAGTATTCATCCCTGAAGCTGTCAGTCCTACAGTGACTGACGAGCCAAGCAGCAGCTTTCTTCTTTGCGCCCAAGATAGCCTTTATCTCTGGTCTCACTGGCTCCAAACTCGTCTTCCACTTGACAGTCACACTAGGTGCTATTATAGTTCCCTTCCTGTTTGTTACCACAAAGTACAACCACGGCACGTCCGAGTCTAGTCGGTAGGTAAAGGTCCAGTTGAAGAAGTTCTCACTAGTCACCTCACATACAGGCACGTTGTATGATGATTCGATTGATGTGAAGATGTACAGCTGTTTAATAGATCTCTTTACAGGCTTAATATCCGTTTTCCTCAATTCATCGTAGAAAATAATAGCGTCAAACAAATTGTAGTCACCCAATAGGTTTTTATTGTCAGTAAAGATGCAGTTACGGACAGGGCAGTTCAAGTTGGGAAAATATACCTTTCTTGCTTTGTGGTTTGATTAGGTAGTACTCTCGCCACAAGAGAATATACTTCATTTCGTGTACTCTGTCGGAGTAAGCCTTAAAGAAGGAAAAAAAAGTCGTGACACTATCCACTAAGTTGAAAATTTCCTTCATAAACCAAAATTGCATCATAAAAGCCATTATAAAAAGGCAAGCCATATAGGAAGCAGCACGCCTCCTCGAGCATATTGGCAAGTGCATAAACCTTATCATTACTGATATTTTTGCACTATTTACCTACTAAGTATAAAAAATCCAAATGATGTACTTATATTCTCTTTTTAATGTTTGTAAAAATCAATGAAAATGAAAACCCTTTGACAAACTACCAATGACAATAAGTCAAATCCTTTGTTAGATCATAATATAGATTATACATTTAAGTGTGAAAAGACTTGTGTGGACTTGTGATACAAAGAAGGAAAACAACAAATGAATTTGTTTTTGGTTGAACCGGATATGGTCGATAGGAAGCTTCGAGTTACCATTCTGACGTGTGGGAGTGTACGCTGACCATTGTCCGCCATAGGTGCCACAAATAACAGAGGAGCACAATTAAACAACCTGACAAAGGTTTAAACGCTAGACTAATCCTGGATTAAGATCGTATCTGGACCAGACTCGATAAAAACTTCACGTGTAAACACAATCCATGGCTCAAGAACAGTTAGTTTCGAGTGTCAAAAAAAACTGTCCATCGTGACTGGCTGACACCGTGTCCGAGATTCGGACGTATTGTGAGTTGGAGTACAGTTATTGTTGGCAAAATAAGTTTATTGTTGTGGCGTTAAATCTTGGAGAGCAAAAACTTTGGACACAAAGCTGTTGTAATTGAATTAAGTGCACTTGGGGAGTGGTTGTGCTGTTGTGTTGACGTGTACGTCCGCTCGGCGCGGGCGCACTGGCGCATAACCACTTTCATACAATTGCACTTACAATGTCTCAGCAGCTGTTGTTGGCTTCTATTGGACGAATTCCATAATTTTCTTAAATAATATTTATTTAGAGTACCTACTGATTTCTACTTCAAATTATTTGGTTTTGAATACAAAAAAGCACAACACAAATACTTATTTTAGTATCTTGTTCGTTCTTTTTGTTTTTATTTAGTAACATACTTTTGCAATAGGTACCTTGTTTACTTTTACCATATTACATGTTATTGAAATAACTTTAATAACTAAACATACACTCGAAAAACATTACCCTCCTTCTTTGGCAGTCGGGTAAAAATACAGGTTTACACTTAAATATAACTTACCTAGATACAACAATACCTACCGACATACCTAGATATACTTGTAGCGTACAAATACTACGCCATGTTGCTACTACCTACAATGAGAATCAAGAAATGATAGGCGAGATGCCGTTTTTAGGGTTCCGTAGCCAAAATGGCAAAAACGGAACCCTTATAGTTTCGTCATGTCCGTCTGTCCGTCTGTCCGTCTGTCCGTCTGTCACAGCCGATTTACTCGGAAACTATAAGTACTACAGTGATGAAATTTGATGGGAATATGTGTTGTATGAACCGCTACAAAAATATGACACTAAATAGTAAAAAAAAGAATTGGGGGTGGGGCCCCCCATACATGTAACTGAGGGATGAAATTTTTTTTTTCGATGTACATACCCGTGTGGGGTATCAATGGAAAGGTCTTTTAAAATGATATACAGTTTTCTAAAAAACATTTTTCTTAAAGTGAACGGTTTTTGAGATATCAGCTCTCAAAGTCGTAAAAAGTATGTCCCCCCCCCTCTATTTTTATAACTACGGGGTATAAAATTCTAAAAAAAATAGAGGTGATGCATGCTAATTAACTCTTTCAACGATTTTTGGTTTGATCAAAGTATCTCTTATAGTTTTTGAGATAGGTTGATTTAACTGTAATTTTGGACTTTGCTGCTACGGAACCCTTTGTGCGCGAGCCCGACTCGCACTTGGCCGGTTTTTCTTTCTAACATCACATACAGGTTGTTTCATGTAGGGTGTCAAGCTGAAGGCCAAGGATAGAGCACCCTTCGGGGTACCCGAAATACCCTCATGTATGTTCTACGACTTTTTGTAGTTCAGGGGTTGTCAACATTTTTTTGATTTTTGGAAAATTCTCTACCTCAACAGCGTAAAATCTTTCTAGAAAAAAAAACAACAAGACTTTTTTAACTTATCTTCTTTGCAAATTAATATTTATTACTGTAACGCATAAAATAATCAGATTAATAAATGTAATAGAAATCATGAAAATCTTAGTCTAAAATGTACAATTAACGTTCTGAAACTTACGACTTCAATTTTCAACTTGCAGCTCTAAATTTAAAAAGTAGATAACATGATTTATAACTAAATCTAAAAACTTCTCCAGACTGTCAGCTTTCATAATCAGTAAAAAAATTTGGCTGAAATCGCCCTTCAAACACAAGAAGGTGGACAATTTTGTAAACAAACGAAGTGATTTTCAAATAAATAAAAACAAGTTGAAGTGGCTCAGAAAACCAAACACTGCCACTGATATCGACCTAAGGGTTACAAGGATGACGTACGAGTTAGCTAGTCACTTTTTATAATGTGTCAGACATAATTCACCTTAATCAGTCAAAAACACCGGTGTCGCGGGTGTCCAAGGGCGGCGGCAATCACTTACCATCAAGTGATCCGTCTGCTCGTCTGCCACCACATAAAAAAAATGTCGAACTAGAGTTGTCTTTGAAAGGAAACTGCCTCCAAAATAGTGCCATTTTTTTTTGGTGATTATGAAAGCTGAGAGTTTGGACAAGTTTTTAGATTTAGTTAAAAATCATGTAAACTTTTTAAATTTAGAATTGTAATTAAAATTGAAGTCGTAAGTTCCGCAACGTTAATACCTACTTTAGACAAAGATTTTCATGATTTCTATTAAATTAATCTGATTACTAATTTTATGCATAAACACTCATAAAGATTAACTTGCAAATAAGTTAAGTAAAAAAAAATCTTTTCGATTTTTTCTAGAAAGTGTTTACGCTGTTGAGGCAGAGAATTCTCCAAAATTCGAAAAAATGTTAACAACTCCTGAACTAAAAAAAATCGTATAACATACATGGGGGGGCATAGAATTCTATGCATGGGGGTGTTTCGGGTGTCCCAAATGGTGCTCTATCCATGGCCTTCCGCCAGATACCCTACATGAAACACCGTGTATAATAAGATGTATAACTCCTTTAATATGCAAAAAGTCACCATAATCTAATTTTATTTTCATTAAATAGAGATCAGATATTACTGTATTAGTGATGCAAAAAAAAACCTTGAAAATTGCCCTTTTTTACTTGGCATAGTTGGGGTTTTATAATTTACTTTTTAATTAAAACATATTTTTTTCTGAAGAACTATCCTACACTACACATTTCTAAACGTTGTCTTTTAAAACCAAGAAGGTTATTATAACCTTAAGGTTATTATAACCTTCTTGATTAAAGCACAGTTGATTAGGAAGTAGTTGCATTAATAGTTAGGTATGTTACAAATAAAAAAAAAGTTAGTATGGAAAATACAACTTCTAAGAAAATCGCCTTACAAAACGGCAATTTCATAGTTAAAGACCTAATTTCTACCATAATGTCGTTAATGTAATCATCGTTAAGGTAAAAAATAAAATTCCTTTCAGTGACAGATTTTAGGAACTTCACGTGTGGCTGTCTGTACTTAGGTACCTAAGTTGCAGTAAAGATACCTACTTACCTTTTATTTCTCGTACCTCGAGTGTCATTTTACCCTTTGATGTGCTACCTCTATTTTTACCCGACTACGGCGAAACAAAAAGGAGGGTTATGAGTTTGACCTGTATGTATGTATGTATGGTAAAATTTTTGCTTGACGGTACCGTGTGGGGTATCAAATGAAAGAGCTTTTTTAGCACATTTCAAATATGTAATTTTAGTTTACATAACTAAAAATATGTTAAATAAAAATGAAGTTTATAAACTAAAACCCGACTACCAAAAAAACGCTCTAAAAAGTACGCAACAAGAAAATTGTCTCTGCTGAAATTATTAGGTATCCCGTGTCGCCGTGGTCTTATGCCACCTGTAGCAAAACAGATTCATTATATTAATAAAATAAAATCAATGTGGCATACGACCACGGGAATACGGCATAATAATTTCAGCAGAGACAATTTTCTTGTTTCGTACTTTTTAGAGCGTGTTTTTTACTAGTCGGGTTTTAGTTTTTAAACTTTTTGTTACTTGTTGAATTGATATTTAAATCGCAGCTGTAAAAACCGCTGGGCCACAATGGAATAAACAGAATTACGCGGGCCTGCTAAAATATTTGCGAATAAAACGCATTAAACGACCGATTGAACCGATGTTTTCGCGAACTATTGCAATCACTCAGATTTTGTGCGTCAGCCTCAAACAAAGCCAACATTGTTTTCACGCAAAGGTCCAATTTAATAATGCTAATGAAATAGGTGCAGACAGCCACACATAAGACAATTTGTCAAAATTCCTTCGTGTTTGACATAAAGGTAATAATCGATAGAAGAAAAAGACAGATTTATTTTAAATTGTATAAAATTTCTAAGTTATATTGATTTGCATTAATACTCGTTCAAGTAATGTTACTTATTTGTAGACGTAGTAAATACGTGTCTATGTAGGTAGTATTTTATTTGGTTAACAGCTTAGATACTCAAATAACAAACAAATACTTAAAAAACCTCCAGTAAGTAAATTCATCTGAAAGCTATTCCTTTGAAAGCAGTGAACTGGACTTTGGTTACGTTTTTCAAAAATAAATATTTTCTTATGAATTTTTCTACAAGAGCTTTTTAACTCAAAACCCATGCTCAAAAGAGCCATAAATAGTTAGCGCCATGATTCAAACCAAATGTAGATAAAACGCTAAAAAGGTAGGAAATAAAATGAATGCAAATTTTTTTGGTAGCCAAAAACCTCTTTAGTTCCCAAGGGTTAAGCTGTTTAAATATTTATGAAGTATTTACGTATTGACAAAACAAAATGGTCGACAATAGCATTGTGGCATTGTCCCCTAGGCCTGGCTCGAGGACTGTTCAACAACCATTGACCAAGCTGTAGGACTGGAGTATGTGGCGAGCCGTTCCCTCGCCTGGGTGTAATGATATTAGTTACAGTCAATGATTTGTGAACACTGCAGTTTAATTTATATAGGAATTAAATTTAAAAAATAAATATAAGGGGTATTATGGAATAGTGAATTAATAGTCTTTGACAAAAAAAAATCAAAATGATGTAGTGTACCTACCTAATACCTATTAATATTATTTCGCTTGCCTTTGTTACAATGGGACTTAATGTAAGTAAAATTGTTCTTAAGATTCAGGACAGGTGTCTGTTTTTTCGTCACATGTTTTATGTTGTTTCTTTCTTACCATCCTATGCCTCTGGACAGTGCCAATGAAACTTTCTTATCAGCGTTTCCCACGCCATCGCTATCTGAGAGAAAAACTAGGGTTAACATAATTTATACGAAAGTAACGCTTGGTAGTACTCAGTAGGCGGCGACAAAGGGACGGGAGGACATCCTGACTGAGCGTCGTAATCCAGTTGCCTACATTTAGCCATGGACTCGCTAAATGTAGGCTTTACCTAGGTAAAACACAATTAACTTGTCTATCTGTTTAATATTCATGTATACTTTCTTTCAGCAGCTTTACACGCAAACGCAGACACCACGTTTTCTTTGTCGAACTTCCACACTTCTCTGAACACTGGCCATTAAAAACTTCCTTATCAGCGTTTCCCACGCCAAATTCACCATCACAGGGTTAACATAATTTATACAAAAGTAACACTCGGACTCGGTAGTCGAGACGGCGACAAAGGACGGAAGGGCCGGCCGCACCACATGCGCCGTAATCCACTTACCCGCGGTTAATCCACGACTGTATTGTCCGCTCGAGAGCGCGGAAGCGAGCCGAACGCTTAATTCAATCACAACTGTTGCGCGTTTTTACGTGTTTAATGTGTGTAATGCCGCGATTATTGGGGTTTAAACAAATGTTGGGGAGAATAAGTTTCTATTTAGTTATAAATACCTTATGTCTGTGTCAATAGTAGAAGATAAATCTACAGCTACATACCTAGTGGAAACAAAATATGCAAATTAGTAATTTATAATTAAGTAAATATTTAAATGAACAAGCCTTCGGCTAGCTAAGTTATTACCCGAGAAGTACCTAATTCATTGGTAACTCTTAAACTTAGTTTTGATGAAGAATATATTTCCTTGTTTGTAGGTACCTTTGTTATTATAGGCCATTTTAGTAAACTGTTTTTTTTTATATTCCATAAATTTATTCCATAATTTATAACAAAGGTCGTACTACTTTTTACTTAGAAATAGTAGGAGGAACCTAAATACTTACTTATTGTACAGTAAGTTATAATCTCTACAGATCTATTATACATTTACTCATATATGAGAGAAATGATTAAGCTCATTGCAACTCAAATTACCTCTTCCTTCAAAAATTATGACATCTTTATCTCACTTGTATCTTAAACTTCCCAATATCTCCAATCTACTAGCAGATAAAGGAACACCCAAAAAATATTTATTGTGTTTACACAAATACGTAGGTGGTAATCCGAGTAAAGTAACGCTTAGTTATTCAAAATATTAAGTCAACGGGAAGGGGACTCTTTTTTTGTGCAAACCAGCCTATAACGCGAGGAGAAAAAACTTAATAATATTATTGGGTTCTAATTTCGTTTGTGAGTGTTAATCGTAACCGTATAAAAGTGTCACCGGGCTTGAATGGAGACGCCAATTTGTATAGTGTTACAATACTTGAATGGTAAGCGTTTGAGGTTTTCTATTACACAATAGGGAGTTACGCAAAAAATGCTGAATAATATCTAGTCCTAATAAAATAAATCTGATTATTCAAGTGGTGCATCGCGGTTCTTGGAATATTAGCTGGAGTGGCTTCGAGGGATTGCTACAAAGGCTAATGTATCTATTTGAATGCTTATGAAAAAAGACAAAGGTTCGGTTCGCACCATTTAGGTACAAACGAGGCCAGCCCACTGTCACTTTAGTCACAAGACAGAACGCCTGCCCGCATACTCGTATGCACGCGTACGGTCAGCATCAAAAGTAGCTTAACACTTTAGTACCATGTCAAAGTAACTGTTCTGCCTATTATAGTCAGTTTCTAAGGGGTACGTAAAAATGTTACTTCGACATGGTGCTAAAGTGTTAAGCTACTTTTGATGCTGACCGTACCAGTGATCTCGGCCCGGTGCGGTACGGCGTGAGTGAGAGGGAGCTAGACTATGCGGAACATTTGCGGGAGAGACACGATACGATATACTATCCTAGCACGTAGTTAAATGAACTCTTTGATAAATGTCACTAGCCTCCCTGTAGTCGTCTCCCATCCTAGCAACCAATGGCCTTTAATAACTAAATGACGATAAACGAATTCAAGAACTCGTAATTAGTTGGTTTTAACTAAATTAATACGTACGCGTACTTTGGTAAATCAGACAAAGCATAAATTACCTACGAATAACTTTAGGTACTCACACGTTCATTGCGAATTACCATTTGCTTATGTTTCAACGTAACCCTTTATTGTTTTGAACTCGCGGGGATACATTCTTGTATTCGAATGTATGTGTGGGTATGTCTCAGACAGGGCCGCCCTCCGAGTTCTCGTAATTAGCTCCCCCCTGCCCCCTCCCCTTCCCGGCCCACGCACTCTGGCTTCCCACCTCTTTGAAAACAGACTCAACCCGAAAACAACATTTTCGTATTATTACGTATTTTCGTTCGTACTACGTGTTACGTATTTTGACGAGAATGTCGAACGATCAGTTGTGAAAAGTAAATATGAAAATTGTATACTGACATAAATATCAAAGTTTGTGTCCAGTTTTGTATGTTCGGCTGTTACTTATCAAATAGGGGAATGATTTTCCAAAGTTAGCCAAAGTTAGCTTGAACACTTGTACAACCTGTGCGGATAAAGAATGGGATCAGAAATGGTGGCGCATCTATTCACTTCTCGCTCGCAAACTATTTGCGTCTATACACGCACCCCACGAGTGCGAGTAGGATACGATAGGTCAACCAAAGTGGTAGGTAGGTACAACAAATCCAAACTATGTCTAGAATGGACTGAGACGGGCATATACCTATACGCAAGTGTTCATCACATGAAAGTTTGTCTAGAGTGGGAAATGAATCCACCCTTTGAGGTTTAGTATCAAATCCACGCTCGCACGTTGTTGAAAACGTTGCTACAATAATCTGCCTCGGTAGCGCAGTCATACTGCTGATTTTGAGGTCCCGATGCGATTCCAGAGATCGGTTAGAAAAATGTTCAGTAACAGGCTGGAGTCTCGAATGGGCGGTCTTGTATACCTACCCGTAGCTCGGAAAACACTTGAAGCCGTTGGTCCTATACCCGATTTATTTTATTTTATTTTTATTTGGTTCCCGATGTTCGGAAATCGGAAATCAATCGGAATACTATCGGAATATGAGAGTAGGTATTATGTATGTAGTATAGTATCAGCCTATATAAGTACTATCCCACTGCAGGGCAAAGGCCTCCAACATAGAAATCAAGTTATCGCTACTATGATGGGATTAGGCTTAATCAACACGCTTGCCTAATGCGGATTGGTTATTACAAGCCCGAGCAATATTCGAAAAATTCGAAACATACTTTTTGCTCGACCCAGGAATCGAACCCAGGACCCCGAGATCACGACCCGGTACTTAAACCAACAGGGCACATTATCTATGTAGTAGTAATATAGAATATTCAAGAGTGCACTTTTTACGCTCTCACGTTTGCATTTAAATGACATCCTGCGTAGGCTTGAGATCTCCAGCGCTTTGGACCGACCAACTGAAATGTGTGAATCCTTCTCAAAAAATCCATAAGGTGGCGAGGAAGCGCAATGGATCTCAATCGATGGCGCAAATGTATTCGTACTCGAAAGATGACCACTAGAATCATCAGCCATGATGAATAAACTAAGTAGAGCATAAGTTATGCTTGCGAGCGGTCGCCGAATCTATCAGAGGAGATTTGAGAGTTACTGTTACTTATAATAATATGTATTGCAGGACACTACTCGCTTCCAGTTCAGTCAATACATAATTAATTAATATAGGACCGCCTCGGTGGCCGTAGTGGTTAGTGGGTCGCACTTTAAAGCGACGGCTGCGCAAGGGCTCCCGGGTCGGGCCGAAAATTTGTACCTAAGTTTTCGGTAAGAAATTCTTAATGTCAGCTCGGAGTCTGGAAATTGACGATCTTGTACCGTCATGAAAGCACGTTAAGCCGTTGGTCCTACGCCCAATCATCATTTCAGCCAATAGACGTCCACTGCTGGACATAGGCCTCCCCCAATGTTCTCCACACAGATCGGTCCTGTGCCGCCCGCATCCAATGGATTCCCGCGATCTTCACCAGATCGTCGGTCCACCTTGTGGGGGGCCTGCCACGGCTGCGACTTCCTGTGCGTGGCCTCCACTCCAGGACCTTTCTGCCCCAACGGCCGTCTGTTCTCCTCGCTATGTGCCCTGCCCATTGCCACTTGAGGCATGCAATCCTTTGGGCTATGTTCTGTAACCTTAGTTCTCCTGCGGATCTCATCATTTCTGATACGATCACGCAGGGAGACTCCGAGCATAGCTCTCTCCATTGCTCTCTGGGTGACTTTGAGCCTCCTTAATCGGCCCAATCCCTCTACGGTAATGTCACGCCGGTAGAATAGAGAGTGCACTAGTGTTTGCGAACACACTTGAGCCCTATAATATTTCCTGGCAGCTTGTTCACAGTATTTAAGTAGGTACACCAACGTTACCAAATTTTAAAGCAAAAATATATCCCAGACAGGATAGCGGGAGCAGCACAGGGCAGGGCTCCAAATCGTAGACGCATTCACCTACGTCGAGGGGACGGGGATTATCTTCAAATAAGCGTATTACTCGCCCGCCGTGCTTTGTGATCCAAATAGCTACGGCTTCTGTACCACACGCCAAGATCACCAAAAGCTACCTATTTAGCTACTGCTGCTTTCCCGACGAACTCGTCCGAAGTTTTTTACACTATGGCGCTTGCTCGTCTCGCCGGTACACCGCTATATGGGTAGATTCGTTTACTTGTTAGGAAGCCCCCTGAGAGCAGTCCGAGTCTATAGATACGGCCTTATTTGAAGGTTTAAAGAATAGCTAAGGTTTCCTGCCGTTTTGCCTCTTTTATTATCCCGCAATTTAAGATTAAGATTTGTGCAGAGGGTGGACCGAGCAAATATCAGAGTTGATTTTGTAAAGGTTCAGTTTATAGTACCTATATTTATGTTGATAGGTATATTTGGGACAAACTGTAGGTATGAGTTTGTATCACATGTGCGTGCATGCACAGATGCAAACACAGATGTTACATATAATCAATTTTTTGCAATCTGCTTTGCTCGTCTGCCACATATCACATAAAAAAGATGACGAACGCGTCCTGAAAATAAGATTGTTTCCTAAGGATTATTCAAAGAAACTTGTTCTTCATTCCCAATTGCGGCCAATGCTGTCGCTTTAGAGCTCGAGGTACGCTGGACCATGATCCAGGATCTGAGAAATCTGGTAATTACAATGAAGCGCTGCCCTGCCCTGGTCTGGCAGGGAATAGTTTCACTTGACCATCTGATTGATGATCATGATGTGTAAACATTTGTTCAGTCAGAGTATATCGATTTTCTCACGATGTTTCCCGTCACTACCGCGCTAGTGGTCGAAATATGCACATAGGTGCATTTGTAAAATCTAAAGGTGCTCTAGAGAGATGCTCGGCGATGCTACTATTGCAGATACCTGACATTCTCTTCTATCAAATTATTTATGGGGCAAAACACGAACTAAAGTATATACTTGTATGAACTTCTACGTGCATAAACTTCAACTCTTGTCTGTTTTTTATTTTATCCTAAACTTTATGTACTTAACAATAGTAGGTACTTACTACCACCGCATATCAAAGACACTCGTTCCATCAAATTGAAAAGCGACTCCCTCACAAAGTCGTGTTTTCGCGTCGCCGTCGCAGAAAATACGTAACTTTTGCTAACCGAACAGCCCCAATTGAGTTAGGGACTTTGTGTGGAAAACTGTGCGCAAAATATTTAGGCGTGACAAAGGAGGTATTAGCGGGACGGCTCGTGGTAATTCGATGCAAATCGCCTGCGCGGCTGAGTTTCATGAAGGATACAATTTGTTTACGAGGGAACAACTTGGGCTGTGTACTAAACTTTGGGATCGAACAGTCTGTAGAGCGTTGATCTTGAATATTGAGTTTTTGAAAGATTTTTGTTTTGTTTATAAGTCTTACTATGAAAGTCATTTACCTTTTTATTGGCCATAGATACAACATAATATGTTGTATGTAGGTACACTAGATATTATGACTGTAATAACGATAAACTGAGTTAATTTAAAAAATAAATTATGTTCACATTCTGTAGTAGGTATGTACCTGATTGAACCGAGTTTATCTTCCTGATAGACGTCACTGCATTCGTACAATGTGAGGGAGAAAAGCAAGGGACAGTAAGAGGAACCAAACTAGCCAGTATTTTCGAGTGTTTGATGATGCTGGACTTCTATTTTGCTCTTATTGCCTCTCATTGGGGAAGTTCGAAGAATCTGCTACTCGTCGAACTGAAATCATTAGGTAGGTATAATACCTACTATCCGTTTCTCTATCCTGTTCTCCCAGGTAACGTATTTCTCCCAAGTTGTAAAAATAAAACACCAAAATAAGAATTCAGTAGGCAATTTATGCGACGGCGTCAGACAAAAGAAAACAAAAATAATCTGTTTTTCCACATTCTGACCAAAACCATTTAGAGAGTTCCAATCAATGAAAAAAATACAGACCTATTAAGACATGCCTGCTGTACGTACCTATTCCTTTATTTGCCTGTAGAAAACTTTCAGCTAGAGCTTACAGTCTACCTATTTGCTATCTGTAGGTAGGTAAGTACCTACCTACACTCGGTGAATCGATCGCACGAACGAGACTCAAAGTTAAAAAGTTTTCGTGAACAATTTTTGGTCCTAGATTTGTGTGAAAAGATATTTAACACGGATTATCAGTTATTTTAGTGGAATATTTAGGTGGTTGACGATGTCGTAACGAGATTTTAAATGTGGGAGAGCCACGCTTAGGCATGAATGGGCCGGCTCGATCGGAGTGATACCACTGCCTCACAGAAGACCGGCGTGAAACAGCGCCTGCGCTGTGTTTCGCCGTGTGAGTGAGGTTACCGGAGGCCCAATGGGGGGGGAGGGGAAAAGGTTGGCAGCGCACTTGTGACTCCACTGGTGGTGCGGGTGTCCATGGGCGGCGGAATTGCTTACCATCAGGTGATCCGTCTGCTCGTCTGCCACCTCTCATATAAAAAAAAAATGAGTGTTGATGTGAAATAAATAATTTGAGAAAACAACTCTTAGGTATAGGTACGTACCTATAAGACCACCTGGTCCAGGTCACAAACAAAGTTGTTACCTTGTATTATAGGTATGGGAGCTAGAGCGAAGACGAACGCCCAGAATCAACACAAGATATCAATAGTTGATATTTTATAGCAATCTTTTGCGATTTATTCTTAAGTAAATAACACACTTAAAAATTTCATCTCGTGTTCAGGCGGGACTCGAACCCACACCTTCCATCTTAACTGGTGGTCAAATATTTGTAATAATATTTCCACTGGATATTGTAAATATACCTACAATATTGATGAGACTATCGACAGCTCATGTCGAATCAAGCACTTACAAATTTCGTCGACTTAGTAACGCGTTCAGTGGTATAATTGGTAGTACATTCACCCGGATTGTGGAAGGTGTGGGTTCGAGTCCCGCCTGAACACGAGATGAAATTTTTAAGTGTGTTATTTACACAAGATATCAATTTCACCAACAAACATTTTTGTTGTTGCGGGAACCGAACTCGCGATAATTAATTACTCGTTCGTCTCAACCCGCGTTAAAGGGGTCGTTAAAAAAAGTATTTTGTTTAAAAATAATTATTACCCAATTACCCAAAAAGCAGTTCGATGGATTTTATTGAAGAAATTATATGTATTTATATTATATAAATACATATAATTTCTTCAATAAAATCCATCGAACTGCTTCAGGTAAGTAGTTAGGTACTTATCTATATATCAATTCGGGACGTTCGTTTTATACTCTGCAGAGATTTCTGTACAGAATATAAATATTTAAGTTTGAATTAAAATTATAGTAATTTTAAATATAACTATTTATTATTCCCAATCCTTTGTAGCTTGGTGTATAAAGTGAATTACTTAGTTCGAACATATTCGCAGCGATAAAGCGAACACGCCCACGTGAACAGTGGGCCGCGTAAACAATACAAAATACCGAGTAAACTTAATGCAGCGCTGACTGGCGCAGTTTAGACGACGCCAGTAAGGTAAAAACTATTTCTTAGCTTGAAGATATTTATTGTCATTTAATAATAAATAAATAAATACATTGTTTATTTCTCTCACAGTATAAGGTCATACAGACAGTGACAGGATACTATTTTATGTGACACTCAGACCTTAACTTTGTGAGAGACTGGTGCCTGAAGTAGGTTTGAGAAACCTGTCTGTACTACAGGTCCCCAGGGCCCTCCCGCTGATAAAACCGGTATATCACATAACATCCCGTCGTTTTTGCGTCGGGGGTTAAAAAATAGAAGGCTCAGAAACAAATGTAGAATGTAAAACTAATACAATTGGCAAAACCAAAACAAAAGCAGTAAAAATAATATAAATAAACTTAACTTAATACTAGTAACATAAAAAATAATACTAGGTGTCCGTGTGTATAGAGTCATTGCTACTGTAATAAGACAGTTGTTGTTTTCCGAATAAAATAAAATACTTGAATAAATAAAAAATATAGCTAATGCGCTTTTTGTTGTCTTTAATTGCTAAAACTAAAATTTATCACAGAGACCTACATATACCACGAGAAAGTTAAATCTATTTTCGTTGGATGGAAAAAGACTCAGAGGTTGTACCTAACCCTATCAGATTCTCAAACCAAATACCTACGTTCGACGCTAAACACCAAGCTGCATGATGCCCTCCACGTTGCAAAAGATAGACAAAGATTTAGAACTGTCATAAACTAAACACCAAATTTAGCGCCCACTGGAGGAATCTTCACCCTCAGTGAGGAGGAAAACGACTAGAAGATGAGGACCGCGTCACATTTGGGTTTCGTTACTGCAGTCAAGGCCACAAGTAGACTATCAGTGGACGGTAGTCGCGTGTACGTAGGTCAATACTTAATCAATGTTACTTTACTGTCGCCGTCGATACTATACCCTACGGTATACAGTCGCGCACAGCGAGCGATGGGGCGGGCCGCACCGCCCCGTCTTACGACAATTACAACAACAATAGCAGCCAGGTAGAAATGAAACAATCTGCATATGTGATTCTATAATCACCCTACTGCTGCCGCCGGTGAATCTGGACAAATTTCCCGCTACGCCAATATTTGGAAGCTGTTTTTTCGGCGATTGTACCTTCATCGACCTAAGTAAAGTAACTCCATCTCATCTCCGCGTGTAATGGTCTAAGTGTACGGTACCCATGACTCTAAAGCGGCAGTTTTGGTATCGCTTTAGAGCCCTGGGTAACTGCATGACGGTCTGTGTTATTGTAACTGTTATACCTAAATACCTTATAATACCTATCTAGAGACTTAGAACAAAACATTATACCTATAGACATTCTTTATTGAAATGAAATATTTATTTGCTTGCTAAGTGTGTAACTTATAAACTGTAAATAGGTATATAGCGATTCAGTGCACGATTTAGGCAGGCTTATCGCTAGGACCTGTACCTTCATATTTTAACTATAATTCACGGGAAATAACTACCTACCTACCTATAATATTATAATAAATAATTATTTCGCAACATCACATACGTTTATCTGTCTCCGAAATAGGTACCTAGCTAAAGTACCTGTGTTACGAATATCAGAACCAACAACGGAATTACAAATATATGTATAGGTACATTAAATATTTTTCTTTTGTAAATACCTACATGCTTAAATTACTTAGATAACATACAGACCAATATAAACAGACAATACAGACATGCAACAATGATGTGGCAAATACCTCCTATCTAACAAATTAACTGACATTAATAAATCAACCTTAAGTCCAATGACGTAAGGAAGTAATTTTCTCGAAAAATCTTTTTAGATAGGACGTATAGCCACATCATCCTCGCATGTTAATGCACACAAATGTTTGTACTGTTTTCGAATCTAACCCGCAACCCTTGCACCATAGGCAGCGTTCACTACCACTGATCGTAACGGGTCGTATCTATAATTAAAATTGTATGATGAATTTATTTTTTATATTTCAGTTAATATATATATTTTTACCTCATAGATATGATCAAAATTCTCTTATAGGTAGTTGCCTAACAGTTATTTACAATCACGCCGGAGTAATAAAATATTGCAAACCATCATTTGTTTTAAAAATATTCAAATATGTAAGTATTTCTCCCAAGTTGTAAAAATAAAACACCAAAATAAGAATTCAGTAGGCAATTTATGCGACGGCGTCAGACAAAAAGAAAACAAATTACGTAAACGTCGTCGCCGCGCCTACGGATCCTAGCGTCATTGTCTGCTACGGACTGGTAAATATTTCCTGTAATTTCGTTATCCGCGAAACACTGCTTTCTGTATAAAACACAAAGCGCAAGCCGCGGGGACAGTAAACAAAATGGCGCATTTAAATGGGCGGCGACTGTCTCTCTCTGCCCTTGTCGCACTCGCTCCGCAGCCCTCTTTATTCCCATGCTTCATTAATCGCCCGCACAATGCACTAAAACCTCACGCCCACCAAACAATTCTAAACTTTAACACCCAAATGCTAAAGCCACCTTTCCACCAGCCCGGATCGGGCCCAAACAATACCGCGGGCACATGTGGAACTGTTGCATATTGCTCCGTCCCTATCCCACAGACGGGGGAGGGGTATTTTTATACTTCCGTCCCGCTCTCGCTCGCCTCCTGAGAAGTAATGTGTTGTTGCGTGTTGTGATATCGCTAAAATAACAGGGAAGCACTCGCTACGAAGTTGTCATTTGTAACGGTTTCGTCGGGTACGGTCAGTAAAAGCATTTTTACTGAATCAACTGAACTCGAAACAGTCTTCTTTGTTCTTATGGATGAATGATAGGACCAATTTATAGAATAACACCACATAGTAAGACAACGAAGGTCGAAGCCTCGTAGTCAGGGACTCTGGGAGTTCTTGCTCGTCTACTCGCTACGACATCGTAGCAGACATTAAAAAGTAAGTCAAGTTGTAACCGTTAGTGGTAGTAAAGCTATTTTGAAATCAATCCGTGGGAAAGCCACGCTTCGGTATGAATGGGCAGGCTCGACCGGAGTGATACCACGGCCTCACAGAAAACCGGCGTGAAGCAGCATTGTGCTATGTTTCGCTGCGCGAGTGAGGGTAGGTATCGGAGAACCAATCCGGGGGAAAGGGAGGTTTAAAGGTCGGCATCGCACTTGTGACACCACTGGTGTCCCGGGTGTCTATGGGCGGCAACCGTCAGGTGATCCGTCTGCTGGTCGGCCACCTATCACATGAAAAAGCATCATTACATTTGAGGCTCTCAGCGCAAAAGTGGTGTAACCCCAATTTACATCATTACGAATTAAAATTAACTTAAATTGTTTTTGATGTAGTTTATTTGGTAAACATAATTTAAATGTTTTGTTTTCTATTTAGGAAACTGTAGAATCTACATAAATTGTGAACTTATGTATTTTTAAATTAAAGGCATTGAAAGATATGAATGTAATGAATGTATTTTACACTAAAACTGTACTAAAAAAACTGCGGGTTACACCACTTTTACGCGCTGATAGCCTCATTTAGCAATCCGGGTAAATTCGTAACTATTAAGATGATGTTACCTAGGAAGGTAGGTAGATTTAGGTAGGTTTGGACTGACTATGAAATAAACAACATAAAATAATTATTATTGACAGTTAGATAGTTAAATTATAGCAATCATCTCCGTCTCCTACTCGTACACTCATCATCTAGTTTCTCTAACAGATATCACTGTCAACATACATATAGCTATGTACCTATACCTAGTTTTCATAGCCTGACTCTAATGTACGAGGTATATTTTATTTTATCCGAGTAATAGATACAAATTATTCACTTCTACGTTTTACTTTTATATACCTAAGTAGGTACTGTAAAGATGATTCTATAAGTTCTAAATGTTTCAAGAAATTCCTACTTAAATACATATAAATACCTAACTTCATTCTAATGTATTTGTAAAACTTTTACTATCTTACAAGTAGTTAACTCACCAATAGAGGGATTCCAAATAAAAAACTTGAGCATCGCCACAAGGACACAAGAAGTTTTTTCATGCCAACAGTACTCGTAGCCTCAAGGCAGGGCGCGCGTTCCGCAGCCGGCGGAGTGGGGCGTCGCTAAACAAAAACACGTATACAAGGAGCGCGCGCGCGGCGATTGGCTGCGCGAGGAGCCCCCGCCTCCGGCGAGCTGGGCCGCGGCCGCGCTCCCGGCACTCCCGCACACGCTCTCCTCGCGGCAACATGTGCAGCGGCGCCGAGGGAGGCCCCTGGCCGCTCGGCAAGGACGCGCCGACCGTCACCGCCGCCGCCATCGACCACTACCGCCTGCAGCTGTACAATTACGCCGTGGCCGAGCGCCTACGCCTGTACCCACCCACAGTCGCGCCATGCTACGGGCCCTACGCGCCGCGCCTGGCGCTGTCCATGTCGCTGCTGCAGCAGCGCGCGCTGCAACCCGAGGAGCCCAAGCCCCAGCACAGCTACATCGGCCTCATCGCCATGGCCATCCTCAGCTCGCCCGACAGGAAACTCGTGCTCTCCGACATCTACCAGCACATCCTGGACAACTACCCGTACTTCCGCTCCAGAGGACCCGGCTGGCGCAACTCGATACGGCACAATTTATCTTTGAACGACTGCTTCGTGAAAGCCGGCCGATCGGCCAATGGAAAAGGCCACTACTGGGCGATACACCCGGCGAACGTAGAAGACTTTAGAAAAGGCGATTTCAGAAGGCGCAAAGCGCAGAGAAAAGTGAGGAAACATATGGGATTGGCGGTGGATGATGATGGCGAAGACTCGCCGTCCCCACCGCCTCAATCGCCCCCGCCGACAGCGTTGCCACTGCCATTCTGGGGAGCCGGTCGTCTTCCCGGCGGTGGGCAGACTCGGAAGCGACAATTCGACGTTGCGTCCCTGCTGGCACCGGACGAGGCACCCGAGAAGAGGCAGCGGCGGGACAGCAGCTGCGAGGAGGAGCCGGAGGAGGACATCGACGTGGTGGCGAGCGACCAGGAGGAGCGCGCGGGCGAGGAGGAAGCGCGGGCGCCGCTTGCGCCGGCCGCGCAGTACCCGCTGCTGGGCGGCTGGTGGCCGGCGCTCGACCCCGCGCTCCTGCACCAGTTGCGCAGGCACTCCGCCGCGCCCGCGCCGCCCAGTCCCGCCGACCAGCGTCCGCCGGACACTTAGGCTGCGATACCATCTTTGTACATAAATACCTGTGAATAATCGTTCATTATCGGATAGGACTACGCCGAGCGATCGTAAGCAACTTTACCTAGTGAATACTCATGACTCTTCTTCTCGCTTCACCGTCGTCTTCTCTCGGTCCGTCTCCTTGCTATTTGTTTCTCCGCGGCGCAGGCGACGCGCGTTGAACTCTTTCAAGTGCGCTAAGTGTTAAATGGTGCCCGTGTTGTTTCTCCGCTGTTTTTATTTTCTTTGATAGTTTATAAAGTGTAAATGATTGTAAATGTTATGTATAGGTGGTATTTCTATATCGAACTATAACTAGAAGTGGTGGCTCATAGAAAGTAATCATAGATACTGTCTATATTAACGTTACAAGTCTGAAAAACGACCAATCGCCTGTAAATTCTTAGTTCTATTTGTAAATATAGTAAAGGTGTCTAATCTTCGTTGTTATCACTAACATGTAAACATACTGTTGTTTTATTACTAGAAAGTATTAATGGAGTATCGTATAAAATATGGCAAGTCTATAAAACCTCTGAATAAATAGAATATAACAATTGATTCTTTTATTTCCGCAACGAGCTTGTTTTGTTGATGAGGATATTATTCTGATACCCTCCCTCAGTAACATATCACATTGTTTTGGAATTTTAGATATTATAGGTACCTATGCGTGATTTTGAAGAATAATCAATACATTTGATAAGTTCGAATCCTAATGTGAAGATTTACCTAATAAATGTTTAAGTTTATTTCCTGAAACAGTTAAATTTATAATTTAAAAACACAATCCCAAGGTGAATAAGATTTTTCATTGTATATTCGTTTCTATTGAATTTTTTATCTTCATTCATGTTTATAAATAATTTAAAGAGTAACTTGAGTGTCTACTACTCGGATATGAAATTATCATATCAATCTAGTAGGACATAGATTAAGTAAAATCAAATCTATTTGGTTCAACGTTCTGTAGGTAATTAAATCACTTTTAGCAAACACCAATTTCCTAACATTCTAGGTATTTCAAAACAAAACTATAGGAACAAAATAAAGCGTTTTTTATTTTTGTTCCAAGATCAATTAATCTATTATTATTATTTTAGATACATAAGGAAATCGTATTAGATATTAATTTGTAGTAATTTGATTTATAAATGAACAATTTCCGTCTATACAGCCAAACTCATATAAATATTAGAAGATAATTAAGTAGTGTTTACCTAAAAATAAATCTAAATTGGTCAAATAAATTTACAATGAAAATTAATTTATTTACTTACTTACCTAACTAGCTATTTGATTTAATGGTTTATTCCAAATTTATTTTTAAATAGGTAGGTACATTAATTATTTTCACGTCACACAAATTAAGAAGTTACATATAAAGGTAGACTCACGCAATACTTACATGGAAATAGAAACCCGCGAATAGTTAGCAGCCGTTGAAGAAATTAAAACAATCTATAAATTATATACTCAATATGAAGATTTAAACAAAGAACTCACAGAATACCTAAACACACTAAAACAAAAAAAAACTGAGTGTCACAGCTAGCAGACTAAAGAGATATCTATCTTACTTGCGCAAACCGTAAAAATATAAAAATAACCTAATAACCGGAGGCCCAACCCGGGGGGAAAGGGGAGTTTAAAGGTGTTACGAGTGTCCATGGGCGGCGGTAATCGCTTACCATCAGGTAATCCGTCTGGCCGTCTGCCACCAATGTCATAAAAAAATTCTATTTTCAAATAACGAAAACTCCTTCTACCGTCAATTAGAACAAACTAAATCGGCACCTATTACAGAACCCCTTAATCCGCTACAATTACATTTAGTTCTGGTCAGAAATATGGCAAAATCCAATCACACATAATACCAATGCCGAATGGAAACACAAATTAAGTACTGGAAATAGAACCACCTACCATGGATTTTGAACACATTTATTATTTATTTATTATCTTCTCTTCTTTAAGGTGATCTACACTATCTTTAAGGTGATCTTAACCTAATACGATAGTGTAACTATTAATACGGTATATGACTATTTTTTTTTAATTTTTTCAATCAAAAGACCTCTCAATGATAGAAACATCGTTGAAAGAATCACTTGATTCTCATTTAAACTACCTGAGATATCACTACTTTAAAACCACATTATTTTGGGCAAACCCAAAACGCTCCATACAAATGGCTATTTAGATGTGACGTCACACCTAAGTATTTTGTATGCATTTCATTTGAATTTTGTATGGTAGCTATATCAAATGTTTCGTTTATGTCAATGGTTCCATTATTATAATTGGTGCAAATTGTATGGGTTATTATATATAATAGAAATATAATTATTTTTAATAATTTCATAGCTTTAAAATGGACTTGCCCATGAATCTTTGAATGACCATAAAACCGGCTAGACGTTATATTTTTAATTGAGAATTTTTGCCATTGGCACATATTGACCTATATTTTGGTAAAATATTTATATTTTGTAAAATCTTGAGCTTAGTCATATACCCTATTGTATCTAAAGTATAACAAAAAAAACTATGTTTATAGAAGTTGTAAGACGAACTCAGAACTGGAAGTCACCTGGAACAGACAAAATACACAATTTTTGGTACAAGAAACTAACATGCACATATCCACATGTCCACAACCATATCAATAACTTCATACAGGCCCCAGAAACTATACCACAATATTGAACTGAAGGGATAACACATATGCTCTCAAAAGACACCTCCAACACTAAAACCCTGCAAAATATAGGCCGATTACCTGTTTACAAACTTTTTATAAAATCTTTACCTACAGCCTGCTTAACCGAAACAATATACTGCCACCTCGACGAACATAATATCCTCGCTGAAGAACAAAAGGGATCACGCTAGTTCAACCAAGGCTGTAAAGAGCAGTTAATAATAAGTAGATTCAGTAGCGATGAAACAAGCTATTACAAGAAAAAGGAACATCCATACAAAGTACCATAGATTGTCGGGAAGCTTTTGACTCTGTTCCTCATAGCTGGCTAAGCTCGGTCCTAGAATTATAACTATAAAATACATGTTACAAACAATAATGACAATCATCAATAACAACAGACCTTAGTAAATCAACATGCTTTTATGGTTAACTTGTTAATCAAATTTAATACTCATTCCGACAAATGAATTACAAAATCTTTGTGGTAATTTGAACGTCATGTTTGTATTTATTTCTAGTTTCTAGGAAATTTTGATAAGCATAGCCTATCAAAACTTTTGGGACCATTTTTTTAGTTTTGGTAACGTTAACGTAAGATGTTGGGACTGTGATGCTGAAGTTCAGATTTTATCTTCTTTCAACATTTTCTAAGCGAGACTCCTTGTCTATCTCTGCGGCCCACATCTGGAGCACCTGATTGCTCATATGTGGGCCGCAGATCCCCATAACAGCAGACCATAAGTTAGACATAACGTTTAGGAAAAAAAATGCTGAAATATCATGTTATTTAATTACTCATCCCTTGGAACAGTTGGGGGAGACAAGACATGACGGAGCTTTTACTGCTAGGTATTCTTCAGCCAGTCTTTGTCATGTCTTGTTAGTCCTATTTTAGATAGATAGATAGATAGATACTCTTTATTGCACAACATACAAAACTTAAAAGCTAGGTATACAGCGATACAATGTACAGTTTAGGCGGTCTTATCGCTGGGAGCGATCTCTACCAGACAACCTTGAAGTAAAGGACATTAGATAGAAGAGGGGAGGGTGGTTCAATCCTTTTGATTTTAATGGTCATTGTGCCATCGATGCGGCTAGATATGTCAGATACTGGCTGGATCTGAGCCATCACCTTCGAAGTGGGATCCTACCAACCTTTCCAGATGCTGTGGCCGATGATAATGATCACGCATCACACATCTCGTACTCATCACTTCATCCAATAGACGTCCACTGCTGAACATAGGCCTCCCCCAATGTTCTCCACACAGATCGGTCCTGTGTCCACTTTGTGGCCTGCCACGGCTTCGACTTGCTGTATCTACGCGTCATCTCGTACTACAGGTACCTATAGTTATTCACAAGTATACGTAAGTATTGTCATTTTTAACATAATAATATCTTGATCATTACCGGGTAACCGCGATTATCGCAAACTTTTACCAACGCATAAACAAAAAGTGGTTAAAATCCTCTTATCGGTATCCGAAACAAACAATGTGGCCGATCAGTTCCCACGTCATTACCCATTGTACCTTCCTTCCGTAATTACCTCGATGGACACAATACCTAGGACTTAGAAGAATTGGTGAATCATCAGCGTATACGTTCTCACGCGAAAACCAATATACTTACTCGTAGGTTATTAAAAAATACCAGAGCTTTCGTGGAAGGATCAAATTAAAAAGATTATTTATCTTATTTTTATTTCTCAGTTATTGTAAAAATATTTTTGTTGTGTTTTTGCTCTTATGTTCAATAAATATAAGAGAATATTTCGCAATCATCCGGTCTTAAAGTACCTAGCTCTATGCAAAAGCTTGGTGGGAGGTCCATCCGTCTAATTCTTTATGAATTCACCTCATCAGAACACTGACATTTCGGATATTGTTATATACCTGTAAATTAAAATGCACGTCTGTAAATATGTTGAAGCTGAAGATGGAATATGTACTTGTCCGAGGGAGAGCCACGCTTCGGCATGAATGGGCCGGCTCTACCGGAGTGATCACCATCGACCACGGTCGCACAGAAAACAAACGTGAAGCAGTAATGTGCTGTTTCGCTGCGTGAGTGAGGGTAACTGAGGCCCAATCCGGGCGTCCATGGGCGGCACCAATCGCTTACCATCATCAGCGATCCGTCTGCTAGTCTGCCACCTATCACATAAAAAGGAAAAAAATACTAGCACGACAATATGAATAAACGAATGCGCCGGACAATTAATCATCTGTTCTCAAATTGGTCATTCTTTATCATCATCATCATCATCATCAGCCCATTTAATCTCCCCACTGCTAGGGCACGGGCCTCCCTCAATGACATGAGGGGTAATTGCCATACTCACCACGCTTGGCAGACGGGTTGGCGAGGGTTTTGATATTTGTCATTCTTTATATTTTATAATAACAATTTTTTTTTATGTAGGTACACATTGTTGCTTGTGCTTGTGGGCTTGTGTTTGTTCGGTGTCTGGGTGTAATATATGTATTTAAGTATATATTTGTGTTCCTCTGTTGTCTGATATCTGTAACACAAGTGCTTAAGCTACTTAGTACGGAATCAGGTCAAGGTATGAGATGTTGTGAGAATTATTATAATTGTTTTTGGATTGCAATCTGGTTCAAAACAGCAATTTTATTTTCTCACTTTGTTTATTTACGACTGTAATGTGTTGTGTGTATATTATACATAAAATAACTAATAGTCTTAAGGTGAAGGGCATACCCCATTAGCGACGCCAATTAATTTTAATTATCAGCTACTAAACCAGATCTATTTTAAACAACGTCGGGGCTTCAGTCTCCCGGCAAACACCAATACTATTTATTTAATAATTATTGTTAGCGATTTGATCTGGTTTTGCACTCGAATTTTGAATTATCGCCAAAAGCGGCCACTTTTGGCGTGAATCAATTTTTTTAGTACAGAACCAGACCCGATATTTGGGCATGGTATTAGGTGAAGGGTATACCCCACTAGCGACGCCAATTGATTTTAATTGTTAGCTACTAAACCAGATCTATTTTAAACAACTTCGGGACTTTAGTCTCTCCGTAAACACCTATACTATTTATTTAATAGCTAATATTGTTAGCTATTTGATCTGGTTTTGCACTCGAATTTTGAATTATCGCCAAAATCGGCCACTTTTGGCGTTAATAAATTTTTTTAGTATCAAAAACAGGCCCAAAATTTGGGCACGGTTATTAATTAAATAATAATATGGTTTGCCGAGAGACTGACGCCCCGTAATTATTTAAAATATATTTGTTTTGGTAGCTAATTCAATTGAATTCAATTGGCGTCGCTAGTATGCCCTACCCGTCGCCTAAAGGTGCATGTCCCAACACACCTAGATCCGAGATAATATCTGACAGAATGGACCGGAAGATTTGGTTTCGTTGAGACAGACTCACCTGTTTGTTTATTGTTGTTGATAATGACCATTCTGTACAGACGGAAGAACTGATTTGCCGAAGGATAAGAACACAATAAATAGTTAATCCTAAGCGATTAGGAGAAATATTTGGTAAGGATTTGGCTTCTATGAACGATAACTGGGAATAAAATTATACTCGTCTCGTTTATCTGCGAAGATAAAAGTATATTTACCTATATAGATCTTTAAAGATATGTAGTGCGAATGCAATTTTGCTTTCTCACGCTACTTTGAGACTTCAATAAAAGGATTGCATCAGTGGGCTGCTAGGGAACCGCAGTCTTCTCGTAGATCCTCGGTGAAGATATTTTTTTGTTTTGAGTAAAGTAAAAGTATCAGCCTATATACTGTCCCACTACAGGACAAAGGCTTCCATCATAGAAATCAAGTCATTGCTACTATGATGGGGTTAGGCTTAATCACCACGCTTGCCTAATGCGGATTGGTGATCACAATCCCGAGCTATAATCGAAAAATTGAAAGTTAATCATCATTGCTCGACCCGGAAATCGAACCCAGGACCCCGAGATCACGGCCTGGTACTTAAACCACTAGATCAACAGGGAGATAGGTAGTAAAAAACTATACCTAAGTACACCATAAACATGAAATAAACATGGTGGATTTAAAGAATTTATGTATTTTACCGCGAGTTATAAAGTTTTTTAATTTAATTTAGGTAAGTACGTTGATTATGTGTAATACATAAATCAACCATTAAAAATAAACTTTTCTACTGTAATGGAGAATTAATAAGCCAAAATAAAATCAAAACTAAGAAGTCACCATTGCCATTTATCATAATTAATATTTTTTGTTTTATCCTATCTTTTCCTGTGGCTGTTGTAATAGTGACATAGACAATTATTACTCCTAAAAATTAAAAACTCTCCTGAAATTAAAAACACACTTATTGAAAAAGGTACCTACTCAATATCCATATGAAATAAGAATGAATTGATGTTCGTTAGTCTGATTAAAACCCGAGAACGGCTGGACCGATTGAGCTGATTTTAGTTTTAAAATGTTTGTCGTAGCCCAGTCGTAAAAAAAAGAAGAGAAGAAAATAAGAGAAATTAAAAAAGAAGTAGGCGGAGCGAAGTTCGCCGGGAGCCACTAGTTTTAAAATAAAAATCAATGACTACGAATTGAGAACCTCCATTCCTGAAGTCAGTTAACTCTTGTACAAATTGCAAACGCAAAAATAAAATAACTGAGGTCAGGTCGAGTAATCTTACATTTTTGGTAAGCTGGTGAAGCTTATCGTTATCCACTGTTATCGGCTAAACAAAGGCATTAGTGTAATCTTGGCCCGGGCCGAGTTTTGTGGATGCGTCAGCTTCCTGAGTGGAACGGATTCAGTAACCATTGTCGAGTTTTCTAATCCCGGATTAACTCGGATACCATTGTTGTTAATTCATAATAAGTAAACATTCATGTGGGATAGGATAGTAAGCAGCAGGTTATGATTGTGTTACTGTCTTAATATTTATTTGCACTAAACTCTAAAATAATATCGATGCTTTATTTTATTTTATTATGACAACCAACAAGATAAACACTGTTAGAAGCAAATAAGAACATAGACAAACATAATCTTCTAATATTAAAAGGGAAGCCTCTGATATTAAAGGGGAAGCTTCTGACAATGTTTTTAAATCTAAACTGGCCGAATATGTTGTCGAGAAATACTTATAAATTTTAATAGGTTTTTCGGTTTTATTATTTGAGAAAACCTGTTTGATTAAGCTCGGACGAAACAAATATAGTTTTATAAGCAAGCTATGTTCTCATGCAAGTGACTGTATATTGTCTTTTATGAGAATAAATATCTTTAAAGCTAAGGGTCACCTTACTTATAGGTTGCCACGGCATGCAATGTGGGCTATAGTGCGTTAAAAATAAACAAATATTTATAAAATTTAATTATGTCTAAGAATGGACAACATTTCAAATTTTTAACATGTCCATATTGTTTTTTTATATGAAAGTAGACATAAAATGAACAGACCCATATTTTTTCTTTTTTCAAAATTTGTCCATTTTCATGCATAAAATAATTATTGAAATTCTTTTTATTCTAAATAGACGTAAGCGCCAAATGACGTCATCGGACGGCTGAATACAGCGATATTCCTTTGCTTATCATTGTTTTAATAAAAAAAAGGTACTACTGTCAAAGGTAAATAATACTAGTGTCAACATTGTCAACGTCATTCATACATTCAACGTTGACAAGTTGTCTTTTTTTTGACAGTTACATGTCATGAGTTTGGCATTACGTAAATTTAAAACTATAATGTGCTAAGCAAAGAAATATTTTACATTCTGCCGTCCGATGACGTCATCTTACGTTTTTTAGTTTTTAATTTTTTTCTCAGTAAATAAGCAATATAAAAAATGAATAAATATATATTCGAGCAGCGGAAAAGTAAACAAAGAATTGGTATTTTTTGTTTCAGAGCTTAGCAATTTTGAAATGTTGTCCATTGTGACGTGTTCGCTAACGAATAGGTGGTTCAGGCGTCAAGTACTGCAGCACCTGACGCCTTAATTTTTGAGGCTTATTGGCGAAAATATCTATTTCACACGCTTTGTGGAGCTTATTGTATTGTCGCTGTAGTCAGTGCATGGTGGCGTGGTGACTCACAATTTTTTTCCGTGATGATCAGTTTTATGGAGCGTTAATTGTACTAAAAAACCTACCTTCTGTAGGTGTAGCGTATGTCCCTGGGTGGTGGTGTAATTACTTAAGAATTTCTTACCGAAAACTTAGGGACAATTTTTTTTTCAAAGGTGTTGCCCGGAGTCTGGAAGTTGGCGGTCATGTACCCCCGTGCCTCGGAAAGCACGTTAAGCCGTTGGTTCAGCGCCCCTCTCCGGTCTTGTCACGCTGGTGTCCCATTGGAATATGAGGGTAAGGGAATAGAGATTGCACTTGTGTTTGCGCACATGCTTGAGCACTATAATATATCCTGCGTACGTGGCTTGTTGGCCGTAATCGGTTGGAAGATATACCTATTAATTACTTAACATTTAGTTCTACGGCCGATCATGATGATCAACTTAAATTAGAGACTACCTATTATTCACTTCGTAAGTTAAACTAGTGAGTCTACTAATAGTTAAGTATTTAGTATTTTGGAGCCCATAAGTAAGAAAAAACTTAATAAAAAATTATAAAATATCACCCCTTTGTAAAACAATAATAAGACATAGTCAACAACGTGGCTGTGGGTGGAGGCCTAATAAAATTGATGGGTAAATAATCACATATTACGAAAATGGTAAAATGGCGTATATGTAGATATCATGTAGATGTCAGACCAGATTTCAGCGAAACAAACTACAAAAAAAAATCTACCAAGACCTAATTGCATTCCGGATCTTACTCTTAATGAATGGACTTTTCAGAAAAAGTACACTGCGGCATTTGAAATGTTCCTAGTAACATTCGGCAGTTCCACGTTAAACTGTGTGCAAGTACTGGCCGCTTCATACATATGTAGGTAAACTGAAACAATAACAGGCGTTCATTAGAGAAGTGCGGCGGCGGAGCGCTGCGGCCGCCGGCGGCTCCTGCGAGCGCACACGCTCAGGGCTGGCGCAGTTATAAACTAAAAGCCAATACCTAATGCTCATACATACGTCAACTGAAACAATAACAGGCGTTCGCCTAGTGGCGGATGGTGAGCCCTCAGGCACAGATATTATAATACTACGTCAGGCTACGCATTTATCTTATATGTGTGCGCCCTAACGGATAGATATCTATCTATCTAGGACCTATCTTCTATTTATCTAAATAGAAGATAGGTCACTAACTACCTATCTACCTATATTCTTCCTAATCTGAGCTTGAAATTCTTAGTTGCTTTCAAAGGTAGCTTTGGCCAGCTAGGTCGCTTTGGAGCCAGGGGTACGCTTACCATGATTCAGGATTTGGAGAATCTGTTAATTACAAAAAAGCGACTACCGTCGCAACCCTATTGACAGGGGAACCAAATAAACTGAATCATGATCACACGTTTCAGCAACTCTAAAGTATCCGAAACGTGCAGGTTTCCTCACACCGTTTTCCCTCACCTGGTGGAGCTTCTATAATCACAAATGTATCTAGCATCGAAGGCTTACGTTCCTTCCGAGAAGTGTTGTTTTACAGTCGCAGCGATGCCAGCCCTAATTAAAGGACATTTACATATCGAGCCGCAGTGCGCTCGCCTCCGGCGACACCGTCATTCGATTAGCCGGACGCGCGCACGGACCGCCTTCAAGGCTCGCTGCACAACCAACCCTAGCTGAGTACCAATAAAATGTGATCCAACATACCTAAGGCACTATATACTTCTGATCCAACAGTCCAGCATCAGTAGGATGACTGCAAACCTACACTAGGCTGATGGTGCGCTGCAAAACGGGAGCAACGGAAATTGTCCTAATTAAGGGAAATTTACATATGAAGCTGCAGTGAGCTAGCCTTCGAGTACACCGTCTTCATACCGATTTCAAGGCTCTCTGCACACAACCATTGACGAGTAGCAATAAATGTGATCCAGCATACCTATTCAGGTATGTAAGTTGGTTCTATAGCACTTAGAATGACTGTAACCATCCACTAAGGAGAAACGGAAAGAGTTTAAAGACATTTACATTATCAAGCCGCATTGACCTCGCCGTCGCTGACGCTATCATTCGATTAGCCGGACCTGCTCCCCGCACAATTGAACATTAAGGTACTCGTACCCTACACCTACCCTACACAAGCAAGACCTGTCTTTGGCAGTGCACTGCTGGACATTAAGATTAACAACATAAGCTTAACCAACTACCAAGTCATGACAGAGATAAATACTTAGCGAAGGTCTACCAATATATATCTCCAACTGTAAAAAACCCATCTACTTCTCTTAAATAATAATTATCCCTTAGGTTTACCGGAAGAAAACGATTTTATATCTCTGATGTAATATCGGTAGAGCTACGCCAACATTTATTGAAACAGAATCTTTTGAAACAGGAGCTGAAAGAGTCCATTAGCCGGCCATTGAGGTGAGAGCGGCCGGTGCGCGGAAGTGCGGATGTGCGGATGTCCTCTGTCGACAAAACGCGTCCACTCTCCGCGAATTGCCCACTCCCGAATCTAAACGCTCCCAATTCCGTCAAGTGTCGACAAAGGCCGACTTTTAGCGGCAACAATGAGTGAATGAGGCAAATTACCGCTTTTGGACACTTGAAAGCGCCCATCGGGCCGCACCGGCTGGCGCATTGTCGCCTGACGGTTTGCGCCTCGAAACAAACGATAACAATAAACAGTAAAAAGGAAAGTGTAGTATTTTGCGTGGAAGTGCGCGGGGACAAAGGCGGCCGGGTAATAGGTGTTAATGCGCGGAATCGCTGAGCAATCTGAATGCGCGCCCTCCCGCCGGCAACCCCAGTGCTGAGTATTTTTATAACAAATCCTCGTTTCGATGATTGACAACATTGGGTTTATTGTTGAATGTGTAATGACTGACTCTGTGTACCGGTCGTTAACGAAGTAGCATTCTGTTTAAAGACTGTTGTCGTTGTATTGTCGAAATTGCAAACATTGTTGCCTAGTATGTAAAAGAAGAAAGTTTCTTTTTTTATTATTTCTGTTCTTGTATAAAATAGAATTCGATTATTACAACAATAAAATTATAAGACAAATACTTCTAAGTGAGAAGATAAATGTTGCGTAGGTAGACCTTGCACGAATGCATACACAGGTGTTCGATTAGGAAATATTTTATTCAATTAAGTAATATTATTATCATTTTGTAAGCAGAGCTTGTTTACATTCCAGTAGTAGGTTAAAGGATTGTTCAAAATCCATCGTCCTACAATTTGAAAATTGGTCTTGAAATCGATCTTTGTTATGTTAAATTAGGCTACCACTAACTAGTTTAAAACATATCCGTTTCCATGAGTGTGCACAGTTAAGCGTGGGAGGTAACCTGACCCTTGGAAATCAAGGGGATCACTGCGCAACGGTCAACAGCCCTGGGCAAACACAGGCCTGGGCGCCGACCACTCCTAGGCCAAGGCAAACAGGAGGCGGGCAAATAACCTGGCCGCCCGCAGTTTCGCACTCACTCCTGGGCGATCGACAAGCGATTCACGGAATCGGGGGAAGTGGTCACACCTGGCTGTTTGCGAGGCAAATAACTTCGGGTTTCCAATCATTGATTTACTAGATACCTACACGAATGCGAATGAAATCTGTCGCCTCGTTCGTATTTACTCATATGTAACAATTAAATTATCTTCTAGAAGACTTCGTCATCTGTACTCATAACATAGGAAATGCCTTAGTTTGAGACTAGATAATATAATCGTTGTAAAATGGACATAATTTCAGCCAATAGTCCACGCTGGACATAAGCCTTCCCCAATGATCTCTACACAGATCGGACCTGCGCCGCCCGCATCCAACGGATTCCCGCGACCTTAGCCAGATCGTTGGTCCACCTTTCGAGGGGGCCATCCACGGTTGCGACTTCCTGTACGTGGCCTCCACTCGAGGACCTTTCCGGCCCAACGGCCTTCTGGTCTTTTCGCTATGTGCCCTGTCCATTGCCTCTTGAGGTATGCACTCCTTTGGGCTATGTCTGTGACCTTAGTTCTCCTGCGGATCTAAAATGTAGGTACAACATAATCGATAATGTAAAATCAACGCTTGTATGTAAATGGTGCTATTTTTGGTACATTTACCTAGATATGAAAATTATTACATTTGTCGCAATACGCAATAATGTCATATTTAAAAGACATGTCGGTATAAAGGTACCTAATCTCACGTAGGTATCTACATTTATTATTTTGAAATTATTTGAATACCAAACTTAAAATAGATACAAACACAGTGTATTGTATTTCTTGTTATGTGATGGAGAGGAAACTAGACGTGTGTAGCTCTTTACTGAAACGACTTAGTGATCCGACTCAGCTAAATGATACACTGTTCCGAATCTCTAATGTTCGCTCCGAATGTATGGACTCAAATGGATCTCGAGCCCGAATGAACCGAATGAGTTGAATGATCCGAGTGAGCCGAATAATTCGAATGAACTGAATGATCCGAGTGAGCCGAATGATCCGAATGAACGGAACGAGCCGATGAGCCGAATGAGCTAAATGAACCGAGTGAGACGATTGATCCGAATGAGCGGAACGAATCACGGATCTATCTGAGAGTCGATGTTCCAAATGAACCGTTTCACTTCCGCATCTCTGCACTGATCCAGATGCAATGTTCCAATCTTTTGAAAGATACGTTTTTTCGAGGTCTTAGGGAAACATCTTTAGGTAAAACGTAAATGCCTTTAGTATTCCGCTGGGGCCGAGCCTACTCGCGCACGAATACGCGCAAAAACTAAGACGGCTGTTTGTCAGTCAGATGAATACCTAGCAAAATGGTTCCAACTCTTCCAAATTAATAGCACTTTGGGCGAACTTTGTGTTCCAGAAAACATGATAGGTACATCAATATTTTCGTTTCAAACCTTCTAATACTGAATACAAAGTCTTCTAATACTATCACGTCACGTATCATATATAAAATTATTAATGTAGATATTAAGCCTCTCATATTGCAAGAACTTTAGATGATCAGCTTATTCTCGGAACGCTGTGTTCATTGTACTGAAGTAAATACCGTGGGAGAGCCACGCTTCGGCATGAATGGGCCGGCTCGACCGCAGTGAGACTATGGCCTCAAAGAAAACGGCATGCAGCAGCACTGTGCTGTGTTTCGCTGAGTGAGAGTACCGGAGGCCCAATCCAGGGGAAAGGGGTTTTAAAGGTTGGTAGCGCACTCGTGACTCCACTGGTGTCAAGGGTATCCATGGGCGGCGGAAACTGCTTACCATAAGGTAATCCATTTGCTCGTCTGCCACCTATCACATAAAAAAAATCTCAGCGTTTTATTTATTATATTTATATATTTTCGAACATAGCTCGGGTGATTAAGCCTAACCCCATCGTAGTAGCGATGATAAATTTCTATGATGGAGGCCTTTGCCCTGCTGTGGGACAGTATATAGGCTGATACTTTAGTATGTAAGACCTTCGCAATTTTTAACAGTGGCACCAGATCAATTGAATCATGGTTAAACGTTTCAAAAACCACTATCCGAGACAGTCTTCTCTCGATGATTCACTGACCTACCACTGCTCTCATTCGCGGTAGGTAGGTACTGACGTAGCAGCGGCGATATGTTGGAAGCCAAGTTCTCCAGAAAGACCTAGCCAACCTCTTCCTTAAGGAAAAGTGACATTCCTAAAGAAAAGTGGTTTGGTCACCCTAGATTTAGCGTTCTTACAAACTAGTTATCTCCAATCTGCAACAATTACTCGTACCATCTTATCTCACACGCCACCGCAAAATATACGGCCGTGCGATTTACAAATGATTTAGTTGCGCGATTATCGTCCCACCGATGCCGGAACGCCGGCGCGCTCTGAAGAATACAAATCGTCGATTCCCATAGAAAATGGGACGTGGAATAAAATGCCTGGTGAGCGTCCATTGAGAGCCGGTCGCGTGGACGCGTTTAATTGCGGCGGGCGCAGGCGAGGAAGTACGCAACAGATGCTGATTGTGACCTCTTGCAGGCTACTGAATTTATACAGTCTTTTATTTGATAGGAGGCAGACGAGCAGACGGATCACCTGATGGTAAGTAATTGCCGCCGCCCAGGGATAGGTCCCAGCGACACCAGTACCAACCTTTCAACCCCTCTTTCCCGTATTGAGCCGCCGGTATTACTCACGCAGCGAAACACGGCATAGAACCTGCTTTACGCCGGTTTTCTGTTATAAATTATTATAATTTAAGATTATTTTTAACGTCTATTTAATAAGATTTTGATCGCGCAAGGAAGTCACACAACACAAGTAATACAAACAGTATTACCAATAGGTACCTACATTAATTACAATCAGCGTTTGCGGCTCTGGAAACTATTTCGATAACATGCTCATACACATATTTTTTTTAAATGTGTCTTTTTAAAATAACTAATGTCGTGTTTTTGTCTGTCTTACGTGTTTTATTGCACGTTTTATGTAAAAATAAATACATAATCAACTCTTCTTCATAACTTAAATAATTTGTTTACCCTTATGTCCTATGTTATGTTATTATTAGTTGCCCCGGTAAACTTCTTATCGCCTTTAAATATTTTCGTTTTATACATTTAACCAACTTAAAAAAAGAGGGAGGTTCTCAATTTATCGGCATCTTTTTTAAATACCAGTAATAGTTCCGCCATTATATTAATGTTTTTCATTGTTGTTTTTTGTGGCATGTCGTTGAGATTGGCCGCCGTAGCCGTAATCGGTTGGAGGAATGTTTTCAACAAAATACAAATATTTTACACTTTATACGTAAGTACATTACTATATACATAAATATTTAAAAAAAAATGTTATTTTGCTATTCATGGCAAAGGCTAATTCAACGAATCAACGATCATTTAACTCTCGGACTCTCGGTCGATCCAGTCCGCCGTCCACACTTGTGTTACATGTGGCTTAGAATTTGAAAATAATCACACGCAAGCATAAGCAACCACGATTAAATTGCCAAGTGTTTATCAACAACACCGGACCACCGAGTGGAGTCCGGCGCGCAGCCCGGAGTATCATGGGGCTCTCTGTGACGCTGTTATTTAGGTAAACAAGAGCTTTTTATCGAGGAATCCTTCCGAGATCGAGCGGAGAGCTATCCGTCACTAGTTGAGGGCGATGCTTGTTTGTTTTACCACGAATATTGTCAATATCCTTGGAGATACTTGGGTGCTAGGGTTGTGATTGGTCATTTGTTTCGATCCTAGGTATTTTTTGCTGTCAATAGTTAGGCATGCGAATTTTGTAAGTTCACATACTAACAAAATGAAAAAAATTGACTTTCGTGCAATGACCCGTCCTAAAACTCCATGTTGTTGCGACAAAAAAACTTATATCCATTGTCAAAAAATTTATCAAAGTATGAACTAAGACACTTATTTTACAAAATCGTATAACAAATTACAAATTAGTAGATACATATAGGCGGAGAAAGAAACATTTCAATTAAAGGGCACTTTTAAATTATTTTTATAAATAGAATACTCTATTTAAGGAACTTAAAAATACATTGCTCCTGCGAATACCTATTTTGCTGAAGATTTGGACTTAGGATTAGGTAAATTTTACTCAACATTACAACCGACCTACTAAAAACAAAACAAGGACGCTACTCATTTTGGGGTATCCTTGATTCGCCAAAGCTTATAGTTTACACAAGATTTAGATATACAACAAAACAGAAGAGAACTTTTCTAATAGAGCAGAAACTTAATATTATTTTTATTATATAAAAGTTCTGTCCCAACGAACCACACAGTGAAGTTTGAAATTTAGACGCTCACAAAGCAGTTCGAGGAAACCTGCGCAGGAGTGTTGACATTGGCTCGCGCACAATGCGCCCAAACTCGCGCGCACTCGGGGAGATTATTTTAAAAGGTCCCATCAGTTTGTCAAGATGACACTTGGATTATTTCTAATGTGACGCCAGTTTGACAATACCGAGTTTTTGTAGGACTAACCTGTGAATTGGGAAAGTTTGCTTTCTATGGAAATTCAACGTTATCAAGGGCATAGATAGATAGATACTCTTTATTGCACAACATAAAAAACTTATAAGCTATGTATATAGAGATACAGTGTACAATTTAGCGCTGTATACCGCGGTATACATCAGAGGTACTACCTCTGATTATTGTTGCTGAAGACTAAGGACAGGCGATCTGCTCGTTAAACACCTATTACATAAAAAACTGTTTATTCAGAACTATCAACTTAAGTAAATATATAATATTTGCACCACATAATTCCTAGCGGTCATCAACTGGGGCATTCCCCGGATGTGTCCATGAATATTAGACGACACTCAAAACTCCATTTCGTGCTTTTATAATCAGCTGGTACCTGTGCCAATGGAAGAAATCACTACAAGCGATAAGACCGCCTTATTGATCTGTCTATTATTGTTGTATCATACTTGCATTTTGTTTTTTTGCAATAAAGAATATTTATTAAATCAGATGGTACTAAAAATATAATAAATCACTGGCGTAACACGTATGTATGTAAGCCTGACGTAAGCTTTCTACCGTTCTAATGGGTCTTTCAAGTGTTTATAAACCGAACTAATGTGAAATTACTTAAATATTTATTGAAACCGTAAGTCGCTGTTGTTTGCATTCCCATCGATGTTATTTATTATTGTTGGTGGATTCTCCAAAATTCCAGGTACCTAAATCGTATCTCGAAGCGTTGCCAACAAACATGCTGTCTGAACGGCCGCGGCCAGCGCAAACACGTCAATTCTTGGCCGATCTTATTCGGGGTTCAGTCAGTTATCTAATGCGAAAGTCTTTTTTTCTTTTTATACAATCACTCAACATGGAAGTAAGAAACTTTCTTCTTGTTATACCTACAATCATTTGAGCTACAACTCGTGATAGTTATTTTGATATTTTAGTTGTTTACCTAAGCACCTTTCAAGCCTTCGGCTATAAGTTGCTGTTAGGATCCTGAAAAAAATGAATGTGAAATTTTTCATGAAATGCTATTATTTATGAAAAACAATCTATGAGAAACCTCATCCAATTTAAAAAAAAGTCTAAATTCTTTTTTGTCATCTTATTTTATAACTCTGTATGGTTGTAGCCACAAAACTACGGTATCCTACCGTATGGTTTTCCACACACGCTTGGCCGGGTTTTATCGTAATTATTTTGTGAGACACGTTTTCCACTCGAACATTACGTAAACAAAGTTCAAAAATCTCTCCCATGGACAATATCGGTAGCTCATTAATGGATGAAAGTTTTGACCAAATATTTGAGTTTTCCGGCACAATCATAATTACCGAATTGTGGTCGGTGGTGCGCGCGCACAAAGACTGGTAGTTGGTATAGTATAGCAGTGTTTGCCGAGAGGGAACAGGGGAGCTCATTAGAAACACATCGGACAACATGTGTAAATAAATACGCATTGAGACGGCGCGCCCAAACATCTTGAGCGGTCGATGCGTGCTCTCCACTCAGGCAGCACACGGCACGTCAGACCAGCGACACAACTTATCTCTGAGTCCAACGTAGAACTTCATACTTGTACATAGTGCCAGTTAATACAAGGTTACTTTGTAAGAACGATCTGTTAAGAATTAAATTGTCAATGCGAATACTTAGAGAAATTTATTGATCGCATGCCATGATGTAGCATGAGCTTAAGATAGGTTTCCTAATAGTATACAGATTTAATGGATATTCGTTATCATGTCAACGTATCATTCATCATCTACTGTGTCTATGCTTTAAGCCTATGAATGATTTGTGACCACTAAACGCAATACTACTATGCGACGAACAAAATCCTGATGATAATGAACATAAAAATTAACAGCCACTGCAGAGCATCCAAGAAGAAAACTGAAACAAAAACACCTTACGCGCTTACCCGCGGGCGCTTACCCAAAACCAGAAAGTTCTAGTCTGAGAGAGTGAGAAGCATAGTGACACTGCCCGTGGAAAGAATCCTTCGTGAGTAGGAGTGCAGCTTTCATTGCTGATCTCGTTTATATTGTACACATGGGTGACGCGTCGCTTGGCCGCGCACTCGCTTACAACATACACTGATATACCCACATAAACTCCAAAGTACAATGAATACCGATTCCATTGTTATCGAAACATGCAAGTAATTTCGTTTTGGTCTGATTTGGAACTCTCACTTTTCTCTTCCCTCAATGTTAAAGAATATAGATAAGTAAAGAAAACTCGCTATTTCTACCGAATCACTCTTAGCGTGAAATTAAGATATTTTTTTTATGTATATATCGGTGGCAGACGAGCTGACGGATCACCTGATGGTAAGCAATTACCGCCGCCCATGGACACCCGCGACACCAGTGGAATCACAAGTGCGCTGCCAACCTTTTAACCCCCCTTTCCCCCGAATTGGGCCTCCGGTAGCCTTACTCACGCAGCGAAACACAGCACACTGCTGCTTCACGCTGGTTTTCTGTGAGGCCGTGGTATCACTCCGGTCGAGCCGGCCCATTCATGCCGAAGCGTGGCTCTCCCACGGTAAACGCGAAAAAGAAATGCGCGAGACCCATCTACTTAGTCTCAATTTAGCGCATTTCCTGTACGATTGCGTAGTGGACTTTGACTCCACCTGCAATCAAAACCTTTCTGTCCTTTTCAGGACTGAGAAGTTGTGAGGAAGTGATAAATGTCTAAAAATATGCATTCAGACCTAGAACCTCCTCATTTTATTACTCAATAAAAATTTAATCACTAACTATTGTACAAGAAAATCCATGAAAAAACAAAGCGGTCGCCCACTGGTTTGCTCGCGTGGAATTCACTTTGCCTCGTAGAACCCTATGTCACTCATCATTCCTTCAACTATCTCCGCCAATTCCTCGTTTCGTTTGCCGCGAAAGACGTACAAACAAACAGACACTCACACGCATACACCTTCCCACATTCTCAATTTCATTTGTTAAACTACTTTGCACTGCCTTCCCTTATTATTACGAATACGATATTTCTTTCCTCTACCCAAAGGTTGTCTGGAAGAAATCGCTACAAGCGATAAGACCGCCTTATTGTACTGTCTGTTGCTGTTGTATCATGCTTGTATTTTATTTTTGTGCAATAAAGAATATCTATCTATCTATCTATAATATTAGTATAGATAAAATAAAAGTAACATTGTATTGTGACGTGATTGAACAGAGTTGTTGTAACTGGTATTAAACGGCGTCTCCCGCGAGCGGCGGCATTTTCCCCTTCGCAGTCGCTGATTTAGATATTCAAAGCTAAATCAATGAGGGCATTGAGGGTTAAAGTAGGGGAGGTTAGGATAAACGCCCAATTAATCTAACGAGGGACGCGACGTGACGTAACGAACCGCAACAACTCGTACACTCTACCTCTAATATAACGTTTAAAGTGTTTACAGAATCACCTAATGTACTTTAGAACATAAAAAATTGGTGGGGTTGAAATTACTTGTCTTATTGATTTATTTAGTTCCCAAAATCTTTCCTTATACAAAATTATCACATGAGCCTTTCTGTATTTCTTATCTGGCTGTTATTAGATTGATAAATTAAAACAGATCATCATCATCATCATCGTCAGCCCATTTAAGTCCCCACTGCTGGGGCACGGGCCTCCCTCAATCACATGAGGGGTAATTGCCATACTCACCACGCTTGGCAGACGGGTTGGCGAGGGTTTTGGTATAAATGCAGAGTTTTCCTTCTCTGGGTGCTGATGATCATGCCAGCAACTTTACCTTAGTCGCCTTTTACGACACCTCGGTAAGAGTGAGGGTGGCCTATTCTACTCTGCCGGGGACCAGACGGCTCAAATTAAAACAGATGTTACGACCGAATCGGAGTTTCCCTCTCTTTCGCACGCGCTGTGTGTCTCCTTTGTTTGGATGCGACAGGAATACCTACTCTCCTTCGTTACGGGATGGCTTTAAATTAACCCACCATTGTATGTGATCTTCTCTTGGAACCGGCGTGAAGCAGCGCTTGCGCTGTGTGAGGGTGAGGGTACCGGAGACCCAAGGGGGGAAGGGAAGGGAAAAGGTTGGCAGTGCACTTTTGACTCTACTGGTGTTGCAGGTGTCTATGGGCCGAGGCAATCGCTTACTATGAAGTGATCCAGCTGCTTGTCTGTCACCTATCAGATAAAAAAATCTATTAAACTAATTAAGTAAATAAAATACAAAGTAAAGTTTGACAGTTCTAAGATTTGAACTGAATGAAATTCCTATTTTTGTATTCAGATTTTGACAAAGAGCGTAGGACGTAGGCCTAACGCTAACGCGGAAGCTCGGATACACCTCGTCGCGCACTCAGCAAACAGATTGGTAAGACGATGCGCACTCGAGCACACAAATCACGATACTCGATATGCCACTCAGGATGAGGACAGGAATAATACTGGTCCCGGACTAACAAAATAAAATAGCGACGAAGGAGAGACAAAGCATTTTGTGAAATGTCTTGAAGAATTTATAACTTAGCTCGATGTAGTTTGGGTGAAATCAATGTCAATCTTACTTTCATTCTCGCTTTTGAACTCGAAAGTTCAGGGGATATAGCTACAGGAAAGTAGGTATCTTGGACAAAATTATGTTATTTTCTGTAGGTCTTAAAAGTTATTCCATGGTAATATAAAACCTATGTTACTTGGGGATAAGTTAGCTTTCTCCCAGTGAAAGAATTTACAAAATCTGTATAGTTTTTACAGATATTAAAAATTCTAAAATGTAAATCTTTTCTCTTTATATCATACTCGTAGATATACTTGGAGAAAAAAACAATTAAACAAACATTGCAATGTACAGTAGCGGACACATCAAGCTATACAAAACTGTCAAATTTCTTCATTCGATTATAAACCTTATATTGTTACACATTGAGTTCGAAATCGATTGAGGAAATTTGACAGTTCTGTATAGCTTGACCTGTCCGCCACTGTACGTACTTCCATGATCCATCGCGATCCAGCGGGGTAATGCTGCCAGCATTTTGGGGACACTGCCACAGGGACCTATTTTGTTTTAACTTTTTTTCACTTGCTCTTAGGTCTCACTTATTGTCTTAACTTTTTTAACTGCCTCGGTGGCGCAGTGGTTAGAGGGTCGCACTTTAAAGCAACAGCTGCGCAAGAGGTCCCGGGTTCGATCCCCGGGTCGGGCCAAAAATTTGTACCTAAGTTTTCGGCAAGAAATTCTTAGTGGTAGCCCGGAGTCTGGAAGTTGGCGGTCTTGTACCCCCGTGCCCCCGTACCCCCGCGGTCTTGTACCCCCGTGTTGGTCCTGCGCTTGATCCCTCTCCGGTCGTGTCACATTAGTGTCCCATCGGATTATGAGGGCAAGGGAATAGAGAGTGCACTTGTGTTTGCGCACACACTTGAGCACTATAATATATCCTGCGTACGTGGCTGATCGTTGAGATTGGCCGCCGTAGCCGTAATCGGTTGGAGGATTATTATTGTCTAAATTTTCTTAAGTTTTTGTTCTTTTGTTTAATTTTTCATTGCTTAGATATATCTAGTACATACTACTCTTATTTGAGTTACTCGAAAGGCAAACCACATACTCACTATTTAGAGTAGTTATCTAAACTAATCTAATTTTAAAGACGTTATGATGAATAAAGATTTACATATGAGTAGGTATGTCATGCGTATTGCAAATAATCGGGCCGGAGGATGATAGGGAATCTTGCGAATTAACCTATAACTTTACTATTTGTTAAGAAAACTGAGCACGTAGTGTCACAGTGCGTGTGTGACTGATGAACCCAGCTTTCTTTTTAACTTTAACCTCGATGAATAGTTTGAAACGCACGGCAAACTACTCGAGTCGGTTCAAGTGCAAGGTCTGTATCGGCGATCGTCAACTCAGAGGTCTGTTTGTCCGTTTGTCCGCCCCCTTGACACACGCTGTTTGCTTTTACATTCTTTCCCCGAAGAGCCTCGACCTGACCCCTGAGATGAAGCTTTATGAGTTTTGCTTTTGAAATTTGTTATTCTTGATATTGTCTGTGCTCTCTTGAGCACAACGTGATCTTGTCAAGTGATATTTAGCATAGATGCCTACGTGATGCAATCATGTTCTGTTCGAAATAACTTTATGGGATTTGAGTTTTTATATTTTCTTCTTACATTAAACATTAACGGCAATAATAGAAGTTAAGATTCCGTTCACTAAAACATTTTTGGCTATGGCTTCATAATTTATCAAATTAGGATTCGTACTAACCAACTGATTAGGTTCGGAATGATTTTCAAATAATTCATAAGAATGTGGGTGTACCTACTCGTATATTTTGATACCAAATGAAGTACCTACTACCTACATCGAGCCTATGTAACATACAAACACAAATAATTTATTTGTAAAACATAGGTGGTATTACAGATGTTGTTGAAGAGTAGGTATTGTGTCACTATGCCTTGTCTTTCACGGACGTACAAATTATAAATTTCAAGATTACCTACAATAAATGTCATAAGAAAGTATAGTAATTGATGTCATAGTCAGGTAGTTCATAATAATTAAATTCATAACAGCGCCAAATGTCCAAATAAATTAATTACAATAATACAAATGTCAATAACAATTAAATAACATTACAATGATCGAAATGCACATTAAATAAATAAAATATTTTATAACAGGTCAAAATAAATCTCTCAATTATATGTCAAAACTCGTTATTTTGATTTTAAATACTCATTAAAGGTTTTACTCCTTTTCATTTTCAAATAAATAGTTAATCATATTTTTCTTAAATTTTGCAAGGTTATTACATTGTTTTATTGTGTTATAAATAGTTGGTGCTATAACAAACACACTTTTACTTTAAAGAGCGGTTTTATGTTGTATGCAATTCAGAGTGCATAACAACGTACGATTTCGTTTTCTGTTGATAATTTTAAATAAGTTAGGATTTGGTCTAACAAACAGAGCTAATTCAAATATATATACGGAGGGCATTGTCAGTATCTTCAGTTCTATAAATGTGGCCTGTAAGGGAAGATTGTAACAGCTTTTTACATACAAATTCAATGTCACTTTGGCATTTTAAAATGTCGTCTTTAATGTAAGCCTAGAAATTTCGTGGTTAGTTAAACAATACATAGAATGGTAAGTAGATGCAGTAGATGTGATGTGGTTGGTGACCTTGATTTTCAATAAATGCGTTAATAAAGTCTTAACCATCGTTCATTACTGTTCTCAAGTTTTATTCAATATCCGACAGAAACCAACCGTAGCCAAAGGATCTTCAAATACGAAAGCATAGGTAGTTCCTCAACAACGCAAATACGAAATAGTAAGCAAAAGCTAGTGTTGTACAGCTCGCGGCGGCTCCGGCTAGCCTCCCCGCGCGTCCCGTCTGACACACGTCGTATTAGGTTAGTGGGCGCAAGTGGAGGGTGTATGCAAATGCACGCCTCGGGCGCCGGCCTGTTTGTGTGGTAATGTTTATGTACGTGTGCGCTTTACATAGCGCCGCAGCCGCCCGCTGCATACATTAGGGTTGTTTTTTAAGGCTCTCCCGTCGGCTGATCCGGCGGAGCTTTGGCTGAAGCTTCGTTTTGTTCGTTACACGCTATGGTAATTCCCGAATTTGGAATTTACTTTTAGGAATCTAGACGTTGGTTTTGGTGATGTCATTGATTTGCAAATATAATAATAAAATGTTTCTTAAAACTACTTACCTAATTTAGATACATAAAAGACAAAGATATAAGTAAGTGGAAGTCAAAGAATATGATGAAGAAGTTTCATAGTTTAAGGCTACCTACTTACTTGGATTAAAGCAAACATTAGCGACTTATCTGATCACGCAGATGTCCATGGATTTTGGTCATCTCTTATCATCGGTCATGAAGTGAACCGATTGTTAGTTTGCCGCCTTTAGCATAAAAAGCTGCCACTGCAATATTTAAAAGGTGCTGACTTTTTTCCTTTGTGACCTAACTGGTGTGGTATATACATTTAAAAGTATTTTGTTAGTGAAAGTAAGTATGTTACATGTTTTCTTCAGCCAATCCCCCAGCTAAACTTTAGTTAGCCTAGTGTTATTTCTCTTTAGTGTTGTATATTACATCTGTTAGACACATAATAATATAAAGTCTGGTACGTATTCAAAGTGTATGACTTCGGTGTTGTATGACAAGGGCCATTCAGGGGCCATAGACTAAACGACAACTCACTTCGCCCACGAGACCTTTGAGAAGCACGAGACGCGTTGATTGGCGCGTGTCTTTGTTTTCACAACATGGCCGCCGCAATCTCAACTCTTAATTTACGCACAATGTTGCACAACTAGCCACTACAAGTGATCCCCGCTGGCTTCCAGTTTGAATGTCCCGGGAGGTCAGGTTACATTGGGTATAGTTTTCGAGAGCCATTGTTAATTTGAGTCGATTGAGTGTTACCGAAAGCGATCGCGCATTGTTTGGTCGATTTTACATAACGAGGCGGCGAACGCGGGCTTTGTGGCCGGCCCATTGTGGGGGAGTATCCAAACGTTTGAGATGAGAATTGAAAGGCGCCGCGCGATGACGAGGCGCGAGCCACGCGGACGTCCAAGTCATGAGATCCGAAAAATATTTTGTAAGTCCGTAAAATGTGGCCTGATGGCAGCCCGCCATTGGTGTTACAGAAAAAATAGCTTTAGGTCTAAAATAAATAAAAATAAATTGTAAAAATCTATTTACTGATCTTGGTTAAAAAAAAAATCTGCAAATAAAAACCGCCTTCAAAATACACGAACTAAAAAGTGTAAAATAATATTTTTAACACTTTATACATTTCAAATAACATTTTAATACAGTACACTCGAGAAAATATTGTTACCGAAGTCGGCGCCTAAAATGTTATTTGAAGTGTATACAGTGTTCAAAATATTATTTTACACTTTTGAGTTTTTGGTTTTTGAAGGCGAATTGTAAGTACAGTATTGAAAGATTTATCCTTTAACTCCTTACCGTTGAGGAGTCAGTAGAGCCACAAAATTAATACAGTCACGCGTAAATACTAGTGCAGTTTTGATAAAAGAAGCAAAAACATTACGTGTCCCTATAAAGTTTGAGAGTTCCCCTCAATTTTATCCTGATATCCTGATCATGGCGCCAATCCACGACTATTTACTTTCCAATCTAAAAAAGAATCATCTGAATCGGTTCATAAATGGCAAAGTTATCGGCGAACAAACATTAAAAAAAAACTTAAAAAAATATATACATGTCGAATTGAGAACTTCTTTTTTATTTGAAGTCGGTAAAAAATGACAAATCTTGTCTCTTGAAATCATGGAACTAGAAAACGCGCGCTTTAATTGTGCCATTTTCCGAAAAAACAGCACAGAGTGTGAAAGAGATCCGAGCGGCCCTGACGCAGCTTAAATGCATCTCTATACGGGTGCGGTAGAGAAAGAACGTAGTGCAGCACGTCACCCCAGTACCCCAGTGCTTGCGCGGTTTTTCAAGTATGTCTATCTAAGAAAAGTCATTGTCTGTTTAGGGTGAATGTCTATGCTTGAAATAAAGGTTAAGTGACATCTGTACACAAGGTCCCCCACAAGGTGGACCGACGATCTTGTAAAGGTCGCGGGAATCATTGGATGCGGACGGCGCAGGACCGATCCGTGTGGAGATCGTTGGGGGAGGCCTATGTCCAGCAGTGGACGTCTATTGGCTGAAATGATGATGATGACATCTTTCATTCTAATCAAACTATATTTTACGGAGTATTATTAGGATGAGTAATAGGGAAAATATACCCGGATGTTTTTTTTTTGTATTTGTTGCACTACACTAAAATATACTTCGGTTAGGTAGCAAATACTTCATGTCGAATTGAGCTTCATAATCATCTGCTGGGTCTGTCAAGTACTTATACTATTTAAGTTTTAGGAAGAAGAATCAACTTGAATTGTGAAATCGCTTTAAATCATTGTAATTTCGTAACTTTCAATAAACTCACCACATTGAAAGCTACTATAACTTATTTGCACGAAAACACGTTGACTGCTGTCTCGATAGACTAAACACTGTGGGCCTTATTATTAAATCATTGTTTAACCTTTGCTGACTAAAACGGCGTTATCAAGCAGTTTGAAATCTATTTTCGAAAATTTTGTTTGAAATACTTTTGTTTCAAACGTCAAAACTGCTCAATAACACCGCTTTAGCTAACAAAGGTTTATCGAACGAATAAACCCCGTATTATTACGATCTGTAAAGTTTACCTGATATACAAAAATAATTCCCGTTTACAATAACTATACATTTATTGTAAACGTGAGACTACAAAACAGGGGTAGGTTATTCTCGCTTTGGTGATCGATTGATGCGTAAGAAAGAAAGACTTAGCTTTAGGGCTGTTTAGAGGGAGCAGAAGCCATTGTAGATTTTGTAGACTTTACTTACTTACTCTACTCGATAATAAGCCTGTCTTTTCCGAATTTTATTTCTCCTACCTCCGCCCGCTCCCACCCTCCCCGTGCACCACACACACACGTTGCGTTAAAACCTCGCCGCTCTTTGATCTGTCCAAATGATTGTTTTATATTTGTAAAGCGGCGCAGTGCCCTACTCCAATGACGCAATGTAGCTTTTCAATTAGACGCCGCCCGCGCCCGCGCAGACAGCGCCGATTTCTATTCGATGCAGCCGAAGAAAACTGTATTAATTGATGACAGCTACAGATTTTCTATTAATCCTTTTCATTGTGATGTTACAAAGAATTTTTTGTTAAAGCATATGCTATTTTAAAACGTATGACGCACCAGGGTATAAAAAATATTAGACGCACGGCACGATAACTTGGCGATCTTTTTATTTTATAAAAATATGTTCTCTTTGCTGCAAATTTCGTGAATTATTATTTCATTTGACTAGAATGATGGTAGCTCAGTGGATAAGAACGTATGCCATCCAAACGAGAGGTCGTAGAGTTTAGCCCACACCTCTGGCTGGATTTTTCAAATCTATGTGTGTATTTCCACCATTCTCTCGGGTGAAGGAAAACATCGTGGGAAAACCTGCACGTTTTAGATAATGTCTATATTGTTGGGATAATTATTCTGATCGTTGGTCTTGTTCCCTAGCGAATTTGACGCGACACCGTGAGATGATGGATGAGTAATCTAGTGAAACATTTTTATTTTGCAAATACATAAGTAGGTGTTAGCTAATGTACCAACAAAAAAAAACAAAACTATAACAGTATCAACGGAGTAAAAAAATACCCATGTTTTACTAGGGAGTAAGTACGTAGCAACAATGCTACGAAATGTCGTAGCACAGCGCGTAGCGCTGCGTAGACGCATCCGTTACGTAAGTAAAAAACATCAACGAGTGACTTGTCCTATCTTTGTATGTATAGTTGCATCTGCATGCATCTCTAATGGCTAGGTTATAATAAAATTTATAATTAACCATACATTAAGATTTTCGCAACTTAAATTATTTTAGTAATTCTGTCCTAAGTCACACTTTTTTACCTTACAAGCAATTCAGCAGTCAGACTTTTTATTAAATATAAAAAATATTTTTTGTATGTCTGTACAGGGTATTTATTGATTTATGAATATCATTTCACCTTTACCAGGCAACTAGAAATCATTTATTTCATTGGTTTTCAACCCTAACTGAATTGCTAAAAGTTTAAATCTATTGGTCCCATATGATTCGTTGCCTGGTTTAGTATTAAACAATTTTTTTACATCGAACAACTTAGTAACGAGTTGATTGAGAATTTTAAAATGCTTAGGACGGAGAAAGATCCAGGACAGCAAGAGTTCTGCCATGCTGGCCTACTTTAATCCAAAAAACAAGCTATTCGAGAGTAATATGTATAATAGTCATGTACAAGTTGCTATTAACCTGTGTGTCTCGGATTGCTCTGCGTATGGCTGTAGCCTCGGAGGCCTCTAATCACGCGCCGCTGTTCCGCCCGCCCGGACTAAGTGCCGCTGCTCAGGCTGAGATAGTTTACACTCAAATATGCGCTATTTTCCAAGTGGATAGGGTAGCTATTATCATGTGCCCGAATTTACTGTTAAATTGAACTGTTTAAATTGGTAACTATTACGATTATTCATTAGTCAATAGAATTGACAAACTTACAGAAAAGAAAAAAAATGCGAATTAGAAAGCGAAAATAATGGGGATTTCGTCAAATGTAAAAATTACTAAGTGTATCTGTTATAAAAGGTACTTTCCATTTCAATACGCAGAAAAATTTTAAAACTAATAAATAAACTGTATGACAAAGTGGTATTCAGAGTATGTCTATAAAAACATCGCGTTAAGAAAAAGCTCAATAAAATAGTGGTAATATTGTTTCAATCTAATACCATTAGTGGCGGGTTTGAAAAAAAGAAATCAATAACAAAACAATCGGAGGGGTCAACTCGTAATGCTGACGTGTAAACCCTCCGATAGCATCGCTGCGCCCGCGCCGGCGCCTACTGATCTACTGATGAAATAATTGACACTCCATCACGCAAAAAAACACACAAAAAAGTTCACGCTCGCCGACCAAAGTACGCCGATCTTAGATGACTACTTCTCACAGTAAAATTATCCAAGATTGACATGTTTTCTTTTGCAATCCTAACAAAAAATATTCTCACGCGTCAGATGTGGATGTGAACTAACGATGAGTTGGGCTTTTAAACTGGGTACCTATGTAATTTAACTGTCTCTTATGTTAATGTCTTCAACTGCATACTCTAGATCAGATTAAAATTATAATAAGAAGCTTATTAAATCCTCGGTTGCTAAAAATAGTATCTACCGCGTTTCATGCTGGTTTTATCGCAGTACCTAGGTCTGGGACCTAGTGACTAGTAGTCTAGTTTCTAGAATAGGGTATAGTGTTCTGGTTCGTGTGGGCTTAAAGTGCTAACTCATTTATGAGTAAATAATCCTTACTTACTCATAAATGAGTTAGCACTTTATAAAATTCGAAAGTAACTTTGTCTCCCTTGCTATCGGGCCAAAGCTACTGATCTTATATAAAAAAGGCAACTTCTTAGATGATAGTCTGGAGCACCTAATGTGGAACCCTAGCAGCTCTTATAAACTTTAGGATTTAAGATTATAGTGCTTTAGCAAACGTTGATGAACGTGATGGTCAGGCTTTTAAAATAAAGGGCACCTGATAAATTCTATCGTTTTTATAAAATAAAAGATATAGAACGCCTCAAAGTCACGTACCTATAGGAAAGGAATGTACTTAAAATATTTCACACGGATGTAGTAGCGGGCAACAGCTAGTTCCAAATAAATACTGGACAATTGAACATTAGTCAATTATCTTCTTGCGACACGCACGATACATATCGGGGCCGCAAGACACTTACAGTTATAAATATATGTGATTACTGTTCCCATTTGTTGTAAAACTAAGCCAATTTTGTGTAAAAACTTCGATTCCTTTCACAGCAAAAATGTGTAGAAATAAAATTAAAAGTTCTCTTCCACATTTGGGTTGTTATGAAGTGTAGAAAGTGTTGAATTAAGTCGTGATTTGTGTGAAAACGTGTGAATTAGCCATCAGCGGCCAAGTGAGTTGGGTGGATAAAAGACTCTACGCCGCGTTTCCTAAAACATTTGTTCAACAAAAGTGTCCAATCATTCTTTCCATTTACGCTATAATATTCGGCTGTTGGAAACATTTGGTCAATTGGGTGGGTAAAAAACATGATCTATAAGTGGCAAGATACGGACAGGAAAAATAATGTACGGAGATACTTAAAGCCTGCAATGTTCGGTACTAATTACATTATTTCTGTAGTCATCTGAATCTAATCTAAGCAGTTTATAATTCTGATATTTAGCTATCACTTATCAGACTACAAAGGTTACAAACTCAACGCAAAGTGCGATACGCAGTGTAGGTACCTTCGTTGACAAAGATTTGAATGTACGGTGTCATTTCAAGGGACGTTTTCAGGGCTGTAGTAATTTTGACAAGACTCTATATAGGTGTTCCAACTAGCGCTAAATCCCGTTTCCTTACAAGGTCCGCTTGAACATTGATCCACAATTTGGCATGTTTGGTAATTACATTACAGCATTTGACCTTTGAAAGCCTTAGGCAAAGACTACTCCAAGCATTTGCAAGCCTTAGACGACACAAGTGGATCGCAGTGCATGTTCTGAACTTTTTAAACCAATGTTATAAAATGTTGACAGCCACTGCAGGGCGAGCTGTTTGCCTGTTTGCGCCACTCCGCGCGACACGCAGCCGGATTCGCCCGATACCGATCTATCAAACGCACGATCTCACCAAAATATTGAAAAACTAACGCATTCACCACATGTTGAGCTCCCTAAACCAATTAGGAAAGTTACAAAATACTTATTTCCACCAAAATTACTTGTACATTGCCATTTGGTTTATGTACCAGACTTATCGAAATTAATTTTTAATAATAATTTTACTTCATTTAAGAGATTAGCGTGGACATGACAATCTCCGAAAAGATAAGGTAGGTAATTAAGTACTCAAAATATTATTTATATCATTATAATATGTATGGATCTCTACTACGTGGGAAATATCTATGTATTTTCCTGAACAGAACCGAGGGCCTAGAGCTGTTTCCCAAACATGCCTGTAAAATCTCACACCATTTTTTTATGTGATAGAGAACAGACGAGTAGACGCTTCACTTGATGCCGCCTCTGGACACTCGCAACACCAGTGGAGTCACAAGTCTATTTGCATTCATCGTGGTGATACCTACCTACACTCATACTTTTATCGACACCGCAGGATCCGAGATACAAGGCTAAAACCGCCTTCAAGACTCCAGACTGACTCTGATATTGGCTGACTTAACCGAAATATCGGCGCGAGTACAATAATATTTATCTTTTATCTATCGTTACATTAAATGAAATAATTATACATTTCGAAATTGCCAAGTATGCCGAGATGCTGCCCCAAAGAAAGAACGCGAATCATTCTGATGATCTGTTACCGGGTCTCGGCACGCTATTTAAGAGACTTTGAGGACATTTTAGATAAAACTTTATATTTTAACATTATAGCGGACAAACGCGCAGACGGCTGACCTGATGTTAATGATTACCGCCGCCCATGGACACACACTTTCGTTCAGCACTGAAATATTGCAGCTAGATTAGTGACCACAAATCTAAAAATTTTTTTTCCATAAATAAGTAGACCTGATTGCATACCATTATTTTGCCCCTTGCCTATATCAAACAAGGTAAGGTTAATTTCCGCCATTAAATAATCCTAAAATGCACCTTTGGCCGTTACACGTCCGACGCTAATGCAGCATTTTGCAATTACCGTCACCGATAGCGAGTCATTAAGTGTTTTGCTTCTTACTGAATATTTATAGGGCAATTTCACTAAAAGCAAAATTATTGTTGAATAGGAAGTAGGGAATAGCGACCCGACCAGTGAGCACATGAAGCGAAGGTTTCATATGGGTTATTTATGACACAAATTGTGTAGATATGACATATTTTTCTACTTCAGTCACTACATTTTCCGAGGAAAGCTGGTACGGTATATACTTTTGTTCGTATTCGTTTTTTAACTTACATTTTATTATTATTGTATGTCTAATATCAAATCCGAACGGAGGCGAATCCGACGCCGTCTGCCTCGCATCACACAGAGGGCTGCTAAATCGAACCCTGAACCGCTGCGAACGCAATTTAATTTATACGTACACATGAAGGTGTAAATATTTACAGCTGCGATTACTCGGCTCATTCACGCTTTACATAATGAGCTAACGTCATGTAAGCGGTGTAGTTTTAAGTGGCATGTAAGGAAGAGGCCGGCGAGAAGCCTCTAATTATGCGATCCGCCCGATAGCGCGAGCTTTTATCTCGAACACTCTTCCATTAAGCAAATATACAGCTTTGTAGCCCACTAATCATATACTACACCACTTTTTCAGCTCTAAAACCAATTAGAAATATTTTGATAGATAAAAGTAAATTGTAATTACACGTTCCGGATGCCGCCATTTTGTTTCGAATAGCCACTTCTCAGGGTCCCTAATGGACGGGTAGCGGGCTCCAAACAGATTCGCTTCCGCGACAAACTTTATCTATGCTCTTTATATTGTTTAATTTATGCGTGAACACTATTGTTATGGGCGCACAGTAGGTAAACATCAATTAACTATACTTCAAGCGTGGAACAAAAAACAGCCTTATCTGTGTATTTTAATCTTAAAACCGTGAGCATTAGTGAATTAACTGGCACACAATTGTTTACCTTGTTTCGTATTTGTTTAATTTTTGACCAAACAAAACGTTGCAGAGCATCTTCATTTTTGAATTTATGAGAAATCAGTCGGTCGGAAAAGAGAGATTTAATGTAACATTAAGATATGGTGAGAGTGGTAATAGTAACTATTTAGGTAGAGACAAGACAACCACATGTAGGGTTTTTACATTCTGTATTTTTTATGAAGACTTCATCCATTCAAAATGAGTTGAGGAAATAATGACAAATTGTTGTTGACTACTTGAGTTACCTACCTACACATAGGTAGATAAGATCTAGTAAGGTAAACTCACGGAACTAAAAAGAAGATTTAGTTTAACCAGAGTACCTAACGTATAATAGACTCATTATGCCTACAATTACGCCTTGAACCTGCCTAGAAAATCAGATGCAAATGCAATCTAATTACAAAACGCAACGCTCTAAGCGTGAAAGAAATTACGTATCATCGGAGGCATTAATCCAATTGGCATACATTATGAAGCGAGCATAAATTAAGTGAAATAGAGAGATGAAACACGTTGCCTCTGAAATGGCGGGCGGCGCGACGGCGCGGGAGTCAGCGCCAGGGGTACCAACTTAAAATAAGTTGTAAAAAAATGTCTACCATGGCGTAAGGAGATATTTTTAATTGCTGCCCGTTTGAAACTGTGCAGTTTGTCAATAATATTTCTATCAAATTGTAATTTCTACAAGGAGTTCATTATTGTTGTTGATTATTCTAAATAAACAATATTTTTGAATAAAACCTCTTTCATTCATTCTAGGGTAAATAAAAATGAAACATGGCAACACTTTAAATGCCGCGTCCAATCGCTGTAATTTGTATGCAGATACGGGTAGCGCCATCTGTTATCACTTTTCAGAAACCGACTGACTAGTATCATTGGAAAACTCCTCATTTATTGTCTAAGTGTGTATACCGTAGGCAATATTAGACGCAGCCACCACAAAATGAGGCGTGCGGGTACGGCAGCCGGCTATCGCTCTCTCACTCACATAGGTGAGTAGGTAAAATGTTCAGTATTCTTTTTTATGAAGGATTTGGATGTAGGGCTATTTCATCATGATTTGAGGGGTAATAATTGTAGAAGTTGGTAACCCTGGCTGGTGCGATGGCGCGATTGAAAGCCCGCTTTGTCGGCGGCTAATTTGCGAATTAGTCGCGCAATGAGTGCCGGACCACTCAGGCGCGGTTGATCTAATTAATTAACCTTTGAGGGGGCGACGGGCTCGCCTACCCCTACGTTGCTAACACAGAGCGGTTGGCTTACTAAATAGCGCTGTTAGAGAAATTATCTACAGATAAACGAAGAATTGAAGATGTGACAGTATTCGCCCCGGACACTTGTGCTAGCTACGCCACTGACAATAGGAACAGAAGGGTTAGCTCGAACTTTTCGAAGAATCGTAGCGTATGCACATCATAAACAATTTAAATGAAAACAGAAGAGCTCCCTCTATCTAGATAGACGACCCGATTGGAACAGTGGTAGTGATCGCTGCCTCTGATACAAGGGTTGCGGGTTCGATCCCCGCACAGTACAAACATTTGTGTGCATGAACATGTTTGTTTGTATTGGTTTGGGTGTTTGCTATATATTATAAGTATGTATTTACAAAAGAAAAGTATTATATGTATCTATTTGTAATCCCACTGTTGATTCTGATATCCGTAACACAGGTGCTTGAGCTACCTATCTCGGAGTCAGATCAATGTATGTGATGCTGTGAAATATTTATTTATTTATTATTATTTATCTTACGTAAGCAAATTATCTCCTCTCTCACTCGGGAAAAAAAAGGAGACAAAGTAGATACTTATTGCATGGGCACGCTACGAATGAATGTTCGTGCTGCCCACTCAGGTTGGTATACCTGCCTACCTAATAAAACTAACTCTACAATAATAATATAACATGGAACATAATAATAATAATGTAGGGAAGTGACGACCCCATCGCAAGCTGGTGAGAGTTGGTGATCTTCACTTATGAAGAACAACAACTCTCATCAGTATAATCAGTCTCCGCAGGGCAGCTTGTGCCGAGATGTTGGTATGTGGCGACACCACGGACCCGAGACTCCCGGGGGAAACACCATCTGTCCGCCACCTCTAGCTTGAATTTGTTGGCCGACCAGAGTGGAGCGCAAGAGCTATATGCTCGAAAGGGTGGACGTGCTCAACCTGCGCAATAGCGAAGAACGGCTGAACGGATTACCGGAATCCAGAAATCGGTGCACACCTCTCTAACCTATCTACCCTAGCTACCCTTAGCTGACCGGGGCGATGTTGCCGCCTTGCCGCCTAATATGGTGGCTGATTTTGGGGGACCCATCTAGTGGGAGGCGAGTCACCGTCGGCCATGATTATAAAGATTAGACGTTTTATGTGGCAGGCGTCCCGTTGTCTCGTCAATATCCTGGAAACGAGTCCAGCATGATCCTATCCATAGACCCGGCATAGTTCCCTTATTATTTGCAATAGTCCTTGCACCTGGCGGGTTCTGTATTTGGCTGTATCTCTTCAATAGTACAGACAAAGGCAGTATCCGCTAGGTGCACACACACATCCCTAATTACATTATTGTGTCTCACAGGGGCCTCTTCGTGTTGGATCTGTATCCCCACGTACGTGTTCCAAAAGGACAGGCCTTGTGCCGTGATTTCCCGCAAGATTCCGATGGGACACTCCTGTCACACGTGAGAGGATCGAGCGCAGGACCAACAGCTTAACGTGTTTTTCCGAGGCACCAACTTCCAGACTCCGGGGTGCCACTAAGAATTTCTTACCGAAAGCAGAGGTACAAATTTTTGGCCCGAGATCGAACCCGGGCCCTCTTGCGCAGCCGTCGGTTTAAAGTGTGACCCAGTAACCACTGCGCCACCGAGGCAGTCAACATGGAACACATAGGTGTTGTATGGGACTCGTACTTAACATACCCACGCTTGCTCTACCTATTATAAAATTTGCATATCGCACAGGAGTTCACCTTTGTAGCGGGCGACTTGGGAAAATTACGACAATTTAATAAATAACATACCTGAGCTGCTTGGGAAACCAAATAAACCAACACAATTTGTAAGTACAAACTCTTATATTATATTAAATATCATATTTATACACCGTTAAGTCTCTTTTATACAAAGTCCTGTTATTTCCAGTAATATAAGTATATCGGGGCCGCAGAGCATGCAAGGAGGAGACGGAAACCATAGAACAACTTTTATGTGAATGCGACTCACTGGCTACAGGAGGAAACCAGAAGACTACAGACACTCCGATCCGATTGACATCGTAACGCTGATGAAACGAACCTTTCCTGAGTAGGAATGCAAAGGATAGGTGAGGTACAAAAGATCCCTGAGGTTCGACGTGCCCCATGAAAATGTCCCAATAATGTAGGAAAATAAGTTAATTTATTTTAAATTTAATAACATAAAAAACCGACTACCAAAAAAATACACGCTCTAAAAAGTACGAAACAAGAAAATTGTCTCTGCTGAAATTATTATGCCGTATTGCCGTGGTCTTATGCCACATTGATTTTGTTTTATTATTATAATGAATCTGTTTTCGTTTTGCTACAGTAGGTGACATACGACCACGGCAATACGGCATAATAATTTCAGGAGAGACAATTTTATTGTTTCGTACTTTTTAGAGCGTGTATTTTTGGTAGTCGGGTTTTAGTTTTTAAACTTTATTTTTATTTAACATATTTTTAGTTATGTCAATAAAATTACATATTTGAAATGTGCTAAAAAAGCTCTTTCATTTGATACCCCACACGGTAGTACCGTAAAGGATTTTTTTTAGTTCCTTACTCTAAGTCCCCTAGAGGGCGCTGTAGTCAATTTAACGTGGCGTCATGTCGCCTACAACCAAAAGACAAGACACTTCTAACGACACCTCATTTGTTCAAATATGATAACTAGTGTAGAAGTTATGAGGGAAAAGATGAACAACCATACATACATACATAATACATACAGGTCAAAATCATAACCCTCCTTTTCGCTTCGTACCCTCCTACCCGTAGTCGGGTAAAAATTATATATAATATAGACGTAAATTTTACCACAGAATTTACCTTATAGGTACTGTGTAAACCAGAAACCTCGAAGGGACTACGTACCCAACACCCATCTTAGCGTGAAATTCCCAGTTGCGTCCAAATCATTTTTTTATACTACAAGTAACTCTGGTTACATACAATTTTAGAATCGTTATTTCAAATAGGTTTTCACAATTTGGAAAAGTATCCAAGTCGTGCAGATATTTTCCCTCACCGCCGAGCTAATGGTAGAAATATGCAAATAGATTTGAAAAATCCACAGGCGCAATCTCGGATTGGAACCACGACCCCCCGGTCCCATCGGTCTGACTCCAGAAGTGAACGGTAGAAAAGTACGCCACCACCGTATTTTATAGTGTTTGTTGTTTTCTTTTTGTTGTATGCTTTGTATTGTACCTGTTGTGTCTCGGTCTAGAATGTTGACTTTCTGTATTAATATTTATTTATGTATTTCAATATATATCTGCCACATTGTACACTTCTTTTAATATGTAATATACGTGTATAATATGTCTATTCCCACCTGCATTAAATATTGTATTCCTTCTTTTAGATCCTACCTAACTCACTCGCAACCAGGTCCCACCAGAATACCAGCGCTGCTGCGGCATCGCAGATAATGCCGTAGCAGCAAATGCTGAGACTGGGACCTGATTGGCCACTCCCTTCACTTATTTCTTACAAAATGTAATATCCACCATCCAATGTTTCCGCTGTTGTATGTCATTCTGTATTATTGTATATTGTTTGTGGCCAATAAATGTATTTTCTTTATTTCTTTCTTTCTTTCACCGTGTTCCCGAACTAACCTACGTCCAGGGACATTGGGTTTATACGGGACATTCAAAAAGCTTGTCCCTACAATTTTAAATGTTAGCAACGCATTTGCGATCCCTTAGCGATGATCTCTGTGGATAGTAAAGTAGCGTGTGCTTCCGGAACAGGAAGTTGTAGAATATGATTTTAAGACGCGAAAGTTTAAAACTTTCGCGTTGCATTATACAAATAATTAATGTACCTACCTACCTACACGGGACAAAACGCGTTTATTTTTGAAATGAAATGAAATGAAATGAAAAATCTTTATTCGGTCCGGAATTACATATAAATACAATGAGATTAAAAACGAATACACTGAATTTAAAAACGAAAGTAATTGGACCAAAATGGCGCCCACTCAGCATATGGCACGACCGGGGAGGTAGCCCCGATCACACCGCTGGTATTCTGTGGTTTTTTCAAGTAAGTACTCGTACATACTCGTAGCATCTATTCATTACACCTTGACGCTTTGACCGCGTTACAACGGCCGTGGTCACAAGCGGTCCACGTACATTACATGCCCGTATATTAATTATTTGGTCGCAGGTTCAAATCCAAGCATGCACCTCTTATAAAATATCTATGGCATTTCTACCATTCGCTCCAAAGTGAGGGAATATACAACGGTAGGAATAATGTACGACTCAGATAGTGTGGTTCTCCTGTTAAAGTGTTGCAAAGTAAATTATGTAAGATATTTTTTTTTACATATATTAATTATTTTATGACTTATTCTTTGTATCGATTTTATTTTGACTATGTATTATTTTATTATAACTTAAGACGACGCTAACTCTCTGTTATTGCATGCCGATATTATTCGGTTAAATGTGACAATCTAAACAATAATTTTATGTAACTTACTGTACCACATTTACCGCATTAAATGATTTCTGATTCTGATTCTGAAGGTCAAACAGCAGTCGCTTCATTGGAATTACCAGACTTCCCAAATCTTAGATCATAGGCATAGATATCCTGCAAAGGGATAGCTTTGTACGCAACAGAATAATACTAAAGACTACGAATAAAGCATCTGAATATTTTGAGATGAAGAAGATAATTACCATGGACGCAACATTGATACTACCATATATACTGATAATGCGTAAATACGGTACACTTCGTGACAAAACTTGCGAGTTTTAAATAGAACTGAATCTCTGTCCGGTCCGGGTATATTTCAGCACAACACACTAAGGTAACGTTATTTGGACGCTCCTAATGGAGTAAGTGCTTTCCCAAATGGCCCGCGCCACGCTTTTAATGCAATTCCCGGGCCCTTTGTGAGGGAATTGAGGCAATCAATCCATTTACACTTTGTTTCGCCAACAGCACTACAGAGGGCGACACCGCATGTAGGTAAGACGAGCTTTTAACTCGAGTAAATTGCTTCCCGGCCTTTTGCACTATCCGTGCCCTGCTTTTCAGTTAAAAGTTAGCAGGATTTAATAGAGGCATTGCCTACCAATTAATAATAATAATAGCAGGTAATTACTTAAATAATTAAACAGTGTATGGTATGAGCTCTTGACTGTTACGATTTATAATGATCTACTTATTCGTAGGTACCTAACCGAGAGCTAGAGGTTCCCAAACTTAACAACTAGATAGGTAATACTTCACGGCGCTCCGCTTCATCAATAATAATTGCTTTCAAGATATTAAAAATGATTCTGTCCAGCTAAATCGAACATAACGTGTCGGCTGATGCAATTCAAAGGTTTTAAATTAGTATATAGCTAGTGGTTTTTAATGTAAGGACAGCCACATATCAGGTTACCAAAATCTGGAAAATTTTCGACTCGATGATTTATTGCATTCCAAAATGTACGTACAATGGTGGTAAATAAAATTATTTAGACACAATTTTGGATCCTGTTCTCTATTTATATTGATTCAAACGTACATACACACCATTATTTTTATATCTTTCACATTATTTTTATATCGTTCACATCCCGAAAACCTAATAATAGGTATCGTAAATGTCCTTTTGGCACATTAGATCAACAAAATAAGCGAAAAATCAGCTTTTCCATACAAAATAGAATATCCATCCGGCAATAATGAATGGAACAGCTGTTTTATTTTTGCTTACTTTGTTGATCTAACATGTTAAATGCACTGCAGTCATGATACCTATTATATGATTTTCGGGATGTACCTACACGATAAAAAAATTACGGTGTATAGGTTCGGATCTAAGAGTTGCGAAGATTAGCAGTCGCTTCAATGTTATTTTATTTATTTATAAGATCACCAACAAGATTTACATCAGTACAAGATACAATATAACACCAGATTTTTTTTAAAACAATCTAAACGAAATCTTATGTATATGTAAAGGCGACAAGGGTAACAGTATTGTTGAAGAATGTATTAAATTTGTAACTTATGCTTATAACACGACCTAAATCTAATTATTATAAAGAGAAGTGTTTTCGACACCTTTTGGGAGGGCAGTTTCTTAAATTTAACTAAAGAATCGCAACTGATATCGACATCAGTATTCTTAGATTTTATGTTATACTGGCGAATCATTCTATTTAAGGGACAAAAATAACCAACATTTGATTTTGATCATCAACGTGAATAAATTATGCCGGAATGAACGCGGCAACCTCGTCAGGACATTAATATTTAGTCCAGACAGTAGTTGAGGGCAATCCAAGGCTCCATTAGCAGTTTGTATAGACGTGGTCCGACATTTTCTCTACGATGCTTTAAAGAATCCTTCAATGTAAATTAATATTTATAATTACCAAATCCGGAATTTTGGAGAGCTGGAGATGAGCTGAGAAGAGGCCTATCTCTAAGAATGGACAAGTGGTTGAAGATGATGACTGCCTTTTTTCCTATTACCTCTTTAATTATGTCTCTATTAATGACATGAGTTATGTACGTAGATATGTAACTGACGTAAGGAGGTAATGTGACGTTCGATCTATCAATACTGTCGTAAATGTAAATAAATGAAATACCTAAAGCAGATTTTAAACAACATGAGTAAGTGGAACGGTTACATGAATATGAATCGGAGAAATACAATGAACGGTAAGTTTATTTTTTATGAGAAAGGGAGGCAAACGAGCAAGCGAGTCACCTGATGGTAAGTGATCACCGCTGCCCATGGACATCAGCCACACGAGAGGGAGTAGAGATGCGTTGCCGGCCTTATAGGAAGGTATAGGCTCGTTTCTTGAAGATCGCAATGTCGTACCGGTTCGGAAATACCACTGCGGGGAGTTGATTCCACAATAAGTTAATGAACTCTTAGTTTACAATTCAAAATCCTAAAAAATGGAAAAAAACATAACAAACTTGAATGAATTCAGTTCCACGAGTGCCACCGATATGCTTTCTATTGAATCCCTGTTTAATGTTCAATTATATCGTTCTTAAAGATAAAATGACAGGTTACGCATAGTCTAGATAGCTAAACCTAAGGTTCATACTTATACCTAGTATACAAGGATCGACAATAGCCATTGAGGTAAAACAATAGCTTGTAGGTTTTTCTACCAGAACTTTTTAATCAACACGTTATTTTGTATTCCAGGTTTCTATCCCAATGGAGAGCGAATAGATGCAACGGCTCCTAATATGGCAATGGGACAAATATGGATGGAAGACGACACAACTCAAGTTGAAATCATCGAACTGGATTCGGATGATTCCGTAATTGAATCGAATAGGGATCAAGACTTAAATTATGGAGACGTTTGGAATTATTTTGATAAAGACCGTTTTTCCCTACCTACACCGGAATTTTACCAGGCTAACGAAAAAGCAAGGGAGAAAAGACGAATGAACTATACAAAAAACTTCAAAGATAGTGGTTCATCCGAAACATTTGACAACGAAGTTTCTGGCGTAGTTAATGATATAATAATATCTAGCTTCTACGACTTCACTAATGATCAGCCAGGTAAAAATATAAGGAATCATCAAGCGAACTGCTTTACAATAATAAACAAGCCTTTTACCACTCCAGAGTCGTCGTCCGACGAAATAGATTATAAGGAACGTGTTAACACTCCTAATCACAATGGAGCTCCTTACGATGGCGAAATAATCACATTTGATGAGGACATAGACTCTGCTAAACGTACAATTTGGATATATTCGTTTCGAAACAAGCGCGTGCTATCGGAAAATGATATTGAGCTAGTCAATATTCCAAGCCAGGGCAGTACCAGTTCCACGTCTTTTTCTCTGGATAACATTACTGAGGAATCAGCCACATCTTGCAGAGTTTCTTCGCCAATCCCTGCCACATACATCCCCCGGATTAACTTATCGGCGGCTACAACTCTACCCACGTTGACAGAGGTCACTGAACCTACAAGAGAAGTTGATAATGAAAAATCAGCATCGGAAAAAAACACAAGTACACAACTAAAATCTGTCAATAACTGGTTGGGCAGCGAAATGATTAACACGAAATCCTATGAAAAGGAACAACAAGACAAATCAAGCAGCACTAACGTGATAAACTGGATGTGTCTGTCGCCCCGAGAAAGACGACGCAGGTTCAGGCACACGAGCATTGCGTACCAGCCGATACTCCCAGTTTTGTCGGAAATACCGTCTTCTGAACCTAAATCCCACGATTCTCACATAGACGCCTCTATGAAATTACAAATCACCGCAGAAATAAATTCAGTTGAAAATAAATATGCTACTGTACAAACACAGACGAAGAAAAGAAGTTTATTAAAACGTACAGTCAGAACCACAGTCAGAACTAACGATAAAGACAATATCACTATAGAAGACGTGGAAGGTGATGAGTACACAAAAAATGAGACCGATGTAAATTTATTACAAAAACCAAAAATAAAAATTACCCATTCAGATCGTTCAAGTAATATAAAAATCACAGATCCCATTGAAAAACTTAAAAGCAATAATTGGATTCTCGAGGAAGCGAGAAAAGTACCAAAGACTTTAGACACAAACACATCTGATCTAATAAAACTCAATAACGACACCTATAATAAAGAAGAATATGCTGGAAAAAAATTGTGGATCCGAAACATGTCCCTGTTGAAACCCGTCGAGTGGACTCAGTACATGCCCATCACAGACAGCATACCCTCGCTACATCTGTCCATAGCCAGCGACTCCGGGAAACAGACGTGGCTTAAGCGGCTGGCCAAGTGCTTCCGCTGTTTAAAATAAATATTAGGCTTAAATAATGTAAATAAAACTACTTTATGATGTTTAAATTAGCGAATTTATTAAATTCAATCACTATCAACTTCCAGTAATTGAAATACTTACACAAATAAACCTGCTATTCAAATTAGGTACTTTGCGAAAAAATAGTTTAGACAATAAAATCGTTATGTACAAGGTTTAACTATCACATCATCATGTTTACACAAACTGTTCGTAGTCTCGCATCGTCGAATGTTTTGAAAAATAAAAATATCTCAACTCATAATTCGATACAGGAATGTAAAATGCCATGCAATTAAAAATGAACTCAATCAAATCCATAATAATATGTGAAGCGAGACGCGGTAAACTACATTCAAGCTTATCATAACCTATTGTAAAATGCATCGTGGGTATGCAGTTTGCTTATCTGATAAATACAGACTCCTCAAACAACTACTTCAATAGTCCATTTCAACGTGTTCATATTCATAAAGGATCAAAATCCGTACAAAGTTTCTGTCAACAACTGCGTAACTCGTTTTATGAGTATTTCGTTACTTACAAATTAACATGATATAGATCTGTATGTAGAAGGCAATTGCTGTTTTAAAATACTGGAAACTAATCTTAAGTAAAACATTCTTGACCTTAATTAACTATATTAAAGTAATATTGTATAAATAAGCTACTTTTGTCAGGACTCTACGTCTCTCGCATATTTAATATTAATATTTTGAATGGGTAAATACAAAAAGCATAATTTTAAGAGCCAAAATAGATTTTGGATATTACATTCAAAACCTCTTTTTAATAAAATGTAAAGCAATTTATGTTTTCTTTACCTTATTAAAGGGAATTGTAAAATACTATCAAACCACACAAAACTGAGTCCAGCTCAGAAAATTATAAACCTAGGAATGCTGTTATAATTTTCACGTAGTGCAGGATACAATATCAGGACCACGCGGGAAAACAGGTATAATGTAGATTACATGATTTGGAAAACAAAATGTCGTTGTTTCGTACGTCTATAATTAAAACTGTAAGCATAATGATAAACTTATTAAGGTATTCGCGAACCTTTTGGGTTCTGAGCTTCGCTGCGATAGTGACTCTAATCGTTTCAAGGGGAGACACCAGAACTAAAAAAACCTGATGCCTCCCCAGGGGAGACACGAGTCCGAGGGGGTTTTTCCACGCTTCCGGCGGATGGATAAGGTTCGCGGAGAGTGGATACGTACCATCCGATTGTGATCAAACTATGGAGGTATATTTAGGTTTCATTCAGCCTGATGCCTGCATTAACAGGTTGGTACCTATTTGGGCTATGACCATTTAGGTATCCATGGCTTATTGATTTTTCTGGGATACATCCGTAGTTTAGAAAGTTCATTTATCCTATACAATATAATATGTTTCAATGTAAACTCCACTAGCAATGATTATCTTAAACATAGGAATATGTGGACATGAAAAATCTAGATAGCGTAATGAAAACTTTGGTTTGACACTTCAGTGCGACAAAGATGATGTGGCGCGTAAATGAAATTGACAGGGCTGTTGAAACGTTGCATTTTCAATAAAGAAATGTCAAAAAGAGTAAAGCTCTTAAGGTGACGGGTAGGGCACACTAGCGAAATTTTTACTATTTATTAAATAACCATGCACAAATGTTGGGTCCAACGCGTATGCGAAAAATTAGTTCACGCCAAAAGCGGCCACTTTTGGCGTGAATCAATTTTTCGCGTACAAAAACGGGCCCAACATTTGTGCATGGTTATTTAATAAATATCGTAAGTGTTTGCCGGGAGGTCGTAACCCCGAAATAGTTTAAAATAGATCCGGTTTAGTAGCTAAAAATTAAAATCTATTGGCGTCGCTAGTGTGCCCTACCCGTCACCTTAAGGAGGGAACTATTCGTTCAAAATTTCGCCACACGTCAAAACAGCTAAGTGTCACTGAATGAATCAATACATCAATTGTGTTGCAGGCAACGGATCTGATGTCAACATAAAGCCACCAGGGTTTTTCATTATACAACCCCATTACCCTTACATTGCGAGTAAAATTAATTGAAAAGTCAAGAAAATTATTTCCCAGAGTCAAAAGCTGCATCAAAGTTCCTAACCTATAATTTTTTAGAATCATTATTATATTAAAGATTTAAAAAATAATTAGGTAGGAAAAGTTCACTCAGAGGTACTTTTATTTTTCATACAGCTTACTTCACAGTTTCATAGATTATAAAGTAAAACGTTTAAGGTGACGGGTAGAGCACACTAGCCACGCCCATTGATTTTAATTTTTAGCTACTAAGCGGGATATATTTTAAACAATTTCGGGGTTACAACCTCGGGGTAAACACTTATACTATTTATTAAATAACCATGCACAAATACGGCCCCAACATTTGTACGCGAAAAATTGATTCACGCTAAAAGTTGCCGCTTTTGGCAGTAATCAATTTTTGGCGTACAAAAACGGACCCAACATTTGCCGAGAGGTTGTAACCCCGAAATTGTTTAAAATATATCCGGTTTGGTAGCTAACAATTAAAAACTAATGGTGTCGCCAGTTAGGGCGCCGCCTTAAATGCAAAATAAGTTTGTATGAAAAATACGTCATGGGCGGTTAAATGTGCCTCTTGTAGACTTTTACTAATTTTGTAGGTAAAGGTAAAACAAACTTCCAAAATTCTCATAGTTCAGCCGATAATCTGAAATTTTCAAAGAAATAAAGAGTCAAAAAAACACCTATTTATTTTTAACTACTACGAAAATAATAGTTAAGTATACAGACTTCGTCTAAATCATGCTAAAAATTAACAGGGCTGTCTAAATTTTAGTTCCGGGCAGAAGGAAAGGCCCTTTAGTATTAACAAACTTTGTTTTGGAGGTGATCAAAGAGATCTTTTAGTGGTTTATCTCACGAACGATATGCTGCATCATTAATATCGCCTTTAAGGTACTTGTATCCAACTATTTAAACATCCCCTTAAGAGGCCTTACAGATAATATAAGTAAAGTAAAAATGCCCATATAAAAGCGTATTACTCTAGATGATCTCAGAGACTGTAGACTCGTTTGATGCCTAAGTAAACGAGACAATGTGATTGTCACCGCGATCACCGAGTGAAACTCGCCTATCGATTTCAAGATCAAATCTCTAGCTACGTGTGAGCACGGGCTTCGATGCATGCTACGGCCGCCAACTTCGCCTAAGCCGCCGTGTTACCCTTTTCAACCAAATAATGCCCATAATCCACCTTTGGAACGCCCCATCGTAAACTATAACCCTGCTTCAAGAAATTTAATTTGATCTCACCGTTATACTTCGAAAATTATAGCTTGATTAAAATGACAGCCTTCACTTGACCTTTATTTCAATAGACAAAAGGTTTATCATTTTAACCAAGTTTCAATCCAAAGATTTTTATTACCTACTCATAGACCAAAAGATCATTTTTCTGTAACACCAATGGCTGTCACTTTAACCAAGCTATATTTTAAGGACTAAAGTAAGAACAAAACATTATCATCCCCAGAAACATATTATATCCGGCTACTGGAACATGCGACGCCTCATCAAGCTACACTTTGTTTGTTCAGAGTTTATGTACACACGGCGTCACGTCAAGTTACCCTTGTTGACCTTTGGACCGTCCTTATGACTGGGGCACAAGTGCTATTTTTCTACTGCAGGTGGGTAACTTGATCTGACGCTGACTGTACCTACACGTGAAAGGATCAAATATTAATAGCTGACGTTTTACTCCGACTTCACTGCGGAGAATGAAAGGGAAATATTACACTCAAGCTCAGTATAGCACATGTAGTGAGTGAATGGGTTAAAAGTCCAACATATTTGAAATTAGGAACTACATTCGTCTATTTAAATTAGGCGGAGCGACAACGAAGTGGCTCACTTCCTTAGAGAACCGATCGGTACAGAAGGGACTATACTTAGCACTTATCATTTCAAAATAAATTCATTGGGATCATAATCCGGAGGGGTCCACTGGTATGTTTTCATATAATTAAGAACCGAAACTGCCCTATCTAATTTTGATTAGTACTTTCAGATGCCAAAATCGTGTAGCGCGAATGGAACGACATCCAAAGTTTAAAGGTCCGACCGCACTACAGCGTCGCGTCACATCACGTAGCGTCAAAATTATAATAGAATCCGCGCCACGAGAGAGAAAAGCGCGCTCGAGTCGCCATTAACATTCAAATCTGAGCTTTATGCTCATAGACACAAGCCCCCTTATTACAAATCGCGAACTAAGGATTTTTATTATTTGAATGAAATGGGGTGAGCATTGCATCTCATAGCCACTGCGACCAGTAGAAGATCTATTGTGGCAGCCCCAGAACCCACTACAGCACCTCATGCAGCTCCAGCTCCAGGATAAACCCGAGGATGGAGCCGATGGGGGAGCTTTTGATCTCGTCCGCCGAGACCATGTGTGCTGTCAGGTGCCGGCTTCTGCAGCGGTGCAGCGCTATGCACTCGCCGAGGACGTGGATTATCGTTTCCTCGTCCTCGCGACAGAACCTGCAGATTTTGGTATCTGAAAGGCCCATGTTGTGCAGGTACTTGTTCAATTACTAAGGATAGTCATCGTCGTCATCGTCAGCCCAATTAAGTCCCTACTGCTGGGGCACGGGCCTCCCTCAATCACATGAGGGGTAATTGCCATACTCGCCACACTTGGCAGACGGGTTGGATAAATGCAGAGTTTTCCTTCTCCGGGTGCTGATGATCATGCCAGCAGCTTTACCTTAGTAGCCTTTTACGACACCTCCGTAAGAGTGAGGGTGGCCTATTCTACTCAGCCGGGGACCACACGGCGTAAAGTTCCGGTACTAATGATAGTACCGAAACAAAAATCGTGTAAGCCCCTTTTAACACTGCGTATGGAAGACGACATGAGCTTTAGTCCGGTAATAACGTTAGATCGCGATTTATAATAATTAGTATGTGATTGAACCCACTGACGACGTGCCGTCACCGCTGCGCGTCCGTGTGAGCTGTCAGTTAGAGCGGTGCAGCGGGCTGAGGGAGGAGTATCGGGCGCGTCACGAGGCGGGCTGCAGCGCGAGCTCGCGGCGGATGTAGAACAGGATGTAGGGCTTGCAGGCGGCCACGCTGGCGGCGTCGGCCGCGCGCACGGTCTGGTCGTTGAAGTGGAACCACTGCTCGTCGTTCACCGCGAACGCCGTGTAGTGCCCGGACCCCGCGCTGGAACGAGAGGCCGAGCTCATTTTTATGTTAATAATGCGCTTAACCTACCTTTTGACACATTTAGGCGACGGGTAGGGTCAACTAGCGACGCCAATCGATTTTAATTTTTAGCTACTAAACCGGATCTATTTTAAACAATTTCGGGGTTACAACCTCTCGGCAAACACTTATACTATTTATTAAATACTTATACTTAAATTTAAAAAATGAATAATTAAAAATGTTATAAAAATAGTCCAAAAATGAATAATTTATTGATATAATTGATGTATTTCATTTACTTCATTATCATTATACACTAAGCAGTTATGCAGAGCGTTGTCTCCTGGCACAAGCAATTAATGCCTGAAAGGAGGCTTCAAATACTAATAATTGAAGTCTGAAGTAATTAATAATAAAGAAATTTTGTATTTGTATTTTGTTATACTTAACTTTTGGGTCTGCTTTTGTACTCGAAATGTGAATTACCGCCAAAAGCGGCCACTTTTGGCGTGAATTAAATTTTTCGCGTACAAAAACGGACCCAACATTTGTGCATGGCTATTTAATAAATAATATAAGTGTTTTTCGAGAGGTTGTAATCCCGAAATTGTTATTAATTTGCAAGTCAGATGCTGGCGAAATGTGGGAAACTTAACTAAATTATAAGATATTTTTAATGTACCACATTTTGACTAAATAAATCATTTCATTTCATTTAAAATTTTATCGACAGTATTGGGTTGGGACTGAATCCACGATGTTTCCTTGCTAACCAGGCACGTTTTACCGACTAAGGACCGGACAACCTTGGTAAGTCAACAAATAGTAAGTCTGGCCGGATAAATTTTTAGTGCATTATTTTTATTTTTTTTTTTATTTATATTTTATTCGGAAGACCAACAGCTGTCTTAATACAGTAGAATTACAATGAATTTCTTAAAGCTAATTACAGGTCTTCACTGATAGAAATAAAGTATTATTAACGGAATAAATTGCAAATGATTGCTATACCCCAAAAATTCAAGGTCATTTTGATGATCTAGGCATAGGAACTGAGCATGTTTGTATAATAAATAGTATTGATTCTAAACTTTTGCTCGTGAGTGTATATCTAGATTGTATGGTCACAATAGATAAATACGCTAAAGCAGTATCGACACTATTTTTGACAGAAAGTTACCTACGGCGTAGGGTTGTCCTCTTATTTTTGTAACATATAATTCTAGCTACCTTTTCATGATTAGCATGAAGTTTAAAAATTTAATCCCTCCATATCAAAATCCCTTCTCTTTGAACCTTTAAAATCACTTTAAAAATCAGAAACCTTTCGTAATGTATCTACTTATTTTCTCTACCAAAATAAAGTAATAGTAAAACCGACAACCCTGTATTTAATTCCTGCGATGTCATGTAGTCCGATGGGACCTTAGCATCCGTGTAAAGTGTGCGTCTGTGCGCGTGCGTGACTTCGAGCGTTGGTTGCTAGTGTCCGTACTGGTTTAGCGTATATAGTCATCATCATCATCATCATCAGCCCATCGCAGTCCACTGCTGGACGTAGGCCTCTCCAATTGTTCGCCACTGTGATCTATCCATGGCTTCTCGCATCCAGCTCTTGCCAGCCATCCTGCGCAGATCGTCCTCCCACCTAGCCAGAGGGCGCCCTACATTACGTTTGCCAAGACGCGGTCTCCACTCCAGAACTCGTTTACCCCATCGGTTGTCGGTAATAGCGTATATAGTAATGTGGTGTAGAGGTGTGTACCCGGAGCCGTGGTGCACGATGACGGCGGCGAGGTCGTAGAGCGCGCAGCCGCGCGCCGAGCGCCGCGTGTCGGGCGCGCTCAGCACGAAGCGCGACATGTCCAGCGCCTGCAGCGGGAACGAGATCGCCGTGTCCACTTTGGTCCTGCCGACCCACACCATACACTCAATACGGTATTTGACTATTTTTTTTTCATTTGTGTAATCAAAAGACCTCTCAATGAAAGAAACATCGTTGAAAGAATTACTTGATTCTCATTTAAACTACCTGAGACACTACACATTATTATGGGCAAACCCAAAACGCTCCATACAAATGGCTACAGAGATGTGACGTCACACGACAGTATTTTGTATGCATTTCATTTGAATTTTGTATGGTAGCTATATCAAATGTTTCGTTTATGTCAATGGTTCCATTATAATAGTTGGTGTAAATTATATGGGTTATTCAATGGTATAATTATTTAAAAAAAAATCATACTTTTAAAATGGACTTGCCCATGTATCTTTGAATGACCATAAAACCGGCTAGACGTTATATTTTTAATTGAGAATTGTTGCTATTAGCACATATTTACCTATATTTTGATAAAATATTTATATTTTGTAAAATCTCGAGCTTAGTCAAATACCCTATTATATATACTGAGACAGAGGCAGTGCTAACGCCATCTAGAGGAAAACTACCAATACTCAATGGCGATGTACTATGTAGTAGGGCCACCTACGAGAGTCAGGCAAATAACTAAATTACCATAAATTAGGCATGTCGATTTAAAATCGATTAATAGAAAAATCGATTATTTAGAGTAATATAATCGATTTTTCAGATCGATTTTAAACCCTACGTCGATTCAATGAATCGATTCATAAACCTCCCGAATCGAACCGATCCATTCAAAGAACTAGCGATGATAATCTTCCTCGTTTTTTTAATTTGTTGCTGTTGTTGGACGCAAAAGCAACTGGTAGTACTTACTTGGTCAATAATTTGAACGCGTCATAGAGTAAATATTTATGAATGCTTCCGAAGGTTAGGAAGGAAGTTACTTGAGTTAAAAAAAAACATTTTATTTTTCTATCCAGCTGTCAAAGTTGTCAAACATAACCTACCTATTTATTCTTGACATTCTTGTGAGTGAGTTTATTTATCAAAAATATACTGTGGATAAATATTATTTCTACTGTAAAAAATTATAGTTATGAAATAAATAATATCGTGGTCATATAGCAATTATTTTAATTTGAAAAATAGTAAGTGATTAGATTGATTGTAATCAATTTATTGAGAAATCTTTATTAGGCAATTAGTCATGTTTGAAATTTGCTCGATAAATCGAAAATAGATTTTTTAATGCTCGATTTAAACAAGAATCGATTCATCCAAATTGAGTCGATATGCCTACCATAAATAACATTTTATTTACCATAGGTACACCAAAATTCCCAATACCTTCTAGATATCTGGTTTACTTCTTTTTTTTTAATGACTAATGTGGGCAGGCGGCTTAAGGTCATAGTTTCGGAGACACGCTTTACTAGTGCGATGTAAAAATGCGTGACGTAAAAGTGACATCTACCGAAACAACGCCGAACCATCTGCTTGATTGCTATTTAAAGCTACATCTGCTTTTTACAAGCTCCATCTAACTACGATTATCGTAGTGACCCGTTCTATCAAATAATAAAAATAGTGGCAACTAGCCTATTAGCCACGAAACAAAACATCAAAATATTGTATACGTTAGGGTTGACGGAAGTTAGCGCCACTTACAATAATCTGTGGCACCACGCTCACGTTTACGATACTATGAGCATGGAACTAGAAAATGCGCGTTTGTTGAAAACGGAATGTGCCATTTTCGGAAAAAACGTCACAATGTGCGAAAGAGATCCAACCGGCCCCGACGCAGATTCGATACGGGTGCGGTAGAGAAAGAACGTCACCCAGCACGTCACCCTAGTACTTGTTTTTTCAAGTATAAGACGTTTACCTATCAGACGTTCGAATTTAAAATTTCAATTATGTTAACGTACGATAGAGGGAGCTCTTAAATTTTTCATACAAATTGCATACGCACGAATTTTTCAAAAGATACGTAGCGTATGCTTCTTCGAAAAGTTGTGCTAGTACTTTCCATGCTCACTATTAGGTAGTTACACGATGAACTTGCTTCGCTTTCCGAATCGGAACTAACTCGCGGACTCAAATGTTCGACACATCGCGTACACGAGCAATTTGCTCCTGTGCAATGGGGGCTGGCTATCGCGTGTGAAATATCCGCTAGCTGGCGTGTCTGTGAACCGAGGTCCAACTTCAACATCTTTGGCTGATTTATTCGTAAAATGACATATCACGTCTAAAAATATCCCATCACTTTGTAGATGGACCTCAGGTCTATAGTACGCCATCTTGCTGATTTTTCGAACTTCATAGAACAAACGCGCAAGCTCCCGCAAATATTAACGAAATAAAGATTTTTCCAAAAGGAAATAAATTCACAAATCGAAAACAATAAAAAGTCATATTAAAATAATACCCTATAATAGGGTTTTTTGAGCCAGAATGATCCGTGGACTTGATACTATTTTTAAGACACTCTGTAAAGGTCAGCATAGACCGAATTGAGAAACCAATTGTCGAGTTAAGAGCTCAATATTGGCAAAGAGATAATACCTGAAGTAATTGTGCCACCGGAACCTCTTGAGGTGTAGGCACAGGACATTGGGCAGCCGGCGGATCCAGAACTGTTTCGTGGACTTTTGCTTGCATTTGCAACTGCTGCAGAAGTAGCGCTCCGTGTCCGCCAGCTCCTCGATCTGGAATAAAATAATCGTAGGAATCGAATCAACAATATAAAAAACCCGGCCAAGTGCGAGTCGGGCTCGCGCACAAAGGGTTCCGTAGCAGCAAAGTCCAAAATTACAGTTAAATCAACCTATCTCAAAAACTATAAGAGATACTTTGATCAAACCAAAAATCGTTGAAAGAGTTAATTAGCATGCATCACCTCTATTTTTTTAGAATTTTATACCCCGTAGTTATAAAATAGAGGGGGGGGGACATACTTTTTACGACTTTGAGAGGCTGATATCTCAAAAACCGTTCACTTTAAGAAAAATGTTTTTTAGAAAAACTTTATATCATTTTAAAAGACCTTTCCATTGATACACGGGTATGTACATCGAAAAAAAAAATTTCATCCCTCAGTTACATGTATGGGGGGCCCCACCCCCAATTCTTTTTTTTACTATTTAGTGTCATATTTTTGTAGCGGTTCATACAACACATATTCCCATCAATTTCATCACTGTAGTACTTATAGTTTCCGAGGTAAAATCGGCAAAGACATAATTTAACTACTACTTCTTTGCTGGTAAAGGTTCCTATGGTAGTTACGTGGCATAAACTAGCAAACCCTATTCTACTACCTACGCGGACATATTGCGACTGAAATCGGAAGCTTTGTACACCAACCTAGATTTTTCTGGAACCTTCTATTACATTCCCAAAGAAACGGGTATTTTATTTACATTATCACCTGATGGTATGTCATTACCGCCGCCAAAGGACATCTTCAAAACACTGGGTATACATCCTCGAGCGATTGTGCGTATACGACTTTGTGCGTTATTTCATTGGTAATAATCTTGTCCGCAGCAGCGGTTACGATGGTCGTAACAATATCTATAAGACAGTTTTTTTTTTTATGTGATAGGTGGCGGCAGATGAGCCAACCGATAACTTCATCATCATCATCATTTCAGCCAATAGACGTCCACTGCTGGACATAGGACATAGACATCCCCAATGTTTTCCACACAGATCGGTCCCGTGTCGCCCGCATCCAATGGATTCCCGCGATCTTCACCAGATCGTCGGTCCACCTTGTGGGGGGCCTGCCACGGCAACGACTTCCTGTACGTGGCCTCCACTCGAGGACCTTTCCGCCCCAACGGCCGTCTGTTCTCCTCGCTATGTGCCCTGCCCATTGCCATTTAAGGCATGCAACGCTTTGAGCTATGTCTATGACCTTAGTTCTCCTGCGGATCTCATCATTTCTGATACGATCACGCAGGGAAACTCCGAGCATAGCCCTCTCCATTGCTCTCTGGGTGACTTTGAGCCTCCTTAATCGGCACATTGTAAGCGGCCACGTTTCAGTTCCGTATGTCATCACTGGCATTGAAGACTTTCGTCTTGAGACACTGCGGTAGATGGGCCGAAAATATGCTGCGTAGCTTCCCGAACGCTGCCCAGCCGAGTTGGATTCGTCGATCGACCTCTTTCTGGAAGTTGGACTTACCAAGCTGGACCTTTTGTCCGAGGTAGATGTACTCATCTACAACTTCCAGTGTAGAGCTTCCAACCGATACCTTAATGGTAAGCAATAGGGTATATGACTAAGCTCAAGATTTTACAAAATATAAATATTTTATCAAAATATAGGTCAATATGTGCCAATGGCAAAAATTCTCAATTAAAAATATAACGTCTAGCCGGTTTTATGGTCATTCAAAGATTCATGGGCAAGTCCATTTTAAAAGTATGAAATTATTAAAAAATAATTATACCATTGAATAATCCATACAATTTGCACCAACTATTATAATAGAACCATTGACATAAACGAAACATTTGATATAGCTACCATACAAAATTCAAATGAAATGCATACAAAATACTGTCGTGTGACGTCACATCTTAGTAGCCATTTGTATGGAGCGTTTTGGGTTTGCCCAAAATAATGTGATTTTAAAGTTGTGATATCTCAGGTAGTTTAAATGAGAATCAGGTGATTCTTTCAACGATGTTTCTATCATTGAGAGGTCTTTTGATTGCAAAAATAAAAAAAAAATAGTCATATACCGTATTGTCCCCGCTCATGGACACCCACACCACCAGTGAGTGAAGTCACATTGTAATTCAATTTGACTGGGGCTTCCGATACCATCCGTACTACGTATACAGCCGACACAAAGTCGACCTTCCCATGGTTCGCGGGACGCGGGGACGTGGAGTGCGCTTGCTTAACCAATCCAAAATGTTTGTCCATGTCCCATGGGAAGGCCGACTTTGTAGCAGCAAATCTACAGTTACATCACTTAATAACTGTTGGATTCTTGACCCCTAAACAAAACAAAAAAGTTCGCTGGAGGCCACTAGAAGCATATAATGTAGGTACCTGCACGAAGCTGGACAAGCAGTCGGCGAGCGCGACGGGCGCTTCATGGCGCGTGGAGTCGGGCAGCTCCAGCGACAGGTCCAGGAACGGGTCGAACTTCTTGCTCTCCGTGCCGCACGCCAGGCAGCGCACCTGCCACCGACACAACACAAATTCATACTATTTCATACCATTCAACATCACGTACATCGATATAGCTTGAAGGCAGTTTCAGATCAGTTTTATACGCGCATATAAGCTCGATTTTTGTAGACTGTTTGGAGGTCGACTTTGTGGTCACAGTGGATGTGGCTAAAGCAGTATCGACACTCCGCCATTTTGGACAGAAAGTTACCTACCATATAGGGTTGTCCTCTATGGTTTAAATACCGGGCCGTGATCGCGAGGTCCTAGGTGCAACAAGGATCATCTGGTGCGTGTTAAATTAGAACTAATGATATTTCTTAAGAAATAAGCATAATATTCGTACACAAAGGTACACAAAATGATTCCTAAAGTTGCAAAAAGCTACGCAAAGATACATATAATTAGACATACTTTTCATAACGTTTTGTTTTGTTACTTGGAAACCACGTTAAGGTATTGGTCATGCACCCGATCGCTCGGGCCAAGACACAGTGAGGTCCCACCATCCCCCCCATATGAATCTCCATCTCCGACCCCTCAAAATATAATTGTGATCGTAACTCGTAAATTACAGCAGACAACAGTAAATTTCGACTTAAATAGAAAGAACGCTCCTTAGATACACCGCAAAAATAGCATAGCATAGCAAAAATACGAAACCATTTTTTGATAACATACATAATAATGTATCTACTTATTTTCTCTACCAAAATAGAGTAAGCGGCACTGCGGCACTCGAGTAAAACCGACAACCCTGCATTTAGTTCCTACGATTGTACTCCTATGGGACCTTAAAATCCGTGTAAAGTGTGCGTCTGTGTGCGTGCGTAATCGCGCGTTCGTTCGTAGTGTCCAATCTGCTTGCGTATATATCTACTGTGATGTGGCGGTCGCGCTATTGTATTACAGGCAACATCAGTATTTGACAACACGAGAATGAGACGCTGAGCGATGATGACTAAATCTAGGATCATGCTCCAAGTGTGCCCTGGGCTCCGAAGCGACGGCTTCAGTTACCACACAATGAAACGCACAGAAAGATATGCTGAGACGAAAAAGCGAGATGTAGTAACAAAATTTTATAACATGGCTCTACCCGAAGATATCTTGCCAATGTCAAGTAACTTATAAGTGAGTAGTCAACAGTCGCCCTGTTGGTCTAGTGGTTTAAGCACCGGGCTGTGATCTCGGGTTCCTGGGTTCGATTTCCGGGACGAGCAATGGTATGTTTCGAATTTCTCCAACATTATTACGCGCGTAGTCATAATGAGTTTTGCAACGGATTCAACGGCGTCCGTCGCGCATCCGTTGCGTATCCGCGGCGCGTGAAAGCTGCGCAGCCGCGACGTGTCGCTCTGCTTTGAAAACGCACGCAATCCGCCAGTGTGGCAAGGCAACTCCCTAAGCGCGCGCATAGCCTGTTTAGCTCGCGATTTAAGCAGGCGTCCTGTGTCAATATATTTTCCGGTAGTAGGTACTGACCTCGCTCTGCAAGGTGCCGCCGAACACGGCGGTGACGATGGAGGCGGCAGGCGCGCGCGGCACGAACCCGTCCGCGCGCTCCGGCGGCAGCAGCTGCAGCAGCTCCGTGTGCAGCCTGCCCGCGAACCGACCGATAGGTGCTTTAGCGACATGCCGAGACCAGACAACACGTCCGCGCCACCAAACAACATCAAACATTCAAAGGTGATCCTCGGACTTTTGGTCCGAATATGAAAGTGCCGGCCAAACCAAAATTTTGCTGTATTCTGTCGACGTTTGAACATAAGGGGGACACATCCTGGAGCCCAATTCTCGGGCTCGTGACATTTATTTTCGTACGACATATATCACCAAACCACAGGAGCCCAATTCTGGGGATTTCGATATGAAAAAAACATGGCGGATATCACCCGAAAACCATACAAAAAAACTATGTTTTGGTGACATATGTCGTATGAAAATAAATATCACGAGCACGAGAATTGGGCTGCAGTTTTTTTGTATGGTTATCAGGTGATATCCGCCATGTTTTCAAAATATCACGAGCACGAGAATTAAGGTCCTGTTCAGATATCAAAATTTGGCATACCGAAAATAAATTGCAGTTAATTCACTGAAAATGTATGAAGTTGTTGATTTTTGAATTCTTATAAAACTTAGGATAATAACCTTACAGCTTAGGTGCTATAGTAATACTGGAGCGCAATTCTGCGACTCGTGATATTTTGAAAACATGGCGGAGGTCACATGAAATCCATACAAAAACATTGTTTTAATGATATATGTCGTATGATAATAAATGTCACGAGCACGAGAATCGGGGTCCAGAGGTGGGCTAGTGCTACAGAATACTGCACGAAAATTACTGGCCGGCACTTGAGACCAAAAAAGAGGATGCACTTTGCTTTATGCTTTATGCTCATAGCCACAATGAATCTCAAAATTTAGTACCGTGTATTTTCCGCGGGAAATCTTTCGTAGCGCCGCGGACTTTAGGTACTCTTAATTGCAAAAAAAAAAACTTAAAAGCTAGGTACGATTACGTTCGGTGAGAGCGACGTTAGCTCAGTGGATAAGAACGCGCCCCCCATACAGAGGTCATGGTTCGAATCTAAGCTTGCACCTCTGGATATTTCAAATCTATATTCATATTTCTACCATTAGCACGGCGGTGAGGAGAAATCGTGAGGAAACCTGCATGTCTCGGATAGTTCCTCAAAATTGTGGATACCTAACTATATTTGAAATAACTATAGGTGGCACCACTTAGTGATAACTAAATTTATCTTACTATGTAGGTTCAAACGGATGGCACCAGTTGGCACCACCATTGATGCACATGTTCCCTAATTTTAGTAACCCAAAGTGTGGGCTGTATGGGCTACAGTTTAGATCTAAACATTTATAAAAGTGACCCTAAACAAATTTCTATTTAGAACTCAGGAAAGGCAAAAGGGCAAGCTATGCTCTGTTTTCAGTAAGATCACCTTATTTGGTAAATCTATATTTTGCATGGCTCCCCGCATTTTCAACCACATTCCAAAGGTTATTAGGGATGTAAATGACATTGATATTTTTAAAAAACGACTATCTGACTACCTAATTAAAAATGTTATTATTCTGTTAAAGACTTCTTTTTTGGCAAAAATATATAATAAGTATGACATTAAAATTTTATTCAATTTAATATTGCATGATTTAATTTAATAATTTAATTTTTTGGTTATGTACCTATGTTAATTTTATTACTGATGTGTTTGAATTTAATATAGAGTTTAAGTCAAAATATTTTGTACGCCTTAAGAGGCAGGTCACAGTAGCTTTTTAAGTATAATCTATGTAACATCACCTACACCTGTGTTCCACGATAAAGATTATGATTATTATTATATATAAAGGGTCATCTGAAGAAATTATAGTATTTTTACTAATAACTCATATTTCCTAAAAAAAACGCATCCTTATGACGAACAAAAAACATACTATGCTTACCTATCAAGCATGTAACGTAGAAATTCATGCGCATCCTGTTGCTGGTAGCCGCGGAACCTCGGCACCACCTTCCAGATCACGAGGAACAGGCACTCCGGCGAGATCGCCGCCTTCGAGCCGCAGCCGCCCGTATTAAGATTTATCAGCACCTACATACATAATCCACATTATTACTGAATAATTTTAAACGTACGTCAATGCTATGTGGCATGACTATTTAACGACTTGTAGTCCAGGGAAAGTTTGAGGGTACCAGACCACAAGGAACATCGCTAATGAGATGGACTGACTAAATAAAGGCTGTAATAAATCATCATCATCATCAGCAACCCACACTCGTCCACTGCTGGACATAGGTCTCCCCTAATGCACGCCACTGCTCCCGATTTTCGGCCACTCTCATCCAGCCCACACCAGCCAGCCTTCGAATGTCATCATCCCATCTTGTCGCAGGGCGTCCTACACTACGCTTACCGAGTCGCGGTCTCCACTCAAGGACTTTACGGCTCCAACGGCTGTCAGTTCTGCGGCTAATATGACCAGCCCACTGCCACTTCAGTTTGCTAATTCGGTGGGCTATGTCGGATAATAAATCATCATCACTTATGAATGCACGAGAAAGGCGGCCATCGGAGAGGAGTGCCAGGGTGTTGAGAAGCTTCCTATCAAGACCTGAAGTGATGACCACGACCACTGTCAAGAGTGATACCGACATAGAAGAAAAAGAAGAAAGCTACATAAAGCCATAAAACAACTACTTCTTTCATGGTTTCATCATTGTTTGCTACATAATAATGTAGCTTCGTGACTACACACAGGAGGTTCGCTCTAGCTGACAATGATATCTAAAAGATCATAGACATACTCGTTAAGCAGTATGTCATATCTTGTTGGCGAGACTATTATTTGATAGAAATGGGGTGAGCCTTGCGTCACATAGCCACTGCGACCAGTAGATGATCTATTGTGGCAGCCCCATAACCTATTACAGCACCTAATGTAACTCAAGCTCCAGGATAAACCCGAGAATGGAGCTGATGGGGGAGCTTTTGACCTAGTCTCCCGAGATCATGGGTGCTCCCAGGTGCCGGCTTCTGCAGCGGTGCAGAGCTATGCACTCGCCGAGGACGTAGATAATCGTTTCCTCGTCCTCGCGACAGAACCTGCAGATTTTGGTATCTGAAAGGCCCATGTTGTGCAGGTGCTTGTTTAATTTGCAGTGCCCCGTGAGGGTCCGAGTGAGTGCCCTAACATGTCCTCTACTCAGTTTTATTATTTCTACAGCTCGTTTTTGATCGAACGCCTGTATCAACGCCTTGGACTGTTCTAGTTGAGGTAGTCTTTTCCAAAATTCTTTACGCGAGACTATACGTCTGTCTCTGTATCACGCCGAAATAACTGTACGCGCGCATGTATTTCTGCTTCCCAGCGACCCGTCGCGTCGCCCTGGTGGATACGAATGACAACAGCCTCTTTAGCTTACAATAGGTATAGAGCATGCTGCTAACTTTATACTTAGTCTTCTTCCTTAGAGTGGTCATGGTTGACGACGTAGCATTTTCGTGTGCTGATGCGGTGCGCGCTATGTGTCTACTTGTTGCGGTATACTTAGTACAAAAGTTCAAAATATATGGAAACTAACGCCACCTAGAGATCTTAGTGTCACAACAAAGTGTCTGCATTTCTAATTTAATGAATGACAAAAAAAAATACCAATAGTCTAGGCGGCTTGGGGTCATTGTTTCGGAAACACGCTTTGTTTGCGCAATGTAAAAATATATAGTGACATATACCAGAACACTTAAGGTGACGGATAGGGCACACTAGCGACGCCAATCGATTATAATTTTTAGCTACTGAACCGGATCTATTATGAACAATTTCGGGGTTACAACCTATCGGCAAACACTATTTATTAAATAACCATGCAAAAATGTTGGGTTCAACGCGTACGCGAAAAATGGATTCACGCTAAAAGCGGCGACTTTTGGCGGTAATCAATTTTTCGCATACAAAAACGGACCCAACATTTGTGAATGGTTATTTAATAAATACTGAGTGTTTACCGAGAGGTTGTAACCCCGAAATTGTTTAAAATAGATCCGGTTTAGTAGCTAAAAATTAAAAACGAATGGTGTCGCTAGTTACCCGCCGCCTTAAGGGGACGGGTGGCCCTAACTAGCGACGCCAATCGATGTAAATTGATAGCAACTAAACCGGATATCTTTTTAACAATTTCTAAGTTCGAGCCTCTCGGAAAGAATATACGTTATACTATTTATTTAATACTTATAATTCACTTTTTGATCTGTTTTGTAATTTTTTTTCACTTTTTTCAGTTTTTGATCATTTTTTCGAGTACAAAATGAGACCCAACATTTGTACACAGTTATTAAATAAATAGTATAAGTGTTTGCCGAGAGATTGCAACCCCTAAATTGTTTAAAATAGATCTGGTATACTTGCTAAAAATCAAATCAATTGGTGTCGCTAGTGTTCCCTACCCGTCACCTTAATAATTAGTACTTGCACAAACTCGCAGATACGAAAAGCAGACGCTTTGTTGTGATACTAAGCCCACTAGGTGGCGTTAGTTAGGTATCATACAGTAACACTTTTGTTCTATGTCGACACACTATGGGATATCCCATTGAGCATGCGATGTAGGCAGCCAGAGTTCTATATATTTGTGATAGTAAGGTTCAAAGACATTTATTCTCATAAGAATTACATAAATTCACTTAAATGAGAAATACATTTAAAAAAAACAAAGTATAAGTACGTAGTGATAATTTATCTTCACCGAGTGTGTCAAGCGATTTGTAATGCACAAGAATGATTATTACACAGTCCAACACGAACTAGCAACGCATGAGGGTAGAAGAGTGTACCATTGTGACAGGATCGGTCACTATGCAAAAAGTGCGCGAGCGCCGATAGAACATAAAGTTATACAAAGAATAACAATATGCAAAGACTAACCTTTCTTAGTTCTTCAGCCATGACAACATCATGCATCTCTTGCCGAGTGTAACTCCTAGAATGATACACTTTTTGCCTTCCATTCGTTTTCACCTCTAGAGATGGCAACTGGCTAAAGTAGCAACTAAATTCCTGTATATTATTCAAACTTTGTAAAACTGCATTCATAAAACATGTATTGCCTAAATTCTTTAATCCTACAATTTTTTTATCTCTCTGACTTTTTCCATTGCAAGCTGATATTTTCTTTTCCTTAGTTCTAGATGGCAGTGTTGAATTATTATCTGCTGAGCTGCTGTCTTCTGAATGAGATCTTTTACGTGAACGAGGTCTTAAACTTCTAACCGGCTCATCGGAATTCTGTAAGCATATAAATAATAATTTTAAAAAAAATACCACCATGGAAAAACTTGAAATTAAATTATCAATTAAAATTAAGATACCTTAGTACTTTTTGACGGTTTATTTTCACTAGCTTCAATGTTAATATTATGTGTGCTAGATGTATCACTTGTACTAACTGAAGTTTCATCAGCAACTCTAGACTCATTGTGACTACTGTTCAGCGACATTTGTTGCTTATCATTCAGGTTACTAGAATTAGATCCAGAAATTGGCTCTTCGCAGCCCTCTTTACTGTTTTCATCACTTTGCTCAGCTGTGCCATTTCCATTTTCACCGTTGCTGGCTCTCCTATTTTGCATAATACTTTGTCGTATCTTATCAATTGTTTGATGTTCTGTGTCATTGGAAACATAGTCATCACATTTGTAGCTGTAAGTTAAATTTTATTTTAATTCAAATAACAGTCTTATTGGCTGATAGAAAAATAAACAAAATCTTCACATGTTTATTTTAGAATGTATTTAGGACAGCAAAACTAGTTTTTTGAAATACTTTTAGATAGCTAAAGATAAGATTAATATTATGTCAGATAGTGAATTATATTAAAAACATTATAGTTTTTTTTTTCTGTAGATAGGTAAGCCTTTGACCATATTTCACCTGATGGTAAGTGATAATATGGTCTAAGATGTAGCACAATTACCTAGAAGATACCTATTCACTCGCGCTTTGAAAACCCCCAAATTGAAAAAAAATATAGTAACTCATTTGTATATGAACTCGTTACCAATAGAGTGAATAAACATCGCAGCTCAGGCACAACTGATGATTCTCAGTCTCCGCATGGAGCTTGGCATGGCCATTGACATAGCGGCCACAATTCACCACTCCACAATGCAAACATAGCCAGTTTTGTTCCTTCACCCCACATTCTGGAAAGAAAATAGTTTATATTTGACTGAGAAGAATAGACAATACATGGATAATATTTTCCATTTGCAAGAAACATTCTCTTTTGTCAATAATACAATTTGTCCTTGAATGTGATCATAGTTGTAGTAAATTTCATTGAAAAATCTAATTACATATTAAGGAAGGTTAATTTCTGCAAATAAATCTTATAATATTACAATTTCTAGGTCCTGGTTTAAAGTTATATTATAAATTGGATTACAACATTAAGATTTCTATCTTAGACCTGTTGGAATTTAGTCCAGTTGGCTATCTTATCATAGCCCGTTAACGCGCAATGGTGGATGACTTCATGAATTTAGAGATTAAAGTAATGTATTCATTGATTTAGCATGTTCGAGAGGAAAATAAACTGCGTAAATAATGTAAATGCGGACGTGCGGTCAGCGGTGGCACGACAGTCCAGCCGCGTCGCGCCCTAGACGCCTATATTTTTTGTTGTGCTTGGTAGGTACTTTGTTGGCAAGTAGTCGAAAATAGCCTGCCACTATCATGTGGCTATAATCGCGATGCGCTGCGCGTCAGAAACGCAAAACGCGACATCAGTCACGGTCATCCATGCTGACTCCCCCCTCCCGCACCCTTCGAACAGCTGATTATTAGAGTTCACTGTATTGATTTTTCCAAACTAACCTCCCTTTACAAAATCGACATAGCGTCCCTAAGCTTTCCTTCAACCCGCTAAAACTGGTGTGGTTCGATAGTTCTTAAAAATAAAGATTGAATTACCTGAACAACTGAAGTTCTTTGTGATCGCGGTGTCCTCAACGATGAGATTGCTATCCACCTTGACGTTATCTAATAAATGTGAACATTCCATTCTTCATAATACGAATCAGTTATCACAAATGAAAAAGCAAAGACTTGTTTTAATTCATCAGAATTGATTAATTAATAAAAATTACTACACAGAACAGAACTCAAGGTGCTTGCCTTAAGCCCAAAAAAATCAAAGCGACATTATTTTTCGTGAGTGCAAGCGAGATAGCAAACCTGCTAACAAAACAATTTATGCGTTCGGATACAACGAGAATAAGTTCAGTTCATCAAGTTTTTAATTAAAAAAATATATACATGGCAAAATTAAGAACCTCCTCCTTTTTTTCAAGTTGGTTAAAAAAACACAAATTAATAATCTGCGTCAAAGAATCGTAAAATAGATTTTAAGAATATCTTTTTAAGCAATTCATGCAAAGTATGATACCTTGTGACCAAAGATCTACGCGATTGCTTAATTCGATAAGATGAAACGATACGAAAATGGACACCACAACCATAAATAATAATAATAAATAACACCAAACTGTTATCTACATTTTTACACTGGAACTGAATCCTAATGTTACAAATGAATGTAAGTGACGTGCAATGAATGTACATACTTGTATTTTTAGTTTAAGACCCTATTGTAAAGAGGAAAATATATGATTTATTTATTTATTATAAGAACTGGCAAAGCAAGGCAACGTAAAACATTAGAGAAAGCCATTTTGTGGCTTTTCAAGTAAAAATATCCGAACGCCTTATTATGACCCCTTGAGCGTAGTAGATTTACGTCGCGACGTGTGATCTATGTGTGATTCGACACTCACACACAACATTAGGATAACATCACAGATTATCCCTATATAGTTTGTGCATCACAGAACTTTTAAACATAGGAGAGATCACGTACAGTACACTTTGATCCTACATGTTTTGTAAACCCATTGCATTTAGATATATAGATAATTTTCATAATTTGGGGAAAATGTTGGCATTCATCTATAAAGGAAGCAAGAATGCTAAAATTGCAGTAGATACAGCATTTATCTATTGTTAATTGAGCAGATATCAACTATGAGCCATATACTTGTTATTGTTACTTAATGTAAAGTAGGTACCTACCATTCTATATACATAGAATAATAACATATTCTGTCTATATACCTACAGTCTCACTGCAGTGCAAATGCATCCATCATAGAAATCAAGTCATTGCGACTACGATGAGATTAGCCCTTGCCAAAAGCAACATGTTCGAAAGATTTGAAACATACTTGGCTCAACCTAGTAATCGAACCCACCCAGAGATCACTAGACAAAAGGGTATACATAACATTATGTAAAAGCCTACTGCTTTAGGTACGTAAAATATGTATATAGCTTGATTAAAATTACAGCTAGTGATCTCACAGACAAAATGATCTTAATGACAATAGATAAAACCAAATCAAATCTAAATTCTGGGACATAAAACTTGGTAAAATGATATGTAAACCTTATGTTAAAATAAAGGTCAAATGACATATGTCATTCTAATCTAGAACTATTATAGTTAGATTTATTTGAATGTGGGGATAATGTGTATGGAATGAAAGATAATAATATTACTTAAATTTTAATTTATTTCTTAATTACGTCTGCCACCATAACCACCCTGAGTGGCTGGCTGTGTTAACTGCAGACCATTAATGTTATTGAAGTCAAGCATCTTCAACATGTCCTTAGTGTCTGGATCCACTTCGATGATATCATGCTCCAGAGCGGACACCTCTGGCACATAGTTGTCACGCCTCTCACGCTCCTCCTCTTGAAGCTTGATAGAGATACCACGCACTTGTGAATGTCTCAGACGCCTCATCAAGTGAGTAGCAAACCTAAAATGTTACAAAAAATTAGTAGTGTAATCAATAAATGTAATATTATTGATTATTAACAAGTTTCTGACAATTTTATTCACTGTACCACAAAAAAAATACATTTTACATCACCAACCACACAAGTGGACTATTTAATTCCTTATATAAACCATGCAACCTCATATCATTCAGAAATGGTATTCTTTAATTATTTACTTTTTTAAAATCTGGTGTTAGAATAAACCTAGGTAATGTTTATGTTGTAAACAAAGTTAATTCATTTTTCCACTTTACTATTAATAACATGTTACAATAAAGAAAGGCGATAATGAAAGTACAAAATATCCAGTCCTACTTCTAAAGAATGAATGTAGGTATGTACTAGACATTTCATCTAGGCACTATTAAATTATTGACTAATAGAAAAGGATTTCATATTTGAGGTTACATACCCAGCAATTTTGTTTCGCAGAGGCTTGGTTGGAATAATAGCAATTTCCTCACATATCCTCTTGTTGGTATCAAAATCGAGTGTAAGCCTCGTGTAATATTTCTCGATGATGATCTTTGCCGCTTTCTTGACGGTCTTAGTCCTGACACGACCCTGGAAGTATAATCAGTTCCAAATGTAAATAAGCACATAATGGCACAATACTTGAATCAGTGTGAACGCGGAATGTTGAATTTAGCATAATATAACAAGATTGTAAAGATATACACAGATTTTTGGATATAAATCGAAATTTACCATGGCTGAAACACTGTTCTCGTCTTTTGACAGATAACAAAAAGAAACAGATTTTTATTCTATGTTTTGATATGTATGTGACATTTTACTTCTTCATCTTCTTATTTTTACATATGGCAAGCAACTTCTCCCTGGTGGCTTATCGCATATTCTTTCTTTACAGCTTCGTGCGCATTGTTATTTGTTCCCCGAATTAAGTCGCTATCATTATCCCGCGGAGGATAATCAAAAACATATACGTTTATTAATGGACCATCCTTATGTTGCAGACACAACTGCTATTTTTGCACTACAGAGGGGTAACTCGACCTGACGCCGTCGTACTGAAATAATATATTTTACTCATAACTATGATTTTACTCTTTGCACGGCACCTGGAGCCTGCTCGAATTCCCCCATAGAAGTCTCTGCTTAATAATACAAGTTTTATTGTTTTGTAAAACTTAGGCTATTATTCGGCATGTAACGATGCACAGCATCTAGTGAGAGGGTTACCTCTCATTAGATGCAATTCGAAAGTTTTTAGTACCTAGGTACGAATTTCATTATAGCGAAAACGCTTTGCCACATTTTTGTTTTCCACATTTTCATTTGACCGAAAAAACGATTGACGCTGATATTCCGATTTTCAAAATAAAATATTTTTTAAATTTATACGATTTGAAATATCACTCAACCTTGGATAGTTAAAATTAAATAATTTAGACGAATTAGTTCCCAGAAAATCATTCTCTATGTTATTAATAGACAAATAAGTTTATATAACAATTACTTATTATGCATGCATGCAGTATTCAAGCAGGCATATGCAGCATGCATGCAATCGGGCATGCATGCAAGTAGGTATTCAAGTATGCAGCATGCATTGTTTCTGTCACGGCTTCGGCACTGCAAGACTTCGGATGGAATCTGCCCACCCCAATTTTCCATACCAAAAGTTACATATTCTCCGCGTGAGGAGGGCTCGTGGTTTGGTCTACTAGAACATGATGGAGATCTTCTATTCTCATGGCTTTGCATTGAGCCCGGTAACGAAGGTTGGGTAACCAGTACGCCCGCTCCCAAAGGGTTGCAACAAGAAGGAAAGTCCCTTTCGCCGTATTCAGGTGATTCAGCACTCTGGGCATCAGAGACGGTAGCGGGAAGAGCCACGCATGGTTGTAAATCTACATTTGACTGAATGGATTGCAAAAAGTTGCTGACGAGTTTTTCGAGTCTTTCGACACATAATTCTCTAGAACTCTGGCATTCGCTGAAGCAAATAGATCTATTTGCGGTGTTCCGAACCGCCGAAATATTATTTGCAGAGGTGGGTCTAGTAGATGCCATTCTGATTGTCTCTTGCCTCTCTCGACAGACTGTCGGCGATTTGGTTGTAGCCAGTTGTAAGGACCTGGTAGGTATTCTGTAGTCAGAACTATTTCCCGTTGATGGAAAATTCGGAACAGTTGGTGGGTCAGGGCCAGGAATCGTTCTGATCGTCCCCCCCCCCCCCTCGTTTCGAATATAGGCAACAACTGTTCAATTGTCCGATTGAATGACTACGTGTGCCTTTTAGCAAGTGTCTAACCTATGAGTCAACCTATGAACCGCCGGTATGATCGCAAACATTTCTTTGCGATCGTACCGGCGTACATTGCAATGCCACCTCGACTATTTGAGACTCCACTAGCCTGAGACTGAGGAGTCGTCTAGATGGGCTCCCCAACCGCAATCCACGGCATCGGTCGTCAGGAAATGCTGGTCGTCAGGAAATGCTGAACAGGAGTATCGTGTAGAGAACTGCTTGTTCGAAGTAGAGTTGCTGTCGATTGTCACCACGAAAGGAAACCGCATGGGGTCCTTTGAGTAGAGAATTCTATTCGCCATTCAAAGATGGGACACTAGTTTGTCAATGTAATCCCAAAAATAGAGAAATGATAATCTGACGTTTTAAAACTTTGTCATCATTCATCAACATTCTAGATAGGATAGATGCTTAGACATTAACATTTTCGTTCCTTGTTTTATGCAGGCCCTCTTACATTGCAGGAGGGGGCCCGGGCTCAGAACAATATTGCTTTAGTTATTGTTCTGAGGATATAATACTACTCTTTGTTCTGAGGGCCCGGTCGTGCGGTCTGACTTCTTGACATTGACATGTGGACATGGCAACAATTTCTCATGTCAATTCAAATATTGTCTATGTATGGATGGTCGTACGATGATAAATGTCCCGAGCCCGAGAATTGGGCTCCAAGAGGCCAATTCTCGTGCTCGTGATATTTCAAAAACATGGCGGATATCACTTGAAAATCATACAAAAAAACTATATTTTAGTAATATATGTCGTATGAAAAGAAATGTCAAAATTCGACATTTTATCGCACGTCCCGAGCGAGGTGTGAGACAGGGCGACATTATATCGCCGAAACTGTTCACCACTCTGTTGGAGGACGTGTTTAAACTTTTGGACCGGGATGGACTTGGCATCAATATAAATGACGAGTACATGACGCACCTTCGATTCGCTGATGATATCGTAGTCATGGCTGAGACCTTGGAAAACTCAGGCATAATGCTCGACGACCTCAGTAGAGTCTCCCAACAAGTGGGTCTGATAATGAATTTGGACTAGACGAAAATTATGTCAAATTCCCATGTCGTACCCACTCTTGTAAAGGTTGAAAGCTCTACACTGGAAGTTGTGGACGAGTACATCTACCTCAGACAAAAAGTCCAGCTTGGTAAGTCCAACTTCCAGAAAGAGGTCGATAGACGAATCTAACTCGGCTGGGCAGCGTTCGGGAAGCTACGCGCATATTTTCGGCCCACCTACCGCAGTGTCTCAAGACGAAAGTCTTCAATGCGTGTGTGTTGCCAGTGATGACATACGGAACCGAAACGTGGCCGCTTACAATGTGCCGATTAAGGAGGCTCAACATTACCCAGAGAGCAATGGAGAAGGCTATGCTCGGAGTCCCTACGTGATCGTATCATAAATGATGAGATTCGCAGGAGAACTAAGGTCACTGACATAGCCCAAAGGATTGCATGACTCAAGTGGCAATGGGCAGGACAGGGCGAGGAGAACAGTCAGCCGTTGGGGCAGTGGAGGCCACGTACAGGAAGTCGCAATCGTGGCAGGCCCCCCACAAAGTGGACCGACGATCTGGTGAAGATCGCGGGAATCCATTGGATGCGGGCGGCACAGGACCGATCTGTGTGGAGAACATTACGGGAGGCCTATGTCCTGCAGTGTACGTCTATTGGCTTAAATGATGATGATGATGATGATGAAAATAAAAGGCTCGACCCCAGGTGACATGACATTTAGCGCCAAACCGAAGTAAGTCTACTCAACAACTATTTAATTCAAGCGGAAATATCTGTGATTGGTGGAAAATACTGGAAGTAGACGCACTCTCACCAGATGCTGTGCATCGTCACATGCCGAGTAATTCACTAAATTATTGCTACCTACATAGAAGGATTGAAAAGAATTTGGCATTAATCCCTGAAATGCCGATTGCGTCAAAACCAAAGGTCATTGCCAGTTCCTAGAAAATGTCCTAAGGCCAAAACCAGAGTATTAACTTTCTCTATGGGCAAACTGTCAAGCGTTAGGTTTTCCAATAATAAGCTAATTAAGATGAAAAATAAATAAAAATGTCCCCTTACCGCATGAGGTCCTTTGAGTAGAGAATTCTATTCTATCTCTTTTCTTTCAATTTCTATTTTACTTCCTTCTAATCTAATACAGTCGAGTAAAAAGAAAAGCTCATCTGCTCAGGTAGTAACATAAAAAAGTCAAATAGTGAGACATTAATATTATTCATTTTTTATATACTTGTCACAACACTAATCAAGATCGTGATCACGACATAGTGATTATATTCCCTTTGACCCACGATATCGCCTATTGTCTTTAGGGATTATTTCTGTCGCAAAATATGTAGATGAAAAATGTTATTATTCTGTGAAATAAAGTTTATTTAATTTAAAAAATACTTATGCGTGATCCGAAAGATAAATTACATTTTTCTGATCGTCGTTCGCAAGTAAAAACTGCACAGCAACGACGCTGACAAATTCCGCTCAGCGATAGTTACGAATTCGAAATGGCGTTTTTATAAAAATGCCCGAACGTTGAATCACCTTGGCCCTTGGTCGTGTACTTTGCTTGCCAGAGGGGAAATCGTCCACATGCCACGTCCCGTGTTGAATTGTTTAAGATTTTAGTTCCATGTTTTACGCGGGACTTCTTTCATTGCGTGCGGCCTGACTTCTTGACATTGACATGTGGACATGGCAACAATTTCTCAAATGTCATTTCAAATATTGTCTATGTATGGATGGTTTTTTTTCTTGGCCGTGTTTCAAGAAGGTTATAGATAGTATAACTAGATCATGGAGACCATACTCAGTGTTTCACGTTAAAGTCAAGTAGGTATTTAAACGAAGTTATAATAACCTTCGTGTATTTAAGATAATGACAGTATGTTGGACTCTTGGGTTGGCATCTCATTTCTACATTTTGCACGAAACTCTCTTATAGTTACAAAAATTATAATTAGGCTTAATGGGCCTAATTATATTTTTTTAATAATAATACCTTTAAATTAGTTTGTACGTATAAATAAAAACAAAACGCAATAATCTGCTGCATGTAGATCATACATACTATAAACCTATAAATATAAATAATTTCGTAACTTTCCACCCATTATTTTAATTTCATTATTAAATATTCCCGAGTTGTTATTAAATCTGGCGATTTAAAAACCTGTAATTTTTAATGTTCCATTATTTTAGAAATGTCCTTTATTTAATTATCATAATTTATTTTTCATCAATTTCCACATTGTTGTGGTAACTACTACTACTACCCTCAAACAAGGGTAACACTGCATGTGGCAATATGGTGGTTGTCCATTTCTGGTTTTGTTGACTCGAAAATTATGATTCATTTTGCCACGTTTCTTGCTATCAAAACGTGGAAAATTGTTTAAAAATCTAGTCCGATTTTGTGGAAGCAAATGATATCCTGGATGTTCCTTGATATTTCACAGGTGAGTCGTAAGTTATCACAAAAAATTGATAGTTTCATTTCATCATAATAATTTGATTTTTTACATAGAACCCCCCTTAGAATTTTCATTCTTATACAAATTATGATTACAGTGACTGTAGAACCCCCTTATTTTTTAGTCTTTTACTATAACATTTACTATAACGCACGCATGCAATTTCCAAAGTATAACTATTCAAGAGGTGTCAGCAGGAATACTTTAGAATTTTCATTACAAAACAAATGTTTCCATTGGGGTGACCACATAATTAGTACACTTTGCAAAATAGCCTTTAATAATATTCTCTTTTTCAGATATGTTTGGAGGAAAAAGTTGAATGTTAACGTAAATAGTTTTACTTCATCGGTATTCCACACACCACGTGGATCAGTTGGTCGTCTTTTGAATAGCTGTCTGATTTTCCCAGGACATGGCCCTACCAACGTAGGCGACTTTCCTGCAGTTTCTCTGCTATGTTACGGACGTGAAGGCTTCCACGCGTGCGTGAGTTTCTCACGCGGTCTTCCCGCGTGACTCCACACATCCACCGCAGCATGTTCATCGCCGTGACTTGTAACCGGCTCGCGACATACGCTCCGGTTTAATAATGAACTTGGCATCAATATAAATACCTGTCCCTTCAGCTTAAGCGGCATTTTAGTAACTATAAGAAAGTTTTGTGAAAAATGTAGATATGAGATGGCAACCCAAGAGTCAAGCGTAATGTCATGTACTTGACTTCAACGTAAAACACTGAGTATCGTCTCCTAGCGTTATACTATAAACTTCTTCTTTGTCCGTGGTTCTCCATCCATTCTTTTTTTCGATTCGTCGTTCGCTCCCTCTCATTCATTCGTGTCATTTCGTGTGGATTTTGCCGCGTTTCCCTGTTCCGTTTCTATCTAATCCAGGCCACATGTCATTGAATTAAAGGCAGCTTGGCTTGGTGTTCTTCTGGTCTTTAAATCTATTGCTGCGCGAGACCTTACGTTAAATCGGTACTGGGCAGGTTTTAAATTCATAATCAGTGATCTAAAACACCATCAAGATGTTTTGGGGTAAGTTACTAACCGGCATTTATCACCACGTGTTGAAGATTTAACCACATTATGTTGTTAATTTTGTTATTATATGCCGGATTATAGTTTTGAAAAGCATTGTTTCGCCGTGATTCCATAATTTTGTGATTTTTTTCTTTAACTAGCGTAATCATGCGAATTGTCTTTAAGTATAAGACAAGGTGTAGGTAACGTGAATCAATTCGTAAGAAATGATTAACTCGCACTGTTGATACTTTGTGCGCTTAAAACAAAATATAATGAATTCTCTACAGTACATGATGAGTTCAACACATCTAACTTGTTATCCTAGGACTCATTATGGAACCGAACAAACGGTACGCCCAAGTGGTGGAGAAACCGTTCCACATATCGCAAGCGGCTATCGACATATCGACGGGGGACAACGACGCCTGCCAAGTGATGGTGGTGGTGGACGGCAAGAACTTCCTAGTATGTACACTTCAGAAGACTAAATGTGTCCAGGTGCCGCTTGATTTGTATTTCAAGAGTGGTGATTCAATTGCTTTCCTGACTAATGGTGAGTAAGAACAAAAAGTATTTGAATGTGTATGCAAACATGATATCCTACATCTTGTGGTTAGCTTTTATTTCTTAAGTACCTATTGATGTTCTAGTTTAAGTTAATATGCTGTACTTTAATAAACTTTATTTATTTAAGAGAGAAAATTACCCTTGCTATCTTAAAGAGCTGTTGTTGTGTCAGCTTTATAGCATACAACAATCTATATTTTAGTTAATAATTATAGGTCTGCAATTATTTGCCTTTTTGCTATCTGAGTTCTGATATGTTGATTATGAGAAAAATATTTAACAAATTCCATCAGTTCAGGATTTTTTAATAGTGGGTCAATTATTTCAAAAACTGTGTTTGGTATTTATGTTTCCTGAGATTTATTAAAATTCTAATCTTACATGGTTTCCTTGTGATGCTAAAAAATATCATTAGTATTTTCCATATAAGGTGATGGGTAGGGCACACTAGTGACACCAATTGATTTAAATTCTTAGCTAGTAAACCAGATCTATTTTAAACAATTTCGGGGTTACAACCTCTCGGCAAACACTTATACTATTTATTAAATAACCATGCATGTTGGGTCAAATGCATACGTGAAAAATTTATTCAAGCCAAAAGCGGCCACTTTTGAAAACGAATGGTGTCGCTAGTTAGGGCTACCCATCGCCTTAACAATTAAGTGCTGATATTTATAAGCTATAAGAACATGGATCTTAATGTTAGTACTCTCTATAAACAAATGACTAGACTCCAAATCTTAGTTATACATCAAATACGGTATTTGACTATTTTTTTTTCATTTGTGTAATCAAAAGACCTCTCAATGATAGAAACATCGTTGAAAGAATTACTTGATTCTCATTTAAACTACCTGAGATATCACAACTTTAAAATCACATTATTTTGGGCAAACCCAAAACGCTCCATACAAATGGCTACTGAGATGTGACGTCACTCGCAAGTATTTTGTATGCATTTCATTTGAATTTTGAATGGTAGCTATATGTTTCGTTTATGTCAATGGTTCCATTATAATAGTTGGTGTAAATTATATGGGTTATTCAATGGTATAATATTTTTTTTTAAATTTCATACTTTTAAAATGGACTTGCCCATGAATCTTTGAATGACCATAAAACCGGCTAGACGTTATATTTTTGATTTAGATTTTTTGCTATTGGCACATATTTACCTATATTTTGATAAAATATTTATATTTTGTAAAATCTCGAGCTTAGTCAAATACCCTATTGAAGAAAGGAGCTTTTTTGGTGTATTAAAATTTGAATTTATATGGATCTTGGACTTTTATAATTTGACAGTCAAGAAGACCCCAAGTCATTTTTGAGATATTGAGTCCACTAAAACTATAAAAGTACATACCGAAATTCTGATCAAAATCATAATCAGGGGCTGCAATTTCATAAACTGGACCATGATCCACTAAAAAAAAGATGAAAATATGATAATGTAGTCTTTTTTCCCTGATGTTGCTAATTATGATTGTGCTACAACCATAAATATTATTTTATAACTTATCATTGGACCTTCTAAGAAAGCAAGCGTTTAAGCCGTCAGATTTGCCTTGTAAATTTTTTTATACCTTGAAATTATTTATTATTGATAACATATTCATATAATATATAATCATAACATGTAAGAAAAAAGAAGATGTAGATGCATCACTCATATTTTGGAAATTTTAATATTTTTTTCTAGGCAAATGCAATGTCCACTTAACTGGGTATTTAGACCCAGAATATGAAGAAGAATTGTCTGATGAAGAAGAAGATGAAGAGGAAGAGGTGCAGGAAGCTGCTCCAGCCAAAAACAAGAGGAAGCTAGATAACAGCAATGATGCTTCTGCCAACAAAAAAGCTAAGGTAGGCCCAGTATACATATTGTACCCATAAAAAACAAAACTTGTCAAAAGTTATTGAATATTTGATCCTGCCATTGCATGAAAACACAACCGATTGCCAAGTTAATAACCGATTTGGTAACAGATTTCACAACTTTTCAAGGTTGTTTTTTATGGGATATCATTTCTTGAGAAGGGTATTTGAAGCAGTGGGCTTGGCCCCGCCACTTCCATCTCTGATCCTCTCTTCACAAGCTCATCTGTGGCATCATTGCCCAGTGATCCACTGGAGAGGAATACAATTGGTTTGCTGTATTTTTTCCAGGGCTTGATGACACTCTAGTATTAATTTGGAGTTGGTGTGTTTGTTTTTCCGGGACCCGGACACGGGACAAATGTCTGGCCATGGCACCACCGCCGGGTCCCGGCAAAAGGGGCAGCGTCGCTGTACGGCTTTTGCTGCTTCAGTTAGGGTCACACACTCGCATTGAAAGATTGAGCTGTGTGGGCCTAGCGGTATGTGAATTTTGATGTTGAGATCTAGGTAGTGGAGTGGGAGGGATGAGACACTAAATTCTATTTGTATTCTAAATTTGAAGCTTCTATGTCTGCTAGAAGTGCCTTGGGTGCCCTCATTATAAGGGATGATGGTTAGTCAGTGAGTCAGTCAGTCAGTGAGTGACAAACTTCAGAAACTTTAACAAGTTGTATTCTTAAACTATTGGTTCAAATTGACTGAAATTTTAAATATATCGTGTTTATACATGCCAGATTAGTTACTGAAAATTTTATTCACAATGAAATTATAGGGGTTCGAAAATAGCCTGAATTGCTTTGAGAAAAGGATGGTGCGGCCCTGCCGCTTTTTTTTGCTCGACTTGGCGGGGGCACTGCTGTGCCCCCAGATCAACTCCATACACACATGATGCATGAAACTAAAAGTGTTATTATTTAAAGTTATAAATAGTTTTATAGGCATTCAAAATGAATGGCTTTGACGCCGCTTCACAGTAATAATTTTTCATATACATAATCTGAATGGATCTTATCTGAATGAACTCTTAGTGATAGAAAGAAATTGTCAGCAATAAATTTATGATTACAGAAAGACAAGAAAGCTGGTAAGAAAGCTGCAGCTGCTGACGATTCAGATTCTGATGACGACGATCAAGACCAACTCCAAAAGTTCCTGGATGGTGAAGACATTGACACCGATGAGAATGATGAGTCATTCAAAATGAATACTTCTGCTGAAGCTTCAGACAGGTAATTTCATTCATAGATAATTAAATTATTTATATATCATGTCTGGATTTGCTGCAAAAATACCTTGGCTATTGTGTAGTACTTATACACAAGGTGAGAGTTTTTGACCCTCTCCTCATTATGAGGGTCAAAAAATGTTTGATTAAATACACAAATATGTATAAAATAACTTATTTGAATTAAACCAAAATTACAGCGATGAGGAGGAATCTGACGATGAAGAAGAGGCAGAGGAGGAAGAAGATGACGACGACGAGAAGGAGTCATCGGACGAGGCAGAGACTACTCTCGACACCAGTAAGGAGGAGAAAGTTGACATGTCGAAGCTGAGCAAGTCACAGAAACGGCGCCTGAAGAAAAAGCTGCAGCAACAGGCCAAGGGTCAAGCACAGGTCAATGGAGTTGACAAAGGAAAGGTGTGGTACTTTTCCATTTCATCACTATATTTATTAACTTGGAAAGAACATGTTTGTATGGAATTTGTTCCACTCTTCTCAAATATGTATAGCAGCTGTGCTTTAGGTTAAGGTAGAGAAGATAAACACATCATGGAGAATAAAAATTGTAGCCAAAATTTTAAACTGCCCGTTATAAAAAAAAACAAAAAATATTCATGTCGCATAGAGAACCTCTTTTTTGAAGTCGGTTAAAAATCTCAAAATATTTTATAGAAAGAAAAACAAGATGGACAGCAGAAGGCGGAAAAAAAGAAGGGAGATGGCAAGAAAGAGAGTTCAGCTGAGGGACAGGTTGCTGAAAAAAAAGAGAAGAAGAGCCTTAATGGTGGAGTGTTCATTGAGGACTTAAAGGTCGGAAATGGAGCACCTGCCAAGCCAGGCAAGCAAGTTGTGGTGAGTAATCCGTGACATTATTTTTTTATGAGTCTTAGCCCCGATTCTACCAATCTTTATCTCTAGATAAATTAATAATATGATGTCAGATTTGTATGGAATGGCAGTTCTGTACCATAGATTTAGTCTCAGAATAAGGTTGGTCGCGAATTAACCCTTAGTAAATCATACTGGAATAAATTTATGTTGTTAATGCAATGTAAACCTATCGCGAAATTAGAAAGATAATTCAATACTAGATGTTTCATCACATACAATGAATCGAAAGAGTCTTAAATGCGGAAAAAGGACCCTTTCATTTCACTAGATGTTTCAAAAATCCCATTAATCTAATTTGTTTACAGGTTTACTATGAAGGTCGCTTGAAATCAAACAACAAAATGTTTGACAACTGCTTGAAGGGGCCTGGGTTCAAGTTCAAACTGGGAGCTAAGGAGGTCATTTCTGGGTGGGATGTAGGCATTGCTGGTATGAAGGTTGGAGGCAAAAGGAAAATTGTGTGTCCACCGGCTATGGCGTAAGTATATTTGTTGCATAGCATAAGTGTATGGCACCATGTAGTCAAAATAATTGTGATTCCGAAATTTCAATTAACAGGATTATTACAACAATGAATAATATAAGAAGCTTTTAGATATAATTAAAATGAGCTATTTAAATTAGGAACATTTCCCTTTGTATTATTTTAATAATTTTGCACTCAATGAAAATACTTGGGCTATACTTTTTTTAATGCTAAGGTAAAATTCTTTAACACAAAATATTATTTTTACAGGTATGGAGCAAAAGGATCTCCTCCAGTGATTCCAGCCAACTCAACCTTAGTATTTGATGTTGAATTAAAGAGTGTAAAATGAAGTGTTAAATGTAAGGTGTGCCAGTGGAGATGGAAGTGGACTAATTGTTATATGGTTAAATTGATTGTTGAAAGGTAGCCATTGAAAGGATGCTGAGCGACAGCTCATTGCCAATGTGACGCATCTGCGATTGTTAATTTTACTTAAATTGACGTTTATGATAAGAGTTTATAATGTAGGTTAATATTTTACTTCATTTGAAATTAGTCATTTCATAATAAAATTGCAGATGCGCCAAATTTGCTATTACTATAAGCTAGTTTGTAAGGATTGAACTGGACTTTATCATACAACTAATTTCATTACTACAGGTGCCCATAGACTACATATTTTATTTTAGATAAATATGCAGCTTTCCGAAAATCAAGATGCTCATGTAATGATGTTGTCATTAGAGGTTGTATTTGTAATTTTTATAAACACAACCTTTATTCAACAATATTCATATTACTCTCCCATAAGATTTTATTAAAATAAATAAAAATTAATGTTGACCAATAAATAAGTTTCATATATTTTTTTATATTTTAAAAATCTGTTTACTGCTAACTTGGATTTGGCTGGCACCATTATTTCCTAATCTTTGTTTGTATTCATATTTTTTATTGATCCTAAAGACAAATGTTAAGTGGCCAATAAGTTAGTCTCAGAAATTGTTTATGTATCAAAAACACTTAATATTAATGCAGCTGTATTCAATCAACAGTTTTTAATGAATATGGTAATTCCCACTATTATTATTAAGAGTAATAATATCTTTAGATATCCATTGGTAGGTGATAATTTATAATATATTACAGTTAGTTTTCCAATCAATATCTAGAATAAGTAAAAAATAGGAATTCTTACTTTTCATTAAATAATATGTTAAGTGCTAAACAGCACCTCATGATTGTAAAAAATCTTCAACAAGCATTTCATAGTAATAAAATGCTACGTAAGAAATTCTGTACATACAGTTTCTGATAAATATGAATTCAAATAGTGGAAATAAAGTTTGGATAAATTATGATTTTTTTTATTTAGTCATCATAGGCCTTTTTCACCTATAACAGATCCAAATCTCTCCCAAGAGAGCATGCCTTGGCAGAATAGTGTGATCCATACTGTGCACATTAATTTAGTACTCTTCCTTATTTTATAGGATTAATATTCACATTACATACTTTCTTTAGATAATAATTTGAATTACATGACTATACTCTGATTTTTAAATATACAAAATGTTCCCTAACATTTTGTGCATCTGTCAAAGGAGCAAAAATGTATATTATGTATTTTGTGTAATTAAAAATCAGAGTTTAGTTTCATACTAAGCAATTTATCACTCGAAAGTCCAATGAAAGTTGTCTGTAGGTTATATGTGTTAAAAAAAGAAAATTCTAACAGTTAGGTATGGCCACAAACTAAGTAGAAGATACTGGTATGGCTATTAGTTTACTCGTGCTTCATTTAAACTTGCATGCCACCTACCTGTACATACAAGGTCATAATAACTTCAACCAATATAGGTTGTATATGTGACCATGAAATTCATAATTTTGTTAATTAATGAATCTAATTTAAATTAATCTATTAAACACTAATCTAATTTAGTTAGGTGATGATTAAAGCTGTCAATGAGTATTAGGCATCCAAAATATACCTTACTCTATTCATTATGCTGAACATGGTCAAATATACACCACATAATAATGTAAGTTGTTTAATAAAATTATAAAAAGGTGTTCCACGATAATTTATTCATGATAAAAAAAAAGACAACATAATTGAAATTCAATAAAGATAAATGCCAGTGTCCATTTATAAAGTGTATAACAATAGTTCTTTAACTATACATAAATCAAACCATTCATTTATTTAGGTATTATTAAATTATTATCTAACCATTATTCAACTTTAAACCTGTCGTCCGTTCTTGATTTCGTCTCATTGCAAGATTCTTTTCCAGTGCTTTCAGGTTTCTCCTTTGCAGCTCCTTTGCTGAAGGCACATACACCCCCTTCACACTTGAACGGGAATTCGGTCTTCACATTTCCGTCAGCATCTTTAACAGCCCAAGGATTCCAAAATCGCAGCACGTAAGGTTGAATAAACTTATGCCATAAAAATAATAACACAGGAACAATGAAGCAAGGTACACACACCATTTTTGTTAATTTCTCCAAACTTCGCCGGGTACACTCCTATTGAAACTGCTTGTCTGTGATTGTCTTTATTACTTCCGAATTACGTTTTCAAGGATTATCATATCAAGGCAACGTAAAACATTAATTCAGCGTAATTGCAAACGAAGCATATTTTTTAACATATGATTTTGATTGATAATTGTTGTTTGACAGTGACAGTAGTGACAGCTGCCAATTTTGGTACTTTTTTTCATGTTTTTATCTACCATCAAAGAAATAAATCATCATAGAGTCCGCGCCATGAAAGAAGTCCCACGGCATAATGCCGGCTCTACACTCTCGTCCAAAAGCACTCGTTATAATACTCTATGCCAGTGATTCTCAAACTTTTTTAATGACGGAACCCTTTTGGGAAGCAAAATACTTGATGTAACCCTACAATAAAACAATTATTTTTATAAGTGTATTCTTTATTAATCAGCATAATAAAAGTACAATGTTACGGTTACTATTATTATTATTTTCTTCACCACTTGGCAAGGACAATAATAGAAAACATTAAAAAAGAAAAATCGAACTAGTGGGAGGCATGAAACTGTTTTTTTATTTTTCATCAATTGGTTGATATTTTGTTATAAATTCCGGATACCGATTCCGAACAGATAACACTTGTACGTGAGGGTTTCCAAGAATAATTTTCTTTATTACAAAATTTTCTCCATATCTCCTTTGTGTTTTGATCTTGCAAATCTATAAGAACATACACTTATATTAAACAAATAATAGTGTATAGTATGCATAACACATACACTCATAGCCCCGGACTTATTCCTCCAAATAATTTATAGCCAAAAATTATTTTCATATTCAGACTAAATTTTAACATCGTATAAGAAAGGAAAGTAAGTTTTTCTAATTCATCTTACAAGATTTAAATATAACATACGTCTATATCTTCTATTTTATTCACAATGGACAACATTTCATATTTTTAACATGTCCATATTGTTTTTTTATATGAAAGCAGACATAAAATGAACAGACCCATATTTTTTCTTTTTTCAAAATTTGTCCATTTTCATGCATAAAATAATTATTGAAATTCTTTTTATTCTAAATAGACGTAAGCGCCAAATGACGTCATCGGACGGCTGAATACAGCGATATTCCTTTGCTTATCATTGTTTTAATAAAAAAAAGGTACTACTGTCAAAGGTAAATAATACTAGTGTCAACATTGTCAACGTCATTCATACATTCAACGTTGACAAGTTGTCTTTTTTTTTGACAGTTACATGTCATGAGTTTGGCATTACGTAAATTTAAAACTATAATGTGCTAAGCAAAGAAATATTTTACATTCTGCCGTCCGATGACGTCATCTTACGTTTTTTAGTTTTTAATTTTTTTCTCAGTAAATAAGCAATATAAAAAATGAATAAATATATATTCGATAAGCGGAAAAGTAAACAAAGAATTGGTATTTTTTGTTTCAGAGCTTAGCAATTTTGAAATGTTGTCCAATTGTGACATCACTAGGACTGATTCGCCCATAGAGTATTAATATAATAAGGACAAGAAGGTGCATGTATGGAAAGCGCTGCCCATAGCGACTGGTAGAGGAACTACAAAGTACTGTAGATACATAGCTATATGGGTATGTGTAGCTACATATTTAGATACTTATCTAAGTATGTTTTAAGGATAGTACTTAATACATAAATATGAACAAATTTCTCTGAAAAACATTTTGGTTATGACGAATTAAGTATAAAATACAAAAATTTCATCAATCAGCTGATCATTATATTGTTTGAAAAGGTGACTTTTTATTTACTTATTTCATCCTTTGTTTCTAAGAGAAAATTTATATTTATTTATTAAGCTACCCTCAAAGTTATGGAAATTAGTCGTATACAGGTTAAACATGAAAAATAATGAGGACTACTAGTGAAGTGAGGATATGTATTAAAACGACGACTTTTTCTACATATACCTATTATTAATTTATTTTGTTTAAAAAATAAGGAACCTTTTATAATAAATATTAGGAGGGCCTTCGCGGTCCAGTGGCGCCGCCATATGGTTGGTTTTGCTGAATAAATAATATAATAATAATTCTCACAACATCTCATAGGTTGACCTGATTCCGTACTAAGTAGCTTAAGCACTTGTGTTACAGTATCAAACAACAGAGGAACACAAATATATACTTAACTACATATATTACACCCAGACACCGAACAAACACAAGTGTTCATCGCACGAATGTTTGTCCAGGGTGGGGATCGAAGCCACGACCTTTGGCGTAAGAGGCAGGGTCACTACCAATTGCGCCATCCGGTCAGTAAAATAAGACGTCCTCTTTCTTGTTGTCTTAGTTGAAGGATGGAATTGGTGATCACATAATTTGTTTTTGTATATTCGCTGAGGATTACTTCCTTTCATCTTGTTACCGACCACCGACACCCAAGCAGCAAATAAGTACGGGTGTTTTTCAGGATTCGGGAACTGATGAATTGGTACCCCTTGTGCATCTGAAAGTAGTTAAGACGTTTCTATTATTAAGTTAATATTAAAAAGGGTTTCTGTAAGTTTATTTATTAATTAAAATAAAATAAAATAGTTTATTGAACAACTTTAGTAAATGACAAAACGGGTTACAATACATGCATTTTACAAGTTGTGACAACCAATAGCTTAACAAATAAACATGATAATACACATGATGAATTAACTTTGTATGCATGCTTGTTTTGTCACATTCCTTTCTTGTGATGGAACTATTTTAGTATTTAGTTTTAACTTAACCTATCTATTTGTATATTGTTATTTGGGATTATGCTATGTATGTTTCCTTTTATGTGTATTCTCATGTAAGTGACAAGACGTAGATCTAATGTGAGAAATAAAGAGCTATTATTTTAACTGAATAGGTTTTCAAATAGTAACTATGTTCACGTGAGGTAAGAAACTGTTCACCAAATACAATTATTTTCATGAGTGCATAAATAACTTTAATTTCAACCAATTCTGCGAGTTACTACCAAATATATATGTTTCCATAGAAATGGTCTAAAAGCTCATATCATCTTTATAGATAGTCTAGAAATATGTTTGTTTTGAAGTGAAATGAATGCCTGATAAATAAAAAAATACGTTCTTACCCAAAAAATCACAGCCAAAAATTCAAAATCTCCTCCGAGTTACGCTCATGTTGAGTAGAAAACAATCAACGAAAACAATAACAAACCAAAACAAAACTCAACAAAAATACCAAGGAAAAACAGTAACAAAAAAAAAATAGAAATTAATAACAAAAACTGAGATAACCTCGCATGTCGCATCTACATCCGAAAGCCACAGTTGACAATGAATGAATGATGGAGGATGACACGAGATGGGGACTACGGTGCGGCGGCCTCCTCGTGTGGCCCCTTCGGTAGTATTTTTGCTCTGTTTGGAGCTGCTACCGAAGGGGTCCTGGTGTCCCTGGGCAACGGCGGGTAGTAATATGGTGCACTCGCCATATTGCTACCCGACGGCCGACAGCTGCACACATGGAGGAGGGGTTAGGGTCCGTAAACCCGTATAATTTTGACGTGTCTGTGTGTGTGTTATTTGTGTGTCGTTTATGGCATCGTAGCTCCCGAACAAATGCACCGATTTAGATTTTGTTTTTTTTTGTTTGAAAGGTAAATAAGGGGGAGTGTTCTTAGCCATGTTGCATAAAAATCGATTCAAGATGGCCGCCGTCACAAAGATATGGTTGTTTTAACACAACTCCCACAATATGGGTATCATATAAAAGGGCTTGAGTGGCAGAATATATTAATTGTGAAAAATTTAAAATCCAAGATGGCCGCCGTGGAAGGTTGTTTAAATTTTCAATTATTTTTTTTGTTTTTTATTCCACCAATCGATATGTACATTCGGTACTTACAATACAATACAATATCTTTATTTGCATAAAACATTGTAAGTATACCTACAAATGTTGATTTTCCAAAAATATCACATGTTTTACAAAATACTAAAATAAAATTTATCAAAGAGACATTGTCTTACACTCGTCTGTACTTTTGTCTGTTACCCAACTTACTCTTTTTTAAAAAGGTCGCCAACAATTAGAGATCTCTCTAATTTCGCGATGTTCATGGGCGGCGCTGATTACTTTCCATCAGGTGACTCGCTTGCTCGTTAAAACCCAAAAGTTAAGCTAATAAAATATATTTTTTATATTCACTGAGTACCTTTTATATGTTTATATTCTCTGTCCCCACGTTTATCTAAGTAAGTTTAGCTTCATTTACCTAAGTCGACTTTAAGTTTTATTTTGTAACAATGATTTTGAATAAATTTTTTATTTATTATTTATTATCTGTGTAAGGTTCTACAAATAGGTCTTGAAACGTGAAATATTTGCATGCTATAAATTAATGGCTAAATAGGTTTATGCAACGTGTAAATTTACAACATCTATATTTTATGTAACCGCCCTACTTATTGGCAAATAAATTATTTAATATTTCGTCACTTTCGTTCAAGGTGATGGGTAGGGCACATTAGCGACGCCAATCGATTTTAATTTTTAGCTACTACACCGGATCTATTTTAAACAATTTCGGGGTTACATCGTTCGGCAAACACCTATACTATTTATTTAATAATGGTTAACTGTTTGCTTTTGCCTTTGAGTAAAGGCTTTTGCACTCGAGTTTTGGATTACCGCCAAAAGTGGCCGCTTTTGGCGTGAATTTATTTTTCGCGTATACACGGCGTCACGTCGAGTTACCCTTGTTGACCTTTGGACCGTCCTTATGTCTGGGGCACAAGTGCTATTTTCCCACTGTAGGGGGGTCACTTGATCTGACGCTGACTATACAAAAACGGATCCAACATTTGTGCATAGTTATTTAATAAATAGTACAAGTGTTTGCCGAGAGATTGTAACCTTGTTTTATTGATTGTATAATTAAAATCGATTGGCGTCGCTATTGTGCCCTACCCGTCACCTTAAGATATCCACAACACCCAACATAGTTATAAGTACTATGTTAAATATTCGACAGACGAGTGTAATACCTAAGGTTTTAGAAAAACATGTTTAGTAGGTATATTATAATTTAATGATGATGGTGACGACTATCGATTAGCAGAATAATAAAGCCTTTTTTATTTTCTCATGTTCGATTCCCGCTCTGAACCTACAGGCACCATCTGAAAAAACTTCGACTGCATTTTTTTTTATTTTAAAAAATAAAGTGGAATGGTAGGTAGGTAGATCATGTTATCACAATCTGTCAAATTTCCTCAATTGATAATGAACTTAATGAGTCTGACATTACGGTCGATTGAAGAAATTTGACAGTTTACTATTACTATGACGTGTGGGTGTACTATAATAGTCTTGGGACGAACTACCTACTCATTCCGATTACAACATTATAATTTATTTTAATTAAATAAAGTATTTATTGTTGCATAATAATTTAATAGTAGCAAACAACAAGATGTCGTAGTATTTTTTTAATAATCCCTTAAATAAACTAATAACAATCAATATCTAGGTAAATAATTACATACTACCTTTGTAGGTACGTTTTAAATTTTAACAAATATAAAATGTAAGTAATATAATTTCTAATTGACTCTACCTACTTAATTACACTTAACAAAAATTGGGCATATGACTTAGCCAAAGACTTAATGCTAATTCTATGGACTTAGCAGGCTATACACCCATCTTATGTACATAGGACTTAAGATTAAGGTATGGGACACACTTCATTTTAAATAGGTACAGTTAGCGTCAGATCAAATTACCTCCCAGCAGTGGAAAAATAGCACTTTTGCCCCAGACAGAAGGACGGTCCAAAGGTCATCAAGGGTAACTCGACGTGACGCCGTGAGTACATAACTATAAATACAATAAATGATAAGTATGTACACTGAAATTAAGAGTCCTCTACACGTCAGCAGGACGACCCTCAATCTATTTACCATTACGTCACCTGTTCACTTCACTCTGGTCGTAATTTTATGAGAAAGAAATATTATTACATTGCAACCCCTTCTAAATGTACCTGTACCCACTATCGCGGAAGTTGTAACATACTTAAGGTGACGGGCACACTCGATGCCAATTGTTAGCAACTATACCGGATATGTTGTTAACAATATTGCGAAGCTCCTATCTCTCGGAAAGCATTAATACTATTTATTTATTCCTACTTATACATAACTTTGGTCTGCTTTTGGCCACTGGCGTTAAATCAAATTCCGAGTACAAAAACAGATCAAAAAGTGCACAGTGATTAAATAAATAGTATAAATGTTTGCTTAGAGATGGAGCTCCGAAATTGTTTAAAATAGATCCGGTTTAGTAGCTAACAATTTAAATCGATTGGGTACCGTCGCCTTAGGTAGCTAAGTCAAAAGCAGGCGTCCTGTGGCGCCACAGGGATGACGGGCGTCGCAAGCGCAACACGTAGGTAGAATACTTCGGTTGGATGGTCAATTACCATCGCGAAGGTTATAAGTTGGAAAGCAATGCAATGTTGACACCATTAAGGTAGGTAGGTAAATGAATAAACAAAGAAATACAGCGTGCAAATTATCTCATAAATAACTTCAAATTGTAACATGTAAAGTACCTACCAACCTATAAAGTAGAATTCATTATCAATGATTCATTTAATTACATACGTACCTATGGATGGCGAATGTTAACTGAAAGAGTACCTAAAGGTATCTTAGGTACCATTAAAACAAAAACTACTTCTATAATAATTAGAGATGGGACGAGTACTCGGTTACTACTCGGTACTCGGCCGACTAACTCGGCACCAATGCCGAGTAACTCGGTTTTTTTTGTAGTGACACAGTATATTGGCTCTTCTCAGCCTTATAGTAAGCAAGAGGAGAGCCCAGATAGATTTGAAAAATACAGAGGTGCATGCTCGGATTCGAACCGTGACCCTCCGTATGGAAGGCGCTTTATTATCCACTGAGCTACCATCGCTAATCGGTTTACATAATTATGTTATAAAGCATTTATTCAATGCAAATATGAGTGAAAATAATCATTTTTGTAATTCTTAATGTTTTAAACTTTCATGATCACTAACGTTAGAATAGTTTTTTTGGGGAATTGCTACCATGTTTGTGTTCCGCACAGTTACAAGTGCAATGGTCACGGTGATACCATTCTGCAGTGCTAAAATATCGGACACTCCAAAATAAGGTAACAATATGGTAGCAGTCCCGTAAAAAATACTTATACTGAAAACAGAAGAGGTTTTTGTGTCCCAAAACTGAACCGAGTAACTCGGCCGAGTACTCGGTTGAGGAACTTTGTACCGAGTAAACTCGGTAAAAGTAGTCCTCGGCGCATCACTAATAATAATGTATATAATATACTTGTACTTTAGGTTATTATTAGTAACAATATAAATATATTCGTCATGGCCACAGCACCTTGAAATTGAGCAGGCACCACAGAGCCACATCACAACCTCGCGAGCTTTAAAGCGACCGCTTAAGAAGAAGCCGTTCGGGTTCGATCCCCGGTTCGGGCCAACGATTTGTACCTAAGGTTTCGGTAAAAAATTCTATGTGTTAGCCCGGACTCTGGAAGTTAGCAATTTTGTGCCCCGTGCCTTGTGTGGAAAGCACGTTAACTCGTCGTCTTGCGCCTATCCTTTTCCGGTCGTGTCACACGTGTACCATCGAGTTATGAGGGTTAGGGAAGTGAGAATACACATATGTGGCCAATAGTTTGGACTGGCTGCCGTAACCGTAATCGGTTGGAGGATATTATTTTATCTTATACTAGTGTATATATAAAATAAATAAGTATTTTGATTTATACATACATATATTAAATAAATATTTTACGAATGTAAGATACAATACTGTACCTATGTTTTGATAAGTATCATAATCCAGTTTAATATTTATGCAGACGATAATACAAATCCATATGTCATAAAGCTATCTTCGGTGCAAATGTCACATAATAATAAAATAATCGTAGTGATGTGACGTCTATGAAGAGGAATGAATGTGTGTTTTGTCGACAGATGTGTGTGCGCATATGGCTAGAGGTGGGCCACGCGTGCGAACCGCGCCGCTCCGCACTCGGGCGGGCGCTGGCGCTCGACTGGCGGCTGTGGGTGCGCGGCGCCAGCGGCACCGACATCAGCGGCTTCGTGCACAAGGTCGTCTTCCATCTGCATCCAGCCAGCGCCTTCGTCTACCCAAAAAGAGGTAATCCCCGCGCATTTTGGATTCGCTCACCACCGAACAATTTTAAATCCGAGCTCACGTAGGTACTTAATGTAATTCACTTCTAAAAGATAATAAATAAGATTGGCACGCGCCGCAACCAGACGCGCCGATCGCAATAGGCGAACGCTCCGGTCGAACAAACTAGTTCTTTAATTCGTACCGAATAATTTAGTTCACCGCCAGTCCCTCTGCGAACAGTTTCATCATAAAACACGCTCATTATCGTTATCTTTGACTCGATAGCCTGCTGCGGTGCCAGCATTTATCTTTGCTACTTAACTGCGAATTTGTTTTATGTTTACAGTTTGAGTTAATTTATGTGAGAAAATAACTTTTACAGTGCTCCAGGAGCCACCGTACGAGATCCAAGAGTCTGGCAGCGTTTCCATAGACATACCTATACACGTGTACCTGAAATACAGCAGCGAGCCAAAGAAAATACGACTGAGGTACAGTCTCGAGATAGAGAACCAGAGAAAGAGCAGCTCGGACTCGCGCTGCGTGTACTACGACCTGGAGAACCCGCCGGAGCTGCTGTGCCAGGCGCTGATGAAGGGCGGCGGCGAGGTGGTGGCGCGCGCGGGCGAGCGGCGCCGGCCCGCGCACAAACGTGACAAGTTCGCTGAGCCGCACTGTAAGCACTCGCACAGAAAGCTCAAGCCGTACGTGCTCGATGAGATCTGTTCCAAGTGCGGTGAGTCGACCAACGGCGACTTCAGGAAGCAGCTGCGCTCGGTCGCCATGACGGAGGATGAAGTGAATCGAGTCTCGCAGCTGTACCTGGCGTACAGCAACTACGAGAAGTGCGCCTCGGCGCTGGTGCTGCCGCCGCTCTCGGACCCGATCTACCGCACGCCCGCGCTACCCCCCGCGCTGCGCGAGGCTCTCAGCTCCGTCGACGCAGACTTCATGATACACTGACCTGCCCTCGTGGTGTGATTTTAACGGTGCCATCATAAACTCGATACTTTACGTGTCGATACAGTACTATTTTTATTATATACCATTTTTAAAAAACATGTTTGGTAGAGCAAAAATAGCTTGCAGTTTGCATAGTTTTTTGATTGAAATGACGCCATTTTAGCGTCTATATGCGTGCAAGCGGTTTTCGTTTGAAAGTGGTTAAGCGGTAGATTCCCTGACCGTGCCTATAATTTAAATACTTATTTTATATGGAGAGATATTTACTGTCCTAGGTAATTGAATGTGTATTTATTATGTTTAAGTACCTAAATTATTAAGATGAATGTTTACAAGTGCTGTGAGAAAGATCTCAAGATTTTATACTTATTACTAAGACATGTGAATAAGATAGTCATAAAATATTTTAAACTTATCTTATCATAACGTAATATAAACAAATGTTTGTTATTCGTAGATATTATAACTGTTCAATGATACTGTAGAGAGGTACAAACATGTCTGTTGTAAATAAGGTATTTTTTGTTTCAGAGCTTAGCAATTTTGAAATGTTGTCCAATTGTGACATCACTAGGACTGATTCGCCCATAGAGTATTAATATAATAAGGACAAGAAGGTGCATGTATGGAAAGCGCTGCCCATAGCGACTGGTAGAGGAACTACAAAGTACTGTAGATACATAGCTATATGGGTATGTGTAGCTACATATTTAGATACTTATCTAAGTATGTTTTAAGGATAGTACTTAATACATAAATATGAACAAATTTCTCTGAAAAACATTTTGGTTAAGACGAATTAAGTATAAAATACAAAAATTTCATCAATCAGCTGATCATTATATTGTTTGAAAAGGTGACTTTTTATTTACTTATTTCATCCTTTGTTTCTAAGAGAAAATTTATATTTATTTATTAAGCTACCCTCAAAGTTATGGAAATTAGTCGTATACAGGTTAAACATGAAAAATAATGAGGACTACTAGTGAAGTGAGGATATGTATTAAAACGACGACTTTTTCTACATATACCTATTATTAATTTATTTTGTTTAAAAAATAAGGAACCTTTTATAATAAATATTAGGAGGGCCTTCGCGGTCCAGTGGCGCCGCCATATGGTTGGTTTTGCTGAATAAATAATATAATAATAATTCTCACAACATCTCATAGGTTGACCTGATTCCGTACTAAGTAGCTTAAGCACTTGTGTTACAGTATCAAACAACAGAGGAACACAAATATATACTTAACTACATATATTACACCCAGACACCGAACAAACACAAGTGTTCATCGCACGAATGTTTGTCCAGGGTGGGGATCGAAGCCACGACCTTTGGCGTAAGAGGCAGGGTCACTACCAATTGCGCCATCCGGTCAGTAAAATAAGACGTCCTCTTTCTTGTTGTCTTAGTTGAAGGATGGAATTGGTGATCACATAATTTGTTTTTGTATATTCGCTGAGGATTACTTCCTTTCATCTTGTTACCGACCACCGACACCCAAGCAGCAAATAAGTACGGGTGTTTTTCAGGATTCGGGAACTGATGAATTGGTACCCCTTGTGCATCTGAAAGTAGTTAAGACGTTTCTATTATTAAGTTAATATTAAAAAGGGTTTCTGTAAGTTTATTTATTAATTAAAATAAAATAAAATAGTTTATTGAACAACTTTAGTAAATGACAAAACGGGTTACAATACATGCATTTTACAAGTTGTGACAACCAATAGCTTAACAAATAAACATGATAATACACATGATGAATTAACTTTGTATGCATGCTTGTTTTGTCACATTCCTTTCTTGTGATGGAACTATTTTAGTATTTAGTTTTAACTTAACCTATCTATTTGTATATTGTTATTTGGGATTATGCTATGTATGTTTCCTTTTATGTGTATTCTCATGTAAGTGACAAGACGTAGATCTAATGTGAGAAATAAAGAGCTATTATTTTAACTGAATAGGTTTTCAAATAGTAACTATGTTCACGTGAGGTAAGAAACTGTTCACCAAATACAATTATTTTCATGAGTGCATAAATAACTTTAATTTCAACCAATTCTGCGAGTTACTACCAAATATATATGTGGTATTCTGCACTGCAGCCAGCAGTGTGGATGCCATTCGGGGGCGGAGTTGGTGGGCCGTGGGAGAGGCCCTGGGTCCTACGGACCAGTGTCGTGGAAAGAGGCCGTGCTGGCGAGCCTCTTCGCCCAGGACGGTTCGCGGTGGTAGCCTGGTGGTAATCCCGTGTTCCGTCCCGACTTAGCGGGCGTAGAATGAGAAAAGCCCCGGTGGTTTTAGTGGGTATGCCCTTGGACGGCCTCTGATTAGCAGAGGCCCAATCCAGGGGAGAGCCTCACACTATCCGGTCGACTCTCAGCGGCCGGGTGTGCATAAGGCGGCGCCGATCAACCGGCGCCGACGTCGGCTCCTGTCAGTGAGCCGGCGGCATTTCCACCGGGTCAACAAAAAAAAAAAAAAAAAAGGATGACACGTGATTCTGACAGAAACAAGATGGCAGCCAATTTTTATTCACCTACCAGCGTCCAGAGGTCGCTGTTGACCATGTAAACATTCTAAGTGTTGTACCCTGTGTGTACCCTGGATTTTCTTCCGTACCACTGTATTCATGTTTACTTTTTTTCTGTCGTTTACGTATCATAACGCGAACGAGAAAAGTCACGCGACGGGGATCGATGTAAAATGGCGGTGCAGTAGTGGTGTAGCGGCTTCAAATAAAATAGTTTTATTTGACGCTTTTGACCAGTTGACCAATGTACTTTGCCGGAGGGGGTCGCCCCTGAATGGCATATCCAGGGGGCTATATACTCAAAGCTTGCTACATATATAGTGATCAGTGCTTATTATCTTACTCTATGCCCGAGACTCACGTGCGAGAGGCTTCTTTTCCACGAGCGAAACCTATTATACCTTACTCTACGAGGAAACTAACCAGAGTATTATTACTTTACTGCATTCTCAGACATTTTCCTATATTACAAAATTAACGTCTCGTCTCTCCACGAGTGAACCGAATGTCTCCGCAGCCGCATTACGCCACCCTCCCCTCTTTTATCTAATGTACTTTACCTGATGGTTGTCTGGTAGAGATAGCTGCCAGCGATAAGACTGCCTAAATTATACATTGTATATCTGTATACGTATCTTTTGAGTTTTGTATGTTGTGCAATAAAGAGTATCTACCTTTGATTATTTACTATACTTATACATATATTAATTTAAATCTTTGTTTAGGATGCAATTTCTTCCTAATGAAAATGGCTTGAAAATAGCTATTTTTATGCCCCGACGCAAAAACGACGGGGTGTTATAATTTTGACGTGTCTGTGTGTGTGTTATTTGTGTGTCGTTTATGGCATCGTAGCTCCCGAACAAATGCACCGATTTAGATTTTGTTTTTTTTTGTTTGAAAGGTAAATAAGGGGGAGTGTTCTTAGCCATGTTGCATAAAAATCGATTCAAGATGGCCGCCGTCACAAAGATATGGTTGTTTTAACACAACTCCCACAATATGGGTATCATATAAAAGGGCTTGAGTGGCAGAATATATTAATTGTGAAAAATTTAAAATCCAAGATGGCCGCCGTGGAAGGTTGTTTAAATTTTCAATTATTTTTTTTGTTTTTTATTCCACCAATCGATATGTACATTCGGTACTTACAATACAATACAATATCTTTATTTGCATAAAACATTGTAAGTATATCCTACAAATGTTGATTTTCCAAAAATATCACATGTTGTACAAAATACTAAAATAAAATTTATCAAAGAGACATTGTCTTACACTCGTCTGTACTTTTGTCTGTTACCCAACTTACTCTTTTTTAAAAAGGTCGCCAACAATTAGAGATCTCTCTAATTTCGCGATGTTCATGGGCGGCGCTGATTACTTTCCATCAGGTGACTCGCTTGCTCGTTAAAACCCAAAAGTTAAGCTAATAAAATATATTTTTTATATTCACTGAGTACCTTTTATATGTTTATATTCTCTGTCCCCACGTTTATCTAAGTAAGTTTAGCTTCATTTACCTAAGTCGACTTTAAGTTTTATTTTGTAACAATGATTTTGAATAAATTTTTTATTTATTATTTATTATCTGTGTAAGGTTCTACAAATAGGTCTTGAAACGTGAAATATTTGCATGCTATAAATTAATGGCTAAATAGGTTTATGCAACGTGTAAATTTACAACATCTATATTTTATGTAACCGCCCTACTTATTGGCAAATAAATTATTTAATATTTCGTCACTTTCGTTCAAGGTGATGGGTAGGGCACATTAGCGACGCCAATCGATTTTAATTTTTAGCTACTAAACCGGATCTATTTTAAACAATTTCGGGGTTACATCGTTCGGCAAACACCTATACTATTTATTTAATAATAGTTAACTGTTTGCTTTTGCCTTTGAGTAAAGGCTTTTGCACTCGAGTTTTGGATTACCGCCAAAAGTGGCCGCTTTTGGCGTGAATTTATTTTTCGCGTATACACGGCGTCACGTCGAGTTACCCTTGTTGACCTTTGGACCGTCCTTATGTCTGGGGCACAAGTGCTATTTTCCCACTGTAGGGGGGTAACTTGATCTGACGCTGACTATACAAAAACGGATCCAACATTTGTGCATAGTTATTTAATAAATAGTACAAGTGTTTGCCGAGAGATTGTAACCTTGTTTTATTGATTGTATAATTAAAATCGATTGGCGTCGCTAGTGTGCCCTACCCGTCACCTTAAGATATCCACAACACCCAACATAGTTATAAGTACTATGTTAAATATTCGACAGACGAGTGTAAGACCTAAGGTTTCAGAAAAAACATGTTTAGTAGGTATATTATAATTTAATGATGATTGTGACGACTATCGATTAGCAGAATAATAAAGCCTTTTTTATTTTCTCCTGTTCGATTCCCGCGCTGAACCTACAGGCACCATCCGAAAAAACTTCGACTGCATTTTTTTTATTTTAAAAAATAAAGTGGAATGGTAGGTACAGATAGCCACACATCATGTTATCACAATCTGTCAAATTTCCTCAATTGATAATTAACTTAAAGTGTCTGACATTACGGTCGATTGAAGAAATTTGACAGTTTCGTTTACTTTGACGTGTGGGTGTACTATAATAGTCTTGGGACGAACTACCTACTCATTCCGATTACAACATTATAATTTATTTTAATTAAATAAAGTATTTATTGTTACATAATAATTTAATAGTAGAAAAAAACAAGATGTCGTAGTATTTTATAATCCCTTAAATAAACTAATAACAATCAATATCTAGGTAAATAAGTACATACTACCTTTGTAGGTACGTACGTTTTAAATTTTAACAAATATAAAATGTAAGTAATATAATTTCTAATTGACTCTACCTACTTAATTACACTTAACAAAAATTGGGCATATGACTTAGCCAAAGACTTAATGCTAATTCTATGGACTTAGCAGGCTATACACCCATCTTATGTACATAGGACTTAAGACTTAGGTATGGGACACACTTCATTTTAAATAGGTACAGTTAGCGTCAGATCAAATTACCTCCCAGGAGTGGAAAAATAGCACTTATGCCCCAGACAGAAGGACGGTCCAAAGGTCATCAAGGGTAACTCGACGTGACGCCGTGGTACATAACTATAAATACAATGAATGATATTGTAATTAAAATCACCTACTTAGGTAAGTATGTACACTGAAATTAAGAGTCTTCTACACGTCAGCAGGACGATTCTCAATCTATTTCCCATTACGTCACCTGTTCACTTCACTCTGGTCGTAATTTTATGAGAAAGAAATATTATTGCATTGCAACCCCTTCTAAATGTACATGTACCCACTATCGCGGAAGTTGTAACATACTTAAGATGACGGGCACACTCGATGCCAATTGTTAGCAACTATACCGGATATCTTGTTAACAATATTGCGAAGCTCCTGCCTCTCGGAAAGCATTTATACTATTTATTTATTCCTACTTATACATAACTTTGGTCTGCTTTTGGCCACTGGCGTTAAATCAAATTCTGAGTACAAAAACTGATCAAAAAGTGCACAGTGATTAAATAAATAGTATAAATGTTTGCTTAGAGATGGAGCTCCGAAATTGTTTAAAATAGATCCGGTTTAGTAGCTAACAATTTAAATCGATTGGGTACCGTCGCCTTAGGTAGCTAAGTCAAAAGCAGGCGTCCTGTGGCGCCACAGGGTTGACGGGCGTCGCAAGCGCAACACGTAGGTAGAATACGTCAGTTGATTGTATATTTATTTTTTGAAATAATTGATTACATTACCGATGGCCAATTACCATCGCGAATGTTATAAGTTGGAAAGCAATGCAATGTTGTCACTCGTCACCATTAAGGTAGGTAGGTAAATGAATAAACAAAGAAATACAGCGTGCAAATTATCTCACAAATAACTTCAAATCGTAACATGTAAAGTACCTACTAACCTATACAGTAGAATTCATTATCAATGATTCATTTAATTACATACGTACCTATAGATGGCGAATGTTAACTGAAAGAGTACCTAAAGGTATCGTAGTTACCATTAAAACAAAAACGACTTCTATAATAATTAGAGATGGGACGAGTACTCGGTTACTACTCGGTTGAAGTTATTTGTGAGATAATTTGCACGCTGTATTTCTTTGTTTATTCATTTACCTACCTACCTTAATGGTGACGAGTGACAACATTGCATTGCTTTCCAACTTATAACATTCGCGATGGTTACTCGGCACCAATGCCGAGTAACTCGGTTTTTTTTTGTAGTGACCCAGTATATTGGCTCTCCTCAGCCTTATAGTAAGCAAGAGGAGAGCCCAGATAGATTTGAAAAATACAGAGGTGCATGCGCGGATTCGAACCATGACCCTCCGTATGGAAGGCGCTTTATTATCCACTGAGCTACCATCGCTAATCGGTTTACATAATTATGTTATAAAGCATTTATTCATTTGAAATGCAAATATGAGTGAAAATAATCATTTTTTTAATTCTTAATGTTTTAAACTTTCATGATCACTAACGTTAGAATAGATTTTTTGGGGAATTGCTACCATGTTTGTGTTCCGCACAGTTACAAGTGCAATGGCCACGGTGATACCATTTAGCAGTGCTAAAATATCGGACACTCCAAAATAAGGTAACAATATGGTAGCAGTCCCGTAAAAAATACTTTTACTGAAAACAGAAGAAGTTTTTATGTCCCAAAACTGAACCGAGTAACTCGGCCGAGTACTCGGTTTGAGGAACTTTGTACCGAGTAAACTCGGTAAAAGTAGTCCTCGGCGCATCACTAATAATAATGTATATAATATACTTGTACTTTAGGTTATTATTAGTAACAATATAAATATATTCGTCATGGCCACAGCACCTTGAAATTGAGCAGGCACCACAGAGCCACATCACAACTTCGCGAGCACCTTATTTACAACAGACATGTTTGTACCTCTCTACAGTATCATTGAACAGTTATAATATCTACGAATAACAAACATTTGTTTATATTACGTTATGATAAGATAAGTTTAAAATATTTTATGACTATCTTATTCACATGTGTTAGTAATAAGTATAAAATCTTGAGATCTTTCTCACAGCACTTGTAAACATTCATCTTAATAATTTAGGTACTTAAACATAATAAATACACATTCAATTACCTACGACAGTAAATATCTCTCCATAAAAAATAAGTATTTAAATTATAGGCACGGTCAGGGAATCTACCGCTTAACCACTTTCAAACGAAAACCGCTTGCACACATATAGACGCTAAAATGGCGTCATTTCAAACAAAAAACTATGCAAACTGCAAGCTATTTTTGCTCTACCAAACATGTTTTTAAAAAAATGGTATATAATAAAAATAGTACTGTATCGACACGTAAAGTATCGAGTTTATGATGGCACCGTTAAAATCACACCACGAGGGCAGGTCAGTGTATCATGAAGTCTGCGTCGACGGAGCTGAGCGCCTCGCGCAGCGCGGGGGGTAGCGCGGGCGTGCGGTAGATCGGGTCCGAGAGCGGCGGCAGCACCAGCGCCGAGGCGCACTTCTCGTAGTTGCTGTACGCCAGGTACAGCTGCGAGACTCGATTCACTTCATCCTCCGTCATGGCGACCGAGCGCAGCTGCTTCCTGAAGTCGCCGTTGGTCGACTCACCGCACTTGGAACAGATCTCATCGAGCACGTACGGCTTGAGCTTTCTGTGCGAGTGCTTGCAGTGCGGCTCAGCGAACTTGTCACGTTTGTGCGCGGGCCGGCGCCGCTCGCCCGCGCGCGCCACCACCTCGCCGCCGCCCTTCATCAGCGCCTGGCACAGCAGCTCCGGCGGGTTCTCCAGGTCGTAGTACACGCAGCGCGAGTCCGAGCTGCTCTTTCTCTGGTTCTCTATCTCGAGACTGTACCTCAGTCGTATTTTCTTTGGCTCGCTGCTGTATTTCAGGTACACGTGTATAGGTATGTCTATGGAAACGCTGCCAGACTCTTGGATCTCGTACGGTGGCTCCTGGAGCACTGTAAAAGTTATTTTCTCACATAAATTAACTCAAACTGTAAACATAAAACAAATTCGCAGTTAAGTAGCAAAGATAAATGCTGGCACCGCAGCAGGCTATCGAGTCAAAGATAACGATAATGAGCGTGTTTTATGATGAAACTGTTCGCAGAGGGACTGGCGGTGAACTAAATTATTCGGTACGAATTAAAGAACTAGTTTGTTCGACCGGAGCGTTCGCCTATTGCGATCGGCGCGTCTGGTTGCGGCGCGTGCCAATCTTATTTATTATGTGTTAGAAGTGAATTACATTAAGTACCTACGTGAGCTCGGATTTAAAATTGTTCGGTGGTGAGCGAATGCAAAATGCGCGGGGATTACCTCTTTTTGGGTAGACGAAGGCGCTGGCTGGATGCAGATGGAAGACGACCTTGTGCACGAAGCCGCTGATGTCGGTGCCGCTGGCGCCGCGCACCCACAGCCGCCAGTCGAGCGCCAGCGCCCGCCCGAGTGCGGAGCGGCGCGGTTCGCACGCGTGGCCCACCTCTAGCCATATGCGCACACACATCTGTCGACAAAACACACATTCATTCCTCTTCATAGACGTCACATCACTACGATTATTTTATTATTATGTGACATTTGCACCGAAGATAGCTTTATGACATATGGATTTGTATTATCGTCTGCATAAATATTAAACTGGATTATGATACTTATCAAAACATAGGTACAGTATTGTATCTTACATTCGTAAAATATTTATTTAATATATGTATGTATAAATTAAAATATTTATTTCATGTTAGTGTATATGATAAAATAATATCCTTAAACCGATTACGGTTACGGCAGTCAGTCCAAACTATTGGCCACATACGCAGGATATTATAGTGCACAAGGTGTGTGCGCAAACACAAGTGCATTCTCACTTATCTAACCCTCATAACTCGATGGTACACGTGTGACACAACCGGAAAAGGATAGGCGCAAGACGAACGGCTTAACGTGCTTTCCACACACGGCACGGGGCACAAAATCGCCAACTTCCAGATTCCGGATTGACACTGAGAATTTTTTACCGAAAACTTAGGTACAAATCGTTGGCCCAAACCGGGGATCGAACCCGAACGGCTTCTTCTTAAGCGGTCACTTTAAAGCGCGATCCACTGCTCACTGCGCCATCGGGGCAGAGTTAAGTAAAATAAAATTGTGTTAATTACTGGAGAGTATTTAACTAATAAATCATTTGTACAAAACACTAGTGAATTAGGTAATTTTCTTTCTTTCTTTTCTAATTACCGTAATTAATACTAATTAGGGTTGTCAACAGATGTCACGCTTGAATAAGACTCGAGATGAATAAACTCAAAAACTACTAAATATATTTTGATGAAACTTCACAATAGGTACAGATCATTTACATCCCTTTGAGCACGTGTTCGACCAACAATTCTCAATAACGTTTAATGTTCTACAAAATTCATCGATTTTTTTTCGAATCCCCATACAAAATGACCAAGTCACCTGACCGACTTTGTATGAAAAGTTGAATTTATTATATGCGAATTCTCAAAGTAATAGAACAAATGTTGTTCATAATGGTTAGTGGAACACTTGATTAAGGAATGTAAATGTTCATAGATACACCTTGTATAGCTTACTATCAGAATAGCACATAGGCATACGCTATATTATTCATACGTGGATGAAACCGCGGGGCGCAGCTAGTAAGCAACAAAAAAGCCGGTATAAGAGTTCTGGTGTTCCGTACATTGGAAGCACTTGTCTAGATAGGTACTCATGTGACCTAGTCTCATCTCACCTGATATTAAGATAAGGAATCAATATTTAGCCAAGAAGGGAGATAGTAGGCTGAGTTATTTATGGGTGCAAGCAAGGGCAGAGGGCCTATTCTCGAGCCTCGATATTGAAGTCGAATTAAAGATTTGTAAGGACGAATGTATGAAATCTCTAAATTCGACTTCAATGTTGAGTGCACGAGAATTTGTCCTATGGAATTTAATCGTGAAGTTAGAAATTTATAACGAACGCAACGAGTTATTTTATTTAGCTACTTTCACTATATTTTACAACGTAGAGCTGCTCGAACTGTCGGTGACTTGACTCTCTCTAGTCGACTTGATCCTCTAGCATTGCGGCGGGACATAGCTTTCCTCAGCATTCTATACCGCATCTATCATGGGGAGTGCTCTGAGGAACTGTTTGATCTACTCCCTGTAGCTGAATTCTTACATCGAACCACACGCAAGCGATTGTCATTCCATCATCCTCATCATCTCGATGGATGGCGGTCTAATATTGTGCGTTTTTCGCGGAACTTTCTACCACGTACCTCAGTTCTGTGGAACGGTTTGGCTGCAGGAGTATTTCGGACGGCTACGACTTAGAGACCTTCAAAAGAAGAGCGTATTCTTTTTAAAAAGGCCGGCAACACATTAGCGATATCTCTGATTTCGCGGATGTTCATGGGCGGCGTTGATTATTTCCCATCAGGTGACTCGCTTGCTGGTTTGTCCTCCTCTAGCATAAAAAATAATATATATATATTGCACGACTCGCACACTTGTGTGCCAACATACCTATGTCTTTTCACCTCTACAAGCGAGAAAAACGACAAGAACAACAGCTAATATCTATCACATGATAACTCAGCTCATCTAAAAGCTGAGATGAGTTGAGCTATCGCATGATAAAATACATGACCGCCCATCTTTTACCTACTTTTTACCCGACTACAACAAAGCCAAAAAGAAAGGGTTATGATTTTAGCAGTCTATGTATGTAAATATGTTTGTATGTTCCAAGATTCGGCCTAAACTACCCAGCCGATTTGATGAATGAGGTATCAATCGATTCCTTATTTTTACTGTCCAGGTGACTTAGGTTTATTTTATTTGAAAATAATAATAATAATATCCTCCAACCGATTACGGCTACGTCGATCAATTTCAACGATCAGCCACGTACGCAGGATATGTTAATAGTGCTCAATAGTGTGTGCGCAAACCACAGAAAACTTCAAGTCTATGGCGCAAACACAAGTGGACTCTTTATTCCAATGGGACACTAGTACCTAAACTACTGTGACACGACCAGGATTAATTACAATTTAATTATTAATTAAGGGGGTACAAGACCCCCGCGCCTCGAAAGCATGAAAATAATAGCCCAGTGTGTGCTATACACACTGGGCTATTATTTTCATGCTTTTGACATTTCCTTTTGACAAGTACTTATGCACCATAACCTCAATGACGCCTTTAATTTTCTCCAATTTATCGTCAAAACTGCATTATAACACCGTCCTAGCTAACAAAGGTTTATTGAAAATTTATTAATAAAGCCAAGTACATAGGTGAATGACATTGTAACAGCAGAGGCGGATACACAAACCTCAAGACTTAAGGCAAATACATTTTAATAGGTAATATGTGGCCTTTCTATGCAGGGAAACCTCTATATTAAATACGTTTTATCAATCGCATAAGGATCATTGTAAACTAGAGAGATAAAAAAATGTCTGTTGCGGTTTACGTCGAGTGAGCAAGCGGCCTTGACCATGAAGGCGAAGACAAATAGGTATTTGTAAAATCCGGTTACTCTTACATTGGAACGGCTAAAATTATAAAAAACATGGCTTCTAGACAATCTCATTTACTTACTTCGCTTGTATTTAATTTAATTTACTAGATAAATATCTACTTGACCATGATTTGTCGATCTGCAATATGTTTTATGAGTTACCCATCCACAGAGATGGTATCATACCGGATAAAACGCATTTCCTAAAATTAGAAAAGGCTCAATGTCCTGTATTCGAAACCTTATAGATTTCTAACTGAAACACTTTAAATCATGAGCGGTTTCGTTAGAAACACACACACCTTCGGTCACAGTGCAATATTTATCACTTGAGCTTCTACACCTCTTTTTTTCTAGTTTTGGTTTTGATTTGCTATTCTTGTGTTACTATCGTGAGTACTTAGTCTAAGGAATCGCTTTTTTAAGTATGTACCCTGGTTTAATAGTAGTCTAGATGGCTGTAAAGTGAGAAACGGGTTATTCCCAATCACATCTACGACTACTTAAAGGGAAAACTTTTTAAAAAACGATTTCGCCCTATAAGCAAAAATTATATCTCTCAGCTGAGTAAACGACGCCTATAGGTGTTGGTGTAAAAGCATTTGACAACACCTTTTAGCTCTACGCTGCAGATGTATGTACCTACTACTTATTAAATTCAAAGGAGATATAATGGACAACATTTCAAAATTGCTAAGCTCTGAAACAATAAATACCATTTCTTTATTTACTTTTCCGCTGCGCGAATATATATTTATTAATTTTTTATATTGCTTATTTACTGAGAAAAAAATTAAAAACTAAAAAACGTAAGATGACGTCATCGGACGGCAGAATGTAAAATATTTCTTTGCCTAGCACATTATAGTTTTAAATTTACGAAATGCCAAACCCATGACATCAAAAAAAAGAACTTGTCAACGTTGAATGAATGAATGACGTTGACAATGTTGACACTAGTATTATTAACCTTTGACAGTAATACCTTTTTTTTATTAAAATAATGATAAGCAAAGGAATATCGCTGTATTCAGCCGTCCGATGACGTCATTTGGCGCTTACGTCTATTTAGAATATAAAGAATTTTAATAATTATTTTATGCATGAAAATGGACAAATTTTGAAAAAAGAAAAAATATGGGTCCGTTCATTTTATGTCTATTTTCATATAAAAAAACAATATGGACATGTTAAAAATATGAAATGTTGTCCATTGCGCCACTTTCCTTCTAGGCGCTACCATCTAAATCTTACGACCAATTCGATTTTACAAAACGTTCTCAGGTCTAAAATAGGTACTTATTTAGATTTTCATCGCCTGTTTAGCAATAATAAAACAAATAATATTTACACATAGTCCGTGGAAGTCACCCGAAGCCCGAACATTACCTATAATATCTGTGTCCGAACTATTTTACCTATATTTTTCTCCTTCTTATCATATGGACTGTTAAAACCAGAGCAGGGGTCGGTTCCGCAAGTTTGGTAATGGTCGTATTCAATTTCAATTCAACCATGTCAGAAGCTCCCAACTTCACTTACTGCATAAGATCTGTAAGAACTGGTTGGCGTTAGTAGCAGTTGTTACTAATACAACTGCCTCTAACACCAACCAACTCTACTAAGACATTGTATAGAGAGCGAAGGTCCACGCAGCAGCAGAGCAATTTCTTAAAACTATTAGGTTGGGGAAAAAGTTTCTTCACATTTTTTAAGAATATTCAATTTTTTAAATATTTAGTTTATTTACATTTAACTAAAGTATGTATGTACCATTATGTTCGATAACCTTTTGCCAGCTTGTAGGTAGGGACGTGATCCCATTGCTATAAAAAATTGGGACCTTTCATCAAAATACCGCGACAAGTGGATTTGGCAGTCCTCTCATGTTGTACTTAGAGTAAGCAATGTACCTTGTGTAACCTTGTGAAAGGAAAATAAATCATTTATTATTATTTTTATTATTAACCTAACACTGCCTAAAGAATTCTAAAGAGACCGAAACAGGTGGAAATCTGAAGGTGCAAGGTCAGGTCAATACGGCGGAGGCATTAACACCTCCCAGCCAAACTCTCTTAATTTTTTCTGGGTGGCTATAGATGTGTGAGGTCTAGCGTTATCATGATGAAACACCACACCCCTTCTGTTGATCAATTCCGGCCGTTTTCTCTCAAATTTTTATTTTAATCTCATAAGTTGTTCGCATTAGAGTTCAGAATCGATAGTCCTGCCTGGTTGCAACAGCTCATAATGAATAATGCCCTTCCAATCCCACCATACATTGCACACAACATCACCTTATTGCGAGTTAACCCGGGTTTCGCCAGTCTGTGAAGCCTGACCGGCCTTTGACCACGACCTTTTTCGCACGTTCTTGTCGTATGTGATCCACTTTTCATCACCAGTTATCAGCTTCTTCAAAAATGATTCGGTTTCGTTACGTCGTAATAAAGAAGCATAAATGAGTAGGTACACGGTTCATTAGGATTCTTTCAGTGAGCTCGTGAGGTACCCAAATATCGAGCTTTTTTGTGTAGGCCAGCTTTTTTCAAATGCGCCGAAACTGTTTTGTGGTTAATTCCCCGTTCTTATGCTACGTCATAACTACTGATATGTCGATCTTGCTCCACTTTTACAAAAATGGCATCCATTTTATCCGTAATAGGGCGACCAGAGCAAGGTGCATCTTTGACATCAAAATTTCCGGATTGAAATCGCTGAAACCAAATTTGTGCAACTCTCACAGACACTGCACTAGGTCCATAAATATCGCAATTTTTTTTCGCGGCTTGCGTTGCATTTTTACCTTTTTTGTAGTAAAATTTTAAAATGTATCGAATTTTTTCATTAGATTCACTTATCTTGACAGTACGAAAAACAAATGAAAATCGCACATTTTCCTAATTTGAATTTGGAATTATTTCTTTAAAAATGTAACTTTCAATGATACCAAAACCAGCCAGATACAAATACTATAGTATTAGTATCTGGCTGGTTTTGGTATCATAGCCAAAGAGATTTGATTACAAGTTCATACATACTATAATGCGAAAAGACTTTTTCCCCTACCTATTATTTATAGGTACTAATATGATGGTGACTCCTTCGTTGCTGGCTGTCGGTTCAATGTCAGTCATTTAGAAGAAAATGTATGCTTTTGAATATGGACTTCTGGCGAGAGTTCTGGCTTGCTACATATATAGTGATCTGTGACTTGTAGAAGGCCGCCGCCGCGGCATAGAGAGTTTATCCAGAAATTCCAGTCGGCGCACAGTGAAAAATAGCAAAGTAATGATGAATGAACCGAAGCACGCCTGTGCAACCATAATATTGTATATTTTTCAGGTTACGAAAGTCAAAATTGAAACAAGTAAGGAATTCGCGATAGTTTCAATCCATACAGTACACTTACATGGACAGATAGCTGAAAGCTATCCTGCGATTATGCTTTCAGCGATGCGATGATGCAACCGCGGCGAGCCCTCAGTGTGAGTTTCGGAACTTTCGGATATAGGTAGGCCTACTACAGTTACCCGAACACAATAATGTGTTATGTATTGCACAGCGTATATGGCCACGTCAGGCCTCTTCAGTTGATTGTTGGTAATTCATTAACAATTATGAGTTCAGACGCGCGCATAAAAACCGGCCAAGTGCGTGTCGTCGGCCAAGAACGTTCCGTAGTTGTACGTTTACCGGTGGTGTTGAAATGGTAAAAAGTTGTGTACCCATGTTCACCTTAAATTACATCTACGGTACTTAGGTGCTATATAAGTTCTTGACTTAGACTGCGGACGGACTTGACATAACTATAACCCCCTTATCACATATTCCCGGAACAAAATTCGTGCCAGCCTCTTTTAACATTGCGTGTTGGAAAGGGATGACATGAGCTTTAATCCGGTAATAACTTTAGATCGTGATTTGTAATAAGGTGGTAAGGGTTCTTCGTGGACTACGAAACCCAAAAAAATAGATCAATTATACATTATTTCGACAAAACCCCATTGACTAAGTATATTACTTTATTCCGATATGACGTGGACATTTTTACAGGGACCTATGAATTATTTATCATGGTTCTTAACTTAACGAGTTACTCACGATGATAGTGATTGAAGATTATTAATATTACTTATGGAAACAAAGAACAAACAAGACGTAGGTAATTAGCAGTGTCTGGAACTGGATGATAATAAGCGAATAAAATAAGTAAATACATTATGTTAAGAAACTCTATGATATGATAACATTACCTATTTTTAAATAGATAAGTATATGTAAATAGATATGTTGTTCAATTCAGTACCTAAACTGTAGAGTGTATGTACAGTCGACCAAATTGAATAATGACCCACCTTAAGGTCACTGTTCTACTATCTTTCTATACAAGTAGGTCGAAATTCGCTTGAATATAGTTACATTTCCTAGTAGTAACGAATATTTATGATTTTCTTCGACTTGTGTCAATTGTTTATTTCTAAAATTCTAAACATTAGACGTACGTTTTTTATTTTTAAAATTATAATACATAATAAAAAACTAACAACAACAAAGTACGGAAGGAACTAAGTAATACTTTTTCATCATAGGGAAAATTATGGACTTTAAATAAAATTCAAATTATGACTAATCTTAAACATGTCTTGTGCAGTAATAATAAAGGTTAAACTTGCATAGATCTCTGAACCCATTCGTGTTCATATTTATCTTAAAACGTACCAAGTACAACATGCATGACCGCAAAAAAAAAAACATTACATCTATGAGTTTATGGGCCGATTTTTTGAGCCGTAGTTAAACTGAACTAGTGGTTAAAAAAAGTAACCAATGGTCAAATATCGCCAAACTGTGTTTTTGAACAATAGTTATCTTAACCAACAGTTACTTATATTACAAGGAATTACGCCACTTTGACGCTGTCTCTTTGACTGTTGGTTAGGCGGTTAACTATAGTTAATTTAATAAAAAGGTAACCACGGATCAAAAAATCGGCACTCATGATCGGCAAAGTGGGACATGATTATATTTGGTCGACCGTATACATTGAGGTAAACTGTATAACTATACACATAGAATAATAACAAGACTAGAAACCTAGTCTGCGCCCACTATTTGAAGCAACTCAAATGGAGCCGTACGGCTCCAAACGCCCCGACCACTCCGCAGTCGTCCATGTCAATGTTTGTCAAACGCATCTCGCGAAAATGAATTTTCTTTGACGATGTGTGCGATAAAATAGGGTATTTGACTAAGCTCGAGATTTTACAAAATATAAATATTTTATCAAAATATAGGTAAATATGTGCGAATAGCAATAATTCTCAATTAAAAATATAACGTCTAGCCGGTTTTATGGTCATTCAAAGATTCATGGTCAAGTCCATTTTCAAAGTATGAAATTTTTAAAAAATAATTATACCATTGAATAACCCATATAATTTACACCAACTATTATAATGGAACCATTGATATAAACGAAACATTTGATATAGCTACCATATAAAATTCAAATGAAATGCATACAAAATACTGTCGTGTGACGTCACATCTCTGTAGCCATTTGTATGGAGCGTTTTGGGTTTGCCCAAAATAATGTGATTTTAAAGTTGTGATATCTCAGGTAGTTTAAATGAGAATCAAATAATTATTTCAACGATGTTTCTATTATTGAGAGGTCTTTTGATTACACAAATGAAAAAAAAATAGTCAAATACCGTATTATGTCACAATGATTCTGTCAAGCATAAGAAGTGTAATAACATCACTTTTCAAAGGAAAGCCTTCAATATTTCATTTGTTTTTTAAAAGCTTAAAATACAAACGATTTATTAAAATGCTCAGTGCTGCCAGATTATTGAAAAAAATATTTTCCTCATTTCAACTTTATTGTAAGATTTGATTGCTCAGACTAATTAATTAATCAGTTGCTACTGATTTTTACAGCGTGAAGCAGTGTCTCTACTGTGATTCGCTGCGTGAGTGCGGGTACCGGAACTTTTATATGTTAAAAATTAAATAAGCAAGAATTTATTCATTTAATACAATTTCAATATTTATGTAGGTTGATGTGTTTCTGACAGTGCAATACATGGATCCACATTTCACACGAATTGAAACTCACCCTGATAACCCTTAAAATAAGTAGGCAGCTCTTTATTTATTTCTTTCTCATTATTGTATGGTCAAGGCATCACAAATATCAAAACATAACTTGCCAACTAATTTTATAATCATAGTTAGGCAGATACTTGTAAGCGTTGTTCTAGTTACAACTAAAACAGCAGATTACAATAACCATTTCCCATGTTTTAGGGGAATATGTTGTGACTGGTAACATTAATTACGATTTCTATGTTGATACTACGTACATAGTACCAACTTGAAAAACCAAATTTGTGCTTCAAATTTGAGGTGACCGTGACAGCAGTAAGGAAACTATCCTTCTAGTCTTGTTATTATTCTATACCTATACATATGATCGAAGATCGTTTAAAACAAAATGTTAATTACCTTATCCGTCCTTCAGTATCGTATTGTAGAATCTTGTAAAACACTAAGAAAATACGGTGAAATGACTAGGCACTTCTTTCTATCAACAATTTCTATGATGTCAATCAATTTCTAAGAATTAAGACTCCGTTTATCAATTTGATAAACTCGATAAACTTGTCAAAATAAAATGTGACATTTTGACATTCGGTCATCTTTGAGTGGAAAGAAAAAGAAATTTTAATAAATAGATTATTACTTGTAGGTAGGTAGGTACCTACTACAAACGAGGCCGTGTTAGAAAAATTACTGAATATTTATTTAGTGAAAGTTTTCTTTCCGTTGGTATAATACATATGTATATAATGTATAATTATAAGGCTTCTTACATAGTTGCGACTACATAGTCTCAACTTTCAGCGTGTAGCATTAGGTCATTGAGGTATTTACCTCAATGCACTAGGTACGCAGAGTCTAGCTAGATTCATTCCCGAGAATTTTCGGCTCGCTCGCTCGAATCAAAAGCTGGAGAAAAGTCAATAATTCTATTCTTTAAATATTTAAATCGCCATTTGTTGCGTGGAAAACCACTGAATTTGTGGACGTTATCGGAACCAAATAAACAAAACGTAAGTAATGTAAACTTGACAACCCGAGAAATCCTCCGGCGAGAAATTCAAAATCAGGTCCAGCCGGTTTTATATGTGTTCTGTTTCTGTAACTTCTTTTTTGTTTTAAACTGTATGTAAGTATAAAAGTATTTTATTTTTGTAACTTATATAATTGGTCCATGCTTGTACTATGGATGTAATTTTTCTTACTTGCATTGTATAAGTTTAATTAGTCTAGTTTCAGATTAGGATTAGATTAGATTAGGGATCTTCAAGAGAAGAGCGTACTCTTTTTAAAAAAAAAGGCCGGCAACACATTAGCGGTCTTTCTGATTTCGCAGATGTTCATGGGCGGCGATGATTACTTTCCATCAGGTGACTCGCTTGCTCGTTTGTCCGCCTCTAGCATAAAAAAAAAATAAAAAAAAAGTTTAAGACTTTTGTCTGAAACGCCTGTCCGTTTATGAGGTGGGCGCTAACATTTGCGACAGAGTTTTAGACTACTGCAGGTGTTAACGCTAACATTTATATTGTGAAAAGTGTATTTGGTTTCAATAAAGATTATTATTATTATTAATTCTCAAAGAGATAGTTATAGTATTTATTGCTTTCATGTAGAACACAATACATCTTAAAAGTTAAAACTAATTAGGTACAAGTCCTGAACTGTAACCGAGATTATTATTATTATTTAATATTAATTTTAATTTAGTCATCGTTTTGTAAAAAGAAGTACGATATTGCCCATATTTTATTTGTTGTTACTAGTTTTTCATAAAATTGTCTCATCTAATCAAGATTCTAAGTGGTTATCCCAGTCTATTATTATTTTACACTATGACCTTCTCTAAGAAAATTACCTAGTCGCAATGTGCCCCATTTTTAAGAGACTCTACATTAGGTAGGTACTTATTGTTTCTGTTCATAGTAGGAAAAATACACTTCAAGAAATTAGTTTTGCAATTTCTTGTGATTTATTAGGGACACGTGTGGCTGTTTTTTAATTTATATTTTAACTCCATTCCCCCCTTTTTATATGCTAGAGGCGACAAAGGAGCAAGCGAGTCACCTGATGGAAAGTAGATAATCTTCGCCGCCCATGAACATTCCGCGAAATCATAGAGATCGCTAATGTGTTGCCGCCCTTTTAAAAAAGTACGCTCTTCTCTTGAAGGTCCCCAAGTCGTAGCCCCCCAAGAGAAACAATTTATAAAGACGTTAGATCGCGCGTGACGCGGCATTTCTTAAAGTGACGGGTAGGGCGCACTAGCGACGCCAATCGATTTTAATTTTTAGCTACTAAACCGGATCTATTTTAATAAAATAGTTTGATTCATTCATACTTATAGTTGAAATAAGTAGTGCTTGCTACACCCTTACAGGGTGCATGTTACCGACCCTATAACTTGCTAGTCATACAAAGTTTAATGTACTGCATTAGTTTTAAGACTGCAATTGTAACATGTATGCAATTCAATAAATAAATAAATAATTCGGGGTTACAACCCCGCGGAAAACACTTATACTATTTATTAAATAACCATGCACAAATGTTGGGTCCGTTTTTGTACGCGAAAAATTGATTCACGCCAAAAGTGGCCGCTTTTGGCGTGAAATAATATTTCGCGTACGCGTTGCAGCCAACATTTTTGCATATGGTTTTTTTAATAAATAGTGGTGTTTGCCGAGAGGTTGTAACCTCGAAATCGTTTAAAATAGATCTAGTTTAGTAGCTAATAATTATAATTGATTGGCTGTCGCTAGTGTGTCATACCCGTCACCTTAATCGCAGCTTTGTAACCGGCCTAAGAATTCGATTAGTGGTTTGTTTTGCTGTTCCGGTTTAAAATTACGGCTGAGTTTGTTTCTCACCTTTTTGACGCAGCAATAACTAAGGTCGTTCGCCTAAATAAATGCACACTTTAGTTGAATGCACGTGGTAGCAATATATTGTTTATTTCACTGTATATAGTACGTCGAGTACTGCTTATTGTATTACAAAACTGTCTGAGGCATACGCGCTATTTTATTACACCGTGGTTACAGCCATGATTTTTATGGAACGTACTTATGTACTATTTTATTGGTACAGTCAGCAGCAATTAGATAGCGACAATCTAAGGCTTTCAAAGAGTTCATCATCATCATCAGCCCATTTAAGTCCCCACTGCTGGGGCACGGGCCTCCCTCAATCACATGAGGGGTAATTGCCATACTCACCACGCTCGGCAGACGGGTTGGCGAGGGTTTTGATATAAGTGCAGAGTTTTCCTTCTCTGGGTGCTGATGATCATGCCAGCAGCTTTACCTTAGTCGCCTTTTACGACACCTCGGTAAGAGTGAGGGTGGCCTATTCTACTCTGCCGAGGACCACACGGTTAAAGAGTTAGGTGCAGCGAAAGTGGTCAAAAATATCGATACACCCGTGACTCTCATATTCATGAACTATTTATCCATTTGAGAGTCACGGGTGTATCGATATGTCGCTATCTAATTGCTGCTGAATGTACCTACATACGCGTAGGTTCTTGCTGTACCTATATTATAATATTTTATTCAAACCGTTTATTTTAGACTATGGTTTCTCTATGAATCAATTACAAAATTTTATTTCACCAGATTGTAATAAAGCGAACCAGTGATGGCTTAGTATGATGGTAACATTATCTACCTACTAATGATAATCTATTTCGAATGATATTTTAATGATGTTGCTGCTACCAATATTTATGGATTCATTTCATACTTTTAAAACATTACACGGTGACTAATAACATAAATAATCGGATAAGATGATGAAATGAGACGAGTAGGGTGATAAGGAGACCAGTGCCGTTTTTAACACCACCCAGTGCGCAAGATTCTTATTATAAGACATACAATGACTACTTAAAAAAATAACAAGAACATTGCGACCGTGGGAGAGCCACGCTTCGGCATGAATGGGCCGGCTCGACCGGAGTGACACCACGGCCTCACAGAAAACCGGCGTGAAGCAGCACAGTGCTGTGTTTCGCTGCATGAGTGAGGGTACCGGAGGCCCAATCCGGGGGAGAGGGGGGTTTAAAGATTGGCAGCGCACTTGTGACTTCACTGGTGTCGCGGTTGTCTACGGGTAGCGGCAATCGCTTACCATCAGTCGATCCGTCTGCTCGTCTGCCACCTATCACTTAAAAAAAGGATAAATATTAAAACGAATATACGAGTAAGATCAGATTAAGCCTAACTTTCACCTAATAATATAAAAACTCCTCATTCTTATTATTTTTTATTTACCTACTTTACTCGTAATAAATTGTGTTTTGTGGAATTACTTATTGCTTTGGTTTTTAACTCGACTATCGCGAAGCAAAGAGGAGGGTTATGATATTTACCTGTAAGTATGTAGGTTATGTATGTTCACTTTTCACTTGTTCCCTCATAACTTCAAAACTAGTTATTATAATTGGACAAATGAATTGTCGTTGGAAGCGTCTTGATTGTCCGCAGGTTGTAGGTTGCATGAATATACGTTAAATTAGTTACAGCGCCCCCAAGAGCTTTATGAGCACATTTCAAATATGTAATCATTACGTACAGTACTCCAAAATAATAAAAAAAAACCCGACTAATACAAAGCACGAAACAAGAAATCTCAGGTGAAATACGGTATTTGACTATTTTTTTTGTAATCTAAAGACCTCTTAGTTATAGATCTCTCAGTGCCATAAAATGAGACACTCAAAAGCTTGATTTTGAAATTTTATTTTCAATAAAAATTTCTGCGAAAAAAAACCGCCTTCAAAAACCACGAACTAAAAATTGTAAAATAATATTTCTAACACTTTATAATGCGCCCAATACTATCTTGTAATTTAATACGACATTCAATTACTCAACAGAGATTAGGCGCCGACTTCGGTAAAACCTTTTCTCGAGTGTACTGTTATAAAATGTTATTTGAAGTGTATAAAGTGTTAGAAATATTATTTTACACTTAAAAAGTGTACGGTTTTTTTAGCAGTTTTTTTTAAATAACAATTACTTACTTACTTTTAAAATGGACTTGCCCATGAAACTTTGAATGACCATAAAACCGGCTAGACGTTATATTTTTAATTGAGAATTTTTGCTATTGGTACATATTTACCTATATTTTGATAATATACTAATATTTTGTAAAATCTCGAGCTTAGTCAAATAGCGTATAATGATACCGTATATCCGCGATTGTATGCCACATATTGTAACAAAACAGATTCATTATAATAATAAAATGAATCAATGTGGCATACGACGACGGCGATACGGCATAATAATTTCAGCGGAAACTATTCTGATCAGCCGGATTATCTGATTGATGGGAAAAAGCGATTGCAAGCGCCCCTGAACACCCGCAACGCCAGATGATTCGCGCTGCAGCCCATAAAGTATTGAAAAAAAACGAAATTTCGAAGATAGTTCACAATTTCTTTGGTTTAAAAATTCCGTGTCTGATATTACGGAAGTTTTTTAAGAATAAAATATTCATTTATTTGGTAAGCATATCACATGATTTTTACAGAAAAGAGAAAATAATACAAGATTAAAACACTTTCCGTGATATATGCTACCAAAATGGTTGCCACTCAGCGGTATGTCACGGCGCCGGAACGCCATGACGCTGGTATTCTGTGGGAACCATTGGGGTAGAGAGAGTCACCAGCCAAGCCAACATCAATAAAAATACCTACTTTACATCAAAGGATATACCTAAATATAACACAGTTAAAAAGAAGAAAAAATACAATGAAAAGAATAATTTTTACAAGGAAATAAGTATTATAGTTTCTACTACTTTATAGTATTTTTGAGACCGGTTTTATATTAATTTGTGTTGATTAAATATATATAATGTAAAAATTGCAACCTAAATACGAGACTCAGTAATGTAAGATTCACTTCGGGTCGTAGATAAACGGCAAGCCGACATGGCACAGCTAGTTACTACTGGTGACTCAGGTACATCTACCTCCTCGAGTGGCCCTGTTGGTGATCAGTTCTGTCCTGATTCCAACTTCGGTTGGTATTAGGCAGAAACAGTTATCGCGGGGTACCGTTTTTCCAGGGCAATGGCGGGTAGTAATTCACTCGTGCATTGCTACCTGTTAGCCGAAGGATGCACACCCGATGGACCGGCCCTGGCGTGCGACCGCGCCGAAGCGCACTTCGCTACAGGGCCTACATTGTCGCGCCGAGGGCCTGTGGACCGGCGTCTTCGCGTCGTTCCCTGACGGTGCACTACGGCCCGTGAAAGCGGGTTAAGCCATCGCACAGCGGGATTGCAGGCGCCATTTTTGTCTTCGGACCTGGGGATGCTGTGTCCGGCTCCGCCTGCGCGGGTTGCGCGGCGGTTGTCCGGCGGGGCGCTTTGACGTCGGCATTACCACCCCCAAGATTGGAGCGCCTTCGGTCGCAGTGGCCGCAAGGCCCACGTTTTGGGCACCTCCGCTGCAAGGTCGCAGCCAGCGGATTGCGGTAGCAGGTCGGAGTCTGTTTCTGCGATGCGATATTGTGTTAAAAGCCTGCGGGTTTGTCCCTAACTCGCACTGCACTGCAACCAGCAGTGTATGTGCGGGGAGTGGTGCCCGCAGCCCTCCTCTCGGTGGTGCTTGCACTGCAGCCAGCAGTCTGGGTGCTACCCGGGAGGTTGAGCGGGAGAGAGGCCGAGCTGGCGAGCCTCTTCGCCCTGACCGAGCGACGGATAAAGCCTTCGTGTCAGTCCTCACTCCGGTCTGAGAGTTTCCTGGGCGAGGGATGGAAACGCCCCAGTGTTTTATTGGGTATGCCTCCGGATAGTCTCTGATTAGCAGAGCCCTAACCCGGAGGAGAGCCCCTCTCAGCGTGCATAAGGTGCATTTTCACTGGGTCATAAAAAAAAAAGCTTTGGCCCCATGTCACGCCCACTTATGGACAGATGAGGGAGAGTCTCAGGAGTTGTAGTCGGTATTCCTCTGGCCGCTTTCTCGTTAGTAGAAGCCGTCGCCTAGCATAGCTAGCTACTAGCACTAAAGATAAAGATAAAGATAAAGATTTCTTTATTGGCCACAGAACACAAATCAAACATGAGTGATGTAGGCTTTGTAGATAAGGCAGCAAAATGAAAGTCAATTTTAGGGTAAAATCCAAACTTAACTGGCTATATTTTTAAAGGCTGGTTACACATACAAGATTAGAAAAAACGTGAGCGTGCGGCGTGCGTGGGGTACGCTGTTAGACTATTTTGTTTAAAGTTATTGTTAACCGAGCAATTTCCTCCCGCTGGCCCTTCACACCCCTCGCACTCCTCGCGCCTTACAAACATTGAACCATACACCACCCGAATATAGGTACATACATATTTTGCCATTATTACATTATACCGTTTGAAATTATAAACCAAGATATACAAAAGCGTCGCTTACACGCCCCACCCCAGTGCTGCTAGCAGCACTCTTCATGCATAGGGATTCGAGCGACGCGTGCGGCGGACCGGGTCAGTACTCCAGACTTGGTTTTTATTCTTACCATCCTGACCCGTCCATCTCTTCCAGGGCACACCTCTTCAATCAAGCCCTTTGGCCACACATTCCGGGGGTTGTTAGGGTCAACCACCATGACCAAATCTCCCACCTTTAAGGGTCGCTGTTCTTGATTCCATATTTTACGAGGCAATAAGTCAGGCAGGACTTCCTTTACCCATCTGCTCCAGAACATATCTGCAAGACGTTGTGAAATGCGCCATTGTTTTCGTATGAATAAATCTGAATCATCGAACATACCAATCTGTGGTAAGTGAGCTGATGTTCCAATAAGGAGGTGGTTAGGTGTCAAGGTTTCCAGGCTACCGGCCTCGACAGAAACATGTGTAAGTGGTCTACTGTTAACGATGTTTTCCACTTCTGCAAGAAGCGTGTTCAAAGTCTCTTCACGTGGAGCTCGTTCTCTAAGTACAATCTGCAAAGACTTCTTTACGCTCCGTATAAGGCGCTCCCAGGCCCCACCCCAGTGTGGGCTGGCGGGTGGTATGAACGTCCATTTAGTGCCATGGTTTGCAGCCTCATCTATCAGGACTTGTTCATTCATATCTGTTACAGATTTACTAAGTTCAGTGTTTGCCCCTCTAAGATTTGTTCCATTATCGGAATAAAGATGATGCGGCCATCCACGTCTAGCAGCCATGCGTCTAAGAGCCATGATGAAGGAGTCGGTAGTTAGCGTAGACACTGTCTCAATATGAACAGCTCTTAGAGTGAGGCAAGTGAACAAAACTCCATACCTCCGTTCGTGGCGCCTGCCCACTGTCACTTCCATTGGGCCGAATAGATCAACTCCGCAGTAGCTGAAAGGGCGTTGGTGATGTGCCATTCTGGCAAAAGGTAAGTCACCGATCCTTGGTATTTCTGGTTTACATTTTCTTATTCTGCATAACATGCATTTTTTTGCGACATTCTTGACTGTTGGACGTAGCTTATTTATCCAATATTTTTGTTTTAATTCGTTAACAACCATTTCTTGATTACCATGCGCAGCTTTGATATGATAATGCATGACGATTAAACGAGTGATGTAATTCTGTCCATCTAAAATCACAGGTCTTTTCATTTCAGGTGCCACATCAGTAGCAGCGTCGATGCGACCAGCAGCCCTTAGGATCCCGCGCTCATCTAGGTAAGGTGTTAAGGTACGTAGCTTACTAGAACGATTAATTGCTTTACCATTTCTAAGACAATCGATCTCTTCACTGAATGACTGTTTTTGTGAGTATTTTAAAAGTAAACACTCGGCTTTTTCCATTACATCATCATCCACATTGTAAGTAAACTTCCTGTCTTTATTTTTACGCAGGACGGCCCTCAACCCTATATCAATAAAGGTGAGTATTCGTGCCACAGACCTGAGCAAGCGCAACCACGAAGAAAATTTGGTGGGTTCCGGTACAGGTAAGTTTTCATTTATCTTTAGTAAAACCGATACACATTCTAATTTGTCTTCTTTGTTTTCCAGATTAATAACATCCAACGGCCACTCATCACTATCTCTGTATAAGAAGGTGGGTCCATACAGCCATTCATTTTGCAAGACAGAGCAGTCATGATTTTCCCTCGTTGCTATGTCAGCGACATTCAATTTGGTAGGTACGTAACGCCATTCGCTTGCATGTGAAAGCTCATCTAATTCGCCTAAGCGATTTGCCACATACGTAGTATAGTTACGAGCGTCATTTCTAATCCAATGCAGGACTGTAGTAGAATCACTCCAAAATACTCTCTGCTCGGGGGTAATTCTATGTTCCTTAGTTATCGTGTCCGCCAGTCTTGCCGCCAAGACAGCGGACTGCAATTCCAAACGCGGTATTGTTATGGGTTTATTTCCCGCCACTCGGCATTTACTTGCGATGAATGCTACGGTAATTCTAAACTTGTTATCTATCCATCTCCAGTATGCCACAGCACAGAACGCCTTTGTAGACGAGTCGCAAAATATGTGTAATTGAAGATTCTTATAACCCATAACACCAGTGACTATTGGATTGTGTTTAGTAGGCATATTCGTTGTAGCACTTAGCGACTGCGCCGAATAACAAACCGGTCTCGTAGTCGTTCCCCGTGCGCCGGACTCTGCTACGGTCGTAGCGCTCATCGTAGCACAGCTGTCGTCCGTAGCAGGCGTCTTGCTTGATAAGGTCTCGTTACCGGTGTCCCTATCTGTCTCGCTCGCACTCATGGTGATTGCCTGATAGTGTCTAGGTAGTTTGACGTCATGTAATTGTTTTAGCAAGCCAATCCATTTTAACCATTTAGAATATATCTCTTCGCTTACGGGACAGTCCCAATTGATTTTTAAACGCCAAGTTTCTTGTAAGATTATTTTCCCATTAATTGTTAATGGCGATAAATATCCAAAGACATCAAAAATAGACATAACTACACGTAACACATCTCTTTTTGTAGGTATCTTTTGTCCATTTATTATATTATCTGGAACCTTTTTGAATGACACGTCGAACCGTAACGTGTCATCGTCAGTGTGCCATATAAGGCCAAGAGTTCGTTCACCATTATATTGCTCACCTATTTTGAACCTTACTGCCGTACTGCCCAGAGTCTCTTTTGGCATGCTGTTTAATACAGTTTTGCTGTTGCTATTCCAGTTACGTAGTTCGAAGTCGCCGTGTGAGTGAATAGACATTATTTCTCTTATCAGGTGAATGGTTGTTGATTCATTAGGTAGGCTGTCTATACAACGTGTCCCAAAATTCAACGATAAGCCGGCGCCAACAGGTAGTCCTGCTCATGAGTACTTATGGAAAAATAATAAAAAAAATCTACGTAAATTTCTTTTCTGTAAAAAAATTTTTTTTTATTATTGTTCGAAAATGCACACCTTAAGTGACCTTTTGAACTACTACAACCACAATTTTTCAAATATTCTTAAGTTTTTTTTTGTTTCGGATACCTAAGTAGTTTTACTACTTAATGCAATTATTAAAAACACCAAAATTCCCGTAAGTTTTACACAAAACAATTTCAAATATTATTTTTCCCCTAAAATTTTAAAATAATTTTACTTCCAGCCTACTTTGACCCATGGTCTTGAAAAAAAAAAGTATGGACACTACTCCGGCAAGTTGTTTTTAAAATTGACGCAACTAATCAAGATTCTAAAATGGTATAAAACTCTAAGATACCTAGTCACAAAAAAAAAAATGTGCCAACCATTCGTCAACAAGCACTTAATTTCTTAATTGTTCTTGTTCATAGAAATCACTTTTACTTTATGCACAAAATGAGTCATAATGTTGCAAATTCTTAGAATTTTAACGGAACGGACAATAAGATTTAAATAAGAAAAAGAGAAAGATAGCAAGAACTTCGAGAAGAGTATGTTAGAGAGGGATAGATAAATTTCAATTGTTGAATGAATGTAATGCAGGTAGAGAACATCCTGTTCTAAGCAAGTCAGTACGCTCTACTCCTTTGTTTACTGCGCACCCTTCCGTATTCAATTGACGTGGATCTTGTACTAACGACCTTTGGCTTTGCATTTTGGACTGGATTTAAGTGATCTGCATACTGACCTGGCATTAATTTGGACTGTGATAGTGTTTTGTGTATTGGACTTTTTGGGTATTTTGGACTGTTCAGCGTTAATTATTATGCCGCTACCATACACGCCGATGGAATACGCTAATATGCACCTCATTTATGGAGAATGTCGGTGCAATGCTAACGCTGCTAGTAGATTGTATCGAGAAAGGTACCCAAACGCTCAAAGATATCCAGACTATCGAGTGTTTATGAATGTGCATCAAGCGTTTTCGGAAGGTCGTTTGCCGTCAGCTAGAAGAAACGCTGGAAGACCTAGATCGGAATGCGATGAAGAAGTTCTCAACGAAATAAACATTGATTCGACTACCTCAGTACGTGCCATAGAAGCAGCTACGGGAGTTCCAAAAAGTTCAGCACATCGAATCCTAAAACGTCACCGTCTGCATCCATATCATTACAGACGTGTGCAAACGTTGCTGCCACGGGACTATCCACTGCGGATCGCATTTTGCCGTGTGATGCTTCAAAAGCACCGGGAAGATCCTCAGTTCTTAGACAAGATTCTGTGGTCGGATGAAACAACCTGCAAGAAAGATGGCTACTTAAATCTTCACAACCTACACAGTTGGAGCAATGAGAATCCGCACCTGATGAGACAAGATAAATCCCAATATCAATTTAAGGTCAACTTATGGACGGGCCTATTAAATGGAAAAGTGATTGGGCCTTTTGAATTACAAGGAAACTTGGATGGGGACAGTTATTTGAACTTTTTACAAAATGATTTGCCAGAATTACTAGAAGACGTCCCCTTATCTACAAAATATGTGGTATCAAAATGATGGTTGCCCAGCTCACTACGCTCGTCCTGTTAGACAATATCTAGACCAAGAATATCCGGGGCGTTGGATCGGGCGACTTGGTCCTATCTTATGGCCACCCCGATCACCCGAAACCCCCTGGACTTGTTTTATTGGGGTTGTCTTAAAGACAGGATTTATGAAAAACCAATAACAACATTGGAGGAACTTCGACAAAAAATCAATCAGGCTGCAGCACATATCAATGCTAGAAGATATGCACGAAAAATAAAACGATCGTTTTTAAGGCGATGTCGTGCCTGTATCAATGCCGGTGGAAAACAATTTGAACATTTACTGTAACATAATGACTGTTAATTGTCTAATAAATTAATAACAAATAGCTAACATTGTTTTATTTCACATTTTAAAATACCAAAAACATTTTTGAGTCATAAGTAAATTTTATTACTAACAACAAGAACAATTAAGAAATTAAGTGCTTGTTGACGAATGGTTGGCACATTTTTTTTATGTGACTAGGTATCTTAGAGTTTTATACCATTTTAGAATCTTGATTAGTTGCGTCAATTTTAAAAACAACTTGCCGGAGTAGTGTCCATACTTTTTTTTTTCAAGACCATGAGTCAAAGTAGGCTGGAAGTAAATTTTTTTTAAATTTTAGAGGAAAAATAATATTTGAAATTGTTTTGTGTAAAACTTGCGGGCATTTTGGTGTTTTTAATAATTGCATTAAGTAGTAGAACTACTCAGGTATCCGAAACAAAAAAAAACTTAAGAATATTTGAAAAATTGTGGTTGTAGTAGTTCAAAAGGTCACGTAAGGTGTGCATTTTCGAAGAATAATAAAAAAAAAATTTTGTTACAAAAAAGAAATTTAGGTAGATTTTTTTTATTATTTTTCCATAAGTACTCATGAGCAGGACTACCTGTTGGCGCCGGCTTATCGTTGAATTTTGGGACACGTTGTATAATCATCCATATAGTGTTGTGTTCTTATAGCTTCGGCCGCTGTAGGCATAGTAGACTCAAAGCGCTGGGCGTTTTTGTTTTTTATGTATTGTGCGATGAATGGTGAACAGTTAGCTCCAAATATTAATGATGTCATTACATAGGTTTTAAGTGGTTCTTTCAACATGTTAGGGTTGTACATCTCTGTAAGGTTACCTCTAAATATGAACCTTAAAGCGTCTTGGTCCTCAGGGCGAATTTTAACTCTCAAAAACATATCTTTGATGTCTGCGGTTACGGCTACTTTATCTTCACGAAAGCGTAACATTATTCCAAATAGGGACATCAATAGATCAGGTCCTTTTAGTAGATAGTCATTGAGAGATATTCCATCAGTTTTAGCCGCTGCGTCAAAGACTAATCGCATTTTCCTTTTATTTGGGTTATCAACTCCAAAGTGTGGTAAGTACCATGTCTTTTCAGTATACTTATTATTTTCTATTTCTTTAGCGTAATCATTTAGGAACAGGTGGTGCAGGCGTTCGTGGTACCGTTCTGCATATTCGGCGTTCTTTCTTATTTTTACTTCAACATGTTTCAACCGAGACATTGCCATAGGTAGTGAGTTAGGCATCACACAATTTTGATCCTTCCAGGGTAGCCCGACTTGCCACTTGCCATCGACAAGTGTGGAGGTTTTTTCTAGGTGGTCCCAGGCGCGCTGATCTTCCGAGTTCTGGCGAGGCTTACAAGATGATATCCCCATGGATTCTATTGAGAAGTAGCGTCGTACGTCATTGTGCAGGTCGCAGAGGCTGTCATCATCATTGACCACAGCGTCGTCGGCGGTGATGAAGAGCGTGGAGTGGTGCCGGCGCACAGATGAAGAAGCGTGCGGCACCCTGCCGTGCAGGCACCAGCCCAGCGGCGTACGAGTAGCGCAGGGCTCATTCGGACTGCCCATCACAGTCTCCAAAGGTAGCAGCAAATGGTAATTGTCCTGCCCTATCAACAGTTCGGGCTTGAGTGTAGCGGAACATAATTCACTTTCTAGTTCTCGTAAATGTTTATAGTTGTCACAACGCACTAGGTTTAAGTCTTGTTGAGGTAAAGCAAGTTCTTTTACACTGCGAACACTGATATCGAATGTCTCACCAAGTTTATTAGATAACTTTAAGTTCAACAGCTCCGATTCACACAACAATTCGGTATTATCCCATGCGCCCCGCACTCGCATAGTTTGTTTTTGTCCGCGTATACCTACGCGCTCCGCTAGTGACGAACTTATAATAGATATAGTACTACCATCATCGAGTAACGCGCAAGCTTTGAATATACCGTTAGGTCCACGAATGTTCACTGGTACCACTTTCAATAACACAGAACAATTGTTTGCATTGATATGAGTAACTGATTCACTTTGTGCACTGGTTTCAGTCTCTGTAGGCTGCGCGGTATCGATGGAATGTGCCTGCGTCGAGCTGTTATTATTTTGGCGCGCACTCGGAACGAAATGCAATAGGCGATGATGCGGCTCCCCGCACCCGTCGACGTCACACGCGGCAGCTGGGCACGTATGTCTATCGTGACGTGATATTAGGCATTTATAACAAATACCTGCGCGTCGCACGTAAAACCAGCGATCCTTGCGTAATGATTTCTTAAACTTTTTGCAGTCCGTTAATTTATGTTTATGAAGGCGACAAAAACGGCACTTTTCACTTTGTTCATTTTTATCACTTTGTACCAAAACAGTTTGCGTATGTCCGTAGTTAATATCGTTGTATTTACGTTTATTGTCCCACCGATTACTCATTAGATTTGCACTGCATGTAGATGTTTTGATGGCTTCCATGCTGAGGAAGTCCGATAGAATGTCGAGTTTAGACTTCTCGCGTTCAGTGATAAGCGGGTAGCTGTAGTCCGCCCACTTAGACAGCAATACAGTGGGTAATTTAGATAGCACTATATTGACCACATCTATTCCGTATAAATACTCTTCTCGTTTTAATTCTTGTACAGATACGACGAAGTTTTTTATTTTAATTGAAAATGGCACTATATCTTTGTGGTATTCTTGAGATAGTGGAGATAACTTTTTAACATCTTGTAGTATTTTTGAAATGATTAAATCTGGATTGCCAAACTGTAATTCCAGGGTCGACATTATTATTTCAGGCGATGTGGTGCTTATCAACAAGGCTGCGACTGCTTCTTTAGCTGGCCCGCGAAGACATTTTCTTAAGCGCCACAGATTTTCTTTTTGGCTAAATTTGCATACATTTGTAGATTCCTCATATGCGTTTTTAAAGAAAAGCCATTCCATATGATCACCAGAGAATAAAGGTAGCTCTCGTGGCGTGCTCATGCGACTGAGAAGATTACCATGTTGCTCAGTAGATATCGAGGTTGTGACCAGATCTTTTAGTGCGATTGCTAACTGCTGGATTGGACCTTCCGTGCCATCATTATTTGGTGGCGGTAACTGAAAGCCTTTATTAGTACCTTGTTTGTTAGCTTTCTGTTTCTCCAATTCCAGCTCACTATGGTCAAGCCAGTTTTCAATATCGTTGGTATTTTGGCTGCCACACTCTGATGCTGTGTTCCTTTCACTTGGACTGTATTTTTCATCCACTGCTGCTAGATCTGCTTCTAGCTTCTTCTTTATAAGATTCATTTGTATTTGAGCCTCCTGTTGTGCCGCTTCCAGCTCCAGCTTCTTCTTCTCTGCCAGCCCCGCAGATAACGAAGACTTCTTTGTTTTTGCTGATTTTGATTTTACAGACGAATGTGCGGTAGTTGTGTTTTTTTTCTTTTCGAGACTATCTCTTTTTAATGTTTCCTCTTTAACACTAATAGCACTTCTTCCAGGTCTTTCAAATTCGAAATCTTCTTTATTTTCCATTTTTGGCTGCGGTTCACTTGTACCCTTCAATTGTCCTTCCCTTTCTCGGCGTGCGGTACTGCGCGTGTTTACCATTATCTTCCGCTGCGGCGGTGTAAAAAACATTGACGATCCTGCTCGAAGACCAGTGTAGGCTTTGTAGATAAGGCAGCAAAATGAAAGTCAATTTTAGGGTAAAATCCAAACTTAACTGGCTATATTTTTAAAGGCTGGTTACACATACAAGATTAGAAAAAACGTGAGCGTGCGGCGTGCGTGGGGTACGCTGTTAGACTATTTTGTTTAAAGTTATTGTTAACCGAGCAATTTCCTCCCGCTGGCCCTTCACACCCCTCGCACTCCTCGCGCCTTACAAACATTGAACCATACACCACCCGAATATAGGTACATACATATTTTGCCATTATTACATTATACCGTTTGAAATTATAAACCAAGATATACAAAAGCGTCGCTTACAAGTGACATAAATACAAATATGACAAATACTGTAGCCAAGAAGGCCCAACCTCAGCATTTGCTGCAGTGGCCAGAGCCGCTGCAGCGCTGGTTTTCAGGCAGAGCCTTGGGTGACGTACGTGCACACATACATAACATACAATAGGAAGTCTTTTTTATGTGATAGGTGGCAGACGAGCAGACGGATCACCTGATGGTAAGAGATTGCCGCCGCCCATGGACACTCGCGACACCAGTGGAGTCACAAGTGCGCTGCCAACCTTTAAACCCCCCTTTCCCCCAGATTGGGCCTCCGGTACCCTCACTCACGCAGCTAAACACAGCACAGTGCTGCTTCACGCCGTTTTTTTGTGAGGCCGGGGTATCACTCGGGTCAAGCCGGCCCATTCTTGCCGAAGCGTGGCTCTCCCACGGTCTATGCCGATTCATTAGGTATATTTAATACGAGTAGGTTACTTAGTACATATCGGTCAGAAGTTACTTTCGTGGCAGTCCACAAATCTGTTCGTTAGAAAACATCAGAATTTTAAAATTTAACCTAAATTTTAAAATTCCAATTTTTAATGAGCCTTTATACAGAAGAACACTTCTATGCTTAGATTAAACCAATAAGATTTAATCTAAGCTTCTATGAAATATACCTAACTGAAATCTCGAAGCCCAAATACGTGTACCTGTTAAGAATTTTATTGTTTCCTATTCCCTGTTGTATCAAATGAACGTTGATCTGAAAAAATTATAAAAAATCCCATTTTCCTTAATTAAAAAGTATATAACCTATAAATGAGGAAAGTTACTCCACAAATCTCTATTTGGCTTGAACACATATTAAACTACCTAAGTATGTAAATATTACGTTATACCTACCTACCTACATTTTACGACTAAAGCTTGAATTTAGGTTAAAAACTACACAACTTAAGTAAGTTAACATTGAACTCTAAAGGCATATAGATGTAAGGTGACAAAAGAACGCGCCTCAACGAGTTTTAATGAGGAAGGTGTGTGACGATGACCCAAACCAGTTGTAATATTTGGTGCGCTGCGCTGGCGCGAGCCGCCATACCAGTTTCTACCCAAATACCTACCCAACGTACCTAGGCTGTGAGAAAACATAAAACAGTGATATTTAACGTTAAAGTTGGCAGTCTCAGGCTCGATTCGAGTAATCTTTATCCGTGGATAAATGTATGGTAATAACGTCAGATTTGTATAGAATAACAGCGCTAGGTATATAACATAGATATCGTATCGTATTAAGGCTGGACTCGACCAATGTTTATCAGTGGTTAAATCTATGGTAATACCGTCAGATTTGTATAGAATTACAGCGCTATATACCAGAGATATAGTATCGGATTAAGGCTGGATTCTACCATCTTTATCCGTGGATAAGTCTATGGTAATAACGTCGGATTTGTATAGAATGACAGCGCTATATACCATAGATATAGTATCGGATTAAGGCTGGACTCGACCAATGTATATCAGAGGATAAATCTATGGTAGATTTGTCTGGAATGACAGCGCTTTAACATAGATTTATTATCGGAATAAGGTTGGTCGAATCGGTCCTCGGCTGTAGCTGTTGTACGCGTAGGTTTATAGATTGGGAATGAGAAAATAATCATTTTTCAAATAATTAAAATAACTTAATTAAAGATTAGGTAAGAAAAGTTAAGTTATTGTTAGCTGTATTAGCTTCAGTTTTACGTAGGTACGATTCAAATTACAAGAGTAGGGTGGGTGGGGTAAGATGAAATAAATTTGGCTAGTTGTTCATAGTGACAGATAGAGTTTCTCGCTGTAGATATTCAAATCTGATATTGCATTTTATAATCAGGGCCAGGGCGTCAATGATTGGAGATAAAACCTCGACCATAGATCCATCAATAGATTTTGTTTGTTTGCCTTTTTAACGAGCCACGTCGATATCTGTTGTTTGATATTAATTACAATGACTGGCGCATATAAATAAACAATATTTATTTATTATCTTTGTACCTTATCCTACTCAGATTATAAAACATGTTTGTGGCCAAACGAATGATAGAATACTAATATTACTTAAGGTGACGGGTAGGGCACACTAGCGACGCCAATCGATTTTAATTTTTAGCTACTAAACTAGATCGATTTTAAACAATTTCGGGTTTACAACCTCTCGGCAAACACTTATACTATTTATTAAATAACCATGCACAAATGCGGACCCAACATTTGTACGCGAAAAATTGATTCACGCTAAAAGTGGCCGCTTTTGGCGGTAATCAATTTTTCGCGTACAAAAACGGACCCAACATTTGTGCATGGTAATTTAATAAATAGTATAACTGTTTGCCGAGAGGTTGTAACCCCGAATTGTTAAAAATAGATCCGGTTTAGTAGCTAACAATTAAATACGAATGGTGTCGCTAGTTGGGCTACCCGTCGCCTTAATATAAAAAAGACTATTTACTTAATTAAAATAACTTCATTTCGTAGTAGAACCGTAGGTACATCAAGTAGGTAACCCCTGCCCCTGGTAAGTTATGCGGGGATCAATAAAAAATAAATCGAACGCGCAAAATAAAATGGAAGCCAAGTGTTTCATTGGAAGCCATTTTCACATGAATAATAATTTTTAAATATTTTCTTAACTTAAACACGTACCAAATGCATCCAATGCAGATACATTTATTACCTTCAGAGGGGTTAGGAGAGCTATAAATTGTTTGACGTCTATATATTCAGTCTCTCTCAGCCAAACCGCAGGTTAAACTAAAGGTCAATTGTGATTGGTATTCGCAGCTGCAAACAAATAAATATCCTTATGAACCCAAACAAATGGAGTGTACATAATAGTATGTAGTACTGTCCCTAAATCACTTGATAATTTCAATTTTATTAAACATTTAGGTATTTACTAATCACCTATATTAGTAAATACCTAAATTACATAATAACCGCCAGCAGTCTGTATCTTTTTTGTTTATGTAGTAGCATCGGTAAACTGTTCGGTCTTTATTGTTGACGTTTAAATTGTCAAATTTTGACGAATTTTTTGCATGTTGTATCGGATTTGATCAAATCTCTATTTTTATTAAATCTCTGCGATATGTACTAAAGGCCTTGCTACAATACCGTACCTTTCAAGCAGTGGCGAGCGTGTGCGACTGAGGCGAAAGACTTTTTTGCCACCCTCGGAAGGGAAGAAATTCCTTGCTGTATTCAATCGTCCCTAGCCTCCCTTACTACGCTACTTAGACAAGGTATTACAAGGCGGATCTTTTTACTGGCTACAGAACATTTCGGATTAGACTGTTTGAAAGTCTAATAAAAATAATGAATATGAAATTGGCAAGGGGAATCCATAGCTACGGATTCTAGTTTGTTTACTGAAGGAAAAATGTTGTAATATGATGTAGTAATAATAATACTATGTCCAGCACTGGGTGTCTCTTGGCTGAAATAATGATGCAGTACATATGTACTGCTATATAATTTATATAAATACCCGTAATAAATTAACGAGCCTATATTACAAGTAGTGTACTCAGATAAAAAACTGATAGTTACACTTGATAAGTAAACACAGCGATAAGTGACGTTGAGAATAGGTATAGGTTAGTAATAGGTATTATTGTTTTGACCTATATTTAAATTAAAATTGATTAAAAATGTAGAGAGTTATCTGCGAGCGGTGCAGTGGGCATTACCTACTCGATGATAGATGAACTTTAAACTCGCATGCGGAAATAGCATGAAGTAACTTATGTGTGTAAGTGTGTGTAATAGATATGGATATGAAGTAGGAACTTGAACCAGTTCGGCCTTGCCGACATAGTACGGGAGCTGGCAACCCGCAACATTGACATCATGCGTCAGGCCGCAGTCGGCCGCGAGCGCTCGCGCCTGCGCGCACGCACCGCACACGTCACTCACTCGGCACTCGCATCACGACACATCAATAACGTGCACTCACCGGCTTGTCATGTTGAACGAGGAGACCTTCAGTCATTTTCTAGAATGTGATAAAACCGCCGCTCTTCCTGCGGCGAAGGTTGACATCTGTAACGAGAGGCCACCGAGGTCATATGAGATGCGTTTGGCACACTGATTCGTTACGCGCTCAGCGAGCGCAGTGCTGAACAGTGCTCACTTGTGCTGCGTAGCTCGTAGGCACAGATGCATGGAGGCGGAGTGCTGGGCCGAGCGGGAAGTCAAACTCGCGGCATGTCTGACAAGAGGGCGCCGGCGTGGTTTGTTTATCACTGAACCGCTGAATGGGCCGAAGACTGCGGGCGGGAAGGAGGTAGAGAGGCGTGCGCGTCGGTGACGTTTGGCGCGCTGTGGCCGCTCGCCCCCGCCGCGCGCGCATGCCTCGCGCTTGACGTGTGCCAGCCGCATACACGTTCCATTTCCCACAAATTGGTTTTGCCTCACCCGATATGCGCCGAAATTAAACAACTGAGTCCTTTCATCACTTTCCCAAAATAGAAAATCTGTCATATCAATTCAATTTGAACACCGACATCGTAGAATTAGTATCTATGCTACGTAAGTAGGCACGTATACCTACTACCATGGGCTAATTATAGTTCATTCTAATACTACGTAGAGATCTTCACACACTTATCCACGCTGCCTACGTAGTTGCTACGTCATTTGACTTTTCGTAGCGCCTACATACCTACTTGTAGTTGATATTAATGGAGTTGTGGTTATTAGACATTGCTCTATCATTATTGATAGGAAAGAGCCCACTTTGATATTAATGTGCGTATTTCTACTATTCGTTCGGCAGTGAGGGAAAACAACATTGTAATGAAACTTCCACGTTTCAGATTGTTTCTCACTCTCGGGAAAAGGCGTCCCAACACTATGGGACATGAAGGGAAGGTACCAAATCCTTAAGTTAGCATTTTTTACTTATATGATTCGGTACGTAGGATATCTTTCACTACAGACGAGTTTAAGACCTAAGGTTTCTAGAATTTTTTTTGAAATGAAATATTTATATTTTTCGTTAGTAATGAATGATTAATTATTAATTTCTTCCGGTTCGATTCCCGTGCGATACCAATAGCACACTAAAAAAAACTTTGAATGCAGTTTTTTCTTTTTTTCTTTCGAAGGTGAACCAGAGCGATGGTAGCTCAGTCACTCAGAACGCGCCTTTCATACGAGGGGTCCGGGTTTGAATCCGAGCATGCACCTCTGGATTTTGCAAATTCAAAAATCATCCAAGCATACCCCGGGCTCCAGAGCGACAGTTTTGGACGCAACTGGGAATTACACGCTAAGATATGGGGTTTCTATTAAGTAAAAAATGCAATCTTAAGGATCTAAGGTCCCTTCATATTTTTTTCTCTATTTTTATGTGATAGGTGGCAGACGAGCAGACGGATCACCTGATGGTAAGCGATTGCTGCTGCCCATGAACAACCGCGACACCAGTTGAGTTAAAAGTCAAGTGCGCTGCAAACTTTTAAATCCCCCTTTCCCCCGGATTGGGCCTCCGGTACTCTCACTCACGCAGTGACACACAGCACAGTGCTGCTTTCACGCCGGTTTTTCTATGAGGCCGTGGTATCGCTTTGGTAGAGCCAGCCCATTCATTCCATAGTTACTTCATGCCCCATAGTCTTGGGACGTCCTGTATACATATAGTGGGGGGCCACTTGAGGGGGCCTCGCGCAGAGTGCAGTAGAGTCACGGTCCCACGAAATCATGGGTAGCTACGCCACTGCTCCAAGTTATCTTGATCCCTCTCCAGGTCCGTCCAGGAGAGGAGCTGGCTGACTCTTCGTATCGACGGACCCCCTTTCGAGGAGGGTCATGAAGTGCGAATTTTTTTTTGATGACCCAGTGAAAATGCACCTTATGCACGCTGAGAGGGGCTCTACTCCGGGTTAGGTCTCTGCTAATCAGAGACCGTCCGGAGGCATACCCAATAAAAACACTGGGGCGTTTTCATCCCTTGCCCAGGAAACACTCCGACCGGGGTAGAGGCTCGCCAGCTCGGCCTCTCTCCCACTCAAACTCCCGGGTAGCACCCACGCTGCTGGATGCAGTGCAAGTACCATCGAGAGAAGGACTGCGGGCACCCCTCCCCGCACATACACTGCTGGTTGCAGTGCAGTACGAGTTAGGGACAAGCCCGCAGGCTTTCAACATAATAACGCGTCGCAAAAACCGACTCCGCTGGCTTCGGAACCGGGGAAATTCGCGACGCAAACAACTCCGACCTACCACCGTAATCCGCTAACTGCGACCTTGCGGCGCAGGTCCCCAAACGTGGGCCTTGCGGCCACTTCGCCCGGAGGCGCTCTACTCTAGGGGGATGCCGACGTCAAAGCGCCCCGCCGGAAAACCGTCGCGCAACCCGCGCGGGCGTGGCCGGACACAGCATCCCCAGGTCCGAAGACAAAAATGGCGCCTGCAACCCCCTGTGCAATGGTTTACCCGCTTTCACGGGCCCTAGTGCGCCGTCAGGGAACGACGCGAAGACGCCGGTCCTCAGACCCTCGGCGCGACAATGTAGGCCCTGTAGCGAAGTGCGCTTCAGCGCGGTCGCACACCAGGGCTGGTTCAATCCACGAATGAATTACTACCCGTCATTGCCCTGGAAAAACCCTGCTCCGCGGTAACCGTTTCTGCCTTATACCAACCGAAGTTGGAATTAGGACAGAACTGATTACCAGCAGGGCCACTCGAGGAGGTAGATGCACCTGAGTCCCCGAAGTGAGAAACCCTACATCAACTGCTCACAACAGTCTCGTTCCAACTATGGACGATGAGAAAGAGCCACGGGGCTGGAGACCTTCCCAGATGAAATGTACCGTCAGCCCTCCGGTGGTGGTATCTATGTGTTCGGTGGTGCAGGGCTTGATATTATATTACTTTTATATATTAATTTGATTAGAAAGAAACAAATAGAAAAATTCTAGTCTGTTCCATTCACAAACTAAGAAGAAAATTACGTCCCAGTGATATCAGTTGCGAACCTAAGATGTACATGGAGATCATATGATCTGTGGATGTAACAGGTAAGCATGAGAATCGGTCCATATCAATATGGGCGCCTAGTCCTTATTCGGATCGTGTAAATTAAAGAGAAAATATCCACTGTCCTTTCTGCATGACCCAAAGGTTGACTAGTAGAAAATGCCAATTAACATTTGGTAAGCTCGCCTATTCGAACCAATTTTTGTGCAATAAAGTTTGAAATAAATAAAAGTTAAGTAAGGACACATTCTGTCATGTACAGTCAAGATCTTTAAGTTGGGACCGATTTCCGTTAAATGTCGTTAGAACATTCATAATACAATAAGGTCGAAACTTTAGTGCAATAATGTTGAATGTCAAGTTAAGACATAAAATGTTTTACCTAATCGACCCTTGAAACGATAGCCTCTTTGTAAAAAGCTATCATTACGGTTTTCCAATTACGAACATATGTTGTGTCACTCGTGTCAGTGTCAGTCAAGAATAGAATAGAATATCATTTATTTGCATAAAATATGGTGTACAATAAGGTGTTAAAAAGTATAAAAGTGTTCCATATTTTACTATTTAATGGCATGCAAAATGTTTATAAAATTAGACTTCAGTAAGCTTGACGAAACTTATTATTATAAACTACATTACAAAAATAGTTTATTTCTTAAACTTGGTTTTATATATTCCTCAATGGAATAAAAAATATTTTCTTTCAGCCGTTTAGTTAATCTCTGTTCAAATATTATGTTTGGTAACAATTTCAGTTCTTTAGGCAAGGCATTGAATATCTTTTTACACATTGCGTCACACTGACGAAGATAATAGCTAAGGTTTGGGTTGGCATTGTACACTAACTTGTGAGGATCTCGAACGCTTCTTAAATTAGTGGAGTTAGAGTTTTTAAATAAATGAATATTGCATTTAACAAAATTTGCGACCTCGAGAATATACATGCAGGGTAAGGGTAAAATACCTTAGGACTTAAACAGTGGACTACAAGATTCTCGTGGAGATTAGCCACACATTACTCTTAAACATTTTTTTGTGATATGAATAGTTTATTAATGTCCACTGAACTACCCCAAATCAACAATCCATAGTTCAATAAAGAAGGAATGTAGCCATGGTATGCCGCTACTGTGGTAGCTAACGCTGATGTACTGCGAAGCTTTTACAAAACGAATACATACCTATTAATCCTATCTCGTATCATGTCTATGTGATGTTTCCAATCACATTTATCATCCATGTGAATACCTAGAATTTTGTATAATTTACTTCTTGTATAGTTTGACCACTGCAATTTATATTAAGATTAAACTTGTTTTGCCTAGTAGTTCCCAATTGCATTATGTTTGTTTTGTTGACTGTTACATTATTATTATGAAGCCACTGTATAATTAATTGTATTGTATTATTGATTTCAGTTTCGTAGTTACAAGTTATTTTTTTATTTGTTATGACCACTGATACATCATCTGCAAACATGATGCATTTATGGTTAGTTACTGCTGGTAAATCATTAATACAAAGTAAGAATGACAATGGTCCGAGCACGCTACCCTGTGGTACTCCACATGAATTGATTTTGAATTTGGACAGATTTGATAATACATCAGATTTATGATTTAAGCTATTGATTTCGACTAAAACAAGATTGTATCCAGACAAGAGCTAGTCCTCTAATACCAAGGTTATTTAATTTCTCAAGTAGTAATTTATGTGATACATAATCGAATGCACGAGTTATATCAAAAAAAAATTGTGGTTACACGTATTTTGCCATTTACTTTTTCTACTATTTCTGGCACTAGATGAATAATGGCAAACGTGGTGGATTTCTAGTTTTGGAAACCAAATTCATCATCATCATCATCATCATTTCAGCCAATAGACGTCCACTGCTGGACATAGGCCTCCCCCAATGTTCTCCACACAGATCGGTCCTGTGCCGCCCGCATCCAATGGATTCCCGCGATCTTCACCAGATCGTCGGTCCACCTTGTGGGGGGCCTGCCACGGCTGCGACTTCCTGTGCGTGGCCTCCACTCCAGGACCTTTCTGCCCCAACGGCTTACACAAGAGAACTAAGGTTACAGACATAGCCCAAAGGATTGCATGCCTCAAGTGGCAATGGGCAGGGCACATAGCGAGGAGAAACCAAATTGATTCTTACAAATTATATAATATTTGACGCAAAATTTCATTGCTTTCATAAATATCTTAGAAAGAACAGGAGTAACGTGACTAGTCTATAATTTTCTACTAATGCCCAATTCTAAATACTAAATACTAAAGAAGTCGATTGTCGATTCAGGAAACTTGCCTTGTTCAAAAGAAAGATTCACTAAATAAGTTAATGGTGGGATGATTTCAGCGCAAAATTTTATAACTTTCGTAAATACATTATCATAACCTGTAGCATTAGTGTTTCTAAGTGATGTAATAATGGCTTGGACTTCACTAGAATGAAATGGTTCTATGAATAAAGAATTGGGTAAATATAATCTGTTCGTGGTAATAATATGTTGGTTACTATGTGTGTTCATCATCATCATCATCATCATCAGCCCATTTAAGTCCCCACTGCTGGGGCACGGGCCTCCCTCAATCACATGAGGGGTAATTGCCATACTCACCACGCTTGGCAGACGGTTTGGCGAGGATTTTGATATAAATGCAGAGTTTTCCTTCTCTGGGTGCTGATGATCATGCCAGCAGCCTTACCTTAGTCGCCTTTTACGACACCTCGGTAAGAGTGAGGGTGGCCTATTCTACTCAGCCGGGACCACACGGCCAACTATGTGTGTTGGTTAAATCTATTAGATAATTGTTGAATTCATTGGCTATACAACTAGGTTCTACAATGTTCTTTCCATCTTTTATCTTCAATGAATTGGTCAGTTTTTGTATAAGAAAATAGTTAATTATTACATTTTCACAAATAGTAATTTAGCAATTAATAAAATGCTTGCAGCTAATTGTGACCAAATAAAAGTTCAAATTATAGATTTGCACGAACAAGGAGTAGTCATTCACGAAATATCACAACAAATAAATGTGACTAGAACAGTTCGCCGTTTAACAATTACTCGGAAAACATTGGTAATGATCGTATACCCTCGCTCAAATTGGCGTGTCTGCACGGTTGCCCCTAGAAAAAATAAAGTGGTCGATGGTAAACATTATGACTTTGACACGTTAAAATATTCGCTCTTAATTGCGAAAGTTTGCTACACGACATTGAAACTGCGGTGGGTCCCAAATTAAAGCTCGTGACTGTACGATACGATATCAAAGAGATGATCTCCTACCTTTTATCTTTTTTAGATCTTTATAATATTTTGATCTGAATCAGTACGTTGATCGGAATGTAAAAACAGTAAGTGTTGGTTATATTTAGGTACACTCCATAAATTGATTCAAAACTTATCCAGTCTGAAATTTATGAATATTTTTGTACAATGCCGAATTGAGAAAGAATAATCAAATGTTTTTTTTTATTGTTGAATTCTTTCTTGCAGAATTATAGTCGTGAATAAGAGTGCTAGTTTAAGTGATAGGTAGGTAATACTCGTTCCCATAAAAATCTGACCGACAATTCTTACCAGATGAATTGAAGCATTCCAAATGCAGATGAGTCAAATCAATAATCTAGATTCATTTCTAGCCATCGAAAAAACTCCACTGATGTGGTGCGTGTCAATTTGCATTTGCAATCGTTTCTATCAGGTGAACAGACTGCTCTGGTCTGCTCGTCTGCTACCAATTAGCGTGTAATTCCCAGTTGCGTCTAAATCTGTTGCTTCGGAGCCCGGTGTACGCTTTGACCATGATCCAGCGTTCGAGAAGTTTGTTAGTTACAATCAAGCAATGTATGATGGCCGCGGATGTATGATCTTCGCAACCCTTAGACGGGGGAACCAGACCAACTGGATTACAGTGTAACCGTTCCAGTCCATTCGGAATAATTATCTCAAATATTGTAGACATCCACAAGTTTGAGAGACTTATCGAGACATACAGGCCTCCTCATGATGATTTTCCTCATCGCCGGGGTAGTTGGTACAATACGCAAATGCATTTGAAAAATCCGGAATTGAAGGCTCGCGTTCGAACCACCCCTGGTACGGAAAGCGCGTTCCTATCCACGGAGCTACCATCACTCGTCTGCTCCTATCACGTAAACAAAAACAATATGTAGAGCGATTTCCGCCTCTACTTTAGTTTCCTAGAATTGTTATACTTGCAAACATTCTAATGACGTGTTAAGTTAGGTACACTGATTAAATCTGGTTGGTAGATCCAATCCACAGATAGGTAGATTAGATCTGATAAGATTAATATAAGTTGATAAAATCTTAGTAATCATAGAGATAATGAGACCTAAGCTTTGTTCTTAGGAGGTGTGCTATAAAATTATTAATGATTTTTAAAATGAAAAATTGTTTTTCGTAGGTATGTAATAAAGCAACTGCAAAAATTCTGCTAGCAGAGAGAGAGAGAGAGAGAGCAGAGTAATTAGATATCTATGAGTGCCTAGATAAGTTTCTTCGAACTTCTATTTATTTACAGAATTTGGATCGGATGGACGTTCCGAGGCCCACAAGCTTTTCCGTGAGTAGACTGCCCGGCTACTCGACATTTCAGGTGACAGTAATGCTGGCAGCTACCTCGGCCAACGCATTGGGTTGGCCATTCAAAGAGGTAACGCCGCCAGCATTCTGGGCACGATGAGTAGCGGGGCAGACTACACTTTTTTGTAAATATATTTCATCTCATCCATCATCTCTTGTTAATAACATTCCTCTTTTTGTTTATTTTTAGCATACTGTAAACTTTTTAATATTCTTATTATTGGGACAATGTTGTAAATGTATCTGCTAAGTGTTTTAGATGAATAAATTCAGGATTCAAGTTAAAAAAAACGCTATTATAGAACAACTACAATATTATAGTAAATGCTTGACATTTCGATTGCGTTACAAAAACGTCTTTAATTAATGAAGTTATAATAATTTTCTACATATTAAAGTAATAACCTACTTAATATGTAGTCCATTTTGTAAATCCAAAATGTATGTCTAGAGTTTGGAAACTCACCTTGTGTATTAACCATATGCTATGCAAATAAATATATTCTTATTCTTATGCAACGCGAAAGATTAAAATCGTATAATTCCTGTAAAGTAAAAATTAAGGACTTGCCACCTGTGTTGGTATCCTAATAATAAATAAATTAATTAATATGGTTTTTAGAATTAATATCATCATAATTTATCTAATGCATTTCATGATAACTAATAATTAATCAAAAGCAATAAGTGATGATTGATCGGCTTGGCGGCTCTTCTACGAAAAAATAAACCTAATTGTTACATCTTTTGCGTCCTCACTACCACAATGCCTGCAGACTAAGGTGTTCAACCAGTGCATCCTGTTGGTCGTGAAGTACCTACGTTGCCGAGTCGTTGGCTCGTAGGGGCAGATTAGTCTACCAATTTATTGTTAGGGTTAGGTAGTCAGCGGGCAATGTACAGAACCATGCACGGTATCCTTAAGGGATTATTATGTATGAATGTAGAACGAGCACTAACGTCAAAGGACAAGAGTTTTTTTTTTATGTGATAGGTGGCAGACGAACAGACGGATCGATGACGGAACACCAGAGACACCAAGGAGTCACAAGTGCGTTGCCAACCTTTAAACCTCCCTTTCCCCCGGATTGGGCCTCCGGTACCCTCACTCACGCAGCGAAACACAGCACAGTGCTGTCTTACGCCGGTTTTCTGTGAGTCTTTAATAATAGTCCCACGATTAACACGCTAACCGTCTCCACCTGCAGATTCTGTAAGGCAGAGAACGAGACGCCTATGCACGTCCCTTGTCAATTCGATGCCCTCGGGCAAACAAGAAGCCGCGTCCTGGGCAGCTACCTCATCTGCCCGGTGGGTGTGTTTCGTTCCCAGGGCTATTATTCGGTTCATACTGACCATGTGGGCCTGGGACACGGTCTTTAAGAGGGAGCGGAGATCACAATAGATCAAAGTGGTCGCAGTGACCACTCGGCAACGAATGCTTGCGCTTCCCAGAACCACAAAGAAGGTCGGCGGTCTTGATGGTCTCACGCCTCAACACCTAAAAGACTTAGTCTCCATCGAAGCAGGTAACGCCGGCAGTGCCCTTCTCGCCCATATCACCTCTCTAGCCAACCTCATGCTTTCAGGAAATGTCACCGATTCAATAACAGACATACTTTATGGTGCGAATCTGGTGGCCCTCAAGAAAAAAGACGGCGGAATTAGACCCATCGCCGTTGGATCCACTTTCCGCCGTCTGGTATCAAAATTATGCGTCAAATCCATCATCCCCGATATCCCAACCCATTTTCAACCCATCCAGCTCGGTTTCGGCACCCGCGGTGGTTGCGAAGCCGCCGTCCATTCTGTCCGATCATTCCTACACCACAATGGCGGTGAGGTGTTACTGAAAGTGGATGTAAAAAATGCGTTTAATTCGGTGGACAGGGGTGCCCTGCTGACCCAAACCAAAGACAAAGCGGCCCATATTTTTAAATACATTTGGCAATGCTACAGCAAACCTTCAAAATTAATCTATAAAAATCATCTCCTTTCGTCTTCCGTCGGTTGTCAGCAGGGTGACCCTCTGGGTCCCGCCCTATTCAGTTTGGCCATTCATCCCACAATCTCGGCCCTAAATTCTAAATTCAACGTTTGGTACCTGGATGACGGTACATTAGGTGGAGATACTGCCACAGTATTAGAAGACTTCAATAATCTCATCCATAATTTTGAGACTATAGGCCTTGAACTAAATTTTTCTAAATGCGAACTTTATATTTCAGACATTGTACCTAACCGACAAGAAGTAACTTCCAAATTTTCTGCAATAGCTCCCGGTATCATTATCCTCGAGAAACAGAATCTCCACCTACTCGGAGCCCCTATTTTTGACGATGCAATCCCTAATTTTATATCCAATAAAACTACTGAATTCCAAAACTGCTCTGATAGGTTCTTGAAAATCAATTCACATATGGCGTTAACGATCCTTCGGTTCTGCACTTTTGTCCCCAAATTGACATACTATCTTCGCTGCTCTCAATTTTGGAAATTCAAATTTCTATTGGCACCTCTAGATGAGCTCCTAAAGAACCTAATCGGCGATATTCTAAATTGTTGTTTAGACGATCGGGGTTGGGTCCAGGCCTCCCTACCGATCCGATTTGGCGGGCTGGGCACCCGAAAAATCTCCGACGTTGCCTTACCGGCGTTCCTGTCTTCTGCCTACGGCACGTGCGGCCTCTACGCAACCATAATTAATCCGTCGCTTGGCGATGTTGAGGTCACGTGTCTGGCGGAAGCCAGGAACGCCTGGTCTATCTCCTTTTTTTTTTTTTTTTTTTTTTGTTGGCCCGGTGGAAAATGCCGCCTTAAGCACCCGACCGCTGGGAGACGGCCGGGTAGTGTGGGGCTCTCCCCTGGGGTGCTCCCAGGGGCCTACCCACTAAAAACCACCGGGGCATTTCCTGCTACGTCCGTGTGGGGTGGGCTACGGTAACGGGTAGAAACCAAGTCCGCGGCCCACCCTCGAAGGACGAGAGGCTCGCCAGCACGGCCTCTTCAAAAACGGGCCTCGCCGTAAAACGAGGCCTAGGGCCACTCCCATGGCCCACCATTCCCCCCTCTCCGGAATCGTCCACGTTGCTGGATTGCAACGCAGACGCTCCGGAAGGGACGACTGCAGACCCCTCCCCCAACCCATACCCTGCTGGCTGCAGGGCAGAGAGAGGAGAGAGCACCCACAGACTTTTAAGTTATACCCGAAAACCCTCCCGTTCGAGCATCCCCGCTGGGTTGCGGAGACAATCGACGGGACGGGAAAAGCGGGGGTGGCGAGTCGTAGCTGCATCCCACTGGCTGCGGGACTCAACACAGACCCACCAACAAAGCCCCCACCATAAAGGCGGGGAGAGCGCTCCCGAGAATCGGGGCGCAACAGACTGTTGGCAGGAATTCCACCACCGTGGAACTCCCCAACATTCGAACGCGCCCGAAGGCGCGACAGTTCAAGGCCCGAGAACAAAAAGGCCCCCATACGGCACCATCACACCAGGAACACCGGCCCACCGCACGCCAAAGCGCCCGACAGTGGGTGCCACCACACCCCAACGCCAACCTACGGCAGAAGGGGGGGCTGGATAAAGAAGGCAGCCTCCGTGCCCGGCCCTATTGTGTTCAGGTCCGTAAAGAGAGGCCGGTCCTCTAAGCCCTCAGCAGACAATGAAAGCCCCCGAGTGGTGTGCGCTGCACGCGATCCACTGCGTCGGGGCTGGTCCGCCGGAAATTCTGTGCATCCTTTGGCCGTCGGGTAGCAATCCACGAATGAATTACTACCCGCCGTTGCCCGGGGAAAACCGTGCCCCACGGTAACCGTTTCTGCCTAATACCAACCGAAGCTGGAATCAGGACAGAACTGATTACCAGCGGGGCCACTCTAGGAGGTAGATACACCTGAGTCCCCATACACCTGAGTCCCCAATACACCTATCTATCTCTATCTCCTATATATATATATATATATATATATCTATAGGGTCTATCTCCTTTTTTTTTTTTTTTTTTTTTTTTTTCCCGGGAGAAATGCGTTACGCAGACCCTGCCGCCGGGGGGCGACAGGGTACTGTGGGACTTCTTCTAACAAGAAGCGGCCTGAGGGCATACCCACTAAAACTCCCGGGGCTCAACCACCCGTGGGTATAGAATGGGGTCACGGGAACTGCACTAGGCTATTCCCCGCAACCCCACTCCCCCACAGGCCCCTACACGGGGTGTGCGGCCACGCCCCTCCTCAGACTAGGAGGAGGGGGGTTGGGGACAGCCGGAAGAGCTGAGCCGTCCCCAACGAGCGGTGGAGGTGCCAATGGCAGTGCCGGCACAGGGACCCCCGTCCCTGTTGCCGGCTGGCCACCTCCACGGAGAGGACGAAGAGTTCTCCGCCGAACTCGTCCTCTCCTTGCTCGAAGCGGGCCTGCGAGGGGGTTAGTCTCGCGCTCCCGCTCCGCCGCCTCCTTCTGCGCCACCACTTCCTCACAGAAGTGGGCGAAGGCCGACCACGCCCCCTCATTATCCAGCATAGCTTCAACTATGCTGGGCAATGAGAGGTCATGTCCGACCTCCGCGACCAGCGCGGACCGCTGTTGGTCGAAGGACGGGCACACCACCAACGTGTGATGTGCCGAGTCCTCCGCAGCGCCGCACTGGTGGCACGAAGGAGTGTCCTCCCGTTGAATGCGGTGCAGGTAGTTACCGAAGCAACCATGCCCGGTAAGTACCTGCACCGTCCGGAAGGACAGAAACCCGTGGGGGCGCTCGAGCCACCGGTCCAAGACCGGGGCGAGCGCCGCGAGCGTGAACGTGTAGGGTCTATCTCCTGCCCCAATCCACCCAGCTTTCCTAACCTACAAAAGCGATGGGACGAGCCCCTTTGTCAAGCAGCCTTTGACAACCTGTTATCTACATCCGCCAATGACAATGAGCGGGCTCGTCTCCTCGCTTAAGCGGAAAGGGAGTCCGGTTTCTGGCTGCATGCGCTGCCCTCGGCCAATGTCGGGACCGTCCTGGACAAGCTCTCTTTGTCTATTGCGGTCTCACTTCGCCTTGGGCTGCGGATTGTGCAGCCGCACACATGCCGGTGCGGAGAGTTTGTAGGCCCCCTTGCCTACCACGGCTTGTCGTGTGCCCAAAGCGCGGGCTGCGCCTCACGCCACGCAAGCCTGAACGACCTACTTCGACGGGCTTTTATTTCCATTCGCGTTCCGGCAGTGCTCGAACCTCTCGGCTATGTCGGAGCGACGGAAAGAGGCCCGATGGGATGACTATCATCCCATGGAGTAAGGGGAAGGCGCTGGTGTGGGACGCGACCTGCGCGGATACACTGGCTCCTTCCAGTGTCCATGCCACTGCACGGGGCGCAGGCGCTGCAGCTGCCTCGGCGGAGACCCGAAAACGGTACAAGTACTCCGCCTTAGATAGCTGCTACCGCTTTGCCCCATTTGGCGTGGAAACACTGGGGCAGTGGGGACCGGAGGCCCGCAAACTTTTTCAAGAGTTATCTGCCCGACTGATCGAGTTCTCTGGGGACCGGAATGCTGGCAGTTACCTCGGCCAACGTTTAGGGTTGGCCATCCAAAGAGGCAACGCCGCTAGCATTCTGGGCACGTTGGACAATATCAGTGGGGCAGACAATTTCTTTCTGTAAATATGTACATAATTTTTAGGCATCACTTTTGTTGATTTAACATATTTTTAGTTATTTAATTGAATAAATTAATTACATACTTAAAAAAAAAAAAAAAAAAACAAAGAAGAATAATCAATGCTAGAACTTCAAATAATAAATAATAATATTAACTCGAAAGTGTCTCAATAGTCCCCCTGGTTTTATCAACTACTGAAGTTATCCCCACTCAGCTTCACAACTCAATAGCTATGTTATCTCTCACTCAATCAACTTGCGTTTTAATGCAGAAAGCTGTTATCTTGAATACGTGCCGGATAGTCAGGAAGTTTTCACAAACAGACATACAATCCCCAAATACACACAATCCATCAAACACACAAACTATTTGTACGTCAGGCATTAACCCCCACTGAATTACACTTGGCTTAGGCCCGTGCATTTCAGTATACCAGTGCCTTTTTAGATACTGAGCTAATGTTTTAAAAAAATCATACTAATAATAGTTAGGATACAAAGTAGACATGCATAAACACAAGAGTCACAAACACCGCAACACCCTAAACCTTCTTGGCAAATTAGAATCGAAAGGGATACTCAAAAGTTAAGGAAGAGCATAGGTAAAGTAACACAATATATTCTTAATACAAAGAGATCACAAAAACTAACAAAAGAAGTAGAATAGATATTTAGGAAAAATCAGGTGCACTCAACACACTAAAAAGATAATAGAAGGCCAGAAGAATTTTTAGACACGTTAAATTTAAAATTAACTGACCAGAGGACCCTGCCTCTTACGCCAAAGGTCATGGGTTCGATCCCCACCCTGGACAAACATTCGAGCGATGAACAATTGTGTTTGTTCAGTGTCTGGGTGTAATATATGTATTCAAGTATATATGTGTTCCTCTGTTGTCTGATATCTGTAACACAAGTGCTTAAGCTGCTTAGTACGGAATCAGGTCAACGTAGGAGATGTTGTGAGAATTATCATATAAAAAAAGCCCAAAGACTGAGAAGATACAAAAAAGGCGCTACAACGCAAAGAAGATAATAAACTGTTCAAGAAATACAAATTATTTTTGTTATTGTTAGATTATTATTATATGCAACACCTGTATTATTATACTTCATTCTTGCAAATAAAATTCTGATTCTGAAAAATACATATTATATGACTTTGCAAGGAAGTAGGGTAATAGGTACACTATGAAATGAAATGTAATTATTTATTTGCTCAATCTTAGGTGGTAGGTACATTGGTATTAAATGTTTAATTAGTCTCACTAATCATCAAATCATCATCAGCCCATTTAAGGCCCCACTGCTGGGGCACGGGCCTCCCTCAATCACATGAGGGGTAATTGCCATACTCTCCACGCTTGGCAGACGGGTTGGCGAGGGTTTAGATATAAATGCAGAGTTTTCCTTCTCTGGGTGCTGATGATCATGCCAGCAGCTTTACCTTAGTCGCCTTTTACGACACCTCGGTAAGAGTGAGGGTGGCCTATTCTACTCTGCCGGGGACCACACGGTCTCACTAAAATATTGCTAATTACCTAGCATGCAAATCTTAACAGTTTTAACAATTAATTCATTTATTAATGGTCGCAATTTGACTATTGAGTATAGGTAAGGTCGCGGCACATAAGTGTAACGCTGGCTGTTAGTTGGCGCACTTGTAAAATAGCTCACTATACACTAATTTCCGCGCACTCAAGGTCACCGCTAGACTTATCTGCTGCGCCCTATCCAAGGAACGCAGACTTATCGCTATAAGTTAGAAAACATCTTTGTGCGTTAACTATTTATAAATAAATCAGTCACAGACTATGTAAACAAATACATGGGTACCTACTAATCGGCGGGAGATCAATCGGCTGATAGCCAGGAGGTTCCTAGAACACAGATATATAAACAATTAATAACATATTGATCAGTCGCTTTGATGTATGGCATGGTATGTATGCTGCATAGTTGTTTTCGGTCATTATCATGATAGATATGCCGGTGCGGTAGGTAGTTTATGATTGATAAGGGTTTATAACTACTTGCATTTTGTAAGTAGTTGAACAACCGATGGGACAGCCTTCTGGTTGGCATAGAAAATCCCAATTTAGGTGGTCAATCAAACATGTAGTCTCGTTAATTTAATATAAGTAGGTATAATATGTATAAATGAGTAAATACTACACTAAATAGGTCATTACAGAGTACGTAACTTTTGTAGATTTACTTTAGCAGAAATTGTACCTAAGTGTCAGCCCGGAGTCTGAAAGTCAGTGGTCATGTATCCTCGTGCTTCGAAAAGCACGTTAATTCAATTCAATTCAATTCAAATAATTTGTTTCAGACAAGAATAGTACATACATGTCATTTCTTGAAAAATTGTAAGCTGACTGCTTACAAATATATATTATTCCATACCTACACATTATCCAAATTATTCTGATTATTACATTATAAAATATTACATTAATTATAAATAAGAATAAAATTACAACACCAAAATGTCAATTTTACGACTTAACATGAAGCCGAACCCAGTGTTTTACATATGGACAGTCCATGCGCCCAGTTATAACGTTACGTTTTGGTACTGCGCCGAATCTCTCTCCGGTCGTGTCACTTGTGTTTGCGCACACACTTGATATCCTGCATACGTGGCTGATCGTTAAGATTGGCCGCCGTAGGCGTAATCGGTTGGAGGGATATTATAGTTACTAGTACTATATACTACACGCAAAGACTCTTGGGAGACGATAGAGTACGAATGTTTAATTCATTAATTATGAATGAAATAGACACCTACTCCTCTTCTTTTTAACGATTATTCCCGCTGGAGCCCGGGGTACGCTTAGACCATGATACGGGATTTGGGGAGTCTGGTAATTTCAATGAAGCAACTGCCTTCTGACTTTCGCAACCATATAACAGGGCAACCAGATCAACTCAATCATGATTACACGTTTCTGAAACTATTCGAGCCGTGTATGTTTGATGTTTTCCCGCACCGGGAGTTAATATGTAGTAGAAATACGCATATATATTTGAAAAATCCAGCGGTGCATGCTCGGATTCGAGCCACGACCCCTGCATGGAAGGCAACACCACTTATCCACTGAGCTGCCATCGCTCTCTCGAAATGACACCTACTACCTGGCTTTATCTTTATCACTAAGTAGTAACAATATATCCTTGCCTTTACTTGGTCTGTTTTTGTATTAAAAAAAATATTCTAGCCAAAAGTGTTGTAACCAAAGTTTCGACTACAAAAACCGATCAAAAGGTTCAGGTTATGCAGGTTTGCCAAGTCTCCGACGGTTTGCATGGATCCATTTTAGGAGCTAGGCTTAGATTAAATCAAATTTAATCTAAGGGTTATAGGTAGGTGGTAAGAGCTTGAATATCGCCCTGTTGGCCTAGTGGTTTAAGGTGATGGGTAGGGCACACTAGCGACGCCAATCGATTTTAATTTCTAGCTACTAAATCTGATCTATTTCTCCTGAGACATGGCCTAAAATACAAGGTCATGAAAAGCCAGTTCATGGTGTTTGAGACCACTGGTGCTAGGTGTCCAGAGGATATACCACCCGTAATGCTGAACGGTATCGCCTTAGAGCGAGTGACGCAATTTAAATACCTTAGACATATTGTGACCGCTGGACTCAGGGATAAATAATAAATAATAAATAAATATTTCACAATATCACATACATTGATCTGACTCCGAGATAGGAAGCTCAAGCACGGAGCACCCTTTCGGATCATGCTGATATCGAAAGGGAGCGTAGGGCGCTGTCACGAAGAGCGAACATGGTGGCTCGTAGGTTTGCGCGGTGCTCAGACGAGGTTTAAATTACATTATTTAGAGCTTACTGCACTTCTCTCTACACCTGTGCACTGTGGGTCGACTACTCGCAGAAAGTGTACAGCTCCCTTCGTGTCCAGTTCAATAACGCTTTCAGAGCTGTGATGGGGCTGTAGCGCCTCGGGCATGTTTGCGGCGGCGCGCACGGACTGCTTTCACGCCACCATGCGCAAGAGGCGCGCGTCGCTGGTGCGCAGGGTCTGGGGCAGCTCCAATGCAGTCCTTAGGATGATCGCGGACAGGGTCGATTGCCCCTTTATCCGTGGCTGCTGTAGCGGGCACGTCCCCGTTGCCACGATTCCGGGAAAGGCAGCAATTTATTGATCAATTGTGTAGGTGTTAGTGTTATTTTAATTTTTTTTTCTCATATGATATTATTTGATTTTTACTTTTTTAATGTGATTTCATTCTAATTTTATTTATATTATTTGTTTCCAAATTTAATTAATCAATCGTAATAATAATAATGTTATCACTTGACATAATTTTTCACTATTTAATTTAATTTCATTGTATTGATATGGGTTATATTGTTACCTGCAATAAACGATTTTAATTTTATTTATTATTTCAAACAATTTCGGGGTTACAACCTCTCGGCAAACAGCTATAGTTAACTGTTTGGTCTGATTTTGCACTCAAATTTTGGATTACCGCCAAAAGTGACCGCTTTTGGCGTGAGTTTGAGTGAGAATTTTTCGCGTTAAACGGGCCCAACATTTGTGCATGGTTATTTAATAAATAGTATAAGTGTTTGCCGAGAGGTTGTAACCCCGAAATTGTTTAAAATAGATCTGGTTTAGTAGCTAAAACATTAAAATCGATTGGTGTCGATAGTGTGCCCTACCCATCACCTTAATGCACTAGGCCGTGATCTCGGGGTCCTGGGTTCGATTCCCGGGTCGAGAAAAGATATGTTTCGATTTTTTTTAACATAGCTCGGGATTGTGATCACCAGCATTGTGTGTGATAGTGTGCAGGAGTATTTCCGGACGGCTACGACTAAGGGACCTTCAAGAGAAGAGCGTAGGTACTCTTTTTTCAAAAGGCCGGCAACACATTAGCGATCTCTCTGATTTCGCGGATGTTCATGGGCAGCGTTGATTACTTTCCATCAGGTGATTTGCTTGCTCATTTGTCCGCATCTAGCATAAAAAAAAACCAATCCACACTAGGCAAAGTGGTGACTAAGCCTAATCCCATCATAGTAGCGATAACTTGATTTCTATCATGGCGGCCTTTGCCCTAAGTGGGGCAGTACATGTATAGGCTGAAACTTTAAGAGTTTGAACAGGTATGACATGGATATCGTGGCATAATTATCTATTTTCGTGAAGGGAAGCGTGAGGAAACTTTTAGTTTATTAACATTCGTGATTAGATGACAATCGAACTTGTACTCGTGATATAATATGCATAAAAATCACGTGTTCACGTAATCATTCTTAAAAGGAACCGCGTGAAATTTCAAAAATAAAAAAAAGCATTTACTACCCTAAAATGGGAGTTATATCATAATAGGTTACTCGTAGGTGCATGTAATCTACCGCTTCGCTAAGTCACACAAACGCATTACGAACGAGTACCTAGTTATGTCGTGGAATCAACCGGAAGATGTAAGTTTCTATTACAGAAAAATACCGCTGGAGACTACTAAGTAGTTATATTTTTTATAGCAATATTTTGCAATTTATTCTTAAGTTAAGTTCAGTGGTCTAATTGGTAGAACAGCCACCAGGATTGTGAAAGGTGTGGGTTCGAGTCCCGCCTGAACACGAGTTGAATTTTTTAGTTTAAATAAAAAAATATTTCACAACGTCACATACATTGATCTGACTCCGAGATAGGTCGCTCAAGCACCTGTGTTTCGGATATCAGAATCAACAGTGGGATTACAATACATATAATACTTTTCTTTTGTAAATACATACTTATAATACATAGAAAACACCCAGACCAATACAAACAGACACGTTCATGCACACACTCACACACATATTTGTACTGTGCGGGGATCGCACCTGCAACCCTTGGACCATAGGCAGCGTTCACTACCACTGTTCCAAACGGGTCGTGTGCTATTTACTTATGTGGTTATGTTAAAATGTTATTTTTAGAAATGTAATTGATTGGGCTATAAAGGAAATGATGTTTCACTTATACAATTTGTATGCACGTACCCATACAGTAAAGTAACAATATTAGAATAGTTTATGTACCTTATTTGTCGAATTGAGAACCTCCTTTTTTTTGAAGTCGGTTAAAAAGAGAACTATGTTGTCTTCTTTCGTGGCCCGGTCTCTACCTGCTCGGCCTGATGTCGTAAGAGGCGAGGCGGGTCTTAGAAGTATAATATGAGCGTGTCCACTCCTAGGGCCGTCGACGACTTAACATTGTTCCATAGTATAAGAACAATTAAGTATGGAATAAAAATCCAACAATAACCTAGGATTCAATATTTATACTAACTAAATACAGATTTTTGTAATCTATCCAAAATTGACAATCTATCGCTTTCTGATATGTTTTAAAATTCATAAAATGAAATTACCGCATAACATTCATCATAGCAAATCTCTGACGTCACATCACAAATTGTTGGACGCGAAGCGGATTGCGATAAAAGCGCATTATTTCCGAGAACTCGAAGAATGGAAAATGATAGATTATTATCTATATGTACTTGATAAAATATTTTATACGTTATAAATGCTTGAATGTTATATTACACTTAATAAAATAATTAGCAATCAAAAAAAGTTATATCTTTAAAAAATACCTAGACAATGAAATTCACACCGATCAGCTAGTCTTAAACTACTTATTTGAGAACTACACACATGAGTTTCCCTGCCGGTACTATGAGTATCGAGGGTCTCCCAGATCACCCTGACCCTAGTGATTTTTCGAAAAATCGTTTTAAAAAATTGGTCAGACTACGAATCGAACCCAGTAATTACTTAAAATAAAAGTAAAATTTTTATTCATATTCATATTCTTAATTGCACTCCATACTTATGTTAGAAAAGGTAAGAAACATACATAGTATGTAAGTAGGTACATTATGGACCCAATTGGGCTCGGAGGGGTCACCTTATGCTTTATACCTACAAGAGATGATAAAATATTATTCATAAGACAGAGATGATAATATATTTTTTATTTTACACTATCCAAGACATTGCTAGTTGTTGAGGTTCGACGGCTGGACCAGACTCTCTTTTTAATCTCCGACGAAAAATCGACAGGGTGTTATAAGTTTCATGTGTCTGTCTGTATGCGTGTAGTATGTGTCTGTCCGTGGCATCGTAGCTCCCGAACGGATGAACCGGTTTTGATGGCTGAACCAAGTGGCCACCGCCACAAAATGTCGGATGAACATATTATATGACAACCGGCCTCGATATAGGTATCAAATAAAAGGGTTTGAGTAGTAGAATACAATTACACTACGACAAATTTCAAATCCGAGTTGGCCGCCCCCATAAAATGGCTAAATAATAAGTGGGGTGCCTAACTAGTAGGGGTAGTGGGGTGGTAAGCCGGAACCCGGAACTGACTTGTATATTTGTCGCCGATCTCCTAATAATTACATTATGCTAACTTATTTTATGCTTAACATTTTTATGCTTCTTGACAGTGAACCATTGTGAACGTGTAACCGTGATCCAGTTGGTCTGGTTCGCCAGTCTAAGAGTCGCGAAGGTCAGACGGCAGTAGCTTCATTGTAATTACCAGACTTTCCGAATCTTGGATCATGGTTCAAGCATACCCGGGCTTCCAAGCGACAGCTTTGGACGTAACTGGGAATCACACGCTAAGCTGAGGAGGAGTTAATAGTTCAATTATAAAAGAGCGATGAAACTTTACACCGCGCAATTTTACAAATAATTTGCACCAGCATACGCATTAAATACAATACATGTATTTTTATAGTCCTATTTTGATGTCTACTGTGACTCATTAAAAACAATACAAAAGTATTTATACCGATTCATTTTCTTCTTTTACTATAGTATCAGTGCATTCATAGTTTGATACGGTATTTTCACAGCCCGAGGATGAAATGTAAGTGCTTCCAAAAGATAAATTATTTATTAGATCTACTTTTCATTTACACCTAGGTTGTATAAAAGAGATTGCTATGAGAGATAAAACCCGCTGAGATTGTAGTAACTTATATGACGCTATAATTACATAGTATTAAGTAATGTAAAATTTGAATTCAGTTTTTTTCTTTCAAAACATCAATTTAAAATATAGTGACGTTTTCTTTAAGTATATTACGGTACTTTCCCTTCATGTCCCATAGTCGTGGGCCGCCCTGTATGTATCAGAGATATAAAAAGATAGCGATTAGGTAAAAAGAGCCTACCTTGCAAGTATCTCGCCGGATTTTCTCGTCCCCGTTGGTAGAATCGCATTATAATTAATTATTTTTTGTATATTTCATGTCACATATATATACATACATAAAACGCCATGTTGGCCTAGTGGTTTAAGTACTGGGCCGTAATATCGGGGTCCTGGGTTTCAATTCCCGGGTCGAGCGAAAAGTATGTTTTGAATTTTTCGAACATAACTCGGGTTTGTGATCACCAATCTGCATTCCCTAATCCCATCATATTAGCGATAACTTAATTTCTATGATGGAGTCCTTTGCCCTGCAGTGGGACAGTTTATATGCTGATACTTTACTTTGCTATATATTTTATCTGTCGGCATATTATTATTGTATATCGAATTATGTAGGTACATGTAAATTATACATCATCGTCATCATTTCAGCGAATAGACATCCACTACTGGATATAGGGTTCAGGGGGCTCGATGTCGTCAAACTTGCGTACCAAACGATTCGTCATAACTCTCGAGAACAGCTTATATATGTGACTCAGCAGCGTGATAGGCCTGTAATTCTTCAATTGGGATTTGTCACCCTTGTTCAAAGAAAAGCCTCACCACGCCAGAGTGAAACGCTTTGGGTGTCTTTCCCTCGACGATGATGGGGTTGAAAAGCCTCTGAAGTGCTTTCAGGATTGGTCGTCCACCTGCTTTCAGGAGCACCGCTGTGACTCCATCATCACCCGGTGCCTTACCGTTCTTAAACTGTTTAGAGAGCTATGCTAATCTCGTATAGGCTGGCGTTCGGAATATCTTCAGTGTTCGCTCAGCGCGCGTGATGTCGCGTTAAGCTGTGCATAAAAGTTTTCGACCTCGGCCAAAAGCTCAAGGCGTGACGTGCCGATTCTGCCATCCCCTTTTTTAGGGTTCCGTAGCCAAAATGGCAAAAACGGAACCCTTATAGTTTCGTCATGTCCGTCTGTCCGTCTGTCCGTCTGTCCGTCTGTCACAGCCGATTTACTCGGAAACTATAAGTACTACAGTGATGAAATTTGATGGGAATATGTGTTGTATGAACCGCTACAAAAATATGACACTAAATAGTAAAAAAAAGAATTGGGGGTGGGGCCCCCCATACATGTAACTGAGGGATGAAATTTTTTTTTTCGATGTACATACCCGTATGGGGTATCAATGGAAAGGTCTTTTAAAATGATATAAAGTTTTCTAAAAAACATTTTTCTTAAAGTGAACGGTTTTTGAGATATCAGCTCTCAAAGTCGTAAAAAGTATGTCCACCCCCCTCTATTTTTATAACTACGGGGTATAAAATTCTAAAAAAAATAGAGGTGATGCATGCTAATTAACTCTTTCAACGATTTTTGGTTTGATCAAAGTATCTCTTATAGTTTTTGAGATAGGTTGATTTAACTGTAATTTTGGACTTTGCTGCTACGGAACCCTTTGTGCGCGAGCCCGACTCGCACTTGGCCGGTTTTTTTTAGTTTGATCAGCAAGCTCTTTCCAATTGCCAGATCTTTAGCGAACATTTTGGAGGCTTTGTTCCGCTCTATAGCCTCTTTAATATGTTAAAGGCGTATGTCTACAAATTATACATAAAAACATAAAAAAACTTTTGAAAGATTTCAATGTATGACGATTTGTAAGTGATGTGTACCAGCCTATGCAAATAAAGAATTTTCGATTCTTTTTTTTAATAATAAAATGTAATAAATCTACAGGCAGCATCTCAGCAAGCCATCAGGGTGAGGATGGCAGATTCAATGGGTACTTTGTTAGTTCTTTTGTGTCTGTCAACCTCATATTTGGATTTCACGGCCGCTTACCATCAGGCGGAGTGAGGTCATCCTGATTGGCCCTTCTATAAAAAAAAAACTGGCATATGATCAGAATGATCCAATATTGATGGTTTATTATAAGCCTAAGGCACGCGTTGGACTAAGTCCAATTGTCGAATATGTACAACCATTCTCAGTATGAGCACAGATTTAATGCTGGCAGCTACCCCGGCCAACGCATTGGACTGGCCATTCAAACAGGTAACGCCGCCCGCATTTTGGGCACAATAAGTTGCGGGGCAAACAACACTCTTTTGTAAATTCATCCTATCCATCATCTTTTGTAAATAATAATTTCATTATTTTTGTATATTATTAGGCTATTCCAAGATAGGTACAGTAAATATTGTGATAACAGAACTACTTACAATTACTTTTAATAACCCATGTGTACCTTAATATGATGGGTACAAAACAATGACTAGGTACTGTTTTATCGTTCAACTTTATGCTCTGGTCTACGATCCTTCAACGGCTGAAGACGTATATTATTTATACAAATACTGTAAATGTATTATTTATAAAAAATATAAACCTATACCAACGTTATACGGAAAAACCATGACGAGAGGTAGCCGTACATAACACGGCAGCTTCTGAAAACGTGTGCTCAGGTGTACCATCCACGACCGAAATACATTTATGCACACAGGTTGCTTGAGTAACCTATTCTATTGACTTTCCTCAATCACTTATAGGGCGTCCCACGACTATGGGTCGAGAAGGTAAATTACCTAAGAAGGTAAATTCTTAGTTAAATTTCTTAGTTCTAAAGTTAGCATTTTTTACTTAAAAGGAAACATCACTTTATTTTTTACAAGAAAAAAACTATATTGTACGGGAATCAAACCAGAAAAATTAAAAAGCCATTTAATTTTTATTATTTTTTTCCGATTTGTTTCCCGTGTAATATAAGCACAATCCAAGACTTTTGATGCAGTTTTTTTTTCTTTGAAATAATACATCATGTTCCTTTAAGTAAAACTTAAGGATTTAAGGTACTTTCCCTTCATGTCCCATAATCGTGGGACGCCTTGTACATTTTTTACTTTTACTGAAAATTCGTAGATATAACTGAGATAATATAATATCTACGTTCTAATGGTTTTGGGTTCGAGTCCCATCATTTAAATTATGATGATGGACAAACAATTGTTAAGAAATCAGTAATTCGATTTAATCAACATACGTATTTAAGCGTGTACTAAACTGGCCATTTAGATTTGATATCCTAACTAATTACGACGCATGCCCTGCCTATTTCTTCAGGCTAGATATTATACCAGGTCAGTCCTCAAAGTTAGGTAATTAGTAACCATTGCACTTAGCCAGTTTAAAAGGTACCTAGAAATGCAAGTAAAACTTATATTTTAAGTATCTTTGTATAAAATAATCACGATTCTTATCTAACCAAAATCAATGTTTGCGTTAATCATGAAGATATTGATCTAGAAATATTATCGGGATCTAATTTGTCATCGAAGGTATATAAATCGAGTGCAAATTTTTTCCGCAAATTAGTTGTAGTGTAAAGCTTGTGAAATATACAACTTGGGATAAGTCTTGCAAATGAAATGTAAGTAAATATATTGTGAATTTGTTTTGAAGGTATCACATCACTAGGCAATGATAGGTGTTTAACCTGGTAAAGAGAAATAGATTAACCTGGGTAAAATGTGTCCGAAGTAGTGTAAAGTGTAATTAAATATGTCAAGCATAGACCAGATTTTCTTACTGAAAATTCTGTCATATTTGAGTAGCAAACGGCATATAATCAAAATGTATTTTTTTTTGTCATTGTAGTCATACATACTCGTAGTTCTTGCAAATATACAATTTGGTGTGTGCGTACTATTCTGTATAAAAACCTGAATTAATTTAAAATAATAAAACCAGTCATTCCCCTTTAGGATTGTCATTCTAATAAAAAAAAAATCATTGCTGTTTTCTTAACTGGTTTTAAAATTTGTCTAACTGAGTTCTTGTTCAGTTCCTACTTACTTATAATTATGGTTAGACAACTTCCTATTTCAAAGAATAACATTCCTAATGTCGAATTAACAGAAAGGTATTGATAATAAAACATATGTTTTTCCAGACGCGGCTATATTACTGCTCTGTGCAGTTGCCCTGACAGAAGCAAGAACCACAGGCTTCAACCCAAACGGTTGTCCCAAAAATTGGGACATAGAACAACTCCTCCCACATCCACAATGTAACAAGTTTTACCAGTGCTGGGATGAAAAACTCGTCGAACATAAATGTCCAAAACACCTGTACTTCGACATAGCAGCCAACCGATGTGAATGGTTCAACGAAGTCAATTGCAGGGGCAGAGACATCCCTGATGATAAAGAAGAAGATGCACCTGAAAGCAACACTGGTGCAGGAAATAGCAACCCAAGTGATGCTCCGGCTATATGCGCAGCAGAAGGTTCTCAGTCTGTGCTAGTCGCTCACGAAAATTGCAATGAATACTACATCTGCAACCATGGATTACCCATGGCTAGACGTTGCCCGTCTGGGCTCATCTTCAACCCGAACATCGACAGATGCGATTTCCCTGATAACGTAGATTGCGGCGACAGAACCATACCAAGCACTGACGGAGGCAACGGCGGCAACGGTGGTAACGGAGACAATGGCGACAACGGTGGCAACGGAGCAGGAAACTGCGACCCCAGCCAGGCTCCCACCATTTGCGCAGCTGATGACTCTGAAGGAGTACTGGTTGCCCACGAAAAATGCAACAAATTTTACATCTGTAACCATGGAAGACCAGTCGCTCGACGTTGTTCATCTGGCCTTTTCTTCAACCCGAACATCGACAGATGCGATTTCCCCGATAACGTCGATTGCGGCGACAGAATCATACCAGGCGGTGATGGAGACAACGGTGGTAACGGAGGTGACGGAGGCAACGGCGGTGACGGAGGCAACGGCGGTGACGGAGGCAATGGTGGCGACGGAGCAGGAAACTGCGATCCGAGCCAGGCTCCCACTATTTGCGCAGCTGACGACTCTGAAGGAGTAATGGTTGCCCACGAAAAATGCAACAAATTTTACATCTGTAATCATGGAAGACCAGTCGCTCGACGCTGTCCATCAGGACTTTTCTTCAACCCGAACATCGACAGATGCGATTTCCCCGATAACGTCGATTGCGGCGACAGAATCATACCAGGCGGTGATGGAGACAACGGTGGTAACGGAGGTGACGGAGGCAATGGCGGTGACGGAGGCAATGGCGACAACGGTGGCGACGGAGCAGGAAACTGCGACCCCAGCCAGGCTCCCACCATTTGCGCAGCTGATGACTCTGAAGGAGTACTGGTTGCCCACGAAAAATGCAACAAATTTTACATCTGTAACCATGGAAGACCAGTCGCTCGACGTTGTTCATCTGGCCTTTTCTTCAACCCGAACATCGACAGATGCGATTTCCCCGATAACGTCGATTGCGGCGACAGAATCATACCAGGCGGTGATGGAGACAACGGTGGTAACGGAGGTGACGGAGGCAACGGCGGTGACGGAGGCAACGGCGGTGACGGAGGCAATGGTGGCGACGGAGCAGGAAACTGCGATCCGAGCCAGGCTCCCACTATTTGCGCAGCTGACGACTCTGAAGGAGTAATGGTTGCCCACGAAAAATGCAACAAATTTTACATCTGTAATCATGGAAGACCAGTCGCTCGACGCTGTCCATCAGGACTTTTCTTCAACCCGAACATCGACAGATGCGATTTCCCCGATAACGTCGATTGCGGCGACAGAATCATACCAGGCGGTGATGGAGACAACGGTGGTAACGGAGGTGACGGAGGCAATGGCGGTGACGGAGGCAATGGCGACAACGGTGGCGACGGAGCAGGAAACTGCGACCCCAGCCAGGCTCCCACCATTTGCGCAGCTGATGACTCTGAAGGAGTACTGGTTGCCCACGAAAAATGCAACAAATTTTACATCTGTAACCATGGAAGACCAGTCGCTCGTCGTTGTTCATCTGGCCTTTTCTTCAACCCGAACATCGACAGATGCGATTTCCCCGATAACGTCGATTGCGGCGACAGAATCATACCAGGCGGTGATGGAGACAACGGTGGTAACGGAGGTGACGGAGGCAACGGCGGTGACGGAGGCAATGGCGACAACGGTGGCGACGGAGCAGGAAACTGCGACCCCAGCCAGGCTTCCACCATTTGCGCAGCTGATGACTCTGAAGGAGTACTGGTTGCCCACGAAAAATGCAACAAATTTTACATCTGTAACCATGGAAGACCAGTCGCTCGACGTTGTTCATCTGGCCTTTTCTTCAACCCGAACATCGACAGATGCGATTTCCCCGATAACGTCGATTGCGGCGACAGAATCATACCAGGCGGTGATGGAGACAACGGTGGTAACGGAGGTGATGGAGGCAACGGCGGTGACGGAGGCAACGGCGGTGACGGAGGCAATGGTGGCGACGGAGCAGGAAACTGCGATCCCAGCCAGGCTCCCACTATTTGCGCAGCTGACGACTCTGAAGGAGTAATGGTTGCCCACGAAAAATGCAACAAATTTTACATCTGTAACCATGGAAGACCAGTCGCTCGACGCTGTCCATCAGGACTTTTCTTCAACCCGAACATCGACAGATGCGATTTCCCCAATAACGTCGATTGCGGCGACAGAATCATACCAGACGGTGATGGAGACAACGGTGGTAACGGAGGTGACGGAGGCAACGGCGGTGACGGAGGCAATGGCGACAACGGTGGCGACGGAGCAGGAAACTGCGATCCCAGCCAGGCTCCCACCTATTTGCGCAGCTGACGACTCTGAAGGAGTAATGGTTGCCCACGAAAAATGCAACAAATTTTACATCTGTAACCATGGAAGACCAGTCGCTCGACGCTGTCCATCAGGACTTTTCTTCAACCCGAACATCGACAGATGCGATTTCCCCAATAACGTCGATTGCGGCGACAGAATCATACCAGACGGTGATGGAGACAACGGTGGTAACGGAGGTGACGGAGGCAACGGCGGTGACGGAGGCAATGGCGACAACGGTGGCGACGGAGCAGGAAACTGTGACCCCAGCCAGGCTCCCACCATTTGCGCAGCTGATGACTCTGAAGGAGTACTGGTTGCCCACGAAAAATGCAACAAATTTTACATCTGTAACCATGGAAGACCAGTCGCTCGACGTTGTTCATCTGGCCTTTTCTTCAACCCGAACATCGACAGATGCGATTTCCCCGATAACGTCGATTGCGGCGACAGAATCATACCAGGCGGTGATGGAGACAACGGTGGTAACGGAGGTGACGGAGGCAACGGCGGTGACGGAGGCAATGGCGACAACGGTGGCGACGGAGCAGGAAACTGCGACCCCAGCCAGGCTCCCACCATTTGCGCAGCTGATGACTCTGAAGGAGTACTAGTTGCCCACGAAAAATGCAACAAATTTTACATCTGTAACCATGGAAGACCAGTCGCTCGACGTTGTTCATCTGGCCTTTTCTTCAACCCGAACATCGACAGATGCGATTTCCCCGATAACGTCGATTGCGGCGACAGAATCATACCAGGCGGTGATGGAGACAACGGTGGTAACGGAGGTGACGGAGGCAACGGCGGTGACGGAGGCAACGGCGGTGACGGAGGCAATGGCGACAACGGTGGCGACGGAGCAGGAAACTGCGATCCCAGCCAGGCTCCCACCATTTGCGCAGCTGACGACTCTGAAGGAGTAATGGTTGCCCACGAAAAATGCAACAAGTTTTACATCTGTAACCATGGAAGACCAGTCGCTCGACGTTGTCCATCTGGCCTTTTCTTCAACCCGAACATCGACAGATGCGATTTCCCCGATAACGTCGATTGCGGCGACAGAATCATACCAGGCGGTGATGGAGACAACGGTGGTAACGGAGGTGACGGAGGCAACGGCGGTGACGGAGGCAACGGCGGTGACGGAGGCAATGGCGACAACGGTGGCGACGGAGCAGGAAACTGCGATCCCAGCCAGGCTCCCACCATTTGCGCAGCTGACGACTCTGAAGGAGTAATGGTTGCCCACGAAAAATGCAACAAGTTTTACATCTGTAACCATGGAAGACCAGTCGCTCGACGTTGTCCATCTGGCCTTTTCTTCAACCCGAACATCGACAGATGCGATTTCCCCGATAACGTCGATTGCGGCGACAGAATCATACCAGGCGGTGATGGAGACAACGGTGGTAACGAAGGTGACGGAGGCAACGGCGGTGACGGAGGCAACGGCGGTGACGGAGGCAATGGCGACAACGGTGGTGACGGAGCAGGAAACTGCGACCCCACCCAGGCTCCCACCATTTGTGCAGCTGACGACTCTGAAGGAGTAATGGTTGCCCACGAAAAATGCAACAAGTTTTACATCTGTAACTATGGAAGACCAGTCGCTCGAAGTTGTCCATCTGGCCTTTTCTTTAACCCGAACATCGATAGATGCGATTTCCCCGATAACGTCGATTGCGGCGACAGAATCATACCAGGCGGTGATGGAGACAACGGTGGTAACGGAGGTGACGGAGGCAACGGCGGTGACGGAGGCAACGGCGGTGACGGAGGCAATGGCGACAACGGTGGCGACGGAGCAGGAAACTGCGATCCCAGCCAGGCTCCCACCATTTGCGCAGCTGACGACTCTGAAGGAGTAATGGTTGCCCACGAAAAATGCAACAAGTTTTACATCTGTAACCATGGAAGACCAGTCGCTCGACGTTGTCCATCTGGCCTTTTCTTCAACCCGAACATCGACAGATGCGATTTCCCCGATAACGTCGATTGCGGCGACAGAATCATACCAGGCGGTGATGGAGACAACGGTGGTAACGGAGGTGACGGAGGCAACGGCGGTGACGGAGGCAACGGCGGTGACGGAGGCAACGGCGGTGACGGAGGCAATGGCGACAACGGTGGTGACGGAGCAGGAAACTGCGACCCCAGCCAGGCTCCCACCATTTGCGCAGCTGACGACTCTGAAGGAGTAATGGTTGCCCACGAAAAATGCAACAAGTTTTACATCTGTAACTATGGAAGACCAGTCGCTCGAAGTTGTCCATCTGGCCTTTTCTTTAACCCGAACATCGATAGATGCGATTTCCCCGATAACGTCGATTGCGGCGACAGAATCATACCAGGCGGTGATGGAGACAACGGTGGTAACGGAGGTGACGGAGGCAACGGCGGTGACGGAGGCAACGGCGGTGACGGAGGCAATGGCGACAACGGTGGCGACGGAGCAGGCAACTGCGATCCCAGCCAGGCTCCCACCATTTGCGCAGCTGACGACTCTGAAGGAGTAATGGTTGCCCACGAAAAATGCAACAAATTTTACATCTGTAACTATGGAAGACCAGTCGCTCAACATTGTCCGTCCGGTCTCTTCTTCAACCCGAACATCGACAGATGTGATTTTCTCGATAACGTCGATTGCGGTGACCGAATCATACCAGGCGGTGACGGAAGCAACGGCGGTGGCGGCGGTGACGGAGGTAACGGCGGTGACGGAGGTAATGGCGGTGACGGAGGCAATGGCGACAGCGGTGGCGACGGAGCAGGAAACTGCGATCCCAGCCAGGCTCCCACCATTTGCGCAGCTGCTGGATCTCAGGGAGTCTTAGTTGCGCATGAAAAGTGTAACAAATTTTACAAATGCAATCATGGGAGACCAGTCACTCTACATTGTCCATTTGGCCTCTTCTTCAACCCCAACACTGATAAATGCGATTTCCCCGCCCACGTAGACTGCGGTGACAGAATCATCCCTGGCGGCAACGGGGGCCATGGTGGCAGCGGTGGCCACGGAGGCCATGGTGGAAGCGGTGGCCACGGAGGCCATGGTGGCACCGGTGGCCACGGAGGCCACGGTGGCAGCGGTGGCCACGGAGGCACCGACGGACAAGGTGCCATTGATAATCAAAATGGAGCTGTGCCAGAAGATGCGGTTTATATCTGCTCCCACACGAATCGTGAATACTTCCCCCACGAGAACTGTAACCAGTTCTTCACTTGCGTGCACAATAAGCCGGTTGTCATTAATTGTGCAGCAGGACTTCTCTACAACGCACAGGAGCATATCTGCGATTGGCCGCAGAATGTAAACTGTGGCAACCGAGTCATGCCATAAACGCCTACAGTACCTACTTATATGTGTTAGAGACACCCTTTACCTAACCTAGAATTTGTTACGTCTGTAATTACCAACAAATTTAACTCGTATGGTTGAAAAAGCTATTGTCATTCAGTGTTAATTTATAAACTAAATCTTATTTTTAATTATATATACAAATCGCTTGTAACTATGTCGATCAATAAACAATCTTACTACTATTATTGTGTATCTTTTATCATTCTAATCAAGCCTTAATCACCAGCTTAATCCCTTTGCAGGCAGGCTATGCATTATCTGGAATTTATGTACCTAAATTTAACGCAAATACTTGTGGCAGACGGTAGAGTGTTTCATTCCTTTTTTTTATAATATGGCTCTACCCAAAGATATTTTTCCTATGTCAAGTAACTAAAAATAGAAAAAGTAAAATAAGTTACCCAGACTACCCAGTCAACCGGTGAAGTTAGACAAAGGCGCGGTGTTTTACGTTTTATCGACCTACGGACTCTGCCGATACCACTTTAAACTAGCGATTGTCGCTATAATCCGAGCAAGTTGTCACTACTCACATCGATACTAGTAGTGTTTAAAACGATATAGCTCAATGATTCCTATTATTAGGTTCACTTCGCGGTACTTCACTACACAAATAAACATCAAATGTGTTCACTAGAAATCAATTTGAAATATTCGAATTGCATCGCGGAGTGTTTTTGTCCTACCGCCAAAATCCCTTTTCATTCGTTAATTATATATGAAATTTGACACCGACTGCCACGAGTCTTTGGCTTGAGTATAATAGTTAGGTAATTCTCTTTTTTTTATATGAGAGGTGACAGACGAGCAGACGGATCACCTGATGATAAGCAATTCCGCCGCCCATGGGGTCCGCAACACCAGTGGAGTCACAAGTACGCTGCCCCATTGAGCCTCCGGAAACCTCACTCACACGGCTCACAATCTTTAAACCTAATGACTATTTTGAACCGCTTACGTGTCATATAACATTCAATATTATACTAAACGCAAGATCTCCCGGCAGACGGAAGAATATTTCATTCAGTCATTACGAATGAAATATGACACTGACTGCCACGAGTCTTTGGCTCATGTATAATAGTTACTCCTCTTCGAATCGACTGACCATTTTGAACAACTCAACTGACAATACCTTTAAGAACACCTATTAGTGTAGAAAAATTTACTAAATTACCAGATTATTTCAAGCCATTTAAGATAATTATAATAAAAAATAGATAGATAATTAATCTGCACAACAACAACAGACAGCACAATAAGGCCGTTTTATCGCTTGTAGCGGTTTCTTCCCGACAACCTTTGGGTAGATGATAGAAATAACGTAATGGGGGATTGCAGTGCAAAGCAGTTTAATAAATGAAATTGAAAATGGCAGAAAATACATAATGAGGGTAAAAAATCGTACATATATTATACACTTAACTTTCCGGCTATAGGGGATAATGGACTCCGTCAAAAGTGAAAGTTGGCAGAGACCCCCACTCAACCACCAACTATCATCACCTATGTTTTGGCAGGGTTGACGTTGAGGCCGAACTGGTGGGGGGAGGGGAAGTGATATGAGATAAACTAATTCGCTGTTCCATCTAACACTTTAAATTTTGCATAATCCATTTTAAAAAAAAAAAGTTGAAAGATTTTCGGTTCGGTTTCGGATAGGTCGAAAATAGTACCTGCAAAAAGTTATCAGTTTGAACATTTGCATTCTATATTTTATCAATAAGTAGGTAATGACCTAGCGAATATCCAGATAATTGTTGATGATGTCATCATTGCCACTTGTGTCATCATCATTAGCTTAGTATTCTTTTTTGTCTTTAATAACACAATCATTAAAATCAATTTGGTATTTAGCGCTTAATTCCTTATAAAGGAGAGCCACATTGTTGTGGAATACCCACAATCCGGCATACTTAAGTCGGCTCAACCAGAGTGACACCACAGAAAACCAACGTTAAGCTTCGCCTGCCGATTCGCCGGGAGAGTGAAAGCACCTGAGGACCAAACGGAGAAAAAGGGAGTTAAAAGGTTGGTAGCGCACTTATGACTGCACTCTGGTGTGCGTATCCATGGGTAGTGGCAATCACTAACCACCAGGTGATCCATCTACTCGTATGCTACATAAAAAATAAGATATTTTTCTAAAATTGATAAGATTTTTCATGGGAATTTTACAAACATCAATTATGTACATTTGAAAATATAAGTAATATTTTCTTTTTAAGTCGGTACTTAAAAAATGGAGGAGGTTCTCAATTCGACATGTATATATTTTTTTGTTTTTATGTTTGTTCGCCGATTTTTTGCTATTTGTGAACCGATTTAGATTCGGATATCAGGATCTGATGATGGGATCCTGGAAAAATTGAGGGGAACCCTCAAATTTTAAAGGCACAAGTAATGTTTTTGTATCGTATTTACGCCTAATTGTATTAATTTTGTGGCTCTGCTGATTATGGAAGGTCAACTCTTCAACTCTAGCTGTCGAGTCAAGTGCTAGTCCGTCATGATCAGGTACGGTCTCATCGCCTACCCTACCTGTTGTCGAGTCATGAAGTTCTAGAGGGAAAAGGCGTTATACAGGTCATCCTGTGGCTCTCCTTAAACGTCCTTCCTTTCCTGTCCATCCTCTTCTTCGCAAGATCTTAATTTGTTTAAGGTTTCCAGGTTCCACAAATCTGTAAGATCAATTTTCGTCAAACATTGAAGAGTGGTGGTTGAAGCAGCTACCGAACTGGCAGTGTAAGCCCCGTTCATGGGACCTTGTACTGTCCATGCTAACCTAGTTCGCATAGCGGTAAAGTTATTGTCTAGTTGCACAAAGTTGCCTGTAAATAGTCATTGAGGTAAACAGTTACAGAGGGAGAAGTCATTGGGCTATCACAAGCAACAGTCATGTCAAAGAGTAGTATTAAGTCATGTTCCATTTTGAAACGTCAAACTTTATTGTCATTCCGTAGACTATAATATCGCAGAACGAACTATGTAAACAATCAAGACCCCAATTCTCGTGCTCGTGACATTTAATTTCATACGACATATATCACTAAAACATAGTTTTTTGTATGGATTTGTCAATGACTAAGAAATTATAGTATTTCCTTAGTCATTGGGATTTGTAAAACTCTTGACCACAGAGTACCTTGCTCTTGACGCGAATGTCGAATACTTGACAAGTTCCTTTTTTCGTTTCGAGTCCCCCAAACAACGAATGAGTTATCAACTCGTTTCGAGAAGGTTTTAGTCCAAGTTTCTGTACTATATCTTTTTTGATATAAGACCTTTGCGTACCGCTATCAATAAACGCTCTTATCCAAATCTCCTCTTGGCCATTACCGAGTTTACTAACTAAGTTTGTAGTAATGTGGTAGTTGTGGTCTTCGACAAGTTGCTGGATTTTTCACCTTGAATTTTATTGCCATCATGACTTCCTATCTCTGCACACATAATAGTAAAATGTCGTTTTTGGCAATACAGGCATTTGGGAAAGCTCTTTCACTACTTCGCTATGTGGTTGCCCTTCAAGCAAATTAAGCATGCCTTCTTGATTTTAATGACATCTTGTCGCTCTTTGAGTGTCATTTTTGCTGCCTTATAGCACTCCACGGGTGAATGGTTGTCTTTATCGCACCGCAGACATGAGATCCAGCCTTCTTTCTTTGGTGTATGACACCATTGAGGTAAATATGTAAGGTCACTACCAAATGCGCCTGCCGGCCGGATTGTGTTTGATACATTCAGGAAAAGGCTTCAGGATAAGTTTTACGAAAATTGGTTCAATAGTATCCAAGATATGGATCCAAATGTGTAAGTCATCACCATCTCAACATGTCTTTTCCAGTCGCTGCAGCTTGGACTATCACCCAGGGTTTGAGTCATGCTCATGTTCAAATGTGTAAGTCCCACTTAAGTGATTATTTCTATAGAATATGTAGTGTTTTTGTGTCCTCTAAAGTAAACTAATTTGTAAATGTCCATAAAATAAGTATTAGCGATGCTTACAAATGTATAATGGTGTTCCAATAATTTTTACCTAATTATTTGGTTGTAGTAATAGAATCGTAGCGTGTAACACGTGTAATACGTCGTAGCTAGCGTCCGTAGCATGCTATCGTAGCAATGCGTACTCCGAGGTCAGTGCTGTAGGTAAAGCTCTGATAACTGTCTGACATTGACATAAGAGGCTATCAGCGCAAAAGTGGTGTAACCCACAGGTTTTTTAATACGGTTTTGGTGTAAAATACATTCGTTACATAGAAATCTTTCAATGCAATAGTGACGTCAGCCACCTTTTTCTGCCTATCAACAGATGGCTCTGAAAACCTTGTTTTTGCACGGAGCATATTAAAACAAAACCATAGAGCAAGAGTGGTGTAAGCTGGATACACCACTTTTGTGTAGGTTGGGGTTACACCACTTTTGCGCTGATAGCCTCGTATTACGAGCTACGAGAAAAACAGAAAAAGTTTTCAAAGTTGGCCTAATTCTTATACTTGTTTGAAAATGTACTGAAGGAGTGTCCTTGAAGAGGTCGAAATAGGGGATAAAACTTTGTCCCCCTTATTAAAAATCGCGAACTAAGGATAGTCTCGGAACAAAACTCGTGCCAGCCCCTTTTAACATTGCGTATTGAAACGGGATGACATGTCATCCCGTTTCAATACGCAATGTTAAAAGGGGCAAGCTCATGAGCTTTAGTACGGTAATAACTTTAAATCGCGATTTATAATAAGGTTGTGTATGGCGAATAAACTTTGTCTGAAAATAAATGGGCTCTGGATTAAAATTGAACAAATATTCGTTCATGCACTTTTAAAATTGCTATTCATATAGGGATGAATGAAATAGGGGATGAAAGTTTTTATAGCAAATGCATAATAAATAAATAAAAGTATTTATTATTAAATTATGTTTTATTATTCATACAAAAACTACTTTTTTATTTGAGCTCACTCCCTTATTGGACACATTGTCACCATGTCAGGATCTGATGATGGAATCCCGGAGAAATCGAGGGCAACCCTCAAATTTTATAGGCACATGTAATGTTTTTATATCTTTTTTCCTTCGACAATTTAACACGGGCCGTGACATGTGGACGATTTCCCCTCTGCCAAAGTACACGACCAACGTGATTCAACGGTCGGGTATTTTTATAAAATCGCCATTTCGAATTCGTATCTGTCGCTGAGCGGAACTCGTCAAAATGGTTGTTGTGTTTTACTTGCGAAGAAACGTTTTATCACGTAAAACATACTTAGTTTTAATAAAATAAACGTTATTTCACAGAATAATAACATTTTTCATATACATATTTTGCGACAGAAATAACCCCAAAAGACAAAAGGCGATATCGTAGTACGTTGACACGTCTTTCACGATCTTGATTAGTGTTAGATAGATAGATAGATATACTTTATTGCACAAAATGCACAAGTACTAGGGATTACATAAATTTTGTGTACAATTTCGGCGGTCTAATCGCTGAAAGCGATTTCTACCAGACAACCCTCGGGTAAAGGACATTCAATAGTAGAGAAAGGGTAGGTGGTGCAATATTCAATATGAAAAAAAAGAATAATTAATGTCTCACTATTTGACTCTTTTATGTTACTACCTGAGCAGATGGGCTTTTCCTTTTACTCGACTGTATTAGAAGGAGGTAAAATAGAAATTGAAAGAAAAGAGACAGAATAACAAATGGATTGAAAAGATACTGGTCGTTGCGAGAAGTATTGAAAAATGAATACAAGAAACAGCAATAAAAGTTATTGGCTCATTTGCTATTGGTTATTGAAGAGTCACTTCGGTTTCCCTAAGATTCCATCATCAGATTCTGACATGGTGACAGGCAGAAGTACATTCGTTCAAACAAAAAATATATAACAATTTTTCTACGCACAGCTTTAGATGCATATTACATTTTTACTAGAATAAACAGCTAACACTGTATAGATAGATATACTTTATTGCACAAAATAGACAACTTTAAAAAAATAGGCATTACAGAAACTTAAATGTACTTAAATGGCTGTATGACTGTTTCAACAATCCAACCCTTTCACCGCCCAGACCACTAGGCCACCGAGGTATTAATTATAACTTTTCTAGTACTTATTTGCATTTTCTCTTTCAAAATAATCATTTCATTTCCTTACTTATTCATATCTAGACCATCACTAAAATCTCCTTCCCTCGGCGGATGTTGGCAGAATTTTTTAAAACTAAATCTGTGCTTTACCACGTCCCGTGTTAAATTGTCTAAGCTTTTTTAAAAGCTGCACCAGTAGGTATTTACGCCTGATTGTATTAATTTTGGGGCTCAGTGATTGAAGGTCAACACTTCGACAATAAGGAAATATAAGAAAACTCTTTCAATACTGTACCACAGATATTATAATACCTACTAACTGTATTCACAATGAGTTAGTTATTTGGCGGGGGTGGTAAGAGGCTAAAAAATTGCTGCAAAAATCTATGAAAGAAAAAACCGACTACAAAAACCACGAACTAACAAGTAGAATAATATTGTTAACCCTTCATACACTTCAGATGATATTTTATAACAGTACACTTGAAAAAAGGTGTTACTGAATTCGGCGCCTATTCCCTATTGAATAATTGAATGTATTACAAGATTTGTATCTAGATCGTATTGGGCGCCGACTTCGGTAACATCTTTTCTCGAGTGTACTGTTGTAAATTTTATCAGAAGTGTTAAACATATTATTCTACACTTTTTAGGGTTCCGTAGCCAAAATGGCAAAAACGGAACCCTTATAGTTTCGTCATGTCCGTCTGTCCGTCTGTCCGTCTGTCCGTCTGTCACAGCCGATTTACTCGGAAACTATAAGTACTACAGTGATGAAATTTGATGGGAATATGTGTTGTATGAACCGCTACAAAAATATGACACTAAATAGTAAAAAAAAGAATTGGGGGTGGGGCCCCCCATACATGTAACTGAGGGATGAAATTTTTTTTTTCGATGTACATACCCGTGTGGGGTATCAATGGAAAGGTCTTTTAAAATGATATAAAGTTTTCTAAAAAACATTTTTCTTAAAGTGAACGGTTTTTGAGATATCAGCTCTCAAAGTCGTAAAAAGTATGTCCCCCCCCCCTCTATTTTTATAACTACGGGGTATAAAATTCTAAAAAAAATAGAGGTGATGCATGCTAATTAACTCTTTCAACGATTTTTGGTTTGATCAAAGTATCTCTTATAGTTTTTGAGATAGGTTGATTTAACTGTAATTTTGGTTAAGTTATTGTGCTTACACTGAAAACGATGGCTGAACCTTATAAGATAGATCAAAAAATATACTACAGTATTGTACACCTTTAAAAATCCGCGATGATATAAAATCTTTATAATGTATATTTGCTGCTACGGAACCCTTTGTGCGCGAGCCCGACTCGCACTTGGCCGGTTTTAATTCATGGTTTTTGAAAGCGGATTTTTTTCATAGAATTTTATTCCGTGTAATTTTACAATCAAATCCATTGAAAACAAATGTAAAGACATCTCGATGGTTGGCGTTAAATGAAACTGGAACTATACCACTATACTTTGTGTTGAATTATATTTTAGCGCCGACTTCAATAATTTTTTTGAAGCTGTTGAATTGTATTGAATTTGGATTTGAATAAAATTCGATTGTGAATCTCTTATAAAAGTAGGTATAATTGGAGATAAAAGTGGAAGATATTTTTCACTCGTGGTTTTATGCAGTTCGTTTTTCAGAGATGTTTTCTTAGCTTCTTTCTTTTCTTCTATTTTAACCCAGGGATAAATCATTTTAGGCACACTTTAGTTTCATTTTACTTTTTTAAAATCTTAACATTTTATACATATAGGTTACACTATTCCATTGTTTGCATAATTATGCTTTCTTATTATTTAGTTATCTACCTATATATAAAATTCGTAGAACAGTTACGTTACAAACGGACATTCACGTCAACTAATGCTTGATACTTAAACCGCCTTCGTGACGAGCCGTATTCTGCACTATCTTCATTTTTAGCGACCTCATCGCTGTCTTCATCATCATTATCTTTGTTTTCATGGTTGTCTTCGTTTTCGTTGCTGCCTCCGTCATCACATTCATTGGCATCATTACAATCGTCGTCATCATTATCATCATCGTCATCCTCATTATCGATATTATCTTCGTCATCATCATCGTCGTCATCATCATCATGGTCGTCGTCATTGTCATCATTTTCATCGTCAACCTTATCGTCATCTTGTTCATCATCATCATTATCGTCGTCGTCATTGTGATCATGTTCATCGTCATCATTATCGCCGTCGTCAATGTCATCATGTTCATCGTCGTCATCATCATCATGTTCATCTTTATTATCATCTTCTCCAGAGTCTGGTACAATACAACCAACATTAGCAGGAAAATCACACACCTGAGAACAAATTTTTAGTATGTATTTTTTTAGCGTTGAAAACTTGCCACAATTACTTCTAGTCAGCGTAGAGGTCTCTAATTTGCTTGTACTTCCGAACATATTTTTTATAAGAAAATGATGTCTTATAAAAAATATGTCTTTCCGTTAAAAAATATATTCGAAGGTTCCATCACTGACACACATAATATTTTTTTAAATAGTGAATTAGAATCCTAACCTGGTGTACTTATCATTTTGTAGTGAACACAGAAGATATTAGATCTGCTTTTATTTACCAATAGGGCTATAACTGGAAGAAATTGACATAATTAATTTAACGTTTTTCCATTATGTACTCTGTGAATTAGGTTGGTCCTGCGCCCTATCCCTCTCCGGTCGTGTCACGCTGGTGTCCCATCGGATTATTAGGGTAAGGAATAGAGAGTAAACTTGTGTTTGCGCACACACTTGTGCACAATAATATATCCTGCGTAGGTGGCTGATCGTTGAGATTGGCCGCCGTAGTTGGAGGTTTTTTTTAAAGTGAGTGCTTTCCTTTTCTTTCTGTTTTTTATTGCAAATGTTGAAAAACTTACACTATTTATATAAGCATATCGAACCTTTTTTGATGTAGATTAATAAGAAGAACAACAAATTTTAAACATTCTTATAATTTCAAAATGTATATTATTAACATAGTAAACTGACAACACTTATGTATTAATATAATAAACTGAGATAATGATTCAAGGAACAACTACATTATTTGAGATTGGGATATAAATTAATCCAAAATATTATATTTATTTCCCCCAACGTTTAGTTCATAAATTGCACTCTTGAGTCGTAGTGTTTGTTCAAAGCTATGGCGCAGCCAGCGTGTCTGGGGATGTCACATACCTGAAAATAATAACAAAACATTAATTAACCTTACAACAGTATAGAAATTACATATTTTGTTAATTAATAAATTAACAAAATATGTAATTTCTAAATAAATTATCATCGAACACATAGGTAATAAGTAAAACGCATAGTGCATGTACGGTCGGGAATTCTGGCGCTTAAGGTGACGGGTAGGGCACACTAGTGACGCCAATCGGTTTTAATTTTTAGCTACTATACCGGATCTAAATAAACAATTTTGGGGTTACAACCTCTCGGAAAACACTTAAACTATTTATTAAATAACCATATAAAAATGTTGGCTCTAACGCGTACGCAAAAAATTGTTTCACGCTAAAAGCGGCCACGTTTGGCGTGAATCAATTTTTCGCGTACAAACACGGACCCAACATTTGTGCATGCTATTTAACAAATAGTATAAATGTTTGCTGAGAGGTTGTAACCCCGAAATTGTTCAAAATAGATCCGGTTTAGTAGCTAAACTTTCAAATGGATTGGGCGCCGCTAGAGTGCCCTACCCGTCACCTTTACCACCTGGCGAGCAAAAACGCTTTCCGCTTCCATAGCTTTTTGATTGAAACTACATGAAAATGACTTCATTTTTATGTCATGCGTGCACGCCACAATTCCCGACGCTACGCGAACTAGTCTGTGCATCAGTATTTCTAGATTGCAAGAACTATAATTTTCCTGATAAGCTATTTTAGAATACGTTGCGCTAATCCACAGCTTTTACAATAAAGACCTAATTTAAACATGCTACAATCATTTCACGAATAGATTTTAGTTTCACAGTTTTTTTTTAATAAAAAGGAGCGTCAGTGTAGGTATATTATAATGATTAAATAATGGTACGTTGATGAAAAAATACTTACAGAAATTAAATTAATAACTCTTGTATAACAACAAAAATGCGGAACGTTTTCGTTAATCGGTAACTAGCAGATTTCAATCTTATCAACTTGATATGTTGATAAAGAATGCAAATAGCTATAATTTTACCTAATCTTCAATCTTTTGTTATAGGTATTACGGAAAAATACTAAATGTATTAAACAACTTTTCATTTGTAGCAATGACGCTAGTTTTCGCTGAAAATCAGTTCGACTAATGTTTTGTCTACAAAATCTTATTGGGAGTTAATTTTTTTAGACCCAATAGAAGTATCCCTCATCCTTAAAATATCCGAAAATAAATGATATTCTTCAAACACAATTTTCACAGAGATTCTATAAAATTCGGATTCTAATGACAGCAGGGTTTAAAACAGGATTTTAATTGAATTAACTGAAGCTAAAGTGACTGAATTGATTAGATACCTGTATGACAGGGTTGAAGTGCAGACTAGACGGGCAGTGCCTGAGCTCCAGCTCGCCCCAGACGCAGTAGTAGAAGGCATTGCAGTCCTCGCTGTCCGGCAGTAGCCAGTGGATGTGATGATTCACGGGACACCCGTTCTCTTGGAATTCGATATCTTCTTCGCAACCGGAGCCCTCCTCAACACTGATTTCTGGTTCTGGGATGAATTCTTCGCTTTCGGGGGAGAGCTCGTGTTCGGGCTCAGGGTCGGGTTTAGGCTTGATTTCGGGTTTGGGTTCGTGTTCGGGTTCGGGTTTGGGTTCATGTTCGGGTTCAGGTTTAGGGTGGGGCTCAGGCTTAGGTGCTGGCGTAGTTGGCGCTCCAGGGATGACCCTGTCGCCGCAGTCAACGTTCCGGGGCCAGTCGCACTGCATGTCTTTTAGGTTGAACAGGAGCCCGGACGGGCACAGCTGGGTGACGGGCTTTCCATAGGTGCACTTATAGAACTTGTCACAGTCCGGGTGCTCGAGAAGCATCTCGATGCTCCAGTCGTGTTCTTGTTCCTTTGGGCATTTGTTGGCATAGCCCACCGCGACGAAGGCGAATAATAGTACTGCTACACCTGAGGGTATTGAAAAAAACCTCAATATATTTTAAAACCTATTGAGAATAAAAATAATTAAACATTTTTTTTTGTAAAACCACAGAGAGTATCTATTATAATAATCGAATGCATGCTGTCAATCAATCTCAATTACAAAGAACCAAATAGAAATGAGTACCTTCAACATTAGGAATAATGTTGTGTATAAAAAAATATCGCAGCACACAATTGGTTGGAAGTTACGTACCTTTCATCATTCTTCCTAATCGGTAACAACTCGGGTATTACTAGTTTTAGAAGCTTTATACCCTTGACAATCAGTCTATATCTAGATATCGTAATCATTGGAATCGGCATGCACAGTAGCAATATATTTAATTGGCGATGTTTTATCATAGCAAATGTTGTTTTACGGATTCGATATTATCATTTTCTTATATTGTTTAAAATAAAACACATTTTTACAGCAATCGTTTGGTGGAAAAGTTTCATGATGAATATCGTAGTGTCATAATAAATCGTGTGTGAAACATTTCTGTAACTGTGACTACAGATTTGCAGCTTATGAATTATGTTCTCAATGCAAAGTTCAAGTTACGTTTGCATTGATATTAGTATCTTCGGACCCAAAAAATGATATGAGAAATTAAATCATAAGCATGGTTTCCAGACAAGAGTAGGGAAATAGGTCGTTGGTGTACGCAAGCTCGAGCGCAGGAGGCCGGCGCGGCGCCAGCGAGTCGCGACGTCCCCTCGGCGCCAGAGAAGCCTCCAGTGCGCCGCCCGCCCTGTACCGTCCCGCGAGTACCATCCCATCTGTGATTCATCTCAACGATTAACATGAAAACTAGTCTACTCATTACATTCACTTTCATTATCTCAACTAACTGTGCTAAACCAAATAATATTACAATTAACAAAACGGTGTCAAATACGAAGAAAATCGGAGATCAAGGAAAGACTAAACCGCAAGACAAGATAAAGCCAACACCACCAGATGATTCAGATATCATTACAATATCACCAAGGAAGGATATAATTGCAACAATAGATCCAGCCATGTAAGTAGTGCTTTGATATCTCTCGTTGTAGGTACTGTGTTTATGAGTTCACTGTACGTTTTAACACGTTAGTATCTAGTTATTTGACTTACATGAAACCTAAATATTTTAAGGAACGACATGAAAATACAAACATAACAAGTATAGTAGAGTCTTTAGGTAGGTACCTTAGGTAATTTGTTTTCATTTTTAAAAGTATCTAAGCCTCCAATACGATACGATACTCTCAAGTAGTACAAAACGAATATAAACTCAAAGAATCATAACTTATTAAGTACACGTAGCTTCTTTCTTTCTTATCGTGTGGTCCTGTAAATTAAAAGTATCAGCCTACAAACTGTCTAACTGCAGGGCAAAGGTCTCCATCATAGAAATCAAGTTATCGCTACTATGATGGGATTAGGCTTAATCACGACGCTGGCCAAATACGGATTGGTGATCACAAACCCGAGCTATGTTCGAAAAATTCGAAACCTACTTTTCTCTCGACCGAGGAATCGAACCCGTCCCGAAGATCACGACCCGGTACTTAAACCACTAGACCAACATGACGTCCAATTGTGTGGTCCTGATGTCATGAAATTTAAGTAAGAGCCAGACTATGTCATACATCATAAATGAATTTAATATTTTATATAATTCTGTCTGAGTCATCAGAATATCAACTCACGAATACATTACATTATCGGCATCTTATTTAAATCGTGCTATAAACATCTAGACTTGAAGTTATATTAAAGGATATTTATCCTTTTTGATAAATAAATAAAATATCTTTTTCCATTTTAAAGCCTAGAGAAATGGGCGCAAGAAATATCAGAAATATTGCTCAAGACCGAAGAGCGAGTTGTGCACACACAAGAATTGGTAGACGGGTTCAAAGAGGCTAAGATGAAGACAGCGACGCGCAATGGGTCAGCCATCGTGGAGCAGATGGCGCAGCGGATGGAGGACCTGCTGCTGCGCCGGGTGAAGGCGGCGGAGAGCATCATGCGGCGAGCCGAGGCTCTATCCAGCGACGAACGCGTCCACCCGCCAAACGGCTACACATATGACCGTAGTATTGTTAGTATCTTTTCCTTCGGGACTCGGTTACTCGCCATCATAGCGCAATGAGGCTGCGGATGGAAGACCTGTTGACGCGCAGGATGGAGGTGGCAGAGAACATGATGAAGCTTTTAGGTGACTACCACAACCACACAGGGTTATCAAGTAGCATATTTAACTTGCATTTGACAGTCCTTATTTAGACGACTTTTCTAAATACATACTTGTAACACGTATGTATTTAGAAAAGTCATTCAAGTAAGTATATTATTAGACCTGAAGAAAGTTATAGTCAACGCAAGGACTCGCGGCAGACGGTAGAGTTTTATATAATAGATGGCAGACGAGCAGACGGATCTTATCAAGAGTATTTCGTTAATTAATTATGAATAAAATATGACACCGACCTACTGCCACAAGTCTTTGACTTCATTTTATCCTCCTGAACATTTTGTACAATTTAACTGTCTAATATCATTCTTTAATAATGAATGACTTCTGTCTGTAACCCACACGATATTATATTACCGAAGAGTTATGCTTAAAAAATGTATTTTTTATATTATTTTTCCATTTTTTATCTCTGTAGTGTAAGGTCCTACAAATAGGTCTTACCACAGAGAACTTCGAATGCTCTTACAACTTGAAATATTTGCATGCTACAATTTAATGGCTAAATAGGTTTAAGCAACATGTAAATTTACAACATCTACTTTCTATGTAACCACCCTATTTATTGGCAAATAAAGCATTTTGTATTTGTATTTGTAAAAATGATTGACTCTATCGTCTGCCGCGAGTCTTTGTGTGTAGTTTAGATAATATAGTAAAGGTTTGTACGTATAAGTCACTTTGCGAATTAATCTCATCCTATAATGATGCAACAATACTTCGCCTTAAAATATAGTCCAACAGAGTCCAACACGGTTTGGTTTTGCATGCAATGCATCAATCGGATGAACATGATCCATATTATAATTACAGTGCCCTGTTGATTCTTATTTCATAAGATATGAGACAAGAGCATGTCAAGAGTCACTGTTAGTACGTCATCTTTTGACTTCATAAATTTCTGTCTAGGAACTGGACCAGCTGAAGAAGAAATTGCAACCAGAGAGTGAATGGGACATCCCGGAGACCTGCCGCAGCCTGGAGAAGGTCCACGTGTACCGCAGCGCGCACTTCGACGCCGATGTCTCCCTCAACACCAGCAGCGTGCACCCTTCCACCGAGGTCTTCGACTGTGGTTCGTTTAGTACCCAGGTTAATACCTGACTGCCTCAGTGGCGCAATGGTTAGTGGGTCGCACTTTAAAGCAACGGCTGCGCAAGATATACCTGGTTTTATCCCGGGACAAAAATTTGTATCTAAGTTTTATGTAAGAAATTCTTAGCCCGGAGTCTGGAAGTTAGAGGTCTTTATTTATTTTATTTAATTATTTAGTACAGCCACATGATACATATTACAATCATAAGCCACATATTGATAAGGTCACAGTTCTGATATGCATCAAAATAACGGCGTACATAGCGCTTATGAGAAAAACATTTGTTTCGATTCCTTATGTTTCTTAATTAAATTAAATTAGATTAGTAAAAAAAGTGCTAGGCGTGACAGTAGTGACAGAGCTAAGAGCATCCATCAGGCTAGTGGCCTGATAGATACTCTGTCAACAACGATTTCAATTTAGAAAACACATTGTCGAATATGTCTAAATCAGGAACAGTTTTACTTATGCTATTATATCTGGAACAAACACGCGCCAAAGGGGACTGACCACCAAGATTGGTTCTGGCAAAAGGAATAGCGAATAACTTGGCAATGCGCTGTCTAGGATATTTGTGCGGGACTGATAGGGATAATCGTGTTAAAAGATCAGCGGAGTATAGATGTCCATTTAAAACCTTGAAGATAAAACACATATCCATAACCTGTCGTCTGTTGTAGAGGCTGATCATATTGAACTTACTTAGACGTTCATAATAGGGTTGGTGATGAGAAAAACCGCTACAAAGCAAGGCCAAGTGGCGAGTAAAAGCTCGCTGTATGCTTTCAATTCTCTGTGAGTGAATACTATAAAAGGGACTCCAAACACATGATGCAAAGTCGAGATGGCTGCGCACCAACGCATTGTACAAGAGGATTCTCGTGCTCACGTTCTTAAAGGATTTTGTGTTACGTTTGATGAAACCCAACATGCTTGCGGATTTAGTTACTATAGTATCACCGTGCCTCGGAAAGCATGTTAAGCCGTTGGCCCTGCACCTGATCTCTCACCGGTCGTGTTACACTGGTGTCCTATCGGAATATGATGGTAAGGGAACAGAGAGTACACTTGTGTTTACGCACACACTTGAGCACTATAATATATCCTCCATACGTGCCTGATCGTTGAGAATGCCCGCCGTAGCCGTAATCGGTTGGAGGATATAATTAATTTTTATTACCCAGTATGACAATCTTTACAACAGTTAACAGTGGGAGGACCACGCTTCGGCATGAATGGGCTGGTTGGACCGGAGTAATACCATGTCCTCACAGAAAATTGGCGTGAAGCAGTGCATGCGCTGTGTTTCGCTGCGTGAGTGAGTGTACCGGAGGCCCAATCCAGGGGAAGGGGTGTTAAAAGGTAAACAGCTCACTTGTGACACCACTAGTGTTGCAGGTGTCCATGGGCGGCGGTAATCGCTTACCATCAGGTGATCCGTCGGCTCGTCTGCCACTTATGTCATAAATAAAAGGAGGCGCGTTAGGCGGGTAACAAATTAATATAAGACGCATAACGCGCAGGTTCTCTGAACTATTGCTGCATACAATTCCTACTCTTTAATTTTTGGAGGCTGCAGTGCAGTACAAGACGATACGCATTCGTCCTTATCTATTATCCTACCTCTTTTGTAGCATATTACCGGGAGTTGGGGGTTACGCCGAAGAAATACCCTACAAAATAAATACATGTAATATGTTTGTCAGTCGCGTACCGACTTGTAGATCTGTGCATGCCGTGGCAGTCTAAGTAAGGCAACAGTATATAAGATATTATCCAAGTAAAGTGACTGCCTCGGTGGCGCAGTGGTTAGAGGGTCGCACTTTAAAGCGACGGCTGCGCAAGAGGTCCCGGGTTCGATCCCCGGGTCGGGCCAAAAATTTGTACCTAAGTTTTCAGTAAGAAATTCTTAGTGACATCCCGGAGTCTGGAAATTGGCGGTCTTGTACCCTCGTGCCTCGGAAAGCACGTTAAGCCGTTAGTCCTGCGCCCAATCCCTCTCTGGTCGTGTCACAGTAGTGTCCCATCGGAATATGAGGGTAAGGGAATAGAGAGTGCACTTGTGTTTGCGCACACACTTGAGCACTATAATATATCCTGCGTACGTGGCTGATCGTTGAGATTGGCCGCCGTAGCCGTAATCGGTTGGAGGATTATCCAAGTAAGGTGTATGCTTAACAAAGCCCTGTTGGTTCATCATCATCAGCCCATTTAAGTCCCCACTGCTGGGGCACGGGCCTCCCTCAATCACATGAGTGGTAATTGCCATACTCACCACGCTTGGCAGACGGGTTGGCGAGGGTTTTGATATAAATGCAGAGTTTTCCTTCTCTGGGCGCTGATGATCATGCCAGCAGCTTTACCTTAGTCGCCTTTTACGACACCTCGGTAAGAGTGAGGGTGCCCTATTCTACTCTGTTCATTATCATCATCAGCAACCCATACTCGTCCACTGCTGGACATAGGTCTCCCCTAATGCACGCCACTGCTCCCGATTTTCGGCCACTCTCATCCAGCCCACACCAGCCAGCCCTCGAATGTCATCATCCCATCTTGTCGCAGGGCGTCCTACACTACGCTTACCGAGTCGCGGTCTCCACTCAAGGACTTTACGGCTCCAACGGCTGTCAGTTCTGCGGCTAATATGACCAGCCCACTGCCACTTCAGTTTGCTAATTCGGTGGGCTATGTCGGTGACTCTGGTTCTCTGACGGCCCTGTTGGTTATCTGCAAATAAATAAATTACGAGTAGGAACATAACGCTCGTTGCGTCAGCTCAAAAAGTTATTATAAATTTAATGCGCATATCATCGGGTAAACTCTTACTTAAATTTTTTGTTTCAGAGCCAACAACCGTAAAACATTTGTACTGGTCTGAAGGGCTATTGTCAACTTTCAAAGATAACTATGCTCAAGATGCGTCGACAGCTTTTCAATACTTTTGCAGTGCTAGAGGATTCATGCGCCATTACCCTGGTAAATTTACAAATTCAGTTTAATTTATGTATGTTGAACAGAGAACATTTGATTTGAGGGCTTACGGGGGGGAATAAATTTAATTTAATTTATTTTATTTAGGGGAAGAAAAGTAAATGGAGTTTTTTTTAATGTTATGCTACTGATATAAATATGTAGATACTTACATAGTTCATAAGGTAATATTGTTACTAACACCTATGGACTACATGACTTGATATGATGATATTGATTTAAATATTTATTTATTTCAAGAAACAGGGACTCAATATTGTTAGCAGTATAGCAGTGCTTATAAATTATGTCAAGTTTTCATTGTGCTAAAAGGTTTTAACTTTGACAATCTTGATTCACTCCATCCTAAGTTTTGGTGAGACGAATAAGGTGCATAGAGAGAGTCTGCATTTCATATCTTAGTCGAGCCCCCCGGTAGCGTAGCGTGGGGCGGACCCGACCCGGCCAGCACTTTTCAGGCGGCGGCAAATCTAAAGCGGCAGCGGAAGAAAAAGGGCGGAAACGACACCGTTTAGCGAACGTTAACTTTTTACAGAGAAAAGAATCGTAAGGTTCTGAAGGTCCGGGGGGGGGGGGGGGGTCCGGAGGGGCAGAAGGTAAGGGGGCAGCAAAATAATCTTTCGCTGCGGGCGGCCTACGCTATGCCACACAGCTAAATGTCTCATGAATCTATCCGATTATTTCATAGACAGGCCCGACCGATGGCACTTTTGGTAGTGATCCTACATGAGATGTATGAATTTATCATTATAGCAGCAGTGTGGGAGAGCATGTTCAAGCTGCCCCTGGGTGAGGACGTAGATGACGTGTTTGACTGCCGCCTGCGCCCCTGGTACGTGAGCGCTGGCGGGGCTCCAAGAGATGTCCTCATCCTGGTAGACGCCTCGGGCTCCATGAATGGCTCCTCCAACCAGGTACGTAGTCATGAAGTGCACCTAATTTAAGGTCTTTCATTAAATTTTTTACTGGTTGATAAAGAGCGCTTGAACTAAATAACATTTCAAATCTGTCAGATCTAAGGAGTTCATCCTCCGACTGAAATTCTTTCAAATCATAATTGAGTTCTCCTGAGAACACAATTATAAGCTTGCAGCTAACGTGATACCATAGAAATATTATTTCCAATACTTTCGCATTTATATCTGCAATTTCGTAAAAATCAACTTAAGGTGACGAGTAGGGCACACTAGCGACGCCAATCGATTTTAATTTTTAGTGACTAAACCGAATCTATTTTAAACATTTCGGGATTACAGCCTCTCGGTAAACACTTATACTATTTATTAAATAACCATGCACAAATGCGGACCCAACATTTGTACGCGAAAAGTTGATTCACGCTAAAAGTAAAGATAAAGATAAAGATAAAGATTTCTTTATTGGCCACAGAACACAAATCAAACATGAGTGACATAAATAAAGTATGACAAATACTGTAGCCAACAAGGCCCAACCTCAGCATTTGCTGCAGTGGCCGGAGCCGCTGCAGCGCTGGTTTTCAGGCAGAGCCTTGGGTGACGTACGTGCACACATACATAACATACAATAGGAAGAAAGAAGAAGGACAAAACAAGGAAAAATAATAATAATAAATACAAAATCAATATTAGTACATAACAGGAAGAAAATTTAAGATGCCTAATAAACAATAAACAATTATCTTATCTTAAAATAATAATCCACAAGTGTATAAAATAAAAACGAAGCAACACATAGTAATGAAAATAAATAGAAATGTGTAGGTATAATAAACAAAAATTAGATACATAATGGTACTGAAGGCATAATATGTAGTACATAAATATAATAGCCGCATAAGTAGCCGCTTTTGGCGGTAATCAATTTTTCGCGAACATAAACGGGCCCAACATTTGTTATTTTTTAAATTTATTTAATAAATAGTATAAGTGTTTGCCTAGAGGTTGTAACCCCGAAATGGTTTAAAATAGATTCGGTTTAGTAGCTAGCAATTAAAAACGAATGGTGTCGCTAGTTAGGGCTACCCGTCGCCTTCAATTTTTTTTTCTCGTACAATACAACACAAAATCGCTTGATCTTGTATGTCATTTATCGTCATCTATTTATTTAGCACGGGTCTTCCATCTATTGTTAGTGTGATGTGTATATTGTCAGGTAGAGCGATGGATGAGTGAATAAGAACGCCCCTTCCATACGGGGATTCGTGGTTCGAATCCGAGCCCGCACCTCTGGGATTTTCAAATCTATGTGCATATTTCTACCATTAGCACGGTGGTGAGGGATAACATCGTGAGGAAGTCTGCGCGTCTCGGACGGTTCTTCAAAATTGTGGATACCTACAATATTTGAGATAATCTTTCTGAACGTGTAACCGTGATCCAGTTGGTCTGGTTGACCTAGCTAAGGGTTACGAAGGTCAGATGGCAGTCGGTTTATTGTAATTACCAAATTTCCCGAATCCTGGATCATCTAAGCATAAACCGTGCTCCCCACCCAACTGGGAATAGCACGCTAAGATGAGGGGGGATGTGTATATGCTCTATCCAGGAGAAAGGAGATTGATGAGAAATGGTTGGCAGCGCACTTGTGACTCCACTGGTGTGGCGGGTGTCCATTGGCGGCGGGAATCGCTTTCCATCAGGTGATCCGTCTGCTCGTCGTCTCGTAAAGAAAAAAGAAATCATGAGCTAGCCAATACTTACTGTCTGGAGTATGAGTATAATTATTTGCATAGAGCAACACGACAAGTGCTTATTTAAGTTTACTTGTTCGTCAGGTGGTTGCGCGGCACTTCACGCACACGCTGCTCAACGCGCTGACCGATGACGACCAGGTCAACGTGCTGCGTTTCAACCTCACAGTCAAGTCGCCCATTGCCTGCTTTGATAACAAACTTGTTTCAGTATGTACCGGCCTTATTTGATTTATCTTCTATAGTTAGTTAGTTCTAACGCGCTGCCCGAATTTATATTCTAAACATAAGTACTTAGTTCTTTCAAATTACTAGCGCTATCTGTGTTTATTTTTAACCTTTCTGTATACAAATGTACTTAAACGTGCCGTTTATGAATGAATTTGGAAAATAAGAAAACTCTGTTTCAGTTTAGAAGGAACTCGTTTTTAGTAATTTCATTATAATATGTGGTACACAACATACAATACAAAAACGCGCAATGTAACGAGTTCTTATATCAAAATCTATTAACGCAACGCAGATACATTACATAGATTGTATAGTCGACTGCAAATTAATTTATACACTTTAGTACCTTGTCACAATACTCTACCTTCGGCCGGTGTAAGCAGTAAGAGTCAGATAGTTAGCTTGTATTGTAAATAATCTAATTCTACTTTCATAAGACAAAGTATATACCTATTCATGTAGGAACATCTTTTTAGAGTCGATTTTTTAACACAAGATTTGGTTGTGTAGGTTCTTATAGTCCGAAAGCGTAATCTACCGATTCAAGACATTTTTCACTTGTTTTGACGTGATCATTAACAGGCGGACCATGTGAACACCGCCGCGATGATGTCGGCTCTCTACGAACACACGGTGCACAACAAAACAAACATGACGTATGTGCTGCGCTACGCAGTCAACATGCTGAAGCGACTGCAGATCAGGTCAGTACACTCACTGACACGGGCTATACCCGGCATTTTTTGAAACATATAGTACGTCGTCATTGTTGAATCAATTTCCCGTAGCAATATGTCCGATACGACAAGAAGGTGCCTACCTTCCTTAAATATAGGCAACATGTAACTACAGACATCCACAACCCGACGGGTTGCTAGAAACTATCAAATTTTATTTTTGGCGACGAAAACGACAGTTCACATAATAAATATCGTGTTGATCCCCGTATTGATACATTATAGAAAACGAAAGTGTTATAAGTTTGACGTGTCTGTCTCTGTGTGTGTGTCCATCTGTGTCATCGTAACTCCCAAACAGATGAACCGATTTCGTTTTTTTTTGTTGAATGGTGTATTATATAGTCGGGGAGAGTTCTTAGCTATGTTCGATGGAAACTGATCTAAGATGGCTGCCAATGTGGCGGCCTACAAAATGACAGATTAACATATGTATTACCTATATGAAGACCCCCCTCAATATAGGTATCAAATAAAAGGACCTTTGTAGTAGAATACAATCCATAATGGCCGCCCCCTAAAAATGGCAACATAACATATTATGCTTGAGTGTGGTGCCTATTGAAAGCGGGAACTGATTTGTACTTAAACACAAATTAGGGGGCCCATTAAAAAAGAAGTTGAATTGTTAAATTGTCTATGGAATTTTCTTACGTACGACAGTTAATTAGGAGTTTCAACATATTTTTATATATATAACTTCGGGGGCTTTTTAATTTTTAATTTTATCTATATTAAATCAAATGTGTTCAACATGAAGGTGAGAGTCGATTAAACATTTGTTTGGTTAACAAAGTAAGGCTGACTGTCCACCGAAGCGGAGCGAGGTTGCGGAGCGATGAGTAATGCTAAAATCCATCAATAGTATTGCATATAAACTCCGTTCCTAGGCGACCAAGGTTCTTCTAAGACAAGGCAGTCTAAATAATTTAACAAAGATACAGTATCTGGGGTGGAGACCGCGTTTCAGTATACTTAGTGTAGAACACCTGATGGAGTGACGACTTGAGCAAGATGGCTGGCTGGAGCTGGATGCGAGTAGTCAAAAATCGATGAGGTGGCGAACATTTGGAGAGGCCTATGTCGAACAGTGGACTGCAACAGACTGATGATGATGATAATATTACTGATAGATAAATTGTCATATTTTTTATCACCAGTGACGAGCGCTCGCCTTCCTGTCAGCAAGCTATTGTACTAGTGACCGACAGTCTGGACTACAACTTTACTGATCTGATCAGGACATTGGACAAAAGTGGACGCATCAGGTGACTAACATTAGTAGTTGCAGAGGGAAGACTTTGGTTAAAAGGAATTCCTACAGATTCATTCAAAAATTGAACATTTTAAAGCTAGGTAGAGCCCGCGCCACAAAGGAAGTCCCGCGGAAAAACACGGAACTAAAACTTGAGATTCCTTGTATCTATAGTCATAAAGCTCAATTTTGAATGTTGATAACGACTCAAGCGCGCTTCTCACGGGACTTCTTTTGTGGTGTGAACTTCGCCTGTGAGCGTTTCGCCCACAGAATGTTTCTATGTTTTACCAACATAATCTTTTCCAATCCATCAGATCTTCGCGTTTCCATACCAATTTCATCAATCAGCTGATCACTTTTGTATGACAATGTTTTTTTATTTTGAAATTAGAGCCTATGTTCCTTGGGGAAAAGTGTTGGTTTCTAAAAAATCAAGAATTTTTGAGATGATATTTCATCAATACATTATATAAAACAAAGTTGCTTTCGCTGTCTGTCTCTAAGTATGCATAAATCTTTAAAACTACGTAACGGATTTTGATGCGGTTTTATAATAGATAGTCTTGTGGATCCCGATGGAGATTATTTTTTTAAAAAGACAAAATAATGGCTAAATAATTTTTAATCAACAAGAAAAATATTAACAGTTTTGACAAAAATAATCAGGTCTAGATCTAAATAGCTATAGCAAAATACACTAATTCGAAGAGCTCCGAATACGACGATGACTGGTGGCAGAATAAGGGCGCGCTCTGGAGCGCTCCGGCTTATATAGCCACGCTGGGCGAATATTTTCTCACCTCCTACACGGCCTCTCCTACAAGAGACCGTCCTCGGGCTCTTTCTTGTGTTTTCAAGTCTTCTAGTCTAACAAAGGCATGGATAGCCCTTGCGCAGACTCGGCGGCACGCACGTAGCTGTCTTCAGTCCCTTCTACGGGATGCGTGGCAGGTGCACACGCATGCTGCTGGAGGCCACTCGCGGACGGTTGTTGCGCGTCGTCTGAAGATAACGCATCAGCGGAAGGTGCTTCCGGATCCACTTCATGAGGCTGTTCGGGGGTAGTACCTGGACCCCCATCGCCAGTGTCTGCACCTAAAAATAGCACGCAGTTACACACGGAAAAGTTAACTCACAGTACAACACTAATCTTCTCATGTATAAACCGCGTCCGTTAAACTCAGATTCAACCGGAAGGCTTATTATGTATTATGTATAATATTCTTAAGTAAATAACACACTTAAAAATTTCATCTCGCGTTCAGGCTATTGTAAATATACCTACTATATTGAGGAGACATCGACAGCTCATGTCGAATCAAGCACTTACAAATTTCGTCGACTTAGTAACGCGTTCAGTGGTGTAATTGGTAGTACATTCACCCGGATCGTGGAAGGTGTGGGTTCGAGTCCCGCCTGAACGCGAGATGAAATTTTTAAACGTGTTATTTACTTAAGAATAAATCGCAAAAGATTGCTATAAAATATCAACTATGTATAATATTGCACCCAGCCGAAGCCGACACAGGTCTATAGTATACTATTAAGGTAGGTACTTAGTTCTCAACTCGACGTGATAATACGGTAAATTTCAAATTATATAAGTATACCTAATACTTGCAATCAGAAAAACATATCATGATATCAAGTAGGATAATTAAGGGAATAGGTGGAATGGGAATGGGATAGGTGGCGCTACTAGATTACATTGAGCTCCGTGTAATTTAAACACTAATAATATTCCAACCAGTTAATTCTAAGTGTAAACTACCAAATTCGAAAGACCACACCATAAATTTTATGTGATAGTGTTATCTCAACATAAAAACAATTAACAATAACGAAAACCGCTAAAATAAGTGTAGTGAAAAAACACATAGAAAAGCATAGTTTTCGTAAAGTTTAAGTGAACAACAACGCCTTATTAGTGCAAAATCAAGATAAGTGATAAAAGTAAACTAATAAACTTACCAACATTCAATAATACTACAATAAATAACCTAATTACATTCTTACGAACTAATTTCTTCGTTAAAATTCAAACTTGCCTCCTTTGGATTTTGCCCTAGACAACCAGTGCCCCTAGCGGGGAATAGCAGACAACAGGTTTGAATGACGTTTCGCATACAGCACGGTTGCCGTTCTCAGAACTAAACAAATGTCATTGAACTTTATCGATAACGTCCAAGTTGATTAGGATACAACTTATTGTCGCAAGATGGCTCTGCAGGTTTGTTCGGGATGTCGTCAAACAATAACAAACAGACGATTTTTGAAATGCTCGCTTTGTGATGACCTGTATGATATCGAATGCGCCGATGTCCCAGAGAAAAGATTCTTTAACACTATGACAGCGGATCATAAGGCTAAGTGGAAATGTCATACCTGCATTTGCAAATTGGTCAAAACAAATAATGCGAATACACCTATTAAAACAAAATGTACCTACCAACGTTCTCAACCGAACTATGATCTAAATCGCACTATGAAAGTTAACCAAAACACAGACGATATTTATCCAATTGTGCACATTGATCCACCAGAAGACAACGACCTATCTCTTGATGGCATTTTAGATAACACGGTCCAAAGCAAGCCCATCAATTCAAATAAGCCTGCCACCCTGGAACAAATCAGCTCGTTACTAGATGCCAAACTAGACATAATCAAAACCGCCATCATTCTGGACATCAAGAATGCAATCCAAGCTGAAGTGAGTAACGCCATGAAAACTTTTACTTTTGATGTAGAAAATAACTTGGAAACCCTAAGAAACAAACAGCTTTTAACCCAGGAGCAAATCACGGAAATAGATAGAAAAATAGAAGGTATCCAGCAGCAGCTATGTGAACTGGAAAACCCAAAAAAGATAGTTCTGTTTGGACTCCAAGAAGGACAGCATGAAACGGTCAATGACCTTTTCAACCACGTATCTCAAGTTTTTTCCGACATCATGGGAATAAACGTCTATCCATACATAGAAGAAATTAAACGCATTGGAAGAAGAGGACCTAATAGACCAATAATAATCGAATTATTAAGTAAAAGGATGGCGAAGTACATAATTGAAAACTCGAGAAAATTCAAGAACACCGGATTAGCTGTCAATACGTATTTGGATGGTGACAGACTGCAGGCGCGAAATGCACTCACAAAACAACTTAAAATATCAAGAAAAGAAGGCCAGCATGCTATAATAAAGAACAATAAACTTTATATAAACGGAAAAGAATATACCCACAGTACAACCACCTCAAGCTCACGCCCAAATTCACCTATTTTACCAATCCACACTGCAAAGTCATCAAGCGTCCAAACAAATCCAGTCTCTCCCCAGTCATCGAACCAAGGAAAATCTGTACAAACGAAAGGATCACGAGAGCAGTCGACATTTCGTTAATGGACCATCAATCGTATTCCAAAATATTCAAAGTATAGGCAACAAGCTAGATATTTTAGAGCACTTATTATTAACAAACACCGATATTGATATTCTATTACTATCTGAACTATGGAAAAATAAAAACTATTGCGATTGTATTACTCTACCAAATTATAAAATTGCCTCCATTTACTGTAGAAAAAATTACGAGGGAGGGGGAGTTGCTGTTATGTTAAAAGATACTATAGATTATATCGAAAGAAGAGATATTGTGAATTTTTCTGTAGAATATGTAATAGAATTCTGCGCTATAGAAATACCAAAACAGAATACTATTTAATAGGTTTATATAGAGCAGACCGTCATATTAATATATTTTATGAACAAATGAATAAATTGTGGTGCAAACTAAGAGCAAAAGATAATAGTAAATATATTATAATAGGAGGAGATTATAACATAAACATAACAGAAAAGTCTACCCAATCGCAAGAGCTTCTTAACTTTATGCGCTCGTTCAATTTAATTCAACTAATTAAAGAACCAACTCGCGTAACAAACCGTTCAGCTACATGCATTGACCTTATCTTCACCAATCATCCACCCTTGATTCACTCTACTAATGTAAATGATTATGGACTGTCCGATCACAAAGCTACTTGTATAACACTAAACTCAACAACTACACTACATAAACAACAAATATACTACACAGAGAAAAGATTATTTACAAAAAGAAATATTGATTTATTTAAGAATTCATTACAAAAAATTAACTGGAATAATGTCCTAACAAAAAATCAGAACGCTAATGAAAATTATAACGCCTTTATAAAAATAATATCTGATAATTTAAACTCACATATTCCATTATGCAAAATAAAAATAAAATCTACTAAAAAGAAAAGCTGGTTAACCGAGGGGTTAAAAAAATCATGTCTGCATAAGAGAGTTCTAAAAACAATCCTTAACGAAACAAAAAGTCAAATTATTAAAAACTATCTCAACCTATACAACAAAATCTTGAAACGAAGTGTCAAAACCTCTAAAAGATTAAATTATATTAAACAAATGAAAACCTCTGACAATAAAGTTAAAACTATGTGGAAAATAATTAATACCAAAACAGGTAAAATAAAACATAAATGTTATAAAAATATAGAGTTAACAATTAACAAAAAACTCATAAAATGTCCAACTACCATCTCAAATACATTTAACGAACATTTTGCTTCGATAGGTGAAATACACAAAAATAACAATATTAATACTAACAAATACCCAGTGTTAAATCCACCAACAAGCTCCATCCATTTAAACCCTGTTAGTCAAAAAGAAATTCTAACTATGATTAAAAATCTAAAAAATAAACAAAGTTGTGGCATCGATGACGTGCCCCCACTCCACCTTAAACATTGCGCTAATGAGCTTTTAACCCCACTTACTTTTTTAATTAATCAGAGTTTTGAAGATGGTCAATTCCCGGATCAACTAAAGATAGCTTTAATAAAACCATTACTTAAAAAAGACAGCTCTAGTATAGACAATCCGTCGAGTTATAGGCCTATAGCACTATTGCCCGCATTCTCAAAGCTATATGAGAAAGCTATGTGTTGCAGACTCTACTCGTTTTTAGAAAAATATAATATCCTTGACGATTGCCAAAACGGATTTAGGAAATCACGGTCCACGACCCTCGCCGTATTTAAATATGTCCAATCAGCGCTGCAACACATAAACGATAAACAAAATGCAATAGGTATACTACTCGACATGAGCAAAGCATATGACCGCGTCCCATATGACCTTTTACTTCAAAAGTTAAAAGGCTCCGGCATACGAGGCCCAGCCTACAACTGGTTTCGCTCATACTTACACAATAGGAAACAAATAGTTCAGATCCAACACTATAACAAATATACTAACGAGTTAGAAAAAGTACATTCCGCTGAAAAGCACCTTACCGGTTCCATCCCACAGGGAAGCGTGTTGGGCTGTGTCCTTTTTCTCCTCTACATTAATGATGCTCCTAAATGCTTAAAAAATGAAACAACACTACCCGTATTATTTGCTGATGATATATCGATACTCATCAAAACAGACTACAATACCGATCACAATTCACTCATCCGTAACACATTGAATAACATAACTTCCTGGCTTGAAAACCACAACCTATTAGTAAATTATGAAAAAACTAAAATTATACAATTCCATTCATATAAGAAACCATCCTTAGACATAAATATCTACTTCCAAAATAAAAAAATAGAAAACATAAACTCATACAACTTGTTAGGCTTGAAAATAGACAGTAACTTGAACTGGAAATCCCATATAGAAAATATTAAAACAAAACTATCCAGATTCACGTACGCTTTGTATGAAATAAACTATAGCACCGACACTGCTACCGCCCTCTCAGCCTATTATGCATACGCGTACGCTTGGCTCAAATACGGCATAATTCTCTGGGGTAGCAGTGTCAACGCCAATGACTTATTCCTACTTCAAAAAAAATGTATTCGCATCTTAGCCCAAATAAAAAATACTCAAAGTTGCAGACCGTTTTTCATAAAATTTAAATTATTAACTTTAGCATCAATTTACATTCAGGACATATGCATATTTGTTTTCCATAATATTAACCTATTTAAAACAATACAGGATACCCACGACGTTAACACCCGTAATAAGCACAAACTTTCACTACCACACTCAAGAATCAAAATGCTCAATTGTAGCCCACTATATATGGCTATAAAAATTTACAATAAAATACCGTCCGACATAAAAAATGACACAAAAATCAACTCCTTTAAGAAAAAATTAAGACAGTACCTAGTCGATAACTGTTTCTATTCACTAGATGAGTATTTTGCAGTTAAATCAAAATAGATAAGCCATACCACATTCACTCCCACGCACACCAAAAACATAAGAAAGATGAAAAATTTAGCAAACATAAGAAATAGGTAGGTAATACATAAAATATTATATTTTTGAATGTAAATAAATAAATGATATAGTAAAATGACCCACGTTTTACATAGGATATATATATTTATTCAATACACAAATTAAAATAAATATTGTTGGTAGGCTTCCAATAACACAGTTTAGTAGATATAATATTATGTATAAGCTACAAACTGTATAATTTTGTCATAATGTTTTATAAATATTATAATTATAATAATATGTTACAAAGTGTTCTGCATATTTACCTATAAAAAAATTAAAATAAATATTGTTAGTAGGTATATAAGCTACATACTCTATTATTTTGTTATTGGTTCTCTTATTTTATTAGTTTTAAGTTTTATATTTAGTAGGTTTTTAACTCAATGTATAAGCATACTTAGATATTGCAATGCCTGTAAAAGGTGGTTAAGTAGTAAAGCAGCATTATTTATTGTAACACCCCATTGTAACACTTAACTGGCAATAAAACTATTTGAAATTTGAAATTTGAAATTTACATTTGCAACACAGTGATGTTCCACCTTTTTTCCAAGATGACGTTTATTTATTATTTAATTAAGCACTTATGATGAGTAATTCGGTACTATACCTACCCACTTAAGCCCCAAGATAAGATGTTTACTATGACGACGTACGTCGGCACCACAATAATTATTGATTAGCCGATAATGCGATCACAACATGTCAAAACATGTGAATATATTTACATATACCTACACCGTTATTTCCTTATCGTTTACATTCCCAAAACCTCATAATAGGTATCGTGAATAAAGTCCATTTAGCATGTTAGATCAACAATATAAGCGAAAAAAAAATCTACTGTTTCTCTACTGTTTCATACAAAATAGAATAAAAAATAAATTTATGATAAATATTTCACAACATCACATACAATCAAGCGGCCAACACTTGTTGATGGAGTGTGTCATAAATGAAACACAGCGTCGATTATTGATGAACGACTTGCATTAGACGCGGCTAAACTAGTTTGTGAGAAGATTCTTGAACTATGTATATAGTTTCTATTTAATATAAATGTAATATAAACGAAGCTAACTATATCTCTTAAATTGTAATAATAATGTTTAGGTTACGATGGGACATAACACAAGGTTAAAGTCCCTAAACTAAAATAGAACAAAAAATAACCAAGCGGCAATAATAATGTATGTCCGGTAAAAACTTGTGATGACTTTTAAGTTTTGTTTGGTGTGTAATAAAGAGTATGATCATGATACCAATACTTGCATCCAAAGCTGTGGCTTCGAAGCCCAGGCTTCACTTAGACCATGATCCAGGATTCGGGAAGTCTAGTAATGAAGCGACTCCTGTCTGACCTTCGCAATCCTTAGACAGGGGAACCAGACCAGACCAACTGGATCACGGTTTCATTGTCTCAAATATTGTTGGTATTTACAATTTTTGAGAAACTATCCAAGACGTGCAGGTTTCCTCACGATGTGTTCCCTCACCGCCGTGTTAAAAGTCTGATGCATGTCCTAATAACACACAGGCTATTCGTAATCTGGCTGCACGACCGGTACGGTATCCGCGACAACACCCGCGAGTACGGGCGGGCGGTGAGCTGCGACCGCGACGGCTACTTCGCGGAGCAGGTCACCGACAACGACGTCACAGAGCAGGTCCGCAGGGTGCTGCAGGCGCTGGAGCGCCCCCTCGTGGCGCAGAGGAACAAACACCTTCGGATATACAGCGACGTCTACGCTCATATCGAGGTACCTACTTACCCGCTCGTGGTGACTACTTTTAATTAGTTGGACACAGACAGAAACAGTCTTTGGAGAACTTCGATTTATCTTCTTCTCGCACTGCATCTCTCTAAAGTGTTCCCTATGTCACTTCCAAACACTATTTTTAGAAATTTGATACATAGAGAACATATCATCGCAGCTTTCATAGTGATAATGTAGGTATGAGTAGGTCCCTATAGGAAAGTTACACATCGCTGGAGGTGCCAAAAGGTGCTATCCATTTTTTGAACTTAGCAAGATTTTGTCCTTGAGTTAATACAAAGTGGTGCCACGTGTAGTTATTGCACGTACTCCATATCCCTCTAATCCACGAACAAACCATTTTGTTCTTTGTTCATGCACATAAATATTATGGTTCATAACATTTTTAATACCTACGAAATGCAGGAGCCGCGAAGAAGCGAGTTCTATTGGAAACAAAAAGAGAACGAAGAACAAGCATACCGATACAGAGAACTAAGAAAACACAAGCAAAAATTCCTGAACGACACGCTCGACTACCAGGCACACCTCGACAGTCTGGTAAGAAATCATCCTACTCGATTCAGTTATCATCATCATCATCTTAGAATGCGTCCTCGACTGGCACTTCGAAATCCATTTGATTGTAGGGAGGTTATTGGCGCACGTCATTCCCTAATGACGTCAGGCCATACCCCAGACCGCTTCAAACGGGACCCGGCGGTGATGGCATGGCCAGATTGGCCAGACATATGTTGCCTACGTAACTATCCGGTTAACCTAGAATATGACCAATGGATGGTCTATTGGTCATATTGTAGGTCATATCATCATTATCCTATTAACATTTATTCCCGGTTGATATATTTGAAATAATGATTACTGAACGTGAACCCGTGATCCAGTTGCTCTAGTTCCCCTGTCTAAGGGTTGTGAAGGTCAAGCAGGAAGTCGCTTCATTATAATCTACCAGAATTCCCGAATCCTGGATCATGGTCTAAGGCACAGTGCACAAATCTGTGGTCTAAGCGTACCCCGCTCGGAAGTGACAGCTTCGGACGCAACTGGGAATTACACTACTAAGATATGGAGGGCATCCGTACCCCTTCGCATGGTTTTTTGGCAGCCAACATTTACATTCAATCCTATGATTAAAATCGTTTAATAATCATTCATACGTCGCGGTTGCAAGTATAACAATATTATCTTCCGATCATTCTGCGTGATTATGCGTATGATAAAATCAATCCAAATGATCATGATAAGAGTTAAAACAACTTCAATATTTTTGGATTTTGTATGACACTTTGTTGTCTGTTTTTTACCTGTCTTCTTCTATTAATATTCCGTATTTATCTATACATGATAGATAGATAAATAAATAAATAGACATGTACATTGACATGATCCCAATGAGGAGGTTAGTTTATGGGAAGTATACCACTGATGTATTTGAATAGATAGGTACTAAACACTCATCAGTCATCTCATTAGTATTCCAAATGATGTCGCTTTAAGCATAACTTTTATTTCAGGACGAGATGGGTTATTACTACGAAGGTGAAGACATAAACTTTAGGCTCCAAATTAGCGTGGCCGTTCCCGTATTCGACAGTGCTACTTTAGAGGTACGTATCTATTGATTATTAGATCAATTTTATCAAGTACATTGTTATAATTGTGACAAATAGATAAAGATAGAATTATGAAAAATAAATATAGAGCAGGCCCGTAATAGAAGACAACAGATCCGTGGGAGAGCCACCCTTCTTTTTAACCCTGTGGGAATGCCGCTGGCTCGCTGAAAGGAGCCGAAGTCGGTGCCGTAGGTCAGCGCCGCCTTATGCACAGCCGTCCGTTGGGAGCCGGACGGGTGGTGTGGGGCTCTCCTCTGGGTTTGGTGTCTGCTAATCAGAGACCGTCCAGAGGCATACCCACTCAAACCTCTGTGGGTTTAGTGGGTATGCCTCCGCGCGTTTCCAACCTCGGTCAAGAAATTCAGGTGGGATATGGCTCGTGGTACGAAACCTGACACTACGTCCCCCCAAAGAGTATTACACGTCTTTCCTATGTCTTTCCAGACTGTTATCCTTATCGCTTTTTAAGTAATCAAAATGTCATTCAGATAATGTTTTTTTTTCACAGAATATAACAATAAAACTGGACGAAGTAAGTATCTGAGCAAGATAGGTATAATTTTTTTCAAAAGACATTTTTACAATGATAGATTATAATATAAGGGTTATTTCTTTTGAGGTACGGTAGAAATACACCCATGCAACCCATACCTACCTACTCGTACTATGTTTGCTCTCTCCTATGCATTACATAGCATATGTATTGCCTTAAGACCGAAATGGAGACTTTGTATCCTGCGCAACAAATATAGGTACCTACTTATATGTAGGTAATAATAACATTATGACGACCCGTTTGGAACAGTGAACGCTGCCTTTGGTCCAAGGGTTGCGAGTTCGATCCCCGCACAGTACAAACATTTGTGTGCATGAACATGTTTGTTTGTATTGGCCTGGGTGTTTTCCTCTGTATTATAAGTATGTATTTACAAAAGAAAAGTATTATATGTATATATTTGTAATCCCACTGTTAATTCTGATATTCGTAACAGAGGTGCTTGAGCTACCTATCTCGGAGTTAGATCAATGTATGTGATGTTGTGAAATATTTATTTATTTATTTATTATTTATATAACATTGTGAAATCGATCATTTCTCGGAGATACCTATCTACCCAATAAATCACTCATAGTTCCAAATCTGCTTTGATAAAGCCCTGTATACGGGCGGGAAGCGATAGTTGTATGCGCTAGGAGAGTATGTGCGTAGATTTAGTACTAGTACCTGCCTACTAATCAGATACTTACTATCTAGTGATGTTATTACAGGAAAATCAGAGGAACGCCACGCGAACGGTAAATATCCCTATCTTTTTACCAATAATAATTTCATTTAAAGTTTTATGGACCTAAATTCAAAGATTATTTTTTACTATAATCATATACTAATTATAATTAGTCCTTGCTATTATATACTCGTATATTAACCGATCCAAATTTAGATATTATTTCACGTACCTACTTCGCAGTATCCGGTCAACAGATTGCTTGGTGTGGCCGGAGTCGACATTCCCATCGATCATTTGAAACTCATCTTTCCCTACTATCAGGTAACAGCGTCTGTTTTATCATATTTGAAATACCTATGTAAATCCTGTGTCTATCTAACTATCCTATATTCACTTTACATAGTTGTAGCTATAAATATCTAAACAGCACAGTTTTAGTATCTAAAAATTACATACATTTTCACTAAAACTGTGCTGCATGCAGAGGGAGAACCTCGAGTAAAATCTCTATGATCCGCTTATCTACCCCTGACCTTCTCGTACCACCTCGGACACTCGCGAAAAAAGGTTGAAAACCAACGATACTCGCGCAGGTGAACGCGCTGATACGTGTCATGTGGTTGAAATAAAGATGCTATGGAGCCCAATTTTCGGGTTCGTGATATTTTGATAACATGGCGGATGTCACCTAAAAACTATACAAAAAAACTATGTTTTAGTGATATATGTCGTATGAAAATAAATGTCACGAGCGCGAGAATTGAGCTCATGGTTGGCGCCATTTTGACGCATGAACCATGCGTTTAAAAACATTCCTAGAGTAATAATCAGAAAATTCTGACGACTCAGTCTTCAGTCTACCTACCTATATGTAAAATAAAATTAACTGGTAGATGCTTCCTTATTTGATTGATCATTGGTATTAGAAACGTACTTTAACGTGATATGTAACCTAATGATATAAACATTGATAACAATTTTCGCTTTGTTTGATGTCTGAGCGCATTGGGTACCTATCTATAAGGGATGAATGTGCTGATTATGTGCGTGCGATACAACGGGAAACAATTAATTTTGCTTTGCTCCAACGCATATCTTAAATCTGATAAAGAATTTAGGTAATTACGAAAAACAAAGACGACCGACTAATTGAATAATGCAGTGAATTGCGACTTTTACACCACTAATGGTAGGTAGTTAGATACATAGGCAACTCTTTATTGCACAAAATACAAAACTTAAAAGCTTAGGTATACAGATTTACGATGTACAATTTAGACGGTCATATCGCAGGGGGCGACCTCTACCAGACAACTTTCAGGTAAAGGACATTTTATAGAAGAGGGAAGGGTGGTGCAATTCTTCTAATTTACTTACAACATTTACAATAGTGTTTTTTTTTTATTATACTATTATCTAATAACATAATTATTATGTGGTATTATTTCAATTTACACTAATTGTAGGCTTTGCTTTCAGCTGGGCCCTGGCGGAACTCTCTTCGTAATCGATCATCGAGGCAATATCGTTCTACACGACAATCTGAAACCAGTTGTAAGTAGTATGTGATATGTAGAGAAAGCTTAAACACAGTACATAATAATTGATATTACAATGGATATTGAATCTCATGTTTAGCCATCTACTTACGTATGTAAGTGGCATGTAAATATTTATAATAATACTACCTACTTAATAATTATTTTACAATGTGCAAGTAGACGCTACCTACATCAACATAGGACGATTTTACAAGTAAGTAATGTCATTAGAATCATCTGAACTTATTAGAATCAGAATCTCATTGACTTCTAAAAGTAATGCGACACAAAAGTTCGACGTTTTCATGTATATCTCAATTAAATCTAATCTCGTACAGTTTACAATAATACTATTTGTTTTTTATATTGTCAATATATTAATCTTACGACGTCATTAAAACATTTATCTACCACGTTGATTGCATGCAACGTGATTTTTAATACTTTGTATCCGCGTATTCCGCGCTGGCAGTGACAGGAGCCTTTACTTACACACAGGAATAATATAGCATTTAGGCCGTCCTTACCCGAAATCATAGTATTGAGACCCGTTTTTTTTTATTATATAGGTGGCAGACGAGCCGACGGATCACCTGATGGTAAGCGATTACCGCCGCCCATGGACACGGTACCTGCAACACCAGTGGTATCACAAGCCTTGGGCCTCCGGTACCCTCACTCACGCAGCGAAACACAGCGCATGCACTGCTTCACGCCGGTTTTATCACCATCACTCGTTATGTTACAATTATATAAATATTTAGGAAAATTCTTATTATAAATAAGTTGGGGACTATACATTTTTTTCGATTTATGCAATGTGTGTACATTTTATCTGGGTTTTAAATTTTTCCTATTGAACGTCAGATTTGATCCCCAAAATCTATGTAAATATTTAATGAAAAACTAATTGTTATAATTAACAATATTATTAAAAAGAGCTAGCTAAATGAATTAGGGAAATGCTAATTAAAAGAACCGAGAGTACATGTAGCGAGGACGTTTATTCACGGACGGAAGTGAACGAACAGAACAGAGTTTTTTGACACATGACAGATAATATTAGTGATGTTCATTAGTCTTCGCTGCGTTCACATTCCAATAATATTGTCTAAACCTACAAATAATATTTCACTTATGAATAGCAAATATTCTCGGGGAAAAGTTGTAATTTTTCTAAACCAAACGGAGGTCCAATCCGGGGGAAAGGGATTAAAGGTTGGCAACGCACTTGTGACTTGGTGTCGCGGGACTCCATGGGCAGCGGCAATCGCTTACCATCAGGTGATCTGTCTGCTTGTCTGCCACCTATCACATAAGAAAAAAATCTATGCTATTCAGTGATTTATTTTTATTTATCAACAGTTCGATGGCAATATCCTGAAGCCTGGATACCGGACGGTGGACTTTATACATTTAGAACAGCCAGCAAAAGAATATCTGCCGAGGACCTATCCGACGAATTGGTTGGAGGTTGGTATCTTTAAGTTGTCTAAGACTATTTTTTTTTCTAAAATTCGTAACGGTACGGCTTACAACCTGCCTGTATTACGAATGTTACGTCTGGAATTAAGTATTTTTAAAAGTCACGTATGTTCAACATTTTTATGCAAATATACTGTAACAGTTTATACAGAATCACATTTATACAATGGACATAGCCAATAATCAATAGTCAAATATTCTTTATTTGTATGGGCTAGTACACAGCACTTACAAATCGTCAAACATTTGAATGACTTAAAACTATTTATAAGTACTTATGTATAATTTACATGTTAATACATATATACGTTGATACATAAAATATACTAAAGAAATAAATAAACATAATGTGATTATACCACCGGCTCGGAAAGTTAAAAATAAAAAAAAACAAAACCCCACGTTGGGCGCCATTACAAATGTATAAATGTTATTACAGTTTCGGAATCACGTCATAAAGCACGCCCACGGCGTCAGAGTAGTCGACGGGAAAAATGTTTACGAAAGCGGGATGCGGGCCAGACTGGAGCCGCGGGAGTACTACTGGAAGCGCGTGGTGGAGCACTACACCGCCGTGGTGGTGCTGCCGCCGTATGCACGCCACCACGCCGCGCCCGACCCCGTTTTCACGCAGCAGGCTGCCGCGGAGGCACTGAAAACCCTGAGCAGGAGTGACTTCGCTGTTCATCCTGAATGGTACCAACCTCTTATTGTATGGATACAGCACGTAGCCAATGAATAAATAGGTAATGTATAGTTTTAGTTACGCCAAAGACAAAAACAAATTACGGTAGAAACATGTTCACGTACGAAGGAGCACGACTTTATAACCTTCTACCGACAGATATCAAAAGTGAATCTTCTTTACGATTATTCAAATCAAAAGATAGACTGACCGGATGGCGCAATTGGTAGTGACCCTGCCTCTTACGCCAAAGGTCGTGGGTTCGATCCCCACACTGGACAAACATTCGTGCGATGAACACTTGTGTTTGTTCGGTGTCTGGGTGTAATATATATGTATTTAAGTATATATTTTTGTTCCTCTGTTGTCTGATATCTGTTAAGCTACTTAGTACGGAATCAGGTCAACGTATGAGATGTTGTGAGAATTATTATTATTAAAACTGGCTGAGTATGTTGTGGAAGGGTATTTTTTGAGTGTTTTAATAGTGTTGTGACTAGTGTTATTTAATTTTAATGAATTATTCTGTATTTTGGAAGCTCGGACGAAAAAGTATGTCATAATTAGTAAGTAAGCTTGTTCTCATGTAAGCGACTGTATTTTGTCTTTATGAGAATAAATATCTTTAAACCTAATGTACTCGTAGAATTACTACAGGTAGCTCTAGCTTAGATCAGGGGAATATGTAGGTACTATTGGAAGCGCGTGGCCAGCCTACCTTCACGAAGCGTAGAAGACTCTAGAAGGGGACTTTTCTTTCCATTTAGACATGGTATCTGATTTTTGATTGATTGTGACTATGAAGCAGTCGGAGTATTATAACACGGTTTCGGGATGTGTTCTTAAATTCCAACTATAACACCAAATTATTTATTATATTTAAATACCAGGTAAGTAACTTGATTGATTAGGCCAAGCGAGTAGGTACCTCATTGTATTTGTAACCACATGCATGATGCAACAAAAATATGATAAGATTATGATAATATATGTAACTTGAAAAATGTTCTTCCATACTCATACTAGACAGATCCCTATCATAAATCACCTGCTACACAACGCGGAACACCCTGTTGGTCTACTGGTTAAATTACCGGGCCGTGATCTCGGGGTCACGGCCCGGTAATTTAACCAGTCAAACCCAAGAGGGTTCGATTCCCGGGTCGAGCGAAAAGTATGTTTCGAATTTTTCGAACAAAACTTGAGTTTATGATCACCAATCCGCATTTGGCAAGCGTGGTGATTAAGCCTAATCCCATCATAGTAGCGATAACTTGATTTCTATGGTGGAGGCCTTTGCCCTGCAGTTGGACAGTTTATAGGCTGATACTTACAACGCGGAATTGACCTGGCAGGTTATACTGCAAGCACGTGGAGCCGCACTTCGAGTCACGCGAGCTGGAAGTACTTCACTTCATCCGGCGTCGGAGCGACGAACCCAACTTCGCGATGCAGCGGCTGCAGTACCCGTTCAGTCTATACGGAAAGCTTCCGCCTGGCTTGCTCGACAAAACCTATCAATGTAAGCAAAGTTCACAAGAATAGCAAAACCTAACTGTTCTGCACTTTCGTTCGCAAATTGAGCCTTTGGAGGCTGGAATTTTCTAATGCATTTTGTATAGCACCGACGCAAATTGCGTACAGGTGGATACGTTCGAACCACAAGTTCCAGGAGCTCTTGCCATTAGTGGTCGGTTTTGTCGCTAACTCGGCTACAGTCCGGGGGAAAAGGGGGCTTAAAGGTTGGCAACGCATTTGTGACTTCACTGGTATCGCGGGTGTCCGTGGGCGGCGGCAATCGCTTACCATCAGGTGATCCGTCTGCTCGTCTGCCACCTATTACATAAAAAAAAGTGGCCGGTTCCTCCCAACCATTTAGATATTTAACCAAAATAAGTGGCTTAGTGGAGACTGATGGACGCCAAAAAACACTAACAAGATAGTGCCCCGAGTTCACTAACTTTTCATACGACACAGCAATCACTCATTAATCGTGCTTTAACAACACTAATCAGTGGTTAAAGTGTGATTACCGTTGTCTTAAAGTTGGTGAACTCGGCCCGCATATAGCAGCGTCTGAACCACTTTAGGTCGCCTTTAGCCTATTTGTTAAAGTTAAGTTTTAAATGCTGCGTTCTCCAGGCAGCCCGGAGCTGATGGCGCGGTTGTGTCGAGACGCCGTGGCGACCAGAGCTTGGGCCTCGCAGCATGATGAGCTCGACTGCCCTACCTGTGGCCTCGGCTCCGTCACCGCCTTCTTCGCCAGCGGTGAGACTACCTACATCTGCCATCTTCGGTGATGGGAAACAACAAAAATAAATAGAACGAACATTCAAAAGTGACAATAGTTGCGCTCTCTCTCAAAGTATCGCTGAACTATTTCCCTTCGTGTGGAATTTTTGTTTTTTTTTAATATGAGAGATGGCAGACGAGCAGACGGATCACCTGATGGTAAGCAATTCCGCCGCCCATGGACACCCGCAACACCAGTGGAGTCACAAGTGCGCTGCCAACCTTTTCCTCTTCCCCCCATTGGGCCTCCGGTAGCCTCACTCACACGGCGAAACACAGCGCAGGCGCTGCTTAACGCCGGTCTTCTGTGAGTTTGATGAACGAAGTAGATAATCTACGTAATACCTACCTTAGAGCTACGTTCCACAATAGACACCACTTATGCAATTGAAATGTGGAAAATGTGATGCGGCATAAGAAGTTAGTCGACAATATTTAAAAAAAATCGGTAAAAAATCTTTTAAGTTAAACGGTTTTATCTTATGTGCACTGAACACTAGAAAATAACAATAACAATTAGGTATTTTGAACTTCTAGTTCAGAAATATTCTAATACCAAGCAGAATAGCTTTTAGGCATATTAGACTAAAATAAAAACGTGGGGCCGATTAACTATTGCTGTAATACTTTCTTCAATACTAAGTGTGGATTGCATCGACTTACTATAATCGTAACTGGAGATTTTGACAATCAATTACCAGCCGCGGCGGCTTCACCAGCGAACGCCCAGCTCATGATCTACCAAAGTATAAAGATATGCTTTGCCATAGGTAGGATTTCAGAGGGGCCCCACGTTTTTATTTATAGTCTAATATGCCTAAAAGCTATTCTGCTTGGTATTAGAATATTTCTGAACTAGAAGTTCAAAATACCTAATTGTTATTGTTATTTTCTAGTGTTCAGTGCACATAAGATAAAACCGTTTAACTTAAAAGTTTTTTTACCGATTTTTTATTTTATAGTTTTTAGTAGGTATTTAACGGAAATGCCTACCTTTAGTGCATCATTATTACATGGTTTTTTACCTGATAATTTATTACAATCGAATTCCTCAATACATAGCCCTTCCAGAGACTTGATCTGTCCTTTTAACGTCACACAATCTTGGACATAACTGTTCTGGACACGACTACTCATGCCCTCACCTAATATGCCATTTTGTAACCACGTCCATCTTGGATTTTAAATTTTGTCATAATCACAGTATTCTACTAGTAGTAGTAGTGTAGCCCTTTCATTTGATACCCATATTGAGGGGGTTGTGGAAAAATATGAAATCCGCCATTTTGTACCGGCAGCCATCTTAGATTTACAATGTTATGGATATTACTATATTATATTGTCATCGAAACTAAAGGTGTGTACCAAATTTAAGATCAATCTGACAACAGGAAGGTACTCAAATTTCAATTTCTAATTTTGACCCAAATAAATAAATACCGTACGGGTCGAGCTAAATAAAACCGTTTAAAAACTGAAGGCTTTCTTACTGGAAAAAAGTCCTTACTCTATTGAAGAATTTTTAAATGTGACATAAGTCAATTTGTAATCTCTTAAGTATTAATTATTATTGTTCTCTAAATCTCTCTTAATCAGCCAGGGGTACGGATCAGACGAAGGATCGCGCACTCTGACAATCCACGAAGCCCAGGGATAGACGTTCGAGAACGTTGCGATAGTCAGAACAACTGCCAAACAGTCCCATCTCCTGCAAAGTGTCCCACAAGCGGTGGTAGCCATCTCCAGACACACAAGAACTTGTGTATATTATACAGATAACGCCACTAACGACGCCACAGCGCGCCTAATATCCATGGCATCGAAAGCTACCATCAAAAAAATAACCGAGTACAACCTCAAAATGGCGATCCGCCGGGGCGATGGCGCGGTTAAGGACAAGCTTGCAAATAAAACATAAAGTAATAACATACCCCAAAACTCCCCGTCTGAGGTCCTTAACTGTTGTTGATACCCATATTGGTGGGATTGATAAAAAAATGTTATCAGCCATTTGGTAGCGGCGGCCATCTTAGATTTCAATTTTGCATTGTGAATTGTATTCTACTTGTTGAGACCTTTTATTTGATACCCATATTGGTGGGGTTGATAAAAAATTGTTATCAGTCATTTGGTAGCGGCGGCCATCTTAGATTTCAATTTTTCATAGTAAATTGTATTCTACTTGTTGAGACCTTTCATTTGATACCCATGTTGATGGGATTGATAAAACCTAAGTTATCTGCCATTTTGTAGAGGCCGCCATCTTGGATTTTAATTTTATATAGTAAATTGTATTCTACTGGTTGATCACTTTCATTTGATACCCATATTGATGGGATTGATAAAACCTACATTATCCGCCATTTTGTAGCGGCCGCCATCTTGGATCTCAATTTTTATAGTATATTGCATTCTGCTTGCTGAGACCTTTCATTTGATACCCATATTGATGGGATTAATAAAACATAAATTATCCGCCATTTTGTAGCGGCGGCCATCTTGAATTTATAATGATAATGAATAAACATAATTGTATTGTCACCAAAATCCAAAGTGTATACAAAAATTCAGATTAATCGGTTGACAGGAAGAGGGTGAAATTTGAATTACTAAATTTGACCCAAGAATAAATAATAAATAAAACAAACGGGGTGAGCTAAATAAAACCGTTTAAAAATAAAAGGATTGATTTGATTATCAATCAAAAAATGTGAACATTTACATCCTTTTAACCACATGTCCTACCAACCATTCTGAACAACATTTGACTTTTCGAAATTCGTCAAAAATTTTTTCGTCTCTTCATACAAAATGACAAAGTCACGTGACCGACTTTGTATGAAAAGTTGAATTTTTTTTCTGCGAATTCCCAAAAGTCATAGATCAATTGTTGTTCAGAATGTAAGGTAGAACACCTGGTTATTTGGAGAGATGTATATGTTTACAGATACACACTGTATGTTACATAAAGCTAAATCTCATTCCCAGCCATATTATAGAGAGCGGTCTGACCGGCCGCGATGTTACAGAGGGCGGTCTCATGCGCTGGCGGCAGTACCTGATGACCAGCTCGCACGCGCCGCCGCCGCCGGGGTCAGCCTGGCCGCGCGGGCCCGACGAGAGCTGGTACCGGCGCGCCGCAGCCGCGCCGCGCGACGAGCTGGTGATCCACGCGCCCGTCACGCCGGTGCGCCGTATGCGCCGGACGGAAATCGATCCGCCGCCCGTGAGTTATCTACTGTGCTTATCTACTAACGGGACATTTTGATTACCTACGTACTCGCAAGGCATGCCGCCGGCACGGCTTACAGCGTGAAGAGATAGTGGTTTACGCGCCTGGGTATCAGCACGTGCTTCGTATGGAGATCGACCCGCCACCTGTCGGTAAGTTCCTCCGTAGTTGTTGTCCTCACTGCTAAGCAACGTAACTTTCTACAACTTAAACTGCAATCACTTATTGGGATCGCTAGTTATTTGAATGTATGGTCATTATGGCTGGGGACTACGGCCTTTTGGCCGCAAAATGTAAATAGATAATCAAAAACACAACGACCGATACGTAGATAATAGTCCATGATATCAGATTACTATTCAGTTGAACGACAAAATCAAATCACATTCTCTAAATTGAAAACTATATACCTACATATTAGGTACAATACCTAACCTACTGATAGATAATCATAATTGGTTGAAAAGCATAAATAAATAAAATCTTACTTAACTACATTACCTATAGAACCTATATCATTAATCTTACGGGAAAGTAGGTGTACTTTTGCCTATTGGCGCCTACGTGATTATTACCTATCAATCATTCCCATATTAGTATATTATGTTAATCTGTGGTTCAGGTGGGGACGAGGGGCGAATGGCTAACTGCTGCGAGGGCCTTGTCGCTGGACAAAGCCTTCATCGGCGTCGCTGGATTCCACTTCCACCCAAAGCACTTGGAGGACGTGCTGGTCTCTGTCACCAGAGAACCGGTGAGCTCACACTTGATCAACTTAGTGCCAACACAAAATTATGATATTTTGGACAGGTCCAAGGATTTCACACGTTACCAGATTATCACTCGCGGCGATTTCAAGCACTTATTTTTCCGTTTCGCCACCTACCATGGACACCCGCAACGCCGCAACACTGGTGAAATCACATGTGCTCTGCTTAATAAAACTCCCAAACCAATCAATAGAGCCTATGTACCCTTACTCACTCGGCGAAAACTGCGCAAGGGCTGTTTCACGTTTCATAATACCGGCGTCTCACGACTATGGGTCATGAAGGGAAAGTACCTTAATTCCTTCAGTTAGCATTTTATATTTATATGAAACTTCCATTTATTTTTTAAAAGAAAAAATGCATTTAAAGTTTTTTTGGATTATGTTTGTATTGCACTGGAATCGAACCAGAAAAAAAACAGCTTTTTTTATTCTACCAATCGATACAGTCATTATTACTAATGATAAAAATTCTAACGATAAGAAACCATAGGTCTTAAACTCGCCTGTCGTGAAAGATATACTTACTAGTAGGTACCTACTGAATATCTAAGATACAACTTCTACATCCGGAAGAAAATAAAAATATGGAAAATGGCTACTTCATTTAACCATTCGATACATTCAGTGCTAAGAACAAAATTCGAGTGTCTAGACACTCGTCTTTCAAAATATACTCGTATTTAGAAATTTTATTATTAGCAATGACTGTATCGTTGGTAGAATAAAAAAGCCATTTTTTCCGGTTCGATTCCTGCAATGTGCAATACAAACACAAATACTAAACGCAGTTTTTTTTTCATTTAACAAATAAAGTTATGTTGCCTTTAAGTAAAAAAGTTAACTTAAGGATTTCATGTCCCAAAGTCTTGGGACGCCCTGTAAGCGAGACACCCTCCCACGGTCAAAGCCCACGTTCTGCAACAGATTGACCCGTATCCCTTACCCTTGCAAATGTTCCAGTGCGACGAACCAAAGTGCAAACCGACTTGTGACGGCGTGACCTGGATCTGCCTGCTGATAGACGAGGGCGGGTGGATCGTCTCCGGGGGGCCGAAGCCGTCCGACGCCGAGGAGCCGTCGTCGGAGGAGCCGATCCGGATGCACCTGGCGCGCGCGTACCCCTCAGTGATGGCGGCGCTGCTTAAGGCCAAAGTCTTCACGCTCAACTGGCTGCACGATTATCAAGGAGTCTGCTTCGGGATGGAGAGTCCAAATGCTGCTACAGTAAGTATATCACCTACGAACCTGTCCATTCAGCTTACTGGACCAGAAGTATTGTTCAATGAGTCAGTCAATCTAAGACTTTTTAGGTATTTATAGCGACGATGATGTGGCAATACCTCCTATCTAACAAGATTTTTCGAGAAAGTTACTTCCTTATGTCATTGGTGTTAAGGTTGATTATTAATATCAGTTAATTTGTTAGATAGGAGGTATTGGCACATCATTGTCGTAGTTTGCGTCTCAGCTCAGCTCAACATTGAGGTGATTCACAAAGATAACAATAAATTAATTCTGTCCCAATTGTTTATGTAATTTTATATTTTATGATTATTTATTAATTATCAATATCAATGACGAGCCCGTTTCATTCTATAGGCGATTTTTTTTTTCTGTGTCTATTCGCAGGAGATGGCCAAACAAAGTGTTCTTAAAGTCAATAATAAGTTCTATAATATACCAAGTGAAATCTCAAATAAAACTCTTTGAACCTTCAAGTCTTGAAAAAAAAAATCTTTTTTTTATGTGATCGATGGCAGACAAGCACACGCATCGCATCACTCATCACTTGATGGTATATGATTGCTGCCGTCCATGGACACCAGTGGAGTCACAAGTTAGCTGTCAACCTTTAAACCCCCCTTTCCCCCGGATTAGGCCTCCGGTACCCTCACTCACGCAGCTAAACACAGCATAGTGTTTTCTGTGAGGCCGTGGTTTCATTCATTCCATGAGCCTTAACGTTATACTATTCTATTCTATTCCTTCTTCATGCTTCGCCATAGGCCACATCTTGGCTTTTCTCGTCAAGCAGCTGATGGCAGTGTCTCGGTCAGCAGTCCTTTCAAAGCTTCAACAGAATCTAGGGATTTTCCAATATTTTTTCCATTATTGGAATATACCTACCTACTTACTACTTACCTAAGTCTGTTGATGAGTAAGTAGGTATAATGTATTGTTACAGACGTTGCCGTCTTTAGTAAAGTCATTTTGGCGAACCATGACTTTGCTAATACAAGCGTTACAGCAGATTATTACTATAGCTGCGCTTCTTAGAGCCAGTAAGTACCTATTCATTTACTAACACGGCGCGTGACTAGGATTGGAAAATAGGCTTTGTTGCGTGTCCTATACAAATTTATAGAACATTTACGACAGTTTTAAAATATATCATAACAGTTATAAAATTATACGGTGCCCGGGCTGTACGGCTTTGCAAATTAGAACCTATATGTTATTACCACCTTTTGTAACATTATGGAGAGCAATAAAGAATATGAATATGAATATGAATATATTTTGTGGGTATTTGTTATGGATATGGCAATGGAGCGAAATAAGACTGTCAATCCGATTGTAAGACTATTCGGTTTTAAGATCTAGCAACTAAGAAGCGATGAAAAGTCTGATAGAATTTTCATCAAATCAAATAAGTGGAAGAAAACTAAATGTTCGAACTTTTTTTATCTAGGCAGCAACGTGTTCTGCGACACGCAGGTAGAGAAGGCGAAGCGGCACAACCGCGTGCGGCGCGACTTCGAGCGCGAGAAGTACGACCGGCTGTTCGACCTGCGCGTGCTCGTCAACCGCAGCGAGTACGCCGCCTGCGACCGGTCGAGGCCCATTTACGAACTGCAGGCAGGATATCTACTTTATTTAGGCAGCATGGTGCTCTGTGACGCGCAGGCAGATAAGGCACAGTGGCGCAACTTCGAAAACGCGAAGTAGGTAATGTAGATAATGTCCTCCACTCGATTACGGCTACGGCGGCCAATCTCAACGATCAGTTACGTACGCAGGATATATTAAAGTGCTCAAGTGTGACGCAAACACAAGTGCACTTTCTATTCCCTTACACTCATAATCCGATGGAACACCAGCGTGTCACGACCGGAGAGGGATTAGGCGCAGGACCATTGGCTTAACGTGCTTTCCGAGGCACGCGGGTACAAGACCGCCAACTTCCAGACTCCGGCCTGACACTAAAAATCTCTTACCGAAAACATAGGTACAAATTTTTGACCCGACCCGGGGATCGAACCCGGGACCTCTAGCACAGCCGTCGCTTTAAAGTGCGACCCACTAACCACTGCGCCACCGAGGCAGGTATGACCGACAGTTCGACCTGCACAAGTTCGGCAACCGGAACGAGTACGGTCGAGGTCCATCTACAAACTACAGGAAGGATTGTGCGTGGTGTGGTTGTCTGTTTTCTAAAGTACACTCTCGCATCCTTACGTTTTTTGGACATGCTTTTCGGCGTGGCGATCATTCCATAGAGCGCCTTGTCATCCAAGGAAAAGTAGAATGCACTTGACCGCGCGGGAGATCACCCACAGGTTGGACTGACCACGAGCAGGCAGCGGTGGTGGTGCCTGGCGAAGCGCATCACAACTGCCCCTACCCACTCTATGAGTACATAACGATCACGACCACTCTGCCAAGAGAGTAACGGATAGGAAGAAGTATTGTATTACGTAGCCTTCGTAGCAAACGCTGTAGCATGTAGCAGTCGTAACAGTTAACTGGCCGGATTCCGCTGTCATTCACCAGCAACCGATCCAAAGACTGTACCTACTACTATGAATTTTTATTTCCGCGCAAATTAATTCGGTATTGAAACTATGATTCAGAAATAAAAATTAATACGGGTTGTTAGTCTTTGGATCGGTTGCCGGAGAATGACTGCGGGATCCGGCCAGTTCATTTATTCTTTCGGACTCTTAAGTCTGGTACCCATCAGTTCCGAATAGTGGTGACTCCGATGCGATCTCAACACGTAACCTTTGTTTTATTTATGTGTATTTTTAATTATTTTATGTTTTGTTTTCTGTTTGTTTCAAATTGTGTTCTGTTTACAACTGCTATAAGTTCTGTGTTGTGATGTCTATAATAATAAATGTTTTCTTTCTTTCTTTAAATTGGTAAAATACGTTTATTTCCAGCGCACACCGCAAGCCATGGAGGCGCTTCGCAAGGGGGCTTCATTGTGCAACTGGCCGCTAGTGGGAGCCCCGGTGCCGCGCACCAACCTGCTGCTCCTGGCCGTGAACGCGCCGTGCCGCGCCGACCCGCGCCGGCCCGTGCCCGACCCACTCGTCAACCAAAAGGTCCAATTACGATCATCTTTCGGTCTGATATTCAAACTAATGAGTGTGAATATCAGACCTCGCTTCAAATCACAAGCCAAGATAAGTAGGATGATGATGACTGACCCTATGGCGCATTTTGGCATACACCCTGCCTGCCTCATACGCCAAAGGTCGAGGACTTCTTTTTTTATTTTTCGTTTGTCCATATGAATGAATGAATGAATGATAACTTTATTTGGCACAATACAAAACAAGGAAACTTAATAAGATACTTAACCTAGACATAAATAATAACGAAAAGAAACATTAACCCTGTATGTGCCAAACAGGCGGCCGCTCAGCAGCAATAGTCGGTGCTGATCCATGAGACCAACCTGGACGCTGGTTTTAAGCGACTACCATTACATTATTGCGCATCTGTTCCATATCCATGCAAAATTGAGATTGAGACAGAAAAAAAGGAATAGATAGATAATTTAACAAATGCGCAATATGGGGGCAGGCAGATTATACAAAACCAATACAAAAAAATACAATTACAACATCATCATCATCATCATCAGCCCATTTAAGTCCCCACTGCTGGGGCACGGGCCTCCCTCAATCACATGAGGGGTAATTGCCATACTCACCACGCTTGGCAGACGGGTTGGCGATGGTTTTGATATAAATGCAGAGTTTTCCTTCTCTGGGTGCTGATGATCATACCAGCAGCTTTACCTTAGTCGCCTTTTACGACACCTCGGTAAGAGTGAGGGTGGCCTATTCTACTCTGCCTGGGACCACACGGCATAATTACAACAAATAAAGATATATTTTTTTATTTATTTAGATCATATAATCAATTAGTTTAATATATTCTTCAAATGATTGATAAAGTATTTCTTTGTAAAACCAGAATAGAGCCATTCTATTGATTTTTTTTGGAGTTGCACAAAGTTTCCAATAGATGGCGTGTGTGGCTAGCATGCTTTTCTTGTTCAATATTTTATTTTAAATAAAATTATAATGCAGATGTTACTGCTAGTACATACATAAAATAGTTTGTCAAGTGTCTAAACAGTTTAGAATTGGAATAAAGTACGTTAGGAATGCGTTCGTCTCTTTTTAAAAATATCAAACTCCGTAATAAACCTATAAACCTACAGGTTAATTTATTAGAGATGAGACCCGTGCTCAAATCAACCAATCTCAGCTAGGCGAAACAAGTGACCATGGCTGTGAACTTTCAAAATCTGGCTGACACCTAAAGTAGACTTAGTGGTACTTTCGCGTACAAAAACGGACCATACATTTGTGCATGGTTATTTAATAAATAGTATAAGTATAAGTGTTTGCAGAGAGGTTGTAACCCCGAAATTGTTTAAAATAGATCCGGTTTAGTAGCTAAAAATTAAAATAGATTGGCGTCGCTAGTGTGCCCCACCCGTCACCTCACAGAAATCCTCTAAAAATCACCTATTTGCACACTAAAAATACTAATTGCACATCAAACTACAATTTGAGGTGCAATTCGTATTTTTTGGCGTGCAATAAGGTTAGGTTAGGTTAGCAATTTATTAATTTTGAGGGAACGTTAAACACGAGTACAACCCATTTGGAAGTTTTCATGCAAAATTATGATATTACACTACGTGTGCAACGTTCATGATAAAAAGTAAGGCATGCAACATTTCTTTTCGACCGGTAGGTGAATGTCGACGAGTTGATCGGCGGGTACGGCTGGTCGGAGCTGTCCACGGCGAGCAAGCTGGCCTGCTTCCGCAACATGGTGCCGCTGCCCGGCCGCGCGCCCAATGTGCCTTGCTTCCCCCACAACTACTCGCAGGTACAGCATGCGCTTCTCCAGGTCATAACGAGCAGTGTTTTAACTTCATACTAGTTTTCACCGTGGGAGAGCCACGCTTCGGGATGAATGGGCCGGCTCGACCGGAGTACCACGGCCTCACAGATAACCGGCCTCAAGCAGCACTGTGCTGTTTCGCTGCGTAAGTGAGGATACCGGAGGCCCAATCCGGGGGAAAGGCGGGTTTAAAGGTTGGCAGCGCACTTGTGTCCCCACTGGTGTCGCGTGTGTCCATGGGCGGCGGCAATCGCTTACCATCAGGTGATCCGTCTACTCGTCAAAAAAAAATAGTGAGTCGAACGCGCGCGCATCGTATCTCGGTATACTCTCCGGCAACCAATAGGGTTGCCAGATAGATTCTTCCTATTGTATTTTTCATCAAGAAAAATATATTCCTTTTACTAATACAGCAGGCGGGCAACCCTTACGAGTATTGGTGTTGTTTTTTTTTACATTGGGGGGTTTAAAAGTTGGCAGCGCACTTGTGACTCCACTGGAGTCGCGGGTGTCCATGCGCGACGGCAATTGCTTACCATCAGGACCCATCACCGTCTGCTCGCCTGCCACCTATCACATAAAAAAACATTGATTTGAAATAAGGCCGAGTTAAAAGACTGGTAGAGATACTATAACCGTGACCTAGGGAAGAGAGGGATCATGACCCTCACAAACTGTTTTTTTTTCTGGGTAAATACGTAAAATTTTGTTACGAACAACGGAGGTAGCTCCGGCTCGAATTTTCTTTAAAAAGCGCTTCTGCAATTAATATTTCGTTTATAATTCCAGGAGGAAGGATACCGCCAATGTGGGCCATGGCTTCCGGACCCAGAGGTGGAAGAAACCACCAACGCCACTTCACACGTGTTTATGTCATTTACATTACTATTGTTGTCCATTTTGTTTACTCAAATAACACATTAATAAGAAACTCACAGTGGATCTCGTTCAATAAAAAAGCTGAGAAATTTCCAATAACTTGTTTAATTCAATTATATACATAGATTTTTGGTTCGGAAACATCTATAATACTGATCATGGCTACACCGAAATTTCTGAAGAACTGTCTCGCTTATTCATTAAAATGTATATCCCGTTATCATCAAAATAGTGTGACCGCGTAACTTAGTCCACAACTGAAGAGTACCCTTGTACTCTAGAATACGGCGGCGATTTTGTAAAATACTACTCATTCATCACCCACGGGCAAAGAGCGAAAAATTACTATGAGTAAGTTGTACTCACGACATTAACCTATCGTCTCACCCACTTGCAACACGGCGAAGGACCAAATTATGCGATCGCACCATAACTACAGTCACAAAATCCTTGGAATCGAATGCAAATAACGCATAATTCAAAATAGGTTCAAATAGTCAATTAGATAATTTAACTAATTAAAGTATGCAATATAAAATGCAAATAAAATTCAGTACAATTTTTAAAGTTATCAACGGAAATAATTGACAAAGGCTTCATTAGCGTCGTCATTAAATTGTAAGGATAGGGCACATTATATCCGAAGCTGAACACGTTAAATCGCAATATATAAATTCAATGTATAATAAACGTAAATTCGGCGGAGAAAGCCAGTACATTGAGGTATATAGTAATAGATAGAGGAGACACCACGCTTCACTACTAGCTAGCACTGAAAAGTTGAACACGAAACGTTTTCAATTTGTTTTATTGAAAAATGATCATAATACGCATCGAAAATGCCGTAGCGAAGTGGCGAAGTGCAAAGGGTTTGCTTTCCACCGGTGAGTAGTTAGAGTATAAAATTAAAATACGATCACCAGCCAGTCGGATGCCATATTTTCTCATTCCACATAGAGTAACATAAACAGATGGGAAATTGTAAAACAACTGTTACGTACTTCACGTTTTCAACCAGATATCAGATCCGAGTTGTATTTTTTTATTTTTGATATTTAAGTAAGTATTAAAATGAAAAATACAAAAGATTATTTAATAAAATTAGTTTTTTGTTGGAAACATACAAATGAGTCATTGTTTTCTAACTATATTATGGTGTATTTTTTATTCATTAATCATATTAAGTACACAACACTTACAAAGGACACAGATACTGCATAATAGATACTTTAAGATTCTTCTTAGGTATTAAAGTACCGTATACCGGCGCGGCTGGTGGATATGATTACATTATCCGATGGGCAAAATGTTTTTAATGTTTTTAGTCTATGGAATGACATAGTTGCTCATGATAGCTCCTCTATTACTCAATACCTCAATGAGCCAGTAAGAGGACTACTAATCGTGTTAGGCTAAGGGTGACTGGCGGTAGATATCATGTGCTAAATAATCTCTCACTGTGTTTTTTTTTTTATTTTAACCGCCAGCATTGCCCTCTTCAAGAAACATTAACACAAACCTGGACGCGGAAAAACGCAACATGGTATCTATACCAAACAATAAAATGCAACGCTATACTATTTATATTTGTCTCGAACGGGAATGCAATAAATCAAAATATGTACTTGGCATTATAAATTTAAGATTAAAATGTTATTTTATACAACCGTTATTTTATAACTTACAACCCTGAAAATTCAGACTATTATTATACTAATATTTCTTCTTGAACTGTCTAAATTGAACATCTTACACGTATCTAGCAACAAAATACAGTAAATACAAATCTGTCATACGGAAATACGAGAAGAAAATGACATAATATTTCTAATTACCATAAGTTATTACAACACGATCCGCCTAATCAATTAATACAATATCTTATTTAGACAAAAATAGATCAGTGGGTACTTTCTTATCTACAGTGTACAAATTCTATATTTGATTGTAACTGACCCTAATAAATTCAATTTTATTGAAAATACTATATTCACTTTGAGCCCAGAATCACTACGCGAATATTATAGCCTCTGAATATAATAAATAATTCTTTAGGCAAACGATAGCTGAATTTCACCCAATAAATAAATCGAATAATAGTTGCTAGCTTTATTTGAAAACAATGCTGATACCCAATTTATCGATTAATGAGGGATTGAATTTTTTCGTAATAGAGATTTATTCAAAATAGAAAATTATATATTCCGAAATCTACCTAGCTACCTATCTAACTACCTTCAAGTGGAATTTTGAGTGTGTTCATTCTCGAAATTTCCTTGTATTCAGTTCTCATTTTGGCACCATTTATTCTAATACATTAATTCTACTAACGTCAACTTCTCAATATTTTTTCTAAGAGAGCTTTATTTATTTTTGAACAGGATAATTTCAACACCAATTTATTTTCTTTTGAAATTACGACACTTTATATTCTATGATAAAATCTGTTATAGCTACTTAAATGCTTACTTATTTATAATTAATTACTATTTTGTATGGTTTTCATACAATCCCTAATTAGACTTAAAAAACGATTCATTCGACATAATCTTAATATCTAAATAAATCAATATTAAAAGTTTGAAGAAAAATAAAATGTAATAGAAAAAATACAACAAACAATCTTTGGCATTGCATAAATAATTTCTTGGAAAAAATAAATAACTCTTTTTAAACAGTTGTTAAATACATGTGTTCATTTTTAAATAAAAACTCTTTTTTTTAATCATAAATAAAAGTTTAACAAAACACATCAAATGTGTAACAAAAGTGTATAAAATACTATGACTATAATATAACTATGACTGTTTGTGCATAAGTTTGTGATGTATAAATATAAAGCAATAAATTGGAATGGAATATTTTAAGGAAAATAATGTGTAAGATAAAATTAAGTAGTTCATTAATTGTTGTTGCATCTTCGCTGCTCAGTACTCAAATATAGAGATGCATTTCCGACAAGGAACTAGAAAATCTACCGGCTCTCACTGGTAGTTGGGTTGAACGTGGTGCAACGTGGAGCAACCGGAATCGACATTATGCAATTAAATATCATTTGCCAAATGTTTCTTTGTTAAACCAAATGCTATGCCATCTTAAAACTTTTTGATATATGATTAATTATTCGTTTCTTCATATCATATACATTTAACTAACAGCATATGCTTTGATACAAAATAAACTTCATAGTTAACTCATATCGCATTTTACGTTCTCAATTACTTTCGTAATTCGGTCAGCGAAAGCAGAACCTTATTTATTTTAAAAAATATCATTCGTAACGTAAAAATTATAAAGTAAAATTGTATCTACTTTCGCAAGCCAAGAACCTTTGAATGTAGAATGAAAGGAAAGTGTAACCATACCGAGGGGGCTACAACTTGCCGACGGCTGCAAGGGACTCCTCACTCCTCTTCGGACTCCGAGTCGGAGTCCGGTATGGTGTTGAACCAGTTCTCCCAGTTCGAAGGCGGCGCCATCATGTTCCGGCTGTTAAATAAATTGCAATTATAATAATTTTATGGAAAATTAAAACGTTACAGACAATAAATGGCGATAGCAAAAGGGTAATGAAAATATCACGTCAACACTAATATATCCAATACATTTTGACGTTTGGTTTCGTGACTATCGTCAACGAAGGTCCTTCGTACTGAGAACTAGAGTATTCGTAATCGTTCGGCACGATATGTTAACGTTACGAGTTTTTTGAGTGCTAGTCCTTCTGAAGGGATAGTAGGAACTTATGAAATGAAAACTGTACCCAATTTGTATGAAAACTGAAGAGAGCCCCCTATCGTTCGTAAGCATAACTATCTTCTTTCTCACTTGGAATTAAAAGGTGACAAAGTATGGCTATGGTTACATTACAATTGCTTGAAATTTCGTGCTAGCCCTTCAGACCCCGAGATCGTGTCGTGTGTGTGGGTGTGTGCTAGCTGGGCTTGGTGGCGGGCGGCGCGGGCGCGGTGTGTGTGTGGGTGTGGGTACCTGAGCTTGGTGACGGGCTGCGGCAGCATGCTGGTGGCGGGCGGCGCGGGCGCGGTGTGGGTGTGGGTACCTGGGCTTGGTGACGGGCTGCGGCAGCATGCTGGTGGCGGGCGGCGCGGGCGCGGTGTGGGTGTGGGTACCTGGGCTTGGTGACGGGCTGCGGCAGCATGCTGGTGCGGGCGGCGCGGGCGCGGTGTGGGTGTGGGTACCTGGGCTTGGTGACGGGCTGCGGCAGCATGCTGGTGGCGGGCGGCGCGGGCGCGGTGTGGGTGTGGGTACCTGGGCTTGGTGACGGGCTGCGGCAGCATGCTGGTGGCGGGCGGCGCGGGCGCGGTGTGGGTGTGGGTACCTGGGCTTGGTGACGGGCTGCGGCAGCGTGCTGGTGGCGGGCGGCGCGGGCGCGGTGTGGGTGTGGGTACCTGGGCTTGGTGACGGGCTGCGGCAGCGTGCTGGTGGCGGGCGGCGCGGGCGCGGTGTGGGTGTGGGTACCTGGGCTTGGTGACGGGCTGCGGCAGCGTGCTGGTGGCGGGCGGCGCGGGCGCGGTGTGGGTGTGGGTACCTGGGCTTGGTGACGGGCTGCGGCAGCGTGCTGGTGGCGGGCGGCGCGGGCGCGGTGTGGGTGTGGGTACCTGGGCTTGGTGACGGGCTGCGGCAGCGTGCTGGTGGCGGGCGGCGCGGGCGCGGTGTGGGTGTGGGTACCTGGGCTTGGTGACGGGCTGCGGCAGCGTGCTGGTGGCGGGCGGCGCGGGCGCGGTGTGGGTGTGGGTACCTGGGCTTGGTGACGGGCTGCGGCAGCGTGCTGGTGGCGGGCGGCGCGGGCGCGGTGTGGGTGTGGGTACCTGGGCTTGGTGACGGGCTGCGGCAGCGTGCTGGTGGCGGGCGGCGCGGGCGCGGTGTGTGTGTGGGTGTGGGTACCTGGGCTTGGTGACGGGCTGCGGCAGCGTGCTGGTGGCGGGCGGCGCGGGCGCGGTGTGTGTGTGGGTGTGGGTACCTGGGCTTGGTGACGGGCTGCGGCAGCGTGCTGGTGGCGGGCGGCGCGGGCGCGGTGTGTGTGTGGGTGTGGGTACCTGGGCTTGGTGACGGGCTGCGGCAGCGTGCTGGTGGCGGGCGGCGCGGGCGCGGGCGGGGGAGCCCTGCGCTGCAGTGTCTGCGTGCCGTCGTCCTCCGCCTCCCAGCCCTCCTCCAGTACCCATCTGCCGACAAACAATGAGATGTTCATGATATAATACATACACTAAATTCGTTTTAGCACTTCTGCTAAGATAGACGACCAAAATACATTACGTAATACATGTATTACAATCAGACACAATTCTTAGGGTGCCTCCACATCTGATCAATGCGCCGCGAACCCGCGGCTCACAAGCCACTCATGAGCTACGCGCGTGCAACGTTTTGGTGCGCCTTGGAGCGAAACCCATGTGAGGATTTTTTAATGCGCGCGAGCGGCGCACGATCTGCGCGCACTCATTCTAACTAGAGGAGCTATGGAGGTGTCGATCAACATGCGAGCCGCTCGTGCGCGGCGCCTAGTTTGCGCGCAAGTGGCATAGGAGCGGCTCACGAACATAAAATACACGAGCGCAGCTCCCGGGCCGCTCACGAGCGAATCGCGAGCTGCGCATTCGCGGCACGTTACTGAGATGTGGACCCACCCACCAGTGGCGAAGGGTGAATATTTTCAAAAGGGAAGCCAGAATATGGAATTAACTTACCAAAATGCTCAACATGCCCATGGATACCCGTGACATCATTGGAGTCACAAGTGCGCTGCCAACCTTTAAACCCCACTTTCCCCCGACTTGGACCTCCGGTACCCCCACTCACGCAGCGAAACACAGTACAGTGCTGCTTCACGCCGGTTTTCTGTGAGGTCGTGGTACCACTACGATCGAACCGGCCCATTCATGCCGATGCGTGGCTAATGGCTATCCCACGGTCATATGTTAAAGTCGAAAAAAAATATATTTTTATTTGGCGCGGCCTAATTTTACTACATGTTTTTTGTTTTCAAAACTTAGAGAACGAAGTCTTGTTCGATAGCAAATAATCTGTGCGACAACAATATATCAGTATTAATGACATTTTTAACCGACGACCGACATTAAGATCAGCACAACACACAACACAAAAATTAATCCAATCCACCACAATTCAACACCAAAACAAATAAAATTCGACAAAACGAAAGCAACAAGTTGTTTACAATTAGCATTATCCGCCATTAAATAAAAACTAAAAAGCAAGGGAAATAAAAATATAGTACGCTCCTGTCATGATTTAATACCGTGCTACATTCATTCTTAATTCGGAATCATTACAATTCTACTTCTTTCTCGCTTGCACCTGTGCGTTGCTAATTAACCTATCGCTATAACAAGCCGATAGGCATCGAGTTTTTTCTCAGTAAATTTGCACGTGCTAAAACGAGACGGAACATGACGATCTATACACATAAATGAGGACAGATGCTCAGTATGAGAATTTGTAGTATGAAGAAGTAACTCGGTATTTTACCGGCTTGCCACCTGCATTATTTACGTTGCTCATCAAATTTTGTAGGCGTTAAGTCTATAATTCAAACTATTTGAACTATGTAAGTGTGACACTAAGTGAATTTAACAGATAAAAATATCTTTGGCCCATAGATTCGATTTTTCGTAAGGGAAGCCGACGGGAATCGGGTTGTATGGACTCTTCGCCACTGCCACCCACAAACACTTACGGTTAGCTAACATAAACGATCGGACTAAATACAATAGGCTATTTGACTTGTTTTGAAAAGCCTTGTCATATTTTATTTATTGGTGTATAGGAACCCCTTAAAATAATATTTATTTTCATTTATTATAAATATTTCGTTGAGAAAATCATTATAAAATATAAAGATTATTTAATCTGTCAAAAACGCTTCATTCAGCAATATGACGTCGAATTATTCGAATGACATCAACCTATTGTAAACAAGCAGGAAATTCGATAGCACACGATAAAATTCATAAATGATTAGCGTCCCGCATAGATAGAACACAAAGGCGTCGAGTCTGTCACCTGTTTTGCTTACAAAAGGCTGACGTCACAGTAAAGAATGCCTATCAAAACCGTATATGGTCACGTGATTCAAAGCACAAAACAAAATAATTTTATTTTAGTTTTTTTGATGAAAATATTCAATACTTTTTATGTGTTTTATAGTCAATAATAGGCTATTTGACAATATGCTTATATATAAAAATAAAGCTTTATTTTTCATATTGTCAAATAGCCTATTATTGACAGGACCACATAAATAGTGTTCGACTTTAAATAAAAACGGATTATTTAATTTTTTTGTTGTGTGCACTAATAGTGGCACTGACCTGGAGCTGCTGGCCGATTTGCAGTTCTCGCACTCGCTGCGGTAGTCGTCACCGTCCTCGGTACCGGGTGCGTTCGATCCCTCGTAGCTACACACACACGACGGCTGCAAATACATTCACGTTATTGTATTATAATAAGATAGAAAGTAATCCGGGAGAGAAACAAAGTCTGACTCGCTCGCGCGCCGCTGCTAAGTGAACAATGTTTCGAAGTAGTTAAATACCCCTTATGAAAAGGCTAAATACAAGAAAAGTGTCCATATTCATCACTCAAACGGTCAGATATTAAAGTCGGATGCCTCGTCTGCGTCGCCCACCGACCGGCCATTGAACTCGGGAAAAAGGAACTCCATTTGAGTTCCTTAACAATAATTTTACGACATTATTGACACAGAACACACATATATATACTCGTATACATAAGGATACACAACGAAGGCAACTTTATTTTATCTGCTCGCAGAAATCTCAACGATCAGCGACTTATGGAGGATATATTATAGTGCTCAAGTGTGTGCGTAAACACAAGTGCACTATCTATTGCCTTGCCCGCATATTCCATTGTGATACGACCGGGGAGGGATCGAGCGCAGGATCAACGGTTCACAGGACGATCAGGTGATCCGTCTGCTTGTCTGCATACAAACAAAAAAAAAACCGGCTTAACGTGCTTTCCGAGGCACGTGGGCACAAGACCGCCAACTTGTAGACTGACCGGTCTGACACTGAGAATTTCTTAACAGAAAAACTCATTTACAAATTATTGGCCAGCCACGAAGGAGTTCACCATCGTTACAGCACCTTGTGAGCCCAAAGGATTACATGTCTCAAGTGACAATGGGCAGGGCACATAACGAAGAGAACATACGGCCGTTAGGGCGGGCACATAGCGAGGAGAACAAAGGTCCTCGATTGGAGAGCACATAAATGAGGGTTGCGGGTTCGATACCTGCACAGAACAAACATTTGTGTGCATGAACATGTCTGTTTGTATTGGTCTGGGTGTTTTCTATGTATTATAAGTATGTATTTATAAAAGAAAAGTATTATAAGTATATATTTGTAATCCCACTGTTGATTCTGATATCCGTATCACAGGTGCTTGAGCTACCTATCTCGGAGTCAGAACAATGTATGTGACGTTGTGAAATATTTATTTATTTATATATTTTATTTATTTCAGACGCCCTGATGGTCAAGTGGATTAAGTGCCGGGCCGTGATCTCGGGGTCCTGGGTTCGATTCCCGGGTCGAGAGAAAAGTATGTTTCGAATTTTTGAACATAGCTCGGGTTTGTGATCACCAATCCGCATTTGGCAAGCGTGGTGATTAAGCCTAATCCCATCATAGTAGCGATAACTTGATTTCTATGATGGAGGCCTTTGCCCTGCAGTGGGACAGTTTATAGGCTGATACTTTACTTTTTTTTTATTTATTTATATAAAGGAAGTCGCAGCCGTGGCAGCCCTCCTGCCATCTGGTAAACGTCGTGGGAATCCATTGGATGCGGGCGGCACAGGACCGATCTGTGTGGAGAACATTGGGGGAGGCGTATGTTCAGCAGTGGACGTCTACAGCGTGTGTATTTTATACGGGCGAATAATTAATCCAGCTATAATATCTGATCCTACGAATCGTATAAGATAATCATTTCATTAAATTTTGTGGTTAATTAGGTGTAATGATTTTTCTAAAGTGCAACCCAGCAGCAATGTATGCCGTCCAACTTTGTTTGACATGACAAGTGACATGAGTGTCATGACACTCGTATGACGTTTAGATACTTATGTCTACGTTAATTGATGTTATTAACGTTAACTACCAGTGGATGCAATACATTGCGTGCTCAATTATTTTGTATGAAAAAAAAAGTACCTTAATTTCCTAAAGAAATGTATGTAAACAGGTTCCCTAGGTCCGATAGTAATCGCCATTAAAATATTCGCCCGTATCAAATCATCATCATCATCATCATCAGCCCATTTAAGTCCCCACTGCTGGGGCACGGGCCTCCCTCAATCACATGAGGGGTAATTGCCATACTCACCACGCTTGGCAGACGGGTTGGCGAGGGTTTTGATATAAATGCAGAGTTTTCCTTCTCTGGGTGCTGATGATCATGCCAGCAGCTTTACCTTAGTCGCCTTTTACGACACCTCGGTAAGAGTGAGGGTGGCCTATTCTACTCTGCCGGGACCACACGGCTCCGTATCAAATAAACACGCTGTATTGGCTGAAATGATGATGATGATGACAGTACCTTATCGGGCTGGAGCGGCAGCGTGGAGTGCGGCGCGGGCGCAGCGCAGGCGCAGGGCGGCGCGGGCGCGGCGGGCGGCGCCTCGTAGCCCGCGCCCTGTTCCGAGCTGTGCGCCAGCCCGGCCCTACCCGCCGTCACTGGCGCCCCAACCCCGACCCCGGCCCCAGCCCCAGCCAGCCGGGCCAGCGACCTACAATAAATTCATCCATCATCACCAATGATCGGAGTAGGTACAGCTACTTGAGTTCATTGACCGCAATCATCATCAGCCCATTTAAGTCCCCACTGCTGGGGCACGGGCCTCCCTCAATCACATGAGGGGTAATTGCCATACTCACCACGCTTGGCAGACGGGTTGGCGAGAAATGCAGAGTTTTCCTTCTCTGGGTGCTGATGATCATGCCAGCAGCTTTACCTTAGTCGCCTTTTACGACACCTCGGTAAGAGTGAGGGTGGCCTATTCTACTCTGCCGGGGACCACACACGGCCAACACAAATTGACCGCAAACATACATGTTAATATGGACATGCCCCGGGATTATGACTATGATCCCGGGATTTTAGAGTTAAATACTTGACGCATTTTAATCATACAAGGGCTTATCCGTAAACGTTCGATAATGTTATCATAAAATAACAATGCTGTGTACATTTGTAAAGGAGTTTTGTCTGGCGCGGACAAACTCTGAGGCCGCCGTCTGAAAATCAGCGGCATGGCTTTGCTGTGGCATAGGGTGAGACGGGGACCATTCTTGCTGCAACATTATTCACTAATTATTATTCTTATATTTTGTATTTCATTAATCGCTTCTACCTATCAGACTCTATGACTATTATTAGTGTTTACAACTTGATTATGTAACTGTATAATTTTGTGCAGCAGAATAAACGTATTATCTATATATCTATCTATTTATCTTGTCTAGACAAAAAAAAAGTTTAACCTCATTCATTATGTTACTTTTACTCTATTTATGTACCTTAAATAAATAAAATAAAAAAAGTTAAATATTTAACGCATTTTAATCATGAAAAGGCTTGCTTATCCATAAACGTTGGATACCACCATATTTACTTACAGTTTGTTCCTTTCTATCTAACGTAAGTGTCTTGAATTTCGAAAGAACAAATACAACTTTTTTAATTAGCATGGTAGGTATCACAAAGCGTTTATGAATAAGTTCGTAGGCTGATGTTAATGCTCGTATGTATAAACGAAAATAACTGTTAATAGTATAAAGTATATCTTTAATCCCGGGATTCCAGGCATGTCCATATTATTTTAAAAAATCGTAAGTACCAAACATAGCTCTACCTACTCCGATCATTGATCATCACCCCCATGCGTAGTATGGCTTCGTTCAGACTAAACGTATTGTCGGCGGCTGACTGTGAGCGCGCGTTATGCAGTTTATTACTTTTCCATATATATTGAACTTGTCGTTCACATCTAACTTACTATACGTTATTACGTCGTCCGTTGTCGCCGACTCTCAGTGGCCGGTTATTTTACCACGCGTCAATGCGCGGCGGACGCCGAATAGCGCGCCGCGTACGATATAGCGTATTATCGGATTAGTGAGAACGCGTACTAAAAATTGAGTCGACGTTGACACTGGGGCAGACAGTGAGAATATTCACAGTCAACGGCGGACAATTCGTTTGGTGATCGATCCCTTTGTCTGACACAAACTCATTATCAGCCACTAGATGCCCGCCTAGTCATTTTCATGAAAAAAAACAATAAAATTATTTGAAGTTGTTAAATTGAGAAAGTAGGTCGTATCGCGTCTTAATAATAGATGCTCTTTCTCCTATTATGACACTAAACAAATCAATGAAACGACCGATTTCGCCGAGTGGTTTAGTACAGTACAGTACAGTACAGTAAGTTACTAAGCCACTAAGTTACTAAGCAAACTAAACTACTAGTGCCCAGTCACATAGGCTCAGTGAGCCCAAGTGGCTTGGCACTAAATTAAAATTATGTTTATTGATAAAATGTATACTCTGATTTTTAATTATGCGAACTAAACTGCAGAGCGATTTACACTTCAATAAGTACAGTAGCGAGTTAAGTTGCTTCATCAGCTAGTTAAGTCATTTTTGCCGTGTGAACAGCAAACTCACTACTGTCCTTATTGAAGTGTAAATCAGGTGCAAACGTCTAGTTCCCATACATTTCGACACATTGCATCAATCAATCAATCAAAGCATTTATTGTGTTAGTTACATGTTACATACATTGGGTAGATATCAATAGTAGCAAAAATGTATGGGAATTACACATTGACACCTGTCAGTTTAATTCACATAATAAAAAAAATATAGTTTTGCAATATCATACGATGACTCGTACATTCCTTCACCTGCCACCTATCACACAAAAACCTTAACTTAAACTATAAACGTACTGGTCGAGCAGCGGCGGCTCGGGCAGGCGCGCGTCGCGGTCGGCCAGGTTCAGGTTGCGCGGCATGCTGCGGCCGGTGTCGTGTCCTGTGGTGTGGGATGTTACTGCAGTGAGACGTACTGGTCGAGCAGCGGCGGCTCGGGCAGGCGCGCGTCGCGGTCGGCCAGGTTGAGGTTGCGCGGCATGCTGCGGCCGGTGTCGTGTCCTGTGGTGTGGGATGTTACTGCAGTGAGACGTACTGGTCGAGCAGCGGCGGCTCGGGCAGGCGCGCGTCGCGGTCGGCCAGGTTGAGGTTGCGCGGCATGCTGCGGCCGGTGTCGTGTCGTGTGGTGTGGTATGTTACTGCAGTGAGACGTACTGGTCGAGCAGCGGCGGCTCGGGCAGGCGCGCGTCGCGGTCGGCCAGGTTGAGGTTGCGCGGCATGCTGCGGCCGGTGTCGTGTCGTGTGGTGTGGTATGTTACTGCAGTGAGACGTACTGGTCGAGCAGCGGCGGCTCGGGCAGGCGCGCGTCGCGGTCGGCCAGGTTGAGGTTGCGCGGCATGCTGCGGCCGGTGTCGTGTCGTGTGGTGTGGTATGTTACTGCAGTGAGACGTACTGGTCGAGCAGCGGCGGCTCGGGCAGGCGCGCGTCGCGGTCGGCCAGGTTGAGGTTGCGCGGCATGCTGCGGCCGGTGTCGTGTCGTGTGGTGTGGTATGTTACTGCAGTGAGACGTACTGGTCGAGCAGCGGCGGCTCGGGCAGGCGCGCGTCGCGGTCGGCCAGGTTGAGGTTGCGCGGCATGCTGCGGCCGGTGTCGTGTCGTGTGGTGTGGTATGTTACTGCAGTGAGACGTACTGGTCGAGCAGCGGCGGCTCGGGCAGGCGCGCGTCGCGGTCGGCCAGGTTGAGGTTGCGCGGCATGCTGCGGCCGGTGTCGTGTCGTGTGGTGTGGTATGTTACTGCAGTGAGACGTACTGGTCGAGCAGCGGCGGCTCGGGCAGGCGCGCGTCGCGGTCGGCCAGGTTGAGGTTGCGCGGCATGCTGCGGCCGGTGTCGTGTCGTGTGGTGTGGTATGTTACTGCAGTGAGACGTACTGGTCGAGCAGCGGCGGCTCGGGCAGGCGCGCGTCGCGGTCGGCCAGGTTGAGGTTGCGCGGCATGCTGCGGCCGGTGTCGTGTCGTGTGGTGTGGTATGTTACTGCAGTGAGACGTACTGGTCGAGCAGCGGCGGCTCGGGCAGGCGCGCGTCGCGGTCGGCCAGGTTGAGGTTGCGCGGCATGCTGCGGCCGGTGTCGTGTCGTGTGGTGTGGTATGTTACTGCAGTGAGACGTACTGGTCGAGCAGCGGCGGCTCGGGCAGGCGCGCGTCGCGGTCGGCCAGGTTGAGGTTGCGCGGCATGCTGCGGCCGGTGTCGTGTCGTGTGGTGTGGTATGTTACTGCAGTGAGACGTACTGGTCGAGCAGCGGCGGCTCGGGCAGGCGCGCGTCGCGGTCGGCCAGGTTGAGGTTGCGCGGCATGCTGCGGCCGGTGTCGTGTCGTGTGGTGTGGTATGTTACTGCAGTGAGACGTACTGGTCGAGCAGCGGCGGCTCGGGCAGGCGCGCGTCGCGGTCGGCCAGGTTGAGGTTGCGCGGCATGCTGCGGCCGGTGTCGCGGCGGTCGCGCTCGGCGCGGTGGAAGGAGCGGCGCACCTCGGCGTGCAGCGCGCGCTCGCCGCGGGCGAAGCACTCCAGCGCGCCCGCGTCCGCCGCCGTCGAGATGCGCGGGATCGTGCGGTGCCTGCGACCGGTACTTAGTCAACGCAACGCAAACACTCGTAGACAAGGCAGACTATTTCATCTATACTCTGATTTTTAATTATGCGAACTAAACTGACAGAGGGGGGCTGCCACAATAGATGGTCTACTGGTGGCAGTGGCTATGAGACGCAATTCTCACCCCATTTCTATCAAATAATTATAAAAAACTGACAGAGGCAAACATCAAGTATAGGGGTTTGCTAATTTGTAAAGTAAGAAACTTAAAATTGATATTTGGGCACGGGTTTTGAATATAAAAGTGACTTATGAACTTTCAAGCCCTGAGGGTTAGTTGTCACACAGGTTTGAAGTTTGAATGGCGACTTTTGTAATAGAAACTAAAACTGCTAGATTAACGCCACTGGCGCAGTCTAGTTCATCTATATTTTTAAAAAATAGTCAAGTTATACTCCATAAAATATAAATTAGAATGACAGCTGTCACTTGACCTTTCTTTCAATAGACATAAGGACATATTTAACCAAGTTTCATTCCATAGATTTTATTACTATAACACCTAGAGATATTTTTCAGTACCTAACTGCAATGACTGTTATACTAATGAAGCTTCATTTTACAGACTATAGTTACTATTGTATAACTCAAGAACGACTGGATCGATTTGGCTGAAAATTGGTGGGGAAACTTAGAACAAGGAAATGACATAAGATACTTATAACCCCGAAAAAATTAAGGTTCCTGTGGGATAAACAAAAACTAATACTACACGAACAACCCCGCGGGCGAAGGCTAGTTACTAATGAACGATTCATAACAGTTAAGTTGATACTCAAGCCAAAGTTCGAATATACATATATCATATATCATTCATAATCTTTGCTATTAATTTATAATTTCTACTATTTGCTTCAAGACATTCATTGTAATTGCTACCGACAGCTATATTCCGAATAATTTGCTTTTCGTTCCAAACTTTACCAATAGATGGCGCTGAATGTCGATAACATCGCGCAAATGTTTCGCGCATTACCTAAACGCTGTCGTTAACTACTTAATTGATCTATTTTTAAATCTTAGATTAAATCAAAATAGCGGAAGATAGGTGACTCGTCTCTCGATCACATTGTATATGGACCTCCTATAGTACTCCAGCTAGCGGATTTTTCACACGCGAAAGCCCTCATTGAAAGGACGTGCCATATCTTCCGCTATTTTGTATGAATCTAAGTTTGAAATAGTCTACAACCTATATCATAAAATCCTCTCACCTATATCATATAACCTCTGCGTAGGGCACTCATATTTGCCAATGGAGTTAGTGAGAACGGTTGTAGTACCTATCGTAAAAGCTAAAACTGGTGACGTAGAAGACCCCACAAACTACAGGCCAATTTCACTGGCTACAGTTATCGCTAAGGTTCTTGACGGCATGTTGAATGACCATCTTAATAAACATATTAAGTGATCCTGTTTAATTACAAACTTAATGACATAAACCAAAGCCGGGTTAATGAGATGAGAGATGCTGGAGGCGATTCAGACGAGATTTATCAGGCGGTTAAAGCATAGGTTCAAGAAATTCAACTCTCAAAATATTGAGACGTTGCTGACTCGTAGAGAGCACAAAGACCAAATATTATTATTTAAAATCATTAATGGTTTAATTCGTCAGCCCATTTAAGTCCCCACTGCTGGGGCACGGGCCTCCCTCAATCACATGAGGGGTAATTGCCATACTCACCACGCTTGGCAGACGGGTTGGCGAGGGTTTTGATATAAAATGCAGAGTTTTCCTTCTCTGGGTGCTAATGATCATTCCAGCAGCTTTACCTTAGTCGCCTTTAACGACACCTCGGTAAGAGTGAGGGTGGCCTATTCTACTCTGCCGGGACCACACGGCTCCGTATCAAATAAACACGCTGTATTGGCTGAAATGATGATGATGATGACAGTACCTTATCGGGCTGGAGCGGCAGCGTGGAGTGCGGCGCGGGCGCAGCGCAGGCGCAGGGCGGCGCGGGGCGCGGCGGGCGGCGCCTCGTAGCCCGCGCCCTGTTCCGAGCTGTGCGCCAGCCCGGCCCTACCCGCCGTCACTGGCGCCCCAGCCCCGGCCCCAGCCCCAGCCCCAGCCAGCCGGGCCAGCGACCTACAATAAATTCATCCATCATCACCAATGATCGGAGTAGGTACAGCTACTTGAGTTCATTGACCGCAATCATCATCAGCCCATTTAAGTCCCCACTGCTGGGGCACGGGCCTCCCTCAATCACATGAGGGGTAATTGCCATACTCACCACGCTTGGCAGACGGGTTGGCGAGGCAGATTTTTCCTTCTCTGGGTGCTGATGATCATGCCAGCAGCTTTACCTTAGTCGCCTTTACGACACCTCGGTAAGAGTGAGGGTGGCCTATTCTACTCTGCCGGGGACCACACACGGCCAACACAAATTGACCGCAAACATACATGTTAATATGGACATGCCCCGGGATTATGACTATGATCCCGGGATTTTAGAGTTAAATACTTGACGCATTTTAATCATACAAGGGCTTATCCGTAAACGTTCGATAATGTTATCATAAAATAACAATGCTGTGTACATTTGTAAAGGAGTTTTGTCTGGCGCGGACAAACTCTGAGGCCGCCGTCTGAAAATCAGCGGCATGGCTTTGCTGTGGCATAGGCTGAGACGGGGACCATTCTTGCTGCAACATTGTTCACTAATTATTATTCTTATATTTTGTATTTCATTAATGGCTTCTACCTATCAGACTCTATGACTATTATTAGTGTTTACAACTTGATTATGTAACTGTATAATTTTGTGCAGCAGAATAAACGTATTATCTATCTATCTATCTATCTATCTTGTCTAGACAAAAAAAGTTTAACCTCATTCATTATGTTACTTTTACTCTATTTATGTACCTTAAATAAATAAAATAAAAAAGTTAAATATTTAACGCATTTTAATCATGAAAAGGCTTGCTTATCCATAAACGTTCGATACCACCATATTTACTTACAGTTTGTTCCTTTCTATCTAACGTAAGTGTCTTGAATTTCGAAAGAACAAATACAACTTTTTTAATTAGCATGGTAGGTATCACAAAGCGTTTATGAATAAGTTCGTAGGCTGATGTTAATGCTCGTATGTATAAACGAAAATAACTGTTAATAGTATAAAGTATATCTTTAATCCCGGGATTCCAGGCATGTCCATATTATTTTAAAAAATCGTAAGTACCAAACATAGCTCTACCTACTCCGATCATTGATCATCACCCCCATGCGTAGTATGGCTTCGTTCAGACTAAACGTATTGTCGGCGGCTGACTGTGAGCGCGCGTTATGCAGTTTATTACTTTTCCATATATATTGAACTTGTCGTTCACATCTAACTTACTATACGTTATTACGTCGTCCGTTGTCGCCGACTCTCAGTGGCCGGTTATTTTACCACGCGTCAATGCGCGGCGGACGCCGAATAGCGCGCCGCGTACGATATAGCGTATTATCGGATTAGTGAGAACGCGTACTAAAAATTGAGTCGACGTTGACACTGGGGCAGACAGTGAGAATATTCACAGTCAACGGCGGACAATTCGTTTGGTGATCGATCCCTTTGTCTGACACAAACTCATTATCAGCCACTAGATGCCCGCCTAGTCATTTTCATGAAAAAAAACAATAAAATTATTTGAAGTTGTTAAATTGAGAAAGTAGGTCGTATCGCGTCTTAATAATAGATGCTCTTTCTCCTATTATGACACTAAACAAATCAATGAAACGACCGATTTCGCCGAGTGGTTTAGTACAGTACAGTACAGTACAGTAAGTTACTAAGCCACTAAGTTACTAAGCAAACTAAACTACTAGTGCCCAGTCACATAGGCTCAGTGAGCCCAAGTGGCTTGGCACTAAATTAAAATTATGTTTATTGATAAAATGTATACTCTGATTTTTAATTATGCGAACTAAACTGCAGAGCGATTTACACTTCAATAAGTACAGTAGCGAGTTAAGTTGCTTCATCAGCTAGTTAAGTCATTTTTGCCGTGTGAACAGCAAACTCACTACTGTCCTTATTGAAGTGTAAATCAGGTGCAAACGTCTAGTTCCCATACATTTCGACACATTGCATCAATCAATCAATCAAAGCATTTATTGTGTTAGTTACATGTTACATACATTGGGTAGATATCAATAGTAGCAAAAATGTATGGGAATTACACATTGACACCTGTCAGTTTAATTCACATAATAAAAAAAATATAGTTTTGCAATATCATACGATGACTCGTACATTCCTTCACCTGCCACCTATCACACAAAAACCTTAACTTAAACTATAAACGTACTGGTCGAGCAGCGGCGGCTCGGGCAGGCGCGCGTCGCGGTCGGCCAGGTTCAGGTTGCGCGGCATGCTGCGGCCGGTGTCGTGTCCTGTGGTGTGGGATGTTACTGCAGTGAGACGTACTGGTCGAGCAGCGGCGGCTCGGGCAGGCGCGCGTCGCGGTCGGCCAGGTTGAGGTTGCGCGGCATGCTGCGGCCGGTGTCGTGTCCTGTGGTGTGGGATGTTACTGCAGTGAGACGTACTGGTCGAGCAGCGGCGGCTCGGGCAGGCGCGCGTCGCGGTCGGCCAGGTTGAGGTTGCGCGGCATGCTGCGGCCGGTGTCGTGTCGTGTGGTGTGGTATGTTACTGCAGTGAGACGTACTGGTCGAGCAGCGGCGGCTCGGGCAGGCGCGCGTCGCGGTCGGCCAGGTTGAGGTTGCGCGGCATGCTGCGGCCGGTGTCGTGTCGTGTGGTGTGGTATGTTACTGCAGTGAGACGTACTGGTCGAGCAGCGGCGGCTCGGGCAGGCGCGCGTCGCGGTCGGCCAGGTTGAGGTTGCGCGGCATGCTGCGGCCGGTGTCGTGTCGTGTGGTGTGGTATGTTACTGCAGTGAGACGTACTGGTCGAGCAGCGGCGGCTCGGGCAGGCGCGCGTCGCGGTCGGCCAGGTTGAGGTTGCGCGGCATGCTGCGGCCGGTGTCGTGTCGTGTGGTGTGGTATGTTACTGCAGTGAGACGTACTGGTCGAGCAGCGGCGGCTCGGGCAGGCGCGCGTCGCGGTCGGCCAGGTTGAGGTTGCGCGGCATGCTGCGGCCGGTGTCGTGTCGTGTGGTGTGGTATGTTACTGCAGTGAGACGTACTGGTCGAGCAGCGGCGGCTCGGGCAGGCGCGCGTCGCGGTCGGCCAGGTTGAGGTTGCGCGGCATGCTGCGGCCGGTGTCGTGTCGTGTGGTGTGGTATGTTACTGCAGTGAGACGTACTGGTCGAGCAGCGGCGGCTCGGGCAGGCGCGCGTCGCGGTCGGCCAGGTTGAGGTTGCGCGGCATGCTGCGGCCGGTGTCGTGTCGTGTGGTGTGGTATGTTACTGCAGTGAGACGTACTGGTCGAGCAGCGGCGGCTCGGGCAGGCGCGCGTCGCGGTCGGCCAGGTTGAGGTTTGCGCGGCATGCTGCGGCCGGTGTCGTGTCGTGTGGTGTGGTATGTTACTGCAGTGAGACGTACTGGTCGAGCAGCGGCGGCTCGGGCAGGCGCGCGTCGCGGTCGGCCAGGTTGAGGTTGCGCGGCATGCTGCGGCCGGTGTCGCGGCGGTCGCGCTCGGCGCGGTGGAAGGAGCGGCGCACCTCGGCGTGCAGCGCGCGCTCGCCGCGGGCGAAGCACTCCAGCGCGCCCGCGTCCGCCGCCGTCGAGATGCGCGGGATCGTGCGGTGCCTGCGACCGGTACTTAGTCAACGCAACGCAAACACTCGTAGACAAGGCAGACTATTTCATCTATACTCTGATTTTTTAATTATGCGAACTAAACTGACAGAGGGGGGCTGCCACAATAGATGGTCTACTGGTGGCAGTGGCTATGAGACGCAATTCTCACCCCATTTCTATCAAATAATTATAAAAAACTGACAGAGGCAAACATCAAGTATAGGGGTTTGCTAATTTGTAAAGTAAGAAACTTAAAATTGATATTTGGGCACGGGTTTTGAATATAAAAGTGACTTATGAACTTTCAAGCCCTGAGGGTTAGTTGTCACACAGGTTTGAAGTTTGAATGGCGACTTTTGTAATAGAAACTAAAACTGCTAGATTAACGCCACTGGCGCAGTCTAGTTCATCTATATTTTTAAAAAATAGTCAAGTTATACTCCATAAAATATAAATTAGAATGACAGCTGTCACTTGACCTTTCTTTCAATAGACATAAGGACATATTTAACCAAGTTTCATTCCATAGATTTTATTACTATAACACCTAGAGATATTTTTCAGTACCTAACTGCAATGACTGTTATACTAATGAAGCTTCATTTTACAGACTATAGTTACTATTGTATAACTCAAGAACGACTGGATCGATTTGGCTGAAAATTGGTGGGGAAACTTAGAACAAGGAAATGACATAAGATACTTATAACCCCGAAAAAATTAAGGTTCCTGTGGGATAAACAAAAACTAATACTACACGAACAACCCCGCGGGCGAAGGCTAGTTACTAATGAACGATTCATAACAGTTAAGTTGATACTCAAGCCAAAGTTCGAATATACATATATCATATATCATTCATAATCTTTGCTATTAATTTATAATTTCTACTATTTGCTTCAAGACATTCATTGTAATTGCTACCGACAGCTATATTCCGAATAATTTGCTTTTCGTTCCAAACTTTACCAATAGATGGCGCTGAATGTCGATAACATCGCGCAAATGTTTCGCGCATTACCTAAACGCTGTCGTTAACTACTTAATTGATCTATTTTTAAATCTTAGATTAAATCAAAATAGCGGAAGATAGGTGACTCGTCTCTCGATCACATTGTATATGGACCTCCTATAGTACTCCAGCTAGCGGATTTTTCACACGCGAAAGCCCTCATTGAAAGGACGTGCCATATCTTCCGCTATTTTGTATGAATCTAAGTTTGAAATAGTCTACAACCTATATCATAAAATCCTCTCACCTATATCATATAACCTCTGCGTAGGGCACTCATATTTGCCAATGGAGTTAGTGAGAACGGTTGTAGTACCTATCGTAAAAGCTAAAACTGGTGACGTAGAAGACCCCACAAACTACAGGCCAATTTCACTGGCTACAGTTATCGCTAAGGTTCTTGACGGCATGTTGAATGACCATCTTAATAAACATATTAAGTGATCCTGTTTAATTACAAACTTAATGACATAAACCAAAGCCGGGTTAATGAGATGAGAGATGCTGGAGGCGATTCAGACGAGATTTATCAGGCGGTTAAAGCATAGGTTCAAGAAATTCAACTCTCAAAATATTGAGACGTTGCTGACTCGTAGAGAGCACAAAGACCAAATATTATTATTTAAAATCATTAATGGTTTAATTCGTCAGCCCATTTAAGTCCCCACTGCTGGGGCACGGGCCTCCCTCAATCACATGAGGGGTAATTGCCATACTCACCACGCTTGGCAGACGGGTTGGCGAGGGTTTTGATATAAAAGCAGAGTTTTCCTTCTCTGGGTGCTAATGATCATTCCAGCAGCTTTTCCTTAGTCGCCTTAAACGACACCTCGGTAAGAGTGAGGGTGGCCTATTATACTCTGCCGGGGACCACACGGCCAACGGGGGCTGACGATGAATGGTTTAATTGATTCTTCCTTCCTTTTGAATCGATTATCATTCAGATGTTCTAGACCAAGCGGACGGCATAAATTTACATTTTCGGTTCCCTTTTGGAAGACAAGGTATAGAAATAATAGCTTTATTATTAGATCATGTAATAAATACAATAGAACTTACGGCGCCATCGACATATTTCATGACAAAATGGCGCGTTTTCGTCGCCTTCTGAAGGAGCATTCATGTGTACACACTTAATAATAAGTATAAAGTTTTCTTTTTTTTATCTTTTTTGATTAACTGCTATTAAGAATTTGTCTTTTTGTTTAACTTTTAATTCCTGAAGTGCAAGTTTCTCATTCAACATTATTTGTATTACCTAGTAGTGGAAACTAATTAGGCTAGTGAGTTACTTATATTTAATAAGTCTAAAATTTAGACTTTAGACTCTAAATGTATTAGTATTTAAGTTGTTTGTTTCCTCAATAAAGAAAATAAATAAAATAAAAATTACCCCGCATGATAATCAGTTTGGGTCTAGGCCCAAACTGTCCACCGAAAATGCGATATAGTGTGCCTGACTGAAGCATGCTGTCTGGTACTACTACACTGATTGGGACACTGGAGGTCGTGTGTAAGGATATCCAGTGTCCCAATCCGTTCCTGTCCCTAATAATAATAACTGGATAGACTAACATAGTTTTAAGCACCAAAATGGTACTAACGAATTCGTTTGGATTTGTTTATCTGCAATAAATGCTTAATAAATAAAAAAAGCGTCCGCCGTGTCGTCCCCGGAAAAGTAGAATAGGCCACCCTCACTCTTACCGAGGTGTCGTAAAAGGCGACTAAGGTTAAGCTGCTGGCATGATCAGCAGCACCCAGAGAAGGAAAACTCTGCATTTATATCAAAACCCTCGCCAACCCGTCTGCCAAGCGTGATGAGTATGGCAATACGGTACATGACTATTTTTTTTTTATTTTTGCAATCAAAAGACCTCTCAATGATAGAAACATCGTTGAAAAAATCACTTGATTCTCATTTAAACCACCTGAGATATCACAACTTTAAAATCACATTATTTTGGGCAAACCCAAAACGCTCCCTACAAATGGCTACTAAGATGTGACGTCACACCTAAGTATTTTGTATGCATTTCATTTGAATTTTGTATGGTAGCTATATCAAATGTTTCGTTTATGTCAATGGTTCTATTATAATAATTGGTGCAAATTGTATGGGTTATTTAATGGTATAATTATTTTTTAATAATTTCATAGTTTTAAAATGGACTTGCCCATGAATCTTTGAATGACCATAAAACCGGCTAGACGTAATATTTTTAATTGAGAATTATGCTAATGGCACATATTGACCTATATTTTGATAAAATATTTATATTTTGTAAAACCTTGAGCTTAGTCATGTACCCTATTACCCCTCGTGTGATTGAGGGAGGCCCGTGCCCCAGCAGTGTGGACTTAAATGGGCTGATGATGATGAAATAAAAGAGAAGTAAAAATGGCACTCACAGCGAGGTGTGCATGTTGGGCGTGTTGGTGTAGAAGCCGGGCACGTTGTGCGGGCGCTCGTGGTCGGGCTCGCGCGCCGCCACGCTCAGCAGCGCGCGGTTGCTGATGGCGCCCAGCGAGCCCGTCAGCCGGATCGCCGACGGGAACCCGATCACTGCAACCACGACATCCACCGTCCGCTCAGAGGGGCAAGCGCGAACTTCACGAAATATTCCTAGCGTATGCGTATCGCAGGCGTGGGATAGTAGTGCCTGTGGGGGAGTGGGGTTGCGGGGAATAGCCTCGTGCAGTTCCCGTGACCCCATTCTATACCCACGGGTGGTTGAGCCCCGGGAGTTTTAGTGGGTATGCCCTCAGGTCGCTTCTTGTTAGAAGAAGCGAGGAGGGTGAGTCCCACAGTACCCTGTCGCCCCCCGGCGGCAGGGTCTGCGTAATGCATTTCTCCCGGGAAAACAAAAAAAAAAAAAAAAGGCGTGGGATAGTGGTCGGGGAGCCCACGGTGCTAAATGGGGATTTACTCGAGCGTCATAGAGACTTATTAAGTGCGAAGCTTAGATGATAAGAAGAAAAAATGTCATATGATACAGGGGTATCTGTGAACATTTACATCCCCAACCACGTGTTCTACCAACCATACTGAACAACATTTGTTTAACGACTTTTCGAAAATTCATCGAAATTTTTTTCGACTCTCCATAGAAAATCACCAAGTCACGGGACCGACTTTGTATGAAAAGTTGAATTTTTTTCATGCGAATTTCCAAAAGTGATAGAAGAAATGTTGCTCATAATGTAGAACACGTGGTTAAAGTGATGTAAATGTTCACAGATACAACCTGTATATACCTTTTCATCGGTGGGGGTGAGCAGCTATAGATGAATTAAACTTTATCAATTTTTTCTCGTTACCTTGGCTAGTGGAAATCGTACAGAGTATATATTTCTCATAAATCTTGATCTATTCGCTTCAAAATTAAAAAAAAAATAAATGCGCTCGAGAATGTCAAGATGACATTTTATTTTCAACTTTGTAGCCCTCCCCTTTCTATAAGTATCAGATTTTCTATATATATCCCCTTTCTATATATAAGACCCTTTAATTATCAGCTTAAAGGAATATAACACGTTTTAATATGTAACTACTTCACCCTACCTTAATCTGACGCGTCCGAGGATTTCTAATGAACATTTTTATTTTTCCTTTCTCCTTGACGGGCGTCCATATAAATGAGGCTCATATTTGGTGGAAGTGGATAGCCCGGTACAAGGTATGGTATCCTACTGTATATTAATCTGCCGCGCTTTAGTAAATCCCGAAATCCCCTCTCGGGCTCCCCTACTATAGAGTTGGCATCAGGTTTAAATCTTTTTTTCCTCCACTTGGGGCGATCTTAGGTATTAGGAGAGTTATTAGACGCATGTCATCTCAAGAAACAAGGTTTTTGGGTATTTTTGACCGAGGGAGAGCCACGCTTTAGCATGAATGGGCCGGCTCGACCGGAGCGATACCACGGCCTCATAGAAAACCGGCGTGAAGCAGCATTGTGGTGTGTTTCGCTGCGTGAATGAAGGTACCGGAAGCACAATCTAGGTGAATGGGGGGGGGGGGGGGGTGGGTAAAAGGTTGGCAGCGCACACGCATGGTTAGTTGACTACACTAGTGTCGCGGGTGTCCATAGGCGGCGACAATCGCTTACCATCAGGTGATCCGTCTGCTCTGCCACCTATCACATAAAAAAATCACAAGAAATTTGAATGAAAAATGGATGACCTCCCTATCATACGTAACCATAACTAAAATTGACAGCACAAACGTCTGACAGGTAACACGGAACTAAAATTTTAAATTGTGTCTATAAATTAATAAGTACTTAATACTCTTCCTTGTTCGCATTATTCCTGTATTTTGTCTCACAACACTATCAATTTGTAGTGGAAAAAATCGATTGCTGATGTATTATTCAAGTAAGTTTAGACAGAGTATTATTTAACAGCTGTACTTTTCCTTAATAAAGAAAATAAAATAAATAAACATAAAGCTCAAAGTAGATTCTCGGACTTTCATATATTTTTGGCCAAAAAAAATTTTTTGCTGTATTCTCTTAAAGCTTGTCCCCTAAGTTAAGTAATAGTCTAACGAATGAACGCTATAGAAAAAACCATACCAAGTTACAGTTCTTATGGTCTATACTCTATAAAATATAGCTTGATACTTTAATTTCAATGAAAATAAAACCTCATTTTCATTTTACCAAGTTTCATTCCATAGATTTTATCACTATGGACCTAGAGATCATTTTTCTGTGACACGAATGGCTGTCATTCTAATCTAGCTAAAGCTACATTTTACAGAACCGAATCTCCCTCATAATGTTGTGCTGTATATGTGTTTGTTTGTTTGCATACGTTTTATTATTTTGTTTTAGGTGGTGTAACCCTCAATAAAAAAAAAATAATAATAATAATAAATATTTCACAACATCACATGCATTGATCTGACTCCGAGATAGGTAGCTCAAGCACCTGTGTTACGGATATCAGAATCAACAGTGGGATTACAAAAATATACATATAATACTTTTCTTTTGTAAATACATACTTATAATACATAGCAAACACCCAAACCAATACAAACAAACATGTTCATGCACACAAATAAAAATCAGAATGAGTAAAATATCCTTACACCGGTGAATTTCTCATTAAAACGTCTCTTTAATCGCTCGACATTGGCAGAGTTATATAAGTGTTCGCCGTGGGCAACACAGTAGCAGCCATAATTAAAAATAAACATTTTACAGACTATAGATCGAGTATTTGCTATCTTTTCAGGCGATTTATAGTTCCCTGCTTGTTCCCAGAGGACTTTTGGGCAAGCCTATCTAACGTTATCTAATCTAACCTGCGTAGCAAGGACAACAGGGTAGGAAGTATGAAACATACCATTAGCGGTGAGCGGGTGGTGCGGGAGGGGGTTGGGCTCGCGCGCCTCGGCCGGCAGCGCGGGCTGCAGCAGCGGCGCGTTGTAGCAGTTCTGCGTGTTTGCCATCTGTGAGCAAGTATACTGCATTAACCACCAACATTGCAAAAGGCATGCATTGTTTTTATATTATCAGTTTTTTTTTTTATGTTTGGTGATTGGTGGCAGACGAGCACCTGATGGTAAGCGATTGCCGCTGCCCATAGACACCTGCGATACAAGTGGAGTCACAATGAAGACATTTTGAAAAAGGTTAACATTTTAAAATGTATGACATTTAAATTAGCTATGTGGTCAATCCCTATTAAGGGGGGTTTTGTACTTCTTGGTAGCCCAGAGGAACGTGAGACGGTGACATTGCCACTAAGTCTCTTGAATGTAGAGTCCGCGCCACCAAAGAGGTCCGCTATCAACATTCAGAGCTTTTTGCTTAAAGATACAAGGAATCTCCAGTTTTTCCGCTCGGCTACTTTCGTGGCGCGGACTCTAGAAGTGTGATCCGTACCGTCACTATAGCTTTGCCGCGACGGGCGGAGTGCACTTGACCAATCGAAAAGTTTATTTTCTCTTCGGGCCAATCAGCGGGGATCTCTTTGGAGCTCGCGCGGTTCTAGCTGCGAACGTCATTCTTATTGGTCTGTGAGAGCTACGGTCGACATCCGACTGGTTGATCAGCTTTGGGCTAATATTGAGAATATAAACTTTTTGGATTGGTCGAGCGCACTCCGAGCGTGGGAAGCCATGGGAAGGCCAACAAACCATGGGAAGGTCGATGTAGCCCAGCTGACCCAAATTACAGCTATTTCACATTTTACCACGTACTTAGTCGGTTCACGATCGGTCACCAATCTCGCTGCGTGTGCTCACTCCATAACCATTTACCATTAACTTTATCATTTACCAATATACTTGTTTTTACCATCTTTACTCTATTGGACTTACTCGTACCTACACCCAACAAAATTGGTCCTTCGAGCCGAATTTAATCGTTGTATCAATCATTTTATAATATTTTTATACCTATTGCAACGCCCTGTTGGTCTAGTGGTTTGTACCGGGCCGTGATCTCAGGGTCCTGGGTTCGATTCGCGGGTCGAGCAAAGAATTTTTCGAACATTGCTCGGGTTTGTGATCACCAATCCGCATTAGGCAAGCGTGGTGATTAAGCCTAATCCCATCATAGTAGCGATGACATGATTTCTATAATGGAGGCCTTGGCCCTGCACTGGGACAGTATTAGGCTAATACTTTTATACCTGCTGCACCGGGCGCGGAATGTTGACGTAGGCGTGGCCGGCGCACTGCACGTCGTCGGGCCGCGCCAGCGTCTCCACCGTGCTGGGGTACGTGCGGTGGAACGGTGTTTCGTTACCCATCCTGAATCACAAAAGTGCACACAAACTTGCTTATACCAATTTTCCACTATCGCGTGTGAAAAATCTGCTATTTAGATATCCATTTACAAGGTCATTCGTGATCGGAGGCCAAGATACATTTTGAAAGTAAGTATTCCAATTTGACATAGAAGAATAAATGTTAAAATATCGAAAACTGGAAAAGAATTGTGCGGACAGAAGCTTGCTGGGACCTGGGAGCCAACTCGTGGCATCATTAGAAATAATAGGCGTGTGTCCTATTCTTTTCTATTGTTGGTAATATTAGAACCCCTCAAAAGTGAAAACATTGGTGAAAAAATTTATTTGTTAGCTTGGAAACTCTTCGAGATAGGACAATTTTAAAATAGACTTGCCCAAAACACTCCATACAAACAGCGATTAGAGACGTAACGTCAGACCTCACTAGTTTGTGCGCATCGCGAGGTAGCTTTGTTCGATAGCTATTTGAAATAGTGCGTTTATGAAAATGGTTTCTTAACAAAAGATACTATAAATTGGATAAGATATATCGATTGCTATATAAATATTTAAGACTTAAAATTTACTTGCATATCTTTGCCTTTGAGGGCTCATAACAAAAATAATACATAAGGTTTCAAGCTGAAATTTTGTACATAGCTCCTATTGACCGTTATTTCTCAATGCTATTGAAAAATCTTCCAATCTCTGACCTTAGTACACAAGCCTATTATCATATTTATGTAAAATACAAATTATATTACAACTTTCTTTCCTTTTGGTAGCAAGATGTAAAAAAATCGTATCATTTTATTATTTTTAGAGCAGCCATATCAATTCAGGGCTAATAACTTCAGCCCTGAATCGAATCAACTGTAATCCTGTAAATTGTGATAAGACTGATAAAGGTGTTACAGATCTTTTAAGCTTTTATTAATAAGCTAGATTGACAGACATTGATTTTGTATTAGATTGTGGTTTCGTATGTCGTAAAAATAAAATGTTTTTTTTGCACTAACATAAACAAGAAAGAATCCTAGTATCCCCCTGAGTTAAAGCTAGTAACACACATAAGTTACAGCCGAGATACCGTCAGATTTGGCAGACAAATTGTGATCGGAGGTTTTCAATTTTTAATTGTCTAGTTACCTGACCGGATCCGGCCGGCACTGCGCCACAGCCTCGTCGTACGGAGGCGGCGCTTCGCCCCGCGGTAGGTAGTTGCCGGGGGGCTTCCACGCCGCCAGCGCGGTCTCGCACGTACCACCCATGTAGCCCATGCTGCCGCTTATGTACCTAAAATGACATCATTTTTATTTTTTTTCACAACATCACATACATTGATCTAACTCCGAGATAGGTAGCTCAAGCACCTGTGTCACGGATATCAGAATCAACAGTGGGATTACAAATATATACATTTAATACCTTTTATTTTGTAAATTCATACTTATAATACATAGTAAACACCCAGACAAATACGAACAGACATGTTCATGCACACAAATGTTTGTAATGTGCGGGGATCGAACCATCAACATTTGGACCAAAGGCAGGATTCACTACCTCTGTTCCAAACGGGTCGTCAAAGTACTATTAGTGTCGGAAAGGGCGCAGATGCACTGGAAAGATGACAGCACCAAAAACTGGATACAAACAGCCCAGAATGGGTCAGAGTAGAAATTGTTTTCAACAACAAATTGGCAGAAGATGGCATAATATGATGAGTAGTAAATTGTGTTCTGATCAGTAGGAAAGAAAGGAGTGTGATGATTAGCTTAAAACAATTGTGAAAAAAATTTAACATCTTATTATAAATCGCGATCTAAAGTTATTACCGTACTAAAGCTCAAGCCGTCCCGTCCCAATACGCAATGTTGAAATTTAAGGGGCGGGCCTTTAACCCTAACCTTTAACCCTATTATTTTTGAAATAATATGGTTAAAGTATCAGTGGCGAAGAGTCCATACAACCCGATTCCCGTCGGCTTCCCTTACGAAAAATCGAATCTATGGGCCAACGATATTTTTATCTGTTAAATTCACTTAGTGTCACACTTACATAGTTCAAATAGTTTGAATTATAGACTTAACGCCTACAAAATTTGATGAGCAACGCAAATAATGCAGGTGGCAAGCCGGTAAAATACCGAGTTACTTCTTCATACTACAAATTCTCATACTGAGCATCTGTCCTTTTCATTTATGTGTATAGATCGTCATGTTCCGTCTCGTTTTAGCACGTGCAAATTTACTAAGAAATAACTCGATGCCTATCGGCTTGTTATAGAGATAGGTTAATTAGCAACGCACAGGTGCAAGCGAGAAAGAAGTAGAATTGTAATGATTCCGAATTAAGAATGAATGTAGCACGGTATTAAATCATGACAGGAGCGTACTATATTTTTATTTCCCTTGCTTTTTAGTTTTTATTTAATGGCGGATAATGCTAATTGTAAACAACTTGTTGCTTTCGTTTTGTCGAATTTTATTTGTTTTGGTGTTGAATTGTGGTGAATTGGATTAATTTTTGTATTGTGTGTTGTGCTGATCTTAATGTCGGTCGTCGGTTAAAAATGTCATTAATACTGATATATTGTTGTTCGCACAGATTCTTTGCTATAAAACAAGACTTCGTTCTCTAAGTTTTGAAAACAAAAAACATGTAGTAAAATTAGGCCGCGCCAATAAAAATATATATTTTTTCGACTTTAACATATGACCGTGGGAGAGCCACGCATCGGCATGAATGGGCCGGTTCGATCGTAGTGGTACCACGACCTCACAGAAAACCGGCGTGAAGCAGCGCTGTACTGTGTTTCGCTGCGTGAGTGGGGGTACCGGAGGTCCAAGTCGGGGGAAAGTGGGGTTTAAAGGTTGGCAGCGCACTTGTTACTCCAATGATGTCACGGGTATCCATGGGCATGTTGATGTTGAGCATTTTGGTAAGTTAATTTCATATTCCGGCTTCCCTTTTGAAAATATTCACCCTTCGCCACTGTAAAGTATCATGTTTGATGTGGCTCCTGTTATCATACATTTTATCTTTAGACTTATCTGGATTATATCTTTATGACTCCTGAATCAGTTAAGCAATGCTTAATTAGTAGATACAAAATGTGTATGTGATTTTCAAACTGTTTTAGCCTGTGACATGTTTGATAACAATGTTTCCCGACATGTGAGATGTTATGCTAGAGTAATGTTCCCAAACAAGATAAAATAAGGAACACTAATGAATCTTGCATGAGTAATGCTCCAGATATTTACTATGTAAAGCTATTATTGAGTTATGTTAATCACACTAATTACTAACCTTACTACTAAATGTTTACCCAATTACTAAGATGTTATTTCTCAGGTGTGCAGGCTTCCTCAAGAGGCTTGCCTTCAGGCCTTATGGTAGAAATACGCACGTGGATTTGTAAAATCCAGAGATTCATGCTCGGAATCGAACCACGACCGCCCGCATGGAAAGCGCGACCAGAGCGATGGTAACCCAGTGGGTAAGAACGTTTTGATCGTAAATATTGTGGTAAATAAATGATTTATACTATATTGTAACAGTAACCCAATGCTACGGTACCAGTTCGTTACAATTGGACTCCACTTTCTCAAACGGGACCTCAACATATAGCCGGTCCATCTACATTTTTACAGGTCTATTCTCTCCAGAATGTTGAACTGGTACCCTAGAGATGGTAAAAGACGTCGAGCACCTCAACATATGCGCTGGGAGGATGAGTTGAAGCTCACTGCAAGGCTGTAGTGGAAACGGGTCACCTACGACCGCAAACAGCGGAAGACATTGGAGGAGGCCTTTGCCTATAGGCACACTGAGCTGAGAGACTTTATAAGAACGAAATATCTCTCAGTCAGTCCAGAAAGCTATATAAATAAATAAAAAGTTACCCAATGCTAGTGAGGCTCCTCTGGTCGTCGGCGTGCGGCGGGCGGCGGCGCTTCTGCTTGCGCACGCGGTACACCACCAGCGCCACCGTCAGCAGCACCACGGCCGCCGCGCCGCCCGCCGCCACGCGCACGTTCGCCTCCGCGCCCTCCGCCGGCTTGACCACGTCGTCGAGGCAGATGAACTCGCAGCACGTGTTGCCCACGCGAAACGAGCGGCAGTCCTGAAATATCCAACATGATCATCAAACAGAGTTTATGTTGTGACAACACTGGGAGTCACTGTATGATGATGTTACCCAATATAATATATTGGATATATTTATAATATATTGGATATATAGGAGATATATTATATCTCCTCCGCCACGGATGACCCCCGCGACGTAGCATCACTCTGCTCGGGACTCCACCGCCGGTACTAAACTTCGTGTCTTCGTTGATTTTATAAACTAAATCGACAACAGAATACAGTCTGCTTTTGTTTAAACTCATCCCCAATATGGAGACCATAACACTTAAGTTGAATGTAGATTGTTGCATAGAATGTACGATTCTCAAGGAACTTTTTGCCCTTTAAAACAAAATTGAGATATTGATCACCCGCAGTAAATGTGTATTGGCCTGGACTAATTATATTAATTATATAATTAGTCCAGGCCAATGGTATTGGAGACATTGTTTGCGAACTCAAAGCAAGCATTGCTGAAGTGGTAGATGTGTGGAGTTACGCAGATAGATTTAGTGAGAATCTCGCACATGCGATGCAGACTTCGTCCGTTTTCATGTCCGTGACATAGCAGATAAACTACTGGAGAGTCGGCTATCTTGGTCCATATCAACGATACCATGCATGCCATTAATCTGACATCAAAGTAGGAAAGTGGCCCAGGCTTTAAAGCAACAGCTTGGGATGCAACTGGGACAAAATGTTAAGATGATAAGGATAGTAATGATTGCATTACTTGAACACCAGGTGAATAAAAAAAGCATACACAATATGAACAGACAATAACTGTTATTAAGATAGTAACTGTGTCAGAAATATTCATGATTAATTAAATGAACACCCTGTTGGTCTAGTGGTTAAAGTACCAGGCTGTAATCTTGGGGTCCTGGGTTTGATTACCGGGTTGAGCGAAAAGTATGTTGAGTTGTATAATTAAGCCTAACCCCATCAAAGTAGTGATAACTTCATTTCTATGATGAAAGCCTTTGCCCTGCAGTGGGACAGTTTATAGGCTGATACTTTACATTACTAATTAAATGAAAGTATTTATTGATTATATTTATTAGTATTTTTAAACTATGAAAATTTCAACGCAAACAAAATATTACTGCCCTTAGACAGACTGGCTAACTCTTAAGACACTCCACTTAAAGAGACTGACTCTTACTATACACCATCTTAAGAATCATGCTAAAACTGAAAAATATTGTGCGGTGTAATAGCTAAATAATGTTTTTAAAGATTTAAGTTAGACATTTCAAGACTGTTCTTAGCCAATACATAGACCAAAGCAGAATGAATGCCTAAGAATCACTTGTAGGAACTATTTATTCAATCTGTTAGAATTAAATCATCTTATTTTATTAGACCTGAGTGACATTAATTAGAATGCAAGGTCAACCAGTTATTATGCAGGCAATGAATCAGTAAAAACATTTATTGTATTTCAAATTAATTTTTACTATTACTAGATTAATAAACAAGACTGCATTTTTCATTCATTCTTTAAATGAATAATTTAAAATGCTACTAATTTCAATCTTGTAAATGAAAATAAAGGTGCATATTTTTGTGATTATTTGAAAGTAATATAACCTTACCTGAGGAGGCGAGCACAACACCGCTTTGCAGACCTTCGGGATGCCATTGTCACAGACACACAACGTGCAGGTATCGGGCCCCGGCACGTAGTGCAGACCGTGCGAGATCAGCCGCCCACGGAAATCCGTGCACTCCTGCTGACCTGCCACTCCTGAAATACCACCACAATTCCATTCAGGTCACAACACTACACGTAAATGCCACAGTTCACCACACTATTCTACATCATACTAACTGTGCAGCAGTAAGGTCATCAGACACAGCTGAGCTGTGCCTATCATGCTTAAACCCTCCATTAATCATATAACAGCTGAAAATGTCAACCACATTATTGAGAGCAGCAAACTTTTGTCTTATTTTATAATCGATATTCACTCGCTGCTGGTTCGTTGGCCGTGTAAAATATTTTTGAACATGCGTCTTGGCCAGAGTATATTTTGCTTTGCTTTTGCGATTGCGCCTCGACTTGTCGTTCAGCGGACTGTCAAATTTGAACTGTCAAGCTAAGCTAGTGTCAATTTCTAGGGTACCGTTATGAAATAAATGCTATTCGTATATGGGACATACAAAGTGTCATATAATTCAAAGTGTTAAACCTTCTTGGGTTTCCATAGACAAAGTCTACACTCTGGATTTAAGAAGACATCCAGAAGCCCAATTCTCGGGCTCGTGACATTTCTTTTCATACGATATATATCACTCAAACATAGTTTTTCTGTATGATTTTCAAGTGATATCCACCATGTTTTTGAAATGTCACAAACCCGAGAATTGGGCTTCTGGAGCCCAATTCTCGTGCTTGTGATATTTTGAGAACATGGCGGATATCACCCGAAAACCATACAAAAAAACTATGTTTTAGTGATATATGTCGTATGAAAATAAATGTCACGAGCCCGAGAATTGGGCTCCTGTATGTCAGTCTGTTCGGTGTTCAATTGTCTGGGGGTACACTTTAGGGCCGCTAAGCGAGTTCTTCGTTATCTGAAAGGCACCAAAGAACTTCGGCTGCATTACCATCAGACAGCCCAGTTCCGTGCAGTAGGGTACGTCGATGCGGACTATGGAAACAATCTTGTGGACCGTAGATCATTCACAGGGTTCGTTTTCGTGGTGAGTGGCTCTCCTATCTCTTGGGAAGCACGCAAGCAGCGTACTGTTGCGCTTTCCACCACGGAAGCCGAGTACATGGCTCTAGCTGAGGCTTGCAAGGAGGCCATATACCTCCAGTCACTCATCAGCGAAATTTTCATTATCGCACAACCCATCGTCATCCACACTGACAATCAAAGTGCATTAAAACTCGCTCACAACCACACATTCCACTCACGCACCAAGCACATCGACATCAGGCACCATTTCATTCGCGAATCACTTTCACACCACAACATCAATCTCATGTACATATCCACACATGACATGATCGCCGACATCCTCACCAAACCTTTGCCGAAGCTAAAGCACAACAAGTGTACAGTAGGGTTAGGTTTAGGTTAAGTCGCGTGTTATTTTTTCTAATCATGTTTTTGTGTAGATAATAGATAGGTGTGTAAAGTAGGTTCAGGTGTATTTATATAGGATGTTTTTTGTGTGCGTTTATATATAGGTTTTGTGTGTAGTGTATATAGGGTGTGTTATGTTTTTGTACTTGCTGTATATTTTTTGTCCAGTTTTTTTTATACAGATGTTGAATTTGCGGGGGGGGGGGGGGGTGTTAAACCTTCTTGGGTTTCCATAGACAAAGTCTACACTCTGGATTTAAGAAGACATCCTGTATGTCAGTCTGTTCGGTGTTCAATTGTCTGCTTACCAAAATATATGTCGTATGTAAATACAAATATGCCTATTTACTTTGCCCCTCTACCGACATAAATAAATCAAAGGAAATCCGCGGACATTCACATCACATATATGAAAGGGCCGACCAAAAATGTTTTTTGTGATGTTCAAATGTCAAGATTTGGCATAACAATTTGTTTTTGTTAGTTAATTGCCTCAAAATGTATGAAGATGTTGCAAAAAAATGAAGATGTTGATTTTGTAATGAAACAAAACCAAGGATATTGACGCTACAGCTTTGGTGTCATTAGTAATCAATGCTCAGGGCCCTACAGCATACAGCAAAAAGAAATTCTGGCCGGCAACACTTACCCCAAAAAAGAGGATTATAGCGTAGCTACTTTGGGAGTGGGTAGTGTTAGTACTGTGAGGGTTGGTTGGTAGGTAGCCAAAACACTTTATGGAGATATATCTTCGTATATTGTCTCAAATTAACACATGATAATAATTATTTATATCGGAGCAACAACTTAACATGGACGCGGTTGGTTAGCGAGAGAGTGAGGTAGGTGTGGGGGGAGAGGAACTCCCGTACCAATCAAACCAGTATTTCCCTGCGGGCGTTTACGGAACTAACATGGCAGAAAATAAGTGCTAGCGGTACCTAACCGGCAGCAAGGCATTGCGCTTAGGGCGCGATAGAGGGCGCTGTCTCGCTATATACTCCCCCTCCAGAGGATGAAAGCGTCCTCGCTCATTCGCTGGCCATACATTATCATTGTTACAAACATTTACAGAAACACTACTTTGGTTAGACACATTATGACATTCATTATTTGAATCCACATTAGAATTGTAATTTCTATTCGTTACATAAAGATTAGGCGAGTACATACATTCCTCCCTATCAGACACATTATTGCATTTATCATTTAAATCCACATTAGAATTGTAATTTACATCGGTTACATAAAGATTAGGCGAGTACATACCTTCCTCCCTATCTGACACATTATTACATTTATTCTCATTTAAGTTACGACGGGGACGGCCACGTTTCCGCACCGGAACTACAGGTTGAGGTAGGGTCGTATCGCGACCCAGGTAAGGTGTTAACTGTTTAATGTGATACTTCCCTAAGTACCTACTGGAGTCCTGTGCGGGTGCTATGATATAAGTTGTAGGGCTTACCTTTTTAGTAACCACGTATGGTCCATCTCTTTTTGGTACGAACTTCGATGTCAGGTCCTTTCCTTTGTTGCTAAGTACATGCGAATTCAATAATACCAAGTCACCTGCAACAAAACTTTGTCCTACGCGACGTGACTGATCACCATAGTCCTTTCTTTTATCCTGCTGACTTTTCGACCTTCTCGCGAACTGCAGCTAGCGTATTGAGAAAACGTTTTAGGTATGGTGTTATCTGTGGAACGAAATTTTCTTTCTCCAAAACCAAACGAGGATCATTTCTTACTTCTAAAGGCGATCTCAGCTCTCTGGCAAACATCAAGTACGCTGGCGAAACTCCTGTAGTTTGACAGCGTGCAGAATTTAACGAAAAACGTATAGACGGTAAGTATATAGGCCAAGAATTATGTTATTACCTACTAATTGTGATAACTGTACTTTTAAATCTCTATTCTTTCTTTCCGCAGGGTTCCCCTCAGGATGATACAGCGGTAACAATTCTTGCTTCACATCTAACACGAACATACACTGTTGCATTACAGCTGAAATAAATTGTACACCATTATCTGAAATAATGCGACGCGGTAGACCAAAACGTAGAAAATATTCCTCTATGAGTGTACGCGCGCACGCCTCAGCTGTCGCTTCTCGAAGCGGATATAACTCGACCCATCTAGTTGCGGTGTCCTCGACCAATAAAATCCATTTTTCATCCTTATCACCTGGAGGTAAGGGTCCGAATAAATCTATAGCAATAACCTCATTTCTCTGATTCAGGATCGGCGTCTGCAACAACCCTGGTGGCTTGTCGTTGGCAGCCTTGTAGCGCTGACACGATGTACACGTTCTGACATACTCGACAATGGCACGACGCATCCCTGGAAAATAAAACTTTTGAGCAACTCTTTGATATGTCCTCTCGATCCCTTGGTGACCTGCCAGAGGAGAGTCATGGCATTCTTTTAATACTTCTTCTCTTTGATCCACAGGTATAACTAATTGCGGTTCTTCTGTATCCGCATCCGGATTATAGCGATAGAGCACTCCTTGCTCCATAATATAACCTCTTCCCGTCCAACGATGAACATCAATTTCCTCTTCACTTTCCAGATTCTTAATTATCTTAGCAAGTTCAGGGTCTGCAAGCTGACCTGATTTTAACTCGGAGGGACTCTTCGCAGGTAAGTCAATCGTTACTGAACATATCCCACATGCTTCTGCAGAGTTCTCATCGCAGTTGGGACGGCTCAGGGTATCTGCTATTATATTTACCTTCCCTGGTGTATACTCATAATGCAAATCAAATGCTTGTAATTTCAGTGCCCATCTTACCAATCTGCCTGATGGTGATTTTACAGTCATTAGCCACTTCAACGGCTGGTGGTCGGTACCTACGACAACCTTATGACCATCAATATAAGAACGAAAACGTTCCACAGCCCAGACTATGGCTAAGGCTTCCCTCTCTGTTGTTGAATAATTTCTTTCTGCTTGATTGAGCAATCGGCTCGCATATTCAATAGGCCTTTCATCATTACCTTCTCCTTGTAGAAGTACTGCACCCAGAGCGTAGTTACTGGCATCAGTTCTGAGCACAAACGGTTTGGTGTAGTCAGGTTGGATGAGGATGGGTGGTGACGTCAGCAACCTTTATAGCTCCTCGAAGGCTTGATCTTGCTCTGTCTCCCATCTCCATGGCTCATGTTTCCTAGTCAACTTTGACAGTGGTTCTGAAATTTTAGAAAATCCAGGTATAAACTTCCTAAACCAAGAAGCAGTCTGTAAGAAGGTTCTTAGATGTTTAAGTGATGACGGCTTCTTCATATCTAATACAGCTTTCACTTTTTCTTCATCAGGTGATATACCATCTTTAGATATCACGTGACCTAAATATTTGACAGTGTCTCGTGCAAAAACACACTTATCCCGATTCACCCTTAATTTAAATTCGTGCAGTCTTTCAAATACAGCGTGCAAATCCTTTATGTGGCATTCCATATCAGCCGATATTATGCAAAGATCATCCAAAAAAGCTAAAATAGTAATATTCTGCAACTTCGGGCATGAGCAAAGACGATCAATTAAACGCTGAAATGTAGCTGGTCCATTCTTTAACCCAAATGGCATGCGTTTGAAGCGATAAGTGCCTGACGGTGTCGAGAAGGCAGTCTTATCTTTATCACGGTTAACGGCAACTTGCCAGTACCCAGATTTTAAGTCTAAAGTACTCATAACACAACCCTGTTTTGTCCTTTGTAACAGCTCATCAATCTTCGGCATTGGATAAGTATCTGTTTTAGTAATACTGTTCAACTTACGGTAATCGACGCAAAAACGAAAACTTCCATCACGTTTAGGCACTAATAGTGCTGGTGCTGACCATGCTGACTCACACTCCTCAATGATATCCTCAGCAAGCATCTTCTCTACCTCGCGCTGCATAACCTCTGCGCGCGCTGGTGTCATGCGGTACGGCGGAACAGCAACTGGCGCGTGTTCGCCGGTATCAATGAAATGCTCTGCATACTGCGTGGCTTCACCAGTCTCTCGGAACACATCACTGAAAGAGTTTATTAAATCATTAAGTGACATACTATCATTATCACAGTTTTTTGGTGTTGACTGTACCTCATTATAACCATGTTCTAAATCCTCATAAAACAACCTGTACTTCCGGTGCTTCGTGTCCGAAAAGTACCATAATGATTTACCAAAATCAAAAACTAATTTGGCTTTGTTCAAAAAATCTATCCCTAATAAAGATTGATTGTTACAAGCATCTGGAAAAACAATAAATTCAGTTTCAATTATTTTATGTAACATTTTCACATTCACTGAGGTAACTAAAACCTCCATTTTCCTAGATAAACCATCTGCAAGCTTCACATCTCTAATTTGCTTATCAAAACATTGACCACTTTTTATTAAAAAATTATACATTGATTGGCTAGCTACACAGCCTTTAGCGGCTGAATCCACTAATGCAATACCTTTCCCACCTAATATTTCGATATTTAATATTGGTCTCTTATTACCATTAGTGTAACCCCTATTGTTACATACAGTTGACTCCCCCTGCATATTAACATTGGTGGTCTCACACGCATAAAACTTATTGTACTTATAACTACTACAATTTGGACATCTTGCTCTTATTATTCCTATTTCACCACAGCCATAACAATACAAATTTTTACTTTCCTTTTTGTCTGTTTTCAGGGATCCATGATGCGGCTGTGGCGGCAAATGCGGCGACCCACCCAGCGGCGGCGCACGCGACCTCGGCGGCGGCGGTCCATATGACTGCGACGTACGCGACTGTGGCGGCGGTGGCGGCAATGGCCCACCCGACGGCGGCACCCAGTGCGAACCTTGCGGCTGCGATACCCGCATCGGCGGTGGCGCGGCAGACTGTCCCGGCGGTGGCACTGCGGACGACCCACGAAACTGCGCGGAGAATGGCCCACGCGACGGTGCACCCGGTGACTGCAAGCGCTCCTGCATCGCATCTTCTATGCTTCGAGCCTTCCTTATAAGATCTTCAAAACAAGACAATGTGTCCCTTTCTATTCTTTTTCTTATACGGACGTCTAACAACCCAAACGTCATATCCAATTGTACCTTCTGTGAGATGTCGTTTTCTGGTAATTTAGCAAATAAAGCGCGTACTTGTGCGACAAATAACTCTGTGTTTAACTTTCCTTGCTGCATACTATATAATTCTTTATATATTTGAAACGGTGCTCTTCGTTCCCCAAATGCGCTCCTCAGGCGATCTATTGCTTCGCTCCATGTTTTCGTATATTGTTTTATACCTTGCCACCAAGTTGCGGCGGAATGTGATAATAATAATGAAAGTCCTCTCAGTGCGTTTTCGTCGGAAACGTTGGCGGCAGTTTTAAAAATTTCGACTGCATCGATAAAATTCTCGACAGACTCGTTCTGCGAGCCACTAAACCTTGCACTACAAGTAATAAAATTAGCACCAACCGGGGCGGCGGCCCTGTCTGTCGGACAGCTCGTACTCCTCATAGTAAGCGACGGCTCCGTTTGTACCTGATGCATTACTGGTGTAGATGATCGTACTTCTTGTAATAGAATTTGACAAAATTCTGCTTGTGATTGCTGCAACTGTCCCATCAGTGCGGCGAAATGTTCCTGAGTCATCAAGATGGACGCGCCCGCGCTGCTTCCTGTGGCACCTTCGGTTGCTGTTTCAGTCGCGGCGTCTTCATTGACCAACTCCTCGGCGTTAATTTCGGCCGGAATAATAGTTTCATTGAGGTTTGCCTCCCTCGGCAACGAACTTCGGCTCCTGGTTCTTGGCATTTTCCTAATAATTCGGTTTTCCAAACCCAAAATGGCGGCAGACCTTCGCGTCCACACCACTCACTAACACACGTTGGGCGATCACTTATAGCGTAGCTACTTTGGGAGTGGGTAGTGTTAGTACTGTGAGGGTTGGTTGGTAGGTAGCCAAAACACTTTATGGAGATATATCTTCGTATATTGTCTCAAATTAACACATGATAATAATTATTTATATCGGAGCAACAACTTAACATGGACGCGGTTGGTTAGCGAGAGAGTGAGGTAGGTGTGGGGGGAGAGGAACTCCCGTACCAATCAAACCAGTATTTCCCTGCGGGCGTTTACGGAACTAACATGGCAGAAAATAAGTGCTAGCGGTACCTAACCGGCAGCAAGGCATTGCGCTTAGGGCGCGATAGAGGGCGCTGTCTCGCTATAGGATGTTTTTTTAATGTTGATGGTGAATGGTGGGTGATTGAAGCGAAAAATGCCTTATAAATTTTGAATATGCGACGAGGGAACCCATTATAAATTAAATATAATGTGTATCCGAAAACAGAAGAAAGCTACAATCTATCTGCTACCGAACCAATACAGCATTTGTTTCCGAATACATTAAATGTCAAAGTGGCATATTAGAGATAGTTCTCTTTGTGAATTTTCCATTGCATTGATTGGTGATTTTATCATTATGTCACAATTTTATTGGTGAATAGGCTAACTTTCAAAACTTCGACGATCATATTTTGACTTGGTCAACATAAGCAGACTATTTTACGACAGTAGATTGGATTTGGAGATTTTCACACGGTTTTTTTTATTTGTGTGGTTATTTGTATTTTATAGTATTTTATCCAGAAAAACGATCTAATTTATTTCGTATTAGTTATGTGCTGAAGATATAAAAAGTATACAAATATGGCTGGTTTTGGAGACTACAGTTCTTATAATAGGCCATTTGGCTTAGATCCCAACAGAGAAACAAATGATTTGTATGATACCCGCTACCAACAGATATACGGGTACCATACACCTGTAACTGAGGAGTATCAGGGCCCTCCTTTGGTAATGGATGATGTTCCAGACGAAGGTACATTTATACACAGCATAAATTGTCGCAACTTACATAATTACAACATTAATTAGCATTATTAGTATAAAGCTATAAATCTTATCACGCAAAGCAATTAGCATACAAAACTGTATGGTTCCACCTTTGTACCTACTTCCATAACATTTCTTCTCATGCAGTTGCTCTACAAAGCCTTAATTTAAGGTCCTAATAATTTTACTTTGAAATACTGATCACTATGAAATGGAACCATTTCATAGTGATCAGTATTTTTATGTAGAATTCGAGTTTAATAATAATAAATTTCAATGTACTATGCAGATTTTGGCTAATATAACTTAAAGTTTGCTAAATATCATATGCTCCATTTGTTATTACAGATAATAATGCCTATGTTACTACTGCAATAAGTGTTGCAAGTCTGATCACAGAGAATTTGTTGAGCCATCCATTCATTGTTTTAAGAAGACAGTGCCAGGTTTGTATCAAAATACAATTTAGTAAATTGGAATAGCTTTCTTTATTAATAAATTAGCTGATTATCATGTAATAATCCTACTTAAATATTATAAGTAACTCCAATCACTATAATAACTCAAAAATATGTATAGTCCCAGTGATTTCATGTTAAAGCTGTAGCAATTTTATAATGCACAGAATTTTGATACCAATTATGATTTGGAATAATAATCTTCATAATTCTTACTATATACACTCCTATAGGTTCATAATAGTCTCAAGAGCTACCACATAGTTCCATACAGCTTACTGCCAGTTGTAGTAAGGCTGCACAGACGGCAGGACGTCACCACCTTGTGGAAAGGCATAGGGTCCACATGTATTGTGAAAGGAATCAACTTAGCAGTGGAAGATGTAGTATCCAAGGGTACAGGCTGGCCAAAGTAAGTTGAATTTCTACTAAACTATACTTATAAAATAGATGCATACCTTTCTTAGCTTCATTAGACCTAAATAGTTTTTTTTTTGATCCAGTAAGTATAACAAATATTTCTCTTTTCAGGGAAATTGACAAATGCAGTTCAGTTTTGCAATTTCTTCAGCATATAACTCTAAAATGGTAAGATTATGATTAAAAATATGATAATGATAATGATAATGATAATGATAATGATAATGATAATGATAATGATAATGATAATGATAATGATAATGATAATGATAATGATAATGATAATGATAATGATTTATTTGTCAAACATAGGTAAAGTACAATAAGGTCTTAACATAAATAATTTGTCCTCTATGTTTTGCCAGTTACGGCACACAAATATTAAAATTTCAAGTTTGAAGTTAATGGTAAATTATTTAGATTAGCATGCACATTAATTATAATTCAAATAGTCAATCAATACAGTCAATTTGTCAATAATTCAATAAAATAATTAAAATAAGATGTAAAGTCATAGGTTATCCGATAAAAAGTCATTAATACAATAATAGCATTTGTCAAGCAATAACATTTTTAAGCGATTCTTAAATAAATTCAATTTCATTCCTTTAATGTCCGTTGGCAGTTTATTATATATCCTAACTGCCATACCTATGATGCTTTTTCTAAATAAGGCAGTTTTACAGCTTACTGTATTAAGATTGTGTATATGTTGAGATCGCGACGTATTGCGTCGTGTTTCGCGCAATTTCGCAAACAAGTCAGGGTTTTTTTTTACAAACAACGCAGTTTCAAGTATGTACATGGAAGGCAAAGTGAGTATCCTTAACGACTTAAAAACTGGCACGCAGCTATCATCGTTTTTTAGGCCACACATAGATCTTATGCATCTTTTTTGGGCCTTGAAAACAGTGTTCCTGTCAGTAGAGTTTCCCCAAAATATGATGCCGTACCTTATCAGAGATGCCACCAGGCCGTGGTATGCTATAACAACGGCTTCCAATTTAGCCACTTTTTGGAGATTATACAGAGCGTACGAGCACTTACTCAATCGTTTACAGAGTTGTTCCAAATGAGGTTTCCACGTCAGCTGATTGTCAATTACCAATCCCAAGAATTTTGTTTCTGTAACTTCTTTAATTTCTTCTTCATTATAATTAATGTCAATGCTCTGTATGCGAAGTCGTTGATGAAAATGCATTATATTAGTTTTTTTGAGATTAATCATTAAGTTATTGTTATCAAGCCAATGTATTATGTTAGTCAGAGTATTATTAATGTCAGTTTTATATGAATTTATGTCATTATTACATTTTATGATAGCGGTACTGTCATCTGCGAAAAGTATCATTGGCTGTGTTGTTATTGTCGGCAAGTCATTGATATATATTAAGAATAGAAGTGGCCCAAGCACACTTCCCTGTGGTACTCCGTGTTTAACTTCTCTGGTCTGTGATTTATATTTAATTTCCGTTCGAGTCTTTGAGCATATTCGTGTTATCTCCGTGTACTGTTGTCTGTTTGTGAGATAAGAGCGTATTAGTGATAAAACGTTGCCTCTGATACCACATGCTTCAAGTTTAATAAGAAGTTTTTTATGATTTACGTGGTCAAACGCTTTGGTCATGTCAGTGAAGATTGCACATATAGGTTTCTTTTCGTCTACGCTTGTTATGATGGTTTTTATTAGGTCGAATATTGCCGTATCAATTGTTTTACCTTTCCTGAAACCTTTTTGTTCGTCACGTAAAATGCTGAAGGTATCCAGATAGGAATATATTGCTTCATAAATGTGTTTTTCGAACACTTTGGAGATAATGGGAATAAGAGCAATAGGCCTATAGCACGTGATGTCTTGTCTGTCATTTTTCTTAAAGAGCGGTGTAACTATGGTTGTTTTAAGACTTTGCGGATAAGCACCATTGGTTATACTGAGGTTAATTAGGTAACTTAGATGTACTGCAATACTGTCTGCGACAAATTTCAAAACTTTGGTCGCTACTCCATCATAGCCTACACTATTTGTGTTTTTTAATGATTTTATTATTCGCATTACATCGTATGGACTTGCGGGGGGCATGAACATGGTTCGATTTATTTTAGGGATTTGCTTATTGGCCACTAAGTTTTCAGATGAACTTTGTGCTAGGTCCACGTAGTAATCGTTAAAAGCATTTGCGATTGTGTTAGGATCAGTGATGAACTTATTATCCCTTTTGATTTTTGTAATCGGTTCCTTTGGACAAACAGCTTTATGACTGTTAATGACTTGCCATGTTGCTCTGCTTTTATTAAGCGATGTTGTGATGAAATAATCATTCTGAGACTTTTGGGTTAATTTAACAATTTTTTTGAATTTCTTGGTATAATTCACTAGTTTATTTTTGTTTTCAGTTGTTCTGGTTAGTCTGTACTGCCAAAGCAGATGACGTTTTTTTCTACTACAAATTCTGATCCCCTTAGACACCCATTTCACTTTTCTAGTGCTTTTAATTATAATCTTTACATGCGGAAAGCATAGATTGTAAAGCAGACAGAAGTTTTCTAAGAAAATATCGTATGCTATATTAGGATCATCGGTAGCAAACATTTCAGAAAAAGAGAGGCTTTCTAGGTGATTTTTAAATTTCTTGAGATTGTCGTAGCTTATTTTTCGTTTTTTTATTCGCCATGATGTTATTCTGCACGTTTTTTTTACTGGTGCTGTTATGATCTGTGCCGTATGATCAGATAAGCCCAATTCTAGTATTGCACTTTTGCAACCGCGCCTGAAATTGTGTGCGAAATTGTCGATACAGGACTTGCTACTTAGCCTAGTTGGTTGATCAAATTCTAGTTTTAAGTTATAATAAAGAAAAAAATTTTTAAAATCTAAGGATAAACGATTTTTTTTCAACATATTTATATTAAAGTCGCCACAAACAATTATTTTATTGTGTGATTTTTTACATGTTATTTGTCTCAGTATTTTATCTAGTTCATTATAAAATATATCTATGTTATTTAACAAAGGAGGTCGATATACACATATAATTATTAAATTTTGGTCTAGTAGCTCAATTCCACAAAGTTCAACAGTTCCTGATATTGATTTTTTTTCTATGTAACTTAATACTTTATAATTATATTCCTGTTTCAGTAATATGCAAGCCCCACCACGTTTTTGTTTTGTCTTGAGTAACATGTGGCAAGTTTGTAGTTTGGGATTGTCAGCAAGTCTTCTTGTCCTTCCATCATAAAATGTTCCGTAATACAAATCACATCTATGTTTATGTTTTTGTTTCGAAGTTCTTCTAAATTTATTGTTAAATAGTTTGCCTTGTTAATGAGACCTGCTATGTTCTGGTGAAATACAGTTATGTACTCAAAAGCGAAAAAAATCACTTTCGTCTTTTACTTCATGAGTTGTATTGTCGTCGAGCGTAATAGTATTTTCTTGTTCGATTATATCATTTTCATAGTAATTCATAATATTTAGAATTGTTTTGCGCAGGCACGTTAATATTGTTCGCATTCCTGTGTTATTTAGTTGTCCATTGTGTCTCTTGAACATGTCGAAGCCATATGTTAAGTGTCTATTTGAGTCATAAATATATGCATATTCATGGGACATGATGTCTGAGTACAACAGGTTATTAAAAAGTTCCACTCTTTGGTTAAACAGAGTAGAATAATTGTTGCATCTGAATACTGCTGTACATATTATTATGTTAGTGTGTTGAAGTTTTTGCAACTTATTTCTTATGTAGCTTGTGAGTTTATGATAGTTGGTCGTATTCAGGAAGTCATTCTCTCCAGGTAATATTATACAGTAGTCTCTCTTGGTGAATAGTTTTAATTTATCTTCAATGTTGCGTAAAAGTACTGTCAAACCGCTGTTGGGCGTTAAAAAATGGCAAACTTTGAAATCGTCGAATGTATCTTTTGCAGTAAGCAATAAATTGTTGTTTTTGTTGCTGCTAATTATGCATAGTTTCGGTATGTCTGTCGATGAAGCCTTGTTTTCCATGTCAGGTAAGTAAGCAAATGGTTTTGGCACGTTTTGTATTATGTTTTTCTTTATTTCAGTTTCATTTTCGGACATCGTTGTCTCGAGAGTAGTGTCAATAACATCTTTATCTGTCGTGTTTACCTTTGTAGTGTCTGATTTCTGTTTCTTGTTCTTTTTATTTTTTTTCGTACGTTTTATTGGTGTGTTCGTTTGTGTGTTTTTTTTAATAGGTCACTATCCTTTTCCAATTCGTCATTTCGTTGTTTTAGGTTTTTATTTTCTTTGCGTAAAGATTCAATGTCGTCGTGTGCCTTTTTAAGTTCCAGTGCTAAACTTTCTATTCGTTCCTTTAATTTTATAGTTTGTTCGTCTTCAGATATATCTGGCAAACTACTGGTGGTGCCATCTAGTATGTCTTCTGAAGAACTGTTTCCTTGGTTTGTGTCGGAACATGTGCGCTTGCGGCGGAAGGTAATACTTTCGAAGAAACTCATTTTTTTTTTTTTTTTTTTTGTGATAAATTCTTGGCCGGGTTTATTCGTAAAACGATCTCTAATAATTTTCTTTCAGAAACACACAAAAATGTTATATAATGTTACTACGATCCCAGTGGGGTTTGAACCAGGGACTTTCGACTCTTTGCACCGTGCTCATACCAAATAGGCCATTTGGCTGGTTAAGTGACCCTTCGAAATTAACTATCGCTTGCTGCGCGTCGATAATTTGAATTATATTAGTTCGTTAAAGTGATTCACCAGTTTGGTATTTTGTGTCACTTGTTCACTGTTCACTTTTATTGTATTTTTGTCAAATCACTATTATTTTGTATTATTCTAATGAACGTACAAGTTCGATTTTGTGTTGTTTCTACATATTGTGTGCACTTTTGATAACTTTGTCACTTAGTTTTGATGTTTTTTTCTGATATAAATAGCTCATAGAATAATTGAATTTCCACAATGTCTTGTTTAGATATTAGTGAGATAACACTTCCACTTCGGAGTCACCTTATAATACACTTGTTTTTAGTGGATTTATGTAAATAAACGATGTTTTACTATTTATTTTAAAATAAAAACACGGAGCTCGTATTTTGCGTGGCACTAGCGCCATCTAACTAGATCCTATCGTGGCACTGAAATATTTTTATTAATTACTTACCTTTTTGTTTGCAGTCTTAGTTTTGCCATTATCACTCCATTTTATTCTGCGAGCCTGGTAGAGACAGTGCAAAGTGATATAGCAAGTGACAAACCAGCTTTGCTGGATGTGTTCAGAGAAGGCTTTGTACGAATCTTAGAATGGGGAACCCCAAGTAGAGGAAGAATGCTGCCCATATGGGCCATAGTGCTACCAACTGCAGCCATTGGAGTTACAAAGTATCTTGCCCAGTAAGTAAAGTAAAATAATAAGCAATAATAATTAAATAATCTCTAACACTAGACTGTGGTATTTATGAAACTATTAACAATTTACCATTATAATCAATATCTGTTTCAGAGTAATACTAAGAAGCATAACAGTGCGAATAATTAGATTTCAACAGAGAAATAAACATGAGTTGAGTGATTCTTACAATGCTAACTACCACAAACATTCTCAAAACCCCTTAATTGAGGATATAAATTTAAAGGCCAACATCTTTTCCTTTATAACAATGGAAATATTATTTTACCCAGTGGAAACAATCATCCATAGATTGCATATACAGGTGAGTATTTGCTGTCTAGTTTATGTGCACAAAATAGCTTAAAAGTTTAATGTAAATTAATTTAAGTTTTCAGTTAATAAACTATTTCATTTAACCAATAAACATTTTAGGGTACAAGGACAATCATTGACAACCTGGACACTGGAACCTCAGTGACACCAATATTGACTGGATATGAAGGATTCATAGACTGCTATCACACAACTATAGCTCGGGAGGGAGTCGCTGGCTTGTACAAGGGATTTGGGGCACTTGTATTGCAGTTAGCCGCTCACCTGGCTATAATTAAGTTAACAACATTAGTTGTATCCGAGGTTTCCAATCTCTTGAAACCAGCCAAATCTCCAACCAACTCTGAAGATTCAGTTCACTCTCAAAAGTACCTCTTTAACTGATTAATTTGTTTTAAGTTCAAAATTAACTGTTAGCATCAATAATGTTGGATTTTAAGAATAAAAGTGTTTAAAACGAGTTTCTAAAATAAGATTTCATTGTGTCCCTTTTAATTATTATCTATTTAGAAGCCATTAATTTGTAATGCTCAAAAGTTCCTTTTTAAGTTGCAGTCAATTAACCAATAATTTGATATTGTTTGCCTATTTATTTTTTTTAGTTCATTAGATTGTAAGTATATCGTTCAAAAGTAAATATTAAAGAATAAAAGGAAACATTGTTTACATAGGTTTATTTTATTTAACCAACTAAAATAATATTCTAACTTGATAGATAGCTATGTAGGTAATTCATTAATGGCTCAGTACGTGTCTGCCTTTAAGGATTCTCCGCATAATTGTTTTACGCCCATTTGGTGTGGACATTCTTGTGTTCCAGCCATGACGACGAACTCTTCTCACCTCATTCGGTCGCGGAAAGTAACAACGTACTTTAGTTCGGATTGCCGACAGCGAGAAGCACTCAGGTTTTACTAAACTCGTACTTGCCGACATACCAGATGCAACCTGCAGACTTTGTCTTACAATCCTGTAAATCACAAAAAAATCAAATGCTGTTCGCAGTTTAAAAAAGTTGATGGAAAATGTTTTTTGCAATTACGTATACCTAAGGGGCTGGAGAATTGCAGCCATTAAGCCTGACATAGTTATATTTAGACAAAAAGTAACAAATCACTCTGTAATATTCCTCAAATACTGAAAACAAAGACTTTTAGGTTGGAATAGGTTATAAATATTCTGAAAATTCTTAGACCAAGCGAAAATTGGTTCAAATTCAAATGTCAATTTGACATTCTTTTTTTAATTTCAGTTTTTTTTTATATTGCTTATGCTTTGGCCTGCACCGTGTTGCCATTTTTTGATATTCTAGAGCCAATAGGAAATATAGTCATCGCATTTAGAATTGTATAGAATCTTTCAAGTTGAAATGAAAATCGTTGATTAGTGTTATCGAACTATCGATAGTTTGGCATTCGATATCTGAAAATCGGCTGAATAGTATGTACCAATATTTGAGTGGTTCGTGGTTCGACTAATTTTTAAGATAAATCTAGAATAAGTGTATTTGACCGCCGTAAGAGAAGCTTACCGAATGAAATAACCATCAGTTATTATTGCAATAAGATTATTATGAATGATTGGATTTTTTTAATGTATTATATTGTATTTTTAATTGTACCTTATTGAATTATGATAATGAGTGGACACAATTGACTAACAAAATTTAATTTGTAACTATTGTAATTCTAGAGATAGTAAATGTAAGTTCTTTGCTGTGCCCTTACAGGGTGCATGTGCTGTACAAAACGCATTGTAACATCTCATCATAACCCCATGTGACGCAATAAATGATTTGTATTTGTATAAGTAATATAATAATTGAATAGGCCAATTCCAATATTACCTCCTATGTCCCAAATCTTTGAAAAGCTAGTACGCAATTATTTATATGCGATGTCAACTCCCAATAATATCTTGTAAGTTGATACAACATTCAATTATCGACAAGGATTAAGCGCCGATTTCGGTAAAACCTTTTCCCGAGTGTACTGTTATAAAATGTTATTTGAAGTATATAAAGTGTTAGAAATATTTATTTCATGGTTATTGAAAAAAAATTTTTCAAGCTTTTTTGTGTCTAATTTTTTGGCAGAATTCAAGTTTCGGTGAAGGTTAGTTTCTCTTAGTTCTTATTTGATTTTATTGGGTATTTATGGATAGTTCTACTTGTATATTTTTTATGCATGGATAAAAATAACAAATAAGCTAAATAACAAAAAAATACCGCACCAAGCACGTTAATAATCAATATATAGGCAATAATTTATCGATGTAAATCTGGAACGTTATGCATTTGCGCCATGTTATTGTATACTATATATGGGATTGTATGCAGAAGTAGCAAATATTACCTCATTTCATATATGAATCGCTATGCAGTTGTTTTTATCAACAAGATACCTTTACCATAATTATTATATAGCTGAAATATTTGTAATTTTGTAGGATCTTAGGACCGGTTACGTTGGCGTAAAAAAACGAGAAGTTTTACTTAGCATGGGGTACTTTCGACCTGATGATGTTGTATGTAAGGAATCATCTCAAAAAGTACCTACTGAACATCTGTCTTTTATTTATAAACTACCTGAAGTGGTCACTAAGGTTCAACCTGTGGGTTCAACGAACTTGAGATTTTTTAATTACAGCATAATGTCCCATATTTTGACTTTTGACACTAAAAATGCATGTTGTACCATATACATCGATGATTAATTATGATATTAATTAAAAAAAAAACCGAAAATACGCACCTCAATCTTCAAATGTATTTTTTCATAAGGATACAAAATACCATGCAGTAAGGGGTAAAATACTATGCTAGTAAAGGAAATTCTTGAGGTGAGTTGATTACAGATGTTCCCAGATACATACAATAAAAATATGATGAACTGTTAAAAAAATCAACTTATAGGAATGTAATCATATTAAAGATATGGATATAGATACTATCGATAGGCTACCGATACTGATACTGATGATGGTCGTCAACTATCGGTAATCTATCGATAGTGGACTATCGGTAGTAGGCAACTCTATCGTCGAAGAATTAAAATAATATGGCGGACCAAAATAACAAGGGCGCTAAAAGATTATTTTCTTTTATTTCCAAATCGGTGATTGAATCAAAATTTGAGTAATTGGGATAATTGTGTGTGAAATATATTGTTTTACGCGATCATAATTTTGATGTTAGTAGATTTGACCTATAAAGAGTTGATTAAATTTCGACTACCGAATTGCAATATTTGAGATGTAAATATTGTTCATTGTGCAGCTATTTTAGAGCAAGAATGTCTGCAATAAAAGTGAACTTTGAAATCGGACACGAAGCATCACTGCGCTCTAAGAAGACTCCCGAAGGATTTACTCATGACTGGGAAGTTTTCGTGCGCGGGCTGGAAGGAGCCGATATAAGTCACTTTGTAGACAAAGTGGTATTTCATCTTCATGAAACTTTTCCAAAACCTATACGAGGTACGTACGCCAATTTTCATTCTTCAGTGAACCATAAACTTAATTTATTAAAATCATTTTTGTAATTTATTTTGAATAATTTTAATACGTTTATAATATAATATATTACAATAATTAAATTTTCGACTTACAATTCCTTCCTTTTTCTACAATATCTATAATATTAATTTATAATGAAAGTAATAAAATCTTTCAAATATTATTAATATTAATACTTGCTGTTTAAAAATTACCTAACATTTTTATTTTGTATTAATAAATGACGATTCATTTTGATCTTGAAATTATTGGACTTAATTTTTTATATTGCAGCTGTCAAAGAACCACCATTTTCCATCAAGGAATCGGGATATGCTGGGTTTATGTTCCCCATTGAAATATATTTGAAAAACAAAGATGAACCGAAAAAAATAAAATTCTCTTATGATTTAACTTTTCAACAGAGTGGCTCTTTAAAGGATAGATACATATTTCAAAACCCGAATGATGATTTTAGAAAAAAGCTTTTAAAAGGTGGAGGTATAACCATCAGTAACAATGCATTTTATACAAATCCAGACCAAGAGAGCAGGAGTAGAGATTCTTTTAGTGATGAGAAACCACAACTTACAAGTAAACCTAAACTATCTTCAGATAATACTAAAAAACATAAATCTAAAGAACACAAAGAAGAAGTACCCCATAGAACAAGTAGTTTTGAAAAACTATTTGGGGCACCCTTACAAAAACCACATAAAGTATCTCCGGAGCCAAAAAAGATTGAAACCAGTGTATCTGCACCTAAATCAGATAAAAAAGATAAAGAGAAGTCAAGTTCAGATAAAAAATCAAAACATGAGCATAAGGAATTAAAACCGGAAAAAAATAAAATAAAAGAAGATAAAGAGAAATTAAAGTCTGAAAAGGTGAAAAGCCACAGCAAAGAGCAGGACAGATCGAAAAAGAAACTTGCAAAAAGACCAAGTGAGAGACCCCCATCACCAGAAGCGGCGAAGAAGCGCTGCATTAGCCCGGTAAGGAAAGCACCTAGCCCTCCCCCGCGTTCTAGCAGTGCATCTAGCTTCAAAGAAGAATTCAAGCAATCAAAACATACATCTGAAACTGTAGAACAAAAGAAACTGAAATCTGAAGAAAAGCCCCCAGAAATTAAAATGGAAAAAGATGTTAAGGAAAAAAAGAAAAAGGAGAAAAAAAGTCATGATAGGGATAAAGAAAGAAAAGAAAAAAGGGAACACAAAAAAGAAAGTCATAAAAATAAAGAATCACCCAAATTAGCATTTGAACCCCCTAAAGAAATCATAAAAGAAACTCCTAAATCACGAGAAGTTCCTAAAGAAAAAGAACCAGTAAAAGAATCACCACCAATCAAAGAAAAGTCACAAAAATCTGATAAACCCATCAATAAATTCTCAATTGAAAATCTAAGGAAAACACCTCCATCTGAAAGTTCGGAAAGTCAAAAGGTGAAGGAAAAAGGGGACTCTGAACGAAAACATAAACATAAGAAGAAAGATAAAAAACGAGACGAGTCCAAAGAAAAGCATAAAGAATCTAGCAAAGAAAAAAAACATAAACATGAAAAAAATAGAGATATACCTGTGGAAAAATTAGAAGTGATTGAGCGGAGAGAAACACCTATATTGAAAGAACGACCAATACCCGAACCAGCCTCTCCAATATCTATTGACACGGCATCTCAATGCAGCTCAAAGAGTGGTCTTGCCAAAGTTTCGCATTTGGGCATTGAAGACGTCAATAGCAGTCATTCTGATTCAGAGAGCTCTGTTATAGCTGAAGAAGAAGAAACTAAGGTCAAAGTTGAAAATCCATCACCTGAGCCACTTAAACGTGATCCTTCACCAGAGCCAGAACCTGAACCTGAACCAGAAGTTGAGCCTGAGCCAGAACCAGTAGTTGAGGTGCCGCCACCCCATAAAGAAAAGTCCAAAAAACATAAAGAGAAGTCTTCAAAACGAAAAAGAGAAAAACGCAAAGCTGCAGAAGAGGAAGATGCTGAAAATCGAAAAGTTGCTAAGACTGTTGATATGGCACCCTCAAATAATGATATGGATAGAGGGGAAAGCAGTGGCTCTACATCAGTAGAGACTAAGGTTCAGGACAATGGAGTTTCAAGTAGCCTAGGTGAGGATGCTGAGCCTGGTGACTTATCTCCAGAGTACATGGGACAACTGCGGGATCTACAAAAACGAATAATGACAATCAATAACAATGAAGATCTTGAAAGAGTTGTTAATTTGATAGCAGAAACTGGGAGATATGAAGTTACTACTCAGACTTTTGATTTTGACTTATGTTTATTGGACCGTTCAACTGTACAACAGCTCATACAGCTAGTGGGTTGCTAGCTAATAATTTATTGTAGGGTAATAAGTGATGGCACAGGTTTAATAAATCTGTGGCAAATTGTACAGAGTTATTTCCAGGTAGCTAAGTCTAGAGCTAGGCCCAAAAACTGACATGTTAGTATCTCCTGTGATGAGGAGGGCATCACTTGTGGTCTGTGCCAGTTTTAACCAAGATGCAAAAACATTTAACAGCTAGTAATAATTTCATGAAGCTATATAATCTATTGCTAATGATATCTTAATATAACTCTAAATTAAGAGTTTTATGTGCAATACTGTATAGGTATCTAAATATATAAGACTGTTGAAAGATTGTTAAAACATAATGTATATTTTGTACATTATTGTATTGATACATAATGTAAGTTAAATTTAAAAGAGTTTTTAATTAACTCTTGCAGTTAGAAATTTTGCTGCAGGGTAATGTTAATAATGTAAAATAAGTAATGAATAATGTTACATCAAATTTTTGAGTTTATTCTGTAAGGATATGTGACTTAAAAACACAAGTCGGAAAAGCATTAATCTTAATTTGTTATGTAATTTTATGCACATATTTTAATTAGGATTTTTGGCTATATTTGATACATGTTGGTATTGCAATCTTGCATATTATTAATTTTAAGGAATGATAATTTACATCACTATTAATCCTCATGATTTTTTTGGTATGAAATTATGGTAATGATCTAAATCTTCTAAAATGCTCTTTAAATGTATTGTATGTATCTTATGTGCTCATTTGGCTATGGTTTGGATCCGCATGTGTATATTATGTATGTTTGTTACATAACTTATTTTTTTATTTAACTAGTATTTTAGAAATACGCATTATAATAAAATAAACATTTAGAGTGAAAAATTGTGAGTGTTATTTCTTTTTTGTATGACAATTTCCTGTAGGTACAGTCAACATCAAAATGATCTTAGCGTTTACTTCAATCCCACCAAAAATATTAACATTAGACCAAATTCACATAACTAACACTTGGCGTATAGTGGAATATACAGGTGTTTTGTCAAATGCTCTAGTATTTTTAGTAGGTTTGATGAACGCTAAGACACAGCCCACAGAGTACTTTTAATATACACAGGCTAAGATCATTTTGATACTGACTGTACCTGTGTTCTGTAACATGATCAAACAAAATAATTAAAGATTTTTTAGTCAATTTAGGGTTTTGAATCCGAGGCCGGGTGTAATATAAAACGAAAGAAATATGTACATATATACGACAAATCAATTTCGGCCGATAAAAATATTTTTTTACTTAAGCTGCGAATCCCGCTCGTGTAGCCATAAGACGCGCGCCTAATAATCTCACAAAGCAAGACGTGTTAGTACAATCAGACAGAGCCCAATTCTCGTGCTCGTGATATTGATTTTCATACGACATATATCACCCAAACACAGTTTTTTTGTATGGCTTTCAGGTAATATCTGCAAAATATGAGCACGAGAATTGGGCTCCAGAAAAACAACAGTGTGACAGTTTATCGATGAATGTTAATTTTATTAATCTTTGACTGCACATAAAGTACATATACTTACTAGTAATATAAGATTAGCTTGGTCGAAAATAAGTACGGCGCGTCATCGTGGATGGCGCGAACTATTTTTTGTCTTTGTGTATTTGTATGTCTCGCACTTAGACAAAAGGCGTCGCTTATCCTATTATCAAATCGTTTTTAATTACGTAATTAATTACCAATACGCTGTTTCTTTTCTCTACCATGGGCTCTACATAAAGGGTATCTGGAAGAAATCGCTACATACAAGCAATAAGACAGTCTTTCGTACTGTGTCATTTACCAACGGTAAGAAACGTCCACACGCCGGGGACCACACGTCGTAATAGCCGTGTGGTCCCCGGCAGAGAAGAATAGACCACCCTCACTCTTACCGAGGTGTCGTAAAAGGCGACTAAGGTAAAGCTGCTGGTATGATCATCAGCACCCAGAGAAGGAAAACTCTGCATTTATATCAAAACCCTCGCCAACCCGTCTGGCAAGCGTGGTGAGTATGGCAATTACCCCTCATGTGATTGAGGGAGGCCCGTGCCCCAGCAGTGTGGACTTAAATGGGCTGACGATGATGAAGAAACGTCCATAGTAGGTAAGTTGAGAAGAACTTAAACAAAAAAATTATATGTTTTTGCATGCAAGACAGTGAGCGTACATACCTAAGTGAAACTAAAAATATAAAATATGTAGGGTAGGATTCACAAAAATGTGTGTTGTTTACTGCACATCGAGCAACCACGGACCTAAAGCGCACAGAGCGTACTTGTATTCTGAATGTGGCATTATGGTGACTGTTTAATTTTTAATTTGAATTTGTTTTTATGTTTGTAATTGTAATTTAGTTTATTTCAACAAATGATTTTAATTGTATTGTTTTTTATAGTTAAATGGTTTCTTATAAAATAGGTATATTAGGTATGTTTTTAGTTGATTTTTAAAACTGATTTTGCTTCCTTTATTTTTACTGGTAATTTGTTATACATTTTGACTCCTTCTAATTCAATATTTTTTACGCCATAGTTAGTTCTAGGACTTCGTGAAATTTGATTACTGGCACTTCTAAGTTTCATTTTTTGAATATGATAGTGATAGACGAATAGACTTTTGTTTTATGCAGTCATCATGAATATCTATACAGAGTGTTTCTTTGTGTGTCAAGCGGAAAAACTGGCTAGATAAAGCGCACCTTAGTGCATGTATGTTTTGGCTGCTCATGGATACCTGTTTGGCACCCTAAAGAAAACACCCTGTATACTATTTGTATCATGTTTGGTCTATAAAAAGTCCTGAATCGTTTGTGATCTAGAGTTTAAATCCTATAGGTGTTACTAAATTAAATATGTCCATTGGATTTAAATAAAAATACATTTTTATGGAATTTCTTTATTTCAAGAAATGAAAATTAAACTTTAGACAAAGAAATCAAACATGAACCCAAAATACATATTCCTACATCATGTAGGTTTATAAATATATGCAAATTACATTTGAAATGATACATTATTTTACCATACCGTTATGTAAATGATTTCATAAAACCAATTTTATTATAAACGACAATGTAGGTATTTGAATGAATGACAGATATATTATGACACCCAACATGACGTAAATGGTAGGATGAAAAGATAATGAATGAGTGAAGAATAAAGAAGATTACAATGATGATGAGGATAGTTACTACCTAAACACCTTATTCAGAATAAGATTATAAAGGCCGAAAACATTTTTAAACAGCCCTTCCTGTAAAGTATAAATTGAATATCGAATACGATATCTCTATTGTATGCTATCATAACGTTCATCAATAGCAAGACGCCCAATAAAGCCAATCATTTATCTTCCTGAACGAGATGATTCAATTCGTTTTCGAAAGTGCAGAGCGTCGCTGTCTTTTCCTTTCGGCGCTGTCGAGACCCACGAGCGAGCCGGGCTCCTTCACCTCTTCTTTCCGTTCTTGTGGACCGTCTGGCGCCACTTCGCGTAGAAATCTCCGATGTTCTCTATGGAGATCCCGGCCGCCTGAGCGGCGCCCGTCAGACTGAATTCCTTGTACTGGTCCTCCGCGTTCCCCGGGTCAGTGCCGACGAGGAGGAGGAGCATGGGCGCAGACTTCCCGGGGAGCGAGTTGTCGGGATCCCCGTTGCCTCCCTGGTTTTGCCTCTCGTCGCCGATGAAGTGGTTGCAGAACTCTAGTATCTGGATGAAGTTGTGCACGTGCGGCGGCGCCTTCCGCGGGTACTTGAGCAGCGGCAGCGCACGCGCCTGGCCCGGCCGCTGCGCGCGCAGGAAGCGCGAGCCGCTGCGCAGCTGCACCTCCAGCCAGCGGATGGCGTCACGGGCCGTGCTCTGTTCGCGCTTCAACTCGTCTAGTTCTTGGAGCACTGGAACAACAATTGATCGATTTAATCATTAATTCTCACAACATCTCATACATTGACCTGATTCCGTACTAAGTAGCTTAAGCACTTGTGTTACAGATATCAGACAACAGAGGAACACAAATATATACTTAAATACATATATTACACCCAGACACCGAACAAACACAAGTGTTCATCGCACGAATCATCAAGATAGATAGATAGATACTCTTTATTGCACAACATACAAAACTTAAAAGCTAGGTATACAGAGATACAATGTACAATTTAGGCGGTCTTATCGCTGGGAGCGATCTCTACCAGACAACCTTCATCAATCAAGAATCATTTTCAGAGTAAAATTACTTAAGAACCTAATGTTAAAGTCTACAACTCGAAAACGACAAAATAATTTTGAATTTACATTGGGGTGTTTCGGGTGCCCCTATGTCCATGGTCTGTAGGGGGTGGTGTGGAGGACACAATTCGGACCAACCCTGTTTGGTTGGTGACAATTATGTTATTACCACAATAGTATAAGAACACGATTTGGAACAACTCCCTGTATATTAGTTTTTGAAATAGAGACCGATAAATAAAATTAAAAACATACTAGTAGATTACCTATGTATATGAAACAAAATAATCTTTATTGTTTCATAATACGGATCTTAAAAATAATATAGTTCGCAATTAAAGAGTAACTAATCAGAACTACCCATATCCTAAAGAGTTTTAAGTACTTTGACCGTGGGAGAGCCACGCTTTGGCATGAATGGGCCGGCTCGACTCGAGTGATACCACGGCCTCACTGCACTCTGCTGTGTTTTGCTGCGTGATTGAGTGTACCAGAGGCCAAATCCGGAGGAAAGGTTAACAGCCCACTTGTGACTCCACTGGTGTCGCGAGTGTCCATGGGCGGCGGCAATCGCTTGCCATCAGGTGATACGTCTGTATGTCTGCCACCTATCACATACAAAAATAAAAACCGGCCAAGTGCGAGTCTGACTCGCGCACCGAGGGTTCCGCCGGTATCTTTTGATTGCGTTAACTTTTGTTTGATTTTTTCACAGCTTAAAGGGACAGTTGACCTAGGTATTTGGTATAAATTTCAATTTGATACCTTTATTCGTTCGTGAGAAATAAAGTAGTAAATTTCATTTTATTAAAATATTTTTATTATTTTATATAACTAAAAAAATGTGATTTTCGCAATTTTTCCTATATTTGCATTACCTATATGACAATGCTTCATGCCAAATTTCAAGATTCTGAGTTTACGGGAAGTACCCTGTAGGTTTTGATTCCTTTGCGAGTGTCGAAAATTTGATGAAAATATCGATATAATCGGCTGTATCTTTTGATTGCGTTGGCTTAGAAGTTTGATTTTTTCACAGCTTCAAGGGACAGTATACCTGAGTAATTGATATAAATTTCAGCTTCATACCTCCACGCGTTCCTGAGAAAAAGGGTCTTGACAGACGGACGGACGGACGGACAATATATGACCAATTGGAGACTCACCCACTGTCGGCACGAGCAGGATGAAGGTCCTCGCGCGCAGCAGCTGCTTGACGCGGCGCAGGTGCTTGTTGAGCGCGGCGGAGTCCAGCGCTAGCAGCGCCGGCGCCGCGCCCGCGCCCGCGCCTGCACGCTCCAGCTCGCGCACCTGCGACGCCAGCCACAGCCGCCCCAGCCGCCGCAGCAGCCCGCCCTCGCCCACCTCACCGCTCTGACAAATATTAATCATCATTTCAGACCATCAATCTAAACAAATACACCTGTAGCACAGCTATCTTGTTATTTCAGGTTTCAGGGTTACAACATTATGTAAGAATATAAGAATAAAGGAAACTCTGCATTTATATCAAAACCCTCGCCAACCCGTCTACCAAGCGTGGTGAGTATGGCAATTACCCCTCATGTGATTGAGGGAGGCCCGTGCCCCAGCAGTGGAGACTTAAATGGGCTGATGATGATGATGATGATGATAAGAATAAAATATTTTATTCAGCGCCTAACATACACAAAATAAAAATAGAACAAAATGGACATTAGAATGGCACTGAAATGGGCTCCACTCAGCATGTGTCACGGTGTCTAAAGGACACCCCGACGCTGATCTTCCGTGGAGTCCAAGGAACTAACTCTCTTATAAGTGTTCTCCATCCCCCTTATTACAAATCACAAACTAAGGATATTCCCGGAACGAAACTCATGGCCCCCTCTTTTAACATTTCGTATTGGAACGGGATGGCTTGAGCTTTAGTACCGTAATAACTTAGATCGCGATTTATAATAAGGTGGTACAGGTTGTTAGGATAGTTTCTAATATTGAGTACCTTAACTATGATGGAATGATAGAAACTTTGTTAATTTGTTACAAAGAAGAAATTTTTGTGTTATGAAACAATTGAACCCAAAAAATACTAAGCTAATTTAAAATCAATGAATAGAGAAATGCAAAGTATGTGGATCAGTGACACCAAAGACACTTACATGGTGCTTCTTTGAGTTATGCCATTCCCTGCTTCTTTTATGATTTAGCTTAGTATTTATTTTTGGAGGATGTAGTTTCTTGAAGTAAAATATTTTCATGGATCTGTTGTATCTAACCCTTGGTACAATTTTAGCAATGTTATTACCAAAATCTATGAAATTTAGGATCCTTATAATATTCTCTTCATAAAGTGATGGTTTATATCTATCCAGTATTTGCCATTCAGCAGCGAATTTATCATATTTGCATATGTTTGTCCCTCGTAAGTTTGTATCTTCAGACAGAGGTATAGTTTTATACTCAAGTTTCAATTTTCGAGCTAGGTGTTTAGCATAGTTTAACACCTTAATTTGTTTATGTTCAGGATTTCCAACTGATTTGGGGTTGAAGTAATAATTAAGTATATTGAGCAAATCTACTACACACTGGAAGAGGGACTCCCCACTATCACCACATGAAAGTATCAAATCTTTTTCAGTTAAGACCCAGTCTAATAGTAATTTAATACTGGCCAAGAAATTGTTACCAAGAAGGAAATTCTGAATATCTTGTTCATTTAGTTCTACACCCTTTACATTTGTTTCTGGTGTTTCAACCACAGCATTAATAAGATGTACATTTCCATTAGTCTCTTTTGGCTTCATTAAAGACTGTTTATCTACATCACCATTCTGTTTCTCAATAACTTCTTCAATATCTGAACCATCAAAGTCAGAACCTTCACTTTTGGAGTCATCTTCAGAATGATAACTGGAATCAGACAGTTCTTCTTCAGTGCAGGACTCATCAGTTTCAACTTCACTGCTTTCAGTGTCTACATTGCTCATATCTGAGCTCTCTGATGAAGCTACCCGACGACGTCTGCGTCTTTTAGATATTTTTTTATTGTTTTTTCCATCCCCATTTTGTAATTTATCTGCTTCACCCTCAGACCCCACATCTTTGAATTGAAGTTCATCTCCACTTTCATTTTTTCCATTTGTAATGGCATCATCTACATTATCCAAATGCTCTTCTGGTGGATCAACTGGCTTATCCACTGTAGGCTCTGTAGCCTGTTTTGGTACTTTTGCTCTATATTTACTTGCAGGATTTTTTAATCCTAAAGACTCAATCTGTTTCAGCAGTTTTTGTAAAAGTTGTGATAGTAATGCCAATGTAAAAGCTTTACAAGCAAATGCCTTTACCTCATCTGTTTCCATCATTTTCACCATTGTAAATAAGCAGATCTGTACCATTTTATGCACCAGATTTCCATTTAAATATGTTGGATTCATGTTCTCTTCTTCCAGTGCCTGTGTGTATTCAAGATAATTTTTATTTATATCAGGGAGAGAAGACATTTCAAAGTCCATGCACACTTTAAGTTGATGAGCAATTGTATTACATCTTTGTGGGATGTTGGTGTCACTTTTCCCAAGATACCATATTTCAATAAGGGAAAGAAAGTTAGCAATAGTATTTTGGATATGCTCAGATTGAGTAGAAAATTCAGTGTTTTGTAATGATTCATTATTTTTGTCAAAAATTTTAGTCAAGTTTCCCATTGCACCATCAAAGGGTGATTCACAACTCATGCATTGTATGTAATAGCACACTGAGTCTAAATTATAATTTTTATCCATGTAAAGGTTTCCCAATTGATTGTACGGCATCCCAGAGCATAAATCTAACTGAGCAGCCTGAAGATAGTAACGGGCTGCTATTGAAGGGTCCAAAGATTGAAATATCTCCACTTGGTATCGGCTCAAATCGCCCAAGTATATCAAACAGGAATGCAGGGCAGAGCGGCCAAACTGCTGCACCTCCTCATTGCTTCTCTCGTTCATGTCTTCACTCTCTTCATCTTGGGCCAGCATGGAGTAATCCAAGTCCTTAAAGACAACCTTTAATTCAGACTGTATTCTTGTTATAAAATGGTGGAAGTGACCTACTCCACAAATAGTATGTGTGAACAAGTAACTATCATTTTCATTATCAGTTTCCCTGAGTTTCTTAGCAGCACAAACTGTGTCATAGTACACTTTTCGCCACAATAATTCCAGTGATTTTTTTCCATAATTGAGTGGGTCCAGGAATAATAGTTTTTCACAGTTGTCTCTAAGTTTTTGTCTCTGAAGCTCTATGTTGGTGGAAAAGAGATCGGGAATGGATCGACAAGCGATGGTCCCTTCGTTGATGCGCCTTGCTACATCAGTCACGTAGCTGTAAACAGACCAAATGATTACATTAGCTACACACGTTGTGATAATGACTAATACCTACATGTGATTTATCACACAGCACACTATAAGGTAAGTAGTTACATCAATGTTTTGTAAGAAATTATGTGCATTAAGATATCTTTTAATGAGAATCAGGATGTGATTTCAGCGAGTAAGTTGTAATAGGTATGCTTACCGATAAAGTTTTTTGGCTTTCTCATTGCGCTCTGCAACTTTAGCCTCCGTTAAGTCGTTACATCCGTTCTTCATTTTTCAAGTCATTTTATCACCTTGTCAAGACGTTGATTGCAATATTATCATTAATATTTTATGAATATTCGGTTTACTAGTTATGCCAACCATATCTTCAACGTCATTTTACGCTTTAAATGTAAATTAAAAATTTAATAATTTTTCAAAATGTCAAGTGATGAATTTGACGTAAGTCGTCAAATGACACAGACTAAAAATAGACGACTATTTCCCTTATGGGGCGCTGTCACGTTAGCGCACTTGCCTCCCGCTTCCTCATGTCGGTAGGGGAGTTTGTCATAAATCAATGGGAAGTCTTGCTCACTGTAGTAGAAAATTTCCTATGAGACTCAGACGACTCGCTCACTCAGCTACACAAATATAATGTATTATTCTATTCTATATGTATAAACGTATACGTACGTAACGATACGATAATCAAGAAGGTTATGTACCATGTACGATATGTACCATATTTTATGCAAATAAAAATATTCTTAGTTGATATTTTTTATAGCAATCCTTTGCAATTTATTCTTAAGTAAATAACACACTAAAATTTTCATCTCGTGTTCAGGTGGGACTCGAACCCACACCTTCCACAGTCCAGATGAATGTTCTACCAAATAGACCACTGAACGCGTTTCTAAGCCAACCAAATTTGTAAGTGCTTGATTCGACATGAGCTGTCGATAGTCTCATCAATATTGTAGGTATATTTACAATATCCAGTGGAAATATTATTACAAATATTGGACCACCAGTTAAGAGACTGCTAAATCAATTCTCATCTGCGCTTATAACTATAATTTAGAACCAACTAATATTTTGTTCTTCAGCGTACTACGAGAGTCACCCAGAGAGCAATGGAGAGGGCTATGCTCGGAGTCTCCTTGCGTGATCGTATCAGAAATTATGAGATCCGCAGGAGAACTAAGGTCACAGACGTATCCCAAAAGATTACACGCCTCAAGTGGCAATGGACAGGGCACATAGGCTAGGAGAACAGACGGCCGTTGGGGCGGAAAGGTTTACGAGTGGAAGCCACGCACAGGAAGTCGCAGCAGCCGTGGCAAGCCCCCCTCACAAGGTGGACCGACAATCTGGAAAAGATCGCGGGAATCCATTGGATGCGGGCGGCATAAGATACATCTGTGTGCAGAGTATTGGGGGAGGCCTATGTCCAGCTGTGGACGTCTAATATGTACATTGTAGTAGGGTGACCAAACAGGACTGCCGTACTCCAAGACACTTCTCACTAGAGTATAAAACAAATATAACAACGATCGAGGGTTCTTAAAACCTTTCGAAGATTTGAAGACAAAACCGAGAAATTGAATAGCTTTAGTCGTTATATGTTGATATGGATATGGTTACCAAGTATTTAAGGTATATTTGTCTTTTTTTTACCAACTGTACAAGGTCTTCACGCAAGGGGCCATGCAAGCTGGGACAACACCTTTGTACACTAAAAACCATTAGCTAGACACTAATTTAAAACCTTTGAATTGCATCAGCCCACGCGGCTTGTTTTAGCCCTACCCGCCGCCGCCGCGAATCCTACATAAATGTACTCTGTGGCCGCGTTCCGAGTTACGGTCTGAGCGCTGTCAACACTCACAACCAGCAGCCGTTCCGATTTAGTTTTCGTGCTTAGAGAGCATTGAAAGCGAAATTTCAATTCGGAACGATCTGTTGGCGCGCTAACAGCGATTAGGACGTTTTTCAAACAGATGGTTCGCCAAATATTAAGTTATATATTATTTTTTTCTGTCATATCTATTCCTTATTAAATAGTTTTTACAAAAGATAAACGGTCATTTGAGGTAATAACACAGCAAACAATACTATTTTTGAAATGTCACTTTTGACAGCGCCTACAGTAATATTTCCTCTGAGCCTGAGCACTGTAATTGCAAGATGGCGCCGATAATGACGTCATGCATGACGTCAAGAAATCGTTTATGAACGCGCTTACGTCAAAACGGAACCACTGTTAGCAAGCTCACAGCTTAATGTATAATCTATGCTCAAAGCGCTCAGAGCGTATCTCGGAACGCGGCCTGTGATACTCAGTCAGTGTCAGTCAAAACCAGTGACGTTTGTATTTTGATGAAATCGAGTCATGGTTTTGGAATTTGAATTATCATTATTATATTTTTAGCTGTATTAACCTAATTACTATATAATCTACTTATAAAAATGGAAGGATCTACGTGTGTCTTTTTAGGCATCAAAGTGAAACCAGGACCTATTGAACGTCACAAGGTAGAAAATTTCAGCCTGGACAACACAGTTGACCGTCTTAAATCAGAGGCAGAAAAGAAAGCCAATATTCCATCAGCTTCTCTAGGTCAGTATGGTATTATAATTGAACAGATTTACCATATGTATTTACTACTTTTTTTTTGGTCTAATTAAAGCCCTAAGGCGCGACGCCCACACGAGATTCGAGCGAGGGCGCGTCGAGGCGTGGAGCGGCGCAGTCGCAGTATGTAAAGTCGAGTTGGGCGGCTATGCTTCCTTCTCATTTTAATTCGCCCATACGCACAAAACGAATTGACAAAATCGCGGCAGAGTCGCGGCGAGGCGTCCCCACCGCGCCCCCGCCTCGACTCCCTGCGCCCTCACCGCCTCAACGCGACTCCGCTCTGCGACTCCAGTATGTGAGCGTACTGTGATTAATTTTTTAAGGAAACCTGGAAGTGGCGCGCTGCTTATGCGCCCGCGCCTCGACTCGACTCTCATGTGGGCGTCTCCCTTACGAGAGTCTAGTCGAGTGTTTAGTTAGTTAGTTTCTTTCTTTGGTGCTCAATATGCTTTTCAGTCTTTATTTTTGGTTCTTATTGATCAATCTACATGTCTTAAATAAAATCTTCAGAGAAATGTGGTTATTAACTTGTACAATTTATTATCCTTCTTGCTTTATTGTTTTGGTTATATTAAAGGTGAAGTTTTCACTAGTGAGCCTGTTTATGTGATGTTTAATAAAGTAGTTAGTATTTGCAAATTCCTTAATGTATTGGAACTAAATGGCTAAATGGAGCTGGTGTAAATGGAGTAGAAGAGTTAAGTGGTATTTGTATACATACAAATTGAATGTAAATTGGTCACTAATTTCAGAACTGATTCACCATGGAAAGATACTGAAAGATGAGGCGACATTACAAGATAGTGGAGTGAAGAATGGGGAGATGGTGCATGTTGTTAAGAAGAAAGTGCAGGCTCCACCCCCAGCAACCCCCACCTACACAGATGCTGAGTTGCAGCAGCTGAACACATCCTTGAGAACGTTAGGTTGCACACCCAATGCTCCTGGGTGGACCAGAGCTATGCAGGTAATTTGTTATTTAAACATGCAGTTATTAAAATATTTAAAGAAACCCACTTAACTATCTAAAGAATAAAAGGATTGTTAAGAAACAAATTAATTGAAATCACAAATGTTATCTTAATTTCAGTTGCTCAATGATGAGTCCGCCATGGCAGAGATCATAGAGCATGCGCCATCACTAGCAGAAGACTGTGCTGCTTTGTCCATACTGCATGAAGTTGAGTTATTGGCAGCTCTTGGTGCCAATGTCCAAACCATGAGGAGTGGAGCTAATGCACACCCAGATCTCCCCAATGCCTTGAGATGTCTTATGCGCTTAGTACGCTCAAGTACAAATGCAGCTACATCTACTGATAATGGTAATATACTTTCTACCTATTGTTAAAATGTGATCAATGGTTAGTTTTTACCATTGTTGTAATCTCAGCAATATTCCATGTTGCATTTAAACCTGTGGGTTCAGAACCTAGGATTATATTAAAATGGTATTATGATATCTATATTACACCATTTAACAGATATTTTATATGTAAGAACCCCCATTTTGAATACCTTGCAATGACAATTAATGTCTTGTTCCACTAAATATAAACATTACACCTTAGTAGGTGTAATGTTCAAAACTGATATCTTGGTAAGTACATACATACATTTGATATTTTATGACCATATGGTACCCCCTGCAAGCAGATAAAGAGTTTATCTCTGATGGGTAAGGTCCATATTCTGTTGCACACAAAGCCACATACATGCAATCCCGAGTATAGACTCATTGTTGGGGAATGTAATAAAAGCTTCCAGAACAATCTAGGTTGGTGTAAAAATCTCCGGATCTCACAGTGACAATATGCACGCGAATGATCTATAATGAATGGGGAAAGGGTATGTATTCGGAAATTCGAACATTTTAGATTATGATGATGAACTTTATACCTTTTTCAGCCCTAACTTCTGGGTTTGCTTACTCTCTGGAGGCATTATCGGAAGACGAAGATGCTGACGAGGAAGACAACGAGGAGGGCGAGAGGAACCCTATCACACAGGAACAGTTAGCCGCAGCTTTGCAGGTAAAGAGACATGTTATAGAACTTAAATGTCATAAGTTGTGTTCTACATTGGTGCATTTGGTAGTAACATAAGCGTAATCAGGTTTGATGGTTGAGGAAGAGTTCTAGAGGAAGGTAAGATGAGTTGGCAGCACATTTTTGACTTCACTGATGTTTTCCATCCATGGGCGGTGGCACTCGCCTACCATCAGGACCCCAATTCTCGGGACGTGCGATAAAATGTCGTATTGTCTGTAATGTCACTTTTCCAATGTCGTACGAAAATGTCACCAAAATGTTACAAAAGTCAAAAAACTATTCTCGTGCCCATGCGACAATAAGAGTCACTTCCATAGAGAATATGGCCCATATCATTTCCGCTAATACGTTCCATTTTGTTGATTTACACAAATATACAATCGAGAAATCTTAATGTTTATTGTTTAAGTATTAATTCAACATTTTCTAGCCTTTTTATATCAACAGTCAATTTTATGTTTGTATAACATTAATAATTATCATAACTGCTTTAAAATACGATCAAAAAAGACGGAAAAGAAAATTGATTTTATGAAATTGTAATTCCCTTACACCCACCGAAAGCCAAAAGATTTTTCAGTCTGTGGCAAAAAGAGATGGCAACTATGGAAAAAAGACGCGTAAAAGAAAAAAATTAAATAAATAATTTTCTTTACACTGATTTTATTACTGAGATAAAAAGGCTTAATGACGAATATTTAAAGGTATGTTGGTAGTACTAGTGAAAATTTGTTCCAAGTAAAGGAAATTTAAAATTCTCAGCTAAACAATCGTTCACACAGAAAATCAATCATCTTTTTAGTTGGGCAGTTAATTTAAACTTGTTATGTGATTTGAACAACCAAACATCAACAAACAACAAAACGAATAACGACTCAAACGTCACGTTGAATTGGAGAAATATCACCAAAATCACCGTGATACTTCATATCGTATGGTCAAGACCATACGATACGTGTCGCACCAAAATATGTGACATATGTCACCATTCGACATCGCGAGAATAAGCAAAAACGTTTTCATACGATATCCGCCATGTTTTGTTGATATATGTCGTATGATGATAAATGTCACGAGCTCGAGAATTGGGCTCCAGAAGATTCGTCTGCTCCTCTACCATCTATCATATAAAAAAAATTGATGTTAACCTTAAGATGGGCACAGGTGGTCAGTTTTCCTGATACAACAATGGCCTAAAACTGATCAGAATATTTTTTTTTCGATACAAGTTGAGAGTACCTCGTATTAACAGCCGGGCATAACCAAAAATTTTTTATAGTTAATTCACTGAAAAGATCCTCGGAATTTCATATATTTCTGGTTCAAATACGAAGGTGCCGGCCAAAAAAAAATGTTATATTCTATTAGGGCTTGTCCCTGTCAATATTTGCCACCATCATCATATCAGCAACCCACACACGTTATAGTTGATATAGCGAAAAATATTTTTTTGTTAGATACCTAATTCACTGAAAATTCTGATTTTTGAACTCAAATAAAACCAGGGACAATGACCCTACAGCTTTGTTGCCATAGTAATAAATATACAGGGGGGCAAGTACTACAGAATACTACAAATAAAATACAGGCCGGCACTTGGACCAAAAAAGAGGATGTTCTTTATGAAGATGTTGATTTTTTACCTCAAATTAAACCAAGGATAATAATGATCAGGATAGAATGTTAAATCCAACAGCTTTGGTGCCATAGTAATAAATAGTCAGGGGGACAAGTTCTACAGAATTACTCTTTTTTAAAAAGGCCGGCAACCCATTAGCGATCTCTTTGATTTCGCGGAATGAACATTCGCGGCGTTGATTACTTTCCATTATGTGACTCGCTTGCTCGTTTGTCCTCTAGCATAAAAAAAAATACAGAAAAAAATAATTCTGGCTGGCGCTTGAACCAAAAGAGGGCGTCTGAGTGACGCTACAATTTTAGGACCTAAATATGTAGTACCGTTTATTGAAAGAAGAAAGAAAGAAAATATTTATTATTATAGACATCACAACACAGAACTTATGGCAGTTGTAAACAGAACACAATTTGGCACAAACAGAAAACAAAACATAAAACAATTAAAAATACATTTAAATAAAAACAAAAGGAAAAAAAAACAAAACTATATTAAATCATGTCCAGACAGTGCCAAATAATATTATGGTGTGTTATGACGTCTAGTATAAATGGCCATCACTCAACTTATGTCACAGCCCAGACAAAGGCCATGACGCTGGTTTTCAATATTTGTAAGGTGAGATATTTATTTTATTAAGGACACAAAACAGGCAACAGTTAAAAAAGTTATACATAGTAAGCTTATAAGATAAATTACGAACTAGACTATTACCTAAGAACATGTATCCCTGACACGGAACAAAATGCGCGGGAGCCTGGACTCGCCTGATTGTGTTGAACATCTATCGCGCATGTTTGTCCCTGATAAGTATCTGCGTATACGCTCTGGTCGCGGGCATCGGCTGTTCGCGCCCCGCCGTGGCGGCGCGTGCGCAGTCGCCGCTCTATCGCATGCATCACACGCTTAACGCACTCTTGACATTGCATCCAGAACTAGACATATTTACAGATAATGTTAAGTCCTTAGTAAATAAAATTGATATGTGTTTATAAATACAATAAGAGCTAATTATGTATAATTATATTAAATAAATAAATAAAATGTAAGAAAAAAGTTGGTTGGTTGAAAGGTGCCGGAAGGGTTTGTAGGTAAAGAAAAAAAGGGTAAATTTAATTATAATATAATCATAATCTTTCTAGGAGGGTCCTGACAGCCCTCTTGAAGATATTGGCATTTGTAATGTGTTCCATTTGTTGCACACTCACTCACTTTGGCTTCGTCGGTTGGGCACAGGCGGCGACGGAGGCGGTGTCGGCGGTGTCGGCGAGCAGCAGCCGCGGCAGCGGGCAGGAGGTGCTGCTGCGGCTGCTGCAGGCCGCCAGCGACGCGCCGCGCGCCGCGCCCGCCGCGCCCGCGCCCGCCGCGCCCGACCAGGCCACGCCGCCCGCCTCCTCAGGTACTACTCGTACGGGGCTGTCCATTGATCACGTGAGGCCCATAGAGAGATAAAATCACCGAATATCATCAGCAAGGTTTCAGAAGATGTCACGTGTATTTATTTTCTATTCATTTTATATTTTATTTCAACTGATCTGAAACACACACCCACACAGACACACACACACTGATGGAAGTGAGTGGTGTCATATGTGATTGACGTGTCAAGACGACATATTTGTTTGGTTATTCTTTAGGTTTCATAGAGGGCGTTGCATGTATACTGAATCGCACAGGGACTATTGTTTTCCGTACATATATAGGTCACCGATGTAATTGTTAGAGCTGAGTAAAAAGTGAACAAGAAGACCGTGCGTTTTATTTCTGGGAACCGCTCCCACTCGCGTCGCGATCAGTGCCGAAGTAAACATTGGTCCTAGAGCCGGATCTCTGACCAGTGCCGCGAGTGTTTGTCCGACACAGGTGCCGTTTGTGTCTGACACCAGTTCCGCGAGTGTGTGTCTGACACCAGTTCCGCGAGTGTGTGTCTGACACAAGGGGCTAGGGTGTGTCTGGCACAAGTGATAGTGTATCGGTGTAGGGTAGTGAACAGTGCAATATGTTGTGTGGTGAATTGATTCATAGGACATATCGTGAGTAATAGAGATAAGGAAATACTGAACTCAGTGAAAGTACAACAAACTTGATAGAACTTAATTGTATAAAGACATCGTAATTTTGGAATTTTTAAAATAAACTTTTTTGTGGACTTGGAAGTAGACATTTTTCTGACAACAAACAACTGTCACAATGGAAGAAATAATATCATACCAAGAAGAATTGATGAAACAACTAGCAAAGAGTCTCACAAACTTCTCGAAAACTCCGCATTCTCGATTAAACAAAACATACATAGAAGTGAAGTTAGATTTATTAGAAAGTTTGTGGAAGAAATTCGGAAAAAATCACGAGGAACTAGCCAAAAACAAGGAGCAAGAGGAAGAAGATTACTTTTCTACGGACGCCTATTCTCAGGCTGAAGATAATTATGTTTTGGCAAAATGTAAAATGCTAGAAAAGTTAGAAGAATTATGTCCCCCAATGACACCTACCCGTAATGACTCTGCCATGTTACCCACATCTTTAGATGGCGCACAACAAGAAATCAAGTTGCCTCGTATAAGTTTACCAGTCTTCTCTGGCAATCATTCTGAGTGGACTTCGTTCCATGATCTTTTTGTGACACTGATACATCAAAATTCTTCATTAAAGGCAGTTCAAAAGTTGCATTATTTGAAGGCCAGTTTGAGCGGAGAGGCTGAAGCGTTATTGCGACATGTTCCGGTAACGGAGGCTAGTTACAAAGACGCCTGGGACACACTAAAGAAACGTTACCATAATAAAAGATACATTGTCAATAATTTGCTTAAAAGGTTGATGTCACAGAGAACTATTAATTCTGAATCTTCACAAGCTATCAAGACACTTCTAGATACAACAAATGATTGTTTGAGTGGCCTGAAAAATATAGAGATTGCAATTACCAACTGGGACCCAATTTTGGTTTATGTAATTGTGTCAAAAATGGATCCGGAATCAGTTCGGCAATGGGAACAACTTAGTAGTGGTAACGATAACAAACAAAGAGAATTACCGTCGTACCAAGATCTCTGCGAGTTTTTGGAGTCGAGATTCAGAACGCTGGAAGTATTAGAATCATCCAGAACACCGGCGAGATTTGTTAAACAAACGTCTTACTTTACGTCTTCAGCTAATAATTTGAACAATCCCCAATGCTCCTTTTGTAATGACAACCACTTGATACATCACTGCAAGGAATTCGCACGACTATCCTATGCTGAACGCAAGATTTTTGTAGAAAGGAATGGATTATGCTACAATTGTTTGATACCTTATCACATTGTGCTTAGATGTAGACAAAGATCTTCATGTCAAAGATGCGGAAGAAAACACCATTCCTTACTTCACCCAGACAATAATGTTGGAGATCAAGTACCAGCTGAGAGAGTTAGTACTTCACACGCCCGAGATTACTCCCAACCTGCCGTAGTTGAGACACCGACTGAGAACGATGTAGTGACTCATTATGCCAACTGTACGGGACGCGCACGTGGACACGGCAGGTGTATCAGTGTACGAGACCCGTACGGGTGCTGGGTTGGAGGTAAACACTGGATCTGGACTATAACTGCGTTTATTCACTAAAACTATGGCAGCGAGGTTCCGGGTGAAGAAGGTGACGATGACGGTGACGGTGACTCGACGATGGGCTGGACGAAGTGGACTGTAGACACGTAGACTCGCAGAGCCACGAAGCGGAGCTATGGATTGACGCGGAGTACGGGCAAACTACTATGGCGACGACGGACGGAGGTACGGTAACACGGTGACAAACGGAGAGACGGAGACTATTGATGTTCACTATGACGCTGCTGTAGAGCTTCTGAGTCGCTTCGGAGAGTCGTGGTTCTCTTGTTGAGAGCGCTGTCTGACTTTGTCCGACTGAATGTGTGACTGACTGTGTGCGCTCCTTTTATATTACTCCGTCGGGCCCGCTACTCACTCTAGAATAATCTACAAGTGTCTCGAGACGTCTATTTATTCCAAAATACAGATTAATTCGGGAAGAGTCGATGAACTCTTGACCCGTAATACTATCCACGCGACTTTGATTCTTTATGTCTCGAGAACACGGTCGAAAATTGCCTGCGCACAAAGCGGTATTATTAACAGCGCGGGCGCCGCTCAAAGTCGCTATTCTATAGCTACGTACGTACGCGCGACGGTATATATATCGCATACGTGTAGCTACGTATATATTATATTTTTTCTATTATTTTTCATTTTAAATACTTGCGATCGCGGTCGTCCCGAACATTCCTCCCGCCGTGCATCGTCGGCCGCGACGTTGCAAACTGGTTAAAAAGGGCGACCGCATTCGTAGGGATGCTAAATTTCTCTTCGACGGGCTGTCGTAGAATTCTACCGCAGGTACGGATGTCTGCCACTCGATCTATTTTTTCCTGGTAGGAGCGGGACGTTTTATCTTCGCTTTGGGGCTCCCGCCGGTTTCGAAGTGCAGACAGGTACTGTCGAACCCACCGCGACCGGTCTGTATCGGCGAGGCTATGTAAAGCCCGCCTATGGGCACTGTGGACTAGGTGGCAGTTAGAGAAAGTTCTATGCTTCTTCGCGAAGCTGATGTTATGGCGACTCTCGGTTGGTACCTGCTGGTCGTGATTGGCAAACTCTTCTATTTTTCTATTCCTTTTCGCTACAGGCGAATTAGAGTTCCAGGCCCATTTTCGTAGTTCGAAGTGATCCGCGTGATATTCACCTCGAACTTTTGTAGCTATATGAGCGGCGTCCTCTATTGTCTTGTAGCTGTTGGTGCTCCTGATTTTCTCCGATAAATATTCAGCGTGACTTTTTTCATGCTGCTTTACGTTCGACTTCCTCAAAGACGAAGTCATTCTATACCCAGTAGACGGCGACCGATTACTATCTCTATTGTTCTTGCACAAATGCCGCGGGACATCTCTATTAGGTCCCTTGAGCAGCATGTCCTTAAGCGAAGCGCCTGACATTTTTGCGAGGACATCGATCTCTATATGCAACTTCACTTGCTTTCGCGATCTAGGAATCGTGAAGTGCGATGAACACCAAATTTTCTCTGTTTCGACTGGTGGAGCGGGCTCGGCGTATCCATTGGTAATGAGCGCTCTCATTTTTTTTACAATATTTCTCTTTAGAATGGGATTCTTCTTCAATTTTCGCTCCATCGATGCTAGGCGTCGCTCGGCGTTATTGTCGTTTATACGGAATTCTATTTTGATCATTCTTCCATATGAACGCTGACTGGTGAGAGCCGTCATCTCTTTGTACTGTACTATCTTCCAATATCTTTCAAGCGCGCTGTTCACGATCACTTCGCGGCTTCTTCGGCTCTAAATTATCTATGGCGAAGTGAAGCCTAGGCTGTTCATCCATACTATTTTCTTCTGTATCCGTCTTGAAGTGATAAACAAAGTTGACGCGTTGTCCTCGTGTACGCGTATGTTGCGCCATGTAGAACCCATCCGAGCGGCGTGTGTGATGCGACAGGTTGATCGCGTCGCCCTTTTCTTACTATATCTGCCAACAACAAGTGCCAGTTGTCTTGGCCTATTACTATTCTCGGAGTGGCGTTTCTGTGTTTCAAATAATCTTTGATATCCTCAAGATGACGACAATTCTTAAAAGTCCTCTTCCAATAACGTCTTGAGGCGACAGTTGTAGACGTCGTATTGTGCGGGCGCGTATCTTACACGGCCCAGTGGCGCCGCGGAGCGTCAATGAACTCGTCGTGACTTCGTGGCGACTATCTTGCTATTGGTCAACGCTTCTATTCGCATTGGCTCTATTGGGCCCTTCGCTCCAACTTCCTTGGCTAGTTTCGGCATCTATTAGGCTAACCGTGGAGCCATCGTCCAAAAGGGCCCAAGTTTTCTATCTCTCCCGCCGGTCCCAGCGACTCGCACGGGGGCTATTTTCAAATACGATCGACTTTTTCTTCGCTGTCCAAGTCGAAGTGACGGCTTCTTTCGATTTATCTACATCTTCATTCTTCATTTTCTTGTAATGAAGGAGTCTATTGTGATAGTATTGGCAGCCTTCTATATCACATTTCGCACGACGGCAGTGGTGCGTTCTATTTCTATACCGCAGGCATTTGAAACAAAGATTATGTTTCTTAGCTATATCCCATCTATTGCTGACGTCTGCATCTTTGAACTTCTTGCAGTTAACTATGGGGTGGTCAGCAACCTCGCAGACTGGACACTTGATTTTCTTATCCGCCTTTGCCCACTATGTTGAGGGTTTTTGCTGTCGATGACGAAATAACCCCCTCCTGCCACTATCTTTTTCCCGTGTGCGAATGTCGCGGAGGCGTGGTCTTCTTCGGCTGGGCGTAAGGGCTGCATAATTCAGCTTCTCTGTCAAGAATCTTGCCATCTTGATAAGATCGGGTCATCTTTGCGGTTGCGTGGCGGCGTAGTCCGAACCAACGATATCGTAGAGTAGGCGGCAGCTTTTCTATCGTTATCATTCGTTATATCTGGATTATATAGGTAATAGATCTTCTTTAGGGCTTTCAGTGCGGCTACGATGTGGAGACTCGGCTTGCAAATATACATATATCTTTCGGCGTGTCGGCCGGGCGGGGCAAGCTTCGAAGACGATCTAATTCGGTGGAAAGCGATGCAGTCTGGCCTCTCTCCAAAACGGGCTTCTAATGTCTTCATGACTACCTGTGGCTGCGCGTGATGGATGAGAAGGTTCTCGACGGCCTCTCTTGCTTTTCCTCTGATGTCCGGCCGTAGACGTGCGAGTTCTCTATGTCGTAAAGAGAGCGGCTGATTCGAATAGGCGGCTTTGAATGATAGCCACTCTTGATGCGCTCCCCGAGAAGTTTGGCAGTTCGGTGACGTGGCGCGGCTGATGCTGACTGGACTTAACAGCTGATGTGATGGCGGTTATCAGTTCTGATATTTCTGACTTCTGTTGCGGTGCTGCTGTGATGACAGTGGGCGTGGAGGTGACTTCACTATGAATGTGATTTATACCTGCTTTTATCCGCTTCTGGACTATGGGCTGGTGCACACGTAATCGGCGGTGATGGTCCACTCTTCTTCTATGGGTTCGCAACAGGAGCCGATACGACTGGCGGTCGTACTTCCAGTGTGACTCGTTGCCCGGCGCTGGTAGACCTACTCTTGGCAAGGCGCGGCTGGGTCGGCCAGTAGTTGCGGCTTGACATTCGACCAGTTGGAGAACACGGGCTTGAGTCTATACGGCTTCACTGATGTTGGGTTGAAGCAGCGTTCGTCTTCTTTCTTCCGCCTCTATCCTTGCTAAGCCGCGACTGCATGCTCAACTCGACTGGAGTTGAAGAAGATCTTCCCTAGCCTGCGCATACGTAGCGCCCGGCGTGAATGGGTTACCTATGGGGGCGGGAGACGATTCTATTGTCTATGCCTCCTTGAGGCGGGGCGGCGGCGTGAGCTGAGGTGTTCTACGGCGCCGGAGGCAGGTGCTATTTGCCGATGAAGCTTCTATGGTTCTATCCGTGGTACCGGGCTCGATTGGCTTCCGACGTCGCTGTACTTCCGCGGCTGGCCTTCTTCCGCTTTGCGATCTTGTGTGACCGGCATCTTCTTCTATCTTCTCTATTCTTCTTCGGGTCCAAAACGAAGCATCCAAAATGTTCCTCTTGATGCGGCTCGAAGGTCCAATGTACGGGACGCGCACGTGGACACGGCAGGTGTATCAGTGTACGAGACCCGTACGGGTGCTGGGTTGGAGGTAAACACTGGATCTGGACTATAACTGCGTTATTCACTAAAACTATGGCAGCGAGGTTCCGGGTGAAGAAGGTGACGATGACGGTGACGGTGACTCGACGATGGGCTGGACGAAGTGGACTGTAAGACACGTAGACTCGCAGAGCCACGAAGCGGAGCTATGGATTGACGCGGAGTACGGGCAAACTACTATGGCGACGACGGACGGAGGTACGGTAACACGGTGACAAACGGAGAGACGGAGACTATTGATGTTCACTATGACGCTGCTGTAGAGCTTCTGAGTCGCTTCGGAGAGTCGTGGTTCTCTTGTTGAGAGCGCTGTCTGACTTGTCCGGACTGAATGTGTGACTGACTGTGTGCGCTCCTTTTATATTACTCCGTCGGGCCCGCTACTCACTCTAGAATAATCTACAAGTGTCTCGAGACGTCTATTTTATTCCAAAATTACAGATTAATTCGGGAAGAGTCGATGAACTCTTGACCCGTAATACTGTCCACGCGACTTTGATTCTTTATGTCTCGAGAACACGGTCGAAAATTGCCTGCGCACAAGCGGTATTATTAACAGCGCGGGCGCCGCTCAAAGTCGCTATTCTATAGCTACGTACGTACGCGCGACGGTATATATATCGCATACGTGTAGCTACGTATATATTATATTTTTTCTATTATTTTTCATTTTAAATACTTGCGATCGCGGTCGTCCCGAACATTCCTCCCGCCGTGCATCGTCGGCCGCGACGTTGCAAACTGGTTAAAAAGGGCGACCGCATTCGTAGGGATGCTAAATTTCTCTTCGACGGGCTGTCGTAGAATTCTACCGCAGGTACGGATGTCTGCCACTCGATCTATTTTTTCCTGGTAGGAGCGGGACGTTTTATCTTCGCTTTGGGGCTCCCGCCGGTTTCGAAGTGCAGACAGGTACTGTCGAACCCACCGCGACCGGTCTGTATCGGCGAGGCTATGTAAAGCCCGCTATGGCACTGTGGACTAGGTGGCAGTTAGAGAAAGTTCTATGCTTCTTCGCGAAGCTGATGTTATGGCGACTCTCGGTTGGTACCCTGCTGGTCGTGATTGGCAAACTCTTCTATTTTTCTATTCCTTTTCGCTACAGGCGAATTAGAGTTTCCAGGCCCATTTTCGTAGTTCGAAGTGATCCGCGTGATATTCACCTCGAACTTTTGTAGCTATATGAGCGGCGTCCTCTATTGTCTTGTAGCTGTTGGTGCTCCTGATTTTCTCCGATAAATATTCAGCGTGACTTTTTTCATGCTGCTTTACGTTCGACTTCCTCAAAGACGAAGTCATTTCTATACCCAGTAGACGGCGACGATTACTATCTCTATTGTTCTTGCACAAATGCCGCGGGACATCTCTATTAGGTCCCTTGAGCAGCATGTCCTTAAGCGAAGCGCCTGACATTTTTGCGAGGACATCGATCTCTATATGCAACTTCACTTGCTTTCGCGATCTAGGAATCGTGAAGTGCGATGAACACCAAATTTTCTCTGTTTCGACTGGTGGAGCGGGCTCGGCGTATCCATTGGTAATGAGCGCTCTCATTTTTTTTACAATATTTCTCTTTAGAATGGGATTCTTCTTCAATTTTCGCTCCATCGATGCTAGGCGTCGCTCGGCGTTATTGTCGTTATACGGAATTCTATTTTGATCATTCTTCCATATGAACGCTGACTGGTGAGAGCCGTCATCTCTTTGTACTGTACTATCTTCCAATATCTTCAAGGCGCGCTGTTCACGATCACTTCGCGGCTTCTTCGGCTCTAAATTATCTATGGCGAAGTGAAGCCTAGGCTGTTCATCCATACTATTTTCTTCTGTATCCGTCTTGAAGTGATAAACAAAGTTGACGCGTTGTCCTCGTGTACGCGTATGTGCGCCATGTAGAACCCATCCGAGCGGCGTGTGTGATGCGACAGGTTGATCGCGTCGCCCTTTTCTTACTATATCTGCCAACAACAAGTGCCAGTTGTCTTGGCCTATTACTATTCTCGGAGTGGCGTTTCTGTGTTTCAAATAATCTTTGATATCCTCAAGATGACGACAATTCTTAAAGTCCTCTTCCAATACGTCTTGAGGCGACAGTTGTAGACGTCGTATTGTGCGGGCGCGTATCTTACACGGCCCAGTGGCGCCGCGGAGCGTCAATGAAACTCGTCGTGACTTCGTGGCGACTATCTTGCTATTGGTCAACGCTTCTATTCGCATTGGCTCTATTGGGCCCTTCGCTCCAACTTCCTTGGCTAGTTCGGCATCTATTAGGCTAACCGTGGAGCCATCGTCCAAAAGGGCCCAAGTTTCTATCTCTCCCGCCGGTCCAGCGACTCGCACGGGGGCTATTTTCAAATACGATCGACTTTTCTTCGCTGTCCAAGTCGAAGTGACGGCTTCTTTCGATTTATCTACATCTTCATTCTTCATTTTCTTGTAATGAAGGAGTCTATTGTGATAGTATTGGCAGCCTTCTATATCACATTTCGCACGACGGCAGTGGTGCGTTCTATTTCTATACCGCAGGCATTTGAAACAAAGATTATGTTTCTTAGCTATATCCCATCTATTGCTGACGTCTGCATCTTTGAACTTCTTGCAGTTAACTATGGGGTGGTCAGCAACCTCGCAGACTGGACACTTGATTTTCTTATCCGCCTTTGCCACTATGTTGAGGGTTTTTTGCTGTCGATGACGAAATAACCCCCTCCTGCCACTATCTTTTTCCCGGTGCGAATGTCGCGGCGCGTGGTCTTCTTCCGGCTGGGCGTAAGGGCTGCATAATTCAGCTTCTCTGTCCAAGAATCTTGCCATCTTGATAAGATCGGGTTCATCTTGCGGTTGCGTGGCGGCGTAGTCGAACCAACGATATCGTAGAGTAGGCGGCAGCTTTTCTATCGTTATCTTCGTTATATCTGGATTATATAGGTAATAGATCTTCTTTAGGGCTTTCAGTGCGGCTACGATGTTGGAGACTCGGCTTGCAAATATACATATATCTTTCGGCGTGTCGGCCGGGCGGGGCAAGCTTCGAAGACGATCTAATTCGGTGGAAGCGATGCAGTCTGGCCTTCCAAAACGGGCTTCTAATGTCTTCATGACTACCTGTGGCTGCGCGTGATGGATGAGAAGGTTCTCGACGGCCTCTCTTGCTTTTCCTCTGATGGTCCGGCGTAGACGTGCAGAGTTCTCTATGTCGGTAAAGAGAGCGGCTGATTCGTAATAGGCGGCTTTGAATGATAGCCACTCTTGATGCGCTCCCGAGAAGTTTGGCAGTTCGGTGACGTGGCGCGGCTGATGCTGACTGGACTTAACAGCTGATGTGATGGCGGTTATCAGTTCTGATATTTCTGACTTCTGTTGCGGTGCTGCTGTGATGACCAGTGGCGTGGAGGTGACTTCACTATTGATGGCTTCTACCTGCTTTTTATCCGCTTCTGGACTATGGGCTGGTGCACACGTAATCGGCGGTGGATGCGTCCACTCTTCTTCTATGGGTTTCGAAACAGGAGCCGATACGACTGGCGGTCGTAGTGTGACTCGTTGCGGCGCTGGTAGTACCTCCTCTTGGCAAGGCGCGCTGGTCGGCAGTAGTTGGGCTTGACATTCGACCCAGTTGGAGACACGGGCTTGAGTCTCGGCTTCACTGATGTGGGTAGCAGCGTCGTCTTCTTCTTCCGCCTCTATCCTTGCTAAGCGCGCTGCAGCTAACTCGACTTGGAGTTGAAGAAGATCTTCCCTAGCCTGCGCGATACGTAGCGCCCGGCGTGACTGGGTACTATGGGGGCGGGAGACGATCTTCTTGTCTATGGCCTCTTGAGGCGGGGCGGCGGCTTGAGCGGCAGGTGCTTCTACGGCGCCGGAGGCAGGTGCTATTGCCGATGAAGCTTCTATGGTTCTATCCGTGGTACCGGGCTCGATGGCTTCCGACGTCGCTGGTACTTCCGCGGCTGGCCTTCTTCCGCTTTGCGATCTTGTGACCGGCATCTTCTTCTATCTTCTCTATTCTTCTTCGGGTCCAAAACGAAGATCCAAAATGTTCCTCTTGATGCGGCTCGAAGGTCCAATGTACGGGACGCGCACGTGGACACGGCAGGTGTATCAGTGTACGAGACCCGTACGGGTGCTGGGTTGGAGGTAAACACTGGATCTGGACTATAACTGCGTTTATTCACTAAAACTATGGCAGCGAGGTTCCGGGTGAAGAAGGTGACGATGACGGTGACGGTGACTCGACGATGGGCTGGACGAAGTGGACTGTAGACACGTAGACTCGCAGAGCCACGAAGCGGAGCTATGGATTGACGCGGAGTACGGGCAAACTACTATGGCGACGACGGACGGAGGTACGGTAACACGGTGACAAACGGAGAGACGGAGACTATTGATGTTCACTATGACGCTGCTGTAGAGCTTCTGAGTCGCTTCGGAGAGTCGTGGTTCTCTTGTTGAGAGCGCTGTCTGACTTTGTCCGACTGAATGTGTGACTGACTGTGTGCGCTCCTTTTATATTACTCCGTCGGGCCCGCTACTCACTCTAGAATAATCTACAAGTGTCTCGAGACGTCTATTTTATTCCAAAATACAGATTAATTCGGGAAGAGTCGATGAACTCTTGACCCGTAATACTATCCACGCGACTTTGATTCTTTATGTCTCGAGAACACGGTCGAAAATTGCCTGCGCACAAGCGGTATTATTAACAGCGCGGGCGCCGCTCAAAGTCGCTATTCTATAGCTACGTACGTACGCGCGACGGTATATATATCGCATACGTGTAGCTACGTATATATTATATTTTTTCTATTATTTTTCATTTTAAATACTTGCGATCGCGGTCGTCCCGAACACCAACAAAGAAGTAGCAAATAATGTTTTGCTGGCTACTGCAATGATCCAAGTCCATTCAAAAACGGGGACTGTATATTACTTGAGAGCATTAATTGACCAAGGGTCTCAAGGCTCATTCATTACAGAGTCTGCGGCTCAGCTCCTTGGATTAAAGAAGATACCAATAAATTGTGTCGTTAATGGGCTGGGCGATAACGGTAGTCTCAATTCTAAAAATATGGTCTTATTTCAAGCACATTCGAGATATGATAAAGTCTTCACCACGTCTGTTAAAGCTTACATATTGAAATCACTAACCCGAATGTTACCCTCGAAACAAGTACTCAGCAAGGAAAGTTGGACTCACCTAGCATCGTTGGATCTTGCTGATCCCAATTATGATAAACCTGGAAAAATTGATGTTTTGTTGGGCGCGGATGTTTACGCTGATTTAATCACTCAAGGTTTGAAAAAAGGCCCTCGAGGGTCACCAATAGCACAAAAGACACACTTTGGATGGATACTGACTGGACCGTTGTACGAAGGAGCATCGCAAGCTAACTCGATAACTATAAGTTTGCACACCTTTGTTGAAGAGAATAAATTACTTCAAATGTTTTGGGAAATTGAAAGCGATGTTTTTGACTCAAAGATTATGACTGAAGAAGAACAGCGCTGTGAAAAAATATTTTATGAAACATATAAAAGAGACGAAAATGGAAGATACATAACAGAACTACCTTTCAAGGAGAGTGACCCAAAGTGTCAATACGGTGATTCAAAAGAAGTATGCAAAAGAAGATTATTACAATTAGAGAAGCGATTGGAAAAGGATGAAGAATTAAGAGAAGAGTATGCCAAGATTATAAAGAATTATGATGATTTGAAATATTTGGAAGAGATTGTTGATGAAATGGATAAAAATAAAGAAACAGCTGTATATCTGCCCCACCATGCAGTTATAAGAAAAGATAGAACGACTACTAAAGTGAGGATAGTACATGATGCCTCCTGCAAATATAAGAACAATGTATCATTGAACGACGACTTGTTGATAGGTCCAAAATTACAACAAGACCTACGTCATATAATTTTGAGATGGCGCTTACACAAGATATGCTTGGTGGCAGATATAGTGAAGATGTACCATCAAGTAAAGGTCACAGAAAGAAGCGCTGATTATCAACGAATTATGTGGCGGGAAGTTAATACTGATGAGTTAAAGCATTATAGAATGACCCGAGTGACTTTTGGAACTGCTAGTGCTCCGTATTTAGCCGTCAAGGCGCTACAACAACTCGCCGTTGATAAAGAGACAATTATCCTATAGCTTCAAAAATTACATTAACTGATTTTTACATGGATGATTTACTGTGTGGAGGTGATAGTTACGAAGATGCAATACTGATATATGAGCAAATGACAATGCTGCTAAAATCTGGAGGATTCATGTTGCAAAAATGGAACAGCAATGACTTGAACGTTCGGAAGTATATTCTTGAACAAAACGAAGATGAAGTACCTGAAAAGAATAATGTGTTATTAAATGATAGTCATGAAAAGCGTCTAAAGCTGGAGCCGGAATTTAAAGTAAAAGAGACTTCTACCAAAGAAATAAATTTAGAAATGACAGTGAAGACTTTAGGAATCAGATGGAATAATAGTACAGATGAGTTTGGGTATTCTGTTGAATTACCTGTTAACACCAATCGAGTGACTAAAAGATTGATAGCGAGCACAGTATCTAAACTTTTCGATCCTATGGGATGGATCGCTCCCACAGTTGTTATCGGAAAAGTATTTCTTCAAAGATTATGGTTGACTGGGGTTTCATGGGATCAAGAAGTGAACAAAGACATAAGCCAGGATTGGTCAAAGTTTTGCTCACAGTTACCTTACCTGTCCGAAATTGTCATGGACCGCTGGATACATACATCTGCCAACACAAAACTGGAATTATATGGTTTTTCAGATGCTTCCACTATGGCTTATGCTGCTGTCGTATATGCGCGAGTTATAGATAAAAATGGAGAAATACATGTTTATTTGGTATCGGCGAAAACAAAAGTGGCTCCTGTAAAGACCATCTCAGTTCCAAGGTTAGAATTATGTGGGGCTCAGTTACTCACCCGACTATTAAATGAAATCGCTGAACATTTGAAAGTAGACCAAAACGATATATTCGCTTATACAGATTCGAAGGTTGTATTATCATGGTTACAAGATCATCCTAGTAAATGGAAAACATTTATTGCAAATCGAACCTCAGATATCATATCAACATTACCGAGTAAACACTGGAATCACGTGGCATCGAAAGATAATCCTGCCGATTTAGCATCGCGTGGAGTTCACGCTTCTAAGTTGAAAGATGAAAGACTTTGGTGGAAGGGTCCTATATGGCTGCAAGACAAAGAAATAAAACATGAAGTATTGAATGATTTAATACATGAGATGGAGCAAGAAAAAAGAGAGGTTCATTTCATACAGACTAATCAAAATGAAGACTTTGTAGAGATTTTAAACAGATTTTCTACACTTGAGAAATTGCTGAGGGTTGTCGCAAGATGTAAAAGATTTGGACAAGTAAAATCTAAAAATCTACCCCCTTACCTTACTGTTGACGAACTGGATGCTGCGCTGTTAATATGTATACTAATTTGTCAAAAGGAAGAATTTTGTGAGGATATTGAACAGCTAACCAACTCTAAGACTCTAAAGAAAACAAGTAAAATACGCTCGCTCAATCCATTTTTAGATCACAACGGAATTTTAAGAGTAGGAGGTCGTTTGAGACATGCTGATATACCGGAAGATGCAAAGCATCAAATAATACTGCCAAATAATAACCCTTTATCGAAGCTGATAATCGCCCAGTGTCATAAAAAAACTCTTCACGGAGGGCCAATGCTAATGCTAAATAGTCTAAGACAAAGATATTGGATAATAAGTGGGAAAAGCATGATTAATCATGAGGTTCATAGATGTGTTACATGTACGAGATATAAGGCTTCCACTAGAAAACAACTTATGGCTGATTTGCCTAGTCAACGTGTCAAACCAGCTCGACCATTCCTTCATACAGGAATAGATTTTGCTGGTCCAATCGATCTACGCATGTCAAAAGGTCGTGGAGGCAAAACTTATAAGGGTTATATTTGTATATTTATCTGCATGGTTACACGAGCTATTCATATTGAGGTAGTAAGCAGCTTGGAAAGCGAAAGTTTTGTTGCAGCATTTAAAAGATTTACAGCTAGACGTGGACACTGTAGCGATATTTGGAGCGATAATGCAACAAATTTTATTGCTGGCAATAAGATGTTAAAGAATATGCTAAAGGAACAGAGCCATACCTTAACAAATGAAATTCTAGAACAACTAGCTAGAGATGGTACAACGTGGCACAACATTCCAGCAGCAGCGCCTCACTTTGGAGGCCTGTGGGAAGCTGGTGTTCGTTCGATCAAACACCATTTGAAGAGAATTTTAGGAAGTTCTACTTTCACTTACGAAGAACTAACAACTGCTACTAGTCAAATTGAAGCCTGTTTAAATTCTCGTCCTATTTCTAGTTTAAGTGATAGCATTGATGATTTGCTTCCGTTAACACCGGGTCATTTTTTAATTGGGGAATCACCGATAACAGTGCCCGAAAAGTCGTATTTGGAGACAAACGTTAACAGATTAAACAGATGGCGATTAGTTCAACGGACAGTTCAACATTTTTGGGATAGATGGAGGAGAGAGTATTTAAACAGACTTCAACAAAGACCTAAATGGGTAAACAAGGTTGATAATGATATTAAAATTGGTATGTTAGTGTTGGTGAAAGACGAAAATCTTCCCCCTGCCAAGTGGTCATTAGCTCGAATTGTAGATGTTCACCCAGGGTCAGATGGTTTAGTACGAGTGGTATCTTTAAAATATAAAAATACTGTTGTTAAACGGCCCATTACTAAAATTTGTTTATTACCTGTAGATGTTTGATTTGTTCGTTAGTGCAAGCGGTGCATGCTACGTTAGAGTTTTTACTAAAGTTTCGTTAATGAGTTATAAATGTTTTTGTTTAATGTTGTTAAAAGGATCGGTTTTTTTTTCTTAGCGATTATTGATGCAAGACAATCTTGTGATGGTGGGTGGTGTTATTGTTTGTTTATTCTATGTTCTTGTTTAAGGATCTCATTGGTCAATAAGATCCTTGGTGGGTGGAATGATGGAAGTGAGTGGTGTCATATGTGATTGACGTGTCAAGACGACATATTTGTTTGGTTATTCTTTAGGTTTCATAGAGGGCGTTGCATGTATACTGAATCGCACAGGGACTATTGTTTTCCGTACATATATAGGTCACCGATGTAATTGTTAGAGCTGAGTAAAAAGTGAACAAGAAGACCGTGCGTTTTATTTCTGGGAACCGCTCCCACTCGCGTCGCGATCAGTGCCGAAGTAAACACACACATATATATATATATATATATATATATATATATATATATATATATATATATATATATATATTTATGCACGTACTCTAATTATTATTATTTATGACTAATTTAAGAGAAGTCTGGGTTTCCACGACACAGGGTATCCTAGTGTGGAGCCCAGCGACACTTTTTTTGATAAGCGTCTAAATGTATACCTTGCTGTGTAACAGTGACTATAGATATGTACTTGCTGTTTGTGAACCAAATAAATAAATTATTATTATCTTTTGAAATTACCTTAAGCCCAATTCTTGGGATATTCGATGTGAAAAAACATGGCGGATGTCGCATGAAAACCATACTAAAAACTATGTTTTGCGATCGTATGATAATAAAATATCACGTCACAAGAATTGGGCTACTGTTAATTTTAATATTTTTCTTGTTTTTCATTAAGGGATGCTTAATTTTCTAGAATTTGATTCGATTAAAGTGTTTTTAAAGTAGTGATAACCGCTAAATGAACTTCTTGTTTGTTTGTGTCGCTTGTTATGAAGTTCGCATTTTAGTATGTAGAAAAATAAATACACCTGATCTTAGGGGAGGGGTAGTAAAAAACCTCACCAAATATCGGAGGGCGTAGGTGGAGGTCAGAAAAGTTACCGAAAATCATAACGTGATTAATGGACGGCTCCTAGGCCACACCAAACGATCCAACGGGTTCCGATCCGCGGCTGGATCGCGCTACACAAGAGCCGCTAGTTACTTCTATCTAGTTATACCGACTACGCATTTGTGATGCCTCATGTGTTTCTGGTGTCCATGGGCGGCGGTAATCTATCACTTACCATCAGATGAGCCGTCTGGTCGTTTGTCCGCCGTAATGTAAAAAAAAACTAACTTACTCTGTTTGTCTTTCGAAACAAGAGATCGCCACTTTGATCGATCCTGCACTCCTTCTAGCCAGTTATAACTTGGAGCTTCTTGGATATGCAGAAGCATATCAGTCTCGACGACGTCTTTCCTACGATACCTAAGTCAGGCGTCTGGGCGTAGGCCTCGGTATGTTTCCTTCACGAGACGTTCTTCGTCCAACTTCTCAAAGTGGCCGAGCCAGCAAAGAGTCAGGTTATACAAATAAGTAAACAACACACTTAAAAATTTCATCTCGTGTTCAGGCGGGACTCGAACCTACACCTTCCACAATCCTTGTTAATGGTCTACCAATTAGGCCACTGAACGCATTCCTAAGCCGACGAAATTTCTAAGTGCTTGACTCGACATGAGCTGTCGATAAGCTCTAAGTCTTAAGAATAAATTGCAACAGTTTGCTATAAAAATATCAACTATACTAATAAGGTTTTATTTTTCTACCCTTATAAAACATTATTGGATTTCTATTTGTGTAGGAAACAATTGTTTGTTAGTAGGGCTAGTTTTTTATTTGAAATTATTTTGAAGATTAATTGATGGCGTGTAAGAGCACTAAAGTTTATTCGTGTTTGGCTGGGGGAGAAACCGTGATAATGGTCTGTCAATAGAAAAGTGTTGGATAGGTGGTATGTTCCCAGGTAGAAATAATAATTAACTTCCTTTACAAATTTGGTTTATTAATTTCTAATTAAAAGACGATCTAGCTCTTGATGCGTACAGGAGAATATGATATGAAAAAAGGTTTGAATTTAGACAGATGAGATGAGAAGATCTTAGATAGATGGCGTTGTATCGATTACAAATGAGAGTGCTAAGATTTTGATACTTAATTATGGCGGCGTGATACATATGGCACTATTAACAAGTATTTCGCTGTTTAACAAAAAAAAACTACAAAATTTAGTTTTGTATAATGACGAAAGTAAGGTAATATTTTAGCCAACTTTATATCAATATTACTTGGAAAATTAGTATTTTTTACGTATGTATGTTCCAGACATGTAAAGAAACTTTCAGCTTTTATAAACTGATGAAATTCTGGCAGTCGTGAGCTCTTGGTCTACACCGTTACTTTTTCATCGTTTACATTATTTTGTATAAAACAGCAGATTTTTTCGCTTATATTGTTTATCTAACATGCTAAATGGATTTCATTCACTGTCACGAACTCACGATACCTATTTTAGGTTTTTGCGATGTATACGATAGAAAAAATAACGGTGTATTAATGTTGATTGTACTGTAACATTTATGATCGCAATAAACATTTTTGAGTTAGATTTTGTTGAATTTAAATTTGCAGGCACTAGTCGTTCGGTGATTACTCCAGAAATGTTTAGTGAAGCTATATCGGAAGTTTTCAATAGAGCAAGCAACCCTAGAAATTCTACTGGGACACCAATGGACCAGAGCACAGCTGGTAACTTTTTTATTACTACTGGGATCTAAAGAAGATTGGCATAGTAAGATTGTCATAATAATTGTAACAAGTGAGTTTCTGATACATTAAACAATACGGGTGCCGTATTGTTTTTATGGAAAACTAGGTAATCGCGTAATTCAAACAACCTACCCTATAATGCGTCAAGAAAGTCGTGACAACGAATGTTTGAGGAACTAACGGGGTTCAATTGGGCGAACCCCTGGCTAACATACCGTACGACGTAAGCGGCAGTGACGCCATAGCATTTATTTTCACATCTTTATTGACAATTTATAACGGAAGCGTTAACGCCCGAAGCACATCTCCGGGCTCCGCCGCGGAATGCGCGTCGGTCCATACTGACTGGTCCACAAAGCGAAATATTAGCCTATTCTAGCACTTAGAATTCACTATGATTTTGTCTCTTTCATTAACTCCGCTAACTGCTACGGGAGATGCATTTTTATTTTATTTTGAAGTTCATTTAAAAGTTTATCGGTGAAGTCTTAACTGCGTTAATTGACGGTTAACGAATTAACGCCCACCTTTGGTTATATTCCAGCGTCATCGTCGCAGAGTCCCGCCTGCCATAGACGCGGACTTCGTGTCGCAGCTGCAGCATATGCACGAGATGGGGCTCGTGGACGACGCGCTCAACGTCAGAGCCCTGCTGATCTGCTCAGGTATATCTTCGACTCACTGGCCAGGAGGCAGAATGTCTTTTAGGTAACGCTCAAGGGCGGATCCAGGCGGCGACGGTCATGGGGTCATGACCCCTCCCCCACTGGCTTAGTCCAGGAGGATCCAGCGCAGAGGATTTGATTTATAAATAGTACGTACTTTAAATATTTAATCAATTTGATATATTTAATACTTTTTTTACGGCAAGTACATAATTTGAGAACGAACGAATCGAAAATGTTCCCTCTTTTACACCTATAACGAAATGAATGAAGACTTCGTCCGAAATACATCTGTACAAATACTGGGCAGTATGGGTCCAGTTTTATGCTTGCGTTCCTGTAAATGGACGTCCGACGGAACAGTGCCTATGGGATGGTGTCTAAGCTTATAAAACCCTGGGTGTGATTCACGGTCGATTCAATCAAGGAAATTTACTTTTCTAAATAAACTAGAGTCTGGTTGTACTGAGAGTCGTCCCTGTCTATCGTCCACAAGTACTTACAGTACTGGAAATAGTCTTGTTTGAGATTTTATTATATCTTTTTTTATCAATTGTGTCTGACACATTAAAAAAAAGTGACTAAGCTCATCCCTACGTCATCCTTGCCACCCGGTCGATATCAGTGGCAGTGTTTGGTTTTCTGAGCAACTTTAGATTCTTAAAACTTGTTTTTTTTTTTATTGAAAAGCATTTCGTTTCTTTAGGGAATTCTCCAATATTCGAAAGAATGATGACAACTCCTGAACTATAAAAAAATCGTAGAAAATAAATGGGTGGGGGGGTTTGGGCACTAACTAGCGACGCAAATCGATTTAAATTGATAGCAACTAAACCGGATATCTTTTTAACAATTTCGAAGTTCGAGCCTATCGGAAAGGATATATACTATTTATTGAATACTTCCCGTAGTGCCTTAAGACCAAGGTATTTAACCAGTGTTTCCTCCTAATGCTTACATAATGGGGCCGAGACATGGACGCTGACTAAAGAAACTATGCACAAGTTAAAGGTGGCGCAACGTGTTATGGAGCGTTCCATGCTCGGTCTTTCGTTACGAGACCGCGTACCCATCGATAAAATTCGAAAGAGAACCAGGGTAGTACACGTTGGCACGCGAGTGTGTAAGCTAAAGTGGAGATGGGCAGGACCTGGCAAGGCCTAAAGTGTTTTTTTTTAAGCGGGCGGATATGCAGGTCCTATTCAGACCAGTATCACTGCGACCAGTTTGATCTAATGTGATCGCCACTGTGCTACATATCAGTCCCAAACCCTACACTTTTCAGAAAATGTATTAGTTGTTTGGGACTGAGATCCCTAGCTTCGTTGGGACTCAAATAGTGCTTTCCCAGATGTAAGCTACGTTTGCGCATCAGTGGTCCACATTCAGTGATTATGTGTATAGGGGTTTCATCCGCCTCGTTACATATTCTGCAGATTCTAGTGTCACTCAGTCCTATAGTGGCCATGCACTTATTGAGGCAACAGTGACCGGTTAAAGCTCTTACTAGGATGCGTATGTTATTCTACTTAGCCCAAGAAACGCAGCGGAGGATCTGCGGTCAAAGGGCTTTATGAGTAGCTTGGAATGGGTTTATCCCGGCAATTTTAGCCATGATTCGCGTGATTTGTGTGTATAGATTCTTTCCAGTGTCAGACGAGCAAGACTTTTGGGTAGGGTAAAAGCCGGATAGTTGCCACACTTTTTAAAAAGCGTCTTTAAAAAATGTGTACTAATCATTTTTTTATTCAAAGTCTATTTTTAAACATAGTTGATTTATCTTCTAACATTCCCTATTTATAAAAAACATATAAATATTATAAATTTTGAGTAAATCCAGTTTAATATGACCTCTAAAAAAGAGGATAGTTGCCTACTATAACGGATAGTAGCATAACGTTAAAAATGGTTCGGGGGATACTTGCCCAATGTAAGGATAGATGCCCGTCTGTTATTTTTTTCAATAAAAATGATGTAATTTTCAATCTCACCATCTCCTAGGATTAAATAATCATGAGAAAGAGCCAAAAGTATCGACGACGGCCTAGGTGGCGTGCAACTCTGGTTCACACTGTTTTTCTCAGCTTTATTTATGATAGTTTCTGGATTTTTTTTATCACAGTAGCTTGGGACTTGATAGCCTTGTAAAGTCACTTTGTTCTGAGGACTTAGTACATTACCTCGGTCATATTCAGATTCTTGTATCCGCTCACGTAACGCAAGTTCTCCAGAAGCGCCTGGTACTTGATCGTTTATAGTTTCAGACTCTTGTTCCTTCGTAAGCTCCCCCAATGCAATATCTGATATAGCAAATTCAGCATCAGACAGAGCATTTGGATTGACTGGATAGATTCCGCTACCCCGAAAACCTGTGTATTAAACTGCCTTCTGTCCAGTTGATGTGGCGCGGCACCACGCCTGGCTTTCATTTATACTTGCGTGGCATTTTGCTGTTGAATATTTATTTTAAGATAAGCTAATAAAACCAAATAAAAAATCACTAAGGAAAAATAGAAAAACAAATTAGTTAATTCTTTGCTTGTTAAAAATTTATAGTTCCGGAGAGTTGCCGCAGGGCAACAATCCGCAAAAAACAGCAGGGCAACTATCCGATTTGATGCGGATACTTGCCTTTTTTATTTACAAAATAAATAAAACATATTTAACAATAAAACCTAATAAACAGTGTAATTTAAACTCTAATGCATTCAAAGAAATATTTTTTTGACTGAAATCGAAATCAGTTATAAAAATATTTAAAAGAGATTACTTACCATTATAATAGGGTATTTGACTAAGCTCGAGATTTTACAAAATATAAATATTTTATCAAAATATAGGTAAATATATGCGAATAGCAAAAATTCTCAATTAAAAATATAACGTCTAGCCGGTTTTATGGTCATTCAAAGATTCATGGGCAAGTCCATTTTCAAAGTATGAATTTTTTTAAAAATAATTATACCATTGAAAAACCCATATAATTTACACCAACTATTATAATGGAACCATTGACATAAACGAAACATTTGATATAGCTACCATACAAAATTCAAATGAAATGCATACAAAATACTGTCGTGTGACGTCACATCTCTGTAGCCATTTGTATGGAGCGTTTTGGGTTTGCCCAAAATAATGTGATTTTAAAGTTATGATATCTCAGGTAGTTTAAATGAGAATCAAGTAATTCTTTCAACGATGTTTTTATCATTGAGAGGTCTTTTGATTGCACAAATGAAAAAAAAATAGTCAAATACCGTATTCTGGCGCTCGTCAAAGTGTCGCCGCGGAAGATATTTCCTCACACGGACAAAACACGTGCGCCTACTTCAACGGCTTATGCGGCACTGAGGCCTGCGCGGGGGACGCTTTAAATTATGATAAAAAAGAAACACTGTCAATACGTTTAACATAGAGCATTTGAAACCGAGGCATGTATCCGTCTGAGGCAACTATCCGGCTTTTATGCCACAGAAGGGTTCTGGGCCGTACCATGTACCATCCGATCCTGCCCTCGCGAGCTCATCAGCAGTCTCGTTGCCTCCAATCCCCGCGTGACCTGAACCCACCTAAGTGTTACTCTGTTACATTGACCTAGAAGGTTAAGTCTAGTCATATCGTATTCTACTAGTTTGGATGTTGTAGAGTACGCCCTAAGTGCAGAGCCGCCTGACTGTCAGAGTTTATGTATATAGTTTTCTTCAAATATTTCCTTTGCTGACCGGTTTCCGCACACTCAAATATGGCGTATATCTCCACTTGGAAAATGGATGCTAGCTTGCCCATGTTCTGAGAAACCTTGATTGTGGGCTTCTCGGCATATATGCCGAAGCCTACGTTGGGTCCCATTTTGTAAAGATGATAGGTGGACTAAAAAACTTACCGAATGGCAGCCAGGAATGCCAGCCTGTGGGTAGACCACCTGGCCGATGGTCTGACGATATTGTAACGGCAGTGGGGAAACAATGGATAAGGCTGGCAGGGGACCGAAGGGAGGGGCGTGATATAGAAGAGGTCTATACTCAGCAGCGGGTGGATGTGGGCTGATATGATGATGATGATTTAATACTTATAATTACCTTTTTGATCTGTTTTTGCACATGAAATTTGGATTAACGCCATAAGTGGCCGTTTTTAGCGGTAATTCATATTTCGAGTAGAAAGCAGACTAAAAAGTTAATTATAAGTATTGAATAAATAGTATAAGTTATTTCGAGATGCTCGAACTTCGAAATTGTTAAAAAGGTGTCCGGTTTAGTTGCTAATAATTTAAATCAAATGGGCGTTGCTAGTGTGCCCTACCCGTCACCTTAATACCCTGTATATTCCTAAAGTCAATATTCTGAGTTAATTTTTAGGTTGACAATGACTATTTATGGAGGTGGCGAACCAACATATTTTACGCAATTTATAATTAAGATAAGATAATGGTTTATTAGCACCTTAAATTTTTACAAAACAGTTTTACAATGTAAAATAAAATTCAAAACAGTACAGAGTGACATCCTTAGTGCAATACAATAAATAAAAAAGTAGGCACCTAATAGGCCTCCGCTCAGCATAGTGTCGAAGGTGCGCTGTGCGCACCACGACGCTGGTTTTCCGCGGATGCCGTATTGACAATATGGTGTTCAAATAAATTAAAACGTAGCTTAATACTAGCAAAAATTATAACATTTATAATTAAGAAATTCAATCTTAAAAATACCATACTTCTTCTAAAGTTGTGTATTTATATTAGGTATGTCGTTACAGTGTATCTAATAAAATAATTGTAGGTAATGTATGTAAATATTATAATAACAGTAATATATATATATAATATCATTATTAAGTATTTATTTATATCAATATTATATTTGTCTTTAAACTTATGGGTGGTTTTATTTATAGGGATATATTTTATAAATCTTTTTGGGATGTTAACAGATGGCTTCTATATTTTACCTTAAATGACATAATATTCGTTAGGTTCCTTAATGGTGGAGGGATGTTGTTCCAACACTTAGTTGCCATGTATCGGAAACTACCTCTGAATGAAGCCGAGTGGTAAGTGGGACAAATGAGGCGATCGTTAAAGCGAGATACGCGTCCCGTAAATTTCAGCTTGGAGAAAAGATATGAGGGATTCTGATTCTTAATTACGCCGAAAAGTAGCCCTGCAAAGTGTAACGAGCGGCGAGAGTGCATGTTCATGAGATTACTTCTGTTGAGAAAAGGTGTGACATGAGATTCGGTCGGCGGCGATTTGGTCGTCGGCCGTATCGGCCGGCTGGGGCTAAACGTAGCCCTGGCCAAAACCGAGGCCCTTTATTTTCCTGGGCCTCGGGAGAGCCGACCACCCCCCGGCGCAGCCATCCGCGTCGGGGGGGTGGACATCCCGGTGGGGGCCGAGATGAAATATTTCGGCCTCACACTGGATCCGCGCTGGCACTTTGGCCCCCTCTTTAGGGGGGTGTCAGCGCGGGTTTTAAAGGCGGCAGACCACCTTTCGTGGCTGCTGCCGAATCTGGGAGGGCCTGGAGAGAGGTGTCGGCGGCTATATGCCGGCATCCTCCGCTCCATGGCCCTCTACGGGGCCCCGATCTGGATGGGGGCCCTGAGGAAGAAGGGCAATGCGGCCCTCCTAAGGAAGGCCGCAAAGGGCCATTGCCCAGCGGGTCGCGAGAGCCTACCGGACGATAGATTTCTCCGCGGCCTGCGCACTCGCCTCCATCCCGCCATGGGAGTTGGAGGCTGGAGTGCTGTCCGCCGTCGACGAGAAGACGGCGGCAAAGCGAGCGGCTGGCGATCCCCTCTGCCCCCGAGAAAGGGAGGCACTAAGGAAGAAGGATCGCCAGCAAATGGTAGAGGCATGGACGGCCTCTCTCCAGGTGGAAAGGTACGGCCGTCCCACGCTCGCGGCGCTCGCCCTGGTATTGGACCGGTGGCTCGAGCGCCCCTATGGGTTTCTGTCCTTCCGGATGGTGCAGGTACTTACCGGGAATGGTTGCTTCGGTAACTACCTGCACCGTATTCAGCGGGAGGACACTCCTTCGTGCCACCAGTGCGGCGCTTCGGAGAACTCAGCACACCACACGTTGGTGGTGTGCCCGTCCTTAGACCAATAGCGGTCAGCGCAGGTCGCGGAGGTCGGACATGGCCTCTCATTGCCCAGCATAGTTGAAGCTATGCTGGATAATGAGAGGGCGTGGTCGGCCTTCGCCCACTTCTGCGAAGAAGTGGTGGCGCAGAAGGAGGCGGCGGAGCGGGAGCGCGAGATTAACCCCCTCGTAGGCCCGCTTCGAGCAAGGAGAGGACGAGTTCGGCGGAGAACTCTTCGTCCTCTCCGTGGAGGTGGCCAGCCGGCAACAGGGACGGGGGTCCCTGTGCCGGCACTGCCATTGGCACCTCCACCGCTCGTTGGGGACGGCTCAGCTCTTCCGGCTGTCCCCAACCCCCCTCCTCCTAACCTGAGGAGGGGCGTGGCCGCACACCCCGTGTAGTAGCCTCGTGCAGTTCCCGTGACCCCATTCTGTACCCACGGGTGGTTGAGCCCCGGGAGTTTTAGTGGGTATGCCCTCAGGTCGCTTCTTGTTAGAAGAAGCGGCCCGGAGGGTGAGTCCCACAGTACCCTGTCGCCCCCCGGCGGCAGGGTCTGCGTAATGCATTTCTCCCGGGAAACAAAAAAAAAAAAGGTGTGACATGAGATCTACGCGGTATTGAGAAACAGTATCGAGCGCACGAGTTTTGCACTCTCTGGATAAGCTTTTTAGTTCTGGCCAGCAAACTAATTAGTGCTTTGTGTTGCAGGTGATGTGAATGCTGCCATAAATCTAGTATTCAGTGGAGCTATTGGAGACTGAGTGAAAGAAGAAAAGAGAAATACGAGACGTGTGTTCCTTCCTAGCAGTTCCTCAGAAACTATGGACCATGGAATTGACACGAATGCCTATAGCCTTCAATATACTTATTCGAAATAATTAAAGAGAGATACGTTTATTTAAATGCATGACAACTTCCAATAAGGTTTTTTCAAGATTACCTTCAACTCAGATTTTAACACACAAAGTTTATCGTCCAACTCCAGGGACCTGGATCGCAATACACGGGTTCGTGACACTTTGAAAACATGGCGGATGTCGCATGATACCTTACAAAAAATCATGTTTTATTTATAGTGATATCGTGAATAAATGTCAAGAATTGGGTTCCTGCTATTTCGAAAGACACATGGATGTTTATTTTTAGTTTCGTTCTACTTTGATTGATGTATCTTGTTACTGATTCGATTTTGTTGTAACATAAGTTTTGTGATACCTACCATAATAATTAGATAAAATAAAACTCATTTAATACGGCATTCGTTATTTTTATTATTTAACAATCTTCAATAATTTTCAAAATTAAATCTATTCTAGAAAATACATGAGAAATTCTAAAAGGCAAGGAAATATTTATGTTAGTTAGCTCCTATAACATTGGTATTTTTTCCACAAAATATAAAGGCTTATTAATACTGGTAAGTAAATAGTTCTATTTTTTTAATACCATTGTGAATTTCAAGAAGATCAACTTCTATCAATTGGTGAAATAAAGCTTACCTATGTCATAATAAGTGGTTATAGCCGGTGTATACTACATGTCAGCACATGTAAACTATGTGGTAGTTGATATATTCTACTCTACAGCAATAATAAAGAATAAGATACATCTATAATCATAATTGAAGATGTCAAAAGCATGTTTCAAGTTATATTAACCTACGAAAATTATAGAATGCATAAAATGGAATTGACATTTTTTTTATTAGTTATTTCAAGTCTAATATCATGAAATCATTAACATGCTGTGTATGTATTACACAAATATTACCAAGGCATTCTACCGTACGAATCTATGAAGATAGCTTTAAACATTCATAAATTTCAACATTAATGAAATTATTTCATATTTTGAAGGTGCAAAAAATATATTTTCTATTATCAAACCCGTACATCGCTCTCGTACCTTTTACACTTTTCGCACTCTCGCAAATAACCCAATTCTAATTGCGGTTCTCATATCCCACAGGACCACTTTATAGAAATCTAGTGCTTCATTTTAAAGTTCATGTTGCGTTTAAGCAGTTTCTTATATGTGCTGTTATCTCCCTTGGCTCGGCACTGCTCGCGTCGCTGCATGCGTCGGAAGTACCAGCCAGCGTTATTTGGACTGGTCTCACCAAATAACTCATGTTCCAATTTCTTTCTGGCCTCATTCCTTAGTACTGCTCGTTTATCAAACCAAGTTATATCCTTTTCTTTATTTTTTCCATTCCCTTTGCCATGTCTTTCTTTCACATATTTAGTATTAATTTTGCCATCACCTTTTTCAGATTTCGTGTCTATTTCTGAAAATTGTTCTATATAATTCTCCCTTTCAAAATCTTTAGCCAAATGATTTTTATCAGGGTTCTTCAGAACATATTCGTTTTCTTGAGCTGATGTTATGGAGAAGTCATCATAATCTTTGAGGTAGCCTCCTTTCATTTCCCACTGTTCATATTTATTCTTCCTTTTTTGTTTCTTATGTATTTTTTGTCTATCATGTTTCTTTCTTTCTTGTTTGTGTCTAGGTCCAACATATCTGTCATCTTTCTTAAATTCTTCTTCACTTTGGAGAGTAGGCAAAACATCTGCATCTTTATTATTTTTCTTCTTATTGTTTTCTTTGGGGTAATTATCAGGAACAATTTTATTTTCTCTCTTTTGAACTATTTTTATTTTCTGATTAGATTTAAGAGAATCAGCATAACTAATTTTTCTATCTGGCAAAATCTGTTCCTTATCTTCAGAAAAATTTTGATTGACAGGCAGTTCTGGAACACTGACATCAATATTTGGTTGCTCACTAATAGTTTCCAATACTATTTCAAAATTATCGCTTTTATATTGTGATGGTTCCTTATTATTTTTGTTTACTGAGTTAATATCATTCTTTAATCTCTTAATACTTTGCTCTTCATATTTCAATCTCTTTGATACCTCATCATCTAACCAACTTTTGTTTTGTTTGTACACTTGTTTTAATTTGTCAATGTCCCGTAGGAACTCTTTTTCGTGTTCTGTTTCTATCATATTAATGTCTACAATTTTTGAAATATCTCCATGGTCAACACATTTAGTGGGTTTATCTGCTATTTTGTTCAAGGATTCCTCAAATACTTTTTTACATTTATTTTGTTTTTCAGTACCAGACTTTCTCTGCTGTAACTGTATGTTACTCGTCAATGTCAATTCTTTTAATTTACTTCGCAGATAAGCATTTTCTTCTTGCAGTTTATAAAGATTTGATAGAATTTTATTGACAGAAGGTGTTGTGTTAATAGTGCAGTCATTTTTCACTCCCCACATATGTCCGATGGCCACTCCTGCTGCTGTGATAACACTCCCCAGTACTATAATATTTAGCACTGTGCTCAATCTTTTATTCCTCCGATGAACATATGTTTTGTGTTTGATATTTCTGTCACCAAGGAAATCATCGTCCTCATTTTGAATAGATTCATGTATCTCTTCATTATTATTAGGTGGTGAAACTGGTGGTAATGGATTTATAGAAACCAATTTTGGAATCACTGGTGGATTATTTCCGCTTTTTATATAGCTGGGTTCGAATGGTATGGATGATTCTGGGTCACTATCACTAATGATAGATATTCCATCAGTATCCTCATCTTTGTCAAGATTTGCCTCTGCCACATCACTAAATTGAAAAAGAAAAATAATAAAATTAGTGAACTTTTTAAATTACAATGGTAATAAACTTAATAAGAAGACTTGTAGGAATTGATTTTTTCAAGTTAACTATTATTTAACCTGTGCGTTAATGTGTGTTGGTGACTTTGATAAGAAAACCCAAGGATAATAAGGATTAAATTAATAGCATATTGAATTAGGTATTATGCAGTATGACGCCAGTAAAATAACATAGGATATTCTAGTATGATCATAATCTTAGTCACTGATAAGAAGAGTAACTTTCTTGATATGAATACTATGTAGCTATACCTACATATAGCTAGTCATAGTGCAATTTCCACTCCAGCATACGAGGTGGAAAAAATATCCCTAAATCCATATGATAACCATGTTTTACTGAAAGGACAACTTCAAAGTCATTAAATCTTAAAAAATTACTAGTATGAACCTATTTAAATAATTTTAAGGCTATCTATGAGCCCTTATATGGATATTAAAATAACTCCAGAATAAAGTTCGTGAAAAGGCCTACCAAGTAAAAAAAAAGTAGTTCTTTTAGGAAAATCTCATGCTTTAGTGTGCAGCGTCACAGGGAGTGATGTCAAATCAATTCAGTGAAGGTTTTAGGATGAACATTGAAATGTCACTTTATTTGTGCATATTTTAACTTTTTTGTTTTTGCCATTTTGAAGCTATCCTTAATGTTCAAGATAGACTATAATAAAAAATAATGCAAGTGGGTCGTTCTTCTTTTTTATCAACAATGAGCCAAACTTACAAATCAACATTTAACTTTTATATAACAGACTACAAATGATAAATAGTGTGTCCTAAATATTCGTTAATGTACTACTTTATATATGAACTAATGCATGATGTAAAATCTAATTGATAAAGAAAACTTTTAGATTGAAATGAACACCTCCGTCACGTCCCCCGAAATTAGTGCCATTTACACCTCTGTCACGCTTTATATATTTTTTTACAAAGTTAAATCATGCTAAAGTATCTACGAGGTGATAAAACAATTTCATTATTTCATGGTAAATTAGGAATATCTTGATGGTGTAACGTATACTTTTTTATAATTAATTACTTCATAGGTTACTGAGGACGGGCACATTGTCGATAAAAAAGAAGAACGACCCAAGTCCCCTATTGTCTTTAGCAAGACTTAAATTTTTAGTGGCCACTTTTATTTAAATCTTGCTAGAGAATGTTGTGTGCAAAATAAGCAAAAAATCACAGATCCTTACTTATTTATAATGCCTTGACAAAGTTTTATGATGATGCAATGATATAAAATCCAGTTTTTAGATTTTACCTAGGTTTACTCTCTCCAACCATAACAAAGATAGACTTGTAAATTTTTAATGTTTGTCAAAAAGTCTTTATCAGTAATAATGTAGACCATGTGATAAGTAACGCAGGAAATTAGCACAATGTAAACATTAGGCTAGATTCGATATGCTATCCAAGGTCATTACGGAACTTAGCCTTTCTCTAACCAATGCAGATGCCTCGAGAATAGGGGACACAGAAAAAATATATTAACTATGGAATACGCCCTCACCGGTCGGTAACTGGAGCAGTTTCCGGGAAATCTGGAACTTCGTCGCCGTAAGAGATGTGTTCCACAAGAGACCAACTTTCTCCAGAATCAGAGTCGCTGTGCTCTATGTTAGCCCCGTCCATTTATAATGTTTCTGTAAAATTCACGTTGCAAAGTTTTTGCATTTAGTATTGTGGAGAAATAAACAAAACTTTGATAAATTCAAAGGCAATCAAATCACTTCGTTTTACTCACCTTACTACGATGTCAACGAATAATTTTTGATCCAAAAATATTGTTGAAAGTCTAGGTACGCAATAATTTATAATTTCAAAAAATATTGAGATTATGCGTCATGTTTTTCTGTATTTTGTTTTTGAATAATTTTGTGATGGTACGTCAACGTCAAAATACGATCGTGTTTTGTTTGATTGTTTGTCTGTCACTCATTATTGTAAAATACACACACACGTACGATAGTGTTCAAGGTAAATCACAAGGTCATAATCATGTCACAGGCCACAGGTACCTAGTATTTTCATTTTCATCGTCATGTCTTTTTTTTTTTTTTTTTTTTTTTTTAATGGCTAGTAGTGTTGTACGTCAGAGACGCAGTCAACTCTGCCAATGTCAAGTGAGTAGAGACACATTCAGTATGTTATTGAATTGACCGGTGATTTGAGTAGATTTCTTAATTTTCTTTTTAGGGAAATCACCACCTATAACAAAACAAAACGCACACATAGACAAAGACAATAAAGAACATATATGAACGACAAAGACAACACAGTATTAAATGGGAGATTCATTTTAATTTATTTTACAGTCTAATATTATAAAGGTTAATATAATTACATAGATATTTTATATATGAGGAAAAGGATAGGGTCAGAAGAAAAGGGAAGTTGATAGGACGGGGAATTTTGGGGGGTAGAACGTCATACAACGAGATAGGATACTTCCGGCAGTTAAAGAAAATGTGTTCAGGTGTACCCTCGTCTAGACCACATTCGCAAAGTGAGCTGTCCTTCACACGAATCTTGTTTAAAAATACTGGGGTACAAGCGTGGCCAATACGCAGACGACAGATTGTAGACACAATAGATTTTTCAGACGAAGTTTTTCGTTTGAAAAACCATGGTTTACGTGGAATTGTTGGTTGTATAGCTGCATAGTGACGACCCTTTATACTTGAAGATTCGTTGAATGTAAGTTGCCAGCTGTTCAGAAGTGACTTTGTTGCCAGGGGTATGATATCCTGAGCATAGATTAGGTTTCGAGGAGTACCGAGCTGAATGGCTTCTTTAGCCCAAGTGTCAACCTGTTCGTTGCCGCGGATACCGCTATGACCTGGGATCCATACTAGTGCTACATCAATGTTTTGAGAATGACAAAGGAATAGTGTCTTTTTAATTTCAAGGATGATGGGTGAGATGCATTTGGCTTTAAAGAAATTACTTAACAGTGAAACTAAGCAACTTTTAGAGTCGGAAAAGATAACTGATCTGTTAAGTTTGTGTGAAAAAATAAAAGAGATGGCTTCTAAAATGGCAATAGATTCTCCGGTAAAGACTGATGTTTCCTTAGGGGATTTGAAGTTTAGTACTACATTGAATTTTGGTATCCATACCGCACTTCCGACATTGCTCTCATCACCATCTTTGGAGGCGTCTGTGAAGATTGGTATCCACTGATCCCAGTCTCTATTTAAATAGGCATTAAATTTGTGATCCGCCATGGGGTCATTTTTGGGGATGTCAAAATCTAATATAATTTGGGGTTCGAAAATCAATGCATCATAAGTAATTTTGAATAATGGGTTTTTATCAAATTGTAACGTTGGGTATGATAAGGAAGGAAGTTTTCTAAAGCTATTGATAGTTAATGGAGGATTTTTACGGGCCCAGTATTTGTTAGAAGGTTGAGAAATCAGATCGGATAAGTTTTGAAGACGAGAAAGAAGTGGATGACTAGAAAATTGACTTGTTTTAAATATGAACCTATCCGATAGGTATTGACGTCGAAGATTTAGAGGAGGGTCAACAGCCTCCACTTGTAGGGCATTTTTCGGAGAGGATCTCATTGCTCCCAGGATGATTCTAAGGGCTTTCATTTGAATAATCTCTAATTTGTTTATTGCCTCTTTGTTGCAGGGTTCGAGGAGGAATGCTGCATAATCGAAGTGGCTACGAATGATGGCGTTGTAAAGAAGTTTTTGGCTGTATGGGTGGGAGCCCCACCAGACTCCTGAGAGGGATCTAAGGATATTGATACCCTGTTCACATTTCTGAGCCACAATGTTGAAGTGAGGAGTGCCAGTCATTCTGGAGTCGAGAGTGACCCCAAGGAATTTAACCTGGTCATTGATGGGGAAAGGTTGGCCATCGCAATTGATATTGATGTTTGGGACAGATTTCTTCCTTGAAAATACTACAACGTTACTTTTTGAGACTGATAAGTTTAAATTGTGTTCTTCCAGCCAAACATTTAAATAGTGAAGAGCCGAATTCAATTTGTCACTAATATTTTCAATGGATTTGTCAGAAATATACAGACAAAGGTCATCAGCATATTGGAGGACATTACAAAAGCATGAAACGCATTGCTCAAGATCGTAGGTATAAATGCTGTACAAAATAGGACTCAAGACTGAACCTTGGGGGAGTCCTTGCCAGATTTTCCTAGGGGCGAGAGTGTGATCAAAATACCTAATTTTGATCGACCTACCCATCAATAAATTTATTGCGCAATGAACTAACCTCACCGGAAGACTCATGCGAAGCATCTTCTGTCTGAGCACCGGAAGTTGAACATTATCGTAGGCCGAAGCTATGTCTAAAAACACGCCAACTAGGTATTCTTGTTTGGTAAAAGCTATCCTAATGTCCGTTGTAAGGATACTTAAGCTATCCGTGGTGCCTTTTGCTTTACGGAATCCGAACTGGCTATTCGCTAGAATATCCCTACTTTCAACGATCCATTCAAGACGGTTCTTTATCATATGTTCCAGGACTTTGGCAAGGGTAGAGGATAAGGCTATGGGGCGATAGGAGGAGGCATTGGATGGATCTTTACCTGGTTTCAACAGGGGAATGACAATTTGGGACTTCCAGGACTCTGGAATATTTCCAGTTAAAAAAATAGTGTTTAAAAGGTCCAAATAATATCGTTCTCCTGTAGAGCCCAGGTGGGATAGGAAGGAATAGGGAATACCATCTTCTCCAGGAGACGAGTCTCTTAAGCCTCGTAAAGCACATTTTAACTCAGATAGTGAAAATGGTTGGTCAAATCTGTCATTACTTTGAAGGAAAGGGTATGGAGATGGGATACAATTTTCAGGTGGGACAAAAGGGGGGGATAGTTTATCTGCAAATAGGTACAGCCAAGTGGAAGGGTCGTTGGAAGATGGGGAGACGCCTACTAGGGAACCACGGAATCTTTTGATGTTCTTCCATACAATGGAAGAAGGGGATCTAGGGGAAAGGGATTCACAGAAATTTAACCAACCATTTTTCTTCTTTTTAGACATAATTCGTCTTGTGCGGGCAGCAATTTTTTTGTATTGGATATAGTTGTCCATGCTCATACACCGGTTATATTCTTTTTCGGCCTCTTTCCTGCGAGTGACCGCTTCCAAGCACTCAGAGTCCCACCAAGGCGGTGGTGCTAGCTTTTTGCGGTTGGGTTTCTTAGGAGGGATGCTAGCGTCAGCAGCCGATGAAATTGTCTCCATGAGCATGGACAACTTATCTTCAGTACTTGTAGTGAGAGAATTTGATTGGTTTGTTAGACGGTGTTCTATTATATCACTGAATCTAGGCCAATCTGCCAGTTTTGTTTTGTGTTTAAGGAGAGGGGGTGGAGAGACAGCGGGAACAACGGATTGGGGTTTGGAAATGATTAAAGGAAAATGATCGCTGCCAAAGGATTCAGGTAATACTCTCCAGGAACTTAAGGAAGCCAGTGGGGCGGAACAAATGGAAAGGTCAACTGCTGAGCGTGGATCCTGAGTTGGAGTAACTCGTCTAGTTGGGGAACCGTCGTTTAACACACACATATTGAGATCCTCAAAGATATCTAAAAGTTGAGTGGCAAACGAGTCACAGGAGTGTTATCCCCATGCCATATGATGAGCATTAAAATCCCCAAAAATAAATATAGGAGGGGGGACAGAGGAAAATATTGAATGGAGTTCGGGAATAAGGGATAGAGTAGGATGAGGGATATAAAGTGAAATAAAGGTTATATTCGTGATTCTCGCAGCCACCACATTAAATGATGGACTGTGAGATGGGATTTGAAGTTGAGTGTACGGGTACACTCTTTTAATTAATAAACAACATCCTCCGTAACCATCATCTCTGTCATCCCTGAGACAAGCGTAACCCGAAACCCTAAAATGGGAATTGGGCACTAACCATGTCTCAGAGATGGCAGCAACTGCCACGGAGAATTTGTTGAAAAGATATATAATATCACTTTTTTTGCGACGGATACTCTTACTTTTGACAGTTGGTGTTTAGCTGTGCTGTGGTTTTTTTAGGTTGGTTTTGTAAATTTGTCGTCGGATTTGTTTTTGTTAATCAAAGCTGATCTAAGAAAAGCGGTCTTTTGTACACGAAGTGATTTTAATCTTTTTGTTTTAGTGCTGCCGCTAATTCTAAAACATGTTTTAATTCTAAAACATGGGTGTTTTCAAAGTTTAAACTTGCGCCGTAAGCTGGCATATTTCCAAAGTGCTTTGTTTATACCAGATCGTTAAACAATCTAAATAATGGAGGGCAATAAAATATCATTTGGTTTTATGAAAACCAAAAAAGTAGATCGTAAGTCGGTTGTTGAAGAAAAGAAAGAATTCATAGAGTGCATGGAAGAAAAATCAATAAAAGTTTTGGGGTAAGCTTCACTACTAGCGTGAATTCAGTATTTTACGTTCTTTACGTCAAGCTTCATTTTTAGGTCATTTAGTTATGATTTAGATTTTACTATACCCAAGATTTGGTATCCATTTTAGATATGACAAATTTTGTTTTCAGTGGAGAGCAAGTGACGGAAGCAGCACCCTTGGTCATACCCCTGAAGCCTAACACATTGGTTACTGCTGAGAGATTGAAACAAATAGCTGATGAAGTAGAGAGTGCTATGAACGAACCGGACCCTGGTGAAAAGACAGACAACTCAGTACAGCCAGCTCCTACTGAAAATGAAACTTTGGACCAGATGGTGGTCAGAGAGTTGCTACAAGATTCGAAAAAAGATGTCAAAGTGGAATCTACAGAGTTGACTGTACCAATTCCTAGTAAATCTATTGCAGAAGGACAGAAGGAGGTAAATAAAACTTGTCTTCATATAAATAAAAACATGTGAATAAAGGAAATTGATAACTGCATGCTAATTGAACCTAACACACATTTTTGAGAAACCAGTATAATTTGAATTACAAGTTCAAACCAAGTTTAGCTAAGATAGACACCCCTGGGGGTTTGGTTTAGGGTTAGAGATACATATCACTTTGTTCCCTATATGTATGTGATAAGGTGACAGCTATGATGGTTCCCCATGGTCTCCAAAAATACAACTAACTGCCACACTCAGAGTCGTTGATTAACTTAGTTGGCTAGTTAAGAAAGAATATTGATACTTATTTTGATACGCTTAAAGACTACCTATACTAAAGTTATGAACATTATTATTATTATTCATTATGAACTGCCTGCCTGAGGTCAGGAACTGATAATTGCCTGTATCCAGTTACATCACAAGTATATCTTATTTTCCATTTTGTAAGTAGTTGTCTAGTCTATTCTTAAATATATTTGTGTTTTCGGCTGAGACTACTTCTTGTGGTAACTTGTTCCAAAGCTCGACCACTCGGTTGCTAAAGAAGTGTTTATGCAGGTTGTTGTTTGACCTTGTTTTTAATTTAAATTAGCTTAAATGCGGTCGTAAGTATTAATGTTTAACAAAAAAATAGGCTATAATTTACTTTTTGTAAAAAATAAATATATACTTTATGGGATGAGCTTTAAATAAAAATTTTATAATTTATATAACAATTTTAAAAAATGTTTAAAGGTATTAGATTTTTTATTTATTTATTAATTTACTTTCAGTCCACCCTTGAAGATTACGAAGATGTACCAATACAAGAGTTTGGAATGGCTATGCTCAGAGGAATGGGATGGACACCAAGCAAAGAACAGTAAGTTGGAGGAATATATTTATTACACACAAAACAGAAATGAATTACATTATTTATTGTCATTATCACAAAAATATGTGGACACATTATGAGATATTAAACTGCAACTTATGAAACAATGTCACCTGTACTTCATTTCATAGAGATAATGTTTTGTAATACAAAATTCAAATATACATTTATCTAATGTTACCATCCTTTTAATTTATTTTCCAGATCAAAGTACAAACAACCTCAATTACGGCCTAAGGGCCTTGGATTAGGAGCTGATAAAGTAGTTACAGATAATCAAAAGAAAAAGGCTAAGAATGAGAAAGGAGAAGAATTGATTATTGTGAAGAATTCATTGGTGAAAATTACTTCTGGAAAATATAGTGGTTATTACGGCAAGGTAATCATAAGATTGTACATATTTTAAAGTGATGTCAATACTAGTATATTAATATTAAAAAAATATATTTTCTTATTAAGGCGCCAATGCCGTAACTAACGACGCCAATCGATTTAAATTGATAGCAACTAAATCGGATATCTTTCTAACAATTTCGAGCTTCTCGGAAAGAATATATACTTTTTATTTAATACTTATAATTAATTTTTTGATCTGTTTTTGCACTCTAAATTTGGATTAACGCCATAAGGGGCCGTTTTTAGCGGTAATTCATATTTCGAGTAGGAAGCAGACCAAAAAGTTAATTATAAGTATTGAATAAATAGTATAAGTTATTTTCGAGATGCTTCGAAATTGTTACAAAGATATGATTTAGATGCTAACAATTTAAATCAAATGGCGTCACTAGCGTGCCCTACCCATCACCTTAATTAATGACATTGTTTTATGGAAAAAATATTTTGATATCGATTATTTTGTCTATTTTTAGGTAGTTAGTCTTGATGAAGACAATGGTAGAGTGATGGTGGATATAGCTGTGAAGAAGGAGACAGTCAGCTTGAGTGAATTTATGATGCAGGCTGTCACTAAATCAGAATATGATAAAGAGTCCAAAGTCATAAGTATGTTTTGATCTCTATTAAATGCATTTATATTTTAATGAATATTGTCCAAGTATTGCAACTTGCTTCTAATTTTTAAACCAATAAATTATGTTGGTTTCTCTTCACAGATGCCATTGAAGATTTAGCTATTGACATCCACTCATGTGTAATGTTGAGTCCTCATGCAGGTGCTCGTAATACAAGGTACAACACTTGGACATTTATTCTGTTTCAAAAATATTTCATAAATATATTATTGTGTATTATTTATAGATGCTGATTCATTTGATGAATACAAGAGAAATGAAAAGAATTCACAGAAATCTGTTCAGCAAGATTCACCTAAGCCTCAGGAAAGAGAAGCTTCTACAAGTACAAAATCACATGAACATACTAACAGAGATGAAAGCACTGAGAAAAGTAGAGACAGCCAGACATCTCGACGGGAATATGATAATTCTTCAGTAGGGAGAAGCAGGGACAGACATAGAAGAAATTCTTCAAGTAGTGAAGAAAGGTATCGAAAGAAGAAGAAGGAAAAGAAGAGGTATAGCAGTAATGATTCTTTGAGTTCATTGTCGGATTCGGAGAAAAAGCGAAAGCACAAATCGAGTAGACGGCGTTACAGCTCTAGCGATTCCGACTCCGACTCGCCTAGAAGAGATAAAAGGAAAAAGACACCGGTAAAAAAACGCGACATCGATAAGAAAAGAAAGGGTAAGAAGAAGAAAAGAGATCGAGATCGATCGCCTCATTATAAGAAACATAGGAAATAAGTGTAAAATCAAATGAAATAAGTAATTTTTTTGAGAATTTTATGTTTTATTTACAAAAACCACTCATTAAGACAAATTTTTTGGCGTGTTTGTGCAAGGGAAATTTTTTTTGAAGGTAATTCATAGGCGAAACCAGTATTTTTACTTAATTCTATGGGCGAAATCAAGGCATTCGTAACGGGACGGTTTCGTTGCGTAGGCACTCTGGTACGTACAGACCACCCACAGACACAGCAATGTAAATAAATCTGGTCAAAATACTAACAATCTGTGAATGTAACATCTTTGTTCGGCCAGCTTAATGATTTTTTAGCTTTTCGCGTTGCACTATAACTATAATCCTATGTGATACAACATTACGTAGGTACTTATTTTGCTTGACGTTTCGGCTACGTTACAGCAGCCGCGGTCACAAGCGAACTCACACATAATGTTATATCACGAAGTAAATTTCGTGTTTATCCCCGTCTTAATTAATTACAGCTTAATTATTTCAATGATTATAATATTATGAGATTTCACAGGTTTGTAGTGACCCAATGTCGTCTCGTCTCAGCGTGTAATTCCCGGTTACTTCCAAAACTGTCGCTTCGGGTACCTACCTACGCTTAAGTCGTGATTCAGGATTTAGGGGGTCTGTAATTATAATAAAGCGTCTGATCTTCTAACCCTATAACAGGGTAACTAGACCAGCTAAATCAAGGTTACACTTTTTAGAAACTGTTTTCCCTCACCGCCGAGCATTAGCTCTACCATTAGGTACGGTCAGCATTAAAAGTAGCTTAACACTTTAGTACCATGTCGAAGTAACATTTTTTACGTACCCCTTAGATACTGACTATAATAGGCAGAACAGTTACTTTGACATGATACTAAAGTGTTAAGCTACTTTTGATGCTGACCGTATCGTTAGGTAGAAATACGCACATAGGTTTGAAAATTGCAGAGGTGCATGCTTGTATTCGATTTGACTACCGTTTGGAATGCGCGATTTTTATCCACCTGAGCTACATAGCTTATAGTGACCCACATAAAGTAGGTAACTTAATCTTAATGTGACCAATGCTTGGCGCGGTACAAAGTCGTAATGTCAGTCAAGCCAACGGCCACATTATTAGTGATTTAACTGACCCGATGCAGAATCGAAGCGATCTCGTTGTGTAGATAGCGCGGGTACCACACGTGTGTACTTATAGGTACCTACCTATGTATGTGTTTACTCAGTAAGCGTTATTGACCAGTAGAGTGCATGTGACAGCCGATTAACGAACCGCATCGCAATTTTTCCGTCGTCAAGTCAATTGCAGTAAACTGTTGTGGGAAAAAATTAAGTTTAAAAACTAAAACCCGACTACCAAAAAAACACGCTCTAAAAAGTACGAAACAAGAAAATTGTCTCTGCTGAAATTATTATGCCACGGCATTACGGCATTGTAACGGCATAATAATTTCAGCAGAGTGTTTTTTTGGTAGTCGGGTTTTAGTTTTTAAACAGTATTTTTTATATTTGGTTGCTCTTGTCGTAGTACTGGTGATATCTTTTAGCATATTTGATGCATCTTTTTTACCAGATATTCCTAGTTCCATTTTCAAAATTAGAACGAAATCAACGAAGTTCTTCAGTCTTTCGTGTGGTCTTTCGCCTTTTGCTTCTCTCACTTGCGTCTTTGAACGACTTGTATCGTCGAGCTGGCCGGTTTTGTAAAGTCTTAACAACAGGTATTTCAAAAGTACCTTCCAGCCAAGTCCGGTTGTATGTCATAAAATTATCTTCTTTATATTGAGCTTTTGTCCACCTTTGTTTGATTTCTGATTTGAAATGGGAAAAACTACGTTTAAATTTAATAATTTGATCTTCATTGTAATCTTCACTTGACAAAAGTTGATCTTTTAGATAGTCTAACTTTGCGTCCAAATTAGGCAAATTTTCATTCGTCATGCGATCGAACAAGTATTGTCGGGTCACAATTCTTACTCCTGATGCACCCTGTGAACCTAAAACAAATAATTACTATGTTAAAAGTCGATGAAAAATATTTTCAAGTTTATTTGACCTTTATTCAAACATCTCTCATCCCTGAAAACTGCTTTAATCCGGACGTTTCCGGATGAGTTTTTGATAGTTATTGGGAGGTAAAAGATAAAATAATAAACTGCGATTAAACTTATAGCCCGATCTACCCCGATGTATAAACAAATTCACAGGTAACGAAAAATTACTAAAAGAAATCGCGGTTCGAAAATGAGTCTTTTTGTCATTAAAACAAAATGGGTAATTTAATAATTGATCACAACTTTACCTATGTAGTTTGTAAGTTTCTTACCTAGTCCATCGGAATCCTTCACTTTTAATTCGAACGAAGAACTTGATAACATAAAAATTAATTTTGAAAGTTTAATGTTTTGAAAGACGCCGAGAACAGATATGTGCACAAGGTGAAACGGCCCTATTCCGACTGCACAGATAACTCCGACTGTGATTCCGACTGACATACAAAGCGAATACATACATATATTCTATGCATACAATAGTAGTCTTTGCGACTGACTCTCCGGGTGCGGGGTAGCAGGTAGACAATGCATGGGTATTGTTCGCCCTCTTTTCCTGGGGCTAAGGTTTAGGAATGTTATTTTTATTTTACTTACTTTTGGCCGCGTGGATCGTGCGAAATACCTATATGGTTGTATGAAAGTTTGGCGATTAAAAAGAGTAACTGGCGAGTTTCTTTCCGGATGTTCTCGACCAGAAACAACTTTCCAAGCGAGTGGTAGAATCGCATTATGTTTATGTTTTTTTAGTATATTTTATGTTTAACATATATATGTATTAACATGTAAATTATACATAAAAGTACTGATAAATAGTTATAAATCATTCAAATGTACGACGATTTGTAAGTGCAGTGTAGCCTATGCAAATAAAGAATTATTTGAGTTTGAGTTTGAGCGATGGTAGCTTAGTGGTTCACGACGAACATTCTAAACGGGGAGTCGTGGTTAGAATCCGAGCATGCACCTGTAGATTGTTCAAATCAATGTGGCTATTTCTACCATTACCTTGGCGGTGAGGGAAAATATCGTAGTAACCCCGAAATTGTTTAAAATGGATCCGGTTTAGTAGCTAACAATTTCAATCGATTGGTGTCGCTAGTTAGGCTACCCGTCGTCATAACAAAGGTTTAACATACATTTACGAATAAGACCCTTTTAACAAATACAAACAGACCATAATGTTCAGGTACTTATAGGTAGACCCGTGATGTATCTAAACCATTTATTATTATGATTAGGTAAGCGGTTTCAGCTACCAAACGGGCTGTCTTTCAAATTTCAGAAAGTCTATTAATATTTATTAACTCTCACATTTATCGTCGACTTTTACTAAAACGCAACCGCAAGCCATTGCCAAATTAGGCAATTCATTTTCATTACAGACTTTCATTGACTAAGGTACTTCAAAGTGACCTAGTTGTTCCAACTCCACGCAATCTTTATCTAAATATAGAGAACTAAGGAAACCTTTTAGTTAAGGCAAACATTTACGAGTAGCCTGGTCTACAAAGAACCTCGGCAAATTTGTAGCTACTTTGATTCTGTATGTAGGTAAAATAATAATATCATCTAACCGATTACGGCCCCGGCCGACAATCTCAACGATCAGCCACGTACGCAGGATATATATATAGTGCTCAAGTGTGTGCGCAAACACATGTGCACTCTCTATTCCCTACCCTCATATTCCGATGGGGCACTACTGTGACACGACCGGAGAGGGATCGGGCGCAGGACTAACGAATAAAGTGCTTTCCGAGGCACGGGGGTACAAGACCGCCAACTTCCAGACTCCGAGCTGGCACTAAGAATTTCTTATCTACGTTCACCGGAGATTTAGCGAAACATCTATTAAGGTTCATAAAATCGCGATCGTGCTCGTTTCACCAACGCGAAGAGAGTATTTGTTATCGAAACGCAACGCAACATATGCGTAGGTACGATCGGGGAATCAGCCGCATAACCACTTTCAAACGAAAATCGCTTGCATGCACATAAACGCATTTTTTACCGTGGGAGAGCCAAGCTTCGGCATGAATGGGCCGGCTCGACCGGAGTGATACCACGGCCTCACAGAAAACGGGCGTGAAGCAGCACTGTGCTGTGTTGCGCTGCGTGAGTGAGGGTACCGGAGGCCCAATCCGGGGGATAGGGCGGGGTTTAAAGGTTGGCACTTGTGACTCCACTGGTGTCGCGGGTGTCCATAGGCGGCGGCAATTGCTTACCATCAGGTGATCCGTCTGTTCGTCTGCCTACCTATTACATAAAAAAACAAAAAAAAATGGCGTCATTTCAAACAAAAAACGATGCTTGCTACAGGCTATTTTTGCTCTTCTGGTGGTTATGCGGCAGATTCCCCGCCGATCGTACATACATACATACCTACTTACATTTTTATTACCTATTAAAATATTTTCCAAAATAATGCCGAAAGGATTTGTATCCCTTGTTTAGGTTCATGGTTCATCAAAGTCTGTGTGAATGGAACATGTTACTTGGCTTGGCTTGGTTAAGTTGGAGGTGTCAACGAGTAAATGTATACACATCAAGATTGTTCAATGGCTGTTCTCATAAAATCGGACTTTATAGTCCGATATAGTGTGAAATCACAGTAAAACCTGTAACTTGATTGAACATGGCCTTGCTTAGAGATTTCATTACTTACCAAGCAGCTTTCATCGAGAGCTTGGCTAGTCTATAAGGATGTTTATGCTGAGATAGGTAAGTGTTAAGGTGACGGGTAGGGCACACTAGTGACGCCAATCGATTCTAATTTTTAGCTACTGAACCAGATCTATTTTAAACAATTTCGGGGTTACGACCTCTCGGCAAACACTTATACTATTTATTAAATAGCCCTGCAAAAATGTTGGGTCCGTTTTTGTACGCGTAAAATTGATTCACGCCAAAAGTGGCCGCTTTTTGCGTGAATCAATTTTTCGCGTACGCGTTGGACCCATAATTTTTTCATGGTTATTTAATAAATAGCTTAAGTGTTTGCCGAGAGGTTGTAACCCCGAAATTGTTTAAAATAGAACAGGTTTAGTAGCTAAAAATTAAAATCGATTGGCGTCGCTAGTGTGCCCTACCCGTCACCTTAAGTGAGTGAATAGTAGCTTAGTGGATAAGAAACGCGCCTTCTGTATGGGGAGTCGTGGTATGATTCCAAACTTGCACCTTTCGATTTTTCAAATCTCTGCATATTTCTGCTTGGCAGTGAGGGAAAACACCGTAAGGAAAGGATTCCAAGGTAAAGGTGCACATCTCGGACAGTTTCTCAAAACTGTGGATACCTACAATACTTGAGATAATGATTCTGAACTTCTAACCGTGATCCAGTTGGTCTGGTTCTCCTGTGAGGGTTGCGAAGGTCAGACGGCAGTCGCTTCATTTCAGTCGAGATTAACATTCCCAACCCGCGGTAGATTATATCTGTATGTGTGTGTACCTACCTATTTTGACATTCATAAGTGTTCTGAATTTTCTATTCATTCATTCAAGGTTCCAAAGTGTTTAGACCTTTTTGCAGCTGACTGTACCAAGCTACTCGATCTTACGCTAAAACCTGTATTTATTTACGAATCTTCATCCACTCAACTCCATTTTATTATAATTTTTCTTAAGGAAACGTTGCCGTTTGTTTTGAGAAACATCTAAAATGTATTTTCTCTGTAGGTACATCTGACAAAGTTTCCCGTTAGGCCACTTTTCGACCTTAATGCGATGAAATAAGGTCCAAAAGTGTCCTACCGGGAACTTTGTCAGATGTACCTTGTTTGTTCCGGCTATTGAATTAAATCAGTGGATCTGGTTATTTAAATAACAAACATGCCATTGACTACCAAATATGAAGTCGTTTCGAAGCGAGATATGAAATGATTTTGAATAATAAGTGCGACCTGACGTTTACAAAGAAACTTTAAGTACCAACTGAAGTGTTTATCTCGTATTATGAAAAACGTCAACAAGTATTTTAAGGACTTTTTTGAACTTCTCGGCGAGATTAGAATAATTTTTCTTTCTTGCCTTCTATTAAGAAAAATGATGTGACATTATGTAAAATGTACCACCGATTTGGGTTCATTTATCATTTTTACAAAGTGACTCAGACCTCTCGTAGCATTTTCGTAGCGCGTCCGATAAGAGTAAAAAATACTACCATAATAATCGTATTCGTCGTAGCAGCCGTAGCACCGTAGCACCTTCGTAGCGAGTGACTGGATGTAAACGCGTAATATCAAATATCTATCTACCTACAGCTAGAGTAGATAAGGTTAATGCTTTACTGCCTCTAAATAAAAGAGTTGGGGCTGTCTCGTCTCTTAGGGGGCTATTAGGGGGGGCTGACAAACTGGGAGGGGAACCGTCGCGTCGCTGCGCCCTAATAACTGTTCGCATATTCTATAGTAGGTATAGATCAATAAGGTATGTATAAGCCAGACTTCATTTGTTGAGATTAATCTACTAAGAAGAATCTTTCGTGATTCATGTTATAATTTTGGTACATTTTGTTAAGGTAGGTAAAAGAAGAATCAAGAATATAAGTTATTTGAATAACACACTTGAAAATTTCATTTCGTGGAACTCGAACCCGTGTAAGGCGGGGTTAGGTGTGTTATTTACTTAAGAATAAATTGCAAAAGTTTGCTTTAAAAATGTCAAGTATGAATAACTTTTTAGATGCGACAATAACTTTAATATTTTTGTAACTTTTATTGTCTTTCTCTCATCGGGATTTAAAACCCCCCTTTAAAATACTTGCGTTATGATGATGAAATTGTTTGTTGAGATGTACAGGAAGTGTAGTATATGCAAAGGGATGATCATATCCAATGGAAAATGTTTCTATGTGTACAAAATCGTTTAAAACTCTGGTCCCAATAGAGCTTATATCTATACCAATACACTAGTTTTAGTTTCTTCAAAAAAGACTAAGTATTAAAGAATTTACAGAAAGGTAAGCAGCGCACTTGTGACACCTGGTGTTGCAGGTGTTCATGGGCGGCGGTAATCGCTTACGATCAGGTGATCCGTCGGCTCGTCTGCCACCTATATCATAAAAAAAAACATATTTTCAGTCATGTTTTTATTTTCAACCAAGTTTAGGGAGATACGGGCGATGCATTACCGGGACACACGAGTGGGCTGAGCTAGTGTTGCGAAGTACTGGGGCGGCGATGACAAAACTTTCATCATCATCATCATCAGCAACCCACAATCGTCCCCTGCTGGACATCCCCTAATGCACGCCACTGCTCCCGATTTTCGGCCACTCTCATCCAGCTCACACCAGCCAGCCTTCGAATGTCATCATCCCATCTTGTCGCAGGGCGTCCTACACTACGCTTACCGAGTCGCGGTCTCCACTCAAGGACTCTACTGCTCCAACAGCTGTCAGTTCTGCGGCTAATATGACCAGCCCACTGCTACTTCAGTTTGCTAATTCGGTGGGCTATGTCGGTAACTCTGGTTCTCTATCGGATTACATCATTTCTGATGCGGTCCTTCAGAACAAACAACAACAGACAAAACTTTACATCCCGTTTATTTTGAAATAAAATATCTCGGAAACTAAACGTATCGTAGTAATTTTTTCAGTCATATTTTTTATTTTCAACCGAGTTTAAGGAGAGCTAAGTAAATAATTTAATTGGTGCACATTCTCCATAAATGCCCAATGAATTTTGTTATAGATTCAGACTACGAAGTTGATCCTAATTTGAGACTAGCCGATCGTTGTGAATAGTGTGGCAGGAGCAAGCCCACACAATTTAAGAAGAGATTTAAACTAATGTACCCACACAATTGTAACGACCGCGAGGACTCTCAGAACAACACTTTAGTCAAGGTCAGTTTATTTTTGTTTTGTTGTTATTGCTGTACCTACTTACAACCTGTGCGGATAAAGAATGGGATCAGAAATGGCGGCGCATCTATTCACTTCTCGCTTGCACACTATTTGCGTCTATACTCGCACCCCACGAGTGCGAGTATAGACGCAAATAGTGTGCGAGCGCGAAGTGAATAGACGCGCCGCCATTTCTGATCCCATTCTTTATCCGCACGGGTTGTATGTTAATAATAGGGATTCAAAAGAGTAAAACTACAACGTATTTAAAAAACCACTTTAATTTTAAGAGAAAACGACGTAGAATCACACCGGAAGTAAGGTTATAGGCAGGATATCACATTTAACATTTATTTCCAACATAGATCCATCTTATATGTTTTATTTTTCATATTTCTACTTTTGACAATGAAAAATATATATTTTCTCAATTATTATTTCCATTTTTAATATTATAAGTAAACGTCAAAACATTCTCACAATTACCCGATTCCGATTCCAAGCTCCGATTTTCAATTATTGTCAATGACATAGTAAAATATCATTGATTGATTTATAATTTTATTTTCCCTCTTCAACGTAAGAACAGACATTACCCTAGGTTTATATTAAGTTATTTATAATACGTAATATTAGAAAACAGGTATATTAGCCACTACGTTATATAGATACACCTTAAGTTTATTTCGCTGAAACCAAAATTTAAATAGGTAACATAATTTGTGCGTCCGTGAAAGAATCTGTTAATTTTGAGCATTAATTTGTGCCTTGCCAACTAAGCCCAACCAATAAACGATTCCAACCAAAGCCGTAGCCGAAATACACTTGGGTGCAAATAGACCGCCTCACTTAATTTTTTTTATTACATAATAGATTAATATGATGAATATTATTTTTATATTATAAATGATTGAATGATTCAATTTCAATAATTTAGTATACAAAACACTTTTTAAAATTTATTTAAAAAAATATCAAAAACAATTATTTTATTTATGTAAACTTGATTAAAATTTCTGGTGTTGAATAAAATGGATTCTTATATGAAATATTCCTTTTATAAATTAATCTCTTGTCAGATTATTGGTTGGTTATAATCATTTATTAATTATTAAGACGATCTTTTTTTCACCCAAGTGGGTACAGTTACTTACTTAGCTAGTAATATCACTGCTATAAATATACGTTATAAATATCTCAGAAAAGTGTCAGAAATATAGAAGTTACAAATTTTTAGAGTATACAATAGAAAAAAATAAATAAGCTAATGTGTTCATTAGGTATACAAATTGATAAATAAATGTTCAAAAATGCGTAGTATTCGACAGTCGTAGGTACATGGTGTAGGTATTCAGAAAGAAGGTATCTCTACAAGTATTGCTAAATACATCTTACACTATAAGCGTCGTCACACCGATCACATAACACCATGTCAAGGAGTAGTCACTAATTAAGGGAAGACACTATTTTAAAGGTAGAATGTTAGGTTAGGAAAGAAGATTAGTGTCATGATATGGTTTCTGTGTTATTATTTTTATGTCCGTAGACATTGAGGCTCTTAGGGATCTACTAGATTATTCTTGTCCACCAGAAAGTAGGTAACCCATTTCGTTTATACTAGTCACATAAGCCTAGGATTAATCAGCTCTTCATTGTAGTAATATTACGTATAGTTTTGAAAATGGTCATTGAAGCCATTTGTAATATTGATTGATTTGAAGTATTGGACCGCAGTGAAATGAAATAGTGTAGTTTAGTAGTTCGGCCTGGTTATCCGCAAATTTAGGACATTTAAGAGGTCTTTGAAATTGCAATGAGATAAGATAAATAATAAATATCAGATATGTAAATAAATGCAACACTAGAATAGGTAGATACTAAAAGTATAACAACAGACGTATTATTGCAACTACAACGTGTTAAAACATTCAACAAGCATTTTATTAATTATTGGTATTGAATATGCCTTGTTTTATCCATGTTTAGATTGTCATATTATAACAATAATTATTTAATTTCGTCTTGGGGTTTCGGCTTCTCCCTAACGATATGTGGCAAAACACAATTATTGTATTCTTTTATTTCAGGGGACATAATGTTTTATCAGTAGAGCTCTATAAAAATTTCTGTCATAACTAGTGATTTATTACAAATCTTGTGTGCTAATTATATTCTCAGTGTATTTCGTCTTTTAATTTGGTTTCAAGGTTACTTGGACAATGAGGAAATACAAGAACATCCCACTGTTAAAAATAAGACAGACATGTTATTTTATCACAAACTTACATGGCACCTACAATTCATTTTTGCAAACGTATCTATTTTTTAAAATTCGTATAGTCTCTCTTATTTCGTGTTGTATATTTTATAAAGTATAAGCATTACTTTGGGCCTTGATCGGTGTAGCACTGAGAACCGGAGCCAACACGTAAATTTGGTTATTTAATATATAATACATGAATAAAGTTTCCGTTTCTCTAGACCCTAGAACATTTTAGGCTCTACCCAATTGAGCTCCATTTGTTCTCCTGTGCTATGATGTAAAATATTACTCTGGAATCAAATGTTATTGATGACAGTCCTTAAAATGATGAAGATTTTAAGAACCGTAAGGTTCCGATCAACGGTATTTGACTAAGCTCGAGATTTAACAAAATATAAATATTTTATCAAAATATAGGTAAATATGTGCAAATAGTAAAAAATCTCCATTAAAAATATAACTTCTACCCGGTTTTATGGTCATTCAAAGATTCATGCGCAAGTCCATTTTAAAAGTATGAAATTATTAAAAAATAACTACACCATCGAATAACCCATACAATTTGCACCAACTATTATAATAAAACAATTGACATAAACGAAACATTTGATATAGATACCATACAAAATTCAAATGAAATGCATTCCAAATACTTGCGTGTGACGTCACATCTAAGTAGCCATTTGTATGGAGCGTTTTGGGTTTGCCCAAAATAATGTGATTTTAAAGTTGTGATATCTCAGGTAATTTAAATGAGAATCAAGTAATTCTTTCAACGATGTTTCTATCACTGAGAGGTCTCTTGGTTACAAAAATAAAAAAAAAATAGTCAAATACCGTATTCTAGATACAGCCAGATCACATCGACGTTTAGAGCAATTATTTGAATTTATAGGGATCTTCTAGATGTCTAGATCAACTAGACCCTGGTATAGGTATTTTGCATTTAAATTCAAGAGTAATCCTCTACTTAATTGGTCAGTCCAGTAAATAACCCTCAAATTGAGTCGAATCGAATCGAGAGCTCTCGAGTGAAGTTCGGATTGATATCTTGCAGACGGTTGGGTCAGTCCACCTGGTAGCCCCGTCGTGGCGTGGTGCGATGCGATCGGTTAGCGCTTGGTGAAGGGGTTGTTCCTGGCGGTGGTGCGCGCGGCCGCGGCCGCGGTCTGGGTGCAGTTGCACAGCGCGTCGAACATGCGCAGGACGAAGCCGCGCGCCCTGCCCAGCCGCCGTTTCATGTTACCTGCAACAATTGCATAGCTTTAACAACTTGGCGAACAAGCGAACAAGTGCACAGGAGTGGAATATCCAATAATATTATTACCCATATTTGAGCATGTAGGTACTCTACGTGTCTACAATTGCTTAAGGTGACGGGTAGGGCACACTAGGGACGCCAATCGATTTAAATTTTTAGCTACAAAACTAATTCTCACAACATTCTCACAACATCTGCTACATTGACCTGATTCCGTACTAAGTAGCGTAAGCACTTGTGTTACAGATATCAGACAACAGAGGAACACAAATATATACTTAAATACATATATTACACCCAGACACTGAACAAACACGGATCTATTTTAAACAATTTTGGGGTTAAATCTCTCGGCAAACACTTATACTATTTGTTAAATAACTATGCTCAAATGTTGGGTCCGATTTTGTACGCGAAAAATTGATTCACGCGAAAAGTGGCCGCTTTTGGCAGTAATTCAAATTTCGAGTACAAAAACTCAAAAGTTAAGTATAAGTTTTTAATATAGTATAAGTGTTTGCGAAATTGTTTAACATAGATCCGGTTTTTTTTATAGAAAGACCAATCAGGATGACCTCACTCCGCCTGATGGTAAGCGACCGTGAAATCCAAATATGAGGCTGACAGGCACAAAAGAACTAACAAAGTACCCATTGAGTCTGCCATCCTCACCCTGATGGCCTGCTGAGATGCCGCTTCACGCCTCGCCTAAAAGACCCCGGATTGTATGAAGGACGAAACACATGAGCTGGAAGGCTGGGATGGTTTAGGAGCCAAAAATGTAAATCGATTGACGTCGCTAGTGTCCGCGACGAGCGCATCCGTATCCACTTCTAAATCAGTTGGCGCGCTGCGTACAAATTACAACTTTCCTTACTTGTGTTAAATAGTGATGACAAATCAAAATCATTGATTCTTCGATTTGTACTCAGAATACTAAAATCACCTAAAATGTATTTGGGAATAGGTACATACTTTCATCTACCTTACTCGGATAGGTATCAATAAATAGTTGCTGAAAGCATAATATGCTTATCAATTTCGAGTGGAGATTCCGTTATTAATCTTGGCAATATGTTTGCAATTTGTAAACACAGGTAGAAGGTACAGGTGCCAATCTGTAACTAACTAAATTTGTTTTGGGATTTACGATTAGATAGGTTCGCGAATAGTGAGATACGATAATCTTGACAAAACGATCGGATTGTTAGTTAATGTTAACACCGTGCTAATGCACATAGAGCTATGTGCTGTGAAAATAAAATTCTTATCTAGGTAGGCATCTACCTACTCATCAGAGTACAGGCATGCTCAGTACCTCCTAGAGACAACTATTTGTTAGGTTTATTATAGAAAACATTTCATCTAATTCTCATCTTAATGTCTCACAAATGTAGTCCAATATCGATTGATAAAATTTTAAAAATTGTAGGTAGTAGTGCATCAAGTTTGTCTGTATAGTATGAAGATACATTTTTATAATGTTACTAAAGCCATGGACTAAATGGTCCATGCTAATACTTACTACTTCGAGTGTTAATTGATTTTTAAGTTATCGATTAATGCTATTAAAAAAAGAGCTTATGATTTGTTCAGAGGTCTCCGGGTCTACTGTTTATTTTTGGAAGGACCTACAAAACCCTCCTTAACCTAAAAACACCTTAAAAGCCAATTTACGTTTTCCATTACACCACAAAATTAAACATCATCGCATCGCTCAAGATATCAAAATTTACATAGCGTTACAAACAAACTTTGCATATTTGCGCTTGTTTACGTGAGGGTAGTGGAGTTTCGTGAGAGCACTTCAAACGAGCTCTAAAAGCAATTTAGAGTTCAGCACTTAAGTACCTGGACGGTTATTTACTTAAGTAGATAACTTTGCCTGACAAAGTTTTACGATTATGGAAATATAATGTGTTCGGACCTAATGAAAACCAATAGCTATATGTATCACTCATTTCGATTGAAGATATTAATCAAGTTGTAAGTTACTTGCAAAATATTTGAAAATCTCGAAAATGTTAGAGAATTTGATCTGAAGTCAAATTAATTAAATAAAATCTGAAGAACTAGTCTCGTATAATCAACATTTTACTATCAAATTGTGAGTCAATATGTTTCTTTTGGGCCTCCTTAATCGGCACATTGTGAACGGCCACGTTTCGGTTCCGTACCTATGCCATCACTGGCAACACACACGCATTGAAGACTTTCGTCTTGAGACACTGCGGTAGATGGGCCGAAAATATGCTGCGTAGCTTCCCGAACGCTTGCGCACGCGAGTTGGATTCGTCGATCGACCTCTTTCTGGAAGTTAGACTTACCAAGCTGGACTTTTTGTCCGAGGTAGATGTACTCGTCTACAACTTCCAGTGTAGAGCTTCCATCCTTTACAAGAGTGGGTACGACATGATTTTCGTCTTGTCCATGTTCATTTTCAGACCCACTTGTTGGGAGACTCTACTGAAGTCGTCAATCATTGTGTCTAATGTTTCTTTTGATATATTTATTTAATAAGAATTTTACAAGCGGTGCAATGTAGCTATAGCAGGGATGACGCTATTTGGATCAAGCTTACAAATATGAAAAAAATAAAACAAATCTGGTTCAAATGCTGATTCATGAGCTTGTTTGGGATTGGGACCCATAGTTTGTACAATAGCTCTTTTCTATACAATCACAAGTAAATAAACATACGAGGTTGGACTCCTCGCCAGCTAGGTTAGCAATTTTTTTTTGGCCACTCGAAAACACTAGAGCGGCCAAGTAAAATTCGCGACGCATCACTATCGGTGTTAAATCAACTAAAGTTTATAAATGATTGTTAAACCTTTGCTAAATAAATCAGTAACATTATTTTTTCGAATATGTTTATTTTTTTGTTTCAAACGTCCAAACTGCTCTATAAGACCATGATAACTAACAATGGTTTATTGAACGTTTATGAATAAAGCCTCATTTATAAACTCACATGCAAAACAACTAAAAGCATAAATCACCGTGACGATACCTAATCATGCTAGAAGATTGAGATATGTAGGTGATGGTGTATTATGACTTCTCAAGGGGTACATTGAATAAAGAGTATTCTTTGGAGTACCTCCTTTTTATCTATGGTGTACAAATAGTACAATGACAAATAGAATTGAAGTTTGAAGAGGCCTCTCTCACACGGGCGAGCAAACACAAGTCTGCAAACAAGCGAGTCCTAAGCTAAATTGGCATGTTTACCGAACATTCTGGGGATATCAGCTATAGGGATGCGGCGGTATATGACGAGATCATGGCAGAATTTCGGAAAGATTTGAGTGATTGGAATATTCGACTAAAGAGTCGATTGATAGATTGGACCAAATCGGGTTGCTATGTGCGTTACTAAAGGTGACGGGTAGGGCGCATTCGCCACAGAAATTGATTTAACTCCGATTTACTACCAAATCGGATCTATTTTTAATAATTTCGGAGCTCCAACCTCTTGGCTAGCACCTATCATCATCAATTACACAAACAGACCATGCATTTATGCATGATTATTAAATAAATAGTACAAGGGTTTGCTGAGAGACATTTTGTGGCTGGACACAGAATAACTGTGACTGGAGCTCCAAAATTGTTAGAAATAGATGTGGTTTAGTTATTTAGTTAATCTAAAATAAATTGGCGTCGCTAGTGCGCCCTAAAATAAAATAAATCGTTATTGTAGAAGTTGTGGTTTACAAAATATGCAGGTGTTAAATTATATAATAGTTCTCACAATTACCTGTTTAGGCATACAATAGTCTAATTACTAAATAATTTCATGCTAATTAAATTTTGTTTGACATGCATTTCAACATTTTATTATTAATTACATAATGTAGGTATGTCTAAAATTACTATTAAGGTCAAAAGAGGAATGTCAACGAAATAATTAAGTCAGAATATCAAATTAGATCAAAAATTATTGAGATGTCAAAATTGAAATGAATAAAAATGGAAATGGAAATATAAATAATTAATTAATAGTATTGCAATTTATGTCAATGATATAAAATAAACGAATCATCTGTATTTGCTGTAGAAGTATTCTTTCAGGTCATAAAAACAACCATCAACCAGCCACTGTCTTAATTGTACCTTAAATTTAATTAGTGGTAAGATTCTTAGGGCATTGGACAAGTGATTGATTATATATCTTAATGCCCATGAAATACATGTTCAGCCGAAACAACTCATTCCTGGCTCCGGGTAAAATCAACTTATCTTTGTTACGCATGTTTGTAATATATTTTATAGTACTTTCCTCAGGGTAGTAGCAACTATTTTGCTTAATGAAAAGTGCAATGTTGTAATTGTGTATGGATGTGAGGGTCAGGTATGTTATGTTCTCTGAAAACTGGTCTGCACGTTTGATCATGTTTCATGCCATGTATTGCCCTGATGCATCTTTTCTGCAATCTGAAAGTTATGACTATGTCTACACTGTTTCCCCAGTAAATTAGGCCGTAATTTAGAATTGAAAATATTTTTGCATAATATGCTATTTTAGCTATTTACGTTTGTAGACGTTTGTTTTATTAACTAAAATTTGTAGTACGAAACCGAACGGTCTTATTTTATTATTTACCATGTCAATATGATGTTTCCATGTCAAATGAGTGTCAATAACTAAACCTAAAAATTTTGAATGGTCAACTTCTTCTTTTTCAGCGTCATGGTATTTTATGTTTAATGTCTTGTGTGTAGCCTGATAGGGTCTGAATTGTATATATTTAGTCTTACCTATATTAATACTCAAATTTAATGTCTTTAGCCAGTCAATTACCTTTGTCAAAGTTGTATTAATTTAATTACTATATTCATGAAATGTCACTTTTTTACATCTTATTAATATAGAAGCATCGTCTGCAAATAGTACACAGTTTTCTGTCACTAATTTTGGAAAGTCATTAATATATACAAGAAACAAAAGTGGGCCTAAGATGCTACCTTGAGGCACTCCAAGCTTAATTTCAGCATAATCAGCGTCGTCATTATTGTTTTAGTTTTCTGGTTAATAAAATTTACTTCTGTTTCTTGGAGTCTATTTTGTAAGTATGATCTTAGCAAACTTAATGGCACCCCTCGTATTCCCATGTGTTCTAATTGATTTAAAGTATTGAATAATTTACACAGTCAAAAGCTTTCGACATGTCCAAAAGAACTACAGTCGCAGGAGTTTTTGTGTTAATGGAGAGTAATACATCCTTGATCATTTTGAACATAGCCAGGATTGTCGATCTGTGCTTTCGAAAGCCACATTGCGCGTCGTTAAGAAGATTGTTCTTTTCTAAGAATTTTGTTAGTCTTATGTGGATAATTGATTCCATTATCTTAGAGAACACAGGTAACGAGGCCACTGGTCTGTAATGGACAACATTTCAAATTTTTAACATGTCCATATTGTTTTTTTATATGAAAGTAGACATAAAATGAACAGACCCATATTTCTTCTTTTTTCAAAATTTGTCCATTTTCATGCATAAAATAATTATTGAAATTCTTTTTATTCTAAATAGACGTAAGCGCCAAATGACGTCATCGGACGGCTGAATACAGCGATATTCCTTTGCTTATCATTGTTTTAATAAAAAAAAGGTACTACTGTCAAAGGTAAATAATACTAGTGTCAACATTGTCAACGTCATTCATACATTCAACGTTGACAAGTTGTCTTTTTTTTTTGACAGTTTCATGTCATGAGGTTGGCATTACGTAAATTTAAAACTATAATGTGCTAAGCAAAGAAATATTTTACATTCTGCCGTCCGATGACGTCATCTTACGTTTTTTAGTTTTTAATTTTTTTCTCAGTAAATAAGCAATATAAAAAATGAATAAATATATATTCGAGCAGCGGAAAAGTAAACAAAGAATTGGTATTTTTTGTTTCAGAGCTTAGCAATTTTGAAATGTTGTCCATTACCAATTTCGTACCTTGAATCTTTTTTGTGTAAAGGCTTTATGATGGCTTTTTTTAAAGCATCTGGAAATATGCCATAGCACATCATTTGGTTTGCAATATGAGTAAGAGGTCCAGCTATTACATCTTTTGCAACAATGTCTACCGTGATCCCATCGTAGCCACCACTCTTTTTATTTTTAAGTTGCAGGATATGCTTCACCACATCTGGGATTGTGACGGGATCCAAAAAAATGGATTTCTCGAAAATCCTATCTAGAGGCTTAAATGCGGGTGTGTGTAGTTTAAAACTTACCTACGTTTTGTTCGAGATACCCTTCGCACAACCTTGAATCGGGTATAACTAGGTGTTAAACGTGCAAGCACCTCCATGGCTTGAGTGTCTTGAGTCCGAGTGAACTAGAGTCTAAAATTTTCGGATGTCTCGAGACGAGTCGCGTCACTAGTTTGGCGAACATTCCGTGTATATCAGCGACGTGCAACGTTATTTCACTGTGACGCTAGTTTGTGAACCTTTTGTCAACCGTCCAAATGTCGTTCGCAAAACTTTATTTGCGTGAATACTGTAGTTCGCTGAAATAAGTACTACAGTTTTATTCTATCGGCGAAAAAATTTGTAAACCAAAACATTCGTAGACGTATATCTGCAAACACGGCAAGAGTGTGTTTTATGGTAATTTTGTAATTAGCAAAACGATTGTTCAAAACGATCAATGTTGAGTGGCTATATTAGATAAGTTATATGGTTATTTTTAATTTGATAATATAATTTACAAGTACTTAGATATTAGTTGAGCGTGACTTAGGTTCGATTCGACCAATCTTTATCCGTGGATAAATCTATGGTACTACGTCAGATTTTTAAGAAATAACAGCGCTATACCATTGATTTTGTATCGAATCGGCTATTACTGTAATTTTGACCAGAAAAAAACAATCAACTGTTCTGTACTGTACGTATTTATTTTATTTTATACAGCAGATAAATTATATGTGTGGAGGAAGTTAACGAACAGTTTGATTGATCAAATTGGTCAATCACGCGGAGGATCACAGATGTACCTACAGATAAGCTATCAGTTTTATCGTTAGCTAGATACATAGGTAGTACAACGAATGTACGAGTAGTGCGGGTCATCCACGATAGCATGTACTAAAGTCCTGAGGAAATAAAACAGTTCTTAAACTGTTTAATTTCCTTATCACTTTTGTCTTTTGTATCTTACTAGGTCGCTAATAAGATTTGCACAGCTTCGCATGGGTGTAATATTATTCATGTATTATAATCTAATATATAAAATTCTCGTGTCACAGTTTTCGTTGCCATACTCCTCCGAAACGGCTTGACCGATTTTGATGAAATTTTTTGTGCTTATCCGGTATCTATGAGAATCGGCCAACATCTATTTTTCATCCCCCTAAATGTTAGGGGTAGTCCACCCCTAAATTTTTATTTTTATTTTTTAGACAAAATTTTTAATTTCTCTTTTTTTATGATACAACATACAAAAATACATACAATCCTCAATTTTCACCCTTCTACGATCAACCCTTTTATTTATATGGCAAAACAACGTTTGCCGGGTCAGCTAGTAAATAATAAAAATATTCTAACATAAAAACCTTCCTCTTGAATAAATCGCATTAAAATCCGTTTACGTAGTTTTAAAGATTTAAGCATACATACACACAGTGAAAGCGAAGCAGTGTTTTATACTGTGTAATGAAGCCGTATTTACCTCTCTATTTGGTTGTGGTGACCATAGGTCATTGGCATTTTTTGCGCTGGTGTACAAGTACAAAAAATTCCAATGACCCAAATGGTCATCATTGCGTGGCGTTCATACTCGTTCTCATTAAAGGACTTTCTGTCTTTTGGAGTGTCCATTTTTCCAATAGTTTCAATGCTTATTGTTAAAATTATTTAAGGCCATGTGAGTCGTGAATTTCTATGCTCCATACCTAACTTTGAATGTTTTTTTCTAATAGATTAATAATTTTATACTTATCAAAAATATATCCATTTTGTAGCCAAGAATTAGACCAAGAGTGTTTGAGGTTTAAAATAGGTAGTTTATTTGGTTATTTATAATATAGGACTTCCAATATCTCCTGACGCTTATTTATTTGATATATCACGAATGTCACGAACGAAACGACCTGTTGTTCTTGTGGTTTAAACACCGGGCCGTGATCTAGGGGTCTTGGGTTCGATTCCCGGGTCGATTGTATGTTTCGATTTTTTCGAACATAGCTCGGGTTTGTGATCACCAATCCGCATTAGGCAAGCGTGGTGATTAAGCCTCCCATCATAAGCGATAAATCAAGTTGATTTCTATGATGGAGGCCTTTGCCCTGCAGTGTGACGACAGTATGTAGGCTGATAGGCACTTGACTTGTGTCCAGGGTGGAGAATTAGGGATCGAACCCACGCCTTTGGGGTCACTACTACTTCTGGTCCGCAGCATGTTTTAGATATAAAAACTGTTATGTTATGTTACATAGTTCGCGCGGAAACCCTACATGATGTTGTTAGTATAGTACTTCACACATGAACGTTGAATAGGCTAATTTTCTTTTGTCATGTCTTTGTCATCTCATGATGAGGGTTGTGTTAGGTTCGTGGTAACGTGGGCCAGTCTCGTCGGTCGAATTTTCATGTGTTTCGTTGCGTGGCCGTGCGAGTAGGGTATCGATTTTGGCACACGCGCCCGAGGCTATTCACATCCGCTCATTTCAACCCCGATTTTCAACAGCTTATTTGCATTGTGAAATGGCTAAATAAGGTTTGTAAACTGATTGTGAATTAGCAATGACACTGTCGATTTGTGTCGATAGATATTGTTTGGTTACCTAGATTGAAAGTAGGTATTACATTTTTTGTTTTCTTCACCATTAGATACCTTTTTTTATGTGTTAGGTGGCAGACGGACACCCGAAACCCCAGTGGAGTCTCAAGTGCGCTGCCAACTTTTAAACATCCCTTTCCCCCGGACCTATTTTACGTATTTTGAAATTTTGACAGTAGTTACACATAGGTAGTTTATTTTCTATGAGAATAGGAGGCATACGAGCAAGCGAGTCACCTGATGGTTAGTGATCACCGTCGCCCATGGACATTGTCAGCCACATCAGAAGGAGTGGAGATGCGTTACCGGCCTTTTAGATTGGTATTGGCTCGTTTCATGAAGATCTCAATGTCGTAGGTACCGGTCCGGAAATACCGCTGCGGGAAGTCGATTCCACAATGAGGAGATGCGTGGCAAAAATGACGTGTAAAGCGCACGGTGGTGGACCTCCACCCATCCAGATGGTACGGGTAAATCCTAGTTTAAGGCGTGTAGTACGGTGGTAAAATTCAGCAGACTCCTCAGAAAACTCACCATGGTATAGGCGGTAAAAGATAAATAGAGATGCGACTTCTCTCCACAGGACCAGAAAGTCTAAGCGATTAGTGAGATTCTCGTCGTCGAATATTATCGAGTTGCACGACGTTGAACGCGGTCAAACGCGTAATTAGTAGTAAAGTAATTTAAGTTGCCAATACTAAAACCGACTTCGGCAATTGAAACGCTCATACAGCTTTGTAACTTTCGGATGTTTACGAAAATTCCTACGTTGTTATTCTGTAATCGTATTTTCACCGAAACCTGTAACAACCTTGAAGAAAAATATTCATTGTTAAACGTAAATCTTACATACCTATTGTATGTTCGCGTCACGTTAAAGCAACATAATTCTTGTTTGGATAGCCTTCAGCGTTGAGTTTACGTGACGAGAAATAAACTGTTACTGATGAACTTTCCCGAATCGCAAAGTAAGGAAAGTCTTTATTTAGCTAGATCCTAAATCAACAGAGCCGCGAAGAAGACCCTTGGGGATGGAGTAAATGTTCCCGATGCCAAGTATTGGGCAAGAGTAATTTCTTGTTTCCCATGTTTACAGCATATCACCAAAATCATCTCGCACCGAGTCCAGGTTTTTCTCAACCGCTGTCTTTGCTGAATTCTTCGTGTGTACTGGCCGGAGAAAATCTCCAACGATCATCTATTGGAACGCTGCAACGTAACCCCGATCGACCATCAGATTAAGCGCCGCAAGTGAAACTGGATTGGCCACACTCTCCGGAGGGACTCTGATCATATCCCTATACAGGCTCTGGATTGAAATCTCCAAGGGAAACGCAAACGTGGCCGTCCCAAACAAACTTGGCGACGCACTTTAGCAGACGAGGTGAAGAACATCGGCAGGACTTGGAGTGGTATCAAACGCGAAGCTCAAGACCGAACGCGATGGAAGACCTCTGTGGACGCCCTCTGCCCCAGTTCGGGGATATAGGATAATAAGTAAGTCATGTCTACAGCAAGATAATTAGTTTATTGACACAGTTACATTGTGAAGGTCAGAACAGTCATTTTCCTCGCTCCCGAGTCAAGTCTTGTATCTAAGCCGTAAACAAAGATCGTTATCTTATAGCGCAGAGCAATATGCTAATGCAGTCATGATAAGAGGTGAAACGTCATCGGAGAATGTACCGATAGCAAACTCGAAATATTTTTTTTATCTGCCCCTTTTAACCATTTGTCTTAATTAAACTCATTATTATACTTAATATCCTACAACCGATTACGGCTACGGCGGCCAATCTCAGCCACGTCGCAGGATATATTATAAGTGCTCAAGTGTGTGCGCAAACACAAGTGCACTCTCTATTCCCTTACCCTCATATTCCAACGGGACACTACTCTGAGCGGGCGCAGGACCAACAATTTAACGTGCTTTCCGAGGCACGGAGGTACAAGACACCAACTCCGGGCTGCCACTAAGAATTTCATACCGAAAACTTTAGGTATAAATTTTTGGTCCGACCCGGGGGTTGAACCCGGGACCTATTGTGCAACTGTCGCTTTAAAGTGCGACCCACTAACCACTGCGCTACCGAGGCAGTCGAATACTATCCTTTCAATGAAGGGCTTTTATGACGTCTAGCGTCGAGGAAAGCATTTCTCAGACAAATGATCGTACAAAAATGCCTCAACCATAGGATTACGCATGCAATAATAAAAATCGAGTTTTGACATTTTTGGTCCTGTATATCTCAAGCCCTGCGTCTTGAGAAATACAGGAACCAGAAATCGTTTGAAACTTTCAAGTAAAACTTTAAACCGCCACCTATAATTAGAAAAAAAGTCTAGATATCTCCGAGGTAGGTATGCCCAGAGAAATATCCAAAGCTTTTTAAATGGTATCAGCTCTGACAAATGTCTGGGACATTACGCTTAAGCAGTTCCATCTGGTTTTTCTTAGGCAATCTTCGAAGACCTTCCGTGGGATGAGATCCTCTGGAAAAGTAGATATTTACTACGGAATCCGCTTCATTTTCTGTCAAGAATAACCATAAATTCTAATGAGGTTATAAGAATCTTTACCAAAAAGGATTAAATAGACGTCGGGTCGGGACTCGGCACACACCCTATTTAAGCAGCAAAGAGAAAAATCTTCCCCTGACATCGACTGTTTTCATTTCTGTGGTCGCTTCAATCGAAACTGGATTGATCTGGCTCATTTAATCTCAATTGAAACTAAATACGATCGTATTTGTGTCGTACGCTATGATCAAAGCGTTTATCTTCCCGCAGTAATACTGACCCGCCCGACTGTGCGGTCCATGCACCATTTACACGGACAGATTCTTATGAATTATGGGAAAAACTATCTCGACTAGAACAGTCCAAGGCGTTCGATCAGAAACGAGCTGTAGAAATAATAAAACTGAATAGAGGACATGTTAGGGCACTCACTCGGACCCTCACGGGGCACTGCAAATTAAACAAGCACCAGCACAACATGGGTCTTTCAGATACCAAAATCTGCAGGTTCTTTCGCGAGGACGAGGAAACGATAATCCACGTCCTCGGCGAGTGCATAGCGCTGCACCGCTGCAGAAGCCGGCACCTGGGAGCACACATGATCTCGACAGACGAGATCAAAAGCTCCCTAATCAGCCTCATTCTCGAGTTTATCCTGGAACTGGAGCTACATGCGGTGCTGTAAAAGGTTCTGTTGCTGCCACAATAGATCATCTACTGGTCGCAGTGACTATGAGACGCAAGGCTCACCCCATTTCTTTCAAATAATAATAATGCTTCTTGTGGGAAGCATGTGATACTATTATTGAAAATGAATTGACCGATAATATTTTGCAAACGCATAACCATATGTATGATATTGTAGATAGCACTTTTAATCAAAGGCATCATCAAAAATCTCAAAATAATATACTTATTTGAAATTTTTCTTATTCGCTTCCAGTTTTCATCTTTTTTACACATAACCGTTTACATAATGTACTCTCATAAAAGAAGGGCTATACTACAACAATTATAGGTTAGGTATAAATCCAACTACATTGCGAAAAAAGAAAGAAATTGTATTACTGGCCGGCAATTTACTCGATTACGTTAGTAGCCACAATCCCGTCTGGAAGATATCCATTACGAAGGTCGACCGATTCGGAATAAAATTCGATAAGGCTGATTAAATATGTATTGGTCTCATGCATTAATTCAAGGGCTGAAAGGTCTCAGGATAAAATAATCGGGTTTGGAATCTGTGGATATTGAATACGGTAAACCAAAATGCTCATTGCCTTTAGATACCGTGAGAAGCGGCAGTCTAAAACTAACAGAACTTTAACGGGTATAAAAGTTTTTTTTACAAATTGTACCTCTACATGCATACACATCAAACAATGCAGCGCCGAGTAGGTACCTTGCTTGCTATGCGTTCTTATTCAAAACTAAATATAATACCTCTAATTTATTCATACAATCGATGAGAGAAAAGATCATCTACATTCTATCTTCCTCCAGCACAGACGCTTTCTTGTTTTTATTTGTTCTTCAAAACGACTACGACTTCAGATGAAAACAAAAGACTCGCGTACACGTAACGTTTCATAAAATTCTTAAGTGGAAAAGTTTCGTAGCTACCCAGGTGGGACTGTATCGCAGACCGTGTTAAATGAAGGTCAGGTTTTTCATTTATAAGAGGCAAAAATAACATTATTTTGTCCCATGATACCGCTTTGTCACTTTATATGCAGATTCAGTACATGTGTGTGATCCACATGAATATCTAAGCGATTGCACAACACGTTGCGAACGAGGCTACAAAACTACTTACTTAGGGAGAGAAAAATGGCGGTGGCTCTATTTAGAAAATGAATGCACATTTGTTTCCTTTGGCCTTTGTGTCTATTATTCTGTTGCTTGTAGCTAGAACACGCTTGATCTATGTTATGCAGGTATGTGTGTATTGTTCCCTAGTTCACTCTTAGTTAGTGCTAGGCCTTGTAGCAAGCACTGTTTGATTGTAGGAAAAAATCTTGAATGAAGGAAATAGATTTTAAATATTTTTTGTTATGCTAGAGGCGACAAACGAGCAGAGAGAGTCACCTGATGGAAAGCAATCATCCCCACCCATTAACATCCGCGAAATCAGATAGATCGCTAATGCGTTGCCGGCCTTTTTAAAAAAGAGTACCAACGCTTTTATCTTGAAGGTCCCTTAGTCGTAGCCGTCGGGAAAAACTCCCATATTTGCACTAAATTAAATCTCCCCACCGATCTCTGGATACTCACAGGTAAAATTATAGCACCTATTTACCCCAATGCCTTTTTTCGGTATCGTTTCACATCCGGGCTTATGGCCCTTAATTTTCCCCATCGCTTTTTATCAGATTTCTTTTCTGACCTAAATCCTACTTCGGAAATATTGATTTGGTCGAACCTCCATCTAATCTCAAGGCGAACCGAATGATTTGCTTAACTTTAAAATTACTCGTAAGCACAACATTTTACGTCTATCCACACTGAATTTAGCAAACTCGGTGAACTCAGGCTATACAAAGTCTTGCTTGTGTCCCAGTTTCATGCCCAGTGGGTCAGTCACAGTGGATAACGCGACGTACCCTACGTCCAACAATCTCCTTAGTAAATTGTTCCCCATCGCCCCCTACGATCGATTCTAGATACTGCTTCCGTCGTTTTGATGAAGGGACCTTTGAGGTTTAGTTTAGCTTGAACACACAAGCATCCCATAACAGTTGAATTGAAAATTGATTGGTTACTAACGTCGAGGATTTTGAAATGACGAGAATCTTATTTGGTGCAGTTCCTTTATGTCTCTGCCATCTTACCCAGACGTTGGAAACAAAGTATCATTGTTAAGTGATGTGATTCAGTACGTGTCTGATGCTCCTTAACCCTTCGGGGTCGTATTTCGAAATCACGATCATAAATCACATGCTCAACCTGGAAACATTTGCATTGGGACTTGGTAAAATCTTTGCGACATCAACTTTGTCAGCTACATTAGGCTTACCTTCTTGTAAATTATCTTCATTCATTGTAGGTTAGGTAATAGTGAGCTAATAATAGCAGCAACCACCATTATAACTAACAGCAGGACATTATAATGACGCACGTTCTCTCATTATGCTCTTTGTTACGTTTGAACACATACATTTTAGGTATTTTAACTACGGGCTGCGGTACTCGTTCCGGCGTTGTACAGTTACTAGGTGCAAGAGAAATCAAAGGAGTACCTGAGGCCCTAGCCGAGAGCGCTTTTGACTCGTTTAGTTGGTTTGGGAAATTTTGAAAAAAAAATGCTTTCCTTTTTCAAACTTAATTTGCAAAAAGCTAACAGTTACTAGTGTTATTACAATAATACAAAAGAAAACACCTCTCCGTTCAGTATTAGGTAGTTATGTTTAAACTAGTAGCTTAATAAAATAGCAGTTCTGATAAAATTAGCGTTGACGCGAATTTTATGACAATATAGACAGTATATAAAACAGGTGGCGTCGCTATTTCTTTGTTTTTAATTAATAATTACGCGAACAAAGCATTAGAATTCTTGTCCTCAACATTTAAAATACCGCTGTAAGAAAACGTTCCATTGATCAGCAGTGCCGACGCTGATATTTAAAATAAACAATGCTGTAGGTAGGAGAGGTAGGGACCTACCTTCTTTCGGCATATAATGGTATGGTTATATCAGTAAGTAGATTACGGAAGAATATGAAAGCTAAAGAACACGGGCCAGAGATCAAATACCTTGAGCTCAGACGGATTGATAAAAAAACAATGTGGGAATAACCCTTAATTTGAATTTGTTGAAGATAAGTGTATCGCGTTTCAAGGTAAAAATTAAATGTCGTTCTAGCTAGGAGCAGAAATTATTAAAGGTCCTTACAACTACAGCATTCGCCACTTACCGCTTATTGCAATTGGGTTAAATTGAAAGCCGTATTGTACCCAACCAGGGATTTTAGTAGACATAAACATCTTTTATGATCCGACTCGACGGGACGTGTTGGAGGGTGAGAACTGAGAATAGGTAATAGGAGGTACCTACATGTAGTTCGGGCAGCTGGGAAATATCATTTATGTTTTTACTTGAACTATGAATATGTAGGTACTATGTACTTATATGTACTTCTGGATCATGGTCCGAGCGTACCATGATCCAGAAGAATCTTTTGTAAAAGAGAGCTCTTATACTCAGCAGCGGTTACTTCAGGGCTGATGATGAATGGGTGAGTGTAGTGCGTTATGAGTGAACCCTTATCGTCATTTTAGGGTATTATGCCGGTTTTGTCAAAGCTCTCGTTACTTACAGAGCCCAGGATTGGCTTTTCTGCTAAACTTTCTCCACTTCGCACAGTCTGAGTTAAAGTTATTTTTTAAAGGGTAGATGAGGAATGTTCCCGTAATGTGTATGGTTCCCATCTTTATCATTGGTTTCATTTACCCTTGTGACTGCGGTTTGAGCTTATCTTGTTCTCCATTAAGTGAGTATGGAGCTTAAGCGTGATTGCGAAAGCCGCAGGTGCTCAGACCACGTTATGGCAGTAATTCTCCGGGGATTAGGCTGAGGCTGATTAATATTTGAGCAGGTTGAAAGGCCTGCTCCGTAATAATTTCCTCTATGCGTAACATGGATCCCAATGGACAACATTTCATATTTTTAACATGTCCATATTGTTTTTTTATATGAACGTAGACATAAAATGAACAGACCCATATTTTTTCTTTTTTCAAAATTTGTCCATTTTCATGCATAAAATAACTATTGAAATTCTTTTTATTCTAAATAGACGTAAGCGCCAAATGACGTCATCGGACGGCTGAATACTGCGATATTCCTTTGCTTATCATTGTTTTAATCAAAAAAAAGGTACTAATGTCAAAGGTAAATAATACTAGTGTCAACATTGTCAACGTCATTCATACATTCAACGTTGACAAGTTGTCTTTTTTTTTTGACAGTTACATGTCATGAGTTTGGCATTACGTAAATTTAAAACTATAATGTGCAAAGCAAAGAAATATTTTACATTCTGCCGTCCGATGACGTCATCTTACGTATTTTAGTTTTTAATTTTTTTCTCAGTAAATAAGCAATATAAAAAATGAATAAATATATATTCGAACAGCGGAAAAGAAAACAAAGAATTGGTATTTTTTGTTTCAGAGCTTAGCAATTTTGAAATGTTGTCCATTCTAGTGACGTGATATTTGTCATCATTCGATAAATTGCAAAAACATCAGGGTACATTATCGAGCACTTGAAACTGAAGTCGAGTTGGAGATTTTTACGGACTAATGTTTGAAATCTCTAAATTCGACTTGAATGTCGATTGCACGAGCTATAATTTTTGTTTGGTTTTTATGCGACATATTTTTTCATATTGAAAATCCGAGAATTGGGCTCAAGATCTATTCGGTCGTGTCACTTTTGGTATCCAATCGAAATATGAGGGTAAGGGGATACAGGGTGCACTTGTGTTTGCGCACACACTTGAGCACTATATAATGTCATGTGTACATGGGTGATCGTTAAGATCTGCCGCCGTAGCCGAAACATTTGGAGGATATTATAAAGATACAGTCGCATTTGAGCCCAGTTCCACATTTTATTTGTAAGTAAGTACGTCTTCTAGTTAGGTACACCTATTTTAGCACAAATTGTATTTAATTCAGGAGCCCAATTCTCGTGCTTGTGATATTTCTAGAACATGGTGGATATCACCCGAAAACCATACAAAAAAAACTATGTTTTAGTGATATATGTCGTATGAAAATAAATGTCACGAGCACGAGAATTGGGCTCCAGGTATGCAGAGCCTAGAATTTTATTATTATGCATAATACTTCTAGGTATTTGTGGTCTTTAACGTGTTTTTAACGTGAGTACTGGTGATGTTGCCATCCACATCACCAGTCTGTACCTACTCACCGTCACGGTAGAAGGGAAGTTTAGCTAAACCTACGCGGTTAACATAGGCATGTCTACAAAATTTAATTAAGCCGGCTAAATCTATTAGAGGGGCGCTAGTTTCCGAATTTTATTATCAACGGATCGATAGTGATACCGAAATATGTGAATGCGAGAGGCGATGGACTAAATATGTTGAAATTTACATGGCATTAGGTACATTTACAAACCTAAGTACTTGTCTATGGGTTTTGTTATGTTTTCGTACTTTAGTTAATTAATGTACCTACCTACTTACCTTGACCCCAATTCTCGTGCTGGTGACATTTATTATCATACGACATATATGTTTTCAGGTGATATCCGCCATGTTTTCAAAATATCACGAGCACGAGAATTGGGCTCATGCCCTAACTTTCATTCGTGCAATTCGTACATATCAGGTTACCACAATCTGTCAAATTTCCTCAACTGATAATTAACCAAACGTGTTTGACATTAAGGTGAGAGTAATTTGAAGAAATTTTGTTTACTTTTATGTGAGGCTGTCTGTACGTACATGAAATTAACTACAGCTTAACTTATTTTTACCCGACTACGGCGAAGCAAAAAGGAGGGTTATGATTTTCATCTGTTCCCTCATAACTTCTAAACTAGTTATCATATGTGAACAAATGAGGTGTCGTTATAAGCGTCTTGATTGTCTTCTGGTTAAAGGTGACATGACGTTACGTGAAGTTGACTACAGCGCCCTCTAGGGGGCTTAGAGTAAGGAACTAAAAACAAATTGGCTTGGTGATACCGTGTGGGCTATCAAATGAAAGAGCTTTTTTAGCACATTTCAAATATGTAATATAATGTTATTCACATAACTAAAAATAAGTATGTTAAATAAAAATAAAGTTTAAAAACTAAAACCCGACTACCAAAATAACACGCTTTAAAAAGAACGAAACAAGAAAATTGTCTCTGCTGAAATTATTATGCCGTATCGCCGTGGGCGTATGCCACATTGATTTTATTTTATTAAACGGTTTTTTTTTATTAAACGGTTTTTTAAACGGTTTTATTTAGCTCACCCCGTTTGTTTTATTTATTCTTGGGTCAAATTTAGTAATTCAATTTTCACCTTCTTCCTGTCAACCGATTAATCTGAAATTTTGTATACACTTTGGATTTTGGTGACAATACAATTATGTTTATTCATTATCATTATAAAGTCAAGATGGCCGCCGCTACAAAATGGCGGATAATTTATGTTTTATAAATCCCATCAATATGGGTATAAAATGAAAGGGCTCAACAAGCAAAATACAATATACTAAAAAAAATTGAAATCCAAGATGGCGGCCGCTACAAAATGGCGGATAACGTAGGTTTTATCAATCCCATCAATATGGGTATCAAATGAAAGTGATCAACCAGTAGAATACAATGTACTATATAAAATTAAAATCCAAGATGGCGGCCTCTACAAAATGGCAGATAACTTAGGTTTTATCAATCCCATCAACATGGGTATCAAATGAAAGGTCTCAACAAGTAGAATACAATTTACTATGCAAATTGAAATTTAAGATGGCCGCCGCTACCAAATGGCTGATAACATTTTTTTATCAATCCCACCAATATGGGTATCAACAACAGTTAAGGACCTCAGTGGGGGAGTTTTGGGATATGTTAATACTTTGTTTTATTTGCAAGCTTGTCCCTAACCGCGTCATCGCCCCGGCGGATCGCCATTTTGAGGTTGTACTCGGTTATTTTTTCGATGGTAGCCTTCGATGCCATGGATATTAGGCGCGCTGTGGCGTCGTTAGTGGCGTTATCTGTATAATATACACAAGTTCTTGTGTGTCTGGAGATGGCTACCACCGCTTGTGGGACACTTTGCAGGAGATGGGACTGTTTGGCAGTTGTTCTGACTATCGCAACGTTCTCGAACGTCTGTCCCTGGGCTTCGTGGATTGTCAGAGTGCGCGATCCTTCGTCTGATCCGTACCCCTGGCTGATTAAGAGAGATTTAGAGAACAATAATAATTAATACTATAGAGATTACATATTGACTTATGTCACATTTAAAAATTCTTCAATAGAGTAAGGACTTTTTTCCTTCCCTTCAGATTTTAAACGGTTTTATTTAGCTCGACCCGTACGGTATTTATTTATTTGGGTCAAAATTAGAAATTGAAATTTGAGTACCTTCCTGTTGTTAGATTTATCTTAAATTTGGTACACACCTTTAGTTCCGATGACAATACAATATAGTAGTATCAATAACGTTGTAAATCTAAGATGGCCGCCGGTGCAAAATGGCGGATTTCATATTCTTCCACAACCCCCTCAATATGGGCATCAAATGAAAGGGCTACACTACTAATACAAGTAGAATACTGTGATTACGACAAAATTTAAAATCCAAGATGGACGTGGTTACAAAATGGCATATTAGGTGAGGGCATGAGTAGTCGTGTCCAGAACAGTTATGTCCAAGATTGTGTGACGTTAAAAGGACAGATCAAGTCAAGCCTCTGGAAGGGCTATGTTTGAGGAATTAGATTGTAATAAATTATCAGGTAAAAAACCATGTCATAATGATGCACTCAACGTAGGCATTTCCGTTAAATACTAAAAACTATAAAATAAAAAATCGGTAAAAAATTTTTAAGTTAAACGGTTTTATCTTATGTGCACTGAAAACTAGAAAATAATAATAACAATTAGGTATTTTGATCTTCTAGTTCAGAAATATTTTAATACCAAGCAGAATAGCTTTTAGGCATATTAGACTAAAATAAAAACGTGGGGCCCCTCTGAAATCCTACCTATGGCAAAGCATATCTTTGTACTTTGGTAGATCATGAGCTGGGCGTTCGCTGGTGAAGCCGCCACGGCTGGTTATTGATTGTCAAAATCTCCAGTTACGATTATAGTAAGTCGATGCAATCCACACTTAGTATAGAAGAAAGTATTACAGCAATAGTTAATGGGCCCCACGTTTTTATTTTAGTCTAATATGCCTAAAAGCTATTCTGCTTGGTATTAAAATATTTCTGAACTAGAAGATCAAAATACCTAATTGTTATTATTATTTTCTAGTTTTCAGTGCACATAAGATAAAACCGTTTAACTTAAAAGTTTTTTTACCGATTTTTTGTTATAATGAATCTGTTTTGCTACAGTAGGTGGCATGCGACCACAGCGATACGACATAATAATTTCAGCAGAGACAATTTTCTTGTTACGCTCTTTTTAGAGCGTGTTATTTTGGTAGTCGGATTTTAGTTTTTAAACTTTATTTTTATCTAACTTGATTGACCCCCTTTTTCGACAAATCTCAAAGTGCAAACAGCAAAATAATACTTTCGAGTACATACCTACTTACATATTATGGGTATCATTAATGAAACCACTTAAAGGCTATGAGTTATTTAAGATGAGGAATGAATGAACCCCACACGTAATATATTAAAAGAAACCTAATCACAAATACCTAGAAAATAAGTATAAGTACGCAGTATTACTATTCCGAGTACTTACCTATAATAATAGTACTAGTACTCTGTGGGAGGGGCCCAGCCCAGCGTAAAGTATAGATGTGCCTATACGGGATACGGAAACGACTCGAGTTTATGAGATGTCCATCACTCCTACACTAACTTTACTTATAGTCGAGCCAAACTAATAAGCCACATTTGACGTTTCTAAATTTCAGCTTTATAAAGAGGTGACCTACTAAAAAACTTCGATTAAAGTGAAATAATCTATATGTGCTTCAAACAAACGTGAATCGAATACTATAATAATAGAAGTTATTAGATAAAGAAAAGAAGTTATTAGTACTTTTATTTGGAACAATGTGAATCAAAATTATTAAAAAGAAAGAGAAAAGTAGGTACCGATCCTAGATATCGATCCGCAGCCAGTTTATTTATTTTTCTTCGAAAACAAAGCGCATATATTGTGTGCCATACAATTATTTTCTTTTTAAAAAGTTAATTATGTTTTTATACATATTTTTAAACAAGAGAATAATAGTTCTTTTATTTGGCGTACATCACTAGAGCTAAAAAATTATGGGTTGACACATACAACATTGTACCAACGTTCAATTCTCTAGAAAAGTTAATTTTTAATATGTTTATAAATAGTTTAACAGAGAAAGAAAATCGTGAAATTATCTTTTTTGGCTTTATTGAAATAAATAAATGCAAACATAATTATAACAAGTTAAGAAATTGTGCTTACATAGAAAGATTGATAATTTCAATAACCGTTGTTACAAGGTTACCTACCTTGTCGAATTTCGTTGAAGTGTCAAATGTGGCTTTTTATTTTGGCCCAACTATAATTAAACTTGATCTGCCACCTAGCGCTTACTCGTAGTCCTAGTTTATGGGATAGATCTGATTAGGGTGTCTAGGATTTAAGGTCTGGTGATTTCATTGAAAGGATTGGTATCTGGTGACTTGCGCAACCGTTATGCAGGGGATTACGACCAAGAATGATTTACGGACAATATCTGAATGCTTCCTCAAGATTTGTTTACCTCATAGGAGAGCTATTGGTGCAATTAGGCCAATTAGGATTTACGAGTACTTACATCAGCGTCAGTTATGGCATTATGGCAATTTTATATTTCAACTAGGTAAAGTTAGGTATCTAGATGCTCAAAAATAATCAGTTATTGAGCCAGTCAATAATTACTTTAGTAAGACAGGAATATTCTAACACAAATGAGACAGATCTCGAGTTAACCCTTGAATTGGTGGTAAAAAATCACCTCAATGTCATCACAGTTTGCAGGACACAATTAAGGTTTAGTTAGTTAAACTGTAGGTATCTACTACCTACCGCTACTGTCAATTTAGACAGTGATCAGAGATATGAAGAGAAATAAGTTTGTAGTTTTGTGGATATTTTGGACCGCAGAAGCCAATGGCTAATTTTAACCAAGCTCACCTAGAGTCAGTTTCAGGGGCGTCTTTACCTATAGTGCAGAGGGCGCTTTTCACCCGGGCTACGGAGGTAAGAGGGTGCCGAGAGACGCTTGGAGCACTGTAACGCTTCGCAAGGAGCGGGCACGAGTACTGATCGTTCTCCTCATCTTAGCGTGTGATTCCCAGTTACGTCCAATGCTGTCGCTTCGAAGCCCAGATACGCTAGGACCATGATATAGGATTAGAGATGTCTCATAATTACAATGAAGCTACAGTTCGCGCATTGTGAAACAAGAGGGCGCCATTTATTTTAGGGTTATTGATTGCGCCCGGGCGCTTCTTGGGCTAGAGCCGGCCCTGGTTAGTCCTATGACACAATTTGAAATTCTAATTATTTCATTCTAATTTTGAATAAAGCCCAACTCGAGTTAATTCGAGTGGACACATCACTATCACAGCGTTGAAAGTACTGGAGTGTTGTTATTAGTGGGCGCGGGGAAACAATCGTCATAGCGGAGATGAAGAATTTCCGCCGCCAGACGTGCTTGCTATGTAAGCGGCTGATTAGCATTCACATACCTTTCATTAAAGTAAGTACTTATGTACAACATTTTTTGAGAAAAAAATCGTCTGCACCTAGTCAAAATCATGCCAAAGTACCTACGTAGACCTACCTACCTGTATACTCCCAAAAATTAACCCTCTTTTGTCCTTTCATGACTGGGGGTACCTACGACACACCAAGCACCAGTAGGTAACCCATTCTCTTGCCAAAAATTGTCTCGTAAAGTAGATCTCACGTATGTAGGTATTGTCTGATAGTAGATAAGTACGTTACCTACGGAAAGTAGGCACATAACTCAGCCACATTAACCAGTAACTACTTTTTTTTTTATGAATAGATTCTCACCATATTGTCATAAAAGATTTATTTAATGTTGTAGTAGCCTGGGGTGTGTGATGCTATCTTGAAAATCTTCCAAAGCCCAAAAGGTCTGAAATGTGGAACCCTCCGAAATAACACTTTGCTAGATTTGTAAGGAGGTAACTACTTACTTAAGTAAGGTTAGTAACGCAACGTGGCGTGGCTCCTACATGAGTTGAATTTTAAAATGGTTTTGCTCATTTATATTGAGCTAATGTTGCTGATAGAAAAGCCCCTACACCAGTTTGTGTAGAGAGTACATAACATATCAGGATACATTTTCGTCTCATGCATCTTAAACAAAACGTCACTGGTAAGTCAATTCCTACATGAAATAATAAATAATTTCTCGTTCTAAAATAAAAATGCACTACGTACATAAAACTTTGAAGAAAAATAATCTGGAAAAAAATCTCCTTCCTCCTCCTCTCTTTTTTCTACCCGTGACTGCACGGGTAGAAAAAAAGTAAAACTATCCTTCGATATCTTCTTACACTCGGTCTGCCTTATTGCGTTCAACCTTTTTTTTATTGCGAATAATAGGCAGACGAGCATGCGGCCCATCTGATGGTAAATGGTAATGGTAATGCCCTAGCATTGTTGATGTCTATGAGCGGCGGTACAGTCATTCCGCTGCCTACCGTGAAAGAAGAACTCTTTTCAAATATGTCGTAGCGATAAGAGAACACCGCGGCTGCTGGTGAGAATGAGCGCTGGAAACGGAGCGTTCAGGAAGGGACCTATTTGATGTTAAGAAAATTTGTAAATATAAATAAGAAGGTACTCCCAAGAAACGATTGTCGAAAATGTTTCGGTAGGTACGTATTTAATTAAGTTTTAATAATAAAAGTTAGGTACAATTATCTAAATATAATAGAAATTAGGCCTGGAGAGAACTTACCCGCAGCTGGGTCTTGTGTTTCCTGCAATAAAAAAAGGTAATCTTTAATTAATTTGCTTACCTTAAATAAAAATTAGATCATTAATTTTGTTGCAGAAGCTAGCAATTTATAAATCACTGAAAATGATTTGCAATGTTCGTGGCTTCATTATAACTATGATACAATAGCTTTAGTAGTAAACGAAGTGATTCGAAATTTTGATTGCATATGTATTTTCTTATACATTTTCTGATGTTGCAAAATAAATCCGTGTTTTCATAGAATGCTAATGATAGTTTGCGAAAAGTGTAGGTAAAGGTCTATAGGCAATCTAGATTGTTAACATAATGACATATAGTCACGCTATTGTAGAAGGAAAATAGTGTAGAAAAATAAAAAATCAATGAAAGATAATAACTTCTAGAAGGAAACTTCGGAATGTTAGAAGTTATACTCGAACAACAACAAATTACGAAGTCCGTAGTCAAGTAAATAATTTAGACAACTTTCTCTAACAATTTCACACGTAGGTGCCTACCTAGTGATAGACGAATTTAAACAAAGGCACTCGAAGATAAAGTTGTCCCTTATTAATGTTTGAACAACGCTTCCAAAATGTCTTCGTTTTTAATAGATAATCGTTTAGTTGCTACTAACTTTAAGTTGCTTATTTTTCAACTCATCGGCAGTTTAATTTGAACGAAGTGTTCCAATACGCAAACTCATTTGGTGCATTGCCAAAACGTTGCATTGCCATCCAGTATATTGACCCAAGTGATAAATCGATCAAACTTCTATTCGCGCTTATTATCTGATACATGTGAGCCGATGGCCGTATATAATATCGTGCACGCACATCAATAGTTGTACCAAAACATTATCGGCTTATAAATCAAAAAGATAAAACGCTATTAGAGATTATGTTCGTACATCTCGCTCTCTATAAAATTAGACCGTAAAATGCAGATTGTTTGTTTGGGAAGAGATTTAGTAGCCATTTTAATCTCGAATCTTTAAACGACCAGCTTTTGGCTGGGTTATATGTACTCGTAGGTAATCCATCGTGTTCGCATAAACAAGTGTATTTTTTACCCGCGTCGACCGCTTGAACATGCTTATTGATCACGCTGCGAGTGAAAAATGTGGATGAATGAAAAGTAATTTAAGTATTTCGTGTCCAAGATGAAATGCATGCAAAATTATTTTAGATAAATTGGTGTTTCTAAAGAAACATTATATAGGATGAATAATTTTTATCAGCATTGCTATATCGAAGAAGCTGAAGTTTGCAATCTACAGCAGCACTACGCCTCATATAACACTTACCGCCCTATCAATTCCGTTTTTCCTTACGTTGTTAAATATACATTGATACTTACGAATTTACTTCTGTCTTTCTCTTTTTGTTTAAGTTCAGCCTCTTTCTTAGCTTGCTGTATGAGTTGATCTACAAATTCTGTAGCTTCCCGTAGCTTTTCGGGATCGCTTTTGAAGGCGGCTACTCTCTCAGCGAGCGCCGAGGCATCACTGTCGTGTCTCATTTTGGAGTTTGGATGCAGTTTTTCACTGTTAGAGTCAATATTCACTGATAGGTTGATATCACTAAGAGTGTGTGGCACCTATCATAGTTTGTTGGAGGGTCCGGACCCTTCACTGTTGTCTGGTGGTCGGGCTATTAGTGCAGGGGGTGTTGTCAGTCATTATTGTAGGCGGGTGGTGGGTGCGAGTGCGCGGCGCGGCGTCGCGTCGCTCGGCGGCGCTGGGTAGACTGGCCGGGATCGCGCTCGACACTCGCCTCGCCGATCATGCGCCGAGCGCTGACGGACTGCGAGCTAGCACCTCAGATTAGCCCTAATAACGGATGATGAAGGATCTTGAGCGACTTCTCCCCGCGTTGCATCTGTCGGATTATTGTCACGCTCTTCTCAAAGAACAATGCCACACACAATGCTTTCTTTTTTATAAAAGAGGTAGGTATTACTTATGTTACAATGTAGATTTACCTAAGGTGATTTTGTTAGGTAAAAGTAGATATTATTAGGTTGTTAAGTACTCGTTCCTAGACCTACTCTACTACCATCAGGGAAAACTTCTCTCTATATCTTCTTATGAACAAACTTGTTGCATAGGTGTTACGCGTAGGTAAGTACTTCGAAGCGATAGCTTTGGATGCAACTGGGAAATACACGCTCAAAATCCAAAAACTAAAGGCTTCGTTTTTTTTAACATTGTAGAGGGAGAAACGAGTAGCCGGCTCATCTGATGGTAAGTGATTACCCCTGGCCATGGACATCTGCGACACTTGAGGCATTACCGATGCGTTGCCGGCTCTCAAAGAAGGAATATAAGCTATAAGTACCTAGGTCACCCGTTACGTACTCTGTGTAGATTTTTCTTTTCGTCGAAAGACGATTCTATTATGTAACTTACTTTACTCACTTACCTGCCTAGTAACGATAACATTTAACTTTTCCCTTTTTCTAGAAGCCAAGCCAGTGACGGAAACCGAATAGTTCGTGGTTGGAGAACTATAACAAACATGTTTAAAGCAGAAATTGTTTATTTTTTTTCATGAATAAGTTTTCAAAAAAACTTTATCATCTGCAGTTTTGCTATATAAGTTCTATTTAAAAAACGTGGTGTAGTTGCCCACTTACTTTGAAGGTTGAACTGGATTTTAAGATTCAATTAAGTAACTTACTCACTTACCTACCTAGTTAACGATAACATTTTACTTTTCCCTTTTTCTAGAAGCCAAGCCAGAGACGGAAACCGAAAAGTTCGTGGTTGGAGAACTATAACAAACATGTTTAAAGCAGAAATTGTTTATTTTTTTCATGAATCAAGTTTTCAAAAAAAGTTTATCATCTGCAGTTTTGCTAATATAAGTTCTATTTAAAAAACGTGGTGTAGTTACCCACTCACTTATTGGACTCAAACCTAATCAATTTTCTAATCCAAAGATGCTATGAAAATTGGGAGGTTTTTCGGGCACCACATGTCTTTCGATGTTGCAAAATTGGTTGTACCTACACTATTTGTATCTCTCCTAACAACTTACCGAAAAATTTGAACCATTAAATTTATTGCATGACTGGCTTACAGGGTATTTTCCTCAATTCAAAGTGGTGTTAGATGTAAAGTACCTACAGAGCTCCACGACTGACTGACTGACCTGAGAAATCATGGCAGCCGTGAGCTCTTTAATTAAAATCAAAAGCCTCTAGAAAATCAATGCTGTAAGTACGGGTAAGTCCATGTCTATTGTATGTGTGTAGATAACGTTGGAGCTTTAGAAGCCTTAGGCTTTAGGCTTTAGCATGTAACTAGGAGTAGGTACCTAACTATAAGACCTACAAGATGAAGGTAGGTACTTACAAGAAATATACCTAATCAGAAGCAGGCACGAGTACCTATTATCAATATGTTAATGAATTTGGTAGGTGTAGGTACATTACCGAATACATAATAAAATATAGAAAACTGGATTCACTAGGTACAAGTTTCTAAAAGGACCAATAAATAAATGTAACTGAATACCGCAACCTGCAACTCGGTAAGTGCTAAAATCTCTATCACGTTTCGAGTGTCAACTCCCTGGTCCATTCATTGTTCTGCCAATTTTGTCAGTCCGATAATGTCGTTAGCGGTTCAGCGATAATAAATACTCGCCAAGGCTCGTTTCGGCATCTTTGGTGCCCAGCTAACTACCCATTAAGTCTGCTGATCATGCAATGTTAATTATCTCCTCGCACACGAAACCTATTTTATTGGTATATTTACGGTCCTGGTGTGATTTTGGGCTGTTACCTAATGAAGATACAATACCATTAACAAATCCTACTTAGTAGAGGGGTATTTGCTTTACCAGTGTACCTACGACCTACTTAGGTCGATTATGTAGATAGATAGATAGATAGATAGATACTCTTTATTGCACAACATACAAAACTTAAAAGCTAGGTATACAGAGATACAGTGTACAATTTATGTAGGTACTTTTTTTTAGACTTTCGTGATTTTCAGTGCCGAGTTTGCACTGTAGTCAGTCACAAGAGAGGCGTTACCTCTTAATATGGAGTTATCTATAACATATTTAGCCTAGCCACATATCCTAAGCAGTTAGCTGGTAGCAAGCAGTCTTATGAGGGCTGACCCTTTTCAAGTGCTTGTTCAAACTCTTTGGTGGTTATTAGGTACGCTAAGATCACTAAAATATTCTGAAACTCTTGGTTTTATCGGACGACACTAAAATATGATATTATTTATATACAAAATAAAAATACGTTTTTTAATGATATAGGGGCAGAGGAACAGACGTATTACCTTATTTACGTTTTAGCTTTCTAAAATAAAAACTAGAAATAAATGTATATGTATCTAAGTAGTTGGTTTCAGTCACGTTCCCAATGTCTATCCTCTTTTTCTGACAGAGTTTTTTGAAGCTACTCCCCAGCCGCCCTTGTCGCGGGTGATCGCCCCTGCTTGGATGCATATTCATAAACGTTGCATTCCAGATTTCTTTCTGCGTTCATCTTTTATTTTCAAAGCTATAAATAAAGCGATCGTAGCTCATTGGATAAGAATAGGAGCCCAATTTTGGGGATTGTCGATGTGAAAAAACATGGCGGATGTATCGTGAAATCCATAACAAAAAAACAATGTTTTTTGTCATATATGTCGTATGGTAATAAATATCACGGGCACGAGAATTGGGTCCCAGGAGCCCAATTCATCCGGATGATGTCACCTGAAAACCATTCATTCAAAGAAGGGGAAGTACGTCCAAAATGACATAAATGGACAAAACGACACATTAGTGTTATTTAAAAATTTGCGTGATTTAAACTGTTAAAAATTAGGCAATGAAGAAGCACCTACAGCGAAAATGTACCATAGGATTTCTGAGACCCTTTTTAAATACACAACAGATGCCATGTTGACATTTGTGTTTCGAGGTTGGAAGGAAATTTATCATTGGTCGGTTGTTTTTGTTTTTCGGTAAATTTTCTTTTGTTTTTACTGTTTCATAGTTTTATATTTCTAAGCATTTGGTATTTGAGGTGATCGCGTAGAATTTAAAACATTATTCTCACTGCAACAAGATTATTCTTTGATTTGCAATAATTTTGTAGCGTATCTACAAAATGACATACAAGCACTATGGACAAAACGACATATCTCTTTGGCCGTAGAGGTGGTGGAAATAAAAATAATTATCTAAAATGAAGAGACTGCCGTCTGACCGTCGCAACCACCCACCCACAAACCCACTGAATCACGGTAACGTGCCATAACCTGCATGTTTTGGATAGTTTCAAAATCTATCCAAAACATGCTGGTTTCCTCACGATGTTTTCACTCACCTAGCTAATGGTATAAATACGAACATAGATTTGAAAAATCCAAATGTGCATGCTCGGTTTCGAACCCCGACGCCCAGTATGGAAGTCGCTTTCTTATCAGGAGCCCAAATCTCAGAATTCTCGATACGAAAATACAATGGCGGATGTCACCAAAACCATAGGGGAAGTACGGTCAAAATGACATTGTGTTTTATTAATCACCGACAACTTCAATATTATTCATAATAGGAACATATTTTTTCCTTACAACTTTGCTTATATTAATTGGTTATAAGAAATCATAGAGGTTTTGTCAGAAAAATCAACACTTGCAAAAATATTTAGTATTAAGTGAAGATCAAGATAAATCCATTTTGTCCATACCGTATGGACAAAACGACATGGGTCGTATGGACTAAATGACATGAAATACACAGCCAAAGTCCATCTAGCCACTTATTGTCCTCGTGTGATTCCATGGCATATTTCCATTCTTTCAATAAACATATTTATGTAGATTTACTTAATAATTACTAAATTAATTACCAGACTCCCCAATCCTGAGAGCCTGATTAAAAGCAGACGTTACGACCGAATCGGAGTTTCCCTCTCTTTCACATTTGCTATGTCCCCTTTGTTTGGATGCAACAGGTACCTATTATTTTACGGGATGGCTTTAAATTAAGGCACCTGAGTCCTGGTTTAAGCGTACCTTGGGCTTGGACGCAACCAAGAATTAAACGGTAAGATGAAGAAGAGGAATCTAAGAGAAAGACACATGTTGACACTGAAGTGGTGCTGGGTACCTACTTACCATTTATAGGAAGACCAACTCTTTCTCCTCAATCAAGTGGCCTCTTCAAATTAAAGTTCATGTTAAAATTTAAAATCAATTTATTAATTTATCGAATCCAATGAGGAAGTATCTATCTAAATTATACACGCTTATCTGGGGATAGAGGGCATGGTGGGACTGGCGGCGTCTCGCAAATGTTGCGGCCGGGCGGGGTCGGAGGTTGCATGGGCGGGCAGGGGGGCCGCGTATCTGGCATGGTAGGGGGCGCGGCCACACACTCGAAGTAGCTGTGTCCATCCCACCACCAGGGAGCTCCTGGAGTCGGATATTTAGGGAGAATCACCTAGAGGAAATGAGATTAGAAGTGTATTTCGAATTTTCAGTTTGAAAGCAAGAGAGATTTAACTTCATTCGCTAAACTTCGCTACGCCCTCCTACTTTTTGGTATAAACATGCTGCAAATTATGTAAAATTTAAATTAAGACAGTTAAAAGATAGCATCTTGTGCTTGTTTCGCACGGAGTGCAGTGTAATAAACATTTCTCTTGCATTGACTGACTGGGTGGCGCAATTGGTAGTGAGTGACCCTACCTCTTACGCCAAAGGTCGTGGGTTCGATCCCCACCCTGGACAAACATTCGAGTGATGAACACTTGTGTTTGTTCAGTGTCTGGGTATATTTGTGTTCCTCTGTTGTCTGATATCTGTAACACAAGTGCTTAAGCTACTTAGTACGGAATCAGGTCAACCTATGAGATGTTGTGAGAATTATTATTATAATATTTAAAAAAAATGCATCAAAACCGTTGCGGTTCAAATCTATATAAGTAGGTAGATAGATAGATAGATAGATACTCTTTATTGCACAACATACAAAACTTAAAAACTAGGTATACAGAGATACAATGTACAATTTAGGCGGTCTTATCGCTGGGAGCGATCTCTACCAGACAACCTTCAGGTAAAGGACATTAGATAGAAGAGGGGAGGGTGGTGCATTCCTTTTGATTTATACATTGTAGGTAGGTATGTATACATTGGGAATCCCAAAAAAGCGACCTTACCTTGTAGATACTATGTAGGTAGTGAGGAATGAAGCTACGAAATAGCAGTGGGAACTAATATATGCATTGATGCAGCGATAACCTTTCAAAAGCGATAATTAATTCAATGGAGTCTAACTTACACTTTCAGCCCTAAGTATAGTGTCACCTTTAGCTCCCATAGCGATTGGTGCTACCACTGGAGGGAAAACTGAATCCTTTGAATTTCTATTGGCATAGTATTGTTCAGAGTACTTGTAGTCCAAGTTTCGGGGTATATCTGGGCGGGGGAATGCTTCGTGGTGCTATGGCACATGGAAAACGTGGATGGAGAGTATGTTTTCTTCCTAACAAAAAATTGCGAAGACTTTGCACGAGCGTTGAAACATCTCTGTAGTTCCATTGAACTCTAGACATGATTGAAATGTGATATTATTCAATGTCTGTAAAGATATTTTCTAGATTTTACTAATTTTGCACTTTAATCTGTGACCGCACTCGTAAGAGCAAGAAGGTTACGTAAGAGTAAGTATGTATTCTATGGTCTGTGACTTAATTATTGTCAAAAATCTTCAATTCCCTATTCAAAGCAAAAATCACTGGCAGGCACCCACGCACCTTGTTTTTGATTCGCGAGCTATGTGTGGAGCGGGCCTAAAATGAAGTACCAAACACAACAAGTGTGTGGAGGGAGGCGCAATAAAACTTTGGTGAAAGCACGGGTGAAACTAAGAGAAACTATCAACACTAAGTGTTTATTTATGTGATGGGTGGCAGAAGAGCAGACAGATCACCTGATGGTAAGCAATTGCCACAGCTTATGGACACCCGCGACACCAGTGGAGTCACAATCTCACAAGTGCGCTTCCAACCTTTAAACCCCCCTTTCCCCCGGATTGGGCCTCCGGTACCCCCACTCACGACGCAGCGAAACAGCACAGTGCTGCTTGAGCTTCACGCTGGTTTCTGTGAGGCCGTGGTATCACTTCGGTCGAGCCGGCCCATTCATGCCGAAGCGTGGCTCTCCCACGGTTTAAGGTATTATAAATTAAATTCTATCAATCACAATTTCACGAGACAATAAACAGAATGGAACGGAACCGTTATCTGCAAGAATGTTATACTATAATCTTCTTGGTTATCTGTGAACGGAACATATGCAATGATGTTACCAAGTTACATTTTTGTGTGAAATGAAACGTGAGTTACGTTCAAAGCCTTGTAAATTTTTGTTTCTAAATAACGATTTTCTTTCGTCATGTTTTTTTTAAACAATAGTTCAGTTTAAAATTCACATTTGAATATTTTTTCATAGAAATTAAGTAAACAATGCTTTTCTGTCGTTGAGTTGTTACAGGTGATGAAAAATTTTACATAATATTGATTTTACAGTTTTTATATCTAGTTTACGAACGCGACCCAAACTCCCGCGTTTTCAGCCAGCTGTCAAAAGTTCATCGTGTTGTGATTTGTGTTGAATGTGCAATTTTAGTAATTCCTTTTGATGATAAAGATATCTATGAATAGTTTTTATGTTTTATGATAACTGCGCGTAAAATAGAGTTCGTAGGCAACTGATTGTTCTATACGAACAACCATGAAACCAAGTAAGTCACCTGAGAACGCTGAGGTGACACCTTCTAAGAAAAAGTTAAAGCAAGCTCGACTTCCATTCAAGCTTATTAGTGAAGTATCACCAACTCCCGTCACTCCGCCAACCAGAAAGCGGAAACTTTCAGCCGCCGATGTTGAAACTGTCCCTAAAATCGGTAAGCTGAGCAAAGAAAATGACTTGTCTGAGAATGCCGTTGTCATCAGTGATGATGATTCTAACAACGCAGATCAATCAATAGAGCCAGGAAAACCTCTTAATCCTTTTGTTAAATTAGTAGACACGGCATGGAAGAAAAAACTGCAGAAAAATAAAAAAAAGAAGAATGACAAAAAGTCCAAGAATGTTGCGATCGGATCAACAGAAGACAGTAACAAATGGTATTGAGACTTCTAAGACTAAAAATGAGGTGGAAACAATGGATGTGGATGAACCTCTCCCTAGCCGAGGAGGATAGTAGCAACAAAGAAACTGAAAATGTTGAGGCTGACCTAACTCCTAAATCTAAAAAAGCAACACCCAAGAGGAAAGCTGCTAGGAAATCAAGAGCATCACCTAGAAGCACACCAAAATCTTCAGATAAAAGCCCTGAGAGTGTTTCCCATGATGTTGTGGTTGTAGAAGACTCATCAGATAAGCCGGAAGTGATTGATAATGATGATGTTATAACTGAAAAAGAAGAGCAACCTGATAAAGTTGAAGAAACCCTGCTTAACACTGAATTGATGACTGTATCAGAAAAAACAATATCCAAAGAAGAACAAAAAGACATAGAAAATGGTGCTCCATCAGTGTTAGATACAGATAACAAAGACACTTCTAAAAAAGAAGAATCACCTGTTGGAAATGAAGAAAGTGAAAAAGATAAATGTGCCCAAAATAATGAAAATGTCAACACTGAGGATGACAAAACCCCTGGTCCTATTACTCCAAAACGGAGTTCACGAAACAAGTCAAAAGTTGATGAAAAAGAGAAAACTCTGAACAAATCTATCTCCAAACTGGATGAGTCTGTCAGCTCTAATCCTTCAACGCCCAAACATAACAGGAGCTTATCCGTCACCACCAGTTTGGATGAGTCCCTTAATGAATCTACTGCTTCAGCTAATCTTACACCTAAACAGGTAATTGTTTAACAAGGTACAATACTCCATACTTTTATTTTGTTTTTGTAGAAACAACTACTTCTAGAACAAGTACAGTCAAATTACTAAAATCTAAAAATAATTTATGTGATTCTTATTTCTTACCTTGATGTTAAATATGAATGAGAATATTGACAAATTGAAGTCATTCAACATAATATGGTGTTCTGTACCTGTAATAATAAGTATTTAATTTACAGCATGTAAACTTTCAACTTGATATCTTCTATGGTCAAGGCAAACCTTGCAAGTTCTTTCTGACTGGTTCTTGGTTAAAGTAAAGTCATCATCATCATCATCAGTCCATTTAAGTCCCCACTGCTGGGGCACGGGCCTCCCTCAATCACATGAGGGGTAATTGCCATACTCACCACGCTTGGCAGACGGGTTGGCGAGGGTTTTGATATAAATGCAGAGTTTTCCTTCTCTGGGTGCTGATGATCATGCCAGCAGCTTTACCTTAGTCGCCTTTTACGACACCTCGGTAAGAGTGAGGGTGGTCTACTCTGCCGGAAACCAAAAAAAAAGTAAAGTATCAGCCTATAAACTGTCCCACTGCAGGGCAAAGGCCTCTATCATAGAAATCAAGTTATCGCTACTATGGTGGGATTAGTTTCATCACTACGCTTGCCAAATTTCGGATTGGTGATCACAAACCCGAGCTATGTTCGAAAGATTTGAAACATACTTTTCGCTCGACCTGGGAATCGAACCCAGGACCCGAGATCACGGCCAAGTACTTAAACCACTAGACCAACAGGGTGTTGGTTCTCAGTTCTTGGTTGATCATTACTAATTTGATATACCTACCATATGTATCCTAACATGTCAAACTCATGACAATGCCATTAATTTTGAAAGTTAATTCTACAAATTCATAACATCAAAGTTTGAAATCAATTGTTATTTGCTAGTTTCAACTAGTAGTTTCAATATCAGCTGCTTCCACATTAAGCTGCCAGCTTGTTTTTTTTATAATAGTAATCTACTTACTTTTTATTGTTACTTTAACCATGGACTAACTATATAATAGTCCATGCTTTACCAACAAACTTAATTTAAAGTTGATTATAATCTAATGCCTGTTTTATAAGCAATAAAATAAAAAATGGTCCACAAATTGATTATTATAAACTTTACAGTTACAAAAGAAGTTAGAAGCTGCAAAAAAGAAAGAAGAGAGAGATAAAGAAAAGCAAGAACGGGAAAAAAAGAGGAACCTAGAAAAAGAGGAGAAAGCGAAACAAAGGCAAGAAAAAGAAGAGCAGAGGAAGAGGGAGAAGGAGGAGAAAGAGGAAGCCAAGCGCAAGGAAAAGGAAGAAAAGGAGGAGCAGAGGCGGAAGGAGAAAGAAGAAAAGGACAGACAGAAGGAATTAGAAAAAAGTAAGTTTATTTCTGTCTGTCTGTTTTTTTTATGTGATGTGCAGACAGATCACCTGATGGTACACACTTGCCACTGTCCATTGACACCCACAATGCCAGTGGAGTCACAAGTTCAATGATAAACTTTTACCCCTTCATCTCTAATTGGGCCTTGGCTTAGTGTTAAACCTATACTATAGATAAACCTATACTATAGATAAACCTATACTATTGATAGTGTCTTTGGTGTGCTTACAAGCTTATTGAGTTGATATTGTATATTTGTCTTCCTCTGTTTGTTGTGAAGTTCTTTGCTGAGGTTGTTGATCCCCTCGGTGGGAAGACCATTCTTTTTACAACCACTCCTGTCTTTGACAATGTTTAGTGGATATAAGGTTTACCTAATACATTATTATTATTCTTTTCAGAACTTAGAGAGGAAAAAGAAGAACAAAAAAGAAAGAGATGAAAAAGAGAAAACTCTGAACAAATCTATCTCCAAACTGGATGAGTCTGTCAACTCTAATCCTTCAACGCCCAAACATAACAGGAGCTTATCCGTCACCACCAGTTTGGATGAGTCCCTTAATGAATCTACTGCTTCAGCTAATCTTACACCTAAACAGGTAATTGTTTAACAAGGTACAATACTCCATACTTTTATTTTGTTTTTGTAGAAACAACTACTTCTAGAACAAGTACAGTCAAATTACTAAAATCTAAAAATAATTTATGTGATTCTTATTTCTTACCTTGATGTTAAATATGAATGAGAATATTGACAAATTGAAGTCATTCAACATAATATGGTGTTCTGTACCTGTAATAATAAGTATTTAATTTACAGCATGTAAACTTTCAACTTGATATCTTCTATGGTCAAGGCAAACCTTGCAAGTTCTTTCTGACTGGTTCTTGGTTAAAGTAAAGTCATCATCATCATCATCAGTCCATTTAAGTCCCCACTGCTGGGGCACGGGCCTCCCTCAATCACATGAGGGGTAATTGCCATACTCACCACGCTTGGCAGACGGGTTGGCGAGGGTTTTGATGTAAATACAGAGTTTTCCTTCTCTGGGTGCTGATGATCATGCCAGCAGCTTTACCTTAGTCGCCTTTTACGACACCTCGGTAAGAGTGAGGGTGGCCTATTCTACTCTGCCGGAAACCAAAAAAAAGTAAAGTATCAGCCTATAAACTGTCCCACTGCAGGGCAAAGGCCTCTATCATAGAAATCAAGTTATCGCTACTATGGTGGGATTAGTTTCATCACTACGCTTGCCAAATTTCGGATTGGTGATCACAAACCCGAGCTATGTTCGAAAGATTTGAAACATACTTTTCGCTCGACCTGGGAATCGAACCCAGGACCCGAGATCACGGCCAAGTACTTAAACCACTAGACCAACAGGGTGTTGGTTCTCAGTTCTTGGTTGATCATTACTAATTTGATATACCTACCATATGTATCCTAACATGTCAAACTCATGACAATGCCATTAATTTTGAAAGTTAATTCTACAAATGCATAACATCAAAGTTTGAAATCAATTGTTATTTGCTAGTTTCAACTAGTAGTTTCATAACAGCTGTTTCCACATTAAGCTGCCAGCTTGTTTTTTTTTATAATAGTAATCTACTTACTTTTTATTGTTACTTTAACCATGGACTAACTATATAATAGTCCATGCTTTACCAACAAACTTAATATAAAGTTGATTATAATCTAATGCCTGTTTTATAAGCAATAAAATAAAAAATGGTCCACAAATTGATTATTATAAACTTTACAGTTACAAAAGAAGTTAGAAGCTGCAAAAAAGAAAGAAGAGAGAGATAAAGAAAAGCAAGAACGGGAAAAAAAGAGGAACCTAGAGAAAGAGGAGAAAGCGAAACAAAGGCAAGAAAAAGAAGAGCAGAGGAAGAGGGAGAAGGAGGAGAAAGAGGAAGCCAAGCGCAAGGAAAAGGAAGAAAAGGAGGAGCAGAGGCGGAAGGAGAAAGAAGAAAAGGACAGACAGAAGGAATTAGAAAAAAGTAAGTTTATTTCTGTCTGTCTGTTTTTTTTATGTGATGTGCAGACAGATCACCTGATGGTACACACTTGCCACTGTCCATTGACACCCACAATGCCAGTGGAGTCACAAGTTCAATGATAAACTTTTACCCCTTCATCTCTAATTGGGCCTTGGCTTAGTGTTAAACCTATACTATAGATAAACCTATACTATAGATAAACCTATACTATTGATAGTGTCTTTGGTGTGCTTACAAGCTTATTGAGTTGATATTGTATATTTGTCTTCCTCTGTTTGTTGTGAAGTTCTTTGCTGAGGTTGTTGATCCCCTCGGTGGGAAGACCATTCTTTTTTACAACCACTCCTGTCTTTGACAATGTTTAGTGGATATAAGGTTTACCTAATACATTATTATTATTCTTTTCAGAACTTAGAGAGGAAAAAGAAGAACAAAAAAAGAAAGAAAAAGAGGAGAAGGAAGAGCAGAGAAGAAAAGAAAAGGAAGCCAGGGAAGAGGAGCGGCGCAAGAAACAAGAGGCTTTGGAACAGGAGAAGCAGGAACAAGAAATGAAGAAAAAAAAGGCTGCAGAGGCATTCGCCAATTTCTTTGTGCCTAAACAGAAGTCAGAGAGCCAGGTCGCATCAGGGCCTATCAGCAAAAGCAGTGTTTTGTCCAGTTTTGCCATAAAGAGTGATATGAGGCTAGCACCAACTATAAGAGTGAATTTAAACAATCAAAGTAAGGAGACATTAGATAAATTGATGGAAAAACAGAATGTAATGAAAGATAACTTGTATTTGAGTAGTCTGAAAGAAGGTACAGTCAAGCCTTTGTCAGGAGAAAAGACATGGCCATTGTCTGATAAAGATGACGATGATGATGTCATGATAGTAGGTGAGTCCTAACATTCATTGTGACTGTTATTAATTCCCTATCTGCCCATTATAATAAATATTTAAACACTGACAAATTGTTGCTTATTTTTTTCAGAAGATGAATTGCCCCCAATTGATGGGGCTGGTGAAGTGGTGACATGTGAAACTGCTGTACGTGAAAAATTGCGGCCGAAATTACTCAGCTTCCACAAGAATAGGCGGCCTCCATATTGGGGCACCTGGAGAAAGAAGAGTGCTGATGTAACTGCTAGGAGGCCGTTTGGTCAAGATAAGGTGACAAAACTCTTAAGTTTTTTCCATTGAAGAAATATAAGTACTGAATAGAATTAATATTACTCTCCATAGATGAATGACTCTAATATAAATTTTATTGTAGGTACAACAAATTAAGAAAAAATCTTTTCTGGTGTATTAAAAATATATTTTATAAAATTCTTGTACCTTTTTGAAATAACCAGTAAAAAAGAAACTTAAAACCATTTTTGGATCTATTTTGACAACAACATTTTAATTGATATTTAAAATGTTCAATAAATTAACTATGAACATTAAATGACATTACACCAAATTAAAATACACTAAATAAAATTATATACTTCTTTGACTACAGAAACATCTGGACTACGAAGCAGACAGTGACGAGGAATGGGAGGAGGAGCCCGAGGGCGAGAGCGTGGACGGCAGCGCGGCCGGCAGCGACGCGGAGGACGACGCCGACGAGTACGAGGTCGACAACGAGCTCTTCGTGCCGCACGGGTATCTCAGCGACGAGGCGAGTGCTATCCACAACCTACATAATTCGACATTATTTATTTATTTCAGGACAAACAAAGTATCTTACATGGTACTGTAAATAATTACACTGTAATGAAAGGAAGAGCATGTAATCAAAAGAGATCAGGGTATGAATGTAAGGTGGAGGAATAGAGGATATTCAAAAAAGAGTTGGATGGATTGCATGTAGAATGATATGATTGAAAAGTGATGGATGGTTCGATGATGAATGACAGGGATGCATGGAAAAAGATACGCCGACCACAGTAACCTGGCAACAGGGCAAGAGGTCGAAGATAATGTTTTGCCAAATAGAAAAGTTAATATTAGTAATCTTTGTTTTTGTCTTATTTTAGGAAGCAACCATGGATGACGATGATGTCCTATCCCTGTCCCCTGAAACTCAGAAAGCGAAATTGAAACATTTAGAAGATGAATTTGAATCCGAAATGAAAAAACCCACTGAAAAGTTAAAGCCACGGTTGTATGGGATACTTTGGGAGACTGAAGATGGAGGAAAACCAGATAAGTGTGTTGACGCCTTATGGAACTATTTCAGTAAAATGGCTATGATTATGAATGACCCAACAGCAATAATGCAACCCATGAACGAGCCCGAGGAAGCAGAAAAGAAAAAAGTTAAAAAGAAGAAAGAAAAAGTTGTAAATGAAGGTGAAAAGCAAAGTCCTAAAAGTGACAAGAAGAAAAAGCCTAAAACTGAAAATAAAGAGAGCAAACCCAAAATTGATCTGAAAAAGAATACACCAGAGGTAAAGAAAAATCAGCCTGGGATTAACACATTTTTGACAAAAATAAAATCAACATAATCCTGATAATTAAATTTTGATTGAATAAATTGAGTTTTTACGGATCAAATTACAATAACGTTAAGCTCTATTTAAATATGCTAGCACGTGTTAATGGTTGCTGGAACCCCATCATAGTATAATCATAATCACTGATGGTTAATTAATTATTTTAAATATTTATGACTTCATATTGTGATCTGTGTCTGAGACGCATTTTGGTTACTTGTACTAGTTAGTTTAATAAACATATTCTGAGAAAAATAATTGTATGTCATGCATGATGGTGTTCATAGTATTAAAATTATAATATCAAATAAAATGTAACTGGTACTTCTTCAGTTCAATTTTATGTCATCTGCTTATAAACTATTTTTTTTATTCTGGAAGTAAAGTTGTAAATACAGTTTTGTTTAGTGTCTAAGTCTATATCATTGTTGTAAGCAAAGTAACAATAATAAATTGTTTAATTTCTAACACTGCATTCGATTAATAACATCATCAACTTTTCTAAAAATTGAGTAAGACAATTGAATCCAGTCGATTTTAAATTGTCAAGCCTTATTGCTGATAAAGTTCTCTCCTCGGACAGTGAAAGCATGACCCAGAACTCCCCAAAAGACATTGCCACTGAGTATGTCACGTTTCTGACGACACTTCGACACTAGCTCACTAGCTAGCGTTGGTTTATTCAGATATAATTTAATCCTACAATAACCGCGCTGCCTTTTTCTAATCCACACTTGTAAAGGTTGGAAGCTCTACACTGGACGTTGTGGGTCCTGTAGAGGCGGCCGCGTACAGGAAATCGCAGCCATGGCCAGCCCCCACACAAGGTAGACCGACGATCTGATGAAGGTCGCGGGAAACCAGTGGATGCACAGGACCGACCAGTGTAGAAAACGTTGGGGAGGCTAAAATGATGATGATGAGTTTCATAACATAAACAGTAGGTTATGGAGTAATAATACGATGCATTGGAGTAATTAGCTCGAGATATCTAGCTTCATGAATAATACTATGCTGTAGCCTTTGAGCAAGAGTGAGTGGACATTTATCTACTCTTCTCTTTTAAGGTTTATAAACCATTTTCCGAATTTACCAAAAACAAACATCTAATCTACCCACAGCCATACTCAAAAAAAGAAAAACAATACATGATGATATTTTAGTTCTGCGATTTTGATAGCACCTCTATTTTACTTTTTAAATCTTTCAATCATTCATTCATTTATTGCGGAATTGACAGCTGCTGTCACTCTGCTTGACAGTACTATTTTTTTCTGAGGCTCTGAGCTTGATTTTACAAAAACCATTTAGATTCTTGAAGACAAATTCTAGCGGCTTTTTGTGAATCAGTGCTTCCTAATGCTGCTGAATTATCAGTCTAAATAAACGAATATACCGTGTTACTTATGTAGCAATGAATTTGTGGATTTACTTTGTTAAATGCCGTTAATAAAGTGATGCCAAGATGAGTAAAATGTCGAAAAATAAATTGAACCTCACCCTACCACCAGGGTCAATAGACACTGCCCCGGCAGTCACGCCGTCTAATATGACTCCTCAGCTAAAGTCTGCCACAGCATCTGAGTAAGTACCTTGATAACTCTTACCATCCTGGGTTCTTTATTGTGATTTTACAAGTGACATAAAACACTTCTAGTGAATCATCACTGTATTATTTGTATTTCACTATTCATGAGGAATGACTTCGTCCTTAAGAAGACCGATATATTTTATTCAGTTACATGTCATCTTATGATACTTACTGTGCATTATATCCTTAAATATTTGTATTTATTCTGAATAAACGCCTATGAGTTGCGAATTATGTCTAAAACTTATGATTATAATAGAAATCCCTTTATCTTTATGTGATTTAATATTACTGGTGTGTTTACTTCCAGTATGTACTTAGTCACTTCATGCCTTTTAAATTATTATAAGTAAAAGGACAATAATTATCTTTTAGGTGTACACTTACTGTGTACACCTAAAAGATAATTACTGTCCTTAAAGTAAAAGTCAGCCCTATAAGCAAATAATGTCACATAGTAAGCTACTGTATAAAATAATGATTTCCTGATTGAAACTATTTTTTAAATCTAGATGAGGAAGGAAAAACAATTTAGGTAATAATTTAATTAGAAACCTGCCTTCCGTTCTTTTAGCCACCACATAGAAATGTTCTGAGGATTAGATTGCTTTTCCATTGTCAAAAATGATCATTGCCTAAAAGAAAGTCAGGGAAAAGACAACTAGGTGTTAGGTCTAAATAAGATTGACCCTTTATTTATATGGTTCTCATTCAATTATTCTGGAATCATTCAAATGGGTTAACATTAATTATCTTCTTCCCTTTACATAAAATGAAATAAATATTATTTTTAATTTTACTACATAATACTACAAATTAAAACAAAATTATATTTTTTTTAATTTAAAATGAAATGGCATTGGGACCTCATTCTCTGATTCTCTAATAGTCATTGCTCTATTAGCTTTTATCTAGTCTTGGACATTTTCAATGAAGGTATTTTACAGATGGTTTAATATTATGAATGTATATACATATATCAATATTTATAGGCGGCAGGGCTTAGCAGGGAAGTCAAAGACCAGCATCGAGGCATTGACGGAGAGGCTCGAGCAGATTGAGATGGATGATACGCAAAGACGCAGGATTGAGGTGTTTCTCTGTCAGAAAGAGAAGATTGGCGAGCTCAGTGATGATGACTTTGAGAAGCTAGGAGAACTGGGTGATTTATGATTTATATGATATTATGAAATTTATTATTTTTTTTACTTTTTATTAATGTTTTAAGAAGGGAAATATGTTTCTCAACTATGTTTCTGGGTAGTTTAACACTTCTTATATAATTATAAGACAAAATACAAAATTGTCCGAGAAAGTTTCACTTACATCAAATTGATGAAAGAAGTAATTTATAACATTTTTCTGCATAATTAGCAGTCATATATATATAAGTTCATGTGAGTGATGACTCCCCAGCATTTGTTACTCTCGGAGTCAGTGCTAATATATGTATACCTGTCCTAATATATGTATAACAATAACGAATAATTTTTGTTTGTCAATTCTCAGGCCAAGGAAATGGCGGTGTCGTCATGAAAGTCCGCCACAAGTCGACTGGACTGATCATGGCGCGTAAGCTCATCCACCTGGAAGTGAAGCCGGCAATCAAGAAACAGATCATCAGAGAGCTGAAAGTCCTTCACGAATGCAACTTTGCACACATAGTCGGTTTCTACGGCGCATTCTACAGTGACGGCGAAATTTCAATTTGTATGGAGTATATGGATGGAGGTTCACTTGATCTAATTCTGAAGAAAGCTGGCAGGATTCCAGAGTCGATTTTAGGTATGATCTCTTCCTCAGATGATAAGGTCACGTTAGGTTGCATAAACTATTCCATATGACTCAAAACTCCTCATATGGAATACTTAGGAACGCGTTCAGTGGTCTAATTGGCAGGGTTTGAAGTGATAATTATCATTGATAATTATCTTTGATAATTATCAAGATAATTATCAAGATAAATATTGGTTGATAAATATCTTGATAAGTATAATCGAAAATATTTGCCATTTGTTATTCAGATACAGAAAACCCCCGTCCAGTTAACGCAGTTGAGGTTGATGAAGATGATATTCCACTCATCAATTTATTTTAATTAAATAAGTACAAGTACATATTATCGTTGTAAAAGTATTATATAATTAATTGATTAACTGCTCGTATTTTGGTTTGCAAGTTATTATACACGAAATTATAAAAAAAATAAAAAGTTGACCTTGATTGTAAAATGTCTCTAATTTATTTAAATCACTTGATTCTAACGTAAAATATTGATATGTAATATCAGTTAAAAAAGGATTACTAGGCTTATATCTGTTTGATAATTATCGGATAATTATCTTGATAATTATCTCGATAATTATCAAAGGACATATTTATCTTGATAATTTCAAACCGTGCTAATTGGTAGAACAGCCACCCGGATTGTGGAAGATGTGGGCTCGAGTCCCACCTGAACACGAGATGAAAATTTTAAGTGTGTTATTTACATAAACATTTACAGTGGATTAATATCCATTCAACTGATGTATGAATTTGTTTTATCATTTGGTTCTTTCAGGAACGATAACCTCGGCAGTTCTGAAGGGGTTAAGCTACCTGCGCGATAAACACGCTATCATGCACCGCGATGTGAAGCCGTCCAACATCCTCGTCAACAGCAATGGGGAGATCAAGATCTGTGACTTTGGTGTCTCTGGACAGCTCATTGACTCAATGGCCAACTCCTTCGTTGGCACCAGAAGTTATATGTCGGTGAGTAAGTCTGCTGTCGCGGGTGTCGGCAATCGCTTACCACCAGGCGATCCGTCTGCTCGTCTGCCGCCTACCACAAAAAAAAAGTAGAGAATTGGTTCAATAAGTACCTACACGGTTTCAGTGTCTTATAAAGAAATGGTAAATCCCATGTTGTAAAATTTTTAACTAACAAACATACCAATCATCAATGACTAGACATTGATTTATCATAACCGTGAATCAGATATATACTGTCTCGGTGGCGTAGTGGTTAGTGGGTCGCACTCTAAAGCGACGGCTGTGCATGAGGTCCCGGGTTCTATCCCCAGGTCATGCCAGAAATTTGTACCTAAGTGTTTGGTAAGAAATTCTTAGTGTCAGCCTGGAGTCTGGAAGTTGGAGGTCTTATACCCCCATGCCTCGGAAAGCACGTTAGGCCGTTGGTCCTGCGCCCAATTGCTCTCCGGTCGTGTCACGCTCTGGTCTCCCATCGGAATACGAGGGTAAGGGAATAGAGAGTGCGCTTGTGTTTGCGCACACACTTTTTGGTTGACCGTTGAGATAGAGAGAGTACGCAGGATATATTATAGTGCGCAAACACAAGTGCACTCTCTATTCCCTTCCCTCATATTCTGATGGGACACTACTGTGACACGACAGGAGAGGGATCGTGCGCAGGACCCGCTTAACGTGCTTTGCGAGGCACGGAGGCTGCATCACATAAAAAAAGAAAAGATCAGGAAGGTGGTTGTATTTCAGCCGGAGCGGCTGCAAGGCACGCACTACTCAGTGCAGTCGGACATCTGGTCGCTGGGGCTGTCGCTGGTGGAGATGGCCATCGGCATGTACCTATCCCGCCGCCTGACGCCAAGACGCTCGCCGCAATATTTGGCGGCCAGAATGAAGATCACTCGCCGGGACAGGTTGGTTGGTCAGCTTAGTGCTTTTTTTTGAAGTTCTTTGTGTTTTTAAATGAAACTGGAGGTTTAGGGCCGATTTTTATCCGTGGTTACCTTTTGGTTAAATTAACTGTAGTTAACTGTCTAACCAATAGTAAAACGGCCGCACTCAGAGACGTCATTTAAGCTAATGTTCATTAACTTTAGTATCGGTAGTGTTTATGCGTATCAAAATAAGTGTCAATATTTTTTCTTAAGTAGCCAACTAAGTCCTAACGCCCTGTTGGTCTAGTGGTTTAAGTACCGGGCCGTCATCTCGGGGTCCTGGGTTTGATTCCCGGGTCGAGCGAAAAGTATGTTTCGAATTATTCGAACATAGCTCGGGTTTGTGATCACCAATCCGCATTTGCGGCGGCAAGTGTGGTGATTAAGCCTAATCCCATCATAGTAGCGATAACTTGATTTCTGTGATGGAGGCCTTTGCCCTGCAGTGGGAACAGTTTATAGGCTGATACTTTACTTTACTTTTTTTTTTACTTAGTTTCATATTAGATATGAGTGTCTCTAATTACTTCATTATTTTACATAAATACATACTTTTATAAAACATAATCAAAGCGATGGTAACTCTATATAGTCCGTAAAATGTTTGATTAGAATGACAGCTATTATTGTCACAGAAAAATGATCTTTAGGTTTATAGGAATAAAAATCTATAGAATGAAACTTGGTTAAATGATAAACCTTATGCTCATTGAAAAAAAGGTCAAGTTACAGCTGTCATTCTAATCATCATTATCCATATTTTATGGAATATATGTAGTTCAGAACAGGGTAACAAAAAACGTGCCATCGGGCCAGCCAAAAAATAATTACACACCTCGGCAATAACACTGTATGGAGCGATGATATCTCAATGGCTAAGAACGCGCTTTCCATACAGGATCGTGGTTCAAATACGAGCATGCACCTCTAGATTTTGCAAATCTATGTGCATTACATGCTAAGATGAGCAGGAAATACATACAATATAATACATAATTTCACTGTGTGTAATATTGTAAAACCAGTCATATCATAGGGGCCTACGTCTCGTAACGAGCGAGAATATACCTGTCGCATCCAAACAAAGGAGAAACATAGCACGTGTGAAAGGGAGGGGAACTCAGATTCGGTCGTAAGGTCCGGTTCGCGCTAAGGCCCCAGGCTCGTACACGCATGGTACCGGTGGCTTCCGTATTCTCCGAGGTAGTGCGAACGAACGAGTTATTTTCTGTGTGAAAGGGAAGGAATTAATGAACGTATAAGTGTGTAAACTAGTCCGCACTCCGAAAGAAGTTTCGCGGCAAAAACGGAACTAATGTTTTAGATCCCTTGTCTATGGACATAAAGCTCAAATTTGAATGTTGATGTTGTAGAGAGGCTCGACATCATCACGCGATGACGTATAAAAGACAACATTATTAACCGACTTCAAAAAGGAGGAGGTTCTCAATTCGACCCGTATGTTTTTTTTTTTGTATGTATGTTTCTCGATTTCTCCGCCAATTATGAATGGATTTAAATGATTCTTTTTTTGTTTGATAGACCATCATTCAGAGGTGGTCCCATAATTTTTTTATCAAAATTGACTCAGTGGTTTTTGAACAAAACAACAATAACCAAAAAATACAGAGATTACGTCGTTGTTTGGAGATGAAATCGGTATATATATATGAAGTTTGGGGTCTGGAATTCGGGAAGTATGCGGTCTGGAAAAAGTAGTGGTGGAAAAGTGGTGGGAGACCAGGATGTAATGATGGAAAAGTGGTGGGAGACCAGGTCAAATTCAACAACCTACAGAATTTATAACAGATTGAGTGGCAGCTTCCGAACAATTATTACTATTTATTATTATTATATTGGTAAAGAATATTTTGGAGACCAGGTTATGGTGAACAGTCCGACTAAACGGTAACACATAGAAAGGTGGTCCTAAATAAATGTTATTCAAAATCTTGGGCAAATGCTAAGTGGTCATTTTCTTATTAACCGACTTCAAAAAGGAGGAGGTTCTCAATTCGACCCGTATGTTTTTTTTTTGTATGTATGTTTCTCGATTTCTCCGCCAATTATGAATGGATTTAAATGATTCTTTTTTTGTTTGATAGGCCATCATTCAGAGGTGGTCCCATAATTTTTTTATCAAAATTGACTTGGTGGTTTTTGAACAAAACAACAATAACCAAAAAATACAGAGATTACGTCGTTGTTTGGAGATGAAATTCGGTATATATATGAAGTTTGCGGTCTGAAATTCGGGAAGTATGCGGTGTGGAAAAAGTAGTGGTGGAAAAGTGGTGGGAGACCAGGTCAAATTCAACAACCTACAGAATTTATAACAGATTGAGTGGCAGCTTCCGAACAATTATTACTATTTATTATTATTATTATATTAATAAAGAATATTTTGGAGACCAGGTTATGGTGAACAGTCCGACTAAACGGTAACACATAGAAAGGTGGTCCTAAATAAATATTATTCAAAATCTTGGGCAAATGTTAAGTGGTCATTTTCTTTTTCAAAATGGCCTCCATAATTAACATTACTCTCAACGACTTGAAAATCAGTATACAATATGAACTGCATGATCATAACTAAGAATTAGGTCCCAAAGTCGCAAAAGTGGTGGAAAACCAGCTCATGATCAATGGGTCACCAAAATGGTAGCAGACTGGGTGGAGGCTTTCGAACAAATTGTAATTAAACTCTTGGGAGCGTTGCAAGTTCTCGAGACTTTCCACAACCAGAACTAATCTCACTTGGTTTGGCGCAAGTGGTAGTTGTTTCGCAACTTCAACTACGTCTTTCGCAAACAAAGTAACTTGTCCCTTCCACCAATCTTGACAGAAACGGTTTTGAAGCTTCATTATTTTAAGAAACGGTACAACACGGCATAAAAATCGTTCTTCAAGTTTGGTCAAGTTAGCTAGCTGTTGAGGCACAGTCGCGACTGTCATTTTGTTCCAGAAAGCTACCGACGGAATTTCCCGTTTCCTAATATTATTTTGACAGCGAGAACATGTTACGATATTACCCTGAGAAACCAATTCTTCGGGTGCACTGTACATTGCAGTATGCAAATTACAACGTTGTGGTGGATATAACGCTTTATTACAAATGGCACATGGAACGTCTGCAAACGTTGCTCTTCGGTCTCTTTTGATAAACGCTAATGAATCCAGGCAAGGCGATGAGAACGTTGCTCTTCGGTCTCTTTTGATAAACGCTCATGAATCAAGGCAAGGCGATGAGAACCTTGCTCTTCGGTTTCGTTTGACAATCTTTCATGTTTTAAACCGAGTCGTCGAGCGCGAATTTCTGAAGTTTCATAACTTCTTGACACATTTGTATATGTCCTCATCAAAGAAAGTCTGTGAGCCCGCTGCTCCTCACTCTCATTCGCAATGGTCATAGAATTTCTTTCTCTATTCTTTTGTAAGCGATCTTGCCTCTCGGCGTCACTCTCCTCTAAACGATCCTGTCTCATTTGGGCAGCGCGTTTAGTAAGGCCTACCCATACTAAAAATCACTAACTTTCCACTAAAAAGTGAAAAATAAAATTAATTTTTGAAAAAAAATAAAAACCGACTTCAAGACTACACTAACAATATAGTATACAATTGAACTAAAAAGTATAAAATAATATTTTAATTACAAGCCAAAGAACACTAAAGGAAAATCAACGAAATTATTAATACTTATGCATACTATTTACATTTTAAAATCAGTTATTTTTGGAGTCGGTGCCAGCCAAAACAAAAACAATATATTAATGACACAAAAAGAAATTACATAAATAATTGAAAAACAACCGATAGTTGAAAAGAAGACAATAAAATAATTTATCTATTAATAACACAAAAAAGAAACATAAACTAATGAAAAACAACTGACAATTGAAAAGAAGCGCATAAAAATTTTCGTCGTCTGCCCTCACGCGTCTGCTCGCATTCGGGTATTTCACTCAGCCACGTCCCCGCCCGTCCCGCTCCACGTCCCGCTGCGCGCGACCGTCGCCTGCCCACTCCGTGGCGTGGCGTTTTATACGTTGTTGTAAACACAGTAATATAATTATTGTTCTGGAACGGGATTCCCTGTCCTCCGTGGCTCATAAAGCTCAAATTTGAATGTTGATGTTGTAGAGAGGCTCGACATCATCACGCGATGACGTATAAAAGACAACATTATTTTATAATATTCTATTATCTGTACATGAGTAAAGTAATCGGATACCTTTCTGAACAAGGTGTAGGTATGTAACGATAAGATATCAATGTTTTGAACTTTTAAGAATACTATAAAAACCATATTTTCATTCAATAAATCATGCACTAAAGAACGTCATCTTTTGTATTCATACATCACCCCAGCATAAGGATGCCAGATGTTCGGGATTTGGCGGGATTCTCCCACTTTTTTGTATGTTGTCCCGACTCCCGATAAATTTTTTTTTACCCTCCATCGAAAGAAAAAACGATTTTACCCTCCCTCGAAACTCTTGAACTTGTCTTTGAACTGTTAAATTGATTGTCGCTGACCTGATTTCTCCCGAGAAAAGTACTAAAATCCCGAAAAATGTATAATGGACAACATTTCATATTTTTAACACGTCCATATTTTTTTTTATATGAAAATAGACATAAAATGAACAGACCCATATTTTTTCTTTTTTCAAAATTTGGCCATTTTCATGCATAAAATAATTATTGAAATTCTTTATATTCTAAATAGACGTAAGCGCCAAATGACGTCATCGGACGGCTGAATACAGCGATATTCCTTTGCCTATCATTGTTTTAATAAAAAAAAGGTACTACTGTCAAAGGTAAATAATACTAGTGTCAACATTGTCCACGTCATTCATACATTCAACGTTGACAAGTTGTCTTTTTTTTTGACAGTTACATGTCATGAGTTTGGCATTACGTAAATTTAAAACTATAATGTGCTAAGCAAAGAAATATTTTACATTCTGCCGTCCGATGACGTCATCTTACGTTTTTTTGTTTTTAATTTTTTTCTCAGTAAATAACCAATATAAAAAATTAATAAATATATATTTGCGCAGCGGAAAAGTAAATAAAGAAATGGTATTTTTTGTTTCAGAGCTTAGCAATTTTGAAATGTTGTCCATTGCTCCCGACTATAGGAAAATTTAATCTGGCAGGCACCCCTAATTCAACCCCAAACTTCGATGAGTATTTCAAGGGACTTCTATGGTGGTACAAAATCTGCAAATATGTTTCATTTGATGAATTTTTGTACGTTTCCAGGCGCCGAACTCGCCGCGGCCGATGGCGATATTCGAGCTGCTGGACTACATCGTGAACGAGCCGCCGCCCAAGCTGCCGTCCGGCATCTTCTCCGACGAGTTCAAGGACTTCGTCGACCGCTGCCTCAAGAAGAATCCGGACGAGCGCGCCGACCTCAAGACCCTGATGGTAAATCTATTCTTCTTTTATATCCCTATCATTTTTGACAGAGTGGTCGTGATCAACACTCCAGGTGTTGGTGGCAAGTTCTACAACACGTCGCCAATCTTCTCTGATGGCCGCCCTCCTCGGTAATTCAATAAGTGAGTGTGGGTACCGGAGGCAAAGGTAAGCAGCGCACTTGTGACACCACTGGTGTTGCAGGTGTCCATGGGCGGCGGTAATCGCTTACAATCAGGTGATCCGTCTGCCACCTATATCATAAAAAAAAACATTATCATAGCCATTAGACGTCCACTGCTGGACATAGGCCTCCCCCAATGTTCTTCATACAGATCGGTCCTGTGCCGCCCGCATCCAATGGATTCCCGCGACCTTCACCAGATCGTCGGTCCACCTTGTACGTGGCCTCCACTCGAGGACCTTTCCCAACGGTCGTCTGTTCTCCTCGCTATGTGCCCTGCCCATTGCCACCATAAGTGCTGATGATACATACGAAATGTCCTCTATGGCGGCCAATCTCAACGATCAGCAATCGACACAGGATATTTATAGCGCACAAGTATGTGTCGCAGACACAAATGCACTATATATTCCCTTACACTCATATTTAGATGAGACACCGGGTTTTTTTATGTGATAGTAATTGGTAGTCGAATAGACCGAGCAGGCGGATCACCATCAGGTGATCTGTCTGTAATATGGTTGTTAACATCATTTAAGCGATTGTCGCCGCCCATGGCCATACCATCCATATCCATGGGCGGCGATCAGTCACAAGTGCGTTGCCAACTTTTAAACCCTCCTTTTCGCTGGATTGGGCCTCCCTCGCACCCGATGAAACACAGCATTGATTTCACGCCAGATTTCTGTGGACAGGAAAGAAGCATGTTACAGATACTGTCTCTACTGGACTCCCAAAATTATTGAGTTTATTCTGAATGTGTAATCATGATTCAGTCAGTGTAGATCTCCTGTTAAAAGGGTTTTTTTATGTGTTAGGTGGCAGGCGAGCAGACGGATCACCTGATGGTAAGCGATCGCCGCCGCCCATGGATACCCGCGATACCAGTTTAGTCACAAGTGCGCTGCCAACCTTTAAACCCCCCTGTCCCCCGGATTGGGCCTCCGGTACCCTCGCTCATGCAGCGAAACCTCCTTCGATCTTCACGCCGGTTTTCTGTAAGGCCGTGGTATCACTCCGGTCAATTCATGCCGAAGCGTGGCTCTCCCACGGTCTGAATCGGTTGCGAAGTTCAGATGGCAGTCGCTTCATTGTAATTACCAGACTCTCCAAATCCCGAATCATGTACTAGATGTACCGTGGCGTTTGGACCCTACCAGCTATAAAAGGCTGAGATGAGAGGCTCTCTTTAGCTTAGTAGTAAACGTAATGTTTCCTAGTCTCAAAAGTAATTTTTTTTACGTTTTTTTAATACATTAAATGTTCTTTATATATTTAAAACTCATCAAATACCAATACAAATCTTTTATTTGTAATACATAGGTGGAATGATACAGATGTTAAAATGTTTTTGTAAGTGTAGCAGTATACCTTGCCCTTTGTAGGCGTACAAATATAGGTATAGGTAGGTAAAGAATTATTTATCATTAATTTTGATTCTGCTCAGATTACATTTTTATACAGATTTCGATACTATTTGAATTATACACATTCTTATAAAAAAGAAAAAAATACAATCAATACTATTTCAATTATACATTCTTACAAAATACAATTCTGGTATTATATCATCATAGATTTGACATCGCTTCCATTGTAATTGCAACTTGGGCTGAGGAGAGCCAATATACTGGGCCTCTATATAACTTACTTCTTTTAAGATTTTAACAATAATGAACCTTTATTGACATATGCCTATTTTGTTTGAGTGTTCTTACAAAATAATTTTTATACCCTTATTTTAATTTCAGAACCACGAATGGATTCGTAAGGCGGACGCCGAGAAAGTAGATATAGCGGGCTGGGTGTGCAAAACTATGGACCTGATGCCTTCCACGCCAAATTCTAACGTGTCTCCTTTTTCTTCATAAGCTGCAAGAAGTGCATACTTTCATCAGCGAAAAAGGGTATGTTGATAAAAAAAGTAGTTAGAAAAAATGATTTTGATTAAAATCACATTACTGTGTGTTCACACATGCACACGCACACGCTCACACAAACGCGTACGCACACGCACACGTACACGCACACGCACACGCACACGCACACGCACACGCACACGCACACGCACACGCACACGCACACGCACACGCACACGCACACGCACACGCACACGCACATACACAGTTCACATTGCGAATGTTTCCCACCAGAAATTTAGAATTTGACTAAGATACATAATAAAATATTAATATTTTTAGTAAGCTCTAAACTCTATGTATAAATCTAAAAATAATATCATAGTCATCTCTGTAACGAGCATGAATTCTTTTTATTTCTAATTACTCCAGGTAGCTTTAAAAAAACCTAATTTCGTTATTGGCGACTTTGAATGCAAAAGTTGTACTTCATTACAGGTCAAAACATTTCCCAAGAAAGAGCGGGCGAAACAATCAGTGAGGACACTGGCGCGGAGGAGTAGGTGGCCAGAGACCACGCGATGGCAGTTCACAGTATGTCAACTCTAGATACCATTGTCCAACAGGCAGGATCCAATCGTAACGACATCTCATACACATCGACCGGCCGCGCCGACAGCCCCACCGGTCGCCGACGCAACCACTCGCAGACGAACCACGAACGAGAATCTTCAATCACTCATTTACATTCATTCCGTATTCCTTCATCTATGTTACTTTCTTATTGCATGTACAGCAGCATGACGGTGTACGTATCAAAACCTGTAGTTCAATCGAAATTGGATTTTTTTTATAAACGAATAAAGTTAAAAATCTATTGAAGAATTTTGACAGATTGTGGAAACCTGGAGCCCAATTCTCGTGTGACATTTTAAAAACATGGCGGATGTCACCTGAAAACCATACAAAAAAACAATGTTTTAGTGATATATGTCGTATGAAAATAAATATCACGAGCACGAGAATTGGGCTCCAGATGTTAATTTTAAATGTACACTGCTTTTGATGTTGAATGTGAATTGCACACCGCGCGCTAAACTAACTAAACTCTGATTTTTAATTCGGCTAACTAAACTGACAGCTGCAAACATCAAGTTCCCATACATTTTGACACTTTGCATCTGTCAAAAGTAGCAAAAATGTATGGGAATGACACATTGACACCTGTCAGATTAGTTCGCCGCATTAATTATCAGAGTTTAGTTTGGCTTAGCTCGCGTCATTAACGCAGTTGTCACACAATGGTTTGTCAAAATGACAATGCCTACACATAGTACATATTAAGGAAAAGTAGTTTGCGTTGAGCAACCCATATAATTAAAGTCCCAAAATAAATTGGTTTATGCTTAAAAATATTCCATCATGCATGTTTTTCATCATTGGATGATTGAATCCGCATCATCCAATTCGCTATTAATAAAAAAAATGTTGTTTTGCATTGAGATGTAAATGAGTAATTAAAAGCTATAAAATGACAGTAGAGTGTGCGGAGACGGTGTGGTGTCTGCGGCGTCTCGGCCCAGTTATTATTGATCGACACATATCACATCGTAAAACAATTAGTACTCCGCGGGAGATACCTGTCATCGAATAATGAAATTCAAAATTAAAAATTTAATTTATAGAATTGGCTAAAATTAATGTAAATTTTGTAGGAATTATTGAAACAATGTGTTACGATACACTTTGATATCGATATCAAAACGATTTGAAACTGGTACGATCGCCATTACGTTTATGCCTCAAGATTAAATGACATATTTCCTTAGATGAAATAATTTTCCTATTAGGAGCACGCATCATACGGTACGATAAATAATTGAAAAAAATTATTTGAATAATATTTCGACAATCGCATGATTGTTTTGATGATGTTCATATTCAAATTTCTGTCATTATTGATTTAATCTTTTCATTGGTATAGATATAAAAGATGATAATTGACTTCCTACATTAAGGTAGACTGAGACACAGGGTGTATTAGTTTTGGCAATCGTACTCAGATAGCGTTCGGAACTTTCCTTCTCATATACAGGTTATATGACTACGCGAAAGTTGACATCGGCGTGTAACCGATAACAAGGTGTCGAAGATAGATAGGGGTATAATACTAAAACATAGTGCATTCGTGGACGAACTAATCGAGTTTTTATAACGAATAAAAAACAACTAATCGATAAATGGTCAAGTAGAGTTGATTTCACTAGTCGCAAGTCGAAAAAATGTTAGTAGTGTTTTGACATATTTTTCTTTGCTGAAAGTGCGTAATTCATGTCAGCTGGTACTTGTTATTTGGATGTGAGGGCGACCGCGAGGCCCGGAATACTCAAACGGGCGCGCCGCGGCCGTGGGAGCGTTCCGGGACTCACCAATCTTTATAATCTGTAAAATAGATTGCATTTTTTAGACACAAAAAAAAATAAAAATAATAAAAAATCGTAGGTACGTTTTCATATTTTGACGTGATGCACTTTTTCCGTTTGGTTTGTTGTTTTTGTCGCTTTGTTTTAGTGATTCCAACCCTTCGTTCCCCTGTCCCGAGCACCTAGCGTAGTGTATGTATCGAGCGTGTCCCACGTATGTATCAGTCTCTACGCCGTATTCGCTTCGCTTTGTGGTCGTTTCGTTTGCCAGGTCTACCTGTCACCGCCGGATATATTATTTACTCTTAAGTATTTATTTGTGAATGATGGAGCGTTATGTGGACTGTTTCGCCGATTGTTTTTATTGAGCATTTATTATTTTTATATTATTATGACGTAGACGCTTTTATTATTAGGTAATGATATATTTAAAGGGTGCTTTTTATGTTACTGCTGACATAAATGTAATTGTTTAAATGCATAATGAAATTTTCGAAAAAGAACAAAAATATTTTTTGTATACACTGATCTACGTGATCGGTAGTTAGACGATTCATTTTTATTCTAAAAAGTGTTCGTAATACTTTGTGTGTAATCATTATCGTGCTAGAATTAAGTTCGAATTAACTATAATAATGTTGTGAAAGTATTCCAAAAGAAATTTCGTGATAGTAAAAAATTGTTTGTGGTAAGAAGTAAAATCATGGTCTATCCAAGTTTAAAGGTACTTAATGCAGCCCGATCCCTTAATCCAGCGGTTGGTTATCCCTGCACGTACATTAAATCTATTAAGGCGGGGACAAAATGCGTTTGGTCTTTACTGGGATACAATGCCTAAACCACTTAACGTATCACGGAAATTTCACACTATACAAGTCACTATTACAATTATAAAAATATGGGTTGTGATTTTACTTCAATAATAAAGGACGCAGAATTATGTTTTCTAAATAAAAATAAGTCATATTTTTGTAAACAAAAGTTGCGCAAAAGTAATGACTTAATTATATCTAAAAACATTTTTCTTCTAGCCTCATTCAATTCACATAGTTTTTTTTACCTCATCGACTTATTTTAACGAATATCATCTTAATCATACATGAGCTTAGGTTAACATTCCTAAGAATATTACTTTTGCGCACTTACCAAAATAAAGTAAATTTTGATCATAAGTTATTTGATGGAAATTGGATAGGAGCGCTGTATAAGGCTGGGGAGAACAGCTTGTGTGAGTCGTGGTGGGGTCGCGCATCTCGGTTGTTTCTATGGCGGGACGATATAATGGTAATGACTGGTCGCTAACTACCCGAATCACATTGTATCTGCTTCTCCCATTTCACTCCCACATTGTAGGACTTGTAATTCCAAATCGTCTACGAAGTGTAGTGCACGCGTGCACTGCACGACAGTGCCACGATGCGATTTTCGGCCTAAGCGACCTCTCTTATTCTTTAATCAATATCATTTTAACATTAATTGATCTAAATAAATTTCTTTTGCTTTTTCATCATAAAAATTATTTCCTTCCCCATATAATTATTTATATTGCTTACTTTAGTTGCACGATAAAGACATTTAGAGATATGATTTATTTATTTTGGATGTACAGAGTTTATTTTTACTTATTATCATGGAAATGATAGCATTATAAATAATTTAGTAATACATAATTAGTATTATAATTTACTGTGACTAACATGAGATTCCAGAGTTGCTTGATGCCGCATTTTGGACGCAACAATTCAATCTCTTTCGAAAACTTTAAAAACATTTTTAATATGATTTGGTCCAAATAATCCCATTGAAAATGAGTGTATTAAATTTTAAGAAACTCTTAATGTATCTCTCTGTGTTACTATAGTTACTTAGATATAATTCAGAGATTCAGAACTGATCGTTCAGTGCAATTAAAACACCAATCATATAATAGTTATCGTTGTTGTTAGGTGATAATTTTTAAGATTGCGCTTTACTTTTGATATGATAAGTTTGCAATTTATTTTCTTAACTTGTTGGAAGTTACCGAACTACATAATATAAGATTTGTTTATTATTTTCTTAATAATTCAGATGTTATATATTTTTCTGGCACTTTGACTAAACATTGAATTTTTAAATGTTTGACTCGCGTTCGATGTCTTAGAAGCCAGGTGCGCATCAGACTCATGTTGGTCTAATGAAAGTTGATTCTCAACTTGGCTACGAATTTGTCATCCTTTTGCAGTCTATTCCTCTGTGATCATAACATAACTCTGCAAGAAAGTAAAACAACACAATAAAATAATTCATCATCATCATCATCAGCCCATTTAAGTCCCCACTGCTGGGGCACGGGCCTCCCTCAATCACATGAGGGGTAATTGCCATACTCACCACGCTTGGCAGACGGGTTGGCGAGGGTTTTGATATATGTGCAGAGTTTTCCTTCTCTAGGTGCTGATGATTATGCCAGCAACTTTACCTTAGTCGCCTTTTACGACACCTCGGTAAGAGTGAGGGTGGCCTATTCTACTCTGCCGGGGACCACACGGCCAATAAAATAATTATAATTGCAGAAATAATAAAATGAAAATTCATTTTACTAAGTCTCTTTAATCAGGATCAATTTTCATTAGACAGTCAGTATAAAAGGTATTATTGCATCAATTGTATCATTTCATGTATTAACTCTATGTAGGTAGGCAAATAACTTATTTGGAACGAATATTATTAGTAATTGCGCAAATTAATTGTAAATTCAATTGTCCGATGGGTACCTGGCTTAGTTTTGCGAATTTCATTACATAAGTGTAACTACATATAAATAGTTATAAATTGGTATTATTTTATAATTAGCTTCATTGTAGTTAGATACGTATGTACAAATAAATGTTAATAAAAAGGTTATCATGTTTTAATTGGATTTCCCAATTTCCCTTTACAATTTTACTTATTTATAAGTACAAAATCGTAGATGGTACAAGGCGAAACATATGTCCATTTAATTATGTATGGAACTACTAATATTTTTCGAAACTATGCTTTCGTTTTATATGCATGTGTTAGCATGGGTACTTATCGGTTAGTTATACAATTTACGAAACACATTGCAGAATTTCTTTCTTTTTTTTATATGAGAGGTGGCAGACGAGCAGACGGATCACCTGATGGTAAGCAATTCCGCCGTCCATGGACACCCGCAACACCAGTGGAGTCACAAGTGCGCTGCCGACCTTTTCCCCTTCCCCCCATTGCCCATTGCATAACCTCACTCACACGGCGAAACACAGCGCAGGCCCTGCTTCACGCCGGTCTTCTGTGAGGCAGTGGTATCACTCCGGTCGAGCCGGCCCATTCAGGCCTAAGCGTGGCTCTTCCACATTTCTCTTAAAGGATCCAGAAATAACTTCTAAGTAGTTATTTTTGGAATGAGGATACAATTTTTAATGACATTTTTCGTGATACTCATTTTAGCACAAGTGTTTATATAAATATATAGGTACATACAACATCTCGTTGACCTGACTCTCTACTAAATAGTTAAGATTATCAGGCAATAGAATAAATATAAATATAGGTAATAGCTACTGAAATACAAATATTAGGTAGATAAAGACATCTAAACGCTGAATAAATGTTGCCTTTGGTGTATGAGACAATAGACGTGTGTAACTCTTTACTGAGACGACTCAGTGATCCGACTCAGCCAAATGATACACTTTTCCCTATCTCTAATGTTCGCTGCGAATGTATCATTCGACTCAAATGGATCTTCAGTGCGAGTGATACGAATGATCCGAATGAGCTGAATGATCCGATGAGTCGAATGATCCGAATGAGCTGAATGATCCGAGTGAGCCGAATGATCCGAGTGAGCCGAATGAGCGCAATGAATCACGGATCTGTCTGAGAGTCGATGTTCCAAATGAAGCGTTTCACTGTTCCGCATCTCTGCACTGATCCAGATGCAAATGTTTGAAAGATAGGTTTTTGCCAGGTCTATGAGACAGGATCACGGTCACTACCATACAGTGTGTATCTGTGAACATTTACATCCCTTTAACCATGTATTCTGTCAACCATTTCTTTGACTTATGGAAATTCGCACACAAATATCAACTTTTCATACAATGTTGGTCACGTAACTTTGTCATTTTGGATGGGAAGTCGGAAAAAAAATCAACGGCCATCAGTTCCTCGTGCTATGTGCCCTGCCCACTGCCTTTTAAACGTACATTAACCACATTATTTATTCGTCTGATAAGTAGATACTTATTTCCTCCACATCTTAGCGTATAATCAGGGGCGGCAAGAACCGCCCGGTCGCAATCAATTCAATAATAACCTGGCGCCATCTTGTTTCAAAATGCGCGAACAAAATGGAATACTTACAACATATACCTATGGGCAATCGCTTCATTGCAATCATCAGACATCCCGAATCCTGTAACATGAATGAATGAATGAGCATAGTGTACCCCGGGTTTCGAAGCGACAGCATTGGACGCAAGTGGGAATCACACGCTACGATGATGAGAACGATCAGTAGGTACTCGTGACAGCTTCTAGCGGAGCGTTACAGTGGAGGCTCTTTGTGTAGCGAGGGGCACTCATCATCATCATCATCAGCCTATCGCAGTCCACTGCTGGACGTAGGCCTCTCCAATTGTTCGCCACTGTGATCTATCCATGGCTTCTCGCATCCAGCTCTTGCCAGCCATCCTGCGCAGATCGTCCTCCCACCTAGCCAGAGGCACTCGGCGCCCTGTAACTTCTGGCGCCCGGGTGCACTGCACCCCTGCACTATGGATAAAGACGCCCCTGCGTACAATTCCCGGTTGCGTCCAAAGCTGTCGCTTTAGAGCCCGGGGTACGCTTGGATCATGATTCAGGATTTGGGGAGTATGGTATTTACAATGAAGCGACTGCCGTCTGTCCTTCGCAACCCTTGAACAAGGGGAACCAGACCAACTGAATCATGGTTACACGTTTCAGTAACTCACCTCCGAGCTAATGGTAGAAATACGCACATAGATTTGGAAAACCCAAAGGTGCATGCTCGGATTCGAGCCTCGACCACCCGTATGGAAGGAGCGTTCTTCTCCACTGAGCTACCATCGCTCTCATAGGTCTGATACGTATTTACTGATTTGGCGTATTTTTAACGAGCGCAATGTTTTTGTTTTTTTTTTATGACATAGGTGGCAGACGAGCAGATGGATCACCTGATGGTAAGCGATTGCCGCCGCCCATAGACATCCGCAACACCAGTGGAGTTACAAGTGCGCTGCCAACCTTTAAACTCCCCTTCCCCCCAGAAATATATATAAAGATATATGTATAAAGAGTTTGTATGTAGAGTAACCAAAGATCCAGAAACCAAACATCTATTAATAGGTATCCGCTAAAAGCGGGCGCAGACAGTTTTTCCGACATCCCGCTAAAAGTCCCGGCGAGGATTAAACTCCAACTGTAATGGTTTCTTAATGAGCCCCGACAAAGGCTCTCTGCAGAAACAATATTTACGCACATTTATAATGAGCAACAAGAACTGGCGTTCCCGACCTCTTTGCGATTCAAGTCCGCATATTTCATTTTAATGTCCGTCCGGTGGGGGACGGGCCCGGACTCCGGACGCGGGGTACGGACAGACACAGTGTGTGTCATTAGCGCGGGTGTCCAGCTTTTCTGATTAATGCAGCAGAATAGTTCACTCAATTTTGTTTGCTTTATTGATGCAGTTATTTTAAGCCTAAGCTGTATCTAGGTACTTGATAGATAGATAAAACGTATTCGCATCAAAATGCACACATTCAAAGCGATATAAAAGTAAGTACAAAAAACCCCAGAAGGTCTTTTAGTGAGGCATATGTGCCGTAGTGGTGCGAAATGGCAATGGCTCAGTGAATTGTTTACTCGATGAGCAAACCACTGATTTTTCAGCCATTGCCAATATTGAGGGATAAGCGTGACGGCACCGCAGTAACCTGCCTACGTAGAATTTTTAAGTTCACTTATCGACAGAGCAAAGATACATTAATTTTCTTGTTTTTCATCCCCTCCCCATAATTTAACTGTCATTAGTAGGTCATCGTCATCGTCAGCCCATTTAAGTCCCCACTGCTGGGGCACGGGTCTCCCTCAATCACATGAGGGGTAATTGCCACACTCACCACGCTTGGCAGACGGGTTGGCGAGGGTTTTGATATAAATGCAGAGTTTTCCTTCTCTGGGTGCTGTTGATTATGCCAGCAGCTTTACCTTAGTCGCCTTTTACGACACCTCGGTAAGAGTGAGGGTGGACTATTCTACTCTGCCGGGGACCACACGGCACGACATTAGTAGGTATCTAATACAAAACGATCGATTATAAAAAAGACAGATGTATCTACGTACAGCCACACATCAAAGTATACAAAACTGTCAAATTTATTCAGTCGATTCTCACCTTAAACGTCAACACTTTGGGTTAAATATCAATTGACGAATTTTGACAGATTGTAGTAACCTGGTGCGTGGCTCTCTGTAGGTACCAACATTCTACATCCGTACCATTTACAGTTTCAAGCATATCTACAGTTTTGCTCTTAGAGCGATTGTCCAAATGAGGGCAGTAGATCGAATCCGAGCGTGCACCCCTGGATTTTTAAAATCGATGTGCGTATTTCTACCATTACAACCTGTGCGGATAGAGAATGAGATCAGAAATGGCGGCGCATCTATTCACTTCTCGCTCGCACACTATTTGCGTCTATACTCGCACTCGTGGGGTCTATATTAAACAATTTCGGGGTTACAACCTCTCAGCAAACACTTATACTATTTATTAAATAACCATGCACAAATGTTGGGTCCGTTTTTGTACGCGAAAAATTGATTCAACAACCAACGGCCAACATTGGCCGCTTTTGGCGGTAATTCAAATTTCGAGTACAAAAGCAGACCCAAAAGTTAAGTACAAGTATTTAACCAACCAACTGATCGATAAGTCAATGTCAATTGATAATTTCTACCAGACCTATCAATCGATCGTCGATCGAGAACATCGATCAATGTTAGAATGGATTAGTCGACGTGAATCGACAGATTCTAGATAAATAACTGATCGTTTAGTTAGACCTATCGGTCGACGTCGCACTCGTGGGGTGCGAGTAATGACGCAAACAGTGTGCGAGCAAGAAGTGAATGGATGCGCCGCCATTTCTGATCCCATTCTTTATCCGCACAGGTAGTACCTAACTCAGGGATGCAGGGAAACATCTTAATGAAACCTGCACGTCTCGTATAGTTTCTCAAAAATTCTGCATGCCTACAATATTTGAGATAGGTCATTACCTATACGTTCTGAACGTGTAACCTTAATCCAGTTGGTCTAAGGTTTGCGAAAATCAGACGGCAAGCGCTTCATTGTAATTGCCAGACATCCCGAAACACGAATCTTTTATTTGTTTTAGATGCTGGGCGATACTAAATAAAATATTTTTCACAACATCACATACATCGATTTGACTCCGAGATAGGTATCTCAAGCACCTGTGTTACGGATACCAGAATCAATAGTGGGATTACAAATATATACATATAATACTTTTATTTTGTAAATAATTACTTATAATACATATATATATTTGACTGACCGGATGGCGCAATTGGTAGTGACCCTGCCTCTTACGCCAAAGGTCGTGGGTTCGATTCCCACCCTGGACAAACATTCGTGCGATGAACACTTGTGTTTGTTCAGTGTCTGGGTGTAATATATGTATTTAAGTATATATTTGTAAATAATACACTTAAAAAATTCACCGTAGGGCTCAGGTGGGACTCGAACCCACGACCTTACACCTTACTTTAGATATTGTAAAGTATACCTACAATATTGATGAGACTATCGTCGGCTCATGACGATTCAAGCACTTACAAAATTCGTCGTCTTAGCAAGGGGTTCGGATAGCATAAATGGTTAGTGCAGCCACCCGGACTGTGGAAGGTTGTGGGTTCGAGTCCCACCTGAGCACTACGGTGAATTTTTTAAGTGTATTATTTATATATAATTGTGTTCCTCAGTTGTCTGATATCTGTAACACAAGTGCTTAAGCTACTTAGTATGGAATCAGGTCAACGTATGAGATGTTGTGAGGATTATATTATATTATATTTTATATATAACACCCAGACCAATACAAACAGACATGTTCATGCACACAAATATTTGTACTGTGCGGGGATCGAACCCTTGCACCAGAGGCAGCGTTCACTACCACTGTTCCAAACGGGTTGTCTAAAACTAACATAGAACACCTCAAAGTAGATCAATTTTTTTTATTTGTTTTGTAATCTCTTTTTCTACCGGTAAAAATATTTTAAGCTACGTGTCTCTTTAAACACTTGTCATTGGCGGAATCATTGCGTCGCTGAACATGTGATTGAGTCCACAAAGAAAAATAAAATGGGCCAAGTGTACCGCGGGTTCCGAAGCGAAAGCTTTGGACGCAACTGGGAATTACATGCTAAGGAAGGTTATCGAAGAAGAAAAGAGGGCGGAAAAATAGTCTTCCGCCCCGGGCGGCAGGCACCCTACGCCCACTGGCGTGACGGGCGGGGCTGATCAGGCCTGTGCTGTCCGGTCGATTGAACTATTTCAATTGAACAATTCATAAAGGAAGGAACGACTCCCTACTTCCTATCAAGCTATCTCACTGGCCCAGTGTTAATGAACGGTTCTGAAAGTAAAGGATTTATGTATTGGACCAGTTTGAAATCTTTACATAGGAAAGTCCTATAAAAAATCCCCCTCTAGCTATGACCTGGAATGGCCGCAGATAACTAAATGCTTCGTTAAACTTTACTTTTCAAATATGTAACTAGGTACGCTATAAATATACACCCTGCTTCTTAACCGTAGGCTGGATTCGCCCAATCTTAATCCGTGGATAAATCAATGGTATAGCGAAGTCATTCTATGGGCACTTTCGACCAATCTTAATCCGATACTAAGTCTATAATGTAAGGCTGTCATTCTATACAAATCTGACGTTAAACCATAGATTTATCCATGGATAACGATAGGTCGACTCGGGATTATCTACTGATGACAACAAACATTTTTGTCAAAGGGACATCTATGTCCCTCTAGTCTAGTCTCAAAAAAAATCGCATTGCTATATAAATTGCCCGAAGATGTTTTTTTGAGATTAGATCCTAATCTTCCTGGGGGAAAAATGATTGTGTTCATCAATATAAGCCTTGGATAGATGAGTAAGACGGTTAAAAAGCAAGGTGTGTAAGTAGATATTATAACTTATTATAGTCTACTACTTCAGTCTAGGTAAATACTAATATAAGTAAAACCTACCTAAATTCAATTGCTTGACACCTACTTAATTAAGTACCTATGATTCACAAACTAATTAAAAACCTAGACTATACTAAAACACGATCCATGACTTTATCTTTGATGTTTTTCTATAATTAGTATCGACACCATCCTATGATTAAATCCGAATCATCCATTCATAAGGTGGAATAAGTTTGAAGTTCGAAAGTCTGGAATAGCGAGCTCCATTAGCGTAGCTAGGGATTTTAGGGGAAACCATCCATATCCACGTCCTCGGCGAGTGCATAGCGCTGCATCGCTGCAGAAGCCGGCACTTAGGACACACATGCTCTCGGCAGACGAGATCAAAAGCTCCCCCATCAGCTCCATTCTCGGGTTTATCCTGGAACTGGAGCTACATGAGGTGCTGTAATAGGTTATGGGGCTGCCACAACAGATCATCTACTGGTCGCAGTGGCTATGAGTCGCAGGGCTCACCCCTTTTCTATCAAATAATAATAGGGAAAACCATGTCCCCCAGCTTTTCATCATTTGCTACGAAGTTTGCTAGGACGGGTATGGTGCAGCTTCCTATGGTGTAGCTAAAAATTAAAATCGATTGGCGTCGCTAGTGTGCAAACATAAAATGCACGCGGACAGCTCGCGAGCGGCTCGCGAAATGCGCATTCGCAACGCGTTCTCCAGATGTGGAAGCACGCTTAGATGTCTATAAAGGCAACCACTCAAATGTTGGAAATTACATTTGTATCTGAATATTGAAATCTGAGAGCAATACAATATTTCAATCAATACAAAAGTTATATCGGAAGTTTATGCGACGCGCTCGGTGGAGCTTTTCCATTTTCAATGAAATATTTTTACGTGTAACGTCGGTTGATAGATAACATATTTTAAACTCGCAATAAATATTCAATCTCATGGTGTATAAATCTCAAATTTCCTATTTATCTAATTTATTCTTGCAAATCAAAACTCAGAAAACTATTCAAATAAAATTTCTAATTTTTGGTTTAGGTAGGTAGGAACCTAATGTATTATTTTGTCTACATCACATGGAAGTAAATAATTATAATGTTTTTTTAATTGATCGGTGGCAGACGAGCAGACGGATGATGGTAAGCGATTGCCGCCGCCTATGGACACCCTCGACACCAGTGGAGTCACAAGAGCACTGCCAACCTTTAAACCTCCCTTTCCCCCGGATTGGGAGGCAGCCCCGGCAGCGAAACAAAGCACAATGCTGCTTCACGCCTTTACAATGTGTAGGTAAATTAAATATAAATAAAAAGGGATAACTGATTTTGAGCCGCATGTGTGTGAGCGCAATGTATCTTAACTACCTATATAGATTTAGAAAGTGAAAGAATGATGTTTGAGTTGCTCTCAAAGTTAATAAGCGTTTCAGTACTTTGAGTATTTGGGATTTCATGTACCTAGAAATGTTTCCAGGAGCCAAGGAACTAAAGTACGGACAGTCACATATCAATGAATACGAACCTACCAAACTTCAATCAATTCTCGCCTTCATTTCAATTTCGCATTTGGATAAATATCAGTTATTGTAGTAACCTGACATATGGCTGTCTGTATTATGGCAAACGTACAGACTTCTCCATAAACAGCTATGTTTATGAGAATTGCCAACCAAGGCATTTTTGGTCTATAAATTGTATCTAAAGTCTGGTCCCTTTAACGGTTTCAGTTGCGAAGCCGTCGTGATAGGTAGGCGTAAAACTTTGTTGCGAACTCAGCTGCATCGGCGTATTTCCTAACTCTAACCACAAAATAATTAGACGTAGAACGCCGGCTGCCGCCGGACCTGCGTGCTACAAACATAGACAGCGTTGGCCACTTAATTAATATAGCAAATCTGAGTCAAGTAAGTAAATCCATAAAACTAGGAATTTTTGACACATTTTTTTACATTATGGCGGATAAACGAGAAGACGGCTCACCAGATGGTAAGTGATTACTGCCGCCTATGGACATCTGCGACACACGGGGCATCACAAATGCGTTGCCAGCTCTTGGGAGAGAAATAAGCTCTTTTCTTGAAGAAAACCAGGTCGTATCTGTTCGGAAACACCATCGTTGGTAGCTGATTCCACAGTTTTCCTACGCGCGGTAAATTACCTATGTAATAATTGAACGCGTTACTAAGTCGACGAAATTTGTAAGTGCTTGATTCAAAATTTTGTCGACCTACTAACGCGGTCAGTGGTCTAATTGGTAGAACATTCACCCGGATTGTGGAAGGTGTGGGTTCGAGTCCCGTCTGAACACGAGATGAAATTTTTAAGTGTGTTATTTACTTAAGAATATATTTTTTTTATGCTAGAGGCGACAAACGAGCAAGCGGGTCATCTGATGGAAAGCAATCTTCGCCGCCCATTAACATCCGCGAAATCAGAGAGATCGCTAATGCGTTGCCGGCCTTTTTAAAAAGGAGTACGCTCTTCTCTTGAATGTCCCTAAGTCGTAGCTGTCGGGAAATACTCCCATAGGTAAATTGTTCCACAGAACTGAGGTACGTGGTAGAAAGTTCCGCGAAAAACGCACAGTATTAGACCGCATTCATCGAGATGATGAGGATGGAATGACAATCACTTGCGTGTGGTTGGATGTAAGAATTCAGCTGCAAAGAGTAGATCAAACAGTTCCTCAGAGCACTCCCCATGATAGATGCGGTATAGAATGATGAGGGAGGCTATATCCCGCCGCAGTGCTAGAGGATCGAGTCGACTAGAGAGAGTCAAGTCACCGACAATTCGAGCAGCCTTACGTTGTACGCTGTCAAACGGAAGAAGTTGGTACTGAGGTGGACCAGCCCAGAGATGGGAGCAGTATTCCATATGGGGCCGAACTTGTGCATTATAGAGTTGTAACACGCACACTTATGTCTTGGAGGGATTAAATTGCAAAAGATATCAACTATGTAATAATTTCTTCCTAAAAGTGACTATAATTTTGTTAATTGCTAAACGTGGTCACTTTAGTCTATATTACACAAGTAAATCTCAAAATATTCTTAATACTTTCCTTTATGGATTCACCGTACTTTTTTTTAATGTCTCATAATTGCCACAGTTAAAACATTAATTTATTTATATTATATTATTATACATACAAATCAATATGTTATACATATAAATCTACTTTCGGGGTAAATTACGTCGATGCCTTACCATAAATATACCACTCTTAATTTTGAAGATTTCGTTCTCTGACAGGGATCGAGCTCTCATAACGCTGTTTAGGTGTGTTAGCGATTTCGATCTCTTCCAATTGACCTATCCAAGGGTCATCCCATCATCAGATCACTACTCAATTAATCCCTTACGGAGAATAAGGCCTTCAAAGTTCGTGTTAAGGATTGTTGAGGTTGTATTGAGGAAAACTTGTGTTAAAAATTTCTTCTGCTTCTACGAAAATAGAGTGGTGTCCGGGGTATACGAGTATGACAGAGACAGACGTGTGGGAGAGACAAGATACGATATAATGCTATATCTAAGTATAACGAACTCTTCTATATCAATCTCGACTAGGGCCTACTTTCTGAGTTTATTTGTTATGTGCTTCAACTTCCAGACTCTACCACAGGGTCTGCTATTAAATCAGGCTGTTATCGCTAAGAAGCGTCTTCGCTTGTTGAATCCGGTTGGACAGGGACAAGCTCCCTCCCACGGAATATCTTTAAACTACCAACTCACACTCGGACTACTTCGGAGTCCGAAGCATTGGGCTTTGGACGCTACCGGGAAGTACACTTTGAGAAATGATAAAGTATCAATATTTAGTTGAATTGCAGGAAGCCAACCTCATGATTTTTATTGCTATCTGCCGAAAAGCCATGGAGGTAGTTAGTGAATCCGCGGCCCGTCGCGGCCGCCGAATCCAGCACCGAACTTTGACATTAGACACCTAACAGAAAACTTGGGTTCATTAGCTATTATTCAAAAACTCTTTGTTGCTTTGTTGTCTAATTTTGTTCGACGTACTCAATTAAACTGAGAGCAGTTTTGGGATTAACGACAATCGAAATTATAATAGGCTTTCTAGAGAATGGGCGCGGCTGAAACAGTCGGCAACTTCGTGAACTTGTGGACGCTTGACGCGGGTAGTAATAAAATGTCGATACTTGGCCGTTGTTGAAGAACAAAGGACGTTTATTTGGTGTTTTGGGACAATAATGTTTTCGGTTAACAATAACCTACTTTAATTAGTAGGGTTTAGACAGGGTCTATAATAACCTAGCGAATTACTAAGTTGCCTGCTAGTTTATTGCCCTTATCCTCCTAGATTGAAGGTAAGATATTTGATAGGTAAGTAATGTATGTATCAAGATATATTAATAATAATCTCCTCCAAAACAATATTTCGATCATGGCGGTCAATCTCAGCGATCAGCCATCGACGCAGGACATATTATAGTGCACAAGTTTGCGCAGACACAAGTGCACTCTCTATTCCCGTACCCTCTTATTTCGATGGGACACCAATGTGACACGACCGAAGAGGGATTAGGCGCAGGACCAACGGTTTAACGTGCTATCTGAGACACGGGGGTACAAGACCGCCAACTTCCAGACACTGAGGATTTCTTAAGAGAAAAACTCAGCTACAAAGTTTGGTCCGACCCAGGGGTCGAACCCGGGACCATTGCGCCACCGAGGTAGTCAGTAAAGATATATATTAGTAACGGAATATGAACAAGCACCTAAGTAGGTATGACTATTTACTCTAGGTAGGTAGGTGCCTGTGGTTGTTTGGTTTATAAAGCCTAAAATTGTGTCGCAATCTTGTAGATACCAGTGGAATATGGAAACAGGCGTAGATATTGATTACATACATTTTTTTATTCTAATAAGTTCGTAGGTAGATATATCAGTGAATTAGAGCAACGCAAGAAAGGACCCGTGTTAGTCTTAAGTGCGGTAGTGATCAATCGAAATACATAAATAGTAAAATTTTATATGGGAGTAATTGTAAGTATTTTAGAAAAAGCTCCTCAAATAAAATTGTAGATGTATAATGTTAGATCTGACACAATATTCCCTGTCAATTGAGATACAGGTTAGTTCCTAGTTAAATGAAATTAATTAAAATGCCTAAAAGTGAAATGAAAGTACATGTAACATGTGAAAAGGATTTTTTTATATTTTCTTAGGTCTCCGTGCTATGTGCACCTACTTACCTAAACTGCAGAATGAAGATATTATCACTCGGTATCTACTGATGGAAGGTTATGTACCTATAGAATACGTACCAAGACGCTCGAACTGGATTTTGATAGATTAGATAGGTACATACTCGTTACGCATTTACGAAAAAGGTTCCGTGCCGTACGTAGACGCAGAAAATTGTTGAACATACAAAGTACGTAAAAAAATACAATTTTGTGAAATGGCCGCTACATTAAAAACGCACCAGGCATGTCTCTGTGATAAACTCGTGTAATAAATTGTATGAAATGCGTCATTATTTACAGTATGAGGTCGCAATACCTACCTGTTAATCTCGCCGCGTGGTCATGCTGAGCGTGCCAAAACATTCCAAATTATGTTTTGTTTGGTAAACACGCTGACACAAAATAAATTACAAACAGCTTAAATTTTGTTGTATATAATATGAAAATTGTAATTAAAACACGACCAGAATTAATATTCTGGATGTCTTTTAGAGATAATACCCTGATTAGACAAACCCTAGATAAAGGTAGGTTGAATCGACGATAAAAAAGGGTATGCCTTTGGCGGGTCGAAAAAAAGTTGTGCATCTGAATGTGAGAGGGTTAAAACCCTTTTAAAGCAAACCCCAAAATGTAAAATAATCATGACGTATTGCTCATGTTACAGGGTCACCTGTCAAACTTCCGGACCCTAAAAGTTAACTCGCGGGGCAAGGCGTTGTGTCAGAGGGAACCGATTGGGATATCAGGGGGCATAAAACGCGGGTGCCATAAGTAGGTCAATCGATATACTTCCCATACCCTTAGGACGGCGATTATAATAATAACAATATAAGCGAAATTACGACTTTTACAGAATTTTACGCGTGGCTTTAATGTTGGGTTTAAAGTAGACCAAGTTGTGCTCACAAGCTTAGTGGTAATGGAATTCCCTGCCGAGGTTTGTTTTTCCTGACCACTATAATCTGGTCATCTTTTAGGTAAACGCGTATCAATCATCCTACACCTCATCGCCGCTTTCCATCAAGTGCGATTGAGCTCAAGCATTAGCATATAAGTAGTCCAAAAAAATAAAAAGTGAGCCTCATTTATTAATGTTTTATTATTGTGTACCTACGTCCAATTACAGTATAAAGTACCTAACCAAAACTGCAACTTTTTTTTTAATCGGATGACATTTTTTATTCAACTAAATTAATGTTTATTATATAAAATTCGTACAAAATCTCTACCTACATGTTCAGTGAAATTGCGTAAAACCTAAGTAGGTAATTCTATAATACCCTTCATGAAATCTTAATTAAATTACGTAAGGGACATCCATTCGTACTTTTTAGCTTAGGATGACCAGCCGACACAGTTGAAAATATTCGTTATATTTTCAGTTCAGCCTGTACATGGTTACAGCAATATACATTCTAAAAAGTTTTGCATTTTACCAAACTTTCCTAATATTAACCCCCTACATAATCAAAATTGTTTTAAATTTCATGATTATTAATCTATTTTTTTCGCTGTGCGTTGTTAGATCAGTCAGTCAGTCAGTTAGCCACCCACTGAGGCGTTACCTTTTTATTAATAGTGTAGATTAAAATATTAAACAATATAAAATTACGCTCGAAAGCGAATCTGGTAATTGCTTTAATATAATTAAATTAGCACATTAGCGATCTCTCTGATTCATGCGGATGCGCGGATGTTCATGGGCGGCGAAGATCGCTCGTTTGTTGCCTCTAGCATAAAAAAATAGCTTAAATGTGTCGCTCACGACACATTTATGCAGCCCAGTGTCAGTGACTAAGTACCACAACTGTGTTGCTGGCAACCGTTGGCGACCTAAATTAAATATCGCCGACCAAATAGTCGGCAAATTGATATTCGTTAACTTACATCACTCGAAGAAATTACAAGTACATAAAGTTCTTGGTTCAGTTTTATAAGGCTTTTATTTGACCCGTTTTAACATAAAGTTTATGGAAGAAAGGGTCGGGCCTGAAGAGATTAGAGAGGCCGGGCGTTAATTGATTGAGGAAAATCTGCGAAAGTCTGGATCCTCGTCCGGACCCACGTCCACGTCCGAATCTTGTAGTGACCTCCTCATGTTCCGCAGGTTGTGACTTCGATTACCGCCCTGGAAGAAAATTTGTGTGGTGAAGACTAGTGTTTGTTCAGTGCTCGAGTATTATACCTATGTACAATCAAACGATTGTACATAGGTAACCTAACCTAAACAGGTTAGGTTAGGTTAGGATCTCTATACAGATATAGGTACGGCTTAACTAAACATTAGTCGGATAATAATAATTCTCACAACATCTCATACGTTGACCTGATTCCGTACTAAGTAGCTTAAGCACTTGTGTTACAGATATCCGACAACAGAGGAACACAAATATATTACTTAAATACATAAATTACACCCAGACATCGAACAAACACAAGTATTCATCGCACGAGTGTTTGTCCAGGGTGGGGATCGAACCCACGACCTTTGGCGTAAGAGGCAGGGTCACTACCAATTGCGCCGGGTTGAAAAAAACATTTGGCTTTGGAGGGAAACTAGAATCCGCGCCACGAGAGAAGTCCTGCCTAAAAACACGGAATTAAAATTTGAGTACCCTTGTGTGTATTCATGTAAATTCAAATTCAATTGTTGATGGCGACACAACTTTTTAACTTAAACATGCAAGCAACAATACAAGCAAATTTTTGAAAAAAAAATTTTTTTTCGATCATTGATTCGCGGGCAATACAAGCGACTTTAAAAGAAAACTTTGAACCTGGCCAATTAATGCAGAAGTTTGGCTCTCCCACGGTGGAATCAAATACAATAGGTGATAGAGGGAATACAAATTGTGTAGTATATGTATGTATAATGTGTCTTCAATATAGTATATAATACAACATATTGATTGGGCGTGATTACATAGAGTATATATAATATGCCAATTAAAACGACATAATAGTTAGTCAACTAACGCTATCACGCCACCGCATGGGTATAATTGCAAGCCATAACTTGTGATTTATATCTGTTCATGTAAACCTTATTGCCACATCCTTAATATAATATCAAACATTAGCACATACCTACTCCGACGTGCCCTTAAAGTATGCTTAAGCATTTGTTACGGGTACCACACACAAGTGTTATGGGTAGGTACGAGAATCATCCAAAGAACCACAAATAAAAACGTACTTAGATAGATATGATAAGAACCATTGAACAAAAAGAAATATTCATTAATCATGAATGTTTGTCCAGCGGGAATCGACGGCAAAGCGCCATCAAGCCAGTAGTCTTTGAGGGTTAAATTGCCGTTTTGTATGACGATTTTCTTAGAAGTTGTATTTTCGAAACTAACTTTTTTTAATTTGTAAAGTATTTTATTATTTATTTTATTATTGTTTATTTTATTATTTGATAGAAATGTGGTGAGCCCTGCGTCTCATAGCCACTGCGACCAGTAGATGATCTATTGTGGCAGCCCCATAACCTATTACAGAACCTCATGTAGCTCCAGCTCAGGATAAACCCGAGAATGGAGCGGACAGGGGAGCTTTTGATCTCGTCTGCCTTTGAATTGGTAAAGTAACTACTAGTTATTATTGATAAAAACATCAATTCTGTAAGTAAAAAAAGAGTCATTTTCAAGATTCGTTTTGCATATCATGTTTTTCATATCTGATCTCTATTTAATATAAACCTTAAAATGTAGTGTTAAATTAAAATAAAATTATAGTATGGTGACTTTTTGCCTATGAAAAGAGTTATACATCTTATTGTGCCGTGTGGTCCCCGGCAGAGTAGAATAGGCCACCCTCACTCTTACCGAGGTGTCGTAAAAGGCGACTTAGGTAAAGCTGCTGGCATGATCATCAGCACCCAGAGAAGGAAAACTCTGCATTTATACCAAAACCCCCGCCAACCCGTCTGCCAAGCGTGGTGAGTATGGCAATTACCCCTCATGTGATTGAGGGAGGCCCGTGCCCCAGCAGTGGGGACTTAAATGGGCTGATGATGATGATGATGATCTTATTGTGTCTAGAAAAAAGAACGGAAATTTCATTGGTAAAGACCTATTAAATTATAGTAACCTAATGTGTGCCTGTTCTTTAATGTAACTCAACTAAAGCAGGGACGCAAGCCTTGTTTTGCAGGTGGGTCGTTTGATGGTAATAAAATATGTAAGGTGCTATAGGATTTCCCTCTCAACAGGGCCGAGGAAACGGCGGGAGTGAATTAGGTGGGATCACTGATGCGATCTGTGCGGATCCGGCCTTCCCGACGGAGAGAGCGGAGTTTCTTTGCGCGCCACAAAGAGATCCGTGACTAATCCCGCCTTTTATTTTTTCGCAGTCAAACGTAAAACCTTTGAAAGTTGCAACGTTAATGTGGCGAAAATAATAAGTCTTTAAAAAGTAGGCAAGTATTTATAAACTCAAGGGTGAGGGCGACACCGAGATCGGCCCTATTTATGGCAAAGTTTGGGGATTCAAAGTTAGGCGTAGCTCACCTTCTTCCGAATATCACGGGATCTATTACAACTTGCGCAAGATTCAGGATACGTATGATTTATTCGTGGGAACTTTTCCTTTTCTATTTATTGTGGAAACAAGTCGATTGTAGTTTATCGAAGGCTAGATTGATTTTAACGAATGTTTTTGAACAGGTCTTCTACTTAAGTAATGAATAAGTAGAATGTCTGTAGTACATGGAAATATTTATTTAATTCTTACAATACTTGTGACTCCTTGGTGTTGCAGACACTCTATTTGCAGCAGCATCGTTTACCATCATGTGATCCGTCTGCTTGTCTGCCACCTATAAACTAAAAAAAAGGTCTCTTAAGATGTTTCTCAAGATGAGTTGGGAAATGTCGTTTCTGTATATTAAAAAAATGGGTAGCATTCAAAATATGTTCTGTTCAGAGCGGATACGAACAAAGCGAACAGTTGTAAATATCAGCAAAATTAAAATTTACCGGCGCCCTGTTCACCGAGCAAACGAAACGACCGTTTCGTACTCAGTTTCCTTTCATTTTATTACAGCAGTGGAAAAATAATTTGTTTAACGCCTGTAAATTTATTAGGTTGTACGTTTGCGAGACGCGGCGGCAGATAATCGAGAGTTTAACATTTATTTTACTCTCCGGGGCGAGGCAGTGTGCGCCAGCACCAACTCGACATCGCGAATTAGTGCTAGGTGCCACGTGAAAAGGTGCTAGATTGATATGAATTGTCCGAATTACTGAGTTCCGAGGCCAAATAAGCTGAAGAGATAAAAAAAGTCTCTTGATAGAAATGACGTACAATTTAATTTGCGATATATCGCAAATTAAATTGTTTGTCTCCGTCCAGCATGATGAGAAAAAAACTCATTTAACAGAAATCAAATAGAACTAGAAAAAAGAAAAAGAATAATAAGAATAAAATAATTTATTCAGCGCCAAACAAACACAAAATAAATATGTACAATGCCTCTGGTGTGGCTGATTGTAACACAGTTTGACAATAAATTATTATCTTATCTTATCTTATCTCTGACCCCTTTCTCATAAAAAAATAGAACGAAATGGGCATTAGAATGGCACTGAAATGTGCTCCACTCAGCATGTGTCGCGTGTCTAAAGGACACCCCGACGCTGGTCTTCCGTGGAGCTAGCTAATCTTATACTTTCAAAACTCAATAGTTAATATCTTTTATTGCGGCTATAGTGTATAGTGTTATATACTTGTTTTGATCATCCATGAATCCCATGATGCAAAAATAGTGCTAGATCTAGCACCGAAAGTGCCAAATCGACAGCACTGCTCTACAGGGCGAGGTGGCCGTTGTAAAAATGTGGGCATCATTCACACTGACAGACCAAATGCTGAGGACTTGTCTCACTTTACCGTTATTTCCCTCCGGTTATATTCTACCTACAAACCGAGCGAATATGTATAGTTACTCACGTAAATTAGGATTTTTTGAGTTACATTCTTGATGAACCGGCCTTTTTACATAAAGCACCAGCTATATAATAATGTATATATAATAATGCAGCTATGATAATAATGTCCTCCAAACCGATATTTCGGTCATGGCGGCCAATCTTAGAGATCGGCCATCGACGCAGGACATATTATAGTGCACAAGTGTTTGCGCAGACACAAGTGCACTCTCTATTCCCTTACCCCCATATTTCGATGGGATACCACTGTGACCTAAGAGGGATCAGGCGCAGGCCAACGGCTTAACGTGCTTTCCGAGGCACAGGGGTACAAGCACAGTAGATGTAAAATATTATTCTTACCTTGGGACTATCTCCGACCCCCTAAAATGTAATTGTGATCTTAACTCGTATCCCCCCCCCCCCCCCCCCCCATAATATCACTTTAAAATCCGAAACCATTTTTTGGTAACATACATAATAATGTATCTACTTATTTTTTCTACCAAAATAGAGTAAGCGGCACTCGAGTAAAACCGACAACCCTGAATTTAGCTCCTACGATTGTACTCCTATGGGACCTTAGAATCCGTGTAAAGTGTGCGTCTGTGTGCGTGCGTAATCGAGCGCTTGATCGTAGTGTCCATACTGCTTGCGTATATATCTACTGTGGTACTAAACCGCCAACTTCCAGACTCCGAGAAAACTTCTTAACCGACTCAGGTACAAATTTTGGTTCAACCCGGGGATCTAACCCGGGACCGCAAGCGCAGCCGTTGCTTTAAAGTGCGACCCACTAACCACTGCGCCAACGAGGCATTCATAAAGATATGCTAATATCATAAATATAATATGTATGATAATAATATGCTAATGTGAAGCATTTATTTATCTTATCTAAGATGCTAGTTTATTCATATTCATGAATGTTAATTTTTTTAATGTATATTTTTTAGGCAAGATACGCAAATATAAGACGAATAAATAAGGAGGCATGACCTACAACATGAAAGGTATGTAAACTAGTAGGCAATATATCTATACAAATAAATTATCTTTATCGTGAAATATTGAATGGGACCTTGGCTTTAGACTGTTTGAGGATGGCAAATATTATACGACGAAACCACAAGACGAACTTCTTTTCCATTCTATTATGCTCGATAGCGTTCATACGGTGTGTTCCAAAAGATTTTGTATAAATATACCTCATCTTACCGTTGGGAATTCAATTCTAGCCCTTATTATCTGATTCGTAGGGGCGTGAACGCGGGGTATTTTCACACAAGGTTATTTTACTTGAAGATATTTGCATACCGTGGTTTGACTTTCGGCTTATGAAAGTTTTCGACATATGTACGCACCAACGTTGACTCCGAGTTAGTTTCCGACATCTGCGGATTCTCATTCGTGCTTTGATAGGTACTTCGGGAAGTAATTTGCGGCCGAAGGCAGGAAATAGAATTTACTGTTATACCTACATGCAATTTTATACAGAGTTAGACTGCCTCGATGGCGCAGTGCCATTTGGCTACAGAACCCTAAAAGATATAGAGTACTCAAAATATAATGTAGTTACTAAAAATTTACAATGTGGCTTTGGAATAAAAGTCTTTTTTTTATGCTAGAGGCGACTAACGAGCAAGCGAGTCCTGATGGCAAGCAATCATCGCCGCCCATTAACATCCGCGAAATCAGAGAGATCGCTAATGCGTTGCCGGCCTTTTTAAAAAGGAGTACACTCTTCTCTTGAAGGTCCCTAAGTCGTAGCCGTCGGGAAATACTCCCATAGGTAAACTGTTCCACAAAACTGAGGTACGTGGTAGAAAGTTCCGCGAAAAACGCACAGTATTCGACCGCCATCCATCGAGATGATGAGAATGGAATGACAATCGCTTGCGTGTGGTTCGATGTAAGAATTCAGCTGCAGGGAGTAGATCAAACAGTTCCTCAGAGCACTCCCCATGATAGATGCGGTATAGAATGCTGAGGGAGGCTATATCCCGCCGCAGTGCTAGTTCATAATTAGTGCTATGGGACTTGGAAAGAAAGGTTAGGTAATTTAAATTAATTTTATTAAAACAATCTGCATGAGGCCAACGAGATTTAACATTAACCTAAATAAGGATAATGAAGGATCCACGTAATGTAATATTCAGAAAGTAAAATTACGATCGCCCAGGAGTAATGTAATTTATTGCTCCTTGGAGCTTACGCCCTGTTTTGAGTTTGTGTTTTTGCTGTTTTTTTCACATAACTTACACGTTCCTACTACACACATTATTATAATATAAACCACACACAAAACCTGTACCTATGTAACATTGTGGAGCAAATAAAGTATTGAGTATTGAGCCCTACTCTAATCGCGCGATGTTATAAAATAATAATAAATAATTAAATAACATGTTATTGATATTAAGAAGTAAGCAATAAACCCTCTACTTATATTTGCTATGCCCTTATTTTTATTTTTTGTTTTTTTTCATTTTATTTCATTTTTTTATTCTTACAGGTCGTCACATGTATAAATAAATATAATAATAATTGTCACAACATCTCATACGTTGACCTGATTCCATACTTAGTAGCTTAAGTACTTGTGTTACAGATATCAGACAACAGAGGAACACAAATATATATTTAAATACATATATTACACCACTGAACAAACAAGTGTTCATCGCGCGAATGTTTGTCCAGGATGGGGGTCGAACCCACGACCTTGGCGCAAGAGGCAGGGTCACTACCAATTGCGCCATCCGGTCAGTCAATATAATAATAAATAAATAAATATTTCACAACATCACATACATTGATCTGACTCCGAGATAGGTAGCTCAAGCACCTGTGTTACGGATATCAGAATCAACAGTGGGATTACAAATATATACATATAATACTTTTCTTTTGTAAATACATACTTACAATACATAGAAAACACCCAGACCAATACAAACAAACATATTCATGCACACAAATGTTTGTACTGTCCGGGGATCGAACCCGCAACCCTTGGACCAAAGGCAGCGTTCACTACTACTGTTCCAAGCGGGTCGTCGGAATATACCTTCATACTTATTCCAGCCATGTAACTGTTCTTTAATGTGACACGCAATAAATGAATTGAATTAAGCATCAAATAACTAACGCATTGTATATGAAACATAATTTTCTACTCGTAGAGACATTGTAGGGATAGTTACGAGAATTTGGCACTTAGGCAGGACAACCTAAAAATGTAACATTTTTTAAAATTCCAATAGAATTAAAACGTTCAAATTTTTTTTCATCGTCATCATCATTTCAGCCAATAGACGTCCACTGCTGAATACAGGCCTCTCCTAAGGTTCTTCACACAGATCAATCCTGAACCGGCCGCATTCAAGGAATTTCCGGGACCTTCACCTGGTCGTAGTAGTGATATTCTTAATTTGAGCACATATAAGCCAACTGTGTGTAGCTTATATATAGGTTTTAATTTAATAAATAAGACATGCATATGTACCTGTATCATCAAAATATGCCTACTTGTTCTTTTGTTTTAAAGGTACTAATATAAAACTTTGGACTCCCAAATTACCCATATTCTATAAATAAAATTTGTGAAGCCAAATTAAGTGTCGGATTAAGTTGAGTTCAAAACATTCTGAATATTTAATATTCATTTGTGTTGAATTATTGCCGGTGGCATTTGTAATTTGGCAGTGGGCTCGCCAGACCAAACGTAGCTTTTTTACTCTGCCCGGAGGCAAGCCTCGATGAAAATTTAATTTGATTAGGAATCTTTCTCAGTAGAATTATTTGGTAAGCGAGGTGCCGTGGAATTAAAAATTCACGACTTGAATAACTTTATACTTAATTCAAGTTTCTGGCGGTGATTTATTTTCTAGACGCAGGGACGTAAATGCTTTAAGCAAGTATTTAATAAAGTTAGTGATTTAAATAAATTTTCAATTGCTTTGACACTCTTGAACTTGATAAAAATCTAAGAAACGAAAGTACGTAAAAACTGTCAAATTTATTCAATTAATTCTCACCTTAATATCAAACACTTTCGGTTCAATATCGATTGAGGAATTTTGACAGATTGTTGTAACCTGATAAGTGGCCGTCTATACTTGTGGAACTAGGTATGTTAGGAAAGGGCTTATAGATGCATATGTGATACCTTGGGTGTTGCAGATGGGCGGCGGTGATCACTTACCATCAGGCAAAGGTTAGTTGATTCTTAGAGAAAATTTGTACAAGTGTTACTGCCTTGCACAATGTTTTTTTTTCAATACTTTGGTTTATCTGCTATTGAAGGTCTGCTATTAGATACAGTCCTACTTATGCTACTTATTGAGTTCTGTTACCTATTACTATAGTTATGTTGAAGACTTAGACTATAAACTTTGCATAAGAACTGTATTGCGCTTAGGTGGCTACTCACCCAAAAATAACTCACCCAAGAATTTCAAGATTTTTTTGCTGGTCACTGTTGTAACTTAACCTAACCAATATTTTTTTGTTTTGTTGAATTTAGAATGTATTATTATCACAAAAATATTGGTAAGGTTAGGTTGGTACAGTGACCAGCAAAAATTGTCAATATTTCTTGGGTGAGTTTTTTGGGTGAGTTGCCACCTAAGCGCAATACAGTTCTTATGCAAAGTTTATAGTTAAGTTTAATACAATATAATGCTTAAGCTACTTATGCTAAAATAGACTAATTATTACATATTTCGGTTGAGTGAATACAATACAATGTTTGCCTACTAATTATAATAATAAATAAATAAATTCATTTCGGTGTTCATAGGTAGTTCCATAGGTACAGTCACGACCTCTTTTTTTGCACGGTTGCTCCTAGAAAAGTAAGGTACCTTCATATATTTTTCTCGTCAATCACATACATAATGTGATGAAGTCTGCTCTTTAATATTATGAAAACGTTATTCAATAATCACAATAGAACTATAACGGAACAAAAACTGCAATAAAATAATTACTTTTTTATGTATAAGCCTATAAACCCACAGCAGGGCAAAGGTCTCCATCGCTACTATGATGGGACCACGCTTGCCAAATAGCTGATTGGTGATCACAAACTCGAGCTATATTCGAAAAATTCGAACCATACTTTTTGCTCGACCCGGGAATCGAACCCAGGACCCTGAAATCACGGCCCGGCACTTAAACCACTAGACCAACAGGACAAATAATTACTTAAATATATAGAAACAGTTTTAACAAAAAATATGAACAGGGATTAACGCTACAGCTATTTTAAGTACCTACTTACCTATGTAACGTGGTGTTTCAGAACAGATACGACCTGGTGACCTTCAAGAAAAGGGTTTATTTCTTTCTTAAGAGCCGGCAACGCATATGTGATACCTCAGTTGTTGCGAATGTCCATGGGCGGCGGTGATCACTTTCCATCAGGTGTACCGTCTGCTCGTTTGTCCGCTATAATGTAAAAAAAATATATGTAGAATTGGTACATAATTCCGCACGTCCGGTTACTACGATCTGTCCCTCAATTATATTAGACCGAATGTGTTTGACAAGGAAAGTGAATGTGTTTGGGGGAAAGGGGGGTTTAAAGGTTGGCAGCGCACTTGTGACTCCATTGGTGACGTGGGTGTCCACGGGCGGCGGCAATCACTTACCATCAGGTGATCCGTCTGCATGTCTGCCAACTATCACATAAACAAACAATAAGGTGAAAGTCGATTGAAGGAAATTTACAGATTTGTATACATTGACGTGTGGCCGTCTGTACATGTCAACTATGCAAAATTAGCGCAACAATCAATAGTTTAAGTGATATTCTCAACTAAAATGTTTGTTCTAAAGTTTAAATTAGTCTATCTTAGTGCTATTTTCAATTGCAATTAGTGTTTCTTTTTACATTATGGCAGACAAACGAGCAGACGGCTCACGTGATGGTAAGAGATTACCGCCACCCATGGATATCTGCGACACTCGGGGCATCACAGATGCGTTGCCGGCTCTTAAGGGAGGAATAAGCTCTTTTCTTGATCACCAGGTCGTATATGTTTGGAAACACCATCGTTGGTAGCTGATTCCATTGTTTTTTTACTACGCGCGGTAGAAAGTGGCGGGAGAAGCGCACTGTGGTGATGTGGGTGAAATTTGGAGTTCTGGCGTGAAGTACGATGCTGAAAATTAGACTGTAAGTAATAATAATAATAATTCTCACAACATCTCATACGTTGACCTGATTCTGTACTAGGTAGCGTAAGCACTTGTGTTACAGATATCAGACAACAGAGGAACACAAATATATACTTAAATACATATATTACACCTAGACACTGAACAAACCCAAGTGTTCATCGCACGAATGTTTGTCCAGGGTGGGGATCGAACCCACGACCTTTGGCGTAAGAGGCAGGGTCACTACCAATTGCCAAAAGTCTATTTTTAAACATATATTATATCGTGCAAAATTTGTAAATGACTGTTTGTTTCCAAATAAATAAATAAAATAAAGTCCAGCAAATAAAATAGATAAACTGAAAATAATTTTAGAATTCAAAAGCGAACAGCGCATTCCAATATTGGAATGTTTGCATTACATAGTTACTATATTTCCATTACTCTGCGCAATTACTGACAAATTGGAAGTTACATTTTTCATTGAATTCCTCCGTAATGAAAGTTGCCGACCAAACGCAAAAGGTATTAAATTGGTCAAAAGGGACACGCCGAAAATTCTTAGGGCGCCCTGTCCTTTCACCTCTTGGCGATACTTTAGCGCCCCCTACCTGTCGTAAAGAGAATTAATGAAACCCGCCCCAGACTAGGGTGCTAATGGCACAGTTTCAACATTCAGTGACACCAGACGGTAACCGAATTTAATCTTGTGCAGTAATTGATGGTATGATGTAACTTTTCCATGTTCTCTGTTGTTTTTAAGGGAATAGAGATAAAAAAGCATACGACCTATTAAGGTGACGGGTAGGGCGACGCCAATCGATTTTAATTTTTAGCTACTAAACCGGATCTATTTTAAACAATTTCGGGGTTACAACCTCTCGGTAAACACTGTTCATCATCATCATCCGTGCCCCAGCAGTGGGGACTTAAATGGGCTGATGATGATGAAACACTGATACTATTTATTAAATACTTATACTTAACTTTTGGGTCTGTTTTTGTTCTCGAAATTTGATTTACCGCCAAAAGCGGCCACTTTTGGCGTGAGTCAATTTTTGCGTACAAAAACGGACCCAGCATTTGTGCATGGTTATTTAATAAATAGTATTTAGTGCTAGGCGAGAGGTTGTAGCCCCGAAATTGTTTGAAATAGATCCGGTTTAGTAGCTAAGAATTAAAATCGATTGGCGTCGCTAGTGTGCCCTACCCGTCACCTTAACACAAAGACTTAGTTCCTAGCATTGATACAATGATACATAATGGATACATTGTATAAAAGTTTGGCGATTAAAAAGAGTAACTGGCGAGTTTCTTGCCGGATCTTCTCGACCAGAAACAACTTTCCGAGTAGGTGGTAAAATCGCATTATGTTCTTAATTTTTTAGTATATTTTGTATATAAACATACATATGTATTAGCCTGTAAGTTATACATGAGTACTTTTTTATGTGAAAAGTGGCTGACGAGCAAACGGATTACCTGATGGTAAGCGACAGTGGACTTATAAATAGTTTTAAATTACTTAAAGGTATGACGATTTGTAAGTGCTGTGTACATGCCTATGCAAATAAAGTTGTTTTTTTTTTTATTTTGATTGCTTAATAATAAATTAAGGGTACTAATTAAACAAGCTTCTTTTTAATAGCATTATTCGCCTCAGAAAATATATGTTACCTTCTAAATTACTAAGTCGGCCACAACCAATGCGCGTCTTAATAATAGTATCTCAGACACTAGTTATCTTATATGTAAGCCACTGTAAATATAACTCAGCATAGTGGTTATTTTTTAGCATCTAAATTTGTGGTATGCATTCAAATAGGAAGCTTCTAAAGTATTAATATATGACACCAAAATTGTAAGAATATTAGCCTCTAATTGCATAATTTAGTATGAATAAAATGTAACTCATCCTACATTAATCGATTGTTAAATGTACCTAAAATTGTCATCAAATAGTATAATTAAAGCCACTACATATTATTAGTATGTATTACTCATGAACTATTAAGGACAGTCAGCCAGAGCGATGGTAGCCTAGTGGTAGAACGCGCCCTCCATGCGGAGGGTCGATTTCTCTAGATTTTTCAAATCTATGTGCATATTTCTATATTTACCTCGGCGGTGAAGGAAAAAATCGTGAGGAAACCTGCTCGTTTGGGATAGTTTCAAAAGCGTGTAACCATGATTCAGTTGGTCTTGTTCCTCTGTCAAAGGGTTGCGAAGGTCAGACGGCAGTCGCTTCATTGTAATTACCAGGCTCCCCAAATCCTAAATCTCGATCAAAGCGTACCCTGGGCTCCAAAGCCCAGCGTTGGACTCAACCGGGAATTATACGCAAAGATGAAGAAGAAGAAGAACTATTAAGGACGGTCATAGTAAAACCATTTATTTATGCAAATCAATTTGTGTATTATTATGTGTAACAAGTACAATCATTTATAGAAAAGTAATTAATAAATATTAACACGTATAATTACGTGATTAAAAGAAAAAGAAAATATTATTAGTTCTTAATTTTGTTTTCTTAAGTAGGTAATCACAAAATTTATAAGTAGTATGTAGGTGTTAACTATTTAAGCATGCAGTGTTTGCCTATATAATATTGTACATTTAAATATAAACTGTAGTCTTAAGTTACCATGTATTAGTGTACAATTGTTGGTAAACCAATAAATAAATAAATAAATAAATAAGGCTTTCGGCACAAGTATCGAATAGCGCTCTCTGATTGGTGCAAATGGCCGGTTGCTGTCATGTCGCGCACTCGCGCCAAATCGTACAGTGGCTATTTTCACGATAAAAGAATATGAAGTATTATTTTACATGTTAAGTTATAATATATGATGTTGAGTATTGAAGCTTGAATACATAATTTTTGAGGAGCTTGTATTGAAGCTGTAAAACGTAATATGGTGATGAGTTACAAATTTCGTGGCTGAGTTAGTAAATTAGTTTGCAATGTATAAATCAGAAGGACAAGGAAAATTAATTGTTGATATTGACTTGACGCTTTCTTTAACATTTTTAGTTGGCGTTGTAAAGAAGATGAATCAGTTAATTAAATGCTATGTCAATTTCCCGGTGGTTAGTTAGTAAATTAGAAGTTTGCGCGCGTGGCCAAATAAAAACTCTGTGGCCTTGTTTATTATTTCTCATAAATTAATATGTAAAAATTCAAATATTCACATCAGTCTTAGAACTGTCTAAGTATCGGAGCAGATGTGTCTTGCAGTGGAGTCTGTGCTCTGTGGGAAACAATATGTCTGGATATGCCAAGTCTGGGGTAGACCCAAGGGATGACATGCGTGCCAACAAACTCACCACAATGGATGCACAAGACCGTGTGAAGCGGAGAAGTCCTCATTCTTGGACCTTTTACACGCGCTGTGCGTCTCCTATATTTGGATGCGACAGGTATATTCTTGTTATTACGGGATGGGTTCGTTGTAGGCCCGATGAGCCCTCACTATTTTTCACGCCCGTATAATCACGATCAGATTTTTCTTCAAAAGAGTTTTTCCTCGTTTTCAGAAACATTTCGCTTTGCTCTAACGAGAAGTAAAGAAAAACTCGTCTAAAAGCATTGTAATCTAATGTTTAAAATCTCTTAACTTCCTTTTAATTTACTTTGTGTCTGGCCTAATAATAATAATAGAGAGAAAAAAAAATGGAATGTAGCCTTAACATAATTGTTTTGCTGAGTCTTCTAAACGAATCTTTAACAAAAAGTTATTCAGCGAATCTTTTTTTCTCATTCGATGGTAGATGAAACTGGATGGTAGCGAGTTTGATTCGCCTATTTCTTTTTTAGTAGCCAAATGGCAAAAAACGGAACCCTTATAGATTCGTCATGTCTGTCCGTCTGTGTGTCCGTCCGTATGTCACAGCCACTTTTTCTCCGAAACTATAAGAACTATACTATTGAAACTTGGTAAATAGATGCATTTTGTTAACCGCATTACGATTTTTACATAAAAATTGGAAAAATAATAAAATTGGGGGGGTCTCCATACTTGAACCTGAAACTCATTTTTTTTTCTCATTAAACCTATACGTGTGGGGTATCTATGGATAGGTCTTTAAAAATGATGTTGAGATTTTACCATATTTTTTTTCTAAACACAATACTTTGCGCAAGAGACGCTCTCAAAGTGTTAAATTGTGTCTCCCCCTTCTAACTTCTGTAATAAATGAATTATAAAACTAAAAAAATATATGATGTACATAATCATGAAAACTAAGAACGAAAATTGGTTTGAACTAGATATAGTGAGTAGTTTTTTTTTAATACGTTACAAACCGTAAACCGCAATTTACCTTCCATATATCTTACTTGCTGCTACGGAACTCTTCATGGGCGAGTCCGACTCTCACTTGGCCGGTTTTTAAGGTGACGGGTAGGGCACACTAGCGACACCAATCGATTTTAATTTTTAGCCACTAAACCGGATCTATTTTAAACAATATCGGGGTTACAACCACTTATCATACACTTATACTATTTATTAAATACTTATACTTAACCTATTAGTCTGTTTTTGTTCTCGAAATTTGAATTACCGCCAAAACCGGCCACTTTTGGCGTGAATCAATTTTACATTATTCTTTCTTATATAAATTATGATTACAGTGACAGTATGACATACAATGCTTATAATAAATATCGTTTCGATAAATCGTCAAAGTAAAATTATGAAATTATACATTAGAGGACAGGCGAGGAGATCAACATGTCCATGATTCCTTATCATTGAAATAATATTCTACTTTATGGTAGCCTTTCTGCATTAGACAGTTTTCTACATGCAACTTAAACTTATGTATCGGTGAGTCCATATTTTTTTGAGGTAACTTATTAAACATTCTAATGCTCAATCCTACAAATCAACATCAACATAACATGGCATGGGGCTAACTAGAAACGTTTTGATATTGTTATGATAATTAGACGGATATCGAATAAGAATCGTTAAGAAAATAAAGTGAATGGCATTCATGCAAGAAATGAAAAGATTACGAAAGGACACGATTTCACGAATTTCGTGCAAAAGAGACCTTTATTTTTGCTATATCACTTAGGCTTGGTCGTATTTCTACTGAGGTAATCAAATCGGCCCCTACGTTTGAATCTGACGCCCACGGCAAATACGCCATTAAACAGGAGTATGTTTCTCTACGTTTCCAAAATTACATTTAAATGAATGAGAAGTTATAAATCTGTAGAAGGTACCAAAAGTCACATCCATTTTCTGTTTATACAGATCTTGTGCACGAAAACTCATACATATCCCATAAAAGTAGCCACCAGTGAGCACATTTAGTTAGTTTACGGGCGATGCTGGTAATGAAGGGCGGGCGGGATGATGATATTTTCTTTATTCGCGCCGCCCGCCCTAAAAGTAGAACACTCTCAAGCATGTCCAAGGTGTAATAACTAGGTGTAATGTTGTATTAATTAGTCAATTTTGTAAATATTAAAATAAGTGACGTATTTACTATTCTTTAAGTCTTTATCGAATAGAGAGATCTTATTTCGAAACGCATATTTTGAATAAATATAAATTGTCGAAGATAGTGATAATATTTATGTGATAGGTGGCTGACGAGCAAATGGATCACCTAATGGTAAGCGATTGCCGCCACCCATGAACACCCGCGACACCAGCGGAATCGGCCCATTCATGCCATAGCTCGTCTGCCACCGTCACATATAAAAAAAAGATATTAGAAATGTATAATGTGGAGACTGTGGCAGTGGCCGGTAGTCATCCATAGTGGCCACCTATGGAACTCTAGGTAGTAGTTCGCGTGGCTTGACGCCATGGGCTCAGCGTGGGGCAGTCATGGGCTCATGGGTGGGGCAGCCTATGAGCTCAGGGTAGCCGTGTAAATTAATAGAAAGTAACTATCGCGCTTCTAGTTTTGACAGCAATTTTTTTGTGTCTACGATCCTCGCTCGAGTGAGATCTTTAAGTGTTGTTGTTAGTAAAAAGATAATTAAATTTCTTGAGTCTGATGAGGTGTCATACAGGTCAGAGCTAGTGTGGGACAAGCGCCCCACCCTGCCCCACCATGGTTACACCCACGCCTTTGGCCGTTTTTAATTGTGTTGAAGGGTGTATGCCAGAGTGTGCTTAGACAAATTGATAACGCGCGAGCTCGGTAAGTAGGTATACGATCTAGGTACTAGCGGCGCCCACGCTACCCTCCCCTCTTAGTCTCAAATAATGCGACCCGATAAGGGTGAACCGTTGTCGTCAAATTTTATTATCACATCACGCCCGGCTAGGAGAGATGTTAAAACTTGCCGATAAACAAACATGTTTGTTCGAAGGCTAGCGAATGTAATTTTTCGCGATTATCTCTATAGGTTTCTGTTGCACATGTTCATTTGCAGCATGCTTTTTAAGCATGCTAAATTCATATTAAAGCATGCTCATGCATGTATAAGGAACTGTCCACATTTGCTATCAATAAGCATGCTATTACCCATATTATAGCATGCTTAAAAATAAGCATACCTATTTACACGTGCTGAAGCACTCCGCCATACTCTCCTTTCCACCCGCACTACAGGTAGAGCATGCTTAAAAATCACCGGCCTGCAATTTTTGAGCATGTTAAAAATTTGCATGCTTATTTGTAGCACGTCCGTCCACACATGCTACTAAGTGGTACTTGCTCGAAAGTAGCATTCTTTAAGCATTAAAATAAGAATGTGTAACAGTACCTTACTTATGGCAGTCAAATGGTTATAAAGTAAACACACACACAACAAGATTTTAAGATAATCTATACCAAAAACTTAAGCCTGAGTCTGGCTCGCACTTAACCAGTTTTATACTAATCCGCTCCCAAAATCACTGGTGTGTGTGCACACCTTTTGAGTCCGAGAAAATGGCAAATTCCAATTTAATTGTGTTAGTATCCATTTGGGGCATTTTATTCCGTTTATTTTGTCGAGCACGCGATCTTCTTAGAGCGGGCTTTTTATTGCTTCCAGGTAGAGTCCGGACTTATTTGTTTTTCGGCCGGACTGGATCTGTGAAAATACATTTTATGTTATTGAATAATCTGAGGAAAAATGTTAACAAAATTTGCTGTGAGCCTACACTTTGTATTTGTTAACAAATATCAAACAGACACAATAAAACAAATAGGGATGATGACGAGGACGGAGATCGGGAGCTATTTTAAAATGAATTGCAGAAATATTTGTAAAAAGAATGATTTACAAAATTTCAGCTTGATAAATTATGTTTTTCTTTGTTATGAGTCTTTTAAGTCAGATAGGCAAGTCCATTTTAAATTAGTTATGAATGAATGAATGAATGAATGGATGAATGAATATACTTTTATTGTACTCAAAGTATAGTAAGAAAACTTAATACTAGGTATTACAGGATATGTACAACGAAGGCGGCCTTGTTACTATGAGCAATCTCTTCCATGTTATATAACATTCGAAAATGTATGCAGAATTTGTTATGAAACCCATTTTCATGGACGCTTTATTTAATTTAGCTATCGAACATAGATTTCGAGCGATGCGTACAAACTAGCGAGCGCTGACGTCATATGTCAGTAGCATATTTCGACGGAGCGTTTCTGGTAGAGTCATTTTCACCGAATGTCTCTCAACTCTGTTTTGCCAGAATAAATTGTACCCCGTAGTTAGTATTTATGTTAGTATCACTACTAGAACCTAGCATTAGAAAATTAAAACGACTACGATTTAATTAACTTTCCTAGTTACCCAACTCAGAACTTGTTTTGGAGTTCATTCAGTTTCCAAGCTTTCTTAAACTGTTTAATTTAACTTTCGGCCAAGTTTCCGCATTGGTTGCGTTTGAAATCTCGGGAATGGGGTTGAAAATTTGATTTTAGTACTGAAAGCGCCGAACGTGCCGAAGTGCCAAAAGCCGAAACAAGGTTCAGACCGCCACTAAGGAATTAACGCTTATTTGTAGACAGGTATGGCCCATTTGTTCCAGCATAAATGTGATGAATAAAATATGTTGCATTTGCATCACAATGGGCCACTTGAGTTGTAGCGGGAAGGAGCGAGTCCTGAGCTCATTGAATACAATCTTACACAAACATCTAGTTATCAACTATTAAAAGCGGAATTATTTTGTTTGTCTATTATAGTACAATCATATGAAAATACTGAACTACTTTATGTATGGTAATAGTAAAAATAATGTATTTTCTAACAATCTTTACCCTCTTGTCGGATGCGTCCAAACCTGTCGCATCGAAGGGGGCCCGTTACTTTACTTCAAGTTCAACCATCATCAGTTCAACTAATATACGTCCGCTGCTGGACTTTGGCCTCCCCCAATAAACTCATTCTTATTATTCTTATGCCGCCCGCATCCAAGGGATTTCTGCGAACTTCAACACTGTACCTCACCAAGCTCAACATATTAACTATAAATTCATTGCCATCATTCCTACAGACTTTAACAGTTTGGTCAATAAAAGTAAATAAAATAACTTTTGTTTTTTCGGGTGATATAGTAATAAATACAGGGAAACAGTTTTTAGTTACCGGAAAAAGTAATTCCATCGCGAGTTATGGCAGATCAACCAGCCCGTGATATTGCAATGGATGGGTATGCAATAACATCGGCATCCGTATCGGAAATGAAATTTCTGCCTGCCTTATTGAATGGACTAGCGCAAAACAGTTCACTCAAGTGAAAAGATTGAAAGAATTCATTGGAAGCAGTAATTTTCTCTTTCGCTGGAAAAAGTAGTTTATATATAAAATAAAACTTATTTCTCGCGTGTTAATTCAAGTTCCTACTGAACGGATGATCGAATAAACTTTCTGGTTCAATTAAATTAATGTATTATTGTATTGGCGCGTTTTAGTGATTTCGCCTTATTTTGTTTTGAGTGCAACAATCACCACCATGGACAAACATATATATGGTGAATATTTGTGTTTGATCTGTTTCTGGGTTCAATAATATAATATCTATTTATGAATATATCTGTAGTGCATTCATAATTATTTCTTCACCCGCTATTTGAGATAATTTCTTTATAATAGATTCAATGTCTTAGAGAATATATATCCACTAACCTATACCTGCCGCCCTGTTGGTCTAGTGGTTTAAGTACCGGGCCGTGATCTTGGGGTTCTGGGTTCGATTCCCGGGTCGATCGAAATGTATGTTTCGAGGTTTCCGAACATAGCTCGGGTTTGTGATCACCAATCCGCATTAGGCGATGATTAAGCCTAATCTCATCATAGTAGCGATAACTTGATTTCTATGATGGAGGCCTTTGCCCTGCAGTGGGACAGTATATAGGCTGATACTAAAACCTAGACCTAAGCACTAATTTTACGTACGGACAACTTCAGGAGCGCCGCCTGCACAGAAATAAATAATCTTCCTCTTGTTTGCTTTGATTTTTAGCACAGAGTAAAATTAAGTTTAAGTTGTAATTTATTGTTTATGATAGTAAAATTTCTAGGACCCTAAAAATGGGTCCTGAAACTGAAACATAGGTCATCATTGATTAAGATTGTATATTATATATGTATTGGTCACATAGTTTTTGAAATAAATATTTTTTATGTTTTGTTATCTGCTGTATTGCATGTCAATATTTATATTTCTTCTAATGCAAGGGCGTCACCCAAAGTCCAGCCTAAAAACCAGCGCTGCAGCTGTTGTTTGTGGCAGTTCAGCATATGCTGAGGCTGAGCCTGGTTGTCCGCAACGCTTATGCTCTGTACCGTTTTTTTATTATTTATTTTATGTACTATGTGTTGTGGTCAATATATAGGTTATCTTTCTTTCTTTATTTTCTAGTAATTAACATTTAGGGCATTAATTAACGAGTGAACTAAACTGCCTAAAGAACATAAGGAACTAGTTCAATTGTACTGCATCAAGTAACTTCACAAGTCTATTATTGAATGAGCCGGTGATGAAATTCCGATGTTTCTGTTGTACACGGGTCCTTGTGTATTGTCGTCGATAGTTGCAGTACATCTGCTGAAAGGGATGACCAAAGTAAAGTGGTGTGGCACTCACATCTATTGCATGTACCTACACTCGGCTGTAGATTCCGTTACAGATAGAATAGAATTCATTCTAGGAACTTGCATCAAAGATAGTGTATCTCTGAGATCTTGAAACGGGATTCGGTAACAGGCGGTATAATACAAACAAATACGTAGTTTGTTTCGAGGATTACATTATACTGTTTCTAAATACACAATTCTTGTTGATATTTTAAACTAAAAAACAATTATGATTAATGTAATGTCCTAACCAAAAGGCGCCTTTTGCATCACGTACTGAATACCACTTTTTATGAATTCTCGTGGCAATCGTGCGATTCCGGCACACCGTGATACATGGCGTTTCTTGACGGGGGTTGAAATTTTCAATTTTTTACTTTTTTTAAATAAACATCTGTTGTAATGGAAATAACAACCTTTGATTTCGATTCTTGGATAAACTTTACGTATTGCTTTCATAGCAGCCTTTTCGAAGTCCATCGTAATTTTAGACGGCTTCCAATCTTTAAAGATCAATTCAAGAAGTCGAAAAACGATTTCATACGTTTTTTGTTTCTTATCAGGGAGTAAGCAATAAATTAATGGAGTAATAGATTTATATGTTATATTAAAACCGAGTATTGAGTATAATTGCTTGAAAATTTTTGGACAGGACTTGAATGTCCCGTCGCCCAATATATGTTTGAAGTCTTTTACTAAGTGCCTGATATTTTTATTACTGAATATGAGAATACGTTTACCACCGTTTACCTACGTGCAATATAATTATCTGATAAATGACGTTTTTCAAATGGATAACTTGACACCGATACCAAAGAGATTATAGTTGTTATTCAGTTACGTAGGAGGATAAAAAAAGCCTTATAAGAAACCAGTTACGTAGGAGGATAAAAAAATCCTTTCAGGAAACCAGTAACGTAGGAGGATAAAAAAATCCTTTCAGGAAACCAGTTTCCAAACTTCAGTTTCCTTAACGGCCGAAGGGTGCTATGGATGACAATTTTGACGACTTTTGGAGTTATAATCTGGTTGGGTCGGAGTATCTCTGAAGGACCGCATCAGAAATGATGTAATCCGACAGAGAACCATAGTCACCGACATAGCCCACCGAATTAGCAAACTGAAGTGGCAGTGGGCTGGTCATATTAGCCGCAGAACTGACAGCCGTTGGAGCCGTAAAGTCCTTGAGTGGAGACCGCGACTCGATAAGCGTAGTGTAGGACGCCCTGCGACAAGATGGGATGATGACATTCGAAGGCTGGCTGGTGTGGGCTGGATGAGAGTGGCCGAAAATCGGGAGCAGTGGCGTGCATTAGGGGAGAGCTATGTCCAGCAGTGGACGAATGTGGGTTGCTGATGATGAACTTTAACCCGAAAGTAGTTTAAGCACTTGTACTCGTATTATGGGTATCAGAACGGATGAGCCATATATGGAGATTTAGGTATTTAAATAATAATTGTAGCACACAGAAACTGCACAAACACAGGACGTGTTCATCTTACGAATAATTATTATGCGTAGTTTGGATGGAAATGATCATTGAGGTATGAGGCAGGATCACAAAAATATGCCATCGGGCCAGACCAAACAAACATAACCAAATGACAGCTACTCAGCAATAACAGGGTATGGAAAGATGGCGGCTCAGAGGATAAGAACGCGCCTTCCATGCGGGGTCGTGGTTCGAATTCTAGCATGCACCTCTGGATTTTAGAAATCGATATACCTACCCATTTCTACCATTGGCTCGGCGGCGGTGAAAACATCGTGACGAAACCTGCACGTTTCGTACAGTTTCTGAAACATGTAACCATGATTGAGTTGGTCTGGTACCCCTGACTGCGAAGGTCAGACGGCAGTCATCGTCATCGTCAGCCCATTTAAGTCCCCACTCCTGGGGCACTGGCCTCCCTCAATCACATGGGGGGTAATTGCCATACTCACCACGCTTGGCAGACGGGTTGGCGAGGGTTTTGATATAAACGCAGAGTTTTCCTTCTCTGGGTACTGATGATCATGCCAGCAGCCTTACCTTAGTCGCCTTTTACGACACCTCGGTAAGAGTGAGGGTGGCCTATTCTACTCTGCCGGGGACCACACGGCAGTCAATTAATTGTAATTACCTACCTTCTGAAATCCTGAATTATTGTCTAAGTGCACCCGGGTTCTAAAGCGACAGCTTCGGACGCAACCGGGAATTACCTGCTGAGATGAGTTGATTGAGACTCGGACCTCCTCAAATTATTTAGCACTTGTATTGTAAAAAGATAAGTAAGTAATATATCAAGCGTTAACGGTTGCTATACGATATTCTGATTCCGAAGAGAAATTTCTCGAAAAGTCTCCCCTGCGATGTGATTGTGAAATATTTGCAGTACACTTCAAACGCTAAAACGGGCTCTCAGCGGAATTCCGATTGTCACGACGCGATTTTGACGTGAATTATTTTGATAATTAATATTGTGAGGGCTTATTGTCAGTATGGATTCCCGCGCCCCCTTCTCTGGGATAGGTTATCCTTAAATACTTAGGTATTTGGAGGAATGTGAGCGCAAAATCCGTTTGAAATTCAATGGTTTTAAATTAGAATCTAGTGGTTTTTAGTGAACAATCGTCATCGTCATCGTCAGCCCATTAAAGTCCCCACTGCTGGGGCACGGGCCTCCCTCAATCACATGAGGGGTGATTGCCATACTCACCACCCTTGGCAGACGGGTTGGCGAGGGTTTTGATATAAATGCAGAGTTTTCCTTCTCTGGGGGATCATGCCAGGCTTACCTGAGTGATCTCGAACACGGGCTGTGTGATTGTTTTATTTGCAGTAATTCCAAGTAAAGGTGCTCTCGCTTACGATTCGACCATTTTGACGTGATATTTTGATAATTATATTGTGAGGGCTATATTGTCAGTAGGATTCCCGCGCCCCTTCTCTGGGATAGTATCCTTAAATACTAGGTATTTTGGAGGAATGATGACGCAAAAATCCGTTTGAAATTCAATGGTTTTAAATTAGAATCTAGTGGTTTTTAGTGAACAATCGTCATCGTCATCGTCAGCCCATTAAAGTCCCCACTGCTGGGGCACGGGCCTCCCTCAATCACATGAGGGGTGATTGCCATACTCACCACCCTTGGCAGACGGGTTGGCGAGGGTTTTGATATAAATGCAGAGTTTTCCTTCTCTGGGTGCTGATGATCATGCCAGCAGCTTTACCTTAGTCGCCTTCTACGACACCTCGGTAAGAGTGAGGGTGGCCTATTCTACTCTGCCGGGGACCACACGGCTGAACAAATTAGTGAACAAATTGGTGTTTATTTGTGGAGTAAAGTTCCGCGAAGTAATTTGAGGTGCTTTCCTTACGATCTCTTGCCATCTCCCTCTGTTCACAGACTGGAACGTCTACAGCTCCAATATTAGTTCGTGCCATCCACAAAGACACGCATTCTTCTTGCTCGAATTTTGAACTTTTACATGAACTTTTTTGTTTATTTTATTCAAAGTAACATGCAGCTTTTAGTAAATAGTACGAGTACATTGACATAATTAATTTCTAAAGTTAAGTCACTTTAAACAAATTAAGAAAATACTTGGATCGAACTTTATAATTATGTTTAGAAGGGCCAATACTCTTTCTTCTTTGAAATTTGAAATGAACTTTATTCACATTGCAAAGTACGAATTCGATAATGAAGTGGCTTTGTAACTTTTACGTGAACTGATGTTAGAGGTTACTTTCAAAAATACTTACAGGTTTCATAATAATAGGCTTGTGTTAGAATAATAGGTTTTCATTCTTAACTTGTGTATTTATTCTCATACGACATATTGATATATGTCTAACATACAAGAAACCATACAAGAAAACTATGTTTTAGTGGTCTAAAATATAGTTTTCTTGTACGGTTTCAAAATATCAGGAGCACGAGAATTGGGGTCTTGGTCAGATATTGGCAGATTTTTAAAATAGCATTGAGAAAAAACGGTCAAAAGGAGCTATGTACAAAATTTCAGCTTGAAACCTTATGTATTATTTTTGTTATGAGCCCTCATAGACAAAGATAGGCAAGTAAATTTTAAGTCTTAAATTTTCAAAATATTTATATAGCAATCGATATCTTAATCAATTTATAGCAACTTTTGCTAAGAAACCATTTTCATATAGCTATCAAACAAACTGCGCGATGCGCACAAACTAGTGAGGGCTGACGTCACGCCTCGCGACGCTGTTTGTATGGAGCGGTTTGTGCAAGTCTATTTTAAGTGATTTTCAAATTGTCCTATCTCGAAGAGTTTCCAAGCTAACAAATCTATTCTTTCACCGATTTTTTCACTTTTGATGGATTCTTATATTACCAACAAGAGAAAAAATAGAACACAAGCATATTGTTTGCAGAGCGAAAGAGTGAGAGAGATTGCAACTACAGCTACTAATAGTAATAGTAGAAACTAAAGTAACTTGGTCTGGTCCACAGTAGTTACCAATAGTAAACTTAATACTCTTTCAGAAATGAGTCTATTATATATGACTCCTTTCTTAAAATACTTATATGGCTCAGGCAAATGACATAGGTATTGTGTTTGGCTTGGCAAATGTTGCACAGTGTTCTAGATAATAACGGGATGTGGTCAGCCGTCCCGTTAGCAGCAAGACGCGGTTGCCATTCGCTATAGTTATTTGATAAACCGCAAATGTAAATTAATACGGTTACAGCTGAAGGTAAAATATTACCTATCCAAATATTATCCGCGTAGTACGAGTGTAGAAATCTTTCAGTTCCGGTGCGTTCCGGTCACATGGTTGCCGAAATAGTGCTAATGTAATTTTGTATTAAGGCTTAATTTAGACCAGTACCGATAGATGGCGCTGGGAGGCGATTGCATCGCGCAACTCTTTCGTCTTTATGAGCTTAGTCTCTGTCTATGCCAATTACCTCTTTATAAATAGTAATAAAGATTGTAGGATGGGATTAATTGGACAGTTGAACGCATTTTGTCTAACTGAATAGCGTAATCAACAGGGCGGCCATCTTAAGTCTATGGTGTAATAACTTGTTATTCTGTCTTTAGATTCGATTATTAAGTGGCAATTATTAGTTGATAATACTAGTAACTAGTAATAGGTATGATTTTAACTTTGACTACATATAATCCAAGGATTTGAATTTTTAAAAAAAAATCTGTCATAGGTCACGCATTACCCAAGCGTGGTCATTCAGCTCATTAGGATCATTCGGCTCATCGGATCATTTAGCTCATTCAGATTATTCGGTTTACTCGGATCATTCGGTACACACGGTCTCGAGACCCGTTTGAGTCGAAATGATACATTCGGAGCGAACATTAGAGATTCGGAACAGTGTATCATTTGGCTGAGTCGGATCACTGAGTCGTTTCAGTAAAGAATTACACACGTCTCATCCTCATAAGCCCATTTAAGTCCTTACTGCTGGGGCACAGGCCTCCCTCAATCACATGAGGGGTAATTGCCATACTCACCACGCTTGGCAGACGGGTTGGCGAGGGTTTTGATATAAAAGCAGAGTTTTCCTTCTCTGGGTGCTGATGATCATGCCAGCAGCTTTACCTTAGTGGCCTTTTACGACACCTCGGTAAGAGTGAAGTCACACGTCTATTTAACTTTAATACAAGTAACCATAGAACACGACCTACGAGTATTTCATCAGTGGTGCAGAAGAGAACGCAGCCACGTAGTAAATTGGATCGTGCTAACTAAACACAACAGACTCGTTTGACTTTTATGGCTTAAAGTTCCCGATGCAGACTCCTGTTCAGTTGCCTAACTATAGTTAATAACACGAACCCTACGTTCAGAAGCTAACGAAAATTCATGTGGTAGTGATTATGAAGAAACATGATTCTGAGTTACGTGCATCGAATTGCTAAAGAGAACATTTCAGTTTTATTTAACCGATTATAATTATGGGAAAGAAATTTTATTGAACAAAAAACAAAAACTAAAGAAAATAAAGACAATTACTGAGAAATAAAAATGATCTAAAATTAAATAGGCCGTGTGGTCCCCGGCAGAGTAGAATAGGCCACCCTCACTCTTACTGAGGTGTCGTAAAAGGCGACTAAGGTAAAGCTGCTGGCATGATCATCAGAACCAAGAGAAGGAAAACTCTGCATTTATATCAAAACCCTCGCCAACCCGTCTGCCAAGCGTAGTGAATATGGCAATTACCCCTCATGTGATTGAGGGAGGCCCGTGCCCCAGCAGTGGGGACTTAAATGGGCTGACGATGATGATGATAAAAAGTAAATAAAAAGGAAAGTTAAAACAAAGTAGGTCCCCAAATGTCCCCAAAATGCTGGCAGCATTACCCCGCTGGATCGCGATGGGAATTAGCTGGGCGAGGTAGCTGCCAGCCTTTGGCTCTCCTGTGACTTCGACTAGACGCTTAGCGAAGTCACGGAAGAAAGAGAGAGCGTCGGAACCCCACGGGGCCAGTGTTTCAACACCGAAAGCTATAAGGTGGTAGGTACCGGATAGATACCTTTATTTTTCAGCTTTCAGCTGCTACATTGCATTATAATTATTATATATAAATATTTTCACAACATCACATACATTGATATGACTCCGAAATAGGTAGCTCAAGCGCCTGTGTTACGGATATTAGAACCAATAGCGGAATGGACAACATTTCATATTTTTAACATGTCCATATTGTTTTTTTATATGAAAATAGACATAAAATTAACAGACCCATATTTTTTCTTTATTTCATAATTTGTCCATTTTCATGCATAAAATAATTATTGAAATTCTTTATATTCTAAATAGATGTAAGCGCCAAATGACGTCATCGGACGGCTGAATACAGCGATATTCCTTTGCTTATCATTTTTTAATAAAAAAAGGTACTTCTGTCAAAGGTAAACAATACTAGTGTCAACATTGTCAACGTCATTCATTCATTCAACGTTGACAAGTTGTCTTTTTTTTGACAGTTGCATGTCATGGGTTTGGCATTTCGTAAATTTAATACTATAATGTGCTAAGCAAAGAAATATTTTACATTCTGCTGTCCGATGACGTCATCTTACGTTTTTTAGTGTTTAATTTTTTTCTCAGTAAATAAGCAATATAAAAAATTAATAAATATATATTCGAGCAGCGGAAAAGTAAATAAAGAATTGGTATTTTTTGTTTCAGAGCTTAGCAATTTTGAAATGTTGTCCATTACAAATGTATACCTACATTTAATACTTTTCTTTTGTAAATACATACTTATAATACATAGAAAACACCCAGACCAATACAAACAGACCTGTTCATGCACACAAATGTTGGTACTGTGCGAGAATCGAACCCGCAACTCTTGCATCAGAGGCAGCATTCACTGCCTCAGATCCTAACATTACTTATTATCATCTACTTAACTGGTACTGGTATATTTTTGCTGATCATAGCAGTCAAATTAGACTAAATTATGAATCCAGTTTGCATTAATTCCCAACAAGCTGGATTTTCGTGCAGGCCTCGAATACGTCATTACAAATTATATGTCAAAAGTCCCCATCGATCCCGCTTGAAAATACTACTTTCCTGCGGTCTAAAGTCACGATATCTTGAAAGCGATGCTTTGTAGAAAAAAAAGAGTTGAAATCTTTTTTGTACATAATTTTACGATTTACAAACTTTATCTAAACCATTTTTCGATAGCCTTCGTTGTTTCAGAGACGTACGAAAAAAACGCGAAACCTCGAATAAAAACAACGCACAAGCGGGATCGGTGGGGACTTTTGACATATCATTTCCAATGATGACGTATTCAAGGTTAGCACAAAAATCCAGCTTGTTGGGAATTAATGCAAACTGGAATGTCTAATTTGACTGGACTACAACTCTAATTGCCGATTCGTAACTCCATGCAGATCGCGGCTAGGTATATAAAACATTAATTATTAACCTTTGGATTTACACTGATGAATAACAATTTTGAATATAAAACTGGAATTCAAGACCAAAAAACTACGACAGATACGTCAGTGTCAAATCTATCAATGTCACTTATGTCATCGTCAAATCATGTTTTCAGGTTTTTTCAACCTTTTTGTTATAGGTATGCTTATTTTCTTAGTATAGGCTGGCACAATTCATGATAAGGATTTTCTCAAAAAATAGAAACTTAATTACATCTTCATCTTCTCCGTCACTGATGTCTGAATCTCTGACTATGGAATCTGAGTCGGTCACTTGTTGAATAAAGTTTTCCACCAGCCCAGTAATTAATTCGTCCACTTATGCACATGTTTTAGATTTAAGGCGTTACTAGTCAAAATAACTCGAAAGGAAAAATGTCAAGTGATATTTTGACAAAGTGGGTCAATCAAATAGAAATCAGTCAAACTCTCAGTCACTCAATAAAACGGGCGCGTTATCGACCTATGGATTCTGCCGAGACTACTCTTAACGAAATCGCAGGTCTTAAGACTCTCTTAGGTCCTAGCAAGTGATTCAGGTGGCAACTCACTTAACACAAAATAGCATTGTTTAAAACGATTTCAATTCACAGATTCCTATATTAATATCCCTTTGCTCACTGCACGAAACAACATGTAAGTTCAAATGTTGTACCAAATGTTGAAGCCTGAAGTGACACAAGCTCAATACCAGCTTTTCCACCAAACATTACGGATGATTAAGTTTTTATTAAATTGTCTTGTATTTATGTAAACATAAGTCAATAAAATTACTTCTTTATAATTTATAGACTTAAAATGACCAATAAACAAATTATGTTGGCGTATGTTTTTAAGAAATAGGTATATACTATTGTACGATCATTTTATTGGAGTGGCAACATTGTAGTAGATTTTTTGGTCTTGGATTCCAGTTTTGGGTATAGATAACGAACCGTGTCTTTTTACTCTGATGGTTAAATAAACTGTTATATTGTATTCAGACCAGGATGTTATGCGAGCAACAATTTATTTCGAAAACAATCTTGTTTTGAGTTTTTTTTTATATTTATTTTAACATATTACAATAATATGTAAATTTAGAGTAGTATAAAGTATTTAAATTTAGAGTGTCACAAAAACCTTGCCAGTTTGTCTTTAATATAGATACACACAAGTATCGCCTATATAACTAAATAAAAAATAAAAATAAAGTACATATGAATAGAACAAGACTTTTTTTTATTAGCCTGCGTTGTCCCACTGCTGGGCAAAGGCCTCCCCTAAAAGCCGCCATTGGACTCTATTTGTGGCGATGGTTTGCCAACTGCCCGAGAAGTGGTCAAAATCATCACACCATCTCTTTTTGGGCCTACAACAACAAGACTTATTTTTAATAAATACATATACCTAGACGACGGTGATCTGCGAGTAGTTTGCGTAGGTATCTTACCTATGCCGATGCATCTCGCTCGTGGCCAGCAGCGCACCTGTGACTCCTTTGATGTGGCAGGTGTCCATAGGGTGCAGTGATCGCTTACCATCAGGTGATACGCTCGTCTGCTCGTCTGTCCTCTATATCATAAAAAACATGGATAAATGAACAAAATAACAGTTAATGTCACAGCGTTAACACCGCAATGCCGTGACATTTTGTACCCATGCACTCTCAAGGGTTAATACCGACGTTGAGATCAGGGTAGGGTACGCTACGCTCTGCGTGTTTATTCTCTTACACGATGAGACTGACGCCTCTAGGGAAGGTTGTCGCACCGAAGACGCCTGTCTTCATTGCGTGGATCACACACAATATATACACCAACATTTTTTTTTTTTTTATGTAATAGGTGGCAGACGACCTGGCGGATCGTAAGCGATTGCCGCCGCCCATGGACACCCGCGACGCCAGTGGAGTCACAAGTACGCTGTCAACCTTTAAACCCCTTTTCTCCGGACTGGGCCTCCGGTACCCTCACTCACGCAGCGAAAAACCGCATAGTGCTGATTCACGCCGGTTTTCTGAGAAGCCGTGAAATCACTCCGGTCGAGCCGGCCTATTCATGCCGAAGCGTGGCTCTCCCACGGTTGATTATGTGTAGATTAAGAGTAATGGGTAGATTAAGAGTAATATTCAAAAAACATTGCAAAAAGATAGTAGTTTTTCGATTTTTTTGTTATCTAACCAATCCTAATTGAGATAATGACTAGATTTTTAATTGATAAAAAAAATCCAGACTTCAAAACCCGATTTATTTTGTCTCACATCTTTTATAAATTCAAAAGTGCTTTGGCTTTTGCACTACCACCAGAGTCGCGGACATCGAAATGTCTTGCTTCTTTTTTTTTAATATTTCACAACATCAGATATATTGATCTGACTTCGAGATACGTTTTTTTTTTCTCAGGGGAAACCATTATGGCCGTCATCTTGCTACATGTAGGGAACAAGGTGGTGTGTGGGACTCAAACCCTAACTAAAACCTCTGGGGTGTCCATCTCCGCGCAATCATACTTATAATATATAGAAAACACCCAGACCAAAACAAACATGTTCATGCACACAAATGTTTGTACTGTTCGGGGATCGAATCCGCAACCCTTGCACCCGAGGCAGCGTTCATCACCATTGATCCAAACGGGCCGTCTAATGTATTAATAATGTACCAGCCATTTTAATAGGATGAGTTGATTTAATTTTGTGGTACGCTATTGCTTGAAATACCTAAGTAGGTAAGGTACAGAGAATTAAAAGGTTCGTCACCTTGAAGTAAATTTTCGCTTGCACGGCAAGAATCGGTTATACCAACATACCGTTTTAAAAAGATCTGCCAACCTTCTTTAAATTTTCTTTACATCAAAAGGAATCAATGTTGCTACAATCTGAACTTATTGATCTAAGCATATTTTTTTGTGCAACAGGTATTACTCTGACACATTTACGAAAGGTGATAAGTGCCCATAGCATATCAAACTAATCAATTTGAAAACTGACGAACCTTTTCGTTCTATGAACCTTGGCGATTAAAAAGAGTAACTGGCGAGTTTCTTGCCGGATCTTATCGACCAGAAACAACTTTCCGAGCCGGTGGTAGAATCGCATTATGTTTATTTATTTCTTTAGTATATTTTATGTATCAACATATATATGTATTAACATGTAAATTATACATAAGTACTTATAAATAGTTTTAAGTCATTAAAATGTATGACGATTTGTAAGTGCTGTATACAAGCCTATGCAAATAAAGAATTATTTGATTTGATTGATTTGATATGACTGTACGTACCTAGACCTAAATATTTCATATCCTGTTGCACACTATCAGAATCAAACATGAGTCTCAATACTTCAGCTGCGTATACAGTCGCCTGCAGTGAAACGTATACATTTGGACTCTTAAGCCACTGTCTTAAAGTTTATATTTGAATGACGCTGCAAAATATAAGTGGACGTGACTGTATGGGCCGAATGAAAAGTAGACGAGTAAGGGTTGATTGATCGGACACTTGCTCTCGTGATGGCTCCGACGTAGTGCCACCGCGTCATCAATTTGTGGATGGGTGCGATTTGAAAGAGATAACTTATACGATTTTGCATAATAAAAAGCAATGAAAATAGATCGTTATTTAGATAAGAAATTAGATTTAATTGACTTATTCTCAGATGAAATTAAAACTAAAATTAGTCTACTTTTCCTACCTATATGTATACCTAAGTCTGAAGTCATACTTTTAACAGCACCAAAGCGCAGTATAAGATTAAGATACATTATTATATTACATTCAGGTTAATTTACATATATATTATTTGTAATCCCACTGTTGATTCTGCTATCCGTAACACAGGTGCTTGTGCTACCTATCTCGGAGTCAGATCAATGTAGGTATGTGATGTTGTGAAAATATTAAGTATTAAATAAATTAATCACGGATAATTTACAATAACATAACATGTTCGCACATATATACATATATTCTTTAAATGTAACACCTTACCATGTACCATGATTCTTGTGAATAAATATGATTATGATAATAAAAAAGGCAGAAGGATACAATTCTTGTCAAGTTTAATACCACTAAAAAAATAAAATTTAAATAAGCACATCAGATAATATTAACATAAATATCCCAAATTTTCACTATCAGAGTCAAGAGAAGCAAATTAAAAATACATAATGGAACAATGAAATAAATATGAGGGACAAAATGTCATCATACTCGTAGTACCAAGAGAATAAAATATAATTAAATAAGAAAATTTAATTAAATGTACATTATGTCAAAAAATTACGGTACCTACTTGTAGATTTGACCAATGCTGTCTGCAAATAGGTCTATTTTAAGGTGCTGAGCAAGTATGTCACCGATAAGTAATAGTTTGAATCACCTGACCGAGCTAGGTTTTAAATATAAATAAATAAAATAAATATATCACAACATCACATACATTGATCTGACTTCGAGATAGGTAGCTCAAGCACCTGTGTTACGGATATCAGAATCAACAGCGGAATTACAAATATATACAAATAATACTTTTCTTTTGTAAATACATACTTATAATACAAACACCCAGACCAATACAAACAGACATGATCATACACACAAATGTTTGTACTGTGCGGGGATCGAACCCGCAACCCTTGGACCTTAGGCAGCGTTCAACCACTGTTCCAAACGGGTCGTCGTTTTGGTCATCATGACAGGCATCATAGAGCAAAGGCTCTTAGAGTAGTTTAAAACTTGATCTCTAGGGAACATGAAATTCTAGATCAAGTCATTAAATTATAACAAATTATTCGAAATCTAAAATTGGTGACGCAAAATACTTTGAAACAGGAAATCCTTTAAAAGCAACCTATCATTCAAATTAAGAACTCGAGACACACCCCTAACCTTGATTAATTGATCAAAGTCTTCAAACCCAAGCCAAAAGATAAGTTTGATATTATGAAGCCGCCATAAGCAGAACTCCCAATTAGGGAAATATTATTATATGATGATTCCGGAGAGTTTGTTGGCTAAGTATACATACTTTATTAAGTAATTTCAAGAATGTTCATTCAAGCTGAGAGAAGAACTTGAAAATATATGTCATAAAATATTATTGACTTTATTCGAGCATTATGAGTTAATCCCCAATCCCTTTCCTGTACTACATCGGATTTGAATATGTTTCAAAGAAAAACCAAACTCCTTAGTAATCCGTTCAGTTGTTTTCACGCCAAAGAAGCTATTTGGCGTAAACACCACTGAACGGATTTGGTAGTTGCCTTCGACGCAAAAATGTGATTTAAACAACGACTGAACTCTATATTTTGTTTTTAACTTTCATTAGAATAGTTATTTACGTGATTTCTACCATGCTTATTTTTGAGTTTCCAATATTTCGGCACTGTTGCAACCGCCATGGTCACGGAATAACTCCGAGTTACTAATCCGTAAATAATTATTCTAACGACTGAACTGATTTGATATTAGGCTCTTGACACGAAATACGACTGAATTGGTTATCCATCCATACTATACTAATATTATAAATGCGAAAGTAACTCTGTCTGTCTGTCTGTCTGTCTGTCTGCTACTCTTTCACGCCAAAACTACTCAACGGATTTAAATGAAATTTGGTATACAGATAATCTAGACCCTGAGAAAGAACATAGGCTACTTTTTATTGCGAAAAGGGGGTTGTAAGGGGTTGAAAGGGGGGTAAAAAGTTACTTTTCCACGCGGACGGAGTCGCGGGCGGCCGCTAGTAGCATATAACGTTTAAAGTTTATAGTTTATACAATATTATAATATGTACATACCTACTTAAACTGTAGCGCAAAGAATTATTTTATGTTCTGCCCAGAATGAAAACTATGTAGGTAGGTAGGTACTACCAAATCATTATCGTAAATAATCGTAAATAGTTCCGGAAAAAACTAGCAACAAATTGATAACAAACTTTTAATTTTCATTGTTTTATTTTTTATGTGATAGGTGGCAGATGAGCAAGCGGATCACTTGATAGGAAGCGATTGCCACCGCCCAACCTTTAAACGCTCCTTTCCCCCGGATCGGGCCTCCATTCTCACTCACGCAACGAAACACCGCACAGTGCTGCTTCACGCCGGTTTTCTGTGAGGCCGTGGTTCACTCCGTTCGAGCCAGCCGATTTATGGCTCTCAAAAGCTTCAATATTAGTACTGTTTTGTTTTTTTTTTTCCAAAGCTAAACGTTCAGTTATAAATGCGCGTATACACTAAGCCCAGTACTTCCTGAAGTGTAAGTTCGTCGCCTTTGCTTACGCTAATAGACCCGCATGCAATTTCTATAGTAGATTGAGGTTGTTTCCAGATTTGGGAATAGGCCATTAGTGAGTCGAGTACGAGAAGGTTAACGGCGTAGAGTCGCGTACTGTAAGCATTACGAGTGTTGCCCACATTGTTTTACTACAAAAGTAAAAGTTTTGAACTGAACTGTTGCAATATATTTCGCAACATCACATACATTGATCTGACTCCGAGATAGGTAGCTCAAGCACCACATAGTTTATGCCATAAATTATTCTAATTCTAATACCTATAAAATCAGTGAAATTCTCTTTTTTTTATGTGATAGGTAGCAGACGAGCAGACGTATCACCATGGACACCGGCGGCACCAGTGGAGTCACAAGTTGCTGGCCAACCTTTTAACTCCCCTTACCCCCGGAATGGGCCTCCGGTACCGGTGTGTGAACCGGTTTTCTGTGAGGCCGTGGGATCATTGCCAAAGCGTTGCTCTCCCACGCTCTATTACTATAGTATCTAATAAGTTTTGGTCGAACAATTTTGATTTGTGACAAGTGTTCCTTATGCAAGACTCAACCAAGACGTAATTGTATACTTTGAAGTAGTAGGTATATTTTCAATCTATCTTTTGTCAAACTACTCGTAGCAACACCGTATGAGTGTGGGCCTTAATTACTAGGCGCTTAAGGCGAGGGAAAAGGCACATTAGCGCCGCCAATTGATTTAAAGTTTTAGCTTCTAAACCGCTTTTAACTATTAATGTGCCTTATACCCTTACGTCAATCTGGCGATTTCCCGGAGATTTCGATGGCCGGATCTGTGTTTTACCGTGTTTGTATCTATAACATTATTTTGCAAATAGTTTGTAAGTAGAAAATTTAAGAATTTTGTGCTTTCCTAGCAACACCGTGAAAGAGCGTAGTGTAGTACCGAGGAACTAAAGCCATTAAGTACTTAATCTGGCGATTCCCCTGAGATTGCAGTCGATCTACTCCGTGTAAAATTACCGACACGTTATTACGCGTATATTTTGTAAGTGGAAAGTTTAAGAATCTTGTACCTTCCTCAGACTCGGGTCTTACCCATTTAGCGCCCGGGTGCAATCAATATTTGGCGCCCTCTTGTATTTTGATACAAGAGCTTTTGTTTGCACATTTTGATGTGCAAACAAAAGGGGATAATTTGGTACTTAAAACACGCAGTAAGCTGCGTAGTACGCAGTAAGTTAGCATCCGTCACGTTTATATAAGGTGTTTCATGTAGGATGCCAAGCCGAAGGCCGTGAATAAATTTCTTTACTTGAAAAATTTATTATATCGTACTACATGGGGGTGTTTCGGTTACCCCAAAGGGTGCTCTATCCATGGCCTTGGGTATGACACATTAAATAAGACATCCTGTATAAATGGTTGGACGCTCGCTCCTTCCGAAGCGTTTCAGAGGAAGCTCTTGTTGCGAGCGACTCTCTGCGCTCCCTAACACCCGGCGCCCGGGTGCTCCGCACCCCCTGCACTGTAAAGACGCCTCTGACCTTCCTATTAATACTGTGAAAAGCGTGTAGTGTAATCGTAGACCAAAGCCACTGGGCATTTTCGTTCTTTCCTGAGATTGTGGCGGTCGACTCTGTTTTCAATTAGGTACATTATTTTATGAACGCGGTTTGTAAAATTTTCTTTAAAATCTTATAACTTCGTCTAGGAGAGCGAAATCACAGTGGAACTTATTAATCTGGCGATGCCCCTGAAATTGTAGTCGACGTCTTCCTGAAAAATGACCGAAAAACTTCATCAGTTTGTAAGTAGGAAGTCAGACAATCTCGCAGCTACTAGGCACTTAATCTGGCGATTCCTCTGAAATCGCACTCGACGACTTCTTGTAAAAAGAAACAATTAACGATCAATTTCTAAGTGAAAGCCTAAGAATCACACACCGTCCAAGGAACACCGTGCCATACTGCAGACATGTACTGTGAAGAACTGAATCATCGTCATCATCATCGTCAGCCCATTTAAGTCCCCACTACTGGGGCACTGGCCTCCCTCAATCACATGAGGGGTAATTGCCATACTCACATCGCTTGGCAGACGGGTTGGCGAGGGTTTTGATATAAAAGCAGAGTTTTCCTTCTCTAGGTGCTGATGATAATGCCAGCAGCTTTACCTTAGTCGCCTTTTACGACACCTCGGTAAGAGTGAGACACGCCGTGTGAAGTAGAGCCACATGGAAAAGCTGGCACATCGCCAACCAGCATTGGTTAATCGCTCGTCTCCGCTGCTCCTGCACGGTAACGCGCGACCTCATACTGCACAGCAGACGGTCTCCAAGATGCAATAACTGAGGTTAGAAGCTCTACGTCATCCGCCCTACTCATCAGACCTTGCGCCTACAGACTGCTACTTCTTCCAGAATTTGCCAGGGCTGATGCCCTTCTTAAAGAAATCAGCTGGAATCATCAATAAACTGCCACTGCGTTGGCAATGATGCATCCATTGCATGGGTGATTACTTCGATTAATACAAATAAAAATACAAGACAAAAAATCTTTTAAATTTTTTTATACACAATGGCAATTTCATAGTTACAACCCTAATAAAATAGTGTAAAATTTTTAACAATGTTGTTACAAATTTGACATGAAGTTCATGAAACAAGTATTTGAATTTACACATATTAAGTAGTGCAGTGCAATACGTAGTAAAGCTGCCGACCCGCCAAGGAACCCTTTTGAGTCAACCCAGCGACCTATTAAGAAGATAGTCATTTCTGTAACATTCAGTTGCTTAGTAAAAGCTTTAAGCTTTGCGTCTTGCAATGAGACAGGTAAGTCAGCGGATCAGTAGCATAGGTCAGCCATCGATTTGGAACCCGGTGTACGTTTGGACAAAGATCCAGGATAGGTGAGTCTGGTAATTACAATGAAGCGAATCTGACCAACTGAATTATGGTTACACGTTTCAGAAACTAGCTGAAACGTGTAGGTTTCCTCACGATGTTTTCCCTCACCGCCGAGTTAATAGAATTAAGCACGAAGACTAAAAAATCCAGAGGTTCATGCACGGATTCAAACCTACGACCTCACACGCACAGGTTCTTATCCACTAAGTCTTCATCGTTCTGATCAGCAGCGTTGAAGTATACCTATTATGTCCGGAAACCTAAGTATCCACACAGCAACATGCACGACGAAGACGTTTACCTAATTAGGCTTGCAAGATTCTTATGATATGCCTATAAATGCAATTGTTTTTTAGAATCGTGTACCTCGACCCAGACCATTGCAAGAGCAATCGCCAATAGGCTATTAAAGGTGATAAAGTGTGCTGTTGGCTCTTTATGTTCCAATTAATAGGCTTTTTTATTACCTTCCTCCTGGTCCTATTCTGTTTATTTGTCTGCAGAATTGTAAGTTATGTTCATTGGCTAAGATTCATTTAGGTTTATCACGACATGCGTCTTCTAGGATTTGAGGTTACGACAAAACGTTTCATAGTTTCGGAATGAAGGTTTTCAATCGCCCCTAAGAGAAACTTCATTCCAAATGTCTCTGACATCTGTTTGTCAATCTGCGGAACCGCCCGTGCTGCGTAGGTATATAAGAGCCGCTCTGATAGACCTACGCAGCACGGACAGCAGGGAAATAAGTCGGTAAACAATATTGTAGAAAATGTATTTTTAAAGAGAAAGTTTTTCACTAAGACGTAATTTCTGCGACAAAACTACAAATTACGTTATGTTACTTATCTTAATATGAAATTACAGTTTATCGCTAAAATAAATATTATTCGTTTCTTTGAAGAGAGATTTCCCAATTGAACTTTGAAATCGAATCCCAATTAGGTACTTATTCTACGTTTTACGTAACCAAACTAAGGCATACATAATGAATGAATAAATGAATGAATACTGCATTTATTTCGACACACATATATCAGACAGAAGAGAAACAGAGGTTTTATACACAAAATTTTGACATAACAATACACAAAACAAAACAGTAACAATAAGTATAAATGCAAGAAAATGCGTGTGCCGAAACAGGCGTCCGCTCAGCATAATGTCGTGACGTGCCAATAAATGTCGCGCCACGACGCTGGTTTTCAGCGGGATACCCGTGTGTCCGTTGCGGTATGGTAAGTAAGGTAGACAAGGAGAAAGAAAATAATAATGACATAAAATTTGCCGGAACAGACACACATCACTAGGGACAGCTAAATCATATTAATGCTAGGAAGATAATAGGAACGCTAGATATAAGGAACACAAAGAAGAAAGAGAGAACAAAAATACAAGTAGAACATTAACAATAAAATAAATATTCAAAATCAAATTACGAGAACACAAAGAAAAAAATTAACTAACAACAATAAAAAGACTTTATTTTAAAATTACGCGCGCATTACCAACTGTAGGATCGACAATCGAATATCGACCGCCTAATCGATTCTCTAGTGTCGTCCTCAATACAATTGTCTTATGTCTCTTGTAAAATTGTTTGAATAGTAAAAAAAAGAAAAAAGGAAGAAATTGGGTGTGTCCTGGGTGTGTCAGATGACATGGCAATTGGCACAGTAATTGTACATTTAAAATAAAAATTGTGTTGAGTGAGTGTAATTGGATATAGTGAGTAATGTGTAAGGAGAAGATTGCAAAGACAAGCCGTGAGCTTGCTGAGCTGCAATCACGGGATATAAGTGTCGAGAGTACTATGCCAAACCGACAATGATCGTCGGGCTCGTCGCACATGGCCACTGGTAAGTGTTAGCCCTGTCGCTATTTATTGCATACTTTATTGTACCATTACAATAATTGCAGCAGCGCTTTATCTCACTTTCAGGTCACTCCAAAAATATTGAGAATGATAACCTCGAGTATCGTAATAAGTGGATGAATGCGGTGTATGAATCCGAAGGAGAGGGAAAGCAGCGTCAGTGCTGGGATGCACCTATAGCCCACATGCTCGCCGCGCATAATCCAGGGTTAAATATCAGCCCACTATTAGATTTTTGTAATTGAAGTAAGTGGTGTTTTAGTTTTTTTTAAACGAATATTTAACTTTCAGGGCGCGCAACGGTGGCAGATGAACATTCCAGCAACGACTGGCAGCAAACCTGAAAGATCCACAAAAAGCCACGGAGCGATGCCGAGGAGTGGCGAAAACGGGGGTGCAAGCTCTCCTCTGAAATCTACAATGATCCTGAACCCATTCCAGCTTATCTTACAGATATTTTGGTGCTTGAGATGTTATAACTCCGAACAGCATGGTTGCCAGGTGCAGGTTTCTTCTTGCTTCCATTTTTATCATGTTAGCAGCATTAATAAAAGGTGTGACATGTGAGCGCGGTGGCACCCTAAAGCAAAAACGAGCGCAAGCATTCTGCACTCTCTGCACAAGCTTCGTCACAGGCGGAGGGAATAAAAGGAAGGTAGAGCTGTAGGTCTTCCGCGTACAAGTGGTAATGGCAATGGTGGATGCTATTTACTATGTCGGCACTGTATAATATGTAAATTATTGGTCCCAATATGGGTCCTTGGGGAACACTCCGATTCACTGGCTGCAATTGTGATCTCATAACTGTACCATTCACCTGTTTCAGCTCCACAAACTGCTGCCGTTGAGTCAGACAGCTGTGAAACCATTTTACTGAGGCAGAGTCCAGACCATAATAGGATAATTTGGCCAGAAGCAGTGGTATACTGAGCGAATCAAAGGCGCGCGAGAAGTCGAGTAACAGCAACAGAGATGCCATTCCCTGATCTTGGGCTGACAACAAATTGTCAACCACATCAGCAAGCAGTCGCTGTCCCATAACCCCTGCGGAACCCGGATTGATAGTGTGGCAGTATGTTGTGCTCTTCGAGATACTTGATTAGTTGATCACACACTATTATTTCCAAGATTTTTGATATGCAAGCCAGTATACTGATCGGCGTAAGTTCCTGTATTGTAGTTGGATTAGTAGTCTTCGGCAGGGGCTTGACGATGGCAGTTTTCCAGATCTCAGGAAATGTGCTATCCTGTATAGATTTGTTTACTATCGCAGTTATTGTGTCCAGTGAATGAGGGAGGGTTAACAGGACCATATCTAGAGGTATCCCATCACTACCTAGCGCATTGGACTTAAGTTTCCTGATTGTTTTAAGCACCTATTCGGAGCTGACAGTATGCAATGTAAAGTTAGCCCCATCATTGTATCTGTGGTATTCAAAAAAGGATAGCTGGGAGATTGAAACTGAGTCCTCACTAGGCAGATTTAAAAAGTGACAGTTTGTTATGTCCGGATCCCGCAGCAAGTGCGGCAGATCATTAGATTAGATTGCCGAGAGATTGTAACCCCGAAATTGTTTAAAATAGATCCGGTTTAGTAGCTAAAAATTAAAATCGATTGGCATCGCTAGTGTGCCCTACCCGTCACCTTAATACTATAAATCCAGAGAAGAATGCTATCTCTCTTTTAACCGCACTCGCACCGAACATGGCACTGACGCATCACCAAGTAAGAAATTGTAATTTTTGGCGCGCGTAAATGGAGCGTTGTGATTGGTTAACATTTTGCCGCAGTCTTCGAAAAGACTTCTGCGCAGGTACATTGGCGTAACTTATAAAATTAGTAAAACTGTACTTTGTTGTTGATTTCGTGAATCCGTCTCTGTACGTTTGCTTTCGTCGTTATGGTGACCACTTGAACGAATATTCCCGCGTTTGAAATCCGATATCCTTGTAATTAACGTCTTATTCTTGGGATAATCCCCTTTGTAATTGATAGGGATTTGAGTGCGCAAAACAAAACATCAGTTCGTATTTAGTTTCTGAATTTAATAAGCTAAAATGCGGTTTTTGGTTACTACAAGTTTGTTTACGAGTTGGCATTGATTGTCCTAGTTTAATAAAATATTTGGTAATATTATTTACGTTGGGTTTTACAAAACGTCTTCATTTAATCCGATAGAATCATAAAGCTCAGTTGATTAGAACGCGCCTTCCATATAGGATTTTGTAGGTTCGAATCATATAGATTTTTCTAATTTATATGCTTATTTCTACCATTATGTCGGCAGTGAGGTGAGAGAAATCTGCATGTTTCGGATAGTTTCTGAAACGTGTAATCAGGATTCAATCGGTCATACAACAGTCGCTTTATTGGCTATATCTGCTTCGTTGGTGCAGAAGGTAGTGCGTCGCACTCTAAAGCGACGGCTGCGCTTGGGATTCCAGGTTCGATGCCGGGTCGGGCCAAAATTTGTACCTAAGTTTTTTTGTTAAGAAATTCTGTGTCAGACCGGAGTCTGGAATTTGGCGATCTTTTACCCCCGTGCCTCAGAAATCACGTCAAGCCATTGGTCCTGCGCCCGATCCCTCTCCGATTGCGTCACACTTGTATCCCATCGTAATATGAAGGCAAGGGAATAAAGAGTGCACTTGTGTTTGGGCACACACTTGAGCACTATAATGTATCCTGCGTAAGTGGCGGATCGTTGATATTGGCCGCCTTAGCTGAAATTGGTTAGAGGATATTATTATTATAATTACCAGACTCCCAAAATCCTAGATCATGGTCAAAGTAGGACCCGGGCTCGAAAGCGACAGCTTTAGACGCGACCGGGAATTACACGCTGAGATGAGTGAGTGCGAAATGTATAGTGTCGTCTAGATCCATGGAATCGTATAAAGAAAGATGATTCACACGCTTCGGCATAAATGGGCCGGCTTGACCGAACTGGTACCACGGCCTTAAAGAAAACCGGCGAGGCGCATCAATGTGCTTTGTTTCGCTGCGTGAGTGAGGGTACTGGAGGCCCAATCCGGGGAAAAGGGGGCAGCGCACTTGTGTCTCCATTGGTGTCGCGGGTGTCCGTGGGCGACGGCAATCGCTTACCATCAGGTGATCCGTCTGCTCGTCTGCCACCTATCACATAAAAAGAAAAAAAACAAGTGCTATTTTGGGCCAACCTTTATGTGGTTCCCCTATTTTCCTATCACTTTGTTCAATGTTCATTTACTTCATATAAAGGATCCCTCCTACTTATCAGCATCCTTTTGTTCCATATTCATTATCTACTCGAGATAAACGAAAAGATATCACGACGTACAGTTTAAACAGCTATAAAATATATTTATGTATAAAGTATTATGTATTTATTGTGAGTTCTTGAGAGCCCGGTGGCATTTCCTCATTGTAAGCTCTTGCAAAATTAGTGATGTGTCAATTTAAGTTTCAGCTCAGTGCCGTTGCCAGTGGAAGTTAACAATATCAATTTGATATTAATTTAAGACATTATATGAAAAATTGTTTAAGACATTTGAAATAAATAAAGGATTTGTGATTTTTCAAGCTTATTTTGTAATCGCCATTCATATATTGTGACATGAATGGCGATTACAAAATAAGCTTGAAAAATCACAAATCCTTATTAATATATTTAGTAACTATGATTTAAAATAAAAGTGCACACTAAAAACTTAATGTAAAACACCTCTTCACGAGACTAACTGCCACACTCAGAGTCGTTGATTAACTTAGTTGGCTTCTTAAGAAAAAATATTGGCACTTATTTTGATACGCATAAAGACTACCGATAATAAAGTTAATGAACATTACCTAAAATGACGTCTCTGAGTGCGGCTGTAAGGCTACACTCGATATCAGTGAAGCACAATTCTCTTTTAAAAAAAAATGAATTTTATTTTATTAGTTATGCATTTTAGACTGTAAGGTATTATTATATGGGACCAATGAAATATTTTTGAATGTATCTTGTTGCCTGAAATAAATGAATTACTATTATTATTTAATTTTAGAAAACCCCTGTCCATAGCGAATCAAATTACTGATAATGAATATATCGCTTTCTTAGTCAACTTTCTGACAAACACAACAACATATTGAGTAGTTAAGAAACGTTTGGGCACTCGAGTGTAACCCACTCACTGATCAGGAGAATTTTGAGGTAGTTTCCCTCAAACACTACTGGACACATTTTTGATCTAGGTTGGCCATAACCAAAATTTCAACAATACCAGTAATCATTGAGAGTACTGAGTGAGTGCTGATTTTCATCACTCAGTAAAGTGAGTGAAGGTCGGCCCTCGGTGGGGCCAAATCCGGGAAAAGAGGAAAATAGCACACTTGTGACTTTACTGGTGTTGCAGGTGTCTATGAACATCGCGTACCATCAGGTGATCCGTCTGCTTGTCTGCCAACACCATTATAAAATCAAAGCAACGTATCAAATATTTAAAGAAAATAATTGCTGCCGTTTTGACCATACAATTTTTTGACATAAAAGTGAAGGGTGTATGGGATGGTATCTAAGTTTAATTTAATAATGTTATTTATTTTTACTTAATTGAATGTTAATGTAATTTTAATTTAATATTATACATTTAATTTAATTGATCAATCAATTTAATAATAATAATGTTACATAGTAAACAAAACTGCTTAATTGTAAGACGTTTTAGTTAACAAAGGTTTAACAAATATTTATAAATAAGCCTGTGTTAACGCCGAGCGTTGATAAATACGAAGTTGTCACATCCCTACGTAGAATTACTTGAACGGTAATGGGACGGTCGCCGTAGGATTATGTACTCGGATTACGGCTTTCGAGGCTTCTATTAATTTGAGATATTGCTAGCTTCGCTAGGAGTTGTGTGCCCGATGATTAACTTGCATCGAAAGAAATAGATAGGTAGAAACATATATTTACTTAACTTATGTAACACCACATTACAGATAATATCAAAGAAGCACAACCAACGTGAAAATAAAAATGATTAAAAATACCTTTTGATACAATCACAAATATTTATAAAGAGATAATTTGTAAATACCTGTTTCTGGTAGAACAAAAAATAATCTACCTTAACTCTTGATTGATATAACCAACTGATGGCTGGCTTATCATAGAAGTACAAACAACACAAAAAATATATAATAATTAACTTAATCATAATATTTAAAAACACCTTTTATATTTGTAAAAAGATAATTTCTAAATACCTCTATTGTTTCTGGTAGAACAAAGAAAAATTTTCCATTAGCTCAGCGGTGAGGGAAAACATCGTGAGGAAACCTACACGTCTCGGATATTTTGAAGAACAGGGGCACTACCAAATAGCCCAGTCGGTATTATTAAAATGATATTTTTATGGTACATACTAAAATATATTACCTTTTTATGTTATATAGATTTATCTTTGAGAACACGAAAACAGCGCGTGGTGATGAAAAATGGACGACAATATCCGAAATAGGTGTTTTACGGTGACAGTGGTTAAGGACACTTATGCTCTGTAACAATACTATGAGGCCCTAATAGAGTCTATTAGATAGCGATGGTAGCTCAGTGGTTCAGAGCGCGCCTTCCATACGGGGGTTCCGAGTTCAAATCCAAGCATGCACCTCTAGATTTTACAAATCTATGTGCGTATTTCTACCATTAGCTCGGCTGTGAGGGAAAACATCGTGAGGAAACCTGCACGTTTTAGAAACTATCCGAAACGTGTAGATTTCCTCACGATCAGTTGCTCTAGTTCCCGTTTGAAGGGTTGAGAAGGTCAGACGTCTTTTACAATGAAGCCGTCTGACCTTCTCAACCCTGACTAGACTCCCCAAATCAAAAATCATGGTCCAAGCGTACCCCCGGCTTTAGAGCGGCAGCTTTGGGTGCAACTGGGAATGACGCGCTAAGATGAGGAAGAGAGCTTATTAGATCAATATATTATTTTATAGGTAAGTAGGTAGTCAACTTGCTGATTGCATTGGACAAGGTGAAGCATCTAAGCGGAACAACGGTGCCGACTTAAGCAGTCAACCGCACATATTGTGTTTGATACAGTCTGTTACAAGAAATGTGAACACACATTTATTCGACTCTTTTCTACTGCAGGTCATCCCTTTGAGCAACGCGGGGACGGAATTTATTTGATGTATTCCAAGTCAGTTTTGTCTGTGCAAAAAAAGATTTACCAGCGGAGATTGCATAGCCAAAGTTTGAATGGGCAAAGTGCGTCCCCTCCCACATTGCAGTGCTCCTGCCGGGTACATAGTGAAACCTAGTTTTTATTAGCAATTTAATTGTATTAAATTTGTCGACGCAATTATTATAATGAGCATTCAGTGTGTTTGAAGCCATGGAAATGGTCGTAGCAACTCTGTAGCACGTTCGTAGCACTTTCGTACCTTTTTTGCAGCACGTTCGTAGCACTATTGCATAATAGCACGTCCATAGTGCATACTTTTTTTTCGAAATAATAATGAATTAATTAAAGAGAAGAGATCTACTTTTGTAATGCATTTTAGCGGTGTTTTACTTGCTTCATTTACATATAAAATAGTATTTATGGATGAATAAATATTATAATCCATTTAAAGTTGCTTTTGTACTAGTGATACATGTAGGTACTTACTAAACTCTTTCATGTTCAAATTTTATCGAAATAAATGCGCCATAGAAATTCACACCTCCATCTAGTCTAAAAATTCATAGTTTCAGAATGGATAATGTAGATGATGAGATCTGGGATGTTGGAAGAGCGACTTTCCCCAGCTTCATTTTTTACTCAATACATTTATTGTGAATCATGAGTTAAAGTACATATAATTTACTGAATGATTTTTTATTTGTACAATAAAAGCTGAGTTCTACTTTTAATAGTGTAAGGATCGGTCCATTAGTCTTTTATAACGTCAATAACTAGCATTCATTAATATCAACAATGTCCTCTGTTATTATTACTGACCACGGCTATCCGATATTTCCGAAGCCGACTGTAGCTTCGTTACAGGCTAACGACATCGTCGACAGCCCGAGGCGCGTTTAATGTTACAATGTTATAACAATAATACAGCGCCTGGCCGGGTGACGTCACGTCCGTCGGCGGTGATGCTATTTCCGGGTGTCAACGCGTACCGGCGACATTTCCGGCGGCCGCCACCCCTCGCCGTGAACGGGTAATATCGACGATGACATCGCATAACTAGCTTTACTCGAGGATTTGATTGCATTGGTTGGTTATATTGAAAAAGTACAAGTATTTTTTTATGGAGTGTATAACTTGAATTCGACAAACGAATGTGCGATTAACGAGAATGCGACAAAACTTTAGACCGATACACCTTTATCCGAAATCACGTTTGTGCGACACACTGAAGCTCGACAACATTCTAGTGTGACACTGAGCGCTTATTATTTTTATTTTTATAACAAGAGTACAGACAGCCACACACCTAACCTACTTAGGTTAGGTTAGGTTATCATGGGGACTCAGGTGTATCTACCTCCTAGAGTGGCCCCGCTGGTAATCAGTTCTGTCCTGATTCCAGCTTCGGTTGGTATTAGGCAGAAACGGTTACCGTGGGGCACGGTTTTCCCAACGGCGGGTAGTAATTCATTCGTGGATTGCTACCCGACGGCCAAAGGATGCACAGAATTTCCGGCGGACCAGCCCCGACGCAGTGGATCGCGTGCAGCGCACACCACTCGGGGGCTTTCATTGTCCGCTGAGGGCTTAGAGGACCGGCCTCTCTTTACGGACCTGAACACAATAGGGCCGGGCACGGAGGCTGCCTTCTTTATCCAGCCCCCCCCCCCTTCTGCCGTGGGTTGGCGTTGGGGTGTGGTGGCACCCACTGTCGGGCGGTTTGGCGTGCGGTGGGCCGGTGTTTCTGGTGTGATGGTGCCGTATGGGGGCCATTTTGTTCTCGGGCCTTGAACTGTCGCGCCTTCGGGCGCGTTTGAATGTTGGGGAGTTCCACGGTGGTGGAATTCCTGCCAACAGTCTGTTGCGCCCAGATTCTCGGGAGCGCTCTCCCCGCCTTTATGGTGAGGGCTTTGTTGGTGGGTCTGTGTTGAGTCCCGCAGCCAGTGGGATGTAGCTACGACTCGCCACCCTCGCTTTTCCCGTCCCGTCGATTGTCTCCGCAACCCAGCGGGGATGCTCGAACGGGAGGGTTTTCGGGTATAACTTAAAGTCTGTGGGTGCTCTCTCCTCTCTCTGACCCCTCCCCCAACCCATACCCTGCTGGCTGCAGGGTATGGGTTGGGGGAGAGGTCTGCAGTCGTCCCTTCCGGAGCGTCTGCGTTGCAATCCAGCAACGTCGATTTCGGCGAGGCGCGTTTTTGAAGAGGCCGTGCTGGCGAGCCTCTCGTCCTTCGAAGGTGGGCCGCGGACTTGGTTTCGTACCCATTACCGTAGCCCACCCCACACGGACGTAGCAGGAAATGCCCCGGTGGTTTTTAGTGGGTAGGCCCCTGGGAGCACCCCAAGGGAGAGCCCCACACTACCCGGCCGTCTCCCAGCGGTCGGGTGTGCTTAAGGCGGCATTTTCCACCGGGCCAACAAAAAGAAAAAAAAAAAAGGTTAGGTTATCATTGATGTGTGGAAACCGTACCAAATGTACGGACAGCCACACATCAGGTTGCTGTTAAAAAATTTAAGTGCGCCGTGTCACACTAGAATGTTGTCGAGCTTCAGTGTATCGCACGAACGTGATTTCGGATAAAGGTGTATCGGTCTAAAGTTGTGTCGCATTATCGTTAATCGCACATTCATTTGTCAAATTCAAGTTATACACTGGCAGACGGATCACCTGATGGAAAGCCGCCGAACGTGGACACCCGCGATACCAGTGGAGTCACAAGTGCGCTGCCAGAGATTCAGAGTTGCATGCTCGGATTCGAACCACGACCTTCGGTATGGAAGGCGCGTTCTTATCCACTAAGCCACTTCGCTATTTGGTACATAGTTCAAATAACAGATAGAAATAATCATAATGTTTAAAACTCGTTCAAACGAGTCCATGGCGCGCTGGAGTAGCAAAGTATGACAGCATTACTGTAGCATAATAAATAATATCCTTCAACCGATTATGGGTACTGAGGCCAATTTCAACGATCAGCCACATACGCAGGATATTATTATAGTGCTCAAGTGTGAGCGCAAACACAAGTGCACTCTCTATTCCCTTAAACTCATATTCCGATGGGACACCAGCGTGACTGGACTGTAGCAAACCCCAAACGTCATTGTAGCGGGTCCGTAGCACTGTCGTAGCATGCGCGTAGCATCGCTGGTCCGTAGTACTATTGTAGCGTTCCGTAGCGTTGCTGTAGTTAATCCATAGCTCTGTTGTGCCTTGCCTTTAGAAAAACCTGGACCAGACAAACACACTGGACAGACGATTAGAGTGTGTTGGGAGAAGCTTTTGCCAAGGGCACATGAAATAGGTTAACTATTTGATTAAAGGCTTTAAATAAATAACACTGTTATAGTGCGGTCCATAGATGAATATCTGTTGCATTGCTGTAGTGGGTTCGTAGAACATTGTAGCATTCCTGTAGAGTTGCTTCAGTAAGTAAGTAAGTAAATATTTATTGACCACATATAAGATTTACAGGTATAGGACACATAACATTAAACAGATATTGACAGTAATACATATTAAGGTGAACGGTATTCCCCAATAGCAACGCCAATTGATTTTAATTGTTATCTACTTAACCAGATGTATTTTAAACAGCTTAGGGGCTTCAGTCTCTCGTTTAACACCTATACTATTTATTCAATAGTTATAGTTAGCTATTTGATCTGGTTTTGCACTCAAATTTTTGAATTATCGCCAAAAGCGGCTACTTTTCGTGTGAATCACTTTTTTAGTACAAAAACAGACCCAACATTTGGGCATAGTTATTAAATAAATAGGTAGTATAAGTTTTGCCGAGACACTGAAGCTCCGTAATTATTTAAAATACATTTGTTTTTGTAGCTAGCTATTAAAATCAATTGGCGTTGCTAGTGTGCCCTACTCGTTGCCTCAAAAAATAGTTAAACAAAACAAATAAAATAAGTTAATACATAACCTAGTGACCAAGTAAGAAAAAGTGAAGTGGTGAACAAGGTTCAAGCTCAGCATGCTTTTAGCTCTGCTCGATATCACCCTTATAGCGTTTCCGTAGCGTACTGTAGCGTGTCCATGGCAGTGTAGTGGCATGGCGCGTTCGTCACGTCACTATAGCAGGTTCATAGCACTGTTGTAGCGTGCCCGTAGCGTCTAGCGGTTCCGTAGCTCAGGAGTAAAATATCGTAGTTTGTAGCAAAATCGTAGCATTCCCGTAAAGTCGTTTTAGCGGGTCGATAGGAGTTTTGTAGCATTAGCAAAGCGTTCTGTAGTGGGTCTATAACAGTGTTATAGCGCACCCGTAGCGTCACTATCGCACCCGCTACAGACTTCCGTCGCTCTGAGCATACTCGTAGCTGGTTCGTGGTAATGTTGTAGCATTATTGTAGCGTCACCATAGTAGGTCCGTAGCACTTTTGTAGCGTGCTCATAGCGTAATGTAGAGAGTCCATAGCACTTTTACACCCCCGTAACGACGTAGCGTTCGTTTTTCTCACATAAGGCAAAGTTACTTATTCTCAAGAAAATTGTTCACTCATTCATTCTTGTGTACGTGAAGGCATAAAAGTCAAGCCTGATAAATTGCGTTCCAACTTCACGTTACTAACGTTAACATACGATCGTAAAGCTTTCAATCCTCCTTATTAATGGGATGTCTCATTACAGTGTTGTTAACAGTGTCATTTGATCCAGTGCCTCGTTAATATGTGATGTCTGATATATGTATTAATTATAGGAATCTCTTCAAAGGCAGAGGATTATTGGGATTGGAATCAAAGTAAAGGTAATGATGACATCGATCGCAATAAGTAGTTACTTTTTGGGCACTGTACAGATGGATTGGCATTTAGTTTTTTTTTGTTATTTTATTCATTATCACCAGGCTATTAGAGTTAATTCATTATTTAAAAAAAAATATTTTTGTGATATTGATCACGAACATTTTTTTTTTTATATTACTCACTCAAAGTTTAAGGGTCCCTTTCCACCAAAGATGTGCTACTCTACGTTGCTATGGATGCGTCTAATATCCACCAATCATTACGCTAAGTTGCTGTGGATGCTTTTTATATCCACCAATCATTACGCTACGTTACTATGGATGCGTCTGATATCCACCAATCATTACGCTACGTTACTATGGTTGAGTTTGATTTCCACCAATCATTACGCTACGTTGCTATGAATGCCTCTGATATCCATCAATAATTACGTTACGTTGTGGTTTGGATGATTTTGATACCCACCAATCTTTACGCTACGTTGCTAAGGATGCTTTTGATATCCACCAATCACTACGCTACGTCGTAATGGATGCGGCTGATATCTACTAATCATGTTTATTAGCTTATACATCTATGCAGCAGCTGCATAGCACATCTTTGGTGGAATGGCACCCTAATTCTTTTTATATTACGAAGCTGTATTAACGAGCATAAATGTGAGTGTGATGAAAAGGGTTAGAAGTAGTTTCCGTTTTGAAATAAAGTGAACTATTTGAATTTATATTACATCTTATAAATGCTAAGCGTCTGACCTAACATTAATGCTACTCTTGAAGATATTCATGCATGAATAGCATAACCAGGATAAGATCAACGTTAATAATTATAGAGAAGAATAAATTGGTATGCAGCTAGAAATTCTATACTTATTCGGGATTTTTGTAAAATATACATTGTATCCCAAATGATTGAATCCAAAAAAATTTACGGTTGCACTGTGTTTAGGACGATTCCTTAATTTTTCTTACTTCTGACTCGAGTATAGGTGCCTGCCATTAAAATACACATCTGTTTGTTCAATTATTCCCTGGTATTTTTTACGCCTCCAACATTCGTCTTTCCTCTCGATTACACGTCTTGCTGTTTAAAGTGATTCTCCAACAATACGACCAATGTGTTACAGGCAAGTCCGTCGAGTACAAAACGCTCTATGAATAGAGCCAATAGAACTAAAAGATTTTTATAAGTTATACAACGCGGTTACCATTAGGTAAGTACTATGCATGCTACACGCAACTCACTGGAGACTGTACACTTGTATTTTATTCAATAATTATTTTAATGAAATATGACGTCAACAGCCATGCGTATTTGGCTCGAGAACAAAAGTTACTTCGCTTTAAACCTTTGACCGTGGGAGAGCCACTTTTCGGCAGGAATGAATCGGCTCGACAGGAGTGACACCACGGCCTCACAGAAAACCGGCGTGAAGCAGCACTGTGCTGTTTCGCTGCGTGAGTGAGGGTACCGGACGCCCATTCCGGGGGGAAGGGGTTTAAAGGTTGGCAGCGCACTTGTGACTCCACTGGTGTCGCGGGTGTCCATGGTCGGCGGCAATCGCTTAACATCACCTATCGCATAAAAAAACCTAACCATTTAGAACAACTTTACTGTCATACGTCCTCCTCATATTAGTCTTAAATATCGTATTGAAGCCCACAGTACGTTTAAACCATGATTCAGGATTTGAGTCTGGTAATTACAATGAAATGGCTGCCGTCTGACCTTCGCAACCCTTTAACTGAGAAACCAGACCCACTGAATCACACACGTTTCAGGAACTATCCTAAATGTGCACGTTTCCTCACGATGTTATTCGTTATCGCCGAGCTAATGGTAGAAATATGCACATAGACTGAAAAATCCAGATCCCCGTTGTTATCCACTGAGCTACCATTGCTCTGTTACTGTCATACATCATCAATGATCGGAGTAGGTAGAGCTATTTGGGTTCATTGACCGAAAACATAGATGTTAATATTATGGCGATGCCCCGGGATTTTGGCTATGATCCCGGGACTAAAATAAATAACTTATTATTTTAGAGTTAAATATTTAAGCATTTTAATAATGATAGGGCTTATCCATAAACGGTCGATCTAAGATATTGTATCTTGAATTTCGAAAGAACAAATAGAACTTTTTTTAATTAACATGGTATCATAAAGCGTTAATGAATAAGTTCGTAAGGCTGATGTTAATGCTCGTATGTATAAATGAAAATAACTGTTAATAGTATAAAGTATATCTTTAATCCCGATTCCCGGGATTCTAGGCATGTCTATATTATTTGAAAAAAAAATCGCAAGTATCAAAAACAGCTCTACTTCTTCTTCTTGTTTTATTTGTGGCAATCAACTTCTCGACGGAGAATTACTCCTGAGAATCGTTGGAGTGTATCGTTTTTAACACTGCTATGTCGAGTGCGTTGTCTCGTGACAACTTGCTTGGACCTAATAGAGTCTTAAAACCCGCGATTGCTTTTAGAGTGATATCCGCTGAATCCGTAGGTCGACAAAACGCAAACACCGGCGTTTTATTGAGTGACTGTGACTCTGACTGACTTCGACTGTTGACTACCTACTTGTTCTCAATAAGTTACTTGACATTGGCGAATTGTCTTTGGTTGTCCCGCTTAATAATGCCTAAAATCTAAATAGCTCTACTTACTCCGATCATTGTCATCATACATAATTAATGCACGAATTACCCTACCGTCTGCCGCGAGTCTATGCATGTAGTAACATACTATTACCTAAGTACGCAGGTGCTCCTTTTTCGCCGGTTGTTTGTACAGTCCCTGAACTGTGCGACCTAAAGTGTATATGTAAATACTAGCCTTGGAGCAACCTGAATTATTTTTGGCCTTAGTATTCCACATATAAAGTTGGAATTAAATGGAGCTCTCACCTTCGCTGTGCGGCGGAAGGCGGTATGTTAGCATTTTATGGGGATTCTTCAGGGCTTCTATAAACAAGTCCTTATTCAGAGCCCTGTGCTGACTCAGGGAGGCGGACCCGAATTCTCGTTTTAGTGGGTAAATGTATGAAGTGTCATGTTAACATTCCCCTGTCCTAGGTAGGCTAGGAGTTAGTTATTCATAGTCAGGGACGTTCTCTATTGTCGGTGGTAGGTGATGAGAAAAGTTTTCAGATTAAGGTTTAATGCAGTTTTAGTTAGAGCACTAGTGAATTTTCCAATGTTTATGAAAAAATAAATAACTTTGTTATTTTGACAACAAAAAAATAAACAAACCAAATTTTGCGGACGTTTTTACTGCTATTGCACCTTTTTCAAATCCATTAGAAAATTGTCTATGGTGCAAAGTTCCAGCAGGCACCATTAAAATGAACATTAAAAAAGATTATTATGCATATACAGGTGCCACGTTAGCCCGTTTATGGTGCCATTATCTTGTTGATATTTTTCTTAGGCATAGTAAAATAATGACTACGACATTACATATGGCTACTCTCTGCCTCCCGCTGAATTCGCGCCACCCCGCGTTCGGTTATAGTTACTGACTGGAATGCCATAGACGTCCGGTGCGCGGACAATAAATGAAATAAGCAGTTATCTCTTAGCACATGAAATATACCATACCATAGAATTACAATGACTATCATCCTAAGATCATGTGTGTGTTCTACATACTGCCTCATGCGTAAGTCAATATGACACCAGCTATAGCATCTTATTTCACTTACCTAGTGCGCGTTCATGAGCACGAGTTATACAACCCTATACAGTTTTTTTTTATAATATTTCACAACATCACTTACATTGATCTGACTCCGAGATAGGTAGCTCAAGCACCTGTGTTACGGATATCAGAATCAACAACGGGATTACAAATATATACATATTATACTTTTATTTTGTAAATACATACTTATTATACATACAAACACCCAGACCAGTACAAACAGACATGTACATGCACACAAATGTTTGTACTGTGCTGGGATCGAACCCGCAACCCTTGGACCAAAGGCAGCGTTCACTACCACTGTTCCAAACGGGTCGTCATTTTATTGTTGTTATTTTTTTGTCAGTTATGATGACTGTTATTGGGGGGTAAGGAATGAATTAGAGAAGTTTAAGTACTAATATCATGTGCCTGACTAGAGTTCATTAATTTTTTTAGCTAATAGGTACTTATTTTCGAAAATCAAATAGTTTTATTAAATAATTTTTATATCTATTTAATCTAACTTCCTTGATAATTTAAAAGTTTATTAGGATGGTATAGCTTCAAATCGCTTGTGATGCGGTGCTCACATAGCACTCTCCTCCGACGTTTGCCGTGATCTTGGATTTGAATAAATTCCCATATTTTATTTTCTACTTATGGCCGCGTCGCCGCTTCTTATCCCGTTTTATTAGGGACTTAAATTTTCATTGCTTCCCCTTTGTGTTTTAGCGGAGATCATTTATTCAGATGAGTTCCGCGACACGTTTATATTTTATACAAATCGACGTGATTGGAAGTATGTTTGGGATTCGTGAATAATTTGACGCCCTCTGTTGTGTTCCCAATCTGGTACCTATTTTCAAGTGGCGGGATATTGATGTAAAAGGTTTATGGGATGAGCGTAGAAGAGGCATGCATATTGCATGGGGCAACTCGCGGATTTATACGAGTCTGAACTTTCACTGTCTTCTTACTTAACCAAATTACTGGTTTCGATTTGATGTCACTTTTACGAGTTTACTGAACGTTTAATAAATTCTATTGTGCGCACTGCGGCTTCCGACAGCACTTATGACTGACATCAAATATTTTTTTTTAAAACTAGTCGCTTGCTCTCATTTTGTTTCGAGACTTAATTTTGCCATTAGTTCCAAATGTTCCTTCACCAAAATTTGGGGCTGGGTGTTGATTACATCCAGCAAGTGTTTTTTTTTTCGGATTATGATTATGCCTTGTCATTGTTTATAGAACGTCTTTATAAAATGAGTGTAGATTTGCACCTAACGTTTATCCTGTCAATGTCATATGTCGGCCAAAATAAACTTGTCACACATGGCAGCTTAATACTATACCCAAACTGGAATCCAAGACCAAAAAATCTACTACAATGTTTCCACTGCAATAAAATGATCGTACAATAGTATATACCTATTTCTTAAAAACATACGCCAACATAATTTGTTTATTGGTAATTTTAATTCTTTAATATAAAGAAGTAATTTTATTGACTTATATTTACATAAATACAAGACAATTTAATAAAAACTTAATCATCCGTAATATTTGATAGAAAAACTGGTATTGAGCTTGTGTCACTTCAGGCTTCAACATTTGGTACAACATTTGAACTTACATGTTGTTTCGTGCAGTGAGGTGCCGCAAAGGGATATTAATATAGGAATCTGTGAATTTAAATCGTTTTAAACAATGCTATTTTGTGTTAAGTGAGTTGCCACCTGAATCACTTGCTAGGATCCTAAGAGAGTCTTAAAACCTGCGATTTCGTTAAGAGTAGTCTCGGCAGAATCCATAGGTCGATAACGCGCCCGTTTTATTGGGTGACTGAGTCTTTGACTGACTTCGATTGTTGACTACCCACTTTGTCAAAATATCACTTGACATTTTTCCTTTCGAGTTATTTCGCCTAGTAACGCCTTAAATCTAAAACATGTGGATAACTGGACGAATTGACTACTGGGCTGGTGGAAAACTTTATTCAACAAGTGACCGACTCAGATTCCATAATTAGAGATTCTGACATTAGTGACGGTGAAGATGAAGATGTTTCTATTTTTTGAGAAAATCCTTATCATGGATTGTGCCAGCCTATACTAAGAAAATAAGCATACCTATTATGACAAACAGGTTGAAAAAACCTGAAAACATGATTTGACAATGACATAAGTGACATTGATTGTCGGCCACAGCACATGCTGAGCGGGGACCTATTTTTTTGTACATTCTTTTGAACCATGCATGTAGTGAGAACTGTGTAAATGTGCAAAAATAAACGATTTTTCTTTCTTTTCTTTCTTTGATAGATTTGACACTGACGTATCTGTCGTAGTTTTTTTGGTCTTGAATTCCAGTTAACGAAAACACTATCATTTCACATACTCTCTTAGTGCGTACTCAAATCTGCCCATTATGTGGTTCCCACGCTCAGTCACATCCACATCTCACGTCGCGTGCGTCGAAACTCTTCAAACAAATTGGCCAGACGTGATCTATCTCTCGCCCCACCCTAATTATTTCGAGCTTAAACCCGAACTTTCTTACGTAGGTAATGGCCGTGCTAGTGGCATGGAATTGACCTTGTTGGGATCTTAATTTTGTCAAGAAAATAAATAATAATAATAAATAAATATTTCACAACATCACATAGGTACATTTGACTCCGGGATCAAGTCATGAGATAATTTTTTTTTGAAACTGAATTCACATTGATGATCTCCAAACCGATATTTCGGTTATGGCGGCCAATCTCAGCGATCAGCCATCGACGCAGTACATATTATAGTGCACAAGTGTTTGCGCAGACACAAATGCTCCTTTACCCTCTTATTTCGATGGGACACCAGTGTGACGCGACCGGAGAGGGGATCGGGCGCAGGACCAACGGGGTACGTGCTTTCGGGCTAACACTAATAATTTCTTAACATAATAACTCAGGTACAAAAAATCGAAACGTCGCCGTCACTTTAAAGTGCACCAACCCACTGCACCAAAGAAGCAGTCAATCAGTTTAGATACACGTTACGTTAGTGACATTACTAACGTGCAACCACGATCAGAAGGCACTTCCACAGTGACATTGACAGGGGGCGTTGTGCAACATTTTTACTATGGGGAAATGTCAAAACAGCATTAATTCCGATTTTTGCCACGTGCCGAATAATCGTGGGACAACTATATCAGAGCCTTACACGATAAAAATTACGCATGACACTCACATTTCTTTCAGGGCCATGTATTGTTTTTTAAACTTAATTTTTACACCGGATCATCATCATCATCATCATCATTTCAGCCAATAGACGTCCACTACTAGACATAGGCCTCCCTCAATGTTCTTCACACAGATCGGTCATGTACCGCCCGCATCCAATGGATTGCCGCAACGTTCATCAGATCGTCGGTCCACCTTGTGTTCGATTCCGTCGAGACCTGGGCCGTTCTAAGTACAGTCTCTTCAAAGGTGCCGAATAGACTACCGATATATACAAGTGTTGCAGTCATTGTACGAAAACGCCACAATGTCAGTCCGTCTTCAGGACCAGGAACCAAAACCCATACCTCTCCAGCGAGGTGTGAGACAGGGCGACGTTATATCGCCGAAACTGTTCACCACTTTGTTGGAGGATGTGTTTAAACTTCTGGACTGGGATGGATTTGGCATCAATATACACTAAACCAGATATTAGTTGCGAAATAAGTTTATAAATCGACATCTCATATTGATCCTTAGAAGCAACAGGCAAAACCCGTGTTTCTCTAAACATTCATTTTGACCTGTAAGTAGCTTAAGCACATCAGACAATCAGACATTAAAGGAATTACACATATGTATAATACTTAATACATACATAACAACCAAACACTGAAAATAAATGAGTGTACCTATATCACACGAATGCCTGTCCAGAGTGTCGACATTCAAACTCACGATCTTAGGCATATGAGTCAGGGTCACTACCAAATGCGCCATCGGGCCAATCATCAAGTTATTACATTTTATCTTAGAATAAATTTATAAACATTTATTTTATTAACCTTTAAACGCGCGGGGGGGGGGGGGGGGGATTGGACCCTCACTCACGCAGTGAAACAGCACAGACGCTGCTTCACGCCGCTTTTCTGTGAGGCCGTCCTTCCGGTCAAGTCTGCACTTTCATGCCGAAGCGTGGCTCTTCCTCGGTCATAACAATTACTTTCGTAAAGTAAATTGGGCTCCATAAAAAGTTTATGCGGCAGGTTTAATGAAGATTAGCTGCTGCCCGCGGCGTCGTCTGCATGTCACGGTAACTTGATTATGCCAACGCCATCCAATTACGCGCCGGTCACTAGGGTTGAAGAAATAAGCCGAAATTAAAGCTGTTTTATATTTCATGACACTAAAAAATAATTATTTACTTTTTCCGTGAAAGTGTGTAAGTTTTCTTTTGCGTAATACACAGGCCCATTTACTGTGACCAAAAAATTTTTTTTGATGACTCATCTAAAACACACCCATATGAAGCATCTACAATTTTTTTCACTAGGGAAAATGTGTCGACCTGTATAAATTACATCAGTTACCACTCATTGACTGATCAGTTATTGATCTGATCAGGTATTTAGGGAGGGTTGCTGTCAGTGTTTTTTGTGGAGAATTCTTAATGGACGTTAGGCCCGGCGAGCCCTGAGTAAAGAGAGGTTAATGATGAATTAATGGAAAGACATAATTAACTTTTGTCTTTGAAACCATGCTTGAACAATGAAACAATTTCTCAAAAAATATATTGCGTATATTAAATAGACCTTGGGTTTGTTAACTTCTTCCATTAGTACCTGTCATCATCATCATCGTCAGCCCATTTAAGTCCCCACTGCTGGGGCACGGGCCTCCCTCAATCACATGAGGGGTACATAGCCCACCCTCACTCTTAAGTGAGGGTGGGCTATTCTACTCTGCCGGGGACCACACGGCACTATTTATGGACAAAACTGCGGCTTACAAAACTGCCCCACTGTAGGGCAAAGGCCTCCATCATAAAAGTCACGTTATTGCTACGTAACTATAATAGGATTAGACTTTAATCACCATACTTGCCAAAAGCGGATTGAAGATCACAAACCTGAGCTATGTTCGAAAAATTCGAAACATACTTTTCGCTCGACCCGGGAATCGAACCTAGGACCCCGAGATCACGGCCCGATACTTAAACCACTAGATCAACAGGCCGTTGAAGCGGACGTTCATAGACGGTGATCATTTGTTCGTTTGCCATCCATCCCCATAAAATCTCTCTCCACCTTAATTCAAAAACGCAATCTAATTGGCCATCCATTAATCACGTGATCTTTTTTTAGCATTTTTTTACCCCTCCCCCCTTGGTGATACGTCACTACGTAACCTCACTAGGTTTAAGACCCTTCCCAACATCACGTATATTTTTAGTACCTACAAAGAATTTCAAAACTTTCAAAACATTACCTTTAAATACAAGTATAAACTATAATTTTATTTTATTTTGAAAATAAGGACCGTGATAAAAATGTCTAGACTAGGTTGCAAGTTCTTTTTGATTACCATACAAATAATAATAAACGAAGAGTGTATTCATACGAAAAACGTTTGACGAAAAAATAAATACAGTAACACAACAGTATAGTACAGTACAGCACAACAGTACAGGGAGGGGGGTGTAGCTCTTACTACACCCCTCTTCCCCCTTTGTGTTATTTTCGTGATTTTATCGAACCCCTATTTTGATTTCATTACCCACAATATTTAAGAAATATCCAAATTCTACATTGATAATGTCGCAGCCATACCTTTACGTAGAAATGTTTTCAGGCCGATATTGGAAATTCCACAAGACATTATTACAGTATGTCGTCGATATACCGTCGATTGATATGACACTAATGAAAAAAATCTTATATTACAGGTTCTTTGTACTAAATATTGCTTTTATTGAATAACTGACATCAAAGCGGAACCATTGGCTGGCTTTTCGTTTGACGTGATCTTTTAAATTAGCCCATAAATTAATAATGACAAACACACCGCCTCCTAAAAAACCTATTTACGGGGTTTGTAAAATTTAATATTGAAAATTAAAGGTGGACTCCTTTTTCCACACTTAGACTCTCTTTCGGTCTATTGTACGTGATGGGTCGGCTGAGATACCTCACCGATTCGAAGATTGTTCGCGTTTGGTAGCCACAGTATCGCCCTCCAGGATTTGGTGTGTTGACTGATTCCAGAAATTATAACATTAATGTAGGTATTTTTTTTAGCCTGCTAGATCACACAGTTGGGCAAAGGCCTCACCTAAGGTCTTCCTCTGCTGTATACTCGCTGCCACCGTTTCCCAGTCCCGTAGGTAAATTAAGAGTTAAACTTGAACTTTGACTTCTCAGAGGAAATAATTGTCTTGATTCACGACATTTTAGCCTTTAACATCTACTGCTGGGTACAAACCTCCTAATGTCATTCAATGATATCAATTAGCCACCGCTGCTTCTAGTCCATCCGTCGGTTCTCCTCGCAATGTTTTCTTCCCATTGCCAATTAAGGCTTGCGATTTTTTAGGCTATGTCTGCAACCTTATCTCCTACGGATGTCATCATTTTTGATACGATCACGCAAGGAGATTCCGCGCAGACAAGTATTGAACTTTACCTTTTGAAAGCGCCAGACAAAAACTGATAATCTATGTACTGTCCCAAATTCCCTAATTAATTTATTCCCTATACCCGTACTACATGACGAAGTCTCTTTTAGCATACCTAGACCTGAGACAATTTAGAAAAGTTCGTTTTCGTAAATCGTGGAATCTTTTCCATCATCAGATCCTGTCATGATGACAGGCAGGAGTACATTCATTCAAACAAAAAATATTTTGCAAATTTTCTACGCACAGCTTTAGATGCATATAACATTTTTACTAGAATATACAGCTAACACTGTATAGATATACTTACTTTATTGCACAAAATAGACAATTTAAAAAATAGGCATTACAGAAACTGTAATGTACTTAAATGACTGTATGTCTGTTTCAACAATCCAACCCTTTCACCATCTTGGTGACGGCCCAGACCACTAGGCTACCGCGGAATTAAATTATAACTTTTCTAGTACTTATCTGAATTTTCACTGCTGTAAGCAAGTGATTCATCAATATTCGTAAACAAACATCATCATTTCAATTCATTACTTATTCATATCTAGACCATCACTAAACTTCCCTTCTTTCCCCCCGCGGATTTTGGCAGAATTTTTTCAAAACTAAATCCCGTGTAAATTGTCTAAGGTTATGGTAAACTTGCCCAGTGTTAATCTGTATTTTGATTTCGTTTTTTTCAGTTAGAACACTACTTACAACATACACACACATAGACAACACGGTATTAGGGGGGAGATTCATATATTATACTTTTCTATTGGCACCATTAGCATGGGACGTAATTTATGTACGCCTCTTATTAAGATGTCAATGATAATATAATCCATAGTCCATAGGGGTGTGAGGCCAATCTATCAGGTGGCATGCTGTGTGCCACTGAATCACAAGTCAACAGGCCCGCTTTCGCAAGAAGCATTAATATTCGTATCAGGTGACTGGTTTAGGGCTCTGCATTTACATACATGTCATTGTTTATATGTAAAACTAAAGTGTGGATTAAGTGTGGCTATAAGGCCTTATCGTCGGCTAAAGAGTCTGGATTCGGTAGTCTGAGTGAGGGAAAGTAAGGGGAAACCTCTTTTGGGTATTAAACTATTCTAAAAAACATTTTGATCACTGTTGTGCAACGGCTGGCTTGGTGGTAAAGCGGTGATTCGGATTATTATTTTGTCTTGTAAGCTATGTAATAATTACATTTACTGTATTTTACAGGAACTACTACTACAATAAGACGGAATCATTAAAACGACTGGCACACATATACGCATGATTGGATGTTCTAATTTAAACGGTACATAATCCGGGCGGTTGATCCCTGTAGTCCTGAAGAATAGTTGTATGAAATAATATAGTTTAGGCTCCGGTCTACCCAAATCTTAAATATAAGTATAACATTTTTAAACAACTAGATATTGCGGTACTTTTTTTAATGCAGGAAAATATAGACAACTATTTATTATTAGAAATCCGTCAAATTTTCACAGGCGAATTTAGTATATACCTATAAAGTTTATCAATATTGGCTTATAATAATAAAGTTTATAAAATTTCCCAAGGTCAACAAAATATCGATACATTTTAGAATTAACTACAAAATTAGGAACACAATAGAAAGACGATTTAACTTGCAGCATATTATTGTAAAGGAACCATGTTGTTTAATGATGAGTAAATTAACTTTTACGGTCGGGGTAACTTATTTACATATGAGTATACCTGTTTATTTATTTATTAATACCTCTGTGGCGGCACTCTGGGTACTGAAACGAATAAATGTATTTTTAATTTCTCTTGCTGTTGTTAGTAGACCTGGAAAAAACGTATCTTTCAAACGATTGGAACATTTGCATCTGGATTAGTGCAGAGAGGAATGCTTCAATTGGAACATCGACTCTCAGATAGATTCGTGATTCATTCCGCTCATTCGGCTCACTCGGATCATTCAGCTCATTTGGATCATTTGACTCATTGGATCATTCCTCCTTCCGAGCGAACATTAGAGATTCGGAACAGCGTATCATTTGGCTGAGACAGATCACTGAGTCCTTTCAGTAAAGAGTTACACAAGTCTAGTAGTTAGGGTTCCGAACCCAAGGGGTAAAAACGGGACACTGTTACTAAGACTTCGCTGTCCGTCTGTCCGTCACCGGGATATATCTCAAAAACCGCGATATTATTTATTATTTGATAGAAATGGGGTGAGCCCTGCGTCTCATAGCCACTGCGACCAATAGATGATCTATTGTGGCAGCCCCGTAACCTATTACAGCACCTCATGCAGCCCCAGTTCCAGGATAAACCCGAGAATGGAGCTGATGGGGGAGCTCTTGATCTCTGCAGCGGTGCAGCGCCATGCACTCGCCGAGGACGTGGATAATCGTTTCCTCGTCCTCGCGACAGAACCTGCAGATTTTGGTATCTGTAAGGCCCATGTTGTGCAGGTGCTTGTTTAATTTGCAGTGCCCTGTGAGGGTCCGAGTGAGTGCCCTAACATGTCCTCTACTCAGTTTTGTTATCTCTACAGCTCGTCTCTGATCGAACGCCTGTATCAACGCCTTAGACTGTTCTAGTCGAGGTAGTCTTTTCCAATATTCAGTGCTTTGCTTATGCTCCCACTCTTTTAACTCGAACCTGACCATGCAGGCTGGAACGCCACTTATTGGTTCCGGTCCGAGTAGTGGGCTCTCTGCCCCGGCCTTTGCTAGCACGTCAGCGACCTCGTTGCCTCTGATATTACAGTGTCCCGGTACCCAAATCAGATTTACGATGTTGGCATTGCCAAGCTGGTTTAGGAGCAGGACACACTCGCTAGTGAGTTTGGAGTCAAGTTCACAGGATGTTAACGCCTTGAGGGCAGCTTGACTATCTGAGAAGATGAATATCTTCTTATTCTGGAGATTCATTTGTAGACTCTCTTGGACACAGCCAATTATTGCGAAGACTTCCGCTTGGTACACCGTGGTATAGCGACCCAGGTTGGCGAATTTGCGTATTCCGCAGCGATCATTACAAAATCCCGCCCCGGATATGCCCTGCTTCCTGGAGCCATCCGTATACCAAACGATGTCATTCTGCTTAACATTTCCGGGAGTTCCAGCCTCCCAGTCTTGTCTACTCGGTAACAAGACTGTAAACCGCTTATCGAAGCGGTGTTCACGGACCATGGAGTCAGAGGGCATATCCATGACCGGACTTTTCATTAGTTCGTTGTAGAGGTTTCTCATGACCCTAGATTGCCATCTCGTCCTCCCTCTGATTTTCGCTCTCGTGATAGCCATCCTCGCTTCCATCTGCACGTGAATGTGCAGAGGTGGAATGTTCAGGAGGGCATCCAGTGCTGCAGAGGGAGAGGACGAAAGCGCGCCGGTGGCTATAAGGCAGGCTGTTCTTTGAACTTTGCTGAGGTTCTCTACGCAGTTAAGTTGGTGCGTCTTCTTATACCACACACAGCAGCCATAAGTGACGATCGGCCTCACTATGGTTTTATAAATCCAGAGTGCGGCCATGGGCCGTAGCCCCCATTTTAGCCCCACCAACCTACTGCTTGCCCCCATCGCAATTTTTGCCTTTCTAGTGATGTAGTCGAGATGCTTGTTCCATGTTAGTTTTTGGTCTAAAAAGACTCCGAGATATTTGACCTCGTTGGACAAGCATAGCTTCGTACCAAGAAGTGTTGGGGCGTGGAGCGCTTCTAGTTTCCTTCTTTTGGTAAACGGGATTAAGACCGTCTTACGTGCATTGACTGTTAGCACGTGTCTCGTGCACCAGTTTTCTACTATTCGTAGGGCCCTTTGCATAAGATTGGAAATGGTGCTAGGGCATTTTCCTATGACCATTATTACTATGTCATCTGCGTAACCCTGAGTCAGAAATCTGGCTTCATTGAGCTCGCAGATGAGACTGTCAACAACCAATGACCATTGAAGGGGTGATAGGACTCCGCCCTGTGGACATCCTCTGGTCACTCTATAATGAAGGGTTTTGTTCATCAACGTTGTTGTTGCAGTCCGATTTTGTAGCATGGATCCCATCCATCTGGTGGTGGTGTCGTCGATTCCACGATTCACCATGCTACGTGTTATAACATCGAAGTTGGTGTTGTCAAACGCCCCTTCGATATCGAGAAAGGCACAGAGTGCAATTTCTTTGTCTTCTATGGCTTTCTCAATTCTGTCCACCAGGTCAATAAGTGCCGTTTCCGTGGACTTGCCTGTTTGGTAGGCATGTTGTCTTGCACTCAGGGGTTTTTCAACGAGGTATGTTGCCCTGATGTGACTGTTCAACACCTTTTCCATCGTTTTTAATAGGAATGAGGTGAGACTTATCGGTCTGTAGGACTTGGGCTGCGATTTGTCTTTGTCCCCTCCCTTGGGAATGTAAGTGACCTTCGCCCGAGTCCACGCTGATGGCAGATAACTCCAAGCAAAGCTTGCACGGTATAGTTTTATCAACGTAGAGATGATGATATCTTCGCCCCGCTGCAACAAAGCCGGGAAGATACCATCGACCCCACCAGATTTATAAGGCTTGAAACTCCTAATTGCCCAACTTATCTGCTGGGGACGAAAAATAACGGAAGCTCTCCTCCAGTCTTCATTCCTCAGTCTCCTTTCCGGAGACTTACTGACCTGGAGTTCTCTTTCGTTATTAATGTACACGGATTCCGGAAAGTGCGTTTGAGCAAGCAGTCTCAGTGTTTCCTCCGGAGATTCTGTGAAAGATCCATCCGCTTTCCTTAGCAGGCCTAGATGGGATTCAGGTGTCTTGGATAGTATTTTATGGATCCTGGCAGCTTGGGCAGTGTCTTTGATGGACCCGCAGAATTTTTGCCAGGATCTTCTTTTTGCTTTCCTGAGCTCCCTATTGAAACGTGTTAATGCCTTCCTGTAAGCATCCCAGTTCTTGTCTTTTTTTGCCTTGTTAAATAAGGCACGGGTCCTTTGCCTAAGATGCTCCAGGTTTTTGTTCCACCAAGGCGCGTTCCTGTTGCTCTTAGTGGTCTTAAGAGGACAATTTTCTAGATACGCATTCATTAGGCTTTTGCCTAAGTCCTCTGCTGCGGCTTCCACTTGGTCCACAGTTTTGATGTATTTAAAATCTCCAAGGTATAACCTAAGGGAGTTCCTAAAGCCCTCCCAGTCTGTTCCCTTGGGGTCACGGTAGGTGTTCGGTTCCTTTGTTCCCGAGCATAGTATGTCGTACCTAATGTGGGTGTGGTCGGACATGGACGGCTCATCTGAGACGTGCCAATTGGTCACTCGGTGTGCGAGATTACCTGAACACCAAGTTATGTCTAGTACTTCCTGCCTAGAACGTGTGGTAAAGGTTGGTTTGCTACCCACGTTAAGAACAAATTGATTATTAGTGAGCAAGTAGTCAAACAGTAACTCACCTCTGGCGTTCGTGTTGGAGCTGCCCCATGATGTGTGGTGGGAGTTGCAGTCGGTACCCACCAGCAGCTGGGTTTCTCTCTCCAGACAGTATTCCAATACCGGCGTCACCTTGTTCACCGGATCCTGGTCCTCACCGGGAAGGTACATGGAGCTGACTATGAATGTCTCCCCACCTTTCCCCCCGGGTAGGTCTATATACGCTGCAACAGCATCATCTGTACACAGAGAAGGGATCGGGAGGTAATTTATGCCTCTCTTGAAGAGCATGCATGCTCTTGGCCTCACTCCGCAGGTGTTACTTAATATCTTACCTGCCGAGTTTAGCCCCATTACTGTGGTTTTATTCACCCACGGTTCTTGGATCAAGGCGATGTCCAGGTCCCCAGAGAGGAATCTTTGGCAAAGGGCAGCTGAGGCTGCCTTTGAGTGCTGGAGTTTTACTTGTATCACCTTAATCATTATGTTGTTGGGTTTGGGGATTGGGAAGGGAAGGGTTGGGAGAAAGTTTCTGAATTAGGAGGGAAGGGATAGGAGGATATTTGTGTAGGTGGGTTGTGTCTGTTTCTTACGGGGAAGGGGGGGGGGATTAATTGTTTTTGTTGAGCAGGTTGCTTGCGGCTTTCCTGCTGGAGTGCTCCTGTGCTAGGGTCGGTAGATTTACCGGCCTTCGCACAGCGCCTCTCTTGCCGCGTCCCCCTGCTGGTCGTGTTCGACCACCACGACCACGACCTCTGCTGTCTAGGGCAGATGGTTGGCAGGTAGTGGTGCTCCTGCCTCTCGATGGTCCTGCAACATGACTGTTGCCCCTCGAGACTCCATACGTCCCCCGGACGGGTGGAGGTGTGTTGCTGCTGGAGTCGGCTCCAGTTGCTCCTCCTGAGGGTTCCGTACCCGAGACCAAGTTGGAGGTACTTGGACGCGCCTCGACGCTTGCCCCCTCCTTCTTGTCCCCGGATACTTTGCCCCCTTTGACCCTTATGTGTATGAGGCCAAAGTCAAGGTAGAGGCGCCCCTCGCGCTGAAGAATAGTCTCCAAGGCCGCCTCGTCGAAGGAAAAGGTCACTGTTTGACCTTTTGCTTCGGGCTTCCGGTTGACTACCCTCCAACTCGAGAGGTCTAACCCTTTATTTTGTTTTGCCAACCTCCGCAGGATGGTATCTGCGTCGTGCTTGGCTTCCTGTATCCAGGCCGTGCCATACCTGGGCTTGGGCATATCCTCTTCGTTTACAACGGAGAGATTAGCTCCATCCCAGGGTTTAATGTTGGGCAGTTTGCGGATGAGCCACTCCTTCGAGTTCTCATCTGCGCACGCCAAAAGGATGCCACCCGAGCGCGGTTTGCATCCAATAAAGCTGGGGCCGTCACCGTCATCTGAGGTGTCGATACACTTCAAGATAGCACCTTGAAGTATTTCGACCCTCTCCTGGTCCATTTTTCCCAGGGCGTCTTTGATGCCACACGTGACGGACCCAGCAACCTCCTTAAAGGTAGGCTTCGAGGTGGAAGGCTCGCCAAGCTTCGGTGCCTTGGTAGGATTGCCTTGATTTGAGGTTGACGAGGTATTGAGAGGGCGCTTAGTCGCCCGCTCCCTCGTTTCCCCCTCCTCTTGGGTCCTCTGCTTAGCCTTCTCACTCATGCGCAGTTCTAGCGCCTGCTCGAAGGTCATACCCTTCGCTACGAGCCGATAGATTTGCTTCCTATCAGCTCCAGAGAGCTTAACCCTGGGTTTACTCTCTGGCCCCTTGGTCGACGAGTCCCTTTGGTGCGTTGCACCCAGAGGGGTCGACTCCGCGTTAGAAGTACCCGGTCCATCAGTCCCAGGTGCTTCGGCAGTGATAGTATGCTCCTCAGTATCGCTACCAAAGAGCATAGCCTCAGAGGTACCTGGTACCTCTTCGGTAGAATTTAGATGGTCGTCTATAATGTCAAGAATATCCATATAGTTCCCACGAGAAGCTAGGGAAGTAAAGGTCCACCCCTGCAGAGCCCCGCTTGCAGGGGTAAGGCTAAATAGACCTCGATTTCGCCTGGTTTCGAGGCCCCTCCGTTCTCGACCGAACATCCCTTCGGCCATGCATCTATCGGCACGGGTCGGATGACACCTTAGATTGGGGTTTTTTAGAGTCGAGGTTAACTCCTCCAGGACATGAGGGGAAGGATAAGGTGAGTTAGGGTGGTTCGAGGATGAGGTGGGGAGCATGGGTTTGTGGTTGTCAGGAATGCTCCTAGCCTGGGATTGGGTTTTGGAGCAGCCATCTATTGTCCGGGGTCAACGTGACACCCTCTCCCGTCCTCAAGCAAAGAGGTGGGTATGGGGGAGGGCGAGCTATCCGCAACCTGCTCACCCGCTCGGTCGCATCAGATGACAACTGCGCATGTCGCATACACTGTCAATGGTCACTGGTCCCATAGAAAGTGCATGCACAAACCGAGAAACCGCGATAGCTAGATAGTTGTAATTTTCGCAAGTTAGATAGATAGGTAGATAGATAAAACGTTTATTGGTTACAACAACATACACACATAAAACATATAAAAAGCATCCAAGTTACAATTTTAAAGAAAACAAATTTAAAAAAAAAAACTTATATTATGTAGGTAGTTACCTATTTTGTGTATGCTGCAGCAACCAGTGGGTCAAGGCTCAGTGTAAAGCATCCGCACGAGGCGAAATCACTGATTTTCAGCCGACACCCATAGGCTGCGGTACACGGGGATAAAGTGACAAATTACGAAAAATAAAAATAAATTAATCAATAAAAATAAATTAATCACAATAATTGCTTACAATCAAAATCAAAAATCGTTATGTATTGCCGCTATGATAAAATAAATATATTTAGGAGGGGCTCCGATACAACAAACACGATTTTTTGTCCTTTTTTGCTCGATATCAGTAATGGCAACTGGTAGTCACTTGATATATTCACAATATACTCAGTTGTATTTTTACTCTAATCTACTATATACTATTTATAAAGAGGTAAATCGGACAGACAGTAGCAGAGCTTAAGGCAATCCGAAAACACAAAACGCTTGCGCGATGTAATCGACACCTAGCGCCATCTATTGTCATAAAGTGGAATCAATGTCCCAAAACGAAGTGAGGGCGGGCCACTAGTAATAATATATAATAATCGTGATTCTGAATGTGTTACCTTGATCCAGTTGAACTGGTTTCTCTGTTTAAGTGTAGCGAAGATCAGACGACAGTCGATTCATTGTAATTACCAGACTTTCCGAATCCTGAATCATGGTTCAAGCGTACCCCGGGCTCCGTAGCTTTGGACGCAACTGGGAAATAAACGCTAAGATGCGGGAATAAATAAGAAAATTGAAATAAAAAAATCTCATACAAACGCAATTTTGTGCCTATTTGATGCGCGGAACCGTACATGCGTGACTCGCCCTTAGTCGTTTTTTTTTAATTCCCTCTAAGAGTATGATCGAGTGGGTACTCGATACAAAGAAGAGACTTTCATGTATTGTTGGTTGATCGAAGTTTATCTCGCAATAACAATACCACAAGACTATTAATTGGGCAATAAATCTTGTTTTCGCATCGCACTTTACGGCCTACTAAGCAGTTCCCCGAATATTGGCTACGTCACCGCTAGTGATGCGCTGTGTGAATGGAGAAGCTTTTTTAAGTCAGATGAGCAGACAGATCACCTGATGGTAAGATTTCTCCGCCACCCATTGACACCCGTTAAATCACATATGCACTGTTAGCAGTGCTTTTAAATCCCCTTCTCCCCAGATTGGGCCTCTGGTACCCTTGATCAGCGAAACACAGCGGCGGCGTTGTTCCACGACGGTTTTTTGGGACGGTCGAGCTGACCCATCCATGCCGAAGCGTGGCTCTCCAACGGTAAGAAGTTGATTGACTGATGCTGAATTCATAGCTCAAACCGCTGAATCCTTATGCATGTTGCGCTGGCGCAATGGCTAAGCGTTAAAACTTTTGGGTTCGTATTTTGTGGGTTCGTTCTATAATTGATATGCCATATTATGGATCAAATATTTTTTAATATTCAACTCCCAAGGGAGTAAACAGGAGATTTACTAAACTAGTGTAGCGACTCGCGTCAAATTATGCCACTCGAGTCATTCAAGTAATTTAAAAATTTTGGTAGCAGCAGCGGCGGCAGTCACATACTATGAGATGGTTTTCCAGCTCATCCGCCACCTATTTAAAAAAAAAGTCACTCGAGTAAATTTGAAGCCAAGTCGCGTCACTGTTAGCAGCTCACTTAGTATTTTTATGAAAAAACTTTCGTCATATCGGCTTTGGTATTGTATTTGGATTGATGGCAAGAGTTTCTTATTAAATAATGATTGCTTTTGAACGTTCAATGCTTCGGTGAACATGTTACCGTATAAGTTCGAACTAAGGTAAATCTTAAAATTTTCCAGTAAAACCTCTAATGTATTAATTTTGAATAGTAAATGTCCAAAGAGGTTTGCGATTTGAACGTTTACATGTAATTGTACATGGTAAATTTTGAACAAAACAGTTCGTAGCGCCCGCTAGTTTCATGTCATTGGGTCCTATCGAACACCGTCGTTTCAATGTTTGTGTAAGAGAAAACTTTTACTTACCATCAGTTCTTTGATCTTCTGCCGCTCTCATTCCCGTTAGCTGGTCAGGTGGCGTAATAGTGACCCTGCCTGATACGCAGTTGTGGGTTCGATCCCGATCGAGTTTGTTTTGTGACTGGGTGTAAATATGATGTGCCTATTGATATATTTGTAATTCCTTTGTTGTCTGACACACACGCTGAACGTTGAACTGCTGAACGACTGAACACAAACACGTAAGCTCACTTAGTAGGGAATAAGGTCAATGAACGAGATGGTGTATGAAAATATAATAATTCAACCTGCATATGAATTATTAAGAGCTAGGGGACAGACGAGAAGACAGATTACCTGATTCACCAGCGCACTGTGGATCTTAAAGGAATATGCTCTTTTACTTGAAGGTTTGCAGGCTGTATCAGTCCGGAAATACCGCAGGCAATAGTCCAATCCATAGTCTATTACATTTTCCCATAAAAACAAAGGTTGACGTTTATGTGACCCATTGTATCTAATATTTGCTTTAAAATTTTGGTTGTTATTAACACCCGGATACGGATAAATTAAGATAAGGTGGGTAAACCCGTTTGCTATTTATGGTCCAAAACATTTGTTATGGAGAGGCCTAAATTTTGATTAGGCGGGATATACCTACGTGTATATACATGTTACCAGCAATGTGTATAATTCAGGCATTATAGACAACTAGCGGCCGCCCGCGACTTCGTCCGCGTGGAAAAGTAACTTTTAACCCCCCTTTCAACCCCTTACAACCCCCTTTTCGCAATAAAAAGTAGCCTATGTTCTTTCTCAGGGTCTAGATTATCTGTATACCAAATTTCATTTAAATCCGTTGAGTAGTTTTGGCGTGAAAGAGTAGCAGACAGACAGACAGACAGACAGACAGACAGACAGAGTTACTTTCGGATTTATAATATTAGTAAGGATAAGGAAGTAAGGATGCCTAGGCAATGTATAGAATGCGTGGAGCGTTAGGCAATGTATGAAACATTATGAATATTAGTCCATTACATACTTTACCTGGGCAATGTATGTAATATCTGATGTTCCACCGGCCATGTGTAAAATAAATTAACCGTAGCCTGTACTCCCATTAAGCTTTCGCCCACAGAATTGGTCCTATGAATGTTTCTGCAACAGACCATTCCAATATTTTAACAACAGAATGTTTAGCCATTAATTCTATAATGTGTATGTTAAAAATAGGATAGGTTAGTACTGGTGACCCCTCAGCGCGCGATTCGAACGAGCTATCCGAGCTGCATGAGCGGTCGATAAAGTGCCAGAAGAACAAAGAATTGAAGTTTTATGCGTCAAAAGTTTGTGGCCGCTGTAACAACGCTTATGCTAACTGTGTTTGAAAATCTTTTGATATCAATTCTTTGTTCTTTTGTTGCTTCGCCTGCTCAATTCGCGCCCTGTGGGGTCACCAGTTCTAACCTATTATTAACCTAAAACTAACCTACAAATAATACAAGCCGAACAACAAACTATATTCTGTTGTTGTTGTTGTAAAACAATGGAACCTTCTGTGGGCAAAACGTTCATCGGATGTTGTGTACGCGTAAGGTTAATGGGAATATAGACTAAGGTCAATTTATTTTACACATTGCCGGTGGAACAACAGACATTCTATACGATGCCTAAGAGTGGTATACATTGCCTAGGTAAAGTAAGTAATGAACAATGATAATCATAATATTTCATACATTGATTTTTTCGTGTATAGCATTGCATACTTGCCGGATCTTCTCGAACAGAAACAACTTTCCGAGCCGGTGTAAAAATCACAGTATGTTTATTTATTTTTTTAATATTCTTTATGTAGTATTAAATTACTTAAATGTATAACGATTTATAACAAGCCTATGCGAATAAAGAATTTTTTGCCTTTGACTTTGATACCTACATTGTCTAAACGCCCCACGCATTCCATACATTGTATAGAATGCCTGAATTATACACATTGCCGATAACATATATTTGTTTCAATAATGCTCCGTTCAGCGTCAAGACGAGTTTTTATAAATTATTATTGTCGTACTTGCATTGTAAACCTATAAATCTCTGTGCTTCCACGTAACTGTCTTGAAGTAGTAAATAAGTTAAAATGTAAGCGCACAGCAGGACAAGTCAACATGCCCCGTTGCAACTGCGTTTTACGAGCTCCATAAAATTACCCCGACGGAGTACACTGAGCCAAGGACTTCAATTACTTGAATTAATTTAGTCGTCCATAAAATTTCCAGAAAGCATGGACATTTTGCGTAAGTCCTTCAACCTAAGCCGGGTTGGGTAATATAATGTTGTACTCATTTTAATACGGTCGCCTTCCCAAAATATAACCTTATTAATTCATAAATTACATACATAGAATAGTTATTATTCTATGATTACATATTTATTTACTGTCCTGTCATCGCACGTTCTTCGTAAATAATTCGTAAATTTCAAATATGGAATTCCAATGTTCGAAATTTTAAATCGTTAATTAATCGATGTTTCCGTGTTGGCGAATGATGCAGAAGCAATTCGCAACCATTTTTATGGTTTTTTATGCACTCCGACGTCCGAAAAGGACAGCCTAATGGCGTACGCGCCGAAAGAAAACTGTTAAAGCGTGTGTGCTTGTGCGTGTTCAGTCCGACGTCCATGGAATTGTGATGAGCTAGATCCCGAACGTGGAAGCTGAGGTGCTTGTGGCTGACCCGAAGGTGGAACCGTCAAACGATCTACTAAATTCAAATTCAAATAATTTATTTCAGACAAGAATAGTCCATACATGTCATATCTAATTCTAGTTAGTTTCAGACAAGAATAGTCCATTCCTGTCATATCTAATTCTAGTTAGTTTCAGACAAGAATAGTCCATACATGTCATTTCTAATTCTAGTTAGTTTCAGACAAGAATAGTCCACACATGTCATTTCTAATTCTAGTTAGTTTCAGACAAGAATAGTCCATACATGTCATTTCTAATTCTAGTTAGTATCAGACAAGAATAGTCCATACATGTCATTTCCAATTCTAGTTAGTTTCAGACAAGAATAGTCCATACATGTCATTTCTAATTCTAGTTAGTTTCAGACAAGAATAGTCCATGCATGTCATTTCTAATTCTAGTTAGTTTCAGACAAGAATAGTCCATACCTGTCATATCTAATTCTAGTTAGTTTCAGACAAGAATAGTCCATACATGTCATTTCTAATTCTAGTTAGTTTCAGACAAGAATAGTCCATACATGTCATTTCTAATTCTAGTTAGTTTCAGACAAGAATAGTCCATACATGTCATTTCTAATTCTAGTTAGTTTCAGACAAGAATAGGCCATATATGTCATTCTAATCACTAAAGGTACGTGTGTGCATGGTGTTGTTGCTTCGTACCTTCTCGATACAGAACATCGATTTCCCATATTGGCAGGTCTTGGAGGGCTGAACCAGGTGTAGCAGGAAGCCACTGATCGTCTGTTCCTTTGTACTAAAAGGAACCAAGTGTGCAGTGCGTATGCTACATTTACTGTTTAGACATGTATTGATGGAGACTTTAACATACACAATGGAAATTCTTAATGAAGATATGATTACGTATACAATATGTACGAACTTGCTATATTAAGCTTCTAGCCTTTCGTAAATGTTTTATAAACATTCTATAGATTACGTACGTTTCCAAATAGGTGTAATGTTTCAAATTAAACAAAAAGAACATAATATGTTTAAATTGGGTGACCAGGACGAATTACATAACACACGGTACGGCCACAAAATAAGCGTTGTGTGTTACAACACAATGAGGAAATAATATGTAGCTTCTAATTTTTCATTTACTTACTGTAAATGAAAAATATCCCACACATATGTTTATAAAAAATCTATTTACTGTACTTCAATTTATAGTCTGTCGGATCATTTTAAATCTTTGTCAAAAGTAAGAGTAGGTATAGTCATGCCTATCTACACTGTGCCAGTAAAAATCTTACTGGGAAAATTATAGAATTATCATCCATTTTTGAGGCCGACTGTACCTGCGAGTATAATTATGTATTTATACATTATTTCTATATTATGTAGAGTATAGGTACTATAAAGACAACCGTGTCAAACGTAAGGTTTGCCTTGCTACAATCTGTCTTTCTCCATCCAATATGACACATGCAGTAATCTAACGTGATTTGGTAAAAACAACTGTCCTTTGATCATATACTAGTGGCCCGCCCTCACTTCGTTTCGGGACATAAGTTTCACTTGTACCAATAGATGTCGCTAGGTGTTGATTACATCGCGCAATCGTTTCGTGTTTTCGGATTACCTATAAGCGTTGCCGCTGTACTCACTCTTTACAAATGGTATATACAACGTGTTAAAAATGAGCAATAATACTTAAGGATGTGAACATATACCATTAGGTCACGTTGTTTATCGACTGAGTTCGCTTGAAACCACGACCGTAGTTTGAGTTGACACGAAAGTCCAAGAAATATATACCTAGGTACCTACTTCTGTGAATGTTTTGCCTGAGTTCTCTCGGTATATTAAACTGTGACCAAAGACTATTATCGTTGCAATTAATAGTTCTAGCAACAACTTTGTACCGCGGTCCTTCTGAAGCGACTCTTAAAGTTTAAAGGCGTAAAGTTGCAGCGGAAATACTTAAACTATGAAAGTGTTTAATTAAACAAAATAGAATAGAAACGAGTTTTCTTCTGATCACTCTTTTGTATCGATTAATTACTTCTTGAAGATTTGTAAGAGGTTTTAAGATGACACCGCGACGTTACTAGCGCCGCCAGGTGATTTATATTGATTGGCGAATAACAGACATTTTTTTTAAAAGTCTGCAACGAATACTTTGAGGAAAGTATTGCCAAGTTAACTTCCTACAAGTAACAATAATGTCTATAATTGCTAAAAGTGGCCTCTTTTTAAAAAAGGTCTCTTATTTTTTTCTTAATCTATACTCATTCACTCGCATTTGGCGGCTCTAGTATCGTCGAGGTGTATGTCGCCACAAAGCAACGGGTGGCCCTAACTAGCGATGCCAATCGATTTAAATTGATAGCAACTAAACCGGATATCTTTTTACAATTTTGAAGTTCGAGCTTCTCGGAAAGAATATTATACTATTTATTTAATACTTATAATTATCTTTTTGATCTATTTTTGCACTCTTAATTTGGATTAACGCCAAAAGTGGCCATTATGGCGGTAATCCATATTTCGAGTAGTAAGCAAACCTAAATGTTAATTATAAGTATTGAATAAATAGTTATAAGTTCTTTCCGAGATGCTCAAACTTCAAAATTGTTAAAAAGATATCCGGTTTAGATGCTATAATTGAAATCAAATGGCGTCGCTAGTGTGCCCTACCCGTCACTTTAACAAGCTTTTCTAACTGGCCTGATGTTTCTCACTCTAGGAAAATAGTCCTAAAGTAAACTTTTATATTTGTTTCCATTAGGTATTACTAGGTGGTAGTATCGTTAATCAGGTCAATGCAATGCACTCCGGGCCGGCGGCATTTCCCTAACGGAAAAAAAGGTTGTACGATACTATAGAGGGTAAGAGTTTACTTTGAAGCAAGAAGCATACCTACAAAAACTCTTAAAAAGACTACACTTTCACTAATTGAACTTTGATTTTATTGACGACCCGTTTGGAACAGTGGTAGTGAACGCTCTGGTGCAAGGGTTGCGGGTTCGATCCCCGCTAAGTACAAACATTTGTGTGGTAGAACACACTGTTCACCCCCAATAGATACCGCATAGGAGGCCGGAAAAAGTCACCAAACATAGTTGCATTTGCTACTATAAGTCTCGATCGCTGGGAACTTCACTTGTGACCAAGTAACAGACCCGTGGGTTACGCGTATTTAAATACTCTAAAAATACATTTCGGGCATTGACGGGTACGAAAATGGCAGCATGTGCTATAAAATGGTGTGGAAAATCGAAAAGAATATCAAATTTTCAAAAAGATGGTATCACATTCCACCGATAAGTAAAATAATTTTAATTGAGCACTCCTAAACTGCTCAAGTTATAATGGACCATAGAAGAAATCGTGCGTTTTAAAACAAGCACGCGTGTGAATTTTACAATAAGCTATCTCTTTTTGACAAAATACTAGTGATTACCTGGTACAAACAAATCTTTATCGATGAATGCATTGGTTTCTAGCTTTTGCTTCTATCGCACCTTCAGAATTATAGAGACCTAATCCAAAAATTTGTGGGACCTATTTTTATTTATAATATGTAGATTAAAAAGCATAGTAAGATATACAACTCTTAAAACATAACATCATTGTATACAATTTCTAGATAACATTAATTTCCCATTTAATGTCGTGACATACGAATGTTTATTGGCTGTTACCCAAATTTAGTTTTTTGCATTATGTCTCTATATTTCTGAAGGTACGCTGTGTTTTTTTTTTCAATTATAATTTATACGGTAATCCCAGTCCGGCACTTAAGTGATAAAAATCCTATGCTTAGGTTATGGGTATTGAAGGAGAATTTTAGGTGCCGCTTAACTTTAATCCTATAATTGTGAGTACAGTTTTGAAAGAGATATCCTTTAACTCCTTACCGTTGAGGAGTTGACCTTCCATCATCAGCAGAGCCACAAAATTAATACACTTAGGCGTAAGTACTAGTGCAGCTTTGAAAAAGATACAAAACATTACGTATGCCTATAAAATTTGAGGGTTCCCCTCGATTTCTCTAAGATCCCATCATCAGATTCTGACATGGTGACAATGAGACCAACTTGGGAGTGTGTTCTTTCAAATAAAAAAATAATTCTGCAAATCGGTCAATAATTGGCGGAGTAATCGGTGAATATACATAAAAAATTAAAAAAAAAACAAAGATACAGTCGAACATAGAACTTCCTCCTTTTTTGAAGTCGGTAAAAAGTAACGGTGTATATCTTTCCCCAACTCCTGGCCATATTATTAAATGCGTAAGTAAGTATTATGGTATTACGTTTTGAATAAAATTAACACTGTCGATAAATAGTGTTCGTCGTCACTATTTGCGGGAGAATGAAGGTTTGACCTTGAATCAACCAATCACAGCACCAGTCACGCTCCCCGTTACCCGTGCTTTCCTCAAACTTTGGTGACTTTTGTGCCATACAAAACGATTAAGATGCGGAATCTATTGGGGGTGATCTGTGGGTAGAACATGTCTGTATTGGTATGGGTGTTTTCTATGTATTATAAGTATATATTTACCAAAGAAAAATATTTTATGAAATATATACATATGTAATTCCGCTGTTGGTTCTGATATGATATGTTAAATCATATTGATATTTGCTTGTAAAAAGAATAACTATTAAGTAATTATATAATTGGGTTCTTGTACCCGTGTAATTATATTAAATAAATAAATAAATAAATAAATAAATCCTTAACACAGGTGCTTGAGCTACCTATCTCGGAGTCAGATCAATGTATGTGATGTTGTAAAATATTTAGGTATTTAAAAAAAAACAAATATTACACAGAGGCTGTTTAAAGCCTGAGAAATTGCACTTACTGTTTAATGTACAAAAACAGTAAAGAATATTTCGTATTCGACCCTGTTAAAATTCGACCGTTCCACTTCGCACACCGCTCCCGGGTCTGCAGGCGGACACCCTCGCTCTTTGGTTTAGGCACTATTCAGCGCGCTCGTACATTCAAAACAAACTCCCCAGATGCACGTTTGCTAGAAGTAGGACGACAGTTACGTCCACACTGTCAATATAGCCAGTGACTCCATGAGATGATCAGAGTGCGGCAGAAAGCGTGGCAAAAATAGTAATAATAGAGATCCTTTAGTTGATCTTTTCAAGTGATTTCGAGTGATTGTCACAAGAAGAGTCCTTAATTTTGAAAAAAAAACAGCCTATAAATCTAAATATCGTACCAAACGCGAGGCCGGGACGTGGAGGCTACGAAAAAACGCCGAATTAGAAGAGTTTGTGGCTGAACCAAATATAATGGGCGAAATGAAGTCAGCGAGACTGCGCTGGTTCAGCCACGTGGTGAGAATAGAGACGGATCGAGCTGCGAAGAGAGCGTACCTAGGTGGACCAACTGCCAAGCGCCCGGAGGGACGACGAAGGTTTCGCTGGAGAGACCAAGTCGATAAACTGGCGACAGGTGGCCGAAAATAGACCGGAATATGGAAATTTCGTGTAGGAGGCCAAGATCCACTTCCGGTTCGCTGAGCTAGCGTAGTAAGTAAGTATATTATTTTCCCGTTGCGATATCGTAGCCTGAACTGGTCACTTGGTATGGAGTATTGGTATGATAGGTCTACACAATCCACAAAATGTCAACGAGTTCCGAGCAGCTCTCAATAAGTATAAATGGTACGCTGCAAACTGAACTCAATATAAAATTGTTCTTTATCTTATTTTTATTCTTATTCTCAATTGGTCAAGTTAAATTGGATTTAACCAAAAGTTCATTGACCGTGGGAGAGCCAAGCTTCGGCTTGAATGGGCCGGCTCGATCGGAGTGATCGGCCTCACAGAAAACCGGCTTCAAGCAGCACTGTGCTGTGTTTCACTGCGTGAGTGAGGTTACCGGATGCCGGATGAGGTTGCGGTTTACAGGTTGGCAGCGCACTTACGACTCCACTGGTGTCGCGGGTATCCATGGGCGGCGGCAAACGCTTACCATCAGGTGATCAGTTTGCTCGTCAGCCACCTATCACATAAAAAAGTTACATAATAATTCTATTACTGGTGATCTGTAGAGTCTCTGTTTTTAACATTATCCCTAGTTTTGGGCCACACTATGACTGCCCGGATGGCGCAATTGGTAGTGACCCTGCCTCTTACGCCAAAGGTTGTGGGTTCGATCCCCACCCTGGACAAACATTCGTGCAATGCACACTTGTGTTTGTTCGGTGTTTGGGTGTAACATATGTATTTAAGTATATATTTGTGTTCCTCTGTTGTTTGATATCTGTAACACAAGTGCTTAAGCTACTTAGTACGGAATCAGGTCAACGTGTGAGATTGTTGTGAGAATTATTATTATTATTATTACACTATGAACTCTCACCACCACCATTGGTCAAGAAGATCAGAAGATCCATCAGGTCACTATATTTGTAGGGCCACAATGTGAACTCTCTTGTCCACCAAGCCCCGAACAAAATGTTCGGCGCATGTTTTGGCAACCCTAAGCTCAAGTTTACAAGGTCACCACCGCGGCGCTCGAAACGCCTTCGCCTCGCTACTGTCTTACACTGTGGCTACGTTAGTGTCTTCAGTTTAACAACTTTACCGCGAGGCTTATTGCCCGTAAAGCGTGTTGAGACTTGACGCTCTGAACGAGGCTCAATAAAGCCGCCATAAAAGACGCGTGTATCCTTGAAGCCGCTCTGACAGTAACATGCTAATTCTCTGCGGTTAATCTCAAATAGGAAACAGGATTTGTTTTTGACTTAAATGACAGCTGGGTTTACACTTCAGTCAACACTATACCACAGATAAATTAAATAGTTACTACGTGAATCATACACTGTTTTAGTTATTAAAGGAACCGGCGGCGGTGAACATTTGACGCTCATCGCTGGGGTATTTTAGTTTACCGGTGACCTCTATTTTAAACAAGTTGGTACGCTAGACTGACGACTGCAACCAATTAGATGCACTCTGAAAATTGACGGTGGTTGCAACTAAGAGCAGTGGGGAGTGTACTTGGAACTATTTCTGTAGTGGCAGCATGCATTTAGTTCTTACTACTCTCACAATGATGGCGCTTCAAATTGACACAAAAGATATTTATCAATTTGTAAGTCATAGGTAGTCTAGCGTGCCTAGTTTTTACTTTACTTATATGGAGGTCAGTGACCGATACGTTTTTAGACTCACACCCCTTTTCGAGTAACCTTTGACTGGACGGAACGGTAACTAATGCATTTTCCCGTCACAGGCTGTTGACGTCACTTGTTACTTAAATGGAACCTTATTCCACAGCTTTGCTCCACCGTTCAAATATTATATCTTAATATTTATAGGTCCCTAAATAAACAGTAAACAGTCTCAATCCATACATTATTCGAACACGACAGGGGGAGTGATTGAACACGTTTCACCGACTTTCTGCGTTTACGGGCTTCGCCAACAAATCCAATGTGTGACATTTCAAAACCCCAATGGTATACCTACTGCATACACACGTAATATAATAATATTATTATGTTGTGATAAAGCTTTACGTAAACGATTTTATAATCATTTTCATTCGTTTGTATTTGATTTAAGTTATTTGCAATATATTTATTTTCATTTATTCAATTGTTATTCAAGTGGCATAAAAAAAGTGTTTTGTAAAACTTTACAAACATAAAAACTTATTTCATCAACAGAAAATCAGTGCTCATGCAGGAATTGAATTGTAACCTTTGTATATCAATCTCTGATCCCGGTGTCTTATCTAAATAATTAAATCGGGCATCAAATAAAACGATAAACCAATGAGTTACCACAAATATCACCATTAAATATATTTTGGTCAAAATAATGTTTCCAAAACGTGTTACCATGATACAGTTGGCCTAGTTTCCCTGTTAAAGAGTTGCGAAGGTCAGACGGCGGTCGTTTCATTATAATTACCAGACTACCTAATTTTTTTTTTATGGGACAGGGGGCAGACGAGCAGACGGATCACCTGATGGTAAGCGATTATCTCCGCCCATGAACACCTGCAACTCCAGAGGAGTCACAAGTGCGTTGCCGACCTTGCCGATCTTGAATTATAGTCTAAGCGTACCCCGGCTTCGAAATAACAACTTTCGCCGCAACCGGGAAGTACGGCCTGAGATGAGATGAGAGTTAGCACTTTATACACTTTAAATAAGTTTATATAACACTACACTTCAGAAAATGTGTTACCGAAGTCGGCGCCCAATACTATCTTGTAATACATTTTTTTATTTTGTGCTTTTGATAATTCTCTTAATCAGACTGTTCACTCCCTAAGCTCTTTTAAAAACATTATTTTAACAGGTGACACTAACATAAATATTAGACTCGAACTACACAACTCAGGAAAACAAGACTACCTTAACCTATGTTCATATCACGGGCTCCTTCCCACTCACACATTGCCTACACACCAAAGCGGGTCATGTTTCGACCATATGATGGTCAAGTCAAATTTTTCGTGTACTGCACTTATTACTAATTCTAAAATAACCGACCATGACACTGTTATACTAACCCTAAATTTAACGCTACCTAGACAAAAACCTCGACTTACATAATCCAATTTAAACGTAAACAAACTCGAACGTGATGTTCGCAACATTGACTTTAGCCCAGTTTACAAAACTGCTGACGCAAATGAGTCTATGTCATATGTGATAAAAAATGTCCAACAAGCAATTTCACGTAACACTACAATAACAAGTGTAAATAGGAAATTTTATAACATTAAGCCATGGATTACTCCAGGGCTTGTTCGATGTATTAGGCACAGAGATAAACTTCATCGGGACGTCAGGAGATATCGCAACAACTCTGAACTTCAAATTATTTACAAGCGATACAGAAACTTTTGTAATAACCTTTTGAAGAAATTGAAAACCTCACATTAGACAGAGAGCAATTGCTTCAAGCAAGTACAAATGGGAAACAGCTCTGGACACATATTAAGAACGTTACTTTTATGTCAAAACAGCAGGAATCGAGTTCGAGTTTGTTACTTGGTGACTCCTCAACGCATGATACAGCAAATAGGGTGAATAACTACTTCGCAAATGTGGGAAAGTCCCTTGCGGAACAAATTCAGGAAAAGTCCTTCTTCCCGCCAACTATCCCGCCCTCTAGCTATAACACCTTTGTTTTGTATGACACTGACGAACAAGAAATATCACAGATAATTTTGAGTTTGAAGGATAACTGCGCAGCTAGCTGGGATAACATAAGCAATAAAATCTTAAAAGCTTTAGACTCATCCTGGTACCCCATCTAACTCATATTTTCCGAATTTGTCTCAATAATGGTATCTTTCCAAAGTGTTTGAAAGAAGCTGTCGTAATCCTTATTTATAAATCTGGAAGTAAGGAATTAGTCACTAATTATATACCTATATCACTTCTTCCTTCAATTTCCAAAATACTCGAAAAAAATATCAACATAAGACTAGTGAACTACTTGGAACATCATGGTTATCTCTCCCCGCTCAATTTGGTTTTAGAGCAAAGTTATCTACGTCTGACGCAGTACATTGTCTGACAGAATATGTTAGTCAAGAACTTGGCAATGGTAACCAAACCCTAGGAATTTTCCTCGACTTAGCAAAAGCTTTCGATTCCGTATCCACTCCGTTACTTTAAAAAAAACTGGAATCAATTTGTATTAGGGGAACTCAATTACAACTATTGTCAGACTATTTAAAGGATCGATGCCAATGTGTTAAAATAGGAAATACAACTAACGAACCATGAAGTTGGTGGTTTTGGTGTTCCCCAAGAAAGCATTTTGGGCCCCACCTTGTTCCTGGTGTACATAAATGACATGTGCAATATGAAATTACAACATGGTAAAATAGTTACATATGCCGACGACACTGCACTAATTTTCACTGGGAAAACATGCACAGAGTTACATGAAAATGCTCAGGCAGGATTTAATTTGGTTTATAATTGGCTAAATTGTAACCTTCTAACATTAAACGCTGACAAGACCAAATTTATTCACTTCAGCATGCGCAAGCACCATTGTATTAACAACTTACAACTATATGCACATCATTGCCAAAATACAACACTCAACACATGTACATGTCCTGCTTAGCAGCACACATAACTTAAAATATCTTGGAATTGTAATAGACGAATCACTCTCGTTCAGACATTGAGAACTTGGTCAATAGAGTTCGTAAATTGATATACATTTTTTAAAAAACTTCGGTCAATAGCGGATCCAAAATTAATCATAACAATCTATCTGGCCCTGTGTCAATCCATAATCCAATACTGTATCACGTCATAGGGAGTTGCACTCAAAACTATAATAATCTCCCTTGAACGAGCTCAAAGAATAATCTTAAAAGTTGCTAATTCTCCACGCACTTGTTATATAAATCTTGCAATGTGTTGACTGTCCGCCAGCTTTTCATATCGCACATAATACTAAAACAACACTCAATAATGCCCTATGACGCTAACATCACTAACAAACGACGGAGAGATATAGTTTTGCACTTCCCAATCAACATCCAAATTTATTTTTACAAATAAGTGTTTAACATTTCTTGGACCATACCTTTATAAAAAATAAATAAAGAACTAGAGATTTATAACCTAAATAACCTAATAACAGTAATAAATAAATTCTTAAGAACATAACATACACGTACGACGATACTGAACATTTAGGTACTTGTAGTTTGTAAATAAAAGTTTTGTTTAGTTTTTACTTCAAAATGTAATTAGTTTTGCTCATAAGAAGTTTAACATTGTTAATTATTTGTAAGTAAGTAGTAAAATCCTTATTTGTATACCTAACCTTTATTTATTTTTTTGATAACCTTTATTTGTATAGCCTGAAACACAGGTTTTAACCTAGTTTAGGCAATGAATAACCCTGCTATTGTAATTTATTAAGTTTTAATGTAATGTAATGTGCCCTTATTTACTGAATAAACAATTTATTTACCAAGTGTAACCAAACCAAAAAGTGGTTGAATTTTATGGTGTTTGTGACGAGTCCCTTAGCAGCTAAGTCTATTCATTAAGTATTCTGTGGCCAAGTTCCTTAGTTTTTAACTCATTTTAAAGAGTTATTAAGAATAAAAAGGTTGACGCCATAGCTAACAAAGTAGCTGCTTACGTTCATTATGTCATTCACAGCGCCCAACAACTTCAGAAACAAGAGCTATAAACCCCACGACTAGGGGATAAAATTTAACACACTGCGACATTCTTAAGTGGCCTTCGCGCTAAAAGTATTAAAGGGCAGAACAGAGCTTACTAGCATCACCGATAAATAAAATAATTAAATTCACCCTAAAGATCGATGCGCACAAACATCTGATTTTGTACTAAGTAGCTTTTAAGCTTAAGGTGACTGGTAGGGCACACTAGCGACGCCAATCGATTTTAATTTTTAGCTACTAAATCGGATCTATTTTAGACGATTTCGAGGTTACAACCTCTAGGTAAACGCTTATACTATTTATTAAATAACCATGCACAAATGTTGGGTCCGTTTTTGTACGAGAAAAAATTATTCACGTCAAAAGTGGCCGCTTTTGGCGTGAATCAATTTTTCGTGTACGCGTTGGACCCAACATTTGTGCATGGTTATTTAATAAATAGTATAAATGTTTGCCTAAAGGTTGTAACCCCGAAATTGTTTACAAAAGAACCGGTTTAGTAGCTAAAAACAAAAATCGATTGGCGTTGCTAGCGTGCCCTACCCGTAAATAACGCACTCAGTCGCAGCCGCAGCCAGGCCCCCCACAAGGTGGGCCGACGATCTGGTGAAGGTTGCGGGAATTCATTGGATGCGGGGGGCACAGGACCGGTCTGTGTGGAGAATATTGGGGGAGGTCTATGTCCAGCAGTGGGCATAGGCCTCCCTCAATGTCTATTGGCTGAAATGATGATGATGATGAAATAACGCACTTAAAAACCATCCCGCAGGATTTGCACCCATATCTTTTACGTTCCGGGTGGCTTTAATTACTGAATCCAATTGGAGCCCAATTTAACTACGGAACACGTTATAAAGAGAATTTTGTAAGTGCTTGTTTCGCCATGCTTGAAAGTTGTCCTATTCGGTATAAGTTTTAAGTTGTCCTGTCAGTTAATTATATCACGCTTGTGTTACGGACAGTAGAAGGCTTTTTCTCGAGGACTCGATATCGAAGTTGCGTTAGAGATATGCATACACTCACCCCTTCGAGTCGAGTCGAGTGCATTTGAATTGCCCCTCAGGACAGCTATGCCTTTACTCCAGTCTACATTTTCACCTTAAATTGTAGGTTCACTAACTCACGGATCTAATGCGAAGTGTCTAGTATAGTCGAGGGAATTGGATGTTTAGCGTTCAGGGAGTTGAACCGTCATCTTCTCCTATTCCCTGGTTACGTATCTATCAATCCATGTTTAATTGTTTTATAATTTACTAGTATGTATTAGTATTTATATTGACATTCATAAATGTTCTGTATGGACTTAAATTGAATAAATATTTTTGATTTTGATTTTATAGCTAGTATATATTTAGAGAATGTCATTTTTTTTTTCTTTTTCTGACTTGCATTGCCTTACCCTTTATAATTGGCTATACTTTTCCTCTACCCTGAGGTTGTCTGGAAGAGATGGCTATTTGCGATAAGACCGCCTTCATTGTACTAGTATAATACCATAGAATAAGATCTGTAAATATTGTGCAATAAAGTGTATCTATCTATCTACCGTCCTCGTGTTTTTTTCGTATTATATGTAATACCAAACTCCGTTAGTCTCTAGGCGGAGGAAAAAAGACACCAAAATCAAACCAGATGGAAGTTATTTCTCTTTGTGCAATGATTACCATGACGTATTTAAACAGAACACTTTCGAATTAGTTTATAATAAAAAAAACTAAATTAATAACGCTAGTGGGCGCATACTTACCCTAAAGGCCGCTTGTTCCGGACGGCGAAGGCTTTACGGCTCTCTCCAGCCCTCTTGAAGGGGTGAGTGTATGGCCAGTCCGGATGAACGGCTGTTTGTAGATTTTTCTGCGCTGAGATTCTCGTGGCCTTCATATTTAAGAGATTTCCTCATCATTAACAGGGCTGAACTAGGCATTAAGCACAGTAGGCAAATTCAGGGGCTTTGCATCGGTTAGGGCTCCGTGCGATGAAAAAGAGACTCTTTCAGTGGTCGGGAGAGCTAAAATTGTTGGTTTAGAGATCTCAACGGAAATCTGACTACCTAATTTTAAAATCGTCAATTCACTTTTATTGGTAAGTATATTATATCACTTAAAATACATTTTAATGCCGTATGTTTAATATTTAATTCTGATATTCTATATTACATTAGTTGTACATATTATGCCAATACATTTTTTTTTGTTCCTTCTTTTGCGTACTACTTTCTAAAATACACATATTGTTGGATTATAATCTAGATTATAACCTTTAATTGTATGTTTAGGATTCGCAATGATTGTAATCTGTAATGTGTATAAAATAAACAAATAAATAAATAAACATTGCTTATTACATATCATTTTGTTTTGCAATATTTTATTGTACCTTATGTACTATATCGTCGACCTAATTCTAGTACGACGCATCTCATTTTTTAACATTGGACTTCTAAAGCCCAATTCTCAGGATTTTCGATATTAAAAACATGGCAGATGTCACATGAAATCTATACAAAAAAACTATATTTTTGTGATACTTATTCGTATGATGATAAATGTCACAAGTCCGAGAATCTCAACGTTAAAAGATTCAAATACAATGTAGGTATATGGTTCTTTATGAAATAGATGGTGAATCATGATAATTGAACCAATTGGATTTAACCAATTCCTAAAGTAAAATCAAGCCCCGAGGCAGGCGCTAGCCTATGAGCCCCGACATGTATGATCCGGCCCTGGTGATCACCGAGGCAGAAAGAGCAAAAGAGGAAAAAAATGCGAAATTCTGGACCTTTGATTTATCACAGTTAGAATTTAGTCATGTTTTTTTTAATGCTGTGGCAAGAGCAAACGGATCACCAGATGGATGGTACTTTTTTTATCCACGGTCAAAGATATATCAAGCTGTTTGCTAAAAGAATCTGATTATGATGACATTTCTGTTAAGGGATCACTATCACCTTTTTTTGCTTGCTGCAGTAGAAATCCAAATAAAAAAAATAAATTCTGATCAATACAGAACGCTTCTGAATGTCAAATGGGTACATATAAATTGATCTACAATTGGTTGGGAATATTGATATCGACTGAGGAAACACTTGCGAGAAACTCTCGCTCTCATCACGTGACGAAACAAAGGCGTCTAGCATTTACAAACTCTAAAAAATTTATTATTAAACCGACTATCAAAATGGAGGAGATTTTATTTCTATTATGATTATAAAGATTACATTTTATAGAAAGCTTATAACGCCTTGTTGGTCTAGTGGTTGAAGTGTCCTGGAGCTCTATTTTTGATTCACTCGTATGACTTAGCGTCGTCGCATACGACGTAAGTCACATTCGCCTTTTAAGCCGCATGAAGCCGATTTTCCCTATTTTTGAATCATTCGATTTCGATGTTGCCAATATAATACAGTAAATTGGTATTCTAACCCTTCCATGCAGAATTTTACAGAAACCGGTAACTTCCGCATTGCAAACGGAACGCAAAAACCATAGATTATTTGGCTGAATATGAAAATCTTTGCTTTTTGGTCACAAAAAACTATGAATGTCACATTGTGTCAACTGTCAAAATCAGTCAAATCAAAGTTTTGATATTTATAATATTTTGTTTATGCTTGTTGCCATTGACAACTATTTTGACGTTGCTTCTACCGCTCGCTTTAAGTCACTCGACCAACGAGTGGGTGGGGTCACTCGTTGCAGACGAATGATTCAAATATGCGGTATTTCGTATGTCGAAGGAAAATCAGTAGAAATTGTGCGCTCGTACGAGTAAATCAAAAATAGGTCTCCTGGAGATCTATTGGCAAGCGTGGTGATGAAGCCTAATCCCATCATAGTAGCGATAACTTGATTTCTATGTTGAAGGCCTTTGCCCTGCAGTGGGACAGTTTATGGGCTGATACAGGATACAGGATACAAGGCTCATATAGGTAAACCGACACTTGCGCGATATAATTTACGCCCAGCGCCGTCTATTAGATCTGATTGATGTATTAATTTCCTGTAACGCAGTGAGGGCGTACCACTAATTAAAATATTATGCTCTTGTTAACTGCCTTCACAGCCACAAGTGTGAGCATGCGTCCAGTAAGTTTCCTTGAATTCACCACACTATAACTAAGTGCTTCATAATATACGATGTGGTGTGATCAGATATACGAGTGAGCATGGCTGGCGCGTTACGGACCGTAATTTCAAAGCCTGGGCGGAAAATCCTCCGTATATATTTCAATTGGACACGGATCAAGAAACCTCTTATGGACTTCACAAAGCATTTTTAATATTTTGTGAAAGAAATGGAATATGAAAGGACCTCTTCAGTTTCTAAGTATAATTGCACTATTTTTTACTTATTCGATGGTTCAGAGGAAATGTGTAGGTACTCTTTTTAATATCAAATTTAAAATGAAGGCGCAGTTTCTACTACGCGTAATTATTAAGCAAAAAGTTTAATGCGGTTTCTTACCGTTGCCTTCCAGAGGAGTACGTACGTATGTTTTTTTTATGTGATATTTCCTTTAATCCTGACATACCCTAACCTAAGTTAAGCACTTAGTTATCACGTGCTTAGCTACTTACATTAACCCAAAGGGTTATGTCTATGTTTGTGATGTTGTCTATCTCGATTGTTTGAAGCCGTGTGGGGAGCCAATAGATTTTTTTATTGATTGGTGGCAGACGAGCAGACGGATCACCTGATGGTAAGCGATTGATGCTGCCCATGGACACTCGCGACACCAGTTGAGTCACAAGTACGCTGCCAACCTTTAAACCCTCACTCAGGCAGGGAAACACAGCACAGTGCTGCTTCACGCTGGTTTTCTGTGCGGCCGTGGTATCACTCCGGTCGAGCCGGCCCATTCATGCCGAAGCGTATTGTATCTGTAATATCGCAAGAGGCTTTTTTTTTCAGTATCGTTTTTTCCTCCTCCTCCCACATTCTAGAAGACTTTCGAACTAGATGTTCCTGATAGGACGATATTTTCATTTTTAGATAACTCCTTAGCTTTGAGAGCAAATCATATAAAACATTGCTTCCGCCTTCTACCCTTCTCCAAATGCAACCATAAACAACAAGGAAATATATTCATGATATTGTCTGCAGATTAATATCAGCATGCCAAAGCGTAATGTATGGCTGTTGTGTGAGGCCCAGTTTTGGCACCAAGACGTGATCCATTTACTTATTGGCAAGCTCTTCTCTTGTTGTTTCATCCCGTTTTATCGCCGATATTATGTTTATTTATTGGGTATAAGAAAATAAGAAGATAGTAGTGAGTCTTCAATTATATATCAGGTTTCAGTTCATCTATTTTACTAGTTTAATCGTATTTTATAAGAACCAAGGTAAGTACTGTTAAACGAAAAAATCGATAATCTATTTAATATAACACTAAAGATAGTATCCCCATCACTAACGTCATGATAACATATAGATTTATCCTCGGATACAGATGTTGGACGTGAAGATTGATATTGGTTCAAGATTAAATGTATTTAATTGTCAATTTATATGGAGTTTTTAGTTAGGAAGTACACATGAAAATATTATCTACAAGCAAAACAATAAAACAAATCTTTCATTCATCATAGTTTTTAATATACATATTCTTCTTCATCTTCATCAGCATTCTTTCGCCCACCGTTGGACATACGCCTCTCCGAAGCACCTCCACTCGGCGGTTTTTATATACAAGATTCTATGACTGTAGGTGTGATTTCCATGAGATAGATTCTACTTGCACTGCACATCTGTATATTGGGAAATATGGGCACTGTATATATACCTACCATATACGTATATAAAGTAAGATAATAATAGTCTGTCGTAAGGTATAGTTGTAGGTAAGTACGAAATATCTTGTTACTCTGCGGTAAAGACACTTTGGATTGGGTTACTCCATTGTCTTTCCCAAATTGATTTTCAACCAAATGTGTTTGACATTAAGGTGAGAATAGTACATTTGTGATACTCTTAGTTTGTAGTATCCGCTCTAACGAGCAAGAACTGACGATGACGCTTAGCTAGTAAGAAATTCAGAATTGCATTCGAACGGGTCTCCTACGTAGTTTCAAATTTTTTTCCCAAAATCCTGAATCATGATCTAAAAGTACCCTATGCTCCAGAGCGACAGCTTTGGATGCGACCGGTAATTAAACGCTTGGATGAGGTAATTTATGCCCAAAAAATGTAAGGAATTATATGGATATACAACCGCATTCGAGCGTATGAGGCAGTGCAAATGTTTTTAGAATCAGCTTCTTTCGCGACTACATCATTCGAGTCCATGAGCTTTCGAAACTATGAGGCAGTGGAAAAAAAATTCGCAACAGCGTGCGTGGGGACAGCGGCATTCGAAACTTGTACAGGAGTACAAGTAAGTATTTCCCGACGGCTACGACTTAGGGACCTTTAAGAGAAGAGTGTACTCTTTTTAAAAAGGCCTCTGATTTTTCGGATGTTCATGGGCGGCGTTGATTACTTTCCATCAGGTGACTCGCTTGCTCGTTTGTGCGCCTCTGGCATAAAAAAAAACCAACAACCTCCCATTTCTCTTTCGCTTTTTCTCATCCACTGAGCTACCATCGTCCCTTAACCTTTTAACATACGAGAGTTCATTTATAATGGGACGAAAGCCTCTAGAAATACTGCATGTGACACAAGCCATTTGTGGAATAAAATTATGTGTTTGCCGAAAATACCTTTTACCATTAAGCCTTTTGAGAATACATTAGAAGGAGATAACGCGAAATTAGAAATAACATGTTTGGCATCAAGATTGTATCAATTTTCTTATTGTGAGTCCTCTCTTCTTGTTACTTGATCTGGTTATTCAACTGTAATATATGAGTCTCAATGGTAGGAGTGAGTGGGGAGTATCTTAATCCCTTGAAGGAAATTTAAATAAAGAGTATGATAACTTGATTTGTGTCTGAAAGTAAAATGCTTCTGTGCGTTGATATGTTTACTGAAATATCATATTAATTCAGTCTTTTTAAATTTAATAAATATAAATGGTAGTCGAAATTATGTGTAAATTATCGCAGTCTAAATCTCTGTATGTTTTTTTTTTGTGATAGGTGGCAGACGAGCAGACGCATCACCTGATGGTAAGCGATTGCCGCCGCCTACCCGCGACACCACCACCGACCAGTGGAGCCACAAGTGCGCTGCCCACATTTAAACCCCCCTTTCCCCCGGATTGGGGCTCCGGTACCCTCACTCACGCAGCGAAACACAGCACAATCCTGCTTCACGCTGGTTTTCTGTGAGGCCGTGGTATCACTCCGGTCGAGCCGGCCCATCCATGTATGTAAAGCTATAGTGCGTATGAATTAAGTTTGATTGTATATTAACATTGTACATACTGTAGTAATTTTAAATGTGTTTTAAAAATTATTTAATGGCAAAAGCCTATTATACAGTTAATGATTACTTAAATGACAAGAATTTGTGGAAATGATAAATTGTTCGCCTACACCCATGATACTGTACTTAAAAAATTTTGGTGATTAAAAAGAGTAACTGGCGAGTTTCTTGCCGGATCTTCTCGTCAGAATTAACTTTCCGATTCCGGTGGTAGAATCACATTATATTTATTAATATCTTAGTATATTTTTTGTATCGACATATATGTTTAATTACATGTATAATATACATAGCTATAATTCATATTTTTTTCAAGTATGACGATTTGTAAGAGCTGTATATAAGCCTATGCAAATAAAGAACTTATGAATTTTGAATTTTTGAATTTGACCTAAATTAACTTGGTTCCTATCTGATGTATTTTTTTTTATCTCGAATGGTCCTATAATATATATGTCCTTCTTTATTTATGGATGTCGTTTCCGACACCTACTTTCTAACGTGACAATATCAGGAGCCCAATTCTCGGGATTGTCGATATGAAAAAACATGGTGGATGTCGCATGAAATCCATACAAAAAACGAAGGTTTAGTTATATATGTCGTATGATAATAAATGTCACGAGCACGAGAATTGGGCTCCTGCCATGCGTAAAAAGCCTACTTTTTATGTCCTCGAGGCGTAGGTAGAGATCACACATTTTCTTTGATCCTGGCATACCCTAACCTAACTTACTCGTAGTTATCACGTACTTAGCTACTTACCTTAACCCAGAGGGTTAGATCTATGTTTGTGACGTTGTCTATCTCGATCGTTTGAAGCCGTGTGGGGAGCCAATAGTTTTTTTTATTGATTGGTGGCAGACGAGCAGACGGATCACCTATGGTAAAGGATTGACGCCCCCCATGGACACCCGCGATACGTGTGGAGTCACAAGTGCGCTGCCAACCTTTAAACCCCGCTCTCCCTAGGATCGGTGGATGGCAGGTGTTTATGGGCGGCGGTAATCATTTTCCATCAGGTGATCCTCATCAGGCAAGCGAGCTTGCCCACTATATCATAAAAAAAAATTGGGCTTCACGCAGCGCCGTGGCCGAGGCCGTGGCCGTGGCCGTGGTTTGACAGCGGCCGAGCCCACCCGAAGTATACCCGATTTATGCCGAAGCGTGGCTCTCCCAATTTCAATTTTCTCGGCTGTCATACATTTTCCTCAGTTCTAAGTATTTTTAGCTTTCCCGTTTTTCAGTTTTCTTTTATTTTTTTTCATCCCCTCTATATAATATTTCAGATTAGCACCCAAGGTGGTGGTTTACACGAAATATAACTTAGTTTCTCGGTCAAAAGGCCAAAAGCAAATTACATTCCTTGCGACGGCGCCACGACCGCCCACCCGCAGCGTCGAGATTAAAATACTAGTGTCTTTGCAGCAGAAAAAGCTGAGCAAACCTTGATAAACCGGGGAAATTTAATATTTCGGCGCCAGACACTTTGTTTTCATTAAAACTTGAAACTTGCATTTTGTAATTTAGAAAATGTCGGGTCTGTAATAAATACACCCTTATTCCACGTTCGTAACTGACTTTTGGTAACCAGATACGAACATGGATTTTTACCTTGCTTGATAATCAGTTACCAAACCAGTAAATTCCATTTACTTGTCGTTTTTGTAACCATGTTTCATAACCAGCTTCGAAAATGGCTTTTGTTTTCTCTGTTCATAGCTGGTTATTAAATAATAAAACAATATTTTATCCACTTTCGTAGCTGAGTTAACGAAAGTGATTTTTGTGTCCTTTGTTCCTAATTTTTTTATTAAAACAGTTTATTGGGAATTATCGTTTACAAGGGTAAACGAGGGAGGAATTATTTCCTGCCTTCTTTGACCATAATAAACATAGTACTTAAGTTCAGAAAATATATTTATTTTTAATAAAATAAAAACAATACACTGTTTTGTTAGCTTAAAGTTAAATATGTTTCAAAAACAAAGTACATACTGTATTTTATCTACCTACTACAATTTCGGATTACTTGTAAGTTTTTGAAATAAGTACATATATTTTGGTACATGGACGCCCTGTTTGTCAAGTGGTTTAACTACCGGGCCGTGATTTCTGGGTTCGATTCACGGGTCGCGCAAAAAGTATGTTTCAAATTTTCTGAACATTGCTCGAGTTTGTGATCACCAATCCGTATTAGGCAAGCGGTGAATACGCCTAATTCCATCAAAGCAGTGATAACTTGATTTCTATGATGGAGGCCTTTGCCCTGCAGTGGGACAGTATATACGCTGATACTTTTTACATATATTTACCAGTATGATTATTAGCTTAGAGATATTTGCTAACCAAAACACTAGAATGTCGTCGATCGACGCTAGGACGGACTAGTTGACATCAAATGAAATCTGTGATGGTGACATGCCTATGTCACCATCACTATATAAAAGGTGTTATGTACTGCCTGCCTAAGCAGTACATAACACCTTGTGTGTCACTCCATCTCGTGAGTCCATGTAACCTACGCACTTGTAACTTACCCTGCTTTACATCATCCATCATCTTCTGCGTCTCAACTCCACTTTCTGTCCTAGCCCAGTAACCATCAGTTTTTGTGTCACTCATTTTGTAAATCACAAAGTATCGGAAAGAGGATTAAGTAAGTAACAGACATGGCCCAGAGGCTATGTCGATACTTTGCTTCGTTTACGATTCGTTAGTAAATTATATTATATTAATATAAGAACGTGCCCGCATGCACCGTTCTGATGAAACTTTGTTTATTACGAAGAGCTGGCGACATTAATTTCATATATACCGTTACTTTTTTATCGTTTACTTTTCGAAACCCTCATAATACTTAGATATTGTGAATGAAGTCCATTTGGCATGTTAGATCAACAAAATAAGCTGTTCCATACGTTATTGCCGGGTGAATATACTATTTTGTATGAAACAGCTGATCTTTTTTTTGCTTATTTTATTGATCTAACATGCTAAATGGACTTTATTCACGATACCTAGTATGAGGTTTTTGGGCATTCTTCATCATCAGCCCATTTAAGTCCCCACTGCTGGGGCTGGGGCACGGGCCTCCCTCAATCACATAAGGGGGAATTGCCATACTCACCACGCTTGGCAGACGGGTTGGCGAGGGTTTTGATATAAATGCAGAGTTTTCCTTCTCTGGGTGCTGATGATCATGCCAGCAGCTTTACCTTAGTCGCCTTTTACGACACCTCGGTAAGAGTGAGGGTGGCCTATTCTACTCTGCCGGGATTTGGGGATATAAACGATAAATAACTAACGATGTATATATTCGGTAGCCATATTGTATTAAAAAATTGTTCTTTTTCGTTTTGCTATCGTGAAAATTAATGCGCTTTAGCAATAAGGCGAGAAGAAATAAAAACCGGCCAAGAGCGAGTCGGACTCGCCCCTGAAGGGTTCGGCAGCAGCAAGTAAGATACCTATATGGAAGGTAAATTGCGGGTTACGGTTTATAACGTATAAAAAAAAACTACTTGCTAGATCTAGTTGAAACCAATTTTCGTTGTTAGTTTTCATGGTAATGTATATCATATAATTTTTGTAGTTTTATAATTCTTTTACTGTAGAAGTTTTAGTTCTAAGTATGGGGTTTTTTTTTCCTATTTTTGTGTAAAAATCGTAATGCGGTTAACAAAATACATCTATTTACCAAGTTTCAATATTATAGTTCTTATAGCTTCGGAAAAAAGTGGCTGTGACATACGGACGGACGGACAGACAGACAGACGGACGACATGACGAATCTTTGAGTTAAAATCCGTTTTTTTGTCATTTGGCTACGGAACCCAAAAATTGATTTTTCAAGCCTAGGATCTCGTTCAAAACATTTTTTAGTTCATTCAAAACTAGCATGTTGCGCAAGCCCTCCTACCTAACACCAGCGTTCACTCAGTTCTTCCTGTTATGTTTAACTTAATAATCTTTTCGGCTATATAGGCCAGACAAACGTAGACGAAATGAAGCAATGCATATCAATTACTTTGTTTCTTGTTGTCTACGTCAGTAAATAGTATTCTATATTGTAGAACATGAATAGGGTTGACAGGTGTTAAAACCGAAAAGTCGGACAGTTTAGCTGGACATTTGGGTAAAAAGGCAGACACTATTCATTATTAGAAACTTGACCCGTAATTTTTTAAACTGAAAAAGGTACATAGCTAAAATTAAACGACGTCTCTTTTGTTAATAAATGAGCTACATAACATCTATTAAATTGGTTGGGGATACACAAATGTGTATCCCTCTTAGTCTACTGCGATCGGATTAGACCTGGCAAAAATGTATCTTTCTAAAGTTTTGATCATTTGAATCTGGAACAGTGAAAAGAGTCATTTCAGTGATACGCTTCATTTAGAACATCGACTCTTAGATAGATTCAGAATAGAGAGCGACTCGATTAGAATGACCCCTTATTTAAATTATGTTACCAAGTTTCATACATGCTATTGATTTTTATTATCTACTATTGACCTAAAGATCATTTTTCTGTGACATTATTGGCTGTCTTTTCAATTAATTTTATATGTACCTATCTCTTTCCACGCGTGACACGTTCCATGTGTTGCTGACGGAACCGACTTACTTGTTCTCTCGCTATCAGTAATCATCTGTAGTTCATCGCTCATTCATGTCGGTGGAAGACAGTGAGTCAGTGAGTTGACCGCTTGAACAAATCTGATATTGAGATCCAAAATTTGGATAATATCAGATATATTCAAGTCTCGGAATGTATCATCCTATGTATCATTTGGAATCCAAATGAGCCGGATGATACATTCGGAGCGAGCATTCGTGATTCGGATCAGTGTGTCATTTATCTGAAGCAGATCACTGAGTCATTTCAGTTGACTGAAAAGATCCGAGATCCGTTCTAGACGTGTCTAAAGCGTTAAGAGAGAGGATCTCGTATACCTACCTAAAAGGATTTTATCATTCAAGCAAAAATAGCTAGTTGCACGAGCATATTGGAAAAATTGCTGTATATTTAATATCGTCTCCGCAGTTTGTTTTTAAGAATCTTTTTATCGGCAAAGCGCGCACGTGCCCCTAACGAGTGCGCCAAGATGCAATAAAGGGTAAATGTGTTTTATTGCACAGTTTGAGTGCTTCGGGACGCGTCGTAATGTTTAACTTAGAATCGTGATATTTAACAGTTACAAGAACGCAAAATTTTGTCGGTTGAAAAGTATGATATTCAGGTAGGTGGTGACTCATGAGGAAATTCAAATGAATTTCCTATCATGTAGCGCTTATGAAGTGGAAGCCAACCCATAATAAATTTAAAACAAATGTTCATGTTCGAGAAACCAAACAAAAGGACACGTCGGACAATATTTAACTTATCCGGACGCCCTAAGGTGACGGGTAGGGCACACTAGCGACGCCAATCGAATTTAATTTTTAGCTACTAAACCTATTTTCAACAATTTCGGGGTTACAACCTCTCGACAAACACTTAAACTATTTATTAAATAACCATGTACAAATGCGGACCCAACATTTGTACGCGAAAAATTGATTCACGCTAAAAGTGGCCGCTTTTGGCGGTAATCAATTTTTCGCGTACAAAAAGGACCCAACATTTGTACACGGTTATTTTATAAATAGTATATGTGTTTGCTGAGAGGTTGTAACTAAATTGTTTAAAATAGATCCGGTTAGTAGCTAACAATTAAAAACGAATGGTGTCGCTAGTTAAGGCTACCCGTCACCTTAAACGAGGCTTGCGTGCACGAATCGGACGGTTAGAAATAATATAAAACGGAAATTAATGTAGACAAATCTGTGAATTTCTTCAATCGAATCTTAATGCCCTTAATTTCAAACACGTTTGGTTTACCTTATATCACAATAGGCTTGTGTACTAGGTCAGAGATAGGCAGATTTTTTAAATAGCATTGCGAAATAACGGTCAAAAGTAGGGGAGGATTTGTACAAAATTACAGCTTGAGAGTAAATTTTAAGTCTTAAATTTATGAAATATTTATATAGCAAATGGATATCTCATTCAATTAATAGCAACTTTTGAAAAGAAACCATTTTCATAAACGCACTATTTCATATACCTATCGAACAAAGCTATCTCGCGATGCGCACAAACTAGTGAGGGCTGACGTCACGCTTCGCGTCGCTGTTTTTATGGAGCGTTTTGGGCAAGTCTATTTTAAGTGATTTACAAATTATCCTATCTCGAAGAGTTTCCAAGCTAACAAATCCATTCTTTCACCGATGTTTTGACTTTTGAGGGGAGTCTTATATTACCAACTAGAGAAAAAAATAGGACACAAGCCTATTGAGGGACAGATTGTGGTAACCTGATATGTGGCTGTCTGTGCCGTTCTGATGCCTCTTAGTCTACTGCGATCGGATTAGACCTGGCAAAAATGTATCTTTCTAAAGTTTTGATCATTTGAATCTGGAACAGTGAAAAGAGTCATTTCAGTGATACGCTTCATTTAGAACATCGACTCTTAGATAGATTCAGAATAGAGAGCGACTCGATTAGAATGACCCCTTATTTAAATTATGTTACCGAGTTTCATACATGCTATTGATTTTTATTATCTACTATTGACCTAAAGATCATTTTTCTGTGACTTTATTGGCTGTCTTTTCAATTAATTTTATATGTACCTATCTCTTTCCCCGCGTGATACGATCCATGTGTTGCTGACGGAACCTACTTACTCGTTCTCTCGCTATCAGTAATCATCTGTAGTTCATCGCTCATTCGAGTCGGTGGAAGACAGTGAGTCAGTGAGTTGACCGATTGAAAAAATCTGATATTGAGATCCAAATGAGCCGGATGATACATTCGGAGCGAGCATTCGTGATTCGGATCAGTGTATCATTTATCTGAAGCTGATCACTGAGTCTTTTCAGTTGACTGAAAAGATCCGAGATCCGTTCAGAACGTGTGTAACTCTAAAGCGTTAAGAGAGAGGATCTCGTATACCTACCTAAAAGGATTTTATCATTCAAGCAAAAATAGCTCGTTGCACGAGCATATTGGAAAAATTGCTTCGTATATTTAATATCGTCTCCGCAGTTTGTTTTTAAGAATCTTTTTATCGGCAAAGCGCGCACGTGCCCCTTACGAGTGCGCCAAGATGCAATAAAGGGTAAATGTGTTTTATTGCACAGTTTGAGTGCTTCGGGACGCGTCGTAATGTTTAACTTAGAATCGTGATATTTAACAGTTACATGATCGCAAAATTTTGTCGGTTGAAAAAATATGATATTCAGGTAGGTGGTGACTCATGATGAGTTTTTGCATGATGTAAAGATTACAGCAAGCTCAGTTACTGCTGCGCTTAGAATAATAACCTTATGCTAAGCTGCTGCATTACTATAACTGAAACCAAGCGATAGTCATCTTCGAACCGGAGAGTAGAGATTGACTTTCCGAACGAGTGGTATCAACTTAATAACCATTGAGGTAAATTACCTCAATGTTAATAACATAAGGATGAAAGTTTAAGGAAGGAGTTAATCATTGGATGGAACTACATGACCCAAAAATCCTCTCTACCGATCGTCATTATCATACCAGGATAGTACGTGAAGCGATTGAGATCAAGAAGTATAAGACATTCAATCGGGAGGATGGATTTAAAATATCATCGACATGGAATCCAGTAATTAACAAGTACAAACCCCGTGTTAGGCCGTTACTAACGCAAACAAACACCGACATTGTTAGTGTAGTGAGTCGGAGTAGCTTCACTGACAATTCATCTAGTGGCGAATTAATATCAAAAAAATGCAGACGACGCCGTGCTCCGCCAGTCCGCGATCACGGCTGCTGTTACGTAGCCGAAACGTCGAGCCAAATATGTGAGTACACATTGTTGTACCACATAATAAATATCGTGTTAATTCCCGTCTAGATACATTATAGTTATAATGCAACGCGAAAATCTAAAAAACTACATAAGGATGGAATTTGACATATTGGAAGAAGGCATCTAGCGGTTGTCTTTTCTAGACAGATAGACTTGCAAGCGTATCCCCTTCTACTAGCGACATATTTTACACTTTGTAAGAATAATTACTTTTAGTTACTTATGTTAGATCAATAATATTTTGATAGAAAAAATAAAACGATAAAAGAAAGATGTATACATAGAAATTACAAGATTTTTATTTATGCTAGAAGCGGACAAACGAGCAAGCGAGTCACCTGATGGAAAGTAATCATCGCCGCCCATGAACAAGAACATCCGCGAAATCAGAGAGATCGCTAATGTGTTGCCGGCCTTTTTAAAAAAGAGTACAAGATCTGTCTTTTGTAGTTAATACTATTTATTATTTTGACTGCCTCGGTGGCGCAGCGGGTAGTGGGTCGCACTTTAAAGTGACGGCTGCGTAACAGGTCCCGGGTTCGATCCCCGGGTCGGGCCAAAAATTTGTACCTAAGTTTTCGGTAAGAAATTCTTAGAGTCAGCCCGGAGTTCAGAAGTTGGCGGTATTGTACCCCCGTGACTCAGCAAGCACGTTAAGCCGTTGGTCCTGCACCCGATCCCTCTTCAGTGTTGTCACGCTGGTATCCCATCGGAATACAAGGGTAATAGAGAGTGCACTTGTGTTTGGGCACACACTTGAGCACTATAATATATCCTGCGTACGTGGGTGATCGTTACGATTGGCCGCCGTAGCCGTAATCGGTTGGAGGGATATTATTATAATACTATTTGTATTTGATTTATAATTTTATCTATCGAGAAATATTAAGGGACATAAGCAAGCATACTATTTCGATATTGAGAATGTGATATCTTGTATCGGAGGCACAAATCCTCCGATACAAGATATCACATTCTCAATCTTGTGTAGATATCCGTCAATCGACCAGTTAATATGTGTTATTTTAACAGATTGGTTTTAATTGTAGTGAAAAGAATTCAAATCACTTTCTTTACAAAATAAGGCATTCAAAACTTTAACTCGTTGAATGACAGTGACGGAAATCCTCAACTGAATCTTCGAATCGTCACAGAAGAACAAAAGTTTAGAACTATAGAAAGTTTTCGTATAAAACGTTGCCAATCCATCTCTCTGTATCCTCGCATCCAACAGTGATCCGTCAAGTTGGTCGGCGTTTATAGAACAGCCACAGTTTAAATGATAACAGTAAAGTAGCAAGTGATGCTAGCAATGGACAACATTTCAAAATTACTAAGCTCTGAAACAAAAAATACCATTTCTTTATTTACTTTTCCGCTGCGCGAATATATATTTATACATTTTTTATATTGCTTATTTACTGAGAAAAAAATTAAAAACTAAAAAACGTAAGATGACGTCATCGGACGGCAGAATGTAAAATATATCTTTGCTTAGCATATTATAGTTTTAAATTTGCGAAATGCCAGACCCATGACATGCAACTGTCAAAAAAAAGACAACTTGTCAACGTTGAATGAATGAATGACGTTGACAATGTTGACACTAGTATTATTTACCTTTGACAGTAGTACCTTATTTTTATTAAAACAATGATAAGCAAAGGAATATCGCTGTATTCAGCCGTCCGATGACGTCATTTGGCGCTTACGTCTATTTAGAATATAAAGAATTTTAATAATTATTTTATGCATGAAAATGGCCAAATTATGAAAAAAGAAAAAATATGGGTCTGTTCATTTTATGTCTATTTTCATATAAAAAAACAATATGGACATGTTAAAAATATGAAATGTTGTCCATTGCAGGTCAGTGGTTCAGAACGCGCTATCCATACGGGGGGTCGTGATTCGAATCCGAGCGTGCACCTCTGGATGTTTCAATCTATGTGGTTATATTTCTACTTGGAAAGCTGCACTTGTCGGATAGTTTCTGCAATGTGTAACCATTCAGTTCAATTGCGAAGGTCAGACAACAGTCATTGTAATTACCAGACTCCCCAAATCCTCAACCTTGGTCTAAACGTACCCTGAACTCCAAAGCAACAGCTTTGGACGCGACCGGGAACTATACGCTAAGATGAGAGAGATCAGATAAGTAGCAGATTATGCGGGGTTCGCTTGGACCATGGTAATTACAATGAAGAGACTGCCGTCTGACCTTCGTAACCCTTAACAAGGGAACCAGACTTACTGAATCATGGATATACGTTTTAGAAACTCCGAATCCGAATCGTGCAGATTTCCTACCGATGTTTTCCCTCTCCATCGAGTTGATTTAAAAGAGACACAGCTTGTATTGTCTAGTTACACAATGTTTTAAAGAAAAACAAGATATAATCAAGTTTCTTTCATCATTTTTGGTATTCGCAAATGCACACTATTTTCTAACTAATTACAAATAGCAGCTTGCCTCAAATTGAATTTGAACTGACTTCCGTAGGACTCTTAAATAAAACACACAATTTGTATTTTAAGGTAGGTAGGTTTTTTAAAAGCCGCATAATTTTAAAAGTATATCTACATTTTAAAATTGGTTGTAATACCTACCCCATTTCGATCTCTAGACAGAGATGACTTGCTGCCTTCAATGATGTTTACTGACGCTTCTTACTTACCAGCAATTTATCAATGTTGCGGCAACTTTTGCTGTCGCGTCTTGGTACGAGATAAGTTGCGTTAGGTAAACTGCATGCAGCGTTGTTCGCCGACAGTGAATCATAACTTAAACTGTTCCGCTACTGCACTGCAACTTGCGACTATTTATTAATATGTCGCTTGATATTCAGTCTAGTTACAAGATTACCGTACCGTACCGACCCTGATTTGTTAGGGGTAACCTTTAGCAGCTGATCGCACTTTGTGATAGCGAGGCGTGCGCGATCCTCCGACATGTTGCGGCGTGGATGCGGTCGGCACACTGACATGGATTTTAGATCCTAATTTAAGGTGACGGGTAAGGCGCCGATTTTGATTTATAGCTACTAAACCAGATCTATTTTATATACTTTCGGGGTTACAATCTCTCGGAAAACACCAATACTATATATTAAATAACCATGCACAAATTTTGGGTCCGTTTTTGTATGCGAAAAATTGATTCACGCTAAAAGTGGCCGCTTTTGGCGTGAATCAATTTTTCGCGTTGTTTATTGGTATTTAGCGTTATATATACTTTAAGCGTTATATAATTTATAATTATTTAGTTATATAATTTAAGCGTTAGCATAAAATAAATAGTATAAGTGTTTGCCGAGAGATTGTAACGCCGAAATTGTTTAAAATAGATCCGGTTTAGTATCTAAAAATTTAAATCGATTGGCGTCGCTAGTGTGCCCTACCCGTCACCGTGTTCGTGTTCTTTATGGTCTTATTTCAAATAAGTGACTTGAATGTTAATCATGTAATTTATATTTTCATCATCTCTCGTTCGAAAAACGGTTGGTACTCTTTTTGGTGGAAATCAATTACAAGTTTGGTCTTTTGCTTAGTCTTAGCGGAGGTTGTTGGTTTTAAAACTAGATCTAGTTTAGTGTTTCGCCTAAACCTTAATGTATTGCTTGCTGCAGCTGCCGATGAATGTACGTTATTCACCTGTATGGTTTGATGTTGTATAAAATAAATTAAAATCTGCGTGCAGAGGTCCGCTGTCGTTGCGTCAACATTGCAGTGGACTTCTCTATATGTATAAAAGAGTACTCTGTGCAGTGGACGATTGGCTTTCCAATACTCGTATATTACACTCTCAATATATATCCGCGAACGTTCATAAGTTGGAACAAAAAATGTAACAACAGACTCACCCATGCACATTTCCCATTCGTCCTTGTACTCTTAAATAAAACCTTCAACAAACTCACATAAAAACGAAAGAATCATCCGAGAAAGAAAACCCGTGATGATATATCGGGCACATTGCCGCCCGAAAACTGCGTGTTCAGATTTTTTGCCGTAAAATATGTTGCTAAAACGCCCTGTTTTATGATGGGGCTTGTTTGGTTTTAAAGCTGTTCTTTTAATGCGGTGGACCTTATGCACAGTGGGTTAAAGTCAACCTACGTGCTTACGTTTCACATTTGTTGCCGAGCCAAAAAATATTTTTTATTTTACTTCCTTATTTTAAAGAAAATTAAAGTGTGGGTAATTTTAAACGCTAAGTGTACTTGAAAATATTAGCGTAATAGCTTTTTGCACACCAGTTTTCTGGTGCACATTCTGACTAACAAAATGTTATGAAACACAAGCATAGGTACAAACATTTCAATAAATAAAAGTCTTGTGAGTAAATTGCCCACCTATTTCATCATCATCATCATCTTCAGCCCATTTAAGTCCCCACTGCTGGGGCACGGGCCTCCCTCAATCACATGAGGTGTATTTGCCATACTCACCACGCTTGGCAGACGGGTTGGCGAGTCTTTTGATATAAATGCAGAGTTTTCCTTCTCTGGGTGCTGATGATCATGCCAGCAGCTTTATCTTAGTCGACTTTTACGACACCTCGGTAAAAGTGAGGGTGGTCTATTCTACTCTACCGGGGACCACATTGCTAATTTGTTTAAATGGTATTGCCACTGGCAGGCTGGGAAATCCCTATGGGTAAACTAGTTACTTATTACCTAAGACCAAAAATTTCTACAGGAGATTTTAGCACACATCGTTAATATTTTATCCATTGATGAAACCAAGATACAGAGTCGGGCAAAAGCGCAATTCTCATCACTCATGAGTTCAACATAATAGTGTGATTACTTCCATTTTGAGTCTAGGCCTGCGTTGTGGCACATAAAGAGGCTTGATATCAAATTGCACCCTAAAAGCCAGACCCGAATTTGTGTGAACCTTGATATTGAAGTTACCTTCATCATCAGCCCATTTAAGTCCCCACTGCTGGGGCACGGGCCTCCCTCAATCACATGAGGGGTAATTGCCATACTCACCACGCTTGTCAGACGGGTTGGCGAGGGTTTTGATATAAATGCAGAGTTTTCCTTCTCTGGGTGCTGATGATCATTCCAAATTTAAAAAATCATAACCTCCTTTTATAGTATATTAAATAGATTGTAGTGCTTTTGTTTTGTCCATACAAGAAGTAGGTATATTTTGGTTTAAAGACATTTATTTCCCATAAGACTGTAACTGTAAGTTCACTTAAAATGAGATGATTAAACTAATTAAAAATAAAAGATAGTTTGCAGGCGCAGCGCAGCCAGTTTTGTTCACAAATAATAAGTTTTACACAGTATGCAACACTTAACTATGTACTTTCCTGAATCAGTGACAACCTCCGTAAAAATATAAAAGGGTCAATGTCACGAACGGGGTTTTCAAACCCAAAAAAAAAGACACGTGTGCTTTCGCAACTTTAATCCTTTACTTAGTTTGAAAAACTATTTATTACTTTATTAAAAATATCAATTGACATCATTATTTTATAATTAAAGAAAAAAACGGAAACATAAAATTATTGCCGTCCACCGAATGGACCAGAATGTCCACCAAAAATAATGTTTACTTATTTTAACTCCTAATAGGCGGCTTCTCTTTACTCAAATCTAAACATATCTACTGGCATACATTAGTAACATGTACATTTGTAAGAACATAGCTTTGAAATAATCACAACATAGTTAAAAAAAATAAACAAAACTAGTCCACCGAATAGATATTTGGAAAGAATCTTTTCGGTGACTGATACCCTAGAAGATTGATTCGTCCTCAGACAACATTTCGATATTCTCTGTGGCAACAGGAGATACTTCAAACGTATGTTTGTTAGTTTTTTGATCTTGAAATAATAGGAGTGTCATCCGAAGAACTCGAAGAGAAGATTCGTATCCTGATGAAGTCTAAACTAAATCAAGTTAGTAATATCACTACAATAATCATCACTCAAAAGCCTTTGTAAGGTTTGGTCTGATGTAATTTGAGTAGGTTGTTCCACATATTTGTTCCACCACTAATTCTTTCAGACCCATCATATTCAATTAACTCAACTGTCATGTGCAAACAATCAGGACATCATTTTTCTAAACACGGCCGATTTAAAGAGTTGTTACAACAAATTGATTTCACGAGTTCCAAAGCAGAGTTTTGATAAAAAAATCTTACTGTATTTAGGGGTTTCACTATGAAATCCATATTTTCATAAACGGAACATAAGCAAGTCTGTCTCATCGAAGCTTTCGGGATTAGAACCCAAAATGGTCTATATCTACAAAAGGTTTTGTACGATATTTTATGTCCAGTTTTTACTCTGAAAATATTGTGGAGATTATTTAATGAGCCGTTCAAAAGTCTTATTTGCTGCTTTTGTTTGCCTCCTTCCGGCATTGTTTCCTGCTTACCGGCAATAGATCGACTATATTGGTCAGCCAACTAAACATCATGTACAGCTTCTTTGTACATTCGTGATTGTTCCCTCCTTTTAATTTTTTAAGTATTGGGCACCTTACGAAGTCTCGCCTGATTGGCTTGAATCCTATTGCAACATATACGATATTTAGCAAGCTTAGACTCCAAATTCAATAAGTCCAGTCCAGTCCATACTGGTTGGTGGAGTGCCATTTTGAACTAGCTTCAACACGCCTTTGGATTTTTTGATTTCTCGAAGTTTCGCAGCTTCTTCTCTCTACTTCTTTCTCATGTCCCTTTGTTCACGAGGAGTGCAATCATGTATGGTTTTAACACGCCCTTGTTGTTTTTTCGGTAGTAATAAATTTCTATCCTTTCTTCGTTTTTCTTCTAAAGCTGTAGCATTTAACTTTAGTTTTTCTCTAGCTCTACGCATACTCATTTTTTTCCTGAAGTTTACGTTTAGTTGTATTTTTTTAGTCGTGGCCATCACTAAGTTACGATCCTTGAAAAGAAATCATAACTTGTCCAATCCCATAGCATTCTCAAAGTTTAAAAACAGATAGCAAAAAAAAGCCCCATTAGAGTAAGTTAGAAAAATAAATAAATAAAATGAATAGTCGAATTTCAATAAAATTATGTAAGAAAGCCGATAGAGCGAAAACTCAGCTCAAGGCCACCATCTTCAACTACAACATTATTCACAAATTATAACATTATTTGTCGTCAAACGCTAAAACTATCAATTCGGTGGACATGCGTCTTTTTGGTGGACGGTGAGTCAACAGTTGGACCACCAAAATGATGTCCACCGAATGGACGACTGACAATTAAAAATTTCAGTATTCCAAGAATTTTAAGGTTAGATTATGATAAGCACCACATTTCGCTTTATGACCTTAGTAATAAGTAAAATAAAATAGTGAATAGTTAATTTAAAACAATTCTCACCTTTTTTCTAATAGAACCGAAAAGATCCGCTGATGTTTTACCACCTTGGGTTATTTTTTGCTGTACATACACCGTTTACCTTACGTTGCTAAAGTTTGAAGAGAATGGCGACGCTGGTGTGTTCAGATGCATTGACAAAATTTCGTTCAGAAAATATGATTCTAAAACTTCACAATTTAAAAATATATGTGCAAAAAAACATAAGGTTTTATTAAAATTATTAATACTACATATTTTTAAACTGCCTTGAATGAATATTACTTAGAATGTGAACAGTCCACCGAAGCGGATATTTCATCCCAAAAACATATATTTTTTTATGTCTATACTACATTTAATAAATAATTAGTATGGATTATTGTAACTAAAGTTACCCTTAAAAATACCTTTAGTTTAATAATAAATATCTCGTACAAATATGAATATTTTATTACAAGAACAGATTTTTTAAAGTTCGTGACAATGACCCAAAAACAATAACATTACATACTTCTCGTTACTGTTATTATTACGAAAATCAAGACGAAACAATACTTTGAAATTTGCTAGGTACCTCTGCTTGGCGCAGTAACGACGCGCATTCATTTTCGTACCTAACTACGCGGTGCTATGCGAGTCAAATCATAACAGCAACTGTGAACCGATTGTATCTGCTGACCGCTTCGTATGCCTCAGACAAAGGCAATTGTGGAGTCGCGTGCACGAGATTTTTTTCATATATTTTTTTTTATTATTATGTAAATTGTTCAGTGTATTTAAAAGAAGGACAAAAATGTGGACATTAAGAATTTGTATTTTCGTTTTATTTTGTGCAATAAAGAATATCCGCTTATAACATTAGATAGCTTAACTTTAATATTATGGTTTATTTATAAAAAAAAAAAAAAAAATATTTGAGCACTATTGCCCCCATGGGCAATATTGAAATTTCAAAAAAACACATTTCCAAACTCTGGTTAGCAACTGTTTTTTTTTGAGATTTAAGAAAAATAGAACATGTTGCTCATGATGATTCCTGCGAGGTTGTCGATGTTTTACTGGCTCAAAATACAGAAAATCTAGAAATGGAAATACATACTTTCATTGTGTTATGTGACCAAACTCATGTGAAATAATAATAAAACGTATACACGTGTGACAAAGTGCGTCGCGCGGATAAATTCATAGCTTCGCTCATAAAACACAGCTGCGCTGCGGTTTTCTATACGTTCCGCCCGCGCGGTCGGGCTTACACTTTAAATATCATTGTTCGGTTGCATTATTTCATTGTCCTTTTTTGTAGTTTGTTAAACAGGCATGAAAAGAAGGGAAGAAGTAAAGTATGTACGCGTGGATGTTTTCTATTAAAGTAATGGGAAGGGCATAATAACGACGCCAATCGATTTAAATTTTTAGCTACTAAACCGGATCTATTTTAAACAATTTCGGGATTACAACCTCTCGGCAAACACTTATATTATTTATTAAATAACCATGCACAAATGTTGGGTCTGTTTTTGTACACGAAAAATTTATTCACGCCATAAGTGGCCGCTTTTGATAGATGATACATATCAAAAACTTTATTAGATACAAATAGTAGATACGGTTCATCATCATCATCATTATCATCAGCCCATTGAAGTCCCCACAGCTGGGGCACGGGCCTCCCTCAATCACAGGAGGGGTGATTGCCATACTCACCACGATTGGCAGACGGGTTGGCGAGGGTTTTGAGATAAATGCAGAGTTTTCCTTCTCTGGGTGCTGATGATCATGCCAGCAGCTTTACCTTAGTCGCCTTTTACACCACCTCCGTAAGAGTGAGGGTGGCCTATTCTACTCTGCCGGGGACCACACAGCCAATAGATGCGGTTACTTAGGTATATTTACATCAGAGATCAAACAAACAAGAACGGTATTTATAGATACATAAACATTATCCGTTCCGGACCATTGGTATATGCAAATAGTTGTTTTTTTTCTGGCACCCTGCTGAAATTGTCCGTACTAAATTAAATTTTATGAACTCAATCACCCATTAACATGTTATTTACGCGTAGGTACAGTCTATTTATGAGAGCCGCGGGATCAATTCGTCCGTGGGGACGAAAGTGCCGAATTTTGCAATAAAATGATACCAGTAATTATATTACTGATCCGGAAGCTTATGTACGTATCAATGGGAAATGTAAATAAACTTATTAAAAAGAACTCTTTATTATACCAGCAATCGGCATTTTTTTATAATCATAATCAAATCTTTATTCGCCTTAAAACCTGGTTTTTAAAGATATAATAATAACATACCTAAGTGCATACATGTTTTGCTTAAAAAGCACGCAAATTTACAATCACAATATATTTATAAAAAATAATAGAATAATACGTTTAGATTATAGTACATACGTCATTAGAAGTTAAGATCTCCTGTCAATAAAATCTTTAATATTATACACTTTTAATTCAAGCAACCATTTATGAAGTTTTGATTTAAATAAATTAATTTGATAATTCTTGATATCATTAGGAATTAAGTATTTTCGTAAGACCTTACCTAGAACACTGCTATGAACTCCACGTTGGGAAACGTAGTGTAGGACGCCCTGCACACAATGAACTAGTACAGGCAGCAACACGTCAATGTATACAAATCTTTCAAATTACTTTAATCAATTTTCACCTTTACGTCAATCACATTTGGTTCAATGTTAATTGAGGAAATTTGACAGATTTTGTAAACCTGACGTGTGGCTATCTGTACATATTCTAAATATCTAATCTGAATCGGCCGTGTGTTTTTTTGATCGGTACCTATTCTATAAAACTTGATTGACTATACGAATATACTAGCACCACCCTTTAGGATGCGGCAGTGAGCTGTAATGGAGTCCAATTCTCGTGCTCGTGACATTTATTATAATACGATATATATCACTAAAACAGTTTTTATGTATGGTTTTCAGGTGATATCAGCCATGTTTTCAAAATGTCACGAGCACGAGAATTGGGCTCCTAAAATTGCAAAGCGCTAATTTTATGAGTGAAATCTTAGCATTTCATAAATATACTGATAATTTCTTAGAGCTATAAATAAATAAAAATAAATAAATATTTCACAACATCACATACATTGATCTGACTCCGAGATAGGTAGCTCAAGCACCTGTGTTACGGATATCAGAATCAACAATGGGATTACAAATATATACATTTAATACTTTTCTTTTGTAAAAACATACTTATAATACATAGAAATCACCCAGACCAATACAAACAGACATGTTTGTACTGTGCGGGGATCGAATCGGCAACCAGCGTTCACTACCACCGTTCCAAAAGAGACGTCACATCAATTACGTCCAATTACTTAAGGAAAAGCGAATCTCATGACGTACAAGGAATGAAAGGTGCTGGCAGAGTCAAGTGAGGGACTGTTGGGCCAGCGGCTTTGGGTCGGAGTCCAGGAGGTCCAGGAGTGACGGCCATAGTGTCTAGGGGCAGATGACCAGTACTTTTTTTGCTTTTTGTTTGCCCTTGAGACCTATTGACTCGTTTCTTATTACCACATTCTTATATCACACGTCCTCAAACTCGGTACAACTTCCATGCATCTAGAACATGCAAATAAAGCATTGTATCAAATCTACCCTTTGTTAGTCTCAGTCTTATTTTCGTTTTTGGTAACGAATATTAATGACGGTTTCATAAGTTCATATGTTCCGTTATTTTTTTTTAATCTCCTTTCTATTGTTTTTCTTGAAATTGTATAGATAATAGAGGCCGTGTAAATCTTCATTCTTCCATTTTATACATATTCTATAGCTTTTTCAAATCTTCTTCACTCCAAGCACTTCAACAGCTGCTGCTTTCTGTACGTATTGGTTAGGCATTTATTGGAAATAGATAGATAGATAGATACACTTTATTGCACAAAATTTACATATCTTAGTCTATGGTATTATACTAGTCATCATCATTATCAGGCTATCGCAGTCCACTGCTGGACGTAGGCCTCTCCAATGTTCGCCACCGTGATCTATCCATGGCTTCTCGCATCCTAGCGCCCTACATTACGTTTGCCAAGACGCGGTCTCCACTCTAGAACTCGTTTACCCCATCGGTTGTTGGTTCTGCGGCTAATATGGCCAGCCCACTGCAACTTAAGCTTGCTAATCCAAGGAGCAATGTCGATGACTTTGGTTCTCTGCCGGATCACCTCATTTCAGATTCGATCTAGGAGAGAGACGCCGAGCATTGCTCGTTCCATAGCCCGCTGAGCGACCTTTAACTTGTGGACCAGCCGTACCGTAAGTGTCCACGTTTTGGCTCCGTATGTCATGACGGGTAGGACGCACTAATTGAAGACTTTCGTCTTTAGGCACTATGGTATCGACAATACGAAGACACGACGTAGTTTTCCAAATGCTGCCGTAGTTTTCCAAATTATACTAGTACAATGTAGAAACATAAATTCAAATTTGGAGATAATATTTTATGGATATCTCTCGCGTCAATACTATGGCCATCTCATGGGTGAGATGGCTAGCTTAGGTAAATAATACAACTCATGAAATTCAAAGGAAATTTCGAGGATAGAACATTGAGAATATTTTTACTTCATAGGGAAACCAAGGTTTCGGACATATCTTTCAAAACCTTTTTGTGAGGACTTAATATGTGAACCCTTTGCATTAAGTTGGATGTGTCATTAAAAAATAAAATCAAATTACTCACCCATTTATTATTTTTTCTAACTAAAAATCACTTGTCCGTTGTCTGCGGTCACGTGAATCGAAGTAAATTGTAAATAGTGCCACCTAGTAATAATTTCCTGTTTTTTTTCGATTGGTTATCTCCCCCGCATGGCCATCTCCTCCAGAATTAACCTGAAAAATAAATTGGTTATTACAGAAGTACGTGAACACACTCATATTTTAAATTGAAATCGGAGGCAGTATTTCAAAGGAATATCATTTCTTTGGAAATGTTCCAATATTTTCAGTCTATGACAAAAACTACTGCGAGATTTCGTTCAAAAGTATAAAACTTAAATCTACCAAGCGGGTTTTTCAAATAACTGTTACGTTCAGAAGTAAAATATAGGTAAGAACATCTTTACGACTCTTCTTCGTCTTGGTATTTTAAATTAAGTTTGTCATAGTATGAATTCAGACATACTCACTAATAGTTATTTAGATTTTCGCGTTGCATTATAACTATGATGTATCAATACGGGGATTAACACGATATTTATTATGTGAAACAACATTGTGTACTCACATATTTGGCTCGACGGCTCGGCTTTCCGGCTTAGTCCGCTCGTGACCACGGCTGCTGTAACGTAGCCGAAACATCGAGCCAAATATGTAAGTACACAATGTTGTTTCACATAATAAATATCGTGTTAATCCCCGTATTGATACATTATAGTTACTAATATATTAAATAATTTATCGTTTTTTTATGTGATAGGAGCCAGACGAGCATACGGATGACCTGATGGTAAGCGATTGCCGCCTCCTATGGTCATCCGCGACACCAGGTATAAAACCAGGTTATTTAAAAAAATAACAATACACTTAACTGCCACAGTCAGAGTCGTTGATTAACTTAGTTGGCTTCATAAGAAAAAATATTGACACTTATTTTGATACGCATAAAGACTACCGATACTAAAGTTAATGAACATAAAGGACAAGTTTAATTTGTAAACTAAATTTGTAAGTTTAATAATAAATACATTAAAGTAATAAATAATAAGCTTAAATGACGTTTCTGAGTGCGGCCGTTAGACACTTAAACGTAACTTTTGGAATGTGACTAAAACTTCAAAATTTTTAAAGTCAGAGTGGATAGGCTGCTTAGGCAAGCTCGTCTATCGTAGGTTTCTTCTCAACAGTAGGCTTTAGTGTGGAACCAAATGCAATCCCATGCTCATTAATAAAAAATATATGGATTTTTTGTTAAATGCTGATTGAATCTGGAGTTGAAGATTTTTTCGTCATTATATGTGCCTTCCGCTGTACGGTTTGTTTCTGATTAGAAACGCTTGAAGTAATACTCTCTGAAGATCTAACTTCAATGACGCCTTGAATGAGGCCCGTCATTTAGGGCAGATTGAACAAAGGTTAAAAGCAGCTAAGTCGAAGCTGATCGCGGCTTACGATGGAGCCGGCTGAGTATCGCTTATTTATTCAACGGTTCTCCCGCGCACCTCCCGCGCGTAAACCGATTGCGATGTAAGCTGACGCCAGGCTTACCTAAATTCTGATTGTAGTACCTATATTTTACTGGCCTATACAGAGTGTATCTGTGAACATTTACATAATCTAATTTAATTTAACCACGTGTTCTACCAACCGTTCTGAACAACATTTGTTCTATGACTTTTGGAATTTGGCTAAAAAATTACGTTGCATACAAAGTCGATCACGTGACTTGTTTTCGATGAATTACGAAAAGTCGTGGGAGAGTCGTTTGAAGTGGGAGAGACACGCTTCGGTATGAATGGGCCGGCTCGACCGGAGTGAAACCACGGCCTCAAATAAAAATCAGCGTGAAGCAGTGCTGTGTTCACTCATCATTCATCATTTTAGTATTCCACTGCTTGACATAGGCCTCCCCCAATGTTCTCCACACAGATCGGTCCTGTGCCGCCCGCATCCAATGGATTCCTGCAACCTTCACCAGATCGTCGGTCCACGGGGGCCTGCCTCGGCTGCGACTTCCTGTACGTGGCTTCCACTCTACAAATTTCTTTATTGTTTTGTATATGTACTTTGATGTGTGGCTCTCCGTCGTACTAACTTGTATTTTGTTTGTGCAATAATGAATATTTCTCTATCTATCTAAATGTTGTTTATGACCCCAATTCTTGTGCTCGTGACATTTATTTTCATACGAAATATATCACTAAAACATAGTTTTCTTGTTTATTTTCAGGTGATATCCGCCATGTTTTCAAAATATCACGAGCACCAGAATTGGGGTCCAGGATGGTTGGTAGAACTTGTCACAGATACACTCTGTATTTTGACTGCCTCGGGGGTCGCAATTTAGAGCGATGGGGGCCTAAAATTCCCCCCTGGTTCCATTCCCGGGTCTGGCTGGAGAATGAGGAAAGCCTCAACAGGTTTATGGCGTATTTTTATTTAGAATGTACTTTTTTTACTTTGTATTTGAATTTACATTATGTGTAGACAGTACGCATATGAATATTGTTGAGTAATAGTTTCGCCACCGTAAATGTAATACAAAGTAGGAATATATTCTGAAATCAGGTAATGAATGCAACCGACATTTACAAAGTTGTAAGCAAATCTCGACCTCGCTACGCTAATGTTTTTTCTTACATCTACATTGCTTTATGTTTGTTACCTATATTATTATGTCCTTTGACCTGACCTTTTCTAATTTTTTTTTTCACATTTTTTTAAAAAGATGATAAGTTTTCAGTGAAACAGACGGTGCCACCGTCTCTGGAGGGTGTGTAATAAAAACGTGAACACGAAAGTGAACGATGGCGCCACTGTCGTTATTTCTATCTACCTGTTGTATTTGTGGGGGGCTTTTGTATTTTGTTTAGTTATTTTTAATTTACCTAATACCGCTTTATTTTTATTCTGTATTTTTTTATTTTTCTTTTGTTGGTTCTGTATGCGTTTTGTTATTCATATATTAACGTATAGATTTACTTTGTATCGTTCCGTTTACTGTTAGTATTAATTGTCAGTTTTTTTATGTTTGCATGTTTTATTATGAGGCGTGGCTCAGAGCTACAGCCTGAAAATCAGCACTGCAGCGGCTGACTAGCGATTATTGTAGCACATGCTGAGGCTGAACCTTGTTGGCTTTTTAATGCTTTGTCCTTATTTAGTTTCGTATGTAATCATGTGTTGTGGTCAATAAATGATTTCTTATTCTTATTCTTAAACATTCTCAATATGGTCCATGAACAATCTTATTGGCCATTCTCCATCTAACGTTAATTGTCCTGTCGTATGCAGTGGAAGTTCTTTTAAGCGTATCTAAAATCTATACTAGTGTCTTAAGCTGTGGTCTGTTGACCACAGGGGTATGAAGTCGATGCGTGTATGAAGGTCAAAGTTACTCTATGGGTCCGGTCTCGTTATCCGGTCCCGTATAATGGTTAGCGCGCCGAGAGTGCCCCAACAAGCGGGATCTCTCCGAGATTGACCGAATGAAGTTAAAATTCTTGTGTCTTTGTAAGGGCGTTCTTGAAATTATGTACCGCTGATTAGTACCTACCTTAAACCTATGATAATACACTAGTGAAATCTAGAAAATATCGATTCATAAAATATGCAAACACCGATTACTTTGAGCGTAAGCTCACGGGAGCTCAAAGGTTCTTAGGTTCGGCCCTGGCATTAAACGTCACAAACAGACGGCCCTAAGTACAAAGGTAAGGTGTAGCAACTGATAGGGATGGCACAATCAGTGCAGAAAATCTCAGTATGTTTTATAATACTATGTTATTTTGTAGACGTTTTTAAATGGTCTATAGTTTAGAACAGTGCGGCTCGAATCACCTGACGCGATGACGGTATGAATGTAAGCAGAGTAAGATACCTAACTAGGAGGCAGTTTGAAATTTTAATATTAGTATTTAATAGGTCACGTAAAAAATAATAAAATTCTTAATAGAAAGTAACAAAAAGATACCGTTACGCTTTCATCTCTCCTTGTATTAGATATACATATGTACATGAGTATTTTGTTAATTTTACATTTTTCATATAAAGATTTTTTTTCACTATCCCTTTCTCCTTGTGTCGTAGACCTAAAGCTGAGGGTCGTGACGCCGACGTAGCACTCCTTCCAGGATCCATAGGCGCGCCAGGCTGAATACCGCGACTCTAACACTTCATATACCATCTATGTATTAAATATATATTATGCAAATTAATAATGTTTCTGTTTCTGTAATAGTCAATGACAGACAGCAAAGAAGAAACTTCAACTATTGGGAGACTTTTAAGCATAGTCAAGTATATAATATGTCCTCAGTGTAGGTACCTACCTCTCTAATTTATCTTGAGATTTTTCTTTTACAAAATCTCATATCAAAATAACACAATCTCTTCGCCAAAATATATTATATTCATATTAAGTACCTTGATGGGCTGTATGAACACAGCCTTAGCCTCGCATTGCTTTGAGGATAATACATTTTTCTTTTAAGATTTTATTTTTACATCATATGAGAAAATCAAAAAGGGATTTTCTCCCTATCGTTATAACCCTGCGCAGTAGTGGTAGCTCGAGGCGGGGTTAGGCCCAAACGACCCCGATGTAGCCCGCCTCCGTTATCTTAAATCAGTGTGGACAGCTATAATTATGATATCTATTGGCTTTTCACTATGACGTTAAATAATTGCCTAACTAGTGCTTTCTTCCAGTAATTTGAAAACAACCTTGACATTTTAACAACACATTTTAAATTTATTTATTTTTGTCTATACATTCTATATCAATATATTTGACGCCCTGTTGGTCTAGTGGTTTAAGTACCGGGCCGTGATCTCGGGTTCGATTCGATGTTTCGAATTTTTCGAACATATCTTGGGTTTGTGATCACTAATCTGCATTTGACAAGCGTGGTGATTAAGCCTTATCCCATCATAGTAGCAATGACTTGATTTTATGATGGAGGCCTTTGCCCTGCTGTGGGACAGTATATAGGCTGATATTTTACTTTACTATACATATTGTTCGTTGTAAATTGCAATTACCAGACTCCCCAAATCCTGGTTCATGGTCGAAGCGCATCCCGGGCTCCGGCAGGCGACGGACGCAATCGGGAAATACAAGATGAGGGAGGAGTTGAGGAATAATTGCGCCAGTAAAGAAAAATTAATTCAGAGTTTTCCACCGCTGGGCCGAAGGCCTGGGAGGCAGTACGTTTAACCTTTAAATTATATAGGTTTCTCATTTCTTATATTTCGATTCGATAGTAAATCAAGCAATATAATAAAAAGAAGTAAGATTTTTAAGATAACGACTTTTTCCCTAAGCGCATTGGAGCGATTGCCTTATTTATGACCTTCGCAACCCTTTATAGAGTATTGGATTTCAACAATGATGAGTATTTATTCACAATTTGCGAACTTATGAGACAAGCGGGCTTTTTAAAGATGTTTTTCCTCAAGGCTCAGCTATACACCGTAATATTATAAATACACGAGAAACTTCCCGGGCGGCAAAATAGGTATTAATAATGGAAACAATTTTTTTTCTCAAAGAACATAGGGTCAAATCTCAAATAGAAACATTCCTCATCCCATACTTATTGCACCAATCAGCTGATCCCTTTTACAGTATGGGAAGGCATTTTTTTTGTGTTACAAAGGTGATCGCTCTTATTCGAACTTGCGAGTCTTGCGACCGACCATTGCACATCCTTATACATGTAGATCTCAGTAGTCTTATGTACGAGCACTTACGTAGGTGAGAGTACAAATAATGCATATGTGCCTCGTTTTGCAGTTGCGCTCATCCCAAAAATAGCATTTAGAAATCAAAGTCGTCGCTGACAAAAAGTCATTAGTCGCGTGAAGTTGACATCAAGTCATCGGCTTTGTGCGAACAAAGCGGCCGTTAGCGAAGTGTGTCGAGTGGATGAGCGCGATCACCGCTGCGCCAAAATGCACAATCGTTGGCGAGGTTTGCTGTGACGCAAATCTCGACACAATGGAAACGAAAGCGTGGTGACGACATTGTGACGTATTATGGTTGGCTACAAGTTTGCCGCATCTTATTATGCTGGCAGACTCTTGTAAAAGACGGCGGGATATGGCTCAAAGCAGTCGTATTCGTAATATGATTTTATTGTAGTTTGGCGATTGGCCGCAGTTCTGCTGTTAAACAAATCTCCGCTTAAATTAATAACATCTTGTACTGCGCTACAGATATCGAAGTGCTGTGCCGTTTTGTAAAAATACTATTATAAAACAATTTTTATAGCATTTCTCGTTATCTAAGCTAAGCGTATCGCATAGGCGAAGAAGAGATTTGACTCCAAGAACAAAGATCTGAATGTTGGACCAAAATCTGAACCAAATTCAATATAAAGAATCTGGAAAGCTATAACTAACTTAAAAAATATCAAGCACATCGTAGACATAATTGAGTGAAATTTATTGGACACTGTAGACAGCCGCCACTCCGGACCAATCAGCAAGTCCGCCATTAGATGATTAATTCAATTAATGAATGGAATTTACATTAATATCAAACGATCACTTATTTTTGACGGAGCTCAAGATATTTATTAAATGATTCCTTTAATATTAAATTTAGGTTATTTAGGCAAGTAAGCTAGAAGGTAGCTGGTTGGAATTTGATACAAATTAATTTTCAATTCATCAACAGACTTTAGCATTTCATGTTTGGAATATTTTCTAAAGTTTACTAAACATTTCTCAAATAAGTACTTATATTTTTTACATTTAGGAAATTATACGAAATAAAATGATAAATATCACTAAGTAAGTAATATTCCTACATCAATGTACCGCGGTGTTCTTTGGACCCCAAACTCCGCTACTGGCAATACTCGTATTTTACAGTGTTAACAATGTTTCAATGTTGGCAGCGCACTTGTGTTCCACTGGTGTCGCGGGTGTCCACGAGGGGCGGCAATCGCTTTTCTTCAGGTGATCAGTCTGCTCGTCTGCCAAAAAGCTCTCTGCCGGAAGATGTGTTCCCAGAACGCTATGATCTGAACTTATTCAAGAAAAGAGTGAATAGGCTGTTACTAGACAGGCATGATCCATCCTCGGCCACATCGTCACTTACCATCAGGTGAGATTGTGGCCAAATGTCTGATTATTCTAATAAAAATAAATCACATTAAAAAAGCTGTATCTGTGTTTTGACAACAAAATAATAACTGACGATAGCCTGATAGGAGCTTGATAAAGACCTGGTTAGTAGCAAGAATGTTAGTCTTCTTTGGCTTAGTTGCTAATGTGGCCAGAGGGCATTTAACTCGACAAAAGTATACAGATTTTTATAGAGAACACCGCTGTATGATCTTTTCATTTGGTTTTGTGCAATAAAGTCTTTCTATCTATTAATTTATGGGCGAGCTAGCCATTCCTGATAAAGTACATTCAGTTAAAGCAAAAAAAAACTGTTAATGGGTACCTATTCTACGTAACTTTACGCATAGTTTAAAAATAAAATAACAGTTTTAAATGCAGGTACGTGTGACATTTTGAAATTGTTATTACTTGTTACTTAGTTCCAAGAAAAAGCAAGTACCTAGTCATAGCAAAAGTTGCCTGCTACTTATGCAGAATTATAAATAATGTCTTCTAAGTGTCGTTACAGAAAAGGAGGAGGAGGGATAAAATAAGTATTTTCATGCGTATTCAAGTAGGCAGCTCGGGGTAAAATGGGGATTTATCTGGAGCCGCATCTATCAGCCTGCGAAGTTTGGCGCACAGGTGCCCGCCGCTAATAATAATGGATCAATTTGCCTAACTGTGTTCTACAGTGTTTATTCAAATTGTGTTGTTACCTTGTTGTGTTACAAATCTTGAGGGGCGATGCGCGGGCCTTTGAACCGTTGATGTGCGAAATTGGGCACGTTGATTGCAGAAATTTGAGTGGGTTAGACTATTTAGATAGTTCATTGTTTTCATCATTATCAAAGTCAAAGTCAAATACGTTTATTGCATTCATGAATGAAGTTAAGGTGTTACAATTATATTCCTGTACGTCATATTACCCTTTTGAGAATAGCCTATGAACGTGAAATGGATTAATAGTATTAATTTAACTGTATGAGCCTAAAAACTGTCCCACTGCAGGGCAAAGGCCTCCATCATAGAAATCAAGTTATCGCTACTATGATGGGATTAGGTTTAATCACCACGCTTGCCAAATGAGGATTGGTGATCACAAACCAGAGCTATGTCCGAAAACTTGGAAACATACTTTTTGCTCGACCGACCGAAATCACGTATTAACCGAATTGATTAACTGTATTTATTTTATTTTAATTTTAATTTATATTTATATGCGCATATTATGTAACTGATAAAGTATCGCTGACGAATTCGTGCAAATTATAATAACATTTGTCAATGTCAATTTCAGTTTTCTTTTAAAAGTGTTTACTTCTGAGTGCATTAGGTAAATGGTTGTGTATTTTTAGTGCAGTACAATAAAGGCTGGGGGGTGGTGAGAGAAAACATCGCAAGGAACCTACAGGTTTCAAATAGTTTCTGAAACGCGTACACATGTTTTAGTTGGTCTGATTGGGATCCCTTTAATTGGCATAATGTGTTAAAATGGATTAAGGATGGAGGCCTAATGGGGGGAAGGGGAAAAGGTTGGCAGCGCACTTGTGACTCCACTGGTGTTGCGAGTGTCAATGGGCAACGGAATTGCTTACCATCAGGTGATCCGTCTGCTTGTCTGCCACCTCCCATATATATAAAAAAAATTATGGTTTCCTCTGGGAAAAAAAGTACATAAGTAAGTTAGCTACGTTATATGAACAGTCATAACGCAGAACCTATTTACTTAGACGTCCCGAACCTCCGTCATTGCACCCTGATAAATGGTTGCGAGGATAAGACGGCAGTCGTATTGTAATAACTAGACTACCTAAATTCTGTATAATGGTCTATAAATGTCGGTATAACATGCTGTTACAACGCCCTGTTGGTCCAGTGGTTAAAGTACCGGGCCGTGATCTCAGGGTCCTGGGCTCGATTCCCGGATCGAGCGAAAAGTATGTTTCGAATTTTTCGAACATAGCTCGGGTTTGTGATCACCAATCTGCATTCAAACGTGGTGATTTAGCGTAATTCCATCATAGTAGCGATGGCTTCATTTCTATGATGGAGGCCTTTGCCCTGCAGTGGGACAGATTATAGGCTGATACTACTACTACTACTGACATGCTGAGATGAGAGTTACTGACCTTACTAAATCAAACACTTCGTAACGTTAAGAGATAAATAATAAACAAATGAAAGCAGATAAAATGTAAACATACTAAACAATTACAATGAGCTCGCAAAATTGTATTTTCAGAGCTAAAACTACAATTTCTCACTCAAACCGTAGATGCGGGTAGTCGTATGTCTACTTATAATTATCGCACGTCTGGCAAAAACGTCTGTCCGACAAACAAGTTGGCTCACGCGCGACGGCTGAAAGCCTGTCCGCGCCCATTATTACGAGTGATGAAGCAAATTGTTTAAACACACCGATCTACAAACAATCTGGATGTACCAAAACATCAAAAACAATAACTAAGTACATCTCTTGGTTCCGTTATCCCCATTTTTCTATCGGGCAACCAGGCGCAGTGGCCGTGTGGTCCCCGGCAGAGTAGAATAGGCCACCCTCACTCTTACCGAGGTGTCGTAAAAGGCGACTAAGGTAAAGCTGCTGTCATGATCATCAGCACCCAGAGAAGGAAAACTCTGCATTTATATCAAAACCCTCGCCAACCCGTCTGCCAAGCGTGGTGAGTATGGCAATTACCCCTCATGTGATTGAGGGAGGCCCGTGCCCCAGCAGTGGGGACTTAAATGGGCTGACCATGACCATGACCAACCAGGCGCACTAAAAGTGAAGAGTAAAGTATCAGCCTATATACTCGTACTGTCCCACTGTAGGGCAAAGGCCCCCATCATAGAAATCAAGGCATCGCTACTATGATGACTTAATGCGGATTGGTGATCAGGGATCACCAATCCGCTTCACTATCCCGAGCTATGTTCGAAAAATTCGAACCATACCTTTGTTCGACCCGGGATTGAACCCAGGACCCCGAGATCACGGCCTGATTCTTAAACCACTAGACCAACGGGGCGATCCAAAAGAACTGATATCTCCAAATTATGGCGATTGTTCGAATGATATTTTATCGTTCATACGGCAGAAGTTTGGGACACTTTGATAGAGTAAGTATTTCTTAATAAATGCAGTGATCCCACTGTTTGTTGTCCATTTATCGTATCCCCCTATAATAGGGTTCACCAAAACGGCATATTTAGTTTGGTATTGAGTTAAAGCTTAAGGTGGGTTTACGCTCGACGCGCCGAGCACGAGACGAGCCAAAATTCGTGTACCTTATGTGGACTGACTCAAGAGCCTCGAATGAGCGCGCTTCGATCGTTTGACTCGTCCTCTTGTCTAGTCTCTAATCTACATTCCATCTATTAACGGTTTTTTGACGAACTGTTAGGGCGAAGATAGTATAGTAGGTTTTAAAAAAAAAGTTTAATGATACACATATTTGGAATATTGGTTTAGGTCGCGAGTGTCGTGATTGAGGGCTATGAGAAGACTGGTTGCGCTTGGGAAGCAGGCGCTAGACTCATAATGCGAATCAGCATTTTGAGTCACACAGGATTGGAGTTGTCAGCTGTTAAGGCGAAGATTAAGGTAAAGATGCCTTAGGTATGTAACAGAACGAAGGGATTTATAATGCTGAAAACTATGTTCGTCGTTGTATAGACTAAACCAAACTATTTATAAAAATATTTACTACATAGCAAACCAAAAGACAAAACACATCAGCAAAATATAATACATCATAATCCTAACACATACACTCTGTTTATCGGTGCAGCCACACATCAAAACTTACAAAACTTTGAAACTTCTTCAGTCGATTCTCGCCTTAATGAAAAATTAAAATCGATTAGCGTCGCTAGTGTGCCCCACCCGTCACCTTAATTAACCAGTTACATCTTAACTGGTGGTAACATATTTGTAACAATATCCACATACATACCACCACCTCAAACATATTCCACTGCATATTTGTAGGTACATACATATATTGATGAAACTATCGCCGGCTCACGGCGAAGCAAAAAGCACTTACAAAATTCGTCGACATACCAAGGTCTCCCTAGGTAGCTTAGTCGGTAAAGCAGTTGCCCGGTTAGCAAAAGATCGTGAATTCGAGTCCCACCCGGAAAGTGTAGATTTTTTTTTAAGTGCATTATTTTATCATCATACATAATATGTGATTAAACGAACTTGCAAAGTGAAGTTCGATCAATATTATATGAGTAAGCTTCATGCGAAGATATATAATAAACAACATGTAGTACTTTTATCCTGCAGGCAACTCGCACGTTTTTTAAAGAAATAAATAAAAGTAAGTCATTTGACTATTACTTCATACCAGTCTCCCGCGCGCCGACCCGTCATTCTTTAGAGTAAGCAGAAAAAGGGGGTTCCACAAAATTTTCCCTTTGAGGGTTTGGGTGGGAGGGTGTATATATCTTCGCATGAAGCTTACTCATATAATATTGATCGAACTTCACTTTGCAAGTTCGTTTAATCACATATTATATTTTCGTAGCTTCATGCTTCAGATATATAATAAACAACATGTAGATGTTTAGAGCAGAAAATTTTGTGAAGGAAAATAAACACTGTTTATTACTAGTATATAAATAAGTTTTATTTTGCCAACCTAATTACAATGTAATTTCACTTCGACAATTTGATTAATGCCTATTTTGCCATAACATAGGTACTTAAATTCCAAAATAAAGTACTTATAAACTAAACTAAACAGGTCATTCTATTCTTAATTATTTAACGCTTGTTAACAAAAACATAGGTATCACGTGAACTAATCAGCTTCATTTTATGATTCATTATTTAAAATTGATCGGGCAAAACTATTTATGTTTGTATTTAGTATCGACCGATGGTAAAATTTGGCAAATGTTTGTGATCGATTGGTCCAGCCTGCCGTTTTTCGAATGGTATCTAAGGAAATACCGGCAGTATGGGCCGCAGATGTAGCGGCGTGCCGCGTGGAGTGTCCGGTGAATGTCGATATATCTATGCCACTCGCACCCAGCACTTTCTTAATCCATCTGCTGATGGTTTGACAGGTAGCTGGTTTATGCGGACGTTTGTATGTAAGTATAAGGTTATTCGTTGATGTCGATCTTAATTGTCTCGTCACATAGATATAGTCTTCTATGACGGTGGCGGGGCAAATAGCTCTATTTTCGTAGAAATAAGGTAGGATTAGGACCGGTTGTTCACGTCCGGATGCGGAAGTTTTTATTGCATCTGAAATGCCTATTTGAACAGCTGAATGCCCTATTCGGATGTTTTCTAATTTTATGAGAGAGAATGACTGAACACGATGCGCTGTACATAATGCTAATAATGTCACTAATTTTAACGTAATTTTTTCCAGTGTTAAATCTCTATTTGGTGCCCAATCTGCAATGTAATTTAACACAACCTGAGGATCCCACGTGGAAGAATATTTAGGCGTGGCAGGCCTAAGTCTGTAAGCTCCTTTAAGAATTCTTTTCACTTGATCATGACAGCGCTGATCTGTGGGTATTTAACGATGCATAAGCAGAACCTTTATCAAATTGTTCAGTAAGGAAAATTATGACGGAGGACACTGAACCTTTATATGGGTTTATATTATTTCTGCCGCAGTAGTGCCACCAAAGTTTATAGGTCTCGTTATATTGAAGTAGGGTGTTGTGGGCAAGAGATGCCATTGTTAGGTCTAATGACTGACGCGGTGTTCCTCTTGCGGTGAACGCCGTCCGGAGAGCAGCGCTGCACCCAGGGTAAACTTCGGTTGTCGAGTCCTAGAGGAGGACGGAAAATCGATATTAGGGACAAAATTAATGATATCAGAACGAATTAAACTTTTCAGCAATGGGAACCACGGCTGTGTTGGCCATTGAGGGAAAACAAAAATGCCTTCGGCTTCATCACTTGTGATTTTTTGCAGGCATTTCAGAATCATGGTGAATGGGGGGAATGCATAAAAAAACATTGATTTCCAGTTCAACGTAAAAGCATCTATTGTGATGGCATCGGGGTCTGGTCTCCAAGAGACATAAGTTTTGCATTTGGCATTAGTGCGTTTTCCAAATGCTGTGGTCAATATCTTAAATTGAGAATCGGACAACTGCCATTCGATGTCCGGGTTCACTCTTCTAGACTCTGCGTCAGCTTCGACATTATCTTTTGTGTTGATATAAGTTGCAAATATCATAATATTTCGCTCCTCGCACCATTGCCAAATGTTCTTTGTGAGGTCATTCAAGTGGGGAAACTGAATTCCTCCCATTCTGTTAACATAACTGATAGCAGTTGTGTTATCGATTCGTAATAGTATATTACAATTGTACCTATCACGAGCAAAGCACTTTAAGCCTAGGAAAACTGCGAAAAGCTCCAAATAATTGATATGAAATTTAATCTCGTCTTCTGTCCAACTACCACCGGTACGCTTATTTTCACAGAAAGCTCCCCAACCTGTTCTGGAAGCGTCTGTAAAGATTTCTAGGTCAAAGTTAGGTACTAGGAGTGCGTTTGACGTAGAAAGAATATTGTTTTCCCACCATTTCAGGTCCGTTATTATATCATTATGAGGCTTGAACTTTGCATCATATCTATTATTATTACTCATGAAAGCTAAATATTTTTGTCTTTCAAGCGCTTTAGTGTAAAGCCAACCGTATCTTACAGCTGGACACGCTGCAGTAAGCGTACCTATTAGATGAGCAAAATCGCGTATAACGCAGTTCGATACTTGAGAAAACTTTTTTACCAATTTCAATATATTGTTACGCTTGTCTGGCGGTAATGATATTGTCATATCTGTAGATTTGTAAATAAAACCCAAAAATTTACACGATTGTTGGGGTTTCAAGCAACTTTTGTCGGAATTTATGACGAAGCCTAAACAGTTAAGTATATTGAGGGTCTCATTAACATTTTCAAGACATTCTTCATAACTGTTACCTATGCATAATAGGTCATCGAGGTAAATAACAGATTTAAAGCCACGATTTCTAAGATGACCTATGACTTCTTTCATTATCTTAGTGAATGTACGCGGTGCGGATGACAGACCGTAAGGCATAGCTGAAAATTCAAAGGTCAATAATAATGAATTCGTATTTTCAAATTGAAATCTTAGGTATTTATGATGGTCTGGATTAATTGGAACAAGTAAATATGATTCTTTAAGGTCTATAGTGGCCATATATCCGTTATGTGGTATCATTTTTGAAGCCGTCCTATGATCTTCCATTTTGAAATGGGAATTAGCGACGAACTTATTTAATTCTTTTAAGTTCAAAATAAATCTATAGCCTCCATTAGATTTCGGCGCTAGAAAAATTTTAGAGACAAATTGATCTACTTGAGGTTCACATTGTCTAACTGCACCTAATTCTATTAAATTTTGAATAGCTAGTGTCATTTCCTGCTTTTCATTATTTGAAAATGTGTTAGGATGTGTTTTATACTGAACTACGTCTCGAGTAAAAGGTATACTATAGCCATTATAAATCCAATCAAGTATGACCGGATTTTGTGTGACGTTAAGCCAACAATCAAAAAAATGCTGTAATCTTCCAGCGTGTACCTGTGCTAATGATGAGTAGGGGCACGTCGATTGTTGGCCGTTGGTGTCGATGTTGATCGACGGCTCGACGTTGGTGGCGCCGGTGCCGGAACACGCCGATACTGGCTTCGGTACGGTGTGCTGCGCCCCCCCCTGCCCGACTGCGGGTATCGAGGAGGGGCCGGCCAGTTTCCCTGGTAACGAGGACGGACGGCTGGTGTTGCGGGGGCACTAGACGTTGACGGCTTCGGTGGCGGGGGCTTTTTGATAAGGAGACCTTGTCTCTCAATCACCTTGGAGGCTTTAATTTTTTCTCCCAAAGAATTGCCAAAGAGAGTTTCATCCCGTTCTTGTCCTTGAATAATCGTCAGAAACGATTTGTCTAATCCGGCAGTAAGAAGTTTTGCTCTTGCTCGAGTTTCAACAAAATGCAAATCGGCTAATATTCGGCAGCCATCAGACAGGTCTTTTAGTGTTTGCACCTTGTTATCCCCAGTCAATAGTGAGGTCATAGCTTTATTTACCGCGGAAATGCCCAGACCTAGTTGATCCTGCTTAGTTTTCATCTTCAGGTCTCGATTTTTTATGAAATCTGCGACAGCGACTGCAATTTCAGGATTTAACGACGGCGCCTTTAATAATTTACAGTTTTCTGGGACAGTGTACTCCTTAAGGAGTTTTTCTTTAGTTTCGGAGTTTAATCCTTTCTTAAGGATAGGTAGCCAGCGTTGGGCTAATTTACTATGTATATTCGGGCCGTAAATTGGGTTGTCGTCGATTTCCTCCCCTAAGGCATTTAGTAAATCCGGGTCAAGTTCCGGACTAGACTCCCTATTCACCTCTTGATTAGGTAAAACCTGGTCCAGCGGAACGGCGGGGTCGGTCTCGTCGCGATGAGGCGATCGCGTCACAGATGCGGGCAACGGCGGCGTCGGCGACGCTGCTTGCGGAGGAGTTATCGGAATAGGTACTTCAGGCGCAGGGAAGACCTCATTTTGTGACTCCACAGGTCTGGTTCCGTTTTCTGTTTAAAGAAAACATTTTATTAAAACTTGAGGGTACTTGATAAAATTTATAATTTTTCTTCCGTGATAGGAAATTTAGATAATACGGTTATTAACTTTGTAAATAATGTTTGTACGTTAAGCTAGACCATCGTGTTAACCCCTGGTTAACATCCAGGAACGCTTATAGACGTGGAGTCCCTGTATAATAGTTGTTTTTTAACCTTCGTGTTAACCCGCGGTCAACCTCCAGGTACTTTATTGCGTCATGCTAAACCATCGTGATACCCCGCGAGTAACCTCCAGGTAAGCTTCAAACGCTCTTTAAAATTGTTCCACTAAATTCTCACTTTGTAATAAATAGATACTTTCGTACTTACCCAAATTTTCCTCGGAATCTGACGATGAGTACACAATCACGCGACGACGTCCTACTTTTCTGTTTTGTAATTTTCTAATCTTTGCGTAATATTGATCGATCTTTTCGTCAGTATTTCGTCGTTTCGGCATTTTCACTTAATTACCAATTAATGATTTTTGTAATAATTATGGAGGTAAGTGTGCGTTAGTTGCCGCGCACGAAAAAAGAATGACGGGTCGGCGCGCGGGAGACTGGTATGAAGTAATAGTCAAATGACTTACTTTTATTTATTTCTTTAAAAAACGTGCGAGTTGCCTGCAGGATAAAAGTACTACATGTTGTTTATTATATATCTGAAGCATGAAGCTACGAAAATATAATGCACTTAAACACAGCCTACCGCAGTCCACTGCTGGACTTAGGCCTCTTCAATTGTTCGCCACCGTGATCTATCCATGTCATTGCCATTGCCAGCCATCCTGCGTAGATCGTCCCTCCACCTAGCCAGAGGGCGCCCTACATTACTTTTGCCAAGACGCGGTCTCCACTCTATGCATTATTTACTTAAGAAAAAAAATAAATGAAAAAAATTAATAAATTGCAAAAAATTGCTATACCCAAATAAACTGATTTTTATAAGTTTAACTAAGTTTTACTGATTTGTATACATTGATGTGTGGTTGACTATACGTTCACAATCGGCTGGTACTCCTCTTAAACTCGTCTCGTCTAGCGTAGATCTTCAGAACTGTTCTGAAACAACTAATCTGCAAAATGTCACGATGATGTATAGTGCATTCCTTGCTATTCGTGTAAATGGTGACTGTGACGCATTGATTCAATTTAGACTCGCTTTATGTATGTATGTTTTGCTATGGCGGTGTAGGTAGGGTTACTCTACATTTTAGTAAAATATTTTATATTAATTATTGTTTTTCTAATAGATTTCAATCGTAATTAAATGTAACCTTAATTAAAGAATTGATTTATAAACGTTTTGGTTTTTCTTACGTTGTTGTCTCTCAGATCAATATTTTTGTGATTTTTTACGAGTAAGTACTTAGGGGACGTTCAGGTCAAAAGTAAGCAAAGCTCTCACCCCCTCCACCTATGCTTACGTAAACATTTTTTTGCCACAGCTCGGCAACCCTACTAACCGTATGCATTTATTTGTAGGTAATTCCCCGAAAATACGTTTCGTTTTCAAGCAAACAGAATGTAAGGGTTGCCATTTGTGTCAAAAATAAAATAATTATCGATGACGTAATCATCATCTAGACTCCCCTACCCCCCATGTCATCCAAAATAAGTAAAGCAAAGACCCGCCGCCCCCATAGTGCTTACATAATACTTGAACGGACCCTTACTAATATGTTTTAACTTTCTAGCCTGAAAAACAGGTTCACCTGGTTCACGCATTTGTACTTATTTCTGATGTTATTGTAATTAGGTTTACATACATTGTTATTTTTTGTGTTAAATCATTTTCTGAATAAACAAATTGAATTGAATTAAAAATTGAAAGAAGAGACAAAAATACCTATCTTGATAAACAGTTAGGCTGATTGTTGAGTTTCTTGTCCTCTTTTTATCAATTGATGAGTTAGTTTTCCGATTCGAAAACAAATTCGGTAATTTCACCACAAAATAAAAAAGTAAACTTTTCTTCTCCATCTATACCTATAATGCTACATAGAGCTAGAAATACAAAGTCCATTTTATTTTTAAAATGCTTACTTTTAAAAGCAAGGTATGCTCCTTTTTTATTATGTTTAAAGTTGTGAGATAGTAAAATTATCACCTTTCCATGAAAATTACGCGATATTTCGCTTAAGGTGACGGGTAGGGCACGGTTTTAATTTTTTGCTACTACACCGGATCTATTTTAAACAATTTCAAACTTCTAAATTTACAACCTCTAGGCAAACACTTATACTATTTATTAAATAGCCATGTACAAATGTTTGGTCCGATTTTGTACGCGAAAAATTGATTCACGCCAAAAGTGGCCGCTTTTGGCGTTAATCAATTTTTCGCGTAGGCGTTGGACCCAACATTTGTGCATGGTTATTTAATAAATAGTATAAGTGTTTTCCTAAAGGTTGTAACCCTGAAACTGTTTAAAATAGATCCAGTGTAGTAGCTAAAAATTAAAATCGATTGCCGTCGCTAGTGTGCCCTACCCGTCACCTTAAGTACTCTGTGGGAGTTTTACTTAGATTTGACTTTATTAAATATCGGTATCTTCAGTATATTCGTACAAATATTAGTTTGAATTTGCAGCTCGAACTAAATGATATTGTTATGCAAAGAAGGACCTGATCTTTGTTATTGGACCCTCGTATGTGTCGCGCTTAATTAATATTGAGCTGTGGATGAATTTTTTATTACGTGGGAAAATATTATTCAGGTACAGAAATTGAATTTATTTATTATTAATGCATGTAGGATACGAGTAAAAAAGAGACTAAACCTTTCTAAATGGGAAAATAATTTGAGGTTTGAAATGCGGGTCCCTCGTTTAATGCAAATAGGTGGATATGGATGTACGAGTATTACCTACCTGCCACAAACCCTTAAGGTCGGCGAAGCTAGCGCTGCACAGCAGATTTAAATTGGTTGTGGCGATTATGAGACATTATTTAAAAAAGTACAATCTTAAAGACTTAGAGGAATGTATTAACGGTTTTTTGAGAGGAACTTATGAAATAATTTCTTCCTACAAGTAACAATAATCTGCTATTTTAACTTGTAGGAAGAATTGAATTGCTAAAAGTGGCTACTTTAGCAATTATGCAGATTATTGTTCCTCGAAGCGAAGCGTGTAAAATTTATTGTTTTACATCTCAAAAAATTTATTAATTTTTCCTGCAAGTATTTAAGATTGTACTTTTTAAATAATCTCTCATAATCGCCACAATCAATTTAAATCTACTGGTGGCGCTAGTGTTACCCATGTAGCACCTTAACGTGAAAGAGCGGGAAAGATGGTATGTGAGGATATGCGCTCTCCCGCGCTGTCTAAGTACGTGTTTTTTCCGCCTCGTTTTAGACTACCTATATGCGAACTAGGAATAGTATACCTTTTTGGCCGTGTGGTCCCCGGCAGAGTAGAATAGGCCACCCTCACTCTTACCGAGGTGTCGTAAAAGGCGACTAAGGTAAAGCTGCGTGCATGATCATCAGCACCCAGAGAAGGAAAACTCTGCATTTATATCAAAACCCTCGCCAACCCGTCTGCCAAGCGTGGTGAGTATGGCAATTACCCCTCATGTGATTGAGGGAGGCTCGTGCCCCAGCAGTGGGGACTTAAATGGGCTGATGATGAATAGTATACCTTTATGCGAACGTTCCGAATGTCTTTCGCCCAGTGTTTCCGTGTTTTGCAAGCGGCGGAACGCCAACGTTACATTGCATACGAATGGGGTTCGCTGAATGCGAACTCGATCGGAAAACCGCGTAGTGTGTCTTGCCCCAACACTGACGGATTGCGAGTATTTTCAAAGTGGAGCGGCCACTCAGAGAACACGCCCAGGAGTGCTCGGTGATGACTTCGAGGCCGCCCGCAATACGCTAGAGTGGCATCTCTGTAAAGTGATTTTCATGTCGCTTCCAGAAGCACAAAGTTCCAAGTGAAAAACTCGAGTATTTCCTGTGTTTTATAACACACCGGGGGAGGCTGCCTTTGTGGCGGGAGTCTACACGGCAATATTAGTTATGATCCGTTAAGCCAAGCAACTCCTTTTGTTGCCGACTAAGTGTCTTTTTACTGCATATATGGGCCTTATGAAAGGCGACACTTCGCAAAGTTATCGCCGAAGACGAGTGAAGATAACGATCTTATTCAGCTTTTACATAAAAATTGGCTGTAAAACATTAAGAGTGATGCCGGTTATAAGTTTCTTTAGTTTTCCTTTTAGTATATTTTCATGTCCCCAGAAATATCTGCTCACAATGATAAAGTGTGTATTTGTACACTTAAGTATATTTATTTTGAAATGACTGGAGAGTACCTATAAAAATAATTTTAAGTGTTATATTGCCATTTGTTCTAGGTACTTTTTATATCTCAAAATGTCGTAATGTTTATTTATTTATTGGAAAACACAATAGACTACAATCATTATTGCGTATATAGACATTTTAACTTGACTTTTGAACAGAACTGTAGTCCTTAACCTATATAATAACAAATCGCTTGGTGAGCTAACAAACAAACATTTGAGATTACAACTAAATAAAATTAAATATTATTTGCTAAATTATGTTAGTAAATTTTTACAGTTAAGTCAATTATTTAATTATACAAGTTGGCCGTGTGGTCCCCGGCAGAGTAGAATAGGCCACCCTCTTTCTTACCGAGGTGTCGTAAAAGGCGACTAAGGTAAAGCTGCTGGCATGATCATCAGCACCCAGAGAAGGAAAACTCTGCATTTATATCAAAACCCTCGCCAACCCGTCTGCCAAGCGTGGTGAGTATGGCAATTACCCCTCATGTGATTGAGGGAGGCCCGTGCCCCAGCAGTGGGGACTTAATTGGGCTGAAGATGACTACGATGTTAGTAAAATCACAAAGAAAGTTAATTAGTAATAATAATAGCGTTACACAATGTCAAATATGACTAAAAAAAAAAATTATATATACAATGTGTTACAAACTCTTTTCTTAGTGCAAATAAATTGATTTCAACAGTTTCTCGCGACGGTTGAAGTTACAATTTAGTTATTGTATTAATATGTAGGTTATTCTAGAGTTGAAAGAATAGGTACAAATTCCCTGACTTTGCTGTTCTTATATATAATATTACTAAAGTAAGACTACTACTACTAGACCGAAGTGATACCACGGCCTCACAGAAAACCGGCGTAAAGCAGCACTGTGCAGTGTTTCGCTGCTGTTGACCCTCACTCAAGACCCTCACTCAAGCAGCGAAATACTGCACAGTGTACCGGAGGCCCGATCCGGGGAAAGATGGGGTTTAAAGGTTGGCAGCGCATTAGTGACTCTACTGGTATCACAGGTGTACATGGGCGGCGGCAATACGATATTTGACTTTTTTTTTTAATTTTGTAATCAAAAGACCTCTAAATTATAGAAACATCGTTGAAAGAATACTTGGTTCTTATTTAAACTACCTGAGATATTACAACTTAAAATCACATTATTCTGGGCAAACCCAAAACGCTCCATACTAATGGCTTCTGAGATGTGACGTCACAAACAAGTATTTTGTATGCATTTATTTTAATTTTGTATGGTAGCTATATCAAATGTTTCGTTGATGTCAATGGTTCTATTATACTAGCTGGTGAACATTGTAAGGGTTATTCAATGGTATAATACATTTTTAAAAATTTCATACTTTTAAAATGGACTTGCCCATGAATCTTTGAATGACCATAAAACCGGCTAGACGTTATATTTTTAATTGAGAATTTTTGCTATTGGCACATATTTACCTATATTTTGATAAAATATTTATATCTTGTAAGCTCGAGGGCTTAGTCAAATACCCAATTGCTTACCATCTGGTGATCCGTCTGCTCGTCTGCCACCTGTCACATAAAAAAAGAGTAAGTACCTACTCTGATGGCTTAGCGCCTCGTAATGCGTATTGGCTTCCGATATATGGTCGTATGCACGAAAAAAGAAACCGAGCTTAGATTTTGGTTTAATCTAAGAAACCGAACGGTGGTTAATGCGCGGCTGGGAGTAGCGGCGCTGAGTATTTAGTATGGCCTATTGGTCTTGCCCCGGCTCTTTTCATGCGTTTCACACATACTGTTAATGTTGTTGTATGCATCGCTCCACCCACCGCTCGGCAGCCGCTTGTTTCATGAACGATAATAATAATAATTCTCACATCTCATAGGTTGACCTGATTCCGTACTATGTAGCTTAAGCACTTGTGTTACGGATATCAGACAACAGAGGAACACAAATATATACTCAAATACATATATTACACCCAGACACCGAACAAACACAAGTGTTCATCGCACGAATGTTTGTCCAGGGTGGGGATCGAACCTACGACCTTTGGCGTAAGAGGCAGGGTCACTACCAATTACGCCATCCGGTCAGTCAAACACGATTTCCATAACGATTGAAAATATTTTTACCTCAAATGCTCCGGAGAACAATGTAATTAACCAATTTTTCGGTATGCTTTCATTTCAAAGAATTTTATTCGCATCGTCCTCGTTCACGGCGTGTTTTAATTAAAACAGACAAACACGAGGAATAAACATGAGTTTCGAGATTGTTTTGAGCTCTCATATTTTGAAGCCTTTGAACTGAACGGCCAATTGGTTTTTTTCTTCCAGTTGCCTCCATATGCAGAAGGAGCAGCGACGAATTATTTACGTAACATTTAATTAGTATTAAATGCAGTGCTCACTGTACTCGTAGGAGTACAGTGAGCCGCTTAGCCGACGAATGACGTTGTTATTTGTGTTAAAAAAGTTCGTGTATGATTTCAGAAAATTTGAGGATTGTTCCTGTTTAATGTGTAATCTAATTAAACAATCCTCATCATCATTTCAGCCAATAGACGTCCACTGCTGGACATAGGTCGCCCCCAATGTTCTCCACACAGATCGGTCCTTTGCCGCCCGCATCCAATAGGATGCCGCAACCTTCACCACCTTGTGGGGGGTCTGCCACGGCTGCGACTTCCTGATCGTGGCCTCCACTCGAGGACCTTTCCGCCCTAACGGCCATCTGTTCTCCTCGCTATGTGCCTGCCCATTGCATTTTGAGACATGTAATCCTTTGGGCTATGTCTGTAACCTTAGTTCTCCTGCGGATCTCATCATATCTGATACGATCACGCAAAGAGACTCCGGGCATAGCCCTCTCCGTTGCTCTCTGGGTGACTTAATAAGACAATGACATGCAGAAAAGATGAGCCTAATAACCGTTCCTAATCATTTGGTTTATGCAGCTGCATATAGCTCAGCGAACTTAGTAACTATGCAACAAATGTATTCGATTGTTGAGTTATCGTCTACATATTTTAACTCTGTGCTTTTAGTACTCTGTTCTATTTGATAAAGAATAAGTAAAAATATGCACGAGTTATTCTAAAATAAACAGATAAGGCTCCTATCACACTATCATAATAGGCATCCTACCAGATGGTAGGCGCATTTCACGGTCAGGGCTGAGATTAGGGACCTGTTCTACACCAGCGGTTGCCAATATTTTTTGTTATTTCTCTTTTCAAAATGGTGTTAGTATACTATATATCATTATACCTATGTATTGGACTCCCATTCAGAAAATAGCGAGGAAGGCAGAATCTTACTAGCTGGTAAGCCTCCGTCTTGGTGCTGAGGTTTGTATCTAATAAGTGCAGAGTTACGGTGACAACACACAAAGTGTATTAACTGTATTCGGATAAGATTATAAGAGACATAAGGCTATATCTGAACTCGATATATTTTCAAAATTACAAAAAAATATCAACCTAAGTATAACGAAACACCATATTCCGAACCGTAATGTCATTCGGTTACCGGCCAATATTGAAGGTTTATTTGCAGGTGTAGATTAGCCAACCGAATGTGATTACATGAGAAGACTTGACAGTCCACTGACGTTTAAAATCATTCGAGCTACTTTTTATGCTCAAAATACATTAAATAGTTGTGTTAATAAGTTCAAGGCATTAATTATAAAACAAAATGCGATAAATAGTAAGTAGTTTTTCACTTAGAATCCTCCTCAATATTAGGTATGTCTTGTATGGTAAGTAACCGATGATTACTTGACGGGGATTACCTACTCGAAACCTCAGAACAATTACCAAAGCATTCTTTAATTTCATAAAGCTGTCTCTTTTTTACTGTTCAAAATGCAAAACGTCCGAACACACAGTCAAGTGTTTGGAATCCTTTATCCAGATGGAACCCATTTCCGCCGCACAAAACAAGGACACCGTTGTTATAAATATTTGAGCAATCACTTACCATCAGATAATCTGTCTGCTCGTCTGTTACCTGTCACATCAAAAAGTAACTGGAAATGTTTCTGCTCCAAACCTCAACTAGAAGAAGCGCGCTTTAGTCACTAAAGCGCGCTTCAGTCGCCATCAACATTCAAATTTGAGTTTTATTACCATAGACACAAGGAATCGAAAATTTTAGTTCCGTATTTCGCCTGGACTTCTTTTGTGGCGTCCTTTTACTAGCGACATTTCATTTGCAGTCTCAAAGTGTTCGAGTCAAAGTTGAGAAACCCTGCTCGTCATCGGCGAGTAGTGGGGTGTATTTATAGAGACGCGTACGGCGCGGGCGTGCCGTATCGCGCGCTCGCATCTCGGGACACTGCATAATCCGATCGGCCTACTTTATCTGAGAGCCCATGGATGCCGTTTTGAAGGTGCTTGCCTTTTCTTGTAGACTGAGAAAGTGAGTTTAAGTGAGAAGGCGAAATGATTTTTTGCCTGTTTTAAAGCGCTAGATAGGTTCATTGAAATGAAGTCTAATTTTGGAAGAAAGATATAGGTAGCTATACTTTTCCCGTGTTTTTCGAAAGTTTGGCTACACACAAATGTTTATATACCCGTTATTTTTTTATTGTTTACACCCCGAACACCAAATAATAGGTATCGTGAATAAATACCATTTAGAGTGTAAGATCAACAAAATAAGCCAAAAAACAGCTGTTGAAAAATTTGCTTTTCCACCATTCAAAGTTGAATTTCCACCCAGCGCCGATAATGTATTTTTTCGCTTATTTTGTTGATCTGTTGAACATTAGGTTTTCGGGATGTAAACGATAAAAAAATAACGGTGTATACAATAATCATAACCAATTTTACCCGAGTCCGCCGAACAAAGTAAAACAGTACTTACTTTAATGTACCTACATTAGTTACCGGATTTGGCAAATCTAGGATTATGATTCAAGTATCCTTCAGTGAGTATAAAAGTGAGATTGAGCGCTACGAGTATTTGCTTGTGTTCATCTAATTTCCTCCTCCTTACCACGATGCTGCATTTTCGTTAGCTGATGCGGCTCGCTCGGTGCTCACTTGTTGCGGTTTACAGCGTCTCGGGAGTTCACGTAAGTTACTAAGGATTCAATTTACCGTGGGGCCTAAGGGTTGTGCCCTCACGAACAAGAAATCAGGGAAGCAGGGAATCTCATATGTGATCTTGTGTAAAGCAAGAAAGTTAGGTGTTTGTTTGTTGGTTCTGTTATTGAAGCTTGTTGTTTTGGTACGTAGAACCTTATTACTTTAAGGTTTGTTTGAAGGATCGAGTTGTGCGTGAAATTATCATTTTGTATCTGAGTAAATTGCGTACATAATCTTATTTTTGCTGCGGGAAATTTTATTAAAACTGATGACAAACCATCTTATTAGCTGCCATTTCACCAAAGTGCGTTGAATGTCGACTAGACGACTTTTGGAAGTTATTGAAGGACCGTCGCCATCCATAATGTCATGCTTGAATAATTTTTGTATAACTTTGTTGAATAATGTATGCCGAATAGAAGGGCCGTAACATCACCATTTACGAGAACCTTCAAAAATTAGGTTGTGGCCCTTAGCCGTTTCAAAGAGCGGTCCATTTTTGATGGAAATACTTTCATAAATAAGTATTCGCAAGTTTTCTTTGGTCTTTGCTTCAGGGAAAAGGCTACAGAAATATACAATTTAGATTTATACTTCTGACGCTATTTTCTTTTCAGTCGTTGACTCATTGAATCTTGTCCAATGAATATACAATAACTAAAATTTACCAGTCGATCCAAATTCACCAAGGTGCGGGGACCAAATCCAATGTGAATTCATACAAAATACTTTGATCAACAACAGCACCAACGCCGACCTTGCGCGACTCAGAGCGGTTTCGAGGAAGGAGTCCAGCTACTGGCTGCAAGCCTGACCGTCGGCAACGTAACCTAACAGAAGATGCAGAAACCCTCAGAGTCGCCGTGGGCCTCCGTCTTGGTGCTGAGGTTTGTATCCCACACTAATGTCTCTGTGGCACCGCCGTTAGCGCCTTGGGGCACCACGGGCTCTCCTGTGTAAAAAGTGCCGGCCGTCTCTCCAGGCATTCCCCCTCTTCCTCCTCCTCCGTCCGACACTCTGGTACCGTCTCGTCTTCCCGGGACTACGAGGAGTGCCGGAGCTGCGGCCGACGCGGCAGAGAGACTGAAAGCTACAAAGTATAGGCATCTATCTTGTACCTACTTTGTAGCTTTCGGTGTTGAAACAATTTCCTTTCTTCCGTGACCTAGCTAAGCGTCTAGTTGAAGTTACGGGAGAGCCAAAGGCTGGCAGCTACCTCGCCCAGCGAATTTCCATTTCGATCCAACGGGGTAATGCTGCCAGCATTTTGAGGACATTGCCACGCGGACCGAGGTACTTTGTTTTAACTTTCCTTTTTATTTACTTTTAGCTTATTTGTATTTCTCAGTTATTGTGTTAATTTTCTTGTGTTTTTGTTCTTTTGTTCAATAAATGTAACATTTTAGTTAACATATCGTAGTCAATTGTATTTTTGTCGTTTTGTAGTTATTGGTAAGAGATACATTTGAAAAAGATCAAAGGATGATTTATCAAAGTATCTGGCTATCCTGTAACCTTAATGTATAGATCACATTATATTTATAATTTTGTATTTACGAAAGAAAAGTATTAAAAGGTTGGCAGCGCATTTGTATTTGTGACTCCACTGGTGTTGCAGGTGTCCATGGGCGGCGGAATTGCTTACCATCAGGTGATCCGTCTGCTCGTCTGCCACCTCTCATATAAAAAAAAAGGAACTGATAATTAGGAAATTGATTAATTTCATTAAGGAAAAGAGAGTAGTACCTATATAGGAATTGACAGAGAGATAGACAAACACAAACATCATGAACAAATATCGCTTCTAACTAATGGAATACCCGTGCCCCTATAAAGATAAGTACGTTCATTCAAACTGATTATAAGCTAAACTGGGCACACAACGACATACACTATAAGTTTTTTTACAGACAGCGGCAACGCCTATAAGTAATCCGAAAACACAACGCTTGCGCGATATTATCGACACATAGCGCCATCTATTTGTATAAAGTGGAAATAATGCGACACCCAAAACGAAGTGAGGACGGACCGCTATATTAAATAAATTCATACAGAATCTCATACATTGATCTGATTCTGTACTCGTAGCATAAGTACTTGTGTTACGTTTACCCGGCAACAGAGGAAATACAGATATAGAATAAATACACTGCACAAATAGTTACTACGAGTGTTCATCATAGGAATGTTTGTTAGTGTTAGTCAGCAGCAGATTCTCCGCCGCGCTTCTTGAGCTAAGTAGGAACAACATACGCATCCTAGTAAGGGCTCTAACCGGTCACTGCTGCCTCAATAAGCACATGGCCACTATGGAACTGAGCAACACTAGAATATGCAAATGTGTAAAGAGGTGGATGAAACACATAGTCACAATGCGGACCGCTGATGCGCAGACGGGGCATACATCTGGGAAAGCACATTTTGAGATCCAATGATACTAGGGATCTCAGTCCTAAACAATTGATACACTTTCTGAAAAGTGCAGGGCTTGGGACTGATATTTAGCACAGTGGCGACCTCATGTCACGGGTGTCAATGAGCGGTAGCAATCGCTTACCATCAGGTGATCCGTCTGTTCGTCCGCCACATATCACATAAAAAACACAATATTGTGTGATAAACAGATTTAAAAGATATTTTCATCACCTCAATGATCGAGAATGATAGTTCTTTATTTTCACTTCAACTCAGAGTTTTATTCCCGGTTGCATCCAGAGCAGTTGTCCATCACTTTGAATCAGGGATTCCCTTATTTTCATATTTCGGTAGGACACCACAGGGACACGACCGTAGAAAGATCAAGCGCAGTACCAACAGTTGAATATGCTTTATCGAAGCAGCACGGGGTCGCATGACCGCAATCTTCTAGACTTCGGGTAGGTTTGGCCCCCCTGTCTAAGGACTGCGAAGGTCAGACGGCAGTCGTCATCATCATCATTAGCCCATTTCAGTCCCCACTGCTGGGGCACGGGCCTCCCTCAATCACATGAGGGAAATTGCCATACTCACCACGCTTGGCAGACGGGCTGGCGAGGGTTTTGATATAAATGCAGAGTTTTCCCTCTCTGGATGCTGATGATCATGACAGCAGCTTTACCTTAGTCGCCTTTTACGACACCTCGGTAAGAGTGAGGGTGGTCCTATTCTACTCTGCCGGGACCACACGGCAGACGGCAGTCGCTTCAGTGTAATTACCAAACCAACCAAATCCCTGGTACAGGATCCGAGGGAACTAGACCAACTGAACAGGTGAACCAAGTCAGCTGAAAGTATTCCTTTATTATTATTACTTTCTATATATGTAATGAATAGATACCGAAGTCAGTACAAACGCATCCTATTTATTTCTATTTCTATCCAACATGGCAGCAATGTGTTTTTGATAGCGGTATTTTAACAATATTGATTTCAGCGTGGAGGACTCTGCAAACTTTTCAATGGCACTGAAACCGCTTGCATTAACGAAATTAGTTCTTCGACAAACTGCACGGGCCATGTATGTATGAACATAATAGGTACTACCCTATCATAACAAACATGGCTGCACTTATAATTTAGACCTAGAAATGTACTAACATTTTTCAACTTTCATGAATTTTTTGAGACAAATAGTGCTCAGAATTTAAAGTTGTGTATTTTGTGCAATAAAGTATATCTATCTATCTATAGCGTGATCGTATCAGAAATGATGAGATCCGCAGGAGAACTAAGGTCACAGACATAGCCCAATGGATTGCATGATTCAAGTGGCAATGGGCAGGGCACATAGCGAGGAGAACAGACGGCCGTTGGGGCGGAGGCCACGTACAAGAAGTCGCAGCCGTGGCAAGCCCCCCACAAAGTAGACCGACGATCTGGTGAAGATCACGGGAATCCATTGGATGCGGGCGGCACAGGACCGATCTGTGTGGAGAACATCTGGGGAGGCTTATGTCCAGCAGTGGACGTCTATTGGCTGAAATGATGATGATGATGATGATGATGATGATCTATAATGTAACATTATATACAAACGAATATTAGGTATATACACACATAGCGGAAACTTGCGAGTTGTGCCTCTGTCGCTAGAGGTCGTGTGAGTTACAAATTAAGAAAATGTTTAATTTTTGCGATAGTTCACCGTGGGAGAGCCACGCTTCGGCATGAATGGGCCGGCTCGACCGGAGTGATACCACGTTTTCACAGAAAACCGGTGTGAAGCAGCACCTCAGCATGTGTTTTGCTGTGTGAGTAACGGTACCGGAGGCCCAACAGGGGGGTTTGAAGGTTGGCAGAGAACTTGTGACGGGTGTAACTGGGCGGCGGCTATCGCTTACTATCAGGTGATCCGTCTGCTCGTCTGCCACCTATCACATAAAAAATAGTTTAAGAACAGTAGTTTACCAATCTATCTTCATATACTTATTTATTTATTTATTTATTTCTTAACAGAAAACAAACAGCATTTAATTTACAATAATGATTGAAATACTTTAAACCAAATATGCCAGAAACAGTTTTCACGAATAACAATCAGGGCAATCAGGGATGAAATGCTTTTACATTCATTACACAGAAGAGATAAAAACAAGGAGTATAATATAGTAACATACAAAATTGACAATACATATAAGAAGAGTACAGATACAAAAAAATAATAATTAAGAAACCCCCGACGGCGGCCATCTTGGATTTGAAATTTGTCACAATAAATACATTCTGCTACTCAAGCCCTTTTATATGATACGCATATATTGTGGGAGTTGTGTTAAAACATACAATCCTTTGTGACGGCGGCCATCTTAGATAGATTTTTATCCAACATAGCTAAGAACACTCCCCCCTTATTCATCTTTCAAACAAAAACGGTACGATGCCATAGACAGACACACACACACACACACAGACACGTCAAACTTATAACAACCCGTCGTTTTTGCGTTCGGGGGTTAATGAATCTAAGTGATATCAGAAATTCCACACCAATATCTTATAGTTAAGGCATCCTTGTACTGGTATTGTATGTGCAAACTGATATGTTGTTTAAAATCTTTATCCGTATTTACCGTGTGGCCCCCGGCAGAGTAGAATACGCCACCCTCACTCTTACCGAGGTACCGTAAAAGGCGACTAAGGTAAAGCTGCTGGCATGATCATCAGCAACCAGAGAAGGAAAACTCTGCATTTATATCAAAACCCTCGCCAACCCGTCTGCCAAGCGTGGTTAGTATGGCAATTACCCCGCATATGATTGAGGGAGGCCCGTGCCCCAGCAGTGGGGACTTAAATGGGCTGAAGATGATGATGATGAAATCTTTATCAATAAATAAATAAATATCAAAAATATGTGCCATCACATTACCTATAAAAAATTAAGTGTTCATGATGTTTTTAAAATAGTTAGTTCTCGCTAAGAACAGGTCAGTGTCTTCGGAATAATAACGATTGAATTTTTTTAGGGTCCGATTGAAAAAAAAAAATTGTCCATAATTAGTAGAACATGCATCCACGTGGAGTCTAAGAATGTATCTTGTTGTGGTATAACGCACCGGAAGTTTCAATTTAACCCTTGCCAGAAGTTCTCTACACTCGATTTTGCTGCTTAACAAGTTATGTAGGAAAGTTAGGTCAGCCATCTCTCTTCGTAGTGTCAAGGGGAGTAGATGATGGTGTTGGCAGTTTATAATGTAATTAGAGCCTAACCTTAACCTATGCTTGTAGTTTAAGAATTTAAGGAACTTTTTCTGTATTCTCTCTATTTTGTTTATATAGAACTCATATTGGAATTCCATGCTTGACAAGCGTATTCAAGCTTCTTCACTGACTGCTTACCGAGCATTACGAGCTTACAATTTGTAATGATTTAATTAATTTAACGTACTTCGTACTTATATACAAGAAAAAAATATTTTTTAATTAAAAAGTTATTATTGATATAAACGTCAATTCTGCTACGTAAGAAGGGTCAATTCAAGTTTTTTTTTTGCATCACAAATACAATAATATCTGATCTCTTATCATCATCATCGTCAGCCCATTTAAGTCCCCACTGCTAGGGCACGGTCTCTATTTAAATGTAAACCTTAAAATATAGTCTTACATCTAAATGAAATTATAGTATTGAATTTTTGTTAGTAAAAATAGTTCTACATCGTTTAGTGTCTAGAAAAAAAACGGCAAAAAGACATATTATTATTTGTTTTCCAAAACGGCGTATAGGTTCTGTTATTACTGAGAAAGAGTTTTTGTACTGTGATATTACCAGCAATTGCTGTGATAAACTGAGTAATGAATATACGAGTAGATGCATAAAGTTTTCGGAAGAATGTTACCGAACTAATATTACAGTTTCCTCTTCCCAGCTTATGAATGTTGTCTTCAACTTGGCTCATAAAGTGTATACAATACATCTTTCTTAGGACTCCGTATTAGCATAAATTGACATAACGTAATATCCTCCGCCATACCAAAGTATTACATTCGTGTAAATATTTGCCATACGCGGTGGTAAAATCCAATATTCTTAGACACTCCATTTAGTTGGCCTCCAACAAGGTGAAGGTTCTTCTAATGATAGTCGCACTGTTGTTTTGTGGGTAATATTTTTTTCAGCCTAGCGCGAGCGCCGAAATTCGCGGCTTTCTTTATTGCAAGTTGCTTTGGGTTTTTTCTCTTTCCTTCATTTGGTTACCGTATTTTAACTTGTCCCTGGCTTTTTTGCATTAATTCTTTTTACTTAAATAAATTGTTTTTATGTATGAGAGAAAAGCCTTTTTACGGAAATGTCACAGGTATGTAGGTATAGGTACTGTAACGATGGAGGAACTCCTTCGTAACTGGCCGTACAACATTATAGTCAATTATTTAAAAAGAAGAAGTTGATTCGATTTTTGATCAATTTTTGTAGTCAGAGGATTGCCAACAAATGATTGCCAACATAGCTGATGGTAGAATCATATCTTCTATTCATAGTTCATTCAGTATGTGAAGGTGAATAGGACAATTCGAACGTTTCGTATCATACATCCATCCAATAATCTGAACAAGGACTTAAAAGAGTTTACCAATAAAATTTGTAAAAAATATCTTATGAATTGCATAATGCGCTAATCGGAATTTTTGCTCATAGGGATTGACACAAACAATCGCAATAAATCAGTAATCGGTATGGCGACCATCTTACCATCGAATCACGAATATTGTCTCGCGCAAAATATGTCCGCATAGATTGCATTAGGGACCAAGAACTAGTAATTTCTTTTGGTGACGAAGGTGGTTCCGACACGTCAAGTGAGTGTTGTTATTTTTCAGATGAATAAAATGCATATTATTTAAGTAAAGATGATTTATTGCGTGTATACCACTAAGAATATTTACATATTGTATTTCATAGCCAGATAATTTAAATTCATAGATAAAATGTTGATTAAAGTTAATAATCAAATAAAAAGTCGATTAGATTTCTAAAGCAAATATTCTCGATTCTTAAAAATATCGATTAGGTTTAAAAGGAGCGTCTCACTTTTAATGTCAAAATAGAACTGTCCTATTCACCTTCACATATTGAATGGACTATATTTTGTGGGTACAATCATTTCGTGCAGTAACCAGCTACGGGGCTACCTGTAGTTTTCGGCGGTTATTCTCGGAGAAGTCGCGCTAATTCGCAAAAGTGTTTGCGTGTTAACCGTACGTTTGATTCAGCTTTTCATCAAAATAAACATCGTCATCGGTTTTGTTCAGCAAAAACGATCCCATGCGCATAGAGAAGCGCAACAATACCATAAAACGACCATTGAACACTTCAATGAAAACGACCAGATATTAAACTTAAGTAGCATATTATTTGGCTCTGATATCAAAATCAAAGAATATACCAAAATATAATAACGGTAATTCGAAGAAAATATTGTAGAACATAAATAAAAGACAGTTGTTTCGGATATGAACCTATGTTCGGACTCTTAGATTAATGCTCGGACTACAGTCCATAGCAAGTCTGGTATTTGCCTACAACTAACGACTGGCCTAGTTTTCACAATCGATTAATCTATTATTTTTACCCTTAATAATCTAACAATCGATTTTACTATAGATACTCCTGCATTAAATCAATTTTCATTTTTGGTCAATGTAATCGAATACAATCGGTTTACATTTTTGGTGGATGTTATATTATTTGGGCCTCATGTGCATAATCGATTAATAATTGACGTACAATCGATTATCTGGAAACACTAGACTGGCATTTGCAATTCTTAGATAGGATAACAAGACCAAGTGGATCATGGTTATTATCTCGACAATTTTGTGTTTTATCCTTAGTTTAAGAATCCTTATCTGAAACGTGCAGGTTTTCTCTCTATCTAGAATGATCCAGAGGTTTTTTTTATGTGATAATGTGGTAAGCGATTGCCACCGCCCATGGACACCCACGACACCAATGGACTCACAAGTGCGCTGCCAACCTTTAAACCCCCTTTCCCCCGGATTTGGACTCCGGTACCTCACTTACGCAGTGAAACACAGCACAGTGCTGCTTCACGCCGGTTTTCTGTGAAGCCGTGGTATCAATGCGGTCGAGCCAGCCCTTACTTATAATACATACAAACACCCAGACCAATACAAACAGACATGTTCATACACACAAATGTTTGTACTGTGCGGGGATCGAACCCGCAACCCTTGGACCAAAGGCAGCGTTCACTACCACTGTTCCAAACGGGTCGTCATCAAAGGTGCAAGCTTGGATTTGAGTTCACGACCTCCCCTTCGGAAGGCGCACATTCTTATTCACTGAGCTATGTACACAGATGAGATATAGAGTAGGCTCTTTGGAATTGAAGAGTATATCAAAGAAGATTAGGTAATTTCCTGTGTTTTTGCTGCCACATTTTTATATAGAAGCTCAGGCGACAATATTTATCGAGATACAAAAGATCCATTTATCATGTTTTGTTCGACGCGAATCATTTAGCAAAGATGAAAAATGATACTATGTTAAGACAGGCTTTTTCTGTTTCGAATGTCTACTTGATAAAAAATCAAAAGTGGTAGAAGATAATCGTATTTTACTATGTTTGTTTGCTATGTAGGTAGCTACTAAGTATTTGTCCAATTTTGTAACATTAAGACGAGACCCTCAATCTTACCGAGGTGTCGTAAAAGGCGACTAAGGTAAAGCTGCTGGCATGATCATCAGCACCCAAACCCAAACTCTGCATTTATATCTAAACCCTGGCCAACCCGTCTGCCAAGCGTAGTGAGTATGGCAATTACCCCACGTGTGATTGAGGGAGGCCCGTGCTCCAAGTGGGGACTTAAATGGGCTGACGATGGCATGGTACGTTTAATATTATCTTCCATCCGATTTCGGCTAAGGCGGAAATTCACATCTATTAGCCTCTAGTGCACTCTCTATTCCCTTGCCCTCATATTCTGATGGGACACCTTTGTGACACGACCGGAGAGGGATCGGGCGCGGAACTTACGGCTTAACATGCTCTCCGAGGCACGGGGGTACATGACCGCCAACTTCCAGACTCCAGGCTGACATTGAAATTTTTTTAAGGTGACGGGTAGGGCACACTAGCGACGCCAATCGATTTTAATTTTTAGCTACTAAACCAGATCTATTGTTAAAATTTTCGGGGTTACAACCTCTCGGCAAACACTTATACTATTTATTAATTGTTCATGCACAAGGGTCCGTTTTTGTACGCGAAAAATTGATTACCGCCAAAAGCGGCCACTTTTAGCGTGAATAAATTTTTCGCGTACAAAAACGGACTTAATATTTGAGCATGGCTATTTAATAAATAGTATAAGTGTTTGCCGAGAGATTGTAACCCCGAAATTGTTTAAAATAGATCTGGTTTGGTAGCTAAAAATTAAAATTGATTGGCGTCGCTAGTGTCACCTTAACAGAATAACGCAGGTACAAATTTTGGCCCGACCCGGAGACCGAAACCAGGACCGGGTCGCTTTAAAGTGCGACTTACTAACCACTGCGCCACCGAGGCAGATGGTACGTTTATTCTTATTTTGTAAGTATAAATGAAATCATTTTTATTCCACAACTAAGAACAGATTTTCTGGTAATGAAGAAAGAACACAACTTTCTTCGAGATGCGAATTTCGTGGCCGTCCTCAAATCTGATATTACTCCGATAATGACATCAGAACTGTATGGAGTCGAATCTGCAACCCTTGGACCAGAGGCAGCATTTACTACCACTGATCCAAATTGTTCGTCAAACGTCATCGTCGTGTTATATGATTGAATATTCATTACCGAATTGAGAGCCCTAAAATGTTACACCCTTCCAACTTTTATAAAACTTCGTCTGACCGTCTGAAGCTAGCAATAGCGTTAAATAAATTATAGCACAAAAAGTTGGAGAAATCGCAGGGCAAAAGGCAGCCACCATCAGTCATAGGCGTCAGTGGCCAGGACGTTCCATTTATCAGCCCGGATCATCGTGACTCGGCCCAAATCTGCTCTTAACTTTGAAAGTGCGTGTGCCTTTGCTAGTGCAAATGAAAAAAAGGCCTTATTGGAGACTATGTATGTACATACGTACGAGTAACTACCTCCATAATATACTGTGAATCAATGTGGTTTGGAACAAAATTCTTACCTCATAACTCAGCAATCGAACAGATAGAATTAGAATAAATTGTTGTTTACTTTGCAACTTGGCCGTGTGGTCCCCGGCAGAGTAGAATAGGCCACCCTCACTCTTACCGAGGTGTCGTAAAAGGCGACTAAGGTAAAGCTGCTGGCATGATCATCAGCACCCAGAGAAGGAAAACTCTGCATTTATATCAAAACCCTCGCCAACCCGTCTGCCAAGCGTGGTGACTATGGCAATTACCCCTCATGTGATTGAGGGAGGCCCGTGCCCCAGCAGTGGGGACTTAAATGGGCTGATGATGATGATGATGATTGCAACTGGTCCGCATTGTTGATCTCTTCTACTGACAAATCTTAGATTTACCCCTTACAAAATTGTTATTGTAAACTAACATATTAATAACTACTACCTCCCTATTATGAAACGCGATCTAGGAATGGTTCTGGAACAAAACTCGGTCTATCTCCTTTTAACATTGCTTGCTCGAACGGGAAAGCATTAGCATTAGTACAGTATTAACTTTGGATCGCCATTTCTAATAGGTTGGATAACTATAACTGTTACATAACTATGACTTTTAAATGTCTATATGTATAATGTACCTAATACCGTGGTTGTTGTTGTAAAAAATAAATATATATTTTTTTATTTATTTAACTAAACGGTAACACAACACCAACCCACTGGTACGATGGTAGGGAACAGGAGCACGGTTTTTTATAATATAGGGGGCAGACGAGCAGACGTATCACCTGATGGTAAGCGATTACCCCCGCCCATGGACACCTGCCACGTCAAAGGAGTCACAGGTGCGCTGCCAGCCTTTTTAAAGGGGAGTACGCTCTTTTCTTGAAGGTTTGTAGGCCGTATCGGTCTGGAAACACCACCAGCGATAGTTCATTCCAGAGTTTTGTCGTTCGAGGCAGAAAGTTTCTTGAGAATCACAGAGAAAAATCGCACACGGTAGCGAAAGGAATTTCCGGATTTTTTAAGCTTGTGGCGTGTATGTGTTCTACTATTCGCTTGGCAGCGCGAAAACTTCTAGTGAAAACCTACATGTTTCCTTATACTAGTACCGAAAGTGCTAAGTTGCTAACAATGCTTTCGTGAGAAATAATATTATATTAATCCTTATGATAATGCTACTAACTCCTATTCTAAGCAAATACCTAACCGTTGTAGATAGATCATCATCATCATCATCATCATTTCAGCCAATAGACGTCCACTGTTGGACATAGGCCTCCCCCAATGATCTCCACACAGAACTGTCCTGCGCCGCCCGCATCCAATGGATTTCCGCAACCTTCACCAGATCGTCGGTCCACCTCGTGGGGGGCTTGCCACGGCTGCGACTTCTTGTACGTGACCTCCGTGCGCCCCAATGGCCGTCTATTCTCCTCGCTATGTGCCCTGCCCATTGCCACTTGAAGCATGCAATCCTTTGGGCTATATCTGTGACCTTAGTTCTCCTGCGGATCTCATCATGTAGATAGATAGGTATACTTTATTGCACAAAAATACAGCTATGGTACAACAAAAACTGAACAGAGAAAAGTAATTGCATATTATTCGTAGCATTCCCAACTACGTTTTGGGAACTACGGTTGACGCGACTACGAATTGACGCTACAGCGCGTAGTCAATCGTAGCACTTACAAATCGTAGCATCGGAGTCCTCTGTGTATTGGTAATTATCACAGTATTACGCTTTGAAATCCATTAGCTCGCTATTGACCCCACCTATTAAGTAAATCATAAATGGGAGGCACTGAACTCCAACGAGGAAAACCTTAATAATGTTTTATGATAAAATATTGATCACTACTCTCGCCTGTACAGCAGAAATACCGTTGGATTTCCTCTGTCGCGTTCAACATTTGAGCAATTCGTTCGTTTATGAATTCCGTAAAGGAAATTGGAATGGAATGCAAGCCTTATACGTGTAGGTACGTTTTAGTTCTGGAGTATTACTTTTGAAAGTTTTGTATATTACCTTTAACTTTGGGACCGTACATTAATAACGTGATGTTTTTAGCGACTCTCTTGATCCTCCATACCAGGGTGAATGAATGAATATACTTTTATTGCACTCAAAATAAAGTATGAAAACTTAAAACTAGATATTACAGGATATGTACAACGAAGGCGGCCTTATCACTATGAGCGATCTCTTCCAGGCAACCTTTGGATAAAGGACACTTGATGAAGGTGTAGGGCGGTGCAATCTTAAATATTTATATACTTACACAGAAAGTTTAAATGCAAATACATAAATAAAATATGAATATACTAATACATACAATATATATAATATACATACAATATATATAACAGGGTGTGAGATATAAGGGTGAAGTTTTTCACCACCCCTCCCCTTTTATCACGTGTATTTTGTTGCGCATATTTTTTTTATAATCTCTATGTGAAAAACAATTCAACCGAGTTTAACTCTCGAAAATTTCAAGTGATTTCGGATAGATTAGTTTACGCAATTTTGCAATTTACTACAAAAAAAATACACGTGATAACTTCTGAAATCCTCACTCCCACCGGTGATATTTGAGTTTCTTCGGACCACCCAATTTCCCACCCCCCATAATGGACTCCCCCTTAAACCGATTACCAGACAATATAACAGACATTGGTCTGATTTCAAAATTAGTAGTTTCAGCGCCTATGATATCATAATTAATGTATCATTCGCCTGTGATTCCTTACGCGTGGAGTTATGTAATCCCCGTTTTACCCCCTTTGTGATAGAGTTTTGTAAAATCAGTTCTTAGCAAACGTTTTCACCCTATAAGGAACCTAACTACCAAATTGTAGGATTTCAGCCCGCTGGACTAGTGCCCACACCAAGTTTGTCACACTGGTGTGACTACGAGTAATTTCTATTACTCATGGTCACACCGCTTCGCGCTTTGCCGAAATGCATTTAGTGTCGTGAAGTATATTAGTTTCTGAGATTAGGTATATTAGTTTGAGAGACTCACCAGTGAGTGGTATTTCGCTGTTATTAAATAGAAGATAACACAATATAGACAGACACTGAACAGAAGTAGTCATCACCATGACAATGTATATCCGGGGTGGGAATCGAATCGTAGAGTGTAAAACGAAGTGTTGTTATTGTCACAGCCTTACCACCAGAAATAAGCACAGACTTGCCGTTCCAAATATCAGGCTCCATAAGGTCGGCAGTTCGTTTATAGGATTGAGCTTAAACATGTTTAATAAATTACCTAAGATTAATATTGACTTGCACATACATAAGTTCAAATTGTATATAAAAAACTGTTTAATGAAAAAATACTATTATAAAAAAGACTATTTTTTTAATGACAATCATTTAGGGACATTAAAAAAAAAAATGTTGACTCGTTCTATCTATTTAAAAAGCGACTTGCCAAACACATAGTTGAGTTTTGGTAGTATTACCATACCACTTATGCAATAAAAATATAATTAATTAGGTATGTATGTGGTGATTGTGGAACTGTTTTGTTGTGATTTTTATCTCGTTGCTAACTTTGTTTTGTTTTGATGTTACTTCTTACCATGGTCTGAATGTACGACAACGGATGTTTTAAATTGTTACCGTATTTATGTTCTCATGTAAGTGGCGTATTGTATGTCTTTATGAGAATAAATGTCTTTAAACCTAAACCTACATATTAGTAACTCAAAAATAGTACATTATTTTTAAGTTAACATTTTATAAAACAACTTTTGCTAAGTTTCTTGCTGGTGTCTTCTAGGCATCAAACTACATTTTGAACCAGTGGTAAACATGTTGACATTCATAAGTGTTCTGTATGGACCTAAATTGAATAAACTATTTTCATTTTTCATTATGTATATTAAAAGCTTTAGTATAATACTCTCTCTCTCTCTCTCTCACTCGACGTCTCGGACCCACACCCATCTGACATTGGTAAACATTTCGCACAATCTGACTTGACTAGTCTGAAGTTAGGCACTTCTTAACTCATATCTTCATTGGATCTTACCATTTATATCCTTAAATTTGTACTGTAATAACTTGTGCTGAGTTCAAACCAGCCAATTAACATTGTGCATATTTACAAAAATTTTTTTTTCATAGGATTCCATGTTCTCCCCCTCTTGCATAGACCACCATGGATGCCTACCCACTACCGTGCGCCTGTACCATTCAGGGCTATATGTTACTGTCTAGCCAGTTTGAAAACCATTTGACTTACTACAAATACTGGTGGATAGATTCTCAAAATTGTAGATACCTACAATATTTGATGGAATGTGTAACCGTGATCCAGTTGGTCTGGTTCCCCTCCTGTCTAAGGGTTACGAAGGTCAGACGGCAGTCGCTTCATTGTAATAACCAGTCTTCCCAAATATCCTGGATCATGATCAAGCGACAGCGGGAATTACTCGCTAAGATAAGGAGGAGGACAAGTACTGGTTGTATTTAATTATTTAGAGACACCATATCGTGTCAAGCAAAGATCAAATCAACAGAACTGCCGAGGATTATTGTTAAATGATCCGTACATGAGGCAGCCCCCGATACATATGCGTGTAGATAGACTGCCCTAGGAAATCATAAGTACAAAAAAATACAAAATAATTTATTTCAGTCACTTAGGTATAAGTATTGTACAATGGGTTTGGACTCTCAGCAAATACTTGCTTGTGTTAGGAGAGACCGCTCTCTATGAGCCGGTTTCTGAATTGAGAATTTGAAGTTGAGAATTTGAGCACAAAGTTTGACAGTTGAAGTATGACTCAACTGTCAAAGTTCGTACTCAAGTCGTGCTTAATTTCAAATTCTGAATTCAGAAACGCCGGTTTCTGAATTGAGAATTTTAATCTTACAGTTTCTTCTTACTACTGTAAGAAGAAACTGTAAGATTAAAATTCTTAAACCTTAATCGGTACAGTTACTATACTTAAGTTAATAGATACATTTGACAAAAGCTTGATATTTAAGATCTTAAACATAAACATAAATAGTTAGAAAGTGTGATGGATTGTGTGTGTGTAAAAAAATACTCTGCTGTAGCCTTTAAAAGATTCGTCCATTTCCTCAGGTACTTATAGAAAATGTGAACTGCGGTCCGCAGCGGCCGTAGTCATTAACAGAAAAGGTCAGAAACTCTGCACATAATATTACTTCCTACAGTGTAACTACCAATTTGCTTAATAAAACCAAAAGGTCGGCTAGGCAGGTGATATTACGCTTCGAATACTACACCTTATTTGGCAGTAAAGTTACAGTTGCTAGTCACGTCTTCAAGCAAATGCTTTCTGTGTACTATGACGAAAAAATTGCTTAGAATTTCTAAATGGTTATTCGCACGGAATAAACGTGGTTGTGATAATGTTCTCGCCTCAGTAAGTAAAGTCTGTCATATTTAGATATTCCCGAGGTTTGAAGATTCGACTCATCCATACGAGAAATGATAATTTTGCAGCTGAATAGTAGTGTTATGCAGTGGGCAGTTATCGATGGCATATCAATAGTTCAGTAATAGCGAGCACAATGTAACCAGTGTCTCAAATTGGGTTACCTACGTCAGTGCGAAAGCCGTTACATCGAATTTTTTTTCTTCGAAAACCTTTCATCGACATCACGATACTGCGATGCTTTGGTACATCGATATCTTGTTACTGCGATGTAACGTTACATCGAAAAACTTTACTTCGAACGATTTTACTGCGACGCCTTGTTTAATCGACGTATTGTTACTGCGATGCTACTTACTTGAAATGACTTTCTGAGGTAAAATTCTATGTTTCTTATATGTATCATGTCTTAATAAGCAATAAACGTATTTGTATTTATTTGTATTTGTAAAAATCGAGCATAGTTAAGCGTTTTCGGTAATTCGGTATACACTAGTTTGACGTACTGTTTTTTGAAATAAATACCTACCTATGTTAAATTTTTTGATAACAAGGCGATAGAGCGGCGATAACGTTTAAATTAAGGGTATATAATATGTAATGTTTAAACCATTTATTTGAGGTAACATGCCGTCAACATCCCGACTCTAAGTATAAATCAATGAAAAAGATTTCTTCCATTTATTGATGTCAAAAATTTTTGCTGTGAATTAAAAAGTGTAAAATAATATTTCTAACACTTAATACACTTCAAATAACATTTTACAACAGTACACTCGAGAAAAGGTTTACCGAAGTAGGCGCCCAATACTATCTTGTAATTTAATACAACATTCAATTATTCAACAGGGATTAGGCGCAAACTTCGTTAAAACCTTTTCTCGAGTGTACTGTTATAAAATGTTATGTGAAGTGTATAAAGTATTATTATTTTACACTTTTTAATTCGTGGTGTTTTTTCACAAAATTTTTTTGTAAGCTTTTTAATGTCTCATTTTTTGGCAGCTTCCCGCCCTACTCTTCCACCCTCGCCAAATAACTAAAAACGAATTGTGAGTACAGTATTAAAAGAGTTATCCTTTAACTCCTTACCGTTGAGGAGTTGACCTTCCATCATCAGCAAAGCCACAAAATTAATACAGTCAGGCGTAAATACTGGTGCAGTTTTGAAAAAAGATACAAAAACATTACATGTCCCTATAAAATTTGAGAGCTGCCCACAATTTTTCCAGGATCCCATCATCAGATCCTGATATATATCCTGATATACTGATCATGGTACCAATCCGACTATCTACAGCTTACATACGCCACCGGGAATCATACAATAATATGATGAGTAGGGTATATTTGAATATAAAAATATGGAATATCGAATCTGATTGTCGATACATCGGCATCTCTAGTGCCGAATCGTAGCTCCACTAGCGTGGGTACATTCGTGTCACGTACCTATGTTTGAATTTGATTTCTCAATCGGATGATTTTTATGCAGAAAAAATGGCAGACTATTTATTTTGTGACTACCAACGAGATGAAATGCTGATGTCGTGGTAGATGTATAAACTCGTGTTTGGTGAAAAATTGGTAAAAAATATATTCTTCAATCAAAGTTACGTTTTACGACTGCGCATTTAAGTATAAGATAGGATATTAATAGAGGTGGAAACATAAGTGTTTCGAAGCATTTTAGTCATAAGGATTCTTCGGTCAAATATAGGGATCTTCTCAAACCTAAAGCTAAATTTGGCCATTGCCAATAACTAATTATTGTCCAAGTGACTTGACTGCCTCGGTGGCGTAGTGGTTAGTGGGTCGGACTATAAAGCAACGGCTGCGCAAGAGGTCCTGGGTTCGATCCCCGAGTCGGGTCAAAAATTTGTACCTAACTTCTCGGTAAGAAATTCTTAGTGTCAGCCCGGTGTCTGGAAGTTGGCGGCCTTGTACCTCCGTGCCTCGGAAAGCACGTTAAGCCGTTGGTTCTGCGCCCAATCCCTCTCTAGTCGTGTCGCCCTGGTCTCCCATCGGAATATGAGGGTAAGGGAATAGAGAGTGCACTTGTGTTTGCGCACACACTTGAGCACTATAATAAATCGTGCGTACGTGACTGATTGTTGAGATTGGCCGCCGTATCCGTAATCGGTTGGAGGATATTATTATTGTCCAAATCAAGCTTAGGCTCCAAAGCGACGGCTTCAATGGGGAATGACGGGATTAAATTTATTCTAACCATGTTTGTCTACGTTATAAAACATGGCGGAAAGAAAAATATACTATTACCACAAATAAGATCTTTGTTATACCGTGCTATTACTATAACTCCTTTCGTATCTCTGTCCTGACAGTTTAATCTCCCTTATAGCCAGATAAGGAGCTAGCAAGTTCAACAAATACATACTCGTGTTCCAGGATTTAGGAACAACAATGTTACTTCTTGTCGCCTGTCCGACAAACGTGTCGCCAGCGTAACGTGTAGCGATTACACCATGTTTTGGGAAACATAACAAGTACCTTTAGGAATTTAGTTTACATCCAGTAAATGAATTTGAATATTAACAATAGTATCAGAAGAACAGGTGATGATGATGATGATGATCCATATGAACTAACACGAGTAAGAGCGGTAGCGAAATAATAATTCTCACAACATCTCATACATTGACCTGATTCCGTACTAAGTAGCTTAAGCACTTGTGTTACAGATATCAGACAACAGAGGAACACAAATATATACTTAAATACATATATTACACCCAGACACCGAACAAACACAAGTGTTCATCGCACGAATGTTTGTCCAGGGTGGGGATCGAACCCCACGACCTTTGGCGTAAGAGGCAGGGTCACTACCAATTGCGCCATCCGGTCAGTCAATGGCTAATGGATAGCGTTTTAAAGCGCCTTGGATTACTTGAAGCACATATACATTGCGCAAAACGCCAACAACCACACCCAACCCCCACACACACATACTCACATGCACACTACACAACTCTGTAAAACTTATTCTAATGTATAGTTTTATTATTTTATTGTTTTTGCCACCGATAGCTATAACGGTCTGAGGTTGTGGCCTGGTGACCAGAGGTTTCATCTTGTTACCTATTTCAGGCACTAGCCTCTGACTATTCGGGCTACTACTACTACAAGGTATTACTACTGACATACCAAGGTATCCGGTAGCTTAGTCGGTAAAGCAGTGGGTTCGAGTCCCACCCGAAAACTGTCGAAAATTTTTAAGTGCATAATTTACTTGAATTGTGTTGAGATAATAAAAACTTTATTATTGGTATTATTATTTTAATTACAGATTTTGTACCTCCGTGCCTCGGAGAGCATGTAAAGCTGTTGGCCCTACGCCCATTCCTTATTCCGTCGTGGTGTCACATCCGATGTTTTTCTCTACGTATATCCATTTCAATTTAGTTAGCTACAGTCAACATCATATACATGGTGACAGTGAAAAATTCCAACCGCAACACCTAGAAAGTAAAGTTTAAATAAAACCCGACTACCAAAAAAACACGCTGTAAAAAGTACGAAACAAGAAAACTGTCTCTGCTGAAGTTATTATGCCTTATTGCCGTGGTCGTATGCCACATTGATTTTATTTTATTATTATAATGAATCTGTTTCGCTACAATAGGTGGTGGGTTTTATTTTTGTTTAACATATTTTTAGTTATGTAAACAAAATTACATATTTGAAATGTGCTAAAAAGTTCTTTCATTTGATACCCCTCACGGTACCGCCAAGCATTTTTTTTTATTCCTTACTTTAAGTCCCCTAGAGGGCGCTGCAGTCAATTTAACGTCATGTAACCTATAACCAGAAGACAATCAAGATGCTTCTAACGACACCTCATTTATTCAAATATGATAACTAGTTTAGAAGTTATGAGGGAACAGATGAACATACATACGTACGTACATACATGTCAAAATCACAACCATCCTTTTTGCTTCGCCGTAGTCGGGTAAAAATAATCATTTGTAGCGGTTCGTCCTGGGTGATCAAACCCTTCAGGTCATCTGCCGAGTACAAGTATACCGGAGCACGCATAACGCCTTATACTTGGTTACTTCCAAGCCCTGCAACACCCACAGTACCATCGTTCTCTTAGCATCCAATGTATATACAAAAAAAAACGACGGTAGTGATTTAACATCGTCTCCGTATATATTTACGTTCTAAAATTATCCATTGACAGTTTTTGTGAGAATAAATGTGCTAACTTTGTAATTATATGGACAAACATAGTGCACAAGTGTTATCTACGGTGACTATTATAAAATACGTGTGTAAATCGGTTTTAACTTAGTGGACTGATACAAGGACTATTTTGTTTAATAAGTGGTTTATTCACTAAAAACAAACATAAATAAACATTGCGCGAACACAGTGCATAATCGAAAGTGAAGTTATTTTCAATAGTACTGGGCTAAATGCATAAAATCAGTGCAAAATTGTAAATGACGGTTGATTTTATTTAAAATATTTCGCAGAGCAGGGATTCCATTAACGCTCCGATTTGAACCTTATTATAAGCGTGTTAAGGTCCATTATCGCTAACAAAACGCCAACGTTGCTATGCGATAAGCGTCACCGTTCCTTCCTGCCTAAGCTGCGCGCCGCTGCGTCATCGCTGCCATGTGCGAGTAGGACGCAGCGCTCTTCCATTTTCTGTCCTTGTCTCGCTTCGCTGTAGCCTGCCGCGAACTGTCAACGAGCCTGAGGAACCGTACTACGCATTGTGCTGGAGTAATTTTGAGCCTTGCTACGTTTGAAATAATAACTAATTACTCGTTGTCATAGTAGCACATACGAAGATGAATTGTAATGCATGTAATAAGCTTTTAAACACAAAAGAGTTCATGAAATGCCGATTATGTTTTGGTAAATTTCACACACAATGCCTAAATATAGACAAAACTCAATTTCTCGGGTTTAACAGAGATTACAAAGCAACATGGATCTGTCCGGCTTGTAGTAGTGTCACTCGTCGAACGCGCTCGAATGACAACACCCCTGTGCGCCGTGGCTCCCCTGCGGTACTCGCCGATGATTGTTTGAATATGTCCTGCGACGCGACGGAGCCTAACACGACGCCCCCCTCCACAGCATCACCGTCCTCCGGGAAACATTCCGGAGCGATGGCCGAAGTTACCATGGACAAAATTAGCGTACTTCTCGACGAGAAACTCAGCGCCTCACTTACAGTATTCATGGAAAACTTCCGAAAAGCAATAAGGGCAGATGTGATGGATATGGTCCGGAGTGAAATCAGTTCAGCAACATGTTCAATCAGGGACGATTTCACTGCTACTACTGATTTTATCTGTGCAGAGCAGAAGTCACTACAATCAGAAATTAGCAAAACCACCTCGAATATACAATTCCTACAGAGTGAAAATTCTAAGCTCCAAACAGAAATAGCCAGACTCAACGCTCGTCTAGCAGGAATGGAAAAGTTATCTCGCAGCTGCAATATTGAATTGCAGGCGGTACCGGAGCAGAGAAGCGAGAATGTTGTTGCGCTCTTCAAGAAACTGTGTGAGGTGGTGAAAGTCTCCGTCGACGACGGACATATTAGCGCTTGCCGAAGAGTTGCCAAATTTGACGCTAAATCTAAAAGGCCGCGTAATATTGTGGTTTCCCTCTCGTCGCCGCGGATTAGGGACTTAGTGTTGTCGGCCACACACCGACACATTAAAACCCAGTCAGGACATGGCTTGTTCTCCTCAGACCTTGGTATTCCTGGCCAGACTTGCAGAATTTATGTGACTGAGCATCTTTCCCCAGAACTTAAATATGTACATGCCGCGACAAGAACGGCGGCAAAAGATAAAGGTTATAAGTACGTTTGGATTAAACATGGACAGATCTACGTACGTAAAGACGACTCGTCAGGCGCTATTCTAGTAAAAAATTTAGAATTTCTCCAAAAATTAAGTTAAATTATTTCTTGTATTTTAATCTTGTATTTGGCTATTTTATTCGGTACTTGTTTAAAACATAATGTATAGTGTTTTCCTGCAGAACTTGGGTCGTGCTAGATCTAAAATTAACGATATATATCTGAATATTTTGTGTAATAATTATGATATTATTTGTTAAATCGAAACTAATTTTGATAGTGGTGTCTACGATTGTGAGTCTATTGACGATCGATACACTGTCTTTAGAAGAGATCGCGAAAGCTCCAGCTCTGCTAAGTTGAGCGGGGGAGGAGTCCTTATTGCCGTCAGAAACCATATAGGTGTTATTAGGAAAACCTGTTGGGAGAGTGGGGTCGAGGACATCTGGCTTTCCATCCTACCACAATCGTCTAGTCAATCTACCCTTCACATGTGTCTGTGCTACTTACCCCCCGATCTGCCAATTTTGGACCTCGCTGCATTCCATGAGGGTTGTCAAAATGTAATTTTTAACTCAATCTCTGATGATACTTTTCTGTTGCTTGGGGATTTCAATACGGGTAACATTACTTGGGAAATGCAGCACAACTCCTTGACACCGACTAACCCTCAGGATCGCAAAGCTACTTTACTTTTTGAAACAATTAACGTATGTAATTTGACCCAATTTAACACTATCCCCAATAATAATAACCGATTCTTGGATCTAGTCCTTGCTACTCTTCCAGTCTCTTCAATTATTGTCACTGAAACTGAACCTGTTTGCAGTGTGGATCGTCATCATCTTGCATATGATATCAAAATAACTGGTTTAAGGAGGGACAAACCAATTACATCAAACAGAAGAAAAAAGTTTAATTTTAATAAATGTGACTACTGTCAGCTTAAAATCTGATTTAAAAGCAATTGATTGGGTGAACTTGTTATCTGAGTGCGAAGTCGATGACTGTGTTAGTTTATTTTACTCCAAAATCAATGGAATCATATCGAAACATACGCCAATAGTTAAATATAACGCCACTAAATATCCAGGCTGGTACAGTCAATCGCTGATACACTGTATCAGAGAAAAAAATAAGTGTCACAAACGCTACAAAAAATATAACAATCCCAGAGACTACGACACCTTCTCCTTACTTCGCTCCCGATGTAAAAGGCTCATGGCCCAATGCCATGGCATTTATTTATCCTCGGTAGAGGAATCCCTTAAAGATAATCCTAGGGCATTTTGGAGGTATGTTAATGGGAAGAAGGGCAAAATAACGATTCCTCAAAGAATGACCTACAATGGCACAACGTCCTCAGACGGTCAGGAAGTCTGTGAGCTTTTTGCTCAATATTTTGGGTCGGTGTACGACAGGATTGGTGTATCCTCTTCGGCGGATCTTTCTGAGACTTTGAATCTGCCTGCGGCTTTCCACTCTTCACTTCATAATTTTTCATTTACACAGAAGGAAATCGTTACGAAGATTAAACATTTGGATGGTCGTAAAGGGCCTGGACCCGATGATATTCCCCCGATCTTCCTAAAGAACTGTTCTGAAGAACTCTCTCTGCCACTTAAAATAATATTTAATAAATCCCTTACTTATGGAGTTTTTCCTGCTCAGTGGAAGGTTGCCAACATAATTCCCATCTTCAAATCTGGCGAAAAGGCGTCTTGTTCCAACTATCGGCCGATTAGCATCCTTTCGTGTTTAGCTAAACTCTTCGAGTCACTGGTTTATGATCCTATTTATAACCACTTGGGTAACCGTATATCCACCAGACAACATGGTTTTGTTAGAAAAAGGTCAACCTTGACCAACCTCTTAGATTTCAAGAATTACCTATGTCACGTCTTTGCTACCGGAGGTCAGGTAGATGCTATATACCACGATTTTAGTAAAGCGTTTGATAGGGTGGATCATTTCCTACTCTGTCACAAACTTTCGTATTATGGTATACACGGGTCTCTTTTAAGGTGGATAAAATCCTACTTGAATAATAGATCTCAGTTGGTAACGGTAAAGGGCTTTTCATCTTCTCCCATACCTGTATCTTCGGGTGTTCCTCAAGGATCGCATTTAGGACCGCTACTCTTTTCAATATTCATCAACGACTTAGTTGATCGCTTATCCTGTCCGGCTTTGCTTTACGCTGATGATCTTAAGATATACACAAAAGTAAGCGACCCAGTACAGTGCCTAAAACTGCAAAACGACCTTAATACAGTTTCCGACTGGTGTAAGTCCAACAAGATGTCATTGAATATAAATAAATGCTGTGTGATATCCTTCACTAGAAAGAAGACCCGAATCACTCATCAGTACCTCATCGAGAACGAGACGCTTAGCAGAAAAGACTTAGTGCGCGACCTAGGTGTATATTTTGATGAGGAACTAACCTTCCGACCTCATTACGAGTACATCCTGGGAAGGAGTCGTAGGTTAATGGGATTCATAATCAGAACAACTAAAGCTTTTCGGAAACCAAACAGTATCCTGTGCCTGTTCTTTAGTTTCGTTCGGAGTGTTTTGGAATACTGCTGTCCCATATGGAGTCCATTCTATAAAGTTCACATAAATAATTTAGAAAAAGTGCAAAAAAAAATGTTAAGTCACATCTCTTATAAATTCAACCTGGGTCGTTCAGTTGGAAATTACATTCAAAGGCTTGATAAATTTAACATGATTAGCCTAGAAGCGCGGCGTAAAAGATATGATCTACTCTGTCTACACAAAATCGTTCATTCAGCTACTGACACCCCGGACTTGCTATCGTCATTGAGTTTCAACACCAGGTATATATCCCGTCACCCAAAAACGTTTTCAATCCAGGTATACAAGAATAATACTTCTTATTACAACCCACTCGTGAGAATGTGCCGTACTTATAACGATGTTGTTCTAAGTGGCAGACAGATTGATATATTTAACTCTAGTTTCCCCCGGTACAAGAAGGTCATCTCAGATCTCATGTCTGAGATGTCGTCGACTCCCCTCAACCATCCAACATAGTATGTAAGTTTAAGTTAAGTTAAGTTAAGTTATAAATAGGGTACTTTTAGTTGTAGTTTTTGGCTTGTGTTGTCTTTTTCTCTCTTCTCCAAAATGTATCTTTAACTTAGTTCCTATCGTGAAGTAACCTTTGTATAAATCATGTTGTGTATGCTTTTTATGGATTCCTGTCTAGTCTATTTAAGTTATGTTAAGTATATGTATATGTATCTGACAGTAATCTGTCTGCGTACCTTATAATAAATAAATAAATAAATAAATAAATATATGTCGCCGCCATCAGGTTAAATTAGTAATCCAATTAGACGCCCTAGTTTATCGGCCTAGGCATCCAATTGGATGATGGTGGCGACTAACATTCAGCCATCTTGCTAAACGTTGCGGTTAATTACAAGGCTAGTTATTCTTCAGCCACTTGAATGGATGCCGGCGTTTAACGAACGCCCTAGGCGTCCAATTAGATGGCTAATATAACCAGATGGCTGTGTGATATCTATTTGATGCCGACTGTACAGCTATTATTCACTTGCAGAGCTGTCGCGCGTGAACTGAGATTTGTCGTTTTCCTCAATTATGGGAAGCCAGGATTGAGCTACATTTCACGCGGATATTTACAATGTGACAAGACTTGGCTCTTGTTGGCATCTGAGAAAAATAAAGTAATAAGTAATAAGGCTCCTACTTTGTAGACTTAATGTAAGAACTCTTTATTTACAATAAATCATCCAGTGTAGATCAAATTTCAACATAAGATGTACAGTAGGTAGGTTTCTACCTACTATATTAAAATCATATCGTAATCAAATAGTGCAAAGGATTGAATTATTAATTTCATTATTTTATATGAATAAATTGAGAGGTCTTACAATAAATCGAGTTTTTATGCATAACATTGAACTCGATGATATTTGTAAACAATGAGTTATTGCAAAAAGCCAAAGAGTCTAATCGTTTTTATATGATTCCCTATCACATAAGGGGGGAGAGGGGAGTCACAAGTACGCTGTAAATCTCCACTTCCACCTGGATTATGGCATCCGGTTTTCTGTGAGGCCGTGGTATCACTCTTGTCGAGGCCACCCATTCACGCTCATCTGTGGTTGTTATGCGGCTCTATGTATTTATTAATGTATTTAGGTGGCAGACGAGCAGACGAATCACATGATGGTAAGCGATTACCGCCGCCCATGGACACCCGAAACACCAGTAGAGTCACAAGTGCGCTGCCAACATTTAAGCCCCCCTTTCTAAGAAAGAACATGCATTCCTTCACGGATTTAGTTCACTGGGCGTATATTTTTGTAGACTTAAAATAAATTCGAGTACCTATATATAACGCCAGCAAAAACTATCAATGCAAATAACTTTGTTGGTTTTAAAACTCGCGCCAAGGTAATATTATTATATTTTGCGAATTTCACGTAACCAATTTACCGAATGAAGCTACATAGCGGAAAGTGAAAGCTTTTAGTGTATACGGAGGTATTCAAACAGAAGCCGGCGAAGCTGATTGAATTTTGGAAGGTCTATGAACCGCCTTCATATAACCAGGGTCTTATCTCGATTGAAAGGCGAGGGTCAACAGACTTATAGTCTGGCGAGGGGTAGCGACCTCTTATCGTCGAATGTTTAGAGTATCATCATTCGTTCATTCATGAGCGGTGTAAGCTCAGTGTGCCTACCATATGAGGGTTTGTGGTTCGAATCCGAGTATTCACCTTTGGATTTTTCAAATCTATGCTCATATTTTTATCATTAAATCGGCGGTGAGGTAAAGCATCGTGAGGAAACCTGCACGTTTCGAATAGTTTCTGAAACGTGTAACCATGATTCAGTTGATCTGGTTCCCCTGTTTTCAACGGTTGCGAAGGTTAGACGGCAGTCGCTTCATTGTAATAACCAGACTCCCCAAATCAAGAATCATGGTCATATCCTGGTCTCCAGAGCGGCAGTTGCGTCAACGCAACTGGGAACTAATTTTAAATAGTGGGAGAGCCACGCTTAGGCATGAATGGGCCGGCTCGACAGGAGTGATACCACTGCCTCACAGAAGACCGGCATGAAGCAGCGCCTGCGCTGTGTTTCGCCGTGTGAGTGAGGTTACCGGAGACCCAATGGGGGGGGGGGGGGGAACGGGAAAAGGTTGGCAGCGCACTTGTGACTCCACTGGTGTTGCGGGTGTCCATGGGCGGCGGAATTGCTTACCATCAGGTGATCCGTCTGCTCGTCTGCCACCTCTCATATAAAAAAAAAATGGAAGGTGAAGGGTATCATGAGTATTTCCAAGTTTTGTATGTTTATGTTCAAAGCTACGTAATATTAAGGATAAAGTATTGATAACTCAATAAAACACAACTCATTTTAAATAGTACTGCTGGTGTCTATGGGCGGCAATAGCTTTCTATCAGTCGATCCGTCAGCTCGTCTGCTGCCGTGAAAGACAGGAGGAACTCTAAAGGTGTGCTGGCTTACATTTATCATCGTTTGTCTGTAGCCATCCTTGTAATTGTGTCCATTCGTTAAATCACGGGCCACGTACGCCGCGCTCAGCGAGCCGGGCTGAGATAGCGCTGGGTTACAACTCGTTCACTAGTTTGTTAATAGCTCTCACCATGCGCATAAGCGTTGCTATCAGTTGGCTGCTACCAGAGCCCTAAAACTTAGAGGGCCCTTCGACCTGACCAGCCATCCTTCCCACAGGGATATTTGGCCACAATTTTTACAGCTGCTTACTTTCTCAAAGTTTCAAAGTCTATAACTAATTCAATTTTTATGAAGTTTACTTGTCACTAAGTAAAAGTTTGAAGGGGTTTCAATTTTATGTTTAGTTAACTTGTGACTAAGATCAAGGGTATAGATACTTAGGTTAGGTAGTAGGTTAAATACCTATGTCATGTGCTTTTGCCTAACCTGAAGGATGATGCTGACATTGAGCGAGAGCGACATGCGCTGTCGTTGTTGCGAGTAGTTCCACCGAGGTGAAGTTATCTCTCTTCACTGCACCTCTCTTTGTTACAACTTCTTTTTTATGTGTCTCATGTTTATGTACTCGTGACTCTCTCTGCAGCCACACGTGCAGTCTGTGGACTGATTAGACACTTAAGGCCTACAGTGCTCTACAAGTACAGTTCAATAACGCGTTTAGGATGTTTCTGGCATTTTGGAGTGCGTCAAAAATGTTCGCGGAAGCGCACGTTGATTGCATTAACGCCACAATGCGAAAGCAAGCCAACTCGCTGGTATGAAGCGTGCGGGGGAGCCCGAACAGCATGCTGGCTGCGATTGAGGAGAGTTATGATTGCCCGTATATCAGTCATTGCTGATTGAAAACATTAATGTTATGTTGTGAAATATTTATAATTATTATTTAATAACTATCGTAAACTATAGGTAATAATAACATAGTTTAGAGTAAGTGATTGCATGTGATTATATTAATAAATTATATTAATTTTGTAATTTCTGATGTACGAGTAATGTGACTACGGATTTTTATTGAATTGAATTAGTTTATTTTTAATTAATTAATTTATATTGAATGTGGATTCAAAATGTAAATGAGTTTAAATTACTTTAAGAGAAATTAATTATTATTATTATAAGTACAAGCCTGCTCTCGAGGACCTTTCTGCCCCATCGGCCGCCTGATCTTCTCGCAATGTGCCCTGCCTATTGCCACTTGAGGCATGCAATTCTTATACTGCATATAAGAGATCGAAGCCGTGGCAGGCCCCTCACAAGGTGAACCGACGATCTGGTGCGGCACAGGAGCGATCTGTGTGGAGATCATTGGGGGAGGCCTATGTCCAGCAGTGGACATTTATTGGACTGAAATGATTAAGTACAAGCGGAAACGGTTTACTCGTGTGCCACAAATGTGGACAAACAACGAGCCTACATAATTACATGGTCACATTTGTATTCATCAAAAGCCAGACAAATGTGTAGAGCACTATCTAGCACGAGTCAAACGCTTGTTTGAGACTAGTAAATCAGTCCTACGCCACTCGAATTTTGTCTAGGAGTAAACGTAGGATCCACCTTGACCAATAGCGATCGCAATGTCAGAAATGCGACGGATCAGTGGCTCGTGGCGCGATGTTGCCGAGCTCGAGTAAACTCTAAACTTGTTACCGAGGTTACTTTCATCACTGGCTTTCAATTTTAGTAGCGACCCCTTCCCCCTTCCTCCTATTAGCGTGTAAAGCTGTAAGCAGTTTGTGCGCAAACTATCATCATCAGCAACCCACACTCGTCCACTGCTGGACATAGGTCTCCCCTAATGCACGCCACTGCTCCCGATTTTCGGCCACTCTCATCCAGCCTACACCGGCCAGCTTTCGAATGTCATCATCCCATCTTGTCGCAGGGCGTCCTACACTACGCTTACCGAGTCGCGGTCTCCACTCAAGGACCTTACGGTTCCAACGGCTGTCAGTTCTGCGGCTAATATGACCAGCCCACTGCCACTTCAGTTTGCTAATTCGGTTGGCTATGTCGGTGACTCTGGTTCTCTGTCGGATTACATCATTTTTGATGCGGTCCTTCAAACTATACAAAGAAACAATACAGTGCCCTGCGTGTCCAATATAATAACGCTTTTAGGATGCTAGATATTGCAGCGCACCAGGGATGTTTGCCGAATATGGAGTGGACTGTTTCTATGCAACAATGCGCAAGCGATGTGCGTCTCTCGTGCGCAGGGTTCGCGCTAGCCCCAACAGCATCCTCGGACTATTTGCGAGTCGATTTGACTGTTACTAGATGAACCATGCCGCGATGATTCATGTAGTGACTGCTTAATTTTAACTCAATTTTATTTATTTTATTTCAATTTAATGTATGACAATTTTGAATTTAGTAAAATTTATGTAATGTAATGTGATTAATATGAATTGTTGTAATTATGATCTCAGTTGGTTGAAACAAAATTATTTTTTTTACAAGTAAGTAAGCCCAGTTGCGTATAAAACTATCGCTAGGGAGCCCGGGGTACGCTTGGACCATGATTTGGGAAGTCTGGTAATTACAATTAATAAAAACTAATTACAATAATGGTAATATAAATTTTACTAGAGACATCCACTAAAATGGTGTCTAAGGTCACATATTCGAAATATTTATTTACATATTCGAACTTTCTTGTTGGCATAAATGGGCCGGCTCGACCGGAGTGATATCACGGCCTCAGAAAACCGCTGTGAAGCAGCACTGTTCTGTATTTCGCTGCGTGAGTGAGGTTACCGGAGGCCCAACCCAAGTTGTTAGCGCACCTGTGACTCCACTGGTGTCGCGGGTAAAATCGCTTACCATCAGGTAATCCCTCTGCTCGTCTGCCACCTATCACATAAAAAAAACTTTCAAAGTAGATAATGTATTATAAGTCTGATGAAGTGGCGATAAGCTCAAGATGGCTGGCAGGAACTTGTATCAAAGATGGATCAAAGGGGTGAACATTTAGAGAGCAATATGTCTAGCAGTACACTGCGTTCTTGGATGGCTAAAATCCTGAGGAGCGGGAGGATGTAGGTTCGAATCCACATTGCAATTCCAGCTGGCCGCAATTTTCTAGGTCAAAAAATGGGCTTGACAAAAGTTGAGAAACGTTTGTATTAGAGATGTAAGTGGCTATGTTACATCTTTGAACTGACTTATTCATGGAAGTGTATTTAGTATACCTAAATATTGCTGTCAGTACTCTCCGAGCCTCTATGTGAAAAGTTTATAAAAGATACCAACTTACTCGTTTATTGTATCATATTTTTCTGAAATATTATTCTTCATCTCCAGAAAAAAGCAACTTGTTTCCGGCGTCTCATTCATTATCATCAGTGTCTAGGCTTGTATCCGATAAAGCAATTTGTGACGTCACGCATTACGTCATGATGCCGCCTGCACCAGATTGGAACCCAATGAGCTGTGGCAAGATAACGCTTGGAGTCGCGAGCGAGTAAATCTTGTTAATACTGGTGTTTCCAATTTTTGTGACGTTCGAGTTGGTGTTTACAACTTTTTGTGGCTTTGTGAATCTGTAACCTTTGTCTTTAATCTATCTAGGCTACCACACCCCTATGTCACTATCTTTTTTAACCTGCGACGCAAAAACGACGAGGTGTTATAGGTTTGACGTGTCTCGTTGTGTGTGTGTGTCTGTGTCTGTCTATGGAATAGTAGCTCCCGAACAAATGAACCGATTAGATTTTGTTTTTTTTTTTAAAGATGAATAAGGGGGGAGTGTTCTTAGCTATTTTAGATAAAAATCGATCCAAGATGGCCGCCGTCACAAAAATATGGATTGTATGTTTAACACAACTCCCACAATATGGGTATCATGAGCTTGAGTAGCAGAATATAGTTATTGTGATAAATTTCAAATCAAACATGGCCGCCGTCGGGGATTTTAAAATTTAAAATTTAATTTTGGCCATCATCATATATGGCCATAACCACTTAAAATGTGTCATCAGTGGTGTTTCCGAACAGATACGACCTGGTGACTGTCAAGAAAAGAGGCTTATTCCTTCCTTAAGAGCCGGCAACGCATATCTGATTACCATGGGTGGCGGTGATCACTCACCATCAGGTGTACCGTCTGCTCGTTTGTCCGTCATAATGTAAAAAAAATGTGTTAGAAATCTTCCAAACACCAGTGTACATCTTTCTAAAAGACCGGTAACGCATCAGTATAGCAATCTCGATACAGAGACATTCGCACGTCGGGTTACTGCAATCTAACGAAACTCAATGTAAGTGAGAGTTGACTGAAAAAATTGTCAGATTGAAGGAAAATATCCACCGACCGAGACCGAGGCCGACCGCAATTTTTTTTATGATAAAGTTGGTAGACGAGCCGACGGATCACCTGATGGTAAGCGATGCCATGATTTCTTAGATTTTAGCGTTGCAATATAACTACAATTTATCAAGAAAATAAATATAAATATCGTGTTAATTCCCGTCTTGATAAATTATAGCGATGCAATGGTCCGTATTCGATGTGTCCGCATATACACGAACAATATATCGGTCTCACTGTGTTTTTTTTTGTTATAGATGTCAGACGAGCAGCGGATTACCTTATGGTAAGCGAATGCCACCAACCATGGATTCCCGCACTACCTGTGGAGTCATAAGTGCGCTGCGAACCATTCAACACGCCACCACCGGATTGAACAAGAATAAGTAACAATTTATTGAACACATCACATTATACATGTAAATAGAACAAAGAAGAAAAAAAAAACGGTACAGAGAGATAAAAAAATGTGCGGGTTTGGGTATTGGGTGCCCTCAGTCACTCGGTAAGACACAGTACACCAACTGCTCCACGTCCTTAAGTTTTGTTTTTACAGCCTTAAGTTTCGTCACAAGGTCACTAGGGCGGCACTTGACAAGGCGCCCTGTCTGCCTACTGAATATCTACATACTGTGATACAATTATGTAGACTTTGCAACTATTCTGCCTCAAATGTAGCGGTCTGTAAGACCGCAACTCAGTCAGAAACTTAGATTCTGCTACCCTCTTAAGCAGGTCTCCTCCAGCCTAGGATACCCTAGCTAACTGCTCTATTGAACAACTTTGATGCTTGTATTAACTTTAAATTTGATTAACGTTACCAATTTAGGGTTGGCTCTTCAAAGAGATGGTTTTTAATTTAAAGGGATCATATATTTAGCTGAGACTATGCCTATGTACTCTACATACATAGTAGAGCAGTTAGCGCTGCTGCGCTTCGGGTCACTGGTTTATGAAACTTTTGTGTGTTTGCTAAAACAGAAAAGACTGCGTAGGCTGGGGCATGTGCAACGTATGCGTCACGCTCGCTTGCCAAGACGTGCTCTCTTGGGAGAGACAGCTGATGCTAAAAGACCCATCGGAAGGCCCATGCTCCGGATGAAAAGATTGCGTCAAGCGCGACATGCATGATCTTCAGATCCCGGTGGCAGAGTGGCAGGAGCTCCCTGTTGAACTTCTGACTTGGAGGAGAATTGTGTCTGAGGGCCTAGATGAACACGAAGAGGCCTGGTTAAAGCAGCTTTCGGCAAAATGTGCTATACGCCATGCCAGTCACCACAATCGTAGCAGCGCTCATTCATTTGTTGCAAATGGAGACGGAAAATTCACTCCCGCCTAGGACTATACATCCAGGAGCGCAGCTGCAATGTCACCACACAGCGCGAAACTGCTTAAAACATCTGGCTATAGGCAGAAAGGCCTATGATGATGATGATGACTGTTTGCCCAGAGTCTGGAATCTTGTAGGGACCTAACATCGTGCTTCGAAAACAAGCCGTTTGTAATGCACTTGAGCACCGGTCAGGTCTTGCCACAGTGGTGTTCGATTCGAATATATTATACTTACGGTATCCCGCAGCTTCGCTTGCGTTCGAATTCGGTTTGTCACTCTCCTTCCCGTCGACTATCTCCACTTAAAAAATCGCGTTAATCAGTCGGTCCTTCTGACTGTGAACGACTGACAACAAACAGACAAACAGATACAAACATTTTCAGATTTGTAATATTATAATATGGATGGCAGGGGAATAAAAAGGGTACAAGTGTTTGTGCATACATTGTGCTCAATAATGATTTCTGGCGTACCTGGATGATTCGAGAGAATCTCTTGGCTGAAATATCGTAAAAAAATGAATATTTAGGTCATAGGGAAATACAATACGAATGATGACTCAGTAGGAAACAAAAATATTCCACACGAAGACGATACACCGTAGAATTTTCCTTTCAATAAATCAAATACAAGGGTTCTAAAAATGAAATCAAAACATGTCTGTAAATCTAAACAAACCACACATCTCTCGAGGCTGTTTGTTCTAACTGAATTTATCCGAGAAAAATGAGTTAGGGGAATTGTGATAGGTACTGAAAACAAAGCGGCTAAAATGCCACCGAATTTGTCGAAATCAGTTTATGGCCGAAGGAATTGGCGCGACACGTGTGTCCTCCGAAATAACTGTCACCAAGTTTTGTCTGAGGACTCCTGTTGTTTTCTTTTAGGTAATCATTATGGACGTTTTTAGAGCTCAGTACCCTTACCATGAGTTTGAAAAACTGTTCTCAGCTATCGGAAACTATCGCTTGGTCCCTTTCATTGTGGTGCATGTGAAAGAGAGCAATAGTTTTGGATATCGAGAATAGTGTTTCAAACTCATGGTAAGGCCTCAGTTGTTTGTAGGAAGTATGGCGCCCTTTCATCGAAATGTCTTTACCTACATTCTTAAGTAAATAAACTTACAATATTGATGAGACTATCAACAGTTTATGTCGAATCAAGCACTTACAAATTTTAACGGCTTAGTAACGCGTTCAGTGGTCGAATAGGTAGAACAGCCACCCGATTGTGGAAAATGTGAGCCCGCCTGAACACGAGATGAAATTTTTAAGTGTGTTATTTTTTTTTAAAGAAAATCCAATCAGGATGACCTCACTCCCCCTGATGGTAAGCGGCCGTGAAATCCAAATATGAGGCTGACAGGCACAAAAGAACAAACAAAGTACCCATTGAGTCTGCCATCCTCACCCTGATGGCCTGCTGAGATGCCGCTTCACGCCCCGCCTAAAAGACCCCGGCTGGTATGAAGGAGGAAACACATGAGCTGGGAGGGCATTATTTACTTAAGAATAAATTGCAAAAGATTGCCATAAAAATATCAACATTTTTTTATATTATACAGTGGACAAACTAGCAGAAGGCTCACCTGATCGTATGTGATTACCGTCGCCCATGGACAGCAACACCCGAGGTACTTAAACTCGAGGTACCCGAATAAACTCTTTTCTTAAAGGTCACTAAGGGCTTAATTTTCGGGATTTTCGATATGAAAAAACACGGTGGATATCGCATGAAAACCATACAAAAAATATTTTGTGATATATATCGATTTTCTACAAATATCACAAGCACAAGAATTGGGCTCCAGGTCATGTCTGTTCGGGAACACCATCGATGATAGCTGGTTCTACCGTTTTGCCAGTCATATTTGATATAAAATTGGTTTTAATTCTGTATTTCTTCAATGTTATCTCATCAACGTGTTGCGTCAAACGTCACTTGGGAGTCCGGGTTACGCTTGGACCATGATTTAGCAGATGGTCAGTCTGGTAATTACAATGAAGCGACTTCCTTCTGACATCTTCAACTCTTAGACAGGGGAACCAGCCCAACTGCATAATGATTATACTTTAAGATCATTATCTCAACAGTTAAGGGTATGTAAGTACAGTTTCCGAAAAGTGTAAACGATCTATTTTCTTCATCACCGAGCAACTTTGTAAAAATAAACTCACAGGTAAATTTTTCAAATTCCAGGGGCATCTAGGGCTCGGATAAATATGTACTAAAAATCAAAAATATGTACTTACATATAATATTGATCAAAGAACTTTATAATATGGAAAAAAATATAGAGTTTAAAAAATAATATCTTTCATATTAAACATTGTTTATTGTGAAAACATTACTTCAGTAACAGTTATATTGCAAATTTTTTAAAAAGTAGCAAAATGTTTAGGTTAACATAAAAGTTTCATTCATATCCTTAAGATAATAAATACCCTAAGCAGTATACCTACGTATTATTTCACCGCCTCTCTCCTCCTTAGCCTCAAACCTCTGTCCGCTACAGAGGAAACTGCAGCAAAAGTCCAGAAAAAACAATGTTTTTTTTTACACTGATCCCTTCTCCAAAACTAAACCCATTTAAATAGTTTTTTCACATTTAAATTTATGAAAAAAGGGAAAGCATAGGTTAGTATGCCAACAGTGACCTTAGATATTCAGAAAAAAATTACGAAAAGAAGAAGAATGCCGTCATTCTTCTTCTGTTCGTCATTTTTTTCGTAATTTATTTGAGTAATATTTCTCTTCCGTCATTACCAGGAAGGAAACAGGGTTCTTGTTATGTATTCTGCAACACCATATACTCTACCTGGTAGACTCTACATGGTAGAGTCTACCATATCGTCTATTGGTGTTAATAATTTGAATGCAGTACACGTTTTTCGAATTATTAAAATCAAAACTGTCGATTTCGGTCTATTTTTTTATTGGCCATAATTATAATTAATGATTGTGATATTTTTATAGAAAATATAGACTTAACCATGAAATATGGAAAATCAAATTTTTTTTTTACAATCTAGTACAATATACAATAATCGTGTAAATATATATTAAATACATATTTTTAAGGAGTAAGGTAATTAGTTGAAGTAGTACTTTCAAAAGCTTATTTTGGGCAATATGCAGCACTGATAAATTTGTTTTAGATGCTGTTTCCCAAACTTCGATTAGATAATCTATGTGGTCTTATCATGGAGTTATATATCAGTATCGTACAGGTTGTGGCAGACAGTGAACAACACCCTTTATCTTACCCATCAAAGACGTTAATTTGGATTTGACTTTCTGAACATGTGGGACCCAAGTGAGTTTGCTATCTAGTATGAGGCCTAAATATTTTTCTTTGTTTGATATATTAATTTCTTGGTTATTTATTACTAAAGGACGATGATCACAAATTTTTTTGCTTTTTAAAGTAAAAATCATATAGATAGTTTTACTGACATTGATAGTCAATAAATTATTTTGAAATCACATATTCAGCAAATTATGGTCTTTTGTGCTTCAGATACAATAAATTCAAAAGAATCACCAAAATAAAAAAGGCACGTTTACTATTTACATATTAATCCGAGCCCTAGGCATGTTTGATTAGAAACTACGACCTGCCGTTTGATGGTCGCATGTCTTCTAAAACTACCATCCTTTTTCTTCAATATTACATTCAAGAATTTTGCGAAGCTTACATGTACACGACATGTAACCTTCGCAAAATTCTTTCATAGAGCCAAATAAAACCGGTCATTATAACGGGACGACTACGGTCCCGAAAGGTTTTCAATAATTTTATGCCGCATCTTCGTGTTTACTCCCTGTTCGAAAACAATTCCGGAAATCATCGTTCCATCTAAAGTTCGGGTGCCCCTCGAGCCTCTAATCTATGTCCCGCATAAATTGGGGTGGCATGGAATGTGATGCCCGACCGCTGGGCCGTAACTAATGTATGAAATTTTGTAAAGATAAACAATATTTGGGATCTTTGGAAACAATTCGGACCTCGCGGAGTGATATCTGTAGTTTATATTGTAGAAGATTCAGTTGGGGATTGGGAGTAGGTACTCGTGGAGAAGTTATCGGCCGTTGCTTATCTACATATCCAGTCTTCACGAAGATATTAGATTTTGTTATTGCTTACGATACATAGATAGATACTTCATTGCTCAAAATACACAATTTATGTACGAAACATTACAGTTAGATACAATATTTTAAACATTACACACACACACACACAAGAGCGATGGTAGCTCAGTGGTTCTGAACGCGCCTTCCATGCGGGGGGACCGGGTTCGAATCTCTCTGTACATCTTGTTTTGTAAGATCTTTATACCATGTGATATGCAAATAAAGAAATATGAAATATAAAATCCGAGCATGCACCTCTAGATTTTTCAAATCTATGTGCGTATTTCTACCATTAGCTCTGCGGTGAGGGAAAACATCCTGAGGAAACCTACACGTATCGGATAGTTTCTGGAACGTGTAACCATGATTCAGTTGGCCTGGTTCCCCTGTTATAGGGTGGCGAAGATCAGACGGCAGTTGCTTCATTGTAATTACCAAACTCCCCATATCATGAATCAAGGTCCAAGTGTGCCCAGGGCTCCAGAGCGACAGCTTTGGACGTAAATGGGAATTACACGCTAAGATGACAGTACTTTAAACAAAATAGTATACTAAATGGACTATAGTACTGACTCAGTACAATAGTCCACTTAGTATGTGAAGGTGAATAGGGCAGTTAAAACGTTTCGCACCATGCATCCAACTTTCTACAAATAAAAATATTTAGCTGTAAAAAATATTAACTTTTTTGTGTTCTCATTCTTCCAAAATAACAAGTTTTAATATTTTTTAATTAATCTGAATGCAAACTTAAAATAATTATTACCAATCTTACCATTGAATCACGATTATTGTCTCGTGAAATATATGTCCGCGTGGATTGTGTTAGGGACCAAGAATGAAGGTGGTTCAATCGAGAGATGTTATTTTTCAGATGAATAAGATGCATATTAAATCATTATTGGCGTGTGTGTGTACCACAAAGAATATTTACATATTGTGTTCCAAATCCAGATAGTTCAAATTAGTAGATAAAATGTTGATTGAGTTTAAAAATCAAACAAATAAAAAGTCGATAAGATTTCTAAAGAAAATATTCTCGATTTTTAAAAATATCGGTTAGGTTTAAAAGAAGCATCTCACTTTTTATGTCAAAATATAACTGTCCTATTCACCTTCACATACTGAATGGACTAGAATAAGCTTAAGCACTGATGATCTTGTAAGTATACTCGTATCAGACCACAGCGGAATTACAAATACCTATATTACACACATCAAATCAATATTTGTCTAGAGTGGGAACCAAACTTATGACCTTTGGCCTATGGTGTTGAGTCACTACCATTTGCGTCATCGGGCCAGTAGAAATTCCAGAATAAATATAAATAAATATAAATATTTCACAACATCACATACATATAAAAAATTAACATTTGTTCCACATATCGACAAAATAGTCACTAAGGCTTCTAAAACGCTTGGATTTGTGCTTCGCAACGCAAAAGCTTTCAAAAATTACAAAACTAAAGTGCTATTATACAATTGCTTGGTACGTAGTATATTAGAATATTGTTCTGTTGTATGGCGACCACACTACGCAAGTCACACGCTTAGATTGGAGCGAATCCAGAAAAGATTTATGTGGCATTTATGTTTCGCAGAAGGTAAAGCCAAAAGCATTAGATCCTACAGTGACAGACTGTCCGAATTCAGGATGGTTGGCTTGGATGAGCGTAGAGACATTCTAGACCTAACTTTTTTATTCAACATTTTCAGAAATATGATCGATTGCCCTCAACTCTTAAGTAAGTTTAAATTAAAAATTCCTTTCCGCTATCCTCGCAACAAAATAAATATGGTATTATGCCCGCCACAACGTCGAACACTTTTCGGTGCTAGCTCCCCTATTCCACGTCTTTGTAAACTGTACAACAAATGTGACTTTTTGGATATCCACTGGGACTCAATCTTTCAATTTAGAAAAAAATTAAGATCTCTGAGATCAAAACCATGATCTTGATAAGTAGGTTGTGCATTAAGGAAAATCTCCTTGAGTAAAATTGTTTAAATTAAAATAAAAATGTAATAGGTACGGTTTATTTTAAAAAACTGTTGGTTTTTAAACATTTAATTATTTTTTTGTATTATTATCTGTATTCGTACGAATTGTTACTGTGCATGCTGTGTTTATCTGTAAATCTATTGTGCAATAACTTGATTCCTACAAACATGTGTCCGCTAGACTTAAGAGACATTGTAACAATAGTTGATAGACCTAATAAATAAATAAAATAAATACATTGATCTGACTCTGAGATAGGTAGCTCAAGCACCCGTGTTACGGATATCAGAATCAACAGTGGGATTACAAATATATACATATAATACTTTTTTTTTGTAAATACATACTTATAATACATAGAAACACCCAGACCAATACAAACAGACATGTTCATGCACACAAATGTTTATACTGTGCGGGGATCGAACCCGCAACCCTTGGACCAAAGGCAGCGTTCACTACCACTGTTCCAAACGGGTCGTCGATAATATATTAGCATGTTTTATTTATTGTGTAGATTTTGAGAAATGATAGATATGATATGATATAATAGTGAGCACACTGTATCTATACAGTTACGTGTAGAATGATGGTGGTCGGATCAATTATTAAAATAGATCAATAGGCGAACCTATCCAGCGTATTAACACGGTGAAGTAATCATTAGGTAAGGTACGATAGAGGATAATCTGATCAATTCCTCTGTAAATTCATGACCTCCATTATTATTACGACACCTAGGTGGGAAAGGTTCGCACTAACCCACGTATAGTACGATACATACTTTGAGTTAGTAATTGACGCATGTGTGGTCTTAAACCCGAAAGTTGTCTTCATAGAATTGTCGTCCATTTATCTCCTGAGTTCCACGAGAGATAGGGGGGTCTGAAAAAAAATCACCAAATTGTATATTTTTAAAAACGAAATATGTGATTTGGTTGCTTGTATTTCCAGAATTTAATTCGATTTAACTGTTTTTCAAATTCAGTTTTATTTTCAACATAGGCACCTATTTAGTATATAAAAAAGTACAAGTAATCTTAGAGGGAAGGGGGAATGGTTTACGTTGCTACTGTAAAACCTCACCACATATCACCAGAGGGAGGGTTTTCTCAAGAGTTACTAAAAACATCACGTGATTGGACGGTCCCAAACTCATTCGATGCATTTTGAAATTACTAGATAAAATGGAGACTAAAATCATAAAATTTTACGTTTTGCTTAAATAAACGATCACTTTTGAAAATGTAGATACCGAACTGGTCTTCCGCGAATTTTTTCACTTGATCGACTTGCGCGGTGTACCTTGGCGGAAAAATGGCGAGAATATTTGAAGGACAATAAGTCACTTTACTCCTTTGATCCTTGTAATTGAAGAACGATTGGGAGAGAATTTCGACCGGTAAGACTTTATCCATACTTAAGTAACGGGACATTCGACAGCCCCAAATACCCACTAAATCACCCCTACCCAGACATTCTCTAATCCTTAATGGTGATAAATTTGGTCGAAAGTGATTTGCATAACAACGGCAATATTAACTTAAGCCTTCCCCGCTTAATTTCACCCGTCTTCTTAATGATAATTGGAACATTCGTTACGAAAGAAAAATCATTAATTATACAGAACTTGCCACTGGCCAGTCTGCCAGTTAGTTACTCATGGAATGCGAATCGTATAACTTCTTTCTACTCATGTAATGGAAGTCATATAACTTTTTCTTTTCTTAGACCTTAAAGAACCAAACGTGGACGATTGGGAAAAATTGTCAGAGGACCGACCAAAATGGCAAACCTTGAAGGCCAGGCCAACGTTGTGGATCGCCAGCGTAGTAAGTAAAGAAGTATTAGAATAGTCATTTACGGGATTTCTACCATGTACCTTATTTTTCCGAAAGGTATCGACTGATGAAATTTACGCTCCGCCCTGTAGCCATCCAGATTCAAAACCCCGAGAGCTTTCTCTCGGGGATTTCAACTCGAACTGGAAAATCGCTTCAATTGCCTAGAGAGCTGCTCAGACGTGGACAAATATAATAACAGGCTCGTGGAAGCTGTCCTTATGGCAGGTGCAAAGGTCCACAGACCCAGCCGTACGAAAAAAGCCAGTAAAATCTCGGAGCCAACTCTACGCTAATGGAGAAAAGGCGGAAAATGGTTCTGCAAACATCGGATGAAGCTCGTCAACGACGGCAGCACGATGATGATGACCTTATTTTTGAGTTTCCAATATTTCGGCACTGTTGCAAGCGCCATGGTCAGAGAGTAACTGAAGTTTTTGCGGGTGAGTAGTTCCTGACCGAGACCATGAAAAACAATATAGTAATGAAGCAGGTATTATAGAAGTTGGAAAAACGTGGGTGTTGCCAATAATGTTTTTCTTGCACTTACGCTAAATCCTATCTGGTGTGTTGGAAATTTGGGATATAACATAACAATCGTCGCTTCTGAGCCCTGAATATCCAGGATTTGATACCTAAGTCGGTAATTATATTTGCCTGTCGAATGACTTAGCGACTGGGGACAAAGTTATTTATTCAGGGTAATTCTCTCAACAATTTATTATTTTCTTAAACTGTAGAGTTAGTAGGTACACAGTTTGAGAAACTATTTGAAACGTGCACATCTCTTCACAATAAGCCTGACCGTCGAGTTAGCGTATCATATACGCAAATATACTTGATAAAGTGTAGAGGTGTGTGTTCAGTTTCGTGTATAAAACCTCTCGTTCAGAAGGCACACATTCTGACGTACAAATAATATTTTTTACCATGTAAAAATGTTGTCTAGGTAATTTTAACTTCTTTGTTGCAAAAGTACTAGGGTGTTAAGGCGTGTATAACGTATTTGATGAAAATTACACGAATACTTTACCATATTTTACTCACTTGCATGTTCCAGTAATGTCAATATCTGATATTGGTATCAGATCATTTCTTTCAGGCTCGAACCCTCACTTCGTCTCCCGCGAGAAGGCCGTCCAGGATGAAATATTTATCCCTGGCGTGTGTTCTGGCCCACACCCGCGTCTCGAACATTGGGTCCCACAGGAGGGACCCGTACGTCATCTGTGTTATTTATGCGATGCTTAGACGGGACGTTTCCACTTGTTCTTTCTGCACATAATGGTTTATCTTGAACTATGATAGAAAGTTTTATCTAAAACTCTATCGATTTAGGGCGGATTTCACTGTTTTTCACTGTAGTTAGCCCTACAAACAAGCCGCGTGGGCTGATGCAATTCAAAGGTTTTAAATTAGTGTCTAGTGGTTTTTAGTGTACCAATTTGGTGTTTATTTGTGGAGTAAAGTGCCGAACAGTGATCCTAATAATAAGAATCGTTGGATTCTATCGTTTTTAATACTGCTATTGTGTGTCGAGTGAGTTGTCTCGTGACAACTTGCTTGGACCTATTAGAGTCTTAAACCCGCGATTGCTTTTAGAGCGATATCCGCTGAATCCGTAGGTCGATAAAACTTAAAAACACCGGCGTTTTATTGACCTACTTATTCTCAATAAGTTACTTGACATTGGCAAATTATCTTCGGGTAGAGCCATATTAAAATATATATTTATTTATAATATTATATGAAGTTTGTAAAATATGTTCTTTTAATATAAATACAGCTTAAGTAAATAACGCATTTCAATTTTTTTCTTATCTAGTGTTCTTAATAAATATAAATATTCCTCATAAAAATCAATTGCAAAAAATGCTACAAAAAATTTCATCAGCGATTAATACAGCTGTTAAAAACGGTGAACTCCACCATTAGTATGGAAATGCCTACTGGGATTAATATTAACTTTAACATTGTATGTAAGTCGACGACTGCCTCGGTAGCATAGTGCTTTTAGCTACATTTGCGTTTGGGGTCCGATTTCCGGGCTAGTCATTTTGTCAATAAATTCTCAGTGTCAGATTGAAGTCTGGTAATTGGCGTCTTGTACTATATATAAAAAGTGTCCTTTCACCGGTCAATTTCCAATTAAAAACGTGTCTCTTTAATCACTCGATATTTGCAGAGTTATATAAATTTTCGCCGAGGCTAACACAGTAGCAGCCATAATTGGAGAGGCCTACGTCCAGCAGTGGACTGCGATAGGCTGATGATAATTTGCAGAGTTATATAAATGTTCGCAGAGGGCAACACAGTAGCAGCCATAAAAAAAACCATAGATAATATATATATATATATATATATAAATCTGTAATGCCTAGTACTTAAGTTGTGTATTTCGTGCAATAAAGTATATCTATCTATCTATCTATATAAACATAGATAATACATATATAATCTTGTACCTTCGAGCCTCGGAGAGCCCGGTTCTGCGCCTGTCCCTCTTCGGTCGTGTCACACTGGTGTCCCGCCGAATATATTCGTAAAGGAGCGAATGCACTTGTGTCAGCGCAAACACTTGGGAAGTATATTACGTCTTGCGTCTATAGCTGATCGTTGAGATTAGACGTCATCGAGGTTAATAAAGTAGTATTTTTTTTATGATGTTGGTAGTTTAGGACCCTTTGAAGTTTTTTAACTTAATCCGAAGCTATGAAAACTCCTTTTGTATTTTTAAGTTGAATGTTTATTAAATCCTACTGAAAACTAAAATTCTAATTTTCAAGACTTTTTTTGGGTAACATTAAGTAATTTCAGGAAGCCAAATATTTTTAATTATAAATAACATTCTTGAAAATCATGTCAAAAAAAGAACTGCAAAATACCTAATAAATAAAAGATATGAATTTTTTAAACCTCGCTGGCAGAATTGAAAAAAAAAACTTAAAAAATTATATCTCGTAAACTACAAAAAATCGCTGAATATACATGAGGGTATTTATGGACAGCCCCAGGTGTGAGGAATCAATAAAATATATATTGACGTCACTAGTTGGACCACCCTTTATAGCCGAAAGAAATATCATTGTTATATAATGACGACCCGTTTGGAACAGTGCCTTTGGTCCAAGGGTTGCGGGTTCGATCCCCGCACAGTACAAACATTTGTGTTCATGAACACGTCTGTTTGTATTGGTCTGGGGGTATGCATTATAAGTACGTATTTACAAAAAAAAAAATGTATATATTTGTAATCTCACTGTTGATTCTGATATCCGAAACACAGGTGCTTGAGCTACCTGTCTCGGAGTCAGATCAATGTATGTGAAATATTTATTATTATTTATTATTATAATGTTTTAGCAATCGGTTTCGACATACCTAATCGGGCTAATTTAAATTCTGCCACGTGCCAAAAGGTCACGTACTAACTAATTAGCAGACTAAAAACATTCAAGTCAAATCTGGGAACTAATTACTTTCACAATAGATTCGAAAAGCAATCTTTTTATTTTATAAGTATTTTTACGTGGAAAAATAACAGATACTTAATTAAAATGGACTTCTTACAGATTGTTTTCCTTAGAATAGGTAAACAATCTTATAAAAGTTCTTGAAGATTTTAATTTGGGCCAATCTTATCAATTTACTTTCGCTGTCTAATCTATTTTTTATCTTCCATCGTGCTCTATATTTAGCAATTATCTTGGTAAGTAGTTAATATATTATTTTTATTATAAGTAGGTACGCTACACATCAAAGTATACAAGACTGTCAAATTTCTTCATTATTGATAATGAAATCAAGAGGACGGTTTGTATAATAAATAGTAGCCCGCCCTCATTTCGTTTCGGGACATTACTTCCACTATATACCAATAGATGGCGTTATGTGTCGATTAAATCTCGCAAGCGCTTCATGTTTTCGGATGTCCTATAAGCGTTGCCGCTCCCTGTACGACTTACCTTTCTTTATGAATAGTATAGTAGAAGATAGATATATAATGCGTGCATAATATTATAAAACTTATAATGGTAAAGATAGATGCAGATATTGTTCATTAATCTAGTTTCAAAGTTTCATCGCCAAGAAGCCGAGTCTGACGAAAAAGTTCCAACTGGATTTTTCGAAAACTTCCGCAATCATTTGGATAGAGTTGAAAAACGCCGTGAAACACCTGCGACTTGGCCGGACATTTTATGCAGTCATATTCCGCGCGATATGGAAATGCTGCCTCAGCGAGTATAAAGTGGTTTAAGCTCGTTAGGTCTTCTATCTACTCGTATGAATATCTTTTGAAATAAATCACACCAAATATGGAACTGTGTTCTTTCTATTTTCGTGAAAATACGGATTAACGTTATTCGGGAAAGCTGGAATAAACTTTATCCAAAAATACTTTTCTATCTATCGGCAAACGAGCAGACGGATCACGATGGTAAGCGATTGCCTGCAATACTAGTAGAGTCACAAGTACGCTACCAACCTTTAAACTCTCCTCAACCTGGATCGGTCCAATACCCTCACTCAATCAGAGAAACAGAGCAAGGCGCTATCTAGGAAAGCTGAATAAGCGAGTCCGTTTGAAGTGTACCTATGTACTCGTATTTGAATATTAAGTGTTCCGAATTGTAGTGATCCTGAGATACACTTACCCTGCCTCCATTTTAGGGTAGGCCTCAGCCCCAATACGTAAGTACTCAGTCTTTTAATAAGCTATTGACATAAAATCTGGAATATAACCGCTTTGTAATTTTTGAAACAATACCTATTATCATTTTATTTTATTGTCGCATTGTTCCTTAATTACGAGAAACTTCAATAATAGGCTCTTAGGAAATTAAATTTTGTAAGTAGAAATTGGAGCAAAGAAATGTGTTTGAAGTTTTTAAATTACGTAGCCTTTAATGAAAACCTTTGATTTTTTTGCGGCTTTGTAAAATAATATTTATTATGTGCAGGAAATAGCAAGCAACCTAGTTAAATTGAAGGTAATCCAACTTTAAACGTGTTTTAGTTTGAACTGAATCTCATATGGTTTCCATTCGAGAACTTTATAGCACATTTTACCCTATCAGCTATTAGCTTAGTCAAAATAGACCAATATCTAACATCGATATGTTTAGGTAGTCTCTGCATTTATAGCGGTCACAATTTTAAAATACAACGGACAATACGACAAAATTGCATTTTACGAAATAATAAATACTATTTCTAGATTAAACTCATAGAAATTTAGGAAAAATAGAATTTTGAAACAGATATATATATAGAGAAAAATATAGATATATATGGAGAAAAAATTAGATGTAAAAAGTCTTTTATGACGTCGTCGCTCGGCACGAAAACTTAATAACGCTTTTGCTCACGTTGATTTAAAAAAAAGGTAATACAATAAACTAAATGTCAATCGTCAAGAAAAAAAATGTCATTTGACAGTTAGTAACATAAAGTCGCCTATACTTTTTTATTGGACATTATAGTAATATAGCACCGACATCACAACACGTAGAGCCTCAGGATTACGTCACTTCCGGCATATTAATTAATTATTTAAAAAATAAATATTTTAATAAAAAACACATTTGATGATAAATAAAAATATGGGTCATCTCGTTTTCTTACTTTGCTTTGGTAATAAAAAATACTAATATATTTTTTGTCGTATTGTCCATTACATCCCGTGTAAGATAGAGATGGAGAAACAGGAATGTTAACTCGAACTCCCTAAGGTGTATTAAGAGCGAACGAATTGTGGAAAGCAGTATGATCAGACGGCCATCGCCATACATACATTCTTTCGCTATTGAATAGAAATGCAGTGTCCAAACTCTATTTGGTAAAACAAACATCCTTAAAAAAATCAAGTTAAAGACTTTTAACTTTTTGACTTTACTTAACTTTAAATTTCTGAGCGTCTCAGCGATAAACGTTTTTCCACTAAATAATAACTAAAAAACGCTAATTCGCTGATCAAAATCGTTGGCAAAATCGTTTCCATTAAAATTTCATGTCTATACGTAGTGATTAATGTTTTTGAACTTCTTTCTCTGAGCTTGATCCCATTCTTAAAAGGGGTAACCTTAGATCATGATAGAAATTGACAAATATTAATATTTATATTAAAGTACTTAGTTGCTGTCTGACTTTCGCAATATTTTGACAGAGGAAACAGCGCGACACAATGGATTTACAAGGAGTCTAAGTTGAGTGACCGCAATCGCTTACCATCAGGTGATCCGTCTGTCACCTATAACATAAAAAAGTCAGGAAACAGGAGTGCATTTTATAGGGTAACCAGTCCAACTTGAAAATGGTTAAAGTCCAGAGATACATGCTTGGGTTCATGCCTACTTATCAACTGAGTTACCACCCTTAAATGCTATAAAGCGTTAATGATTATCGATTGTACATTTGTCTATGTCAGTGTAGCGAAAAACTATCTGTTACATTTGTCACGTTCGATACAAACGGTAGAAATAGAATCGAGTCTTCTTTCAATTCCTCAGATTACTCACGTTGATCGATCACACATCCGACTAGATCCTTTATTTCCTTAAAGGAAATTAAAGTGAAAAGCTCCGTATCCAGAATCTGTTAAAGAGACATTTAAATGAAAGCTATTTGAAGTCGTAGAAATCTTTTTGTGTATTTCGTAATAAATATTTTTCTAAAGATTTAATATTATTTAAGTTCTTGTGACTTACAAATTAGTATTTAAGAGTGGACTAGTATTTAAGAGTGACGACCCGATTGGAACAGTGGTAGTGAACGCTGCCCCTGATACAAGGGTTGCGGGTTCGATCCCCGCACAGTACAAACATTTGTGTGCATGAACATGTTTGTTTGTATTGGTCTGGGTGTTTGCTATGTATTATAAGTATGTATTTACAAAAGAAAAGTATTATATGTATATATTTGTAATCCCACTGTTGATTCTGATATCCGTAACACAGGTGCTTGAGTTACCTAACTCGGAGTCAGATCAATGTATGTGATGTTGTGAAATATTTATTATTTTATTAAAAAAAAAAAAAGAAAAAAAAAGAGTATATGGTTGAGGTCACAATCTTCTCAACATCATCATCTCTACATTTGTATGAAACAAAGCCGCTTTCGGTGTCTCTCCCTATGTCCATATATGACCGTGCGATGAATGGGCCCGTGATACCATGGCCTCACAGAAAACCGGCGTGAAGCAGCACTTTGCTGTGTTTCGCTGCGTAAGTGAGGGTACCGGAGGCCCAATTCGGGGAGGAAGGGAATTTTAAAGGTTGGCGGCGCACTTGTGACTCCACTGGTGTTGCGGGTGTCCATGGGCGGTAGCAGTCGCTTACCATCAGGTGATCCGTCTGCTCATCTGCCACCTATTTTGATATGTTTTTTTAATAGATAGAGTAATTCAAGAGAAAGGTTTACATGTAAGCACACATGCGATGCTAGGACAGGTCGCTAGTAATACCTAAAGGCAATTTAAGTGAACAAGGATAATAAAATATAGTACGCCTAACTGCTTATGAATATTCATTAAGATGTTTTCTTACCATTCGTACTTATTTATATTTATACACAAAAATCGAAAACATGTTAGAAGATGAACTTTCTTCGTGAAATATGTGACTGAATAATGTCGAAAAAATTTAATAATAGTCTGCCAAATTTAATCCAAGAGCGTCATTTATCGGAGAACTTTTTTAATGTCCAAATCTCTAAATTACGGGTATAATTCTGCAGGATTATTTTTTATTAGAAAACTTCGGAGTAACACAGCCTTATTAAGTGCCACCGAGATATTAGGTTTCAAAGGATTTATGTGGAATTTATATGGTAACTTTGGGTTAGTAAATTTTGGGATATGTAAATCAAAGGAATCTAGATTCTTTTTTTTCTATTTATTATTTTGCATTACATATGTAACCATTAATATTTTATTTTAACAATACAATAAACATACTACACATTTTGCCACAACAGCCCGCCTAAAGATTTCCTCATTATAGTCTTTCCCGTAAATATCTATACACTTCACCTTTCACCTTAACCTATCTGGATAAGTTTAAGTCTCATATTAAAACCTGCCCAATGAAGAAAGGTTACTATAGTGTACAAGACTATTTAATAATAAGAATTCTTGGTTATGTTAATTGATTAATCTTTTGAGTTGTTATTCATAATAGTCTATTAACTTTCATGATTGTATTTTTTTTCTCTTCTCAATTGTAACTCTGTAACATCATCAATATTTGAAAAGAGTAACTACTGAGTTTCTTGCTGGTGTCTTCTCAGTAGAAATCGATATTCCGAACCAGCGGTAGATATTATGTACCTATTTTGACATTCATAAGTGTTCGGCGTGGACCTAAACTGAATAAAGAATTTTTTATCTTATCTTTATCTTAACTTTATACATTGAAACAATTAAATTGTTAAATATTAATTATTTAAACCTTAATTCATAAATATTCGAAAAAAGTGTTGCGTCAATCAAGATAACAAAAAAGCCAATTTTTTATTTTTTATATAGTGTAGGTAGCAGACGAGCCGACGGATCAACTGATGGTAAGCTATTGCCGCCGCCCATGGACACCCGCGAAACCAGTGGAGTCACAAGTGCGCTGCCAACCTTTAAACTCCCTTTCCCCAGATTGGGTCTTCGGTACCCTCGGTACCTTCGGTGCTGCAGTAAGACAGGCCAGTAGCGCCGGTTTTCTTTGAGGCCGTGGTATCACTGCGGTCAAGCCGGCCCATTCATGTCGAAGCGTGGCTCTCCCATGGTTAGACCATAAATGGAAAACTAATATGTTTAATTTATGCACTGTTGATTCTGATATCCGTAACACAGGTGCTTGAGCTACCTATCTCGGAGTCAGCTCAATGTATGTGATGTTGTGAAATATTTATTTATTTAAAGAAATTTTTTACACGTATCTGATACAGTTGGTTATTGCTAATTACCAATTTTTTATATGCGTTTTTCACATAAATCTTAGTGTAAACAGTAGGTATTATGTAGAGTGTGGCCTTGTCTCCCGCTGAATGTGTGCACCAATGCATTACGTCACATTTACCAACTGCCGTTGACATTATAAAGTGTATTTTAAAACGACGCAAAAATTAAAAACGTTCTTTCTAAGATACTTACATTGCAGGAAAATAATCCTGCTTGGGTTCTTAAACATCAAAAGCCAAATATCACAAGCAATATATAATCTAAATGTTAAGAAAGTAAAAATAGGACGAGCGAACTCACACTAAGGGCCGATTCAACCAATCTTATTCTACTACTGACTACCACGGTGGCACAGTGGTTAGTGGGTCGCACTTTAAAGCGACGGCTGCGCAAGAGGTCGCGGGTTCGATCCCCGGGACGAAAATCATAGTGTCAGCCCGGAGTCTGGAAGTTTGCGGTCTTGTACCCCCGTGCTTCACGTACAATGGACCGAAAGAGAGTCTAAGTGCGGAAAAGGGAGTCACCATTACATTACCCCCGTGCCTCCTAAAGCACGCTAAGCCGTTGGTCCTGGAAGGTAAAGGAACAGGGAGTGCACTTGTGTTTGCGCACACACTTGAGCACTATAATATATCCTGCGTACGTGGCTGATGGTTGAGATTGGCGGCCTTAGCCGTAATCGGTTGGAGGATATTAATCCAATACGTAGTATCTTCTACTTAGTTTGTGATCCAATACTAAGTCTATGGTATAGCGCCGTCATTCTATATAAATCTGACGTTATAGTATAGATTTATCTACGGAGATTGGTCGAATCGGGCCTAAGTGTCAAGGATATTTTCGGAATACGATCTCATTAAACTGCGTCTCATTAAATTATAATTAAACTTTGAGAAAAAATTAATTGATGAGAGAAAATGTACTTTTGGAAATGTAAATAGAAAAATTAAGAGGAATGTGCGGCTTGTGAAGGTGACACCGCGCGATACTACCGTCCGTACCGTTTTTAAAAAGTACTTCAATGAGTACTCTAAGGAAAGTATTAACATTTTTTTGAGACGAACTTAATGTAATAATTACTTTATACAAGTAACAACCGACACCGGTACATGGTAGAAATACCAAAAGTCCGCACAAAGAGGTTTGAATCCTCCAACCAATCTCAACGTTCGGCCACTTACACAGGCTATATTATAGTGCTCAAGTGTGTGCGCAAACACAAGGGCACTCTCTATTCCCCTAACCTCGTATTCCGATGGGACACAACTGTGACACAACCGGAAAGAGATCAGGAGCAAAACCAGCAGCTTTACGTGCTTTCCGAGGCATGGGGGTACAAGACCACCAACTGCCACACACCAGGCTGCCACTAAGAATATCTTACCGAAAACTTAGATACAAATTTAGACAGTCAACAATTTTACGCTGTCGTCGCTTTTAAGTGCGACCCACTAACCACTAAATCTTCGGCGAATATGTAACATGCTTTGCCATGAGGTATAAAAGTTGGTCTACAGCTCCTCGCTTACTGTCGAACCGTATCTTTAATAACCAGGAAAGTGCGGAAAAAATGTCTTTAGCACCTCGAGTCTTTGATCTTTTATCTACATCGCCAGCTTCGAAGCTATAATCTAAGTTAGTGGTTCTTTATCCCGGCGACTATAATGCTTCACCCGGCGCTACTTTCTCTCCCATAGCTAATTAAAACTATTCGCAGTTACTTAGTTAGGGTTCAAGTTTTTGAAACTTTAGGTAGGGATTCTGGTTTGTATTAATGATGTCTAAGTCGACTTAGCTGGAATTTTTTAGTGGAATAGAAATTGAATTAGGTTTTCTGTCTAACTCAGCTCTTAATGTCTTTAGGTTATTTCGTGCATTGTAATTTTCATCATCATAATTATTTCAACAAGTAAACGTCCTACTGCTGGACATAGGCCTCCCCAAATGATCTCCACACTGATCGGGCCTGTGCCGCTCGCATCCAGGGGACTCCCGTGACCTTCACCAGATCGTCGGTCACCTTGTGGGGGGCCTGCCACGGCTTCGACATCCTATAAGCGGCCTCCACTCGAGGATCTTTCTGATCGTCTGATCTCCTCGCAATGTGCCCTGCTCATTGCGACTCTATAATAGGCATGCTATTCTTTGGGCTATGTGTTTGACCTAGGTTCTTATGTGAATCTTATTATTCCTGATACGATCACGCATGAAGGAGACTCCGATCATAGCCTTTTCCATTGCTCTCTGCAGTAACTTTGAGCCTTCTTAAACGACTCATTGTAAGCGGCCACGTTTCGGTTCCGTATGTCATCACTAGCAATACACACGCATTAAAGACATAAGACATAAATATATTTGTAATCCCACTGTTGATTCTGATATCCGTAACACAGGCGCTTGAGCTACCTATCTCGGTTATGTATGTTGTGAAATATTTATTTGATTTATTATTTATTTATAAGGTTGTAAATTTAGTGTAAATAAATAATTGTAAAACTAGAAGAAACCAATTTTTAAACAGGGCACGCTGAGAGACTAACAATTGCCGTCTGACCTTCGCAACAACATTGGTATTCCGGTCATACGTTCAGAATCATTCATCATCATCATCATCAGCCCATTTGAGTCCCCACTTCTGGGGCACGGGCCTCCCTCTTATCACATGAGGGGTAATTGCCATACTCACCACGCTTGGCAGACGGGTTGGCGATGGTTTTGATATAAATGCAGAGTTTTCCTTCTCTGGGTGCTGATGATCATGCCAGCAGCTTTTCCTAAGTCGCCTTTTACGACACCTCAGTAAGAGTGAGGGTGGCCTATTCTACTCTGGCGGAATACTACTCTCTCCGAATTATTATTTTAACCTAATAGTTTTGTATCTACATATCCGTGGTTTTTTAGGCCTTATCAACGTGCCTGGGGAGGGACATGAAGAGAGGCTTCTGAGCCGGTGTGCTTGTGCCCTCCCCATTTAGGCGATGCGGGAGCGTCTCAAGTGGTTATGGTGGGTATGCCTCTGGACAGCTTCTCGTCAGGAGAAGCTTTCCTGACGGAAAGCCCCACATAACCCGTCCCCCCCCGGTGGACGGGTATGCATAAAGGTGTCGGCCCATTGCACGACATTCCCCATGTTGCCTAACCCGAGGACAACAAAAAAAAGGCCTTATCAACGTAGTTAAGTAGGTACCTATGTACGTTGATAGAGACTTAAAAGCGTACGCCGTAGTATATCGTATAGTATGTTATGATGACTTTGATGATTTCTATTTGGTGTCTCTTTTTGCGGATCAGTGATATTTATTTTATATGAGTGGTGGCAGACAAGCAGACGGATCACCTGATGGTAAGCAATTCCGCCGCGCATTGACACCCGCAACACCAGTGGAGTCACAAGTGCGCTGCCAATCTTTTATCCTTCCCCTCCATTGGGCCTCCGGTAACCTCACTCACACGGCGAAACAGCGCAGGCGCTGCTTCACGCCGGTCTTCTGTTTGAAATACTGTTACAAATACAAAAACCGTTGCGGCAACCTTTATTTATAGGTCATCTTATTTGTTGTCAGGCACCTCAATAGGTTCCCGTTAGCTAACCAGCACACGAGTATTGTATGTACTATTGTACTATTAGAACAAAATTAGAATCTGATAAGGACGACCATACTTCTTCCTACAAGGCAGGCCACGCATCTAAAGTCAATTTGGTGTAACTAATGTTATATGGAATGATCATTTACAAGTACCAACATCATCTGGTCGTTGATTGCTCCTTTGACTCCTTTTCCAAAAATAAAATGAAGCTAAAGAACTATAAAATAAAGAACTTGAATTTACCTTACCTGTCTCGTTTAAAGCATCTACGTCAGATAATTCAATATTCTAATTTAGAAACAAGAGGTATTTAGAATAAATCCGACAGCCTTATTGCTTTACCAGTATTGGAATTTATAAATATTAAATTAACGAAATGTGGTATCCGAAAAATGGCTTACGGCTTGAAAATACTCAATCAGTATTCAATCAATTAACAAGTTAGTTAACTAATCCGTCTTAACTTAGGTCGGTGAAACAGTTTCAATAGGTACAAATGTTTTATGGTAACTTTTATCCATGTTTTATTAAAATTTAAGTTTAACTACGCTATTGGAAAAATCGGGCTCGCTGGCACTCCGTCTTCGTAAGGATCCAACATAATGGGTAGCCTCGAGCAACAAATCAGAACAAAAATGGGCACGTAACTACAATTGATTTATTTCGATAAAGTCACTTCTTCTTCTTTAGCCAGTTTCAACTGTTTTAGTGTAGGCCTCCTTCAGCATTTTCCATTCCTTCCGGCAATTGCGCTTTTTGCATCCAGTTTGAGCCAGCCACTCTTTTCACGTCGTCCCTCCAGCGCATCTGAGGTCTTCCTTGAGGGCGTTTATTTCCCACGGCTTCCACTCGAGAAGACGCTTACACCATGATGCCTCATTGCGGGCGATATGTCCTGCCCACCTCCACATTAAGTGCGCCACTCTTTCTGTTACATCTACGACTTTGCCTTGCTCTCGAAGCCATTTGTTTGTTTTGCGGTCCATTAGTGTCACTCCTACCAGCTTTCTCTCTATTGCCCTCTGGGCTACTTCCAGTCTGGTGATCGTATTCTTAGTGAAAACCCAGGTTTCGGCCCCATAAGAGAGCACTGGTAGGATTCACTGGTTAAATATCCTGGCTTTTTGTTCCGCAGAAATTTTCATTTTAAAAGCTAAGTCCAGGTTAGAGTAGGCTGCCCACATCAGTCTTATCCGTCTGTAAGCTCATTACCCTGGTTGTCTTTGCCCATTCTGATCTCCTGCCCTAAATAGACGTACTTCTCTACATATTCTATTGTGCTAAAGTCACTTATTAATCGCTATTGAATTGAATCAAACAATAACTAGAACAGATACGTCCGCTCAGCTCGAACCTTTCTTTTTCGGGCATCCAAAAACTCGTCCGCTTCCTCGGCCGTATCCAAGCACGACTACACGTGACGTCACACTTGTGTTCAGCAGTCATAGGGCGCGCATCGGTATTGCCACCTCTTGATCTTAATAGATGGCGCAACGATCTCTCCGACACGTTTAAGTACGTCTAGTCAAGCTACATAGCTAACCGAGGGTTCCAGAGGCTCCATAGGTATCCTACTTACATAAATAGTTCAAGAATCGACAGGTGCAGTTTTCTAAATATTTTATTTGATGGACAGACAAACAGACAGACAACAAAGTGATCTTATGAGGTTTTTTCCTTTTGGTACAGAACACAATGACGATATGCCCAAGAGGGTAAGAATCATTCCCCTCTACATCATGTCAGTTCATCAGTATTTGAATATGTTTAATACCACCTATATGGTACATATTCATGAATGCAATAAACTCACCGATATTATTAAGTATTTTCTAGGTTCCTTGGTCTGGTCCAATCTGTCCAGGTTTTAATAAGGTATGCGTATTTCTAAAGCATAATTAAGGACGCTCTCAGATTGATAATTACTGTCGTAAGATAACTGTCATACATCATCTAAGGGCCGAGTTCACCAACTTTAAAACAACGGTAATCACAATTTAACCGTGCTTGCTATTGGTGCTTGCATGGTTAAAGCGCGATTACCGTTGTTTGAAAAGTTGGTGAACTCTTTTCAATAAAAGTATGACATACAATCTGTTAAATTTTAAGCTACATCCATGATAAGATTTTGTATATGAAAGTAATTAAATTAATAAATATGTTGCCAAATCACCTAAAAGTATAAGAAAATGTTAAATTAAAAAAAAAACTCTTCAAGACTGGCTAAATCTAAATGTTTTTATAATTTCAATGATTTTTTTACTAATTGATGTATGAATGTGTTAACTACTAAGTTTCTTGCTGGTGTCTTCTCAGTAGAAATCGATATTCCGAACCAGCGGTAGATATTATGTACCTATTTTGACATTCATAAGTGTTCTGTGTGGACCTAAATTGAATTTTTTTTTATCTTTTATCTTAGCTACTGCCATAGTTTAACGAGAAAGCTTTTGGTATACTGTTCTCCTACCAGTTTATCATTAATATTAAGTACGAGTATTTTCCACAGCCTCCCATTAAGGGACGGGCTCTGCACTTCATTCCAAGTGCTGGACACGAATGCGTTACGTTTGCAATTAGTGTTCGACGAAAAGAGGCTATAAAGCCGAAACCAGAACCGAAAGTTCGGTCTCTACTCTAGTATTGGCCGAAACCGAAATCGAACATAAGTTTTCTTTGTTTTCACTTATAATAGAACTAACCTAGAACGTCAGTTTTGGTCAAAACTTAGATAGGTGCAGTTTTGACCAAAACTGACGTTACCACCTCACCTCGCACCTTAGCAGGTGCTAAGTACGATTCCCTCGTGATCTAGGGGCCGAATTCTGTTTTGAATTTTCTACCAATTGTTTTATACATGGCGCTATCAGTAAACAGATGCTTCTTATTCTACATGTTATTGGAACAACTTGTGTCCTAAAAGAAATTTTGTACGGGTAACGCAAATCGCGAAATATATCTTTAGACACAAGAGTTGCCGAATACCGAGAACAATTACATTTTTATAAAGATGCAAAAATAAAATTCCATCCGAATTCAAATTAAAGCATATAAACAACCGAAATGTCCGCCAAAGCTGAAATAGCGTTCCTACATTTTGGCCGAAAGTGGCCGAAACCAAAACCGACATTTCTCTCGGTCACAATTCAATGTTCACTTCACGACAATATATGCGAGTTGCGCACACTTAAATGCCAGCTAAATTAACACGTTATATGCGCATCATGAAACACGTCCCCGCAGACTAATTAGTGAATCGGTTCAGTAATTTCTGGGATTATCTCGAACGAGGCGCATTTAAATGTAAATTGTGAAATTTTTAGTTCACTGGAGGGTTTGCTGCGGAAATACGGTATACGACTACTTTTTTTTAATTTTGCAATAAAAAGACCTCTCAATAATAGAAACATCGCTGAAAGAATCACTTGATTCTCATTTAAACTACCTGAGATGTCACAACTTTAAAATCACATTATTTTGGGCAAACCCAAAACGCTTGCCATGAATCTTTGAATGACCATAAAACCGGCTAGACGTTATATTTTTAATTGAGAATTTTTGCCTTTGGCATATATTGACCTATATTTTGACAAAATATTTATATTTTGTAAAATCTTGAACTTAGTCATATACCCTATTATACTTTTAACACTTTGTTTACAAAACCTTGACTTGTTTATATCATACAGCGATTGCAAAAAACTTTGAAACTCAGTTTGTTATAACTAACTGGAACTCAAATCTTAGTACTATTACAGTAAACTAAGTAAGAGCGCTTGACAAGTTAATTTAATTTATCGTCTTGATGAAAATTTAAGTTGTTTGGCAACATTGTCATAAGTCAGGCATTAGGATGAATGTCAGTAATAATTAGTATACCTCTAAGCCGTGGAGATGTTCATAAGTACATGATATCTATCTATCTATACTATTTATAAAGAGGTTCATCAAACTGACACAGCGGCAACGCTTATAGGTAATCCGAAAACATGAAACGCTTTCGCGATGCAATCGACACCTAGCGCCATCTATTAGTATATAGTGAAACTAATGTCCCGTAACGAAGTTAGGGTGGGTCATTATTATAGTAACACAAGACGTGGTGCATAATTTCTTCCAGGCCACCAGCAGTTGGTTTCCGGCGGGCTGATGGCCTACCAACATCACATCTACCAATACACACGATATAGTAACTATACTATATGTACTACTAAATACCTATATAACTTACCTTATGATGATGACCCTGATGAAAATACCTAAAAGTAAAATCTTATTGGAGTTTTATTTTACCAGGTGTACATATTTTTTTTTAACTAACTACTAGAAAACTTATGGACCAGGCTTGTAGAATTAATTTGAATATGGTATTTAATTTAATTTGGAGAACTAAGGTCACAGACATAGCCCAAAGGATTGCATGACTCAAGTGGCAATGGGCAGGGTACATAACGAAGAGAACAGACGGCCGTCGTGGCGGAAAGGGCCTCCATTCGAGGACCTTTACGTACGTACAGGAAGTCGCAGCCGTGACGCCCCCCACAAGGTGGACCGACGATCTGGTGAAGGTCGCGGGAATCCATTGGATGCGGGCGGCGCAGGTCCGATCTGTGTCTCCACACATCATCATCATAGGGGGAGACCTATGTCCGGCAGTGGACGTCCATTGGCTGAAATATCATGATGATGAGTACTATTGCGTGCTAGAATACCTACACCGCCTATTGGCGACAGATCTCTTTTTTATTAAGTATGGTTTTATAAGAATTTAATTTATATTTGAATTTACCCTGTTCCTTTCTTTTGATTTCATATTTTCAAGTTTTGTATGACAGTGTAATTCAGATGCATTCCATCCTTAACACCGCATTAATATTTAATATATATAAAATAATATTTACCTGACTGTACTAAATACATTTCATAATTTACCACATAATTTATTCAATTCTTTACAAGAATGTAGGTATGAAAGCATTTTAAATGGCCCAAGTATTATTATTATTTATTATTTGATAGAAATGGGGTGAGCCCTGCGTCTCATAGCCACTGCGACCAGTAGATGATCTATTGTGGCAGCCCCGTAACCTATTACAGCACCTCATGTAGCTCCAGTTCCAGGATAAACCCGAGAATGGAGCTGATGGGGGAGCTCTTGATCTCGTCAGCTGAGATCATGTGTGCTCCCAGGTGCCGGCTTCTGCAGCGGTGCAGCGCTATGCACTCGCCGAGGACGTGGATAATCGTTTCCTCGTCCTCGCGACAGAACCTGCAGATTTTGGTATCTGTAAGGCCCATGTTGTGCAGGTGCTTATTTAATTTGCAGTGCCCTGTGAGGGTCCGAGTGAGTGCCCTAACATGTCCTCTACTCAGTTTTGTTATTTCTACAGCTCGTTTCTGATCGAACGCCTGTATCAACGCCTTAGACTGTTCTAGTCGAGGTAGTCTTTTCCAGAATTCAGTGCTATGTTTTTTCTCCCACTCTTTTAACTCGAACCTGACCATGCATGCTGGAACGCCACTTATTGGTTCCGGTCCGAGTAGTGGGCTCTCTGCCCCGGCCTTTGCTAGCACGTCAGCGACTTCGTTGCCTCTGATATTGCAGTGTCCCGGTACCCAAATCAGATTTACAATGTTGGCATTGCCAAGCTGGTTTAGGAGCAGGACACACTCGCTAGTGAGTTTGGAGTCAAGTTCACAGGATGTTAACGCCTTGAGGGCAGCTTGACTATCTGAGAAGATGAATATCTTCTTATTCTGGAGATTCATTTGTAGACTCTCTTGGACACAGCCAATTATTGCGAAGACTTCCGCTTGGTACACTGTGGTATAGCGACCCAGGTTGGCGAATTTGCGTATTCCGCAGCGATCATTACAAAATCCCGCCCCAGATATGCCCTGCTTCCTGGAGCCATCTGTATACCAAACGATGTCATTCTGCTTAACATTTCCGGGAGTTCCAGCCTCCCAGTCTTGTCTACTTGGTAACAAGACTGTAAACCGCTTATCGAAGCGGTGTTCACGGACCATGGAGTCTGAGGGCATATCCATGACCGGAATTTTCATTAGTTCATTGTAGAGGCCTCTCATGACCCTAGAATGCCATCTCGTCCTCCCTCTGATTTTCGCTCTCGTGATAGCCATCCTCGCTTCCATCTGCACGTGAATGTGCAGAGGTGGAATGTTCAGGAGGGCATCCAGTGCTGCAGAGGGAGAGGACGAAAGCGCGCCAGTGGCTATAAGGCAGGCAGTTCTTTGAACTTTGCTGAGGTTCTCTACGCAGTTAAGTTGGTGCGTCTTCTTATACCACACACAGCAGCCATAAGTGACGATCGGCCTCACTATGGTTTTATAAATCCAGAGTGCGGCCATGGGCCGTAGCCCCCATTTTAGCCCCACTAACCTACTGCTTGCCCCCATCGCAATTTTTGCCTTTCTAGTGATGTAGTCGAGATGCTTGTTCCATGTTAGTTTTTGGTCTAAAAAGACTCCGAGATATTTGACCTCGTTGGACAAGCATAGCTTCGTACCAAGAAGTGTTGGGGTGTGTAGCGCCTCTAGTTTCCTTCTTTTGGTAAACGGGATTAAGACCGTCTTACGTGCATTGACTGTTAGCACGTGTCTCGTGCACCAGTTTTCTACTATTCGTAGGGCCCTTTGCATAAGATTGGAAATGGTGCTAGGGCATTTTCCTATGACCATTATTACTATGTCATCTGCGTAACCCTGAGTCAGAAATCTGGCTTCATTGAGCTCGCAGATGAGACTGTCAACAACCAATGACCATTGAAGGGGTGATAGGACTCCGCCCTGTGGACATCCTCTGGTCACTCTATAATGTAGGGTTTTATTCATCAACGTTGTTGTTGCAGTCCGATTTTGTAGCATGGATCCCATCCATCTGGTGGTGGTGTCGTCGATTCCACGATTCACCATACTACGTGTTATAACATCGAAGTTGGTGTTGTCAAACGCCCCTTGGCATAGGCCCAAGTATAATTAGGTTTAGTTAATAGACAATCAACCAAAATATATTTTGATAAACACTGGCTTGTATTCGTAGATATTGTCTAATACAGAGTAATACAATGATTACGGGCCGGACACCGCTTAAAATTTTCTATAATATTACTCTGCTTCAGATAATATTCTAGAAAATTTTACGCTAGCCGTAGAATTACGGGCTCGAGACTTGTAAACAAGCGTATCAAATTTAAAGCCCCTTAAATACGTTGTCATAATAAATGTAATGATATTACCACCAAAGGAAAGGGGTTGTCAGGTTGAGGTTTTTAAAATTGTAACAAATAATTGAAAAGTATGTTTTTTTCTTACAAGTGCTTGTTGAATTTAAGAAATATCTCAGGTACCGGAAAAAAGTATTTGAGATTAATTTGTACAAGTTATTCGCGTCACAACCCATACTCGTAATTGTTGTTATATTTGGCTACTTGTTACAATAACCGTAAATTTTCCCTTCGTACAAAGCTTTATGACACAATATTCATTAGCAAACCAAAACGTAGTTCTTGTGTGTCTGAAGAAGAGTTTTTTTTCTTGAAATGTCTTAACTTCACTAAAATATTATATACATTTTCCCTACTTATTATATCATCATCATCATTTCAGCCAGTAGACGTCCACTGCTGGACATAGGCCTCCCCCAATGTTCTCCACACAGATCGGTCCTGTGCCGCCCGCATCCAATGGATTCCCGCAACCTTCACCAGATCGTCGGACCACGTTGTAGGGGGGCATACTTATTATAGCTGACAACAAAACATTTTTTTCAGAGTATCACGCATAATTTTACGTTAATTGGACGCGTCCGATGAACCAATCAGAGTAGTAGTGCCACGGGTATTGACTGTCTTCATTTAAGGAAACGCATCGAGAGACTAGCGCCGTTAATAGGTTTCTATTAATTGTTGCGATAGTGAGATTTTAAAAAAAATAAATACAGCGGTGAATCCATAGAGGAAAGTATTAATAATTTGTAGAGACAAAATTGTTTTTTTTTGGGTAAAGCTATCTTTTGCAATTTATTCTTAAGTAAATAATGCACTTAAATATTTATCGACAGTCTTCGATTGGGACTTGAATCCATGATCTTTTGGTAACCTGGCAACTGCTTCACCGACTAAGCTACCGGAGACCTTGGTATGACGATGAATTTTGTAAGTGATTTTTGCTATGTGAGCCGACGACAGACGAAGACTGTCGAAAAAACTTTTAAGTGCATTATTTACTTGAGACAAAATTTGTCATTATTTCATTTTGCAGGTAACCATAACTTTTAAATTTGCTAAAAGTGGCCACTTGAGGCAATAATAAGAATTAAGGTTACTTGTACGAAGATAATAATTACACAAGAACATCTAAAAAAAATCCTTTATGAATTCAGAAGATGTCTCAAAATCATGAAATGCGTATTGTTTACCTAACATCTATATTTATCCTTATTCTACGTATTGTGTACAACCTGTGCGGATGAAGAATGGGATCAGAAATGGCAGCCAATCTATCCACTTCTCGCTCGCACACTATTTGCGTCTATACTCGCACTCGTGGGGTGCGAGTATAGACGCAAATAGTGTGCGAGCGAGAAGTAAATAGATGCGCCGCCATTTCTGATCCCATTCTTTATCCGCACAGGTTGTACCTAACATCTATTTTTTTTTAATACTGATACAATTTACTCTTTGTATCAGATTCAGTGGCAACACTTCGTTAGAACCTAATGAGTTTTCAGCGAGACTGGCTGCAGCTGAGATGCGGTTACCGTTTATTATGTGCCGCTTACGAACAATGCACTTTCTTGATCGTTAGTTTTAGTTAGCTGCTAACATTTAGATCCCGTTTAGTCCACTTGGGGGTGCTGCAGTCGCAACTAGCTTACAGTTTGCTAAAATAGTGTACGCGGTACTGATGACTGCTCAGTTTTGGTACTTTGGTTAACAATGGAATTTATTTATCTTTAGTTTTAGTAGCCGTGTGATCCCCGGCAGAGTAGAATAGGCCACCCTCACTCTTACCGAGGTGTCGTAAAAGGCGACAAAGGTAAAGCTGCTGGCATATCATCAGCACCCAGAGAAGGAAAACTCTGCATTTATATCAAAACCCTCGCCAACCCGTCTGCCAAGCGTGGTGAGTATGGCAATTACCCCTCATGTGATTGAGGGAGGCCCGTGCCCCAGTAGTGGGGACTTAAATGGGCTGATGATGAGTTTTAGTACTATGGTACCATTTAGGTTACCTGGGGGCATGGGCAGTAAGAATCAGTTTCATACGGGGTGGAATCTTAGGATGCCTGTGTATGGTCAGTTCACAATTTGTTTTTTTTTTTTTAGTAAAGATATCTTTTGCAATGTATTCTTAAGTAAATAATGCTCTTAACTTTTTTCTACAGTTTTCTGGTGGGAATCGAACCCGCGTCCTTTTACTGCTGCTGCATATGCAGTTAGAAAGATAAGGAATCTGACTGATATCGAGACAGCGAGACTGGTTTATTTTAGCTATTTTCATAGTCTGATGTCATATGGTCTACTACTGTGGGGATCGGGTGCTGACTTACAAGCCATCTTCATTTTGCAGAAGAGGGCCATCCGTGCCATCTACGGTCTTAGATCACGTGACTCACTCAGAGAAGTATTCAAGGAAATCAATATTTTAACCGTATCATCTCAATACATTTTTGATTGTATTATGTTTGTACGCAAGAACTTGCACCTTTACTCGCAAAAAATCTGATTTTCATAGCTTTAACACGCGAAATAAACATAGGCTTGCTGTCCCAAATCTAAGACTTCATAAAATTGGAAGTTCATTTGTAGGATTGAGCATTAGAATGTTTAATAAGTTACCTCAAAATATTATTGATTTACCGGTACATAAGTTTAAGTTGCATGTAAAAAACTGCCTAATGCAGAAAGGCTACTATAAAGTAGAGGATTATTTGAATGATAAGGATTCCTGGACATGTTGATCTCTTCGCCTGTCCTCTAATGTATAATTCATTTCATAATTTTTCATTGACGATTTATCTAAACGATATTGATTATAAGCATTGTATATCATACTGTCACTGTAATCATAATTTGTATAAGAATGAAAATTGTGATTACCATAATATTTGACATTCATAAATGTTCTTTATTGAATAAAGACATTTTTGATTTTGAATGTATAAAAATTGATTTATATTGATTATTCAATAATTGACAAGATGCTAACCACCTACTATTGTACACCGCGTCCTGCAGTTTATTAGTCTGGATTAAGTAACTACTACTCTTTGTGACCTATGAGGGGAACCTAAGTAGTCATGCTCACTCAAATGTCTCTGAGGTGGTGGCGCTATGTGGCGGGTCATTACATTCCCTCTAATATGGTTGAGTGAAATGATGGCTGACACGTACGTCATACTTGTGAACAGGTGCCACCTTTGGGGACTGGTCTGCTTCGGTTTACCTCATAATATTTATTTTATTATTATTTCCTTTATTTTATTTTGTGTAACAATTAAACTGTATGGCTTGGTATGATGATGACACAACATTGTATGAAAGTTTGGCGATTAAAAAGAGTAACTGGCGAGTTTCTTGCCGGATCTTCTCGACCAGAAACAACTTTCCGAGCCGGTGGTAGAATCGCATTATGTTTATTTATTTCTTTAGTATATTTTATGTATCAACATATATATGTATTGACATGTAAATTATACATAAGTACTTATAAATAGTTTTAAGTCATTAAAATGTATGACGATTTGTAAGTGCTGTATACAAGCCTATGCAAATAAAGAATTATTTGATTGATTGATTGATTGATTGACTAGCCGGGCAACTGCTTTACCGACTTAGTTACCGGAGACCTTGGTATGTCGATGAATTTTGTAAGTGCTTTTTGCTTCGCTGTGAGCCGACGATAGTTTCATCAATATTTGTATGTACCTACAAATATCCAGTGGAAATATTGATACAAATAATTTACCACCAGTTAAGATGAAACCGCTTAATTAATATATCGTCGGCTCACGGCGAAGCAAAAAGCACTTACAAAATTCGTCGACATACCAAAGTCTCCGGTAGCTTAGTTGGTAAAGCGTTTGCCCGTTTAGTAAAAGACCGTGGTTTGGAGTCCTACCCGAAGACTGTAGAAAAAAATTAAGTGCATTATTTACTTAAGTTAACAATTTGCTAAAATACTATTAAGATGAAGCAACCAGTGCTGCATCTCATCAGTTACGATCATGGTTGATCTTTTCGAACATGAATACATAAGCCTCATTGTTAGCGATCTATTGGGCACCTCACCACCTCATGGAATTTGTGAGAAGGGTTCACACATTTTGGTCGGTCCATCGCGCTGCTGATTGGCCACTAGATCTTTTGCCTTCAGTTTTCCCCGTCAACTAACCTTCACGTAACATCCTTGTTATTAAGTAAACAAATCCTTACTAACGAAATAATAACAACCCTAAAACAGTTTCAAAATAGCCAGAAAACAAACGTTATTAAAGCAAAGTATCTAATATAAATAAGAAAATTAATAACACTTGCTAATGAGTTCTATGATATTTAATGAAGAAGCCACTTAGCTTGATAATGAACTGCTCGCTCACTCGTTGACCTTAATTAGGCACACTTAACTGAATTTGTATAAAGCAAAATTATCTTTCGTTCATAGTTCACGAAAGCTTTCTCTATTGTTTATGCATGGAACTCGGAGAAAGCAAGAATTTAGGAGGTATATTTTTGCGACGTAATTATCTCTTCTTCTAATATTATAAATATATATACCTCTAGTACATATAGCCTGCCCCGAAGTGAGGGCGGACATTAGTTCCACTTTATACCAATAGATGACGTTTTTGGATTACCTGTAAGCGTTACCGCTGTCTGAAGGCTTACATCTTTATATATAGTATAGATAGATAATTTTAGAGAAATGCTAACTCAGTGGATAAGAACGCGCCTTTCAATACGAGGGGTCGTGGTTCGAATCCGAGCATGCACTTCTGGATTTTTCAAGTCTCGGATCATCGTCAGCCCATTTAAGTCCCTACTGCTAGGGCACGGGCCTCCCTCAATCACATGAGGGGTAATTGCCATACTCACCACGCTTGGCAATACGGGTTGGCGAGGGTTTTGATATAAATGCAGAGTTTTCCTTCTCTGGGTGCTGATGATCATGCCAGCAGCTTTACCTTAGTCGCCTTTTACGACACCAAGAGTGAGGGTGGCCTATTCTACTTCGTCGGGTACCACACGGCGTGTCATGTTGTGGCATGTCTTGGATAGTTTCTCAAAAATTCCTACAATATACAGTGTGTATCTGTGAACATTTACATCCCTTTAACTACGTGTTCTACCAACCATTCTGAACAACATTTGTTCAACGACTTTTCGATATTCATCGAAAATATTTTCGACTCCCCATACAAAATGACCAAGTCACGTGACCGACTTTGTACGAAAAGTTGACATTTTTTCATGCGAATTTCAAAAAAAGATAGAACAAATGTTGTTCATAATGGTTGGTAGGTACATCACGTGGTTATAAATGTTCACAGATAAACCCTGTATGAGTTTTATCCCGCGTTTAACCATGATCCAGTTGGTCTGGTTCCCCTGTGTAGGGGTTGCGATGGTCAGACGGCAATCTTGGATCATGGTCCATGCGTACCCCAGGCTCAGATGCGACAACTTTAGAAATTACACAGTAAGATGAGAAGGTGAGGATACTTAATAATTTTATCTATATATATACGTAAAACCGTAGTTCTAACATCTGCCATATGCCAAGACAGACTTGTCACATAGAGATTCATGTCAGGCCGATATTCCCCATAGATGCCAACATCACCGCTGTATGCTAATAATGCCCGATTAATTAACCAAATGTTCTAATATGCATGGCACTAATACGTGAATAAATTAATAAATTATGCCACTATTTGTATATTTGTGGTTGTTATATAAACGTAGTTGAGTAGGTATGTCTTACTAATCTTAAGTACAAGAACAAGGATAACTAACCAACCTACTAAATTGATATAAGGAATTAAAAATGGGCAAATGGAAAAACACATTAAGATGAGACAGAACAAGGAAAACAACTGTCATAAATGCCTACAGATTGCTAATCAAATTGCTATGGAACCCCTGTAATATCTTCCCTCCAATTACGGCTACGGCGGCCAATCTCAACGATCAGCCACGTACGAAGGATATACTCTAGTGCTTAAGTGTGTGCGCAAACACAAGTGCACTCTCTATTCCCTTACCATCATATTCCGATGGGACATAATCTGACACGATCGGAGAACTTTCCTAGGCATGGAGGTACAGGACCGCCCACTTCTAGACTCCGGGAGGACACTAAAAATGTCTTACCGAAAACTTAGGTACAAATTTTTGGACCATCCCAGGGATCTAAACCCGTCATTGCGCAGCCGTCGCTTTAAACTGTCACCCCCCTGTATATAACGTAAAAAAGTCAGATGGTTGTTTCTTCTATTGTACTTACCAGACTCACCAAATCCCGGATCATCATCATCGTCGCTGTTGCCTATGTACTACCAGATTCACCATATCCCGGATCATACACCAAGCGTATGTAAGGTATATTGGCCTCAAAGCAACCTACGTTCTGTCGTTAAAACAAACCGGGAAACAGACTGAGATAATGATGATTCTGAATTAATTAAATATTGAAAAGCGCTAAAAAGCGCACTTGTGACTCCACTGGTGTTGCGGCTGACTATGGGCGGCGGCAATCGCTTACCATCAGGCCTTTCGTCTGCTCATCTGCCGCCTATCACAAAAAAAGAATTGATCTTTGCCAGGGGGGCACTAGACAAAAATTAAATAAGATGTTTTCAATAAAAATAAAGAAAGTATTTTTTTTTAGGTACAATAAGCTAACGCTTGACCACAATCGCACCTGATGGAAAGCGACGATGAGGTCTAGGATGATACGCGTTTGCCTAAAAGATGCCTGTTCACTCTTGCCTTAAAGATGCCCAGATTATAGTGGTCAGGAAAAACAGATCTCGGCAGAGAGTTCCATTCCTTAGCCGTCCGCATTATAAATGTGGAAGCTAATCGCTTCGTGCGGATAAGGGGTATTTCTACCACATAAGGATGTAAACACTCGCCGCGCCTTGTCATCCGATGATGGAATGGGCTGGGGGGGATCAAATTATGTAGAAAGTATTAGCCTTTACTACTGTCCCATTGCAGGACAAAAGCCTCCTTCATAGAAATCAAGTCATCGCTACTTTGACGGGATTAGTCTAAATCACCACAGCTGCCAACTGCAGATTGGTTATCACAAACCCAAGGTACTTATGTTCGAAACATTCTAAACATAGTTTTTGCTTGATCCGGAATCGAACGCAGGACCCCTTACGCCCTGTTGTTCTGGTGGTTTAATAAAAATATACCTCAGCAAGATTTTTTACGGTTTGCAAAACACTAACAAATTTTCGTCAACAAACAATGAGAATATAGGATGCGTTTATTCAAAGTCAAGATGCAACTTTATTTGAATAAACGCATCGCGCCTGCGGCACAGAGCTCTCTGCAACTTTCTTTGCAATTCGCAGACAACTTCCCAGGTGTATGCAGACAAAACTCTTTATTAAAATGTAGTAGATAATAAGAAGTGCGCTCGCGGTCTAATAATGATAAAGAGTTCGTAGTTTTAGAATATTAGTTTATTAGATAATTAAATAGCAGAGTCGGGAGAGGAATGAAGACTACTCAACTACAGACAAAGGTCGCTCTTTAGTTAGAGAGAGAAAGAGAGAGAGAGAGAGAGATAATTAAATACCTAACCTAACCTAACCAAACTATAACGATCATTCTGGACAACTTTACGGCAACCCTGAAAAAGGCATCTTTTAGGTAAACGCGTCACATCCTAGATCCTCCTCGTCGTCACTTTCCATCCAGGTGAGCTGGTGGTCAAGCGTTGGCGTACATAAAAAAAAAGATTTAGTAATTGAAAGGGATAAATGCGTTGATATTTTTAAGGGCATTAGTTACGTACTGCTTAACGTGTCGATAACGTTACAACTGCTGTAGTCACAAACGCACAGGCGGTTTCAATTTTTATGTGGTAGGTGATAATGGAATGGAAAAGTACTAATAATTACCATCACCGAAGCGAGTTTACTTAGGTACCTAAAAACTATTTTCAATAGTTGATATTTTTTATAGCAATCTTTTGCAATTTATTCTTAAGTAAATAACGCCACTTAAAAATATCATGTGTGTTCAGATGAGATTTTTAAGTGTGTTATTTACTATTTTCAAAGTTACGAAACATTTTTTCATTCATAATTCTTACAAAATCGCATTATATTACCTGATTCCGTACTTTTACGAATATTACTCAACAGAAAACCAAATTTGTTTACAGTGATATATTGTAGTAACTAAATGTTTGGCTGTCTGTAGACGATTTCATACTTCGTATACTATGTATATAGCGTTATTATAACACACACCTGAAATAGTTAACTATGTGGTACATCGTACACATGTTTCATCATATCGTTTAGCTCTTTAGGCAAGGATAAAAGCGTTCGGTGTACACCGCACACCACAACCGCGCGGCGCGGGTGTCCCTATCACACGGTTTGCTATTACATTAATTTAGATCAAATTAAATTAAATTTAGAGTTGGGTGAAATTGATATTCCTTGTTTTCAGGCAAAATGTGAACAATGCCCTCGTTTCCCACGTAACATGAACTTTAATCAATTATAAACTAGATAATGTGTCACTTTTAAACCAATCCTCAAAATGGCCCTGTGAATGTCTGTCGGGTTCCAAATTAATGATTTCAGAATTAGATAAACAAATGTGGGAGAGCCACGCTTAGGCATGAATGGGCCGGCTCGACCGGAGTGATACCACTGCCTCACAGAAGACCGGCGTGAAGCGGCGCCTGCGCTGTGTTTCGCCGTGTGAGTGAGGTTACCGGAGGCCCAATGGGGGGGAAGGGGAAAATATTGGCAGCGCACTTGTGACTCCACTGGTGTTGCGGGTGTCCATGGGCGGCGGAATTGCTTACCATCAGGTGACCTGTCTGCTCGTCTGCCACCTCTCATATAAAAAAAAAGAAAAAAACAAGATTACCCTTACCTTATTGGAGAGGCCCCAAGGCAGACAATTACCCAGGACCTAACCACTGCCTACACCACCTTGCCCGTCGGACCCTCATCGACCTAGGATAGTACTGATTTAGCCAGAACTTAGAATCACGGCATAACCGTTTTATGCCGTGATTCTAAGTCCTGGCTATATTTAGTATCCACCCCCTGTAATTTATTTTGGCTGAAATTAAATTTAAATGTTGACGGTTTGGTGTTATAATTATTTTAAAAAACTTTCCATTACACTAAACCTCCACACTGTCGACGTATGTGCCAACTGCATAGCAGGGTATCGAAAGCCCTATCTTTTAAAATAAAAGACATTTTAACACAAATTTCAAGGTCCATATGCATTTACAGTGGTCTTCCATCGCGTTCGGTCTTGAGTTTCGCGTTTGACCTCACTCCAAGTCCTACCGATGTTATTCACCTCGTCTGCTACAGTATTTCGTCAAATTTGTTTAGGATGGCCACGTTTGCGGTTCCCCTTTGGGATTCCAATCCAGAGCCTGTTTAGGGATATGATCAGAGTCTCTCCGGAGAGTGTGGCCAATCCAGTTTCACTTGTGGCGCTTGATCTGCTGGTCGATCGGGGTCTCGTTGCAGCGTTCCAACAGATGCTCAATGGAGATTTTATCCGGCCATCTACACCGAGCGCTGTGCGATACTTATTTGATATGTACCCCCCATTTTAAGCTCTCCGATTTACTGTGTAAATTATATTTTTATGTTCTCGTTGTAAGCGAATTCCTGTAATTCTTAATGAGAATAAAGATCTTAAACCTTAAATCTTAAACCAGTACACAGCGAGAATTCAGCGAAGACTACGGTTGACAAAACCTTGAGCCGCTGCGAGATGGTTTTGGTGTTTCGTCAAAAATACAAAGGTCCATGTTGTAAAACAATTTTTCTACAAAAGAAAATTTAAAAAAACGTTTCACTCATAGAACTAGATTGGCGAAGATTCGTTCACTGTATTGGCGGTATCCTAAGTCTATTGTTTCACTAATATATTACTTCCTACGATAAATAGTAGCATGAGTTCCGATTTGCCCTTCCATTCTAAAGCTAGACATCTATTCTATTTCTATAATAATGATCGAACTCAAACACAAATGTGATTCATCATCACCATCTTCCATGTTATCCGTGGTCGGCCCAGTGTGTCTTCTTCATCATCTAAAAATACTTTTTGAATAGTAATGCTTCGGCTTAAGTGAAGCCATATCAATTTAGTTATGAGTGAACTAAAATGATATTATGGTGGAAAGGACACCCAAAAAGGGTTGGTTAGACGACCAGACGTCGTAAAAGGTAACATGCGTGCCAATACCTCACCATTATGGATGCCAAAGACCACGCGAATCGACAGCTATGGATGCGATCCGGATACCCTAAGATGATGGATAGATACATTAATATGGAGCGGGTATTTTTTTATGCATGCAAGTATATCAAGTGGATACTTTTCTAGTCTAGTAAGATCAATGGGTAGTCGCGGTAAGGTCGGGTCGCGATCATTAGGCGGGACGGCTCAGCGCAGAGTGGGCGCCGAGGACGTGAGCCGCACACATACCGGGAGCGGTTACCCACACGCTGCATACTTGTGCAATCTTTTGCAATGAAATATCCTCTTCAACTTAGCGTGCCATTTCCAGTTGCTTCCAAAGCCGTCGCTCTTTTGTTACATAGGGACAAAGAAAGATGGAAAAGAAAAGAAGTAAGTCAGAGAAATGAATAAATAAAAGTAATTTATTTATTTAAAAGTAAAAAAAAAGGTCGCGGTTGATCGTACCTACAGCGGTCGGTCGGGTTAGGTGGAAACTGGCACCATTGAAAAACTGGTACGCATGCCAGTTTACACTTTTTGGTTTTGCTAATGGTAAACTGGCACTATTAAAGTTATAAATGAATGCCAGATTACCACTTGAAAAAATTATAGTGCCCAACTGGCACACATCATTTCGATGGCGACTTTTATTCAGAATTAAAAATATCTTTATATAGCAATAATATGGTATAAAATTAAGAATGTGGTAGGAACCAAATTAAAAATAGAAAATGAGTAGGTAAGCACAAATTTATTTTTAGGAAAAGAAATATTTTTTTCAAGACTATAGAAATCCTGTCTAAGTTAAAACTAAATAATGTAAACACATTTGCATCTGTCAGTTTAGTCTACATAATTAAAAAATCAGAGATTAGGTTAATTATGTCGTAACTTGTTTGTTGTATTTAAAATGAAACTGGATCTAAGTTTGATCATTTATTAAATATATTTTTTTTATGTCAAGGTTAATACTAAGAATTCTACAATTTAATTTTATTATGTATATGCATAGAAGAAACTTCACAAACTAAATAGTATTATAAGTAAAGGAAAGTTTTGATAAGAAGATATTATAAGTTTTGTTTGTACCTAGTAAAAGTTATTCGTATTGATTAGTTTTTAATATACACCTGTTGTAAAATATTTTGTACGAGTTTTTACGGTGATTATAATAGAAAAGTAGCCAAACACCTAAAATTGTGTTGATAAAGTATTATCGTTACATAGTAGTATCGATACATAGGAACATAATAAATCTTTTGTTTACATTATTTAGTTTTAACTTTGACAGGATTTCTATAGTCTTGAAAAAAATATTTCTTTTCCTAAAAATAAATTTGTGCTTACCTACTCATTTTCTATTTTTAATTTGGTTCCTACCACATTCTTAATTTTGTACCATATTATTGCTATATAAAGATATTTTTAATTCTGAATAAAAGTCGCCGTCGAAATGATGTGTGCCAGTTGGGCACTATAATTTTTTCAAGTGGTAATCTGGCATTCATTTATAACTTTAATAGTGCCAGTTTACCATTAGCAAAACCAAAAAGTGTAAACTGGCATGCGTACCAGTTTTTCAATGGTGCCAGTTTCCACCTAACCCCAGCGGTCTTGGTCGTCTGAGCCTGTTTCACTTTGTAAATATCACTCCCCTCGGCTCGGTCTTGCCGGTCTAGCAAGAAGTCCAGGCTCCACCTTCTGACTCCGTGCAAAGCTTCAATTTCTAACCAAGAGGGTTCCGAATCTATTCAACCTGGTAGGTGTTCCTTAGGTTTCAGCCCGGTGGGTGTTCCGTATGTTTCAGCCTGGTGGGTGTTCCTTATGTTTCAGCCCGGTGGGTGTTGCGTATAGTCGGACGGCAATTGTCGGCGCTTGCGCATCGGCTCTGTGACACGGGCGGCGCATACCCAAGGCTAAGGTTCTTTTGTTCGCGCAACCAATCATTACACTAGAGCCTGGGGTACGCTTGGATCATTATTTTTGTTTTGGGGGGTCTGGTAATTACAATGAAGCGACTGTCGTCTGACCTTCGCAACCCTTTAACACGAGAACAAGACTAACTGAATCATGGTTACACATTTTAGAAACTATCCGAATAGTGTACGTTTCCTCACGATGCTTTCCCTCACCGCCGAGCTAATACCTGGTTAAGTTACTTCAAGGGACCTGCAATCTTATCTCACTTATAGAGGTATTTCACTTACCCAGTGTCTCAGATATCCAGGTATAAATAAATATCTGTCTCATTTACAGAGGGTTCCATTAATAGATGTCCGTACATCGGTTATTTCACTTATAGAGGTGCGATCATTAAAAAAAATAACGTGTTACGAAAACATAAATGAGTTTTAAAATTGCTTGGTTTTAAAAACCAAGCTTGCCTGGCAAACTTCATCACCACATCAACTTAGCGAACACTGCGCGTGTTTTCGCACATTCATAAATAGATAGTAACTTCAGTTTTTCACGCAATGACAAAGATTGTAGCTTTCTTTTAGACATTTTTTAACAAACATTCGTATAAAATGAACAAACACTAAACCAAATGCACTCCGCATTGAAGGTCAAAATTACTTAAGTCGTTAAATGCAGAATTTGCGGGTAGAAAAATAATATAAATCAACAAACAAAACAATGTTATCTCAGTTACAGAGGATTATGCATATAAAATTATCTCACTGTCCCAGTTGTAGAGGTAACTATGATGATAAATCGAAAGAATGAATCCCAGATATAGAAGTTTGCTTCGTCCCACTAACACAGGCAATTCAGTGCCAATGTGTAGGGACCGCTGCATGAGTTGCAGTTATAGAGGTTTCCCACTTATCCAGGTCCCACTTAACCAAGTTTCACTGTAGTAGAAATACTCATGTGCGTATTTCTACCTTTAGCTCCTCCATGTTTGAAAGAAAATACATTCAAGACTAACATGATCTTCTTCTTGTACTTGTTTTGAGTTGTTTTTGTATAACCCATTATTTTCAAGTGTTAGATAGTGGTAGTTTCTTTTTGTTTTACCTCATTCTTTATTATATTGAGCCCTTATAGCCCTCTTTTTTTCTAGCCCCTTTCTACAAACTGGTTTCCACTGAAAATCAACACAAGCTAAGTAGAAACCATTTTGGTGACATAAGAACATTATTTTCTAAAATGTAATATTTCTAAATTCACACACACACCACTCATACGCTCACATACACTACACACACATATACTACACACACCACGCATGCACACACTCACCCCCACGCAACACAAGTTTAATAACAGAGTGCTACTTTAGAGTTATTTTATGTATTTAGGTATATTTTTTTTGTAATCTAGGTTTGAGAGAATTTTATTGTTTTTGTTATTTATGTTCTAAGCCCTCGCATTCGTACCCTCGCACACGACCTTAGAGGGGTAGGAGCGGCTGAAAATCAGCGCTGACCTATGTCAGCATTAGCTGAGCCACTGCCTTTTGCTTTCTTTAGATTATTATTGTTAATATAGTAAAAAACGAAGTATGTAAGGTAGATAAGTTCTAGTGTTACGGAAATACCTATGTACCTGTTTTGTTTTATGAGAAAGCAATAAACGTATTTTTTTTTCTTTTTAATTTTATTTATTATTATACGGTACTCTGTAATTTTGCAAGTATTTGTTATATAACATACTGTGAGTTATATACATACCTGTAATTAATGTATAATGTGTGTCCAAATAAAATATTTTCTTTCATTCATTCATTCATAATTGAAAACGAACACAAGAAAAGTGCCCATTGTTTTGTCGCTTGGCCTGTAGCAGGAAAGCGAAGCTAGCACGTTAGCAAGAAGTAGTTTGAAGTGTGGATACACGCAGCGCGGTTGTAATTTCTTGACATTACTATGTAGGTTATTACTTTTTTCATGTACTTGTAACTTCTTTGGGTTTAGTTTTAGTACCAACTTCCCTTTTGTTGAGGTAGAAGGAAAACTAACTTGGGGATAAGTCGATCGTAAGTTCTTCAACCCTTTGAGCTTAGGACGGGCACGTTTAGCTTATAGCCAGTTTTATAGATTAAATATTAGCAAAACTGCAGTTTTTTAGAAATCAATCAGAAGCTTTTTTAGACTTTTTAATTTTAGTATTTGTATTTTGAAGGAGGGCTAATTAGTTTATCACTACATAAAAAAATATGACAACAACAACATCCACAGTATTAGGCACAGTATCGTTTTGTAACAAGACACATGAGGGCACAGGCAGCCAAACATCAGACCACTACAATCGGTCAAAATTCCCCAACTGACATTGAACCGAAATGGTTTGATATTAAAGTCAGAAACAAAATGTAGAAAATTGACAGTTTCGCATACCCAGATGCTCAACTATGGCAATGATGTTTACAGAATAAAAGAAATGTGGGTAAATAGTTTTTCAATGAGTATTTCAGTAGAAATTAACATTCCGGTCCAGCGGTTAACATATAAGAAAACATTCCAAATTAATATGTCGAGTTGCTGTGTAATATATAAAACAAAGGCGCTTTCGCTGTCTGTCCCTATGTATTTTTTTGTGTTTATAATATTATGGCGGGCAAACGAGCAGACGGCTCGCCTGATGGTAAGTGGTTACCGCTGCTCATGGTCAGATGACCATGGCATGGATGACCATGTGATGCGTCATGTTTGCATCTGCAAACATGATCACAGAGCGTTGCCGGCTCTTAAGGGAGGGATAAGCTCTTTTCTTGAAGATCCAGGACGTATCTGTTCGGATGTATGCTTAAATGCATTTCGTAGGATTTTGATACGGTTTTTTAACAGATTAAATGTCACCAGCAATAGCATTCCCAAGGAGGATTGGTGTCAGGCAGGCGGCCGACTATAAAAACTTTAAGCCAAAACTTTTTTTGCAGTATGTGTAGAAAACATACTGCGCCGACCCCAGATAATCTGGGAAAAGGGCAGGAGGATGATGAAATTTTAGCAGCGCACTTGTGACTCTACTGGTGTCGCGAGTCTATGAGCGGTGGCGATCGCTTACCATCAGGTGATTCGTCTGCTCGTCTATCACCTATGACCTATGATTAAAAAAAATAGAGTAGTTTAAGAGGAAGGTTTATATGTATAATAGTTTTACACATGCAGGGGCGTATTTACCTATAGAGCAGGGGGTGCGGTGCACCCAGGCACCGTTAGTTAGAGGGCGCCGAGAGTCTCTCGCTCAACATAGATCCGCCACTGTAACGTTCCGCAAGAAGCGGGCGCGAGGACTAATCGTTCTCCTCATCTTAACGTGTGATTCCCAGTGCAATGCTGTCGCTTCAAACCCCGGGGTACGCTCGGGGTACAATGAAGCGACTGCCCATAAGTATGTATAGGTATAGGTAAGTATTACATTTTGAAACAAGAGGGCGCCAGGTTATTGATTGCGCCCGGGCGCTACTTGGGCTAGAGCCGCCCCAGTACACATGTACCTATAATATTGCACCCGAGCGAAGCTGGGGCAGGTCGCTAGTTACCTATAAGATAATCCAGTAAGATAATCCCGGCTTCGAGAGCTGTCCTTTACTTCTGAAAACTTTAATTATTTACAGACGCAACTATATATCTCCCAAGAAGATTTAAATAGAAATAGAGAAACAGCAGACTCTTTATTTCTATGTCGAAGTTTGTAATTGTTAACAGTTTAGTATGACTATGATAAGCCGTCAAACCTCCTAAATTGAGATGGAAATAGTCTGTATTTACCGTGGCTCGTTGTATGTATTCTATTAAGTGCGCAAATTGCTTGTCTTGTAATTTTAAGTGTTTTGTCTTCTTGAACGGTGTCGCTTACAAATTCTAAAGTGGCGTCATTATATCATAACAAGGGGCAAAGTAAATTTGTAATGGGCTCTCTGTCTTACCACAGTATAAGCTAGTCACAGTAATATGTCTTGAAAACTTTTATTTAATCTACACTAGATAGAATATAATTAACTAAGACGGGTTTAACACGAATATTATTATGAAATACAACATTTTGTACTCACATATTTCTTAACGAGTCCGCTTGTGACCACGGCTGCTGTAACGTAGCCGTGGTGTGTAACGTAAATGTGAATACATTAACTATAGTTATAATAAATTTCGTGTTAACCCCCGTCTTAATTAATTATAGATAGATAGATATTCTTTATGCACAAAAATAAAATACAAGCATGATACAACAATAGCAACAGACAGTACAATAAGGCGGTCTTATCGCTTGTAGCGATCTCTTCCAGACAACCTTTGGGTAGAGGAAATAAATATCGTATTCGTAATAAGGGAAGGCAGTGCAAAGTAGTTTAACAAATGAAATTGAGAATCGCAGAAATATACATATTTTATATATTAATAATATTACATAACATGAATAATAATAAACAATACATACATACCCAATAATATACGGGGGTGAGGATGTCAAGGAAGGGTAAGATCATGTTACGGTTAATGTTATCGCTGCCGACAGCGTTAGATGCAATGGACAATATGTTCTTCTTAACATCCCAATCAAGTAACTGACTAAAGACGAACGGAGAGTAGTCCGGAAATGGAAGAGATGACTGATGATTTAAAGTGTTAGTTTTTACAGCACTATCAATGCCCGCAGACGAAGAGAAATGCTTGTTTAAAAGATTAATATGTCTAATATATCTTTGTGTTAATATATCTTTTGGGAAAGAATCACTACGCGATCTTCCAATTCCGATTGACTTAAGAAATTTCCAGACCTTTGCTGGATTTCCATTTTCGACTGATTTGTGGATGAGGCGTCGTTGAGCGTCCCTACACAACCTATTGCAGCGGTTCCTTAGCAACTTGTACTTTTTTTTCTTATCGAACGGGCCCATTTCATAGCGCGATTTAGCAGCGTTTTTTTTATCCATAAGCGATTTGAGGTCCTCAGTAAGCCAAGGTGCAGGAGCGTGCTTGATTTTAACAGGGCGAACAGGAGCGTGCTTATCAAAAAGTGCAATGGTAAGTGAATTAAACGCACCAACCTTACCACCCAGACCTACTTACCCAGAATATTCTCAATTGTACAACATATAAAACTTAAAAAAGCCAGGCATACAGAAATACAATTATATCAGTGGGAACATAGGAGCGATATCTAATGTGATATTGCTCAAATTAATAATAATTCAAAGATGAACACGTTTATATGGAGCTTTATACCATCCTTATACTAAACCTATTTTGGTTTAGAGAAAAAAAGTGTTATAATGACAACAAAAAAAGAAAAAAGGGCCGGCAACATATTAGCGATCTCTCTGATTTCGTGGATGTTCATGGGCGGCGATGATTACTTTCCATCAGGTGACTCGCTTGCTCGTTTGTCGCCTCTAGGATAAAAAAAAAACAAAAGGTTAAAATTTTATTGTCCAGGTAGGTAAGATTTCGTTTTTGTGGCTGACGAGCAAAAATATCACTTTATGGTAAGCGATTAAGCATAAAAATAGCTTATAATGCTATTTTGAAACACATTATTTTAAATGTAGTAGTCTGGAGCTTAAAACTGAATCAGTGGATTTTCTATCTTTAGAACACCAGAATCCCCATATACGCCAAGGTACTGGCTATGTTTACAGTGTGAATATACTTAAAAAAGGCATTGCCAGAGAAAAATTCGCGAACCTTTTGAAAAGTTATAATAAGTTTTAATTAAGAATTGAGGCAGTGATTTATAATTGGGCAAAAAATTCCTCAAAGATACAATTGGGTTTTTGTCAATTTCGTTGTTAAAAGTTTTTCTTTTGTAACGTATTTCAACATTTTTATTGGAGTTTCCTAAAAATACTGATTCAATGGGGCATTCGACAGTAGTGAACTTGCTTTGGGTTCAATTCGCAAATGATTTGTGTGTCTTGAAATAGCACTATAATCTAGTTACGACGTAACGTTACCTTGGTTGTCTACCTCGTTGGCGCAGTGGGTAGTGCGTCGGACGTTACGTTACGTTAGTTGTCTGCCTCGTTGGCGCAGTGGGTAGTGCTTCGGACGTTACGTTACGTTAATTGTCTGCCTCGTTGGCGCAGTGGGTAGTGCTTCGGACGTTACGTTACGTTAGTTGTCTGCCTCGTTAGGGCAGTGGGTAGTGCTTTGGACGTTACGTTACGTTAGTTGTCTGCCTCGTTGAAGCAGTGGGTAGTGCTTCGGACGTTATGTTACGTTAGTTGTCTGCCTCGTTGGCGCAATGGGTAGTGCGTCGGACAATACGTTACGTTACTTGACCGCCTCGTTGGCGCAGTGGGTAGTGCGTCGGACGCTACGATACGTTAGTTGACTGTCTCGTTGGCGCAGTGGGTAGTGCTTCGGACGTTACGTTACGTTAGTTGTCTGCCTCGTTGGCGCAGTGGGTAGTGCTTCGGACGTTACGTTACGTTAGTTGTCTGCCTCGTTAGGGCAGTGGGTAGTGCTTTGGACGTTACGTTACGTTAGTTGTCTGCCTCGTTGGCGCAGTGGGTAGTGCTTCGGACGTTATGTTACGTTAGTTGTCTGCCTCGTTGGCGCAGTGGGTAGTGCGTCGGACAATACGTTACGTTACTTGACCGCCTCGTTGGCGCAGTGGGTAGTGCGTCGGACGCTACGATACGTTAGTTGACTGTCTCGTTGGCGCAGTGGGTAGTGCGTCGGACATTACGTTACGTTAGTTGACTGCCTCGTTGGCGCAGTGGGTAGTGCGTCGGACATTACGTTACGTTAGTTGACTGCCTCGTTGGCGCAGTGGGTAGTGCGTCGGACGTTACGTTACGTTAGTTGACTGCCTCGTTGGCGCAGTGGGTAGTGCGCCACACTTGAAAGCGACGGCCGCGCATGGGGTCCCGGGTTTGATCCCCGGGTCGGGCCAAAATTTGTACCTGAGTTTTTCTGTTAAGTAATTCTCAGTGTCAGCCTGGAGTTCGGAAGTTGGTGGTCTTGTACTCCCGTGCCTCGGAAAGCACTTAAGTCGTTGGTCCTGCGCCCAATCCCTCTCCGGTCGTGTTACAGTAGTGTCCCATCAGAATATGAAAACGAGGGAATAGAGAGTGCACTTGTGTTTGGGCACACACTTGAGCACTAAATATAAAAATCTCAAATCCTTTTTTATTCGAAATTTCGTCGTAAATGTTCATTAATTGTCTTAATTTCACTACAATCAGTGAAAATCTGTTGGTGGTACCACCGTAAAAGGCCCTTAAGAACTCTCAATTCCGTAACAAATTGGAAAAAAAAAACACATTTACTGTCACTTGACTTAGAATTTTTTCAATGTAATTTGAAGTATCTACATAGAACATGAGTCGGTTCCATTACCAGCTACTTAACCGCTCCGTTTTAAATTAATTTTCGTCATCTTCGGAGAATCGCGCGCAATTTAGCGCTTGTCATGTCACAACTGGAGATCCCAGAATCTAAGGACAAATTGCGACGATTTGTCAGTATATCATCTTTCGCCAGATCAGATACGCAAAACTTGATGTCTCATCAAATTTCTAACGACTTACTGTCAACTCAGAGTCGATGTTACTTAAGAAAAAATTATAACACTTATTTTGATACGCATAAAAACAAATCAGCTGTGAAAAGTATTCTAACCCTTAATTCAAAACAGTAGAGAGCGATGGTACCTCAGTAGATAAAAAGCAGCCAAGTGCGAGTCGGATTCGCCCATGAAGGGTAACGTAGCAGCAAGTAAGATATATGAAAGGTAAATTGTGGTTTACGGTTTATAACGTATATCTAGTTCAAACCAATTTTCTATGTTAGTTTTCATGGTATGTTATATGGGGACACATTTTACCACTTTGGGAGCGTCTCTTGCGGTTTTTTCTAAACCAAAAAAATTAGTAAGTAAGTAAGTAAATATTTTATTCAGCGAAGCATACACAGTTACATACAGACAGACATAAGACAAATTCAGTAGGTAGATATAACATTAACAAACAATATATTTAACTAAAGGTAAACACTAGGGTATGATCGCTGAAAAGTCACATACTCAGCATGTGTCGGGAACCTAGTGTCTAGTAACCTCAACATAATTTTTTAAGACCTATCCATAGACATAGGTTTGATGAAAAAAATATTTAGAGTCACGGTTTAGTTCAATCGTAATTCGCTTTACAAAATACATCTATTTACCAAGTTTCAATAGTTCTTATACCTATTTTCAGAAAAAAAGTGGCTGTGACATCGTACGGACGGATAGACGGACAGACCCTTATATATTTGTCATGTCTGTCTGTCCAACAGACATGAGGAATCTATAAGGGTTCCGATTCACACCATATCATTCCTCACAGCCTTATTTACTTGGACTTGGCTTGCAGCACTTGAACTTTGTTTCATTAACCCTGATGAAAACCAACTGCATCGCAATCTAGAGTCGGGAGCTCTGTTTGCAAGTTCTATGAGAGTTGGGTTTCTCCCTTACATTTTATCCCGCGAACCGTACTATTCCGTAATAGTACGTTTCGCGGGTTACTACTCGCTTTTTGAATGCTGGGTTTATTTCGCTTTGACTATTATTAATAAAACTTATGTAACTGATACCACGGCCTCACAAAAAATGTGAAGTAACACTGTTCTGTGTTTCACTGCATGAGTGGGGGTACCGGATGCCCAATCCGGGGGAAAAGGGGGTTTAAGGGTTGGCAGCGCTCTTGTGACTCCACTGGTGTTGCGGGTGTCCCTGGGCGGCAGCTATAGTTTACCATCAGGTGATCCGTCTGCTCGTCTGCCATTCTATCACATAAAAAACCCTTTGTAAATTTTTCACGAGTCACTTCGCTATTTTTTTTACATATAATAATAACAATAGTTAAATGTAGTGTCCTAAAAACCATGCCGGTTTATCCTTGACACAGTTACACATGAGTGTCGCTAATTTAGCTAAATAAAAAATAATATTTTATTTGTAATAATAGGAAATTAAACGAACTTACCTTAAGTGACGTTCGATGATTATTATATGGTGTGATTCGCCCAAAGAGATTACATTCTTATAAGTAAATAAGAATGTAATCTCACAGAGTTTAATAAAATATGAATGGAACAAGACTTATTTCTATTTTTTAACCATATTATATGTCACATTGCTATTTCAGCTTGCTAATCAAAGAACCAAAGTCATTGACATAGGTTAGGATCACCTCGTTTCGGATTACATGGCGCAGAGAAACGCCGAGCATAGCCATTCCATAGCCCATAGACATTACTTTACCACCATAAAAAAAACTGAAATCCTTCTTCGCGAGGTCACGTTTGAAAATCTTCCGCACGAATGCTCGTTGTAATAAACAGCAGCGCACGTACGCGCCGCTCGATCGTGCGAATCCATTTAAAAAGTTATTAGCCTCGCGTCACAGAGGCATGCCCTCATTTTACTGCCTTACTTTATCTTTATCACCTGTGTGACAACTTACGGATCCACGGTTTGATTTATGTATTTAAGGATTCTTGTGTTTTTATAGTATTCTTTGAGTATAAATGCACTGTATGCAATTTATATGAGTTTGAAAACCTCAAGTGCCCTTATTTTTTTGGCCCTTTTTATATTAAGCTTAAGCCAAGTGGCTTAACCTTAATATAAAAAGGACTAAAATACGTAATCGTAAAATTACGGTTTCGGGGCGGCACCAACATATTTTTACTCATCATCATCATCATTTCAGCCAATAGACGCCCATTGCTGGACAAAGGCCCAATGTCCCCCAATGTTCTCCACACAGATCGGTCCTGTGCCGTCCGCATCCAACGGATTTCCGCAATATTCACTAGATCGGTCCACCTTGTGGGGAGCCTGCCCCGGCTGAGACATCCTGTACGTGGCCTTCACTCGAGGACCTTCCCGCCCCAATAGCTACCTGTTCTCCTCACTATGTGCCCTGCCCATTGCCACTTGAGACATGCAATCCTTATTACAGGATATTTTTACTGATTGTAATGAAATTATGACAATGAATGAAAAAGTATTTCTAGCATGTGGCCACTAAAAATTTTATCAATGCGTACCAATACTTCTGTTCAGAAGCCTTGAGGCTATAGAAGACTGACAGACACACGCATTCAACTTAGATACTATCTTCTATTATGGTTTACCGTCGAATGTCGAAAATAGTATCAATTCCCTAATCCACTGCCTACTCTAGTTACTGACAGTGTATTACGATTTGTATTCAAGGACTTGTCGTTCCCGTTCTCATCTGTCCAAACAAGGCCTTCAGGCTTAACAAAGCAACATCCAGTCTACATCTGCATCATACACCAAATCCGTATAATCAATAAACGCTCCGAACGTTTGGACAATAGCCAAAACTGCGGAACTACAGCCGAGCTGCTAATTTACTTTGAATGACAGTAACGCGACCCCTATCGGACGCTGATTTGAATCACAAACAGTTTATACGGATTCCACTGGGCTATTAATGTCCGGGCTAACTGGCCAGAGAGGTTTAGAGAACACATGCCCTAATCTAACTGGGAAGTAAATGTTGCATGTGTGAGAGATAACAGATACAAATTAAGTTTTAATTATAGACAAATACCCTCAGAGTCAGCGAAGGTACTACCACAAACGCAAACTTGCATTATAACTAGACACTGAACCAAAATAAATGTTTATCACGTAAATGTTTGTCCCAGATAAGAATAGAATATACAATTATTAAAACGCCAAGTGAATCTTTACCAAATGTGCCATCGGGCCAATCAGATACGATTTTCAAGTTGCATTAGGACTAAACGCGCAGTACTCGTCTGCGAACCTATGCAAAAAATACATAGTCCTTTTCATCATCATTTCAACCAATAGACGTCCACTAGATTCCCGCAACCTTCACCAGATCGTCCTTCACCAGGTCCACCTTGTGGGGGGCCTGCCTCGGCTGCGACTTCCTGTACGTGTCCTCGAGTGGAGTCGGTTCCTCGTTATGGGCCCTGCTAATTGCCACTTGAGACATGCGATCCTTTGGGCTATGTCTGTGACCTTAGTTCTCCTGCGGATCTCATCATTTCTGATACGATCACGCAAAGAAACTCCGAGCATAGCCCTCTCCATTGCTCTCTGGGTGATTCTGAGCCTCCTTAATCGGCACATTGTAAGCGGCCACGTTTTTGTTCCGTATGTCATCACTGGCAACACACACGAATTAAAGACTCTTGTCTTAAGACACTGCGGTAGATGGGCCGAAAATACGTTGCGTAGCTTCCCGAACGCTACCCAGCCGAGTTGGATTCGCCGCCGACCTCTTTCTGGAAGTTGGATTTACCAAGCTGGACTTTTTGTCCAGTATGTCCTTTGCATGTAAGTTTTCAAATGTGACAAATAAGTATTTAAGCTAAATTTTTGTTCACGGTTGAATTTTTTTAGTTTCATGTAACATCAGCTCGCACAAAATTGGATCACCGACTCTGAATTTATTTCAGGTTTAGTTATTGCGCAGTATTTTTTAGTTCCCTATTTTTCCCAGACCTACAACGAGTTGAGCGTTTCTACGGCTTGATTCAGTAAATTAGTTCACGATATTTTGCTCTACATCATATGGCGAATAACCTACAATTGTCTGCGAATACTTATATAAGGTTTTCATGCTTATGAAAAAAAACATTGCTGCAAAAGCCAGTAATATGACGCTAGAGGCGGACAAACAAGCAAGCGAGTCACCTGATGGAAAGTATTTAACGCCGCCCATAAACATCCGCGAAATCAGAGAGATCGTAATGTGTTGCCGGATTTTTTTTAAAAAATCTCATTACTCTGAAATATGTTCCGAAAATCGGCCATAACAACAAATTTTGGGATCTACAATTAAAAGAAACAACGTGGGACGTGAAAATGTATTTAACGGTATTTCCCTCACAGTTGAACCAGTGGAATATATACGCATAATATACATAATATACTATCGTACATTTGCACTTAACTCCGAGCTGTACAACTGTGTGTCATTATCGGTTGCATCAAATTCCAAACCTATTGTTTATAATAATAAGTGTTTCAATTGTTGAAGAGCTATCGTAGTTCAGCGTAGAATGCGCCTTGCGTAGGTACTTGAGGTCTGAAGAGGCTTGAATCCTGGAATGCTGCACTGGATTTTTCAAATCTATGTTCGCATTTATTCTCTTAAGCTTGAGGGAAAAAATCATAATAAAAACTACACGTTTAGTATAGTTTCTAAAAAGTGTACAACCAGGATTCAGTCCAGATCCCCTGTCAAAAGTTTATCAGAGGGCAGTCACTTCATTGTCCATATTCCCCAAGCCCTAAATCTTGGATTAAGCGTATACGCAGATTAGAAATAACAGCTTTTTTCCGTAGCCAAATGGCAAAAAACGGAACCCTTATAGATTCGTCATGTCTATCTGTCTGTCTGTCTGTCCGTCCATGCGTATTTCACAACCACATTTTTCCGAAGCTATAAGAACTATAATATTGAAACTTGATAAATAGATGTATTTTGTTAACCGCATTACAATTTTTACACAAAAATAGGAAAAAAAAAATTTTTAGGGGGTCCCCATACTTAGAACTGAAACTCAAAAAATTTTTTTCATCAAACCCATACGTGTGGGGTATCTATGAATAAGTCTTGAAAAATTATGTTGAGGTTTCAAATACATTTCTTTTCTAAACTTATTAAAATGTGTCTCTAACTTCTATAATAAAATAACTATAAAACTACAAAAAATATATGATATCTTTACCTACATTACCATGAAAACTAACAACGAAAATTGGTTTGAACTAGATCAGGCAAATAGTTTTTTTTTTTAACGTTATAAACCGTAAACCGCAATTTACCTTTCATATATCATACTTGCTGCTACGGAACCCTTCATGGGCGGGTCCGACTCGCTCTTGGTCGGTTTTTTATTATCACATAAAGTGACAGGCGAACAGTCGGATCACCCGAAGGTAAGTCACAAATGAGCTGCCAATCCGGGGGAATGGGGGGTTTAAATGTTTAAACCCTTAAACTCCCTTTTCCCCGGATTGGGCCTCTAGTACACTCACTCACGCAGCGGAACACAGCACAACAAACACAGCTTAGAACGCAACTGGGAATCGAAATGAGTGAGCAATTGTTGACTAGCGACAAAAACTCTTTTCATATCTTGAATCGTTTGATCGCGTGTCTTAAATAATTGCATGAAATAAAAAACAACTAAACAATGATTTAATATCCTTAATAATACCACCTTTGCCCCTGTTTTATCCTCATCTTCGTGTGAAATTCCCGGTTGCATCGCTATCGCTTTCGAGTCTGGGGAACGCTTAGACCATGACTCAGAATTTTGGGAGTCTGGTTATTACAATGATGCAATTGTCGTCTGACCTGTGCAACGCTTTACAGGGGAACCAGACCAACTGAATCATCGTTACACGTTTCAGAAAATATCCGACATGTTTAGGTTTCCTTACGATATTTTCCCTCACCGTCTAGCTAATGGTAGAATTACGCACATAGACTTGAAAAATCCAGATATGCATGCTCGGATTTGAAACCACAACTCCCCGTACGGAAGGCGCATTCTGAACCACTAAGTTCCGTAAGTAAGTAGGTGATCCGTCTGCTTGTCTGCCACCTCTCTATAAAAAAAACTAAGCTACCATCGCTCCTGATTATACGGGAAAATATTTAGGCACGTGAAATAGGAATATGAGCTATTAGTCTAATTGCACATTAGGCTAATGAACGCTACGCTTGCCGGACTCATACATGTTTATCTAATCAGTTAATTTGATCGGCCTTTGTTGATGGATACCATAGACATTGACTTTCAATTCAGGTTAGGTGACACTACAAAGTTAACTTGAGCAGAACCTCGATATACGAGTAATATGTATAACGCAAAAAGGTAAAAAAAACAACGAGGCAAACTTTCCGGTGTATGTACTAGAGGGCCTATTCTCTAGCACTTGATATTGAAGTCGAATTTAGAGATTTTATACATTCGTCCAAAGTTGACATTAAGCCTCCGCTTATAATAGTGACAAGCGCTCTAACGGGACATGGCATCCTTAACAAATATCTGTTAAATATTTATACTACTGGAGTGCAAAGGCGTAGCCACCTGCCGGGCACGCTACCAAGGAGACCCGGATAGTCTACAGGAAATCTTCGACAACCTCAACAAGAGGTTCCCTTGAATTTGATGCAACCGATAATGACAAACTAAGTTGAACACTATAGAGTTGTAGTTAAGTTCAAATGTACGAGTATTATGCGTATATATTCCACTGGCCCAACTGAATCGTGGTTGTACACTTTTTAGAAACTATACTAAACGTGTAGTTTTTATTATGATTTTTTTCCCTCATGCTTAAGGGAATAAATGCGAACATAGATTTAAAAAATCCAGTGCAGCATTCCAGGATTCAAGCCTCTTCAGATCTCAAGTACCTACGCAAGGCGCATTCTACGCTGAACTACGATAGCTCTTCAACTATTGCAACACTCATTATTATAAACAATAGGTTTGGAGTTTGATGCAACCGATAATGACACACAGTTGTACAGCTCGGAGTTAAGTGCAAATGTACGAGTATTATGCGTATATATTCCACTGGCTCAACTGTGAGGGAAATACCGTTAAATACATTTTCACGTCCCACGTTGTTTCTTTAAATTGTAGATCCCAAAATTTGTTGTAATAGCCGATTCTCGGAACATATTTGAGAGTAATGAGTTTTTTTTTAAAAAGGCCGGCAACTCATTAACGATCTCTCTGATTTCGCGGATGTTTATGAGCGGCGTTAAATACTTTCTATCAGGTGACTCGATTGCTCGTTTGTCAGCCTCTAGCATCATAATACTGGCTTTTGCAGCATTGTTTTTTTTTTCATAAGCATGAAATATATAAGTATTCGCAGACAATTGTAGGTTATTCACCATGTGATGTAGAGCAAAATATCGTGAACTAATTTACTGAATCAAGCCGTAGAAACGCTCAACTCGTTGTAGGTCTGGGAAAAACAGTGAACTAAAAAATACTGCGCAATAACTAAACCTGAAATAAATTCAGGATTGGTGATTTAATTTTGTGCGAGCTGATGTTACATGAAACTAAAAAAATTTCAACTGTGAACAAAAATTTAGCTTAAATACTTATTTGTCACATTTGAAAACTTACATGCAAAGGACATACTGGACAAAAAGTCCAGCTTGGTAAATCCAACTTCCAGAAAGAGGTCGGCGGCGAATCCAACTCGGCTGGGTAGCGTTCGGGAAGCTACGCAACGTATTTTCGGCCCATCTACCGCAGTGTCTCTCGGCAGTGTCGCTGCGGCAGGTTATACAGAAGACCGAAGAGTATAACCTGCCATTATGCTTAGCGTTTGTGGACTATGAGAAAGCCTTCGACTCTGTCGAGACCTGGGCCGTGCTACAGTCTCTCCAAAGGTGCCGAATAGACTACCGATACATACAAGTGTTGCAGTCATTGTACGGAAACGCCACAATGTCAGTCCGTCTTCAGGACCAGGAATCAAAACCCATTCCTCTCCAGCGAGGTGTGAGACAGGGTGACGTTATATCGCCGAAACTGTTCATCACTCTGTTGGAGGACGTGTTTAAACTTCTGGACTGGGATGGACTTGGCATCAATATAAATGGTGAGTACATGACGCACCTTCGATTCGCTGATGATATCGTAGTCATGGCTGAGACCTTGGAAGACCTTGGCACAATGCTTGACGACCTCAGTAGAGTCTCCCAACAAGTGGGTCTGAAAATGAACATGGACAAGACGAAAATCATGTCGAATTTCCATGTCGTACCCACTCTGGTAAAGGTTGGAAGCTCTGCACTGGAAGTTGTAGACGAGTACATCTACCTCGGACAAAAAGTCCAGCTTGGTAAGTCCAACTTCCAGAAAGAGGTCGATCGACGAATCCAACTCGGCTGGGCAGCGTTCGGGAAGCTACGCAGCATATTTTTGGCCCACCTACCGCAGTGTCTCAAGACGAAAGTCTTCAATGCGTGTGTGTTGCCAGTGATGACATACGGAACCGAAACGTGGCCGCTTACAATGTGCCGAATAAGGAGGCTCAAAGTCACTCAGAGAGCAATGGAGAGAGCTATGCTCGGAGTCTCCCTGCGTGATCGTATCAGAAATGATGAGATCCGCAGGAGAACTAAGGTTACAGACATAGCCCAAAGGATTGCATGCCTCAAGTGGCAATGGGCAGGGCACATAGCGAGGAGAACAGACGGCCGATGGGGCGGAAAGGTCCTCGAGTGTAGGCCACGTACAGGAAGTCGCAGCCGTGGCAGGCCCCCCACAAGGTGGACCGACGATCTGGTGAAGATCGCGGGAATCCATTGGATGCGGGCGGCACAGGACCGATCTGTGTGGAGAACATTGGGGGAGGCCTATGTCCAGCAGTGGACGTCTATTGGCTGAAATGATGATGATGATGATACCGCAGTGTCTTAAGACAAGAGTCTTTAATGCGTGTGTGTTGCCAGTGATGACATACGGAACAAAAACGTGGCCGCTTACAATGTGCCGATTAAGGAGGCTCAGAATCACCCAGAGAGCAATGGAGAGGGCTATGCTCGGAGTTTCTTTGCGTGATCGTATCAGAAATGATGAGATCCGCAGGAGAAGTAAGGTCACAGGCATAGCCCAAAGGATTGCATGTCTCAAGTGACAATTAGCAGGGCACATATCGAGGAACCGACTCCACTCGAGGACACGTACAGGAAGTCGCAGCCGAGGCAGGCCCCTACAAGATGGACCGACGATCTGGTGAAGGTTGCGGGAATCCAGTGGACGTCTATTGGCTGGAATGATGATGCAAAGGACTATGTATTTTTTGCATAGGTTCGCAGACGAGTACCGCGCGTTTAGTCCTAATGCAACTTGAAAATCGTATCTGACTGGCCCGATGGCACATTTGGTAAAGATCCACTTGGCGTTTCAATAATTGTATATTCTTTTCTTATCGGGGACAAAGATTTACGTGATAAATTTATTTTGGTTCAGTGTCTAGTTATAATGCAAGTTTGCGTTTGTGGTAGTACCTTCGCTGACTCTGATGGTATTTGCCTATAATTAAAACTTAATTTGTATCTGTTATCTCTCACACATGCAACATTTACTTCCCAGTTAGATTAGGGCATGTGTTCTCTAAACCTCTCTGGGCAGTTAGCCCGGACATTAACAGCCCAGTGGAATCCGTATAAACTGTTTGTGATTCAAATCAGCGTCCGATAGGGGTCGCGTTACTGTCATTCAAAGTAAATTAGCAGCTCGGCTGTAGTGCCGCAGTTTTGGCTATTGTCCAAACGTTCGGAGCGTTTATTGATTATACGGATTTGGTGTATGATGCAGATGTAGACTGGATGTTGCTTTGTTAAGCCTGAAGGCCTTGTTTGGACAGATGAGAGCGGGAACGACAAGTCCTTGAATACAAATCGTAATACTATAATCGTAATCGAACTATAATATTGAACTTGGTAAATAGATGTATTTGGTTAACCGCATTACGATTATTACACAAAAATAGGTAAAAAAAATTTTTTTAGGTGATCCCCATACTTAGAACTGAAACTAAAAAAAAAATTGTTTCATCAACCCATACGTGTGGGGTATCTATGAATAAGTCTTTAAAAATGATGTTGAGGTTTTAAATATATTTCTTTTCTAAACTTAATAAAATGTGTGTCTCTAACTTCTGTAATAAAATAATTATAAAACTACAAAAAATATATGATATATATACATTACCATGAAAACTAACAACGAAAATTGGTGTAAACTAGATCTAGCAAGTAGTTTTTTTTTTATTCGTTTTAAACCGTAAACCGCAATTTACCTTTCATATATCCTTGCTGCTACGAAACCCTTCATGGGCTAGTCCGACTCGATCTTGGTCGGTTTTTTACTATCACAGACGGATCACCCGATGGTAAGCGATTGCCACCGCCCATGGACACCAGTGGAGTCACAAATGCGCTGCCAATCCGGGGGAATGGGGGGTTTATAAGTTTAAACCTTTAAACTCCCTTTTCCCCGGATTGGGTCTCTAGTACATTCACTCACGCAGCGAAACACAGCACAACAAACACAGCATAGAACGCAACTGGGAATCGAAATGAGTGAGCAATTGTTGACCAGCGACAAAAACTCTTTTCATATCTTGAATCGTTTGATCGCGTGTCTTAAATAATTGTATGAAATAAAAAACAACTAAACAATGATTTAATATCCTTAATAATACCACCTTTGCCCCTGTTTTATCCTCATCTTCGTGTGAAATTCCCGGTTGCATCCTAAGCTATTGCTTTCGAGTCTGGGGTACGCTTAGACCATGACTCAGAATTTTGGGAGTCTGGTTATTACAATGAAGCAATTGTCGTCTGACCTGTGCAACGCTTTACAGGGGATCCAGACCAACTGAATCATGGTTACACGTTTCAGATACTATCCGTAATGTGTAGGTTTCTGTACGATATTTTCTCTCACCGTCGAGCTAATGGTAGAAATACGCAAATAGCCTTGAAAAATCCAGAGATGCATTTTTTTTTATGATTTAGGTGGCAGATGAGCTGATGGATCACCTGATGGTAAGCGATTACCGCCGCCCATGGACACCTGCAACACCAGTGGTGTCACAAGTGCGCTGCTTACCTTTTAACCCCCTTCCTCTGGATTGGGCCTCCGGTAACCTCACTCACGCAGCGAAACACAGCGCATGCACTGCTTCACGCCGGTTTTCTGTGAGGACGTGGTATTACTCCGGTCGAGCCGGCCCCAACTGCCCGTACGGAAGGCCTATTCTGAACCACTAATCTACCATCGCTCCTGATTATACGGGAAAATATTTAGGCACGTGAAATAGGAATATGAGCTATTAGTCTAATTGCACATTAGGCTAATGAACGCTACGCTCGCCGGACTCATACATGTTTATCTAATCAGTTAATTTGATCGGCCTTTGTTGATGGATACCATAGACATTGACTTTCAATTCAGGTTAGGTGACACTACAGAGTTAACTTGAGCAGAACCTCGATATACGAGTAATATGTATAACGCAAAAAGGTAAAAAAAACAACGAGGCAAACTTTCCCGTGAATGTACCAGAGGGGCTATTCTCTAGCACTTGACATTGAAGTCGAATTTAGAGATTTTATACATTCGTCCAAAGTTTACATTAAGCCCCGCTTATAATAGCGACAAGCGCTCTAACGGGACATGGCATCTTTAACAAACATCTGTTAAATATTTATCATGTACTACTGGAGTGCAAAGGCATAGCCACCTGCCGGGCACGCTACCTAGGAGACCCGGATAGTCTACAGGAAATCTTCGACAACCTCAATGCGCTGAGGTTCCCTTGAATTTGATGCAACCGATAATGACAAACTAAGTTGAACACTATAGAGTTGGAGTTAAGTTCAAATGTACGAGTATTATGCGTATATATTCCACTGGCCCAACTGAATCCTGGTTGTACACTTTTTAGAAACTATACTAAACGTGTAGTTTTTATTATGATTTTTTCCCCTCAAGCTTAAGGGAATAAATGCGAACATAGATTTGAAAAATCCAGTGCAGCATTCCAGGATTCAAGCCTCTTCAGACCTCAAGTACCTACGCAAGGCGCATTCTACGCTGAACTACGATAGCTCTTCAACAAATGCAACACTCATTATTATAAACAATAGGTTTGGAATTTGATGCAACCGATAATGACACACAGTTGTACAGCTCGGAGTTAAGTGCAAATGTACGAGTATTATGCGTATATATTCCACTGGCTCAACTGTGAGGGAAATACCGTTAAATACATTTTCACGTCTCACGTTGTTTCTCTAAAGTGTGGATCGCAAAATTTGTTGCAAAAGCCGATTCTCGGAATATATTTGAGAGTTTTTAAAAATATTCTCATAATATATTTGAGAGTTTTTAAAAATATTCTCATAATATTTTTAAAAAGGCCGGCAACACATTAGCGATCTCTCTGATTTTAGGGATGTTCATGGGCGGCGTTGATTACTTTCCATCAGGTGACTCGCTTGCTCGTTTGTCCGCTTCTAGCATATATCTATACTATTAATAAAGAGGTAACGCCTCGGCGGGTGAAATGGGGTTAAAACGTCGTATGGAAGGTTTGCCATATTTGATGCTCAATTTATGAAAATTAGAATTTGAACATTCATACAGAAAATTTTTAGCACTTTTTTAATCAACCCCTAAAAGGGTGAACGCCGTATAGAAGTGTTGTCATTTTTAAAGCTAGAGTCATGAAAAATTATATTGGTCTTTTTGTATAAATTATTTAGCATTTTTAGGGTTTCGTACCTCAAAAGGAAAAAACGGAACCCTTATAGGATCACTTTGTTGTCCGTCCGTCCGTCCGTCTGTCAAGACCCTTTTTCTCAGGAACTCGTGAAGGTATGAAGCTGAAATTTATATCAATTACTCAGGTCTACTGTCCCTTGAAGCTGTGAAAAAATCAAACTTCTAAGCTAACGCAATCAAAAGATACAGCCGTTTATGCCGCAAATTTTCGACACTTGCAAGGGAATCAAAACCTACAGGGTGCTTCCCGTAAACTCAGAATCTTGAAATTTGGTACGAAGCAACGTCTTATAGCATAGATAAAGGAAAAATTACGAAAACCATAAATTTTTAGTTACATCACATAATATATATTTTTTTAATAATTTTAAACTTACTACCCATTTCCTCATAAACGCGTAGAGGTATTAAATTGAAATTCATACCAAATACTCAGGTGTATAATACCTTTAAGCTGTAATAAAATCAAACTTCTATGTCAACGCAATCAAAAGAAACAGCAATTTAAGCTGCATATTTTGAAACTCGCAAGTACTCGCAAGGGAATCAAAACCTAAAGGGTACTTCCAGTCGACCTAGAATCTTGAAATTTGGCATTAAGCAACGTTTTATAGCACACATAAAGGAAAAATTCCGAAAACCTTAAATTTTTAGTTACATTACAAAATATATATTTTTTAATAAATATAAACTTATTACTTTTTTCCTCATGAACGCGTAGAGCTATCAAGTTGAAATTCATATCAAATAATTAGATCTAATTGCCTTTAACCCGTGAAAATAAAAAATTTCTAAGTCAATGAACTTTGTAAACCTTGCAGGTTTGTACGGAACCCTCGGTGCGCGAGTCCGACTCGCACTTGGCCGGTTTTTTTTTATTAAACTCCTAAAAGAGTGAAATGGGGCTAATCGTTGAGTGGGAGATTGGCAATATTTACTGCTCATCAGTCATGAAAATAAATGAAAAAAGAATTAAAAGTATTTCAGTATTTTCTCATTTTAAGTCTCCGTTTAATACCTACCAACTTACTCAGAATTGGTAAGTAACAAATGAAGATCGTATAGAAAAATACGATTTCTAAAGTTATTCAAATTCTCGAGCTCGTGACATTTTTAAAAACATGGCGGATATCACCTGAAAACCATACAAAAAAAACTATGTTTTAGTGATGTATGTCGTATGAAAAAAAATGTCACGAGCACGAGAACTGGGCTCATGACACCTGTGATTTCCCCTTCGAAAAGCGCACTTCTTTTCACGACAAAAATGTTTATTTAGGTATAATTTTATATAAAACTGTTTCTTTCAAACTACCAGCCAATTAGCTAATGCACCTCGGGGTGTCGCTGATAGAGGGCACAATTGAGCGGATCACGGAATACTGGTATCCATCACGGAAACTATAATAATAATATACGTTATCTACATCATGTATTTTATGCACCAGGTAGACTGTTGGTACGGGGTATTTCATTTTAAATCAATGGAAAGGTATCCTCTGGTAGTATTCTAGGTGTAATAAACATCATGTTGTATGTTTTATTTATGAGTCGTCGCTCGAAGGTACAGCCTGAAAATCAGCGCTGCAGCGGCTGCTTAGCAGTTGTTGTAGCACATGCTGAGGCTGAACCTTGTTGGCCGCAACTTAATAATGTTTTGTCTGTAAGTGTTATTAGGCAAATTGTCAGTACATTAGTAAAATTTATTTATAGTTTATTTAAATATTAAAGATTTAACTATAAAATTATTATTATTACAAAAATATTTGGATATTTAGTTTTGTAATTAAATTATTATTTTAATGTGTACGAAATTTAAATCGAGATACTGGCAACACTAGTCGATAGACGGGCGGGCGGACGGGCATTCATTCTATGCTGGGCAGCCGCAACAGCCGCACGTACCGTGTCGTCGAGTAGTGTTGGGAGTGTGAATAATCTACTCAAAATAAGTACTCAAGTGATAAATAAATGTAATACGACGTATCCTGAGTGTTTTCTTACATGTCCTTATTTAGATTTGTATGTAATGTGTTGTAGTCAATAAATTATTTCTTATTCTTATTCTTATCAGTTAACGTAACAACTATTTTGATTTCATGTTCTGGGTCCTGGCGCAGATAAAAATAAATAAAAAATACGTTTATTGCTTTCTAAAACAATATCTGGTAGATAGGTACATAGGTATTTCCATAACAATCTATCTATTACACATAAGTCAATACAACTTCTTATGAAAAGGATATAAATAACTAAAGGACAAACATTTTTTTATTTTATTTTCTTTATTAAGAAAAAATACTGCTGTTAAATAGTACTGTGTCCTAAAATTACTTAAATAGTACATCAGCAATAAAAAACTCAAATGCAAATTAATACGTTTAGTTCAATTCAATTCAATTCAATTCAATTCAAATAATTCTTTATTTGCATAGGCTTGTACACAGCACTTACAAATCGTCATACATTTGAATGGCTTAAAACTATTTATAAGTACATGTCTAATTGGTAGAGGTAGTCAGTTTAATAGGCAAATTAACTGGACTGTAAAGGATTGAGTATATAAGTGAGTGGAATGGGGAGGAAATCTAAGGTGGAGTTTGGATAGATTTGAAAAATTCAGAGGTGCATGCTTGGTTACGAACTTACGACCTCCCTTTGGTATAATTTGGTCCAAGCAGGTAACACTGTGAGAACGCTAGTTTTAGTTACGAAAGATACTTGTACCTTGTGCATGTTGATCATAATAACTGTGGCAGACAGAAAAGGGACACCGGTAAGGGGGGTAAAATTAATATATTAACAAAATAAAATTATAGAAAAATACAGAAAATTTACATAGCTAGGCCTAAACGTCAGAAGAAGAAGAAAAAACGTCACAAGAATACTTTTCTATTTATATGGGCGCCTAAGCGGCACGGAAGTCTGTCCTCGACAATAACATTTGAGTTTTATAGAGATTGACTATACTATGATAAGTAATCTTGCATATTCTTGCAATGTTATATACATCATAAATAAGACGTCGAGATTTACAACACAAATACTGTAACACTCATCAGCTTATGGAATCGAATTCTTTTTAACAATAATAATCAATGCAACTCAATGTTGAAAACTAAGAGATGAAATATTCGGTTTTTGTTGTATCAATTCTTCGCAACTGCGCGTTCAGATGGAAACTTAACCAATTATTTACTTAGAGAAGAAATGTTTGATGCAGCCAGAACGATACTTACTAATCAAATTTATACAAATGTGCATTTTAACGTTAATTCATATTACTACTTTTAAATAATATTCGAGTTCTTCTCTGAAAAAGCTTCTGAAGTACTCACTGATAACATTCAACACGCCGTGAAGTCAACAAAATTACATAATGTTGACACCCGCCGCCCGTTGGTATTTCTCGTAGCTCGTAGCGGTTCCGCTACGGTGCTACGAGTCGACTATGGTCCTCGTAGCAGGTAACATATTTCAACTATGTTGACGACTGTAGTTACTGGGTTGTGTATTTTGCTGCGGTATTTTTGATGTAAGTAGGTACACCCTAGAAATGGATTGTTATTTGCGCAACTTTCTTTTCCCACGTTTGAGTTTACATATTACCGTCCTGTTTGGTGCTAGGTTTTCACTTAGCATCTATCATAGCAAAGAGTATTTCGAATCTTTGGTTCAGGCGTGCGAGAGCACAGGCCTCAAAGTCCAGAGTACAATAGTTTAAATTCAGAGAAAGATCACAATAAAATCCGAATTGAATCGATTTGTTTGATGCTATTCAAATTGTAAACTTACCAAGAAACTCTCATTTGTGTAGCAAAGTGTATAAACTGCATTTTCAGGTATAAAAGAGATAGGAGGTAAGTAAAAGGTATTTTAAATGCAAAAACTCCAATAGCTGGAAATTAGATCAGTCTCGGCTACCTGAAAGAAACTTGGATTGGTATAACGGTGATACGGAGTTGCCAGGAAATTCAAAAATAGTAAATTTCCTGTTTGCAACGACGCGCTGTTGGTTCGGATAAAAATATACTGGAATAGGAATGCTAGCGAAAGATATAAATCGAAACAAAATTTATTTGGATGTGGAACTCAAGTTTTTTGAAAACTTTATAAAATGTTACTTTAGTTTTTATTTACAAGAGGGAGTGGAGCGGGAGATTTTGGAATCAAATGTATATTATATTTATATTATAGCTATTTAAAAATAAATTATTGTTCGTTAGTTTCGTTAAAATTTGAGCACGGCTGAACTGATTTGGCGAGAATCAGTCAAAATGGCGATTTAGAAAGGCCTATGTCTAGCAGCGGATGATGATGAGGAATATATAAAAAAAGCTTCAGTAAAAGAGAAGTTTAGTTGAACCTACCGTGTTTTGTAACCAAAAAGTTTTACCGTGGGAGAGCTACGCTTCGGCATGAATGGACCGGCTCGACCGCAGTACCGAGGATATCACTGCCTCACAGAAAACCGGCATCAAGCAGCACTTTGCTGTTTCGCTGCATGAGTGAGGGTACCGGAGGCCCAATCCGCGGGAAAGAGCGGTTAAAAGGTTGGCAGCGCACTTGCGACACCCGCTACACCAGTGGTCACAAGTGCGCTGCCAACCTACAACTCCCTTTACCCACCGTATTGGGCCTCCGGTACCCTCACTCACGCAGCGAAACGCGGCACAGTGCTGCTTCACGCCGGTTTTCTGTTAGGCCGTGGTATCACTCCGGTCGAGCCGGTCCAATTAATGACGAAGCGTGGCTCGCCCACGGAACTTGGAAGCTTGGAACGCAATCGAGAAGAAACGCGAGTGATGATGATGATAAATACCGTTAGAATGTAAGTCCAAAGTAAAATATTAGGACGGCTCCTGTCCGAAACGGGCGGATCACCGTCGCAATCAGTGGCCGTAAGGGAGCTTACATACGAGCGACGTTTCAACAAATTTGAGACCTGAAAACGTTCTATTAAAATTATTAGTCATATAAAAGGCGTAAGAAGGTAGCACCTAGGAAGAAAGTGGCGCAATTATATCTCCAATCAGCTTTACTACGTCTTTAGCGGTATCGTCTTGGTTCTCTTATTATAGAGCCAAAAGGAATTCTCGAACCCTTTTACGAGTATACAACAACTAGCACAACAAAGACCTTTATACGACCTTTATTCAGCTGTTTAAAGATATAATTTTGAGGAAATTGTTTGTACCGGCGCGCACTGGTAGCGGTAATTTTTTTTACCCTGGACAACAGTAGACGACCTTCTTGTGTTAGTTCAGTGCTAGGGCGTAACTATTATAATTGATTTCTCTAAAAGAATAACATAATTCACTTACAACCTGTGCGGATAAAGAATGGGATCAGAAATGGCGGCGCATCTATTCACTTTTCGCTCGCACACTATTTGCTATAGACGCAAATAGTGTGCGAGCGAGAATTTAATAGATTCGCCGCCATTTCTGATCCCATTCTTTATCCGCACAGTTTGTACAACAGAAATACAAAATGTAGGTATATAATAAAAGTTCATGCTCAGCACTTAGTGCGCGTAGCAGTTCAAAGCGTCAGAATATTTGAACGCGACAATTAAGAACTCTAATGTTACGAGCACATCTCATTCGTTCGGTGTTACATATAACTATTGTAGTTATTTTGATCGAGTATTATATGTATTAACATTATAATAGTATCTACTTAATACAATTTTGATTAATATTTATAATATATATTTCATCATCATCATCATTTCAGCCAATAGACGTCCACTTCTGGACATAGGCCTCCCCCAATGTTCTCCACACAGATCGGCCCTGTGCCGCCCGCATCCAATGGATTCCCACGATCTTCACCAGATCGTCGGTCCACCTTGTGGGGGGCCTGCCACGGCTGCGACTTCCTGTACGTGGCCTCCACTCGAGGACCGCACCGCCCCACCGGCCGTCTGTTCTCCTCGCTATGTGCCCTGCCCATTTCCACTTGAGGCATGCAATCCTTTGGGCTATGTCTGTGACCTTAGTTCTCCTGCGGATCTCATCATTTCTGATACGATCACATTATATATATATTTGCTGAGCACTTGTTTACCTAAATACTTTCATGGAAGGAGGCTTGAATATTGTCGCGATCTTTGGCAACTATCACTGACGATCAGCCATGCAGAACGACTGGTGCAAATACGTTGGAGCGTAGTTGCGACTGCCCTCAACTGGTCGGCGAACGACGTCAGCTGCGAGTGGGTGATAGTGGCCTGCTGTTATTTTGCATATCTGATAACAGACCAACAGACGGACCAACTGGTGGTAAGCGATGGACACGATACTAGTGGCGTTACAAGTGCGCTGCTAACAAATAATAATAATAATAATTCTCACAACATCTCATACGTTGACCTGATTCCGTACTAAGTAGCTTAAGCACTTGTGTTACAGATATCAGACAACAGAGGAACACAAATATATACTTAAATACATATATTACACCCAGACACTGAACAAACACAAGTGTTCATCGCACGAATGTTTGTCCAGGGTGGGGATCGAAACCACGACCTTTGGCGTAAGAGGCGGGGTCACTACCAATTGCAACAAATATATAGTCAAATATATAGGTCAATAAATAGTAAGTAAATTCTTTATTACCAATACACACTTTTACAACAATTACATTAAACTGGTCCTCACACTAGGCTAAGCCTATTTTGTGGGGAATATTGGACGATTTCCAAGAGAAATTGTGACATGTACATACATACCATACAGGTTACAAAGAACGGTAACATAAATTATATTGGAAACATTACAAGTTACACTATCTACCTACTAGCAAATTAAATCTTCATACTTATTAAAAACTTAATCACAAAAAAATTTAATCAAAAATAGGTTCAACATCAGTGTCAAAATAAATTTAACATCAGTATCAAGCATTAAATTGTACAATTAAGAGCATGAAAACTTCTCTTCCCTCGAGTTTCGGGTCTCGCGTAACCCAAACTCACTGGACAAGCCGGTTTTTTGTAGGATCACTCTGGGCGAGCCGGCTCATTCATTTCCATGAATGTTTCTCCCACGGTTGTCGTGAGCAGTTACTGGCACACTGTCATTTACTTATTCTTAGTAAAACTCCCAATTAGTGTTAGTGCTGTCGTTCGTCTGTAAGCTCGAAGCAAATAGGGGGCTAGGCGACGCGAATTTCCCCTAATATCGCTCACGTAATCAATTTCCGAGCCCGGCGAGATACGGCCGGAACATGTTCCCAAGAGGATATTTATTTAGTAACGGATACGCATGTTTTTAACGTGTTTACGTTTTATTTATAAGCTACGCTGTTGTAAGCGAGGATGTAATAAGCTTACGACATCATTTTGGGAGATGAATTTGTAACAAAATTAGAATTTACGTATGTACGTACGTACTTTATTTATATATTTGTATAGTAGGCATTTAATTTAACGAAGTGTTTGAATATGCTGTTCATTGGTTTTACGTGCGTCAATATGGTACTTACATTTGTTAAATGACTTATACATTTTTACATAATATTATTGATACCAATGCAACCTTCCATTTTTTTCAAATGGCCAAAAAATGAGTAAAAAATACAGATGATTAAAGTCATTTGACATAAAAATACTATTTTACGTCAAATGAAGTCGATTTGAGTTATGAATTTGTGAAATGAGCATGTACAGTCAACTCCAAAAATATGTATACACTTTAGGACGTTGTCATAATATATAATATAAGAAAGTAGACAAGGTCCTAAAGTGTATACATATTTTTGGAGTTGACTGTACATGTTAAACACAGTAATTGTGCCTCCGGTTTAATGTGCCTCTGTCTAAATAAGGTATGACAAAATTTTACGTGTCATAAATTATAAAAATCACAGCAATACTATTGGACAAGTTAAAAATTTCTGTTTTGAAATCTGTTAGTGAGGATTTTGATTTTCATCAAAAAAATAGACATGAATGTTAAAGAAAATAATGACCCAATAAAATGTTAGCAAGTCCTTAGGGAGTCGTGTGGTCCCCGGCAGAGTAAAATAGGCCACCCTCACTCTTATCGAGGTGTCGTAAAAGGCGACTAAGGTAAAGTTGCTGGCATGATCATCAGCACCCAGAGAAGGAAAACTCTCCATTTATACCAAAACCCTCGCCAACCCGACTGCCAAGCGTGGTGAGTATGGCAATTACCCCTCATGTGATTGAGGGAGGCCTGTGCCCCAGCAGTGGGGACTTAAATGGGCTGACGATGATGAACTCCTTAGAAACAGCGAAGAGTGTGAGTACTGAGTGCGTTTTTGGGGCTAGCTTATGGCCCGAGGCGGGTTTGATCGCTTATCCATTAGGCGATCGTCAACATGGTCTGCCGTAATTCACATAAAAAAAAATTAGGGCTGCAATTTCGATCATCCGATACATTTTTATTAGGCCTCACTGATGTATATCGAGGAATCTTTGTGAACTATGCCAAAGCCTATTCATCTCTCGACACAAAACAGAAAAGCATTCGATATATCTTTGTCTCGTAGTCCCTGACAAGATGAACTGATATCATTATTGTTATTTTTTGTTTGATCACTCTGACAGGCCATTACAGGAATCGACCTTCAAAATTAAAAAAGATTTAGTGAAATATATGAATTAGAATACAGTTTCATTACAATACAGCCATAATCGAATCTTTGAAGTTTTTTACATCTCACTCAATTAAAAAAGTGTGAAAAGGTCTTTACAAAAAGAACATCTCGTAAATGTGTGTCTAATTTGTCTCCGCGTAACACTTGAAAGCAAAACTTTATTTTGCAACCGTCCAAAGTGAGATTTTTGAGTTTCCCTCTTCCGAGTGCAAACATCCTTCGGCACTCAGTCCCCGACCGAGTGACGGGTTTATTACAAAGTCCCGAGAAAGTTACAACAATGTGATGTAAAACATTTTCCTTGTTAGCGTAAAAATTGTTCACAATAATATCCAGTGAGTTTGAAATTTTCAGCAAGCGACAAAAAAGTTCCGTATTGCACTACGCAACACAATTATACCTATATAATTGTACTCTACTGATATGTATGAGGGTAGGCTGCAGATTCCCTTAGCATAATTGTCAAAGTGTGCGACCACCTTACGATTCTTCTTCTTCTTATTTTATTTGTGGCAATCAACTTCTCGACTGAGAATTACTCCTGCCATTATCATGTTTTAGATTTTAGGCATTATTAAGCGGGACAACCGAAGATAATTCGCCAATGTCAAGTAACTTATTGAGAACAAGTAGGTAGTCAACAGTCGAAGTCAGTCAAAGTCACAGTCACTCAATAAAACGCCGGTGTTTTGCGTTTTATCGACCTACGGATTCAGCGGATATCACTCTAAAAGCAATCAATCGCGGGTTTTAAGACTCTATTAGGTCCAAGCAAGTTGTCACGAGACAACGCACTCGACACACAATAGCATTGTTAAAAACGATACAATCCAACGATTCTTATTATTAGGATCACTTTGCGGCACTTCACTGCACAAATAAACACCAAACTTGCACACTAAAAACCACTTGACACTAATTTTAAACCTTTGAATTGCATCAGCCCACGCGGCTTCTTTTAGCCCTACCCGCCGAATCCCACCTTACGATTCAGTAATAAACCAGCTTATACGTACGTCGTTTGTTTTCGTTACTCCAATACATTTCACTGGCGAAGAGGATGAATTTGTCATCATCATCATCAGTCCATTTAAGTCCCCACTGCTGGGGCACGGGCCTCCCTCAATCACATGAGGGGTAATTGCCATACTCACCACGCTTGGCAGACGGGTTGGCGAGGGTTTTGATATAAATGCAGAGTTTTCCTTCTCTGGGTGCTGATGATCATGCAGCAGCTTTACCTTAGTCGCCTTTTACGACACCTCGGTAAGAGTGAGGGTGGCCTATTCTACTCTGCCGGGGACCACACGGCATGAATTTGAATTTGATGAAAATGATGAATTTGTATTTGTTATGCAGTATACCTTTGATATCACGGAAGGGGTACAACTACTCCATAAAAAAGTACCTCAGAAGATGTCTTTTCGAAATAAAACAAATACAACCCGTGCACCCCACGAGTGCGAGTATAGACGCAAATAGTGTGCGAGCGAGAAGTGAATAGATGCGCCGCCATTTCTGATCCCATTCTTTATCCGCACAGGTTGTACTTATTCCGCTGGCTCAACTTCGCAGCTGTGTCTTGGTCTCCGAAACAAGAGATCGACACTGCGCTACTTCCCGCCAGTCTGAAGCTCTCGTAGATCAGCCTAGATGACGTCATTGCAGCAAGGCACAAACACTAGAGATGACGAGATTGATATCAGCATCAATAACAGCCTACGTCATAGTACAGCCTAAGATCCTCAGTAGAAGTTCGAAATTGTGCGTAAGGTATATAAATCCATAATTAGACTATACTGATGTACGGCTGTGAGGCTTGAACACTAACTTTAATAGAAGTTCATAAACTCTTTGTGAACGAAAGAAAAGTCCTTCGCAAAATTCTGGGTCATGTAAAAGCATAAGACGATGGTTGAAGAATCCTTATAATTGCCGGAATTAGATACAATTGTGTGCCGCAACTATTTCGCTGGCCTGGTCATCTAGAGTGTTTGGAAGAAGGTGCTCGTAAAAAAAGCATCCCTATTAGGGTGGCTCGTTTGGCAGACGCCCAGTTTGTCGGACTTATCACTGAAAATAAATAAAACTCAGGGGCATTATGCAGATGAATACAATTTTTTTCCCCATGTAACATACTATGTATTATGTTAACTGTTGAGGATGGAATATGCGGCGCATACCTAGCGTCCGTGGCAGCGGAAAGGGTAAGGGATAAATGTAAGGGGACGACGGCAGCATTAAAATTGAATTGAATATCAGAAGACACCACATTTACTCTGCTCATCTGAATCACACTGACACTCAAAAAAGAACATCTCATAGAAAACGAAAAATTTCAAAATATATTGTATTTATAAAAGAATACCTAAAAAAGATGTCCGTCGCTAATAGTTAACTGTATCCATAGTGACAGAAATATATATTTTTTTTATTGAATTGCATACATGTTACAATTGCAGTATTAGTAGTTACATTTCAGAAAAGTATAAGAATACATTTCAGAAATCAAACTAACACACTTCTGCATCCATAAGTAAACATCCATACTAATATTATAAATGCGAAAGTAACTCTGTCTGTCTGTCTGTCTGTCTGTCTGTCTGTCTGCTACTCTTTCACGCCAAAACTACTCAACGGATTTAAATGAAATTTGGTATACAGATAATCTAGACCCTGAGAAAGAACATAGGCTACTTTTTATTGCGAAAAGGGGGTTGTAAGGGGTTGAAAGGGGGGTAAAAAGTTACTTTTCCACGCGGACGGAGTCGCGGGCGGCCGCTAGTTATAGTATAAATAGCATATATATTCAAAAGAAGTAAAGTATTCAATGTATATATATTTGTAATCCCGCTGTTGATTCTGATATCCGTAACACAGGCGCTTAAGCTACCTCTCTCGAAGTCAGATCAATGTATGTGATGTTTAATTATTTATTGATAAAGATTTACCAACAACACAACAATTTGCACATACAATACCAGTAAAAGAAGAAGGATGTTGAGAAATATTTATTTATTTTACTTTACATAACAGTATACTGATTGCGCAGAACTTTTATAAAATAAAATCCGGACTGGTAGATCGTTTTTCTGCGTAAAAGCGTCAGTGTAATGTACCGTGTCGACACGGCTATCGGCCGTGTGACGGATCCCGCCCTTCAAGCGGAAGTAATTCACAGTTGGGGAAATGCACCAGTGTGGAATTACAAGCGTTGTACACTGTAGAAAAAATCTGCATTGATATTGGAGTCACTGCGTTATTAAAATATTGTATGACTGATCCACAAGCTTAAAGAAGCGTAATAAATGATGAATATTTCACAACATCACATACATTGATCTGACTCCGAGATAGGTAGCTCAAGTACCTGTGTTACGGATATAAGGATCAGATAAAGATAAAGATAAAAAAATCTTTATTCAATTTAGGTCCACACAGAACTGCCAATGTCAAAATAGTAACATATTATCTACCGCTGGTTCGGAATGTCAATTTCTACTAAGAAGACACCAGCAAGAAACTCAGTAGTTACTCTTTTCAAATATTGATGATGTTACAGAGTTTCAATTGAGAAGAGAAAAAAAAATCAACTGCGGAATTACAAAAATATACATTTGATAATTGTATTTTGTAAATACATACTTATAATACATAGAAACCTCCCAGACCAATACTAACAGACATGTTCATGCACACAAATTTTTGTACTGTGCGGGGATCGAACGCGCAACCCTTGTACCAGAGGCAGCGTCCACTGATCCTAACGGGTATTAAAATATAAATGTCTGCTCAAAGTGACTTTAACATAAACACTGACTTATACTAGCAGTTATTATGTGCTAGTACTAACTGCGGTTTCGGATTAATGTTTTTAACCGACTTCAAAAAGGAGGAGGTTCTCAATTCGTCTGAATGTTGCTTTTTTTGTATGTATGTTACGCGATAGTAACGCGTAAATTATAAATCGGTTTTAAAATTGATTTTTTTTTTTGAATGTTTATAGTATTTAATTGGTCCCATTGTTAGTATGTTATAGTCTGATGATGGAATCCCAGAGAAATCGAAGGCAACCCTCATATTTTATAGGCACATATAAAGTTTTTGTTTTTGATTTCTCAAAGCTACACTGGTATTTACACCTGAACATAATAATTATATGAGGTTGAGCTGATGATGGAAGGTCAACTCCTCAACCGTAAGGAGTTAAAAGATAACTCTTTCAATACTCTACTCACAATTAGTTTGTAAGTTATTAAAATCATGAAAAAAAAATATAGAAAAAAAAACTGCCTTTAAAAACCATAAATCAAAAAGTGTTAAATAATATTTTGAACACTTCAAAAACATTTTATAACAGTACACTCGAGAAAAGGTGTTACCGCAGTCGGCGCCTAATCCCCATTGAATAATTGAATGTTGTATTTACAAGATAGTATTGGCCGCCGAAAAAAAAACAAAAATCAACATGCAACACACTAATTAATTCTTTAAAACCTGTCAAAATTTGATTGCTTACCTGTGATTTCTGAATTTGAAGATTATGACATGAGTATGGATAAAAGTGTTTGGCAATACCAATTGCTCAGATATATTTAATAGGGTTGAATGCTCAGATCATTTTGATGCTGACTGTGCAGTCATTTATAGAATGACTGTGACTTTGACTGTTGCATCAAAATTCACGTGACTATGGCAATTAGCCCGCACAGATAAGAAAAAAAAGATGACAGATCGAAGAGGCGTGCAAACCGAGGACAAAAACTTGCGTGCAATAAAGAGCACAATCTATCACCATTGACATGGCCAGAAAATATGTCATTGTAGGGGATAATAGAGGATAAAGGCCTTCCTGTAATGTCGTGGATGTCAAATTGATGTAGCGAGTGGATATGGCATCGGTCCGGGGAAGGGACGGGGATTATCCATCGCAGGAGTGGACAGTAAGCTTTATGCAAGTACTAGTTAAGTGCTTGCTTAAGGCTTGGTTTTAGACATGTCTCTTTGTACGTAGGTATTGTTCGAGCTATCTGATGGTAAGCGATTACCGATACCCGTAACACCAGCGGAGCAGCGCACATGTCGCTTCCAACATTTAAACCGTACTTTCCTCCGGATTGTTCCTGGCACCCGCAAATGCCATCTTTTGGTGTAAGTACAGTCAGATGGGCCTAGAGGGGCTCGGCCAAAAGTGTGAAATTAGCATAACTTTTTGTTGTGTTTTTCTTTTAAATATAATTTTAATTATATCTTTGTTTTGTAAATGTTAATTTTAATTTTGTTTCACTTATTTTTATTGCATGTAAATCTTAAGTATTAATAATTTTTTCCAATGCAAAGGCGTCACTCCAAGGTCCAGCCTGAAAACAAGCGCTGCAGGTGTTGTTTGTGGCAGTTGCAGCATTTGCTGAGGCTGAGCTTTGTTGGCCGCAACTTTTTGTCTCTGTACCTTGTTTTCTCTGCTTTGTTCTATGTATTTATTTAAAACTTTATTACACAAATTTTGATACAATAGGCGAACTAAATGCCAAGAGGCATTCTCTACCAGTCAATAATGTATAATGTCCACAACACATCAATAAATTGTTTTTTATCTTATCGTTTCTACACATTTTCAGTATATACTTACAGCCGCACCGATACAAATACCCAACTAGTTTTTTACCGTATAAACATAGTTTATAGTAAGTATAAACATCTTCCGCACTATTGAGAACTAAACCACCAACCGTACACACGTCTCGCTGAGGAGACAGGCCTGGCGATACGTTACACAGGTCTTTTTTAAGACCTGTATCGAGCGTCAGCCTCTAACACTTGGGTCTTTGTGGAAAAGTGGACATTATTTAGTGTAGATTCTAGATTAATTAAGATCATACATGTATACACGAGGAAATAAATACATTTTGAATTGAACTGAATTGACCTATAGGCTTAGGATGCCGCCCTGCTAATTCTATGGTTTGGACTTTTTTTTATGCTAGAGGCGGACAATCGAGCAAGCGAGTCACCTGATGGAAAGTAATCATCGCCACCCATGAACATCCGTGAAATCAGAGAGAGTTACGATGCCCCCAGCTTGGTTTGGACTCACGTAAAACTACAGAATCTATCCGTCATTATAAAAGAAAGTCGTGTTATACACTATTTATTAGTCAAGAACAGCTCGACCGATTTATCTGAACATTGATGAAGAGGCAGCTTAGAACCAGGAGAAAGACATTGAATACTTTTTAACGACAGTAGCGCCATCAAGTAACTGCGCGCATTATGTATGTACCACAGCGTCACGTTGAGTTACCCTTGTTGACCTTTGGACCGTTCTTATGTGTGGGGCACAAGTGCTATTTTTCCATTGCAGGGGGGTAACTTGATCTGACGCTGACTGTACACAAAGGAGAAAAAAGAGAAAAAAATAGTAATGGTGTAGTAAGTAGGGCGTTATGTGAATGTGTAAGAGTAAATGTATGAGTGTAGGTTGTATAGTGTATGATGTTATGTGTATAAAATTTCAGTTAAAAAAATGATTGGGGTAGATAGGAGTAGATGATGGTTATTATATTAAATTATTTGTCTATAGTACATACATATATCACAAATATATTTTTTTTCGCAGTCCAAACGCAGTTGCGTGCGTGCGTGCGTGCGTGCGTGCGTGCGTGAAACTTTTCCCGGATTAATGGTGGATCGATTTTTAGGACACGCCTACTGGAAGGCAGGAAGACCTATAGAATCGATCGATTGATGATTTCTAAGCGAGAAAATTCATACACATCTCAAACATTGACCAGATACGGTATTAAGGTGACGGGTAGAGCACACTAGCGACGCCAATCGATTTTAATTTTTTAGTCGCTAAAACCGGATCAAACACTCGGAAAACACTTATACTATTTATTGAATAACCATGCACAAATGTTGGGTCGGTTTTTGTACGCGAAAAATGTATTCACGCTAAAAGTGACCGCTTTTGGCGTAAATCAATTTTTCGCGTACGCGTTGGTGTGCCCTACCCGTCACCTCAAGTTGCGCAAGTGCACGTTAAGCTGTTGGTCTTGCGCCCAACCCCTCTTCGGTCGTGTCGCAGTAATATGAGGATCGGAATATGAGGGTGCACTTGTGTTTGCGCACACACTTGAGCACTATAATATATCCTGCGTAAGTGGCTGATCGTTGAGATTGGCCGCCGTAGCCGTAATCGGTTGGAGGATCTTATTATTTTTATCATAAATTTAATTTTATTTTTGCGTGCGAGCGTGCTTGCGTGCATGCGTGCGTGCGAGCGTGCAAGCGTGCGTGCGTGCGTGCGTGCGTGCGTGCGTGCGTGCATGCGTGCGTGCGTGCGTGCGTGCGTGCGTGCGTGCGTGCGTGAGTGCGTGAGTGCGTGAGAGAGTGCGTGCGTGCGTGCGTGCATGCTTGCGTGCGTGCGTGCCTGCGTGCATGCGAGCGTGTTTGCGTGCATGCGTGCGTGCGAGCGTGCGAGCGTGCGTGGGTGCGAGCGTGCGTGCGTGTGTGCGTGCATGTGTGCGTGCGAGCGTGCGTCCGTGTGTGCGTGCATGTGTGCGTGCGTGCGTGCTTGCGTGCGTGCGTGCGTGCGTGCGTGCGTGCGTGCGTTCGTGCGTGCGTGCGTGCTTGCGTGCGTTTGTGCGTGCGTGCGTGCGTGCGTGCGTGCGTGCGTGCGTGCGTGCGTGCGTGCGTGCGTGCGTGTGTGCGTGCGTGCGTGCGTGCGTGCTAGTGTGCGTGCGTACGTGCGTACGTGCGTGCGTGTGTGCGTGCGTGCGTGCGTGCGTGCGTACGTGCGTGCGTGTGTGCGTGCGTGCGTGTGTGCGTGCGTGCGTGCGTGTTTGCGTGCGTGCGTGCGTGCGTGCGTGCGTGCGTGCGTGCGTGCGTGCGTGCGTGCGTGCGTGCGTGCGTGCGTGCGTGCGTGCGTGTGTGTGTGTGAGTCGGTATTTTAGCTCCCGAACAATTAAACCGATTTTGATTTTGTTTTTTTTTGTTTGAAAGATGAATAAGGAGGAAGTGTTCTAAGCTATGTTGGATAAAAATCGATCCAAGATGGCCGCCGTCACAAAGATTTGGATTTTGTGTTTTAACACAACTCCTACAATATGGGTGTCATATAAAAGGGCTTGAGTAGTAGAATATATTAATTGTGAAAAATTTGTAATCCAAGATGGCCGCCGTCTGAAAAATGACGAATAACTTATTTGTTGTTCCAACTGCCTCAATAAAGGTATCAAATGAAAGAGGTTTAGTTGTATCGGGGGTTTTTTAAATTTTCAATTGAATTTTTCATCGTATATTTTTATTTTGTGACGTGGGTTCCAAAAATTGCCGGTAATCATGCTTGATTAACGACTACTACTGGTTATTATGTTCAATTGATTGGCCACTAATGAAAAGGTGACATCCGCTCTCATTTGTCTCTGCCATGTTTCATAATTTATCTTCATCCTCGCTAAACTTTTCCCGGATTAATGGTGGATCGATTTTTAGGACACGCCTACTGGAAGGCAGGAAGACCTATAGAATCGATCGATTGATGATTTCTAAGCGAGAAAATTCATACACATCTCAAACATTGACCAGATACGGTATTAAGGTGACGGGTAAAGCACACTAGTGACGCCAATCGATTTTAATTTTTTAGTCGCTAAAACCGGATCAAACACTCGGCAAACACTTATACTATTTATTGAATAACCATGCACAAATGTTGGGTCGGTTTTTGTACGCGAAAAATGTATTCACGCTAAAAGCTTTTGGCGTGAATCAATTTTTCGCGTACGCGTTGGTGTACCCTACCCGTCACCTCAAGTTGCGCATGTGCACGTTAAGCTGTTGGTCTTGCGCCCAACCCCTCTTCGGTCGTGTCGCAGTAATATGAGGATCGGAATATGAGGGTGCACTTGTGTTTGCGCACACACTTGAGCACTATAATATATCCTGCGTAAGTGGCTGATCGTTGAGATTGGCCGCCGTAGCCGTAATCGGTTGGAGGATCTTATTATTTTTATCAAAAATTTAATTTTATTTTGTAGAAAAATACGTACCTTACACCAACACGTATCCGTAGAAACTTTTTAATGGCGCGGAACAGACTAGGCTCTTGCGTCAGGTGTTTAGTGTAACCTTGCCTTTATTCCCCAGTAATTGAGGTGCTCTAGCACCTAACATAGTATAAAAGAGACGCCAGTGTGACAAGTCTGATTTGACCGATGGAAAAGCTCTTCTTACAATTCCGTAAAATATAGCTTCAATAGATTTAAGAACGTCAAATCAACCTTATGCATCCCTTTTGGTCTTATCTTTAGCTTTGGCCATCCATCATAAGGTGATACTAAGTTAAAACGTTATTTCACACCATTTAGTATGTACGACCATGTTCATCGCATTTTGTGGTATCTAAGAACTCGAATGCTTCTAATATCCGTCAGTTCTTTCTACACATATGTTTTATTAAGGTGACGGGTAGGGCACACTAGCCCAATCGATTTTAATTTTTAGCTACTAAATCGGATTTATTTTAAACAATTTCGAGGTTACAATCTCCCGGCAAACACCTATACTATTTATTTAATACTTATAGTTAACTGTTTGGTCTGCTTTTGCACTCGAATTTTAGATTACCGCCAAAAGTGGCCGCTTTTGGCGTGAATCAAATTTTCGCGTACAAAAACGGACCCAACATGTGTGCAAGGTTACTTAATAAATAGTAGAAGTGTTTGTCGAGAGGTTGTAACTTGTTTAAAATAGATCCGGTTTAGTAGCCGAAATTGTTTAAAATAGATCCGGTTTAGTAGCTAAAAATTAAAATCGATCGGCGTCGCTAGTGTGCCCTACCCGTCACCTTAATTGTTCTGAGAGGTATGAAAACTACGCCGCTATTAAGATATGAAGCGGTCATCGCGCATGTACGATTGACAAAGACACGAATGATCTTAAAAGATGAAAGTAATATGGCTATCATTTATGAGGTTTGTAACACTAAAAAGTTTCAGAGTATCAACACTGAGATATACTCCACTGTGTCCAGGATGAGGGTCCAGTGGCGAAATGCTATCTGGCTAAAACCCCAAACAATTTGAATCCATTTAGAGAACGATGTGTGTGACTGCTTTCAGTGGTGCCGCACACTGAGCTACTGTACCTGCGCTGGCTACAGAATATAACCACTTGGATTGGCTGGCACATGACACAAAGGGAGACCGTGGATAGTTGATGACAGGTTGACTAACTATCAAAAACTCACTTTCGGCACGAACGTTGTTCTCTCAAGCCAAGCATATGCGCGTCGCCCCGCCTGATGACTGCGCGGGAGGGAGGTGATGGAGTCTTGTCGCGTTGAGACAGAGTGAATTATGCGAATTTCCTAGAGACAGTGACGTCATAAATTAATTTAGGTGCGTCATGCTTAACAGCGCTTGGTGACAATTTTATTTTTTTGTAGTCTCTAAGTCTAGCAATGTATTAAAAGGCTTGAAGTAGCGGCTGCTCTATTCCGCTGAGTGAGGGTACCGGATGATCTACCGGGCGAAAAGGGAGTTTAAAGGTGGGCAGCGCCCTTGTGACTTCACTATTGTTGATGAGCGGCAGTAATAGCTTACCATCAGGTGATCCGTCTATTCGTCTAGTACCGATGACATAATAAAATAAGATTAACGATATTAAATGGAAAAAATCGTCATCTAGTTATCAGCTGCGCAGTAACTGCTAATAAGCAACTGCGGGTTAACAGGTGCGCGAAAGAGGGGTTTTATAAGTATAAAGTGTGTGTATTTAAGTCTATTACGCAACTTGTTTTTAAAATTTTAGAGTTCCTTACCCGAAAGGAACCAATTACTTAAACTCCTAAACCTTTTTGGTTGATATTACCCAATTTTGTAGTTGACTATTCAAACTTTAATTTATTCTATCACTGTTTTTGGTAGAACTATGTTCCCTATATGCGAAGTCTTCCCCAGAAACTCGAAGCTACTCCAAGCGCACCGATTCCAGTTTTCGCGTTTCATTTCCTGCTGTCAATTGCACGATCCAAACACCAGTCAGATAAGGAAGCAATATCAATGGAAACGTACGACATCATTTGAGTTCTTTTTGATAAGTTGGTGTTTTGTTAGGTACAACCATGTTGAGTTTTTGTTTCATTTATTACAATTTACAATAATACTACCTGGAACCAATCCTTTCCAGAACGCTTCGTTTCCAGCGCTCTTCAGCCGCGGTGTTCCCTGATCGCTATGACATGTCCTTTTTAAAACGAGGTTTGAAAAGAGTTCTTCTTTCACGGTAGGCAGCGGCATGGCTGTGCTCTGGCGTTGATGTCTATGAGCGGCGGTACCGTTTACCACCAGATGGGCCGCAAGCTCGTCTGCCCTATTTTAAGCAAAAAAAAAACAATCCATATTGCCTAGAAAATCTTAATATTTATACATCCACTTTTTAAAGGGTAGTGCATAAGGGTATCATCATACTTGAATATTAATATTTTTCTTTAAGAAACTTCATAAACTCCTCATACAGATTGCATCATTCAGCTAATAATTTTTTTATGAGAAGACAGCATTTCTGTGTCTAAGAAACATATTCAGTTCAATTTTATTTGCATAAAACAGGGTATATACAAGATCTTATAAAATACTATAATTTCACATCATCATCATCATCATCAGCAACCCACACTCGTCCACTGCTGGACATAGGTCTCCCCTCCCTAGGACTAATTTCACATGTTTAGGCAAAATTTATAGCATACAAATGTTTAACATAAGCCACCATTTTGCATCCAAAAAATCTTTTACGTCAATCTTAAAAATGTTAACAATGTTTTTTTGAATCTATTTGTATTAAGCACCTTAATGTCGTTTGGGATCTTATTATTAATCTTAATGCACATATTGCGTACATAATTTACGTACATAATTTCATTTAAAACAAGCCTTTGAGGATTTCTTTTCAGTCTCGAGTTTACATGGGGTGAAGTACTAAATTTCCCCCTATATTTCTTAGACCCTGTTGAAAAAAAGGAAAAAATGAAAAAAGTTAAATTCTTAAAGGAAAATATTTGTAGTAATTAAATTAGGGTGCATAACAAAGCCGGATTAGTTCCTTTACATCATTTATCATTACATCCCCATCATCTCGACCCATCGCGAAAAATGCACAGTTTCTCGCGGGACTTTCTACCACGTACCTCAGTTCTGTGGAACGGTTTGGCTGCGGGAGTATTTCCCGACGGCTATGACTTAGGGGCCTTCAAGAGAAGAGCGTACTCTTTTTTTATAAAGGCCTGCAACACATTAGCGGTCTTTCTGATTCCGCGGATGTTCATGGGCGGCGTTGATTAATTTCGATCAGGTGACTCGCTTGGTCGTTTTTCTGCCTCTAGCATAAAAAATATGTAACAAATTATAATCATTATCATATAATGCTCAATTCAAGGCTCAAAAAAGAAAACACAAAATACTCACGTCCATCTTTAGCGGTAACAAATAAAAGACGCAATTAGCCCCACAAGTATACAATAGAAAGAAGTTCAACGACCAATCGTCACTCGCCATAACACAAACGCAGGATCAAACTCAGACGCTTTGTGGAACTCCGGCATTTGCATAGGGGCGAGCGCCGGACAAGCCGAACCCTAACAGGACCGGTGGTTTTTAATTAGTAAGCGAAACTATAAAGTTCAGCTGCCGCAGCTCAACTTTGTATTTCCACTGACCAAAAACAGACGGGATACACCGAACACACATTAAACTAAGCTTGGGACATTTACCCGCGACTTTTCTCCCGAAATTAGATAAGTTAGATATAAGTACTTAATAGCACAAAAACACATCTTCAGCACTAGGCCTTACAGAATTTTATGTGCAGTTAGATACTTAAGTACCACCCACTTAGGTAACTTGTTAGATCCAGAACGCCTTTTATACGTCCACTACTTTTTTCTGCAAGCGGCTTCATGTACTCTTAGTACTATCATTAGGCCGTTCGCTGAGTTAAGGTGACGGGTAGAGCACACTAGCGACGCCAATCGATTTTAATTTTTAGCTACTAAACTGGATCTATCTTAAACAATTTCGGGATTACAATTACTCAGCAAACACTTATACTATTTATTAAATAACCATGCACAAATTTTGAGTCCGTTTTTGTACGAGAAAAATAGATTCACGCCAAAAGTGGCCGCTTTTAGCGGTAATTCGAAATTCGAATGAAAAAACAGACCAAATAGTTAATTATAAGTATTAAATAAATAGTAGGTATAGGTGTTTGCCGAGAGATTGTAACCCCGAAATTGTTTAAAATAAATCCGGTTTAGTAGCTACAAATTAAAATCGATTGGCGTCGCTAGTGTGCCCTACCCGTCACCTTAAGCGGGCGTACGTCGCGGGCGTCCGCGCGGTATGCTGTTTCATGTCATCTCCACAGAGCAGCGCTGCGTGAAGCGGGTCTCCCGTCGCACGCGGCGCGGACGGACGGAGCACGCCCCGCGCGGGCGACTGGCGGCACTGCGTTAAAGAGAGGTCGTTACGGATAGCTGCGATGGATTATTTGTCCGCGACGGAACACGGTGCGATGCCCGCGACGGATGCCCGCGACGTGCACCGCTCAACGCAGCACACGGCTTTAGTCCGTAGTACTATCCAGAATTCCAGACAAAAGAATACACCTCACCTCAGCTCTGTGGAAAGGTTTGGCTGCAGGAGTATTTCCGGACGGCTTCGACTTAGGGACCTTCAAGAGAAGAGCGTAGGTACTCTTTTTTAAAAAGGCCGGCAACACATTAGCGATCTCTCTGATTTCGCGGATGTTCATGGGCGGCGATGAATACTTTCCATCAGGTGACTCGCTTGCTCGTTTGTCCGCCTCTAGCATAAAGAAAAAAAAAACAAATATGAAACACTCCTACGCACATATTGTAGCAACCATACTTAGCGTTTACACCAAAGTTTTATAATGCAAAAACAATAACAATAAATATGCTTCCTAGTTTGAAAAAACCCAACTACGACAAAAAACGTCGCTGAAAAAGTATAAAACAAGCCTTCGTTGTCAATTTATGCAATATTCACTATGTAGAGATAAAATTTCATGTTTGGAAATCCGCAGTCACACGTTGTCAAAGGGTAGTATATTTAACGTGTGACTACGCCTTTCCAAACATGAAATTTTATCTCTACATAGTGAATATTGCATAAATTGACAACGAAGGCTTGTTTTATAGACGTTTTTTGTCGTAGTTGGGTTTTAGTTTTTTTACCTTTATTTTATTTGTACTATTTTGGTGTCCAAGTGCTAGTAATATATATATATATTCAAAATGTACAAGTCAAGCGCTTTCAAATGATACCAAACACGGCATATTTATCATAACTTTATTTTTTTACTCTGTATGTTTTGTCCGCTAGAGGGCGCCACATTCGATTTTGTGAAACTTCATATAGCCTATAACCAGCGGACGATCAAGACGCTTATAATGATATGTCATTTGTCGAATTCTGATAAGTAGTTAAGAAGTTACGTGGAAACAGATGAACATACATACATACATACATACATACATACATACATACATACATACATACATAGCCTGTCAAAATCATAACCCTCCTTTTGCTTTGCCGTAGTCGGCTAAATACACTTAAAGCATTCTGATGTTAAACGACTAATCGTCACGCGCTGGAAGCCCAAACACAGGATCAAACTCGGACGCTTTGTGGAACTCCGGCGGGTTTGCATAGGGGCGAGCGCCGGACAAGCCGAACCCCAACAGGACTAGTGGTTTTTAATTAGTCAGCGAAACTATAAAGTTCAACTACCGCGGCTCAACTTTGTATTGCCACTTTGCCACTGACACTAATATAGACGGAACTCCGAGGCATATTACACGCGAGTTTAGTAAGGCATTTTGATTATAGTCAACGCAACGACACGTGGCAGATGGTGGAGTATTTCATTCATTAATTATGAATGTGTCATATTTACACCGACTGCAACAAGTCTTTTTCTCTATAGTTGGGCCAAAATAAAAGGCCACATTTGACACTTCAACAAAATTCGACAACGTAACCTTGTAACAACGGTCATTGAATTTAACAATCTTTCTATGTTAAAAAAGGCACTATTTCTTAACTTTTTAAAGTTATGTTTGCCTTTATTTATTTCAATAAAGACAAAAAAGATAATTTCACTATTTATTTTCTCTATTAAACTATTTATAAACTTATTAGAAAGGAAGAAAAACATTTATTTGATACAAAAGAGATTACAATTCAAACTTAAAATAAAACTAAACAACTTAAATTAAAATTAAAATAGTGTGCCAAATAGGCTTTCACTCAGCATGTGCCGTGGTGATAGGTATCGCCACGACGGGTTTTCAGTGGTGACCATGGTAGAGGTGAGCGAGGCTCTGGCAAAAGGTCACGGCCATGCAACCAATGTTTCAAATAAAATTATATATACATATCATACCAAACTACAAAATATTAAGGCGACCAACCCATTCATTTCATTTTCTTTGTTCTAGACTTACATTTACATTTATTACTTGTTATTTTATATTTATTATTATTAAAAATTTGTATAAATTATATTTATTATTATTAAATATATTATTAAAAAATTACTTTTCTAGAGAATTGAACGTTGGTACAATGTTGACCAACCCATTCATTTCATTTTCTTTGTTCTAGACTCACATTTACATTTATGACTTGTTATTTTATATTTATTATTATTAAAAATTTGTATCAATTATATTTATTATTATTAAATATATGATTAAAAATTTACTTTTCTAGAGAATTGAACGTTGGTACAATGTTGTAACCCATTTTCTTTTTAAGCTCTAGTGATGTACCCCAAATAATCGAATGAATACAATGTTAATCGTTGGCAACCAAACCGTTCCACAGAACTGAGGTACGTGGTAGATATTTCCGCGATAAATCCACGCACAGTATTCGATTTAAAAGAAAGTTTCATCCATTTGGTTCAATTTTTAAAAGCCCAAATCTATCATATTAAACATTTTTATGTAACTAAACTAGACAACGCCCCGTTGGTCTAATGGTTTAAGTACCCGACCGTGATCTTGGGGTCCTGGGTGCGATTCCCGGTCGAGCAAATGTATGTTTCGAAATTTTTGGAACATAGCTCGGGTTTGTGATCACCAATTCGCATTAGGCAAGCGTGGTGATTAAACCTAATCCCATCATAGAAGCGATGATTTGATTTCTATGAGGGGCTTTTTTTGCCCTGCAGTGGGACAGTTTATATACTGATACTATAAACTAGACAAACTAACGAAAAAACAATATATGTCTTTTATGGTTTATTTATCTATATTTTACAGTAAGATTAAACTTTATACATAAATATTTATAAAGAAAATATATCTCTCAAATCGCTGCCCATAGGCATCGTGCCCAGGAGACTTAGCTTCCTTTCTGAGTGGCCAAATTTATTCGTTGGCCCAGAAATACGCTAGCACTCCTGTGACCCCTATCATCAACCAGCGTCTGGGCTAATTCACGGTACAGGTGGTGGGCTCCCGGTCGCCACGGTCCGAGGGTCTTATTTTTTATGACATAGGTGGCAGATGAGCAAACGGTTCACCTGATGGTAAGCAATTGCCGCCGCCTTTTACGACACCCGCAAAAACAGTGGAGTCACAAGTGCGCTGCCAACCTTTAACCCTTACCTTACCCCTAATTGATTTTCTCAACTACGTCCGAATTTCTGAAACTTAGGTTGGAAAAATTGGGGCTAGAGCTGAAGGGGGCTTGAATTATTATTAACCACAGTATCCACACATTATCATCATCTTAGTTTTGTGCCGGTTAACTTCATCATCATCATCAGCCCATTTAAGTCCCCACTGCTGGGGCACGGGCCTCCCTCAATCACATGAGGGGTAATTGCCATACTCACCACGCTTGGCAGAAGGGTTGGCGATGGTTTTGATATAAATGCAGAGTTTTCCTTCTCTGGGTGCTGATCATGCCAGCAGCTTTACCTTAGTCGCCTTTTACGACACCTCGGTAAGAGTGAGGGTGGCTTATTCTACTCTACCGGGGACCACACGTCCGGTTAACTTATAAAATAAATAAATAAAAAATCAATTTATTGCTCAAAATAACAGTTAATAGTTTACAATATTTGTTTTTCCTAAGAATAATTAATCAAACAGTGAAACAAGACAAACCAACCACAGAAAACATACAAATCAAGAAATGGGTTGAGCTAAGGGTCTTGACTCAGCTTATGCTGTGGCAGGGCAGAGGTCCTGCGAAGCGCCGGTTTTCAGTCACACCTTCTTCTCTTTATTTGTTAGGTGAGAGCTGAGTAGGTATGAGGGCTATAATTGACTCAAGTTTTATTTAGCTATCAGTAATTACGCAAAAATAACACCTCGTTATTTTTGCGTCGGGGGTAAAAAAAAGACAAATCGAGAAAAAACGTAAAAAACGATGAGCACATTTATTATCCAGTCTTCTATTGGTTAGTATGTTGAAATCTAACTTTTTAGGGTTCCGTAGCTAATTGGCAAAAAACGGAACCCTTATAGTTTCGTCATGTCTGTCTGTCTGTCCGTCTGTCCGTCTGTCCGTCTGTCCGTCTGTCCGTCTGTCCGTCCGTCCGTATATCAAAGCCACTTATCTCCGAAACTAAAGGAACTATACTATTGAAACTTGGTAAATAGATGTATTTTGTTAACCGCATTTTGATTTTTACACAAAAATTGGAAAAAATAAAAACATTGAGGGGATCCATAATTGAAACTGAAACTCAAATATATTTTTTTCATTAAATCTATACGTGGGAGGTTTCTATGGATAGGTATTTAAAAATCATGTTGAGGTTTTTAACATCATTTTTTTCTAAACACAATACTTAGCCTTGGCCGGTTTTTGTCTATTTGTCCCGACAGTGCAGTAGAAGAGGCGTCTAGAACTCAAACAACGGAACACATTCGGACTCCCTTTGTTTGAACTTCGTCCGATTTGCATTGCATAGAAACGGATGAGAGTCGAACAATCCTGGACCTCTTGATGCACTTGACGTAATATGTAAATAAAAGTTTTTAGGGTTTTGTACGTATATATATAATATAATAAACATTTTATTGAGGCTCTCACACAACTAAGTACAAAACTTAGTTGTGTGAGAGCCTCAATAAAATGTTTATTTTATTTTATTATAGCGGCAATGCGGCAACAGAAATCATCATCAAGATTGCAACTGTCAGCTATCACGATTCGTGAGATGCACTTGATGAAAGACAATAAGGTGGGAAAACAAGAGAGGTCGTTACGGATAGCTGCGATGGATTATTTGTCCGCGACGGAGCACGGTGCGGTGCCCGCGATGGATGCCCGCGACTTGCACCGCTCAACGCAGCACACGGCTTTAGTCCGTAGTACTATCCAGAATTCCAGACAAAAGGATACACCTCACTTCAGTTCTGTGGATCAGTTTGGCTGCAGGAGTATTTCCGGATGGTGACTTAGGGACCTTCAAGAGAAGAGCGTACTCTTTTTTGAAAAGGCCGGCAACACATTAGAGATCTCTCTGATTTCGCTGATGTTCATGGGCGGCGATGATTACTTTCCATCAGGTGACTCGCTTGCTCGTTTGTCCGCCTCTAGCATAAAGAAAAAAAAAACAAATATGAAACACTCCTACGCACATATTGTAGCAACCATACACCATGCGTTTACACCAAAGTTTGATACTGTCGTTATGCAAAAACAATAACAATAAATATGCTTCCTAGTTTGAAAATACACTTAAAGCATTCTGATGTTAAACGACTAATCGTCACGCTGACTCCACTGGTGTTGCGGGTGTCTATGGGCGGCGGCAATTGCTTACCATCAGGTGAACCGTCTGCTCGTCTGCCACCTATGTCATAAAAAATAAGACCCTCGAACCGTGGGGACCGGGAGCCCACCACCTATACCGTGAATTAGCCCAGACGCTGGTTGATGCTAAGGGTGAAAGGAGAGCCAGATTTCTGGACCAACGCATAAGTTTGGCCATTCAGAAAGGAAGGTAAGTCTCCTGGGCACGATGCCTGTGGGCAGCGATTTGAGAGATATATTTTCTTTGTAAATATTTCTGTTTAAAGTTTTATCTTAGACTGTAAAATATAGATAAATAAACCATAAAAGATATAATGTTTTGTCGTTAATTTGTCTAGTTTATAGTATTAGCCTATAAACTGTCCCACTGCAGGGCAAAAAAAACCTCCATCATAGAAATCAAGTCATCGCTACCATGATGGGATTAGGTTCAATCACCACGCTTGCCTAATGCGGATTGGTGATCACAAACCCGAGCTATGTTCCAAAAATTTCGAAACATACATTTGCTCGACCCGGGAATCGAACCCAGGACCCCAAGATCACGGTCGGGTACTTAAACCATTAGACCAACGGGGCGTTGTCTAGATTAGTTACATAAGATTTATTAATATGATAGATTTGGGCTTTTAAAAATTACTTCACCACCAAAACCCACAACAATGTTGTCATGGGGGACTTCAACGCTAAAGTGGGAGTACAGAATTGCAACGAATCGGTAGTAGGATCCCATGGATTTGGAGTTAGGAATCATAGGAGGCGGATGCTTGTCAACTTTCTCGAACGAGAGGAGCTCTTTTTGATGAACTCTTTCTTCAAGAAGCAGCCCCAAAGAAAGTGGACATGGCAGAGCCCCGACACTATGACTAAAAACGAGATCGACTTCATCATGGCGGACAGGCGGCATATATTCAGAGATGTCTCCGTGATCAACAGGTTCAACACCGGTAGCGATCACAGACTTGTCCGAGGCATTCTGAATATCGACTTTAAAGCCGAACGAGTCCGCTTGATAAGGTCAAGACTCCGGCCTACTCTACTGCAATCCATGCAAGGATCTGAAAAGTTTCAGTTAAACCTGGGAAACCGATTCAATGCCGTGGAAACCACAACGGACGTTGACCAGAACCTCGAAAATGTGGTTCGAGTCCTGAGGGAAGAAGGCACGAGATTTTGTAACATGCAGCGCAAAGGCAGGAAGTCAAAACTCTCTGATGAGACCTTGGGGCTAATGAGACAACGACGTGAGCAACCACCCTCCACTTCGTCAGGAAAACGGACTCTAAACCGGGAGATCAGTAAACTTGTGCGACGCGAGCTCCGGTGCTCCAATACTCTCTCGATTGAAAGAGCTATCGAGCAGAATCGGGGGTCGAAGGTTTTCGTACAATCTCTCGGAAGAAGCCACCTGACCAAGCTGGCCACATCACGTGGAGAAGTTGTTGCTTCAAAGCCGGCGGTCCTTCGAGAAGTGGAAGACTTCTATGGCCGATTATACGCTTCGCATTCCATTCCATTCTTCGAATCCCGACCTGATCCCGAAAATGAGGACTCTAGGGCCACATTAACACGCCATTTCACCGAAGACTTGCCAGAAGTCAGCATTGGCGAAATCGAGATTGCTCTTGGACAGCTGAAAAATGGAAAAGCCCCTGGAGAGGATGGCGTTACAACAGAGTTGTTGAAAGCTGGAGGATTACCCGTACTGAGGGAACTCCAAAAGCTCTTTAACGATGTCCTCTTCGAAGGGAGAACTCCGGAGGCGTGGAGTAAGAGTGTGGTCGTCTTGTTTTTCAAAAAAGGGGACAAAACCCTTTTGAAGAACTATCGACCCATTTCCCTTCTAAGCCACGTCTATAAGCTGTTCTCAAGAGTGATCACGAACCGTCTTGCGCGGAGACTCGACGAATTCCAGCCACCGGAACAGGCTGGGTTTCGGAGCGGATACGGCACCATAGATCACATCCACACAGTGCGGCAGATTATACAGAAGACAGAAGAGCATAATCAGCCCCTGTGTCTAGCATTTGTGGATTATGAGAAAGCCTTTGACTCGGTTGAAATCTGGTCTGTTCTGGAGTCCCTGCAGCGATGCCAAGTCGATTGGCGATATATCCAGGTGATGAGATGTCTCTATGATGCCGCTACTATGTCCGTCCAAGTACAGAACCAGCAAACAAGTCCTTTACCATTGCATCGAGGAGTGAGACAAGGGGACGTCATCTCCCCGAAATTGTTCACAAATGCAATGGAGGATATGTTCAAGACGCTGAACTGGAAGAGACGTGGCATCAACATCAATGGCGAATACATCTCTCACCTGCGATTTGCTGACGACATCGTCATAATGGCAGAAACGCTGCGGGACCTACAACAGATGCTGAATGACCTGGCTGACTCTTCTAAATGCATCGGCCTACGGATGATCTTGGACAAAACCAAGGTCATGTTCAATGAACATGTTCTACCGGAACCGATTGCAATTCACGGTGCCGTCCTCGAAGTTGTTCAAAAATATGTATACCTCGGGCAGACTTTGCAATTGGGTAAAAACAACTTCGAGGATGAGGTGAATAGGAGAATCCAGTTGGGTTGGGCAGCATTTGGAAAACTACGTCGTGTCTTCGTATCGTCGATACCACAGTGCCTAAAGACGAAAGTCTTCAATCAGTGCGCCCTACCCGTCATGACATACGGAGCCGAAACGTGGACACTTACGGTACGGCTGGTCCACAAGTTAAAGGTCGCTCAGCGGGCTATGGAACGAGCAATGCTCGGCGTCTCTCTCCGAGATCGAATCCGAAATGAGGTGATCCGGCAGAGAACCAAAGTTATCGACATTGCTCACCGGATTAGCAAGCTTAAGTGGCAGTAGGCTGGCCATATTAGCCGCAGAACCGACAACCGATGGGGTAAACGGGTTCTGGAGTGGAGACCGCGTCTTGGCAAACGTAATGTAGGGCGCCCTCTGGCTAGGTGGGGGGACGATCTGCGCAGGATGGCTGGCAAGAGCTGGATGCGAGAAGCCATGGATAGATCACAGTGGCGAACAATTGGAGAGGCCTACGTCCAGCAGTGGACTGCGATAGGCTGATGATGAAGGTGGGAAAACATAGGTACCTAAATTTTTAACGACTGGTTCGATGAAATTCAATGAATTCCTGTGATGATTAAGTTTTTGGCCTTCTTTAATTGATACTGTTACTCATAATAAGACAAGTGCTTAGGCTATTTACTTTGGAGTCAGGAAGATATAATCGACCCCACAGATCACCTGTGAATCGACCCACTTGCCCCATAATAACCACTATGGGCATTCATTCACATTAAAATCAATTAAGACCTCATATTGTTTGTTTATGCTTTCCGAGACTGATTTTACTATGTTTGACCATTTCTGTGTGAAAATTAAAGGTATTTTTGTTGCATTCAAGTGTCATCATCATTATCATCCTTTCAGCCAATAGACGTCCACTGCTGGACATAGGCCTCCCCCAATGTTCTCCACTCAGATCGGTCCTGTGCCGCCCGCATCCAATAGATTCCCGCGACCTTCACTAGATTGTCGTTTTACTTTGTGGGGGGCGACTTCCTGTCAGTGGCCTCCACTCGAGAACCTGTCCGCCCCAACGACAACCATTCAAGTGTGTTAAAGCAAAACTATACCATAGCCATATCGATGTGTAAATATAGATATAATATATTGCACATTGGAACCAGCGTGGTTAGACTGACCCTACTATGACTCAACAGTCCGTTTGGATCATTACTATCCTGACTCAAGAATCCCTTCCAAGCAATCGATGGCTAAACTGAGCGTGGGCAGATTATCTCGACCTATTATCGTCCGCAGTTGGCTGTAGGCTTTCATCTAGCGCTGCAGCTATCTAATCTATCTAATTCAGCCGGTCCATTGGGCCCCAATTCACGCTACGTTTGGTCAAGGTTCACAAAGATTTGGCAGATAATATCCTCCAGCCGATTACGGCTACAGTGGACAATCTCATCGATCAGTCACATCCTTCTTCCTCTAGTTGTTTACCTTATAACTGAGGGTCGTGATTCCTCCCGTGGGCGGCCAAGTTTGCTCTTTATAATAGACCTCCATCTATGTCTGTCTTTTGCAATGTGAGGGGCGTCATACAGCTTGGTGCCAACGTCGAACGTATTTGGTCGGACCATCTGATAGAGCTAGGACCTCTGGGTCTCCTTCCATCCACCTTGCCATGATCAGTCACATACGCAGGATATATTATAGTGCTCAAGCGTGTGCGCAAACATAAGTTCACTCTTTATTCCGACCCGATGGCGCAATTGGTAGTGACCTCTTACGCCAAAGGTCGTAGGTTCGATCCCCACCCTGGGCAAACATTCGTGCGATGAACACTTATGTTTGTTTAATGTCTCGGTGTTATATATGTATTTAAGTATATGTTTGTGTTCCTCTGTTGTCTGATATTTGTAACACAAGTGCTTACGCTATTTAGAACGGAATCAGGTCAACGTATGCGATGTTGTGAGAATTATTATTATTATTATTCTCTTACCATGATATTTCGATGGGTTACCAGTGTGACACGACCGGAGAGGATTCAAATAAGGGATAAAATGTGCCGCATTAATCGTCGTGTCAAGTTTACACTGAGCCATTGCGGAGTAATTGAGCCAGCCCTGCTGAGTTAACATGTGCGTATTAAATATGCACCAGTCATAGTGCATTTGCACTCTGCATAACTGATGCTTCGACTTTTTTGTACAGCGCGGCCTGAGTGTACCCGTATACAGGGTTAGATCGATAGATATTCTTTATTGCACAAAAAGGTTACAGAACTTAATGCTATGTCATATGTAACCAATATTGAATGATACCTTTTGGGCTATGGTAGCCTTTGTATTTACTACAAGCACAAATAAATATACATGATATCGTTGCAACTACTTTAATCAGATTGATACTTACCAATACCATTTCAATGAAGCTTGTAAGTAAGCGCACTTGTGACTCCACTGGTGTCGTGGGTGTCCATGGGCGGCGGCAATCGCTTAGCATCAGGTGATCCGTCTGCTTGTCTACCACCTATCAGATTAAGAAAAAAAGTATGGTGAAAAAAAATCAAAAGCGTATTAGCAGTATGTATTAGGTAGGCTCCATGCGCTCGATGTTGGAACGAGTTTTTGAGGTAAACATGACGTAGGGGGGAGGGGGGGGGGACACCATTATGCTTGTATTATACCCGTCTGAAGCGAGGATCATGCGCATTAAAATGTAAATTGGTTTCACGCCCGCTATATCATTTCGCACTTGAAAGATTTTGGGCGCTTAATTTTTGTAAACAAAAAGTTAGTAACGCTTACGTATGTTAGCAGCATTTTAGTACCTCCTGTGGGGTAAATTCAGAGTGTGTTGAAACCTAAGTTGTTGTTGTTTTGTGTGTTGAAAAAACTATAAATGTATATTAAATGCCAATTTTATAAAATATTGATATAACAATGCCAATGCCAATTATATAAAAGCTTCCAATGCAAAGGCGTCACCCAAGGTCCAGCCTGAAAACTAGCGCTGCAGCTGTTGCTTGCGGCAGTTGCAGCATATGCTGAGACTGAGCCTTGTTGGCCGCAACTTTTTGACTCTGTACCTTTTTTTTCCGTTTTGTTCTATATATAATGTGTTGTGGTCAATAAATTGTTTCATATCTTAACTTTGACGACCCCTTTGGAACAGTGTAGTGGTAGTGAACGCTGCCTTTGGGTTGCGGGTTCGATCCCCGCACAAACATTTGTGTGCATGAACATGTCTGTTTGTATTGGTCTGGTGATTAAATACCCATATTTGTCCGGATATCAGAATCCCACTGTTGATTCTGATATCCGTAATACAGGTGCTTGAGCTACCTATCTCGGAGTCAGATCAATGTATGTGATGTTATGAAATATTTATTTATCTTCTTTACTTTGTTCAATTTGACCATAATAATGAACTTAAACCCGACCCCTGTGTAATAAGAAAGTATCGTAGTGTGTTCTTCACTTTCATCTTAGCGTTGAATTCCCAGTTGCATCCAAAGTTATCGCATTAGAGTCTAAGGTCAGGGTAATTTCTCTTACTACTTTTCTCCTTAGAATGGAAAAAAATAGTTCAGCGGTTTTCGTAAGATGGAGTTTGTAAAAAGCAGATGTAGCTTTAAAAAGGAATCAAGCAGATGGTTCTGCGTTGTTTCGGTAGATGTCTCTATGCATTTTTACATCGCGCTAGTAAAGCGTGTTTCTGAAACAATGACCTCAAGCCGCCTGCCCGCATTAGCAATTTTAATAAAGTATGGAAATATACAAGAAATCGAGAAGGTATTGGGAAATTTGGTAAATCGGAAACAAAATTATTTCCGAGAATTTGTTTAAAATCGTCTCCCTGACTGATTCGAAGGTGACCGTATTACATAGCCGTTGACTATTGGTCGTTTTCCTCTAGATAAGTTACTCTGTGCCTGGGGTACGCCATGATTCAGGATTTGGGAAGTCTATTAATTTCAATGAAGCGACTACCGTTACACCTTCGCAACCCTCTAATAGAAGAACCAGACCAACTGGATCGTGGTTACTGAAGTTATCAGATACTAAGTTTTGAACCGATCACAATAATAGAAAATGCTCTTATCCCTTTTACCAAGAAAAAGTTTACTATGATCTTCAAACAAAGTGCCAAAAAAAAAACATACATACAGTCGAACATAGAACATCCTTCCTTTTTTGAAGTCGGTTAAAAAGAACACTTCTTACCAATATCTAGTTACTATACTAACATATACGTACCATGCAATGCTTGCGATGCCATAGACAGACTGATAGACGCACGACATATTTAAAATCCATTCTTTTTTAGTTTTGTGTTTAGGGGTTGATAAATCCTTTGTGGCTGGGTCGCCCTGGTGTCCCAGTCTCAAAGTTTCATACAGGGGCGGTTTGAAAGAGCCTTGGACATGACAAAGTATCCACAAGTATTTTAGTTACGGGACTATCCCGTCCAATGCCATGGGTTTCTTTAACATAACCGTGACTCAACATAAATCAAGCACATCCTAATTAAGCAATTAGGGCCACTTACCTACTCAAAGGCTTTAGGGAACAATTGGTCATGTTTGAGATTAGTTTCGATCCTCAAGCAGTTTTTGCTATGGGACCCTATCCTAAAAACTAGTTCTTCTTCTTCACAAAATGCCTCTCCGACTAGCGAAGGTTGGCCGTCAATCTAGCATATTCTTCTCGGTCTCTATCGAGGCGAAACCGCTCGGCGGCGCTCGTGGTCCCCGTCCACTCCCGGATGTTACGCAGCCATGATTTTTCCTCCGACCCACACGTCTCTTACCAGCTACTTTCCCCATCATAGTAAGTTGCAACAACTCGTATCTATCTTGTCTTAACACATGTCCTAAGTAGGCATCTCCTCTGCTTGATGGTCGATAAGAGAAAACTAGTTCACGACTGAATATTCGCCGTTCCTTTCGCACGTGCTGTGCTTCTCTTTCATTAGAACGAGACGGTGTTGTTTCAAATCAATGTGCCTCCAATTTCGTTAAATACTCGGGGCTTTATTCATTAACGTTCAATAAACTTTTGTTAGCTAAATCGGTGTCATAGAGGAGTTTTGACGTTTCTAACAGAAAAAGCTAATACAAAATTTTCGTAAAAAGAATGAAAACTGCTTTATAACTACCATTTAAGTTAGCAAAGGATTAAGAAACATTTATGACTAAGGTTCGATTCGACCAACTTTATTCAGATGATAAATTTACGTTATACGCGCGTTACATCGCGCCGAGTGAACGGTGTCTAATTCTTTTAGCTAAGTGCGCATTTTTTTTTAAATCATAAGCAATCGAGCGGACATTTTTCCATGGATAAAATTAGTCGAATCCAACCTAAGACCCCTTATCTCTAAGTTCTTCTAAGCTTCAACAATTTATTATTCCTTTATCCTTGGCTGGGTCTTGACTTTGCTGGCGTCCATGGCGGTGGTAATCGCTCACTCTGAAGGTGATCCGTAGGCTAAAATTGCTCACTCAAAAAAATACTTATGCTGGCTCTTCATTAGCAATACGAGTATATTCATTTGCTCAAATGTTACAATACTCTGGATGTTATTCATTCTCTGGCATTTCTGTGAAAAGGTCCATTAAGTTAGTTTTCACTTTCAAGCTTAGGAGAGCGATTTTATTTAACTCTCCCAAACTCTGTGGTCTCGACTATATAGCCCGGCTTCAATCGAATAAGACCAGCTTGTGCCACAAGTGACGTCACTATCCCGATTATTTATAGCCAATTGAAACAGCCAGTGCAACATAAACCCGATCGATCGGATTATAACAAGGACCGGCAGCTGGCTCCAATACTGCCCCTTGTCAATTTGTCCGTACATACAGTTGGACTCAAAACTACTTATATCCCCTCTTATTACAAAAAACAACTCTGATATCGGCTTTCAGGTGACGGGTAGGGACATACTAGCGACGCCAATCGATTTTAATTATTAGCTACTAAACCGGATCTATTTTAAACAATTTCGGGGTTACAACCTTCTCGGCAAACATTTATACTATTTATTAAATAGCCAATGCACAAATGTTGGTTATTTAATAAATAACTGAGAGCCGTGAGAGAGAAGCGTGGTGAGTATGGCAATTACCCCTCATGTGATTGAGGGAGGCCCGTGCCCCAGCAGTGGGGACTTAAATAGGCTGGCGATGAACTGAGAGCCGAGAGGTTGTAACCCCGAAATAGTTTTAAATAGATCTGGTTTAGTAGCTAAAAATTCAAATCGATTAGCCTCGTTAATGTGCTCTACCCGTCACCTTAATCCTAAATACGGTATATGACAATTTTTTTTTTATTTTTGCAATCAAAAGACCTCTCAATGATAGAAACATCGTTGAAAGAATCACTTGATTCTCATTTAAACTACCTGAGATATCACAACTTTAAAATCACATTATTTTGGGCAAACCCAAAACGCTCCATATAAATGGCTACTAAGATGTGACGGCACACGACAGTATTTTGTATGCATTTCATTTGAATTTTGTATGGTAGCTATATCAAATGTTTCGTTTATGTCAATGGTTCGATTATAATATTTGGTGCAAATTGTATGGATTATTCAATGGTATAATTATTTTTTAATAATTTCATACTTTTAAAATGGACTTGCCCATGAATCTTTGAATGACCATAAAAAAAAATTATTAATTTAACTCATTTATTATTTTATTTACAATTATCCTCTGATTTCTGATAACGTCAGTTCTTTTTTTATCATATCCTCGACTAACCATAGACTCACTTAGTACGGAATAGCTAAATCATAAACCATTCATATTCGTTCAGTGACGTTTCGTTTTATATAACCTTGTTTTGGTGTCTGAAGTAAAAATGTTTTAGGCAACAATAAATTATAATATTGTATTTAGCAAGGTGTCAAAGTAATATGATTAGGAATTGCTTCTATTTTTGGGATTAAATCCAAAAAAATAAGTTGAGTAATTTCTCACAAAAAACTTACCGTAAAACGGAATAAACTGTCAAATGGATAAACTGTCATTGTCACTGACTCGATATTTTGAGGTTATTATTTTAGGATTCATTTTAAACAAGGGGTCCGGGTGGTTTAACATTAGTATTATAGTTGATATACTAACTAACGTTAAACTTAGTTTTGTAATAATGTTTATTCTAGTTCTTCAGCTATTTCTAGTAATAATCCCACTACTTATTTAAACCACGTTTTGGAATAAGAGGGATAAATATAATTTTGTATGCTACTCCCATAAAGTTGGTTTGAGAGTGGGTGAGTTATCAATACAAGAGAGTATACCTATACTCCTATATATATAATACTACATCAATATTCGTTCATCCTCCAGAATTTCGAAACGTAAATCGCAACAAGTGGAGATACATCGCACGACCCGCTGATGCGGGTCGTTTGCTGATGCGCGTCGTTTGTTTTTCGTTTGCTGATGCAAACGAAAATGCAATCAACGATAAAAAAGAAGGAGGTTTATATGTTTATTTATTTATTATTATTTGCATTACATATGACTATATGACAAGGTATGTGGTAACATTACACAATCAAAAGAACATATGCGCCTTGGTAGGCATTGCAAATTGGCATAAGAGGAGCAGACATTTCTTATTTTATTTACTTAGTATTTGCATTTGATATATATTCTTCTATGTAATAGTATTATTTGAAATTTGCAATATATTTATATCCACATGTACTTATTTTTTCTTATATTTTATCCTGTAAATATTCGTTCACTGAGTAGTAGCATTTATGAGTAAGTAAATCTTTTAATAAATGAATAAACTTATTGTAATTATTTTCGTGTACCTATTATTAGACTGTTATTTGACCTATTTGTCGAATTCTTCATCGTGAGCCCATTCTAGTCCCCACTGCCGAGGCACGGGCCTCCCTCAATCACATGAGGTGTAATTGCCATACTCACCACGCTTGGCAGACGGGTTGGCGAGGGTTTTGATATAAATGCAGAGTTTTCCTTCTCTGGGTGCTGATGATCATGCTAGCAGCTTCACCTTAGTCACCTTTTACGACACCTCGGTAAGAGTGAGGGTGGCCTATTCTACTCTGCCGGGGACCACACGGCTAATTCGACTCGATTCGAATTCGAATTCTACCGAACATTAAGTATTTTTCACGTATGATGACCCTGAGGCCCACTGGATCCATTACCGTTTTACTATTAGTATGATGGCACTCAACCGTTTTATCTCTGCACAAGAAAAGGCCGGGTGATAGAGTTGTTATAAGTATTTAACGTTTTATACAATATTATGTGCTTATCATGGCATGTTGTTAATTAAAACACATAAACAACACAACACTTCGCGTCCATAATCACGAATGTAGTAGTGCATTTAAAATGTCCCTATAAATAAATGAACGAAACACGCGGTGCCCATAAGTAATATTATAAAGAACATGCTTCACAAAAATATTGTTTAGCTGCAAATAAATGTGAAGAATGATTACAATATTGCAACAAATAAGAGTTTACGCTGTGACATTGAAAATTGTAATGTGATGAGCAGTGAGTGAACAATAAGGCCTAGAACGCACTAAACGGTTGCCGTGTGTCCCGGGGCAGAGTAGGAATGAGGCCATCCTTCACTCTTACCGAGTTGTGTCGTAAAAGGCGACTAAGGTAAAGTGCTGGCATGATCATCAAGCACCAAGAGAAGGAAAACTCTGCATTTATATCTAAACCCCTCGCCACAACCCGTCTGCCAAGCGTGGTGAGTATGGCAATTACCCCTCATGTGATTGAGGGAGGCCGTGCCCCAGCAGTGGGGACTTAATGGGCTGATGATGATGATGAAATGTTAAGAATGATTACAATATTGCAACAAATAAGAGTTTACGCTGTGACATTGAAAATTGTAATGTGATGAGCAGTGAGTGAACAATAAGGCCTAGAACGCACTAAACGGTTGCCGTGTGTCCCGGGGCAGAGTAGGAATGAGGCCATCCTTCACTCTTACCGAGTTGTGTCGTAAAAGGCGACTAAGTACAATATTGCAACAAATAAGAGTTTACGCTGTGACATTGAAAATTGTAATGTGATGAACAGTGAGTGAACAATAAGGCCTAGAACGCACTAAACGGTAGGCCGCGATGCGGCGTGCCGCACATATAATGACGGGTATTATAGTTGAGCTCAAATAATACACCACATTTGATGCTTCAACAAAATTCGACAACGTAACCTTGTTAAAACGGTCAATGAATTTATCAATCTTTCTATGTTAAAAAATGACTATTTCTTAACTTTTTAAAATTATGTTTGCATTTATTTATTGCAATAAAGACAAAAAAGATAATTTCACGATTTACTTTCTCTGTAAAACTATTTGTAAACTTATAAAAAATTTAGGGTACAATATTAATATCTGTCAACAAATTTTCTTTTTAAGCTCAAGGGATGTATCCTAAATAGGCACTTAATCGAATAAATACAATGTTAATTTTGTAGGAATATTCAACCATAAATGAAAAATTACATTAAAATTAAACGTTAATTTGACGACCCGATTGGAACAGTGGTAGTGAACGCTACCTCTGATACAAGGGTTGCGGGTTCGATCCCCGCACAAACATTTGTGTGCATGAACATGTTTGTTTGTATTGGTCTGGGTGTTTGCTATGTATTATAAGTATGTATTAAAAAAGAAAAGTATTATATGTATATATTTGTAATCCCACTGTTGATTCTGATATCCGTAACACAGGTGCTTGAGCTACCTATCTCGGAGTCAGATCAATGTATGTGATGTTGTGAAATATTTATTTATTATTTATTTATTAAAACGTATAATTCTCTTGTTTAAAAATAGAAATACATTAATACCTTGGTAAAAAGAAAAACTATATATGGCACACAATATAAGCGCTTAGATAGATAGATATTCTTTATTGCACAAAATTAAAATACAAGCATGATACAACAACAGCAACAGACAATACAATAAGGCGGTCTTATCGCTTGTAGCGATACATTTCTTCCAGACGACCTCCAGACCAGACATCTCAAAGAAAAATAAATAAACTGGCCGAGGATCGATACCTAGGATCGGGACCTACTATCATCTTTCTTTTAAATAATTTTGATTTACATTTCTCGAAATAAAAGTACTAATATCTTCTTTTCCATTATTATAGTATTCGATTCAGGTTCGTTTGAAGGACATATCGATTGTTCACTTTAATCGGAATTTTCAAGTAGTTACTTCTCTATGAAATAAAATTGAGAAACGTGGTTTATTAGTTTAGCTCGACATAAAGGCACTTACTCTTGACTACTAGCGAGTAACAATCTACAGTCAAACGTAGAGAACATTCTTCAAACAAAGCGAAGATGAGCAGACTAAGTTCTTTTATCGGAAAATTGGCATGTTTTATTGCATTTTTGTTCAACTGACGCCAATATTGGCACTTCAATGAAATGGCAGATGTAAAATGACGATGTTGGTATTTATGAGAATTATTATTACGAATACGATATTTGTTTCCTCTACCCAAAAATTGTCTGGAAGAAATCGCTACAAGCGATAAGACCGCCTTATTGTACTGTCTGTTGTTGTTGTATCATCCTTGTATTTTCTTTTTGTGCAATAAAGAATATCTATCTATGAGACGATGAAATCTCAGTCTTTGCGTGAAATGTGATAATCATTAACCATTACACATTTTTGAAGTAGACTGTACCTACGCAATCGGGTCGCTTCGATATTAATTAATAGTTCGTGCAATCTGTCTAACAAGCCAACTGCTGACCAAGGGTCTTATGTCTCCCTTTAAACCATACCCTGTGTATAGACAGTGTGGGAATGTACTGTGTGACTGTGTGCATTGCATAATGGAAGCAAGAGTTATCATGTTTCACTTAAAGACTGCCGCAGTGGCTAGTGTCGGACTTTAAAGCGATGGCTACATTTGGGGTCCCTGGTTCGATTTTCTGATCACGCTAAAATATTTAAGAAGTTCGTTTAAGAAGGTATTATCCATTCAAATTCAAATAATTCTTTATTTGCATAGGCTTGTACACAGCACTTACAAATCGTCATACATTTGAATGATTTAAAACCATAAGTACTAATGCATAATTTACATGTTAATACATATATATTTTGAAACATATAATATACAAAAAAAAAAATTAACAATTTGATCATAAACATAATGCGATTCTACCACCGGCTCGGAAAGTTGTTTCTGGTCGAGAAGATCCGGCAAGAAACTCACCAGTTACTCTTTTTAATCGCCAAACCTTCATACAATGTTGTGTCATCATACCAAGCCATACAGTTTAATTATAACACAAAATAAAATAGAGTAAATAATAAAATAAATTTTATGAGGTAAATCGAAGCAGACCAGTCTCCAAAGGTGGCTGTTCACAAGTATGACGTATGTGTGTAATCGTGGGAGAGCCTCGCTTCGGCTTGAAAGGTCCTTCTAGACTGGAGTGATACCACGGCTTCACAGAAAATCGACGTGAAGCAGCACGTGCTCTGGGAATTGCCGGGAGAGAGAGTATCTTCATCTTTGAGTGCCTCTTCAGTCTTGAAGGTTGGCCGCCAGTTTCTTGATCGTCTCTCTATCTTTGCGAGACGGAAGAGCTCTACCACGCTGGTGATCCTGATCCACTCCCGTATGTTTCGCAACCACAATTTTTACCACTGAGGCTACCGGAGGCTCAATCTGGGGGATAGGGAGTTTAAAGGTTGGCAGTGCACTTGCGACTCCACAGTTGTTACATGTCTATGGTCGGTGCCTATCGCTTACGATCAGGTGATCCGTCTACTCATCAGCAATCTATCGATATTGATATCCCCAGTCACTATAACAATAACAATAATAGTTCATCTATTTCAGGCAACAAGATACACTCACAGATAACCGGCGTGAAGCAGCACCGTGCTGTGTTTCGCTGCGTGAGTGAGGGTACTGGAGGCCTAATCCGATGGAATGGAGGTTTAAAGGTGGGCAGCACACTTGTGACTCCACTGGTGTCGCGGGTGTCTATGGGCGGCGGCAATCGCTTACCATCAGGTAATCCATGTGATAGGTGGCTCGTCTGCCACCTATTACATAAAAAAAATATTCAAAAATATTTCATTAGCCCATATAATAAATTCCTTACAGTCTAAGATACATACATAATTAAATAAAATACACTTTTTTTTTTCAAAGTTCTACGTGTGACGCATAGAGTCAGCTGGTAGCCGTCCTCCATAGAGTCAGCTGGTAGCCGTCCTCCATAGAGTCAGCTGGTAGCGGTGGTCGAAACTTCCGAAAGACGACTCCTTGCGGCCAGAAGTCGCCAGGGAATTGGTCGATGGTGGTGAGAGCACCACAAATGACCATCTATGCCTCTAAAGATTTTATTATAATTGGTTGTTAGATGAGACACGTTTACCAAACGGACCTACACAGCAATTTTCTTACAAAGGATTCTTTCAAAGCTGCAAACGACAGCACCTAGGTTTTCTCTCAAGAGCGACTGCCGCGCCCCGTCTATGCAAAGTATTTATAGGTATACAATCGCCTCGCTAAGAGCGATGATAGCTCAATGAATACAAACGCGTTTTCCACGCAGGTGGTCGAGGTTCGGATCCGAGCATGCACCAATGGTTTTTTCAACTGTATGTGCGTATTTCTACCATTACCATCTGCTCGGCGGTGAGGGACAACATCGTGAGGAAACCTGCACGTTTCGGAAAAAGATTCTGAAACGTGTAACCATGTTTCAGTTGGTCTGGTTCCCCTGTTGAAGGGTTGCGAGGGTCAGATGGCAATCACTTCATTGTAATTACCAGACCCCCCGAATCCTGAATCATGGTCTAAGCGTACTCTGGGCACCGAAGCGACAGCTTTGGACGCAACCGGGAATTACACGTTAAGATGAACACTCGCTTCGTTAGAAGTATCTACAGAGAGCACTCACTTACCTTGTCTGTAAATACTTTCTTAAATATAATTGTTTTTGTCATACAAAATGCTGAAAATTGATTAGTAAGGTTTTACTACTACTCTACGCTGGCTCAGCGACCCGAAGTGGATCTTGGACACGAGATTTGCCATTCCGGTCTGTTTTCGGCCACCTCTCGCCAGTTCGGCCGTTGTATGTAGGCAAGAATATTAGTTATACAGGGTGGAAAAAACGTTGGGCCCTGGAGGGAGACTACCTTAAATCCTTTTTTTTTGGTGACCCAGGAGACATGCGTTACGCATACCCATCCGTCTGTAAACGAATGGGTTATGTCGGACTCTCCTTTGGCGACGGCTTCTCTTAATGAGAAGCCGGCCAGAGGCATACCGACTAAAACTCCTGGGACTCTCCCTCATCGTCCATAGTGGGAGAAGTCGTGGGGTGAGGTACGAAACCTGTCACCACAACTTCTCCCTGACGGAAGCCCGCCTGTACGGTGGGCACGGCGCTTCCTCCCCCTGGTGTCGGGGGAGGGAGTGGGGACAGCCGGGAGAGTTGTGCCGTCCCCACCAGGCGTAGGAGGAGGTCCGTACAATGCCGGTGGTGGGGTCACAGCCCCACGCACTAGCGTACCTGCTCCTGGCAGGGGAAGGCGACGCAAGTATTGGTGTCGTCTCCTCCATCTACGTGCCTTGCGGATCGCGGGGGCGAGAGGGTCAGCTTCTCGCTGAAAGCCTACCAGGCCTCGTCACTCGCTAGTATAGCGAGAGCTATACTAGCGAGTGAAAGGTCCTGGCCGACCTTCGCCATCAATGAACTACCTTAAAAATCGGACCAAGAATAATCCAAAAATTAAGATTGAATATTTTATACCACTAATCGATTCAGTCATGTCATTAAAGGTAAAAGTTCTCTTAGATAATTGTATTACAATCCTATGTTCTGTAAAATAGTGTAAGTATGCTGCCTACTTTAGGTACTATGGAAATTTTATACGACAGATATTAAAATTACCCCAAAAATACATCTACAGTTAAAATCACGACAATAGTTTATGTACGTAATTCCCAGCTATCTTTTGTTGGAACGGGCTTAATCCAGACGAATTATGCTAACTAGCCGTTCCACCCAGCTCCCAACCGTTTCTGTGACATAAACATGGCTGGAGTAATGATGCGATCCGAGTCAAACGTAACCGATACATTCGAGTCATCTTATACAACTAAATACCACTCGATTGCTCTCGGACTATTAGGCTACTGAATATTAAATACCTACTTTTTTTAAGCAAGCGGCTGTGCAGGTTTCAGACCAGTATAACTGCGACCAATTTGATCTATTGTGATCGCCGCTCGATATTATATATCCGGTACGTACCCACCATCTCTTTTTCTCGTTTTTATACTCCAACCGATTCGGCTACATTGATTTCAATAATTTTTTTAATAGTGCTCAAGTGTGTGCGCTAATACAAATGCTCCCTCATATTTCGGTGGTACACATCCATATGTGTCCATATGTGCCTGGGATGGAACTCTCCTATGCCTGATCCCTCTTCGGCTGTGTATGGACACGGCCGAAGAGGGATTAGGCATAGCAGAGTCCAGCAAAGTCCAGCCGCCCAGGCAGCACGGGTCACAAATTTCTAGACTTCACACTGACACTGAGAATATCAGAAAAACTGAGGTAAATACTTTTGGCCCGACCCGGGGATCAAACAAGGTACCCCAAGGTAGCAAAATTGTAAATACCTACCTAAAAGGTTTGAGACAATGATTATGAACGTATAACCGTGATCCAGTTGGTCTGGTTTTCCGGTCTAAGGGTTGCGAAGGTCAGACGGCCGTCGCTTCATTATAATAACCAGACTTCCTCAAACCTGGATCATAGTCCAAGCGTACCCCGGGCTCCGAAGCGACAACTTTGGAAACAACTTGGAATTACACGCTAAGGCGAGGACCACTAGCCACTCTGCCACCGAAGTAGTCTTGGGAGTTGGGAACTAGTGCTAGGTAGGGAAGAAGTGGAGCTACTTAACTTATCGATAATCGGGTACGAGAAAATTGAGTCGACGACTCTCAGACGCGTCACTACTCGTAATGAGAAAAGAACTTGCCGGATAATTAAGTCGATAATTAGATAGCTGATCGCAGATTGGCCCGAGACTGAGGGAATCGGCCGGGAATGTTTACTTCAGGCTTCGTTACTTCAAGGATTTTCTGGTTTCCAAATCATATTATCTAGGGTAGTATTGTAGGGACGTCACATTACGGACGGAGGATGAAACGTACAAAACAACGTAACATAAACAATATGCTAGGTACAATTTCTATTGACAATTCTGAGCAACTGCTCCGGGGGAAACGGTTCCCCCGGATTGGGGCTCCGATACCCTCACTCACGCAGCGAAACACAGCACAGTGATGCTTTACGTCGATTTTCTGTGATGCCGTGGTATCACTCCGGTCGAGCCGGCCCGTTTATGCCGAAACATGACTCTCCCGCTGTCTAGGGTAATATTATAATGTATCAATACGGGGATTAACACGATATTTATTATGTGAAACAACATTGTGTACTCACATATTTGGCTCGACGTTTCGGCTACGTTACAGCAGCCGTGGTCACGAGCGGACTGGCGGAGCACGGCGTCGTCTGCTGGGGCCGGGCTGTGAATCTTCGGACACCCTCACATTTTTTTGATATTAATTCGCCACTAGATGAATTGTCAGTGAAGCTACTCCGACACACTACACTAACAATATCGGTGTTTGTTTGCGTTAGTAACGGCCTAGCACGGGGTTTGCACTTGTTAATTACTGGATTCCATGTCGATGATATTTTAAATCCATCCTCCCGATTAAAAGTCTTATACTTCTTGATCTCAATCGCTTCACGTACTATCCTGGTATAATAATGACGATCGGTGGAAAGGATTTTCGGGTCATGTAGTTCCATCTAATGATTAACTCCCATTTCCAGTAGATGTTCTGCTATTGCCGATTTATTCGCTTGTCGATTTTTACACACATTTTTTGTGAGTACACAATGTTGTTTCACATAATAAATATCGTGTTAATCCCCGTATTGATACATTATAGTTATAATGCAACGCGAAAATCTAAAAAAACTATTTAACAAAACGCTAGTACCTAAACGGTAATATTGACCCCCCCCCCCCCCCCCCAGCTTGACTGGGGGAGGCAGTGTCGGGCCCGCAGTGTAAGTAGGCCCTCCGCCTGGGGAGGGACGTGAAGTAAGGTTCTTTAACCCGTACTCATGTCCCCTCCCCACTCAGGCCATGAGGGAGCGTCGCTGGGGTTTAGTCGGTATGCCTCTGGCCGGCTTCTCGCTAGGAGAAGCCCCCGCCAGAGGAGAGCCCGACATAACCCGCCTGCCCCCCGGCAAGAGAGTATGCATAAGGAGGCATTCCCCAGCGTCAAAAAAAAAAAAGGGTAATATTGACGTCAAATTACGAAGGATGAAACAAAACAACGTAACGTAAACAGCTAAAAATATACTAGGTACCATTTCTATTGACAATTCTGAATAACTTCTATAAATATTTTTTTTTTATTTGTACCTAAGTTTTTCGTGTCAGATGTTGGCGGTCTTGTACCCCGTGCCTCGGAAAGCACGTTAAGCTGTTGGTCCTGCGCTCGAACCCTCTCCGGTCGTGTCACAGTAGTGTCCACCATCTGAATATGAGTGTAAGGGAATAAAGAGTGCACTTGTGTTTGCGCACACACTTGAGCATTTTAATATATCCTAGGTGGCTGATCGTTGAGCGGAAGCACAATCGGGGGCAAAGGTTGGCAGCGCACTTGTGAGCTGATCCGTTTGCTCGTCTGCCGCCTATAAGTACAAACGTATACTTTTTTAAAATCAATCTTTAGGTGCTATACTTTGTCATTCTAGGTACCCTTTTAAACCGGTTATTATATGAATAGATACACAAATTCGCAACTTATTCGCTCAATTTTGTTCTAATGCACGCAATCCATTGCGGAACGAGCAAACAGCCACTTAAGGTGACGGTTAGGGCACACTAGCGACGCCAATCGATTTTAATTTTTAACTACTAAACCGGATCTATTTTAAACAATTTCGGGGTTTTTTTTCGCGTTTTTGTTCGCGTAAAGTTGACTCACGCCAAAAGCGGCCACTTTTGGCGTGAATCAATATTTCGCGTACGCGTTGGTCCCAACATTTGTGCATGTGAAGTGTCTTCCGGGAGGTTGTAACCCCAAAATTGTTTAAAAAATATCCGGCTTAGTAGCTAACAATTTATATCGATTGGTGTCGCTAGTTATGGCTACCCGTCGCCTTAAATAAGTAGGCGTTATAAATCTAAAGATGAGTTACAATGTTTTTGCGACGACCGACGACACTGCGGCGCGTTTGACAAATGCGTCACCAAATGATGAGCGATAGAAGCTTTTATTGCATTTATTGGCTTTACGAGCCTTTCTAGGAAATGGCGCGATCAATATCCGCCAGCCACCGTGACATAGTTTTCTTCACCATTGATATAAGGTGACGGGTAGGACACACTAGTGACGCGAATCGATTTTAATTTTTAGCTACTAAACCGAATCTATTTTAAACAATGTCGGGGTTACAATCTCTCGGCAAACACCTATACTATTTATTTAATACTTATAGTTAACTGTTTGGTCTGCTTTTGCTCTCGAATTTTGGATTACCGTCAAGTGGCCGCTTTTGGCGTGAATCAATTTTTCGCGTGCAAAAACGGACCCAACATTTGTGCATGGTTATTTAATAAATAGTGTATGTGCCGATTGTTACCCCGAAATTGTTTAAAATAGATTCGGTTTAGTAGCTAAAAAATAAAATCGATTGGCGTCGCTAGTGTGGGTAGGACACACTTACACCTCACCTTAAGAGTGAGTTAGTTTCCGTTTTTGAAGCGCGCCAATCGACGTGTTTCATAAACACCCGGCTCAGATTTAAATAGCATCTTTATTAAGTATCAACTATGTGTGGGGGAGAGCCACGCTTCGGTATGAATGGGCCGCCTCGACCGGAGTGATACCACGGGCCCACAGAAAACCAACGTGAAGCAACACTGTGCTGAGCTTATCTTTTGTGAATTGAGTGTGCCCAGTTCGGTTAAAATTTTAAAGCATTCATCATAATAATTATTGCGATTAAATTATTATTATTATTAAATTATTATTATTATTAAATTATTATTATTATTAAATTATTATTATTATTAAATTATTATTATTATTAAATTATTTTTATTATTAAATTATGTTTGTCAGTTGTTCCATAACCACGAGCAATTATGTCCCGGACTTTTGGAAGGCGTGCGTGGGGCCGAAGCCAACACGTAGAGGCCCGTTCAATTGACAGTTATTAAATTATTATTATTATTAAATTATTATTATTATTAAATTATTATTATTATTAAATTATTATTATTATTAAATTATTATTATTATTTAATTATTATTATTATTAAATTATTGCGAGTTAGGGCTAACCCTATTTACGTAAACGATCCTCGAAAATAACTTATTTTAATTAAGCAGTCACTCGAAGTATAATATGCTTGTTAATTCACCGTATTTGATAATTCGATAATCTATTTTCAAAGTAAAGAGTTCCTCCAGGACTCTCATGGCTTAGAAATAGAAAAGAAGTAGGAAATAATTCCGAGCGGAAAATGCAATTCCCACCCGGGCTCAATGGGACGCTATTTCCCTATACTACCAGCTTACCTCTTTGCAGGTGACCTGGTAAGCTCGGGTTTTATATTTCTGGTTTTATAAAATCCGTTTTTTATTCATCGTAAACTTTAACGTCGGGCATGCGATGTTGAAATATGCGCGGATGTAGCAGTATTCGTAATCTTGAGTGTGTTTTGGAGTTAATTTCTTTTAATCTGCTTTTTTGGACTTGTTTATGATTTAGGCTCTATCTTTATGAATAGTTCAATATAAACATGGACTAAGTAATTATCTGGTTAATGATTTAAGTAAAATATGTTTTTTTAAAGAAATCCTATGTAGGCCCTATTATGAATGCGATAACAGAAGTTTTTTATTTTTAAATTAAACTAAATATAGATATAATAAATATATAATATAAATATAGATATAAGGTTGTCTGGAAGAAATCGCTACAAGCGATAAGACCCCCTTATTGTACTGTCTGTTGCTGTTGTATCATGCTTGTATTTTATTTTTGTGCAATAAAGAATATCTATCTAATAGATAGTCTATCTATCTATAGATACTTACTCGTTGTTACCTGAATACAGGTATGAATTAAATACCGAATATGGTTTTTAATTCATACGGGTATTGTAAGCAAATGAAAGTAGGTACAATAAGGCAGTCTTGTCACTTACACTGATTTTTCATGAACAACCAGGAGCCAATTCTCGGGCTCTTGACATTTATCATCATACGACATATATCACTGAAACATAGTTTTTTTATATGAATTTCTTGCGACATCCGCCATGTTCTATCATATCGACAATCCCGAGATTTGGTCTCCTGGAGCCAAATTCTCGTGCTCGTGACATTTATTATCATACGACATATATCACTAAAACATAGTTTTTTTGTATGATTTTCAGGTGATATCCGCCATATTTTCAAGATATCACGAGCACGAGAATTGGGCTCCTGAGTAAAGATGACGAGATTGTAATGAATTAAAGATTGAAAGGAAAAGTTTGCCTGTCTAATTCGTTGTTCTGAATCGCGTGGTGTACTTTTAGGCTTTGTCATAAACTCGTACAACCAATGCAAGGTCATATAACCAAAATCTTCATTAGTACCTATCTAGAATATAATATAATCCTTTCACGTACCGACCAGCGTCATATGCCACTAATATTCTCCAGCAGGTTTCCCCGCGTAATCGCCACGCATTAATATTGCGCACATTTCCTGTATATTTGTGACAATATTTTTGCTCTCGTTACCGTATTGTCGACGCGAAATGCTAGGCTTTTTGGGTAACGTGGCGAGTAAACAGGACGCAATCATGTTTAGTGTGACGAGAAATATGTCTGTAGATTTCAAGTTCCCGAGAAAAGGTTATCTAAATAGTATTAAGAGCGCTAATATTTTATTTACCGAAAATATAGGTAGAACTACCTACAAGAGATGACAGAAGCGTGGTGATTAATGTGACGGGTAGGGCACACTAGCGACGCCAATTGATTTTAATTGTTAGCTACTAAACTATGATGGGATTAGGCTTAAGGCGTCGCGACGGGTAGCCCTAACTAGCGACACCACTTGTTTTTAATTGTTAGCTACTAAACCGGATCTATTTTAAATTATTTCGGGGTTACAACCTTTCGGCAAACACTGATACTATTTATTAAATTACCATGCACAAAAGCGGACCCAACATTTGTACGCAAAAAATTGATCCACGCTAAAAGTGGCCGCTTTTGGCGGTAATCAATTTTTCGCGTACAATAAGGGTTCCCAAAATTTGTGCATGGTTAATTAATAAATAGTATCAAGTGTTTGCCGAGAGGTTGTAACCCCGAAAATTGTTTAAAATAGATCCGGTTTAGTAGCTAACAATTAAAAACGAGTGGTGTCGCTAGTTAGGGCTACCCGTCGCGACGCCTTAAGCCTAATCCCATCATAGTAGCGATAACTTGATTTCTATGATGGAGGCCTTTGCCCTGTAGTGGGACAGTTTATAGGCTGATACTTTACTTTTTTTACCTACAAGAGTAAGCAGGCGTGACAAGTCTGTTATTATTATGAAGCTTTATTTCAGACCACAGAGTCCATATAGGTGTTAGTAACAATGTTGACTTACAAGCTATGTTGGTCGTACGTACTAATTATTACTAATCAATATTAAATAGGACACTAGTAGCGATACTTGATTTCTATGATGGAGGCCTTTGCCCTGTAGTGGGACAGTTTATAGGCTGATACTTTACTTTTTTTACCTACAAGAGTAAGCAGCCGTGACAAGTCTGTTATTATTATGAAGCTTTATTTCAGACCACAGAGTCCATATAGGTGTTAGTAACAATGTTGACTTACAAGCTATGTTGGTCGTACGTACTAATTATTGCTAAACAATATTAAATGTACAATATTAAATTAATTTAAAATTACATTTAAATTCAATTAAATACAGTGAGAGAGCCACGCTTCGGCATGAAATCCGGCTCGACCGGAGTAATACCACGTCCTCACAGAAAACTGGCGTGAAGCAGTGCATGCGCTGTGTTTCGCTGCGTGAGTGAGGGTACCGGAGGCCCAATCCAGGGGAAGGGGGGTTAAAAGGTAAGCAGCGCACTTGTGACACCACTGGTGTTGCAGGTGTCCATAGGCGGCGGTAATCGCTTACCATCAGGTGATCCGTCTGCCACCATATAGGTGGATATATTTTTTTTAAATAAATTACATTAAAATCCAAAGTCCATTAAAATTCTATTAAATTAAAATACATTAATAAATTAAACTACCCTTAACCACCGTCGCGCAGTCCTGCTAGAAGTTGCGCAGCAGTGACTGATGTATGGACAATCCAACCTGTCCGCTATCATCCTCATAACATCGCTAATCGGACTAACTGACGTCTCTGAAATTTTGTAACCGACTTCATTCCCTCAATCATAGATAACTTTAAACTGTCTGACTGACCGGATGGCGCAATTGGTAGTGACCCTGCCTCTTGCGCCAAAGGTCGTGGGTTTGTCCCTGGACAAACATTCGTGCGATGAACACTTGTGTTTGTTCAGTGTCTGGGTGTAATATATGTATTTAAGTATATATTTGTGTTCCTCTGTTGTCTGATATCTGTAACACAAGTGCTTAAGCTACTTAGTACGGAATCAGGTCAACGTATGAGATGTTGTGAGAATTGAAAAAAAAAACTGTGGATTCGGCGGGTAGGGCTAAAACAAGCCGCATGGGCTGATGCAATTCAAAGGTTTTAAATTAGTGTCTAGTGGTTTTTAGTGCATAAATTTGGTGTTAATTTGTGCAGTGAAGTGCCGCAAAGTGATCCTAATGATAAGAATCGTTGGATTGTATCGTTTTCAACACTGCTATTGTGTGTCGAGTGCGTTGTCTCGTGACAACTTGCTTGAACCTAATAGAGTCTTAAAACCCACGAGTGCTTTTAGAGCGATATCCGCTGAATCCCTAGGTCAATAAAACGTATAACGTAAACGTAAAACGTTTTATTGAGTGACTGTGACTTGACTGACTTCGACTGTTGACTACCTACTTATTCTCAATAAGTTACTTGACATTGGCGAATTATCTTCGGGTAAAGCCATAATTCAGCACCCAGAGAAGGAAAACTCTGTATTTATATCAAAACCCTCGCCAACCCGTCTGCCAAGCGTGGTGAGTATGGCAATTGCCCCTCATGTGATTGAGGGAGGCCCGTGCCCCAGCAGTGGGTACTTAAATGGGCTGATGATGATGATGATGATGATGAAAGCCATAATAATAATAAAAAACTTTAAACTGTAAATAGCTTGTCTTATAAAAGTCAGTTACGCCAGTTAGTTATATTAGCGAAGTATTTTTTTTTAATAAATAAATAATTGTTTTTAAAATAATAAATAGCGAATAAAAATCGAAGCGAGTGGTCGATTTATGGTTACGATTACTAACTACCAATCTATTCTAAATTTGCCTACCTTTGTACCGTTTGATTACATCTCTCTACGGTGATCATTATAGTGCTTTCAGCAAGTTATATGGATTATCTTTTGGCTGCCTCTGTGGCGGTGGTTAGTGGGTCGCACTTTGGTTCAATCCCCGGGTCGGGCCAAAAATTTGCACCTGAGTTTTCGGTAAGAAATTCTTAGTGTCAGCCCGGAGTCTGGAAGTTGGCGGTCTTGTACCCCCTTGCCTCGAAAAGCACGTTAAGCCGTTGGTCCTGCACCCAATTCCTCTCCAATCGTGTTACGCTGGTGGTATATATATATTTTACAACGGAGGTCTCCGGCATTCCAATGGCTAAAACGGAAAGAAGCACGACCCGTAACTCCCTACCACATAAGAAACAGACATAGAAAGTATAAATAGATGGCTCCTCCCCGGCCTCTAGAGCAAAAGATGATGAATGAAAGAAAGAATTGTATGCAGAATAAAAGTGCGAGAGGCATAAGAGCGAGAACTTGAATGAATGAGAATAGTATAAGTAAAAATAGGCTCCGATAACGTTGGAGGCACCTGTATAAAAAAAAATGGCTAAAACGGAGTACTAAATGAGGTCTGATCGAGTCAAAATGTATTTTCATTACAGACAATGCGGTTTTAATCACTAACGTTAATATGCGCTAGAATTCCAAACTCCCGCTAAGGGTCTAATCCTGGCTTACCGCGAAAGTACCTAAACAAAGATCAATAAATAGCCAGACAATAGCCAAGAATTGACCCGATAGAATTTGAAGTATGCCCAAGAATGCGATTTCATTAAATACTTTTACAAATAAATATATAAGTAGATGTATCGAGGGGCTTCTCTTTTTTTTTCTGAGTCACTTTTCTCGAAATGACCTCTCAAAAGTAGAAACTTCGTTGAAATAATGACTTTAAAAAACGATCTCGATTAAAAAATCAGGTCACAGTCATGTTAATGGGCGGCGGTAATTACGTACCATCAGGCGAATCTCTCTCGTTTGTCTGTTATAAGGTAAAAAAAAAAATATAAAACAGACCTTTCCAAAACGTTCCGTACAAACGACGCACGCTGTGACGTCAAAGCATGCTGGTTTGTATGTAAGTAGGTACGCAACGCGAGAGAGCTTTGTTTGATAGCTATTTGAATTCTTTTTCACTGTTATTTCTTAATTCTAATAAAAAAATCGGCTTACTTCCGACCTAGGACAAACCTGTTGTAATCTTTACATAAAAATATAATCTGCCAAAAAAAGATCTTGTATTTTTAGGTTAGACAAAAATACTCAACTCAATGGAGTTATCACTGTAATTTATAAGATTGAGCTAATATTTTTCGTTCATTTCTACGAACATTTCTAATTTATACTATGTTCCAATTGAACAGGTACAGTCGGCGTCAGATCAAGTTACTCCTCTGCAATGCAAAAATATAACTTGTGTCTCAGACATAAGGACGGCCCAAAGGCCAATAAGAGTAACTCAACGTGACGTCACGTGTACTTAATATGAGAATGTACCACAAAACAGATATTTATTTGATTTGTGGAATAAACCTGAATAAATTCTATTGAGTAGCATGCACATTATAATTTTCCAAGTATCGAAATTCGAATTAATATTACAGTGTGGTAACATTAAAATAATAAAGAAAATAAGTATACAATTAATCATCGAATTGAATCAAATTGAATTGTTATGTTGATGGTCTTACAACTAGGATGGATGACCCCAATCGTGTAATTTTGAACTTTTATATTTATAAGGACTATTGATCTAAATAAATATAATAATAAATATATCACCTACATTTATCTGCTTCCGAGATAGGTAGCTAAAACACCTGTGTTACGGATATCAGAACTAACAGCGGAAATATAAATATATCTAATACAAAGAACACAACCAGACCTATATACATACATACAAATGTTTGTACTGTGCGGGGTTGAACCCGCAACTATTTTACCAGAGGCAGCGTTCACTACCATAGATCCAAACGGATCGTCATTTTAGAACTCCTGATTGTTTTTTTTACATTAATGAACTTACTGAGCCAAATATTTTTCTATCCAAATCGCATTCAGTACTTAATATTCAATAATCCATTCATCCATCGCATCGGTGAATTTAATATTCACCGTTAATTCTTCATCATCATTATCATTTCAGCCAGTAAACGTCCCCTGCTCGACACAGGCCTCCTCCAATGATCTCTACACAGATCGGTCCTGTGCCGCCCGCATCCAAGGGATTCCCGCGACCCTCACCAGCCGCGACCTCGTCGGTCCAACTTGTGGGGGGCCTGCTCAGAGTCTCCGGGCGTGATAGTATCAGGAATGATGAGATCCGCAGGAGAGCCAAGGTCAAACACCGTTAATTCATCAATTACCTAATAATATAAAATGTGTCATATAATCACATCAGATATAATGGGAATACAGGAAATGCCTTAATTTGATACTAACCGAGTATCAAATTAAGGCATTCCCTGTATTTTCTGTACATATGAGTACTAGCTGGCGATTACTAACGGCGTCTTCTAGCACTTAATTGACCCGACCGAGATTCAAATCCGGGACCATCCGTGCTTAGGCACTAAAACAGACTAAGCCACTGCGCCATCAATGTCCTTATCCGTCAAATGCGATGCGACTGCGAGTATCAAATAGTATATGGCCCATTGCCACTTCATCATGGCGTACTGTGGGGGTAATTATTTTCTGAAACATCCCTCACCATTGTCGATAAATAATGTTTTATTGGAACATTTTCCATAATTTTGAAATAAACCGGGTCGGCTGGAACACACCCAAAGGACGCACTATAAAAGTTGACAGCGTTATGAATAAAAATGTCACGAGTATCAGATTAAATGAAGCCTTGCTTTTAAATTAAATTAATTTTACAACATGTTCCGTTTTCAGTGGCCCTAAAAACTTTTTTAGATACTTTAGAACTAGGTAAATTTTAAACACACATTATTGTATGGTCCGTAATTTTTGGTTGATTTCGAAATAAAATAAATAAATGATGTATATGAAAATTTACGGCCAGATAAGATTAAACATTATTTTGTTAATTTTTATAAACAAGAAAAGAAAATACTATTTTTGTGTTAGTCGCTAACATCGATCAATGTGTTATCAACACTAAAAACATCGTACAGTTACATGTGTTAACAATGTTTTATCAACAATAAAAACATCGTGAGTTACAGAAAAATGATCTTTAGGTTTATAGTAATAAAATCTATGAAATGAAACTTGGTTAATATGATAAACCTTATGTCTTTTGAAGAAGAGTCAAGTGACAGCTGTCATTCTAATCAAGCTATATTTACGGAGTATAACTGCCGCACACAGAAACGTGAAATTCACTTTAAAGGTTACAGTTAGGCACTTAAGAAAGTATATTGACACATACATGTTAAGCGTAATTTACGTGCATTAAAAAGCCACTTAATTTATAACCATGTTTTAACGTTCGATACATTTTAGCCTGCGAATTGCTAAAGAAGACAATGTTATTTATATTAGTGACGTGTCAACTGTAAAAAGAATCTAACGAATTAAATCGAGTTGGGCTTAAATCGATTATTCCTTTCGATTGTAGTTAGTCTCTCCCCGTCATTCTCATAGAATCGGTCGGTAAATGCTGTCTAGAAGAAATCACTACTAGTGATAAGATTGCCCTAAGTACTGTGATCTGTTTTGGCCTGTGTTTCCTTGTTTTGGGAATAAAAATCATGTATCCATCCAAAATGACAGACAAGGAGGACACAAAAAGAGTCGCTGAGAAAAAGTGGGTCTAGAATGAAAAAGAAACTACGACAAGTGGCGTGGATTGAAGGAACCTTAGCTGAGAAGCTCAGAACAGACTGATGAGGGAAAGAGAGAAAGCCTCGTTAAGTTTGGAGTGAATTGGCTTTTCACGGACAAATGTGGCCCACCTTAGACCTCATCTTCACTTAACACCAGGTGTGACTAAGGTAAAATGCTGTCAGTCTGTCGTAGGATAAAAAAATAGAATGAGAAATCGATATTATCCCGGCAAGACATATTGGTTAGGTTCTCAAGTTGCCATCATTTCAACTCTACGTATTTACGCTTAGGGGGCACATCTTTGAGTAGATTATGTCAAATACAATTGACATGTCTGGCGTAAACGAGTTGGTTCTTTCTTTGCTGTAGTACTTTCATTGTCTGGGAATTACATTATTTGGGACATTGAATTACTTAAATTTTCATAATTGAGTAGGTTGTCAAATAAAATTCTATGGTTGAATGGGCTGAGTGAATTTGATTGTTAGATGTATAAAAAATCTATTTATGGTCTTTCACATTTTGGTGGTAATCCAAAATTCGAGTGCAAAAGCAGACCAAATAGTTAACTATAAGTATTAAATAAATAGTATAGGTGTTTGCCGAGAGATTGTAACCCCGAAATTGTTTTAAATAGATCCGGTTTAGTAGCTAAAAATTGAAATCGATTGGTGTCGCTAGTGTGCCCTACCCGTCACTTTAAAGTATAAAATTGCCAATTTGTATAAAGATTTTTTGAAAAGCTGTGTTTTCAATATTTTTTTAAAATTTCAAAGTAAATATTAATGATACTATTTCATATTTAACTATGCTTCAATGGAAAACGTTAAGGTACCTACATTTAGAATAGGTTTTCAGACAAAGCATTGTTTATTTAAAAAGTTATGAATGCTGAAAGCGTCAATTCTGCCTAACAAAAACAGAGTCGCTTTCATGATTTTTTTTCTGCATCATGAACATAATTTTATTCCATCTGCACATTACACACCTTAGAAATATGGTCTTTAATCAAAATAGAAATATACCACAGTAACTTTTTGGGTTTTTATAGCATGTTTTTAAAATAAATATTTCACAACATCACATACATTGATTTGACTCCGAGATAGGTAGCTCAAGCACCTGTGTTACGGATATGAGAATAAACAGCGGGATTCCAAATATATACATGTCGGAGTGACAGCACAGTGGCGCCCTCTATGGGATCGCGCAATGAACGAATGCAGACGAATGTACAATAATAATCGCTATGCTGAACCTGCCGCGTTTTCGCTTTGATCTTTGTGTTCTTTCGCATTAATATTGATAGTTTGTTCAATAGACGCTTGAGACTTTGGAAGTGACTTCGCTTTGTGATTTCTGGACTCTAATTTCAATCTTGCACAACCAATCTGATAACGAAGAGCTCGACCAGCCTCCGTTACACCTACATATAATACTTTTCTTTTGTAAATACATACGTATAATACATAGAAACACCCAGACTAATAGAAACAGACATATTCATGGAAATGTTTGTACTGTGCGGGTATCGAACCCGCAACCCATGGACCAAAGGCTGCGTTCACTACCACGGCTCCAATCGGGTCGTCAAATTATTAATCTTGTTGTGTCTAGAAAAAGACGGCAATTTCATATTTTAACCCCTATTATGTTTTGCAATGGTCTTACTTTGTTTTTATACTTTCTGTGCCTCTTCAGCTGGCTAATGCGATAGTCAGTTCTATGTTTACTGGACCAAACAATTGGACGTCTGATTCCGTTGAGTCACAAGGGCGTCTTTGGACCCAAGTCTAGACAAAATACAAACATTGTTTTTCTCGTTAGCCGCAACTAAATTCGATTTTTTATGTCATAGGTGGCAGACGAGCAGACGGATCATCTGATGGTAAGCGATTGCAAGCGCCCATGGACACCCGCGAAGTCACAAGTGCCCTGTCAACCCCCTAACCCCAGAATGGGCTTCTACCACGCACTGTACCCTCACTCACGCAGCCTATCTACCTACTCTTAGGTCAAAAGTTTTGACTTACAGTTAAATATCTTTCATTCGGTATTTTTTTATATTAGAATAGCCAGACATTTGGCCACATTTACAATTTCCCGTGACCACGTTCCGTGTTTCAACGCACTTGTGACTCCACTGGTGTCGCGGGTGTCCATGGGCACTGCTTAATTGCGTGCTTTTGCGTTATTGTTATAACAAACAGTCACTTGAAGCACTTAATCAGCTCAAAAATGTATGTACGATGCGTCGGAATAGGTGTTAACGAGATGTGGGTAATTTTTCTAGAGGGATTTATGTGGGCTCTGAGTTTGAAGAGACAGAAGTCTAGACATAAATAAACGTACAAAAGTCAACACTAATAATATTTTCTAAAGATATGGTTTGCTTATACATAAGGTACTTATTTATTTTTCTTTGATAGATCTGCCATTGAGCAGGTACACATCGTCTAGCTAGCTCGTGACACGAAATAAATTATACATATTTAGTAGATAAGTCCTAAGTAAATAATGTCTGTATTTACAACAAACAAGTGGCTCACCCTTAGATCTTATTGTCACTTTCCATCAGGTGAGATGAGGTCAAGTGCAAACCCATTTGCTTAATATATAAAAAAAAACCTTCACTTCGTTTCGGGACGTTACTTCCAGTTTATACAAATAGATGGCGCTAGGTGTCAATTACATTGCGCAAACGTTTCGTATTTTCGGATTTCCTGTAAGTGTTGCTGCTGTCTGTAGGATTCATAGACCAGGCAAGAATGTATCTTTTATACGTTTGGATCAATAGAATCTGGAACAGTGAAAAGAATCATTGCAGTGATACGCTACATTAGGAACATCGACTCTCATAGGGCACACTAGCGACGCCAATCGATTTTATTTTTTAGCTACTAAACCGGATCTATTTTAAAAAATTCAGGGGTTACAATCTCTCGGAAAACACCTATACTATTTATTTAATACTTATAGTTAACTGTTTGGTCTGCTCTTGCACTCGAATTTTAGATTACCGCCAAAAGTGGCCGCTTATGGCGTGAATCAATTTTTCGCGTACAAAAACGGACCCAACATTTGTGCATAATTATTTAATAAATAGTATAAGTGTTTGCTGAGAGGTTGTAACCGAAATTGTTTAAAATACATCCGGTTAAGTAGTTAAAAATTAAAATCGTTAGGCGTCGCTAGTGTGCCCTACCCGTCACCTTATTTTACCAAGTTTCATACATACCATAGGTTTTTATTACTATTGGCCTTAAGATCATTTTTCTGTGACACTAATGGCTGTCATTTCAATCAGTGTTATGTCTACCTATCTCTTTCCCCGCGTGACACCTTCCATGAGTTGCCGACGGAACCGTTCACTCGTTCTCTCGCTATCATCCAACCATGTGTTGCCGTCGGAACCGACTCACTCGTTCTCTCGCTATCATCCAACCATGTTTTGCCGACGGATCCGACTCACTCGTTCTCTCGCTATCATCCAACCATGTGTTGCCGACGGAACCGACTCACTCGTTCTCTCGCTATCATCCAACCATGTGTTGCCGACGGAACCGACTCACTCGTTCTCTCGCTATTATCCAACCATGTATTGCCGACGGAACCGACTCACTCGTTCTCTCGTTATCATCCAACCATGTGTTGCCGACGGAACCGACTCACTCGTTCTCTCGCTATCATCCAACCATGTGTTGCCGACGGAACCGACTCACTCGTTCTCTCGCTATCATCCAACCATGTGTTGCCGACGGAACCGACTCACTCGTTCTCTCGCTATCATCCAACCATGTGTTGCCGACGGAACCGACTCACTCGTTCTCTCGCTATCATCCAACCATGTGTTGCCGACGGAACCGACTCACTCGTTCTCTCGCTATCATCCAACCATGTGTTGCCGACGGAACCGACTCACTCGTTCTCTCGCTATCATCCAACCATGTGTTGCCGACGGAACCGACTCACTCGTTCTCTCGCTATCATCCAACCATGTGTTGCCGACGGAACCGACTCACTCGTTCTCTCGCTATCATCCAACCATGTGTTGCCGACGGAACCGACTCACTCGTTCTCTCGCTATCATCCAACCATGTGTTGCCGACGGAACCGACTCACTCGTTCTCTCGCTATCATCCAACCATGTGTTGCCGACGGAACCGACTCACTCGTTCTCTCGCTATCATCCAACCATGTGTTGCCGACGGAACCGACTCACTCGTTCTCTCGCTATCATCCAACCATGTGTTGCCGACGGAACCGACTCACTCGTTCTCTCGCTATCATCCAACCATGTGTTGCCGACGGAACCGACTCACTCGTTCTCTCGCTATCATCCAACCATGTGTTGCCGACGGAACCGACTCACTCGTTCTCTCGCTATCATCCAACCATGTGTTGCCGACGGAACCGACTCACTCGTTCTCTCGCTATCATCCAACCATGTGTTGCCGACGGAACCGACTCACTCGTTCTCTCGCTATCATCCAACCATGTGTTGCCGACGGAACCGACTCACTCGTTCTCTCGCTATCATCCAACCATGTGTTGCCGACGGAACCGACTCACTCGTTCTCTCGCTATCATCCAACCATGTGTTGCCGACGGAACCGACTCACTCGTTCTCTCGCTATCATCCAACCATGTGTTGCCGACGGAACCGACTCACTCGTTCTCTTCGCTATCATCCAACCATGTGTTGCCGACGGAACCGACTCACTCGTTCTCTCGCTATCATCCAACCATGTGTTGCCGACAGAACCGACTCACTCGTTCACTCGCTATCATCCAACCATGTGTTGCCGACGGAACCGACTCACTCGTTCTCTCGCTATCATCCAACCATGTGTTGCCGACGGAACCGACTCACTCGTTCACTCGCTATCATCCAACCATGTGTTGCCGACGGAACCGACTCACTCGTTCTCTCGCTATCATCCAACCATGTTTGCTGAAGAAACAGATGTTTGTGGTGTTTGTGGCACCCTCGTTGTTCCTGATTTTAGGGATAACCTTAGTGTGGGACTAGGTCTGAATTCACATATTTACTTATTTTATGTTTATTCAATTCGTACTCAAAATGAGTTGTTTGCCACTGTTTAAAGAACACCCAGTGTCCGAAACCTGGATTATTAAAAGGGCCAATTTTTTTTCGAGATCGTCTTCCAAGCAAAAATAGCTAGCGAGTGGAGATACACGAAAATGAATCCTGCTAATAATAGTAGGTAATTAGGTATCGATAACAAGCCAAATAGAAATTGGAAATTTCCAGAGATAAGTAGGTATCTACACATATAGATTATGTAAATTATATCATGGTTACGAATCAATACATTTGTTAGACAATAATTCACACTAGACTCAAACTAAATCATACTAATAATAATGTCCTCCAAACCGATTATTTCGTCCATGGCGGCAAAGCTCAGCGATCAACCATCGACGCAGGACATATTATAGTGCACAAGTATTTGCGCAGACAAGTGCACTCTCTATTCCCAAACCCTCTTATTTCGATGGGACATTCGTGGGTCACGACCGAAGAGGGATTAGGCGCAGCACCAACGGCCTTTCCGAGGCACGGGGGTACAAGACCGCCAACTTCCAGACTCCGGGCTAACACTGAGAATTTCTTAACGGAAAAACTCAGGTACAAATTTGGCCCGACCAGGGGATCGAACCCGGGACTCCAAGCGCAACCGTCGCTTTTAAGTGCGACCTACTAACCATTGCGCCACCGAGGCAGTCATACTATAAATCATACTATGCAAGTACTAGATTACATATTTGACATTCATAAAAATTCTGTATGCACTTACACTGAATAAACAATTCATTTCAATTCACAAACCTGTGACCTGACGATAGCTGGGGCGGCGCCCGCACACTTACTTTTTCGTCATTACTGAACCCCAAAACGTTTAAATCAAATTGTTAAAATTTACAATTCTTACTCTAAAATTTCACTCTTGAGACTTGGTACTCAGGTTTTAATTTACCGCCCAAGAGTCAGGGTCACGTATAGCAATTTTCATAATAATCCTGGAACTTTGTAGACTGCCTAAATTCCGTGATTTGCGTGACTAGAATAGCAATTATTTCTTTAAATTTTCTGTGTGCTTTTTTATGAACGAGTAAGTCCGTATATTTACTATAGTGTCATCATCATCATCATCGTCAGCCCATGTAAGTCCCCACTGCTGGGGCACGGGCCTCCCTCAATCACATGAGGGGTAATTGCCATACTCACCACGCTTGGCAGACGGGTTGGCGAGGGTTTTGATATAAATGCAAAGTTTTCCTTCTCTGGGTGCTGATGATCATGCCAGCAGCTTTACCTTAGTCGCCTTAGTACCTTTTACGACACCTCGGTAAGAGTGAGGGTGGCCTTTTCTACTCTGCCGGGGACCACACGGCCGTCGCCGTTTTCTATAGTGTGTTTCCTGTGATATTAATAATTAATTGAAGTAATAACATCTTGCATCCGAATAATGGCTACAGTCGCGAATTCTCAAATCAGCCACGCAAGCTAGATAAAAGTACGTTTTCAACCTAATGCACGGGTGTATACGAATGGAGTAGAACGAATTTCCGAAGCACGGAGATACATGATTGCCAACTTCCAGAGTCGAATAGTTATTTACGAGATTTCTACCATGTACCTTATTTTTGAGTTTCCGATATTTCGGCACTGTTGCAAGCGCCATGGTCACGGAGTAACTGACGGAGTCAGAAATCTCGTAAATAACTATTCTAATGTTAGTGACCATGAAACTTTAAAACAATATATTCCAGAGTCGAAGTTGTCAATGTTATTTTTGAACCGAGAAACTCAAGTACGAGTATAATATTGACACGACACATAGAGTTGAACCTACTAGCTACAACGTCACTGAGGCTTTTCAAGGGCTCTATTGCTTACAACGGTATTCGGTATTATAAAACAAATAGTGCTCCCGCAAAGAAGTTATTCTTTATAAATACACACTGTTGTGACACAAGTTACACGATGACTGTGTGTACATTTGGCTTTAACATGTCAATTTGCAAAGCAATTTGTTAGAATTTTTTTCAATAATTGTACTGTCTGCTGTTGTTGTATCGTACTTGTATTTTGTTTTTGTGCAATAAAGGGTACCCATTAATCTATCTATCCAACAAATTCTTTAACATTTATAACTGTTAGCTTGGAACAATAGACTATTTATTTATTAAAAGTACAGCCACATGGTACATATTACACAAACTTTTTTTTTTGTTGACCCAGGAGAAATGCGTTACGCATACCCATCCGTCTGTAAACGGATGGGTTATATCGGACTCTCCTCTGGCGACGGCTTCTCCTAACGAGAAGCCGGCCAGAGGCATACTGACTGAAACTCCTGGGACTCTCCCTCATCTTTCCATAGGTGGGCGAGTGACATGGGGTCAAAGTTCGGAGCCTTTCACCACGTCACACATATTAGACAAACTTAGCTTAACTTAATCTATGAGCACATTCTCTGATATGTACCAAAATAACGGCGTACATAACACTGCATAAAAATTTATTAACGAACATACATAATAATCAAACCATACTTAATTATGGAGCGAATACTTACCAGGCTAGTGGCCTGATAAGTACTCCAAGACCAAACCCTTAAATTTTGGGAAGACATTAGACATCCAAATGAGGAGTTTCGTTATTTATCCGATTGTACTCTGCAGAAATACGTGCCGAAGGAGACTGGAGGCCAAGATTGGTCCGCGAGAATGGTAATGCGACTAGTCGATAAGGTTGGTGTCTTCTTGTTACCAATATGGGGTTACTAGTCTTTACTCTACTAACAAACAGACAATTTTATTCGCATACTTTTTCACTGAAATACCTACCATATTATATTCTGCGTCAAAAATGCTTACAACGAACCGGATGTTACTTACGACCGAATCGGAGTTCCTCTTCTTTTCACACGCCCTGTGTGTCTTCTTTGTTTGGATGCGACAGATATATCTCGTTCGTTACGGGACGTGTTCGTTAATAGCAACCAGATGTTTGACTAAAAGTCCAGATTCAACTTTTCTCCTCGACACTACCTAGGCTTTCATGGTAGGATAAACTTCCCGTTCGTTCCTCACAGATTGCCATCTAAGATTGCCTTGCCTGTAAACGCAGAAGCGTTACGTCGCAGCAAAGGATTGAAGCACCTTAACCGCTTTTACTTCACAGTAATTACTTTAGCTACCTGCAAAGTTGTGTAACGAAACTCACCCTTACAAATGCTGGTTGGTAGTAAACTTACGCAAAACAGTTCACCGAACTGACGAGAGTGATACAGCTCTTTGAAAGAACTATTTTTTTCTGGTTTACTAGTTAATTTAGTTCACTTGATTTTGTAGTTCAATTAATGTATTGAATTATTAGTTACTTTGATTTAAGGAACAATAATAATATTTAATATTAATATTTCACAACATTACATACGTTGATCCGACTCCGAGATAGGTAGCTCAAGCACCTGTGTTACGGATGTACGAGAAAGAACCAACAGCGGAATTACAAATATATACATTTAATATTTTTATGATTCAATCTTGATATGGGACGGCCAAATGGTCGAAGGCCAGTGGGCCGTCCAAGGTACCGATGGAGAGACGACGTCGAAAAGGATTTGCGTACACTTCCGCCAGTCGGTCCTGACCGACCTAGATTGAGACTCTTATTATCGGAGGCCAAGGCTCACTTTGCGTCGCTGCGCCAATCTAGTTTGTTAGTTAGTTAACAAGAGTTTCTTGCTGGTGTCTTCTAATAAAATCGAACCAGCGATCGATTATAATTATGTGTAGGTACCTATTTTGACAACATAAGCGTTATTTATGGACCCAACTTGAATAGAGATTTTTTATCTTTATCTTATTTTAGTATTCAAAGATAAAATCTTTAATCGTTATAGCACTCAGCATGTTTAAACGAAAATCACAGTGTTTCAATTTTGTAAGGACGTATGTAAATTACAATTTTTGCTAAAAAAAAATTTACCTCTACTTAATTTCAAAAAATCTCGCATTTTCAGCATACGTGAAGTTGGCAGTTTATTTTGCCTCATTTTTTGAAGTTTATTTTTAGAAAGTTCCTAAACAAGTTACGTTAATTGACTCGGACGGGTTGTTGTTTATTATCACAAAGCGCGCCCGAATATACAGTCAGCTACAAAGAGATGCATCCATGTTAGTCTTACAAAATGTAGGAACTTTTGGGCCCGATTCGTCCAATCTTTAGCCAAGGATAAATCTATGGTATACCACATATATATAGCTCAGTTAATGCAGTGTAAAAGAAAAATCTGTTCTACCAACTACTCATTTAACCGTCAACGCCTTTTTCAATGGTAAATCGTTAGACCGCCATTTTGACAGAATAGGGAATTCAAAATGGCGTTAACATTGTCACAGCTGTTTTTGATTTTTGGCATTACCTGTACAACCCTACTTAACCAAAATAATCCGGTGTCATTATCATGAACCCCAAAACAATACATACTTATTGTTTTTTGCCAGTTTATAAAGTCATTCGTTTATTCACTCGTGAAACAAGGTATAGTAAGTATACCGGTTTTGAACGAACACAATTGAGTATATTACGAAAATAAAGTAACGGATTAAATTATCCCGCGGATACTTATTCCCTTAGGGGCCGATTCGGCCAATCTTACTCCGATACTAAATCGGATATGGATCGGTATAGTGCTGTTATTCTATACAAATCTGACGTTCTACTATAGATTTATTCACGGATAAAGATTGACCGAAACCGGTAATCTACGTAGACTCTTCGTAGTAGATTGTCAGTTTTACTGATCGTTACCTACTCGACCAAGACAGCTATTTAATTGATCCACTCCCGTATAAAAATGAAGCACGGGTCCACATTGTGTCTTTGGTCGAGCAACCTTGCTGCGAACCATTATAGGTACGTAAACTTTAATTGATCCAGTCATGCTGAGCTTCCGTTTCTTTGAGAGCGCGTTAGTACCGACTGTCCATTGGGCCACATCTTTATAGTGCGACAACGATTAGCAGATTCATATGGGCAGTTCTCGAGAACTAGACATTGAAGTCCAATTTAGAGATTTCAGGGTGCACGTCGCAGGCGTCCGCTTGAAATGCCACGTGGATTGCCACATATAAAATAAGAAGATGACATTGACAGGTAGGCGTCATACAACGTTTTATTCTATGTGAAAATATCAAAACTGCATTACAGTCCGATCACAGTTATTTGGCACGTGGCAAAACGTTTTACAACTGTTGTTGAAGTGCCTTCTGATCGTGGTCGCACTATAGGCTTTTGCCACGTGCCGAATAATCTTAGACCGATTAAACAGACGTAATTATCGCTTGGGTAATGGTATCTAGACATTTTGTGTTCAGGATAATAACTTAGAAAATGCTGATAAAGGATAGATTTGTAGCCTTTTGTAAGCATTTTACAACAATTTGTCGGAAATCGGAATTAACGAGCTTAAAGTGGCAGAACATTCATTTTGAAACAATTAAGCTTTGGTTGCGTTTGCTGAAAATTTGTTAAATATTACTAAATATTTAACAAATTACAGCTTGGTAAGTCCAACTTCCAGAAAGAGGTCGGAGGCTGGGTAGCGTTCTGGAAGCTACGCAGTATATTTTCGGCCCATCTACCGCAGTGTCTCAAGACGAAAGTCTTCAATGCGTGTGTGTTGCCAGTAATGACATACGGAACCGAAACGTGGCCGCTTACAATGTGCCGATTAAGGAGGCTCAAAGTCACCCAGAGAGCTATAGAGAGGGCTATACTCGGAGTCTCCCTGCGTGATCGTATCAGAAATGATGAGATCCGCTAGAGAACTAAGGTCACAGACATAGCCCAAAGGATTGCATGCCTCAAGTGGCAATGGGCAGGGCACATAGCGAGGAGAACAGTTGGGGCAGAAAGGTCCTTGAGTGGAGGCCACGTACAGAAAGTCGCAGCCGTGGCAGGCCCCCCACAAGGTGGACCGACGATCTGGTGAAGATCACGGGAATCCATTGAATGCGGGTGGCACAGGACTGATCTGTGTGGAGAACATTGGGGAGGCCTATGTCCAGCAGTGGACGTCTATTGGCTGAAATGATGATGATGATGATTACTAAATATATTAAATTTGTTAGATAGTGAGTCGTACTTTAAAGCCAAAATTTGTATCTTAATATTTCTGTTGAGAAATTCTCAGTGTCAGCCCAAAGTCTGAAAGATACCCTGAGCCTCGGAAGCACGCTAAGCCGTTAGTACTGAACCTGGTCCCTCGTCGTTATGGAACTTTGGTGTTCCATAACGACGAATAGAGAGTGCATGAGAATAGAGAGTGCACTTTTGTTTGCGCACGCGCATACGCTCTATAAAATATCTTGCGGACGTGGCAGTTTGTTAAGATCGGCCGCCATAGCAGAATCGGTTGGAGCATAATAATATTACCAATATCGACCTTGTTTCTCTCTCCTTTACCCAATGATTGTATTTTGATCCTCTTAAATTAAATAATATTGTCTATGTATTTATATTCAAACTTATAAAAAAAACACCTGTTTTTAATCTTACTCTTCAATAGCTGTTTTCCTTGTTGAGATGAGTGACATAATAAACTATACCCACAATTAAACAAGCACCTGCACAACATGGGCCTTACAGATACCAAAATCTGCAGGTTCTGTCGCGAGGACAAGGAAACGATTATCCACGTCCTCGGCGAGTGCATAGCGCTACACCGCTGCAGAAGCCGGCACCTGGGAGCACACATGATCTCAGCTGACGAGATCAAGAGCTCCCCCATCAGCTCCATTCTCGGGTTTATACTGGAACTGGAGCTAAATGAGGTGCTGTAATAGGTTACGGGGCTGCCACAATAGATCATCTACTGGTCGCAGTGGCTATGAGACGCAGGGCTCACCCCATTTCTATCAAATAATAATGACCCACCTTATTACAAATCGCAATCTAAAGTTATTACCGTACTAAAGCTCATGTCATCCCGTTCTGACACGCAATGTTAAAAGGGACTGGCACGTGTTTTGTTCCGGGATCATTAGTTGGCGATTTGTAACAAGGGGGTAAAAAAGATAGATAGAAAAAGTTTGAAGACAAACATTCGAATTTTATTGAAATCCATAAATTGAGACAATCTAAAGCAAAATCTTACGGAATTTTCCCGTTAATGTGGGAAAGTGGAGCATAAGTATTTTATGTGACTTATTTAGTTATTTATTCGTTTAAACAAGTCACGTGACTTGTTTAAACGAATAAATAACTACTAGGGGATGATCTAAAATCACTAGAAATACTTCCTGTATTTCTAGTGATTTTAGATCATCCCCTGATGCACATGACAGTTCGTGAATCTTTTTTTTTGAAACCAGCTGAAAACAGTAAAGAACAGTCAACGGTAAAACAACGTCTCGTTATAAGCATAAAAAAGATTTTACAAAGGTTTTGGACGTAAAAATGGCTTAACGTAAACCAAGTGTCAACTTATAATTTTTTTTTGTATTTCCTAAGACCGCCGAGATTGTTTTTACCAGTGACAATAGCGTTCAGATTTTATTATCTTCAAAGAATAATTATTGTTTGCAAAACCTTTATGTCAGAACTCTGTTTCACGAAAGGCCATTACCACACCGATATCTACCTACATATTTAGCCACTATGAATGAAAATAAATGGGTCATTTTGCGGTGCTTTTTGACTAAGTGAATAACAGCACTCTGTTTTATTGGCATAAGTTATAGCCATTGGATGCCACTCTACAGTTAGCCATTTTGATGCCGAGTTAATTTATTAAAATGAGATCTATTTTTGGCATCATAGGAGCGTCGATATGTACTGACTACGTTACTAACGTCTAAAAATGTTAAGTGGAGGACAGCCTGTAGGGTGTCCTACACTTCTGTATAATGTATGTAGTATTAATTATTATTGTTTAGTATCTAATTCAAATATTATTTTATGAATGAATTTCATGTTGACATAATTTACTTTTATTGCTTATATTTTAGTTATGACTTAGTTAAGATTTTTTTTAAACCCTGCATTATATCTTTTATGTATTTCTAACACAATGTATATTGTTAAAGAATAAATAAATGAAAATGAAATGAACAAAATGCACTGACGATTTAAATACTATAGCAAATCTGAGTTGGATGCAAACTGCTCAAGTAGGACACCCTACAGAATGCTCTGACGATTTTAATACTAATAGGAGATCTAAGTTCGATGCAGATTGCTCAAGTAGGACACCCTACAAAATGCACTGACGATTTGAATATTATAGGAGATCTGAGTTGGATGCTGACTAGTCAAGTAGGACACCCTTCAGAATGCACTGACGATTTGAATACTATACAAAATCTTAACCGTGGGAGAGCAACGTTTCGGCATGAATGGACCGGTTTGACCGGAGTGATACCACGGCCTCACAGAAAACCGGCGTGAAGCAGCACTGTAATGTGTTTCGCTGCGTGAGTGGGGATAACGGAGGCTCAATCCGGGGGAATGGGGGTCTTAAAGGTTGGCAGGGCACTTGTGACTCCACTGGTATCGCGGGTATCCATGGGCGGCGGCAATCGCTTACCATCAGGTGATCCGTCTGCTCGTCTCCCACCTATCACATAAAAAAAACATCTGAGTTGCATGCAGACTGCTCAAGTGGGACACCCTACGGACTGCTCTGACGATTTGAATACTATAGCAGATCTAAGTTGGATGCAGACTGTTCAAGTAGACAACAGTGATCCCAGCGGAAACAACAAGGCCATCATATTGCCCCAGAAGGAATAAGATTGTGTTTGAGTTCTAATCCTAATAATATAGCGTCTGCGGTGCAGTACAGTCCTGCCTGTATGTTGCTCAATCGCTATCACACTGAGAACAGTGTGATAGCGATTGAGCAACATACAGGCAGGACTGTACTATACAGCTGTTCATGCTTGCCACGTCAAGTCCACCTGGCAACACTTTAATTCACCAAAAAGGTAAGCAAAGCATTCCCAAGTGTCTGAATATTGGTTTAATTTATCTCAAAATAAATAATAAATAATAATTTTGGTTAAATATTGCCGCGTGGGGGGCGCTCTACATATTACATATTAGCATAACGTTTTATTAAAGAATGCATTTTATAAGTAGGTAAGGAGCGGTCCCCCGACACTACAATATTTAAGAAAAAATGTTAATACCCAGGACAGTCAGTAGCAAAGCAGTTTCAATTTATTTTTGGACTTTTAAATTTTTGTCGGTGTTTTTAAATTTTGAATTTAATTTTTATTTTTTGCTTTTTAAAGAAACTCTCCAATTTTTATTTTACTTAAGTTCAAATCAGTTCCCGCTAATATGCACCCACTCAAGTAGGTATATATTATAATTTATTATTATATAATAGGCAGACGAGCTTGCGGCCCATCTGATGGTAAACGGTAACCGCCGCTCATAGACATCAATTAACAATGCCGGAGCACAGTCATGCCGCTGCATACCGTGAAAGAAGAACTCTTTTCAAACCTCGTTTAAAAAAAGGACATGTTATAGCGATCGGAGAACACCGCAGCTGTAAGCTCATTCCAGAACTTGCACGAGCGTGGGGAAAAAAAGAGCGCTGGAAACGAAGCGTTCTGGAAGGGATTGGCTCCAGGTAGTATTGGCGAAGTTCGCCGCGGCGTCTAGTCGTGCGATTGTAGAATGGTGACCCTGGTATTATTATAAACAGCTCCACAGAGCACTCTCCACGAAAGAGCCTATTGAAGAAGCAAAGAGAGCCGAAATCTCTTCGCGACTCAAACGACTCCAATTTGTCCGTGAGGTCGGGATCCCCGACAATCCGGACAGCTCATCTCTGCAAGGCGTCAAATGGGTCTATCTGATATTTAGGGGTGCCTGCCCAAAGATAGGAGCAGTACTCCAAGTTGGGGCCGTACTTGGGCTTTATGTAGTACAAGTGGTTGCCCAGGCGTAAAGAACCGCATCGCTCTGTTCAAGACACCCATCTTCTTGCTAGCGAGTTTCGCTTTGTCCTCCAAATGATGCCTAATTGGACCTTGTCGGCAATTTTGATGCCTAGGATCCCGATGCTCTCAGAAACACAGAGAGATACTCCTTGGAACTGGGGAGCTAAAACTATTATTTCGCTATTTTATGGGGGCGGCCATCTTGGCTTTGAAATGTTTCATAGTGTATTGTATTTAACTACTCAAACCCTTTATAGTGAGGAGAACAGACGGACGTTGGGGCGGAAAGGTCCTCGTGTGGAGGCCACGTACAGGAAGTCGCAGCCGTGGCAGGCCCTCCACAAGGTGGACCGACGATCTGGTGAAGATCGCGGGAATCCATTGGATGCGTGCGGCACAGGACCGATCTGTGTGGAGAACATTGGGGGAGGCCTATGTCCAGCATTGGACGTCTATTGGCTGAAATGATGATGATGATGATGACTCAAACCCTTTTATATGATATCTATTTCGAGAGGGGTTGTCATAAAATATGTTAATGCGACATTTTGTGGTGACGGCCATCTTGAATTAATTTAACATAGATAAGAACACACCCGATCAATTGACCTTTAAAAAAACACAATCAAAATCAGTTCATCCGTTTGGGAGCTACGATGCCACGGACAAACAGGCACACACATACATACAGATACGTCAAACTTATAACACCCCGTCAATTTTTCGTCGGGGGTTAAAAATAAGATAATCAATCGACGTAAAGAAATACATAGAATGCCATTGGCATTAGCATTGGCGTAGGCCATTGCGGGTAGGCGCAAACCTGTACAGTCGAGTTTTTTACTTTCATATTTTAAAAATTTATAAATAATACAATAATATCAATTTATTGGTACATGTATTAAATTATCAGTGTACAATACCTGCCACATCTCCTTAATAAATAATCACAGCACAAATTCACAAATTTCGGGACAAAGGCGAGTAAAAACAGGAATGGAGTCACTGCACAGAACTATTGGTGACATGAAGGAGATGTTTGCATCCCAGCTAGCAGAGTTCCAGAGGAATTTAGAGAAAGCTGCTCCTTCTCCGACTGTTGCGACCCTGGCTGCAGAGTTTGCCGCTTTCAAGAAATTTATGGCCACATCTCTGATGCATTTGCAGCGACATGCGGACCTCTTAGCGCAGGAGTGCGATAGGCTCGAGATGCATGGGCGGCGGAAATTCTTGCTGGTGCATGGCGTTCCGGAGGTACAGGGTGAGGAGGCACAGGCCACAGTACTTAGGATTGCTTCAGAGCATCTGCGTGTCAACCTTTCCCCGGACAGTATCAGGCGATGCCATCACCTAGGACGGACTGCGGGTAAGAAACCAAGGCCAATCCTGATCAAGTTTGCCCAGGCAGCAGACCGGGATAAGGTTTGGTTCTCCAAGACGGCGCTCAAGGGTTCCGGTATAACCATCTCTGAGTTCCTGACTAGGACGCGCCATGACGTATTCATGGAGGCGCGCAAACGTGTTGGAATCTCGAAATGCTGGACCAGGAGCGGCGTAAACCTTAATTCACTTCATTTTATCTTTTAATCATAAGGCAGAAATGACCATTTTTTTTTACTTTCAAACTTTATAAGAAGTGTGATACTAAAGAAAAAAAAAACAAAGTATTTACACTAATTTAACTATAAAGTATTTATTCAATTTGAGTTAGGAATGTTGATTGGTGGTGACTTTAGCATGTCAGCTTTAGAAGCTGTATCCATGTAGTTAATACAAAAAAAATAAATTTCTTTAAATAATTCAAATTTTTTTTTGAAGTAAGGTAGGTGTTGTGTAAAAATTAAAAATAATTGTACAAAATAATTACTATTTCAAGAATAACGCCATCTAAGCAGACTTCTCAAGAACACTAATTACCCTATTCAGCGCCTTCTGTCGCCGTATTTCCAAACCAAAGCGCTAAATCAATATGTACGTATGACCTCTGTTGTCTAATGTCCGCAATGCATAGGAAAACATCTTTTAACAAGATTTACGTCTTCCACTCACGCATAGATGTCGCTACTGACTCACAAATAAAAAATATCGTCTCCTATATCTTGGCAGTTAGGGCAGAATTATATTTATTTTAATAACTTTGTAACAAAGACCTATTTTTCAGTAACCTTTAGGACATTTCTAATTTAGTTCCTTTGAATTTTGACATCTACATTTCATCATCATCAGCACGCCATCTACAGGATAGTAGGTGTACTTCCCAAATATGGTATTCAGAATGCATTCAATTTCCTGTAAATTAGTTAATCTTCTCGCCGCTAGTAAGGCGACACTGTGTCGTGGCATCATCTATTTCTGTCTTATGTCATGAGTTGAAAAGCAACAAAATACAAATAGAAATTCTAGAACAATTAGCTTAACAAGGTTGTTTAAAGGTCAACTTTGGGCGGATGTGAGTTTTTTTTGAATAGAAAGAACATTCCAGACCTTTTAAGCAATAAATAGGAGTGACGGAGCCTCGCGAAGGACACATTCAAAATTTTAATTCTAGAAGACCCCTCGCTTGACCTATTCGTGATTCCTAACCTTAAGTGTGTGCTGCATAAGTTTTGAGGTGAAACATTTCGATTCGTCGTCTTAATCTTAACAAAAATAAGTGTTTGCTGTCGTTCCCCGTTTTGGGTAAGTACTCATATTGTCTTATTCCATAAAAGGAATAATCCAAGGAATCCTTCTGTAGGGCGTCCTTCATATTGTGAAATCGTTGTTATAGGGCCCTATGTACCGGCAAGAACCGAGACCAGTTAGATTCGTTGAGGGCTACATAGTCGACGGGAGCTTCCAAGGATAGAACCAACAGGCCACGCTGGAGGACAACAGAGTATCTAGCACGACAGTTCTGGACCTGCCAAGGACTAACTTCCGGAGGGCTGCGTCGCGTTACCTCAATCATAAGTTAAGTCCAATACTTACCTAGAACAATCTTTTAAACCTAACACAGAGTTACGGTTGAGCTAGGTCAGACAGGCATTCTCACAATAATATGCAATAGCAGAGTCGTAATTCCCGCCAGCTGGATCCATAATTAAGACCCTTAATCTTAATTTAATTTAGTATTTGTCATATAAAAATCAACCGCTGTGTAGTTATAATATGTACTTAATTTAAGCGTTCAACTTGTATTCCTGATTATATTGTAAAGGCTTAAGATTAAATTAATTAAAAAGGCAATAAAGTGTTTTCCTTCACACACCAAATAAAGGCGCCCTGGGATCATAGTCTCTCGCTCTGGGGCTGAGTGGCCGGTGAGGTAGCCCAGAAAAAGGGGTTACAATATTTAATAAGGTATCAAATCAAATGACGTTTCTAATGTCACTTTGACATGACAGTGCGTTTTGTTTTTTATTTGCCAAATAGCGTTAGGTTTTTCATAGTCATGTCACGTTTCGTTATTAGTTCAGTTATTATTTTCTGTAACATGTAGATTTGATGTCCTTTTATTTTTCTAAAAACACAACTGGCGGGTAATGTACATCATAGATAGCAAATTAAATTATACTTTATTATTTTTATCTATTTAACATATTTATATTTAGTTTAAGTATATTGTCTTTTATACCTACGTATACTTTCGAATGGTTAATACAAGTAGTGACTGCAGTGATAGTGACCACTTCATTTCCTTTTCTTCTTCTTCGTCATCTAACAATAGTTTTCACTCTACCATGCTTCCACTCTCCGACGTGCTTGACTCGACCTTTTCTGATGTGCCTAAGAATTTCAATGTTGTTCACATTAATGCACAGAGTATTTCTGCCCATTATCCCGATATGCTAGCGTCCTTCGACAATAAGAACATTCATGCTATTCTTATATGGGAGTCCTGGCTGAATCCCTGTCTTCCCTCCACCTCTTACTCCCTACCAGGATTCCAACTGGTCCGCAATGATCGCATTATTCGATCTGGTGGTGGCGTGGCAATTTACATCCGATCGCACATTCCTTTCTCCATAGTTAATAGTTATCCACTCACCTCCTCCTCGGAAGTAGCACAACATTTATTCCTCGAGCTGACTCTCTCTCATACAAAAATTCTTCTCGGCATCTTCTACAGTCCTTCTCTAAGAGTAGATTACTTTTCTACTCTTGAGAAACTGCTAGAGGACCTGACTCCTTTATACAGTCATACTATACTGATGGGAGATTTCAACACCTGTCTTCTCAAACAGGACTCCCGTTCTTCTCGCCTAGCTCCGTCATTGACTCATGCAACCTCCATCTTCTCCCTCTGAATGCTACAACGCAATTTTGGTGGCATGAACATTGAGAACCTTCAAAATGATGCTACTCATATTGACTGGTCCGAGGTAGCTAATGCTGAAAGTGTGGATGAGAAAATCTCCCTCTTCAATTCATTCCTGTTACAATTATATGACAAGCACGCTCCTGTTCGACCAGTCAAGATGAAACATACTCCTGCACCCTGGCTGACCGAAGACCTAATATCCTTAAGGGATAAAAAGAATATTGCTAAGACCAGGTACAAAATGGACCCGTCCGAAAAAAACCGCGGAAAGTATAAATCAATTCGAAATCGCTGTAATATGTTGTGTAGAGACGCTCAAAGACGCCATATCCATAAATCTGTTGAAAACGGAGATCCAGCTAGAGTCTGGAAGTTTCTTAGAACATTGGGAATTGGAAGCAAACGTCATCACCCTTCCACCAATAATATTGACATCGAATCTTTAAATAAGCACTTCTCTACGTCTGCCTCCATTGATGGCGCAACAAAAGCAAATACCCTACATCAGCTTGCTGCTCTTCCAGTCTCAGATCATTCTAGTCTCATTTTTAATCAAGTAACCGATTGTGATGTTAAGAGGAACATACTTTCCATTGCTTCAAACGCCATCGGCAGCGATGGCGTCAGCCGTAACATGATCATTCCTCTCCTTGATATCCTTACTCCCATCATAACTCACATACTCAATCATTCCCTTTCCACGAGCACCTTCCCTACAGCGTGGAAAAATGCCCAAGTAACTCCTCTTCCTAAAAAGTTGAACCCCACATCATTTTCTGACTATAGACCCATATCTATCCTTCCTTTCCTCTCCAAAGTCCTCGAACGTGTTGTTCATCAGCAGCTAAGCACATTCTTGTCCCAAAACCAACTACTTAATCCATTTCAATCCGGCTTTCGTCCAGGTCATAGCACGGCTACAGCCTTAGTCAAAATCACAGATGATATCCGCAAGGGTATGGACGAAAAGCGCCTTACCGTCTTAGCGCTGCTGGATTTTAGCAACGCTTTTAATACTGTAGATTTTGACATCCTGCTTGGATTACTTTATTCTCTTAACATATCTCCAACGGTTATTGATTGGTTTCGTAGTTACTTGAATGGCCGTTGGCAGCGTATCCGCGCCGAAGACTCTCTATCCGCATGGTGCGAAATTAGTGCCGGCGTGCCGCAAGGTGGCGTACTGTCTCCTCTCCTTTTTGCTATCATAAATTCTATTACTCATAACCTCTCTTCTTCTTATCACTTATATGCAGACGATCTCCAGATTTATATGCAGGGCAGCCTCAATAACCTTTCCGGTACAGTACAAATAGTAAACGCAGACTTAACACGGATTTCAGCCTGGAGCAGGTCGTTTGGGCTGTTGGTCAACCCTAATAAAACGCAGGTGATAATCATTGGAAGTGGGAGGATGATATCCAAAATCAACTGGAATACCTTGCCTTCTATATTTTTTGACGGAGTTCCAATACCTTACAGCAAAACAGTAAAAAACCTTGGCATTCAATTGGATAACTCGTTGGCCTGGACAGCACAGATCACTGAGGTCAGCAGGAAAATATTTGCTGCAGCAGGATCTCTTAACCGATTACGCAACTTCCTACCAATACCCACCAAAATTGCACTTGTACAAGCCCTTCTATTCCCCATTCTCGACTACGCAGACTGCTGTTACTTAGACCTTAATGAGAACCTTCTTAATAAACTTGAACAGTTTAACATTTGGGCTCATCTTAGGATGTAATTCCCGGTTGCGTCCAAAGCTGTCACTCTGGAGTACGCTCGAACCATGATGGCAAGCTGGTACTTACTTGAGGCAACTGCCGTTTCGACCTCCGCTGCCTGACCAATTGAATCATGGTTACACGTTTCAGAAACACTCCGAAACATTCAGGTTTCCGGTCAATGTTTTCTCTCGCCGCCGAGCTAATGGTAGAAATACGTACATATCTTTGAAAAATTCAGAGGTGCATGCTCGGATTCGAACCACGACCCCCCGCATGGAAGGCGGGTTCTTATTCACTGAGCTACCGTCGCTCAGTTTTATATTTGTGAGCGGGCAAAAGACACTGCTACGGTTAATCGTAGCATTCGTAGCTCGTAGTCTGGTAAATTTAGTTTATGCACTACGAATGATGCTACGTTACTCTACGTACAACTACGAACGACAAGGAGACCTATTTTTGATTTACTCATAAGAGTCGTCGCATGCGACATATGTCACATTGGCTTTAAGTCGCATGAAGCCGATTTTCAATCATTCGAGTGGAGAGGGTTATGATTGGAGTCTCTTTGCGTGATCGTATAAGAAATTGTGAGATTCGCAGGAGAACTAAGATCACAGACAGCCCAAAGGATTGCATGTCTCAAGTGGCCATGGGCAGGGCACACAGCGAAGGAACAGACGGATGTCTTCGAGTGGAAGTCACGTACAGGAAGTCGCAGTCGTGGCAGGCCACCCAAGGTGGACCGACGATCTGGTGAAGGTTGCGGGAATTTATTGGATGCGGGCGGCACAGGACTGATCTGTGTCGAAAACATTGGCGGAGGCCTATGTCTAGCAGTGGACGTCTATTGGCTGAAATGATGATGATGATGACGATGATGATTGAAAAAACATTTTTTAAGCTTGTGCAGTCCTCTTTCACCTACGCGCGCTCACCTTCGCGTTGGACAAACCACATTAGGGCTGTAACAGAAACATCCATTGTCCAAAACTCCCGAGACGCTGTAAACCGCACCAAGTGGAAACAAATCGCGCGAGCCGCATCAGCTCAGGAAAATGCAACGTCGTCACCCACGACCACTCTGTCAAGAGTAAACGACAAAGGATGAGGAGCAGTCCTCTTTATACATCTGACGCTCATTTACCCTTAATAATGTCCTCCAAACCGATATTTCGGTCATGGCGGCCAATCTCAGAGATCGTCCATCGACGCAGGACATTTTATATTGCACAAGTGCACTCTCTATTCTCTTACACTCATATTTTGAACGGACACCACTGCGAAACGACTAAAGAGGGATCAGGCGCAGGACCAACGGCTTAAGGTGACGGGTAGGGCACACTACCGACGCCGATCAATTTTAATTTTTAGCTACTGAAAAAAAAGCGGCCACTTTTGGCCTGAATCAATTTTTCGCGTAAGCGTTGGACCCAACATTTTTGCATGGTTATTTAATAAATAGTATAAGTGTTTGCCGAGAGGTTATTTATTCTTTATTGCATAAGAAAGTAAAGTACAATTGGCGGACTTAATAATGGTTATAATCCCGAAAGTTTTCAAAATAGATCCGGTTTAGTAGCTAAAAATTTTAATGGATCGGCGTCGCTTGTGTGCCCTACCCGTCACCTTAAGCCGTTGGTCCTGCGCCTCGTCGCCTTAACGTGCTTTACGAGGCACGGGGGTGCAAGACCGCCAACTTCCAGACTCCGGGCTGACACTGAGAATTTCTTAACAGAAATCTTTGGCCCGACCCGGGGATCGAATCCGGAACCCCAAGCACAGCCATCGCACAACCACTGCGCCATCGAAGCAGTCCCCTCAATACGCAGCATACCTCATTCCAAAAGAAAGGTGTCAATTTCTCGACTCTAAACCGATGTCATGATCGTCGCCTCATGGTCGCCTCTAGTGTAGCATAAAGAATACGGACTTTAATGTCACCGGCGGAATGTAAAGCCTTTCTCATACCCAGTTGCATTTGTCACGATACAATGCATCTAAACTAAACATAATGTGCAGAGTTCCTCTGGCTCGTGCCCACAATACCGCCCGCGGCCCCGCAGACCAAAGCAATATCGCTGCTTCGGCTGTCTTCGCTACACAGTTGATATTTTACCGCTTCTTTATTAAATTCTGAGGAAGTTGTTTTAAGGAACTTTTTATACGTTTTATATTGGACTAAGAAAAGTTAATAAGATAGAAAATAAGTGGAAGCGATTTCGTTGCAGTTTTTTAATAACGCCTTCTGGAAGAGCGATGGTATATTGGAAACCTCATGATGATTCTTTTTTCGGTTTGTAGGAAAGTTTATATTGATTTTTTTTTCTCCTTGACGACCACTCCGTCCACATTGTACACCAATTGTTTGTTGTGTTGCGTTATGGTTTTAATTACATGTTATTATCCGTAAACAGGACGATTGCAACGCGTACACATTAAGCCGGAAATCTAGGTCAAATGACGCTGCACAGCGAAAGGGTTTCACAAACAGGCTCTGCGGGAATCGTCGCCTCGGTCCTTTTCCATCCCACGCGAGCATCTCGCTCTCATTACACTATACTTTGTTTATATCCCACCATAATTTTAATTAGTATCTTAATGTATATTTATTTTCACTCTTTTAGATAGAACATTATTTTATTTATAAACTGATTTATTAACTTGGCGACCCGTTTGGAACAGTGGTAGATAACGCTGCCTTTGGTCCAAGGGTTGCGGGTTCGATCCCCGCTCAGTACAAACATTTGTGTGTATGAACATGTCTGTTTGTATTGGTCTGGGCGTTTGTATGTATTATAAGTATGTATTTACAAAAGAAAAGTATTATATGTATATATTTGTAATTCCGCTGTTGATTCTGATATGCGTAACACAGGTGCTTCAGCTATCAATCTCGGAGTCAGAGAAATGTATGGGATGTTGTGAAATATTTATTTATTTAACCTATTTATGTCGTCCGTGCGTCACATTAAGTGAAAAAAAAAACACATAAAACCAGCGCCGTGACCTGAAGGCGCTCCTACCGAAAGCCATGGTTGAAGCTGAGTGAGCTACTTTTCGCTGACTATCGCATCACACCTAACACAAATATGTACGCAAATACTTAATATACTTATGGCCCGGCTTGTGAAGCCGTATTATAACTTTTTTTTCTCTTTTAATTTTTTTTTGTCTCCTTTTATTTTTGTGATGTTTTCGTTTGTTGTTTTAGTTTGTATTTGTTTCATTTTCTGTTTGTTTATATATTATATAATTAAACTTGTTGTATCTGTTTCTATCTGTAAAATGTGGTGTGTCGTATCTTCAGTGAATAAATGTTTCTATCTATCTGTCATATATGTGTTTTTGATTTGATATTTCCATTATGTAGATATCAGTTTCTTAAAACGATGGTAGCTCAGTGGATAAGAACCTGTGTACCTGTTGGAAGGACGTGTTTAAACATCTGGACTGGAATAGACTTGGCATCAATATAAATGGCGAGTACATGACGCACCTTCGATTCGCAGATGATATCGTACTCATGGCTGAGACCTTGGAAGACTTAGGCACAATGCTCGACGACCTTAGTAGAGTCTCCCAACAAGTGGGTCTGAAAATGAACATGGACAAGACGAAAATTATGTCGGATTCCCATGTCGTATCCACTCTTTTAAAGGTTGGAAGCTCTACACTGGAAGCTGTAGACGAGTACATCTACCTCGGACAAAAAGTTCAGCTTGGTCAGTCCAGCTTGCATAAAGAGGTCGATCGACGAATCCAACTCGGCTGGGCAGCGTTCGGGAAGCTATGCAGGATATTTTCGGCCCATCTACCGCAGTGTCTCAAGACGAAATTCTTCAATGCGTGTATGTTGCCAGTGATGGTATATGGAACCGAAACGTGGCCGCTTACAATGTGCCGATTAAGGAGGCTCAAAGTCACCCAGAGAGCAATGGAGAGGGCTATGCTCGGAGTCTCCCTGCGTGATCGTATCAGAAATGATGAGATCCGCAGGAGAACTAAGGTCCTATAGCCCGAAGGATTGCATGTCTCAAGTGGCAATGGGCAGGGCACATATCGAGGAGAACAGACGTCCGTTGGGGCGGAAAGCCGTGACAGGCGGGGGCCTGTCACAAGATGGACCGACGATCTGGTGAAGGTTGCGGAAATCCATTGGATGCGGGCGGCACAGGACCGATCTGTGTGGAGAACATTGGGGAAGGCCTATGTCCAGCAGTGGACGTCTTTTGGCTGATGATGATGAATGCTCACATTCGAACCACTACCCCCTTATGGAAAGTGCGTTCAGAACCACTGAGCTACAACATCGCTCAATCGTGCACCGGTAAATTAGTAATTCCAAAATCACATTATCAATCTTAACATTTTCATCACAAATTGTATTACTACCAAAACTTCAATATGATCACAACTTATTAACTCGTAGTGATATTACTTATAGAAGATCTACTTAGTTAGTTCAAACGACCCAATTTCTCTAAAATATCGGCAGCGTGGGGTTGAACTGACACTTGCAGAAGTTACCTAACCCCAGAAGGAAAATAACCCTTGTTATCTCCTTAACTGGGGTTTGCAACTGACATTCAATCTACGGTAAAGTAATTTGTTTAGGAATACTTCTGAGTTTGAATATAATAAAATGTCTAAACAACAACAGGCAGGACACTTAATTTGTTTCTTAAATTTATTATAGTTAGTTGTAATCCCAATAACATTTTTTGAATTGAAGCTTTCTTGAGAGCTTTTAGGTGACTGTTGAGTGAACACTGTTTCTGACCCCAAGATCTCTATCGTAGGGCTCAACAGGACCCACATTATAGATAGATACTCTCTATTGCACAGTTTTACAGAACTTAATGCTATGGTCACTCATAGATAGGTAAATAGAATCTCGGCCGTCTTACTATGCTGCTATTATTATTTTACTATATGTGTATGTATATAAGCATACTTATAACATACAATTTAATTACTGAAATGCCCAAACACACAAGACATGCGCACACACATATATTCACACACCGAAACATTAACACACACGCACTCACACACACTCAAAGGTTCTTTCCTATGTAATAGATATTATTATGCATTTGTTATATGCGTAGCACGTTAAAATTAGAATTACAGTTAAATACTATTTGAAAATTAATTCTATTTGGCATTCGTCTGTAGTTGACATAAGTCGCATAACGTAAATTGGTAACCGGTGTTAAATGATTATCTACGTGACAGGCCTAGCCTAGTGTAGAAATCATGGACCAAAATATATTGTAACTCATTCTGTCATATGTGAAAGTTGTTCAATAAACTATTATTTTTTTATTTTTATTGTATGATTCTATTAATTCATTTTATTATAACGGTTTCTTCAAAATACAGCTTTAGACGCAGTCAGGAATAAAGCTAAGATGAGATCCACCACTATATTATGGTGGTGGATCAGTGTATTAAAGAGCTGTGGTTATCCTCACGAGAATTTCCCTCACCACCGAGCCAATAGCAGATATGCACATAGATTTGAAAAATCCAGAGGTGTATGCTCGTATTTCGAACCTTTGCCCTCCTATTCATATGATGAACCTTCGCCATATTGTATGCAGGCAGTATATTGACATGGTTTGATTACTGAAATAAATAAAATATTTTTTGGGATGATAACTCTTGACATAAATGTTTTAAGTTAAATGAAGTCATGAGATACGATTATAACGCATATTAGCAAAAGGTACACGGCGGACACATCAAGCTATACAAAACTGTCAAATTTCTTCATTCGATTATTAACCTTATATTGTTACACATTGAGTTCGAAATCGATTGAGGAAATTCGACAGTTTTGCATAGCTTGACCTGTCCGCCACTGTACATAGTTCGAATAATAAACTAAATATTGATGGTGAGTCACCTTATTTCCCGTACATAACACATATTTATTACGGTCTTCCATTGAATTCGTTTTAGGTCCGGAAGTCGTAGATTCAAACCCAAGAAGGGAAACACCAATTTGTAATGAGTGGCCTAAGTTTTCTTAGGACGTTGAAGGCTTAAAGTAACCGATTTGTCAGATAAAGAGTGGTGAAATTCGGGGATCACGTAATAAATGTCGCTTGGAACAGTTGACGACCCGTTTGGAACAGTGGTAGTGAACGCTGCCTTTGGGTTGCGGGTTCCGCACAGTACAAACATTTGTGTGCATGAATATGTCTGTTTGTATTAGTCTGGATGTTTATAAGTTTGTATTTACAAAAGAAAATTATTTATGTAATCCCATTTGTTGATTCTGATATCCGTAACACAGGTGCTTGAGCTACCAATCTCGGAGTCAGATCAATGTAGGTATGTGATGTTGTGAAATATTTATTATTTTATTTTATTTCTACTTGGACTTGGGATTACACTGTTGATTCTGATATCCGTAACACAGATGCTTGAGACACCTAACTCGGAGTCAAATCAAAGTATGTGATGTTTTAAAAAAATATTTATTATCTTAGCTTGTGTTCAGTCACGTCCAAAGCTGTCACTTCAGAGCCCGGAGTACTGATAACTTCTTGCTATATGCATTTAAGTTACTGATATCAGACAACAGAAGAATTACAAATATACAAACACTTCTAAATGCTTACTATAGCATATTGTCATACAAACGTGCTTACTTCAAGATTTCATAAATAAGACCTATTCAATATGGTGATACAAATATTGGTGTTCGCTTTGTTTACCAAAAAGTGGAACTTAAGGTGACGGGTAGGGCACACTAGCGACGCCAATCGATTTTAATTTTTAGCTCCGAAACCGGATCTATTTTAAACAAATTCGGTTTGTACGCGAAAAATTGATTCACGCCAAAAGTGGCCGCTTTTGGCGTAAATTAATTTTACGAGTACGCGTTGGACCCAACATTTGTGGTGGAATCCGGGAGGATTGGGCCTCCGGTACCCTGACTCACGCAGCAAAACAGTACAGTGCTGCTTCACGTCGGTTATCTGTGAGGCCATGGTATCTCTCCGGTCGAGCCGGCCCATTCATGCCGAAGCGTGGCTCTCCTACTGTTTAACAGGTAGACTAATCTCAAATTGTACCTTTTTCTATCTATCTACGGAGCTCTAAAAGCTATCTAATCAGGTGGCTTACAGCAAACCTGTGTATCATCAAACCATCGTATCGGAGGTTCTCTCGCTTACACACACCCTGTGTTGAATCTCCTTTGTTTGGTCGCGACTGGTATATTCTAGTTCGTTCGGACGGGTTTAATTTAAGGCAACGGTTATGTAGCACATACTTATTTGCTAGCTTACCTAGAGTGGAATACGCTGAGGACAGTGTATTCTATAATGTATCAATACGGGGATTAACACGATATTTATTATGTGAAACAACATTGTGTACTCACATATTTGGCTTGACGTTTCACGATTTCAGCAGCCGTGGTCACGAGCGGACTCACACAGTGACAGTGTATTCTGTTTCAACTATCGTTATTCGCTTCGGCAGTCCCAGAATTAGGTTTATGAAACCATTAGCATGTTTCAGTTGCCCTTTGAGACGTTTCAAGCCATCAAAGCTGAGGATTTGTAGCCATATTGTAGGAATGAAGTTCACACAGCGACTTGTGCGTCTTTTGAGATGAAGTAATTTGAATTCGACTTTATTTCATAGACTTTTGGTTTCTTTTTATTTCAGTGATAATATAATATCTTACAACTAAAATACTTGTGTTGCCAATGTGAACGTATTGATTTTACTGTTATTTTAAGTGATAGGTTGCCACCTATCGGTTTGCCGTGTAGTCCCCGTCAGAGTAGAGTAGGCCACCCTCACTCTTACCGAGGTGTCTAAAAGGCGACTAAGGTAAAGCTGCTGGCATGATCATCAGCACCCAGAGAAGGAAAACTCTGCATTTATATCAAAACCCTCGCCAACCCGTCTGCCAAGCGTGGTGAGTATGGCAATTACCCCTCATGTGATTGAGGGAGGCCCGTGCCCCAGCAGTGGGAACTTAAATGGGCTGATGATGATGATGACATACAAAACGCTAAATTTACTGCCGTAAAGCAGACCTAATCACCTGAGCGCGCCCATCCGTAACACCAGTCGAGTTACAAGTGCGAATTAGGTCTCTGGTATTTATCACTTATTTACAATTTATTTATTTTATCTTAATAAATGCTTCTTTAAAGTTGCCTACAATCAATAAAGATTCTGATTCTGGTTGAAAAATAAGACCGTCGAAAATAATAAAACAACTAACAAGTCTGAAAGAAAAAAGTAAAGCTGGTATCTGCAAAAACTTACAATATAAAAGGTAAGTCGTTTTTATAAAAAAATAAAGGAAACAAACTGCTTCAAATATGGAACAAAAATGTTTTCTTATAAGAAACTGGGAAACATTTACCTCTGGCCGCAGCGTATAAAATCTTTCATCCATAGGCATCACGTTAAAGATTTAAAACAAGTTCCCAACTTTAGGCGAATATCGAGATAACAGAGATTGGATCGCCGGCTTATTTCTCCCAGTTGGCCAGTCAATAGCCTATAAAGGATTTCTACTATAAAAAGGCCTTAAGATAGGCTCTACGAGTTGTTTTATATCTGAGCTCTTTTTCTTACATGGACGTAGAGATGTGACAAAATAAATCATTGATATAAAATAGATTTTATAAGTTATCTAATTATATTTTAAAATAGATTTACTTCCCATGTAGAACCGAGATTTGAAAACTAAGATGTAAGCAGTTTATCGAACATTTGGATTTTAATTTGTTTGTGTGTTCTATTTTTATGAGTCTAATAAATACATATGTTGTATCATGTTGCAAAAAAAAGTTAAGTTGCTTTATACAACAGCGATGAAGCAACGGTAGCTCATTAGCTTCCATATGGGGGTCGTGTAATAACTATGAAACTAAAGATTAGTTTTACAGAATCTGACTGTTTTTATGATTAATGATTTGTGAAGATACTAGGTAGGATGTCATTATCACTACCTGATTGCCGTTTCATACATGGAAGGATTTACTTTAACGATCAGATTTTTTTTTCGATATGTGATATGACTAGGACGTCACATCACTACCTGACTTCCGTTTCATACATGGAAAGATAATATCTTTTAAAGATCAGATTTTTTATCGACATGTGAATATACCTAGGATGTCACATCACTACCTGACTTCCGTTTCATACGTGGAAGGATATCTTTTACGATCTGCTAAAGCGTATCAGTGAAGCGAAGGTGATTTATGGTTGGCGAGTCATGCGTGTGTCGCTGGTTCGTCACAAGGATTTTTCCCGATAAATCCATTTTTTTGCAGGAATAATGTATCCTGAGAACGTATATTATGCTAGAAAGTCATATGTAGCGCAGGGCCCAATTTGAGGGAGAGGGGTTTACAAGTTGGCGGTGGTGCACTTTTAAAACAAAATAAAAGTATTCTATTTCGACCAACAGAGATCATGGTCAGAAAAAATGAAATAAATTACATTACACATATTTTATTTGAATATTAAATTGAAATAAGTAATTTTGACTCCACTAGGCGACGAAATTCGTTTACACAGTTTAAGGCTGGCAACGCATCTCCACTCTCTCTGGTGTGGCTGATGACCATGGGCGGCGGTGATCGCTTACCATCAGATGACTCGCTTTCTACTTTGCCTCCCTTTCTCATAAAAAACACCGGTAAAAAATCTACTTACCCACTGTTGATTTTTGATATTATTAACATTGTAGGAAAATGCATAATATATTATTAGTCAAACAGTGAACTGCCCCTTATGTCTTATAAATGAAGAATTGAGAGTGTTTAGTTAATTTCGTGTAATAATAATAGTTCCGATAGGGGTTCTCACGCTCTCTCTTTTTCTTCCGTGACTTAGCTAAGCGTCTAGTCGAAGTCATTCGGAGTCTGAGATTTCTTTTTCGACAAAAAACAAGATTACAAATCTAGAATCGATGCCGCTGAGTATCGATTTCTAAGGGTACTTCCCTAGTACTGAACTATGAACATTTGTCAAAAAGGACTACATAATTGGAATAGACTATAGATATTGTTCAATACTGTACCTAGTATAATTTATTGATAAGCAGGTTTTTAATTTAAAACGAGCCGTGTGGTCCCCGGCAGAGTAGAATAGGCCACCCTCACTCTTACCGAGGTGTCGTAAAAGGCGACTAAGGTAAAGCCGCTGGCATGATCATCAGCACCGAGAGAAGGAAAACTCTGCATTTATATCAAATCATCAGCCCATTTAAGTCCCCACTGCTGGGGCACGGGCCTCCCTAAGTCACGTGAGGGGTAATTGCCATACTCACCACGCTTGGCAGACGGCTTGGCGAGGGTTTTGAAATAAATGCAGAGTTTTCCTTCTCTGGGTGCTGATGATCATGCCAGCGGCTTTACCTTAGTCGCCTTTTACGACACCTCGGTAAGAGTGAGGGTGGCCTATTCTACTCTGCCGGGGACCACACGGCTATTAATCTACCTGGTATCTTCTATTTCATATAAAAACATGATTATTACTAACGTGGGTGCGCCCGGTCCTTTGTCATACTTGTTGTTTGACGTGCGCCTGTGACCGTTGACACCACGTCAAAACCATATCAATCGCGAAACATAGATAGATATATACTCCTTATTGCACAACATACAAAACTTAAAAGCTAGGTGAACAGAGATACTGAACGCGCGTCGAAAAATAAACACCCCGTTGGTTTAGTGGTTTAGGGTTTGGTGGTTTTACCTAAGTACCGGGCCGTGATCTCGGGGTCCTAGGTTCGATTCCCGGGCGAGCAAAAGTATGTTTCGAACTTTTCGAACATAGCTCGGGTTTGTGTTCACCAAACCGTATTAGGCAAGCGTGGTGATTAAGCCTAATCCCATCTTAGTAGCGATAGCTTGATTTCTATGACGGAGGCCTTTGCCATGCATTGGGATAGTATATAGGCTGATACTTTTATACAGAGATACAATTTATAACGTAGATTTTATCGCTTAGAGCGATATCTACCCAACAACTTTGAGAGGGGAAGAGAGGAGGGTGGTGAAATCCTTCTGATAAATCAACATTAATTAAACATATGTATATTGCAAATACAAAATATCTAGATAATACTTATAAAACTTTATCATACAGTAATATATGTTAGTATTACTTAACTAAAATTTCAACTTTATTTTTTGTTGCCACCCGGCAATAATGTATGGAACAGTTGATTTTTTCGCTTATTTTGTAGATCTAACATGCTAAAATGGACTTTATTCACGATACCTATTATGAGGTTTCCTGGATGTTAACGATAAAAAAAACTACGGTGTGTGAAGGTTGTGTCCTTTACTAATAGATGTAAGTAATTGTAGATAGAAATAAGTTAGGTAAGTACCTATGTATGTAGTTGTAAGTTAGCGTAGTAAGTGTTGGCGGGAGCGGAATGTTGAATAAAAGTGTCCGTCACCTTATGGAGAGTTTATTGTACTAAAAGTAAAATGATTACAAAATAAATATAAACAATTGATTCGCGGCCGTCAGCAAATTCATAATGTAGAGCGTGCTCGTACACGGTGTATAACCTAATACATAGTGTACAAATGTATGACAAGCTGATATATCACGGTTCTCACCACCCGACGTATAAATATTTATGTAAAACAAAAGAACTGTGTTATAATTTGATTCCTTTTACTGTGATTTTGTTTTTTATTGGTGATGGGTTTGCTCTTGACTTCACTCTAGAGTTGAAAAGAAACCTAACGATAGAACGAGCTTACCCAAAAGTAGCCTATTCTTTCTAGCTTTAAAAATATTGGGGTCAAAATGTTTTATCCGACACGACAATAATAAGTTAAAAGCCATTGTTATTTCGTATTCTGGAATACCCCGCCATAACTTTATTAGCGCCGAGCTTGGCTGCGTACGCACTCAATATCAAATTATCGAACTTGCACTGTGAACACGTGTGTGCGCACAAAAATAATGGGGGACCTTTGAGAATTTTTCTCCCCCACAGAATTATTGGTAATTTTGAGAGATATATCCCGTTAGGAAGGTGACAAGGACGTGGGGAGCTGTATTTACGCTGATTTGTAGGGTGCTGGATGGGACAAGCGATTTATTTATTTATTTATAAGATCACCAACAAAATTTACATAAGTACATGATACAATAATAACACCAGAAAATTTATAAATCAATCTAAACGAAATCTTATTTATAGGTGACAACGGCATGCAATATTGACATCAGTAACAGTAGGTAGTGTTGAAGAATGAATTAAATATTACTAAAATCAATTTCACTACAAAGAGAGGTGTTTTTGACACCTTTTGGGGAGAACTAGTTTTTTAAATTTAACTAAAGAACCACAATTTATATCGACATCAGTATTTTTTGATTTTATGTTATACTGGCGAATCATTCTGTTTAAGGGGGAAAAATTACCAACATTTGATGTGGAGCTCTTCAAGCCGAATAAGTTATACCGAGATGCTCGCGGCAAACTTTTTGGGACATTAATATTTACTTTAGATAGCAGTTCAGGGCAATCCAAGGCTCCAAAAATTCAATTTAAAAAAAGTAACTTACCACTACGCTTTTTTGTATGAGTTTGTACTGCGGTCACTTATCTCAAGCATGCCTGCAACGGTTATTTTATTTTTCCTGGTTATACGGAGTAGCGCGTTAGTCAAAAGTGGATTCAGATTTTATGTCAAGGGGAAAGGGGATGCTCGCTGTCATCTAAGTCACTTAGTCAAGGTTGAGCAGGAGCCCAATTCTCGTGCTCGTGATATTTTGAAAACATGGTCATCCACCATGTTTTCAAAATCACATGAAATCCATACAAAAAAACTATGTTTTAGTGATATATCATCATCATCCTCCTGCCATTTTCCCAGGTTATCTGGGTTCGGCGCAGTATGTAAATGTTGTATGATAATAATATGACGAGAATTGGGCTCCTGATATATCAGTTCCACAAAGTTCTATCATTTTCGTAGTTTGAATCGAGTGTTTATTATTTGACCGTGTGGTGCCCGGCAGTGTAGAATAGGCCACCCTCACTCTTACCGAGGTGTCGTAAAAGGCGACTAAGGTAAAGCTGCTGGCATGATCATCAGCACCCAGAGAAGGAAAACTCTGCATTTATAACAAAACCCTCGCCAACCCGTCTGCCAAGCGTGGTGAGTATGGTAATTACCCCTCATGTGATTGAGGGACGCCCGTGCCCCAGCAGTGGGGACATAAATGGGCTGACGATGATGATGATGTTTATTATTTTATTTTTTTATGCGATAGGTGGCAGACTAGTAGCCGCTGAGGTGAAGAGAGATGTGATCGTACGAAAAGTAGTATCCGCTTCTAAGCAAAAGTGACCACGACCGCTCCGTGATCAAACGCATTAGGTAAAATCGGTGATTAAGTAAGTAATGCACTTAAAAGTTTTTCGTCATCGGGTACCAGTCATCTGGAGGAACTCGAACCCAGGGTCTTTTGCTAACCGGGCCTTGGTATGTCGAAGAATTTTGTAAGTGCTTTTTGCTTCGCCGTGAATGAAAAAAAGATACAATATTTTTTTTTGATAGAAGCAATGACATAATAATAATAATTCTCACAACATCTCATACGTTGACCTGATTCCGCACTAAGTAGCTTAAGCACTTGTGTTACAGATATCAGACAACAGAGGAACACAAATGTATACTTAAATACATATATTACACCCAGACACCGAACAAACACAAGTATTCATCGCACGAGTGTTTGTCCAGGGTGGGGATCGAACCCACGATCTTTGGCGTAAGAGGCCGGGTCACTACCAATTTGTGCCATCCGGTCAGTCAATTATTGCTATGATGGCCTTTTCCCTGCTGTGGACTGTATAATAAATAAATAAATTGAGACAAAATCTCATACATTGTCCTGATCCAAAACCAAGGTTTTCCCTTGTACTATGCAAACCAGGAACAACGCCCATAGGCTGATGAGGCACATTTTTTAATTAAACGTTCAGTGCGATTTTAATATCTCTGCTTGACACATTCAGCTACAAATGAACCCTTACTTCATGCAGCGGCGATCCAATAACAAGCAAAATTTGAATGTTTATTCATCCGTTTCTATTCCAGCGATCTAAAGCGTTGAATGGGGCTTATATTACTCGATACATTAGCTTTATTGATCGTCGGCTCAAACGCGCTTATTTCGGGATATTCTGCTTAATAGTAACGTTTGGAGGGACAAAAATAGGTACGAGTAAATTTGTAAGTTGACATTTTATCTTACTTAGAATGTATAACGTGAATATTTTTATGGAGATATGGGTTATAGGTTTATATACAGATATAGGTTATACGCTTAGAGGTTATAGATATCTAGTTTGAAATAATCAGGGGATACGAATACGGATAGTGCTTCTGCCAAGACGGTATGCATGCTTCGACTGCCTCGGTGGCGCAGTGGTTAGTGGGTCACACTTTAAAGCGACGGCTGCGGTCCCGGGTTCGACCCCGGGTCGGTTCAAAAAAGTGTACCTAAGTTTTTCTGTCAAGAAATTCTCAGTGTCAGCCCGGAGTCTGGAAGTTGGCGGTCTTATACCCCCGTGCCTCGAAAAGCACGTCAAGCTGTTGTTCTTGCGCCTGATCTCTCTCCGGTCGTATCACGCTGGTGTTTCATCGGAATATGAGTGTAAGGGAATAGAGAGTGTCCTTGTGTTTGCGCACACACTTGAGCACTATAATATAACTTGCAGTCGTTGCTGATCGTTGAGATTGGCCGTCCGTAGCCGGTTGAAGGATATTATTATTGTTATTATATATGCTTCAATCATTGTACATTATTTACTGCATCAGTTGCCTATATGTCTTACCTACAATCCATAGATTTCAGCACCAATATTAAAACGTGTTCATCAACGTGTTTGTGTTTTTTACACAAAAGAATACTGACGCCCAGCGCGTGTGAAATGGTCGGGCTTTACTTACCTATGATTTTCCAGACTAGATCCCCAGACATACAGCGTTATGTTGCACAGGAGTATTTAAAGTAAATTATAATTATATTTTATTTATTTTTCACACTTCGCAATAGTGTGTCGCAGATGTCCATGGGCGGCGGTAATCATCACTTACCATCAGGTGAGCCGTTTGCTCGTTTCTCTGCCATAATGTAAAAAAAGGAATAAAATATATCTTCTGAAAGACTTTAAATACCACTTTCGGTACCACCTACACTAAAACTCGAGTTTGGAAGTTATTTCAATAAATTCAAATTATAAATTTGAAAACCCATCTTCTTCTTCTTCGTCGTGCGGGCTTTTCCGCAATCAGGCAGCAGTTGTGCCCATTTCGCGTGCGGAGGGTGAAGTCGGCCGGTGTCATTCCAACCAGCCGAGTTCTTCAAGGAAATTTATCAGCGCCTTGGTGTTGCTGAAGATTTCCTGGAGACTGCCTGGGTTTGCCAGGTAGTGTGCCCGGTTGCTGGCCATCCCTATGCACTCTAACGGTACATGAGCGGCTGTTTCTTCCTTTTCCATGCATACTCTGCATAGAGGGCAGTCTGTAATACCTATATTGAACAGATATCTGTTAAAACTGCCATGCCCCGTTAGAGCACTAGTCAATAAACGAAGGTTTGGCTTATTTAGTTGTAAGAGCTGTCTGGAGAGACGGGGATCCAATTTCGGTAGGGTTAGTTTCGCCTGTCTGCATGCCTCCAGACTGCTCCAATAGCTGTTGTGCAGAGATTTAGTATGATCTAGAATTCTACCTTTCAACCAGTTATGAAGAAGAGGGAGGGTCGGTTCTGGTCCCACTGGGACCGTATCGGATCCTCTTCTTGCGAGTAGGTCAGCTGCGTCGTTTCCTCTGCTGCCGCTATGTCCTTTGATCCATTGTAGGGTCAGTTTGTTATGGAGTCCTACCTTGTTCAGTCACAATGGCACTCCATTATCAGACCTGACTTTATCGTAAAGCTACCGAGAGCCTGTAGTACTGATTTTGAAAACCCATAGAATAAAATCTACGGGTTTCAAATTTATAATTTACATTTATCACATTTATTGCTACAATAATCCTTAATGTAATGAAGAAATATTATCTACACGATCTCGTTTGTTTTAGTCCTCATCTTAGCATTTAATTCCCGGTTGCGTACGCGTGCGCAATACCCCAGGGTATGCTCAGACTATGATCCAGGAATTATGGAGTCTAGTAATTACAATGAAGCGACTGCCGTCTGAACTTCGGAACCCTTTGAGTGGGGCAACCAGACCAATTGAATATTGGTTACACGTTCCAAAATCTATCCGAAACAAGCAGATTTTCTCAAGACTTTTTTCCTTATCGCCGCGGCGGGAGACCCTTCGGCCGCGTACGTAACCAGAGCTTCGTAACCAGAGGGCCTAATTTAAAGCAGACATTACGACCGAATCGGAGTTTCCCTCTCTTTCACACGCGCTATGTGTCGCCTTTGTCTGGATGCGACAAGTATATTCTAGTTCGTTACGGGACAGCTTTAAATTAAGCCACCTGATGCGATCTAAAATTCTTTCTGCCTCGTATGAAAACGAGAAGTATTATATCGTAACTAGTTACAAGTAAAAAGAAATTAGTTTTTGATCGCAACGGCTTTCGTACAAGCAGAAATAGTTTTCGATCGCATCTGGTTACGAAGCTCTGGTTGCGTACGAGGCTGAAGGTGCGGCGAGAGGTCCATGCTCCGATTCGAACCACGATCCCCGCATGTAAGGCATGTAAGTATTCTTATCCACTAAGCTACCATCATTCTTTATTCATGCTCGTTCGTTTAATTAGGTATGCACTAATTCCAATTAACCCACTTTTAGTTTCAGGTCAACAGGCCTTGTTTAAAAGTAGGCCACGAAAATTTGCATCACGAGGCCACTTTGTGATGGTAGTATCTCTTGTAATATACTCTACTTACATATAGTGTAGCATAGCTCTTCTGAACAGTGGCAAAAATCGATCTTTCCGACTTTTTTATGTGATTTTTTTTCCGTAGCCAACTGAATTTCGCGCGAGCTGCAGGCGTCCACTAGTAAACAAACATGTTTTTTTAACTGCACTATTTCCTATTAAGGCGACGGGTAGGGCACACTAGCGACGCCAATCGATTTTAATTTTTAGCTACTAACCGCATCTATTTTAAACAATTTCGGGATTACAACCTCTCGGCAAACGCTTATACTATATATTAAAGAACTATGCACAAAGGTTGGGTACGTTTTTGTACGCGAAAAATTGATTCACGCCAAAAGCGGCCACTTTTAGCGTGAATCAATTTTTTGCATGTGTGCACGGACCCAACATTTGTGTTTGGTCATTTAATTAATAGTATAAGTGTTTGCCAAGAGGTTGTAACCCCGAAATTGTTTAAAGTAGATGCGGTTTAATAGCTAAAAATTAAAATCGATTGGCGTCGCTAGTGTGCCCTACCCGTCACCTTAATTATTGATTGATTTATTGATAATTGTTTCTACTCGTTGGAAGAATTATTTAGACATAAGTAATGTTGTTTTGTTTTTAATAAAATAAATTTAATTTTATAAAATATATTTCTGTATGAAGCTAGTTTTTCAGATTTTTATGTTTTGCTATGCCCTAACACAGTGCATGTGCTGTACTTTTATTAAATTTATTATCTCTGTAATACCACATGTAGCGCAATAAACTATTTGAATTGATTGAGTTGTGATTAAGCCTAATCCCATCATAGTAGCGATAACTTGATTTCTATGATGGATGTTTTAATTTGCCCTGCAGTGGGAGAGATTATAGGCAGATATTTTACATAATCTCCTATTCTCAAGTTGGTCGAGCCAGTGAATATATAAATGACGCAATGAGTAAATAAGTATTGCTACTACATAAATATGATGAAAGTTTGATTTGTTTTAACTTAACAAAACTATGTATATATGTTAGAGCGATGTTTTATTCAAAAATTTAATTTTAATGAATACGAAGCTATTATTAATAAAGTTGATTTAAATAAATTACTTTTATTATTTGGTTTATGATAATTAATTAAGATACAATTATACAAGTAAGCATTGTAACTCACTAATTAAATAATTTTAATATATATTTTTTATACTTAATTTAATAGGACGCTATCATATATGTGTCGGAGCGTCAGCACAGTGGCGCCCTCTATTATGTTTGGAAACGTCAAGGAACTTCCTTGGGCAGACTCAGCATAGCGATGGATTGGTACTTTTTGGTTATTCGATTGCTATTTACTTTGATTTTTGCAAGCTGTCAGTTTGACGTTTGGACTGGAGACACGGGAATCGCTACAGTCAATTTGGGTAACTTTGAATTACCTTGTAACTTTGAATAAAACTGGTTTAAAAATTTTTTATTTTATTCCTTGGAATTCCTATACAATTTAAAACGGTATCGATCCATTCAACGTAGATACCGTTTTGAATTGTATAGGAATTCCAAGGAATAAAATAAAAATCTTGAAACCAGTTTTATTCAAAGTTCCAAGATAATTCAAAGTTACCCAAATTGACTGTAAAGGTATTGCGTGTATTTTCTGAGTTAATTTTGGTTTAACTTTAATTTTATGAGGGGATTTGGTGGTGGTGATACCAGAACAGACTGTGGGATCGCCGACGCAGTGAACAAATGCAGACGAATGTAGAATAATCATCGCTATGCTGAACCTGCCGCGTTTACGCTTTGATATTTGTATTTTTTCGCATTAAATATTGATAGTTTGTTCAATAGACGCTTGAAACTTCAGATTTTATATTCTTCAGAATAGAAATTGTGGACTCTAATTTCAATGTTGCCATCTTGCACAACCTACCTGATAACGAAGCGCTCTACCAGCCTCCGTTATATGTATAACTGAACGTGATGATAAGCCAAGGCAACAACTTTTTAAGGTATACTTATTCCATTCGAGACAAAATAGAGTAACTACGATGCAGACGACTTAACATCTTAGGCACTAGTTTAAATCCACTTTGTCTAACTGAAAACTTGGATAAAGTGGCACCTAAACTTGAAGTTAGAAGCTGTTTCCACGCGTTTTGTGCAATATCTCTCAACTTAAAGCCTGCTTTGAACAAGAATTAGAGACTTAGTACATTATAGAAGGCGTTTGAAGTTTAGTTGAGGTTATTTAAAGGGGTCTTGTGGTGATTCCAACCCTTAAGTTTTGTGTAGTGCCTTTATATGGCGTATTAGAACAATAGAAGCCTCTTAAGAATTTTTACATAAGACGTAAAACATGTCAGATAAATAACAAAGCTGAAAGGATTCGGCGGGTAGGGCTAAAACCAGCCGCATGGGCTGATGCAATTCAAAGGTTTTAAATTAGTGTCTAGTGGTTTATAGTGTACAAATTTGGTGTTTATTTGTGCAGTAAAAGTGCCGCTAAGTGATCTTAATAATAAGAATCTTTGGAAAGAATCGTTTTAACACTGCTATTGTGTGTCGAGTGAGTTGTGTCGTGACAACTTGCTTGGACCTAAAACCTGCGATTGCTTTTAGAGTGAAATCCTTTTGTATGCTGATGACCTTAAAATATACCGATGTATAAATAAAAGTGAGGATCATCATTTACTTCAAGAAGATCTTGATAGATTTACTGACTACTGTTCGCGTAATAAATTGCAACTTAGCATAAATAAATGCAAATTAATAACTTTTACTAAAAAAAAGAATATTAGTAAATTCAACTATTCCATAAGCGGTAAAAATCTTTTAAGGGTAAACTGCATAAGGGATTTGGGAATAACATTAGATAGCAAACTGCACTTAGATTTTCATATACAAAATATTATCGCTAAAGCCTTTAAAATGTATGGTGTAGTTATGCGTTCTTCTGCTGAGTTCAGGAATCCACATACATTTATCTCTCTTCTCAAAACTTTAATTAGGCCACAACTAGAATATGGAGTATCGATTTGGAACCCTCTCTACGAAAAGTACAATCACAGCATAGAAATGGTCCAAAAAAAGTTCTTACGTCGCTTAAACTACAAATTTCACCGTAAACGGCTTCCATATAATAAACTTTTAAAAAAATATAAACTTCTTGAGTTAAAGACCAGACGCATTCAACTTGAGGCTAGATTACTGTATGACCTATGTAATCAAAAATACGATTGCATGAGTATAACGAACCGCATAAGTTATTTGGTCCCGCCACGCGTGCAGATGAGAGCCTTACGCGCTAGCCCTCTCTTTGCTGTTCCAAGGTCTAAGACAAACGCCGGGATTCGATCTCCCTTATGTCGTATGGTTGATACATACAATAAAAAATTCACTTGTGTGGATATCTTCTCAGGTTCTGCCAGATCATTCAACAAAAAAATTGTCGAGCTACTATTAAATACATAATTTAAATATTTTTCGTAAAAACTATATAGAATACTTACAAAATGCATGCAATTATTGATATATACCAATTGAAATATTATATCTCACAAACACTCACTTATAGGTACGCCATAATAAATAGTTACACACAACGCATACACATACTCACACACACACACACACATACACTACAAACCTACTTACTTAGTTACACGCTCCATCAAGTACACACAAATATGCTCCACGCTTACTTATTTACTTATTTATTTACTTTCAAACATCACACGCACGCACTTCACACGTATTCCTATTTTAACTTTTTGTTATCTACTTTATTATTTTATTATACGGGTCACTAAGGAGATTTCTTTATTGATATATAAGAATAATGTAACCATCGCTGTTGGGTTTGCAATTATTAATTAAGTCGATTATTATTGTATTAGCTTAAGCCTATTGTAAACTTGTTTGTTGGTTCTTTGCAATAAATTAAAAAAAAAAAAAAATCCGCTAAATCCGTAGGTCGATAAAACGTAAAACACCCCCAGCAGAGGAGAGCGTTATATCGACTGGCGAAACCCGATGAAATGGGTACCTATGAATAAGTATATGGTAGTTGGTCCATTCTTTGGGTGGGCAGCATTCTCCCTGCGACATCAAAAATTTGATCCTGCCCCTTTTACCCTTTTTCCTAAAAACTTGTACACTTATGACTCCACTGGTGTCGCGGGTGTCCATGGACGGTGGCAATCGTTTACCATCAGGTGATCCGTCTGCTCGTCTGCTACCAATGACATAAAAAAACACAATTTTTATACTTTCTTATTTCCATTACTTACTAGACTCCATACAAGAAAGTAAAATAAACAAACTAAGAATTGTGCATGCAAAATAAAGCTTAGGAAACCTTTGCAAAGCTTTGAAATGAACAATAAAACACCATATGAAAATAGGAACTCGTTTATTTACATACATAATATTTACATCAGAAAACATTGGCTCCTTTATCTAGTACAAACAATCGAAATGGCAACTTGAGCAAATTTACTTAAGTTATATTTATTATACTTATCTACAATAACACTAGATACTTATTATGGAAAATTGAGTTTAAGGTAGCTAATATTACAATCTATAATGTTTCATTTATGTGATGTTGTGAAATGTTACATTAAATTAATATTATTATATTATTTATTAAACTGATAAAATTCTTCACCCGGAAAATTACTTCAATAAAATGAATACATGTTTCCTTCTGTAAGAAAAATGTTTATACTGGGTATTATTAACTACACATGAGGTTTTCAAATTAATTCTTGCTTATTTGAAAACATTTTTAATTAATAGTTTTTTTTTATCATCTGTAGAGAAGTTTTAAAGTCAAAGATTTTGATAACGTAAATAATCTCTTTGGGTTAACAATTAAACGCAACTCTTATCCTTATGTATGGAAAAGGAGGAAAAATATATTTAAAAAATCTCCGTTGATGAGCAAGGATAATAAATGTAAAAACCTATGTCTTTCATGGCGTAATCTCAGTTATATTGTGAACGATTGCTTTAACTACCTAATATAACATATAAAATGGAATGTCAAAGTAGAAAAAATAAAATATTTTTACTATCTAATTATTTAAATCTACGTGTAAAAATAAATTGCAACACAAAAAACAAAAGTACTTTAGAAATTAAGACAAAAAAAGATGTGTACATACTAATAGTTCTACACCAAAAGAATATCAAGAAAACTTCAGCTCTTTGGCCTGACGAACATTTATTATGTATTTACTATTCAATCACTATCAAAATTTTGTACGAACATAAATCTAAACGATTCCTTACAACTTCGACTTTACAGCTCAAACCTTACATATGCACTTAAAACATTCTTAACGTAACAGTAAGAACGTTTTCTTCGCTCAAAAATACTAACTAAAAATTGTGACACTTGTATTTTAATATCACAATCACGAGCCCTGTATAGATCACAAAGCATACCTATATTATACTAATCACTAACATTTAGTGGATCAGTTAATTCGTAATATTCTGGGCGGAATGCTACCATCTGCTATAAGTCCTCATCGTCGGAGTCGCTATCACTGGAATCATTTAAAGCTTTATTAATCTCATCCTCTATTTCTACCTCGCTTTGATGTTTCTCGGAAACAGCCAGTTTGTTATACGCTATATCGATATTAGAGTTGTAATTACCGCCACAGCAAAAGTATCGGAACTGTTTCAAAAGGCAGGCGAGGAGAAAGTATAACGTTATGAAGCAAATTACGAACAAGACAATTGACAAAGCGACGTTCAGTCTGTAGTGCCAGTTTGCGTTTTCTATTTGAGGCACAAGTGTGTTAGGGTAGCAGTAAAACTTTCGTTCGGTGTCCGTTAGGTTGACGAGCTGGGCGTCCTCCAAGCAGGCCAGGCACTGACTGTCTTGAGGCCCAACGCACGCCGCGCACGTGTAGTGGCAGGGCAGGCAAATGTGAGGCAGCTTAGGGCTACCGGACTCCATGTCTATAGCCTCGATAGTTGTCGACTTTTGATCAACCGGACCTTGCCTTTTCGCCATGGCTGTACTACTACTAATTTCCGAAAAATAGGTGAGGTTACGTCTTCTTGAAGTCCGCTCGACTAGAACCTCGCTGGCGTATGTTCCCCCCGGACAAGTCTCGTAGCATCGACCGCCGTATAAGTGCAAACCCTTCGCGCATTCTAGTGAAAGAAAGAGAACAAAGATATTTTATTACATAGGTAAAAAGAGACAGGTTCTGCCACCACCCATGTATCCAGCATCCATGCAGTTGCGATCTCTTGCCAGCGGACCAATGAGGCGGATGCGTCGCACGAAGAGCACGGAGTCAGTACGCAGCTTAAGTGGTGATTTGGAAAATAATGAGGAAAGGGACAGGAGTAGAATCTTGTCACTGATCTCAAATAATTTTGTCATCTGAACATTGGTTAAAAAATAAACACACGGCTACTAATGAGAGAAACATGCACAAAAGAAAGACGTGCACAAAATTAAATGAAATCAGAGATAAAAATAATAAATAAGAACATTGATTAGAGAATGCATTAGAATTTTAAGATAGATAAGTAAAATGTGCTGATAAAGTGAGTGAATTTAGTAAAGTGAGACGAAGCTTATTAAGTGGCGGGATTATCGAGTCAAGCACGTATAAAAGCCAAGCAACATGCAACAAAACAACACAACGAATATAACAATTAAGGCTCAGTAAAATAAAACTCACAAAATAAGTAAAAAACTTAAACAAAACGCAATGTGACTAACTGCTATTTAACGTATGTGACATCAGAGACAAGACTCACAATTTAAGTTCTAAATGAAAATCTGTTAAAATTTTGTAATAAAAGATTGTTTTTATTATTTTTCCTCACATTAGATTCAATATATACAAATTATGCATCAACATTTACATTAATAAATACATTTCATTGGATTGCTACTTAACGCCGATTGGATTGATGATCAATTTTACATTTATACAACAAAGGTGTTATAAAAATGAGCGCTTGATGATTTCTCTTACATCGAACAATACAATATACAATTACACGTAAGTTGCAGTACTGTATGGATACTACTCTTACACGGACCAACGCAACCTACGGGGCTATTGTAAGTTTCTATCAAGTAATTTACAAACTATTGGCGTGTCCAGAACACCCTTTAACTACCAGTCGATGAGAAATGATCGATCAGTCATTTTCAATTTACAGTTTCATGAGCAAATTTGTACAAGTCTCCAAATTTATTTATACCGATATCATAGCTACTTATTATATACAGTTACCATTACTTAAACTTACTCTAGATGGATTGGCAATCTTCGCTATGATCACAACCACAATATGCATTTTTTAAATATCTACACGTTACACCAAACACATAAACTACATTTAATTAAGGTTTTCCATTTCAGTGTGGCTTTGTGACAGAAGACATGTAACTTTACGACAGGGTACTGAGTTACAAAGTTGTGTTATTTTAAAATTAAATATAAAGTATGATTTCAAATCAAAATATTAAACATGAAATTATAATCTTTAATTTCTGATGAAATCTCGTGTCAAATCAGTAACAGAACGACTAATTATGTCTGCTCTCATTCCGTGAAACGTTACATTACGCAAACGGAAGACTTCAAAGTGTTATTAAAGCAATGTAATTAAAAAACAATCCTATGTTACTTATTATAACGCTATTTTATCGAATTCATCAGTATGAAAAACAGTTTTCCAATCTTTTTCATTGTAAATAGTCATGAATACCTAACTAATGCCTGAATTTGAGTTGCTTAATCATGTTGTTGTGTCTGTCATAAAGTTGACTAATAGAGCAACGGCATGATGTTTAGATAGAATAGCCTATTAAATTTAACTAAATATCTTTTAAATCAACCAAATTACGAATCATGATCAAATCATATTGCGACGCTCCTTAGCGTTTCATAGATAATCTACCCGCGCATCTTCAAAGGAGAAAAAGCCCTAGCTAACCCATAACTAAGCCATTTAACCAAAGTGACCCCAACACATGTGTTTCTCATGAAATTGCTGTTCCAAAACTATGGTGACCTGTAACATTAGGGTCACTTTTTCCCCCAGATACCAATGCAGGAGTTTAAAGAAGAACCTGTTATTTCCAATACGAAGTCTCCGTTAAATGTGCACTGTCACAAAAACCAGGGATTACTAACAAAGTTATGTTGGAAGAAGAATAATTTAACATGCGAACATGGAACTTATTGTAACAGATATGTATTAGGTAATTATTTATCGAGTTCAACGAAATGGCGACTTTCCAAAATCTTTCTCTAAGCCCATGGATGTTCAGAACACTTCGATGAAAATAATCGCCAAGACGTCAACAAAAATCAATAAATTTATCTATCTAATCCTCTATTAAATAATTATATAACTAACTTACAAAACATTTTGAAACTTGTAATAAATGCGCTAACATTTTGGTATGTTTATTATTAAGACAACACAGTTTAGCAGTTAATAAAATTGCAATAAATACGTTTATTATGACAATAAAATATATAACATGTGTAAAATTGAAAAATCTATTTGGGGAATAAATGATTCAAAAAGACCTATCTAAACAAAATACATTAGGTATCCTTTATTTACAGGTATTTGCTGTTATAAACAGCCAACACGAAAATATTGTTATATTTTTACTGGGTAATTCAAAGCAATATTTCTGACAATAAAACTCTATCGTCATAAATAACAAGAAAATTAATAACCCTAACAAAGAAAACATGAACTATTGCTTGTATTATTATGTAAAAAATATGAATCAAGTGCGTAAGTATACACGCAGTTGTGTTCAAAATAGATCCTAAGTTATTAAGTTAGGTCTTTTTGATTCTGATTTATGCGTTAATATTCATACTAAATATTTGAGTAAAGAACGTTAAATATTAGTTCATCTGAAGAATAACGAATTCCACTTGTTCCTGATTCAAAATAAAATGTGAAATCCATTTCTCGTATCGTCCTATGCGTACAAAACCCAACCATGCCCACTCTCATCCTTTAATGTACGTATTTAAAGATGCAATGCAATTACTCGATCAAAATGGACGTTATGTTGAAATCGTAAATATATTACTATTTTATGTAATTGCACTTTTTATTTGCTCCTCGTCACTTTGCTCATAAATAATGACTTCAAAGCTCTAATGAAACTTTAAAAATAATGCCTCATAGCTGTGTTTGTGCGATATTGAAGCTAAGCAGAAATATAAACAATTTGGTACACCCTCCGACTGTTCCTTGGGGAGCCACAAAGATTAAAGGCAAGATAGATTTCCCAATATACCCTAGTCATTTTTCTTAATATTTACCTATGCAATCAAAAAATACGAGGGGCCGATATAAAGCCGAGGTATTACTGTAAAGGGGGCCGTGATCGGAGGGGAGTGAATAGGCCAAGTTCGTGCCAAGTACACTTAGCGAGAAAATAGGGAAAATAAAATTAGTTTTGTTACTTCATCCGATCGATGGCTAACACGTACGTACACGGTTTATTAAGGTGACGGGTAGGGCACACTAGCGACGCCAATCGATTTAAATTTTTAGCTACTAAACCGGATCTATTTTAAACAATTTCAGGGTTACAACCTCTCGGCAAACGCATTATACTATATTTTAAATAACCATGCACAAATGTTAGGTCCGTTTTTGTACGCGAAAAATTGATCAACGTCAAAAGTGGCCGCTTTTGGCATGAATCAATTTTTCGCGTACTAATGCTGGGTTCCCCATTTGTGCATGGTTATTTAATAAATAGTATTAGGTTGTAACCCCGAAATTGTTTAAAATAGATCCGGTTTCGTAGCTATAAATTAGAATCGATTGGTGTCGCTAGTGTGCCCTATCCGTCACCTTAAGAGCCGCACATTACAAAGCGCCAGCGTCAGCATCTAGGAAAGTGTCACTTCACAGTTTATTGTAGGTGGATACTAACTTTCTTGTTTACAATAATGATTTGTTTTCTCAATAATTTTCCACTTGTGTCAATAATACTCATTGGCCACTAATTGTAAAGGAATGTCGTAATTAAATAGGTACTTTAGTTTTAATTTTAAATCACAATTGAAAAAAATTAGAAATGATAGCAGCCAGATACAGACTACATATCCTTGCATTTTTTTAAAAAATAATTATGTGGCATGTAGCCAAGTCAAACCAATTTATTATTTTTACAATAAAATCAATTTACCCCCTTTATATGCTATTTTTATTCTTAAGAAAGAGCCTAAATAACACAAACACAGCTAGAACATAAGTTGAAAACGAACTGTGTCGTTTCCTTTGCTTTAAGTACCAAAGGTAGAGAATGCATTAAAATTGTTTTATTTTATACCCTAACTAATATTACAAACATTTTGCGATAGGACAGCGGCTAATAAAATAAACATTATATAAAATAAAAATTAGGATATCGATAACAGCTTGTACTTATTTTAACTTGGTAAATTTTAACTAAAATCACAAACCGCTGACTTGACAGTAACGGGTGGGCGGCCACACTATTATGTACCTTATGTCAATATATTTAAATTCATTCGCGTTTATTTTGTTTGTAAAGTAAAATAACGTGCGATGCTGGCGATATTGTTATTTTTATGACGAATTTAGGTTTCAACTCGTCACCTTACATTTTGATAGGCCGAATTTTCAGGTGAAAATACTAACACAAGTTGGAATATAGTGAAAATACATAGGTAGGTAGATATGACGTATTTGACGTATAGGAATTGACGTACCTATGAACAATATATACACGTAATAATATTGACAAAACGCAAGAGCACGTGAACATCCAATAAAAAGTTTCATTTAAGGGTGGGTCCAAACATTGCGCGCAAGGTGCGCGGCAGCCACGGGCCGCAAATTTGCCGTTTAAGCGCGGCTGTCAGCCAGCTCGCGACTACCGCGTCGTTAAGGTGACGGGTAGAGCACACTTGCGACGCCATTCGATTTTAATTTTTAGATACTAAACCGGATCTATTTTAAACAATTTCGGGGTTACAACCTCTCGGCAAATACTTATACTATTTATTAAATAACCATGCACAAATGTTGGATCGGTTTTGTACGCGAAAAATTGATGCACGCTAAAAGTGGCCGCTTTTAGCGGTAATCAATTTCTCGCGTGCGCGTTGGACCCAACATTTTTGCATGGTTATTTAGTAAATAGTATAAGTGTTTTCCGAGAGGTTGTAATCCCGACATTGTTTAAAATAGATCCGGTTTAATAGCTAAACATTAAAATCGATTGGCGTCGCTAGTGTGCCCTACCCGTCACCTTAATCGTAACACGACGGTGCTATATCACATTCTTATCTTAGCAAATGCTCTATACTATACCAACCTCTAAAGAAATATTGGTAGCTATGGAGCTACAAATTCTCAATTGAGCAACTATGGTACTGGGAGTGTGGGTAATATAGCTTATTGGCACACGTGCAAATGAACACTCGTTATTAATATCTTCACGGATATTGCTGTGGTCTCGAGGCACTGGCTTGGAAGCGCTCACTCTCTTGCAATAGTGATTTACACGCAACACTTACTTGTAATTGGAAACCATATGGTCAATGTTGCCAGCTTAGCGCTTTAAAGTGCTTTAAAAAGTAGCTAACGGACGGTCATAGCTTGAACTCGAGCACGGATTAATTTTTAAATCTCTATGTGGAATCGGGAGGAAATCTCCACGTCTCGGTACCTTCCAAAGTTATACAAACGTGAACTTGATCAAGTAACAGTTAAAAAAGGGATCCAGACCCGGTTCCCCTGTTTCAAGGGTTGCGAAGGTCCAGTCCTGTCAACGGAACTTAGCGCTAGGTAGAAGAAACCTAGTAAGTGCTTTGTTTTATTGAAAAGCTTGCACTGTGATTTAAAATTGTATCTCAATGATCGCCATTATTTAATCCATCAATATCACAAACTGATGAATTTTGATCCCAGTTAACATGATTCAGAACATTAATTCTTCCAAAAGATGTTTACTCTCATACTACATTGAAAGGAATAATGAAAAGAAAGAAAGAAGAAAAGAAAAAAAAGAAGATTTAATGAAAGAACTTTCTTCCTGTATTTAAACTTTCTTTTTAGGTTCAGTGCTTTGGGATGTAAGTCGATTATCCGGTCTCAGTCAGTATACTCTAATGCGACATGGAACTTTGCATTTTTTTAAATCTTAGTATGTGCACATTCTTAGCGGTGAGGGAAAAATCGCCAGGTAACCAACACTTTTGGAAATTATTCTGAAAGTTTAACCATGATCCAGTTGGTCTGGTTTCTCTGTCTAAGGGTTGAAAAGGTCAGATATGCGAAGTAGTCCACTAAAAATATTTATCAACTTTTATCTTGTTTCTCTAGACTTTGGCAACACTGAAATCTGGATACTTAGGAATTGGCTGCGGTGGCACTCGACTACTCGAATAAGGAACGGGTCTGGTTTATTAAGAGGGTCGTGTCCGATCTATTCGCCCCGTAATGACGCCAGATGGCGGGGGCGATGATGCATGAAACTTATGCTGACTAGTCATGACTCAATGGGATTCCGATATCTATTCAGTGTCGTAGGGTTTACGAGAGGTCCCACAATATCTCAGAATCTTGTTTTTACGACTATAGCTTATTACTAGTTACAGGACTTGCGTCTGGTTAGGTATCCACAGAATAAGGCTGTCATTTTATAGTTGCCGATAGTACCTACAAGTTTTTTGCAATCTGATGTATGCCTACTAAAAGATCGAATGGTTAATACTAGTTTGATACTTTATTTACGTCCTATATCTTTGATTTTATAAATTAATTTTAATAGAAATCATGATAAAATTGAAATAATATTTAGATAATTCATTTTTGACACTCCTCGTTGATGGATCAATAGTGGCCGGGATTTATAAATTCTAAATAATTAAAATGTAAAGATTTATTAATTGTAATTTTAAAAGGATTAGCCATTGAACCACTCATTCTGCTGATTATTGTAAACTATTCGCTGTCCCAAAATACTGTCCTCCTGTATTTCCCAGTTGCATCCAAAGCTGTCACTTCGGAGCCCGGGGTACGCTTGGTCATAGCCATGATCCAGGATTCGGGAAGTCTGATAATTACAACGAAGCGACTGACATCTGACTGAAAGTCCCCAGAGAGCAATGGAGAGGGCTATGCTCGAAGTCTCTTTGCGTGATCGTATCAGAAACGATGAGATCCGCAAGAGAACTAAGGTCACAGACATAGCCCAAAGGATTGCATGTCTCAAGTGGCAATGGGCAGGACACAGCGAGGAGAACAGACGGCCGTTGGGGTGGAAAGGTCATCGAGTGGAGGCCACGTACAGGAAGTCGCAGTCGTGGCAGGCCTCCACAAGGCGGACCGACGATCTAGTGAAGGTTGCGCGAATCCATTGAATGCGGACACAGGACCGATCTGTGTGGAGAACATTGGGGGAGGCCTATGTCTAGCAGTGGACGTCTTGGCTGTAGTGATGATGATGCTCGGCGTCTCTCTCCGAGATCGAATCCGAAATGAGGTGATCCGACAGAGAACCAAAGTTGTCGACATTGCTCACCGGATTAGCAAGCTTAAGTGGCAGTGGGCTGGCCATATTAGCCGCAGAACCGACAACCGATGGGGTAAACGAGTTCTGGAGTGGAGACCGCGTCTTGGCAAACGTAATGTAGGGCGCCCTCTGGCTAGGTGGGAGGACGATCTGCGCAGGATGCCTGGCAAGAGCTGGATGCGAGAAGCCATAGATAGATCACAGTGGCGAACAATTGGAGAGGCCTACGTCCAGCAGTGGACTGCGATAGGCTGATGATGATGATGATGATGATTACTGACATCTGATCTTCACAAACCATTGACAGTGGAACCAGACCTGCTGGATTACGGTAACACGTTCAGAAACATTATCTGAAATATTCTAGGTAAGCACAATTTTGAGAAATTATCCGAGACGTACACAGGGCCTATTCTCGCGCACTGGACATTAAAGTATAATTTAGTGATTTCATATATTTGTCCATACAAATCTGTAACTCGACTTTAATATTAATATAAGACAACCCGATTGGAACAGTGGTAGTGAACGCTGCCTCTGATACAAGGGTTACGGGTTCGATCCCCGCACAGTACAAACATTTGTGTGCGTGAACATGTTTGCTTGTATTGGTCTGGGTGTTTGCTATGTATTATAAGTATGTATTTACAAAAGAAAAGTATTATATGTATATATTTGTAATACCACTGTTGATTCTGATAACACAGGTTAACACAGGTGCTTGAGCTACCTATCTCGGAGTCAGATCAATGTATGTGATGTTGTGAAATATTTATTATTTATAATATCGAGTGCTCGATAATAGGCCTTCAGGTTTGGTTTCGTCACAATTTTGTCCTCACCACCGAGCTAATATGCACATAGGTTTGAAAAATCTAGAGGCGCATGCTCAGATTCGAAATACGGATGTCGTATGAAAAGCGCTTTCCTATCCACTGAGCTACGAGTCTCCCAAAATGCTATATTAGCTGTGTATAACTGTTAAGATATCAGAATAACCTGCAAATTTCTGAAAGCCTCCCAATAAATTATTCAGACCACATTTTTCTGGCAACATTACAAAATAAGCGTAAGTAAGAAGGAAAATCAAACCTGCTGTTGGTACGTATTTGACAGCTTTCCCGTTTATTTATTAGCCTCCAAGGATTCATCATTATTGTAATGAGGAAGAAACTAGGAGGAAAAACATTTCCTACTACTAACACTAAATGTAGGGCGCGTAAACATCATTGCCATATAGAGTTGGGAATTATTTTATTAGGAAAAAGAACGGCATGTTCTATTTTCTATATTTATCATATTCTCCAACCGATTACGGCTACGGCGGCCAATCTCAACGATCAGCCACGTACGCTAGGATATATTATAGTGCTCAAGTGTGTGCGCAAACACAAGTGCACTCATTTATAACCTTACACTAATATTCCGATGGGACACCAGCGTGACACGACCGGAGAGTGATTGGGCGCAAGACCAACAGCTTAACGTGCTTTCCGAGGCACAGGGGAACAAGACCCGATGAGACTTCCAGACTCCGGGCTGACACTAAGAATTTTTTACCGATAACTTAGGTACAAATCTTTAGCCCGACGCGGGGATCGAACCTGGGACTTCTCGCGCAGGCCGTCGCTTTAAAGTGCAACCTACTAACCATTGCGCCATCGAGGCAACCCATATTTATACTTGAATATGCATAGTGACATTGCAGACAAATTGCAGGAGAATCGACTACGTTGGTACGGTCATGTCCTGCAAAAACCGGTCAGATAACCGGTGGTAAACAATTGTCTGGCCATGCCACCACTGCCGGGGCCTGGCAGAAGGAGTAGACCTAAAAAGGTGTGTCTTGACATCGTAACGGATGACATGCGTGCTAATAAACTGACTACTATACTCTGTTTGTTTAGGTAATTAACTAAAGGTAAACAACAAAAAAGGCGAAGTTCCGGGATTTTCAACCTTTCATTCGAATCGGGATCTGCCACTTTAAGTAAAGTTCACAGTTGGCGGAAACCCGACCATGTGAAATATGAGTCAAAAGTGATGCCGCACTACCGAGCAGTATGACTTTTAGATTTAGTAGGGTTGTCCATTACTTTTTTCACAAGAAAGATTTTGGATAACTGGTTTTTTAGGTCCTTTTTTGTGGGCACACTGTAATACTTTTAGAAATCAGTAAAAATAAATATTTACTCAATTGTTTGCAAGTTTTAAAATGATTTCCGCCCTTTTTATTAAACAAAGTGGTTAATATAAGAATTTATATCAGAGAAAATGAGATTTAGATTCAGAATAATATAATTTTTGTTGCGTTTTGTGTCGCAATGAAAAATGGCCCTAAAAAGAACACCTTATAAGGTTTGTTTACATTTAGTTAAGTACCTAAACAAATGGAGGATAGTGATATACAAGACTGTGCGAAGTGGAGGAATCGAAGTAGGAATGCGGACCTCGGGCTACCGACAGCTTGGGGCCCGGACAAAACGCTAAGATGAGCTTTATATAGTAAAGATATTCCAGAAAATCATCATCATCATCATCAGCCCATTTAAGTCCCCACTGCTGGGGCACCGGCCTCCCTCAACCACATGAGAGGTAATTGCCATACTCACCACGCTTGGCAGACTGGTTGGCGAGGGTTTTTATATAAATGCAGAGTTTTCCTTCTCTGGGTGCTGATGATCATGCCAGCAGCTTTATGTTAGTCGCCTTTTACGACACCTCGGTAAGAGTGAGGGTGGCCTATTCTACTCTGCCGGGGACTACACGGCGAGAAAATAGTCCAGAAAATTAATAGTTCCAGGATAATAATGTTATATTATTTGTTACTCGATAGTGCATATTGTGAACGCATGCACAGCCCGAACCGAATGAATCTAAAATTGATGTAATAGTGAATCAAACCGAAATACCTAAGTAGATAATTATGTTGTATTATGAAGAATGTCTTTAATGAGTACAAATGTTAGTTCAATTTCTAGAAAATCTATTCATATTTACTTACATACAACACAAAACGTACGAGTAATGAAGTTTGTGTTCATTGGACATATCAAAAGTATTTATAAGAGCAAACTTGGTATTTATGTCTCATTTGTACTAAAGACAACATTTTCAGGAGAAATCATTGCAGTTTTATCAGGGAAGAGTATTTAAGGTGACGGGTAGGGCACACTAGCGACGCCAATCGGTTTTAACTTTTAGCTACTAAACGGGATCTATTTTAAACAATTTCGGGATTACAACCTCTCGGCAAACACTTATACTATTATATAAATCACCATGCAAAAATATTGGGCCTAACGCGTACTCGAAAAAGTTGATTAATACTAATCAAAGTATAAGTGTTTGCCGCGAGGTTGTAACCCCGAAATTGTTTTAAATTGATCCGGTTCAGTAGCTAAAATATAAATCGATTGGCGTCTCTAGTGTGCCCTCCCCGTCACCTTAATATAAATCTTCTCCAAGCAAAACTGAGAAAATATCTGAAGTGTTATCGGTTCTACCTTTTTTTTTCAGCGCCTAATCCCGTTTCTCTATGAGGTACCGTTTTGACAAAACTTTTTGGACTATCCGAAAAATGCAGCGCCACAATGATTTTCCTCACTACTGGGCTAGGAGTACAATTACACACTCAATTTTCTTTTTTTGATTTTGATTGCAGCATATGACTTTGCTTTCAGAAGGAGTTCGTTCTTTTCCATTTTGGTGAAATATACCATCTTGTCAGTTTTTTTCATAGATTTAGCAATTTATTTTGTTATAAAAACTCTTCCTCATCTTAGCGTGTTTCCCAGTCGTGTCCAAAGCTGTCTCTCTGGAGTCCAGGGTACGCTTGGACCATGATTATTGATTTGAGGAGTCTGGTAATTACAACGAAATGACTGCCGTCTGACTTTCGCAACCCTTTAACAGGAGAACCAGACCAACTGAATCATGGTTACACGTTTAAGAAACTATCCGAAACGTGCAGGTTTCCTCACGATGTACCTTTTCCCTCACCGCCGAGCTAATAGTAGAAATACGCACATAGATTTGAAAAATCCAGAGGTTATAAAAACTACATATATCTTCTACTTATTATAGTTTTATTTATATCTCTTTATCTTTGACTAGTGTCCAGCACTCACTTCGTTTCGAGACATTAGTTTCACTTTATATCAATAGATCAATGGCGGTAGGTGTCAATTACATTGCGCAAGCGTTTCGTGCTATCGGATTACCGTTAAGCGTTGCCGATTTCTGTAGGATTTACCTTCTCATAAACAGTATAGATATAGAATTCACCTTACATTGTTAGTGTATTAAATTATTTTATAGCCTGAAAATAATAACTTATTTTCGATTTAAAAAAATTGACATAGGCAGCATTATAGTGTTGCCGCGAATAACTGATATCATCAATCTAGGTCCGTACTAGGCAACGTTTGTAAGGGAACACAGTTGCGTATAATACGACGCAGCGTATTGTTGTGGAGCGATTTTGAACCTTATTGTTCACAACACTATGTCTAAAACTGCTGATTATCACGCTAAGTACTTTCCGTCAGAATACAGTTTGTGGCCCAGAACCGGGTATAATTATAATGACTGAGGTTCTCTGATAGTTAAAAATCATATCGATTGTTACAGTCCCACTTATCTTTCGGTTTTTATCTAAAAAACTTAATCGTAACTTCAATGTAATGCAAATAATACTTCCGCTCAACTTGACCGATTAAGTTCGTTCGATTAACTATTCGGAGCTGCTCGGATCTTCTCATTGACATTTTATGGGTTCAGTAAATAGACTTGTACCAAGTGAGTAGAAGACCAAATCGCTACAGGAAAATAAATTACCTACGATTTTTAATTTTGTAGGCTGTTTTCTCTAAAATTAAAGACTTTGGTATATAATTTTCCTGTTATAGTTAATTGAAACGTTTCTAAAGAATTTTCATTAAACTTTTTTCGCTCCGGTTTCAGGCCACTCACTGTATGTATGTATAGCGCAATATTGAACAGTGAGACAGTGTGTAACTACAACTATTCTTACTAGGTCCATACTAGGCAACATACCCACATGACTTAGTCTATACATTGTTACGACATCGTCATCGCGTGTAGATATAGCCCCGTATTCAGTAAGCAACAATTGATTCTGTTGTGTACCACGAGCGACAAACATGAGTTTTGTTGGACAATAGGTACCTGTTTCGCTTTGTGTAACAAGTAAAACGTCCGATTTTGAGATGGAAATATTTTACGGACCTGCATTTGATAAAAATTGTTCTAGATAAATAAAAACTTCTCATACAAGTAGATTAGGGGCCAAAATGGAAATCGTCGACCCTATGAGATCTTTACCTTTTTGCCTTTACCCTATTTTTGATCCTAGGTACCACCAATAATAAACATATCGTATTCGTATATTTTGACCATTTATTGACCAAAATCTACCGAATATAGACAGATATACCAGTTTTCTGTTTACATTGATCAATTCTAGAGTTTGACCTCATGAAATGAAATGAAATGAAATGAAATTGTTTATTCAATTTAGGTCCATACAGAATACTAATGAATGTGTCACTCATGAATATGGGACTCCTTGGCAATTTACGCAGGGCATCAAACGCCGCCTACCACGGACCGAACTTAACCAACAGTACCAACTAGGACACCAAACACGGAGCTCTCGGCGGTCTTGAGCAGGTGGTACCAGGAGCGCTTACACCTAAACTTATGCTAGCAGTTAGTACACAGTCGCTTCTTAACCTGCTTAAGCTAGAGGGTTGGTGGATGGGGTCTCCTCTAGGGAGGCGGGCGCGCAAGGCGTCGGCTGCAGAGAGCAGCAGGAGGAAGAGGCACAAACCTAAGCAGCCGTGGGGCGGCAGCGGCGCGTGCGCAGAGCACCCGTTGGCGGCGTACTGCTGGCCCGCCACGCCGACCCCGATGCCATTCGCCACTGCTGAAGCGGCGTTCTCTTCTCGGATCTAGAGGGAAATAAGAACAGATATAGAACATGCTTTTTTAACCGTCTAACTTCCTTATCGAGGGCATTACACAGATGATAACAAACATTTTTCCCTAAGGAACATAAGGTCTAATTTAAAAAAAAAATTGACTCCCCATACAATTTGCACCAATCACCTGATTACTTTATGTATGGGAAGGTTTTTTTTCTGCGATAAGACCCTATGCTCCTTGGGGGAAAATGTTTGTTTTCATCAGTATAATGCTCTTGATAAGACGGTAAAAAATCACGGTGTATAAAAGGCATCTCGAACGGTCAATTAGGATCTCAATTCATTGTAAGTTTATACGTATTAAGTGATACTCTCGATACATCTACTAGTACACATTTTGATGATGGTTCGATGAATTAGAACTGAGGGCATATGATTAGACAAGATTTAACTGTTCCAAGAATAAACGAATCATCTGGAGTAATCATCCAGATGATTCGTTTATTCTTGGAACAGTTCTGAACTGAACAGTTCTGAAGTTCAGAACTGGGTCGGACTGACCACTGACTAAAATTGTAAATGGCTGTGCTAATAGTTAACCAATTGTATCAGTGGTAACCCACACATTCATTTGATTTGTACGTTTATATGAAGCTTTGTCTCTGTATCCTTATCTAATCATGTGCTGAGGGTAGGAAAATAGAATTAATGATACCAGAAAGAAACAACAATTGATCGCTTTCTACTTACAAGAACTCTGGCCAGTGAAATTGAAACTGGAATTTTGTTCTCAAATTAATTAAATAATATGATAATTTGCCCGACTTTACTTACTATTTTATTAATTAACAGATATATTAACATTGTAGCTACAACGAAAAACACATATTAATAATATATTTTCTATAGGCAAAAGATAATAAAGATCGAAATAACGTGATTCCTTGAAGAGCCAATATTAATTAACACTACTAGTACATATACCTATTATTTATTACAAATTCATTAAAATTAATATGTCAATATCTACTCGTACGTAATTATTAATTTACACCAAATACTAAGAATCTCATGGTTAATTATCTACAAAATTCAAAGTAGTACGTAGTTTTTGTTATTACACAACAAAACGATTCAGAGAACTAATTATTCCATACCAATCGAAACTCCGTTCACCTTTCAGCAAAACCGAAATATCTAACAGAACAAAAACAATTATCAATACCTACATTTCTACAAAATATCTGATTTCCAATTCTGCCGTGGCTTTTTGGATAAAAAAGTTTATCTCTCTGTTTACCGCTGCGGGCGCGGCTAGTAACCACTTCGATAAAACTTAAGCTAATAACAGGTCTGCCTATGAAATTGCAGTTTTTTTTCTAGACACATTAAGATGTATAATGTCAGTGAAGTTCTAATACCACATAAGTCATTTTAAGCAACTTTTTAGGAAAGCCAAAAAACTGATTAGAATTATTCTTTTTATTTTTAAAACGCTCTTTCTTGTTGTGTGTTTCTTGCGAGTGTATGGACTTCGTAATTTGAGTTATTATTCGTCTGTGAGCCCGCCAGCTCCAGCCAAAGAGGTCAGGTAAACTGTAAGGATATCAGCGAAACATAGTAATCCTTCACACTGGTTTTGTATAAGGCCGTGGTGCCAAACCGGTCCATCCGGATGTATCGATCATTGATTCATAGTAAAATATGCGTAACAAATCTGATATATTCGCAGGTCCCGTTTGTACAGTGCGCCTAAAATTGGCACCAATACTTTTTTTAATGCTAATGCTTTTTTTATCCTAGGGCGACAAACGTGCAAGCGAGTCACTTGCTGAAAAGAAATCAACGCCGCCCATGAACATCCACGAAATCAGAAAAATTACTAATGCTTTGCCGGCCTTTTTTAAAAAGTACGCTGAAGAGCGAAGAGAGAACAGAAGTCTTGAAGGCCCCTAATTCGTAGCGGTCTGGAAATACTCTTGCGGCTAAACCGTTCCACAGAACTGAGGTACGTGGCGCCCTCTATAGAGATGATGAGGATGGAATGTCATTGGAGGATGGAATTAAAGTCTCGACGCGTCGCGAATAGGTACTTTTTAAGCCCATGCGTCGCCACGCCTACTGCTGTGAAAGTTAGCCGACGAGGCCGCAAATCTCATAATACCCTATTTATTTAATTAATTGAACGCAATTAGTCGTGAAAATATTTATGAAACAATGTGTTTCAAAAGTAACTTTAGTGCGGCCTGGCGAACTAGCTGTGAAGCTAATCCCTTTGGCTGGGCCGGACGAGGTCACAGATGAATAATAACTCGGATTACCAGCCGTGACACTCAACGTAAAAGAGAGCGTTGTGACGTGACACACGCCACGCGAGAGTTATTTCGTGTACGTTATGAGGCGAAAGGGTTGAGCGATTCTATCCCAGTGGTTATCCACTCCTTATGGACGCGCCTTCCACATGGGAAGTTCGAATCAGAGCATGCACAACTGGATTTGTCAAATCCATGTGCATATTTCAACGATGGGCGATGAGGGAAAAAATCTTGAGGAAACCTGCACCTCTCGGAGAGTTTCTCAAAATTGTGAATTACCTAGAATATTTGATACAAGTGTATTTAAGTTTTTATATTTAAACTAGGGGGCTGCCCTCACTTCGTTTCGGTAGATTATTTTCAACTTGTCCCAATGGATGGCGTTGGGCGTCGATTACATTGCTTTTTTGACTACCTAAAGCCTCGTCGTTGTCTGTAGAACTTATCTCTTTATTATTCATCATCATCATCAGCCTATCGCAGTCCACTGCTGGACGTAGGCCTCTCCAATTGTTCGCCACCGTGATCTATCCATGGCTTCTCGCATCCAGCTCTTGCCAGCCATCCTGCGCAGATCGTCTCTCCACCTATCCAGAGGGCGCCCTACATTACGTTTGCTTTATTATTAGTAAGTATAGATTTGTCATCATGCATGGATGGCTGATGAATTGTGCATCCAGTATTTATACGAACATGTTTGCATAGAGTAACATATATATACTGAGGCATCAGTCGGCTAGCCAGTGCTAACGCCATCAAAAGGAAAACGACCAATACTCAACGGTTCGAGAATTAGTCAGGGAGGCGGTTAAAGAAAATAACTATGTTTGCTGTATAACAATATTTCCAATACCTTCTAGTTCTCTATTTAATTTTTCATACTGTTTTAAAATTGTTAATGTGGGCATGCGGCTTGAGGTCATTGTTCCGGAAACACGCTTTACTAGCGCGATGTAAAAATGCAAAGTGACATCTACTGGAACAACGCCGAATCATCAGCTTGATTGCTTTTTAAAGTTACACCTGCTTTTTAAAAGCTCCATCTAACGAAAACTGCAGAACTATTTTTACACTACTAAGGAAAAAAGTACTTAGTGAAATGACGTTGCTTGTTTGTTTAAGAATATTTTAGGTTGCAAGAACGAATTATACCTGATTTCGAAGACTACGTACCCTTTACTAGACGGGCATGGAGCAAAAACTTTGGACAGTTGAGAAAGTTACTTAGAGTTGATTGATGATGAGACCCAGTGAGGTCACGTACAGACGAGCACGATCTAATTCTTTAGTAATGAGCATCACGTCAAAACGCTCTCCGCTGCATTACGTGAGTCAACACACGTGTGTGTTATCCAGGTTTTGTATATCCGGGTAGTTAAGCCAAGTTACCTAGTAATAATTATATGCCTGACGTACTCCTGAGAAACCTGGCCACTACCACAAAACTGATAAGCAGACTTAAAGTTGCACAGAGGGCTATGGAATGTATCATGCTCGGTATATCCTTACGAGACAGAGTGAGTAACACCATCATCAGGGAACGCACAAAAGTGATAGACGTAGGGGCAAAACTGAAATGGGCGTGGCCCAGTCATGTGTGCAGAAAGGGTGATGAGAGTCCACCTCTTATCACCCCTCAAACCGGTTGTCGATTTGTGTGAATGCGTAGAGTATCTTAAAATTATATTTTCCCATCCCCGATTGGGGCTGTCAAGGATTATAAGGATAAATTCGTATTCCGAAATATTGTTCGCATGGGGTTTCTAATTATTTTGTTGAACCTAAATCATTAATCTTAATTTCAAGTACCCTTATTCCCTGAGGGGTTGTCTGTTATAACATCTGCAATTTACTTATTTTAAATAATCACGGAGTGACAAAATGTCCGCGTAGTGATAAATCCCAGAAATAAGTAACTAGCCTTTGAAGTTGATGGGTCGAAGTTTTTTTTTATGTCATAGGTGGCAGATGAGCAGACGGTTAACTTAATGGTAAGCGATTGCCGCCGCCCATGGACGCCCGCGACACCAGTGGAGTCAGTCAAGCTTAAAGCCCCCTTTCCCCGGATTGGGCCTCCGGTACCCCCACTCGCGTAGCGAAACGCTAGCGGCTTTATAACTTTCATAAAAACTTCCAACCCCCCATGCACTTGCTTAAGGGATGGTTTCAAAAAATATTTAACATTTGTTTCAGGGCTTTCGATAAAGAACTTAATTTCATTCGAATAACTTCAAAAACGGCCACTTTCGTACTAATTTTGAACCCCTATTGGCCCGTTTTACAACAATCTTTTCTTAGTGCTCTACTACGTTATGAAACGAACCACTGAAAAAAAAATTCGGAACCCTTACCGTTTAGGCTCTGCGGTGATAGATCAGTCAGCCAGTCCGCTTTCGCTCATATAGCTAATATGAAGTTCATTTGAAAAGGATTTTTATTGATAAACTTATTTCTCTCTAGTCGGTCCCTAATTACTGAGGATTGTGGTCACTGGAACTCATCAACGAAACCAACTTACTCCATTGATTCCGATAGGAAGTATCCTTCACCACGTCGTAGAACTTTGGTAGGGGTATAGCTCCTTTTATTTGGTCACACCATCGTGTTAATGATCGGCCTCGTGATCTTTTGCCTTCAGTGTTGCCAGCAATGACCAGTTTTGATAAACTTACCAAAATTATAATTGAGGAAGCTGAAGTGAGAGGGTTAGCTACAGAAACCGTAGAACTGAGAAACCGTTAGAGTAAACCAGTTCTGGACAAGCTACATTTCATACATTTTTTATTGTTGCTTAAAATAGGCAGACGAGCATGCGGTCCATCTAATGATGTACTTAGTGATAATTCCCTTGTGAAATCACACTATCCAAGCTGAGATCAATATTGACGGAAAATCAGCTTTTCGATTTAGACCTTTGCTATTGAGATGTATCAGCCGATTGTATGCTCTGATATCCATTATCAAAAGGTATTCGATGCTTTCAAACCCGATACAGATACGAAACTACGGCAGTAATTAAGCTGCAATGAAAATACGCACACACTGACTCTTGTGACGATGAAATAAGGTATAAAATTGAATATGACTGTACATGTCGCAGACACAACTTATAACTGATCAAAAATACTTTGGACTGGAAAAAGAAAGTTAATTATGAAAGTTACGTTCTCATACAGAAACACACACCCACACAAACTCACACACAATCACACACTCATACACAAACACGCACTCACGCACAAACACGCACTCACAGACACAAACGCAGACCCGTAATACTTGATTTTTCTTTTCATTGTTAAGTAAGACATAGTCTTAAAAAAAATATGTGTAATGTAAACTTAAGTTTAACATTCTACTCCTTGCTTAGTTATATTATACTGCACTTCATAGTCCTATTAAAATAATCCTCGGAAGAATAACGAGGCATTGCCATCACAAGTGTCTCTGACTACTTACCGGGAAAACAGTACAATTCGTGGATGGGGCCCTCCACAAATTGTACTGTTTTACTCAGAAATAAAGCTTTTTTTTATTTATAATTATACTTTAGACTGCAGGCTTTGAATGGCTTTAGTACTTTTAGGTTGTGGTAGTGGCTTTCCATCAGGCAAGCCGCACGCTTGTTTTCCACTGCGACGCTGTATAAAAAAAGTACTTAGTAATTTTGATTGGAATTATTTGCAATGACTGCTGATACAAGTAAAACTATTTTGGATATAACATGCGTGATACATTGTCAGTTTAAAGTGTCTTTAACCGGTAAAGAGTTACGACTGTAACATAAATATTTCACGGGAGTGTACGTCCGCAGGCGAGAAGATCGTTCAATAAGTCCAGCCAATTAATTTGGGATGGTGAAGTAGACATTATATGTGCGTCACGTGTCGTGTACGGGCGGTTTTTCATCTTTAAAGATAATTGAACTCAGTAAAATTTAATGAACCTCCTGTTGATGAGAAATGAAATCATATTTTTCCGATTAATTTCAAAGGACCTTATTAAGATAAAATGTTGGTGGCGTTACACCTCGGACACTCGCGTCAAATTTATGAAAACAAACGCGTTCTCATCACACCTGTCATAATAATATTAAGCTCATTACGTGAACAACTCGTACATATCATCGATGTTATGGATTGCGCCATTTTGACGCAAGGATGAGACGGCAACGTATTGCATATCTCGTTTGGATTATGGAATGATTCACATCAAACGGGATTCACCTACAGCTAGACAGTATGGCCACACTTTCGGCCGGTTTCTGAATTGAGAATTTGAAGTTAAAAGCACGATTTGAGTACGAAGTTTGACAGTTGAAGTATGACTCAACTGTCAAAGTTCGTGCCCAAGTCGTACTTAACTTCAATTTCTCAATTTAGAAACCGGCCTTTTACGTACTAAAGTTAGGATTAAAAATACTTAAAATTTATTTTTCCAAAATACTTTACACTAATTATTAAAATAGCCTCGATTATACCTTACATTAAAGTCGCCCCGACCAAATTTCGTACGGCCCAAATTTTTAAATGTTAGCTCTCATCTCAGCGTGTTACATCCAAAGCAGTCGCTTTGGAGCGCGAGGGACGTTTGGACCATGATTCAGGATTTGGGGAGTCTGATAATTATAATAAAGCGATTGCCGTCTGACCTTCCCATCCCTTTTAACAGGGGAACCAGACCAACTGACTCCGACAGCTTTGGACGCAACAATTATACGAAATTTTTAGTTTTTTTTTAATTCTTATGGTCACTAACATTAGAATAGTTAGATATTTACGAGATTTCTACCATGTACTTTATTTTTGAGCTTGATGACATTTTGACCGGTTAGGAAATTTGCATGTAACATACGTTAGTGCATGCGAATCTACTTCGTCCTCAGGCGAGAGGTTCGAGTCAAGCCAATTAAATTGTGATGGTGTAGTTACGCTTGTAGTTATTCGATATTCTTGATCGGAGCGGTTCATTGGGTTAGCTCGTACTCGTATGTATTGTTGACGTGTGTGTTTATGTTAAGGATAATTGAAAGAAGTAAATAACACACTTAAAAATTTCATCTCATGTTCAGGCGGGACTCGAACCCACCCCTAACCTAAGCTAACCTAACCTTCCACAATGGACAACATTTCATATTTTTAACATGTCCATATTGTTTTTTTTATATGAAACTAGACATAAAATGAACAGACCCATATTTTTTCTTTTTTCAAAATTTCTCCATTTTCATGCATAAAATGATTATTGAAATTCTTTTTATTCTAAATAGACGTAAGCGCCAAATGACGTCATCGGACGGCTGAATACAGCGATATTCCTTTGCTTATCATTGTTTTAATAAAAAAAAGGTACTACTGTCAAAGGTAAATAATACTAGTGTCAACATTGTCAACGTCATTAATACATTCAACGTTGACAAGTTGTCTTTTTTTTGACAGTTACATGTCATGAGTTTGGTATTACGTAAATTAAAAACTATAATGTGCTAAGCAAAGAAATATTTTACATTCTGCCGTCCGATGACGTCATCTTACGTTTTTTAGTTTTTAATTTTTTTCTCAGTAATTAAGCAATATAAAAATGAATAAATATATATTCGAGCAGCGGAAAAGTAAACAAAGAATTGGTATTTTTTGTTTCAGAGCTTAGCAATTTTGAAATGTTGTCCATTCGGATGGACGTACTAATTACTGAGCCGACGAAATTTGTAAGTGGTTGATTCGACATGAGCTGTCGATAGTCTCATCAATATTGTAGGTATATTTACAATATCTACTATTGATTTAGCAGTCTAATCTTAACTGGTGGTTAAATATTTGCAATAATATTTCCACTGGATATTGTAAATATACCTACAATATTGATGAGGCTATCGACAGCTCATGTCGAATCAAGCACTTACAAATTTCGTCGGCTTAGTAACGCGTTCGGTGGTCTAATTTTTAGAACATCCACCCGGATTGTGGAAGGTGTGGGTTCGAGTCCCGCCTGAACATGTCATGAAATTTTTAAGTGTGTTATTTATTTAAGAATAAATTGCAAAAGATTGCTATAAAAATATCAACTATTGAAAGATGTGTCCATTTGTGATATTAGGCTAAATATCTCTACAACCTGTGCGGATAAAGAATGGGATCAGAAATGGCGGCGCATCTATTCACTTCTCGCTCGCACACCCACGAGTGCGAGTATAGACGCATTAGCGATCTCTCTGATTTCGCGGATGTTAATGGGCGGCGATGATTGCTTTCCATCAGATGGCTCGCTTGCTCGTTTGTCGCCTCTAGCATAAAAAAAATAGTGTGCGAGCGAGAAGTGAATAGATGCGCCGCCATTTCTGATCCCATTCTTTATCCGCACAGGTTGTAGGTGATATCTATGAGTACCAAGTGTACAAATTGTTGTATCTGTTGTAATATGTAGGTAGGTAATTGTTATTTTTGGGCTACCTTCGTTAATTCTGGTACCGTAAACTGGTAAAAGTGCTTAAGATATTTATTTTAGATTCAGGTTAATGTGGGTTTGAAAAGTATATAATGTATACATCACCTTACAATTTTTAAGGGCATTTAACATATTTCTCCATGAAAAGATTAAAAACTTAAAAAATACATCTTTCTACACTGCGATAAATCAGTTAGTAAAAAATTGCAAGACTAGGCGAATATTTTTTTCAAAGTTGGCCCCTTTTCATTAAAAATATTTATTTTAGGGAGTAAGAAATAGTTTGTAAGACGATGAAAAACACCCTGTTTTTATACTTACGTTGTAATTATTACCGACCTATTTATATATAACTACATGTAATCTGTTATTATTTAAGCAGGTAAGTTTTAGGAAACTAACTCACCGTATGAGAATCATGCCAGACTAGTGCCAAGTCATCATCCATTGCATTCTGCCGGACCTCTTCAATGGACTCAGGCTCGCTGGGTTTGTTCCACGTGGTGACCGCTGCTCCGCCCGCGCCCAGCGAGTTGGTCTCCGGCGACGCATCGAATTCTTGCGGAGGTGTCTCCGTGCCGTAGAATATTAGCTCCCATTGCGAGAAAGGGCCAGCTGTTGGAATATGAGATTGTCTTAGTATATCTTTTTATTAGACGTTGAGAAGAATAAAATTTTAGGGAAAGTTTTGAGTCAGGGCAAAAAAATCGTCTCAAAAAGGGAATTAAGTTAATAATAAAAGACTCCCACTAATTGAAAGCCTTTTCCTTTTTTTTAAGTCAGTTGAAAAGTTTCTGCAATTAGAATAGTAAACCAGCTCATAAGCGTTGTGAACCATGTCAAAAATCTGAGTTTGGATAGTGGACCAAAGTTTTATAAAGCTTTGAATTTAGGTCAGCACATTGAACAACTCGTATTAGTTAACACTCAAAAGTTAAATCAAAGCTTAAAATTAGCTTTGACACGAAATGACTTTGAAATTATTGACTGCATGTATATAAGTAAAGACAAAAAGGTTTTTTCCGGGAAAAATAGAAAAAAAATCTTATCCGATGACGGAACGATAGTGACGTTGCTTAATTTACTGCATAAAGACAAAATAAAATTAAAGCATTATACTCTACAAATAAATATCAAGCTTTCACAGCGACTAATATCTGTACACTTTACACGTCATATTAAAAGACGCCTATGAAGAAGCACAAACATAATTACACAAGATCAAACGCAAAAAAAGTCAACACTCAAAATTAAAGCCTACAAAAGTTAATTGCTACCGAAAACAAAATTAAATTCGAATGAAACACTTCTATTGAATAAACTTCCACTGCGAAACAAAATTTAAACAATGCAAACACACTACATGCAAAGAGCGGCGGATTCCGGAACAAAGGTAATTGACGTGCGGGCTCAAACTAGGCGGCCAAATAAACGAACGAACGAACTACCAACGCGACAGCGTGCAGGCGCAGGGAACGCATGCGGCGGTGTACCGTTTGCTTGTAGAGGCGCAGGGTATATGCGCTGGATTTTCGGGTACTGGTCGAAGAGGCTGGACATCTTTCGCCCCTTCGCGTCGGACAGCGGATCCGACATGTCCCCCCTCAAGTTGAGGCTCAAATCGGGAGCGGCCGTCGACGTCGTCGTTTTGGTCGTACTCTCAATAGGCGACCGCGTGGCTGGGCGACTCTGCTTCGACTTTTGAGCGTTCCTGTTCGGGTTTTTGGAATTCTTGTTTTTCTTTCTCTTGACTAAGCCGACGGTGTAAGTGGGGACTATAGAGACGGCCTTCCCTCTGTTGTTTTTGCGCCCGGACTGCACCACCACGGGCCGCGTCGCGTTGCTCTTGTTCCGCGCCGTAATCGGATTCCGGAACGGTATTGGGTCGTTTTTAGCAGCCGGGGTGCTAGTTCCGTATAACGTTAAAGACCAGTCTTGCAATGTCGCTCGACCTATGGTATTGAAATAAACTGTGATTCACTGTAGGGACCAATGATTACGAGAACAATGGAAAGAATCGACAGAAAATTACAGTAAAGAAGAAAATTAACAACATTGTTCAAAATTTATAAAAATATACACTAAAATTTTTGAGAAACATTTTCTATATTATGATTTTACATAACCAAAGTAAATTAAGTACAGTAAGAAGGTACCTATATAACAATAGTTCTATATTAAAGCCCCTATATCCACGAATAAAAACTCTCATAATATTACGTTTAAATATCAAATATCTTTCCTATATACAGACAGCCACACATCAGTTTTTCACAATCTGTCAAATTTCCTCAATTGATATTGAACCAAAAGTATTTGACATAAAAGTGTGAATCCACTAAAGAAATTTGACAGTTTCGTATACTTTGATGTGTGACTTACTAACGACGCATGATATCATTTAACTATAGCTTTTCTTTCAGTAAAAAAGTGTCGTTTTTACACAAAAATATCTACACAGTAATAAAACATGATTTGACTGTCTAATTTTTCATAAAAAAATATTAAAAGGTAAACAATATACAATAGTATACTAATTAGATACAATCTTTTTAGTCACAATTTCCAAATAAAAGAAACTTGCACAATGTTTACTTACCAATGTAGCGTCCTTCGTTGGAGACCTCGAGCTGCCACACCCCGAGCGGCGCTTCGCCCCACATGTGCACCGACATGAAGGGCCAGGAGTTGAACCCGGCCCTCGACGAATCGTGGGCCCTAAGGAAATGACGATAAATGAGATCAGTGTCCATTTTAATACAATTTTGACTGTAAAATAGGCCTGCTCGATCGAAGTGACACCAGGACCCCAATTCTCGTGCTCGTGACATTTATTATTATACGACATTATATCACTAAAACATAGTTTTTTTTGTACTGGTTTCCAGGTGATATCCGCCATGTTTTCTAAATATCACGAGCACGAGAATTGGGCTCCAGGCCTCACTGTAAATAGGCGATAAACCGCAATGTAAACAGCGCCTGGGCTGTTTCGCCGAGTGAGTAACGGTACCAGGAGGCCCAATGTGGCGGAAGAGGAAAAGGTTGATAGCGCACTTGTGACTCCACTGGTCTTGTGGGCGATATGGTTCATGACGTCATCTGGTCGTTTTTCATCGATCACATAAAGCAAAATCAGAAGACCTCAAAATTGATGTTAAACATATTTTAAGCTGCGTGTCTCTATAAACACTTGACATTGGTGGAATCATTGCGTCGCTGAACGTGCGATTGAGTCCACAAAGAAAAAAAATCGTTAATGGTATAATAAAATATACCATTTGTGGGACTCTTTAGCGGACAAATGACCAGACGGAACGCCTGATGGAAAGTGATCACCGCCGCCTATGGACATCTGCAACACCTGAGGTATCACATATGCGTTGCCGGCTCTTAAGAAAGGAATAAACCCTTTTCTTGAAGGTCACCAGGTCGTATCTGTTCGGAAACACCACGGACAGCTGGTTCCACAGTTTTACTGTGCGTGGTAGGAAATGACGTGAGAAACGCACTGTAGTCGATATAAATCCATCCAGGTGACTTTGAACCAACAGACCAGGAACCATTGAGCATTTTGTAAGGATCAGAATGAAAGAAATAATGTGTAGGTAAAAAATAAGGTAGTTACAGCTGGTAATAAATAAATATCAAACATGAATGATATCAGAATCGAGGAAGATTTATATATAATCAATTTAAACACATTGATGGACAACCATTACAAATCAATGCACTTATTTCCATAAACTTATAAATCAAGTTACTAAACGAAATGACTCATTTTAGAAAACAAATAAATCACACTATACCTACAACTGTGCATAAATAAAGCTAGAAATGCAGAACGCAACGTGCAAACTGGGGGACAATTCTCTCGCGTTAAGATAGTCTAATTCGACTCACCTACCTAATTATGTTCTCTAAATGTCACAGTAGCGAAATATCGATGCAAATCAAGTGCTTAGCCTTTAATATATTTATCTATTACAGCATTTTTTTTATATGAAAGAAAGGTAAATAAGAACGAGTCACTTGATTGAAAGAAATTAAAACCGCCTAAGGATATAATACCGTCACGATGAATTTTCGAACTCTTAATTTAAATGAGTATTTTCGATTGGATTTTTGTCTATGTATGTATGTCAAATTCGACTTAATGTCTGCAGTTGAAGATAGAATCCGATTTTCATCCGAGAATAATCTATGGTATAAATAATGTTATGAATCGTATGATATTACAACGTTATACCATATATTTATTCTCTGATAAAGATTCGTCGAATCGGGCCTAAGAGAACATGGTTTATCCGTTCGATTTCGAATAATGTCGAATTCGATGTCATGACAAACGCGAGAATTGCCCCCGAGATACCGCAGGGGAAAATAAAACCCGTGATAATTCAGGGCTACAATAGACGGCCATAGAAATCGGAACAATGTGCAACTGCGGCGTGAAGTTGCCTAGTGCATAATTACTAACTTTACCGTTCGCTGCAGGTTCACCTCTTATTAACAGTGCAGTCTGCGAGTTTCTGAAGGAACTGCCAGTTGCTTCCGATTGCGAAACTTAAGTTCTGTTTGACGATTGTATTTTTGAACTTGATTGAGGAGTCCATAAGGACGGAATGCCTTTGATGACGTCATCCAATCGATGTATAACAAAAATGATAATAAAATAATTACACGTCCAGATGTTCAAATATTCAAATTGGTTTCTTAAAATAACCCATTTTGTATAAATCAAAATTGTAGAAGGGGAGTTTCTCGAGTCAAAGATGGTGGTGGTTTTTAATGACAATTTACTTGCAATATGACTTAAAGGAGAACAATACAGGTACAATTTAATCCCGTTCAAAAAAGTGTGCAAATCTCTAGGCGCGAGGCACTTAACAGGTACCGGTCGTCAGCAGCCGGGATAAGCCAACTGACGTCCACGTACACCGTAGTACAGAGCTCCTAGGTAGACTCGGTCGGAGGTATCTGATAATATTATTACCGATTGCCAACGTCCACTGTTCACCGGAGAACTACCGTACAGGCTTCCAATGCCGTAACCTGAGAGATCACTGGTCAAAAGTCATTGACCCTTATATATAATCGGAAAACACAAAAGCATGCGCGATCTAATTATGCACAGCGCCATCTATTAACAATACAAGACAACGTAACCTTAGGTCTTATACAAACAGAAAATAATAATACATGCGCGATGTAATTACGCACAGCGCCATCTGTTGGAATTAGGAGGAAGTTTTACATAAACAACCGATGGTTCATGGTACAGAAAAAAATGGTTTGTTACAAAATATAAAAAAAAACAATGCCCATTTATGAGGGGTAGACTCACTCATACCAGCGTGTCTTTGGAGCTCGGGGTATGCTTGGACCTTGATTCAGAATTTAGGGACACTGGTGATTACAATGAAGCGAATGCCGTCTTTGCAATGCAACCCTATAAGACGAGAAAATAGACTGAAAGCTAAGTAAGTGGATTTAGTCATTTGACTGGCCCAATAACTGAAAACTCCACATATTATGTAAAGCTCTTATGAAACCTCTCATATGGAAACGATGCGAATAGGTTTTGATATGATGGCGTTGATGTCTGGCCCGATGACACAATTGGTAGTGAACCTGCCTCACACGTCAAAGGTCGAGGGTACCACTCTCACACTAGGCAAACATTCGTGTGATGAATAGGTACTTGTGTTATTTCAGTGTTTGTATGTAATATTATGTATCTAAGACGACACAGTTACGCACAGTAGCGTCGCCAAGTGATTTCTAAGCCATTTAATAAAAACCGGCCAAGTGCGAGTCGGACAATTTTTTTTTTGTTATGGCGTCTATCGAATTACGATTTAATTTTGCCAATGTTGAGTGATTAAAGAGACACATGTTCGAAGACGAAATTGTCCGGTGTTTAGAGTCTCTCTCTCTCTCTCTCTCTCTCTAATAAATTGAGTTTTAATATCTGAATATCTGACGTTTAAAATATACTGGAAATATACACCAACTAGAACAAACAAAACGTACAGACGGACGGACAGACGGACAGCCGGGCAGCCGGATAGACGGACAGACAGACAGACATGCCGAACCTATGAGGGTTCCGTTTTTTGCCATTTGGCTACGGAACCCTTAAAACTACAACTAACTTTTAAGGGTTTTAAGGGTCAGACATCAGAACGTCTGTTACCTTTAATACAAGTGCTTAAGCTAAATAGTAGTTACAGAATTAAATCAATTTATGCGGTATTTTTTATAATCTATTAATTACCTAAGTTGACCATGCACCTATTATTATTCTCTATATTTTAATTATCATTGACCAACCTCTGAAATACTAATTCTTGAGAAACTAACTTAATTAATACAACGTAATTGCCCGGAAAAGTTTTCAAGCGAACTCGAACTGCCCTAGCCCACACAATGAATTTGATCCCTATATGAAACTCCGTCAATTAGGAAAAAACTTTCAGCCAATTTTATTCACATTTACGAGAACTTTTTTAATTGAAAAAAAGTGATGCAAACGAGCTGAAACCTCTTATTAAGGGCACACTAGCGACGCCAATTGATTTAAATTGTTAGCAACTAAACCATATCTTTTAAACAATTTTGAAGCTGCAGCCTCTCAACGTGACTTTGGTTCTCACTTGCGACATCAGCGTGATGCGCATCATGCTCATGTCACCACCCTGCTCAGCCAACAGCAACACCCGCGATTGCACGTGCTCTAGGTGTTTTTTTCCTTGCCAATTAAAAAAAAATATTTGAAAGATAAAAATATACTTATAGCTCAACCTCGGCGCCAGTAACGTGACTTTGGTTCTCATTTGCGACATCAGCGTGATGCGCATCACGCTGATGTCGCTTCCCCGCTCAGCCAACAGCAACACCCGCACTTGCACGGGCTCTAGGTGGTTCTCTTTTTCCTCGCCAATTAATGAAATTTTGATTTGAAAGATAAAAATATACTTATAGCTAAACCAACCTCGGCGCCAGTAGCGTGACTTTGGTTCCCGCAGGCGACATCAGCGTGATGCGCACATCGCCGCGCCGCGCAGTCGACAGCGACACCCGCGCTTGTACGTGCTCGAGGAAGTTCACTCCAGGACACGCGCCGACGTCTAGCTGTACAAACAAACGTTGGGTTGCAAAAGGCATGTCTGGGTCTTGTTTTCTTAGGCCTGTACAAACATCAAGCTTTTTTCTGTGGGAGAGCCAAGCTTCGGCATGAATCAGCTGGCTCGACCGGAGTGAAGCAGCGTCTGTGCTGTGTTTAGCTTCGTAAGTTAGGGTACACGAGGCCCAATCTGGGGAACGGGGAGTTTAAATGTTGGCAGCGCACTGACTCCACTGGTGTTGCAGGTATCTATAGGGAGTGGCAATCGCGTACCATCAGCTGATCCGTCTGCTCGTCTGTCACCTATCACATAAAAATCTATAGAGACAATATAAACACTTTGGAACCCTTTGCGTTTTGCGCAAAATTTTGTGTTAAATGCTTATACTACGTAATAAGTAAGCTCTAAACATTGTTTTTACATGATAAGTGGCAGACGAGCAGACGGATCGCCTAATGGTAAGCGATTGCCGCCGCCCCTAGTTCTTACTTAGTACTTTAACCTAAATAAAGATAGTTCCAAATAGTGGTTGTTTCCAACCATTTCTCTTATTTATTGTACATAGCTACAAACTAGGTAGTATTCCTTAGTAGCTTAGACGTCCTAAGCCAGGAAATTAGTTAATTACAAGAAGCCTTGACAAGTGCGTTTGCCAAGGAGGCAGTTCGTGACCCTTTTCTATTTAGAAACGTAAAGCCAACAAGGAAGTCTCAGGATACCCGAGATTTGAAATAGTAACATCGTACTCGAAACAAATTAAAGAATTACACGTAGTTGTTGTCGATAAGATATCATGACCGGATTTATTAAGATTTCTTTATAACAACTATGTGATATAAAAATATCTTTATGATAGATTTATGAGAAAAATTTAGTAAGAGGAAATGTCAGCTACGAGTACCTATGTAGTATATATGTCACCACAAAATAACAAGATCCGTAAGTTTTCAATTTACTAGGAAGTTTATAAACTTACGTAGGATTCTAAACGGGAAATAAATTGTATTATTTTACGTACACATTTTCAAAAAATTATCAATTTCCGACGTCACATGGTAAATTTATAAACTATTTTATATGGTCCGACCAATCACAGAAGCTCTTTTAAATATACAAATCTTTGAAATACGTAAAATAACACATTGCACTCTGATTGGTCAATGTTCATAGTGGCAATGCCAATCAGATCGCGCGTAGCGTTTGGATATTGCTTACTTATTATTTTACGAGTGAGTTCAGTAAGTTTATCAATGTACGAAAATGTGGACGTAAAATAATACAATTTAGGTATCTCCCGTTTAGAATCCTACGAAAGTTTATAAACTTCCTAGTAAATTGATAAACTTACGGATCTTGTTATTTTCCGGTGACATATATAAATTACTCTATACTATCTAGGTACCTACGCAGTGTAGTCGTGAAGATCAGTAATTTAGTCAGTATTTATTAGGTCTTTACATATGAAATGGTCGTTTTGTATCTCGATTTTCTTAGAAGATGTATTTTCAAACTAACTATATTTAATTTGTAAATTATTATTGTTTCTACTCTATAATTAACTGTGCTTTAATAGACAATGTTTAGGAACGTGTAAGATTCAGATAAAAAACGTTTTTATTAAAAAGTTATTATTGATAAAAACTGCAATTCTTACAAGTAAATAAAATTAAATTGAAAATTTAAAAAACCCCCGACACAACTAAAGCTCTTTCATTTAATACCTATATTTAGGCAGCTGGAACAACAAATAGGTTATTCGTCATTTTCTGACGACGGCCGTCTTGGATTTGAAATTTTTCACAATCAATATATTCTGCTACTCAAGCCCTTTTATATGATACCCATATTGTGGGAGTTGTGTTAAAACATAAAATCCAAATCTTTGTGACGGCGGCCATCTTGGATCGATTTTTATACAACATAGCTAAGAACACTCCCTCCTTATACATCTTTCAAATAAAAAAAAACGAAATCAAAATTGGTTTATTTGTTCGGGAGCTACGATTCCATAGACAGACACACAGACACGTCAAACTTATAACACTCCGTCGTTTTTGCGTCGGGGGTTAAAAAGGTATTTTTTTTTTGCATCATATATACAATAATATCTGATCTCTATTTATATAAACCTTAAAATATAGTCTTAAATTAAAATAAAATTATAGACCTATAGTATGTTAAGTAATTGTGTGTAGAAAAAAAACGGCAATTTCATATTATTTCGTATTATTAGATCCTAGATAAAAAATATTTGGCCGATTTCCTCCCTCATTAAATCATTCCTCGTTCATAAAATAAGTGATGATGAGTAAATTACTGTAGCTTAGGCGTGTTAAGGTTAGGCAAGGTGAAATTTAACTTGGTCTTTTTCTTTAGTACTAAGAGCCGTGTGTACAATTTTAGTAACTTTAGCTATCAGCTCTGTTCTCGTAGTTGCCTTTGTTAATACAGATTGACATACCTGTAGCGTTATCGAAGACCTTGGTGGTATCGCTCTCAGCGACCTCGGCGCGGCTAGCTCACATCGTCTCTGCGGCGGTACAGTCCTCCAGGTCTTGGCTAGCCGCACCATGCCAGTCGCGTCGAGCAGACCGTAGCCAAAGGAGTGTGACACGTTGCGGCCTACGCCGTTGACATGCCACTCGCCGCCGAGGCTCAGCCGCTCTGGTCTGGCTGTTCGCACCACTGTGGATGAGAAAGAGTTTTGAACGTTGTGTTGGCGACGGCCACAATCATTATTTTTACCCGACTACGGCGAAGCAAAAAAGCAATGTATGGTTGTTCATCTGTTCCCTCATAACTTCTAAACTAGTAATCATATTTGAACAAATGAAGTGTCTTTAGAAGTGTCTTGATTGTTTTCTAGTTATTGGGTACATGACGTCACGTTAAATTGACTACAGCGCCCTTACAGGGGACTTAGAGTAAGCTACAAAAAAAATTGCTTAGCGGTACCGTGTGCGGTATCAAATGAAAGAACTTTTTTAGCACATTTCAAATATATATTTTTATTTACATAACCAAAAATATGTTAAATAAAAGAAAGTTTAAAAACTAAAACCCGACTATCAAAAAAACACGCTCTAAAAAGTACAAAACAAGAAAACTGTCTCTGCTGAAATGATTTTTTTGTTTTTTTTTTTTTTTTTTTTTTGCTGGCAACCCTAAGTGTCAGACGTCAAATCGCCAGCTCGTATTTTAAAATCTAATTTTATTAAAAATTAAGTGTTATTATTGTAATAAACAAAGTGATTCGCCATAAAATACCTGAAAACATTACGGATAATTGTTAGCAAGTCTCCGCTGACAATATTTACCTGGATAACTTATTATGACCATCCGACGGTCAGTGTCGTTGCAGAAAATTTGAACCGACAACGGATAAACCGGGGGAGTATTGATTTTTTAATTATTTATTCAACTCATATACGATATTGTGTTAATTCAAGAACCTATCCAATCCAACACCGTTGTAATTCACCCAATACAGTATTTAATTCGAGGTTATTTATCTATCTTACCTACATCAGATACCTACTTAGTACCTATAAAACGACTAACACTACACTAATACTGACACTTTATCTCTTATTAGCCTCTGCAATAATAATACAATTCGCTAAACCCGACATTATCGGAACAAGACGGTTCTCCATAAAGAGATTTGTCAAATTCCATAACACCGACCTGGTTTTCTGTCTCCCTTTACTTGTATTCAAATAAAGTGGATGATTAAACACCTGACCACGAACACTAACAAATACCACTTACTATCTTTGGTTTGCATTGAACATTGTAATGAGAGATAATCTGTTACCCACAAAAAATAATATCTCCACACATTAGTTATATGTATGTTATGTTATTTGAGTAACTAGTTCATTATTTTATTAAATACCTAACAATAATTTTAGTCCACCATTAATCTTAAAAAACCTAATAAATACTTCTTTCACTTTATAATAATATTTAAATTGTAGGTACCTACATTGACCTACTTAAATCAGCTGCTTGCTGAAAGAATTTGTACCTACCTAAAAAATATTTGTGTTATAGGTCAAATACTCTTTTTTTAACCGGTTCAAACGTTTGTTGTACACTTAATTGTAAATAATTCCAGGTATGTCGGGTAGTGGAGCTTACCCTAAGAAGATGACTCGGAAGGCAACTTCCCAAGAATTAGAATTTAAGTTAAAAAGGGCCCTTGAGGAAATAAAAGAGCTTAGGGAGGACAACACCCAAATCCTCAAAGAACGGGACGACAATGAAGAGGAATCTCTTAAAATTATAAACAACAACACCCAACTTAAGTGTGAACTGGGGGACCTCCATGCTCAGCTTATGGATGTCTTGATGCAACGAGATCAACTACTTGACACCGTGGCCAGCTTTGACCAGTGTAGTGAGACCTACGAGAGGGCTCTGCTACGTATCCAAGACCTTGAGGTGGAGCTAGGGGACGCCAACAAAGTCATACAACAGTATGAGGAAGACAAGAGGTGTCAAGAGGCATTACATACCCACAGCCTGTATGAAGAGTTGATCGGGTCACCAGCTGGGCGGGGGGCTATCCAGAGTAACAACTCATGTCTGGAGAATGATAGGGTTAAACTAGGCAAGAAAAATAGACTTAAGAAATATGTCAAAATAAATAATTATATTAAGAAAACTGAAAAATTAGTTAAAAAACAAAAATGCCACCAGAAAAACATATTATTGAGAAAACAGCGAGTAGACCTACTTGATAGTTTAGAATTATATAGTAAGAAGTTAGATGAGAGTAGGCATAAATATGAAAGAGACACACAGGAGCTGCAAGCTGACATCTCGCGGCTGCATAGGTCATTACAGCGTATGACCGACAAATATAACTCAGCCCAAGGACAAATAAGCGAACACATCCTCGCTGCGACCCGATTTATAGAACAGTGTAACTGTCAGCATGGTACAGGGCCCGGCATCGCTGACCTGCAGGTGGAAGATGAACCTCCGCTTCTGGACCTCACTACCAACAATAACTTATTGTCATCAGTAATGAACAATACTAATAATAATGTTACAATTTTTTCTGATAGGATTGGAGTTGGTTGTGGACCTCTTCTAAATGAGAAATGTAAATGTATGGTAACAAATTATTGTATGCCTAACGCTTCATTAGAGCAAATTATTGACAAGATGAGTAAGTGTACATTTAGTAAGAATTCAATAATCATACTAATGATTGGGAATTCCTTAGAAATAAGGAAAAGAGATTTTCTTCAGAGATTCTCAACCCTTTGTGAGCTTCAGGTAAAAAAAATATTTTTGTGTGCCTTCCCTTTTTCTAGGTACTACACACCTAGCCAAAATAACAGTATTCATTTATTGAATACATTATTATACAACCTGACCTTTAGTCATAGTGACAAATTTGTGTTTTTTGACACAAATAAATTTATAGATAATAAGTATTTGTTGACTGGCAAAACTTTTTATTTGCCTGATAAAATTAAAAAAGAAATAGCTACTCTGTTAGCATTTAATATTAATAATTTGATTACCCGAAATAATTTTATTCCATATGATTTAAATTACAATGTGAGACAATAGAGGAATCCTCTTGCAATCCAATGACAAAAAGAAACCCTAAAAATCTAAACCTTATTCATCAGAATATACAGGGTTTGTCTGGCAAATTACTTGAATTGGAATTATTTTTAAATAAAATGAATGTCCATGTATTATGTATTACGGAACACTGGTTAAGACAGTATGAATTAATTATTAATATTGACAACTATAGCGTCGGTAGTTCGTTCACGAGAAAGTCTGCAATCAGAGGCGGGTCACTAATTTTATTAAATAATTCCATTAAATATAAAGAACGCAAAGATGTCGTTTCACTTTCACTTGAGCGAACTATTGAGCTAGCATGTGCGGAGTTTGAACGACATGTCATTGTTTGTGTGTACAGGCCTCCATCTGGGAATTTTACTTCATTTGAATCCATTATGGAAGAAGTATTAAGAAAAATATGTTCATCTAATAAAAAATTGGTTGTGTGCGGGGATTTTAACAGCAATATTTTAGATAATTCTCAGAACTCAGTGCGGTTTCTGAATCTTTTCAGATCATTCAATTTATATCATCTTTTTAACGAACCCACACGAGTAACCCCCACCACAGCTACTTGCTTAGATAACATATTTTGTAACTGTGATGTATTAGACAAGTCCATTATAAACTTCATAAACTCAGATCATAGTGGACAACTAGTAATGTTTGAATACAGTCATGCACCCTCTTCATGTAGCTTTGTGTGCAGGCCAATAACTGTAAACCGTAAAGAAAAATTTAAAGAAAATATTTCTAGAAAGGTACCTGCATTATCATGTCACGATGGAAATGCTAATCAGCTTTATAATATGCTTTTTAATGTGGTTGAAAAAGAATATAATCAGATTTTCACTAAAAAAACAATTAAATTAGATAGTTCTAAAACTAAATTCAGTGACTGGGCCACTACAGGCATCTATAAAAGCAGAAAGAGGCTGTTTGAATTATATGATATCAAAGCCAATTCTGAAAACGCTAATTTAATTGAATATGTCAGAACATACTCAAAATTATTCAAAAAAGTATGTGCAATGGCAAAATCAAATTATTTTAAAGACAAAATAATAAAAGCCCCTAATAAAAGTAAAATCTCATGGAAGATAATAAATAAAGAGACTTGTAAAAATAAAACAAAAGACAACAAGCTCTCTCTTAAAATTGATGGCAAATCACTTGTTTCTGACTCTGAAGTAGCAGAAACATTTCAGTCTTTCTTTTCTAATATACCAGTCACAACAACCAATCAATTGAATTCCAGTCCACATCTCGCTGCTTCTCTCCTCAGGTCTCATGTTGATAAGTGCAACACGCCTTTTAGATTCAATCATGTCAATTCTAATATAATTTTAAAAACATTCAAAGAATTAAATATGAAACCGACTGAGGATTTATGGGGCATCTCGGTAGATATAATCAAAAATATAATACATTCTATCGCACCCCACTTAGCAATAATATTTAATAAATGTGTTGACGACGGTCAATTTCCCGATATGATGAAATACAGTAAAATAATACCGTTATTCAAGTCGGGTGAGAAAAGTGACCCGTCTAACTTCAGACCTATTTCTATACTGCCTGCTCTCAGCAAAATTTTTGAAAAAGTAATATTTACTCAGTTATTGTCTCATTTAAACCTGAATAAAATATTGCACAGTAAGCAATTTGGATTCACAAAAGGGAAATCCACTACTGATGCTGGAGTGGCGCTTATCAAACATGTATTTGATGCGTGGGAGAAAAAGCGAGATGCTATTGGAATATTCTGTGATTTGTCTAAAGCATTCGATTGCGTCAATCATGAAACATTGCTAATGAAGTTACAGCATTACGGTGTCATTGACACCTCACTAAGTCTAATCAAATCTTACTTATCAGATAGGATTCAGAGGGTCAATGTCAATGGAACTAACTCTTCTGGCGCCCCTCTAACCATGGGTGTGCCCCAGGGCTCTATATTGGGGCCCTTGCTCTTTTTAATCTATATAAATGACCTTCCTTACTATACCAATGATCTATGTGAGATAGTGTTATTTGCTGACGATACATCCTTGATTTTTGAGGTTGATAGGCAAAAGAAAAATGTTGACGAAGTAAATAACACACTCTCTCAAGTACTACAGTGGTTTACTTATAATAACTTGGTTCTTAATTCAAAGAAAACAAAATGTGTTAAGTTCACAATGCCTAATGTAAGGCAGGGTCAAAATGAATATTGTCATGAATAACGAACCTATCGAAGTCATAAACTCCACAGTTTTTCTAGGTATCACTCTGGATACAAAATTGCAATGGAGCCCTCATATTGCTGTCTTGGCAGGAAGACTTAGTTCAGCTGCATATGCAGTTAGAAAGATAAGGAATCTGACTGATATCGAGACAGCGAGACTGGTTTATTTTAGCTATTTTCATAGTCTGATGTCATATGGTCTACTACTGTGGGGATCCGGTGCTGACTTACAAGCCATCTTCATTTTGCAGAAGAGGGCCATCCGTGCCATCTACGGTCTTAGATCACGTGACTCACTTAGAGAAGTATTCAAGGAAATCAATATTTTAACCGTATCATCTCAATACATTTTTGATTGTATTATGTTTGTACGCAAGAACTTGCACCTTTACTCGCAAAAATCTGATTTTCATAGCTTTAACACGCGAAATAAACATAGGCTTGCTGTCCCAAATCTAAGACTTCATAAAATTGGAAGTTCATTTGTAGGATTGAGCATTAGAATGTTTAATAAGTTACCTCAAAATATTATTGATTTACCGGTACATAAGTTTAAGTTGCATGTAAAAAACTGCCTAATGCAGAAAGGCTACTATAAAGTAGAGGATTATTTGAATGATAATGATTCCTGGACATGTTGATCTCTTCGCCTGTCCTCTAATGTATAATTCATTTCATAATTTTTCATTGACAATTTATCTAAACGATATTGATTATAAGCATTGTATATCATACTGTCACTGTAATCATAATTTGTATAAGAATGAAAATTGAAATTACCATAATATTTGACATTCATAAATGTTCTTTATTGAATAAAGACATTTTTCATTTTGAATGTATAAAAATTGATTTAGATTGATTATTCAATAATTGACAAGATGCTAACCACCTACTATTGTACACCTCGTCCTGCAGTTTATTAGTCTGGATTAAGTAACTACTACTCTTTGTGACCTATGAGGGGAACCTAAGTAGTCATGCTCACTCAAATGTCTCTGAGGTGGTGGCGCTATGTGGCGGGTCATTACATTCCCTCTAATATGGTTGAGTGAAATGATGGCTGACACGTACGTCATACTTGTGAACAGGTGCCACCTTTGGGGACTGGTCTGCTTCGGTTTACCTCATAATATTTATTTTATTATTATTTCCTTTATTTTATTTTGTGTAACAATTAAACTGTATGGCTTGGTATGATGATGACACAACATTGTATGAAAGTTTGGCGATTAAAAAGAGTAACTGGCGAGTTTCTTGCCGGATCTTCTCGACCAGAAACAACTTTCCGAGCCGGTGGTAGAATCGCATTATGTTTATTTATTTCTTTAGTATATTTTATGTATCAACATATATATGTATTAACATGTAAATTATACATAAGTACTTATAAATAGTTTTAAGTCATTAAAATGTATGACGATTTGTAAGTGCTGTATACAAGCCTATGCAAATAAAGAATTATTTGATTGATTGATTGATTGATTGATTATGCCGTATTGCTGTGGTTGTATGCCACCTACTGTAGCAAAACAAATTCATTATAATAATAAAATAAAATCAATGTGGCATACGACCACGGCAATACGGCATAATAATTTCAGCAGAGACAGATTTCTTGATTCGTTCTTTATTAGAAACAGTTGCCTCAGTACGATTCGAATATGTTGTTGTGCAAATAAGTAAAAAGTGTTTGTTTTCCTTTTATTGGCGTGCTAACTAGAGACCGTAAACTAGGGACTGATGGTAAAAGTGATGTTAACAAAATTTTAAATCACTTCAACAATCAGTTCTCCATTCTGAACAACATTTGTTGCATAACTTTCGGTAATTCGCTTTTAAAATTCAATTTTGCATACAAACACGGCTAAGTTATTTTCTTAGGGGTGTCGAAGGAATTTTCGAATTTCGAAATGTTTTAGAAGAACAAATATTATTCAGAATAGTTTTTTTTTATTTTTTATTTATTCATTTATTTTTCAAGGGAACATACATACTGATCAGAAACATTACATAACACATTTCCAACACATAAAACAACAAAGTTTCCACAGCTAAAAAGTTGGTAGAACACGTGATTAAAAGGATGTAATTGTTTACAGATAGGCTACAAGAGATATGAATCACCATCAATTCAGCCAAGAGACGTCCACTACTGTACATAGGCCTCCCCCAAGGTTCATCACTCAGATCGATTCTGTGCCGTTCACACCCAAGAGGAATACCTACAACCTTCATCAGGACTCCCCGAATGTAACTAACGCAAAAGGTACCGCAATGTAATAGTCAAAGTAAAACTTAGAGTTTACTCTTTAATATTGTAGTATTGGAAAGATCGAACGCCCTGTTGGTCTAGTGGTTTAAGTACCGGGCCGTGATCTCAGGGTCCTGGGTTCGATTCCCGGGTCGAGCGAAAAGTATGTTTCGAATTTTTCGGACATAGCTCGGGCTTGTGATCACCAATCCGCATTTGGCAAGTTGATTAAGCCTAATCCCACCATTATAGCGATAATTTGATTTCCTTGATGGAGGCCTTTACCCTGCAGTGGGAAGTTTATAGGCTAATAAAAAAAAACAAATTGTAGTATTGACTCTTTGGTAGTTCTACTTAAGGTGACGGTTAGGGCACACTAGCGACGCCAATCGATTTAAATTTTTAGCTACTAATCCAGATCTATTTTAAACAATTTCGGGGTTACAATCTCTCGGCAAACATTTATACTATTTATTAAACAGCCATGCACAAATGTTGGGTCCGTTTTAACGCGAAAAATTGATTCACAACAAAAGCGGCCACTTTTAGTGGTAATCCTAAATTCGAGTACAAAAGCAGACCAAACAGTTAACTATAAGTATTAAATAAATAGTTTAGGTATTTGCCAAAAGACTGTAACCCCGAATATGTTTAAAATAGATCCGTTTTAGTAGCTAAAAATAAAAATCGATTGGCGTCGCTAGTGTGCCCTACCCGTCACCTTAATTTACATTCATTTCAAAAGAGTAACTACTGAGTTTCTTGCTGGTTGCTCTCGGTAGGTATCAACATTCCGAATCAGCGGCAGATATTTCTGTTGTAACATTTTTCTAGTGACTATTAAATACATATAGCTAATAAGTATAGTTAAATACCTTCTGCCTCTACTTCCCAGAACCATCTAAAATCACATTTTTTATATCCAAAACGACATTTTCTATTGCATTATCCAATCACCTAAGTCCATTTATGCTTTTGCGCTAAAAATTTTCCGGAAAACATGCAGGCGGGAATATTCCGATTACATTATAATAAAACGTAAACTCAGCAAAAAAACGTTTAAGGCATATCCTCGGAGGCACACGTAATAATATGCTTTGAATACTTTTTGGGTAACGTACTTCAAGGAAAACTGAACGAATTCGACCAATCGTTATAGGTGGATAAATCTATGGTATAACGAAACAAACACACACATCAAACACTCACAATGCAATATTTATCACTTGAGCTGATACACCTCATTATTATTTCTTTTACCTTTTTTTTAGTTTATGGTTTTGATTTACTATTTTTTGGTTACTATCGTGAATACTTTGACTTAGAAATCGCTTTTTTAAGGTGACGGGTAGGGCACACTAGCGACGCCAGTCGATTTTAATTTTTAGCTACTTAACCGGATCTATTTTTAACGATTTCGGGATAACAACCTCTCGGCAAACACTAATACTATTTATAAAATAACCATGCACAAATGTTGGATCCGTTTTTGTACGCGAAAAATTCATTCACGCTAAAAGTGTCCGCTTTCGGCGGTAATCAATTTTTCGCGTACGCGTTGGACATTTGTGCATGGTGATTTAATAAATAGTATGTTTGGCGAGAGGTTGGAACCCCGAAATGGTTTAAAATAGATCTGATTTACCAGCTAAAAATTAAAATGGATTGACGGCGCTAGTGTGCCCTACCCGTCACCTTAAGTAAGTACCCTGGCTAAAAATAGTACATATAGTCTAGCTGACCGTAAGAAAAGCGGGTTATTCCCAATACAAGTGTCTCATCGTCATCGTCAGCCCATTTAAGTCCCCACTGCTGGAGCACGGGCCTCCCTCAATCACATGAGAGGTAATTGCCATACTCACCACGCTTGGCAGACGGGTTGGCGAGGGTTTTGATATAAATGCAGAGTTTTCCTTCTCTGGGTGCTGATGATCGTGCCAGCAGCTTTACCTTAGTCGCCTTTTACGACACCTCGGTATGAAAGAGGGTGGCCTACTCTACTCTGCCGGGGACCACACGGCCACAATACAAGTGTCTATGACTACTTAAAGGGAAAACTCGACGAAAAATCTGTAAAAAGTACTGCTGAAATAAATGATTTTTATTTTTATTTATTATTTCTTTAGATGTTTTAAGAGTGACATGCGCTGTACCATAGATTTAGTATCGGAATAAGATTGTTAGAATCGGTCTTTAATAAGGCAGGTATCCGAGAAAAGATGTTTTTAAACATGTATGTTTGTTTTAATAAGACTATAAGAAATTTTGATATAATGACGTTGTAATCACTATCTTTGTCTCTCCATTCAGCTAGTGGTACAAACAATCAATGATGTACGATACGACCTCCAGTGGGAAAGATAAACCTTCTTATTTGACCTACTATCGCTCTGATAAAAAATGTAACATAGACCAAAATGTGCAAAAATAATCTGCCGCAAGGGCGGAGTATGCTCTAACCTCGTTCAAGAAAGTAATGGGTTTGGTTATTAAACAATTCCGTGAAAAAACGGGGAATTTCGGTTGATACCAGCTAGCTTAAAACTTAATATTGAAAGGCAGCGGCAGTCAAAAGAGGTAAGGTAACATTGACATTAAATAAAGAGGTTAGTTCTATATACAATAAAGATTTTATAGGTAAATCGAAAAAGCATAACACATTGCTTGATTCAATCGACACCCAACGCCATCTATTGGTACTAATTGGAACTAATGTCAGGACATTAGGATGTCTCAGGAAACGAAGTGAGGGCGGGCCGTTCAATATGGAACTAGAAATGGGATAAGAATATAGCGATGACAATGCATCCATATGACAATTATGACTATTTCTAACTCGCAACAGAGTAGCTCCACACAAACAGTTACATATTAATGTACAACGATATTAAAATGACTCATGTAACAAACGGAAATATTCAACGGTGTATCGATTACCACCAAAGAGGTTGTTTATAAAAAATATTTTTATTTGTTTGAAAAAAGGTTCCCTATCGATGGCCTACATTAGTGGTTTATCTCTCTAGGCTAGCAAGCCCATGTTCAATTCTATTATCAACCTCACCAGGCTCTCTTATTCGAGGCAACAAAGCCTTATAAAGCAATTTTTTATTTTACACACGAATAGAAAAGACAGAGGTAAAAGGTTTCCAGATATTATTGTTGTAGAATCAATAGATCATAAAGGAATATAAATTTAAGATTTCTTTTTAATATTTCAAACCATATTATTTGAAAAGAGTTGCTACTGCGTTTGCAAGTTGCTAATTCTTCTCGGTAGAAATTGACATTCCGAATCAGCGGTAGATTACATAATATTTGACTTACATAAATGTTCTGTATGGACTTAAATTGAATAAAGACATTTTTGATTTTGATTTAAAACCTTTAGCTTTATATATCTGTCAAGAAATTATTTTAAGGAAACTTGCATACCTATTTTCAGAAACTAAAGGACTTAAGGGAGTTTTCATACAAGGCCTATTGTATTTTTCCAACTAGATACTAATACCACCTTTAATACTTGTTTCAGCTAAGCTATGCTGGTGTATAAAGATTGGAAAAAACTGAAGCTGTATGAAAATGAAACTGTAAAACGCAGAAATAATAATAAGTAGGTAGGTAAATTTGGAAATACTTCGTTCTAGTACTAAAGACTATAGAAACCGTTATGTTCGCATACCTAATGTTACCGTGAGAAATAGAGGAAAATTTCGCGCAAAAAATGTTTACCTGGAGTATAATTTGATATGAAATAAATGCATTTTAGCGTAATAACTCAAAGGAACAGAAACGAAAGCGTACCGTTGTGATAAATGCAACCGTAAATTATGAAACTTGTGAATATGTATGAGCAAAAACCTAACAGGACGCCCGCAAACGTACTAGTTCGCTAAACAGAATAATAATGGGGATAACACAGAACATTTATCTACTCAGGAAAGATGTTGCTAACGACGAACGTTTTTGCATGCAAACATTGATTTAAATGAATAGTCGAACGTTTGGATGCTAAAGTTATGGATGCTAAAGGACACAATCGAAATTACAATAAAAGCAGTGATAACAATTAAAAAAGTCATAATTAGAGGTCGGAATCAGGTAGAGTTATTTATTACTAGTGTATATGTTTCTTAGCATGTACCTAATGCTAGCTAAGCGATTTTCAGTATGATGGTATGTATGTCATGAAATCATCAGCCTCATCAAAATGTCATTATCTGGGTCATGTCATAAGTAGGTTTATTTAGTTAGTCTACATTACTTACTTTCGCGTAAGATTAGTTGATTTGTAATTTATTGATAGAATATTTGTAAGTGAAATATTATGTTTGTTTATTTAAGAATAACTTGTTAACTAAGCTTTTTTGTTTTTGCCTGAGATACAGGGTTTCCCTAGTTCAGGCATCATCAAAACTTAAAATTGGTCATTAAGTATAAGTAGATTATAAATAATAATTTGTTGTTATGATATTTCAATAAAGTTATATACGGGCTTTGACAGTAACAGAGACATAACTTACCAATATGCTGCATGTCTCTCCAAGTGAGGTCTCGATTGGCTTGCAGCGCCAGAGCGCAGATTCCGGCGGCAAGCGGCGCCGACGCAGACGTGCCCGTGTGTCCCGCCGTGCACGAGTGGTGGAGATCCGTGGTGACAACCTTCAGAAACAAAAAAACTTCATTAAATTAAGGGCAAAGCTTCTTATGGAAAGACCGAAAGTATTTTTTGCAATTAAGTTTTGAATATAAATTTTCATCGGGCAGAGGTGGTGAATGGGTTAGTCTTTGTTGTGGCTCTTCCTAATGTCCTTCATAGAGGGAAGGACGGACTGACTTCCTCAATGACTTTTAAATTTCGAAGCACGGCCGTTGCCTTCATTCATTTTCAAATATCAATGGCTTTTGATTACAAATTAAAACTTCGAACTATGACGCAACAAGTAGTTAGTAAAATGAAATAACAATCAATAAACCTTATAAGAAACTTCCGTCATTTGTCATAGACATGCGCCCTAAACAAACTGTGCCTTTTCATAGAAAGCCATTAATAAAAAACTGCGCGAAGGCGTTAGTACTGGCGTGACATATTGGCCGACGTTCTTTCTCTATCGCACCCATAAAGAATCTGCGTCACGGCGGCCGGTTGGATCTCTATCACACTCTGTGACGTTTTTTCCGAAATTAGCACATTCCGCTGACTGCTAGTTCCATGTCATTTGTAGGTACAGTACGATACCGATCAGAATTCACTTCAGTGACATTGACAAGAGGGCGTTGTACAATTTTTTTCTATGTTAAAATGACAAAACAGCTTTAATTCTATTACTAATACTTTTGCCACGTGCCAAACAACCGTGATCAGACCGTAGTCAGTATTTATTGGCAAGACGTCACTTGAGTCATCATTGTTCCAGCTTCAAATTTGTAATCAAAATGGATAATGAATAAGATAAATTCCAAGAAAAATCCAGACTCCGGATTGATAACACAGTCTGATAGTCTGATTTCTGCAGCAGAAAAATTCTGAACATATTTCGGCCCGACCTTAAGAATACAACCCTGCTGGACCACAAGCGCAGCCGTCGCGTTAAAATGACCTTTCTATTATCATAATATTATTAACAATATTCTGGGATAAACCCAACTTGCCTGTATTATTTCGCGCTATTTTTCGTTACCGGGTATAGAATTTGTTAGACCCAAAAGTTTTTAGAAACTTTGATTGTAGAAACTCGTGCAAACGAATACAATACAGACAAACAATAGCACCAAAATAAAAGTTGTGTACTGAGAATGGCTGCAGTCTGCAGAGCTTACTGTCAATCAATTATTTGTTTATACGAATGGAAATGGAAGTAAGAGGGCACTTTTGCATCGAAGACTTCAGCGGGCCACACATCAATATCCCTAATATGTCATACTTAAGGTGACGGGTAGGGCACACTAGCGACTCCAATAGATTTTAATTTATAGCTACTAAACCGGATCAAACAATTTCGGGGTTACAAACTCGCAGCAAACACTTATACTATTTATTAAATAACCATGCAAAAATGTTGGGTCCAACGCGTACGCGAAAAATTGATTCACGTCAAAAGCGGCCACTTTTGGCGTGAATAATTTTTTTGCGTACCCAAACAGACCCATCATTCGTGCTTGATTATTTAATAAATAGTATGTTTGCCGAGATGTTGTAACCCCAAAAATGTTTAAATTCATTTCAGTCCGGTTTAGTAGCTAAAAATTAAAATCGTTTGACGTCGCTAGTGTGACCTACCCGTCACCTTAATGAAGATCCGCTGGCCAGTTATTGCTCCGCCTTCAACCATTTAGTCATAGTTATGTGATTGGCGGCTACCAGCAGGATATTTAGCAGTGAGTGAAACGACTGAAGTGAGAGAAGCTATTGTGGGATAAAATCTTTGTTAATGTCGTATGGCTACTCGAAAATTTAAATTTATACTTTTTATACACTTTCTATGTCACTTCTATCAATAAAGTTTGTCTCAAATACACCACAATTAATTAATATCATCCCCTATTCTTAGTTAGGTCCACTGTTATATGTAGCCGCGAGAGTGTAGCTGCACATCTGAGAGTACCAGGGCACCTCTCCCCGCCCAGTGGCTAACAACATCGAGAGCGTTCAGATGGAGCTTACCATAATTTGACCACTTCAGGCTCTAGCACTCAGATCTGACCACGTCACGTGACTTCCCAACAGCGTGTAAATGATTCAATATACACCTTTATTTTTTTATCTTTTACATCCCGCAAACCTCATAATGGGTATCGTGAAAATCCATTTAGCATGTTAGATCAACAAAATAAGCGAAAAAAAATCATGGTTTTCAGGATGTAAACGATAAAAAAAAACGGTGTACCTAATTCATATCCTCACCTGTTTCTCATTAATAGCTCCACTACTGTACGTAGCCGCAAGGGTGGAGCTGCACATCTCAGAGTACCAGGGCACCTCTCCCCGCTCGGTGGCAGACGATATCGAGAGCGTCCAGATGGAATTGGTGTACCCATCACAATTGCAGTTGTCGTGTTCTCGGCCACCGTTGCCTGATGCCCAGACAAAGATGGACCCTTTGCCGTTGCGACCCTAGAAAGAAAAATCTGTATTATTCATTGAGATACATAGGTATAGGCACTCTTTGTTGCACAATACGCCGTGTGGTCTTCGGCAGAGTAGAATAGGCCACCCTCACTCTTACCGAGGTGTCGTAAAAGGCGACTAAGGTAAAGCTGCTGGCATGATCATCAGCACCCAGAGAAGGAAAACACTGCATTTATATCAAAACCCTCGCCAACCCGTCTGCCAAGCGTGGTGAGTATGGCAATTACCCCTCATTTGATCGAGGGAGGCCCGTGCCCCAGCAGTGGGAACTTAAATGGGCTGACGATGACGATTGCACACTACACAACATTTAAAAGCTATACAGCGATCTATTTAATTGTATAATTCAATGAGATAAAATTTGCATAATGATTTATTTTAGCAAACGATGCTTCTTTCAACTAGTATATAGTATATAATTCAATGAGATAATAATATAAAGTTTTATGTTAGGGAACCAATTCCACGTTCAAATACAGAGATAAAATGTATAATTCTATGAGATAATATTAGTATAAATGTTTTAAAAAATGCTACTTTCATCTTATTTTACAATGCTAACACATTAACTTCTCCATGTCTGAAAGTTTCGCAGTCATTTTGCAACTCATCGAGATTATTGAAAGAAAAGGATAAATTTATTCAAGACATTCTTGCGAGTCATAAAAAAGTTGGTTTAATCCAAACCATTGAATAATTGTGCGAAACTTTAAAAGAAGTTGAAAAAAGGTAAACAATTTTTTTTTAAGTATTTAAGTATTTATTTATACTTTAATTTCCCCTTTTCAATATTGCACCACCTACCCTTCTCTGCTATCAAATGTCCTTTACCTGAAGGTTTTCTGGTAGAAAATCGCTTCCAGCAATAAGACCGCCGAAATTGGACAATGAAGTTTCTGTAATGCCTAGTTTTTTTATGTTGTGTATTTTTGTGCAATAAAGTATATCTATCTATCTATCTATCTTATTTGCAAACTAAGTGTACGAAGATGGTCTTATAGCTATTACTACAAATGTACTTATGACTTAGCAACCTTTTTCGGTATAATATTGCAAATGACTAGAGCATGATTATTATTAATAAAGGAGTTACAATCAACTATCCTTAGTCGCCTTTTACGACACCTCGGTAAGAGTGAGGGTGGCTTATTCTACTCTGCCGGGGACCACACGGCCTAAAGCTACTAAAGGTAAAGCTGCTGGCATGATCATCAGCACCCAGAGAAGGAAAACTCTGCATTTATATCAAAACCCTCGCCAACCCGTCTGCCAAGCGTGGTGAGTATGGCAATTACCCCTCATGTGATTGAGGGAGGCCCGTACCCCAGCAGACTTAAGTGGGCTGATGATGATGATGATGATGATGATGATGAACAACTATCATATATATTTGTGCTGTTGTAAGTTTTATATACTTTAATTGGTTCACTATCTGTATTTATCTAGATATGCATCAAGAGAATAGATGCATATCTAATAGAAGTACCTGTATCTTTAGTTTTATTAAATGTTCAGATTTTTTTTCATTTCAGAAAATTACGTGCACGGACTATTTTTATTTGTGTCCAACTGTACCTGTATACATTGTAAAGTGTGTTTGGGAACAAAACTAACTTTTCATGAAGTAGGTGACATAAAATTCAAAGCATTTTCATCAGTTTTTAATACTTTCATCAGAATATATCATCATATAAAAGTTACAGGCTTCAAATTACGTATGTCGGTTACTGGCCAAAATAACCGACATACTATGTAATAAGCTGTGGAGCATCGGAAAATACTGAATTAAAGGCCGATTAGACCAATCTTAGTCAGATATTAAATATATGGTATCTTTTTTTGGTAGAGCAAATCTAGCCTTATATTAGAGAATCGGGCCTCAGTAATTTAAATGATCACCAGTTTCAGGTTAATACCGAATTAATGGAATTAACTGCTACCTCTGACAGTCTGACAGATAAAACAGACGTAAATAAATAAGTAAGTGTCCCGCCTGAACAAGAGATGAAATTGCAAAAGATTGCTATAAAAATATCAACTAGACACCAAAGTTTACCAAAAGTATAAGATCTATATACTTTTAAATGTATTTTAATACTGCCGTCTCCCTGCCGCCTGCACTGAGTGATTGAGGGTACCAGAGGCACAGGGAATGAAGGGGAAAAGGTTGGCAGCGCACTTGTGACTCAACTGGCATTGCCGTTGCAGCGATTTCTGCCCACGGACGGGTGTAAAATCGGCGGCAATAGTTTAATATGAGGTGATCCTTCTGCTCGCCTGCCAATTGTTACATAAAAACTTCTATCGCCAGTGGAACGAACAAGAATCTTAGCATACTCAGGCCCGATTCCAAAAATTTAAATATTAGGATAAATCTATATTATGTGTAATGTCAATTTTCTATAGAATGACAACGGTCCAGTCCGCTCGTGACCACGGCTGTTGTAACGTAGCCGAAACATCGAGCCAAATATGTGAGTACACAATGTTGTTTCACATAATAAATATCGTGTTAATCCCCGTATTGATACATTATAGTTATAATGCAACGCGAAAATCTAAAAAAAAAAAAAAAAAAAACTAATGACAGCGATATACCGTAGTGCACCATAGATTTAGTTATCGGATTAAGATTGGTCGAATCGGCCCTTAAAAAGACAAAGGATAACTTCAACCTTTGTAAGGCCACTCTGACCTTTTTATCTACGAAGAACTTTGAACAAACAAAAGCACATCTAGCTGTGACTATCTAATCCCGTGGATCCTTCAAACCTACCGTGAAAGAAAGAGAGGTAGAGAGGATTGTCTAAACGGGTTTAGTTCGAAACGGAAACATTACGCTAATGTATTCTATATCAACTTTAGGGTAACATAAAGGTATCCTTCCATATTCAGTGCGACAGATCTGTTGTTGCCAATGGTGAAAATTGCTAGTCTTATATAAGGAGAATCCCATTAGTTGTGTCGTTGAAATATTTTCCTTAAAAGCTTAAGGCGATCCGAAAACATGATCAAAGATGTTTACAAAAAAATGTTGTTTTTTTATGATATAGGTGGCAGACGAGCCGACGGATCACCTGAAGGTAAGCGATTACCGCCGCCCATGGACACCTGCAACACCAGTGGTGTCACAAATGCGCTGCTTACCTTTTAACTCCCCTGTTTTTTGTTCATGGTAAATTTTCATTCCCAATTTCAACTAATTACTAGTACAAAGTCTCGGAGCTAGGCTAGGACGTACAGACGAACGCACGAATAGACCTCGAGACTCTAACAAGAGTTTTTCGTGAACTCCGGAATCCTTAAAACAAATATCACCCGAGGATATTCTCCGTGATTTTTTGAATACCCGAGAAAACCTTTGCCGGGCATTATAAAATCCTCCAACCGATTTAGGATAAGGCGCCAATTTCATATCTATCAGCCACTTACGCAGGATATATTACAATGCTCAAGTGTGTGCGCAAACACAAGTGCACTCTAATTCCTTGCCCCTATAACCCGATGGGACACAAGTATGACACTGACCGGAGAGGGATTGGGCGCAGGACCACCGGCTTAACGTGCTTACCGAGGCACGGGGGTACAAGACTGCCAACTACCAGACACTGAGAATTTCTTAACAGAAAAACTCAGGTACAATTTTTCAAACAAATTCAAATGTAACAAATCCATCGACCCAGGGATCGAACCCGGGTTCCTTAAGCGCAGCCGTCGCTTTGCGACGACCCACTACCGACTGCGCCATCGAGGCAGTATACCAATAAAAAAACAAACATTTTTTCCCAAGTGTTACCTTTGGCAAGGTCATACTCAAAAAAATAATCACTTTCCCATACAAAAGTGATCAGCTGCATGGTGTAGTGTGGACAAGGGTTTTTTTTTTTGAGATTAGAAAAATGGGGTCTTCTTGAGGAAAAAAAGATGATTTTCATTAGTATAATGCCCTGGGGATGATTTTCTGGTACTTTTTTTTATATGCTAGAGGCGGACAAACGAGCAAGCGAGTCACCTGATGGAAACTAATCAACGCCGCCCATTGACATCCGTGAAATCAGAGAGATCGATAATGTGTTGCCGGCCTTTTTAAAAAAGAGTACGCTCTTCACTTGAAGGTCCCTAAGTCGTAGCCGTCGGGAAATACTCCCTCAGCCAAACCAAGAAAGTTCCGCGAGAAGCGCACAGTATTAGACTGCCATCCATCGAGATCATGAGGATGGAATGACAATCGCTTGCGAGTGGTTCGATGTGAGAATTCAGCAGCAGGGAGTAGATCAGTTTCACAGAACACTCCCCAGGATAGATGCGGTATAGAATGCTGAGGGAACCTATATCCCACCGCAGTGCTAGAGGATCAAGTCGACTAAAGAGAGTCAAGTCACCGACAATTCGAGCAGCCCTACGTTGTACGCGGTCAGACGGAACAAATTGGTACTGAGGTGCACCAGCCCAAAGATGGGAGCAGTATTCCATATAGAGCCGACTTGTGCCTTATAGAGTTGTAACCGTACTTAAAAAATCACAGTGTATAAGTAGGATACAAACTATGTTAGCTTCCAAGTTTCCTACCTACTCGTAGGTAAATTGCTTTCACACACACACCATTACATACCGTGGCTTAGGTTAGCAGCATTTTACCTGTGACGTATTGTCTAGCAGTCGAAAATTGGGTTTCGATAAATCGCGTGGAGTGCGTCTCTCAATTTATGTACTGTATGTGTGTTACGTGGAACATCCCATCCGAATTGAAAACCGTAAAAAATATTGATGCGACACAGAACCTCAAAACTATGGCACGTATACACGGCGTCACACGGTGTTATCCTTGTTGGGTTTTGGAGAACCCTTATATTTGAGACAAATGTGCACTGCGAGAGGGCAACCCATGTGACGTCTTTTTTTATGTGATAAGTGGCAGACGAGCAGACGAATCACCTGATGGTACGTAAGCGATTGCCGCCGCCCATGGACATCCGCGACGCCAGTGGAATCATAAATGCGCTCCCAACCTTTAAACCCCCCTTCCTCCAGTACCGTCACTCACGCAGCGAAACGGCACAATGCTGCTTCACGCTGGTGTTTAGTGAGGCCGTGGTATCCCTTCGGTCGAGTCGGCCCATTCATGCCGAATGTCTTCTGTACCTACCATTCGGTTTCATGCGATTGCATTTCCGCAGTATTTCTTGCTCTGGTTAGACGAGTCTGATAGATAGGTACAAACATAGCAAAGTGCGGTTAGATGTAGCTCAACCCCTAGTTTGCCAAATTTATTAGTCGCACGTGCGACGTGTATGCAGAATGAACACAGGCGAATGCCTGTCCTTCCAACTAAAGTACAGCCATCATCTCAGTGTGTCATTCCCAGTTGTGCCAAAAGCCGTTGCTTCGGATCCTAAGTTACGCTTGGACCATTAGGTTGCGTTACCAAAGAAGTGGCTGTGGCTGCGCGGAGTTAAGCGGAGACTTATGAAAATTGACCAATCATATTGCACAAAATACACATCTCATCTCCGCTCTGATTCAGTGGAAACAATGTTAGCGGAGTTGAGAGAATAACACACACAGGATATATCCTGCGTACGTAGCTGATCGTTGAGTTAGCTCGCGGTAACTGAATCGGTAGGAGGATTATTTCTGCGGATCCAGTACACCTAACAACGCCTTCAGGATTATGCTGGGACTGCCTCGATTATGTACCACATCAGGTATGTTTGCACACATATGTCAGCAGTTTTTTTTCAACAATGCGCAAAAAATGTGCATCCCTAGTGCGCAGGGCTCGGAGCAGTGGTAACAGCAGTAAATAACTTACTTTAAGGACAACAGTGTCCTGTGTATAATTGCTAGCAGGCTCGACTGTAAGTACGTGAATCACTGTTGTGCATTGGCTGGCGTGGTGGTAGAGTGATGATTCGGCTGCCTACGCAAGAGTTTTACCTATTTTGTACTGTGATGTGTTACACGGGCATCAACCTTTGTGAGCAAAGAAACCAGGACACCTCGACTCAATAAAGTCTGTTTCATAAACAAACATTTTGCTTGTTGACAAACCCTTCGTCGCGACCGGATCAAATCAATGTTATTTATAGACCGGTCCATAAAAACATTTCCAAGTTGAAAATTTCATTTCTACGACGGGTCCATGCAGGGATATTTATTTAGGACTTTTTAATCTGCTCCTATAAAAGGAACAGGGTACGTTGTCCTACCATGGGCGTTGCTCTCACAGGTCTAGGCGGTGTATGGAACATGGTCAAATTCAGGAGTGGGGGAGGGGGTTAGTGTCTGAAAAGTAAGATTCTTCTGCCATACCACTTTGATTCTTTTCCTACAGTTTAGGGCAGCCCCCAAGCTTTTTTTATAGTGACACAGTATATTGGTAAGGCTATTTTATATATATCTTTTTTTATGTTACGACAGACAAGCATTTGACCTCAATCCTATCTGATGTTAAGTGAAGAAGAGGTTGTAACAGATGAGGGCCTCAGACATTATGCTGTCGCTTTTTAAGTCAACTTTACGAGTGAGACAAAAACATGTTGAGTCGTTCTTAAAATTAAGAATGTTCGACTGTGAGGTCATCTCACAGATCGAGTAGAATTGTGACATATGTGGGTTTGTTACAAAGCCGATATCTGGGAAATACTAGATAAAGAATGATATTGTACGTCACAAAGGAATGACAGCTTGCAAAAAATATAATAGCTCAAATATTGTTGAGAGAAAACATCTTCGATCAATAATCACAGAGTTGTTATTGTGACGTAAATAGTTACGTCTGTCACAATAACTCGACTCTCGGTCTCCACGTCTTATCCTATAAAATGAAGAGGGTAGCGTACAGAGGATTCTAAACAAGTTTAGTTCAAAAAGGCTGTGTTATGCAAATTTTACTCCCGTTAAGCTCTTGACCATGTAGAGCCGGAAATAGAGGGAAAATAATTGCGTCATTAAAGAATTTACTACAGCAGAGCTTCAACTAGGGTTGTGCAGTAATTAATAGGTCAAATAAATATACGTACGTGTAATAATTAATTGAACCTTGATTGCATAAACCTATAAGGAGAAACGAACACGAATGTACTGTGGCAAAATCACAAATGATCCAAGTAAACTTTCGAGTAATTTAATTGATTAAGCAATGTAACCTTTACATTCATTGAAAGATTCATTCACAAAAGTTGTAGAATAAAATAAGAGGACAACCCTATCCAGTAGGTAACTTTTTTTTTTTATAATATTTCACAACATCACTTACATTGATCTGACTCCGAGATAGGTAGCTCAAGCACCTGTGTTACGGATATCAGAATCAACAGCGGGATTACAAATATATACATATTATACTTTTCTTTTGTAAATACATACTTATTATACATACAAACACCCAGACCAATACAAACAGACATGTTCATTCACACAAATGTTTGTACTATGCGGGGATCGAACCCGCAACCCTTGGACCAAAGGCAGCGTTCACTACCACTGTTCCAAACGGGTCGTCAAATGATCTAATGTTTACCATAATTGCTGTTATTTTGAGTCAAAATATATTTGAGATGACTAACCTTAATTCCAAAAGAATGCTTATAACAATAAACAAGATCTTAGATTTTTATATTTTGATTCAGGAAAACATTGCTTTCTATCCTTATAAATAAAACGTATCCCAGAGGCGTGTGATAAAGATTTCCCATGACAGGGTGAATTGAAAACGGGCGTAGCAGGCGGTGAAATCTCTCCTTAATAAAAACCCATTGAATTCTTTATCATTGAAATTCTATTAACATTACTTTCGGCAAAAAGACGACAACAACCCTAGTCGCTATGCTGTTGCCCGCCCTTCACTAACTTAGTTATAAAGTCTACACCAGCATCAACAGGGAAAAGGGACCTTATATGCTTCCGACAAGAGCTAATATTCGTCGTATATGTTAACAGTGATAAATTAAAGTAGCGAATTTCACACGGTTGGCTGTTGTGACATTATTAAAGCTTCGTTCCGTATAGGGATCAGACAATCTACTTTTTTAAATGTAGAATAACTGATCCCGTAAATCGTCAACCAGTAATAGATTTTTCATTTAGCATAATAGCTGCATGAGTGAGGGTGCTGGAGGCCCAATCGGGGAAAGGGGGGTTCAAAGGTTGGCAGCGCACTTGTGACTCCACTGTGACTCCACTGTGGAAAAATCTTATATTATAAAAAAAAGAAAAGAACACATGCAATTACTAGTATAATTGGTCGTTCAGTTGCCGGCAGTATCTTCTTCATAGTTGAGGTTGTCGCTTTTTTTATGTGTATGTGGCAGACGAGCAGATCACCTGGTGGTAAGCGATTGCAGCCGCCCATGGACACCCGCGACACCAGTGGAGTCACAAGTGCGCTGCCAACCTTTTATACTTTATAACGCTAAGACTCGCAACTCGACAGCAAACGTAGAAAACGCATCGTTCGATTTTATATTTTTTTTATTTTTTAATTAATTTTCCTGTCAAAAACTTCTTCGAAGCCAGGTAATTAAGAGTGTAGCGTGTCATTTCAGCTTAGACAATGTCTATCTAAGAGTATTTTTTGACCATCGCTTATTTTTAACACCCCTAGTTCCTCTGTACGACCGGAGCGAATATAATGGACGTTCTTGTACAGTTTGAGTGGCGTTGATTACCCTTGTTTGATGAAAAAATGTTCCCGCGACTAATACTCGCTGAATATGTACAGCTTTTTACTTTTTAATCTTGAAAGTTATTTCACAAATAGGAATGTAGTGAATGAGCTAAACAGAAGAATTGGTTGGTTTGTGCTTATATTAAAAGACAGTAGCATTAGACATGAATAAATATTAAATATAAAGCTAAAGATTAAATATATCAATGCTAAGACATGGAGCATTACACAAGGCTAAAGATTGTCGTAGGATAGTTTTTACTATCAATAAAATAATTGATACCTACAACTTCTCATACATTCACCTAATTCCGTACTAAGTAGCTTAAGCACTTGTGTTACGGATATTAGACAACAAGTACCGGTGGCCTAATCCGGGAGAAAGGGGGGGTTTAAAGGTTGTCAGCGCATTTGTGACTCCACTGGTGTCGCGGGTGTCCACGGGCGGCGGCAATCGCTTACCATCAGGTGATCCGTCTGCTCGTCTGCCACCTATCACATAAAAAGAGGAATAAAAAATATATACTCAAACACCAATGCAATGGAGAGGGCTATGCTCGGAGTCTCCTTGCGTGATCGTATCAGAAATGATAAGATCCGCAGGAGAACTAAGGTCACAGACATAGCCCTAAGGATTGTATGCCTCAAGTGGCAATGAGCAGGGCACATAACGAGGAGAACAGATGGCCGTTGGGGCGGAAAGGTCCTTGAGTGGAGGCCACGTACAGGAAGTCGCAGCCGTGGCAGGCCCCTCACAAGGTAAACCGACGATCTGGTGACGGTCGCGGGAATCCATCGGATGCGGGCGGCGCAGGAACGATCTGTGTGAAGATCATTGGGGGAGGCCTATGTCCAGCAATGGACGTCTATTGGCTGAAATGATGGTGACTCAAATACCAACCAGAAACTGAACAAACACAAGTATAGACCATTACGTGAATGTTTGTCCAGGGTTAAGACCGAATCAAGCGATATACTTACACCCAGTTCCAGCGAAGTCTTTAGTTACAGCGACATTCCCAGAACATAACTTCGAATTTAGGATATCCATTAGTGCAGACAAATTAAGAATCGTGTGCCGAAAAGGTGTTTCTTTCGGCACACGATTCTTAATTTGACGACCCGTTTGGAACAGTGGTAGTGAATGCTGCCTCTGATGCAAGGGTTGCGGGTTCGATCCCCGCACAGTACAAACATTTGTGTGCATGAACATGTCTGTTTGTATTGGTCTGGTTGTTATCTATGTATTATAAGTATGTATTTACAAAAGAAAAGTATTATATGTATATATTTGTAATCCCACTGTTGATTCTAATATCCGTAACACAGGTGCTTGAGCTACCTATCTCGGAGTCAGATCAATGTATGTGATTTTGTGAAATATTTATTTAATTTGCTCAGCTCAATGCCGTGTCGTAATATTAAATTTGCTACGCCTCGACGCTGGTTTTCAGCGGGTAACCCGTTTGTTACGAGTCTGTCTCGAACGTTGAACGAATAGAAAAAAAGTAAAGAGGGAAAAAAAAATATTACGCAATGCCCAAGACAGACACGCACCACTGGGGTAGCTTAAACAATAAATACAAAACAATAAGGTAAAGCAAAACAGTAAAGAGAAAGAAAGAAGAGAAAAAGAAAAACCACAAATATATATAAAGAGACAATTAAAATTAGAGCAAATGATAATAATGTGCCATTAAAATTAAGATAGATAATAACAAACTGGACAGACAAAACGAATAATTATTATTTTTAATTTTCGCGCGCAATCAGTTGTTAGGGATTGTTAGGGAAAAGTAGAAACATCAGAAAAATTATCGGCCGAACGTCATTAATCAATATAGATATTAAAGACTACAAAATTAATCTTATGAGATAATAATTGAGGAAATGAGCTGAAATGATATACGAAAACATTTTTTTAAAAAAAAAAAAAAAAAAAAAAAAGTGGGGGCCCCCCTTTGTACTCTGTTTTGAAATTGCCAATGAAAAAAGAATCTAAAACCAAATTTGCCGAATATTGACTCTCTATAAATCAAATACTAACGAGGTATCAAAATTTTGAAAACAGATTATAATCAGAGAGTGCAATTAGAAAATTAGGACCTCTGTATTTGGTACGAAAAAAGTTAAAATTTTGTGACTAGTGGCATCTGCAATCAAGTTCCATTAACTATGATGGCGCCACTTACGTAAGTGGCGCCATCATTAACTTTCATGACTTTATTGAAATATAACAATTATTGATTGATGAAATTAGCGAATTAAGGCAAAGACTCTTTAAAATCCGAGTCACCCAGCTGCGAATTTGTGTAAGCTTTTAATTTGGTACTCCAAATGCCGAGGTTAACCGTGTATACTGTGCCTAGATTATAAAGAGGTGTCATTAGGAAAACCATTCTGAAACGTTTCTGGAATCGATTCTCATCGATTAATAAATCGAAAGAATATCCATCACTGAGACTAAGGCCCGACGCGACCAATCTTTATTTATCCGTGTATAAATCTATGGTATAACGTCAGATTTGTATAGTAATGACAGCGCTATACCAATATATTTAGTATTGGAATAACATTGCACGAATCGACACTTATTCATACAAAGTATCAAGAAAAAAATCATTCATTTGCTTCAATAATACATATAAGGCGTCAAATACAACTCAATTAAGAACAATGATGCTTATCCTTCCTATCGACCTATCCGTCGGTTTGCAAATATTTTATTAATAGAGTTAATAGAATCAGTCTAATTTTAGAGTAAATTTTTTGTCGTGACATATTATAATATCCGCCAACCAATTACGGCTACGGAGGCCAATCTCAACGATCAGCCAAGTAGGCAGGATATATAATAGTGCTCAAGTGTGTGCGCAAACACAAGTGCACTCTCTATTCCCTTACCCTCATATTCCGATGGGACACCAGTGTGACACGACCGGAGAGGAAGGGCACAGGACCAACAGCTCAGCGTTCTTTCCGAGGCACGGGGGATAAGACTGCCAACTTGCAAACTCCGGGTTAACACTAAGAATTTCTTACCGAAAACTTAGGTACAAATTTTTGGCCCATCCTGGGTATCGATCCCGGGACCTCTTGCGCAGCCAACGCTTTATCCTTCGACGTAAGCGACATTGGCATTATCATTTATGCTTACGTTATGTTACGACTTTATTGGCCAATTAAAACTTACCTTTGTAACACCTTCAATGAAAGCTCTCGTCGCCAGCTCGCCTGGTCCATCAACTGTCTTCCCGTCATCATCAGGGCCCCACGAGGCGCTGTAGATGTCCACGTGCTGAGGATTGAGGCTCAGCGATCGGGCTTCGACTGCGTCAGTGACGTCAGCCGTCCAGCATGCGGACGCCTGAGAAAAAAAATCAAGAATAAAGTTTTTGACTTTAAGCGACTACCGCAGCCTATGGACGTCTTCAACTCCAGAGTACGTGCTTAAGTGTTGCCGACCCTTTAAAAACCTTAACACTCCTTTTTTGAAGAACCTCATACTGTAATCGCTCAGAAAAATCTCCTCGCTTGGGATGTCTCCGTTTTTATCGGTACGAAAGTATTTATGATAAATTAATATACATTATGTATGGTCAATAGGGTGTTGCCATTTAGGTATGTGTTTTTACTTCCGAGGTTTTCGTTACAAATAGTAAGTAATAATTATTGTTATGAAGCAAAATATACTACAGATTTATAATACCTTTCTATCTAAAAATAATAATGTAGGATGTTAATATTATATAAGGATTATTTTTCTGTGTAATTTAATGATAGATAAATGATTGAAAAAATAAACTCACTTAATCTACATTAAAAAAACCGGCGCAGTGCGAGTCGAACTCGCCCCTGAAGGGTTTCGTAGCAGCAAGTAAGATATTACTTAATTGTGAAACAATTGAGGTGACTAAATGGAAGGTAAACTGCGGTTTACGGTTTTAACGTATTAAAAAAAACTACTTACTAGGTCTAGTTCAAACCAATTTTCGTTGTTAATTTTCATGGCAATGTATTTTTATTTTATTTTATTTATTTATTCTTTATTACACAAGAAAATAAAGTACAATTGGCGGACTTAATGCTATACAGCATTCTCTACCAGTCAACCATTAGGCGATGCAGAAATATGTATGACGGCTAAATAAATGTATATCCATAAACATACATGTGAGTAATATATAATATGACTAAATATACATACATAACTATATAATACAATAAACCTACTTATACTACAATTAACTCATAAAAAAAACATAAAAAAACAGAGACGACGAGATATGTATAATTATATTTTTGTTAGATTTATAATTCCTTAATTATAGAAGTTAGTTATTGGAGACACACATATAACCACTTTGGGAACGTCTCTTGCGCAAAGTATTAAGCTAAGAAAAAATAAAGACGTATCCATAGATACCCTACACGTATGGGTTTGATTAAAAAATAAAAGTAGAGTTCCAGTTCAAAGTATGGGGACACCCCATAAAAAAAAATCCAATTTTTATATAAAAATCGTAATTCGGTTAACAAAATACATCTATATACCAATTTGTAATAGTATAGTTCTTATATTTTCGCAAAAAAGTGGCTGTGACATACGGATGAACGGACAAACAGACAGACGTGACTAATCTTTAAGGGTTCCTTTTTTACCATTTGGCTATGGAACTCTAAAAATTAAAAATCTTAATGAATAAAGATTCCCTGAACTTATAGCATAAAATATAAAAAGCTAACGAATATGAAACGTTAACCAGAGTCAAAGAAACTTTCCAACGTATTTTTTAGTCACCCCAGAGAAACAGCAACGGAACCGCAGAATACACAACAACTTTTAATCCGCTAGTTTTGCTAATTAAATTCCCAAAACGTACGAGAAATATGCAGCTGGCATCAGAGACCCTGCGAGAGTGCTGCCAACTCGATATAGTGATTTGAGAGTGGGTGTCTTGTAAAACGGCTAGATTGGTAAGATTTAAAATAAACTTGCTGTTAGTTTTTTTATTTGTTAGAGACTCCCTCTCTTTCACACGAGCAGACTTATCACCTGATGGCAAACGATTGCCGCCGCCCATGGACATCCGCGACATCAGTGGAGTCACAAGTGCCCTGCCAATTTTTAACAATCTTTCTCCTGTATTGGGCCTCCGGTACCCTCACTCACGCAGCGAAACACAGCACAGTGCTGCTTCACGCCGGTTTTCTGTTAGGCTGTGGTATCACTCCAGTCGAACCGGCGCATTCATGCCGAAGCGTGGCTCTTCCACGGTCATAGTCGTCCTCATAGTTAAGAAAAAGCTACGAACTTAATGACACTGGAGATGAGTCATGTAGAATTTTATTTAAATTTTCCATTTAAAATTTTCAAAGTAAACCTTATAAGTGTTAAAAGGTGCTAGGTTCTAAATGTCAAGTTTAAGCTTTACATCTAGCACTGAGAGTGCTGAGTTGGCTGCAATTCTCAGAGAATGCGGTCGGCTTAGTCGATGTTAATGAAGCAGGCGACATTGCAAGAATTAGCATACAAGAGTCTTGCAGCTGACTTTGACTGAATATGTGGTCAGCCAGACTTGTGTTCTCAAAGCGTACATTTTAGAAGTAGAATTTCTCAAATCTGCCTTCGTGGTTGGTTTCTTATGAATAGTACGAGTATTTACGATGAATGTGCTGAGGTAAGTGAATAAACACTGCAATGGATACTTTTCGCAGAACATTCAGAAGTTTATAAATAATGACGACCCGTTTGGAACAGTGGTAGTGAACGCTGCCTTTAGTCCAATGGTTGCAGGTTCGATTCTCGAACAGTACAAACATTTGTGTGCATGAACATGTCTGTTTGTATTGGTCTGGGTGTTTATATGTATTATAAGTATGTGTTTACAAAAGAAAAATATTACATGTAGATATTTTTAATCCCACTGTTGATTCTGATATCCGTAACACAGGTGCTTGAGCTACCTGTCTCGGAGTCAGATCAATGTATGTGATGTTGTGAAATATTTATTTATTTATTTAATGATAAAATCGAATTCACACTTAATTTTCATGCAATTTCCAATTTTTGGGCGGACAAGAACACACATTTCTTTTAATTTCGGAGTTCGTACTATGTACACAAACTGCAACTATTTATCTATTTAGGATGTTAACCGAGTTCAGGAATAGGACAAGAATTAGCATACGACATTCTTGCTTGAGTTTAAGAACCACACAATGACGATATCTGGTAAACCAGAGTGCTAACTTAGTTAGACTAGAACTTAGACTAAGCTATTTCCGCCTGCATTTTGTACTGGTCCTAAGTTTATTATGATTTTCAATAATGCTATTGGAGTTTATTAATTTTGTTGGTACTTTAGGTTGAGATCACTCGATCTCAAGTATTAAGGTGACGGGTAGGGCACACTAGCGACGCAATCGATTTTAATTTTTAGATACTGAACCGGATCTATTTTAAACAATTTCGGGGTTGCAACCTCTCGGCAACAACTTATACTATTTATTAAATAACCATGCACAAATGTTGAGTGTTGGACTCGTACGCGAAAAATTTGGCGTTTTCAATTTTCCGCGTACAAAAACAGACAATATATTTGTGAATGGTTATTTAATAAATAGGATAAGATTGTAACCCCGAAATTGTTTAAAATAGATCCGGTTTAGTAGCTAAAAATTAAAATCGATTGGCGTCTCTAGCGTGCCCTACCCGTCACCTTAATACACTTGACAAAAATTTAAGGATGCTTTAATTCGATAGCAGGTTAATCTGAAGGTATCTTTTCTCAACACTGTCGCTTTAACGTCCAGGGAACGCTTACCATGATCTAGGATTTGACAAATCTGGATATTATTATGAAGCGACTGCCACTTGGCCTTCTTCGTAACCCTTAATCACTGGAACCAAACCAATTGGAGCATGACTACGCACTATTCGAATAACTACACAATATAACACACACAATACAATTATCAATTTGCAATTGTTCATTCAATAGTTTTGTACTACGATGCAAAAAGTTCCTTACGTCATGCACAGTTGAGGATTGCTTAGCCATTGAAACGATGAGGGTGGAACTGTTAATTATGAACATTACCTATGCATATAACACACTTATAAATTTCATCTCGTGCTCAGGCGAGACTCGAACCCACATCTTCCACAATCCGGGTGGATGGTTTACCAATTAGACCACTGAACGCGTTACTAAGCCGGCGAAATTTGTTAGTGCTTGATACGACGTGAGCATGTGGGTTCGAGTCCCACCTGAGCACGAGATGAAATGTATCAGTTTGTTATTTACTTAAGAATAAATTGCAAAAGATTGCTATAAAAATATCAACTATTACCTATGTATGTATTAGGTGTATATGCCAAGTCACAAATGCTAGATCCCTAAGGGCGGATTCGATCAACTTAACAGTTATAAGAGGATAACTATCCGCAGGATAATGGACAACATTTCAAATTTTTAACATGTCCATATTGTTTTTTTATATGAGAGTAGACATAAAATGAACAGACCCATATTTTTTCTTTTTTCAAAATTTGTCCATTTTCATGCATAAAATAATTATTGAAATAATTATTGCAATTTTGAAATGTTGTCCATTTACTTGGTTACGTATAAAAAAATATTATTTTCGTAATAAACTCAATTTGGTTCTTCCAAAGCCGGCATAGCTAAACCTTGTTTAACGAGTGAATGAACGAATGACATTATAAACCGACAAAAAACAATAGTGTCTTATTTTGTGGTTCATGATATGCCACCAGGATATTTTTGTTATACAGGTAATGTCAAAAGTCAATCCCATCAAAAACAATACTTGTCAAAAAAAACCAAGTCTTCCAATTCAGTTTTTCTACGGTAAAAGTTGTGAGATCCATGTAATACCAAGTCGGTTATTAATTTATTCAGTCCCTACTTAAGCGACTTTCTGTCTTAATACGTCCAGTCCCTAAGACCACGATCGAGGTCCATAACAATTGAAAATCAATTGTGTCTGGAATCTCCGTATTCGAAGCATTAAGTTGTTACGTAAATAATTAACAGCATCTTATAATATTAAAAATCTTTATTGTTTTATATAAATATTTTGAGACCCGGCCATCGCATGAAAATACGTGTAAATTAAATTATTTAGTGCGATGGCCAAGTCAATATATTTATATAAAACAATAAAGATTTTAAATATTGATATTATAAGTAAGTAATTAAAATTTATGAAACTGGACAGAAATTGAAGAAAAAATGCTAGACTTAGCAGTTGCACTACCGTGCCCCCAAATATTTTAGTTTTTCCTTGATTCATACACCAAACACTACTTATATTCCAAATTTGAAGCTTCTAGGTTTGCTAGAAGTACTTTAGAATTTTGATGATCGGTGAGTCAGTCAATGAGTCAGTCAGTGAGTCAGTGAGTGACAAAATTAAGAAATTTGACCCGTTATTATTCTTAAACTACTGGTTCAAATTGAATGAAATATACCGTGTCTTTACAATGTCTGCATGGTTACTGAAAATTTAGTCTTCTAGTTTTATCCACAACGAAGTTACAGGGGGTCGAAAATGGCCCGAATTGCTTCGGGAAAAGGATGGTAAGGCCGTGCCGCTTTTTTGCTCGACTTGGCGGGGACACTGCTGTGCCCCCAGATAACAGATGAAACAATGAAAATGTCAGTTTGAATTATTATGATATTACTGATTCTGTCAAAATTGGCGGTCTAACGACTTACCATTGGAATTAGGCGTTGACTGTTGGATGAGTAGATAGTTGGTAGAACCAATTTTTATATAACACTTTAAGCTGATGATGCTAAGGATGATGACGATAATGGAAGCAGCGCAAAATCTTTTTAAAATATTTTTCTAATCTAATATAAGAAAAAGGGTTGCGACATTATCAAGTCAAATCTTTTCCGGGAAAACCACAGTTAATATAAAGATCAACGTTCTTATTTTTGTACGGGCGTAATATTGGTTTCACTTTATACAAATAAGCATGTGTATTTGTTTGTAGCATTCTTCTCTTTAGGGATCGAGGATTTTACATCTGAAAACACAAGAGGGAAATGTAATCTTTTCTGTTCATTTTCCGATACCGCCCCCACATGGTAAGTCTTGACTTCAATAGGATTCGCGAGAGAGTCAATATTACGAGTATGTAGTCATGGTTTCCGGTTTAGTAAATATTTGTTAACGTAACGTGGTAGATGTGCATAAGAACATCATTTTTGTCGGTGGTCGTGGAATAGAATCCTAGCTTGCACTTTCAGATTTTGAAATATAATTTTTATATTATATTTTTTACCCTTTACTCGACGGTGAGAGAAAATATCGTGAGGGTTTGACCTACACGTTTCAGATAGTTTCTAAAACTTGTAACTTTGATTCAGTTGGTCTGGTTCTAGGTCAGACAGTCACTTCATTGTTATTATTAATCATAGTCCGAGCGTACCAAGCGTAGTCCAGGAACCCCATTCGCGTGCTTATGTTATGTTATTTATCAAAACCAACCGGGAAGAACACAACACGAGATGTTTTTTTTTAATATAAATGGAGAAAAACAAATAATGAGTTTTATTCATCTCATTCATATCCATCATGAATTCGCTGCGTTAGTGAGGGAACAGGAGGCCCAATCCGGAGGAAAGAAGGGTTTAAAGGTTGGCAGCGCCCTTGTGACTCCACAAGTGTTGCATGGACACCCATGGGCGGTGGCAATCGCTTACCATCAAGTGATCCATCTGCTCGTCTGCCATCTATCATATATAGCACTTTTTCTTACGTAAATAATGCCCTTAAAAATCCTCGACACACCATTCGGATGGGACTCGAACCCTACCGATAGGATTCTTAATCAGCCTATATGCTGTCCCACTGCAGGGCAAAGGCCTCCATCATAAAAATCAAGTTATCGCTACTATGATGGGATTAGGCTTAATCACCACGCTTGCCAAGTGCGGATTGGTGATCACAAACCCAAGCTATGTCCGAAAAATTCGAAACATACTTTTCGCTCGACCCGGGAATCGAACCCAGGACCCTGAGATCACGGCCCGGTACTTAAACCACTACACCAACAGGCCGTTATGTCCGATAGGATTATAGGTACAATATTGATGAGACTATCGCGCGGCTCATGGCAAATAGAGGGCATTTAAAAAATCATCGGCTTACTAGCATTCTCAGTAGCACAATGGGTTCTGGGCATTTCGTCCAGTTTGAGAAAAAGTCGTGGTCCGAGTCCCATCAGAACGACGTGTCAAGGATTTTTTTAAGTGCATTATTTACTTAATAAGTAATTATTTGTGAGCAACGAACATTGTTTAGTTATTCTGCTACTGCGTCTCGCAATCAATCTCCAATTAGGTACGGGCAGCGCTGAAGGGGCAAAATTGAACTTTTAATTCAATTTCCAGAAAGCTAGAAAATTAAAGCGCACGGGAATTTCGAGATGTTTTCAAATGAATTTGAAAAAGGGAAGGATAATTGGAAAGGGATAATTGATTCGTAAAGGTGGATTATATAGTTGAGCGATAAAAGAAGTTTAATTGTGTAATAACGAATTAATTTTGTTTTAATTCAAAACATATCTGTCGGGCATACATACATTTTTTAAGGCTAACTCACCTAACTAACTATCTAACTTACCTAAATTTCTTTTTTCATTTTCTAAAATTTAATTTAGATATTTTGGGCTATGCATCAGTCACTCAGTCATTTTCCCATGTTATAATTTTTTTTTATATATGAGAGGTAGCAGACGAGCAGATGGATCACCTGATGGTAAGCAATTCCGCCGCCCATGGACTCATGCAACACCAGTGGAGTCACAAGTGCATCATCATCATCATCATTTCAGCCAATAGACGTCCACTGCTGGACATAGGCCTCCCCCAATGTTCTCCACACAGATCGGTCCTGTGCCGCCCGCATCCAATGGATTCCCGCGATCTTCACCAGATCGTCGGTCCACCTTGTGGGGGGCCTGCCACGGCTGCGACTTCCTGTACGTGGCCTCCACTCGAGGACCTTTCCGCCCCAACGGCCGTCTGTTCTCCTCGCTATGTGCCCTGCCCATTGCCACTTGAGGCATGCAATCCTTTGGGCACAAGTCACAAGTGCGCTGCCAACCTTTTCCCCTTCCCCCCCATTGGGCCTCCGTTAACCTCACTCACACGGCAAAACACAGCGCAGGCGCTGCTTCATGCCAGTCTTCTGTGAGGCAGTGGTATCACTCCGGTCGAGCCGGCCCATTCATGCCTAAGCGTGGCTCTCCCACATTCTAAAATATACCTACACTGTTATTTTTTTTATAATTTTACTTACCTCAAAATAAGTAGGTATGAATAAAGCCCATTTAACATGTTAGATCAACAATATAAGCGAAAACAAATCAGCTATTCCATGCAAAATAGAATATTCGCCCGGCAATAATGAATGGAACAACAAAATTTTTATATTGTGGATTTAAATTGGTTAAGAGCCCTTTTTAACACACTTTCTGGACATGATTGATTGTATTTTTCTTTTTTGTTTTTATTATTTGTATGTATTTTAATTGTTTTCTGTTTTTTTTTTGCCAAATTATGTTTACAACTGCTGTTATAATAAATGTTTTCTTTTTTTCACGGACACTCATCCGTCTGGTCATTGTAATGAAATTAGGACAATAAAGGGAAAATTTACTAAAACATGATTTTTCAAGCTTATTTCGCACACGCTATTCATGTCACAATTATTTTAAGCAAGATTTAATTTTTTGTGGTTACTTTATGATACCTATTACAGGACTTGGGAATTATAACGATAAATAAATAGCGATGTACATAGTACCCAAGTAGGTATGTACATATAAAGCATAAAAGTAGACATCCAATGAAAATCTGATGATCATATTTCTACTCCATCATTTTATGCGATACAATGCATTAGTGAAATATCTATGGAGCGGCCGTTGCTTTATTCGGCTTCCATATTTCAGTTTGATGAATTCAGGCGCCGAACAATATTAATGGATCACTTATTGAAATGGAAGTTCTGAAATGTAGCATTAAATAACATAATTGCCCTTTTTCTACACAATACACTACTCACACCACATATTTTGGTGACAGTGCCACGCTTTGGCATAAGTGGGCCAGATCGACAGTGATACCACGGCCTCACAGAAAACTAGTTTGAAGTAGTTCCTGCGCTGTGTTTTCGTGTGTGCTGGAGTAGGTCATCATCGTCAGCCCATTTAAGTCCCCACTGCTGGGTCACGGGCCTCCCTCAATCACATGAGGGGTAATTGCCATACTCACCACGCTTGGCAGACGGGTTGGCGAGGGTTTTAATATAAATGCAGAGTTTTCCTTCTCTGGGGGCTGATGACCATGCCAGCAGCTTTACCTTAGTCGCCTTTTACGACTCCTCGGTAAGAGTGAGGGTGGCCTATTCTACTCTGCCGGGACCACACGGCTGGAGTAGGTATAGTAGCTGAAAATTTCATTACAAAACCTACGCAATAAAAAATAAGATCTCATGTCCTGGAGCCATATTTTCCGACATTTCGGAAATTCGTAAGAAAATTCTTCACTCTGACTAATGAATGAAACGTTCGTCGAAGCAGGAGAAATTTGTTTATGTCTTAAACTTTAATTGATGTCGACAGGAACCTAGCTTTTAAGATTAAGTTGACGGGTTGGGCACACTAGCGAGGCCAATCGATTTAAATTTTTAGCTACTAAACCAGATCTAATATAAACAATTTCGGGGTTACAACCTCTCGGCAAACACTTAAACTATTTATTAAATAACCATGTACAAACGTTGGGTCCGTTTTTGGACGCCACGCCAAAAGCGGTCACTTTTAGCGTGAATCAATTTTTCGCGTACAAAAACGGACCCAACATTTGCGTATGGTTATTTAATAAATAGAACAAGTGTTTGCCGAGAAGTAGTAACCCCGAAATTGTTTAAAATGTAGGGGGTTAATTTATGGGGTTTAATTTAGGTTAAGTAGCTAAAAATTAAAATCGATTGGCGTCGCTAGTGTGCCTTACCCGTAAACTTAAACAGGCTAAGGGTGGATGAAATAATATTCGTAGGCGGCGAAACGTAATATCCATCAATATAAATAGCTTTGCCTATCGGTTTTCGTAATCCGTTACAGATTGCCAACAAAAATTATAATATCAATAACTGACCTGTGTGAATGGATAGACAATTAAAAACAAAGGCAAACTTAAAAAATAAGGGTACTTAAGTCTGAAAAAAAATACATTTATTACATTTTCGAATAAAAACAATAAGCAAACTCAAAAATAACGTACATGGTAGAAATCTACAAAAGGCACGCACGTAAAACAAAAATACTTTAGTCCAAAAAAAATAAAAATTGTTATTATTCAAATTAATGTTGCAATCAAATTGTTGATACTTATTTTTTTTCATGTTAAAGCTGTTAGAAATCCTAAAAAAACAAATGAATAAATCATTTCTTATTCTTTTTCAACATAGCGCGGTTTCATAATATTAGTTTCTCATTTGATAACTTGGATCAATATATTTACTCAAGCAAGCTAAAGATAATTGTATATCTGTAAAACAACTATAGCTGTATGTGTTTAATACAGTTTCACTTTGTATAATGTTTTAAATAGATTGCACGGGTATTTTACAATACATTAACAGTACTAAACTTATAAAAGTTACATAAGGAAACCTCGATACCTTCAGCACGTGCTGGAGGTATTTTTGGCAACCTTCAAGGTCTCAGAATATATCACCCTACGCCTCGTGACATAGCGTAAATTTCCCAGTAGCAAAATGCAAAGTACTAAAGACGCGCCAGCATGGCATCACATCTCAACAGAAGCAACTTGCTTGAAGCAATACTAACGTTTTTCTATAGTGCCCCGCAAGTTTCTTCTTTGTATTAAAGGATGTACAAAATACATGTTCCATCAATAACTTCAATTCCATCATTAATTATCATCATTTCAGCCAATAGACGTCCACTGCTGAACATCCTCCCCCAATGTTCTCCACACAGATCGGTCCTGTGCCGTCCGCATCCAATGGATTCCCGCGAACTTCACCAGATCGTCGGTCCACCCTGTGGAGGGCCTGCCACGGCTGCGACTTCCTGTATGTGGCCTCGCCCCCGCCCGCATCCAATGGATTATTATTATTATTTTTCACAACATCACATACATTGATCTGACTCCGAGGTAGGTAGCTCAAGCACCTGTGTTACTGATATCAGAATCAACAGTGATATTACAAATATATACATATAATATTTATCTTTTGTAAATACATACGTATAAAACATAGAACACATCCAGACCAATACAAACAGACATGTTTATGCACACAAATGTTTGTACTGTGCGGGGACCGAACCCGCAACCCTTGGACCAAAGGCAGCGTTCACTACCACTGTTCCAAACGGGTCGTCAATCTCGTTGGGATTCCTCGCGACCTTCACCAGATCTGCGGTCCACCTTGTGGGGGGCGGCCCGGCTGCGACTTCCTGTACGTGGCCTCCACTCGAGGACCTTTCCGCCCCAACGCCGTCTGTTCTCCTCGCTATGGTGCCCGCCCATTGCCACTTGAGGCATGCAATCCTTTGGCAACAAGTCACAGTGGCGCTGCCAACCTTTTCCCCTTCCCCCCATTGGGCCTCCGTACCTCACTCACCGGCAAAACCACAGCGCAGAGTCGCTGCTTCATGCCAGTCTTGCTGTGAGGCATTGGGGGGTATCACTCCGGTCGAGCCGGCCCATTCATGCCTAAGCGTGGCTCTCCCACATTCTCAAATAGTACCTACACGTATTTTTTTATAATTTTACTACCTCAAAATAAGTAGGTATGAATAAAAGCCATTTTACATGTTATATCAACAATATAAGCGAAAACAATCAGCGATTCCTGCAAAATAGAATATTCGCCCGGCAATAATGAATGTAACAACAAAATTTTTATATTGTGGATTTAAATTGGTTAAGAGCCCTTTTTAACACACTTTCTGGACATGATTGATTATATTTTTCTTTTTTGTTTTTATTATTTGTATGTATTTTTAATTGTTTTCTGCCTTTTTTTTTTGCCAAATTGTGTTTACAACTGCTGTTATAATAAATGTTTCCTTTTTTTTACGGACACTCATCCGTCTGGTCATTGTAATGAAATTAGGACAATAAAGGGAAATCTTTATTGTTTTTTTCAAGCTTATTTCGCACACGCTATTCATGTCACAATTATTTTAAGCAAGATTTAATTTGTAGTGGTCACTTTATGATACCTACCTTTGCAGGACTTGGGAATTATAACGATAAATAAATAACGATGAACATAGTACCCAAGTAGGTATGTACATATAAAGCATAAAAGTAGACATCCAATGAAAATCTGATGATCATATTTCTACTCCATCATTTTATGCGATACAATGCATTAGTGAAATATCTATGGAGCGGCCGTTGCTTTATTCGGCTTCCATATTTCAGTTTGATGAATTCAGGCGCCGAACAATATTAATGGATCACTTATTGAAATGGAAGTTCTGAAATGTAGCATTAAATAACATAATTGCCCTTTTTCTACACTATACACTACTCATACCACATATTTTGGTGACAGTGCTACGCTTTGGCATGAATGGGCCAGCTCGACAGTGATACCACGGCCTCACAGAAAACTAGTTTGAAGTAGTTCCTGCGCTGTGTTTTCGTGTGTGCTGGAGTAGGTCATCATCGTCAGCCCATTTAAGTCCCCACTGCTGGGGCACGGGCCTCCCTCAATCACATGAGGGGTAATTGCCATACTCACCACGCTTGGCAGACGGGTTGGCGAGGGTTTTAATATAAATGCAGAGTTTTCCTTCTCTGGGGGCTGATGACCATGCCAGCAGCTTTACCTTAGTCGCCTTTTACGACGCCTCGGTAAGAGTGAGGGTGGCCTATTCTACTCTGCCGGGACCACACGGCTGGAGTAGGTATAGTAGCTGAAAATTTCATTACAAAACCTACGCAATAAAAAATAAGATCTCATGTCCTGGAGCCATATTTTCCGACATTTCGGAAATTCGTAAGAAAATTCTTCACTCTGACTAATGAATGAAACGTTCGTCGAAGCAGGAGAAATTTGTTTATGTCTTAAACTTTAATTGATGTCGACAGGAACCTAGCTTTTAAGATTGAGGTGACGGGTTGGGCACACTAGCGACGACAATCGATTTTAATTTTTAGCTACTAAACCGGATCTATTTTAAACAATTTCGGGGTTACAACCTCTCGGCAAACACTTATACTATTCATTAAATAACCATGTACAAACGTTGGGTCCGTTTTTGGACGCCACGCCAAAAGCGGCCACTTTTAGCTTGAATCAATTTTTCGCGTACAAAAACGTACCCAACATTTGCGCATGGTTATTTAATAAATAGAGTAAGTGTTTGCCAAGAAATTGTAACCCCGAAATTGTTTAAAATGGATACGGTTTAGAAGCTAAAAATTAAAATCGATTGGAGTCGCTAGTGTGCCTTACCCGTCAACTTAAACAGGCTAAGGGTGGATGAAATAATATCCGTAGGCGGCGAAACGTAATATCCATCAATATAAATAGCTTTGCCTATCGGTTTTCGTAATCCGTTACAGATTGCCAACAAAAATTATAATATCAATAACTGACCTGTGTGAATGGATAGACAATTTAAGATAAGGGCAAACTTAAAAATAAGGGTACTAAAGTCTGAAAAAAATTACATTTATTACATTTTCGAATAAAAACAATAAGCGAACTCAAAAATAACGTACATGGTAGAAATCTACAAAAGGTACTCACGTAAAACAAAAATACTCAAGTCCAAAAAAAATAAAAATTGTTATTATTCAAGTTAATGTTGCAATCAAATTGTTGATACTTTTTTTTTTTTCATGTTAAAGCTGTTAGATATCCTAAAAATAAATGAATAAATAATTTCTTATTCTTTCTCAACATCGCGCGGTTTCATAATATTAGTTTCTCATTTGATAACTAAGATCAATATATTTACTGACGCAAGCTAAAGATAGCTATATATCTGTAAAACAACTATAACTGTATGTGTTTAATACAGTTTCATTTTGTATTATGTTTTAAATAGATTGCACGGGTATTTTACTGTACATTAACAGTACTAAACTTATAAAAGTTACATAAGGAAACCTCGATATCTTCAGCACGTGCTGGAGGTATTTTTGGCAACCTTCAAGGTCTCAGAATATATCACCCTACGCCTCGTGACATAGCGTAAATTTCCCAGTAGCAAAATGTAAAGTACTAAAGACGCGGCAGCATGGCATCACATCTCAACAGAAGCAACTTGCTTGAAGCAATACTAACGTTTTTCTATAGTGCCCCGCAAGTTTCTTCTTTGTATTAAAGGATGTACAAAATACATGTTCCATCAATAACTTCAATTCCTTAATCATTCATCATTTCAGCCAATAGACGTCCACTGCTGAACATCCTCCCCCAATGTTCTCCACACAGATCGGTCCTGTGCCGCCCGCATCCAATGGATTTTATTATTAATATTATTTTTCACAACATCACATACATTGATCTGACTCCGAGATAGGTAGCTCAAGCACCTGTGTTACGGATATCAGAATCAACAGTGGGATTACAAATATATACATATAGTACTTTTCTTTTGTAAGTACATACGTATAAAACATAGAACACACCCAGACCAATACAAACAGACATGTCTATGCACATAAATGTTTGTAGGTACTGTGCGGGGACCAAACTCGCAACCCTTGGACCAAAGGCAGCGTTCACTACCACTGTTCCAAACGGGTCGTCATTCTCGTTGGGATTCTCGCGACCTTCACCAGATCTTCGGTCCACCTTGTGGAGGGCCGGCCACGGCTGCGACTTCCTGTACGTGGCCTCCACTCGAGGACCTTTCTGCCCCAACGGCCGTCTGTCCTTATCGCTATGTGCCCTGCCCATTGCCACTTGAGGCATGCAATTCTTTGGGCTATGTCTGCGACCTTAGTTCTCCTGCGGATCTTATCATTTCTGATACGATCACGCAAGGAGACTCCGAGCAAACGCTAGCAAGCGAACGCTAAAGTCCCGTTAGTTTTTCATGCCAAGCCACTAGTAAATTTTTACACTGCGTCTAGACATTCTTCGCTATGTTAATATTTGAAGAAAAATGGGAACAATAAAAACTTATGACGTAACATTAAGCTCTAAGTAAACCTGAACATTTTTGTTTTCCCTGAGTTTGTGTTAAACAAAGAGCGTTAAGTTTTAACCGCATAATGCATAACTATAAAATTACTGCTTTCGCGAGAAATTAATATCATCATCAGATCCAGTTTGCCCTTCAATTTTGTCTCTTTATTCAACTCAACGTGACATTCAAGAATCAGAATTACGTCTGCCACGACACAACAAAGTCAATACTTCACTTTAACTAAGGTATCCTGCCCAGTTCCACTTGTACCATTCCTATTCTTTAGATATCCTGGACTTATGTCCTGCCACGGATTTCAGAGATTTCAAAATGATCTTGGAGTTTTAAGCCAAGTATATTTCTGTCTATGGCATTTCTCTATTTCTGCCACTCTTATTTTGTTCAGTACTTTTTGTTTGAATCCACGATTAATAAATATAAAGAAAACGATCATTAAATGATATACGTGGATTGACGATATTTTTTTTTTAAATTTTGTTAAGATTTTAACACAAATCATAGGTACATTAAATATGTAACATGATTCGTCTCTCGTCCGTTACTAGAGATCTACCAAATTCACGAAAATTACAACATTAATCTCATAGAGTTTATTTCAATGCAAGCTATTTATTTTAACATGAAATTTCCAAAACAAATCATACTTAAATTAAAATCTGTAACAAGATCCGTCTCTCGTTCATTGCTACCACCAAATTTAGAAAACCGCAAATTTTAGCTTAGGCCGCTTTTCATTTTGTACGAACACGTCTGTCCTGCTTAACTGTAAGTGAAGCAATATTTTTTACATTTCGCGCCGGCTTCAATTTATTTTGAGGATGAATAAGAGCAAAAATATACTTAGAGCTCCAAGTTTTAGGAGAGCGCTTCAATGTAAATCTTATCCGTTGATGAATTAAGTGGTAACACTCTGAGTTACGGAAAGTGTTTGAAAAAATTCTTTGTGCGGTGGCGAAAGAAGAAGTTTTAGTGAGATACAAATTCGATATAAAAGATTGTTGTAAGACCTAACCAAGTACGTCATTAATCATAATCTCAATATTTCCGCAGTTTCATTACAAGCGTTACCCTAGTAGGTAGTAGGTATTCGGTAGGTAGTAGGCTCTATTTTCAAATTCATACAAAACATATTGGTTTTTAACCCCCGACGCAAAAACGACGGGGTGTTATAAGATTGACGTGTCTCTGTGTGTGTGTGTGTGTCTATCATCAGCATCGTAGCTCTCGAGCAAATGAACCGATTTTGTTTTTTTTTTGTTTGAAAGTTGAATTAGGGGGGAGTGTTCTTAGCTATGCTGCGCCACCACTGCTCCAGCCAATAAGAGGGCTCTTATTGGCTGGCGCAGTGGTGCCATCCAGCGACATTTATTAGAAGTAAGTTGTCGGTATGGCAGTATCTGTTTACATATTTACCAATTTTTTTTATTGATTGATTGTTAATAACCTAAGGATGAACACTGACGCCTGAGATACAGGCTACTTGATAACATAGTTCTGGTGCAGACGTAAAAATGTTTATCTAGTTATTTCATTTGTATTTTTTTTATTGCTTATAATAAGCAGACGAGCTTGCGGCCCATCTGATGGTAAACGGTAACCGCCGCTCTTAGACATCAACAATTCCGGAACACAGCATCAAATGCAAAGAATTTGTAAAAATGTAATGTGGATATCAGTCTGCAGAGTGCCAAGGCTGAGAAAAGACTTCCCCAAGTTTCTCTATTCCTCCTTATCCAATCCCATCCTATCGCTGCACAACCTGGTCGTTGACTTAAAATCAGAAGTCCAAACTCAAGATTTACCAAAGAACTATGGAGCATAGCATTCTAGGGACCAAAGGATCAGATAGAGTGCGCAACTCTCTCCAAGACGGGAATCACGGATGTGGGTCAAAAAACTGTGAAGTTAAAACGGGAGTGGGCGGGCCGAATGAACCCTGAAAGATGGACAAAAATCGTCACCCAATGGCAACCAACCGATGGACGTCGACTACGCGGCGGGCCCAAATAAAGATATTTTTTTATGTGATAGGTGGCAGACGAGCTGACGGATCACCTAATGGTAAGCGATTGCCTCCGCCCATAGACACCCATAACACCACTGCAGTCACAAGTGCGCCTCCCTTTAGAAGAAGAAAGATGGCTATAATGTATCAAGACGGGAATTAACACGATATTTATTATGTGGAACAACATTGTGTGACCACAGCTGCTGTAACGTAGCCGAAACTTGGAGCCAAATATGTGAGTACACAATGTTGCGTCACATAATAAAAATCGTGTTAATTCCCGTCTTGTACATAACAGTTATAATGCAACTCGAAAATCTAATAAACCAAGGAAGAGGGCATCGATCCACGTCGGTCAGTCGACCGACCAGTCGGCCCAGTCAGTCCAGTCGGTATGGCAGCTTGATCTGATCGACGGATCTATTCTACTAAACAATCTATTCAACAAAGATAAGACCACAAACCGATTAAGAGCTAATGAGGTGCTACAGTTGCATGCTCCGCATCAGTTAGGTACATAAAATCCGTAACGAGATTGTACTCCAGCGCGTCAGGTGAACCAGGACATTGATGCAGACCTACACGGATCACCTGATAATGGTGTGACAATTTCATTACATATGTCCAAGAATGGCAAGTAAGGGTATAAATAAATAAATTATTAAAATGATTGTGACAAAGGTTTTAAATATCAAGTTGTTACCTCCGACTTTTGCTCCAAAGGCGACTCCCACCGCACACAACGAGTTGTTGGCGGTCGCAGCAACCTCTCCCGCGCATCTCGTCCCATGCCGGTTTGAATCTATCATATCGTACCGGGGTTGTGGATCGGAGTCGTGTGAGTTCACGTCGTACGACGCCATGGGGTCCTGTGGACAAAAAACAATACTCAAATCTAAAATTTACTGAAAGATTAACACAATCTTCACTGACTTTAGATCGCGAAATATTAGGCAAGCTTGGTGAGCCTAATCCCATCATAGTAGCGATGACTTGAATTCTATGATGACGGCCTTTGCCCTGCAGTGGGACAGTTAATAGGCTGATACTTAACTTAAGAACATTAGTCTGACCTTGGTAGGATTTTCTATTTTGTTTTTTACATTATGGCAGACAAACGAGCAGACGGCTCACCTGATGGTAAGTGAATTACCGCCGCCCATGGACATCTGCGACACACGGGGCATCACAGATGCGTTGCCGGCTCCTAAGGAAGGAATAAGCTCTTTTCTTGAAGATCAACAGGTGGTATCTGTTCGAGAACTGCTAGCTACCAACGATGGTAGCTGATTCCATAGTTTTACTACGCGCGGTAAAAAGTGAAGAAAATCCATCACAGTGCGCTATTTTATATTAAATATAGACTGAAATTTTATTTTTTTTTACAAAATAATAAAATTAATTATAGATATATATTAAATATAGACTGAAATGTTATTTTTTTCACAAAATAATAAAATTAAATATAGGGATATATTAAATAAAGAAAGATTTTTTTTGCAGAAAATCCTACCAAGGTCAGACTAATGTAGTTAAGTTAAGTATCAGCCTATTTACTGTCCTACTGCAGGGCAAAGGCCTCCATCATATAATTCAAGTCATCGCTACTATGATGGGATTAGGCTCACCACGCTTGCCTACCCCGGGCTCCGAAGCGACAGCTATGGACGCAACTGAGAATAACAAGTTAAGATAATAATAATAATAATAATTCTCACAACATCTCATACGTTGACCTGATTCCGTACTAAGTAGCTTAAGCACTTGTGTTACAGATATCAGACAACAGAGGAACACAAATATATACTTAAATACATATATCACACCCAGACACCGAGTGTTCATCGCACGAAAGTTTGTCCAGGGTGGGGATCGAACCCACGACCTTTGGCGTAAGAGGCAGGGTCACTACCAATTGCGCCATCCGGTCAGTCCGGTCAGTCAAGATGAGGAGGACTTATAAATAAATAGAATAAAAACGAGTAAATTGAAAACAGTGAACTTTTTAATGGTAATGGTAGGCAAGAGAGGACGAACAACTTAAGAAAACTTCTAATTATTTGCAAAGAGCCCTGACTTAGGTAAATATTATACTCAGAAAGATAAAAGTTAGTTTAAAATTATATTGAAAAAACTTTTAATAATAAAACTCTTACAAAATTAGCAATCGAAGCCCCAGCTGTAAACTTCATAATATCCTAAATAAAATAAAAATCTGTTCTAGAAACTCAGCACAGAAAACCGGCGTGGAGCAGCACTGTGCTGTTTCGCTGCGTGAGTGAGGGTACTGCAGGCCTCATCAGGAGGGAGTTTGAAGGTTAGCAGCGCACTTGTGTTGCGTGTTGCTTCTGGTTCAATGCAAAGGTGCTGGTGGCTTAATTCGAAGCCGTCCCTTTACGAACGAGAATACAGCTGTCGCATTCAAACAAAAGAGACTCACAACGCGTGGGAAAGGGAGGGAAAATCGTAACGTTTGGTTCAAATTAGGCTCTCTGCTTTGGCGCCACATTCCATCCAGCACTAATTTTGCAACTTCCAATTTTATTCACAACATCTTATTCATATATTATCTAAAGTCTCGGATCCTGATTAGTCCAGTTGAAAACCCTAATAAACATCACGAATACCCACCTAATCTTATACCCCTCAATACCATTACCTTTACACATAATCACACCAGACCCGACAACCCGCGACCCAATTACCCATTTCTGGGGGAAACAGTGGAATTAAAGCTGGGAGAGATGAATCGCGTAATTTGAAATTCGGCTTTGTTCACAGATGTCTCTCTCGCCCGTTTTCCGAAGCCTTAGGCGGGCGATACACATAAGTGAGAAACTTCGTTCATTCGTCAAGCTTTATGTGTGATTGTATAAGCTCCAACTTTAAATGGAATAAGTAGGACTGAGTTTTTGAAAAGTTTGCTGGAAACAAACAGAGAGATAAACCATTGATTTACTACACTTGCATAAGTTGCGCACCTCGTATAAAGCACATATAACCTAGAAAACGATACATTTATACTACGAGGTTGCGCGCGGTCTAATGTCTTTTTATGCTATAGGCGGTCCAACGAGCAAGCGAGTCACCTGATGGAAAGTAATCAACGCCGCCCATGAACATCCGCGAAATCAGAGTGATCGCTAATGCGTTGCCGGACTTGTATACACTTGGCCGGTTATTTTTGACTTAATTATTACCTTTCGCACTAATGTAACACCGGGTAATTTGTAAATAGTGAGTAGGTAATTAACGTCTACATAAGCATAGTGTATTAAGAATATTAAGTTACAAAAATATCTACTAATATCATTTATGTTCGACGTCGTTAGTGGGTCGCACTTAAAAGCGACGGCTGTGCAAGAGGTGGAGTCAAAAAAAATACCAAAGTTGTCGGTAAAGAAATTCTTAGTGTCAGCCCGAAGTCTGGAAATTGGCGGTCTTGTACCCTCGTGCCTTGGAAAACAAGCTAAGCCGTTGGTCCTGCGCCCGATTCCAATTGCCAAGTTAATAATCGACTTGGTAACATAGATCTCACAACTTTTCACGGTAGAACAACTGAGTGCGAGACTTGAAATTTTTGACAAGTTTTGTTTTTTATGGGATACTGTTTACCCAATCGTAGACTTCGATATGCTTTTTTGCTGTTAATTTTGTAAATAAGAATTTAGAAATATAGATACATATTACAAAAATCAAATATCGGGGTTAAACTCAAAATAAACAAGTACATTGTCGCGTTTAACTCCGATATATTAATTTTAGTATATTGCAACGGGAAAGTTTATACCTAATCATAAAGATACATATTTTGTAGAGAGATCTTTCATAAACATTTTCGGAGCCCGGGGGAGAAAGACTTTGGGGAGGCTGCTAATTACAAATCAAATAAAGTTATTAAAATAAAATACACACAAAAATTAGAAAAATTTTGAGTTACAGGCTTGAATTTGAACATACTACATACCGAAAGGTTTAACCCACTGAGCTAGTCAGCGACTAATGGACAATACGACAAAAATATATTAGCATTTTATACGCTTTTCGAATAAAGAAGGTGAAAAAAGATCATTAAGAAGTTATCATTAAATATGTGTATTTATTGAAATATTATTTTTTTAAATTATTAATTCGGAAGTGACGTAGTCCTGAGGCTGAACGTATTGTGATGTCGGTGCTATACGTCCAATAAAAAAAATAGGTGACTTTAAGTTACTTACTGTCACTGTCATCATTTTGCCTTGTCGTTTCATGATCAGAGATTTTACTTTTTTTGCTTTAATCAACGTGAGCAAAAGCGTTATTAACTTGTAATGCCGAGTGATGACGTCACAGGAGGATTTTTTCATTTTTTTGTTTTCCCCATTAATAAGTATCTGTTTAAAAATTCTGAATTAATTGTTCCTGAATTTCTGTGAGTCTGATCTAGAAACGATTTTTTGTCGTATTGTCCATTGTCGTCAGTTGTCGCGATCTTGCGCATCTCTACATGCCTCAAGGAGCGGCATGTCTACCGACTTAATGAGTGAGTGAGAGTTTGTTATTATAATACGAACAAAACGGTCGATTTAACCGCTAACATTAAATTTCCTCGACTACACAAAAACAAAGCGGGTTCCTTCCGCAGGACGTTTTCTCGGTGATGAGGGTCACGCAATACACGCAATGTTTCCACTATATACTCCTAGCGCTATCTCTAGCAAGGTGAAGAAGGTTGTGTGGGTTAAATATTGCTAAGAAAATGCTGTGACCCGTGTGATAAAAGCTAGGTTTACCTACCAAAATTATTTTATTCACCCAAGACAAATTACAACCATTACAGAAGTATGATATTACTAGCGGCCGCCCGCGACTCCGTCCGCGTGGAAAAGTAACTTTTTACCCCCCTTTCAACCCCTTACAACCCCCTTTTCGCAATAAAAAGTAGCCTATGTTCTCTCTCAGGGTCTAGATTATCTGTATACCAAATTTCATTTAAATCCGTTGAGTAGTTTTGGCGTGAAAGAGTAGCAGACAGACAGACAGACAGACAGACAGACAGACAGAGTTACTTTCGCATTTATAATATTAGTATGGATAAAAATAAACAGTTTTGATCTAGATTGCAATTCAAAATTATGTGTAAACAGAAAAGATAAACGTGTTAAGCAATAGGAATAAAAAAAAAGTATCAGCTAACACGATACAAGAAAGCAGTCAGATTCAGCCCGGATGCTGAACTGCTGCAACACTGCGGGTCAGTCCGGCTGGTGTGGGGTCAGTGGGGTAGAGGATGTCTTTAAATATTTTTTTTGTAATAGTTAAGTTTCGGGGTGAAAATATCAAGTTCAGGGTAGTTATTTGCCATTTCATTGTACTGACGAGCCATTCTTACCAGGGGGCTGTAAAATGAGGTGTTGTTTTTAAAAAATTGTAAGGCAAAAATATTCGTTTTAGTATCTCTATTCCTTTAACTTCATATTCCGATCGGACACTACTGTGACACGACCGGAGAAGGATCGGGCGCAGGACCCACAGCTTAACGTGCTTTCCGAGACACGGGGGTACAAGACCGCCAACTTCCAGACTCCGGGCTGCCACTAAGAGTTTCTTATCGAAAATTTAGGTACAAATATTTGGCCCGACCCGGGGATCGAACCCGGGACCTCATGCGCAGCAGCAGCAGCTTGAGCACTATAATATATCATGCGTACGTGGCTGATCGTTGAGATTGGCCGCCGTAGCCGTAATCGGTTGGAGGATATTATACATCAAAGGCCTTTCCATCTTAACTGATATTTTATAAAGCATTTCGGGTAGGGACACCACATCTATGCTCGTGGCTGTACAAGCCGATTCGAGAGTGTACTTTACTTAGTAAAACGAGCGTCGACGGGTGGTGGGTTCCCAGTGTATTATCTTGCTCACTTTGATGCAAGCTGATTGAACCAAGCTTCATCGCGTTGGGATATGCCTTCAGACACTATTCTCCTCCAGCTGAGGCGCACGGCAGCAAGCTCTTCCCATTTGTTAAGCGAGATGTTGAACGCATTCATAACCCGCTTCACACAGTCCATGAACGCCCGACCGGTCTCTTGGCGCAAGCTACCTCTCCGAGATGAGCCCGTCTTGGTAAACGAGTGTGCTCCATGCGAAGCAAATGACCCAGCCATCGCAGGCGCCTCTGTTACCAATATTACAACCTATACTAACTATAGAGTTGATTGCCATTTAATAATACAAGGACTTATTACAAAACAGTAAAGTAACCTATTGTGTACTTATATCAGGCCTGACTGGAAATACTGGATTCAATCAAAGGTTTTATTTCTTATGATAGGTGGCAGACAAGCAGACGGATCGCATGATGGTAAGCAATTCATCATCATCATCATCGTCAGTCCATTTAAGTCCCCACTGCTGGGGCACGGGCCTCCCTCAATCACATGAGGGGTAATTGCCATACTCACCACGCTTGGCAGACGGGTTGGCGAGGGTTTTGATGTAAATGCAGAGTTTTCCTTCTCTGGGTGCTGATGATCATGCCAGCAGCTTTACCTTAGTCGCCTTTTACGACACCTCGGTAAGAGTAAGGGTGGCCTATTCTACTCTGCCGGGACCACACGGCGTAAGCGATTCGGTAAGCGATTGCCGCCGCCCATATACACCCGTGACACCAGTGGAGTCACAAGTGCGCTAACCTTTAAACCCCCCTTTCCTCCAGATTGGGCCTCTGGTACCCTCACTCATGCAGCGAAACAGAGCACAGTGCTGCTTCACGCCGGTTTTCTGTGAGGCCGTGGTATCACTCCGTTTGCGCGGAGCCTACGTATTTTGCCCGTATCCAAATCGATATGCCCACAACGTATGCCTTGCTAAAGGGCAAATGGTTGCTTCGTTAGGAATAACTAAATAAGCACTTTATCAACTTCACAGCAGGCGAAAGTCTGGAACAACAAAGTTACTATTCGTCGTAGTTAGCTAGATACACCTGTTTAAATTGTAGCTGAAATTGGTCTTTGAATATCAAATTACCACTTACTTGCTCTATTTGTTACAACTTGGATGTCTTTGTGCATGGCAGCGTGCCAGCCAAGTTTTTAAATATTGCCGTAAATTATTTTCCAGCTTCCTACGGAGCCTAGATCGAAAAATAGGTTTGTAAATTATAAGATTGCAAAGACCTATTTTATTTTATCTAAGCCACTTTGCGTTGGTGTATTCAATCTTTTTAAGTATACTCTGCTTTATTTACTAATATCAGCCCATAAACTGTCTCACTGCGGGGCAAAGGCCTCCATCATAGAAATCAAGTTATCGCTACTATGATGGGATTAGGCTTAATCACCACGTTTGCCTAATGCGGATTGGTGATCACAAACCAGAATTATGTTCGAAAAATTCGAAACATACTTTTTGCTCGACCTGGGAATCCAACCTAGGACCCTGAAATCACGGCCCGGTAATTAAAATAGACCAACAGGGCGTACTCTGCTTTATTGAATTAGACGATATCTTAACAGCGGTGAAGGACAAATAATATCAATTATAATGACCCAAATCTAATTATTAATACACACATAATAAATATGTGTGACCAAAAGGTTGAAAAATTACCTTAACCTACCTTATATGGAAAATTAGCCCGGCTTCACTTCGTTTCGAGACATTAATTCCACTTTATACCAATAGATGACGTTAGGTGGCGATAACATCACGCAAGTGTTTTATGTTTTCGGATTACCGATGAGCGTTGCCGCGGTCTGTAAGATTCACCTGTTTATGAATAGTAGAGATTACCTAAATCTTGCTATTTTATCCTTTTGGTATAATATAAGATGCTATGTTTGTAAAGAACGGCCGACTTTTCTATATTTGTCTTCCTAGAATTCTGCTAATGAGTTCCCTCTGTATATACTCATTTGTATGAATTCGTGGTAATCGTTCAGCAACACGATAAAGCGACATTCATCATCATCATCAGCCCATTTAAGTCCCTACTGCTGGGGCACGGGCCTCCCTCAATCACATGAGGGGTAGTTGCCATACTCACCACGCTTGGCAGACGGGTTGGCGAGGGTTTTGAAATGCAGAGTTTTCCTTCTCTGGGCGCTAATGATCATGCCAGCAGCTTTACCTTAGTCGCCTTTGACGACACCTCGGTAAGAGTGAGGGTGGCCTATTCTAATCTGCCGGGGACCACACGGCTTAAAGTGACCTTACGTAGAATTTAAACTATTTCAGTAGTTTAGTACTTTTGGTAGAATAACTTTTCACATTAACAAAAGCATAACAATTCCTGTGTAAACGCTTAAGGATTTTTGCAACCATGCCCAGATTTGGAAAGTCTGGTGATTACAATGAAATTATTGCCGTCTAACCTTTTTTTTTGTTGACGAGGAGGAAATGCCGCTTGCCCGATGTGCAAATGGGCTGACGTCGGCGCCGCCTTATGCACAACCGTCCCCTGGGAGACCGACGGGTAGTGTGGGGCTCTCGTCTGGGTTAGGTCTTCGTAACATTCAGGACCATGATCAGGTCTGAATCAGAATCATTGTCTCAACAATTGCGGATACCTATCTATCGAAACATGCGGGCGGTAAAAACCTCACGAGATTTTCCTTCACCGCCTAATGGTAGAAATACGCACATAGATTTTAAAAATCCAGAGATGCAATGTCGGATGCTAATCTGTGACCTGAACCTGTCCCCTATGGAAGGAACGTTCTTATCCATTTAATCTACTATCGCGGAATCGCTGTTTTTTATTTTATTCATCCTTTCAATAAACCGAGCCATTAGGTACACTAATCTCTTTCTATCTATCTATATTATTAAAAGAAAGTCGTGGTAGTGACACCTGCTCGTCCGATTTGGCTGAAAATTAGTGGAGAGAAAATTGGTAGTTTAGAACCAGAGGAAAGACATAAAATACTTTTTATCATTTTCCCGTGGGATAAATAAAACGAACACTACGCGGGAACGCCGCGGGCATAGGTGAAAATTAAAATTACTAGATCTGAACTGATGTTTTAAGTAGCAACTTGGATAGGGACGATTCATCTACGCCTGTGGCTGTAAAAGCAGATTCGCGAGTGATCTTTTAGCATTAGCGGCAAGAGCAAGAGTGTAATTAATCAAGACGGGATTTATCACGATATTTATTATGTGATACAACATTGTGTACTCACATATTTTACTCGACGTTTCGGCTACGTTACAGCAGCCGTGGTTACGAGCGGACTGTCCGTTCATGCTCGTTGTATCACATAATAAATATCGTGTTAAATCCCGTCTTGATTAATTATAGTTATAATGCAACGCGAAAATGTAAAAAAACTAAGAGTTACATTCGCGACCTCATCGACTCTTTTCATCAGGTGAGATTAAACGAGTGTTGACAGCATGTTGTCTTGCTCATAACTAGTGATTGGATATTCGGACGCTTATTTACCTAAACTTCATTACAGTACTGACATAGAGTTGATACAACCACGGTCCTGATATATACAAATATCAAATTTGCAAATTGAATCTTTGCTAAAGTTGTCGTTATCAGGTCTAGAATGACGTGTATCAGGATTTTAATTACACATGGGTATGAGAAAACCCGAAATGACGTTCAAAACTAAAGCACAATATTTTTTTACATTATTTACTTAAAGCAATAAAAATATATCACAGCACTACAGTAAAGCTTAAAATCAGAAAATGTTTATCAGAATGCTCTGGTTGTATCAACTCTATATCAATACTACCTTGTTTAGGTAAATAAGTGTCTTAATATCCGATCACTACTCATCATAACTAACTAATAAATACTTACGTAATTAGCAACTAAGTCTGGATGATCAGTCTCCAGGCCGTCGTCCAGGATGGTGACCACCACTCCCTTCCCGGTGATGCCTTCCCGCCACGCCGGGATCACATTCATGTCGAGGCCCCCTCCGCGGTTCTGCACAGAACACGTAAATAATTAGAAAAAAAAGAATGGATACATTAGGTCTTTACCTATAAAATAGCCGTTTTGTATGGCGATTTTCTTAGAAGTTGTATTTTCCATATTTTTTTTTAATTTGTAAAGCAATTAATGCTACTACTACATAATTAACTGTGCTTTAATGGACAACGTATAGGAACGTGTAAGGTAGGTTATCAGATTTTTTTTTATTAAAAAGTAATTAATTGATAGAAACGACAATTCTGCCAAGGAAAAAAATTATCATTTTCAAGTTTTTTTTGCATCACAAATACAATAATATCTGATCTCTTACCTTAAAATATAGTGTTAAATCAAAATAAAAGTATGTATGTATAAGGGATTCCCGCGACCTTCACCAGATCGTCGGTCCACCTTGTGGCGAGCCTGCCACGGCTGAGACCTCTATTCGAGAACCTTTCTGCCCCGGCAGTCGTCCACTCTCCTTACAATGTGCTCTGCCCATTTCAACTTGAGGCATGAAATTCTTGGACTATGGTTTTGACCCCCTCTCAATAAGGAAATATAATCAAAGGATATTTCCGTTTCACAGTGGAAAACATTCCATCGCGGACTAAAAAAATTGACACTATTTGGGAGTTCTTTTTTCAATTTGGAAATTTCATCGTCAGCCCAATTGATTCCCCACTGCTAGGGCACGGGCCTCCCTCAATCACATGAGGGGTAATTGCCATACTCGCCACGCTTGGCAGACGGGTTGGCGAGGGTTTTGGTATAAATGCAGAGTTTTCCTTCTCTGGGTGCTGGTGATCATGCCAGCAGCTTTACCTTAGTCGCCTTTTACGACACCTCGGTAAGAGTGAGGGTGGCCTATTCTAATCTTGCCGGGGACCACACGGCTTAAAGTGACCTTACGTTAGAATTTAAACTATTTCAGTAGTTTAGTACTTTTGGTAGAATAACTTTTCACATTAACAAAAGCATAACAATTCCTGTGTAAACGCTTAAGGATTTTTGCAACCATGCCCAAGATTTGGAAAGTCTGGTGATTACAATGAAATTATTGCCGTCTAACCTTTTTTTTTTTGTTGACGAGGAGGAAATGCCGCTTGCCCGATGTGCAAATGGGCTGACGTCGGCGCCGCCTTATGCACAACCGTCCCCTGGGAGACCGACGGGTAGTGTGGGGCTCTCGTCTGGGTTAGGTCTTCGTAACATTCAGGACCATGATCAGGTCTGAATCAGAATCATTGTCTCAACAATTGCGGATACCTATCTATCGAAACATGCGGGCGGTAAAAAACCTCACGAGATTTTCCTTCACCGCCTAATGGTAGAAATACGCACATAGATTTTAAAATCCAGAGATGCAATGTCGGATGCTAATCTGTGACCTGAACCTGTCCCCTATGGAAGGAACGTTCTTATCCATTTAATCTACTATCGCGGAATCGCTGTTTTTTATTTTATTCATCCTTTCAATAAACCGAGCCATTAGGTACACTAATCTCTTTCTATCTATCTATATTATTAAAAGAAAGTCGTGGTAGTGACACCTGCTCGTCCGATTTGGCTGAAAATTAGTGGAGAGAAAATTGGTAGTTTAGAACCAGAGGAAAGACATAAAATACTTTTTATCATTTTCCCGTGGGATAAATAAAACGAACACTACGCGGGAACGCCGCGGGCATAGGTGAAAATTAAAATTACTAGATCTGAACTGATGTTTTAAGTAGCAACTTGGATAGGGACGATTCATCTACGCCTGTGGCTGTAAAAGCAGATTCGCGAGTGATCTTTTAGCATTAGCGGCAAGAGCAAGAGTGTAATTAATCAAGACGGGATTTATCACGATATTTATTATGTGATACAACATTGTGTACTCACATATTTTACTCGACGTTTCGGCTACGTTACAGCAGCCGTGGTCACGAGCGGACTGTCCGTTCATGCTCGTTGTATCACATAATAAATATCGTGTTAAATCCCGTCTTGATTAATTATAGTTATAATGCAACGCGAAAATGTAAAAAAACTAAGAGTTACATTCGCGACCTCATCGACTCTTTTCATCAGGTGAGATTAAACGAGTGTTGACAGCATGGGTCTTGCTCATAACTAGTGATTGGATATTCGGACGCTTATTTACCTAAACTTCATTACAGTACTGACATAGAGTTGATACAACCACGGTCCTGATATATACAAATATCAAATTTGCAAATTGAATCTTTGCTAAAGTTGTCGTTATCAGGTCTAGAATGACGTGTATCAGGATTTTAATTACACATGGGTATGAGAAAACCCGAAATGACGTTCAAAACTAAAGCACAATATTTTTTTACATTATTTACTTAAAAGCAATAAAAATATATCACAGCACTACAGTAAAGCTTAAAATCAGAAAATGTTTATCAGAATGCTCTGGTTGTATCAACTCTATATCAATACTACCTTGTTTAGGTAAATAAGTGTCTTAATATCCGATCACTACTCATCATAACTAACTAATAAATACTTACGTAATTAGCAACTAAGTCTGGATGATCAGTCTCCAGGCCGTCGTCCAGGATGGTGACCACCACTCCCTTCCCGGTGATGCCTTCCCGCCACGCCGGGATCACATTCATGTCGAGGCCCCCTCCGCGGTTCTGCACAGAACACGTAAATAATTAGAAAAAAAAGAATGGATACATTAGGTCTTTACCTATAAAATAGCCGTTTTGTATGGCGATTTTCTTAGAAGTTGTATTTTCCATATTTTTTTTTTAATTTGTAAAGCAATTAATGCTACTACTACATAATTAACTGTGCTTTAATGGACAACGTATAGGAACGTGTAAGGTAGGTTATCAGATTTTTTTTTTATTAAAAAGTAATTAATTGATAGAAACGACAATTCTGCCAAGGAAAAAAATTATCATTTTCAAGTTTTTTTTGCATCACAAATACAATAATATCTGATCTCTTACCTTAAAATATAGTGTTAAATCAAAATAAAAGTATGTATGTATAAGGGATTCCCGCGACCTTCACCAGATCGTCGGTCCACCTTGTGGCGAGCCTGCCACGGCTGAGACCTCTATTCGAGAACCTTTCTGCCCCGGCAGTCGTCCACTCTCCTTACAATGTGCTCTGCCCATTTCAACTTGAGGCATGAAATTCTTTGGACTATGGTTTTGACCCCCTCTCAATAAGGAAATATAATCAAAGGATATTTCCGTTTCACAGTGGAAAACATTCCATCGCGGACTAAAAAAATTGACACTATTTGGGAGTTCTTTTTTCAATTTGGAAATTTCATCGTCAGCCCAATTGATTCCCCACTGCTAGGGCACGGGCCTCCCTCAATCACATGAGGGGTAATTGCCATACTCGCCACGCTTGGCAGACGGGTTGGCGAGGGTTTTGGTATAAATGCAGAGTTTTCCTTCTCTGGGTGCTGGTGATCATGCCAGCAGCTTTACCTTAGTCGCCTTTTACGACACCTCGGTAAGAGTGAGGGTGGCCTATTCTACTCTGCCGGGGACCACACGGCGTCAAAAAAAAATTTAGATAGATGAAATTACTCATGATTGCAAATTATTTCCTAAAGTTAGGGCCGATTTTTTGTTCCGTAGTTAAACTAAAGTAACGGTTTTTAAAAAGTTACCAACGATTAAATATCGCTAAAATGTGTTTTTGAACAATAGTTAGCTTTTTTTATAATAGCTGCTACTGTGTCTTGCGACACATCTATAATTCTACCAATGTCGAGTGATTAGATAGACACGTTAATTAAAAGATTGACCGGTGTGACAATTGGATTCTATTTTAATCAGTTTTGAGATAATCTAAAACAAAACAAACATACACATAGACAAAATATATATATATATATATATATATATATATATATATATATATATATATATATATATATATATATATATATATATATATATATATATATAGTGAAGTAAGAGGGTGATTCATTTAGAGTCTATATTAAATTTGTTAATATATATACATAAATATTTTATAACAGAGGAAAAGGATAAAGACAGAAGAAAGGAATGTTAATAGGGCGGTTGATTTTTGTGGGTAGAATGTCATACAGCGAGACTTGATATTTTTGACAGTTAAAGAAAATATGCTCTGTCGTACAATAGTTAGCTTAACCAAAGCTTATATTATATGGGATTACATCACTTTGACGCCGTCATTTTGACTATTGGTTAGACAGTTAAGAATAGTTAATTTAACCAAAAGGTAACTACGAATCAATAAATCGGCCCTTAATGTAACAAACGGGTATTATGTTACATTTCCCTTTGTACTGACACTACAGAATACATTATAGTTGCTGACAAGTTAAAAGTAATTGTTTTGTCTACCAATTTTGCGCCGGGCAGCTGATATTTCATTCCGGATTGCTATTTTAGCAATATTTTGGAATATATTTTTTCGTTAATATTGCGCTATCCAGACCAGCGCACTTAGGTGTACGATTTCATAAAAAATGGTTATATATTCATTGAGCACGCGCACGGACTATTATTTTTATGAACTATTAAGATTTAATATTTGATAAAACTCTGCAACAACAGTACCTACGTGAAAAAGAAATTAATAAATATTTAAACTACTTATAAAATAAGTCTTAAAAATATCCGCTGATTTTAGAAACGAAATTTAGAATAGTTCACACACACCGGAAATGCAATCCAGAACCGGAGCTCCCTTTCTTTTTTGTTCCAGAACTACAAAGAAGAAAATATATTGTGTTGGAACCCTATTTTTACCTGCCACACTTTCGCTACCTAGTTCTATATCGAGTTCGGCAAATAATATTACGTAAACCTCTTTTTATTTACTTTTCATTAGTTAGTAAATCCGACAGAGAACCAGAGTCACCGACGACATAGCCCACCGAATTAGCATACTGAAGTGGCAGTGGGATAGTCACATTAGCCGCAGAACTGACCGGAGCCGTAAAGTCCTTGAGTGGAGACCGCGAGTCGGTTAGCGTAGTGTTGGACGCCCTGCGACAAGATGGGAATGATGACATTCGAAGGCTGGCTGGTGTGGGCTGGATGAGAGTGGCTGAAAATCGGGAGCAGTGGCATGCATTAGGGGAGACCTATGTTCAGCAGTGGATGATTGTGGGTTGCTGATGATGATGATGATGAGTTAGAAATTTTCATTTGAAGTAGGTAGGTATTTAAATCATATTTTCTGCATTTACCGCATAGAAATTCTCAAACTGAATCAGATTGGGCATTGTTAATATTATAATAGGACTGTTTCAGTATTTAACGGGTGAATGGAAACAAACTTCCAATCGAGCGATGCTAATAAAACACAGTATACTTGTACTCAGTAAGAAGAAAACGTACGGACGAGGTTCGCTCCAGTCCGGTAACCTGTTTTACGAAAACGTTTGTCAAAACACACATCTGTCTTATTCAAATAAAAGAGACGCATGGCGCAATCATGACGCGCGTGAAAGGAACGGGGATAATGAATCGGTTGTGAATTCAGTTTTATTATAGGCCATCTGTGGGAGGAATAATGTGATGGGCAGTCACACTGAATACCGAATAAAACTAAGGTCCGTTATACGATAACTTTTTTCAAGTGTCCTTTTCCTATTATGCATATTTCCGCCAACACCTAGCTATTTGTGTAACATCACGCAGGTGGCACGCAACGCAGGATTCGTACTACCCGCAACTCTGTTAGTTTCACCGTTTGACGCCCCGATATCTCAACATCGTTGGCTCTTAAACATGTATCGTACTCGTACGTTCGAAGCACCGCACACTGGTAAATAAACTCTATGAAAAGATCCGAATTGATTACTTTAGCAATGTTTAAATACGATTAAGATACTCTTTCGCAATCTAAAGTCAAACGTTTCATCAGCTAATGCCTTCCAGACTTGTAAGGCGATTGATGGCTTGCTGGAATCTTTCATCTAAGTAATGGAAACCTATCAATAATCCTGATTGGTCTGATGCAGCTTCATAAATCGAGCTTTATTATTGCGACTAGAATTTGGTGTCGGTTTAGCAAATTTTTCCGATACCTAAAAAAATATTTATGAATTTTTGCAATTCATTTTTCTTCATCTCATTCATAAAAGTGTTGAGGTCTGTTTTTTCTGACCACTTTAATCTTTACATTTTTAAGACAGAAAGAACAGGCATTTTTTGAAGAAACGCGCATCATCCTATACCTCACGCCTTGTATTTGGTGAGATTGTGTTTAAGCGTCATCCTATAGTTTACAAAAAGTGTTTATATTCACACCAAGCAAAACCAGAATAGACATTTGGTAGCAAGAGACCGGATAGAATCCAACCGGCTAGTCTGAAAGTCATTGGATGAGATCTGTTCCGTAGCTTTAATAATGATGGTGATGAATCAGGATCAGATGATACGTTTACTCGTCTGGCACTCTAGGGCCCTACCTCATAAAAATAACGATGTACTTACAAGGTACCACATATGAGGCCACTTGGGATCATTGAGCTGGAACTTGGAGTCGGCAGCCCGCGGCCGCCCTTTCACCCGACTAGGCTGCTCTCTCTTGGACCCTGCTTCCCGTTTTGTTGCTGACGACGGCGCCGGTGCAGGCGCAGCCGCCGATTTTGTTTCAGCTGATAGAGAAATTCATTTTGAATTAGTTAGAGGAATTAGCTATTCTATTATCTAACGCCCTGTTGGTCTAGTGGTTTAACTACCGGGCCGCGATCTCGGGGTCCTGGGTTCGATTCCCGGGTCGAGCAAAAAGTATGTTGGGAATTCTTCGAACATAGCTCGGGTTTGTGATCACCAATCCGCATTTGGCAAGCGTGGTGATTAAGCCTAATCCCATCATAGTATCAATAAATTGAATTCTATAATTAATAAACTGTCCTACTGCAGGGCCTTTGCCCTGCAGTTGGTACAGTTTATAGGCTGATACTTTTACTTGTAATACTTTATTATCTAACAAAACATTAAGGCCGAAGCCTTATACGCTAGTCAGACCAATTCAGCACCACAAATACTTCAGTCTGCGATGCCATTCACGCTATTAAAGATAGAAGCTGGTGAAAGATAGGACTCTCAGCATTAATATCAATCGACACAAAGAGCACTTACTATGCTTATAGTAAAGTGCTCAAACAGTCCAACTCTTTATGTCGATTAATTTCACGGGTAGAATCATTATTCTACCCTGTTTTATGTCTATCTGTTAAATATATCTAACCTGTTAGACACGCAAGACACTCTTGAGATTAAATATATTAAATAAATAAATATTTCACAACAATATTAAAATTATATACATATAATACGTTTCTTCGTTAAAACATACTTATATTTCATAGAAAACACAAAGACCAATACAAACCAGACATGTTAATGGACACAAATGTTTGTACTGTGCGGGGATCGAACCCGCAACCCTTGCACCAGAGGCACTGATCCAAACGTGGGTTTATAATTGCTTGTAGCCCTAATATCTATGGATGTCATTACCAGTAATGCGAGAACAATAGAGTTAGGCCAAGTTAAATGCCGCGTCACTAGTTTACTAATGGTGCTCTCTTTTGTCTCGGAAATCATGGCGTGTGTAAGATTGTACTGCTGAAGATAGCGTTGAAGAAGAATAAAGAAAAAAAACTTTTTGATGGTGGATTTGTCGATAAAATTGATTATAGTAGTTACTCGCCTTCACGGGTCGGACACTGATCCCGGGACACACTGTATAATAATATAGATTTTTCAAAAATAGAAAGCCATACTTCTAAAATCACGCAAAGCCGTTAGTACCAACAAAGTGACATACTGGGTGACGTTCTTTCTCTATCGCACCCGTATAGTGATGCATTAAAGCTGCTTTTGGGTCGGTTGGATCTTTTTCACTTTTTGAAGTTATTTTATGAAAATGTCACATTCCTTTTAAAGCATGCGTTTTCTAGTTCCATGTCTGTTACCTGTAGAGGAGCAGTCTTGTAAAGGCTGGAAGTCTCTTTTCTTCCTCGTGAGCGCACGCTGCTGCCGCGCCCAGCGCACACGCGCGTCGCCCTCGAGCTTGCCGTGGTGGGAGTGCGCGGGCGCCGTCGACCGTTTTGACACTGAATGATGATGGAAGTGGAAGTGGTTGTCGAATATCTGAAACAATGATAGGTTTTATTAGATTTTGTTGAAGTGTTTTTGTATTTTATGCTGAAATACAAGAGTTGAGCTATGATAGTTGAGTAGAACGTGTGCCTTCTGAACGGAATTTTCAAATATACATGTATATTTCCATCAATTATTCAGCGGTGAGGACAAACAAAAAAGACAAAGATTGCATGCCTCAATTGGCAATGGGCAGGGCACATAGCGAGGAGAATAGACGGCAGTTGGGGTGGAAAGGTCCTCGAGTGGAACTCACATATAGGACGTCGCAGCCATGGACCGACGACCTGGTGAAGGTCTGGTGAATCCATTGGATGCGGGTGGCACAGGACTGATCTGTGTGGAGAACATTGGGGGAGGCCTATGTCCAGCAGTGGACGTCTATTGGCTGAAATGATGATGATGAGAACAAACATGTTGAGGATATCTGTACGTTTTGAACAGTTTCTCAAACTGTGGAGACCCTATATATTTTTGTAATTGTAGGGCAATATTGCATCGCCTGCACTCACTGCAGGTGACTCATGCAATTCATTGTATTTAGTATTCAATTTAGGCACCAACAATGTTTCTGCTTATTATGTTTACAGTGAATGAATATGATTTATCACATAATATGTATTATATTACGTACATAGTCAAAGTCGTTACCGTTTCGTTTGACTAAGGAGGCTTTATATTATCGACTAGTGGCGTTATAAGGGTCATAAATCTTATTAATGATTAAAGTATCAATTCAGGCAAACGACGTTAAGAAAAACGTTTAATGACGTGTGATATTTCAAAATCAGTAAAATCCGATTACGAATAATTCGGTTTCGGTATTAGTAAAATCCGATTAAATTCGAAACAATTTATTCGTTACCGTTAATTCAAAAGTTTCATCACGATGAAATTAAAGCTAAATTATTACCCATTTATTAAGTGCAACGGCCATTTCAACAAAATTTGTTGTTATGGCAGTTTGTCTGCCAAATTTTCATGATACGATATTATTTTCAGTGAAGAACTAGCTTTGTTAAACTATAAAAGGTCAATCAATTATTTAACAAAACCACAATGCTTTGTGGGAAATATTCGTTTTAAAATTAATACTGGTGGGTTTAAATTTAGAAGCTTATAAACAGAATTTTCCACCGGTACTTATAGTAGTAGCAATTAAACATAAAAAAATATAAAAGCACGTGGGACACTTCCACGCACGCTTCTTCAGTGGCGTTTTGAAGTAGAACTATAACATATGGTTCCCAACATACTTAGTTCACATGCTATCTAATGTACTGTGTGTATTTACCTACTTATCGTCTGTTCTCGTACTCATCTTTGTCTGTAGTTTTAATGTTTGAATGTTACCTATGTTTTCTAATGAGTGTTCATTTGGAGTGTTTTCTAATGGAGAGGGCCATGCTCGGAGTCTTAATGCGTGATTGTATCAGAAATGAAGAGATCCGCAAGAGAACTAAGATCACAAATTAAAATAAATTAATTATCTCACAACATCACATACGTTGACCTGATTCCGTACTAAGTAGCTTAAGCACTTGTGTTACAGATATCAGATAACAGAGGAACACAAATATATACATAAATACATATATTACACCCAGATACCGAACAAACACAAGTGTTCATCGCACGAATGTTTGTCCAGGGTGGGGATCGAACCCACGACCTTTGGCGTAAGAGCCATCCGGTCAGTCATCACAGACATAGCCCAAAGGATTGCATGCCTCAAGTGGCAATGGGCAGGGCACAGGAGAAGAGACGGCCGTTGGGGCGGAAAGGTCCTCTAGTGGAGGCCACGTACAGGAAGTCGCAGTCGTAGCAGGCCCCCCACAAGGTGGACCGACGATCTGGTGAAGATCGCGGGAATCCATTAGATGTGGGCGGCACAGGACCGATCTGTGTGGAGAACATTGGGGGAGGCCTATGTCTAGTAGTGGACGTCTATTGGCTGAAATGATGATGATGATGATGAGTGTTCATTGTTAAATTATTTATTGTGATGGTCAATAAAATGTTTCTTTCTTTCTTTTTTTTTACTCATGTGGCTGTGCGTTCTAAATTTGGATCACGCGCGCGAAACCCATATAACCCACCTCGTTGTGAGAGCCCATTTGATTCTACTTGAGTAAGGCGGTAGTGGGCGATATAGCTCGAAGATTTCTGAATGTTAATTAACAGTAGGCAGGGCACATTGCGAGGATAACTAACCGCGTCTGAGCGGAAAATTCCTAGAACCGACCGATCAGTTTGAAAATTCTTAGAAAAGCCTATGCCCAGATGACGGCAAACACGCGGACCGGCGCAGGGTCCCCCACTCTAATCTTATATCGTCGTTTGATCCTTGTAAGTTCATTATATCGAGAATGGTTAAAGGGACCCATGTATATAACCACTACGATTGCATCAGTTTAACATTGAGCGTTTCTAACATTTGTCATAGACATAACATAATTAACTGATGAGAAACATAGTGCTCCTATATTATAAGAAAACGTGATTTTTTACCTATCATCATCATCATCAGCCCATTTAAGTCCCCACTGCTGGGGCACGGGCCTCCCTCAATCACATGAGGGGTAATTGCCATACTCACCACGCTTGGCAGACGGGTTGGCGAGGGTTTTGATATAAATGCAGAGTTTTCCTTCTCTGGGTGCTGATGATCATGCCAGCAGCTTTACCTTAGTCGCCTTTTACGACACCTCGGTAAGAGTGAGGGCGGCCTATTCTACTCTGCCGGGGACCACACGGCAATTTTTTACCTATATTGACGAATAAATAAGTGATTGATTGTTGATATTATTCCCAGGCCAGCCCATCTCGGTCAAACCCTAGGAGAGTCATTGCGAAACTGTGCAACGTGACCACGTTAATTTAAAATGTGGTTTTCCTTTAGCGAAATGCCATTTTGCGCTCATAAAACTTACACCTTATTTTAATTGCTCAAATTGTCCTGGTAAACGCGGGCAATTATTGGGTTAAAACTCTGACTTGGGATTGTAAATTTAGTTTTGCTGGCAGGAATTGTTTGTACGCTGCTAGACTAGGTGTAGATTAATCATGTTATATTATAATGTAATAAGTAGTCGAGATGATTTTATCTGCCTCATAAGGTTCGGGTCGGCTATCAGGTCTTCTGGTTAAACCTGTGCCTCCAACACCCATCTTCTCCTTTCGTTGGCTCCAGAATCATTCGGAATATCGGATATTCCATCACGAAGAATTGATTTTCCTTCTCCAGTGTTAACGTCCAGGTTCACATACATTAGGATTGGTCTAATAATATTACCTACGTTGACTCGGACACGTGGATAGAATGGGAGAGCGGCCAAAAGAGCTTATCTACGACGACCAAAGGGACCGCGTCCTGTGGGTCGGCCGAGATATCGCTGGAGGGACGAAGTTGCCACGGACCTCAAAGTACTAAACTGTCCGATTGGGTGGAATTGAAGCAGGATCGAATAAAATGGCGAACTTTGACGTCGGATTTCAAAACCCATTCCAAACCTACGCGTAGAAGGTATAACATAACGTATAAGGTATAATATAACGTAATTATATTTTTTTATGGTGGTATCCCGCGCACGGTTACAGCAATAATATTTATAAACCCTCAATGAATTAGAATAGCCGCCCGGAAATAATGTACGGAACAGCTGTTTTTTTTTTCGCTTACAATATTGATCTAACATGCTAAAAGAACTTTGTTCACCATACCTATTTTGAGGTTTTCGGGATGTAAACGATAAAAAATAACGGTGTATATAATATGTAATATTGATAATACAATTTGAATTAATTTATCTGTGGTACTCTTTCATGTACCTAGGTACTGTTAGAGAGGGCGAGATAGAGTTTATAAAATATCATTACTAATTATTAACGATAATTTATAACCTTTTATTACAAGACCGTGCTACAAATTTTCACCATAGTCTTAGCATCATGGACAAAGAGAATATAATCACTACGATTTAATCATGGACGCTGTATCCTTTTCTTATTTTACCGCTCAATGGATCGACGTAGGTAGTTGTCACTTGTTATTCCGCCGTTCCCCGGCAGAGTAGAATAGGCCACCCTCACTCTTACCGAGGTGTCGTAAAAGGCGACTAAGGTAAAGCTGCTGGCATGATCATCAGCACCCAGAGAAGGAAAACTCTGCATTTATATCTAAACCCTCGCCAACCCGTCTGCCAAGCGTGTTGAGTATGGCAATTACCCCTCATGTGATTGAGGGAGGCCCGTGCCCCAGCAGTGGGGACTTAAATGAGCCCATTTAAGTCCCCAACATCATCATCATCATCAGCCGATGATGATGATGATGTTTCCGCCGTTTTGTCAGTTGCTGGCCACAGCATTCTACTTTTTTTTTATCATGTCTCATCTCTCATATCTTAGATTAAATCAATGATTTAATCTAAGTGTTTTATAGTACTTATTTGGGATATTATTTTATTTGCCTATTCAACACCGTACTGTCCTTGAATTTGTACCTAAGTTAGTTTTACTCATCATCTTCATCTTAGCGTGTAATTCCCAATTGAGACCAAACCTGTCGCTCTGGAGCCCAGGGTATGCTAAGACCATGATTCTTGATTTGAGAAGTCTGGTAATTACAATGAAGCGACTGTCGTCTGACCTTTGCAACCCTTTAACAGCGGAACAAGACCAACTGAATCATGGTTACACGTTTCACAAACTATCCGAAACGTGCAGGTTTCCTCACGACCTTTTCCCTCATCGCCAAGCTAGTGGTAGGATATATTAAGTTAGTTGTACTGTTAGGTACACCTTCAAATGTAAATGAGAATGATGACTTGTACATCTTTTCGTTTTCAGGTATCGCTGGTGTCCATGGGCGGCGGCAATCGCTTACCATCAGATGATCCGTCTGGTAAAAAAGTAAATAAATGTTGAAAATCTATATTTAACGTGCAGTGTAGTAATAGTTGCGAATACCGTATGTAACTAGAGTAAATATTTCCCCGATGCAAATGCGAATGAAAAGTTAATGAATGCAAAATAAATACAATATACTGTCGTGAGGTCATATCAGGAATTTGCCGCCGTATTTTACGTAGTTAATTAACAGTGCCAGTCAGAAATGAAAAATACTCAATTGGCATGATGATTAAAAAATACATTCTCTTATCATATTTCACATCTTCTTTTTAACCGTCATCATCATCTTTTTACCAGTATGTATTCCCAGTAGGGAACTCGGCATCACAAAGCGTCTATTAATCATTGTAATAATAGCGCATACTGCACGTCTCTAGGCGTGATAACGACTCGATAGGGCGGCTGGTCGTTCATTGGAGGATAGAGGGAACCAGATCACGCGGCAGATCACCTATGCGTTGGACTGATCAAGTGAAATCCGCAATAGGAAACCCCGTGTCAGACTGTGCCAGACAGTCTGTAAACAGAGGGAGATGACGAGAGATCGTGAGGAAAGCTGTGTCCGCTTCTAATACCAACAAGGACGCCTCGAAGTGACCACGATCACTCTAGCAATAGCGTAGCGACAGAGAAGATTCCCAGTTGAGAGCAAAGTCGTTGCCACAAAATAAATATACACATATGGTCGAAGGTGAGAATAATTACCCAGAGAGCAATAGAGAGGGCTATGCTCGAAGTCTCCCTGCATGATCTTTCAGAAATGATGAGACCCGCAGGAGAACTAAGGTCACAGACGTAGCCCAAAGGATTGCATGGTGCATCTACTGGTGGTGCTAATTTCGACGATGTAGCGGTTTAAGAAATTATAAAACTAAGATACAATAAAATTTCTCGTCCGTCACAATCACAAAGCATTAAAATATGTAACATCATACATGAGGACACAAGACAATTCAAACTCGAAGTACTTACTCATACTTTAATAAAATCTTTGCTATAACAACTTGTCATCTCTAAAGTTTTGACATATATTCAAATCTCTAGTTTCTTATTGCAAGTAAGATTACGTGTATTATATTATTTTGCAGAAGTTTCTCAAGTCCCAACTAGTGTTGTAAAATATTTGAGCTCAGTGGACTTAAATTCGAGACTCGATAAATTTTGCACAACTCAGTCGAGTCTTCCTGAGACAACGGGAGAGCCACGCTTCGGCATGAATTGGCCGACTTGACCGGAGTGATACCGCGGGCTCTTGAGTGAGGGTACCGGAGGCCCAGTCCGGGGGAAAGGGGGCTTTAAAGGTTGACAGCGCACTTGTGACTCCACTGGTGTTGCGAGTGTCTAATCGCTTACCATCAGGAGATCTGTTTGCTCTTCTGTCACATCTCACATAAAAAAAAACTCTATAGGTACTATTTTGTATGACGAAGACGAGCCTTTTGTCTATTTTAATACTCGTAATAATAATTCATACAACATCTCATACATTGACCAGATTCCGTACTAAGTAACAGACAATGTATCAGAAAACACAGGAATCACAAATACATATATACTAAAAAACATGATATTATACCCTGAGACTGAAACAAACATCATTCATCACACGAATGTTTGTCCAGGGTGGCGAACTCATGATCTTTGGCGTATAAGGCAGCGTCACTATCACATGCACCATCCAGCCAGGCACATGCTCTGCGGTCGTTGATAAAATGCATCAACCGAATTTTAATGGATGACCCCTCCCTCGTCCATTCAAACACACCAAGAGAACTGACAATGGGCCGTCTCGACCGGAGTAATACCACGTCCTCACAGAAAACCGGCGTGAAGCAGTGCATGCGCTGTGTTTCGCTGCGTGAGTGAGGGTACCGGAGACCCAATCCAGGGGAAGGGGGGTGAAAAGGTAAGCAGCGCACTTGTGACACCAATGGTGTTGCAGCTGTCCATGGGTGGCGGTAATCAGGTGATCCGTCGGCTCGTCTGCCACCTATATTATAAAAAAATCCAAGAGAATATTAAATACATAGAATAAAAGATTTTACAATGGTTTCGTTAAATTAATGACATTATTTTTAACTGCCACTCGAATAACACTGAGACTCGAATTTAAAAAAGGAATCGAGTCTTCAAAGCGAATTCTATTCTTAAGATTTCACTTTTCCTTTTTTCTTTTTTATAAGACTCGTTTCTTACAACACTAGTCTTGAGATGTAGGACACAAAATTTAATTCAGTGCAGATTTTATCCCCGCCGTGGGAAGTAGAAGATGCCCAAGTAAGAGCATTGCGAATTTCTTCTTCTTTCAAAAACATCTTGCTTTTAATGTAAATAACGTTTATATTTTATGCATCAAATCGGGCTAGAAACATAATACAACACTTATTATTTTAACAATCTCTGACAATGTTGGTCACCATTTTTTTTGCGTTGGGGGAATGCCGCCGGCCCGATGTTCAATTGGCCGACGTCGCTACCTTTCGGCGGCGTCGGGCTCTCCTCCAGTAAAACTGAAGGCCTACTGATCAAACCCCCAATAACGCTCCCTTTTTGCCAGAGTGGGAAGGAGACATGTGTACTACTAGTAACTCTGACTACACGTCCCTTCCCAGGCGTTGGCCCGCTTACAGCGCGGACCCTCCTATGCCTCCCCCAGATGGATTGGGGGGAGATTGAGACTGAGATTCTTGGACTCTTAATAACAGAATAGTAACATGATGTTCAGAAAACGAACTACTGCTATCCTGCACCAAAGAGGCGTTTGTGGCCGAAAGATCTTGCAAATATTATTTTCAGTTCATCATCATCATCAGCCTATTTAAGTCCCCACTGCTGGGGCACGGGCCTCCCTCGATCACATGAGGGGTAATTGCCATACACACCACGCTTGGCAGACGGGTTGGCGAGGGTTTAGATATAAATTTCAGAGTTTTCCTTCTCTGGGTGCTGATGATCATGCCAGCAGCTTTACCTGAGTCGCCTTTTACGACACCTCGGTAAGAGTGAGGGTGGCCTATTCTACTCTGCCGGGGACCACACGGCTATTATTTTCAGTTACCATTGAGATAAGCATACGAAAAGACCACCGAGTTTACTTTTTTAAATTTATCCGTTGTTATGTTAAGAAATGCAAAAAAATATATATATATCATAAAACCAAGGACACGCAGGTTCACTTAGAGTAAACCGTATGAGAGCCACGCTTCGACAATAATGGGCCGGCTCGACCGGAGTGATACCACGGACTCACAGAAAACCGGCGTTTCGCTGCGTGAGTGAGGGTACCGGAGGTCCAATCCGGGGAAAGGGGGTTTAAAGGTAGGCAGCGCACTTGTGACTCCACTGTTGTCGCGGGTGTCCATTGGCGGCAATTGCTTACCATCAGGTAATCTATCTGTTTGTCTGCCACCTATCACATAAAAAAGTTGGCACTAAAATGATACCAATGATAAAGTACATGAAATTATATTCTACGTTCAAAGCTAAACCGCACAGCGATCAAAGAAGAAACTTATTTGCAAATCTGCCTCAATATTTGACAGAACTCACCCATTCTCAAACTAATCAAAACTTAATACATCACCCACACAACTCCAAGATAAACACTAGAATCAAAGTTTTAGTTTGCTTCCTCGTACACGGGATTACAAGAGAAAACTTGTTGGCAGTGCAGTTGTAACTGCAGATTGAAAACCGACCGTGGGTCGGGCCACGCTTCGGCATGAATGGGCCGGCTCGACCGGAGTGATACCACGGCCTCTCCGTGAACCAGCGTAGAGCAGCACTGTGTTATAATTTACTTCGACGATGTATCTAAACGATACTGATAATAAGCGTTGTACTTGTCACTGTAATCATAATTTGTATAGGAATGAAAATTGTATCCGACTGCGAGTATTTCCCGACGGCTACGACTTAGGGACCTTCAAGAGAAGAGCGTACTCCTTTTTAAAAAAGCCGGCAACGCATTAGCGATTTCTCTGATTTCGCGAATGTTAATGGGCGGCGATGATTGCTTTCCATCAGGTGACTCGCTCGCTCGTTTGTCCCCTCGAGCATAAAAAAATAAATATTTGAAAAGAGTAACTACTGAGTTTCTTGCTGATTCTTTTCGGCAGAAATTGACATTCATAATCAGCGGTAGATTGCATAATATTTGACATTCATAAGTGTTCTGTATGAACTTAAATTGAATTATTTATTAAAGATAGTTTTGTGTTTTTTGACGTCAACAAGAAACACAGCTTCCACTATAAAACTGGTGGAAAAATCTTTACCTAATTTATTATAAATAAATAAATCAATATTATATCAGCAACAATATTTTCATTGAGTAAGTAAATAACTCTTTGATGGTCGTAGAATCAAAATCCTTTAAAGGGCTCTAGGGTTTAAAATGTAATACCAAAGTTTGTCTTAACAACACGTTAAGAATGGAAGGATTAAAGTCTCCACAAGAGCTCTTATCCATTTAACTTACTCTAACAGGTGAGATAAAGAACTCTATGATTACGTAAGGCTTCTTTTCTGTAGCCATATTCTTTCAGTTCGCATCTTTTTCATTCGTAGGGTTGTCAGGAGTCTGGATAAAATCGGACACATTAAAGCTTTTTGGTTGGGTGTCCGGCTTGTCCAATATCTGTTGAAGTGAAACAGTAACTTCTATTCGTCCAGTCCAATATCAACTATTTATAATAAGAGACTGCTTCTTTTCGGTTTTACCTGGCAACCCTATCCAGGCGGAACTTGAATTGTGATCCTATTTCAAATTTTCAACTGTGAAATAAAATTCTGTCAGAATTACGACGTCAGAGCGGCTTTAGACGTCGACTCAGGGTTCTGAAGCTGCGGAACATATTGCAATAATAGTGTAACATTATCTTGCAGAATAAAGTTGTATTAACTTTGAAGCAATCTTTATTTGTATTTGAAACTACGGTATTAGAGTGAAGTTTATAAAGCGGGTTATAGACGGAAAGCTTTTTTGGTGTACTGTAGAAATAATCATTGCCGTCACCTTGTAAAATGTGGGGAACAAAGTGATCTGGTCTGTAGGAATCTAGTTAGATGGATTTTCATGACAAGCAATCTTTTTTATGTGATAGGTGGCAGACGAGCAGACGGATCACCAGTTGGTAAGCGATTGCCGCCGCCCATGGACACCCGCGACACCAGTGGAGTCACAATTGCGCTGCCAATATTTAAACCCTCCTTTCGCCCGAATTCGGCGTACGGTACCCTCACTCATGCAGCCAAACACACAGTGCTGCTTCACGCCGGTTTTCTGTGAGGCTGTGGTATCAATAGATTTAATAGAGACCATAGTATGTTGTTTGAGTATGTGCTTTTAATTTTAATAAATGTAATTTACCTATCAATACATAATAATAATTAGAGAATTATTGACAGCTGGTCGAGATGCTTCTTAAAAACATGAAATTGTTGATATTGCCGTCACCTTCTTACCAACATTACATTACAATTCATTCATAGAAACATTTGATCTTATTTAGACACATTATGTACCTATGGCTAAGTAAGTAGGTAATGTAATTATTGCACTTTAGCTTAGGTACCTACTTATGTGTTTTCTATGCTTGCAACTCTAATAATACCTACTGATATTGTGATAAATTACACTTAAACACTTCGATAATAATGAATGTAAATGCGCCTGGGGCGCTGATTTCAACAGAAAAGCTACCTGTCATTTGTACATGCTATTGCGACATAATTTGACCTGTCACTTGGACAATAGTTATACACGGCCACCGGCCCAAAGGGTCAAATCACGACTGTTCTTATAACTCTTTGAGTGCCACAACAATAAAACTAACTTACTACATGACAAATCCAATTTCGGGTTGTCAACTTATTGTGAATATGGGTGGTAAGCCTAATAATTTGGTAAAATGCCAACATATGTAGGGTATCATTTCTTGTTCGTTACACTTACCTACCAACTTAGGGGATCTGCTCGGTGAGATAACATGGAATCGATATCCGTTAATTAGGCCTATGTCATTAGTTTTACTGCTTTGCTGGTGGGCTCTTAGATTTTCCCTAGAGAGGATGAGCAAGCTCTAATCAGATAGGTCATTGGATAAGCTATAAACTGGGGTATCGACTGCCTCGATGGCGCAATGGCGGCTTTAAAGTGCGACCTACTAACAGATAGCACTTTAAAGCGACGGCTGTGCAATAGGTCCCAGGGTTCGATCCCCGGGTCAGGCCAAAAAATTGTACCTAAGTTTTCGGTAAGAAATACTTAGTGTCAGCCCGGAGTCTGGAAGTCGGCGGTAATATGGGTATATTACCGACTACTTGCCGTGCCTCGGAAAGCACGTTAAGCCGCTGGTCCTGCGCCCAATCCCTCTCTGGTCTCTCCCCTCTATCCGGAATAAGAGTGTAAAGGAATAGAGCAGTGCACTTGAGTTAGCGCACACACTTGAGCGCTATAATATATCCTGCGTACGTGGCTGATCGTTGAGATTGGCCGCCGTAGCCGTAGACGTTTGGAGGATATTATTATAAACTGGGTTGACTCGGGTTTGACAAGTTCGTACAAAATATATTGCATTATTTTCTCTAAAAATTTAGGTATGTGTGACACAGAGAATATAGAGCTAAGAACATTTTAAACGAAGAAAACATACCGACATTGACGACCCGTTTGGAACAGTGGCAGTGAACGCTGCCGTTTGGTCCAAGGGTTGCGGGTCGATCCCCGCACAGTACAAACATTTTGTGTGCATGAACATGTCTGTTTGTATTGGTCTGGGTGTTCCCTATGTATTATACGTATATATTTGTAATCCCACTGTTGATTCTGATATCCGTAACACAGGTGCTACCTATCTCGGAGTCAGATCAATGTATGTAGTGTTGTGAAATATTTATTTATTATTTATTTATACCTATAGGTAACGTTATATAATTTCAAAATTATGAACATAACTGTTTAAATATTAAATTTTCTTGTTGATAACCCTTTGTATAAGAAAGTATTAATTAAAAACACGATATTTTTTCTCAAAAATATTCAATTGTAATTTTGCACTGAACAGTTTTTTTTTTGTAATACTTAAACCTTTTACCAAGAACGTTAAAATTATATCAGTGTTTCAATAATACTTTCCTCGGAAGTTTCTTTAGAGATACAAAAACAAGTCGCTAACAAACATTGAAAGTAATATTTTAAGAGAAATTGTTTACAAAATGTTCATGAATGGTCACGTTTTACGAAAGCCGTAATCGCAATGATGGATTCGCTTGAGTTAGCAAAAATCGTTTTTATATTACGTTTAAAATATTTGGGTCGCTGTTTTTCATCGAGGAGGTTTAAATATTTTTCCTGTTTCGGTGGTCTCATTCTTCCAGGCAATTTCTATGTGATTGGCGCTCTAATATAGTGAGTGACGGTAGCTCAGTGGATAATAACGTGCTTATTCCAGATAAGGGTTAACTAACGAGGTTTCAAATCGTAGGCATTTTTTATTGTTGGCAATTAAATATTGCTTGGCGTTGTGAGGGAAAATCACCTAAAACCACTCTTCGAATTATCATCATCATTCAATAGACGAAAAATGTTTTTCACACAGATTCTTAACCACGGACAGCTTTTAAAAAAATGTGGATATTTACAGTTATTAAGATAATGATTCCAAACATGTATCCTTGATTCAATTGGTCTGATATGCTTGTCTAAGGGTTGTATAGGGCAGACGGCAAATAGTGCATCATGGTCCAAGCATGGACGAAAAAAGGCCTTGTGGATGAATACGTTGGCCCCACCAGAGGGCATATTCTCGTGGACTCGAGATTGAAGTTAAATTAAAGATTTGTATGGACGAATGTATGGAATACATTCGACTGCTATGATGAGTTCACGAGAATGGCGCTCCAGATCCGTACTGCACTTGGCTCCACGTTACAAAACGCCCTCCACACCACCGAAGACAAAAACAGGTGAAGGAAAACCATTAGAGCGCAATGCAAAAGGGAGGTCACGACCCTCACTACAGTTCCTCAGGAAGGAGGAGACGAACCAAGCATACCCTGGGCTGATGGTAAGACTTTAGAAACTACCGGACATAACACGCTAAGGTGGGATGTGGATATTCGAGTCACATAATCTAATTAGATGCTAAATCTGTCTCACCAAAAATGTATGTTTATTCAAGTGTCAGTTTCACACACTGTGTTTTTCATTACTGTATATATACCTGGTGCGTAAAATGCGTAAATCGCCTCAAACAAGCATAAAGTGAATACTTTGTGCCAAAACCCTGGATATTCATGCATAAACAAAAACTGTATTCGGTCCCTGAGTTCGTCCCTAGAGAGGGGAAAATAGACGAAAACGTTCGGGATCGTTAAACGGAATATTTTAAAAATAAAATTGATGGCTCTTTGTTGTTTGAGGCTTAAAGCTATTAACAGTTAAGCTACTTACGTTTATAAAAACGCAAAATAAAATACATCATATATATTATACATATTATATACCAAGATTGTGTTCATCATCATCATCATCAGCAACCCACACTCGTCCACTGCTGGACATAGGTCTCCCCTAATGCACGCCACTGCTCCCGATTTTCGGCCACTCTCATCCAGCCCACACCAGCCAGCCTTCGAATGTCATCATCCCATCTTGTCGCAGGGCATCCTACACTACGCTTACCGAGTCGCGGTCTCCACTTAAGGACTTTACGGCTCCAACGGCTGTCAGTTCTGCGGCTAATATGACCAGCCCATTGCCACTTCAGTTTGCTAATTCGGTGGGCTATGTCGGTGACTCTGGTTCTCTGTCAGATTACATCATTTCTGATGCGGTCCTTCAGAGATACTCCGAGCATAGCCCTTTCCATAGCTCTTTGAGCGACTTTGAACCGGTGGACTAGTCCAGCCGTGAGTGTCCACGTCTCGGCACCGTAAGTCATGACCGAAGATTGTGTTAATACGTTTTAATTGAATCTCACTGATCGCTTAGACTCTCTGCTCTGCGGAGAAAAGTCTCATCTCTAAAGTATCTTCTACTGCCTTTACCATGGTCGGATAAAATGTTCGGTAGAGTGGTTTGAGTTAATACCCGCTGCTGAATTTCACCACCGTACTACACGCCGTAAACTATTATTCCACACATACCTTCTGAATGTGTGGAGGTCCACCACCTTGTGATCACTTACCATCAGGTCACTTGTTTGCTCTTTTGCCTCCCTTTCTCATAAAAAACAACAATGAAAACAATAGTCACAAAAAAAGAAAATGTGCAGTTCCATACAAAATAGAGTAGATGTTCTAATTTCCAAATTTTTACCACCCCCTTTTTATACTGTAAGAACCATCATCACAATGGATGGCGGTCTAATACTGTGCGTTTTTCGCGAAACTTTCAACCACGTACCTCAGTTCTATGAAACGATGTGGCTGCAAGAGTATTTCCCGACGGCTTCGACTTAGGGACCTTCAAGAGAAGAGCGTACTCTTTTTTAAAAATACCGGCAATACATTAGCGATCTCTCTGATTTCACGTATCTTCATGGGCGGCGTTGATTACTTTCCATCAGGTGACTCGCTTGCTCGTTTGTCCGCCTCTAGCATAAAAATATAAAGAAATTATCAACTGAACTTTAAACCCCTTTGTCATGTAAACGAAGCTTAAAAGCTACTCACGCAAAAGCAAAAAAAGTGAATATTCCGTTTATTCCATCTCTCTCTAGGGAAGGACACAATAACTCCAAAAAATACTCAAAATTTACAGAGTAACTTAAATGTGATACCTACTTATGTATCAATACATGAGAGCGATGGTAGCTCAGTGCTTCAGAAAGCGCCTTCCATGCGGGGGTCGTGGTTCGACTCCGAGCATACACCTCCGAATTATTCAAATCTATGTAGTATTTCTACCACTCGGTGGTGGGAGAAAACATCGTCAGGAAACCAGTACGAATTGTTTCTGAAACGTGTAATCATGATTCTGTTGGTCTGGTTCCCCTGTAAAGGGTTGCGAAGGTAAGACGGCAGTCACACTCCTCAAATTTTGAATCATGGTGTAAGTGTACCCTGGGCTTGTAATATCCTCCAACCGATTACGGCTACGGCGGCCAATCTCAACGATCAGCCACGTACGCAGGATATATTATAGTGCTCAAGTGTGTGCGCAAACACAAGTGCACTCTCTATTCCCTTACCCTCATATTCCGATGGGACACTACTGTGACACGACCAGAGAGGGATTGGGCGCAGGACCAACGGCTTAACGTGCTTTCCGAGGCACGGGGGTACAAGACCGCCAACTTCCAGACTCCGGGCTGCCACTAAGAATTTCTTACCGAAAACTTAGGTACAAATTTTTGGCCCGACCCGGGGATCGAACCCGGGACCTCTTGCACAGCCGTCGCTTTAAAGTGCGACCCACTAACCACTGCGCCACCGAGGCAGTCAACCCGGGCTTGTACGACAGCTTTGGACGCAACCGAGAATAACACGCTAAGATGAGAGGGATGGGTGATGTATCAATACAATTTGTGAACCACTCGACTTTATACTTCCTACCCTAACTTTACAAAAGTTGGTTAAAGTGAGACTCAGAAACGATCGTGAATCGCACTAAGAACCTTCAGTGTTTCGGTGCAATCACTATCAATAGCCATTGCGCCATCGAGGTAGAACCTTTTCATATTTTTTTAGTACTTACTTACTTACTACGCTGGCTCAGCGATCCAAAGTGGGTTTTGGCCTCCGACGTCAAAGTTCTCTATTTTTTGCGGTCCTATTGGCACAGGACCGCCGCCCAATCGTGCCCATCATCCCGATTGCGCTGTCTCGGACACGTGGAGAGAATGGGAGAGGATCGTGCAGCCAAAAGAGTCTATCTGGGACGACCAATGGGGCGACGTCCTGTGGGTCGTCCGAGATACCGCTGGAGAGACGAAGTCGCCAAGGACCTCAAAGCACTCATTTTTTTAGTACTGCTATGATATTTTTTAAGCCGGTTATTGACATAGAAACTGATCGTTTTTTTTACCCATTTTCAAAAGTTCGATCTGAGTTATGATATTTTATACTGAAAGTAACTCGAGTATTAGTTGGCACATCTCTGAATGTGGGATGTGTGTTGTCCAGACTTTTAATTTCCTTTTTATCTTTCTTTCCCACCTTTAAGCGTATTTTATCGACAACTTTCCGTAATTATGGTAAAGTTGTTCCATAGGTAATGTTAAAGTGAAATTCGAGGAATTGTTTTTCTGTAAGTACTTGTATTAATTGGGAGTCAAGATAGAATTAAAAACAAAAGAATGTGGAGGGTTATTCTGGTGTCTTCCTTCATCTAGTAAATCAATCGTCCTTCAATAGTGCTCTCACACAACCTTAAGACGATTTCTAAAGTCCAACACAAAGGAACTACTTCAAACTAAAATCACTTTTCTAAAAATCACACTTCACTAACCACAAAAGAGTACGAATCACAAAAGACGATTGCTAAGAATAACCCTATTAATCGAATCAGGTTTTGGTCGATAAAGATAAGACTACAAAAATGCAATTTATAATCTCCCAACCCGGTCTGGTACTTACATAGGTATACAGATGAATTTGAGTACAATAATGTGACATATTTCCTGAACAGATATTAAAACTACATGTTTTACACACAGAGTTAGGATGCCGCCATGCAATTCTATGGTTCTACATTAAGGTATTACAAATAATGTAGTAGATAACACATCGTATGATGAAAGACATAAGTATTCAGAAAAGTGAATAGGTATAGATAGGTAAAGATATTCGACCGCATTTGACCGGCCCAAAATTTTCGTATCTGCTTGTGACCTTGTTCTTATAATACGATTCCTTCTCCTAGAATTTGTGGTTCTTTCGTTGATTCTGATGTATATTGTATTGACTGATATTAACTAGTAAGATATAGAACGAATGGACTGCGATGGACTTGTTAGCCGAATGTTAAGGTTGAAAAAAACAATGCTGAGTGGCCACGGCTGCTGCACTGTTGTCGGTGCTGCGACAGCCCTAAAATTGCGGATCGCAATATCTCCGCCTCGACGTACCTACACTCGCGAAAAATGTATGACACACGCGCTACCACAGTCATAAGCTCATGCAAGTGAACACGTAAGATGCTTGTGTAAGTAAATAAGGATATTGTTGGGTAACTGTGAGGTAACCCAGTGGGGGGTAGAGCCACATTCAATAGGAGGCAAAGATTAAGTATATTACGCACTATGCCTCAATTAGTATTGACCCTTGAGAGTTCATATAATATGTCAAGTGACTAGATATAGTTAACGCTGAAAAAATACCAACCTTACGAATATCTAACGGCAATTTGATTTATCATTCCTGGGGCTGGCTGATCAATCTTCTCTGACAATAGCCGGAGCTCTTTCAACGAGTTTGAAATCAACAAAGAGGCCCTGGGTAAAGTTCAAACGCCTCTTATAAAGATAGCAATTCACTATCTGATTTGACTATATTTACTTTCTGAATAATATTTTTATTTCATTTATCAATAGAATATTTTATATTTGAAACTAGCACTAATCTTTTGTAATACTGTGGTATACCTCATAGTGTACCATATAGTGTGTACAGACGGCGTCAGGTCTAGATATCCCCCGTTGTGCAAAAATGGCACTTGTGTCTCAGAAATAAGGACGGTCTAAAGTCTAACAAGGACATTTTCAAAATCAACTCGGAAATTCGAAGATACAGATCTTGTACCCACTCCTTGGTAACACCTTCTTGACTTCGGTAAAACCTTTTCTCGAGTGTACTGTTATAAAATGTTATTTGAAGTGTATAAAGTGTTAAAAATATTATTTTACACTTTTTAGTTCGTGGTTTTTGAAAGCGTTTTTTTTCGTTGACAATTTTTTTTCTCAAGCTTTTTAGCGTCCTTTTTTTTGGCGGTAACCCTTTTTCCACCCCCGCCAAATAACCAACAAATTATTTGTGAGTACATTATTTATTTATTGAGGACAACCAACAAATCTTACACCGAACCGTTTACCGTTATTGAAAGAGTTATCCTTTAACTCCTTACCGTTGAGGAGTTGACCTTCCATCATTAGCAGAGCCACAAAATTAGTACAGTGGGGCGTAAATACCGGTGCAGTTATGAAAAAAGATACAAAAACAATACGTAAGCCTTTAAAATTTTAGGGTTCACCTCAATTTTTCCAGGATCCCATCATCAGATCCTGATATCCTTATTACGGTACCAATCCGGGACTGTCTACTTTCGAACTAAAAAATAATCATCTAAATAGGTTCAAAAATGCCAAAGTAATCGGCTCCTTTCTTAGAAGTCGGTTAAAAACCCTAACAAACCATTTTTGAAGAAATTCATGCTGTACTCCCCACGAAAACCTCAATTATTTAATGAATATTTAAAACAAAATTAGGCATCGTATCCGTTCGATCGTTACTTTCTCAGCCGTTTCTCCACTTTCCCATATCATTTTAGGGTCGAGAGTTACTGAGGCGTTAAGTGATTCGGCAGTTCAGCGGAGTTCGTAATAGGCACCTGACATTTCTGCCCGGATCCCTAACAGAAGTTTCAGTTAGGAAAGTGTGGAATCGTTTAACCCACGGATATCTATTACACTCTAGTACAAGGAACGGCGGGGCCAGTCTAACAACCGTCTGTATGTGATAAAGTTGTTCGCTTTCAGACTTTTCCATTTGGGACTGTTCTTTTTAAAACGGCTGCTGCCGTGTCTGTGGAGGCACAATTAACTCTGGCATTAGATGCATAGTCGTCATTCAAATGAGTCATCTAAACCACGGACCAATTTATTTTTTATTTATTTATTTATTAAGGTACACCAACGATTGTTACAAACTATACTTATGTAATACTTCTAGCTAAACACTTATAAACTAATTGCACATTCAATTATAGGTATACACTGCATGCCACTATATTTGACATTCTACTTTTATTAATACTAATGTTATTATATTATTACCTACAGCATCCACATTACATTGAAACATAGCAATCACATGTTTTTTGTATTTTCTAAAATTGTATGACAAAATCTTCCAAGCGTCATAGAGTACACATCAACACAAACCGACTCATTGTACTTGATGTAAAGTTTACTTAGTCTAGATATAGGCTAATATGTATCCATTATGGTTCTTCTGAATGGCGGTAACAGGAGGTGGACGCGGTTTCGAGGAATATGGGACTAATGGCGAATAATGGGACACGAAAAGAAAAGCTTTCAACTAATTTGAAGCAGCGGAGATGATTGTTGAGAACTTTATATAAAAATATAAGATCAATTATGTCGCGTCGCTTTTTAAAGCTAGTCATCCGGGATTCGGCCAGCCTGTATCTAAAATATCTACTTGACTTACCTATGCTAAGTCCCGCTAATTTTTTTTGGAATTCTCTCAATTCTAAGGGAATGAGTAGCATACTGGGGTCGCCACACGGTGCTCCCGTATTCCAGACAAGATCTAACAAGAAAGTTATAGAGAAGAATCTTCGTTGAAATTTTCCTGAGAAACCTAGTGTTTCTTATCACAAAACCCAGCATTCTAGATGCCTTCTTTATTATATGGTCGATATGTGGAAGAAAAGTCAATTTTTCTTCCAATATGACACCAATAAGTGAGTCTAAGCTGAGGCAGATATAGGTATACCTCAATACAAATAACAGATTAATGTGGCCGTGACTGTACTTCGCCTAGATAATATTAGGGAGCTCATACACTCGGAGCAAAAGTGTGCCATAATTACACCAATACACTCAAACGTGTGGTCCCCGGCAGAGTAGAATAGGCCACCCTCACTCTTACCGAGGTGTCGTAAAAGGCGACTAAGGTAAAGCTGCTGGCATAATCATCAGCACCCAGAGAAGGAAAACTCTGCATTTATATCTAAACCCTCGCCAACCCGTCTGCCAAGCGTGGTGAGTATGGCAATTACCCCTCATGTGATCGAGGGAGGCCCGTGCCCCAGCAGTGGAGACTTAAATGGGCTAACAATGACGATGACTCAAACTTGGATGTGAAAACCCACTAAATTCAAATTGCATCCGCCTAAACGTTACAATAAGTTGCCAAAAAAGCGAATAAAAAGATATAGACCTGACCGAGCTTCAAAACCTTACCTTTTTTTTTGTTCACCCAGAGGATATGCGTTACGCATACCCGTCCGCCTGGGGGCAGACGGGTTATGTCGGACTCCCCCCGCATGACGGCGGGGGTCTACCGACTAAAACCCCTGGGCACCCTCTCATCGTCCATAGTGAGGGGTCGTGGTAACGGGGACGAAGCCATGTGAATGACACCCCGAACTTCAAAAAAAAAACCTTGCCCTACGATAAAAGGTTCTAATTTTTAAATTCGATGTAAACTTTTAAAATCATTCCAGGCATAGAAAATAATAAATACAAAAGTACCTTTTAGTTTTAAAAACATAAACGTACAATAACATGAAATCAAATATAAAATTAATGGTAAAATTTTACGTGATTTTCAACTTCATTCAAGCGGAATTTAAAATGATAGCAACTCTTATTTTGCTTGCAAAAAGAATAAAAAAATGTCAGTCAGAAAAATAAAGTCAGTCCTTTGGAAAGCGCGCTTCCGTCGCCATCAACATTGAAATTTGAGCTTTATGACTATTGACACAAGGAACCTAAATTTTTATTTCGTGTTTTTCCGCGCTTCTTCTTTCGTAGCGCGCGGACTCTAGAATGCTTGTTGTCATGTCCATGGTAACATAGAAGTTACAGTATCGTTTGTGAGTGGTCAAGTGAGAATCGGACTCACCCATGAATCCCTATCCATCCGAATGTTTAATAGTATAAAACACTTTTTTTTATACTTCAAAAACTGCTGACTAATAAATATCTTGATAAAAAGAGAGAGATTGTAAAAGTAAGAGGTGAACAGGACACCTCTTCTACTTAGAAGTATTTTTCACGAGATAAGGAGGGAAACGAGCAAGCGGGCCACCTAATGGTAAATGATCCCCGCCGCTCATGGACATCGCTACGTGCGGAGAAGCAGATCAAACAACATTTTTGAAAAAAGAAAATGACTATCAAGTTGAATATGACTCAAAACTTCTATATCATTTTTAAAGATCCATCTGGGTTAGGCTCGCTAAAATTAGTAACTTATTTTTTGAGATTGTTTGATTCCCAGGTAAGAGATCTAGCCAAGTAATTGACGTTAGATGTTTAGATGAACAGTGAGTCTTAATCATAGACATGCACCCTAAACAGACTGCCTTTTCATAGAAAGCCATACTTGAAAAACCGCGCGAAGTCGTTAGTACTGGGTTGACGTACTGGGCCACGTTCTCTCTCTACCCCACCCAAATAGAATCTGCGTCAGGGCGCCGCCGGTTGAATTTCTTTCACACTCTGTGACGTTCTTTCTCAAAATGGCACATTCCGTTTAAAGCGCGCGTTTTCTAGTTCCATGAATTTTTAAGATTCTGGTGTTAATTACGGCAGAATATAGGGATTTTCAGGACCAGTGACATCTATCGAGTGCCCAGAGTAAACCTTGAAGTGAAGCCACAGTTGTTGGAAAATAATGAACGTGTATATCCCATAGAGTGCTATTTTCGTAAAATGTGGATTTCGGTCGGAGATTAGGTGGCCATGTTGTGTGTTCTTATTTTTTCTTCTTAATTATGTCCCAGACATAGTAGCATCCGCGGAGAGGGCACTTCCCTCACTTGTCTTTGGAGGCTGCTGTAAACACATAATCGCAAATGAATCTTCATTCATTTCAACCTCTCTACTCATGTGAGATTTACCCATAGAGTAAGATAATATGATTTACCTTAACCGTAGCCCCCAACAACTAAAATTATCACAGGGTATAGAAGGGAACACTGGAGTAAGCCGAGCGGAAAAAGGCGTAACTATAGGTATAGAGAGTGTAGGTAGGTACCTACAATTACCTATACCCTTATTTGTGAATCGGTAAGTTAACTGGAGCCCTCAAAAGGGCTCTTTGCTTTGCGTTATACGAGTACAAGAATATTCAGACTAGCTGTACAAAAAATACATAAATGTTTATTGCAAGTAACTTAGTCTAATACAATATTCTGTGTAGGTATGATGCTCCCTTTTATGGCGACGGGTAGCCCTAACTAGCACCACCAATCGATTAGAATTGTTAGCTACTACTACTATTTTAAACAATTTTGAAGCGGGAGTCTCTAAGCAAACATTTATACTATTTATTTTATTATACGCACTACTTTTTGATCTGTTTTTGCACTCGAAATTTGGATTAACGCCATAAGTGGCCGTTTTTGGCGGTAATTCCAATTTCGAGTACAAAAGCAGGACCAAAAGTTAAGTATAAGTAATAAATAAATATAAAAGTTAAAGTGTTTTGCGACAGGCTGCAGCTTCGAAATTGTTAAAAAGATATCCGGTTTAGTTGCTAACAATTTAAATTAAGGTGACGGGTAGGGCACACTAGCGACGCCAACCGATTTTAATTTTTAGCTACTAAACCGGATCTATTTTAAACACTTTCGGGATTACAACCTCTCGGCAAACATTTATACTATTTATTAATGAACCATGCACAAAAGTTGGGTCGGTTTTTACAAAAATAAATTGATTACCGCCAAAACCGGCCACTTTTGGTGTGAATCAATTTTTCGTGTACAAAAACGGACCCAACATTTGTGTATGGTTATTTAATAAATAGTATAAGTGTTTGCCGAGAGGTTGTAACCCCGAAATTGTTTAAAATAGATTCAGTTTAGTAGCTGAAAATTAAAATCGATTGGCGTCGCCAGTGTGCCCTACCCGTCACCTTAAGCTCATTTGCTAGTGATAGGCAACACCGCTCTTCCATAGTATAGTGACAATAGACTAAAATCACTGAAATTAATTAATGAAGATACAATAATTGTTATGGCGTGTGTGTGTGTGTGTGTGTGTGAGAACTAGCTACTTTGCATATTCGTATCATTTGGCAATAATTTCAAGAAAATTTCTGCTGAAACATATTTGATTTGAGGTATTCCTCGAATCGAGGTGAAGTGCTATGCTACGCGTTTCTAATGCCCAAGCTAGGGTACCGGGCGATAAAGGACATGACCCACTTTACAAAGAGCTCTAGCAAATAAGTACTACTTGATTCTTTGTACAGCTACAAAACTTATGACTATTTTTATCATTATTATAAAAGCGTAACTACAGTCACTATTTGAGTTTAACAACTAACTAGTGGGATAATCATATTTATTGTTACATAAATTAAAATAATCCTCTATTGATAAAATGACGTTACTTATTAAGCTAGTCTTGCAGCCACACTCAGAGACGTCAATTCAGCTAAATATTCACTTACTTAATTATGGAAAGTCTATTTAACCCCCGCCGCAAAAACGACGGGGTGTTATAAGTTTGACGTGTCTGTGTGTGTGTCTGTGGGTCTGTCTATGGCATCGTAGCTCCCGAACAAATGAACCGATTTTGACTTTGTTTGAAAGCTGAATAAGGAGGGAGTGTTCTTAGCTATGTTGGATAAAAATCGATCCAAGCTGGCCGCCGTCACAAAGATTTGGATTTTATGTTTTAACACAACTCCCACAATATAGCTATCATATAAAAGGGCTTGAGTAGCAGAATATATTAATTGTGAAAAATTTCGAATCCAAGATTGCCGCCGTCAGAAAATGACGAATAACCTATTTGTTGTTCCAACTGCCTCAATATAGGTATCAAATGAAAGAGCTTTAGTTGTGTCGGGGGTTTTTTAAATTTTCAATTAATTTTATTGCGTATTGAAATAAGTGTCAATATTTTTCTTAAGTACCAATTAAAATAAATTTGACGTCTCTGAGTGCGGCAGTTAAGTTTAAATTTTCTACTTTGATATTCCCAGTAAGAGCGATGGTAGTTCAGTGGTTCAGAATGCGCCTTCCATATGGTGGTTCGAATCGGAGCTTGCAGCCTCTTGATTTTTCAAATATATGTGTGTATTTCTAACATTAGCTCGGCAGTTAGGGAAAACATCATGAAGAAACCTGCACGTTTCGGATAGCTTCTGTAACGTGCGACCATGATTCGGTTGGACTGGTTCCCTTTTAAAGGGTTGCGAAGGTCAGACGGCAGTCGCTTTATTGTTTTAATTATCAGACTCCCCAAAACCTGAATCGTACCTCGATGCAAATGAAAATTCTAAATTATTAATTAAAGGTTAAAATTCTAAATTATAGGTGGTTTCTGTGTACTTAGTTTTTTTGGTGCAATGACGTCAACGAAGGTTGAGTGGGTTTTGTTTTGCCTTGTTCAGAATGGTCTCAACTGAATCCGTTGAACTACACACTGGGTTGAACACTGCTGGGGCACGGGCCTCCCTCAATCACATGAGGGGTAATTGCCATACTCACCACGCTTGGCAGACGGGTTGGCGAGGGTTTAGATATAAATGCAGAGTTTTCCTTCTCTGGGTGCTGATGATCATGCCAGCAGCTTTACCTTAGTCGCCTTTTACGACACCTCGGTAAGAGTGAGTGTGGCCTATTCTAATCTGCCGGGACCACACGGCGTTGAACTATATAACACATGTATTTATGAAACACTGTAACTTGACTACTTTATCCATTATTAACATTTGGTATAATAAACCTTCCATTTAATTTACTACTATTAGCACTATGTTTTCAAGAGCGCCTTAATCTTAATATGTTAATCGTATGCCAGGCCCTCACGATACAGGTTATCCTAGTGTGAGGACCAAAGGTAATCTAACTGGACATCTTGTAAGCAACAAAGTGTTTTGGTGTAAGAATACATTGTCCTTTATAATTATAATCTATCTTGGAATGTATCATCATTTTGTTGGAAATAAATATTTTTTCATTTTTATTTCCTTTTTTCATTTTCATTTTTTCATTTTCAATTACTGTGTTGTCTATATGTTCGTTTTGTTTTGTTATAGGTGTTGATTTTCTTAAAAGAAAAATCATTTAATTAAGAAGTCAACTCAAATCAATCACTTGACATTGGCACAGTTGACGACGTCTCTGACGCACAACATTAATAGCCATAAAAAAACTGGTATTGCCAAATTACCTACATAAAGGAAAGAAAACCTAAGGGTTTGCTTTAAAAATATAAAATAATATAACAATTCTAAGAGCCTTCTGCTGACTGTAGATAACGAATGAAGACATGCGAGTAAATTTTCTCAGCACGTCCGTCTTAGATAAAGTAGGCACTTCGAGGGAACTCCGCTCATAGCTAGAATGTATGTAGCACTGGAGGTATAAGGAAGTAAGTGGCAACTGCACGTGATGTAGGTAGTTCATGTAGTAAGATATGGATGGACGGCTAGACCACCCTCTTTTATATTGTTTATGTTTTATATGATGGCTTGGTAAGATGATGATACAACATTGTATAAAAGGTTGACGATTCAAAAAAAGTAACTGGCAAGTTTCTTGGCTGATCTCGACCAGGAACAACTTTCTGAATTGGTGGGAGAATCGCATCGCATTATTATTATTTTTCAGTTAATTTTAAGTATCAACATATACACCGTTTTTTTTATAGTTTACATCCCGAAAACCTCATATTTTGTGTCTTAAACGAAGTCCATTTAACATGTTAGATCAATAAAATAAGCGAAAAAAATCAGCTGTTCCATACAAAATAGAATATCCATCTGGCAATAATGTATGGAACAGCTGTTTTTTTCGTTTATATTTTTTCATCTAATGTGCTAAATGGATTGCATTCACGATACCTACTATAGATAGATAGATAGATATTCTTTATTGCACAAAAACAAAATAAAGTATGATACAACAACAACAGACAGTACAATAAGGCGGTCTTATCGCTTCTAGCGATTTCTTCCAGACAACCTTTGGGTAGAGTTTGGGTTTGGTTTGGTACTATGTAGTTTTCAGGATGTAAACGATAAAAAATAACGGTGTACCGGTGTAACGGTGTAAAAAATAACACGTATAAACGTGTTAACTTGTAAATGATACAAAAGTACCTAATAAATAGTTTAAAATTACTGATACGTATGAGGATTTGTAAGTGCTGCGTACAAGCCTATGCAAATAAGTTTTTTTTTTATTTGATAGGTGGCAGACGAGCAGACATATCACCTGATGGTACGCGATTGCCGCCGCTCATGGACACTCGCGACACCCGCAGTATTTTTTATCTAATGCTATCGATACTATCAATTGTTAAATGCCCGATACTTTTAATCGTATCGATTTTCCTAACAAAATTAATAAACAACTATCTATAGACTATCGATAAGCAACACTAATTCAGGTTTCCCTCACACCCGAGCAAATGGTAGAAAATTGCACATAGATTGGAAAAATCCAGTTAAAAGTGCTGTAATGCATATATACCATGCCTATGCAAATAAAGATATTTTGGATTGAATTTTGGAGACGCTCGGATTCGAAGCTAAGATTTCCCGTTAAGACGACGTAAATTAATAACTCAGTGGATATGAATGTGTGCGTAGCTCAGTAGCTACCATCGAAAGGAGATCCTCGGACTTTCATATATTTTTGGTCCAAACTTGAAAGTGTTTGCCAAAAAAAAAATGTTGCTGTATTCTTGTCTCCCTTTTTATTATTCAAAGTTCTGGAGCCAAAATCTCGTGCTCATGACATTTTTTTTCATACGACATATATCACTAAAACATAGTTTTTTTGTATAGTTTTCAGGTGATATCCGCCATGTTTACAAAATATCACGAACCCGAGAATTGGGTTCCTGGGGAGCGTTCGTTGCCGAGTGGACACTGCGACCAAATTTGATCTTTTGTGACCTCCGCTCCCACTACTTGTCTCCCTTAGTTCAAATGTCAAGATTTGAAATACCGAAAAAAATATACTTTAAAGTAAAGTAATAATTTATTTGGCAAAATAAAGATACAAGCTTAACATGCAAAATAAAAGGATCGGATAAATACAATACAGTTCTAGATATGAAACTTATAACTCATTACTGCCAAATAGGCGCCCGCTCAGCATATTACCCTGGTCTTCCTGATCTGGCCGGTCAGGGCGCTGATTTTCACTTTAGGAGCCGCGCACCAGCTCCAAACTGACAATATGTGAAGTAAGCAGACCCGCAACTCAATTAGTAGCATATAATAGTGTTAAGGAATGCATCTGTCAAGTATCCGAACGATGAAGTAAAAAATTGACAAAAAAAAAGAAATAAAAATTTCAATTTAAGTGGCTACTTTCTTAGATATTTATCTGGAAATGTCAGAAGATGTTTTTGAACTCAAATAAATCAAGAATAATGACCCTACAGCTTTGGTGCTATCGTAATAAATGCTCAGGGAGGTCAAGTCCTACAGAAAACAGTAAAAAAAATTCTGGCCGGCACTTGGACCAAAAAAGAAGATGTCCTTTGAAAGACGCTGTATGAGTGGATTCCTATAGATAAAGAAGTTAAGACTACGAGGGAACTTTCAGTGCACTATCTAGAATGTGTCACTCACAGTATTACGTATTAAGTCCCGGTCGCGCGTGACCTGGGTTTGCTTAGAGCAGGGGTGAGATGAGGGCGATTTACAATGTATTCTATACCTAAGCGTGTATGCCGGATTATATGGGTTGGTGGGTACTGACTCTTTTAATACCATACACCAATGACTGAATATGATTCAGTTCGTTCAAGTCTTTAGTTTAACCTCACATAAAACCGGCGCGTGAAGCAGCACTGTGCTGTGTTTCGCTGCGTGAGGGAGTGTACCGGAGGCCCAATCCGGGGGAAGGGGGTTTAAAGGTTGGCAGCGCACTTGTGACTCTACTGTCGCTTACCATCAGGTGATCCGTCTGCTCGTCTGCCGCCTATGACATAAAAAACGTGGGTGAACAACGCTTCGGCACGAACGGACCGGCTCGACAGCGACAAGCAGCGTCCGCTGCGTGTGAAGCAGTGAGTGGGGTACCGGAGACTTGCTCTGGCAGCTCACTTTGACTTATTCTGTGCTTTGACTCCACTGGTTTTGCATCACAGAATAAATGGTTGCGGTTATCTATGAACGGCTGCAATCTGGTTATTATCAGGGAACCTATCACATAAAAAAGACCCGAAAGAGAAAGAGAGTGTTGATTTGACAAGACCTATCAATCTTAGCATATTTCTTTTAATACTACAGTAATAGTATATATGTTACAGTCAAAACTCATAACCGGTCATAATCACTTTTGACTGCTAAAATCAGACCGAAACCCTTAGTTAAAAACAGTTTTGACTGATTTTCGCAGTCAAGAGTGGTTTTGACGGGGTTCGGTAGAACAACGTTGTCTGATTTGTACAGTCAAAAGGTTTTGTCCGATTGAAGATTCAGGACTATCGGTCAAAATTCAAAAAAGTTAAGGAGGTGGGGGGGGTTTTTTTTTTTTTTTTTCAGTGAAAATTATCAGGAAATTCATCAAAAAAGTGTTATACAAGAATTAAAAGTTGTAATATTTTTAAAATTCATGGATTATAAAAACATTACACCTTTCCATTGATAATGAATTATGATCTATAGAACCTTAGGTACTACAGTATTGTTTTTGTAACTTCTTGTATTAGTTATTCTTCTATTTTTGAAAATATACATTGTTTAATTTTTAATCATGACTATATAATACTTACTTAAATAATACGTTGTTTTCTAACATGATACATTTTGTTTAACAAAAAGTTAAGGAGGTCAGTGAAAATTATCAGGAAATTCATCAAAAAAGTGTTATACAACAATTAAAAGTTGTAATGTTTTTAAAATTCATGGATTTTAAAAATATAACACCTTTTCATTGATAACGAATTATGATCCATTGAACCTTAGGTACTACAGTATTGTTTTTGTAACTTCTCGTATTAGTTTATTCTTCTATTTTTGAAATATAAATTTGTTTAATTTTTAATATGACTATTATAATACTTACTTAAATAATACGTTGTTTTCTAACATGATACATTTTGTTAAACTTTAACTAGAACTAAACATTGTGTCAAATAAATTAACGATTTCGTAATCACCTATGATTTTTATTAAATATTCCCAGTCAAAGTAGGTTTGACTTACATTATAAGACAAACCACTTTTAATCGATACATCGCGGTCACCAACACTATTACCCGATATCTTTTCAGTTAAAAGTGGTTTTGACCGACACCCTTAGTTAAACACAGTTTTGTCTGTCACAAACACTATTGCCCGATATTTTTGCGGTTAAAAGTGGTTTCGACCGAGGCCCTTAGTTAAAAACAGTTTTGTCTGATTTAAGCATACAAAAGTGATTTTGACTGGTTATGAGTTTTGACTGTAACATATACAATACATAAACCTACCTACTGTTAACTTTTTAGAATATGTTCGGGTGGTTGCTGAAAATCAGCTGTTTGCTTTTGCTGCTCATGCCTTAGCAAAACACTGAGCTATCGCCCTTTCGCATTGCTGTGACACACATGATCCGTCCTTTTGCATGCTTTTAATGTTTGTTGGAGTTTCTCGTTTTTTTAATTATTGTTTCTTTTTCTAAACGCATTTGTATTAGTTGTACAATATTTTTAATTTTGTTTTTTCTTCTTGTATTTATGTGTGTCAATTTAAATGTAATAAATGTTTTATCTATCTATCTCCTAAGTAGTGTAACAGTAACAGAACCGTTATAATAGAAATAAAATTAAAAGGCAAATACAAAGGAATTAATTGCCCCATTTTGTCACTACGCGAGAAAGTTAACGTAACACAACCGCACCCTATTTGCACCCACCTGCAGTAAAATATATAACCCTTATGACAATCCATGAAGGTTCATATTACAATGACATTGATATGTATTGTCGTAAACATGAAGTACAGTCATCTGTAATAAAACATGTGCACCTTAAGATAATGTCATAGGGTGCACATCAGCTTGTCTTCATATCATGTGCCTGAAGTTCACGCACCTCCAATTCAGTGGCCTTATTCAGAAGTTGGGGCGAATATTTACTGTTATGGGGCACGGGAGATCAATGCCTTGAGAGCCCTCGCGTTACCATGGTAACGGGACGCTGTACAGGTTGGCGTAACGCTATGTATTTTGAAATCACACCTATTGTTGAACGCGTTTTGTATCCGTGTAAGCGTGTTTTAAAATAAGCCATAAAATTGTCAACTATTTAGATTTTGTCATAAGAACTCAGCATATAACGGCCACGGCCTCACAGAAAACTGGCGTGAACCAGCACTGTGCTGTTTTCACTGCATGAGTGAGGGTACCGGAGGCCCAATCCGGAGGAAAGGGGGGTTTAAAGGTTGGCCAGCGCACCTGTGACTCCACTGATGTCGCGGGTGTCCTGGGCGGCGGCAATCGCTTTACTATCAGGTGATCCGTCTGCTCGTCTGCCACCTATGCCAAAAAAAAATGTATACTATGTGAGAACAGTATTTTAACTTAACGTTTAAACAATTACTACACAGGCGTGGATTTTGTATGCGGTATTTTCAATGGCGATAACTTTTCAGTCTTTGTTGCTGCAACTGCTGAAACAAAACAAAGCAGTTGAAATCGAGATACGGGGCGGAAACGACCGTCGGTTTCCATAGCAACGCAACTGATAGCTTGAATGTTCGTATAGTGTACAAATAGTTTACATTAAAATAGTAGGTACATGATATGTGCGCTTGATAGCTAAACGTAAAAATTGTTTTTGCATTTATTCTCATTAGCGGTATTCGACTGCGAGAGAGTGCAAAATGGAGTGCCACAGAGCCAGAGCTAAGTAAAACCTATAGTAAAAATGTCAACACCGACAATCTAAAACTGTCAATCAAAACGGAACCGTACATTACGCGGAGCCAGACACGCACTTGGCCGGTTTTTACATTACGTCCTACTCCAGCGAGCCCGCGACCTTTTCGCATTATCTCCGATTGGGATCCTGTGTTCAATGGCGGCCGGATCATCGAGACCCCCTCCCGCCCTCACGCAAGCCTTTGTATGACCCTAAGCTTGGTCATCAAGGTGATGGCATCCTTTCACTGTTAAGAATGAATTGAATATGCTTTATATCAGTCACCTTTCTGTGTAATTAAGGTACGATATACCCTTATATCAAGGGTCTATTTCCACCCAAATAATTAGGCAGCCCGTTGATAACATTTGGAGTAGAACACAGTCCATACACTGATATGTATATCTAACTGAACCATTTCGTGGTGATTACCATTCTAATAAGATGTATAAACTCATGAAGTTTTACTCCTACGTATTCACAATATTACAACGGACGCAATGGCACGACATCACATCCGTTGGCACTGCCATACTGGCCCGCGAGATGTTTCTTCACGCTTCGTTTTCGAATCCATATTGTAGGACGCTGGTCAATTTAAATAATTTAGGGGTACAAAATTAAATGATGTGGAATGTGTAGTTAAAACGTTTTATACTTTTATTTTACATTCAATTAGGTATGTGAAAACTTAATCCTGGTCAATCCTCAACAATTATTACTCCTGGTTCTTGTAATAAATTTAAAACTTCAGCTGACACGGCGCTCTTATTATTTACAGGTCTGGCTCTCATATTTGACATGATGGTATCTGCAGATGAAAGGAGTCTTTTAATAAGATCATCATTAGTTAATTTTCTGCTCATTTTTCTAGTGTTGTGTTCCCTATAGAAGCGAACATCTTTGTGGCGATTTTTTTGGTTACATGTGTTCAATTTTGACACTCCTAATAGTGTTTAAAATATAGTCAAACAATAAATCTTTGCTTTCCTGGATGTGACATTGTCTTCAAAGGAGGATTTTTTATTAGTAATTTCAATAACTCCAAGTTTTTGATTTCCTAAAAAAAATGAAAATTCTAATGAAACCGCAAATTTTCGTAAACAAAACTGGTATTAATGAATAGGTAACACTTCAGTCTATGACCTAATAACACAACATTTTATTTCAAATTATTACCTAAAAACGTATGTTCCTTTTTAACTAATAAATTTATAAATAAATAAATAAATTTGTGTGAAAATGGTGGTAAACTTCCCTATTTATTTATGATATACAAATGTATGATATTTGAAATTGTTAATACGAAAAAAGAATTTTTTGCTTAAGTCACAATTGGATAGGCATTGAGCAAATAATAAAAAAAAAACTCCCACAAATCCGGCTAACTTAAAATACAATTACTGCAACTCACAGATTACAACCTTCAAATTAATATTACTTAAGAACCGATAGCAGTACTGATGATGTTGCTCTATAATGTTAACAACTTACCCTCAAATAAAAATAAAATATATTTTTTGGTTAACCTTCACATTGATAAAGATGAATATTGTACCGCTAAAATTTGAAAATTGACCATAGGAACCATAGGACCGTAGGAAACACATCACCGGGTACGAGTTCAATTATGTAATAAAAATTCCCACAATATAGTGTCCATTCTAAAAAGATTTAATAGCAACTCTCTAAAAGCTATTTAGAGTCATGGTAAAAATAAAAGGACCTTTTGTCCATGAATTAATGAATAAACTTTTATTGCACTCAAAATAAAGTGTGAAACTAAGCCACTTTATAATGCGGACGGCTAAGGAATGGAACAACTCTATGATCGGGACATCTTTAAGGCAAGAGTGAACAGGCATCTTTCAGGCAAACGCGTATCGTCCTAGACCTCATCGTCGCCTTCCATCAGATGCAATCGTGGTCAAGCGTTTCTAAGCGTGGCCTATTGACCAAAAAAAAATTTTTCTCGAAGCAATTATTCATGCCTACGCTTTTTCACTCGTAAAAGTATCTTCGCTATGTTATATTTACGAGTATCAGTTACTCTTGCTACGTTCTATTCTATTGCGAACCTAAGCCAAACTTTCCAGACATTAAATATTTAAAATCTTCTTTACCGCCACCCGTTCCATTAAACACGGTACAATACCGCAGACGCCCCCTAGTGTGCTCACAATGTTAACGATAACAGTAAAGTAAGTACGAAAAAATATCATTGGTATTTTTATTGTTATGGCTTATAGCGTGATTCTGTCAATGTCAAGTGATTAAAGAGACACAAACTGTACTATATTGACCGATGATTTGAGTTGTAACTGTCGGAATCATTCAGTCAAAGTCACTCATTACAACTGGTGTTTAGCATTTTGTCGACCTATGGATTTTATCGAGAATACTTTTAACGAAATCGCTGCTTTTAAGATCTTCTTATGTCCAAGCAAGTTGTTAACGTGACAACTCACTCGACATACAATAGCAGGGTTAAAAACCAATGATAGGCATCAACAAATACCTATTATGCAACAGAAAAAAAATATCGCTTAAGGAGGTGGTTTCACTGTTCTCCGCCTAAGTCTGGCACTGTGAGCAGAGTTTCCTCGCTGTTACTAACACTGTGGACATTATGAATGACTTTTCAAAGAGCATTGTAACCGTGTGGAGGGTTTTCTTCGCTGTCAAGCATGTGATATAATATTCTAACTGTAAGCTTATATAACCCTAATGTTAATGTGATGCTGAAACGATATATTAACCAACAACAAATACTTTTAGAATAGTCATTTACGGGAGTTCTACCATGTACCTTATTACCGCAGGTGCGCGTAGTAAAAGACTGCGAAGGAGGGTAGACCGATTCGTCTGTCAGTAACAAGTTACCCGCAAAAACTTCAGTTACTCCGTGACCATGGCGTTTGCAACAGTGCGTAATATCGGAAACTCAAAAATAAGGTACATGGTAGAAATCCCGTAAATAACTATTCTAATATTAGTGACCATGAAAGTTTAAAACAGTAGATATTTTTCTTACTTTCTTTCTCTTTTTTAAGTCAATCTTATGGAGTCAATGTTGGAATTAAACAAAAAGAGGGTATTGACAACCAGCGATTAACTTAAGTAATGTGCGACCATGATCAGAAGGCATTTCAGTGACATTGACAGGGGGGCATTGTTTCCAATGGAAAATGTCGAAAATTCTGTTTTGACATTTTGTAAAGGAGATAGCATTAGTTCCAATTTTCGCCACCTGCCAAATACCTGCAGGGGGATTATATTTATTAATACCATGTTTTTATGGTTTTTGTAATGTTATACTTTTACACTTATCTATAAAATCCTTTTTTTTATTGAATATTATGAATATTGAAGGTGTCTAGGAAGGCTATAGGTAACACCTATTTTCCTAGTCTATAGTAGGCTGACATAGCTATGTCAGTCTACTATAGACTACTAATATTCAGTTAGGACCGGAGAGGTTTGTACCTCTCCGGTTGCGTCACACTGTATACTGGTGTGCTAACCAAATATCAGGGTAAACGAACAAAGAAGTGGCTGATCGTTGAGATTGGCCGTCAAGCCGAAGGATCGGAGGTTTTAGGATATTATAGACGTTATATATCTATTGAACCTTTATAACTACTTTAATAAGAACGAATCATAACGTATTGCTATCTTATAAATACTAGCTGTAACGCTCTTTGATAAGTGTAACACGAATCCGTAAATATCGACGCCAAAGTATCGTAGTTCAAACCCGTGGGGAAGTATCGGTTTCTGAAGAAAACCTATGATCGTTCAAAATAGAGCTTTGTGGAGCGAACTTTTAAGTGCAAAACGGTCTAGTTGGTCGGTTTCCTTATTGTAACAATGCTAGCGATCAAAGGGGAAATAAATCGCACGTTCACACTATTCAGGAATTCAACTGAAGAGGTTTCAGGTGCAAACTTTAATATGTATTTTATGGAGTAATAAAAGCTACTTCACATTTTTATGGTCCTTGGCTCCTATTACGTAGCAAATAAAGCTTTATTTCACCACCTAACTAGTAGTTCACTCAATAAACTGACTGATCTTAATCTTTTTTCTTTATATAAATATCATAAATCATAAACAGACAACATTTATATTATTCTAAGATTACATTTTATTGAGAAGTCTTATCAAAATTAATTTCGTATATTTTGCGTGAGAGCAACAAATTAATTACTTACTTACATATTACTAGGACTAGTAGAATTCGAATATCAACAGAGGTAAGAATAATCTCATATCATTACTATAAAAATAGTAAAGTTATTTTTACCCGACTACGGCAAAGCCAAAAAGGAAGGGTTACGACTTTAGCAGTCTATGTATGTAGATATGTTTGTATGTTCCAAGATGCTGGCGAAACTACCCAGCCGTTTTGATGAATGAGGTTATCAATTGATTGCTTATTACTGCACTTAAAATAATGGCGCAGTGGGTGCTATACGAAAAAAATGCGCAAGATTATTTAACTTTTTTTTGAAGTATGTTTGCCAATTGCCTGAGAAGTCAAAATCATCAGGCCATCTCTTTTTGAGCCTGCCTCTCAATCGATGTCTTGCTGGCTGCCAATGGGTGATAAGTCTGTGATGTGATGGCGCCACAAATAGAGTCCAATGGCGGCTTTTAGGGGAAAATCTTTATGTTAAATAACATATTAATATTTCCATCAGCAGCTTTTGTTACTCTGTAAATGTTATTGGATAGTAAGTCATTCGAACTGACAATCTGGACTAATTACTTAGTCCAGATTGTCAGTTCGAATGACAAATCGAATATAGGAGTAGGCTTAGCTAGAATTCATATTATTGCTTTCGTACTGTACCACCTGGTGCAATATGAAAAATTAAATAATGTTAAATACCACGCGCAGAATAAATTATTGGTTAAAGAATAAGAAAGCGTACCACTTAATTTTAAAGAAAAATTATTTGTAATCAATGGAATTTTGAAGTAAATTCCAATATGAGACGAAGACTAATTAGAACCAAGTAAAAGGGAAAATTGAAAACATTTTTCATTAAATTAGACACTATTAATTGAAGGGTCCTAGGAGAATACCTGTCCCTCCATAATTCACCGTAGAGATTTCGTCCCGAATTCCCCTGCATAATTACGAAGCGGGGTCCTCGCCGTCTGTCATTTAACCACTAGTCCGTGTAGGTCCGTCACATTTACTAATTAACGCCCCCTGGGTGCAATTCTCAACCGCATGCTAATATCTTACACGTAAAGTCAGATAGTGACGTGAAACTATCGATAATTCTTAACTAGATATCCTATGAGACATAATTTTAATAATTTTACTAGTGGCCCGACCTCTCTTCGTTTCGGGACATCAGTTTCACTTCATACCAATAGATGGCGCTAGGTGTCAATTACATCGCGCGAGCGTTTCGTGTTTTCAGATTACGTATAAACATTGCCTGTGTAAATGGATTTACCTTTTGATAAATAGTATAGGAAACACTTCTTACTCCTTCCCATTTGCAGCGTTGCCGATTAATCGAAAATTGATTACTGTCGATAGTAATATAGTATCGATACTATCAATTAAATCGATACTGGAATTAAGCCGACACTATCGATTATACCGATTTCCCTGGTGATAGTATAATAGTGGTTTTCCGTTTAAAATATAATCTTATTTAATCAATAAAGTAAAGTGTAGGTACAAAGCGATTACGCTTTGCTCTCCAATTAATTAGAAACATAGTTTTATCTGAAACCCTAATAAAATTAGATGTAATAATAAGATCTTCCGTTTTGAATTGCAACGAGGGCTCTTCTCCTGCTTACTATCAGGATTAGGAGAGCCAATATACTGTGTCACTATAAAAAAATAGATTATGTGATTTAAACACATACGGCAGATTGGGACAAGCACAAGGACAAGGCCGCATTATTGCTAGGTAATTCATAAGTATTTTTTTATTTCAATTAAAAGTATCGACAGGTACTACTTACCTATAAAATAGATGTCAGTGCACGGTTGTCCATTAACGAAACAAATGTACGATGTTTTGTTTCCTTCATTACTTTACTTTAAAGTTTAAAACTCTAACATGGTGTGAGTATCTCTCATTTGACCTAAGTGAGTAAAATACACAAATGGATTATGCTATTACTATTTTAGTTTCAGAGTTTATTTTGAATACATTTAGGAAACTCGTTCCTAGGATGTAGGTATTTCAATTTCCATGTGCTTGGGGAAATGGTAGATAGCTACAAGTTGGCTATACTTTTAATGTTTTTAGTATCGGATATTTTAGTAAATTTATAAAAGCGTCAATATTTTCGTGTGACCTAAATACACGGCCTTACGTAGAATATCATGCTATGCAATCATGAAACTTGATAATCACGTAAAAATAATCGGTATATTAGACGTGACGGGGTTAGTTTAGTTTGTATAACTAAAACATGATGTCGGAGTAATGAAGTGCACGGAAATTTAAAAACGAACATAAAAATAAAAAATAAATCTAATTTCAAATTACTTTAACAATTATTGGAGTAGTTTCCTTTACAGATATGAATTTTCAAATGGTTTGAGTTTTTTCTTTCCTGCCAGTGTTGCGTTCTAGGAAGTTTGTACGGCATCAAAAGTAGCTCAACACATTAGTACCATATCGAAGTATCATTTTGTACGTACCCCTTAGAAACTGACTATATTAGGTTACTTTGACATGGAGTGTTATGCTACTTTTGATGCTGACCGTACTTCCGTGAACAATTTACAAAGCGTATTTAATCTTTATAGCTCAAAAGAGAAAAACGTTTTTTTTTTGAGACAATACGCTATTTTACTATTTTTTATTATTGTTGTTATGTATCAAAAAACCTCTTATTTATAGAAACATTGCTGAAAGAATTACTTGATTCTCATTGAAACTACCTAAGATATTACAACTTTAAAATCATATTATTTTGGGCATACCCAAAACGCTCCATCCAAATGGCGACTAGCATGTGACGTCACACGCATGTTTCATTTATGTCAAGGGTTCTATTATAATAGTTGGTGTAAATTGTATGGGTATAATTTGGGTGGATGATTAGATGACGAATGACAGGGACGTAAGGAAAAGGAAGACATACTGCGCCGTCCCCAGATAAACTTGGAAATAGGTAGGAAGATGATGATGATTTAACAGTATAATTATTTTTTAATAATTTCATAGTTTTAAAATGGATTTGCCCATGAATCTTTGAATGACCTATAAAACCGGCTAGATGCTATATTTTTCATTCAGAATTTTTGCCATTGGTACATATTTATATAAGAGATCTGCATCTATATAAGAGGTCTGTGTCTTTTTGTCCAAAACCATCCATACCATTTTACAAGACCCGCCGAGGTCCATACGAAGCAAACGTTTGAAAACCTATTGTATCAGCCCCCTAGAAATAAAGAAATATACAAAGAAAACGCTTACAACATGGCAATACACGTTAACAATTTGTTACTAAATTATATTAAAATACTGAAAGGAAATATGTTTATAAAGAAATTGTGTGACTGGCTCTTATGCAACTGTCTTTATAATATCAAAGAATATATTGAATGTTGTAAGAAATGTAATCATTGACTAAGTACCTACTTAATATCCTTTTTGACCCTTAATCAGAATTTAACATTTATTTAAAATCTATTTTGACAATCGACTATTTTTACATAATTTCTTTTTATACTAGCTTACTGACACACATATGCGCGAATGCTTACATGCAGAATACTAACACACCAATAATTGCAAATAAATAGTTGACTAATTGATATGACCTGTATTTCGATAAAATATTAATATTTTAAAAATCAAATAGTCTATTACTATCATCCTATTAAGGCATTTCCCAGCTGAATCCAAATCCAGCGCTTCGTAACCCAGCTCACAATTCAGGATATTATATTAAATCGTGACTATATAATGGCAGACAATTGAACATGATCAATTGGATGGATCAACCTATTGACTCATTATCTCAATATGTTTCGATATCCTCAATTATGAGAAACTATCTGAAACGCGTAGCATTCCTCACGATGTATTCCCTCACCGTTGAGCTAGTGGTAGACATTTTCAGTGACATTCCATTGTGCATTTTAGCGGCGATTCTGGCGTGGTCGGACTAGGCGCAAATTGGTCACTGTGTGCGGAGCGCTTCTAACAAGCTCTCTGTGTGCACTCGGCTTGGCCGTTAAATATTCTAGAGGTGCATGCAAATATAACGGTGGAAATTCTTGGTTTGATAAAGTGTTGGCCTAAATCAGGTTTATAACTTGTTTTTTCCAACACCGCTTCCATCGTCTCAACATGTATTGTCGCTTTCAGGCTCGGGTCCCCTTTCCTGCTACATGTCTTCCACTTAGAACGGTCTTTAGTATTATGAGAGTTTATTAGACGCATGTCATCTCTCATGCATGACGACAAAATAAGCTTTTTACCCGACTACGGCGAAGCAAAAAGGAGGTTATGATTTTGACCTGTATGTATGTATTGTCGTTCATCTGTTCCCCCATAATTTCTTAACTAGTTATCATATTTGAACAAATGACGTGTCGTTAGAAGCATCTTGATTGTCTTCTGGTCATAGGCGATATGACGTCACGTTAAATTGACTATAGCGCCTTCGAGGGGACCTAGAGTCAGGAACTAAAAAAACAGATTGATGGTATCATGTGGGGTAACTTTTTTAGCACATTTTAAATATGTAATCATTATTAGCTGTTGCTTGCGGCTTTCCTTGCAATAACCTGATAACTGCAAGAATAAATGAAATCACCTATAACCTAGTAAGGTAAGTATTATAATTGGACAAATGTGGTAACATTATTTGCATGGCTTTGCTTGCAAGCACCTGATAAATAATAATACATAATAATATTGACACATAGATCTGACTCCGAGATAGGTAGCTGAAGCACCCGTGTTACGGATATCAGGTTCAACAGTGTAATTACAAATGTACCTTCACATTTAATACATTTCTTTAGTAAATACAACTTACATAGAAAACACCCAGACCAAGACACACAGACATTTTCATGCACACAAATGTTTGTACCGACCGGGGATCGAACCCGCAACCCTTTGACCAGAGGCAACGTTTACTATCACTGAGCTTTTAACAGGAAATCGTCAGCAAAGAGAACGAACTAAATGGAAAACTATTAAGTGGGCTATAATAGACGAGATTTCCTGGTTCCGTATAATACTCTAAAAAATATTCATCTGAGGCTTCAAGAGCTTAAACAAAACGCCCTAATCTTCGGAGGCGTTAACATAGTGTTTGGTGACTTGATGCAATTACCACCTGTGTCAACCACTCGAGGCGGTGCATATTGCTTTAAACAACCAGACACTCTCATAGCTTAACCACATGATGGAGAATGTTCAGTTTTTGTAAATTGAGCCAAAATATGGAGCATATGTTTTGAGTCATTACTTGTAAAAATCGATTCAAACTCTGTTTCAATTACATCAAACAAAGTATTATAAAGCTCATCAATGTTAGCATTCTTACTTACTTGCATCAGGGAAACCTTGGTTTCAACATTTCCCTTAAGTTTTTCCACACGGCTGGTGGTGATGGGTCTATAAATAAAAGTAGAGGGAGCAGTTGCATGACCATACGGGACAGATAGCTGTTTTTGAGCACAAAAACAGCTATCTGTCCCGTATGGTCTGAATTTATAAAGTTAATGATTGATTTAGATAGATAGATAGATAGTTATTCTTTATTGCACAAAAACAAAATACAAGCATGATACAAAAGCAACAGACAGTACAATAAGGCGGTCTTATCGCTTGTAGCGATTGCTTCTAGACAACCTTTTGATTTCTTAATCTCCTTACAATTACACAAAATATTGTCAATATAAGTCGCTGATAAGGGAATAACGCGTGTAGGCTCATCAAAAAGGTGTCGTAAATCAAAAGATTTAAATAAATTAAGAAACATACCCGAACTTTGACTGTTTTCTAAGATGTTATTATTGAAATCCCGACATACAATTACTTGCTTGTTACAGTTAGTTGCTTTTCTTAACACGTCCTCCATGGCAGACTCAATGTTATGGTAGTTATGGTAGTATGGACCATAACTAAATGGTAGTTGACCATAATTGCTGCAAGCTTAATCACAATTTTATCAGTAAATAATAGTTCGAGACCCAAACGTTTTTGAAATGCCTACCAATGAATTAGAGTGTACTACATTTTTACATTCTCGTGATAAAACTCACTGCTGATTCATCATCATCATCATCATTTCAGCCAATAGACGTCCACTGCTGGACATAGGCCTCCCCCAATGTTCTCCACACAGATCCCAGAAAGTTGGGGCAGAAAGGTCCTGGAGTGGAGGCCACGCACAGGAAGTCGCAGCCGTGGCAGGCCCCCCACAAGGTGGACCGACGATCTGGTGAAGATCGCGGGAATCCATTGGATGCGGGCGGCACAGGACTGCTGATTCACCAAAAGGTATATCGGATGCGCTTTTAGTAAATTGGCAAGTATGTGCGCTTCTAGCGGCCGGGTTGCACTCGGACACTTAATATTGCAGGGGTGTGCAGTACGATGCACAGAGAACTCTCTCGCTGCCACCTGTTTTACTATATAAACCAACTGACGCAGTATTGCAGGGAAGTGACGTCAATACCTTTTGAAATACTGTACGGTATACCAAATATCACTTTTCGTTTCAACAGTTCCTAATAATGCAATGCGCATTGAAAATGCAAAATGGATATTCCATATTTCTCGATACCGCTTTATGGGAATAAAACGGTTATCGTAGATTAGATTTTCTCTCTGGATGAAAATTCGGTTAATAAACACTCGTATAATTCATTTTGTGTTCAGTTAATGGTTATTTTATTTTATTATAATGTATTAAGTAACCAATTATTATAATATAAAAGTAAAAAAGTAAAGTATCAGCCTATATACTGTCCCACTGCAGGGCAAAGGCCTCCATCATAGAAATCAAGTTATCGCTACTATGATGGGGTTAGGCTTAATTACCACGCTTGCTTATTGCGGAATGGTGATCACAAACCCGAGCAATGTTCGAAAATTTTGAAATTTACGTTTTACTCGACCCGGGAATCGAACCCGAGATCACGGCTGAAACTACTAGACTAGAGATACTTAAACCACTAGACTAACAGGGCGTTCTTATTATACTATAGTATGAGCCGTGTGGTCCCCGGCAGAGTAGAATAGGCCACCCTCACTCTTACCGAGGAGTCGTAAAAGACGACTAAGGTAAAGCTGCTGGCATGATCATCAGCACCCAGAGAAGGAAAACTCTGCATTTATATCAAAACCCTCGCCAACCCGTCTGCCAAGCGTGGTGAGTATGGCAATTACCCCTCATGTGATTGAGGGAGGCCCGTGCCCCAGCAGTGGGGACTTAAATGTGCTGATGATGATGATAATGTACCTAATTCCTCTGTTATCTAATACTTGTTACACAAGTGCTACGGGTAAGTTCTACATAAGTTATTTTAAGTGATAGGTGGCAGATAAGTAGACGGATCACTAGATGGTAAGCGATTGCCGCCGCCAAGCAGAGACGCTGGTTTCACGCTGGTTTTCTAGGAGGCAATTGTATCACACCAAAAAAAAAGTTGGGAGCCCACTTGTGACTCCACTGGTGTTGTGGGTGTCCATGGGTCATCTGCTACCTCCCATAAAAATAAAAAACTAGTCGAGTCGGTCCATTCATGCCGAAGCATGGCTCTACGTTACGGCTCTCCACGGTAAAGTTAGTAGGTGTTACACGCGTTGCAATCATCTTAAACGTCAACGCACCATATGTAAGTAGGAAAACCACGATCTGTTCTAAGTGACTTGATATATCGTCAACGAATTAGCATACAGACGAGAGTTCGTCCCAGAGGTGATAATTACGTTTTGACGAAGCGGCCAGCATCAACTTTGTATAAACGTTTCCACAAGTTACATAGTTATCGTGACGTCACACTTATAGTTGAACCGCTAATGGAATAGTAACAAGTTTGGCGAATGTAGTTTCGTAAACTTCTGTGGACGGTACCCTATGGACTTTGGATATTTACTGATTTTTAAGGTCAGGTCTCAGCATGCAGAAAAATCAATTGTTTGGTCTCATAAAGTACCTGTTATTCTTCTTCTTTATCAATCTTCCGCGTACGAAAACGGCCCAACATTTGTGCCTGGTTATTTAATAAATAGTATAAGTGTTTGCCGAGAGGTTGTAACCCCGAAATTGTTTAAAATAGTCCGTTTTAGTAGCTAAAAATTAAAATCGATTGGCGTCGCTAGTGTGCCCTACCCGTCACCTTAAGGTGCTGTCCTATCCAGCATACAGTTTGGGACTTCTCATTTCTACTAATGTACATAAGCTTCTTATACTTATCGTTTGCGCTAATGTACAGAAAAAAGACGTACCATAAATAATTTAGTAAATTTATCAGAAAATACAACCATCTTTACAAAAACACAAAACCGCGCTCAGCGTAAAAGCAAAGAAATCTAAGCAATTTAATACCGCTTAGGTGGGAATAACTTATGCCTAATAGGTACTCCAAGCTCAGTGGAGTTTTTAATTTTTATTACCATTACTTGTAACAGCTGTTGGTTTTTCTAATTAGTTAAATGCAAATGAAATTGTAACGAAACTACGAACATAAAAAGATATGGGTTTTTTCCAGACTCGAGCCTTGTTTTTAATTAAACATTTGAACTAAAAACACTGCTAAAATCAAAAAGGGTGTTTTATAAAGGTACCCAATTAAATTAATACGTGCTTTGCTTTTTTATATCAATGAAACAAAAATCATTTTAGTATACAAATTTAATTTTACTAATTGTTTTAGAAAATTTTATTTTTCAGTTCGAAACCACTAACTAACTAGGTTGGCGCAGCGACCCATAGTGAGTCTTGGCCTCCGATAATAAGAGCCTCCATCTTGGTCGATCCTGTGCCACCTCCTGCCAGTCATCTGCCGAGAGTCCGCGCAGGTCTTTTTCGACCTCATCCTTCCAGCGATATCTCGGACGGCCGACTGGCCTTTTGCCATTAGGACGTCCCTGATACGTTCGCTTTACCGCACGATCGTCTCCCATTCTTTCTAGGTGGCTGAGCCATCGAAGTCGATGCGCTTTAGTCTCGCCAATGCTGATGTCAGTTTGAAACCACGCAGTTTAATATTTTTTAAACAAAAATTTATCGAGTTACTAATTAATGTACTTATTAATTTACTTACAGATTCTTAGCACCATATTCAGAGGCATTTATTTATTTTTTAACGTACCTGAAACAAAAAGTATTAAGTTAAAACACGGCAATATTACCTACATTTTTTTACAGTTGTCTAATTGGCGCTTTCTGACGTAAACGATTTTTTTATGGGATAGGGGGCAGACCAGCAGACAAATCACCTGATGGTAAGCGATTACCAGAGGAGTCACAAGTGCGCTGCCGACCTTTTAAAAAGGAATACGCTCTTTTCTTGAAGTTTTGCTGGTCGTTGACCTTTGAACGATGCTTGTTCTCTCTGATAACATATTACATTTTATATTAAAAGTAACGGGAGTATTTATGCTTAAAATAAACATATACCATCCGTTTCTTATACTATGGTATTATGACTAAGATATAAAGACACTATTTTATCCGATCTTGAGATCCGAATCAGCCGAATAATACATTCGGAGCGAGCATTCGCGATTCGGATCATTGTATCATCTAATATGAAGCGGATCACTGAGTATGTACAGTGTCCCACAAAACTAGGCAGGAACTAGTGGAAATAAATAAAAAACCAAGTTTCTGCTAAGTAAGAGTGCATATATTGAAAAATCAAAGAAGGTCTTATACGTTTCTAAAAAACCACAATGCTTGTGCGATGTATCTTTGCACAGCGATATCTATCGAAAATTCTTAGAACTAAAATTGTTTGTATTTGTTGTTTGGAACGAATTTCAACATTTTAAAGGTTCCAATATTAGACAGAGTCGTTTCAGTAAAGAGTTACACACGTCTAGTGCAATGACATAGGTTTAGTTAGGACGTCTGAATAAATATATTTTTTTAATTCATTTAAATGACCAATGCTCATGGATATCCTCTACTTAAAAGAAATAGTCGCCGGCCTGTATCCGTTACTGACTAGTTACATGAATGGGCCAGGAGTTATACTACGGCCTCACAGAAAACCGGCGTGAAGCGGCACTGTGCTGTGTTTCGCTGCGTGAGTGAGGGTACCGGAGGCCCAATCCGGGAGAAAGGGGTTGGCAGCGCACTTATGTCTCCACTGCTGTCGCGGATGTCCATGGGCGGCGGCAATCGCAAAATAAAAAAAAGATAGTCACTAGACACACTAGGTAGTCTAGTAGGTGGCTGAGTGTACGCTCGCTCTCTCTTCTTCGTACTTAACAACTCAATTTGGTATCTCGCGTCACAAATTCATTTAAAGCTGTATAACGTAGTGGAGTTACGTCCCATTGCGGTGCCATAAGCACGTGAGTTTGTAACAACCTTGCATTGTTTAAGCCATCCATCAAAATTATAACAATGTCGTTTCGGCGTTGTTTCAAAGTTATGATTTATCCCAATTTATTTGCGGCTTCAATTTTGCGGACTCAATTTTGGACATGACACGCTTTTAAATGTGAGTCCAATAAACTTATCTGATCATGGCGTTTTGCGTCAATAATTTTGCGTAATAAGCGTAAAATCACATTAACTATTAATAAATTGATGGTTAGCCGTGTGGTCCCCGGCAGAGTAGAATTAGCCGTGTGGTGCCCGGCAGAGTAGAATAGGCCACCCTCACTCTTACCGAGGTGTCGTAAAAGGCGACTAAGGTAAAGCTGTGGGCATGATCATCAGCACCCAGAGAAGGAAAACTCTGCATTTATATCAAAACCCTCGCCAACCCGTCTGCCAAGCGTGGTGAGTATGGCAATTACCCCTCATGTGATTGAGGGAGGCCCGTGCCCCAGCAGTGGGGACTTAAATGGGCTGACGATGATGATGATGATGATGAAATTGATGGCAGCTTTTTTTTTTTCATAGTGACACAGTTTATCGGCTCTCCTAAGCCTGATGGTACGCAAGAGAAGAGGCAACGTTGCAATTACAACAGAAGCGGGATACGCCCGATCAGTAGGTAAGGTCCAAACCTTACCTATTGACCTTAAGTAGAATTAGCTTTAACTGGCAAATGCAATTTTGCAATAGCTATTTCGCAAAAAAAAACAATCTTATTGTTTTGTTTCTACGCCAAAGATAATGATAGCACAAAAGCGTATTTCCTTTAAATGACAAAGTACTTAGTAACGAAGTGACAATGACCCGAAAGCAGCTACATTATAGCTGATGTCATGGTCTCCTTGCTTCAGGGAGCACGATAATCTGTTCTTCCTGGGTTGAACAAAGATGTAAATACATACGTACTTTAGTAAATAAGGTACGCCGAAGAATCGGAGTTATTAGAGCATTGACGTGAGGAAGGACATCAGAGGTCGTTCTGATTGGCTGAAGAAAGATGATCTGTGATACGTTAAGCCGTCGGGTCTTCACACTTTGATAGTAGTCGCTATCCATTACGTCAAAGGCCTTTAAGTATGGATGGATCGGATGAAAAATCGTAAACGATTAATTACTTCATAAATGACGCCCCTATACGAAACGATGGCCGTAATGATCGATTGTTAAGATCTATCGTTTAATTGTTGATGCATTTTTTTTTATTTATCATTTTAAAAACCGTAGGTACGTACAGCCACACATCAAAATGTAAAAAACTGTCAAATTTCATTCGAACCTCACCTTAATGTCAAATACTTTCGTTGCAATATGGATTGAGGAATTTTGACAGATAGTAGTGGCCTGATGTGTGGCTATCTGTACATTACACTCATTTAAACCAGAAAGGTTTACTCGCTTACGAGTTCACAATGTTTATATTAAATAAAGTGCTTATGAATAGAAAGAAGTGCTATTTAATTTACTTAAGTAACTATGTATACATTTATGAGGATTACTTCCCCAGAGCACTGCAGAAAATAATATTTACTTAAGCGCCTCAGAGTGAAAAGAAAATTGAATTCTTGATTTTGAGCCAATACACTGTTGATTCATCGTTACGATACTCACGATTGCATGGGTTTTGCCATCGCAATGTAACTGCAACCCAGCCTACTTATCTTAGGAATTTTGCAAGCACTTGGATTTTTGTGGAGGACTGTCTGTAATCCCAGGTAGTCTTGCCAATGTGATGCATAAACGTAAAAATCAATCCTTCCATAAATAACAGTAAATAGTAACTTCCTAGCTACACACCCTGCCGCAAGTATCCACAGATTCTCGGAAAAACTTCCGTTTAAGCGTGTAACGGTGTAACTTACTAACAACATTTTAGTTTCGGCTCGAGTATTGTATTTCCACCTATGCTTTCGTTTGTTCGCAAGTTGCTAGACGTGAGCTGAGTTGAACTAAGTCCAATTATTAAGTTTCAGGCAAGTAGATACAGTATATCGTAGGTGCAGACGTGCCTTGGAGACCGAGGTCTTAGCAGCTCTTAGCTCTTAGCAGGCCTTCTGGTGGTGACTGGAAGAGCTAAGGGGAGAGAGATCAAACGCACAGCGGGAAGGAAGCTCACGAAAAGCTCGTTCACTCTTGACAGAGTGGTAGTGGTTGACGATGTCGCATTTTCGTGTGCTGATGCGGCTCGCGCTATGTGTCACCTGTTGCGGTCTACAGCGTCTCAGAAGTATTGGACAATGGATGTTTGCGTTACAGCTCTAATGAGGATTGTCCAACATGTCGGTGAGCGGACAGTGAGTCGCTCGTGAGAGTGTCCATTGCGAACATCATCATCATCATCATCATCAGCCCATTTAAGTCCCCACTGCTGGGGCACGGGCCTCCCTCAATCACATGAGGGGTAATTACCATACTCACCACGCTTGGCAGACGGGTTGGCGAGGGTTTTGATATAAATGCAGAGTTTTCCTTCTCTTCGTGCTGATGATCATGCAAGCAGCTTTACCTTAGTCGCCTTTTACGACACCTCGGTAAGAGTGAGGGTGGCCTATTCTACTCTGCCGGGAACCACACGGCCAACGTGCGAACACTGCGAACAACATGGCCAAAATATTCGAGGAGTTCGTAAAGCACTTACAAGAAAAACCACTTTTTATGGCCTTTGGGGACCATCGATATAAGTATATATCTGGGACACAATTAATTCTGCCAAGTTCAAGTGAACAAAAATGGTGTTTATTAAATTGATCATAGTATAGTATTGTATCTTTTTAATGTATTCACTAAGACCAGAAACTCTATTGAGTTTCTCGTAGGCTAGGCGATTGATTGTGAAAATATATTTTATTTCGTAGTGTTGCTAGATAGATGCTATGCTCACTACAACCTGTGCGGATAAAGAATGGGATCAGAGATGCAAATAGAGTGCGAGCGAGAAGTGAATAGATGTGCCGCCATTTCTGATCCCATTCTTTATCCGCACAGGTTGTAGCTAAATTATTTTACTGACACGACATTGTTTTATAGGTACTTATAGATTTTGGTTAAGATACGATGTAACGCAGCCTGCAGGGGCTTCGTTATACTACATAACTACTCATAAAGAAAGTTACCTTTGGTGTTAACTATAGAGCTTCGTTTTCCGTTTGCTATAGAGCTTGTATATCATTTTATGATTATGTCTTGTATTAGCATTACTCTTATATGTGTTATTTTAATGTTCCTTGTACATTTTTATCTGTAAATAAATTTAAAGTTATTGTTGTAAATATTTAGATTGTCTATCTGACATTGTCCGACAGCTGACGTTGTCTAACTGTTTTTATTTTTCTATCGAATTGTCTATTCAAATTTAACTATGGAGTTTAGCTATGTTTCGAGAATATTCTATATTGTATGAATTTTAAAATTTAAATGTTGTAGAATAGAATGCGCATGGGCAATATAAAAGGACGCACATGGGCAGGACCACCAGTCTACCACCAGCTCTGAAGAAGCTCAGAACCTCAAGCTATAACAGTGCCAGTATACGTTTACCCGTAGAGTAACGGTGCCGGGGCACGAAGGGTGTTGCCTCCCTGCACCTACGCGCGTCTACCTTCATTCGTGCGCGTATCCGCGTCGCGCCTACCCGCGGCCGGCTTGCGGCGTGCGCGTATCTGCGTCGCGCGCCCCATTTGCTGCCTCCTGCGCTCGGCGGAGCCCTACCGCCCGCCTCTTGCGACGCTGGATCCTACCGGCGCGCTGCCTGCGCTCACCCTGTGTTACCGCCCTACCACGGTTGCCCATTTTGAACTTTTACCTTGTATATATATTTAGTGTAGTGTACCGGTGTAAATAGCTAGTTTTAAGTTAGTTTTAAGTTAGATTTAAGATTTTTTGGACGAGCCATCATTGTACATACCTCTTATAATTATAGCCCTCTTCCCTCTATTCTTATCTTTTCTTCTTCCCCCTACCTTTTAGCTCCGTAACCCTCCGTTACGTGACAGTTTGGCGCCCAACTCTATAGAATCCCTCCCTGTTCTCAAAATTCTAAAATAAACTTGCACAAGTTTCTGTATATAACATACCTTTTGGCTCCCTATTAGACGTCTCTTACTTCTTAGATATTTCTTTCCCTATTCTTCCTCTATTTTTCTCACTAAAATAAAGTAAATAAAATAAAAACTATTGTAAATATTTTATTGCTTTAAAATTACAAATATCTTAGAAATGGCTCGTCTTATAAACTTTAATTTACTTAACAAGGCGGAACTTGAATACGAACTTATAATTAGGAACGAAACTCCTGCGGATAATCTTGTATCGCTTAGAAAACAAATTGTTTTATTGCTTCGTAATTTTCCTACGGAGGACATTATTGATTCTCCCGTTCCTCTGAGTGACGATTTGTCACAAGCTTCTTCTACAATCTTATATTTATCTTCGATGTTGGACCGATACGAATCGGGTAATCTGAAATTATTTAAGAAAATTGAAACTTATATAAATCACTTATTTTATCGACTTGACAGAATTGACACTGATGTAAGTGACAGCGACTCAAACCTTATAGAACTCTATGACGACTTAAAAAAGAAGTTTACTCTTTTGACTGAACGTTTTGACGCTTTTTCAAAACCAGCTGAGACTTCACAGGTACAAACCTCTTTGGACTCACCTTTGCCGATTTCTCAACCTAACTGTATGCCACCTTTTCATAATTTTCTCTTACCAAATTATCTAAATGAGCTAAAAAAAATTACTTTTGATGGGACAACTTGTCCTAGAGCTTTTCTATCGAAAATTGATGAATTTTTACTTACGAACAAACTTGATAAGCAAATACTTATAAGCTCGGCCTTCAACATTTTTGAGGACGATGCTTCTTATTGGTTTAAATTCCAACTAAGTCGTGACCCTTCGTTAACTTGGGATCGCGTTTCCGAGTTGTTAATTAAGGACTTTGGCCATTCTGATTATGACCATAAACTACTGCAGGCAATAAAATCTCGTACTCAGGGTAAATCTGAGTCTATTATGGTTTATATTCCGAAAATGTTTGAAATGTTTTCGAGACTAAGCGAGAAATTACCTGAGCAGGAGAAACTGCAAATACTTCTACGTAACATCCGTCCTTGTTATACTTCTTTTGTTGCTCTTAATAAAGTTGATTCTATTGGCTCTTTAATTTCTGTATGTCAACAATTTGAGCGCTGTATTGACCGCGACAATAATTTTAAAGAACCTGAAATGAATACTCTTATTCCTGAATTATCCTATAAACCTAAACACGATTCTACACCTTTACCGAACACTAAACCTAATGTTACACATACTTTTCACTCTAAACATTCTTTCACTCCTAATTATGATTCTCATAAATCTAATAACTTTAAGCCTTTTCGTACGAACTTTTCTTCGCAGAATAAAAATTCTGCACATGCGATATCTGAAAATGCTCCCAAGTTTCAGGCGCATTTGTTTTGCGTTCGATGTCGAATAAATGGTCATTCTTTGAATTCTTGCACTAAACCAAGATTCTTAGTCTGTTTTAAATGTGGTTTGAAAGACTTTAGAGCTTCGGATTGCCCGAAATGTAAAGCTGACAAGCCTCAACCTTCTTCATCCTCTAACTCAAAAAACTAACATATGACTTGGTTAAACGAAAAGAAAATTTTGATGTTGATGACTGGCATAATTGGTTAAAAATAATTAAGAACTTTTTCGCAAGTTATGGAACTTCTTCGGTTTACTTACGACAACGAAAGAGATTTTAACCGTCCTTTTATTAACGTTTCTATTTCAAATGTTGAGTTTACGGCGTTACTTGATAGCGGTAGTTCAATGACTATTTTAGGTAATAACTCGCACTTTAAAATTTTGGAACTGGGCTTTTCGTTATCCAAGTCTGATTATATTACGGTTAGCACTGCTAGTAAGCATCGTGTTAAATCTTTAGGATTTTTTATTCTTCCTTTTACCTTTAACGACCAAACTAGACTTATTAAAACATATGTTATTCCTGAAATATACCCGTCTTTGATACTTGGTGTTGACTTTTGGAGGGAATTTAATTTGGTTCCCAAACTTTTATCGTGTGCCTTTTCTCTTAATAAACCATCCCACTTTAACAACTCTGTGGAGAAACAAATCCTACCTTACGAAAATCTTACTTCTGAAGAAAAGGTTATCGCTGATGATATTATTTCGCGTTTTAAGCAAATTTCCTTTGAAGCTAAGGGTGAACTTGGTCGTACTGATCTGGTTAGCCATCGTATCGATACTGGAGATACGCTGCCTATTAAACAACGTTGTTATAGACTCTCTCCCGAGAAACAAAAAGCTCTAATTGCTGAGGTGGATAAAATGATTGAGTGGAAGGTCATTGAGAAATGTGAAAGCCCTTGGTTGTCTCCGGTTCTTATTACGCCTAAAAAGAATGGCGAATGGCGATTTTGTGTCGATAGTAGAAAACTCAACTCAGTTACTCGTAGGGATGCCTATAGTCTTCCTTTTATCAATGAAATACTTGACCATCTCAAAAACGCTAAATTTTTATCGAGTATCGATATCGCTAAAGCTTTCTGGGAGATTCCTTTACATGTAGACGATCGGGATAAGACCGCCTTTTATGTCCCCGGTAGAGGAATGTACAGATTCACTGTTATGCCCTTTGGTTTAACTAATGCACCTGCTACACAGCAGAGGTTAATGGATATCTTATTCACTCCTGAATTTGACAACAAAGTGTTCTGTTATCTTGATGACATTATTATCATAGGCTCCTCGTTCCAAGAACACATAGGACTTCTAATTAAAGTGCTTGAAAAATTAACTTACGCTAAACTTACCATTAACTTTGAAAAAAGTCATTTTTTTAAGAAAGAATTAAAGTACCTTGGATATGTTGTTGACGATAATGGTTTACGAGCTGATCCTAGCAAAATTCAAGCTATTATGGACTTTCCTGTACCTACTTCACGCAAAGAAGTGCGTAAATTTCTGGGTACGTGTAGTTGGTTTCGTAGGTTCATTCCTAATTTCAGTACTATAGCTGCACCTCTTAATAAATTAACATCATCTGCTAAAACTTCTCCGAAATTTTCTTGGAGTTCTGAGGCTAACTCTTCCTTTCTGAAACTAAAAGAATATCTTGTAACTACCCCAATTCTTGCTTGCCCTGATTTTGATCAACCGTTTTCTGTGCATTGTGATGCATCTAACACTGGCATTGGAGCCATGCTTACTCAAACGGTTAACGACAAAGAAGTTGTTATAGCCTACATGAGCAAATCACTTAACAAAAATGAAAGAAACTACTCTACTACTGAAAGAGAAACTCTAGCTGTTATCATTGCCTTAGAACATTGGCGGTGCTATCTTGACAATGGCAAACCGTTTACTGTATACACTGATCATGCCGCATTAAAGTGGTTTTTGAATTTAACAAATCCTTCTGGTAGACTCGCTCGTTGGTCACTTCGCCTTTCTTGCTTTAATTTCACGCTGAAACATAAAAGAGGAAAGGATAATATTGTCCCTGATCTACTTTCTCGTTCTAAAAGCGAGGACAGTCATATTATCGCTCCTTTATCTTCGAATGAAGCCACGTCTTTAGACTTAGAGCGCTATAATAAAATCTTTCGTAATTGTTTAACTGATCCTCAAAGTCATCCTAACTATACGATTAAGGATAATAAACTATTTCGTTGCACTAATACTCCTTATTCTTTAACAGACGATTTCATCTGGAAAGAAGTCCCTATCCCTTCTGAAAGAGAATCTTTGATAAGAAATGCTCATGGTTCCGCTACAGATCCGCATTTGGGCGTATTTAAAACATACAAAAAAATATCATTGTTATATTACTGGTCTGGCATGTTTAAAGATATAGCTAAATTTATTTCCAATTGCGAAACTTGTTTGGCTTATAAACACTCTAACCACTCGCCTTACGGTCCTATGGGAAAACCCAAAATTTGTTCTAGACCTTTTCAATGCATTTCTTTGGACTTAATAGGTCCATTGCCAATGACTAGGCGACGTAACCAGTACATTCTCGTTGTAAATTGTCTATTCACCAAATATACACTTATTTTTCCTTTGAAACGAGCTATAACTACTAGTATTATACATTACTTAGAGAATTCCGTGTTCTTAGTTCATGGAGTACCTCAAACAATTATTATGGATAACGGTCCACAATTTCAATCGCATGAATTCCATAATTTCCTTGGACGTTATAGAATTCCGCATATATCTTACACTCCTCACTATTGTCCTCAGGTCAATACTACAGAACGCTACAATAAAACAATTATTACCGCACTAGCTTCACTGGTCGGTGAAGACCATAGGTCTTGGGACCTTCACCTATCTAAGATTCAGTTTGCAATGAATAACTCTGTAAATGAAGTAACTGGATTTACTCCTGCATTTTTAGTATTTGGTCGTGAACTCATTACTTGTGGTTCTATTTATTCTCAGGGTTACGACTTAGAAGAAATTACCTTTTTACCTCGTGATTTATATGCTAGAAATATTGGCCTTCTATCGTCAATTTTTGATAGAGTTCAGGTTGCACTGCGCATATCTCATGTAAAGAATTCTAACCGTTACAATTTAAGGCACTCTTTTAAAGAATTCAATGTTGGAGATATAGTGTGGCGTAAAGACTACTCTTTAAGCAATGCTGGTGCATATTTTAGCGCAAAATTAGCACCTAAATATGTTAAATGCAAAGTCGTTGAGAAATTGTCACCTCTTGTATACATTCTTGAGGACTGCAACGGTTGCCGCGGTAAATGGCATGTAAAAGACTTTAAGAAATGACTACCTTACTGTTTGACTTTACTAGTATTATATGTATTTATTTGCACACACATTGGACTGATTTTTGGCTACTTCAGTCTGATATTTTTTATATATACTTAGCGACTAATCTCGTCTCTCTTTACTTATAGGATTCTCTCTTATAGTACCTACTTACTTGCTTAACGTTTTCTTTTAAAAGGCGCTTCTTGACCTTTTAATTCTAAACTTTAGGGCTCTCTTTTGCCTTATCTACTTACTACTTAGCGCTTCTTTGACTACAGAGGCGTTTCTTTTAAAGGTAAATTCAACCTTTAAAATTTGTGTCCTTTGATAGGGAATACCTGAGAGAGACTAGATTGTCGGCTATGGTCATCGACACTAATGGGTTTTAAGAAACGGAGCGGCTGACAACTCCCTAAATAAGCCTAAAGTCATTCTTATAGGGTACTTCCTATGGAGTTTGCGTCATTGATAGTGAACCCTACTCCTCTTTGTGATTGGTTCGTATGTTAGAGTGATTGTTAGAGTGACTGGATTTGAATTGTTTTTGGATTGTGGAATGGTATGTTTAAGTGAAGGTTGACTGGTTAGACTGATAGTAAGGATAGTATTCTCTTAACCTTATAATCAAAATTTTCTCTGAGTCGAAAATTTTTCTGGGGTCGTGGGAGAAATGTAACGCAGCCTGCAGGGGCTTCGTTATACTACATAACTACTCATAAAGAAAGTTACCTTTGGTGTTAACTATAGAGCTTCGTTTTCCGTTTGCTATAGAGCTTGTATATCATTTTATGATTATGTCTTGTATTAGCATTACTCTTATATGTGTTATTTTAATGTTCCTTGTACATTTTTATCTGTAAATAAATTTAAAGTTATTGTTGTAAATATTTAGATTGTCTATCTGACATTGTCCGACAGCTGACGTTGTCTAACTGTTTTTATTTTTCTATCGAATTGTCTATTCAAATTTAACTATGGAGTTTAGCTATGTTTCGAGAATATTCTATATTGTATGAATTTTAAAATTTAAATGTTGTAGAATAGAATGCGCATGGGCAATATAAAAGGACGCACATGGGCAGGACCACCAGTCTACCACCAGCTCTGAAGAAGCTCAGAACCTCAAGCTATAACAGTGCCAGTATACGTTTACCCGTAGAGTAACGGTGCCGGGGCACGAAGGGTGTTGCCTCCCTGCACCTACGCGCGTCTACCTTCATTCGTGCGCGTATCCGCGTCGCGCCTACCCGCGGCCGGCTTGCGGCGTGCGCGTATCTGCGTCGCGCGCCCCATTTGCTGCCTCCTGCGCTCGGCGGAGCCCTACCGCCCGCCTCTTGCGACGCTGGATCCTACCGGCGCGCTGCCTGCGCTCACCCTGTGTTACCGCCCTACCACGGTTGCCCATTTTGAACTTTTACCTTGTATATATATTTAGTGTAGTGTACCGGTGTAAATAGCTAGTTTTAAGTTAGTTTTAAGTTAGATTTAAGTTTTTTGGACGAGCCATCATTGTACATACCTCTTATAATTATAGCCCTCTTCCCTCTATTCTTATCTTTTCTTCTTCCCCCTACCTTTTAGCTCCGTAACCCTCCGTTACGTGACAACGATATTGCGTTTTAGAAAAGTCGTTTGTTCTTCAGGTATGTATAAGCATTGAAACCTTACAAAGTAACTAAAGCAACACAAAGTTATTTTAGCATGCTACAATTGCTGCTACATGTTGCTTCATGTAAACGGCATATATTGTCGGGTAACATTTTTCTTTGTTCATGCCTGTTTGGTGCTCGACTGATTCCCTTCTGAATCCGAATCATACTGGCATGTACTTTCGTAGTAGTTAGGTAGATAAAGCGACAAGTCGCTTACGATTTCGTTTGTAATCAATCAAGACGCCATATCGGAACACCCTATAGTATTCTACTAAATCTGAACAAACAATATTATGGCTGTTTATTTTTTATGTAAGTGGCATACGAACAGAACGTTTAGTTAATGGTAAGCGATTGCTGCAGCCCATGGACTCCCTCCGCATTACTTTTTTCGATTCTGGAACCCTTACCATAGACTAATTATCTCTAGCCTAACACAGCGCATGTACTACTTCAAAGGTTTTCTGCTAGGTTAGAACAGTGAAAAAATCTTGAAATTCTGGGACAAGTTATAATGGGACGAGTTATAATGGGACGAGTTATAATGGAATGAGTTATAATGGGACGAAATATAATGAGACGAGTTATAATGGGACGAATTACCTCCTAACCTAGATTGTAATTTTAATTTATCGCAATTTAATTTATAAAAGTAGCGAATTTATATTTTGATCAAGCTGTGTACGCTACTTTAGGATTACTGTCTAGCTTATTTAATTTTATTTTTTAAATATTGTTTTTTTAATTGACTGTGATCTGTTTGCGTACCAAATTTAAATAAATAAATAAATAATTTTAGCAAGGCATTCCAATTTTCATTTTGCAAGATAAAAAATCAATAAAAGATCATAGTGCCCATTAAAGACTGATACTAATAGCAGTAGCTAAAGCAAACGATGTAGGTAGGAATAGCACATGTATGCTATTCCGAGTCGAGGTGCGCAATCGTTACAAGCTCTAAAACGTGCATGAGCGTGCACATTTAATGACGAGCTGCACTTGCGGCCGAGGCATATTGGCCGCAGCCGCTGCAGACACGGAATTTATGATTTAATTCTCTAAAATTTATCGACCGAAAGCGTAAAACGGCGGTTGTGCGGTGAAGTAATTTAGTAACTACACGAGGGTGTAGTGGTCGCTGCTCTTTTGAATAATTTCCCTAACAGGGTGTACAAGTTCAACGGTCACCGCTCAACAAAAGCAAAACAAATGCACTAAAAATTAGGGTAAGTACATTTTAGTCTCAACATTGCTCAACAGATGGCGCTGTGCAAAATTAAATCGCACAAGCGTTTCGTTTTTTCCTACATATATATACCTTGTAAATGCTTAACCCACCAGGTACTTGCATCATTGCTAGGCACCTCAATATATGATATATTTATGAATCAAGGCTTTTATTCCTGAAATCTTGTCACCTTGTTATAGGGTTGTACACAGGGAAGCAGTTAGAAACATTATATTAAATATTTTTTCCCATGTATGGTAAGTACTTGTTTACTTTAAAGGTGTATATTTGCCCCAATCTATATTTTTCCAGCATAGTAAACTTCTTTCTTATCTGTGACGTGTTTTACGACCCATGGATGTGCGAGTAATTGAGGTTTCATTATCGCGTAACATCATCATAGGCCTTTTCATCTATAACAGATGTAACAAGAACACGTAACATAAAGAAGTCGTTAGATGTTATTTCAAAATGAGCGATCATTTGGCCAATTGAATGCATTTTTTCTACTATGTAGGTTATTTGTACTTCACATTAACAAGAGAAAGACTTTGCACGCATAATATTAATGTCTTTTTGAAATGAACATACACTGGCAGGCAAATAAACCGAGCCACGAGCTAAATATAAAAGTATAAAAGTTTCACTGCCATGGTAAGGATTTAAATGTAAATCAATGTCAAGAATGTTCAAAATTTTAGTAAACATTTTAATTGACCCCAGAAATATGCCAATACCCAAAAAATTTTGCAAATGTAACAATTTTTTCTTGCTTCATACAAGATTTTATAGAATGCGAAATCCACCCACATTTTCCAATATTTTAGGAAATAGGCATGTTTCAGACGTAATTTCAAAAAGCGTAATTTAAAATTGAACATTTCTGACATCGATTTACATTTAAATTATTTCCATAGCAGTAAAATTTTCATAATTGTAGGCCTCTGAACTGAGTACGTTGTATCAAAATTAGCTGGTGGCTCGGTTTATTTGTTGCCCAGTGTACGTCGTGTGAATGAGCTATCTGTATTATTCATATCACCCCAAGCCTATTTCTTTGAATGTGTCTGTTTTCGTCTGTTAATGTACAGACGTATCTTATTCTTTTCAAAGGAGCGACGTCAAATATTACCTGCCTATTTGTAATGTGGGTTTGTGTATAGACTCCGTTAACAGTACCTACATATACCTTTCAAAAACATATCGTATTCAAGCGACATGCCAACGTAAGAACGTAATAAAATAACTTGTATAACCCATAATATTAATGTTGGGAATGATGGAAGGTCATTGATATGACCATGCGCAAAATGGGAGTTCGTAGCTTCGAGTCTGAGCATGCATCTAAAGATTTTTCAAATCTCAGTATGTAGCTGATGGCAGAGCTCGACGGAGAGGGAAAATATTTTGAGGAAACCAATACATTTCTCATAATTTCTCAAGCTGTGGATACTTACCTACAATAGGGAAGTTGACAAAGCTCGATATTTTACAAAATATTAAAATTTTATTAAAATTCAGGTTATACCAATAGCAAAAATACTCCATTAAAAATATAATGTCTAGACGGTTTTATGGTCATTCAAAGATTCATGGGCAAGTCCATTTTAAAAGTATGAAATTATTAAAAAATAACCCATACAATTTGCACCAACTATTATAATAGAACCATTGACATAAACGAAACATTTGATATAGCTACCATACAAAATTCAAATGAAATGCATACAAAATCGGAGCGGAATCCCCTAACACAAGCAATTCTTTTTGCTTAAAAGGAGATTGCCACCATTGCAAAGCGTCTCTGTAAGTTGTCGAAATAAAGATTTTTCATTTTCATTTTTCATTTTCAAAATACTAGCGTGTGACGTCACATGCCACTCGCCATTTGTAGGTATAGAGCGTGTTGGGTTTGGTCATAATAGCAGCGATGACTTGATTTCAATAAGGCCTGTGCCCTGCAGTGGGACTGTAAACAGCCTGATACTTTGCTATTTAGTAATAAGAATGGACGGATAGTTGTTAATTTCAACAAACAACTTCTTCGAGTGACTGTAGTTAATAAAACAAGCTAAAGAATTTATTACATCTGTCCAAGGTGTTTCCTTTCCTAGCTTCCGGAAAAATATTCTTCTCTCAGATACATTAATTTATTTCCCCAGAACAAGTCTAGGATGAAATAATGACTTTGTAGCTTGTAATTAATATTTCCCGGGTAGAATTATTGGAATGGAATGGAGAGAAATGTTTCAGTATTCGTTTCTTTTTATTAACTCAAACTTGATATAAAATGTACTATCAACTTCAACTAGACCATTTTACTACTTTAAATTGCTAATTTTAACTAAAATGAACTTTCTACTAACGGAAGATAATCATCATTTCAGCCTATAGACGTCGACTGCTGGACATAGACCTCCCCCAATTCTCCACACAGATTGGTCCTGCGCCGCCCGCAACCAACGGATTCTCGCAACCTTCACCAGATCGTCGGTCCACTTGGTGGGGGGCCTGCCACGGCTGCGACTTCCTGTACGTGGCCTCCACTCGAGAACCTTTTCGCCCCAACGGCCGTTTGTTCTCCTCGCCAATAATAATAATAACGGAAGATAATAATGGTTCTAAATTATGTGAGCAATGGTAGCTCAGTGGATAAGGAGATGAGGTCGCAGACGATCCCGAGTGTGCAACCTTCTGGATTTTTCAACTCAATACGCATATACCACGATACCACGGCCTCACAGAAAACCGGCGCGAACCAGCACTGTGCTGTGTTTCGCTGCGTGAGGGAGGGTACCGGAGGTCCAATCCAGGGCAAAGGGGAGTTTAAAGGTTGACAGAGCATTTGTGTCTCTGCTGGTGTCGCGGGTGTCTAAGGGCGACAGCAATCGCCATATCATCATGTCGATCCGCATGCTCGCCACCTATCACATAAAAAAAATACCTACCACATACCTTCGCTTCTAAGACAGCTGTTATATGCATCATTTTATTTTATGATACCGTAAAGAATTCATTAGTGTTATTAGTATTACCCACACTCGAATAGTACGAGGGGAAGCCTTGCCATATCGCATCCTTGTAATTGCAAAGGTCCCATCCACAGAGCAGATAAATTATGAAAACATATGCTATTATACTGTGCCACTATAATATAGATCCTATAGTAGGTTCTACAGAGGTTATACGTCAGTAAAATACAGTAAAAAATAAACAAACATTGCGCTAGATACACTAAGGCTATTTATGTTTGGCAGATCGCCAAATTCCTAAGATCACCAAATTATGCCAGCTTAGGAAGTTTTTATAGCTCTATAGAAAATATTTAGATTTTAAATAGGTAATAAAATAAAACAAACATTAATGAAATCACATACAAACAATAAAAGCAATGAGATTTTGCGTTTATTTCTTTCAGTAAACAGCATTCTAATCTATTCTCCCAGAATTGAAAATATTCACAAATAGGAACGCCAAGGACGATCCCATTTTTGCAATCAAAGTTTCATTGCTCCCAAATTTGAATTTGAAATACCGCTGTCTAACGCTTTAAGATTAATTCATAAAGTCCGCGATGCCCAGCCGGGAACAATCGCGAAACTTTTTGACAAGTAAAGCGTTCAAAATTAACGTTTTCGCTAAGTTCGAGCTAGCGAGTTTGTAGGCCGTGTGATGTGAGGGTCTATAATAACTTCGAGTTTGTTTTGATGAATAAATGAATGATGATGATACATACAGACAGGTCCTCCACCTCTAGTCGTTTTCCTCATTACTGAGGGTCGTGATTCCTCCCGTGGGCGGCCAGTTTGCTCTTTATAATAGACCTCCATCTATGTCTGTCTTTTGCAATGTGGAGGGCGTCATACAGCTTGGTGTCCAGCGTCGAACGTATTTGGTCAGACATACAGACAGGTACAGAGTAAATATTCATACAAAGTTTACCTGTCGAAAGTAACGTCCTTCAAAACAGTTGTAATGTAAACTGTTTCTTCTCATGTACCTTTACATAGAATTAAGTTTTTCATAGAATTAATATTTGAAAAATCGCACGAAGCCGTTTGTACTAGGGTGACTTGCTGGGCTACGTTCTTTCTCTACCGCACCCGTATAGAATCTACGTCAGGGCTGGTTGGAGATCTTTCACACTCTGTGTCGTTTTTCCGAAAATGGCACATTCCGTATAAAGCACGCGTTTTCTAGTTCCAGAACTTATACTCGTATTTTGACAGTACAACTTAAAACATTTGTAATGCCCTCAAGGAGGTGGTTAAGTCTTAATGACTGCTGAAACATTTTTTTTTCGAAAGAATCATCTCATTACAGCGTGATTTTCCTGTTGGCGTCCAAAACAGTCACTTTTGGAGCCCAGTGTCCGCTCGTTTCTGTTGTGGCGTTTATGAAGTAATTTTTCTCCGAATATAACATCCTATATTCTTTGGAGAAAAATTACTACATATAATCATCATCATCATCATCAGCAACCCACACTCGTCCACTGCTGGACATAGGTCTCCCCTAATGCACGCAACTGCTCCCGATTTTCGGCCACTCTCATCCAGCCTACACCAGCCAGCCTTCGAATGTCGTCATCCCACCTTGTCGCAGGGCGTCCTACACTACGCTTACCGCTACATATAATATTAATTTCAAAAAGAAATTTCACGTTCCCATACAATATTACCACATGATTGATACAAAATTGTAATTAAATGTTAATATTTGTGTACGGGCCTGTTTCATAATGAAGAATGCTTGCTATCGGGAGTACATTAATTTGGGAAAGTATGTAAGACGGTTAAAAAAGAACCATGTAGGTATTGTAAAAATCAACGAATATAACCCTATTCCAAAATTTTGTAAGAGGTTTGTGATACAGCGAAGCGAAATTTCGCTGGAGACCACGCACTTAATTTTAATTCAACATACATTACAAAGCGGAAATTTAAAGCCTTGAAAGGAGACGTAATTCTTCAAAATGAACCCCAAAATATGTCTTCATTAGTCGTGTGTTAGATCCAACATTCTGACTGCCTCGGTGGCATAATGGTAAGTGGGTCGCACTTTAAGAGCGATGACTGCGCAAGAGGTCTCGTCCCGGTCCCGAAAATTTGTACCTACGTTTTTGATAAGAAAATCTTATCGTCAGCCGGTCTAGAAGAAGCACGTCATGCCGTTGCCGCGTTGGTCCTGTGCCCGATCCCTCTGCAGTCGTTGATGTCCCACCGGAATATGAGGGTAAGGGAATAGAGATTGTCGTAATCGGTTGGAGGATATTATTATGGGGCCTTTCGTAGTCAATGCATTCCCTCCCACACAAGTACGGGTATTAGCGGATCTACTTTTATCTATTTAATCAGTAACATTAGTTATTCCTGGAAAACTAGATGTCTGTGAAGGTTGAGTCTAAGGTACTTGCCTTGTTTTGTTTCTATTATGAGTCAAAAGGGTTACAATTCTAACAATGAGACAGCCAATTGGCAAAATGTGCATGTATTTGCCCGAAACATAAAAAGTGTGCACAAGAATAAGAAATAATTTCATCAACATCATCATTGATTGCCGCAGCCCGCAGAGTGAATGAGGGTACCGGAGGGCCAATCTAGAAATGGGTTTAAAGGTTGGCTACACTGCTAGTATTTAATAGTACGCGATAGCTGCAGAATGCGTTAGTAGCACTGATTTTAATAAATGTTTTTATTTGGCAAAAGTAGGACGGCCCGCACCGTCCACCGCATTTTGACCAGTGGGATACCACTGGTCAAAATTATGTTATGTACTTGTATTATTTAATATAAATTATTTAGTATCAAATGTTCAATAAAAATCTTATCTATGTAAGTTATATTTATATTCATTTATATGATCAATATGTAGATTTCAATTTTTCTGTGCATCGTCTTCCTCCGATTGTCATTGTTGTTTTTAAATATTTGTATAATATGTATTTGCTATAAGATTTATGTTTAAGTTTTTGTTTAAATAATATTAAGAGGTGTGGATTTTGAATAAACCATAAAATAAAGTTACATATTTTAATTTAAGGTGACGGGTATGATTATTTGATAAATAGTATAAATGTTTGCCGAGAGGTTTTTTTTTTGGTCAATCGGCCAACGCTTGACCACAATCGCACCTGATGGAAAGCGACGATGAGGTCTAGGATGGTAGGTCTCTTGCCTTAAACTAACCCCTCTTGCCTTAGGTTGTAAACCTGAAATTGTTTATAATAGATATTGGTTTCATAGCCAAAAATTAAAATCGATTGGCGTCGCTAGTGTGCCCTACCCGTCACCTTAAGAGACCAATAAGTGGCCACTAAAAATTGCTAGAGAAGATTGTGTCATGAATGTCGTGTGCAAAATAAGCTTGAAAAATCACAAATAGTTTTATATATATAAATGTCTTAATCAATTACAATAAGTAGAAATCTGTTAGTAGTACCAATGAAGCGTAAAAGGGCGCTTAAAACATCGGTTGAAAAAGAAATTATCAATAATTCATTATATTTTACAAGACCTCCCAAAGTTACCTTTCGAATGTTTGTCCGGCATTTTGTTCCGAGGACAATCAGACCCAAACCGACATTGTTTGGAGAAACAAAGGAGCTGTCAGGCCCGTCTTCAAAATCACCGCTTGTCACTTTAAGGTATCTACAGTCATGGTGTCAATATAACCAGTAGGTTATTAGAAGAACGCAACGTATCAGCTGATGCAATTCAAAAGTTTGGAATTAGTCTTCTTCTTCATCTTAGCGTGTAATTCCCGTGTGTCAAGAGATGTGGCTTTGAAGCAGAAGGTACGCTTAGACTTTTTTGGGAGAGCAACGCTTCGGCATGAATGGGCCGGCTACACCGGAATGATACCACCGCCTCACAGAAAACCGGCGTGAAGCAGTACTGTGCTGTGTTTTCGCTTCGTGAGTGAGGGTACCAGAGGCCCGAGGGAAAGGGGGGTTTAAAGGTCTCTCTCTGTTCTCCTCGCTAATAATAATAATAATAATAACGGAAGATAATAAGGGTTCTAAATTATGTGGACAATAGTCGCAGACGATCCCGAGTGTGCAACCTTCTGGAATTTGCAACTCAATACGCATATACCACGATACCACGGCCTCAAAGAAAACCAGCGTGAAGCAGCACTGTGCTGTGTTTCGCTGCGTGAGTGAGGGTACCGGAGGCTCAATCCGGGGGAAAGGGGGGTTTAAATGTTGGCAGTGGAGTCACAAGTGCGCTGCCAACTTTTAAATTCCACTTTGCCCTGGATTGGACCTCCGTGGTATCACTCCGGTCGAGTCGGCCTATTCATGCCGAAGCGTGGTTCTCCCACGGTCCGTTAAGAATGACTGGATACGTTTGGCGATATACGATAAATACGGGTGTTTTAAACGTCATCTTAAAATTCTGAGGGCCTACAGCTTAAGGTGACAGGTAGGAGACCCTAGCGACACCAATCGATTTGAAATTTTAACTACTAAACCGGATCTATTTTAAACAATTTCGGAGTAACAACCTCTCGGCAAACACTTATACTATTTATTTAATAACCAAGCGAAAATGTTAGGTCCAACGCGTACTTGAAAAGTTGATTCACGCCAAAAGCGGCCACTTTTGGCTTGAATCATTTTTTCGCGTACAAAAACGAACGCAACATTTGTGCAAGGTTATTTAATAAATTGTTTAAAATAGATCCGGTTTAGTAGCTAAAAATTAAAATCGATTGGCGTCGCTTGTGTGCCCTACCTGTCACCTTAATGGAATTCACGACCAAATTATTACCTCCGTCCCTTACACACGTGTTACCCGTCTCTTTATTTATAGACCCTCTGTTTACAAGACCATTGGAGCGGCTCCCGTCAAAATGTGACACTTCGGCATGAATGGGCCGGCTCGACCGGAGTGATACGCTCACAGAAAGCCAGCGTGTAGCAGTGTCCGCGTTAGTGCTGTTTTGTCGAGTAAGTGAGAGTGGCAAGGTTATCACACTAAAAAAGTTCTGATTGGCTACTGACTATTTCGGTATTGTGTGACAATATTATACAAGGAAAAGGTATACCTAATAAATCAAAGGAGAATATCTCAGCTTGTATGTCTAGAGTGAGAGGGACACGCTGTTAATTTTGTGTTTTCGTGATTGATAATCATGAGATGTGAAGAAGGGTATGTCAGAGGAAAGTTTCGTTGATTGAGCGCAAATACCCTAGAAGGAAAAAAGAAGGCGTGATTAAATAAATATCAAACTAAATCGTCACACACGCAAGCGATTGTCATTCCATCCCCATCAACTCGACGGATGGCGGTCTAATACTGTGCGTTTCTCGCGGAACCTTTTACCACGTACCTCGTTCTGTGGAACAGTTTGGCTGCGAGAGTATTTCCCGATGGCTACGACTTAGAGACCTTCAAGAGAAGAGCGTACTCTTTTTTAAAGGCTAGCGACACATTAGCGATCTCTCTAATTTCGCGGATGTTCATGGGCGGCGTTGTATACTTTCCATCAGGTGACCCGCTTGCTCGTTTGTCGCCTCTAGCATAAAAAAAAACAATATTGCATATCCCATTTTTTTGTATAGGGTTTCGAGCGGCTTAAGACCGAGTACATTGGCGTAAAGGAAAGGAGGCCTATACTCAGCAGTGGGTACTACCGAGCTGATGATGATGATGATACTAGGGTTATGGGTATCAGATACAATAAATCAACAAATACATCTGTTATCGACACTTTGATACTATCGACATTATACATATCAACGTGTCGTTTTATAAACCCTTCGACTTTTCTACTTAAAACATTATTTAAGTAATGTAAAAAAAGACTTCGGTGCATATTTACTTGATGATATTTTGATGTTTCAAAGTTCTATAAAATAAATTTTATCTATAAGTACTATAAGAAGTAGATACAATTTCTTTCAATTTAATTTTCCAGCTAGTTAAATACATAGAATATAGTCCTCAAAAAAGGTACAGAAAGCCACACATCAAGTTAAAACAAACTTTCAAAATTCCTCAATTATAATTGAATCGAACGTGTAACATAAAGGTTAGAATCTACTGAAAAAAATTGACAGTTTTGTATACTTTGATACACATTAGCTACAAGCTCCTCGTTTCCATTCAATGAACTGCATCGGTAAATTCAATACGCTTATGTATGTCTCATATCCTCGTCGGTCCAATCGAGTACCAACATATTCGATGGAAATATGTTAAAAGAGCATTTTGCAGCTTCACTTAGAGGGACACTTACTGCTTATCCAGTATACATGAAGTGACCATCAAGTTCGTTTCAATAGGACATTATTTTTTGTTAAGGTGGTACGATACACTAGCCGAGTTGAAATTCGTGTGGTATGGACCGATTTACGTGCCTCGAACTGGAGCTTGTCGAGATAACGCGTTTTATTCGCACGTTTTACACGCGCTTTATAGTTCATTGCTGGAAGAGTTCTCCGAATTGATTACAGAGCTTCTTACTAAAGAGCAATGAAGTACAAATCGCGTGTAACACGTGCGAATAAAAACGCGTCATCTTGACAAGCTCTTACGTCCTCACCTGACACCGGAGCATAGGGGCTACCACGGATATTAAGAAAGAAATAAGGGAAACATTAATTATTATAGACATCAAAACACAGGACATATAGCAGTTGTAAACATAATTTGGCATAAACAGAAAACAATCAAAAATACATACAAATAAAGACAAAAAAGAAAAATATAATCAATCATTTTGACTGACCGGATGGCGCAATTGGTAGTGACCCTGCCTCTTACGCCAAAGGTCGTGGGTTCGATCCCTACCCTGGACAAACATTCGTGCGATGAACACTTGTGTTTGTTCAGTGTCTGGGTGTAATATATGTATTTAAGTATATATTTGTGTTCCTCTGTTGTTTGATATCTGTAACACAAGTGCTTAAGCTACTTAGTACGGAATCAGGTCAATGTATGAGATGTTGTGAGAATAATAATAATTACTTATTATTATTATTATTATTAATCATGTCCTGACAGTGTTAAATGTATAATATAATATCCTCCAACCGATTACGGCTACGGTGGCCAATCTCAACGATCAGCCACATACGCAGGATATAACATAGATTTACCTATAAAAGATTTCTATATCAATCAATCAGACATTGGCCAAATACCATTTTAAAGAAGAGTGTAGAGTTCATTTGAAAAAGAAAAAAAACAGCTAACGTGTTTTTTAAAGTGACACAGTATTTCGACTCGCTTCAGCCTGATGGTAAGCAAAAGAAGATCCCCCGTTGCATTTACAATGGACGCGATGTCAAGGTATCACTTCCGTTGGCACTGCCATACTGGTCCGCTTTCGTTTGAAGGAATCCATATCGTACGTAGAAGGAAATACAGGGTGTAAAAAGACCCTTAACGAAGCCGAAACCTACGTATTCAGCACATCATCAGGACATTTTTTTCCTTCTAGACCATACCTGGGAACTCAATACTTTCCAAGTTATTGAAGGTCAAGATCAAAATAAAAATCTCAAGATTTTGATGTAAATAAATTTTAAACATTATTACCTAACTTTTGTCCAAAGAAACTAGTTCAAAATTTCAAGGATTTCCTAGGGAAAAACGGCTTCAAAACGTACAGCCCGCAATGTAATGTTTGAGAGCGGGGCAGGGGGGTGTGCGGGGGATGCGCCTCGGCGACTGAGGTGCGGGCGCGCGAGCGGCGCGGTCCGGTGTACGCTGTTCATTGCGTTGTTTATAGGATTAAAATTGACACCGAAAAATCAACTTCGTTTCCCATCAATATTTTTTTATTTTCTAAGACTTGTTTTAATGGTCTGAGTGCGTAGACGCCGGCTTCGTTAAGGGTCTTTTTACACCCTGTATATGCTCCGGCAATGAGTTCCATTTGTAGATGGTAAGCAGAAATATAAGCTGTCAATTTTTTTTAGTCCGTAATGGAATATTTTCCACGTGTCCGAGATTTGATTCCTAAAACATGGTTATACTTCTGTATCCATATGTGGCATCAATTTATTAGGTTTTAAAAGCGTATGTCCACTAAACCCTAACCTCGAGCAATTAGGTCACGCTAATGGCCATCTATTATAGACCCTGTTATTTATTGCGCACCCGTATACCAGCGTATTGATTTAGACTCGCAATTAAATTAATGTCCCGATAAAACTTTTTTATTCGAGCGAGCATTTTAGCGATTTGAGTCGGTAAGAGCATTCATGGACTCTTAAGGCAATGGATAAGCAAAGAATTTATGCATTTGAGATGTGGTGCTAACGACGCATGCTCCGTATACCGTGGACTGCTCGGCGCACCAACATCTCAACTTTAGAACAGCTCAAACTGTATCCAAAGCCGAGACTCTCATCTGTTTGCCTACAGCGAATAATGAGGTACTTCGGCCATATAGCTCGCAGAGGTGGCGATAATCTGGAGCGACATAACGTTGCGGGCACGGTGGAGTGTAAAAGGCCAAGAGGAAGGAGTGCAAAAAGATGGATAGACCAGGTATCTGCAAGCGCAGAAGTACCAATGAGCGCAACGCTCCACAGAGCAGAAGACCGCAACTGGTTACAGGAAGTCGTACGCAGACCTCATAATAATCACGATTCTCAACAATGAGGAACTAGCTGGAGGAGGAGGAGGGAATAATCATGAGTAGATAATCATGTGATACTAACTCAGGAAATGAGAGCGTGTATCTCCCAAATGGGAGGTAAATCCGACCACTCACCTCTTGGTTTATCAAAATCTATATGCGTGTACCGCTCATGAGGATTAACGTGATGAAACTAGCATGTTTCGGATAGTTTCGCAAACCCTGGATACTTACAATTTTTACACGACATTTGCCGGACTATGTAAAGTCAATTGCTATAGTAGGCTACAAATTTCCAAAAATAAGATACCTTGTATAAAACAATCTACGGTATTTACTCAATTAAATTTTGATAATTCAACAACGTTTATAATGAAACGAAAGTAAATAATGAACAAAGTTTACTGAGTAAATAATAAAGCGATTTTCTTTTCATTATTGAAGCTCGAATAGATTCGCAAGTTGTCAAGATAAATATTAGAATAACTTAAACAAATTGAAAGTTTTGTAAAAGTACAAAAGTAAAACAGCTTAAATCAAGACAATAAAATCGTTTGTTATCGTCAACTGACGCCGTTCTCTCGTGTTCGCTCAAAAAATTTTATTTCAAACTTACGAAATGAAGAAGAGAATTTCCATCTCGCCGTGGACGGAAAAATGTTTGTTCGGCAAATATAATTTTCAAGTTAAACTGACACCGTTATGTGAGTTTTATCTCCAAACTTCTGGACTTAAGAAAATGTCAACAATTGTAAACTCTTTTTGATTGCGCGGAAAATGTGACGATACAGTCGCGACAGAAAGCATTATCAATATTAATACAAAATGCTCTTTTTTACCAATCTATATATATAAAAGGAGAACCTGAGTGACTAAGGTATTAAGTGACTAGGAATGCACCCACAACACAAACTACTGGCCCTAGAAACTTGAAATTTGGGAAGGGGGTTCTTTTAATAGTGAAAGTGAGCACTAAGAAGAAATTTTGGAGAATTCAACCCTTAAGGGGGTAAAAAGGGGGTTAAAAGTTTGTATGAAAGGCCGCCATCTTTGATGTTAGAAATGTGGAAATTTTTGTTCAGGCTAATAATTTGAAATATAAAGTAACTCATTTAACGTTTTTTGAAAATCAAAAAACGTTAAAAGAGCTAAAATAGGGGATGAAATGCCAATATATAGGGGTTTAACCATATTAAAGTAAGAATCTTGAAAATCGCTATACGTTCTCCTTGTTTTAAACCAAGAACAAGTTGTTTTAAGATTTTTATTTAAGGGGGTAAAAAAGGCTTTTGAACTTTCAATCGCTAAGGGGTAGTTGCGCGGGTTAGAAGTCTGAATGAAGACTTTTGTAATAAAGACTAAAACTGCGTAACGCCGCAGCGCAGTCTAGTTTGGCATAAAAAGCACCATTGAATTTTACAAAAAAGCGTGGGTAAAAGAGCCTCTTTTATTGCTATTTGGAGGTGTTTTATACCAGAATATTTTCTTAATCATTAATCTAAATTCAATTATTCTTAACTAGTCCGCTAGTAAATGGCTAATGCCTATATTCGTCTAACTGGTTTGCCCAAGCCACTTTTAACATTTTTCTTTTAAAGATTTAATCAGTCAGTAAAAACAAGCTTAATCTAATTTGTATTTGGGACTTTTTTCTGTTTTTAAAAACAAAGCTACAGAAGCTCAACCATTGTAGGTACAACTACTATGACAGGGTCATTACACTTAGTACTTTTTTCCTTAGTATGGGAAAAATAGTTCAGCGGTTTTCGTTAGATGGAGCTTTTAAAAAGCAGATGTGGCTTTAAAAAGCAATCTAGCAGATGGTTCGGCGTTTTTGCGGTAGATGTCACAATGCATTTTTACATTGCGCTAGTAAAGCGTGTTTCCGAAACAATGACCTCAAGCCGCACACATTAGCAATTTATAAAGTATGGGAAATAAAACAAAGATCTATAAGATATTGGAAATCTTGTTCTACATATAGCAAATAAAATTATTTCTATTATGATATTTTTTTTAATCGTCTCTCTGACTAATTCTCGAAGGTGGCCGTACTATATAGCAGTTGAGTATTGGTCGTTATCCTGCAGATGGCGCTAGCACTGGCTAGTTGACTGATACCTCTATCTCAGTATAAATAAGTTACTCTATGTTTTATGTTGCGGTTGTCGACTTGACCATGCATACCCTTACTGCTGCTCTCAGAGGCGTCAAATTAACTTTAATGGATACTTAAGAAAAAATATTGACACTTATTTAGTTACGCATAAAGGCTATCTATAATTTAATTAATGTACAATTAGCTTAATTGACGTCTCTGAGTGCGACAGATAATATTTATTTGGCTTCGATTTTCACATTTGTATTTACATGTGCAGTAATTTATCATACGTGTGTATTTGAATTTTCCCTATACCACAGCCGATTTATATTCCAAGCTTAATGCAAATATGATTGCAAACGCATCGTTAGGCAGTTACTGATGAATAAAATCGAGTGAATGCAAAGCGAATACAGCGAACAAAATGTTTACAGTGCAAGCGTATAGAGTATCGTATACTTTGTTCGAAACTATCGCCACCAACTGACTTTTGTTTACTGTGGCTTTGAGATTTTTTTTAACAATTTATATTCAAAGTATGATTACTGTAACGATGATAATATTGCACAAGTATGTTTAAAGAAAGTATTAATACTTTCCTTCAATAATTTACAAACCATATTTTTTATTTAGCATCTAATATTTGCCAGTCCTGGATATTTATTTACCACGGACTCCGGGCTTCAAGCGGCAGCCCCGAAGCGCACAGCTTGGAATGCAACCAGGACAAAAAGTTAAGGTGATGTTTATAAAATCTAATATTTGCCCCAAAAAAAAAACTTATCGGCGCTAGCTTCGACGAGGTTGGCCTTAATATCTGGTGTTGGCCTGTTAGCGTTCTGCACCAACTATAATGAATGTACAAAGGCTTAGATATATTTCAAAATCATTAAAGAGATAAGAATTCAATATGGTTGTGACTTTATTTGTACCTAGAAATATTTGCACATTTAGGCTCGATTCGACGAATCTTTATTCGTGGATAAATCTAGATAAAAAAAAGATAAAAGACATTTTATTACGAAGACATGTTTAAGAACATTATTACAGAGAATAACATGGATTGGTCCAAATTGTGAATTTCACCATGTTTTGCCAATATTTGGCGTGTAAAATTTAAATTAAACAAAGATATTATTATAATTATACATTATTGATTTTGATTGAATTTGAGATGGATTTCAACACCATTTACACATGTATTATTAGTTATTATGTATTTAGAAGTGTCAATTAAATTATTTGTATATATCCATAGGTTTCAGTCAAAATGTATCATTAAGAAAATCATTTGTAGTATAATAGCATTTTTCAGTGAGAATTTGCTTAAGTTTCTTTTAAATATATTTTTATTTAATAATTTTATATTTTCGGGAAGCTTACCCCTTAGCGTGGTGCCATAATCATAAAACTTTTTCTTAGTAAGGTGGTTTTTCTATGGTATAACGTCAGATTTGTAATAGAATGACAGCGCTATACCATAGATTTAAGTATTGGAATAAGATTGGTCGAATCGGTTCTTAGTTGCGTGGTTTGTATTGGATTAAATAAAGGAATTTCAAAAATCAGTATACCTTCGTAATGTTTATTATATATGATAGGAGGCAGAAGAGCAGGCGGATTACTTACTTGCAACACCAGTGGAGTCACAAATAAGCCTTCGGTACCCTCACTCACGCAGCGAAATACAGGTTTCCAGTGAGGCCATGGTATCACTCCGTTGGAGCTGTCCTCCATGCCGAAGCGTGCCTCTCCTATGTTAAAAAGTATTATATATACAAGTTTTTTTATTTATGTGATAGGTGGCAGACGAGCAGACGGATCGCCTGATGGACGCCTGACGGCGATTTCCGCCGCCCGATAGACACCCGCGACACCAGTGGAATCACAAATGCGCTACCAACCTTTAAACTCCTCTTCCCCCCTGTAACTGTACGGATAGGGCTACCAGTACCCTAACTCACGCAGCGAAAGCACAGCACAGTGCTGCTTCACACCGGTTTTCTCGGATTCTTCGGTGAGGGTGTGGTATTAAAGCCAGTCCATTCACGCCAAAGCGTGGCTCGTTTACTTGTGTCTCAATGTTGCTTACAACGCCTAATACTTTCTTGTAATACAACATTCAATAATCAGCAGGGATTAGGCGCCGACTTCAGTAACACCTTTTCTCGAGTGTGCTGTTATAAAGCATGTGAAGTGTACGAAGTCTTCAAAATATTATTTTAAACTCTTTAGTTCGTGGATTTCTCTACTACGATTTTGTGGTTGGTGGTTTGTGCGCCTGTTTAGACGTAAGGTTCGTGGGTTCGTTCCCGCACCAACACAAATGTTTGTTGATGAAGCAGATATTTGGTTCGGTCTGGATTTTCGTGGTATCTTTGTTGTTCTTGGTTTCCTCAGTACAAGGTAAAACCTTAGTTTAGGACCAGGACAATGTATGTAATGATATTTCAATTTATTTATTATTAAATAAGAGTTTCAAGTTAGAATGCAACAAGCAAGTACCGAACTAGACGTGTGTAACTCTTTACTGAAACGACTCAGTGATTCGACTCAGCCAAATGATACACTATTCCGAATCTCTAATGTTCGCTCCGAATGTATCATCCGACTTAAATGGATCTCGAGTCCGAGTGAACCGAATGATCCAAATGAGCTCAATGATCCGATGACCCGAATGAGCTGAATGATACGAATGAGCGGAATGAAGTCACGGATCTATCTGAGAGTCGATATTCCAAATGAAGCGTTTCACTGTTTCGCATCTCTGCACTGAGCCAGATACAAATGTTCCAATCTTTTGAAACATACATTTTTGTTAGGTCTATACCGAATATAGTAGTCCTAAAAGATTCGAGCCGGAGTTTCCTCACTGCCCATTCAAATAATTACAGTTCGTTCAAACTTTGGGGGTCGGTTATCAAGGTGAGTGTCATCTGCAGAATCAAAAGGGTTTGATACTGATAACGGGATAAGCGAGGTAATGGGAAAAATTAATTTTGGACATTAAACCCTATTCCTTTGTAATAAGGTTTTCTCACAACAGCCTGTTTCAAAGGTTAGCTTTGTCAGAGTAAGATTTAAAACGATTTAGGACGATGGGTTAATAGATTTTGGGGCTGTGGCATTTTACGTCATATAAGGGCTTACCCTTGATGTTAAAGATATGTCGCATGGGAAACCGGAGCGTTTGGATCCAAGGGAACCTTTTACCTGCTTACTGGAAATAATTAAATTTGTGATAAAATAACTAAATGTCCGTGATAATGGAATAAAAGGATATTATCGAATAATTTAAGCTGATTTGATTGGTTCCGGCTTTCAATTATTGTTACAAATCAACCTATTTGAGGAAGAAGCCATGGCTGCGTAACATCCGGGAGTGGACGAGGATCGCGAGCGCCGCCGAGCTGTTTCGCCTCGCTAGAGACCGAGAAGAATATGCTAGATTGACGGCCAACCTTCTCTAGTCGGAGAGGCACTTTAAGAAGAAGAAGAACATATTTTAATTACTTTACGAAAAACTATCGTTAATTTTATACATTTTCAATTATATTCATATTCAACGACTCAAGTTAGAAGATAATCATACATCATCATCATCATCATTTCAGCCAATAGACGTCCACTGCTGGACATAGGCCTCCCCCAATGTTCTCCACACAGATCGGAAAAAGACGAAAGTCTTCAATGCGTGTGTGTTCTCAGTGATGACATACGGAACCGAAACGCGCTGATTATAATGTGCTGATTAAGGAGGCGCAAAGTCACCCAGAGAGCAATGGAGAGGGCTATGCTTGGAGTCTCCCTGCGTGATCGTACAAGAAATGATGAGATCCGCAGAACTAAGGTCACAGACATAGCCCAAAGGATTGCATGCCTCAAGTGGCAATGGGCAGGGCACATAGCGAGGAGAACAGACGGCCGTTGGGGCGGAAAGATCCTCGAGTGGAGGCCACGTACAGGAAATCGCAGCCGTGGCATGCCCCCCACAAGGTGGACCGACGATCTGGTGAAGATCGCGTGAATCCATTAGATGCAGGCGGCACAGGATAATCATACCGACACGCTCAAATCAGCTAAATTGGCAAGTTATGTTAATGTTGAAATAACAATTTCTGTTTGACGCACGTTGGTAATTTATTAGAAAAAAGGTTCCCAATTATTTTTTTTGACAATTCAACCAATCTTAATCCGATACTAAGTCAATGATATAGCACTGTCATTATATACAAATCTGACCTTATACTATAGATTTATCCACGGATAACAGAACATTTACTTACTGTCCCAAAATGGTTATTACTTTATGTAATTGTTAGCGTAGAGTACCTTCAAACCTTCAAGATGAAGCGTACTCCTTTTTAAAGGTCGGCAGCGCACTTGTGACTTCTCTGGTACTGCAGGTGTTCATGGACGGCGGTAATCGCTTACAATCAGGTCCGTCTGCTCGTCTGCCGATTATCTCATTCAAAAAAATTAAGTTTAATTTAATCTTTTGGTAATAATGTTGTTTTCTAGGACCTGTTATTAGCATGAAACACAGGTCATCCTAGTTCAGGCAAAATTAAATATAAGTGCTTATTTATTAATCATAAGTGTATTACAGTAGATATTGGTTATTTTGGGATAAATATTTTATTTTATGTTATTGTTTGGTCACTCACACAGAACTAAAACTTGTAGCCGAACTCTAAAAACCTAAGAACGTACACACGGCGTCACGACGAGTTACCCATGTTGACCTTTGGACTGTCCTTACGTCTAAGGCACAAGTGCTATTTTCCACTGCAGGGGGGTAACATGATCTTACGCTGACTGTACATAGCGCAATGACATTAAGGGCCAAGTTCACCAAATTTTCAAATAACGGTAATCACGCTCTAACGATGCAAGCACTAATAGCAAGCATGGTTAAAGTGTGATTATCTTTGTTTTAAAGTTGCACTCAGTCCTTAGAGTAGCTATCTCTAAGTGTAGCCAACACACTGTAATGGCGTAAAGTCTAGACCCTGGAGAGTATCATTTAACCCACGCTTCAAGCAATATAATGTGCCTCAGCGCAGATTCCCAAACTTTAGTTGTAAAGGTAGCAAACAAACAAGTAACAAACGTTAAAACCGTGTATCTAATAACAAAATCGATGATTTGCTGTAGGTGAGCCTTGATAATAATAATATCCTCCAATCGATTACGGCTACGATCAGCCACTTACGCAGGATATTATAGTGCTCAAATCTGTGCGCAAACACAAGTGCACTCTCTATTCCCTTACCATCATATGCCTATGTGACACTACTGTGACACGACCGGAGAGGGATTGGGCGCAGGACCAACATTTTAACGTGCTTTCCGAGGCTCGGGGGTACAAGACCGCCAACTTAAAGACTCCGGGCTGCAACTAAGCTTTCTTGACGAAAACTTAGGTACAAATGTTTGACCCGACCCGGGGATCGAAACTCGGGACCTCTTGCGCAGCCGTGGCTTTAAAGTGCGACCCACTAACCACTGCGCCACCGAGGCAGTCAAGTCAAGGTGAGCCTTAAGGTGACGGGTAGGGCACACTAGCGACGCCAATCGATTTTAAGTTTTAGCTACTAAACTGGATCTATTTTAAACAATTTTGGTGTTACAACCTCTCGGCAAACACTTATACTATTTATTAAATCACCATGGAAAAATGTTGGGTCCGTTTTTGGACGCGAAAAATTGATTACTGCCAAAAGCGGCCACTTTTAGCGTGAATCATTTTTTTTTTTGGACCCAACATTTTTGCATGGTTATTTAATAAATAGTATTACACAATCGACAGTGAGCAAAACCAATTCTAAGGCTAATCAATAGTTTCAATAGCATCGATAGTGCATTCGATATTGAGCTTCGATACTATTTACAGTTGAGTATAGGTATTATCGATAGCACAAATATATTACCAACGATATTATCGTAGTAATTTCAGTACTTAGCTTCAATACTTTATTGAGCTTCGATAATATCAGTATTGAGTATACTATCGAAAGCGCAAATATATTACCGACGATATTATCGTAGTAATTTCAGTACTTAGCTTCAATACTTTATTGAGCTTCGATACTATCAGTATTGAGTATACTATCGAAAGCGCAAATATATATTACCGACGATATTATCGTAGTAATTTCAGTACTTAGCTTTAATACTTTTTTATGATAAAGGGGGTGGCGAGCAGATGTATCACCTGATGCTGAGCGATTACCGTCGCCCATGGACATCTGCCACGTCATAGAAGTCATAATACTATCGAGAGTATTGCAAGCAGTGAGATACTAGTGTGCCAAAGTAAGCCATCGATAGTATTACGGATAGTGTCGATACTATCAATAGGCCTATCGATTTTGTGGTCCATTATCGATAGGCAAACTATCGATAATTCGGCAACGCTACACTAGGGCATACTGTCAAACCGCCTATTGAATCTTCACATATAACAACTATTTGGTAACCTGTGCGTTTACGGGGCGGAAACTTTGGCGCTCCAGTCTTAGCGCAAAGTGCAGAGTCATGCATGGACGGGTAATTCCCGCGTCTGGGCCTTGGAGTGGGTCCAAATGCATCGATCGAGCTTTTCACTTGGCTGGGTCACACTTTATGCGCATGTGTCATCAACGTTATAAGTATTGTTAACTTGAGACGATAGCATGTCCACTAGGGACGCCCATCTATCTTTATTAGTTTTGGTAAAAATACACGTTGAGGTCACTCAAATATGATATTTACTAATTATTGTAAAGTTTAAACTTAAAGCAAATAAATTATTTATACTAGAAACTGGAATTCAACACCAAAAAAATCTACGACAGATACAGATACCCGGCAGAGTTATTGCCGTGTGGTCCCCGGCAGAGTAGAATAGGCCACCCTCACTCTTACCGAGGTGTCGTAAAAGGCGACTAAGGTAAAGCTGTTGGCATGATCATCTCTACTCTCTCATCTCATCATACTCTGCATTTATATCTAAACCCTCGCCAACCCGTCTGCCAAGCGTGGTGAGTATGGCAATTACTCCTCATGTGATTGAGGGAGGCCCGTGCCCCAGCAGTGGGGACTTAAATGGGCTGATGATGATGATGATGATGATACAGATACGTCACTGTCAAATCTATCACTGTCACTTATGTCATTGTCAATTAAAGTTTTCAGATTTCGCCAACCTTTTTGTTATATTCTTCTTCCCTGTCCCTAACGCTATTAACTTTAGAGTCAGATCGTGTATGTTTGTGATATTGTCTGACATTTATTTTTATTGAGAAAAAAGTAAAAAAAAAAGATTCATTTCATTGATTTTTGGACCGTAATTATTATTATTTAAATTTTAGCATCCATCGAGCTGAAGGTTTTTTAACAGGTTACTCTCAAATGTCTCTAACTGCCGCTGAAAAAAATCATTATCTTAATTATCGATAGTCTTTATGCGTATTGAAATAAGTCTCAACATTTCTTCTTAAGTAATCTTAAGTCTCAACATTTCTTCTTAAGTAATCTATAATAATAATAATAATAATTCTCACAACATCTCATACGTTGACCGGATTCCGTACTAAGCAGCTTAAGCACTTGTGTTACAGATATCAGACAACAGAGGAACACAAATATATACTTAAATACATATATTACAACCAGACACTAAACAAACACAAGTGTTCATCGCACGAATGTTTGTCCAGGGTGGGGATCGAACCCACGACCTTTGGCGTAAGAGGTAGGGTCACTACCAATTGCGCCATCCGGTCAGAAATAAGTTTCAACATTTCTTCTTAAGTAATCTATTAAGTAAGTTTTACATCTCTGAGTGCGGCAGTAGTAGTATAAGTGGTTATAATTGACACCAAACTGCCAATAGTTGTTTATTTCCTAATAAAAGTGTAATAGGATAGCCAATAAAGCCGTTGCGCAATCACTGGATCGAGTCCAAACGCATCGATCCGACTCTCGACGCCTTACAGAGGGCGAAGGACGATGCAATAGATTTCAGTACAAGGGCTCGGCGACAAACCAGGCGGGTGGTTGAGGACCAAAATCTCTTAAGGTACCTAACCGGAAAAAAATAGTCACGTATTTAAGGTGACGGGTAGGGCACACTAGCCACGCCAATCGATTTTAATTTTTAGCTACTATACCGGATCTATTTTAAACAATTTCGGAGTTACAACCTCTAGGCAAACACTATTTATTCAATAACCATGCACTTATGTTGTATAAATTTTTCGCGTACCAAAGCGGACCCAACATAGGTGCATGGTTATTTAATAAATAGTATAAGTGTTAAATTGTTTAAAATAGATCCGGTTTGGTAGCTAAAAATTAAAATCGATTGGCGTCGCTAGTGTGCCCTACACGTCTCCTTAATGGAGCTTTTTTCCAATTTAAGGTGGCGTATCGACGAAATTAGCGCCGCCAATATTTGGATTGATTGTGGCGTTTATGAAACATATTTGTTAAAAGTACAACGGTGAATCCATACAGGAAATTATGAGGATTTTTGTGAGACATAATTATGTAATAATTTCTTTCTACAAGTAACCATAATTTCTATAATTGCTAAACGTGGTTACATTAGGCAATAATAAAAATTATGGTTATTTGTATAAAGATAGTATTACACAAATACATCTCAAAAAAATCTTAATACTTTCCTATCCGTTATCCGTTAATACTTTTCCTTTATTCACCGTTGTAGATACTTTAAAAAAAATGTCTTATAATCGCAATAATTAATATAAATCTACTACGTCGATGCGTCACCTTAAGTTGGAAAAAAGCTCCATTTATACCTACGTGACCAGTTTTATCCCAGATTATACATAGGGGTCGGATATTTTTATTTATTACATATCTATTGTTTTATAGTTCAAAAGTTCGTACATAGTACGGTATGTATAGCATGCCACTAGTGCTTTACCTACCATAATGTGTGCGTACTCATCGATGAATCTACAAATTTCGTCCGAGGAAAATGTAACGAGAAGTAGATTATAATGCTCGTGTTGATTTCCAGTCAAGTCTTTTCTCTACGGCAACGTTTTAGTTCAATCTTCCAATAAACTCCAATTAAAAAACTTCCATTGAAAAAAATGTCAAAAGACCAAACCAATAAAATAGTCAAAGGGACAGCGTGCAAAGGCTTTGCAAGCAATGCAAAGAGAAAGTAGGATGCAAAACGTCCTAAGCTGCCCGACGTCAGGACATTCCGTTGGCGATGTTAGGAATTTCATTTCATCGCACCAACCACAGGCAAAATATTTTAAAATTCGAAAAATTTATTTAAATATACTTAGACCATTTTGGCTCCTTAGGGTGGAGTTTTGTGGAATTCGTTCTTAGCGAATGGGGTTACTTCAGTCTGTCTGTTTTATGCAATCTTCACCTTACTTACCTAAGTGTCAAAATCGGATTAAGAAATTCAACAGATTGTAGTGACCCGGGAATCGAACCCGGGACTCCTAACGTAGTCCGTCGCTTTAAAGTGCCACTGCGCTACGGAGGTTATTCGTCAGATATATGTATATCCGCCGTTAGCCGTTGGGGCGATAAGATCCTCGAGTGGAAGCCACGTACAGGAAGTCGCAGGCGTGGAAAGCCCTCCACAAGGTGGACCGACGATCTGGTGAAGGTTGCGGGAATCCATTGGATACGGGCGGCACAGGACTGATCTGTGTGGAAAACATTGGGGGAGGCCTATGTCCAACAGTGGACGTCTATTGGCTGAAATGATGATATGTTTATCAACGCATAAACATGAAATTACTGTAACTACATTTTGCTGTTCTCAGTTGGCATAGGTCCAACACTATAGAACTTCAATTCACACTTACGCTTAATGGGATCGAAATCTCACAACATGTGATAAGAAATGGGTGCATACTCGCGCATAGATTGTAATGCAGCAAACAAGCGAAAGTGCAATAGGTATGGTAGTAACGATATATCGAAAGCAAATGTCAAAACGATATTATGGATATGATTGTGTAAATGTTCAATAATGCGTAATGGTAGATTTGTGTCATCATCATTTTAGCCAATATACTTAGTCCACTGCTGAACATAGGCCTCCCCCAATGAGCTCCACACAGATCGGTCCTATGCCGTCCGCATTCACCATCGCACCACCTTGTCTGTCCACCCACCGGTTTGAGGGGACTGCCACGGTTGCGTCCTCTTTTACGTCATTTTTAATAATTGTGATGAATTTTAAACAATTATAGATTAAATCTCAATGGATTACTATAACCTATTTCTTTATGTTATGGTTTATGTTTGTAATTGAAGTGAAATATGATAAAAAAAGAAAAGACATTGTATTCACATCTGTGACTGTCCGTACATCTTTTCGCCTATTCATTCAACGTCAAAAGTGCGGCAGAGGTTTATAGGTAATCCGAAAACACGAAACGCTCGAGCATTGTAATCGACACCTAGCGCCATCTATTGGTATAAAGTGGAAATAATGTCACAAAACAAAATTAAAGCGGGCCAATAGTTATAACTAAAGTATGTTACGTATTATTGTTAATCGATACCATTAAATATCAATATCAAAGTCACTTCGCATCCCTAAGATGGCGAGATGCAATATCTATTGGTATAAAGTGGAAATAATGTCGCAAAACAAAGTGAAAGCGGGCCAATAGTTATAACTAAAGTATGTTACGTATTATTGTTCATCGATACCATTAAATATCAATATCAAAGTCACTTCGCATCCCTAAGATGGCGAGATGCAATATCGCGCCGCATAATAGATGCAGCGGTGCGTCTGTGGCCTTTGGACCAGCTCCAACGGCATTGATCGCTTAGGCTTGCCACATCCTAGATTCAACTTGGACAGGTCCGGCTAAACCCGAATGGAACTTTGAACGTCGCCTCTAAATGAACCTTTGGGCGTACGCTAAATCTCGCGCGGGTCGCACGCACACGTGTCTATATCGGTGAATAGCCACATAGCTCCATGCAAAAGAGTAGCCTGAATAATTCGCCTATCCAGACACGCGTGCGTGCGACCCGAGCAAGTTTTTAGTTAGACGAACAGTCCTTGTCCTCATCTCAGCGTGTAGTTCCCGATTGCGTCCAAAAACTATCGTGTTGGAGCCCGGGGTCCGCTTAGCCATGATTCAGGATTTGAGGAGTCTGGTAATTATAATGTATCGACCAGACTGAGTCATGCTTACACTATCTATCATCACAAAATCACGTTAGGTTAGGTTAGGTTACAGTACGCCCTGTGGCTAGGGGAGTTTAAGAATACTGCCAAGGTTTTCCTGGCCTGTCGTAAGAGGCGACTAAACGGGCTTTCGGAGTACGTGAGCGTATCCACTCCTGGGGAGTGGCTTGCTCAGCATATGACTCCACGGGGGACGATATTATTGGGTGTCCTGGTAGGTCGTACAGCGTTGAAGGGCTGTATTGCGCGAGATAGGGGTGAAGCGGCGAGCGCGATTAGCGGAGATGGACAACCCAGGGGTTTTAGTTAGGGTTTGAGTCCCACACATCACCTTGTTCCCTACATGTAGCAAGGTGACGGCCATGATGGTTGCCCCTGGGAAAAAAAGGTAAGGTTACACTAGACAAACGTCCGTGGCACTCTTTCGGCTGGTCTCACTGGAAACCAGCGTCATGGCCTTTGTCTGTGGTGTGACTTATGCTGAGTGAGGGCCATTTATACTAGACGTCATAACACAATATTCATTTGGCACTGGCTGGACATGATTGAATATATTTTGTTTCTTTTTTGTTTTTATTTATATGTAATTTAATTGTTTTCTGTTTGTGCCAATTTGTGTTTAGAACTGCTGTATTTCCTGTGTTGTGATGTCTATAATGACGCCTACATTATTTTCTTTCTTTCTTTCTTTCATCAAGTTTTCTCGCCCTCACGAAAGTGATATAGCTGAAAGGCTATTAGTAGAAACACACACATAGATTTAAAAAGTATCCAGATGTGCATGCTCGAAATCGAACCAAGACCCCCCGCAATGAAGGCATGTTCTTATCTACTGGGCTATCACCGCTCTTTTTTGTTGATTATACAACATTAGGTAAACCAACTATAACTGACATCAAGGTGTAATTCAATCGAATAAAATCGTTTTGTTATTTTTATGTGTGTACTGTAAATTTGTACGAAAAAACGCTATTGGAAATGTTGACTTTAAGACATACAAACGAGTCTAACAGAGTTTCCATAGTTTATTTGCTTCAAATCGCTCGACCTGGTAACCCTAATCAGATACCCTTGATACGGCTGATGTCTTTGAGAGAGCGATAATTAAAAAGGAAGGAAACTCTATCGATGGGTGTTCCTTTTCTCCACGGTTCAGATATACAGGGTGGAAAATAACACTCATTTTAAACGTGAGAGCGTGCCACGGCCACGCAGGAAACCGACGTGAAGCAGGGTCTGTTGTTATGTTTCACTGCGTGGTTGAGGGTATCAGAGGCCCAATTTAGGGGAAAGTTTATAGGTTGGCAGCGCATTTGTGCCTCCACTGGTGTTGCGAGTGTCCATGGACGGTGTCAATCGCTTTCTATCATGTGATCAGCCTGCTCGTCTGACACGTATCACATAAAAAAATGGGACCTGGAGGATACCCTATCTTAGCACGTTATACACTTTACTTAATTAAACATTGAAGCTATAATCTTATTAGCTAGTAAGCGTGAAACAAAGCGTTACAACTATGTACTACATACGTACGTGTGAAACTGCCTTTTTCACATAATTCCAGACCACTCTATCAAAGTAATAGTTAAAATAAACCAGTATTTTGTGGTAGAAATGTACCTACACTTATTATGAAATAAAACTTTCATTCCCAACTTTATAGACGAGAACATCTTGATATGAACGAAAGTTAGAAGTTGTTACCAAAGTATATTACTGATATGTTATTGTTGCTGATATGACATTTACTGTGAGTTTTAAATCAATATAGGATCCTCCTGTATTTGATCTCAAAGAGTCGACTCGACGAGTCGATAATTTGTGAAGTATTTTAAATGAACTTATCAATAACGTCACCACACACCACACAATCACCTTTCAAACAAAAAAATAACAAAATCAAAATCGGTATATCTGTTGCGGAGTGACGATGCCACAGACAGACATACACAGACTTACTAGCATACTTACTACCTACTACGGACTCAGCGTAGTAAGTATACACCCAGATACTTAAAACTTATAACACCCCGTCGATTTTTGTCGGGGGTTAAAAAAAGTCGACCCGTTCTAGGCTCGAAATAGGCTTCTCCAAACGTCCACTTTGATCAATCTTCGTCTACTCGCATCCAGCTCCAACTAGCTATCTTGCGCAAATTGTTATTTCTCTGAGAGGCTCCAACACTACGCAAATCCGTGACGAGGTCAGCACTCCAGAACTCGTTTAATCCAACTGTTCTCCGGTTGATATGGCTAGTGCCACTTCAGCTTGCTAATCCGGTGAGCTATGTCGATGATTTTGGGTTCTCAGTCTAATTGCCAAACCTTAAAGGTGCAATTGCTATCCATCAACCTCCATCACGCAAACCTCTCAAGCTGCAACTGGCAGGTTTCCAGAGCTCACAGCCATGATGCACAACCGTAACGAATTGCACTCGTATGACACTATTAGTGCATATGTTAGCCTATATTTGTTACTAGGGAAATGTTAGGGGTGGATGCAAAAAATCGATGCGAAAAACCAAGTTTTTGGAGACAATTTCAAACATTTTTTTTTTTGCCTGTCATAATTAAAAATATTGAGAAAAAATTATTTACATTAGAGTAAATAATTTTTTTCTTAGAAAAATTTTTTGAACGCTGTACACAAAGATTAATTGCGGTTTTTAATACAATCTTACCAAGAGTTAAATATTTATCTAAGGTACATTGCAGATCTGTGTACCTGTCTATGTCTATGTAAAGCAGCGGAGTTGTACTTAGAATTACACGACAGTAAGCTTAACAGGTAGAATTCCGTTATTTGCTGTTACTGTTCGGAAAATTCCCTCAAAGTCAACACAACCAAGCAAAGATTTCTCCAACTACATTTCATCATCACCATCATCAGCCTGTATCCCACTGCAGGGTGTGGGCCTCCTCCTGTGCTCGCCACTCACGAGCCTGTGCCAGCCTCATCCAGGTCTTACCCACGGCTCTGTCTATGTCGTCAGTCCATCTGGTTCATGGGCGTCCTCTGTTTCGTTTCCCTTGCCTTGGTCACCAATGTGTTATGGATTGGCCCCATCTACAGTCACCGCGACGAGCCAAGCGCCCTGTCCACTGCTATTTGAGTGACATCAAGCGTTTCCCAATATTACACTACAACTACACTACAACTACGCTGTTTCACGCCGGCTTTCTGTGAGGCTGTGGCATTACTATACCACAGCCACACACATACACCACAGCGCTATACTTTTCCTCTACCCTGAGGTTGTCTAGAACAGATCGCTATTAGCGATAAGACCGCCTACATTGTTTTAGTATAATAACATAGACTAATATCTGTAAAATTTGAGCAATATAGTGTATCTATCTATCTACTACGGTCCAGCCAGTCCATTCACGCCAAAGCGTGGCTCTCCCACGATTAAAAGAAAAAGAAACGATTTTTGTCACCTATCTAACTTTTCTCATCCCTAGGATATATTTGTTACGAGGAAACCGGACCAAAGTGCTTGCAAATTGGGGCTGGATTTACGAGGCGCTTCGGTACGCGAGTGCGTCGTATTAATAGCTGGCAGTGTTGCCAGCACGCGAATTAAGGCGACGGGTAGCCCTAACTAGCGACACCATTCGTTTTTAATTGACAGCTACTAAATCGGATCTATTTTAAACAATTTCGGGGTTACAACCTTTCGGCAAATACTTATACTATTTATTAAATAACCATGCACAAATGTTGGGTCCGTTTTTGTACGCGAAAAATTGATTACCGCCAAAAGTGGCCACTTTTAGCGTGAATCAATTTTTCGCGTACAAATGTTGTGTCCGCATTTGTGCATGGTTATTTAATAAATAGTTTTTGTGTTTGCCGAGAGGTTGTAACCCCGAAATCGTTTAAAGTTAGTAGCTAAGTTAAGCAAAGTTCGTAGTTAGCAGTTTAGTAGCTAAATATTAAAATCAATTAACGTCGCTAGTGTGCCCTACCCGTCACTTTAACAGATTACGACATGAGGTAATAAGAAATACGAGCATGTTTATTGGGCAGCCTTACTTCTAAAACAATAAATTTGTCTTAGCTAATGCATTTATTTATTATGTAATAAACATTTAGGGGTTGATTGATATTGCTAACGAAGCTGATTTGGTTGAGTTCGGCAAACACATATATAGGTGGTCATAGGCTCACCAGAAATATACTATTTAATCAAGTTTGTTAATAGCTATTTTCATGAAGAAGCCTCGATCCTATTGAAGATAAAGATAAAGATAAGATAAAAAAATCTTTATTCAATTTAGGTCCACACAGAACACTTAGGAATGTCAAAATAGGTACATAATATTTACTGCTGGTTCGGATTGTAATCTACTGAGAAGACACCAGCAAGAAACTCAGTAGTTACTATTTTCAAATATTGATGATGTTACAGAGTTTGAATTGAGAAGAGAAAAATACAATTATAAAAGTTAATAGACTTCTATGAATAAAAACTCATAAGGTTAATCAATTAACATAACCAAGAATCCTTATCATTTAAATAGTCTTGTACACTATAGTAACCTTTCTTCATTAGGCAGGTTTTAATATGAGACTTAAACTTATCCAGTGATAGGTTAATGACATTTTGTGATAGCTTATTACTTAATACTTAAGCCAACAAATGAATTACCGATTTTATGAAGTCTGAAACTTTTATACCTCCTTGTTCATAAGTAGGAGTGCCAAGAATTGGGGAATCCTTGGCACTCCTACTTACGAAAGATCATTTTCGTCAGTGTCACTGTCTCGCCATTTTCCTATTTCATTTTAGTTTTTTAAGAAATATTACATTGCATGCCGTAGCAATCTATAAGTAAGATGACACTTAGCTCTAAGATTATGTTTGTCTATGTTCTTAGTTGCTTTTTTTTTTAATATATGCCAGCCTATAAACTGTCTCACTGCAGGGCAAAGGCCTCCATAATAGAAATTAAGTTATCGCTACTATGATGGGATTAGGCTTAATTACCACGCTTGCCAAATGCGGATTGGTGATCAAAACCCGAGCTAGGTCCGAAAAATTCGAACCATACTTTTCGCTCGACCCGGGAATCGAACCCAGGACCCTCAGGTCACGGCCCAGTACTTAAACCACTAGATTAACAGGGCGTTAGACCAACAAGGCTTTGTTGCTTGTAACACAGTTTATCTTGTTGGTTGTCCTAATAAAATAAAATATATAAAAAAATAATAATAAGAAAAAGATTAAGACTTTTTTTTATTGCTAAAATAGGCAGACGAGCTTGCGGTATATCTGACAGTGTGGCTCGCTTATAGACATTACAAAAAATGCCATTAAAAAGTCACTAAACTGAAATATTTTTGGATTCAATTTTGCGAATAGGGCATATTAGCAGTCGATTAATAAAACTACTGACACACTATTATACTTAGAACTTTCAACTTAAAAAACATGTGTGGAAGTCCTTTGTCGAAACTACGCATATTAGACGCTTGTACATCAAGCCATCAGGCCTTCACGTGTGTCGGGAGTTATCAGTCTCTATACTGTCCCACTGCAGAGCAAAGGCCTCCATCATAGACATCAAGTCATCGCTACTGTACAAAGTAAACAAGCAGGCGGTTCGTCATTGTTCCGGTAGGTGGCGCTATGTATTATTGCATCGCGCTAGCAAAGCGTGTCACCGGGACAATGACCCCAAGCTGCCTGCCTAGGTTAGTCAGTGCATAAATAAAACTCAACATTCAAGATGGAACTTGTCTCTTATTTCTACCGTCTCCCTGTCTGAGCTCCGGGGGTGCCTTTACAGCTACTATAATGGGATTAGGCTTAATCACCACGCTTGCCTAATGCGGATTGGTGATCACAAACCCGAGCTATGTTCAAAAAATTCGAAATATACCTTTTTCTAGACAAATAGCAGTAGTACCATCATGGGACTAAGCAATGGAACTAATGCGAACGAAGGGACCCAGGATCGAACCCAGGACCCCAAGGTCACGGCACGGTACTTAAACCACTAGACCAACAGGGCGTCAAGTCAAGCTGTTGTGAGTACGTTATTGTTTATTATACTTAAATAGTATTGGTCTCACAAAGAAACTCGCCGTCTTTGTGCTTACATGAGTAATTAAGTATTTTATCTTATCATTTAAAGGATATTCTTACAAAGAGTCCTACCATTTATTTTCGATCCATTATTTTATATTACGGGGCTGGGAAATAATGAACAAGTTGGAATTTTTTTCTCAATTTCATGTACTTTGATCGTTGTAATTAGCTCCAGAGTCAGAGTTTCAAAGCCACCCAAAGCGCTTACTATACGATTCGCTTACTATACGAAACATCTCACCGTATTGGTGGTGCAGTGCCTAAGTGACAAATAAATGTTGCCTTGCTCATTTTCACGGCCGCATCGTATGATTTCACCATATCTTCAAACGTCCTTGAGAAGTGGTACTGAATCGCAGTCAGGAGCGTCTTGTGGCTGGCACCGTACATTTTTAGGGTTCCGTAGCCAAATGGCAGAAACGGAATCTGTGTGTCCGTCCGTCCGTCCGTATGTCACAGTCCGAAACTACAAGAATTATTATACTATTGAAACAAAAATAGGAAAAAATAATTTGGGGGTCTCCATGAACTGCAACTAATTTTTTTTTTTCATCGAATCCATACGTGAGGGATATCTATGGATAGGTCTTTTAAAATGATGTAGAGGTTTTTAATTTTTTTTCTAAACTTAATGATTTGCGTCCCCTTAACTTCTATAATAAGAGAATTACAAAACTAAAACAAAAACCCTCTATGGGGGCGAGTCCGACTCGCTCTTGACCGGTTTTTCGTGTGTAAAAAGCCGTAGCGGTATATCACACGGGCGCCATGCTCTACCTAAAGGACTTATAACTTTAGAGCTGCCCAAATGCAAATGGCTTCTTAAATAGTCCAACTACGCAATGAATGACTTTTTGAATGATAAGTTTAACGTGCCATTTATGACATAAAATTTCACATACGACTTAGTGGTTAAAAAGACGGATATATTGCTAGAATCCCATCTCATGTACTCTGTTTTTTGTGAAATAAATTATCATTATCATTTTCAAACACCCTCACTCTTACCGAGGAGTCGTAAAAGGCGACTAAGGTAAAGCTGATGGCATGATCATCAGCACCCAGGGAAGGAAAACTCTACATTTATATCGAAACCCTCGCCAACCCGTCTGCCAAGCGTGGTGAGTATGGCAATTACCCCTCATGTGATTGAGGGAGGCCCGTGCCCCAGCAGTGAGGACTTAAATGGGCTGATGATGATGATTTTCAAACATGTTGTATTTATCATAAAGTAGACAATAATACTTGAGACGAAGCCGTCGAAAGTGTAAAAACTTCTCTTGCCTCGTCTGTTCAGGTTACGTGTATTCGTAGTAAGTCTCGTAGCAATTAATGTAACTTTCCTCGTAGCATATGTCGTAGATACTCGTATCATGAAATGTTGTATTTATCATAAAGTGGACTAAGAAACAGATAACACAATAACACTTGAGACGAAGCCATCGAAAGTGAAAAAACTTCTCTTGCTTCATCTGTTCAGGTTACGTGAATTCGTAGCAAGTCTCGTAGCAATTAATGTAACTTCCTCGTAGCATATTGTCGTAGATACAATGTTGTATTTATCATAAAGTGGACTAAGAAACAGATAACACAATAACACTTGAGACGAAGCCGTCGAAAGTGAAAAAACTTCTCTTGCTTCATCTGTTCAGGTTACGTGTATTCGTAGCAAGTCTCGTAGCAATTAATGTAACTTTCCTCGTAGCATATGTCGTAGATACTCGTAACATGTTGCACTAGTCACCAATGTTAGACGCTCACCATTAGGTACTTTCTGCGGTATTGCAGGTTTTGGATAGTTTTTGTAACGTGTACGTAACCACGCTGAAGTGGAGATGGGCCGGTCATGTTTCTAGACGCACTGATAAAGGATGGAGTTGACACGTACTGGAGTGGAGCGGTCGACACGTGGGGAAACGCAGTGTTGGACGCCCTGCGGCGCGATGGACTGACGATTTGAGAAAGATGGCTGGTGTGAGCTGGATGAGCGGTGTGAGCGGACCGGTCAGGACCGGGCTGGTTGGCGCTCTTTGGAGGATTGATTGATTGATTGATGTAACCTTGATTCAGTTGGTCTGGCTCCATACATAAAGGGTTTATTGTAATTACAAGACTCCTTAAATCCTGAGTCATGGTCTAAGCGCACCCTAGGCTCCAAAGCGACAGCTTTGGACGCAACCGAAAACTGCACGCTAGGATGAAGAGAATTAATATGCGGTGTATGCCCGTCCCGATTTTGTTCAAAGCCCAGGGTACGCTTGGTGATTTGATAAATCTGGTAATTACTATGAAGCGGCTGTCTTAACAACGTAGGAATATTGTAGCAATTCTTAAATAAATATTCGTAGCAACTCGTCCCATTAATAACGCCTACAACTTTTATGAAACAACCCTTTTGTCACATCCTCATACTGCCACTAGTACTTAGTATAGTTAATTAAATTCTCTTTAGAGCCCCACAAATTATCTCAAGATGGAGATTCCAAGGACATCATAATGCCCTTCAGACTCCATGTTATGTACCTTAATTAAGTATATGAAGTTACTTAATAAGCGTAATTTCAAGGAAAGCGAAAGTGTATACAGTCTCTCTATTCCGTGGTAATTATACTTAGAACTTAGAGGAGGTATCATTTAAGTGGAAGCTTGGTATACTGTTAACTATATTAAAGTACCTAACTTGATATCGTGAGAGCCTACAATTTGGGGTTTAAAACCGAGATGTAGGTGTGTTTTCATGAATGGAAGTAGACATCGCGAGCTTTAATTAGAATGTGCCATTTTCGGAAAAACGTCACAGAGTGTGAAAAAGATCCAACCAGCCCTGACGCATATTCTATATGGGTGCGGTAGAGAAAGAACGTCACCCAGCACGTAATAAATAAATAAAATAAAAAATCAATTATTTCTATAATCATCAAAATGTGGCCGCGACTTCCTAATAAGTTGTCGTAAGACACATGTGTTGGGAATGACTCGCAACTTCCCTTACGGCTATCTTAGATTATTGATTTAATAGGTAACTAGTTAATAATTAAATACTAATTAATTAACAGTAGAATGTGTGTGTGTGTGTGTGTGTGTGTGTGTGTGTGTGCGTGCGTGCGTGCGTGCGTGCGTGTGTGTGTGTGTGTGTGTGTGTGTGTGCGTGCGTGCGTGCGTGCGTGCGTGCGTGTGTGTGTGTGTGTGTGTGTGTGCTTGTGCTTATGTATGCTTCTATGGGTGAGTGTGCTTTTGTGGTGTTTGTAAGGAAGGGGTACCTGTATGCCCTACCACCATAGGATAAGGTTTTTCCTGCAAGCACGTCACTCCAGTACTAACGACCTCGCGCGGTTTTTCATGTATGGCGTTCCATATAAGAGAGACCACACTAGCGCTTTTTGAGCGTTGACGTCTTGCCGGCGAACTTGCCGCACTAGAGTTTTAGGCGTTGCGTCTACGCGGCGCCCGCGTACGTCGGCGCGACGTTTGAGCGGCGGCGCCGCTGCTCATGCGCTGGGCGTCCTCTTTACGTAGCGTTCGAGCGTCGCGCAGACGCAGAAGGGGGTAGCGGGTAGCGGGCGGGCCGACGAAGCGATTGGGTTGATCATTGTACTGTTGACAAAAACGCTGCGCAAGCGCTGCGCCGGCGAGACGCCCGCGTAGCGCAGTCTTGGTGATCGTCACAGTGCCCTAATCGCACTGCGCCGCTGCGCAAGCGTTACGTTGGCGTTGCGTCGGCGTCGCGTGGGCGTCGACGCTTAAAGAACGCTAGTGTGGCTTCACTCTAAAAGCACGGTCTGTTTCAGGGTAAATTGTATCGCCAAAATGCTTTTGTTTTTTGACGTTCTAGAAAAACATGAGATATTGTCATAATATGACATACCTATATCATAAGGGTTCGCTAGGGTACGATTGCTTCAAAACACAATACAAGTTCGGTAGCTGTGCCAGTAGGTAAAATAACATTTTTATAACCCTATTCCGATCATAGTAGCGACGGTTTGATTTACATAATTGAGGTCTTTGTATTTTCATACTGTGTCACAACAGGCAATGGGACAGTATTTAGGTTGATATTTTACTTAAATTTAACAAAATCTGTCGAATTAAAACCATCCACTTTTCTAAGTCATTTAAAAATAAAGTTTTCTTTAATATACCTATTTTCACTCAATCATTGTTATCCGATCATTGAAAATAGCCTCATAAATGATGGGGCAATACCCTCGACCCTCCAATGAAGTACATACGACATAAAATCGAGTCTCATTCGAGAACCACAACTTCCACGACGTTAAATGTCGGATACTGTGACGTCGGTGGCGTTTCCAAGTAAATAATAAAAGATAACGTTATCTCTACGATGGGGTCAATGTAATGTTACCGTTATAGACTACGCGCATTTGACTTAAAGATGCGAACCACTCAAATCACTCGACTATTCGATTAAATTTTTATTGTGAAGAAGGATGCAATCTGAATCGCATCACTAATAATTTTACCCGAGTGTAATATCGGACCAATACGAATAGAGACGTCCGCTTGTTGCACCAGGGCATCCTTAGTATATGGTTGCACCTCATATTAATTAATATTTATTGGTGCACAGTAGCACATAACGAGGAGAACAGACGGCCGTTGGGGCGGAAAGGTGCTCGAGTGGAGGCCACGTACAGGAAGTGGCAGCCGTGGCTGGCCCCCCACAAGGTGGACCGACGATCGTGTGAAGGTCGCGGGAATCCATTGAATGCGGGCGGCGCAGGACCGATCTGTGTGGAGATCATTGGGGGAGGCCTATGTCCAGCAGTGGACGTCTGTAGGCTGAAATGATGATGATGATGATGATTTATTGGTCACGTATCGAAGAAACTAGCAGACTACTACAGTCAGATCCATAGATATGCACCTTAAACAGACTCTGTCTTTTTATATGCTTGCCGTCCCGGTCCTCAGACTTCATAAAATCGGTAATTCTTTTGTTGGCTTAAGTATTAAGATATTAATAAGCTACCACAAAATGTCATTAACCTATCACTGGATAAGTTTAAGTCTCATATTAAAACCTGCCTAATAAAGAAAGGTTACTATAGTGTACAAGACTATTTAAATGATAAGGATTCTTGGTCATGTTAAGGTGGTCCGTTTCCTATACAAACTTGTTTTACAGGAATACTTACAGGCAGAAGCTTGAATATGGTTAAAATGTCTTTTAAAAAATTATATATGTGTGTCTATTTACGCGAATGGTATAATCTTTCAAGTTTAAAACATAAACAAAGTATAATTTCGATTTTAAAAAACGTAGCAATTTGCGAAATCGCTTGAATGTGTGTGTGCTTGAAACGAATGCAATCTCTCGTAAAAACGGCGACATTTATACGAATCTAGTTGAATTTCCTAGATGGTAGGCTATGTTTGCTTAGCTAAACGAACTGGCTATCGAACAGATGGCGCTGAACTGCAATAAAAATATGCATGATATTTTAGCGATTTGTTAATTTATATTCATAATATATTAAAAATTGTATTTTTTTATTGCTATAATAAAACACAAAATGCAAAAAAGGTCACACACTTTGACTTTACATTGATAAGAAATAATAGAGGCTTTTAAGTGCGACCGTCTGTCTACCCGCTGCGCCATCGAGGCATCGCATTATGTGTTAGCGCCGTTGCCGCTCTTACGCGTCGTTGCCATATTTCTATAGCACCAATTTTTTCAACTTGAAATTATTTCGGGATTTTAGATTGCTCCTTTACTGGGTTGCCAGAAGGTACTTTTCCTGAAATTCTTGGTAAAATTTAGTCTTTCTTTTTTTTAATTTCCTTTTTTTTCATTGGTTCCATAGGAGAAATATTGTGAAGTGAGTGTACATGAAACGAACATGCAATTTATATACGCATCCAGGTACGAAATACAATTGATATGTCAAAATGAGCAAAAATGTACTGGGATAACACATTGCCATCTCTGTCAGTTTTAGTCTGCATAGTAAAAAAACAGAGTTTAGCTTGGTATTGGCTGTCTAAAATCGCCGTGAGACTGGGGCCAGAAAACTAGTCTGTATATTTATGGACAGGAATTTGGGGACAAATACAAAATCGTACCTGGCAACTATGACTCAATCTAGCATCGCGGCATCGCGTCGTCCGAAGTGCGATCCTGTTTACGCTTTACAAAATGTACCTACCGCTTATTTCCAAAACTTTTCAACTAAAAAATTCAACTGTAAAGTAATCAAATTTTAAGAAATACCTACTTTATTGGTACAAATGATTGGTCATAATAGTGCATACATAATTATTTCCAATAACTTAATTATAATATATTTCTAAGGAATGAGAAACCATTTGCTGTAACGGAACGTAATCAAATTTTTTGTGATAACTAGTGCTGTGTATGCATCAATCCATTCAACGCTAAAATAAATAAATATCGATGATATTCATAGCCTTGGTTTGGTAGGTGCATTGTTGAAGAAATTGAAATACAAACATGAACATCTGCAGTTCGCGCGAAACGTAACAGCCACGCGCTATCCGTACTTATCTGATAATATATAATATATAGTACAACGGGTAGGCCAATACAGCAGAGTTGGATGGAACTCTACTACTGCTACTCTCGGCTCCGTTCGGGTTCCGGGACAAAAGTATACGTACAAGTACAACCAATTATTTTTTTAGTTTTAGTGAAATTACTGTATTTATAGTCGAATGTTGCTACGAATTTTCTATGAGCGAACGGTTTTTTTGAGTGATATTGAATCAAGTTCGTCAGGGTACAAAGTTAGGAACTCATCTGTGCAATTTGTTGTTTACGTCGCGTAGTGTTAATCAAGCGGCAGTGTTTTAAATGTTCTAATGTTAAGTGATGAGTTTAGTTTAGAGGATAAAGTCCAATGTGGATTGATAGATAGTGACTCCATTGGTAATGTATTGGCCTTAAAGTTATGGGAACTCGTGATAAACACTTGGAATTAAGAGTCAAATGTAACTCTTGTGGTCATTGATTGAATTAAGTATAAAAAGTTAAGCTTGGTAAGTACATACCTACCAATTTAACTTACTTTTCTTGCTACTTTTAACTTCTACTACCTATGATAATATTATTTTTAAAAAGTGATAGTCTGTAATTATAATTTAATAGTATTTTTCCAATAAAATGTATGCTATGCTATGATGATAAATTTTCATTTGAATAATGCTTTTATCGATAAATTGCCAGCTTCTCTGATAGCAAAATAAACAACTCTACTCGTACTTTTTCAAACAACTTTTTTTCATTCTGTCTGAATTTCTGACTGACTTGTTCTGATCGTATATGCAATTTGATTGACTTTCCTATATTTTGTTGATTTTTTTGATAGTTTTGTTTGAGATGAAGTGAGGAGCTGGGTGTTCACAATGGACTTTGGAAGGACAAACAAATCGAGCTTTTTAATGTGTTACTCTGTTACTATGTACAGAACAATAAACTTTGCTTTTCAATTACAGAAAGACCTATTCTCTAACCAAACCTCAAATTGAACTGAATGATGAAACAAAAAATGGATTACACAGTGTTTACTCTTTTGAATGTACCATGTGTGGAATGCTCTGGAAGCGAGCTAGTGAAAAGGATGGTCACATAAATAAAGCCCTAGTTTGGGGTGCTGTGACAAGTGGCAGCTACTATGCACAAGTAGCCCAGATCACTGCGCTTATGGATATACCAAGTTTATCACCGAATAAGTTTCACTCAATTGAAAAAGAATTGGGATCTGTGTGGCAACAACACTTGACAGAGGAGATAATAAAAGCTGGAGCCGAAGAAAGAGCCATCGCCATTGTAAAGGGACACATGTCCCCTGATGGGGTGCTATATATCACTGTCTGAAAAGATCATATGGGCATAACTATAACTCATCTTCTGGGATGGTAAGTTTAACTTTGTTATAATCACTTGTTTGTTATACATTTATCATTGTTATTTAATTTTTGCAAGTAAAACTTTAATCCCACTGAAAATGTGTCTCAGACATAAGGACGGTACAAAGTCCAATAAGGGTAACTCCGTGTGTACCCGTATTATTACTTTAAAAAAATTTCTTACCAATTCGACAGTTCAAAGTAATAATAGAATGTGTAATAAAACACACACCCCTTTATTACAAAACATGGTCTAAAGTTAGGCTTGGTTTAAAATGGATGCTGTCACTTTCATTTGAAAGCTATATAAAAGTGACAGCGTCATTTTTAAACCTTGTAGACCATTTTTGTAATAAAGGGGACAGATGTTTGGTAACAATATTTAATAACAAATTGAAATAATATAAATTTATTGTTACAAACATTCTTACATTATTTATTTCTTTTTACAGATACTTCAGTCCACTTGGGATAGAATGCATAGCATTCAAGCATGGTGATTTTCAAGATACACTCAAAGTTACTTTAGAAGCATTTTATTGTATATAAATTGATGTAGATATTTTTTATTAATTATTAAAAATTGACTTGATACTACCTCCTACCTACCTACACCAACTAATTTGTACACCTCGTCATACAGTTAACTAGTTTTGGAATATTTACTTTTGTTTGTAACATATGATGGGAACTTCACGAATGATCATGCTCCCCAAATGTCCCTGAGGTTGTGGTGCTATGTGGCTGGTCATAACATTCACTCTGCTATAGTTGAGTGAAGTGATGGCTGAAACATATGTCATACTTGAACAGGTGCCACCTTTGGGAACTGGTCTGCTTTGGTTTAAATCATATTTAGCTTATTATTTTGTGTTGCATTATTAGCTGTTTGACTTGGTATAAGGTATACTTTGTATATAATGTGTAATAAAACATTATAAATATATTATAATTGTATAAAAATATGGCGTTTAAAGAGTAACTGGTGAGTTTCTTGCTGGACCTTCTCATCCAGAAACAACTTTCCGATCCGGTGGTAGAATCGCATTATTTGTATTTATATTTTAATATATTTTATGTATCGGCATATTTATGTAATCACATGTAAATTATATATACTAATGAAATGGTTTTAAAGGATTTAAATATAGATTTTATTATATTGATTGTTTTTTAATTAACATTCCTAAGGACTTATACCACTCCACTTCTTCTGCACGAACCTACCTACATGAAGTTATTAGAAGTCGCCCACCTACGCACACCTAGCCTACTCTATTAGGTCTACAGACGCTATGTGGCAAAAAATCGTCCCGAAACGAAGTGAGGGCGGACCGTTAGTTGCATAATAAACCACACTTCAATTTCGAAGTCCAGTGTGTGTTAAGTTATCTACTAGATTACCATCGCTACCTATCCGTAGTCCATTCGATAGATCTGAAGAAGAAATTCACATATTCCGTAATTCCTATCCACATCATATTTTTAGTGTTAAGCGCGCCATCTATTGCCAGCGAGGAATAACAGCTATCCGATAAAAAACATGCTTCAGCTTTGTATGTGTGTGTGGGGACGATACGTACGTACACAAGTTGATATTAATTTAGCAACGATGCAGGAATATAACGATTCTGGTTTAGTTGTTAATTGTTGAAATACATCAAAAAATCGCAGTTATTACGTAGATGTCGCGAATCACTCTACACTTAAAATTACTGTCCTGTAGAAGTCGTAATTATTTATTTTCTCGATTCACTGACAACAGAGCCATCTCTTAGCAATCGTTTAGCAGGATTGCGTGAGCTTCCACCTTAATTGAATAATCTTTTGATTTGTTATTCATAGTAGTCTAATCATTGTATTTTTTTCTCTTCTCAATTGAAACTTTGTAACATCATCAATATTTGAAAAGGTAACTACTGAGTTTCTTGCTAGTGTCTTCTCAGTAGAAATCGACATTCCGAACCTGCGGTGGATATTATGACCGTATTTTGACATTCATAAGTGTTCTGTGTGGACCTAATTGAATAAGGATCTTTTTTTATATGATCTTTATCTTATCTTTATCATAGAAAGCTATACTTGAAAAACTGCGCAAAGCCGTTCGCACTGGGGTGACGTGCTGGGCGACGCTCTTTCTCTAACGCACCTGTATAGTATCTGCGTCAGGGCCGGTTGGATCTCTTTAAAATTCTGTGATTTTTTATTTTGAAAATGGCATTTTCCGTTTAAAGCGCACGTTTTCTAGTTCCATGGTCCGATCACGGTTATTTGGCACTTGTCTTAAGTCGGAACTAACGCTGTCTCCTTTACAAGAGCGCTTTGAATAGGAATTATCTTCTTTAATATTTTTTCTATGGGAAATGTCAAAAGCACTGAGACTCTTGCCTTAAGATGCCCTAGGGCACACTAGCGACGTCAATCGATTTTAATTTTTAACTACGAAACGCCAAAAGTGGCCGCTTTTGGCGGTAATCAATTTTTCGCGTACAAAAACGGACCCAACATATGCATGGTTGTTTTAATAAATAGTATAAGTGTTTGCCGAGAGATTGTAACCCTGATTTTTTTTTAAATAGATCCGGTATAGTAGCTAAAAAATAAAATCGATTGGTGTCCCTAGTGTGCCCTACCCGTCACCTTAAGGCAAGAGTCTCAGTGCTTTTGACATTAGCTATAAAAAAATACTGAACAGCGCCCATGGGGGCGTATTAATGATACTACTCCATTATTAACTGTGCTTTAATGGACAACGTTAAAAAACGTGTAGAAACATTTTTCAGAATGTTTGTTAATTAGAAAGGTATTATTGATAAAAACGTCAATTATGCCAAGTAAAAAAGATTCAGCGTGGTGATTAAGCCTAATCCCATCATAGTAGCGATGACTTGATTTCTATGGTGGAGGCCTTTGCATTGCAGTGGGACAGTTATAGGCTGATACTTTATTTTTTTAATCTACGAGTAAATCTTTTTATAGTACGAACGATTGTCCAACTTAGATTTCGAATGTTTTGTGCAGATCATAATAATAACTGACATGAATTTAAAAGGAAGGTTTTTCTTAAATTCTTCTGTTGAAATATTTTGTTACAATTCATTATTTAAAAATGGACGAACACGATCTCTAACAAATCCAATGGGATTTAAAATTACAATACACGGAACATGGGTTTCACTCTGGGAGATCCCTTTCATCAAATCTGAGTATCAGACTAGCTCGTACCAAATATGGTTTCGATGAAATTGAAATTCATAAGCTGAAAGCCGAGCTCGTTCAGGCAAACCGAATCAATAAACATCTTTAATAACAAATGGAGATTTTTTTCGTCCAAATTTTTTTGTGTGCAAACAAATTTAATATTTATTCCGACGGCTTAGAGTGTATGTTTGAGCAATCACAGCTCCGGATGACAAGGTAAGCCCGTAGTAAGTGACCCGGAAGCTTTCAAATTACGGCCGTTGAATATTTTATTCAGTTTTGAATAGGGTTGCCAGGGATTAAGACTATTGTTCGACATAAATGGTCACAATAATTATATACGCACCCCGGTATATTGTTTTAAACTTTCATGGTCACTAACATTAGAATACTTACTTGTGAGATTTCAACCATGTACTTTATTTTTGAGTTTCTAAAATTTCGGCACTGTTGCAAGCGCCACGGTCACGGAGTAACTGAAGTTTTTACGGGTAAGTGTTACTGGTAATATAGGAAACTCAAAAATAAGGTGCATACGCTACCTATCTCGGAGTCAGGGCAATGTATATGATGTTGTGAAATATGTATTTATTTAAAAAAATATATTTATTAAAAAAAAACTATCACCACGAGTAGAGATTACTTACTTTATTTTACTTTACTTACATTTACCTGATTCCGTATTCATAAGCTTAAACCCTTGTGTTATGGATATCAGACAGCAGAGGATAAGTTCTCCTTCTTCTTCTTTGTACACAATTCTTGTAATCTACATAATTTTTAATCTAATGCTGATGGCACCCACTCCAGTGAAGCGATAAGTGCGCTGCCAACCTTTCCCCCGTTACCTCTGAATTAGGCCTCCGGTACGAGGGTACCTCACTCAGTGAAAAATAGCGCAGACGCTTCACGCCGGTTTTCTCTGTTCGAGCCTATCTGTTCACGCCGAAGCGTGGCTTTCCCACGGTCTTAAAAAAGTAGTTTCTAATCTCATGAGCGGTTCTTTATTTCTTCAACTTCATCATAGTTGGAAGAACTAACCATGGCTCTGTCATCATGGCATTAAAATTGATAGTGACCCAACGTCTGCGGGTGTTGGATCCAAAATTGTGCCAACTATCATTAAGCGTTGGAAAACCTTGGCCAAGATTATATTGGATGACGCTGTTGAAAGGTCTCGAAATTAATTACAGTACAATAAATGTGGTAACCCTATCTACATCCTTTGACATTCAGATATTTCCGCTGCCTTTTAAATGTGTGGGTATTCTGCTTTCCGCCCTTGCAAATAAATTCATCATGGCGGTTCCGCCAATCTGTGGTGGTAATATTGAAGCGCTGGTTTGGCCCGTTGCTTCCCAAAATTGTGTGCAAAATTATATAATTTTATTTTAAATTAATTAATTAAATTGTTGTATAGTCCTACTAATCTTTTTTATGCTAGAGGCGGACAAACGAGCAAGCGAGTCACCTGATGGAAAGTAATCAACGCCGCCCATGAACATCAGCGAAATGAGAGAGATCGCTAGTGTGTTGCTGGCCTTCTTAAAAAAGAGTACGCTCTTCTCTTGAAGGTCGCTAAGTCGTAGCCGTCGGGATATACTCCTGCAGCCAAACCGTTCCACAGAACTGAGGTACGTGGTAGAAAGTTCCGCAAGAAACGCACAGTATTGGACCGCCTTCCATCGAGATGATGGGGATGGAATGACAATCTTACTAAATTATTATAAACGCGAAAGTTCTTAAGGACGTTCTTTAACGCCAAAAATACCATAATGGATTTTGATAAAACAACAATAATTAACACGTAGGCCACAATTTAGAAAGTATATTATCCAACAATTATGTATATATATAATAATTCTATCACTACGCGGGTGAAAGCGCAAACCGCAGCTAGTTCTCTATCTCGAAAAGCTTAGCCTATTTCTTTGATATCTAAGTTTCTGATTAACAATAAAGTTTATTTTATAATTAGAATTTAATTCATAAAAAAATACTAAACCCTTCCTTTCGAATGAACATTATGGCAACGATATTTCTTTACTTGCAAACACACTTTGAGAAACATAATTTATCATGCATTTGCACATTCCCTAAAATATGCTTACAGTATTGTAATACGCCTTGACGTGGTAGATCTACAGATCACGTACCTGAAAAAGAAGAAGATATTTGTTAGATTAGAAAATTCGATAATTATGATCATTATTAGGACATGCATGAAACTTATTGATTTGCAATAAGGTTGGGAGTCGTTGGACAGATAGGGATAAGACACCCAAATACGTTCTAAGACTTTTTTTTATAGAGGCACAGTATATTGGGTCTTCTCAGCCTGATGGTAAGCAAGAGAAGAGCCTAAGTTGCAATTACAACGGAAGCGATGTAGGGCATCACCGCCCGCGAGATGCTTCTTCACGCTTCGTTTGAAAGAATCCATATTTTACGAAGGGGGAAATACATGCGCCGGCAACGAGTTCCATTTCTTGATGATTGATTCCGCAAAAAAATGCCAAAAAATATTCGCCAAGCGACAAATGCTGACCAAACTAATGTAAGCCACCAAAGCAGTCAAATATCTTAGTATCTTAAAATAAAATGAACTTTATAACTAACTACAGTTCGACTAGGATCAGAAGGCAATTCAGTGACATTGACAGGAGGGCGTTGTACTACTTTTTTTTTTCTATGTCCCTTTAATATTGTGTCGTCTTTGTGTATGTTTTGTTCTGTCTTGGTTTTAGATGGTGTTTGGTGCAAAACTCAATTAAAATAAATATTAAAAGGATTTAAACTCGCCACACCGGTCAATAACCATAAAAATAACGTGTCTCTCTAATCACTCGACACTGGCAGAGTTATTTTGGGTTCGCCATGGGCAACATCTGTAGCAGCCACTGATTAAAAAAATGCGAAAATGTCAAAACAGCATTAGTTCCGATTCCGACTTTTGCCACGTGCCAAATAACCGAAGACTATACGAGTACTAAGACAAAGACAATAGTACCATCATAATGAAAAATCGAATATTGGGTGCCTTGCCTTGGGTAAGTCTTATGTCTTTTGATCGTAGGAGAGCAACGCTTCGGCATGAATGGGCCGTCTTGATCGGAGTGATACCACGGTCTCACAAAAAACCGGCGTGAAGCAGCATTGTGCCCAATCTGAGGGAAAGGGGGTTTAAAGGTCGGCAGCGCACTTGCGACTCCACTGGTGACGTGGGTGTTCATGGGTGGCGGCAACCGCTTACCATTAGGTGATCCGTTTGTTTATCACATAAAAAATGGCGTATAAATTCAACCCCAACGTTGATATAATTATTATATCAAACGTGTCAAGTTCCCGACTACAATTAGTTTCATTCCATGCCCCAGTAATTTCTAAAACGCGTTCGTTACTACTGTGCCTTAGGGAAATACTGAGTCGACTCGTTTCATTCCGTACTTGTTGATAATTTTCTTAATGGTTTAGAGCCGAGGAGGTATTTCTAAAATGGATTAACAGTTACTTTCAGATTAAAGATGAAAATATTTGTAAAAGTACACACTAACAATACCTAAATATATTAATAATCGTAAGTTAAGTTTTGCCAAAATGGGATATGAGGAGTTATTTCTTTTTATAGAGGCTCCGTATATTGGCTCTCCTCAGCCTGATGGTAAGCAATAGAAGAGCCCATGTTGCAATTACAGCGGAAGCGATTTTCATGTTTGTTGTTTAATCTTTTTTTAAATCATGCTAGAGATGATTGTGACATGAATGTTGTGTTCCAAAAAGCTTTAAAAATCACAAAAGTATAATTTGAAATGTCTTGAGCAAACCATTTATTAAGTAAATAACGCACTTAAACTTTCCACGCGTGTTCAGGCGGGAATCGAACCCACATCTTCCACAATCCGGGAGGCTGTTTTACCAAATAGACCACTGAACGCGTTACATTGCCGACGAAATCTGTAAGTGATTCGACATGAGCTGTCGACACGTGCAAAAAATAGCTATAAAAATCATTTATTGTCTTACTTTCATTACAATCAATAAACATCTGTTGGCGGCGCCACTGCACAGTAAAGGATCCTCAAAGAGCAGGAGAACGTTTAAGTATACAAAAGCCAAATAAATAAACAAAACATGAGGTCAAGGAACAAAATTACAAACAACATTATCCTTATAATTATCACGTATTTTTCCTGTACGTAGGCAGAGACCACCATCTCCCCACTTCCTACGCGTGTCTTATATTATTTGCTTTCACACTTATAAATCTCGTCGGTTCGAGGCTTCAACTTGACCTACTTCAGGAAAACTCCCTGTTTGGTCCTAGAACATCTGTCCAGAATTTCCTTTTACACATTGGTTTTCTTAGTGTGGATGCAGTGTAAATAAAATACCGTTCTACCAACTACTCATCCAACTGTCAACGCCTATTTTTTTTTTATTATGGCTCTACCCGAAGACAATTTGCCAATGTCAAGTAAATTATTGAGATAAGTAGTTAGTCCACAGTCAAAGTCAGTCAAAGTCACAGTTCCTCAATAAAACGCCAGTGTTTTACGTTTTATTTACCTACGGATTCAGCGGATGTAACTCAAAGGCAGGCAACTGTAAGGCAAAAACAGGTTTTAAGACTCTATTAGGTCCAAGCAAGTTGTCACGAGACAACGCACTCGACACACAATACCAGTGTTAAAAACGATACAATCCAACGATTCTTATTATTAGGATCACTTTGTGGCACTTCACTGCACAAATATACACCAAATTTGTACACTAAAACCACTAAACACTAATTTAAAACCTTTGTATTGCATCAGCCCACGCGGCTTGTTTTAGCCCTGCCCGCAGAATTCTGTCAACGCCTAATTCCAGTGGTGAATCGCTAGACCGCCAATTTTGACACGAAGAAAAAAAAATCTTGAAAAAAAAAATCTGCAAAATGTTGGGTCCAACGCGTACGCGAAAAACTGATTCACGCCAAAAGCGGCCACTTTTGGCGGTAAAAATTAAAATCGATTGGCGTCGCTAGTGTGCCCTACCCGTCACCTTAAGATGACAACGCGACATTCTATAGAAAACGACAAGGGTTAAAGCTAAACTATAAAGGCGAAACTTGCGATTAAAACGACGCCCAACGCCATATATTGTTAAACTTCGGAACTAACAGCAAAATTGCAGGTTCTGTCGCGAGGACGATAAAACGATTATCCACGTCCTCTGCGAGTGCATAGCGCTGCACCGCTGCAGAAGCCGGCACCTAGGAGCACACATGATCTCAGCTGACGAGATCAAGAGCTCCCCATCAGCTCCATTCTCGGGTTTATCCTGGAACTGGAGCTACATGAGGTGCTGTAATAGGTTACGGGGCTGCCACAATAGATCATCTACTGGTCGCAGTGGCTATGAGACGCAGGGCTCACCCCATTTCTATCAAATAATGATAACAGCAAAATTAAGTCCCGAAGCAAACTGAGAGCGGGTCACTAGTACCTATAAGAATAAAGGGAGAATAAATATAAACAACTCCAATGAAGGGAAAATAATATATGATTGCGGTTTAGACCGCATGGATTGCGAACTAAAGGCACGAAATATTGAAGCCGATATTAATTAAGTTCCTTAATTGGAATAACTCGTGAGGGTAATGGAATTTATTAGTTCCTTTCCTCATTTCAGTGGGTGTGTTATATTTTCAGAGTGCTGTGGAGAATGTTGTGTAACATTTGATTTTAACAAATAAATCAAACAAAATAAAAAATGGTTTATCTCCCATGACATGGCCGTAGCAAGGTAGGTGATTCTCCAGCAGTTTCTCTGCTTTGTCACGGACATGAAGGCTTCCACGCGTGCGTGAATTTCTCACGCGGTCTTTTCGCGTAACTCCACACATTCCATCGCAGCATCTTCGTTACACACGTCACATGCAATTTCCTGCTTGTGTCGCTCAAGTGCAGGCCAAGTCTCACTGCGATAAAAAGAACCGATCTAATGATGGACTTATAGACCTGTTCATTCAATTTAATCGGCATTTTGGGTCAAAGATGACGCCTGTCACCTCATGACATTAGGCCCACGCGGCAGCAATGCGCGCCTTGACGTCATAATCGATGCCTCCGGATGAATGTAGTACTGATCCCAGGTACTTAAACTGATTTGTGCGCTCGACCTTATCGTCACCAATATGGATCTGTCCATATTGGTGACGATAAGGTCGTGGGATCAGTAGAGTTACTGAGCAAAACCACCTGTCAAAACATATGATCCCTTCTCTTTAAATAAAATTGATTATAATTCCTTCCTTCATCCATTTCCGGCACGTTTTAGTAAATACACGAATACAAACATTTTCATGCATATAACAATATATTTTATTTTATTTATTTTTATTTATTTATTTGGCTTTTCAACAATGAGTACACCATACAATTAAGGATTACAATCCCAGCTTTAATTCTAAGTGCGTCATCACTTAAAGATTTTCATGCATAGATGACATGTTAAAACTATTTTATTTCAATCACGTTATTGCCCAAAAGCGACAAAGGAAAAATGGTACACGACCAACAGAATATGCGCGAACACAGCGTCGAATCACGGGAAAAATTGAACGGCGATCCGGGCGCGGACAGATTAGATTTTAATCAGAAAGCCGTTCGTTTCGTGGGTGGCTTAATATGATTTTAATATGCAGCTCCGAGATCTCTCGTCGACGGGGAAATTGGAACGGGACCGCATCCGCGATAGGAGGTGTCGGGACTTTTCTGTGTATTTAATAGTTGGCCTTGTTGATTCGTGCCTGTGGTTGAGTACCTCTGATATGCCGGATTACGTTGTTCATTATTATGTGCCAGTTACATTATAACTAAATGACTTGATTGCGTGGTCTAAGGGTTTTTATGTGATTGGTAAGCGATTGCCGCCGCCCATAGACACCCGAGACACCAGTGGAGTCACAAGTTTGCTGCCAACCTTTAAACACCCCTTTCTCCCGAATTGAGCCTTCTGTACCCTCACTCACGCAGCGAAACACAGCACAGGGTTATGTGAATTATGGTCTTAACGTAGTGGGTCGGCCACGTCAGCCAAAGAACCGCAATCCTTGTGTCACGCCAACGTCTTGGAGTGGACACCGCGGTTACCTCAGGGGTAAGTCACCCTGCCTCTCGTTGGACTTAATATTGCTGGCAGTTATTAGATGAGGAAAACCTGGGATAGAAATCTGTGAAAGTGATGGACGACCTTAGCGCGAGACGGCTAGCCATACTGACGGTTGGCTAGTGACGTGTATGGAGCCAAAGATGGAGCAGATGCAGCAGTGGACAGGACACACTCTGTAACATGATTGATGACTAAATGTCAAACATAAGTCAATTATGCATGAAATTATTATAATTATTGGCGGGAGAGTTTGGAGCACCATTTTGAAAGAGTATAATAAGTAAGTCTTACAAGTTTTTCTGTACGCCACTAAGATTCCCACTTAATTCTCCTAAATCATTCAGCTCATTCAGCTCATACAGCATCACGCCGTGTGGTCCCGGCAGAGTAGAATAGGCCACGCTCACTCTTACCGAGGTGTCGTAAAAGGCGACTAAGGTAAAGCTGCTGGCATGATCATCAGCACCCAGAGAAGGAAAACTCTACATTTATAACAAAACCCGTCTGCCAAGCGTGGTGAGTATGGCCATTACCCCTCATATGATTGAGGGAGGCCCGTGCCCCAGCAGTGGGGACTTAAATGGGCTGATGATGATGATGATGATTCAACTCATTCGGATCATTCAGCTTATTCGGATCATTCGGTTCACTCGAACTCGATGTCCATTGGAGTCGAATGATACATTCGGAACGAACATTAGAGATTCGGAACAGGTGTATCATTTTGCTGAGTCGGATCACTGAGTCGTTTCAGTAAAGAGGTACACACGTCTACTCTCATTGCGCTTTATAAGAGCCGCATTTTATTAGACAAAGCCAAAAAAAAAGAAATGATAACAGCTTGAAAAATGTCACATATCTTGCACAAAGTAAAAATTCAACCTTATGAATTAATATTCCAATCAAGAGTAACCCCAAAAGGAATTAGTTTCATAATTCGCTCTTAAAAAGGTTTTAATAATCAAACCCCTAGAGATTTAGCTTCATCCGAGCGAAATTGGACTGGGAATCGAACCCGCATCGATGACATGACACGGGAGATAATTCAAACTGGCCCTCGGGGGACCGGAAGGATATCCCGTCGTCTTATTTCCCGCTAGTGGCCCGTTATAGAAATTGGATCAACGGTAAATGAATATTGATAAGTGAATCCATTTTTGACTTTGATGTTTTATTTTACCCTCCCATACATCATAACATAATAAAAACTTCATAAAGTGCTACTGAACTCAGTAACTAATGAAAAAAAAATGCAAAGTGAGGTCGATTGTGACTATAGCTGCTGGAACGTAGCGGAAACGTCAAGCAGTAAACATAATAAGTCATGTATTAAATAAAAATGTACTTTTAAATAATTAGCTGTACCGTTAATTCATAACTTCTGTAAACGGCTCCTCGTACTTGCCAAACTTTTCAAAACCTGGATCATGGACCGCGCGTTAATTCTAAAGCGAAGAATTAAATCTGGCCTGAGGAATATAATATCTGCATTCGGAATTCAAAGATTTATTATGAACAACATTATTTTATGCCAATTAAATAAAAATAAATTAAAATTGCCTGGTTTGAATTTGGAACCACTTTCCATTCAAAATTTTGCTGTTGAAATTAAAAAAAACTACGGCTAGGTGAAAACTCACCCTATTAAAACTCGTCCCAGATTTTAGGTTTATTTTGCTGGCCACTGTTCTAACCTAACCCAACCAATATTTTTGTGGCGGTAGTATATACTGAACTCTACAAAACCAAAAATATTGGCTTAGGTTAGGTTAGAATAGTGGCCAGCAAAAAATCCTAAAATTCTGGGACGAGTTTTAATAGGGCCAGTTTCCCCCTAACACAAAAACTATCATGACACGAACAGGCAAAAAAATCAAATGCATTAAACAAATGTTTGTCCAGAATGGAAATCAAACTACTATAGCGTGAGACAGGCAATTAACAAACTACTTTACGTTTAGCTAAGTTAATTAATACTCCATTCGTTACCTCAACGAGATTTAACAAATTGCTCCGATCTTGTACAAAAGCCTCGATCTACCAACTTTAAGCGACGGAGTGTTTTACAAACAATATTAGCATTTACAAAGGGTTTATCTAAGCTCTATATTGGATTTTGCGAATACTTTGAGTTTGGTTAACAACAATGAGGGCGGATGGAGTTTATTAAGCAGGATTAGGTCATGTTTATATTAATAAATGTTTCGACAAAATTAGCGAAAGGTTTTCCTCTTACTCATTATGAGTTTTTTATAACCATCAAAATATTTTTAATCAGATTTCTTTATTAAACAGTCTAAAGATAAGTTGTCTTAATTTTTCTCTCGTTGTAAACTACTTTTCCATTTACTCCCGACGTGACCACACTCAATATAATGGGCTTATTCTTTTTGATCCAGTGTTCTCGAATATCTAATTATATGTCGCCGGGAGCACTTTAATACTACTTCTGAGTAACTATCTAATACTGCGTATCTTTTAAATTTTATAAGAGGAAGAACACGATCATTTTAACAGTTTCTTAATATTACTTTGAATGAACAATTTCCCCTAGCCCTAAATCTAGCCAACGTAAGGAGTCCATAACATTACATACGCGGTGTTTAGGCAGTACCTAAGTACCCATAAGCGGTATGTATTAAACTAACACCGAATAATACTCGCATGCCAAACTAAATTTCCATCGAAATCACAAATCCATTGCGTATTATTTGTAATCAGCTAACTCTTTAAGTTCGCTGATGAAAATATATCAACATAATAAATACGTTGAACTCCAATAAATCAAACTGGAAACTACCAATAACTCGATAAATTTAACGAATTTTATCTAATCTTAGCCTAAGCGTCAACGCGTTAATACTTAAACTTCACAGCTGACCATTCGATAGTTCTCTTAGGAATACAAAACTCGAGAGAGCCGGCCAGTGTCGGGCGATCGAGTGCGACTTTGTCCCTGGAGAAGTATGGACGGTGCGGAAACGCTTCCAAGTGGAAAATCATTTTAAACGAGTCTTCCTTTTTCGATATTGTCAACAAAAATGAAAATTATGATTTAAAGTATCAGCCTATATACTGTCCCACTGCAGGGCAAAGGCCTCCATCATAGAAATCAAGTCATCGCTACTATGATGGGATTAGGCATAATCACCACGCTTGCCAAATGCGTATTGGTGATCACAAACCCGAGCTATGTTCTTAATTTAAAAAAAAAGTGTGTACTCGTAATAAAATTTGGACTCAGGGATACATCTGCACACAATTAAAATAAAAATATACGAGACATTCTTTTATATTAGCTCGATTCGAAATTTAAAATCAGAGATGAGATTACAGTCAAGATTTTCTGTTGAAATTCAAAACTTGTTCAAAACCGAAGGATGCGCTTCTGCTAAATATTTCTTTGCAAAATAATGGTAACCATGCATGGAACTATGGATGGTGATTGCGAAAACCCCAGACTGATTCTTCCTGGTTTTTAATGCGTAAATCTACCTACTTTATTGTACTTTATGCCAGTCTAACTTCAACTCTCTTTACAAATTCAACATTTAAGTTACAAACTTTACAGCGGTCTTGTTTCAGCACCAAAAGGTAGGTGAAAGTTTCTTGTTCTTTATGTTACCTATATATTTATAGAATACTAATGTAAAATGTTGTACGTTGTTAACATTTTAATGGTTTTCTTAAACCATTGTCTGTTGACGACTTATTTATGAAATGAGATACTTTTCCTATGGTTTTCTTCTTCATCGATTTCTTTAATTGCCTGAATGGACATGCCTTTCTTGAAATGCCTTTACCGAAGCGGTGACACGGTCTTTCCAATTCTTCCCTATCCTCGGCTTGTCTTAGGGCAATCGGCAAAGTGAGTCCGGTTACATCCCTTATTTAGTCTGCCCAACGAAGAGAGTGAACGGCCTCTTCGTCTTTTATCATTGACCTTCGTCACAACAACCAACTTGTCCAAGTTGTCGGGCTGTCTACGGGCGATATGACCAAAGTAACCAAGTACTCTTTGGTAACAGATAGTCAACAGTCTGGTTTTGATCTTCAGTTGGTCGAGAATTGATCTATTGGTTCTTTTTGTTAATATAAAAAAAGCTATTCCATGCTAATTGCAACGGGGGAAGTCATCATTATATTTTTTCTTGACGTCGCTATAGCACACTTAGATTCAGCGTGGAAACTTTATTCATAATTTCTACGAGATTTAAAATAACCTAAGACTTCACTGCATAACTAATTTAACGCAGCGAAATGCGAAACCAGATAGGGTGCCAACGGTCTCGGAGCCAAGCCTCTAATAGCAATGTCTCTAAGGCAAATGAACGGCCAAGTTCGAAACTACGCAAGTCGCTCCAGAAATACCCGTGGCGGGATGGGGAAACTTAAATAGCGTATCGGGGTAGCCGCCACGCCTGTAATCTGCTTGGGTCGGGCGCTGCACATTCTAAATTAATTCAATTATTTGTCGTTCCGATGCAATACGGTATTTGACTATTTTTTATTTATTTTTGTAATCAAATGACCTCTCAATGATAGAAACATCGTAGAAAGAATTACTTCATTCTCATTTAAGGTGACTTCAAACACTCATACTATTTATTAAATAACTATGCTCTTTTGTGCTTAGTTAGTTCTTTTGTACCTGTCAGCCTCATATTTGGATTTCACGGCCGCTTACCATCAGGCGGAGTGAGGTCATCCTGATTGGCCTTTCTATAAAAATCCCATCCGATTCCTTTCTAAAAAAAATTGATTCACGCCAAAAGCGCCCACTTTTGGCGGTAATCGAAAATTCGAGTGCAAAAGCAGACCAAACAGTTAACTATAAGTATTAAATAAATAGTAGGTGTTTGCCGAGAGATTGTTTAAAATAAATCCGGTTTAGTAGCTAAAAATTTAAATCAATTGGCGTCGCTAATGTGCCCTACCCGTCACCTTAAACTACCTGAGATATCACAACTTTAAAATCACATTATTTTGGGCAAACCCAAAACGCTCCATACAAATGGCTACTGAGATGTGACGTCACACGACAGTATTTTGTATGCATTTCATTTGAATTTACTATGGTAGCTATATCGAAAATTTCGTTTATGTCAATGATTCTATTATAATAGTTGGTGCAAATCGTATGGGTAATGCAATGGTATAATTATTTTTAATTATTTCATACTTTTAAAATGGAGTTGCCCATGAATCTTTGAATGACCATAAAACTGGCTAGACGTTATATTTATTATTGAGAATTTTTGCTTTTGGCACATATTTACCTATATTTTGCTAGAATATATTTTGTAAAATCTCGAGATTAGTCAAATACCCTATTGTGTCGTAGTTGGAATTATTTTGAAATTCGAATTATAGAAGTCTGAATATGGCTTTCGACATAATTATCAAGGGCGATATTTATGTATAGCAAACGTCTCAGCTGGAAAAGGATAGTGTCCGAAGGAATAGCTCAGCACGGACAAGGACTGATTCAAACAACTTGAGCCTAAGCAAGCAAAACTTCATGCTGGTAACTGCTCAGCCATCAACGCTCGTTTGCCGCAAATGCGGACGGAAAATAATAATAAAATAAATAAAAATTCATTTATTGCAATAGTCTGTGTTACATTGAGTGGCCGAGTCTACCCAGTAAGTTGTCATAGACACTTGTATTGGGTATGGCTCGCTTCTTCCCTTACGGTTAGCTAAGAGACTAATTACATAAATGGCAAATCTACGAGAATTTTAATTAACAAAGTATGTAAACTATGAGAAAAAAGGATAAGCAATTTTGTAAAAAGATGTGATTACTACTTACTCTTTGCTCAATGTGTGTATGTATGTTTGTGCGTGAGTGAGTAGGTATGTGTGTGTGTGTGTGTGTGTGTGTGTAAGAGAGAGATATAGAGAGAAAGTGTGTGTAGCTAAGTGTTTGGGAGTATAAGTTGGTGGGTATTTGAGTGCATGAGTGCATATTCGGGGGTACGGCAATGCTGATGCCTGTATGCCCTACGGATTGTATGCCTTGGGGTCGGTGATGATAATGAACCACATACAGGCACCAGATATTTAGCTTTACTAAAATACATTCGCGAATCGACTTGTACAGCCACCAGCGTAGATGCTGTGCTACACGGATTACTACTTAAAACATCTGCTAAGATGCAAAGGCCAATCATATCTATATATTTAGGTTAGCAATTATGTCTCTGAACCCTCAACCCCATTTCTGTTCGGGGTACGCTCAGAATACGATCCAAGATTGGGCTGTTATAATGAACTAACCCTACATAGTAGCGATACTCGTACTGGCGATTGCTCTCTGACCTTCCTAAGCCTAAGACTGCCTTATTAAGTACCCGTACCTAAGTGATCTGATTATTACTTTTTTCCGGACGCTCTCTAAATTTTACTATGTGGGTCAGAACCATAATATCCTCCAACCGATAACGGCTTACGGCGGCCAATCTCAACGATCAGCCACGTACGCAGGATATATTATAGTGTTCAAGTGTGTGCGCAAACACAAGTGCACTCTCTATTCCCTTACACTCGTATTCCGATGGGACACCAGCGTGACACGACCGGAGAGGGATTGGGCGCAGGAGCAACGGCTTAACGTTTCCGAGGCACGGGGGTACAAGACCGCCAACTTCCAGACTCCGGGCTGACACTAAGTATTTCTTACTGAAAACTTAGGTTTAAATTTTTGGCCCGACCCGGGGATCGAAACCGGGACCTCTTGCGCAGCCGTCGATTTAAAGTGCGACCCACTAACCACTGGGCCACCGAGGCAGCCAGAACCATATGAAGGGGAAGAAAGATCATTGTCACTAAGATTTTTGAGAAAACTGTTAATGTTTATTTACATTTTTCAAAGTTATAATTTAAAAACATCCTAAAGTATTTTTATACTATACAATATGGATATGTGTTATAAAATTGAACTTGAGTTCAGATTTAAGCTTTTTTTATGCTAGAGGCGACAAACGAGCAAGCGAGTCACCTGATGGAATCCGATCGTTAATGTGTTGCCGGCTTTTTTAAAAAGGTAGGTACTCTTCTTTTGAATATAGGAAATACTCCCGCAGGCAAACCGTTCCACAGAACTGAGGTACGTGGTAGAAAGTTCCGCGAAAAACGCACAGTATTAGACCGCCATCCATCGAGATAAGCTAACTTAGGAATTAAATTATTATGAAAGATTTTTTTCCAAGGTCCCAAAAATTGACTATGAGCTTTCTTCCCCTGTCTCCTTCATATACATTTTTGAGGTGTGTAGAACATAATGTAGAAAGATTTAGAAATCATTGCCCACAAATAGTGATATATTTTATCATTATCATGAGCCAATCGCAGGCCATTGCTGACCTTTCCGAAAATTCGCGATTTTGATCCTGTCCACCATCTTACATAAATCGTCACTCTACTTGTCTTGAAGGTATTCCTACTACATTTGCTGAGACGCCGTGTCCACTCTAGATTCGTTTAGCCCAACGCGCAACGGTGGTCAGTTCAACGGTTGAAATAATCATGTTTTGTTTATATACCACACTAGTGTCCCGCCCTTACTTTGCTTCGGTACATTAGTTCCACTTTGTACCAATAGATGGCGCTAGGTGTCGATTACATCGTTTCGTGTTTCGCTGTCTACTGGATGTACCTCTTTATTAATAGAATGGGTTACAGATATTCTAAGTAATCAACCGATTACACATCAATTTACATCTGGAATCCTGCTTATTTCGGCAGTAATTAGCACAGCAATTAAAATCGTCTAAGCTGTTAATGTAAATGAGTTATTAATTTTAATTGGAACCCTTTGATGTACTTCGTCGCCATAACAAAACGTCCCAAAGTTTATTTACACGGCAGAATTTGCCCTGGAGATCAAGTGGTAATTATGAGGGTTGAGGAAACGTTGGGTTTAATATTTTATTTCCCTTTTACTCTAAACATAATAACAAATTACCTAGCCCTGGGTGTAGAAAGGTTGATGAGAGTTGGAGCTGAGTTGCTCTTGAGTGGAGCCCAAGAGACGAAGAGAGTGTTGGTGGGCGGACAAGCTGCCAGATGGTTCGACAACTTGAAGGCTCATGCTGGGGCAGCGTGGTCCATAAAGACCGACGACCTTTTAAGACGCTATCTGTGACCTTTTTTTTCCCAGAGGAAACCATCATGGCCGTCACCTTGCTACATGTGGGGAACAAGGTGGTGTGTGGGACTCATACCTAACTGACCTGGGGTGTCCATCTCCGCGCAAACGCGGTCGGAAACCCCACAGCCACACAGGGCTATCTGGCGCAATACTGGATCCCCCGTGGAGTTAAATGCTGTGCAAGCCACTCCCCAGCAGTAGGTACACCGAAGTTCCGTTTAGTCGCCTCTTACGACAGGCCGAGAAAACCTTGGCAGTATTCTTAAACGCCCCTAGTCACAGGGCGTTCGCTATCTGTGAGCTATATATGATAACTTAGTGAATAATAACTCGACTTTGACGTCCTGTTTGGGTGGGGGGGTCTAAGCATTGGACGCAACCGGAAATCACACGCTAAGATGTCTTCATCTGAAATGTGCAGGTCCCATAACGATGTTTTCTCTCATAGAGGTAGTAAAAGCAATACATCATACTATAAACATCGAGAACCACCTGTTCTTATCCATTGAACTACTATTGCTCTTAACGACAACTCGTTTGTTTAAGGGTATCGATCGATGACCTGCTTGGCTCATTAAGGTTCACATTTGAAGCAAAACATAAGCCACCATATTATAAAACGCAACCTTGAGTTATTACAGTAAGCTCATATCATCCTGACGACCCGTTTGGATCCGTGGTAGTGAATGCCGGTGCAAGGGTTGAGGTTCCATCCCCGCTCAGTAAAAACATTTGTGTGCATGAACATGTCTGTTTGTATTGATCTGGATGTTTCTATGTATTATAAGTATGTATTTACAAAAAGAAAAGTATTATATGTATCATCATCAGCCCATTTAAGTCCCCACTGCTGGGACACGGGCCTACCTCAATCACATGAGGGGTAATTGCCATACTCACCACACTTGGCAGACGGGTTGGCGAGGGTTTTGAAATGCAGAGTTTTCCTTCACTGGGTGCTAATGATCATGCCAGCAGCTTTACCTTAGTCGCCTTTTACGACACCTCGGTAAGAGTGAGGGTGGCCTATTCTACTCTGCCGGGAACCACACGGCTGAGTTATTATATGTATATATTTGTAATTCCGCTGTTGGTTCTGATATCCGTAACACAGGTGCTTGTGCTACCTACCTCAGAGTCAGATTAATAAATATGATGTTGTGAAATATTTATTATGCTGTTCCAGCAATCAATGTAAAAAGGGACTGGAACGAATTTAGTTCCAGAACTTTCTTAGATCGCGTTTTGGAATAGTTTTTTTTGTTTTCAGTCTAGTGTATCAACATGTGTGGACTGAAACAGCCACTAATCAGGATCGGGAACTCGAGATAATCTGTAAAGCGAGTTAAACGTTTAAGCGGATTTGTGCGCTCGGGGGAGTGCTAAGTGCTTTAGAACGCACGACAAGTATAATGAACTAAAGCACAGATCACACACAATAGTGATTTAAGTGACTCATCATCATCAGCCCATTTAAGTCCCCACTGTTGGGGCACGGGCCTCCCTCAATCACATGAGGGGTAATTGCCATACTCACCACGCTTGGCAGACGGGTTGGCGAGGGTTTATATATAAATGCAGTTTTCCTTCTCTGGGTGCTGATGATCATGCCAGCAGCTTTACCTTAGTCGCCTTTTACGACACCTCGGTAAGAGTGAGGGTGGCCTATTCTACTCTGCCGGGGACCACACGGCCAATTTAAGTGACTGTCACTTAATAAATAAAAATAAAATTCATTTATTTGAGGCTACGCCCATAATGATATTAGTATAAATGTGGGAGAGCCACGCTTAGGCATTAATGGGCCGGCTCGACCGGAGTGATACCACTGCCTCACAGAAGACCGGCGTGAAGCAGCGCCTGCGCTGTGTTTCGCCGTGTGAGTGAGGTTACCGGAGGCCCAATGGGGGGAAGGGGAAAAGGATGGCAGCGCACTTGTGACTCCACTGGTGTTGTGGGTGTCCATGGGCGGCGGAATTGCTTACCATCAGGTGATCCGTCTGCTCCTCTGCCACCTTTCATATAACAAAAGAAAAATGCATAAAAACTATGTTAGTAGAACCAATTAATTTGAGTATCTGCCGCGCGCTGCAACCCCTTTAAATAAAGCTTTTAATAAAGATTATTAAAACATTATCGAAATTTAAAAACAAACAAGCGTCAGCGCATGTTTTTTTTTATGTGATAGGTGGCAGAAGAGCAGACGGATCACCTGATGGTAAGCGACTGCCGCCGCCCATGGATACCCGTGACACCAGTGGAGTCACAAATGCGCTGTCAACCTTTAAACCCTCATTTCCCCCGGATTGGGCCTCCGGTACCTATGCTCTGTTTCACTCACGCAACGAAACACAGCATAGTGCTGCTTCACGCCGGTTTTCTGTGAGGCCGTGAATGTAATGTAATGTATTGTAAAGTGGACTCCTTTTCCGCACTTATTCTCTCATTTGGTAAATTGTGCATGTTGGGTCCTGGCTATTCTAATCAGCCTAACGCCGCCCAGGAGACCTATTTTTGATTCACTCGTATGACATCGTTGTGACGAGCGCATGATTTCTACTGATTTTCGACATACGAAATTCCGTATTTTTGAATCATTCGTCTGCAACGAGTGACCCCACCCACTCGTTGGTCGAGTGACTTAAAGCGAGCGGTAGAGGCAACTTCAAAATAGTTGTCAATAGCAACAAGCATAAACAAAACTTTATAAATTTCAAACCTTTGATTTGACTGATTTTGACAGTTGACACAATGTGACATTCATAGTTTTTTGTGACAAAAAAGCAAAGATTTTCATATTCAGCCAATAGTCTATGGTTTTCGCGTTCGGTTTGCAATACGGAAGTTACCGGTTTTTGTAAAATTCTGCATGGAAGGGTTAGAATGTTAATTTACCGTATTGTATTGGCAACATCGAAATCGAATGATTATAAAATAAGGAAAATCGGCTTCATGCGACTTAGAAGGCGAATGTGACTTACGTCGCATGCGACGGCGCTAAGTCATACGAATGAATCAAAAATAGAGCTCCAGAAGCGCAGAAGCTTCCTGGGAGCTTCACAGGCTTTGCGGAGTGACCTTGCCTCGTCACCGCATCGCATTCCAGGACTACGTGTGCGACTGATTCCTCGGCGCTGAAGCATCCTCTGCACGGAGGGCTGTCGGTAGCGCCTAGAGTGTTAAGATGTTTGTTTAAGGGACAGTAAGTCGTTTTGTGAGTCGTGGGTTTATTTTAGGTAATGCGATGTTGGCAGAAATGCGTGAATGATCCAGCTGTGGAATGAGCTGCCATCTCAGGTTTTCCCGGGAGAATACAGCATGAGGTTATTCAAAAAAAGTAGTGTAAGGTTTTTAATGGGTCGGCTGCGCTTATGCGAGTCCATAGGCTGTGGTAATCGCTTAGGTACCATCAGGCGAGCTGCACGCTTGTTTGCCACTGACGTAGGATAAAACACGTTTTAAGCCTGTTAAAACATGTTGTTTACATTTCCTGATTTGATGAGTATAACATATGAGCAGAACACTACACTACTAAGATATATTGTATTCTTTAAATATAATTTTACAACTAATAATCAAATTATATATAATATTTTTACAACTAATAATCAAATTATCTCACTACTTGACCAAAAAATAGCCTTATAAAACTCAGAGATACATTATAGGATAACGCTTTACAGTATATCAGAGTAGAACTTTCAAGTAAAAATTGATTTTTTCACCATTATGAAATATAGGTTACATCTATGCCCTTAACAGGTAATAAAATATAATAATTTTAATTTAAGTATATTAATTAAATGAAGTTATTGGAGCGAGTGATTGTTAAATACAGATCAAAGCTAAATTAACATAATGAATAACAGGATTAAAGCAATACATACGAGTAGCAATACACATAGTAATGTAGGCACTAAAAAAAATAACTCTTATTGTTTCTGTTGTATTGATGTGGTGATACCACGGCCTTACAGAAAACCGATCAGGTGATCCGTCTGCTTGTCTGCCCCCTACCTCATAAAAAAACTGGCGTGAAGCAGTTTCTGTGCTGTGTTTCGCTACGTGACAGCGTAAGCGACGGTAGGTACCGGAGGCCAAATCCAGGGTAGAAGAGCTTTAAAGGTTGGCAGCACATTTGTGATTCCACTGATGTTGCAGATGTCTATGGGCGGCGTCAATCGCTTACCACCAGTGATCCGTCTGCTCATCTGCCACCTATCAGTCTAGTGTGTCCGTAGGAGTTGCTGAGTGGAGAGTTTTTAAGTGCCTACGTGTTATAAAATGTTTTTGTAACTTACAATGTATTTGTTACATAAATCTGATAAACTTTTAATACTTAAATAAATAATCTCTTATTCTAATTCTATCACATAAAAAATGAAAGTTAAGGTGACTGGTAGGGCACACCAGCGACACCAATCGATTTTAATTGTTAGCTACTAAACCGGATCTACTTTAAACAATTTCTGGGTTATACCTCTAGGCAAACACTTATAAAACTTAAGAAGTTTTTCAGCTTCGGTTCAGTAAATGTACAACTATTCCAGGTACAACCGGTTCCTATAAAAGAAGTAAAGATTTGTCATGACAAGGTACATGGAACTCCTATCGAAAAGTGATAAAGATATCGCACCAACTTCGACATTTTGCCGCACTAAACTTCCGAGTTGCGTTTCAAGTTAATTTTAACCGCGAGCGTAACAAAGTAACTTGGCATCGAGGCTCACATCTGGGGGCCTACAACAAAACCGAAGTGAAGCTCAAAAGATTCTTTATTTGCATAGGCTTGTACGTACAGCCACACATTAAAATATACATAACTGTTAAATTTCTTCAATAGACTCATCTTAATGTCAAACACGTTCGGTTCAATATCAATTGAGGAATTTTGACAGATTGTAGTAATCTAATGTGTAGGTTTGCTGTTTGTACATAGCACTCACAAATCATCATACATTCAAAATCTATTGAAACTATTTATAAGTACAACTAGTAATAATTTACTCATGTTATCACATATATATGCCGATACAACAAATATACTAAGAAATAAATAAACATAATGAGATTCTACCACCGGCTCGAAAAGAAGATCCGTCAAGAAACTTGCCAGTTACTCTTTTAAGGCTCGATTTGACCAATCTGTTTCTGTGGACAAAATTTATGGTATAACGTCAGATTTGTTAAGAATGACAGCGCTATACCATAGATTTATTATTGGAATATTTTTCGACCTATCTTTTTCCGAAGATAAATCTATGGTATAACATAACGTTAGAATTGTATGGAATGACAGCGCTATACCATAGATTTATTATCGGAATAAGGTTGGTCGAATCGGCCCTTAATCGTCAACTGTTTTTACAATGATTTATTATCCTCATATCAAGTCATAACAGTCTGAAGCAACACAATATACAATGAAGCAAAGAAAAAGCTAAATATGAGGTAAACCGAAGCCGACCAGTGCCAAAAGGTACCATCTGTTTACAAGTATGACGTATGAGTCAGCCAACATTTCCCTTAAGCATATCAGAAGGAATGTAATGATGAAGAATTTACGACTCTTTATCTTTTTAATCTGACTGGCCGGGTGGCGGATTTGGAAGTGACCCTGCCTCATTCATGTTTGTGATATTGTAAAATATTTATTATTTATATTTGTAATTCCTCTAATATCTGATATCCGTAACACGTAAGGAATCAGGTCAATCCACAGACGTGCACCATTGCACCATAATCAGACTGAACCTTTTCATAGAAAGCCATACTGTAAAAACCGAGCTAAGCCGTTAGTACTGGAGTGACGTGCTGGGTGACGTTGTTTCTCTACCGCGCCCGTATAGATAAATACATTAGAGCTGCGTCAGGGCTGGTTTTATCTCTTTCACACTCTGTGACGTTTTTCCGAAAATTGCGATTAAAGCGCGCGTTTTCTATTTCCACGGTTCAATGTATGAGATGTTGTATGAAAAAAAACCGGCCAAGTGCGAGTCGGACTCGCTCATGAAGGGTTCCGTAGCAGCAAGGAAGGTAAATTGCTATATAGAAGCTAATTGATAAATAGAAGTTAGAGATGGACACAATTTACCACTTTGGGAGCGTCTCTTGCGCAAAGTATTGTGCTTAGAAAAAAATGATGTTCAAAACCTCAACATCATTTTTAAAGACCTATCCATAGATACCCCACAGGTATAGGTTTGATGAAAATAAGTTTTTGAGTTTCAGTTTCAAGTATGGAGACCCCCCATTTTTTTTATTTTTTTCAATTTTTGTGTAAAAATCCTAATGCGGTTAACAAAATACATCTATTTACCAAGTTTCAATAGTATAATTCTTATAGTTTTGGAGAAAAGTGGCTGTGACATACGGACAGACATGACGAATCTATAAGGGTTACGTTTTTTGCCATTTGGCTACGGAACCTACATGTCCATTTTGTATTGGTCTGGGTGTTTTCTATGTATTTACAAAAGAAAAGTATTACATGTACATATTTTTAATCCCACTATTGATTCTGATATCGGTAACAGGTGCTTGAGCTACCTATCTCGGAGTCGGATCAATGTATGTGATGTTGTGAAATATTTGTTTATATAACGCCCTGTTGGTCTAGTGGTTTCAGTACCGGGCAACGCCCTGTTGGTCTAGTGGTTTAAGTACCGGGCCGTGATCTCAGGGTCCTGGGTTCGATTCCCGGGTCGAGCGAAAAGCATATTTCGAATTTCCAATCCGCATTTGGCAAGCGTGGTGATTTTTTAAGCCTTATCCCAGCTTAGTAGCGATAACTTGATTTCTATGATGGAGGACTTTGCCCTGCAGTGGGACAGTTTAAAGGCTGATTGAAAAAAATATATTATTGAATGCGACAGGCATCCTAGTTGGTTACTGGACGGTTTTGTTGTGGGCCCTCTGGTCTCGGCGGAACCAAACTGGGTCAGAGTCGTGCTTGAACTAAGCGTTGCATAATTAATAGTTCCATCGCCTCTTCATCCCCGGATCTAGTGGGAGCATAAGCCTCGAGGACGGGTCCTCTTGAGGTGTTTATGGGCTACAATTAAGCATAATTAAACCCATATTAATTAATTATCACGATAAATAGAGCTCTGTGGATAAGAACACGTCTTCCATCCAACCTCCGGTCTTAGAATTAGAATCTTAGAATGCATCTGGATTTTTCAAGTCCATGTGCATATCGCTCGGCAGTGAACGAAAAAATCGTGAGGAATCCTACACATCTCGAATAGTTTATGAAAAGTGTGTATTCCTACAATATTTTTTTATGTAATAGATGACAAAAGTTAGAACTAATGCTGTTTTGACATTTTCCAACAGAAAAATAAACTTTATTGAAAAATCTTTAGATCATAAAAGACTTATAATCTACTTAAACTTAGAGAACAATTTTAAGTTAACTGCCTAAACCAGGAATTTCCTGTATCTTAGGCAGAAACGAAGAGAATGTGCGACAGCAAAGTTTCAGTCGATGACAAAAATCTATGGGCTTTATTTATAAACGTGAACGTTTATAAATAAAGCCCATAGATTTTCTTAGCTAAAACGGTGTTATAGAGCAGTTTTGACGTATAAAAACAAAAAAAAAACTATATTTTTTTTTAATAAAATACTAATAACTAGCCGTGTGGCCCCCGGCAGAGTAGAATAGGCCACCCTCACTCTTACCGAGGTGTCGTAAAAGGCGACTAAGGTAAAGCTGCTGGCATGATCATCAGCACCCGAGAAGGAAAACTCTGCATTTATATCAAAACCCTCGCCAACCCGTCTGCCAAGCGTGGTGAGTATGGCAATTACCCCTCATGTGATTGAGTGAGGCCCGTGCCCCAGCAGTGGGGACTTAAATGGGCTGATGATGAATAGAAAAAATGTTGCACAACGCCTTCCTGTCAATGATACTTAAGTGTCTTCTGATCGTAGTCGCACCATAGACATGCACCCTAAACAGACTGTGCCTTTTCATAGAGAGGCATAGTTGAAAATCTGCGCGAAGCCGTTAGTACTGGGGTGACGTGCTGGGCGACGTTCTTTCCCTACCGCACCCGTATAGAATCTGCATTAGGGCCGGTTGGATCTCTTTCACACTCTGTGACGTTTTTTTTGGAAAATGACACATTCCGCTGACTTCTAGTTCCATGGGTCGTATGTACTGTATTCCCTTCTTGGGCCCCCTTCTACTTGACATAAACTTGCATATTTAAAAATGTCGGTGTTGAAAGGAACGCATCTCTAAACAATGTAATAGATGAGACAATAATATGACGTAGGACGTTGTTATCTCGCCCTCGCTCTCTGTGTGTAAATAATTGTAATGGCGGTTATAACGTGTAGCGGTGTATCAGTATAATAGAAAAATAAAACTACAGTTAATGTTGAGTATTTCTTTCATTCAAACTCTTTCTGTCAGCCACGAAGTCTAACCACAAGAATGCCCCAAAGTTTCATAGTCATAAAGCTAAAGAGAAACTGCAAATGAATTACATCTGATAAAGAAGATTAATTAATTCACAATCATGAGCTTTATTGTACTTGCATAGTACTTGCAATAATTTATTCGTTTATTCATTCACTTAAGCGTCAATGCCGGTGGCAGTATCAAAGCGGTATAAGGCCATTCAATTAGCGAGCAGTTGCAGATCGATTATTGCTCTAGAAGTTCCCAAATCAGGTCAAAGTCCCTTGACCTAAATAAAATAAAATAAAAATAGCCTTTATTCTACCACAAAACATGTTTATAATCATCAAATTATACTATATATAAAGCATTCACTATTTATGTTTTATTTAATATTATTAATATTAATTTCATTATATAATTTTTTATAATAAAATTATTATTGATTTCATTTTATTCATTTTCGTACATTTATGTATTAACTATTAACTGGCCGTGTGGTCCCCGGCAGAGTAGAAATATTGGGTCGCTGCACCTGCCTCGTGTACCTTACCGTGAAGTTCCCGTAAAAGGCGGACTAAGGTAGATGCTCGAGCTGCTGGCATGATCATACAGACACACAGAGAAGGAAAAACTCTGGCTTTATTATCTACACCCTCGCCACCGCCGTAATGCCAAGCGTAGTGAGTAATGGGTCATATTACCTTACCTCATTGGTGATTGAGGGAGGCCCCGTTGTCTACTCAGCATTGCGTGGAACATTTATAATGGGGCTGATGATGTATGGTATGCATTAACATTTTTGCGGAATTCCCTCTTTCGATAGGCCCTACGTAGAGGCGTAGGTAGAAGGCAAAACGCAGACATCGAATACATACACCCTTGACCTAAACGCTAGTTAAATTCATTATTTAAAATAAACTATTCGTAACTTTCATCTTTTGAAAAGAATATTGTAACTATTTGTGATGTCAGTTCCATTGCTGGCAGTATAAAAGTGCGGAAATCGCTTAGGATCAGGCGATCCGTCTGCTCGTATAAAAAAAAATCTGCCATACATAAAAAAAATCTAATGTTGTTTGATAACGTGGAGCCACTTTTCAAATTATTTTATTTATGAACTTTGCGGAATACGTTAAACGTTGGTGCGGAAAGGTCCTAGAGTGGAGGCCAATTCCAGTTACAATATTCAACCATAAAACAATCAGCTGGGTAGTTTAAGCAGAATCGTGAAACATACAAACATTCTTTCATAAACACTGCTAAAATCAGCCTTCCTTTATGACTTTGCCGTAGTCGGGTAAAAGGTGAGTGCCGGTAACGCAATGGCCTTGAAGTCCCGGGTTTGATACCAAACCAAAATTATTTCTGTTATGAATTTCTCAGAGTCAACCTGAATTCTGGAAGTTGACGGTCATCCAACTCCGTTAAGCCGTTCGCCCTGAGCCTGATCTCTTTCCGGTCCGACTGGTGTCCCATAAAAATATGATAAGGGAATAGAGAGTGCACTTGTGTCTGCGCACACACTTGCGCACTGTAAATGTCCAGCGTCGATGGTTGACATTGACATTGGCCATATCCGAAATATTATCGATTAGGAGGACATTTATGCCTAACCAAACTGAGGACACTTACCACGCAATTTGGTATGTTCAAAACGGAACCCTTATAGATTCGTCATGTCTGTCTGTTTGTCTGTCCGGATGTCCGTCCATCTGTATGTCACAGCCAATTTTTTTCGAACCTATAAAAATATACTATTAAAAATTGGTAAATAGATGTATTTTGTTAACCGCGTTACGATTTTTACACAAAAATAGGAAAAATATGTGTGTGTGTTTCTCTAACTTCTATAATAAAAGATTTTTTCAAACTAAAAAAATACCATAAAAACTAACAAAGAAAATTGGTTTGAACTAGATCTAGTAAGTTTTTTTTAATACGTTATAAACCGTAAACCATAATTACCTCTAATCTATCTTACTTGCTGCTACCGAACCCTTCATGTGCGATTCCCACTCTTGGCCGGTTTTTTTTTGTTGTGAACACATTTTTGGCCTTTATTCTACATTAATGCAGATACTGAAAATTAACTAAATTTTGACTTCCTCTTGACCAGAAAAGGTCCCAGGTCCAGATACAACCCCTGTGGGTCGTATCTGGACCTGGGACCTTTTCTGGTCAAGAGGAAGTACTATTATCCCACCACTATTATTAGGATACTGTTATCCCACCGTCGCGCCGCGCGCTTTCATCACATTTTTGTGTTCGCTTTTGTCTTCATCGTCAGTAAATGAATTGTCAAAAGACATTCACAGATAACTATTTACCCGACAAAGTTTGAAAGACAAACATTAGTGTCACAAGAGTGAATGCATGTGTTTATTCGCGAATTCGCTTTTTAGATAATCTCTGAACTGCTCGCGTCTGTTTGCCTGGCAAAGTGGCACATCTGTTCATTGTACATAACGCAAACAAGTGAGCGAAGTGCACGTTTTGTCAAAGGAGAAAATATTTTAACGGTAAAAGGGGTACGAATAAATAAGGATTAAGGATATCATAGAATGATATATATATATGTCACCGGAAAATAACAAGATCCGTAAGATTATCAATTCACTAGAAAGTTTATAAACTTTCGTAGGATTCTAAACGGGCGATAAATTGTGTTATTTTACGTCCAAATTTTCGTACATTGATAAACTTACTGAACTCACTCGAAAAATAATAAGTAAGCAATATCCAAACGCTACGCGCGATCTGATTGGCATTGCCACTATGAATATTGACCAATCAGAGAGCAGTGTGTTATTTTACGTATTTCAAAGATTCGTATATTTAAGAGTTTCAATGATTGGTCGAACCATATAAAATTTTACGAATATATATCCGTTAGTTTATAAATTTACCATGTGACGTCGGAAATTGATAAATTTATGAATGTTCGTCTAATATATATATATATATATATATATATATATATATATATATATATATATATATATATATATATATATATGTGTTGTGTTACCGCTAACAGTTTGGACGTAATTATTTCGACTACGAATCTAGGCTATCCAAATTCCAGGTAGAGAAACTAGAAACAAGACGCAAATATTTTGATATTGTCTACTTTTACAAATTGATACATTCTCTCATTGATACACCAGCTTTACTTTCTGAAATATTTTTAACACACCAAATTTAGCGCGCGAAAATCCAACAAAACAAATGTTTTTGCCTTGCAGACTCACAAAAATAATACAGCCCCCTGGTCAGAATGGCTCGTCAATATAATGAAATATTGAAATTGAATTCGGATTTTGATATTTTTACTCCAAATCTCTCCAAATATATTATAAAATTAAAGGATATCCTCTACTCCACGCCAAATGGGTCTGCCCACGGTACTGGGTCTGCTCAGCATCGGAGCTAACCCTCTAAAGTAAAACATAATTAGGATAAAGTATTGTTTCTGTTGTTTCGTTGTTCATACCTTGGGTTCTTTTATTGGTTTTTCATATTGATATATACGGCTAGTGCGACAAACCTAAGTAATTCAATTATTGTTTTTTTTATGAACACATTGTTTTTGGATTGCAAGCTGGTTCAAAACTGCACTTTATTTTTCTTACTTTGTTTATTTACGATTGTAATGTGTTGTGTGTATATTATAAATAAAATAAAATAAATCACTGGCAGGAAAAAAAAAGAATAAATATAAGTATCCTGATAATACAATTAACCAATCAATGATTGAAGAAGATGGAAATGATATAATGAGGATGAGAATGAGTGAAACAAGCACACCACCGTAGCACAGTACAAAGTAATTATAAGTACCTATAGCACACAGAAGGGTGACTACAACTGAATATAGCTAGCAAGAGACATGTTAGGCTGTTGGGACAACATCGTCGTACGCGCAGGAGGTAGTGCACCTGTGACGTCACAGCATGCAGCGGCCGCCGCGGATAACCCTGGCGACCAAGCATCACTCTGCCCCCAGCAGAATAGCTACTAGTCCTTTGCGTCTTACCATACATTTTGTAGCTAAACCGGTAGAATTACTGAACCTTTAAATACAGGGTGTATCTGTGAACATTTACATCCCTTTAACCACGTGTTCTACTAACCATTATGAACAACATATGCTCTATCACTTATGGAAATTCGCATAAAAAAATTTCAACTTTTCATACAAAGTCGGTCACGTGACTTGGTCATTTTGTATGGGGAGTCAAAAAAATGTTCGATGAATTTCGAAGTCGTTGAACAAATGTTGTTCAGAATGGTTGGTAGAACACGTGGTTATATGGATGTAAATTTTCACAGATACACCCTGTATACAGTCCGATGTCCCTGTATGCCCATACAGTCCAAATTATGTTTCATAAAGAATTCGACATACATTGAAGTAAAGTGATGACGATGTCGCTATAATATTAATATGTCTTAAATTTGTAAAAAGGTTTAATCGGACTGGCTTTGCATTCGTCTTCAGGTAAAATTGTTTATACGAAGCCTTGTAAAGTTCAACGCCAAACGTGTTACACGGCACATTACTCTCTTTGAAAGGCCTAAAACTCACCACGTCTGTTAAGTGGATCTGTAATTATACCTTTTGAAGAGTTTTCCAAAGGTGCTGATTTTCAAAGACCAGCTTAATTGAAGAGACCACAATCTACTTGTAGGGAATTTCAATTGGTTTTGAACAATAACTCTAAGGGATTGGAGATTTTAAGCATAGTCCTACTAAATCAAATTGAAATTGTGAGGCACACACAAAAGATACGCTTGAGTTGAAGTTTTACGTAATGTTTTACCTAAAAGACTGTACCTTGTCGATGAATTAGATTCTACATTCAATTTAAAACAATGCTTGTTGTTCTTTCAATATTGTTTAAAGATAATAAATATAAGAGATACTAAAGTCTAAGTAGCCTTAAATAGGAGTACAAGGTAGCCAGCTATTAGTACGTAATCTTGGCCGATTCGACTAATTAATTTTGATACTAAATCTATGGTATAGCGCTGTCTTTTCAAACAATTCTGACGTTAAAACATTAATTTATCCACAAAGATTTTTCGAATCGGGCCTAGTCGGAGTGGTGGTGTTTGTGGATTGTCTAACTAAGTGTTAACTGGTGGTGGAACTGCGTGTAACACGGCGTCACGTCGAGTTATCCTCGTTGGACTTTGGCCCCTCCTTATGTCTGAGACACAATTCAGAGTGCCCTCCAGATATCCTAGACACCACAAAAACCTTTTAAGTCCTCCTTTCCGTAGATCTAAGCTAGGATTGAACTCACCTGTGTGCAGACTCACTCACTTAAATAATTCAATCAATCATAATGTTGATATCAATGTAGATAGTTTAAGGATGTTTTTGAGAAAGAGCCAGTTAATGTAAATTTTGGATTAGACTGTGAAATTGTTTTACTATAATTCATCGTCGTCAGCCCATTTTGCCCATCTCTGAGTGCCGTTTTGACCGTGGGAGAGACATGCCTCGGCATGAATGGGTCGGCTGGACCGGAGCTGCAGAGTGACCAAAGTACCACGGCCTCACAGAAAACCGGCATGAAGCAGCACTGTGCTGTGTTTTTCTGCGTGAGTGAGGGTACCGGAGGCCCAATCTGGGGAAAAGGGGATTTAAAGGTCGGCAGCGCACTTGTGACTCTATTGGTGTCGCGGGTGTCTATGGGCGGCGGCAATCGCTTACCATCAGGCGATCAGTCTGCTCGTCTGCCACCTATCACAAAAAAAAAACGACGTCTCTGACGTGGAGTTTAACAATTTGAAAAAAACTCAATTGACACAATGAGTTATCCAAATGAAAACTCGGGTATATTCAATGAAGATCTCTCATCATCTCTTTGTTTTCGCCGACACGATAGATAATAAGTACTTCACAAACAAATCTCTTGTTTATGCAGATTACGTAACAATTTCTCGTGGCATGTTCAGTTGCGTAATTGAAATATTCATGCCCAAATAAATAAATTACTCCAGATTAAGAAAAGGTGATAAATTATAAAACAAAAACCCCAGCGAATGTTTGGTAGACTCTGAGCCTCTGGGAGTCCCATGGGAAATTATTTCCATCTTGATATATGAATTTAATCAAAGAAAAACGTAGGTGTACGAAAATTAACACAATAATAAATTTGTTTTGTGCCTTGTACAAGTCATTTTGAAAATTGTTGGTAGAGTGTTTTAAGCGTAAAATGAATTAAAATTGTAATTAAGAGGTTAAATATATAACTTTCAGAAATGTAATTTTAGTATTACTGGTACCTTACTGTTGCGGATTTTTTTTTCTACTGCCTCATAGGTTCGAAAGATCACGGACTCGAATGATGTAATCGCGATAGACGCTGATTCGAAAAACATTTGCACTGCCTCTTACGCTCGAATGTCTTGTGACTTCGATATATTAGTCATAATAACGCGCTGTGCGTCTTATCGGTGACATACTTGCTCGGCACCATGAAATAGTCCTATTTGCAGACAGTTTTGGTCAAATCTGCTACAAGTACCGTAGTTTTTTGACATAATGAACATATTTAATACTATTGACATTTTATTAATAAAATTTAATTTAATTCTATTTTATTTATTTGATTTTACTGTCCTATTGTGTATTTTTAATTTGCTTCTTTTGACTCAGATACTGACAATTTGGGCCATTTATGTTGATATAATATCGACATATAATACGACAGATAACTGACGCGCTTATTTTTATTTCTTTTTTTTTTGGTTGTAATTAATTTGACAAGGATTGTATTCTTCTGCCTTTTTATTGTAAATTATCCGTGAATAACCAATGATCATTAATGTAATGTAATAATGTATACTAACCTTATACTGCATTTTGGATTAATTTCTGTTAGCTTGTAAGGTGTCTGAATAGTTAGTAAATAAATATCGTGTAAAAAAACTGTAATCTATTTAGTAATTAAATAAACATAAACATAACGCAAAGAAACATATTAGGTGTATTTTACTTATTACGTTGAATTCAGATGGTATTATTTTCATATTTACAATTTGTTGAAAATAATAAATGCTGATGGACACTGAATATGTTGTTTTTTTTTTCATTACTAAATGTATCCGCATTTGGCAAGCGTGGTGATTAAGCCTAATCCCATCATAGTAGCGATGACTAGATTTCTATGATAGAGCCCTTTTCCCTGTAGTGGGACAGTATGTAGGCTGATACTTTATAGATGAAACCGGCACGTTATAGTTCCTGAAACCATGATTCAGTTGGTCTGGTTCCCCTGTTAAAGGGTTGCGAAGTTCAGAACGGCAGTCGCTTCATTATAATTACTAGACTCCCTTAATCCTGAATCATGATCTAAACGTACCCTATGCTCCAGAGCGACACCTTTGGATGCGATCGGGAATAAACGCTTGGATGAGGTAATTTATGCCCAAAAAAGCTAACGAATTATATAGATATACAACTGCATTCGAGCGTATGAGGTATTGCAAATGTTTTTTGAAATCAGCATCTTTCGCGACTACATCATTCGAGTTCATGAGCTTTTGAAACTATGAGGCAGTAGAAAAAAATCGCAACAGCGTGCGTCGGGACTGCGGCATTCGAAACTACGTAGGAGACCCTTATAGGTAAAGTACTAGTACCAGACTAATCGATCGATCATCGATCAAGGCTATCAATTATTGGTATAATAGATAAGTCAACGTCAATCAATAGTTTCTATATTGTCGATCGATTAATTGACCAACAATCCGTAGATCCATAGATTGATCATTCTATAGATATCTGTACTATCTATGAAAAGGTAAGGGGGCTTTCGCGTGTGAAATATCCGCTAGATGGCATGCCTGTGAACCGAGGTCCAACTTTAACATCATTGGCTGATTTATTCGTAAATTGACAATTTGGCATATCGCGTCCAAAATACACAATCACCTTGCAGATGGACCCCAGGCCTATAGTACGCCATCTTGCGGATTTTTTGTGTGAAATATCGGCTAGATGGCGTGCCTGTGAACCGAGGTCCAACTTCAACATCATTGGCTGATTTATTCGTATATTGACAATTTGGCATATCACGTCTAAAATACCCAATCACCTTGCAGATGGACCTCAGGCCTATAGTACGCCATCTTGCGGATTTTTGTGTGAAATATCCGCTAGATGGCGTGCCTGTGAACCGAGGTCCAACTTCAACATCATTGGCTGATTTATTCGTAAATTGACAATTTGGCATATCACGTCTAAAATACCCAATCACCTAGCAGATGGACCTCAGGCCTATAGTACGCCATCTTGCGGATTTTTTGCACGGAATAGCACCCATTCCTACAGACAGCGGCAACGTTTATAGGTGATCAGAAAACACGAATGCGCGATGTAATAGACACCTAGCGACATCTACTGGCATAAAGTGGAACTAATGTCCCGAAACAAAGTAAGGGCGGGCCAATAGTCATCGATAAAATGGATTAGTCGACGTTGATCGGTAGATTCTACCAGACCAGTCGATCTATATGTTAATTTTTATTCTCATAACCGCACTTACCTTCAAAACGGCTTTGAAATATTACCTTTTTCTAACTCTTATAACACGAAAATAAACTCAGAGAGGTTATTTTCATTCCATCTTCATTCTTTTTAAAATTTTCGCTTCTTTTAGCTTTATTATTTTATCTCGAGGGATTCATAACAAGGACTTCTTTGAGTTTTTTATCATAAGTCTGAATTAAAACCAATTTAAAATGCGCCACTCAACAAATTTCAATTTGTATATTTTACTTGAGACTAAAAGTGGATTTATTATAATAAAATAACGAAAAATCCTCTCAACAAATTATTCGTGAAAAGAGACAGGAATGATAACATTTTCAACACAAAATTTGAGCATTCTCAGACACATATTACTCTATAAAAAATGTGCTAATAAATTCGTTTAAGAATTTGAAATCAGCTCTTTTTGGATTTTTTTATGAGTAAAGTAAATCCTATCTTCTAACAAATTAGCACATTTTCAAGACAATATCTTCAAGTATATTGGATATTTTTTTCAAGACCGATAGTTTATGTTGGTGACCTAAAAGTTCGATTTTGAAAAACCATTATTTTCCGTTTTACCGTGATGCATAACACTAGAGTGCTATTGCTTTATGAGTGAAAAGCGCATTGTCTCAAACAAAAGCTTGTCGGAATCAGAGCACCCCAGATTAGTTAGCATAACCACATCGTTTCAGAGTCCTAGCATTTAATTGTAAACATGAGGATTTTGTTAAATACTTAATACCTTAATTTTACGTGATAGGTGGGAGACGAGCAGACGGATCACTTAATGGTAAGCGATAACCTCCACCCATGGGCACTCTCGACATCAAAAATCATAGAACCAAAATGTATTTGGAGTGTTTGAACAATAAATAAAATGATTCTTGATCACTCGTACCTTGAAAGTTACTTGAGTTTAACTGGACAATAACTGAAAAATGACTCAAGTGAAATTTAAGTCAAGTTGCATCACTATTCCGAGCCAGTGAGGCCAGCAGTAATTGGAGGCCTAATCCACGCTCGAGCCGACATATCTCACCAGGGGCCAAATGTCTTTGTGGCGAAACAAACACGTAGAATACAATAGAGTACACCAGACATTTGGACGCAATCCCTCTTGGAAGCAACAATCTCCTGTCCCGGTTTCTAATTGAATTGTATTTGACACCTTATATGTAACCATGTTTGAAGCAAATATATGATTTCTGATTCTGTTTGCCACGACACGAAAACCACTACTTTATTAGATATTAACTAATTAGCCTTTATTAAGGTTAGGACTGGAAACCACGTAAGAAACTCGCGCATACAAGGCAGTTTTCTTGTCCGTGATAAAGCAGACAGAACTACTGGAGAGTCGCCTACGTTAGTACGGTTATGTCTTGCGAAAACCAGACAGCTACGGGGGAAACAAATGTCTGGCCGTGCCACCACCGCTGGGTCCCGGCAGATCAAAGACGTGGCTTGACGTCGAAATGGATGACTTGCGTGAACACGATACTACATTGCCTAACGTCAAGTGACGGTCTCTGGATGTGGTCTCCTGTCTCGACAGTTTCTCTCTGTCACGGGCTGGAACCACCATTATTAGCCAGTCATGCTACTATTTTTTATTATTCGTATGTCTTCTTGGCTAACCGATATCATGAGCGATAGTAGCTCAGTGAATCAGTGAATAAAAACGCGTCTTCCACACGAAGGACGTAGGTTCGAATCCGAACATTCAAGACATGTAACCATAACTCAGTTGGTCTGGTTCGCCTGCTAAAGGGTTGCGAATGTGAGATGGCAGTCGCTTCATTGTAATACCTCCCAAAATCTTGAATCGTGGCCTAAGCAGGTTTGGACACAACTGAGAATCACATGCTATGAGTGTCCTCTTGGTCAGCCATGTGGCTATTTTCCTGGATCTTATTAAGGGTGGCAGCCATTACGCCTGACTCGGGGCAAATATAGCAACATCGTTAATAACAACAGTTGTTATTTATTATCCTGCAGTGAATTCTTTTGGGATTACGGACTCAAGGCTGATTGTGGCTGCTGAAAATATTTTTATTGGAAGATTACATCTTGTTATTCTTTTATTACAGAAAATACTCCTCATTTTAGCGTGTAATTCCCGGTTGCTTTCAAAGCTGTCACTTAAGAGCCCGGGGTACGCTGAAACCATGATTCAGGATTTGGGGAGTCTTCTAATTAGGTACAATGAAGCGACTGTCATCTGACCTTCGAAACCCGTTAGCAGGGACCCATACTAACTGAATCATGGTTACACGACGTACTAGAAACTACCCGAAATGTGCAAGTTTCCTCACAATGTTTTTCCTCATCGCCGAGGTAATGGTAGAAATATGCACATAGATTTATATACAAAATACTCTTACTATTTGTTGTATGCCATAGAATTTACACACTTCCTTCTTGAAGAGTATATCCACCTATAAACTGTCCCTCTGCTCGGCAAAGGCCTCCATCATAGAAATCAAGTTATCGCTACTATGATGGAATTAGGCCTAATCACCACGCTTGCCAAATGCAGAGTGGTGATCACAAACCCGAGCTTTGTCCGAAAAACTCGAAACAAACTTTTCGGTCTACCCTGGAATCAAACCCAGCAGGGCCCCAAAATTAGACCCTGGTACTTAAACCACTAGACCAAGAGGGCGTCTCGAAGAGTATGTACAATGTACATATTTTTTATCATGTAACATGCTAACTTTTTTTTATTTTATAGATAGTCCTACAGGTGTGAGGAGGTTGTAATCTTCTTTTCCGATAACTTCAGCTCGGATGCATATTCAACTTTTTATGCGATAGGTGGCAGACGAGCTGACGGATCACCTGATGGTAAGCGATTGCCGCCGCCCATGGACACCCATGACACCACTCGAGTCACACGTGCGCTGCCAACCTCTAAACCTTTAAACTTTGTCCCTCTTATTACAAATCGCGAACTAAGGATAGTCCTGGAACAAAATTCGTGCCAGCCCCTTTTAACCTTGCGTGTTGGTATGTGATGACATGAGCTTTAGTACGGCAATAACTTAAAATACTGATTTATAATGAGGTGGTGTAATTCTTTGTTGTTTTAATTTATGTAGATCGGCGATCGGTAGATGCGTGGCAACGTTTGAGAGATCGACGATTGAATTAGAATGATCTGGGAGAGAGGACGTATCATCATCATCAGCCCATTTAAGTCCCCACTGCTGGGGCACGGGCCTCCCTCAATCACATGAGGGGTAATTGCCATACTCACCACGCTTGGCAGACGGGTTGGCGAGGGTTTTGATATAAATGCAGAGTTTTCCTTCTCTGGGTGCTGATGATCATGCCAGCAGCTTTACCTTAGTCGCCTTTTACGACACCTCGGTAAGAGTGAGGGTGGCCTATTCTACTCTGCCGGGCACCACACGGCCGACGACGAGAGAGGACGTATGAGGACTTGTAAATATCATATTGAACGGTAATGTATAAGGACGTGGGAGAGCCACGCCTCGGCATGAATGGGCCGGCTCGACCGGAGTAATACCACGGCCTCACAGAAAACTGGCGTGAAGCAGCACTGTTTTGCTGCGTGAGTGAGGGTACCGGAGGCCCAATCCGGGGGAAAGGCCAGTCGTGGGTGTCTATGGGCGGCGATAATCGCTTACCATCAGGTGATCCGTCTGCTCGTCTGCCACCTATAACATAATAACAAATAAACAGATTTATTCCGAAGACTGGCTTAAAAGTAGGGCAGTGCATTTATGACTCTATTTAGGTACCATCATTGGTACTTAATCCGTCTTAGCATAAGTCGTTTGTTATGTATCACATAAAACCACTATTTTGAATAGTATCAAGGGTGATAATTAGCCCTAATACTGTCTAAAAAGTCCCTCAGCAACACTTGCCACATTCGCAAAAAAAAAAATAGGGGAGACAACAAAAGAAATTTTCTGCGAAATTAATCTTTCCGAAGCTTGTAAAAACACAATTGTAATTGCATCGCGGCCTAATCCATCTCCTCGTACCATTAATAAAAAAGAGCAATAAAAAGGGGCCTGTACGCCGTGTAAAATATGTACCCGATCCAATAATACCTAAATTGTACATTCAGGGCAGTGGTGAACGGTATATCGACAGAAGAAGGCATGGTTAATTAAGTTATCGATAGAATGTATTAATATATATATATAGTGTCTCAAATTATGTACAGTCAGCGACACGATAAGTAAGCCACCCCCCTCCCCCCTCTCCCCCTTGCGCATGGTGAAAATAGCACCTGTGTTCAGACATAAGGACGTCCCAAAATGCGAAATAGGTAATTACAAGTGTCGCCGTGTGTATAACACTTTACACTAGTCGTGAGGTACAACAGACCCCGCGAAAATGTTCGCCATACTCATCAACAATATTCCCGGTTGCGTCCAAAGCTCTTACTGTGGAGCCCCAGGTACGCTTCTTTAGATTTATTTCAATTTATTTAATAGCCTTGATATTATCGATCTCAGATGGTTATAATATATTAGCTCTCATAGTGAAGAAATCTGTCACTAAAATCGATACTACATTAGTTTTTGTTCTTTGGGTCATCGTTCTACCAATATACCATTTCTATAAATTGTAAGGTTTTGGTTACTGATTGAATCTTTTCCTAAATTATTTAATCGATTAAATACTCTTTGGTTTAAAAATAAAAATTAAGAAAAAGAAATGTCAATGTGAAAATAAGATGGCGGACGACGAGGACTCCAAGTGAGTATATACTTTTTTGAGGACTCTATAAAGGACACGGACAAGAAAGGACTGTTTTAAAAATATGATTCTGAAAAAGGTTGTTACCATGATTGAAAGGTAATTTAAAAGGTAAATATGTGTTTCCCACCCTGTACATGTATTTAGAGAGATCGTTAACAAAGTAACAAACTAGAAGAATATTTTAAAGAAAGTATATAAAACTAGAAAATAAATAATTATAGTAAATGATTTAAGCATAGGATAAAAAAGTAATTTTAAATTAATAATGCAAACATAATAATAAATATAAATATTGTCCTAATGTGATATATAAATATAATAATAACATAATATAAATATTGTCATAATATAAATATAAAAATTATGAATAGGTAAACAAATATTATATTATGATACTTGAACTAGAGAAACACAATGTGAGTCTATAAGTCCTACTCTCTCCAAAATGTTTGCAGTGCCCGACAGGGTCCCTATTGTAACTTAAAATACTTTAAACTAAGATCTTTGTACAACATAATGAAGAAGCAACAAACATATTGAATTGAATTGAAAAAAAAAAGTGTAAAGTAGATAGGTATATACCAATTGACGCTATAAAAACTATCACAGAATTCACCGATGAAGTACCGTACCTAGCCAATTTTCAATTTAAACGGTCGTTCGGCAGCACTAGCACGGGTGCGTCCGGTCACACAAACATTTATTTTGTGAGGCGGCACAGAAACAATATTACGACCATAAAGAATGGAATGGAAGACACGAGGGTGCTATGCGGTAATGAAAGTCTTCCCCTTTAAAGTTGCACCTTGCAATTTTAGCACAATACTCCGACGGTTTAGGGGTGTCGGTAAAGTATTTTTTAATGGCTCTACCCGAAGATAATTCGCCAATGTCCAGAAACTTATTGAGAATAAGTAGGTAGTCAACAGTCGAAGTCAATCAAAGTCACAGTCACTCAATAAAACGCCGGTGTTTTACGTTTTATCGACCTACGGATTCAGCGGATATCACTCTAAAAGCAATCGCGGGTTTTAAGACTCTATTAGGTCCAAGCAAGTTGTCACGAGAAAACGCACTCTACACACAATAGCAGTGTTAAAAACGATCCAACGATTCTTATTATTAGGATAACTTTGCGGCACTTTACTGCACAAATAAACACCACATTTGTACACTAAAACCACTAGACACTAATTCAAAACCTTTGAATTGCATCAGCTCAAGCGGCTTGTTTAAGCCCTACCCACCTAATCAGTCGGTACAAGAAACTGTCTGTTTTGTACGTACAGCCATGCGTCAAAGTATAGAAACTGTCAAATTTCTTTACTATATTCTCACCTTAATGTCAAACACATTCGGCTCAATATCAATTGAGAAAATTTTTAACCGAATCTCCCTCATAATGTTGTGCTGTATATGTGTTTGTTTGTTTGTATACGTTTTATTATTTTGTTTTAGGTGGTGTAACCCTCAATTAAAAAATAAAAATCAGAATGAGTAAAATATCATTACACCGGTCAATTTCTCAATATAACGTGTCTCTTTAATCGCTCGACATTGGCAGAGTTATATAAGTGTTCGCCGTGGGCAACACAGTAGCAGCCATAATTAAAAAAAAAAAAGAGAAAATTTGACAGATTGTAGTATTATTTTATGATTGGTGGCTATATTTGTGATACTATACTACACGATAATCCCAAATTACGAATGCGAAATCAAAACGAATGTTGTGTTCGCAGTTGTGAAAATTTCCGTATGCTAAATATTTTTTACATTAAGAAAGCATACCAGAGCCGACCGATGGGCCGACGCCCGGTAGGCCGGCCTAGGTATCGCTGGAAGGACGTCGTCGAGAATGATCTGCGAGAACTTCAGGCCGGTGACTGGCGACAAGTAGTGCAGGATCGATCAAAGTGGCGTTCTCTTGTTTCGGAGGCCAAGACTCGCTTCGGGTCGCTGAGCCAGTGGAGTAAGTAAGTGAGTAAATATTTTTGCTTGATGATGACAATTTTATTTTGATGACGCACAATCTAATCTAAATCATCAAATTAGTGAGATGTCTCATAATCGACATATAACAATATTAACTTTTGTATTATTCTAACTTGAATTTCTATCAAAATTGTTCTGTTGCTCCTACTTATATTTAATAATTAAATCTCTATCTTTCATAATACAAGTGTCTATTTACTGCTAAGAACATCATCCGTTAAGTTCTTTTTATTATTCTGCCTAGTCAAAATGTACTACGGGTAACGTACGGTCAGGATCAAAAGTAGCTTAACACTTTAGCACCATGTCAAAGTGACTGTTCTGCCTATTTCAGTCAGTTTCTAAGGGGTACGTAAAAAGTTACTTCGATATGGTACTAAAGCGTTAAGTTACTTTTGATGCTGACCGTCCGAATATACCTTTTGGCAAGTACCTACGTGAGTAAATTTTGCTACAACTACGCGGTTCACGTAATCAACACATCATGTAATAAAATATACTATGATCTGTGGTTATTCACATGATTTTGAAATTATTTTATTTAGTACAAATATTTCAATATATCCCTTGTGTAATTTTCAAGTTCTGGACCCTCCCTAATGGAAATTGTTTGTCTTGTCCAAATTGTTTACCCGCTTATTTGTAACTTATATCCCAGTTCCTCCATTTAAGTTGGATGGACTCTCTAGAGTTGGACGACAGTTTGATAGTTACTACTACTTTATTATTGCTATTTTTATTATTTTCAGATGTATTATCTGGGCTTTTGGGTACCCAACGTTTGTAACACAGCGGAAGAAAAAGAAATGACCATAGGAAAATTTCTTTTTCCGATGGCAATTTGTTTTAACGATGCCTTTGTTGCTTTGTACTACTTATAACCACATGTTTTTCTTTTACTTTTGACATGTTTTTTGTCTTCGGCAGGAAATATAAACCACAGGAAGAAACCACAACCGTAGACATTAATGAGACTACGACAAACCGTTTTCCCTGTTGGTTCCAGTGACGGGAAAACATTGTAAGACCACGAGAAAACAGGCTTTTTTTTTTCATATACTAACAGTTTAGACTTATTCCTTTCAAAGGTAGATTAAAATAAATCAGTAGCAACACTGCTCGGTCAACGCACTGACCGCTATTTATACGCGGCGACATCTCGCGGGTATCATATGTCAAACCGCCGCGTCGGCGATCCCTCATCTCATTACAAGTATAATGCGCCATTGAGCTGTGCGCACACGACACTCATTGCAATTAAACATCAATAAAGAGATATATCATATCTCTTTTATACCGTTTAATTGTAATAAAGCGAGTCATTGTGGCGCGGTCGATAAGAACGCGCCTCTGTTTCGATTATAATGGTAGCATCCACCTCTGGATTTTTGTGAGGAGAAACTTGTATCTATGACCCAGTTGGTCTTTTGGTAAACGCCCTGTGGCTAGGGGCGTTTAAGAATGAATGAATGAAATGAATGAAGAAACGGGCTTCTGGAGTAAGTACGTGAGAGTATCCACTGCTGAGGAGTGGCTTTCTCAGCATATGACTCCGCGGGAGGCGACATTACTAGGTGTCCTGGTAGGTCGTACAGCGTTGAAGGGCTATATTGCGCCAGATAGGGGTGAAGCGGCGAGCGCGATCAGCGGTACCGTCCAGTTCCGGCTGTGAACTGCGCGATTGCACGGAGATGGACACCCTAGGGGTTTTAGTTAGGGTTTGAGTCCCACACACCACCTTGTTCCCTACATGTAGCAAGGTGACGGCCCTGATGGTTTCCCCTGGGAAAAAAAACGGTCTTCTGGTAAAGATTTGCGATGATCCGGCAGTAGTCGCTTCATTGTAATAACCCGACTCCCCAAATCATAGGCCAAGAGTGCATCGGCTTCCCAAGTGATAGTTTTGGAAGCTACCGGGAATTACACGCTGCCATGAGAGAGACTTTTTGATTGAAATGCACGCCGACTACGAGGCATGCCCAGAAAAAGGTGGTTTAACAAGAAGAGAAAAGTAAAATTCCTAGTTTTCGATACGGAAAGTACTATTTATTTGTATCTTTGAATCCTGTGGATTCTATTTTTGGTATGAACCAGGAATTTGCAAATTTTCCGACCCGAAACCCGCTAAAGCCGAGGTCACAATTTGCACCAATAAATTCGCGTAGTGTGTCGCCACCTCGTTTCGAGTATATAAATAAATAGGCGATGGAATCGCATCTATGTACATTGTACATACAGACACACATATTCGTGTTATATGCTACCCGCATGTTTCAATCGCAGCAAAATGGTTTGTTAGCTCACATGTAAAGAGGAAAAAACATTTTGTTAAGAGGATTACTGCAAAATGTTTCCTTTTCTATTTTCGGATCTATTGATACACAGTAAAAAAAGAAATTGGCAAACACTTTAAGTCGAAAAAATTATTTTCATAAGGTAAGTTCAAATTAGTCCGTGCATATCACGATAGTGAAGTGTATCTAAACTCATAGAAAGCGTTTGCCCTAGCCTATGGACACCTGCTCAGCCTCAGTGGAGTTGCAAGTGCGATTTTAACCTTTAAATTCCACTTCCCCGCCCAGGAATGGACCATCACTTACTTGGCAAAATACAGCGCAGGCGCTGCATTACGCCAAAAAAGGTGGCATCTTTTGCTGCCTATCCAATTAACCGCAAGAAAGAAACTACCAAAGAGGAAGTTGCGCATTGCTGACGCCTAAATTAATTGTTCTTCGGCGAAGGACAAAAACAGACATTTTTATTATAGTTTTGAGTCACAGCTTAGTTAGTATACCTACGTGTAAAAGCCAACCCAGAAGTATCGTGAGCAAAAACTTATTTTGGCAAAGGGAGATTTTTCCCTAGTTATAAAACAAAATGTAACATTCTCTTTGGGGAGAAAGGTGACGAAGAAAAGTTTCTTCTTACCAATGGAACCCTTTACCGAATAAGTTAATAAGAAAAAACTGCTACGAACAACTCTTTTTATCAATATTCGTAAATCATACCGAACCATTGGACAACGTTTGGCTTTCAAGATGTTCAATAGAATATTTTCTAAAGTGGTTTTGATGTGTAAGACTTTGACCTCTTGCCTTTATCGGGTACAAAATGATATTTAAAAATAGGATCACTACGAAGTACACGTGTTTTGAAAACTCTAGGACAACACTCGCGAATCCCATAATCGTAAAACGATTACAGCATTCGGGATTCGGATTAACTTAAGAGCTAATTATAATAGCCATTACTATATATTTACTATAAGGCAATAGGGCAATGTCTCAAAAAGTGATTCCCGTCTTGATACATTATAGTCACAAAAAGTGGGTGTTTTTTGTAAACTATAGGCTAACGCTTGACTACAATGCACCTAATGGAAAGCTATCTAGGATATGGATTTGCTTAAAAGATTCCTGTTTACTCTTGTCTGATAGATGTCCAGATTATGATAGTGGTCAGGAAAAACGAACCTCGTCAAGGAATTCAATTCCTTGACTGTCTTTAATACATATGGAATTGCATTATACATATGGAAGCGAATCGCTAATCAACATGGCAAGCAAAAAGTTTTGATATTTCCGCTTATGATTGTTTGCAGTTGTTGTCCTTGTGCAGAGAGCAATGGAAAGGGCTATGCTCGGAGTCTCTTTGCGTGATCGTATCAGAAATTATGAACTAAGGTCACCGACATAGCCCAAAGGGTTAGGATAGAGAAGGAGAACAGACGGCCGTTGGGGCGGAAAGGTCCTCCAGTGGAGGCCACGTACAGGAAATCGCAACCGTGGCAGGCCCCCCACAAGGTAGACCGACGATCTGGTGAAGGTTGCGGGAATAAATTGGATGCTGGCGGCACAGGACCTATCTGTGTGAACATTGGGGGAGGCCTATGTACAGCAGTGGACGTCTATTGGCTGAAATGATGATGATTATGGTTTCCGTGACTATGTAGGCTTTACATGGTTCCTGCTTAACTTATAAAGGGCGGGCGGACTGGTAGGAGTTTACGTCTCCGGCGATGTAGCAGTGGTCAGAAGATGCGGGAATTTTACCACTTTCACATTACCTACCGTAAAATAAGTCGATAGAAGATGACAGACATCATAGACAACTACGAACGGAACACTAAATTGCGCGTTGCTACTAGTAAATACCTACCATATATAATAATGATAGTTGCACAACAACCTATTCGGATGACTTTTGTTAATATATTCGTCCATTTTCCATAAACGTTTTCTCTCATGTGTACTGAGCGCAACGTTGTTTACTTGGACTACAGTCCTGCAACGGATTTACGCAGAACCCTTGTATCAAAGCAATAAGGTTTATATTCCAAAGCATTGCATACACGTTAGTGCACATGACAGCAACTCTGTATATTTCTCGGAACTTCGTAACAGCTGTAATGGCCGACTGACGTTCAGTTTACGCCCTTTGATGCTGGCTCGTGTAAACAAAATCCGATTTAATGAACCACTTATTGAAAGTGCTTAAGTGTAATTAAAATAAAATACCTACTATATGAAAACTCACTCCATGTAGAAATTTGTTTACATTATTGTTTCTGCGTGGACACATTTGGAAAATGTTTCCTGGAGCCCAATTCTCGAGCTCGTGACATTTATTTTCATGCGACATACATCACTAAAACATAGTTTTTATGTATGGTTTTCATTATTGCCTAAAGTGACCACTTTTAGCAGGTATACAAATTATGGTAATTTTCTCTCTAAAAATTCATTTGTTCTTTTCCTTTAAGCAATAATAAGAAACGGTTAATTGTCATCATCATCATCATCATCAGCCCATTTAAGTCCCCACTGCTGGGGCACGGGCCTCCCTCAATCACATGAGGGGTAATTGCCATACTCACCACGCTTGACAGACGGGTTGGCGAGGGTTTTGATATAAATGCAGAGTTTTCCTTCTCTGGGTGCTGATGATCATGCCAGCAGCTTTACCTTAGTTGCCTCTTACGACACCTCGGTAAGAGTGAGGGTGGCCTATTCTACTCTGCCGGGGACCACACGGCCTAGGCCACACGGTAAAAGGCGGTTACTTGTACGAAGATGATATTACACAAGAACATTTAAAAAACTCTTTAACACTATCCTTTATGGATTCACCCGTGCATTTTTTTAAAAATGTCTCAAAATTGCCACAGTTAATACAAATATACTGACGGCGCTAGATAATAGAGGCAAATTCAACATAACATTGTTGGCAAAAATACATACAATAGTAAAACAAATTGTTATTAGTTAATTATTCATTGATTATATTTCATGGCTCATTAGGTAGATGCAAAAAACAAACTGAATTATACTCGTACTAAAATCCAAAGATTAAATAGATGCAAACACCTAAAAAAATATGCTTTTGGCAAAAGTCTTGGCCGAACTTAAAACACCATTCGTTCTAAATTCTTTCCAAGCGATAAATACAAATAGCACTGAATAGTCGAGCGTTTTTAAGGTAAAAAGCAAAAATAAATTGCGATAAAGCGGCACGGAACCCGTTCACGACATTAATCTTGCCGGGATTTGGCCCGAATTCCGTGTAATTACACGACGATAGTGTTTAGGGCAGGGAGGGGGGGGGGCTGTTTTCGATGTTTATTTTAGAATTAGAAAACTCAAAAGGTCGAAGTCAAAAATGCTCTGCCCAAAATGACAAAACTGGTGAATTTAGAATTCGTGGTTTTTAACGAAATATCGTTTGTGTTGGCTTCTTTTTTTATTAGATACGTCTGTTTAAGAGGGAGCCACTCCACTTGCGACACCAGTGGAGTCGCAAGTGCGCTACCAACCTTTAACCATTTTCCCCGGATTGGGCCTACGGTACCCTCACTCACGTAGCGAAGCACAGCACAGTGCTGCTTCACGCCGGTTTTCTGTGAGGCCATGGTACCACTCCGGTCGCGCCGGTCCAATCACGCCAAAGCGTGGCTCTCCCACGGTCACGGTAATCTTCTAAATACAAGCAATAAAATTATAAAAAATAAATTTGATTTTTTGTTTTGTTAACCGACTTTTAATTTGACGACTTTTAAGGTTCTCAATTTGACATGTAAATATTATTTAAGGTTCCAGATTTCCAAAACAAAGAACATGACTATTTAAATTACGAGTACCTACACCAAAAAAAGTTATCTGTACATTATGTGTGTCATCTGGCAGCATTAAGGTAAGGCAAATCAGGTATATTTTAAACAATAACACCCTCTAGGGTGTTATCGCATCTGATGGAAAGCTTTATAGTGAAGAAAGAATTTTAGTCAAGCGTTAAGTTTAACTTAGTCCATGGGGTCTCTAAGGTTGCCATACGTCCTGTATTTACCGGACCTGCTAGAGGCGACAAACGAGAAGCGAGTCACCTGATGGAAAGTAATCAACGCCGCCCATAAACATCCGCGAAATCAGAGAGATCGCTAATGTGTAGCCGGCCTTTGTCTAAGCATACCCCAAGCTCCAGAGTGACAGCTTTGGACGCAACTAGGAATTACTTAAATGGGGAGGAGGAATAAATACCTATTACATAGAGCTGTCGATAGTTTACCAACACCCCTACCTCAGGCTATTGGGGCAGCGAGCGGTCGGTTTTGGATTCTGTGATGGAATGAATCATTTACCTGAAACAATAAACAAAATATTAGACAAGGTTTCAAATAAAAATACGTACTTAGTTTCAAATAATTCAAGTGATATTGAAATTAAACTGCTTGACATATGTATAGGTAACAATCAGATGAAGTAATTCGATCGGGTCGTATCTTTTTACCCTTGTATCCAACATTGTGTTTTTTATATGATAGGTGGCAGACGGATCACCTAATAGTTAGCGACTGTCGCCGCCCGTGGACACCCGTAACATCAGTGGAGACATAAGTGCTTCGAAGAAATACCCTAAATACATACATGTGTGTTTGTCAGTCGCTTACCAACTTGTTGATCTGTGCATGCCGTGACAATCTTCAAGGTGACGGGTAGGGCACACTAGCGACGCCTATCGATTTAATTTTCTTTAAGCCGCAAAATGAGACATTAAAAGCATGAAAAAAAAATTTCTACGAAAAAAACCGCCTTCAAAAAACACAGTATTGGGCGTCGACTTCGGAAACACTTTTTCTCGAGTTTACGTACGGACAGCTACGTGAACAATTGTCTGGCTATGGCACCACCGCCGGGTCCCGGCAGAAGGGGTAGACCTAAAAAGGTGTGGCTTGACACCGTAAGGGATGACATGCGTGCTAATAAACTGACCATTACGGATGCACAAGACCGCGCGAAGTGGAGGAGTAGAAGTAGGAAAGCGGACCCCGGGCTCCGAAGCGACAGCTTGAGACGCAACCGGGACAAAACGATAAGATGATGATGATGATGAGGAGGAGAGCGAGCAGTTCTCGCTCTTAATGACGGCAACTGTTGGTTCAATGTGCGCTCGCTTCAATCAATTTAATCAACAGAATTAATTATAAATTCTTTGAATGTTGTTAGAAACAAACCATTTTAAATTGAAATAAGATTATTTTCATTTGCTTTGTTTGAGACAAAGTTGGTACCCAAACGTGTTCTGAATGGAGATTGTTATTTCCGGAAACTTTATCCGAAAACAAACCAATATTTAACGAAGTTATTATTTCAACAACTTAATTTACTTTATTAATTTTGCCTTCGTCTTATTGTTTCAATTAAGGATATTCATAAACTTTTTTCTGAGTCCCAGTAGCTACGCAATTATTTTAATATTGAAGCTATAGTCGGTTTTTTTTTAAATTATGGCTGCTACTGTGTTGCCCACGGCGAACACTTTTATAACGCTGCCAATGTAGAGCGATTAAAGAGACACGTTTTTAATGAGAAATTGACCGGTAAGGATATTTTACTCATTCTGATTTTTAATTTTTTATTTAGGGCTACACCATCTCTACACACATGTACAGCACAAAATTTTGAGGGAGATTCGGTTAGTCGGATTTTTAATTAGACGAAGTAAACTGATAGATGTCAAAATGCAAATTTCCAAATGAATAGAGACTTGACATTTGCATCTGTCATTTTACTTCATCTAATTAAAAATCTGATTATAGGTTTAGGAAGGATAAATGAAGAAAGTAAAAAAAAAAAATACAGAAGAAACTTTTATAATGACACCAGTACCAGTAATTTTTTTAACAAGCTTCCTGGCAGTCAAAATATTTAAAACTGCAGCGGCTATAATCAGCTTAAAGAATTTTTGAAGCCACCATTGCCGGTAGAACACGTCATTCCAAATTCAAAATTGAATTCCCCGTTTGACGTTCGAAATCCAAAAACGTTCACACCAACTCTACAGGAAAAGGCGCGAAGTAAAAACTACTAAAAATCCCGATAGAATTAAGGAGCGAGCAAAATCATACTAACTAGTCACGTGCGGCCATCCAACGTGATACTGGGCGCTATTGGCCGATTTTAACACGAAATACCATTCGCTTCCATTCCCACCTTTATTTCCGATGCAGTGACAGGAAATAACTAGGAGCAACGGAAAATGTACTAGGCTCGCTTAGGCGATATCCACACTGCAATTGTGGATACGCTAATGACGTTCTCTACGTCTGAGAAAAAAACATTTATTTGTTAAGAAAATACGAGTACAATTATTTTGCATCTAAGATTATACCACATACATTACTATAATATATATCCGCCAATCGGTGCCCACAGCTAGGCCTCGTGCCCAGGAAACTTAGCGCATTTCCTTTCTAAACGGCCAAACTTATAGGTTGGCCCAAAAATACGCTAGCTCTCCTGTCACCCATAGCGTCAATCAGCCTCTGGGCTAGTTCACGGTACAGGTGGTGGGCTCCCGGTCCCCACGGTCCGAGGGTCTCAACTCCAAACGGCTCAAATAGGCAGTATTACTTAAACCTGCGTATTTGCGCCATTTGATCGATTCCGCTGATGCAGCAGCGGCAGCCCCAGCCCTAGCCTTGGAGCGGAAGATGAGACGGAGACAGTGTCGATGACCGTTGCGTCCCACTAGGGGTCGCCCCGTCTTCCATGGAACTAAGGTCATTCCATCGGGTCTCTTGCAGTCACTTCCCACCGGGTTCAAGATAATTGCGTCTTGATAATTGTCTTGACATAAGATTTTAGTTCCAAGTATAACTCCCGAAAAATGGGCACATCTGTCACCCGTTTGCTGAAAAGTCGTACAAAACGAAAAAGTTCAATGACAGACCCATCTCATCCCAGCGTGTGATTCCCGGTTGCGTCCAAATCTGTCGTTTCCGAGCCCGGGGTACGATTGTTTCATCATCCAGGATTCGTGAAGTCTGGTAATTACAATGAAGCGACTGCTGTCTGACCTTCGTGACAGACTAGAACCAGACCAACTGGATCACTTCACGTTCAGAATCATTTTCTTAAAATATTGTCATCATCATCATCATTTCAGCCAATAGACATCCACTCCTAGACATGGGCCTCCCTAAATATTCTCCACACGGCTGCGACTTTCTGTACGTGGCCTCAACTCGAGGATCTTTCCGCCCCAACGGCCGTCGTTCTCCTCGCTATGTGCCCTGCCCATTGCCACTTGAGACATGCAATCCTTTGGGCTACGTGACAGACTTCGTGATACCACGGCCTCATAGAAAATCGGCACTGTGCTGCGTTCAAAGCTTGGCAGCGCATTCGTGACTCCATTGATGTTGTCCATGGGCGTCCATGGGCGGCGGCAATCACCATCAGTGCCATCACGTGATCACATAAAAATAAAATCAAAAACCAGTACAAAGCAGAATAATATGATTAATAAAGCTTTTGTCTGTCTGTTTTTTTATACTTCGTCGGTGGCAAACAAGGTTCGTCTGATGGTAAGCGATAACCGCAGCCTATGGACGTTTGCAACTCCAGAGAACCTGCGTACGCGCTGCCGACCCCTTAAAAAACCTGTCTGTTTGTGCTAATCCCAGAAAATACGTATGTTTCATAACTTTCATCCATCCGTTTACGGTTGTATAACATTTTTCAACGTATATCTAAGGTATAATTTGTTATGAATAAATATTCTATAGGCAATACAAATTTACTCTAGAGGAGCTGCGGTTGTACACTACTTAGTTAGTAAAATAATGCTATACATTATAAAATAATTTTATGAATAGAAATTAAATCACAGTATATTGATAAATAAGTCAATTATTTGTGATTCTAATTATATCAATTGGTGTAATTTCCATTTTAGAGCTTTGTTCCACCATTTCAATGGTTAATTACAGTTATGAAATAGCTATAAATAACTTGAACGAGGAAACATAGGAAAATTTAAACAACGTTGGAAAATTACTGTATTGAAAACAAATAATAATAACAACCTCGTTTCAAGCGGGTTTCCAATTTCGGCTTTTGAAAGAAAGAACGAGACTTTTCTGGTACTATGTTGTAGATGTAAAGGACAAGTGAGGGCCAACGCTGTGTGGAGACAAGCTTAGGTCTCCACCGCCTACAAGCGTTCTCCGAACACGATAGATCGATCACGTCCCGTCTCGTTCCTTTTCCTTTACACTTTAAAGGAAATACTTATTCCTCGTGAAAAATCCGGGAAATCGTTGCAAACACGCCAACTTTGTCTTTATTTTTCCCGATTTATAATGCTGCATGTCAGAGTATGCTGTTTGAACCAGTGACCTTGTGTTGAGGTAAGGAACAATTTTATGCAGCGAACATTTTTCTTGATGTCACATATTATAACTGCGAAAAAATTGCCTTTAACTTGAACGCGGTCTCAATTACAGTTTTCAAATGAAGCAAATCAAAATATAGGACCTCCATAATTTGATGTATACCGTGTACCTATTTATAGAAGAAGAATTAGTTTGCTGCTCTTAGCAAATTCATCCAGTATTGATTTTCAAGAATAGTGCACATAACATCTGCACCACGTTGTTCTTCTTAATTCTTTTTTTTATGATATACGTGGCAGAGGAGCCGACGGTTCACCTGATGGTAAGCGATTACCGCCGCGTCATGGACACCTACAACACCAGTGGCCTCACAAGTGCTTTTTTATGAGAAAGGGAGGCAAACAAGCAAGCGAGTCTCCGGATGGCAAGTGATTACCGGTCATGGATATCAGCCACACCAGAAGGAGTGGAGATGCGTTGCCAGCCTTTTAGAAAGGTATAGGCTCGTTTCTTGAAGATCTCAATGGCCGTGCCGGTTCGGAAATACCGCTGCGGGAAGTTGATTAAGTTGCTAGATATATATAAATTAAGGTCAAAAACTTCACAATCTATATAAACTGAGCAATCTTAAAATGCTACATAATCACCTTCATTCATTTCTTCAGTTAACTAGCGCATTTATTATTGTTATTAAATACATATCTCTCACCGACGAGTCACCCGTGAAAATTTTAACAAGAAGGGAGCACTAATAGCAGCCGTGTGGTCCCCGGCAGAGTAGAATAGGCCACCGTCACTCTTACCGAGGTGTCGTAAAAGGCGACTAAGGTAAAGCTGCTGGCATGATCATCAGCGCCCAGAGAAGGAAAACTCTGCATTTATATCAAAACCCTCGCCAACCCGTCTGCCAAGCGTGGTGAGTATGACAATTACCCCTCATGTGATTGAGGGAGGCCCGTGCCCCAGCAGTGGGGACTTAAATGGGCTGATGATGTTGATGATGATGAGCACTAATATCTGTCACAAGAACTCAAAACACGCAACATAAGCCAGAAACACTCAACATTTTGACGCATACTTACCTACAGCTAATGACGTCTGTTTAAGGAGATATTATGCATGGAAACTTCTTTAATTACCCTATTTAATGAAAGCTATTAAATCATAATTAGTGTGTGCAACACGCCTGGTCTGAAAGCAATCTAACTGGGAACATACTTCAATTCTGGATTGCAATAACTTAGTCATGGAGCGGAATACGAGCCAGTAGGATTTCCTGTTGTGCACTTTATAGCTGCGTTAAACTCATTCTTGGTTTAATGATTAAAGTTGGACACAAACGTGAAATTAGCTCTTTGTTATATAATATAGCATGACTGCCTCGGTGGCGCAGTGGTTAGTGGGTCGCACTTTAAAGCGACGGCTGTGCTAGAGGTCCCGGGTTCGATCCCCGGGTCGGGCCAAAAATTTGTACCTAAGTTTTCGGTAAGAAATTCTTAGTGGCAGCCCGGAGTCTGGAAGTTGGCGGTCTTGTACCCCCGTGCCTCGGAAAGCACGTTAAGGTCCTGCGCCCAATCCCTCTCTGGTCGTGTCACAGTAGTGTTCCATCGGAATATGAGCGTAACGGAATAGAGAGTGCACTTGTGTTTGCGCACACACTTGAGCACTATAATATATCCTGCGTAAGTGGCTGATCGTTGAGATTGGCCGCCGTAGCCGTAATCGGTTGGCGGATATTAATTATTATAACTGGCTTGTTCGTTCAAGCATAGGCTTGTACGTGCAGCCTATATGCAAAACACCGAACGCAATACAAAATACATGTTACCAAATTATATGAGACAACAGCTAGTTAATAAGACGAATGACGTGATCTTCTACATACTTGGTACTAAAATATACTCAAAATGGCACTTTGAATATGAATTAAATGTTGCTTTTCTTTCATATTAAGAATCATAATTGTTTCATCATATTTGAATAGACTTTTCATATATTCGCTTTTCCCAATGGAAAGTGTCACGGACCTCTTTTTTCACATTTTCACTCAACAACATTTTTTAGATATCACTCTAGTTATTAAAAAGACAAAAGTAAAAAAGAAAACAAAATTGCTAAGACCTCCTTTTACGAACTAGGCTTTTACAATTGACTTCTTCAGGGAGTCGATATAAAACAATGAATGTGAAAAAGGTCGAACAAAATTAGCTAATTTATCTTAGTAGATGCCAAAGCAACGCGGTAAACCGCATACTTATGCGGCTTTCAAAGAAAGCTAGTGGTGCTAGAGTACAGCTTGTGTTTCCGTACTTCCGTAGCGCCTAGAGAATTGAGCGAACATTATTTTGTATATTCTAACATCTGACATATTAAAATATTTAATAAGTTCCCACAAAAGCTTGTTGATTTACCAATGTCTCAATTGAAAACACATGTTAAAAATTATATAATAGCAAAAGCCTATTATACAGTTAATGATTACTTAAATGACGAGAATTTGTGGAAATGATAAACGGTTCGCCTACACCCATGATACTGTACTTATATAAATTTTGGCGATTAAAAAAATAATAGCAAAAGCCTATTTACAGTTAATGATTACTTAAATGACGAGAATTTGTGGAAATGATAAACGGTTCGCCTACACCCATGATACTGTACTTACATAAATTTTGGCGATTAAAAAGAGTAACTGGCGAGTTTCTTGCCGGATCTTCTCGTCAGAATCAACTTTCTGATTCCGGTGGTAGAATCACATTATATTTATTCATTTCTTAGTATATTTTTTTTATCGACATATATGTTTATTAACATGTATAATATACATAGCTATAATTTATATTTTTCATGTATGACGATTTGTAAGAGCTGTATATAAGCCTATGCAAATAAAGTACTTTTGAATTTTGTTTTTTTTTTTATTTCTGTGACACTTTTCGTGAAAATAAATGTGTTTGATTTGTTTTTGAACGCAGGTTTTAAGATTCTAATTTAAAGTCCAAAGAATGTAGTATGTGAAAACTCATCCACCACAGTAACATAAGGAGTGTTAAAAACGATGCAATTTAATAACATCACTTCGCGCCACTTTCCTGCATATAATAAGTTATTATTAAGTTAAGTTGTTCCAGGCAGCGGTAAGACCGACGAAAAAATACATTTAAGTTTCTGTAATGTCTAGGTTTTTTTCTTGTTGTGTATTTTGTGCAATAAAGTATATCATCAATAGATCAAATGTGTATTAAAATAACTAATAAGATTAAATTTCACAATGGTCTGACTCCGAGATAGGTAGCTCAAATAAAGTAACGAAGTAAATTATCCTGCGGATAGTTATCCTCTAATCTATATCTATAAGTATCTACGGACGGCGGCAATCGCTTACCATCAGGCGATCCATCTGCTCGTCTGTCACCTATCACATAAAAAAAACTTTCAAGTTGGTTGAATCCGCAATTAATTGCGTCAGAAATTCTAACCGTAAAAGTAATAAGTATTTTATTCTATTCAATTTACTGCGAAATATACCTAAGGCCCCTTTCATTTGAACGCCTTGCGTCGTCTCGGATACAGAGGATTTCTCAGAGAAAATTTATGGACATGTGAATTAGTACTTTATGCCGATAAATATATCGGCGGTAAAGATATAAATCTTTTGCCAACGTCGGGCTTGTATTAATGCAGATTCCGTATTCTATTGAGGTATTTCTTGTGTAAGTTACGAGCAAGTCACAGCGGCATTAAAAATGATACAGTTGTATTATGAGCAATTTCTTTCCACTAGTAGTGGTTCCCGTAGAGTTACGGTTGTTACTGTAGTAGTTACGGTAGATACAGTAGTAGTTACGGTCGTTACAGTAGTAGTTATGGTAGTTATTTTAGTAGTTACGATATTTACTATAGTAGTTACGGCATTTACTGTAGTAGTTACGGCAGTTGCTGTGTTAGTTACTGTAGTATTTACGGTAGCTACTTTAGTAGTTAAGATATTCACTATAGTAGTTACGACAGTTACTGTAGTAGTTACAGTAGTTATTTTAGTAGTTACGATATTTACTAAAGTAGTTACGGCAGTTACTGTAGTAGTTACGGTGGTTCCCGTAGAGTTACGGTTGTTACTGTAGTAGTTACGGTAGATACAGTAGTAGTTACGGTCGTTACAGTAGTAGTTATGGTAGTTATTTTAGTAGTTACGATATTTACTATAGTAGTTACGGCAGTTACTGTAGTAGTTACGGCAGTTGCTATGGTAGTTACTGTAGTATTTACGGTAGTTACTTTAGTAGTTACGATATTCACTATACTAGTTACGACAGTTACTGTAGTAGTTACAGTAGTTATTTTAGAAGTTACGATATTTACTAAAGTAGTTACGGCAGATACTGTAGTAGTTACGGTGGTTACTGTAGTAGTTACGGTAGTTATTTTAGTGGTTACGATCTCCACTTTAGTAGTTACAGCACTTACTGTAGTAGTTACAGTAGTTATTTTAGTAGTTACGATATTTACTTTATGTCACGATAGTTACTGTTGAAATTCTTTGATGTAACAATGAATTCAATAGGAAACCAAATTTTGGGGAATCAATACCTAAATAATAATATAAATTAATTCATTTTTATTCATTATGAAAATTTTATTTGTCTAAGATTATAAGTTCTACACATGTAAGTTTAATACGATTACAACTTATTGCAAAACTTAATTTATCTGTGTTTGATAGTAAATCAAGTAATTAATAAATGCTAAAATGTTCTAAAATACATACAGCTAAAATCACAAGCAGAAAATCACAAATAAACTAACAAAGCAAAACTTGTAAACGCGAAACGGCATGAAAAATTACACCAATTATAAGTTTTATTAATAAAATTGAAACATGTGAATGTTATTGTTGTGTCTTAAACCCACTGTAGAAAAAGAAGCCGACAGAAAGAAAAATATGGATTAATTTGATTCAATGTTCTTAATAAAGTACCCTAGATTAATTTATATCGCAATTCGCAAAGAAAATTTGTCATATTTTTACTTTCTAAAAAAGGAAAACTGAAAACCGCGTCAGCTAAATTCTTCATAAACACGACTTATACGTGACATAAAAATGTTTCTCTCAGTGGATAAATAATGTAACATTCATTTACCATTTCCAAGAAAAACGCAGCAGTTTAAAATGCAACATTTTCCTCGACATAAATGCGGTTCACTCTAACTTTAGTCTCAGCGCAACTTGACGTCACACACAAAAGGCAGCGACAGCTTTTCAAATTAAAAAATCAGGTGGTGTTCCGACGAGCTCGCTAACGACCCTCGAGCAAGAGCTCTTGCGGGAATAGCCGGGATTCCACTGAACAACATCTACCCCAATGTTGCTTGTGAGGCACATCTAAATAGGCTATCTCACGTTTCTAATAATTCTTGTAATGTTTCGTGAAAATAGACAGTTCTTAATGTTATTGCACTAGTGAAAACAATATTTACCCTAATGTTGCTTGTGAGTTGTGAGACAAATATAAACAGGCTATGGTAATTTTTAGCAAGGTTTAAGCCTTTTTCCTTAAATGGTTTGTGGAGACAGCTTTACGTGAAATTGCTCTCGTGGCTCAATAGCGTATCTAAAAGAATCAGCGCGCTTTCGATGTCTTTGTTCAATTTGATGTCTTAATTTTAAACTGTATAATACACTACCATCTACCCTAGTGTTGCTTGTAAGGCATATGTAAATAGGCTATCTACCCGTGCTTCTTTGCATCTAATACCAAGCTATGCGATAGTTTTCCGCATTGTTTTGTATTGTACCTGCCACGGCTTCGACTCCCTATGTCCCTATCCCTTCGGCCACCACCTGAGGACCTTTCTGCCCCATCGGCCGTCTGATCTCGCAATGTGAGCTGCCCATTGCCACTTGAGGCATGCAATTCTTTGGGCTATATCTTTGACCTTGGTTCTCCTGCTGATCTCATCATTTCAGATACGATCACGCAGGAGCTCCGAGCATAGCCCTTTCCATTGCTCTCTGCGTGACTTGGAGCCTTCTTAACAGGTTCAATGTAAGCGGCCAGGTTTCAGTTCCGTATGTCATCACTGGCAATACACACGCATTAAAGACTTTGCTCTTGAGGCACTGTGATTCCCGAATGCTTCCCAGCCGTGTTGGATTCGTCGATGCACAACATGCAGCGTCGTAAAAGAGGCATTCCGATTGCATGACTTATAAAACCTGATTTATCCAAAAAAGAAAGAAAATACTTTTACTGACCATCACATTACAGACAAAACAAACACATATAGTAAAAGAAAAAGGTATAGCATGACACAGATACAAACATAAAAGGAGTGTTAAGCTTTTTAAGGGTCCGGCAGCGCGTATGCAGATCCTCTAGAGTTGCAGATATCTATAAGCTGCGCTAATGGCTAACCATCAGGCGAGCCGTACGCATTTTTGATATCGACGTAGTATGAAAAAAAGAAGAGAGGAAGAGTGTTCTATACGGTCACCCTAAAACTACTACCAACATCAACGCAGTGGCGATAGCGCCGTAAGGTAAACGATGGAAAACACAAAATGCCTGAGACATATAGCTAGATAAAATACTGAAACAGGTAGAACTTCTCACTTACTCTTTACTGAAAGGAAAGGAAACTCAATCTTTTTCTCATGAAATGCTAGCTTCAAAGGTTAGGAGTTTGCCTTTATTAGATTGCTTTGAAGACCGACTTTAGGGCACTACTTTTAAATGAAAGCTTTGATAAGTAGCCAATTTAATGTAGTACAAATTTACGAGATTTAAAGCTTATTTTAAAAGGATTAGAATTAAAAACTATTTCAACAACCGTTTGCCAATGCAGTGTTGCGTTGTAAAGAGATTTCCTAAGTTAACATGTCTACCTTTGATTTCAAAATTTCATCTACACATTTTCAAATGTGCTTCCAAATGTGGTATTCATCTAAAATGCTGCATTATATATTCATAAAGAAAACGTAAGGCGGAAATCGTGCGCGTATTTATAATTCAAGACGAGCCATTAATTTTCATTTAAAGATTCTCCAGAAACGCCGCTCTCGCTACGGTATTGCCTGAGGGAACATACGAATTACCTCTCAGGCGATTCCAACAAATTGTAATTGTCTCGCAAAAAAATAACACGGTGTTATCCAGTTTTTCTCTCAGCAAAAAGGTCAGTTGGTGCCAGCGAATCTGTTTGCTAGTTGGTGCACATTACGTTCAATATTCTCAACTAAAATAGGCACTCACTTTTATATAACTTAACAGCATTTATTTTTAAATACGCAACCCTTCTAATATTAATGATTTTATTATGATGCTATTGTGGTGATTGCACTGTATATAATCTGCTGGTGATGCTAATAAAACTAGAGATCAGCAAATGGTGTTCAGACATTGACTTGAGACAATATTATAATAGCAACACAATAATAGAAAATCAAAATCAGTAAAAAGTATAATTCATAAACAGTATGTATTAGAGGCTGGTCCAGCCGTCGATCCTCAAAAGCTATTTTTCTGCATACTACTAATAAAAATACGACCACAGATAAACATAGAATAATAAATTAGAATAGAATGATAATTTCTAATATCAGAGTCTCCCAAACTAGCATAATATTCCGTTTAACTGTATAAATAAATAAATAAATATTTCACAACTTCACATACATTGATCTGACTCCGAGATAGGTAGCTCAAGCACCTGTGTTACGGATATCAGAATCAACAGTGGGATTACAAATATGTACATATAATACTTTTCTTTTGTAAATACATACTTATAATACATAGCAAACACCCAGACCAATACAAACAAACATGTTCATGCACACAAATGTTTGTACTGTGCGGGGATCGAACCCGCAACCCTTGTAAAGAGGCAGCGTTCACTACCACTGTTCCAATCGGATCGTCAAACTATGTATTTATAGACATAGGTTCGAAAGCCCTATGAATGAGATTGACTTTTACATTTACCAGAAATTTCATGTCAAATGTATTCACATTGTTACTCAACAAAAGAAATTTGGTTTGAAGTCGGGTTTCCAGAACATAGAAATTTCACAGAAATACCTACGGGATAGATCATAAAATCGTCATTCAATTTGTTATAGGTATAACTCAACATCTTTAATGTTTCTGTCAACCTAAGTTTTCAGTTAATAGTTTGTTTTAGTACAATTTGCTTACAATTGTAGTCATAACTTCACCTGGACGGAAATCACCTCGTCAATGAAGTCAAATTACGCGATGGAATAAAATAAATAATAAATTCTTTCAACATATCATTGACCTGACTCCATACTTAGTAGCTTAAGCACTTGTGTTACGGGATATCAGACAACAGAGAAATTGTCAATATTACCTATACATAAATACATACAGAACAGGTGTCCCGTAAATAATTGATCAACTGGTAATATAGCTCACTTGCAGTTCGAGAAAGAAAAACCGGCCAAGTGCGAGTCGGGCTCGCGCACAAAGGGTTCCGTAGCAGCAAATATAATAAACTTATTGTAGTATATTTTTTGATCTATCTTATAAGGTTCAGCCATCGTTTTCAGTGTAAGCACAATAACTTAACCAAAATTACAGTTAAATCAACCTATCTCAAAAACTATAAGAGATACTTTGATCAAACCAAAAATCGTTGAAAGAGTTAATTAGCATGCATCACCTCTATTTTTTTTAGAATTTTATACCCCGTAGTTATAAAAATAGAGGGGGGGGGACATACTTTTTACGACTTTGAGAGCTGATATCTCAAAAACCGTTCACTTTAAGAAAAATGTTTTTTAGAAAACTTTATATCATTTTAAAAGACCTTTCCATTGATACCCCACACGGGTATGTACATCGAAAAAAAAAATTTCATCCCTCAGTTACATGTATGGGGGGCCCCACCCCCAATTCTTTTTTTTACTATTTAGTGTCATATTTTTGTAGCGGTTCATACAACACATATTCCCATCAAATTTCATCACTGTAGTACTTATAGTTTCCGAGTAAATCGGCTGTGACAGACGGACAGACGGACAGACGGACAGACGGACATGACGAAACTATAAGGGTTCCGTTTTTGCCATTTTGGCTACGAAACCCTAAAAATGGGATAAAACGACACCATTTTTAGTAAACGATAACTTTTTGAACATGAACCACACACTCGTTCTTAAGTAAATATCAGGGCTTTACCATCATATCAAGCATGTCTATTCAACCTTTCATGAGATTCTTCGAGGGCCTATATACTCAAAGGCGGGTATGGTTAATAGATTTTGAGTTATAAGTGGTGTAACTAAAATAATTGTACCTCTCCTGTACAAAAATAAATTAACTTAATTTTTTTAGTTCACACTTTTAGCGACTTCAAAGTGATTGAATTCACATCGTTTGCAGGAAACAATTACAAGAACACTACAAGTGAAATAGAGTGATCGTAAAAGACGACTGGAAATTGTTGAGGTCATTCACGCGTTCACACGGGAGCGATATCGAATTACGAAGTTTCCAACTAAAGCTTTCATTGGGTTTTAAGTCTCTCTAAGTAGTAGAAACGGCAAAAAATAACAGGACATAATAGAAATTATAGATCTGCTTTGAAAGATCGGACTGCGTTGAAAGCAGTATTGCCGAGTCGATATTTTTTAGAGGCAAGAGGAGATAGACAGGCATTTGACGTCAATCTCACCTAATGTTAAGTGAAGATGAAGTCCAAAGTGCCATATTATCAAACGTGATGATAAGACAGCCCGATCAACTGCGGCTATGAAAAATATGTGCTCACATGCCCGAAGTATGCGAGAATCTTTACGATAAATAAAGGTTATACACATGAGCAACATGTAACACAATAGGAGAGACGTTGGCAGTCTCCGATCGACTGGATGAAAAGTACCTTTGGTATCTAATTGGGGCGCCAAGAAGACATAATTCAGACAACCATCTGATCGTCGGCCAATTGGAAGTCCATACTAACCCTGGCGGAATGTATTGAATTAAGACAGCAAGTATTGGAGGCAGGAGATTGGCGTCAAGCTGAAAAAGCGATCGCTGTAGTTGAAATCGGCCGGACTCCATCATTATCATTATCGGTCATCATATATGAGGACCGTGACCATGGGAGAACCACCCTTCAGCATGACTCGACTGTGCTGAGTTTCGCTACGTGAGTGAGGGTACCGGAGGCCCAATCCGGGGGAAAGGTCGGTTTAAAGGTTGGCAGCGCACTTGTGACTCCCTAGTGTCGCGGTTGTCCATGGGCGGCGGCAATCGCTTACCATCAGGTGATTCGTCTGCTCATCTGCCACTTATAACAAAAAAAAGAGTTTTGGGTGTTATAAATATAATATACTGATCGTGTACTTGTGTTGACACATTGTCCTAAGCCCATCACGAGTTAAAGCGTATGAGACAGTGCAAATGTTTTTCGGATCAGCGTCTGACTACATCATTCGAGCCCATGAGCTTTCGAAACTATGAGGCAGTGGAAAACAAATTCGCAATAGCGTGCGTCGCAACAACTGCATTCGAAACTACGTAGGAGACCCCGAGTTAAAAGCTATTAACTATGCTTTATTTCACCTACCCTCAATGAAGGTAAATGAATAGACTCATATCCGCTATCCGACGATATACGAGTATGTTCAGTGACTTGGAGCAAGTTCTCAGCCCCCGTGGTTTACAACTGCTCTGAGCCGCGTGCAGCCTGACCTCTGCAAGTTTCATTTGTCGCATTTGATGGGGCAAGTTTGCCTTGCCTTGTTGGCGCTGCTATTGAAATTTCTGTTGGCAATGATGGAATATGTATAAATAGTATCTCAGTTTATAGGAACTAAGTATAGGATCCGCTTTTTTATGTGATAGGTGCCAGACAGCAGATCGATCCCCTGATGGTAACCGGTTGTCACCGTCCATGGATGCAAGAGAAGTGCTTTGCTCCCTATCCCCCCTTTTTTGGTTACCCGGTGGAAATACCGCCGGCTCGCTGATAGGAGCCGACATCGGCACCGATTTGTCGGCGCCGCCTTATGCACACCCAGCCGCTGGGAGTCGACCGGGTAGGTTAGTGGGGCTCTCCCCTGGATCAGGCCTCTGCTAATTAGCTTAAAACCAATTGGGGCTTATTCCATTCCACGCCCGCTAAGTCGGGACGGAACACGAGATTAATGACAACGGAGGCTCCCGCCGTGAACCGTCCTGGGCGATAAGGCTCGCCAGCACAGCCTCTTTTCCATGACACCAGTCCTTTGGACCCAGGGCCTCTCCCACGGCCCACCAACTGCGCCCCCCGAATGGCATCCACACTGCTAGCTACAGTGCAAGTACCACCGGGAAGAGGACTGCAGGTACCCCTCCCCATCCATACACTAGCTGGCTGCAGTGCAGAGTGGGCTGGGGAAACAAAAACCTGCAGGCTTTAAAAAGAAGCCGCTGCAAGTTTCAACTCCGCTGGATGCGGAGCCAGGAAGAGCCACTCTGACTGAGAAACCCAACGCAGAACTTCCAAAACGACTCAGCCCATCCGGATAGCTGCCAGTGGGATGCCCAGATCCGCGCACAGCCAACCTAAAACTCCGGGGGTGACAGAACACCTCCCCACCAAACGCCTCGCTCCAGAAGAAGTGGTCCACTCTGACACTTAGGGCAACAAAAGGGCACCGAGCATACGGGGATGAGTCTGGTCGCACGCGTCGAGCCCGGCCCTAGGCCGTCGCGCTGTCGCACGCTTATTTTCTGTGAGGCCGTGGTATTGGTCCAGTCGGGGCGGCCACTTAGGTATTAATAACACAAGAATGCCTCCCTCTCCTAGATTGGCGAGGCAGACACAACACACATTTTTAATTTACACTTTATATTTTAGTACTAAGCAATCTAATTAAGTAGCACAAAAGATATTGCATAAGCACATTAGTTAGTACTATTACTTACCTAAATATTTTAAAAATATGTTAAGAGACTTAATCTTAGGTCCAACTTAACTTAATTTAAAAAAACTGTACTTACTTATCTTAATTTTTTATGTGATAGGTGGGAGATGAGCAGACGGATCACCTGATGGCAAGCGATTGCCGCCGCCCATGGACACCCGCGATACTAGTGGAGTCACAAGTGCGCTGCCAACCTTTAAACCCCCCTTTCCCCCGGATTGGGCCTCCGGTACCCTCACTCAAGCACAGTGCACAGTAGCGAAACTCAGCACAGTCGAGTCATGCTGAAGGGTTTTCTGTGAGGCCGTGGTATCCCGACTTATTTACTACTTTCTACAGTATAAACTATTTTTACTACTCTTTTCTCTACATATGTACCTATACAACTTAGCTTGTTAGCCCTCCTTGTCACTTCCTGAGGAAGCTTCATCGATACAATTAGACTAATGGTCGAGTGGCTTTTACGAGATCTAAGGACGTTATTTGGCCGATTCGGGATTGTTGCTGCCAAAAACGAGCAATACTCATCATCATCAGCCCATTTAAGTCCCCACTGCTGGGGCACGGGCCTCCCTCAATCACATGAGGGGTAATTGCCATACTCACCACGCTTGGCAAACGGGTTGGCGAGGGTTTTGATATAAATGCAGAGTTTTCCTTCTCTGGGTGCTGATGATCATGCCAGCAGCTTTACCTTAGTCGCCTTTTACGACACCTCGGTAAGAGTGAGGGTGGCCTATTCTACTCTGCCGGGACCACACGGCTGTGGGAGCAATACTCATCGCACCCTAACCCTTACAAGATCTAAGTTGACCACTTGATGACCAGTGGTACTGAAGGCTGCCTCTGGTTATTTTTTTTTTTTTATGTGATAGGTGGCAGACGAGCAGATGGATCGCCTGATGGAGTCCAGTGGAGTCACAAAAGCGCTGCCAACCTTTAAACCGGAGGTCTAATCGGGGAAAAGGGGGTTTCCCCCGGATTGGGCCCCCGGTACCCTCACTCACGCAGCGAAACACAGCACAGTGCTGCTTAACGCCGGTTTTCTGTGAGGCCTTGATATCACTCCGGTCGAGCCGGCCCATTAATGCCGAATCGTGGCTCTCACACGGTCGAATTGGTTGCTACGTTCGATTTCCTTACGGTACTAATATGTGTGTGTCTGGTTGCATTGGTCTGAGTCTTTTCTATGGTCTGTATGTATGTTTATGTCTTTCCACTATTGATTTTGATATCCGTAACGCGGGTGCTTGATTTACCTATCTCGGGAGTCAGATAAATGTATGTGATGTTGTCAAGTATCATCATCATCATCATCATCAGCAGCCCATTTAAGTCCCCACTGCTGGGGCACGGGCCTCCCTCAATCACATGAGGGGTAATTGCCATACTCACCACGCTTGGCAGACGGGTTGGCGAGGGTTTTGATATAAATGCAGAGTTTTCCTTCTCTGGGTGCTGATGATCATGCCAGCAGCTTTACCTTAGTCGCCTTTTACGACACCTCGGTAAGAGTGAGGGTGGCCTATTCTACTCTGCCGGGCACCACACGGCCAAGTATCACTATAAAAAAAAAAAAAAAGAAATCCCACACCTCATCACATTGAATTGTTCCAGACGACAACGCGTCGACTCTTCTGACTCCGGGTAACCAGCTCGATCGTTTAGATGGAAGCGAATCAGTCAGTCTAATTCCAGCCAATTGCTCGTACATTGTTCGTGACCCAAATGGCAGGACTCGGCTAATTGCTCTTGATACCTGCAGATGTCATTAATTACCCCGTATGTTGATTAGTTTACGTCATTGTGATATGCTAGGTACAGGTTTTCGCGGGATAGAACTATGCTTGAATAAATAAATAATGTACTTAAAACTGTGCCGACACAATGGACAACATTTCAAAATTGCCAAGCTCTGAAACAAAAAATACCAATTCTTTGTTTACTTTTCCACTGCTCGAATATATATTTATTCATTTTTTATATTGCTTATTTACTGAGAAAAAAATTAAAAACTAAAAAACGTAAGATGACGTCATCGGACGGCAGAATGTAAAATATTTCTTTGCTTAGCACATTATAGTTTTAAATTTACGAAATGCCAAACCCATGACATGTAACTGTCAAAAAAAAGACAACTTGTCAACGTTGAATGTATTTTTTTTTTATAAAGTTTCACGGCTTGGGTGTTCACCATACAGCCTAACCTTCAGCGTAAACTGTCATTCTCTTGGTATGGCCAGTTTGTATAAGATTTTTGAACGCAATTTTTTAATTAGATTTTCTTTAAAGTTGTTGATGAAGTCTTAAAGAGGTTTCAGATTATTAGTCTTTTCTAATCAACAAGTTGTGTTCATAGTTCTTGAAATGTTGTTGTGATGTATTGATAAATCTCTGGATAAGTTTCTGTGTGGAGTATAGATGGCAAGAGGCGGGGAATATCCTGATTTTTATAAATCTTCATTAGGCCATCTATTAGAAATTAATCTTTGAATATTAAAGGCGGAACAATGGAGAATCAAATGGTCCAGATTAGCATCATCACATGAACAGTATTCGCAATCTGCAGAACTCTTGAGATTTATTCGCTTTAAGTGGGCAGGGAATTTTCCATGACCAAATCTTAGTCTGTTCATGGTGGTTATGAATTTGCGTTTTGGAGAATCCAGCATGAAGTACCAGGGCTTTCTTGGTAGATTTTTCTCTATCTCTGCGTACCACTTTCCTTTATACTGTCTTGTGTATTCCCAGTCACGAGACCAATGGTCGAACATCCGGTTTTTGATTATTGGAAAATAATCTGTCATAGGCACTGATGGAACAGTGTAATGACCTTGAGCATGGATAATGTGAGGCGTTTGGATTTTCATTAGACTGTCAACCACTTCATTTCCTGTGATTCCAGAATGTGATGGAACCCAAATAAACTCTATCTTCTTCTTATTATTAGAATACAAAAAATCACGAATTCTGTTGATATAAATGTTATTCTTGTAAGTTATCTTCGGATTTTCAAGGCAATTCAATGAACTTAAAGAGTCAGTTACTATCAAAAATTCAGAGCTATTCTCAATTCCTCCTATGTACTGCAATGCTGTGTATATAGCGTAGACTTCAGCAGTAAATATTGAAGTATTCTGGTCAAGAGGAAAGCATCGACCAAATTTTGCAGTTGAGTCGTAATAGGCCGCCTTTGTAGAGTCATGTGTCTTAGATCCGTCTGTATAAATTCTTCTATAATTTGGTTTTTCTGTATGCACATATTGCAGAAAATCGTCGTTGTTCTTTACAATTTTTTACAAACAAAAGGTACTGTCAATTGAATATCTAATGAGTTGAAGTCCCACTGATCTTTATGATCTATGTGCTGACATAGGTTTTTAACTTCATTTAAATGTGCCCCTTGGAGTAAGCTGTTATCCTTATACATACATAAATACTGTCTATTAGATAATATTTTACAATAAAATTTCTCAGATATATATTTGATCCTAACATCAATGGGATATATTCCAGACTCTATTTCCAGAGAGTTGATAGGCGTAGAGCAGATTGCTCCCCTTATAATGCGCAGCCCCTTGTTTTGCATAACTTCTAATTTCCGATATAAAGAAGGACTTATGCACTTACCAAAAATTATTAACCCGTAATCGTAATGACTTCTAACTATGGCTTTATAAATTATATTCAAAAGTTTCGGATCCATACCCCACGTTACGCTAGCCAAGTGTCTCATTATGTTAATTCTTTTTTGCATACTATTTACAACTTTTACAACATGAGAATTAAACTTCATTCTAGAATCAAAAATTACTCCTAAAAATTTTTTTTCCTCTACTACACTAATATTTACAGACTGGTATTTTACATTTATATTTACAGAATAATCAATTTTTGCACTAAATATCATCGCTGTACTCTTTTGAGGATTAATATCTAGTCTCAGCTTTCCTTTAAAGTACTCATATAAATTATTTAAACTTTCATTTATATTGTTTTGCGCTATCCATAGATTTCTATTGGATGTGTACAACACAATATCGTCTGCATATTGTAAAACTTCTAAATTATTTACAGTAAGAAAAGAGTGTAACGGTGCTGTATACAAAATATAAATTAGTGGTGATAATGTGGCTCCCTGCATAACACCTTTATATGCAATCTTAGGACCATGTAAATTGTAATTAAATTTTATGTAAACTATTCGGGAGTAAAACAAATTAAATATCCATTTACAAACTTTACCAGGAATATTATAACTGTGCAAAATTTTTACTAAACACTCTAGATCTACATTATCAAATGCGCCACTAACATCTAAAAATACACTTATCAAAAATTTATCATTAGATAATGCCTCTTGAATATCACCACCAAATTTGACTAAACTATCTGTAGTGCTCCGACCCTTCCGAAAACCAAATTGATCGTGTGGAATTAACAATCTAGACTCTGCATAAATTTCTAATCTGCTTTTCATCATATTTTCAAAAATTTTGCCTACACAAGAAGATAGTGATATAGGTCTGTATGATTCAGGATGACTTGGGTCTTTTTCAGGTTTCAGAATGGGGACCACAGCAACTGTTTTCCACGAATTTGGAATTACATTACGTAGCCATAGATCATTAAAGATTTTTAGTAAAATTGACTTAGCTGAGAAATGAAGACGTTTGATCAAAATATAAGGTATATCATCCATACCAGGAGTAGTGTCCTTTTTTCTATTTAACGATAAATTAAATTCTTGTTCCGTAAACGGTAAATTTAAATGCACATTCAACTCATTATTATCAAAATACTGGTCAAGATTATTAAGGTCAGCTGACGGTTGATGTGATGCGATATTGTTTAGAAACCCATCAACAAAGCTATCATCTCTAGATTTTCCAGATGTGGACTTACGATTGAAGACTTTGACTAACTTCCATACTTCGTTAAGTAAGGTGTTCCTATCAAAACTTGAACAAAAACTTTTCCAGCTTAAAATTTTCTGTTCTTTGATGGTACGTTTTTTCAAAGCATCAAATTTTTTGTACAATAAATAATTTTCCACTGTTGGATATCGTTTATAAGCGTGAAGAGCTAACTTACTTTGATTAACAACATTGGCGCAAATATCATTCCACCACGGAACAGGTTTGCGTGATCTTCTTTCATTACAGGACCCTTTGTGTATTGGAACGAATTCCTTCCTAAGATTGTTTAAAATGTCACAAAATTTGTCATAGGCTTTAAGAGCATCAGGTTCCTGTAATAATTCATCGAAGAAAGTTAATGATTTTGTATAATATCCAGACCAATCCGCTTTTCGATAGAGATATTTTTCAAAATGTTGTACATGTTCATAAACATAAACTGTTATTGCTAAATTGACTATTGTAGGGAAATGATAGCTTCCTAAAGCATCATCAGAACAAACGGACCATTCCGCAGATCCTGCAATACTAGGGGATGAAAATGCTATGTCAATAGCTGAAGCTGTTTGGTTTGGACGATTTACTGTGGTAGGTTCACCAGTATTAAGAATGCACATATTAATTTCATCTAACATATCAATGATCTGAATTCCTCTTGGTTTGTTAGAGACAGAACCAAACGCTGTGTGATGTGCATTGAAATCTCCCATTATTAAGATAGGCGATGGTAATGAACTGACGGTACGTTTTAAGGTAGAAATGGGGAAACGACCACTCCTCGGAGGACAATAAGCACCCATGATTGTGAATGAGCTGTCTTTTGTTTTTATATTAATAGCTATTGCTTGAATTTTATCTGTACTGTTGATAGCCAGTTCGGTACAATTTATGTAATTTCTACAAAAGATGGCAACCCCACCATACCCATCATTAATGTCTTGTCTATAAATTTTATAACCTCGAATATTTATTGAATCAGTTGGCTTGAGCCAAGTTTCATTTAATATACAAATATCTACACTATAATCATTCAAAAACTGTTTTAAAAGAGCCATTTTTGGTTTTAAGCTTTCAATATTGTGTTGTACAATTAATAAGTGACCACTACTACCCATACTGATCACTTATTTTTTTGATAAACATCTCCTTAATGGTAGATGTATTTATAGGAGATTTGTTATCTTTGTTACACAAACATAACAAGGTTTCGACAATAACTTTTAATATTTTATCATTGTTTATTACATCAGTGATTAAGTCCTTACTTTCTTTATTATTTTTTTTAATTTGGTTTTGTTCTTGTGAACCCACTGCTTTAGCAAAAGTCTTATTTAAGGCTGGGAAGTGTGAGCCCAATGTTTGTTTATTCATTATTCTACTTTTATTTTCATTAATTTTTTGTTGTTTTATCGGACATACTTTAGATACTGCTACGTGTTCTCCTTTACAATTAATACAGAATGGTTTATCAACATTAGTGCATTCTTTGAATGAGTGAGCTTGAGAGCAGATAGAACAAACAACATTTCGTTTACAGTATTTAGTAGTATGTCCGAAGCCCATACACTTATAACATTGTAAGACTGGTTTAATATATTCTTCCACAGGTATAACACATAGACCATAATTGACATGAGTGGGGAGGATATTTCCTGCAAAAGTTATTGACACTGTTTGTAAGGGGACAATACCTTCTGGTGTTTTCTTGGTGAACCGACGTACAGACAGGATCTCCTGTGAACTAATTAGTTTGTCATACAAATGTTTGCAACTCTGGTCTGTCGGAATAAATTTCACGACACCCGTGCACTCAGAATTGGATGCTGGAATGAAAGCTTTAATTTCATGAGATGTTAAAAACCCTGTGTTTGTGAGCAAAGAATTTGCATTTTTGGCATTGTCAAATATAATAGCATATTTCTGTGCATTAATCCTTTTAATTTCCTTAACTCCTTTATTGTATCTACTGAAAATTGAATTTAAATAAATGGGATCTTTATTGCCAAATTTTGTGTTTTCATTGGTACTTTGAATAAATACTGGGAATACTGTGCCTGGAGAATTCACTGGATAGCTTCGGACATGATTTTCCTTGAAATATGGTAAATGTTTGTTTTCTTCTTTCTCCTCATCATCAGAGATTGCATCTGGTGGTTCCTTTTTTCGTTTCCGATTGTGTTTATTCGCACTGCTGCTGTTTCCCCCACTTTCAGACGACATGATAGCTCTCTACTAGCACTTTTCTTGAAAGAAACTGTGAACTAGCTATTAAAAGTATTTTTTTTCAAATTGAGCTAAATAAAAGTTGAACCTCCCGCCTCGAAGTTCGCGCCTTTTTTTCAACGTTGAATGTATGAATGACGTTGACAATGTTGACACTAGTATTATTTACCTTTGACAGTAGTACCTTTATTTATTAAAACAATGATAAGCAAAGGAATATCGCTGTATTCAGCCGTCCGATGACGTCATTTGGCGCTTACGTCTATTTAGAATATAAAGAATTTCAATAATTATTTTATGCATGAGAAATGGCCAAATTTTGAAAAAAGTAAAAATATGGGTCTGTTCATTTTATGTCTATTTTAATATAAAAAAAACAATATGGACATGTTAAAAATATGAAATGTTGTCCATTGCTGACTGGTCTCCCCTACAAAGAGAAGGGAGACGCGAGCCTCGGACGGACGCAGAGTAACGAGCCTAGCACGTGCATGCTAAATATGCAACGGACTCCTTTTGATATCCCATAGCTTTAACAGCAGTAAAACTTTAAGGGTATCAAACACTAACCATCACACTCGCTCGCAAACAGGTCCCGCCAGAATACCAGCGCTGCTGCGGCAATGCAGATATTGTAGTAGCAGCTAATGCTGAGGTCGGGACCTGATTGACCACACACTATCCACATCTCTTTGTCCCTCTTCTGTGTAAAATTTATGTTGTTTTAACCGGGTACCAACTGTATATGTTTGTTTCCTGTGTATTGGGATGGTCAATAAATGTGTTTTCTTTCTTTCTTTCTTTACCCTTGAAGTGCCAATGAATTGACCATTAGACATGCACAACACCCGTTTGAAGTGGAGGAGTCGAAGTACGAAAGCGGACCCTGGGTTTCGAAGCGACAGCTTGGGACGCAACCGGGACAAAACGCTTTGATTTACTAAATAATTATAAAAACAATAAATATTTCACATCATCACATACATTGATCTGACTCCGAGATAGGCAGCTACCTATCTCGGAGTTCATCAAGCACCTCTTTATAAGGATATCATTTATTCATTTATTTATTTATAAATTGGTATACAGACAGGATACAGTCATTGCATGGTATAATTAGTGCTCTACAAACATAACTGGACCGTAGCCCATAAATATCAGAACTAACAGCGGAATTACAAAAAATATACATAATACTTTTCTTTTGTAAATATATACTTATAATACATAGAAAACACCCAAACCAATACAAACAGACATTTTCATGCACACAAATGTTTGTGATGTGCGGGGATATAACTCGCAACCCTCGCACCAGAGGCAGCGTTCACTGCCACTGATCCAAATAGTTTGTTAATGCCTATCCTTAAAGTTATGTTAAGTTATAAAAAAACACGTTATAAGAGATGAAATGAGGTTCATTTGAAAAGAGTGAGTCTTAATTTATGTAGAAGTGAAAATTTACCCATCAGAGCGAAGGCACCTGAAGCAGGTAAAACTTCCTCACGCTCTAACAAGCCAGATAAATCAGATTAGTTCTCAACCAATGAACGTCCCCACCTTTTTCATCCTTTTCGAACTTGAACACTTCGAATATGGCTTCATTTTAATTCATACTGAGGTTGACTTTTCCCTAGAACTTTTCCATTCTAATATTTAATTGAAGTTGTCAGTTTTCAAATTATTAAAATAGGTATATATTATTATTGGTATTCTTAATATTATTTTGCCTGCCTCGGTGGCGTGGTGGGTCGCACTCTAAACAGTTAAGTTTTTAGTTTTAATAAATAAACAAAATCCCAATTTTCAAATCTTTACCATCAAAACTGAACGACTTTCATACGAACATTAATGGCCCCTTAGACCCATTTAGGGGTTGAATTTTTAAAAATCCCTTCTTAGTGCGCACCTACAAAATAAATACTACAAATTTCATGAATTTCCGTCCAGTAGTTTCGGCTGTGCGTTGATTTGGAAAAGACCAAAAACGATTTTCACATCCTGACATTTTAATATACATATTCACAAATTTACCCTCTAGCAACAGATGGCGCTAATCTAACTGTTCCATACAAAAACGAATTTCTCATACGATCCTACATCGCGATGCCAACATTTTGTTACCGACTTGAGGATATATACGATAAACTAAATTAGCAAAGTTACATCTTCCGTACCTCCTCGAAAACGTTACCTCTTTATAAATAGTATAGAGTAATAGATATAGATACAGATATGAAGAAAAATCAATTCCCCCGCAAGAAAACCAATAATATTGAACCGAATAGTTTTATAAAAACGGCAGATAGCTCCCACTTACAAGGATTACGCCAAAAAATAGGTCTTCTATTGTTTGAAAAAAGACATAGAAAGTAAACTGGGCCAATATAGCAAGCCAAAGGCGAGATTCCCTCGCAATCGCGATTGGGTCAAGTGTGCACCGGCTAAACAAAGGAGCCTTGATTGAGTGCGGTGTTAGCCGCAAGAAGCTGAGAACGTTGATATGTTTACGCCCTTATGTGTAAACGTCTCATATTTCCGAGAACTTCCAGCGATCTTCGTTTGTTTTCAAGGAAAAAAATTCCGTTGCGAGGAAAATCACCCTGTATTCCTTTACCATATTCCGATGGAGCATTAGTGTGACCATTATTAAATCAGTGAGCGTGGCACAACCCGAAAAAGAGAGAGAGGTGTGAACCAACGGCTTGAATGCTTAAGATGAGATAGAGAAGACTCCGCGGGCACTGAGGATTTCCTAACCTAAAAACTGTGGAACAAATTTTGGTATTCAACAACGCGGGATTCAATAGCTTTACCGTTGTGGAATAAAAAAGAACATTCGGAAACGCAACTACGGGAAACTGATTGCACAACGTGATCGTACGTGGTCGAAAGTGTCTAGTGCTATGGCCAGAATTCAAATTTTGGAGCGAGTAATACCTACGGTGTACTGTCGTAGAATCTCCAATATCTACCGAGGTAATCTTAGCTCAGGTAGCCGAAAACATGAGAAAATCTGTAAGTTTTAGATAGATTCTTAAATTGTTGAAATTATGATTTTTACGGTGGCCTGATTCGGCGTTTTCTAATTGTCGCAATGCGGACATCTGTTCCACACTGCGCGCCCCTTAGTGTATGTACCAAAAACTGACAAACCTCGGATCGTCCCGCGCACGAGCTGTAACGTTCGAAGCGTGCGCGACCCAGGCGCAGTTCGTGCGCGCGAGGCGTCTAAACCATGAGAATTTGTTGCATTGCATGTTGCATTACATGTCGGATTACAGCAATCTGTACCCGACTTAAGGATTCTTTTAACTGTGAATCAAAAAATCGGCCTTAAGTAGATCAGATTTTATTTCTTAAACTACTTAGGTATATACCTACCTAATAGACTAACGGACTAACCATATAATCATCCAACATTATAAATGTACAACATACAACCATCCGCATTATAAATTTTGGAACAATTTTACCAAATAAGATAGCGTTCGCTTCATAGTTACATATAGGATGTTCATGGGCGGCGTTGATTACTTTCCATCAGGTGACCCGCTAGCTCGTTTGTCGCCTCTACAATAAAAATATATTTAGTGCACAATTACGATTTTTATGTCGGTTAAATCTTGGTTACCTTCTGATAGTAGAAGGCTGGTACTAGAAGTTCGTATCAGGAGCTACTGTAGGACAAAATGAGATAGTTACCAAATGCATTATACGTTACATATAGGATGTTCATGGGCGGCGTTGATTACTTTCCATCAGGTGACCCGCTGGCTCGTTTGTCGCCTCTACCATAAAAAAATATTTAGTGTACAATTACGATATTTATGTCGGTTAAATCTTGGTTAACTTCTGATAGTAGAAGGCTGGTACTAGAAGTTCGTATCAGGAGCTACTGTAGGACAAAATGAGATAGCTACCAAATGCATTATACTTTAGCAAAAAATCGTATGGCGAATTTGAACACGACTGTTATACGTCCTATTCATCATCAGCCCATTTAAGTCCCCACTGCAGGGCACGGGCCTCCCTCAATCACATGAGGGGTAATTGCCATACTCACCACGCTTGGCAGACGGGTTGGCGAGGGTTTTGATATAAATGCAGAGTTTTCCTTCTCTGGGCGCTGATGATCATGCCAGCAGCTTTACCTTAGTCGCCTTTTACGACACCTCGGTAAGAGTGAGGGTGGCCTATTCTACTCTGACGGGACCACACGGCCGATTTACGTCCTATTACGATTACGTCCTATTAATCAAATATAATATTTGACCATACACTGCCCACAGTGTGCCTGTCACACGTGGTGAGTTTTAGAAACTTTTCAATAGAAATTCCGATAAAGAAATACCTACGAATGCTCAAATATAACACGACTGGGTGCCTACGTCGAATGTGCAGGCGAAATTCTGGGACGCATTGTGGAAAACGATATTCAACACCAAAATGGAATGTTCTGCGTCGATGGCTGATCGCTGAGATTGGCCGCCATGACCGAAATATCGGTTTGGAAGACATTATACATAAACCATAAATAGATAGATAGATATACTTTATTGCACAAAATACACAACTTAAGTACTAGGTATTACAGAAATTTTGTGTACAATTTCGGCGGGCTTATCGCTGAAAGCGATTTCTACCAGACAACCTTCGGTTAAAGGACATTTGCTAGTAGAGAAGGGGTAGGGGGTGCAATATTCAATAAGGAAAAAAAAAAGAAACTGTAAATGTTAAAATATAACTTATAACCCTAATACATAAATAAAATACAGTATTATAAACTAATAAATAAGTTATGCTCAAATACATACACATAATATTGTGAGATTGATATCAGAAAAAGACAAAAATAATAATAATATGATAATCAAATGGATCTAAGATGGACCATCGACTACAGGCTGCCGATAACATAAATAAATTGAAATCATATAGAAATAAATAGTAGTGAGGTATTTATTCCTTGACCTTGATATCGCAAAATACTTTTGTGCCGTAGCCACACTCCGTAAATAAATTAAGTAGGCTATTCACCTTACGAATAGTTTAATCATACCTACTATGTTAATGAACAAAATTCAGAGGTCAGTTGAGTGCGGGTTATCGCGCTATATAAATTGATGTAGTAATTAACTGGTACGAATTGACCTTGGTCTTCCACAATTAGTAAGCGTGATGGACTATTAAAAACGATAAAATGAGAGTTACCTAGAATTTTACTGCAACCAAGATATAATTGCCTGCTTTTGTTATCACGATCAAATAGTTTTCGATCACGTTCGAAGAAAAAAGATTGTATCTCGAAAAGCTATTCTATATTTTTATAGTATTAAAATCAAAAAACAACATTTTTTTCTATTTCAAATTCCATCACGAGTTTGAAAGGTTTTTCATCAAAAATAGATTGTAAAAGCTGACTAATAGTAGATACATATCCAAGCTAAAATCCATTAACGAGGTTTTATTTTTTTAAAACACTAAAAGAATAAAGATTAATTTTTATTAAACGTTGTTAATATTTTAACTCCATTTAATACCTAACTTGGGAGAAAAAATATCTTTTGGGTGGAATGTTCGAACATCCGTGAGTGGGCGTCGCGTCGTGACCTTGCGGTTCGGCACAGTATAAAATAATATAAATGAGTTATAGTTTTTATCCGCGTACATGTGTATAATTATTATATATAATATATTATACTTATAAATAGTGTTTAATAGTAGTTTATTGACTGTAACATAATGAGGGTTTTTAAAACACGAGCGAGATTTTAAAAAACAAGACTTGGCGATTTTTTTAATAGCATTCGTGAGTGTTTTAAAATCTAGTAACGTGCAGTATCATATACTACTTTATCTACACTCATGTTTAAACTCTTCAAAGTAAGAAATCAAAGGAAAACACTTTTAACAAGCATATTTACCTGACACCAAACACGCACAATTTAAGAAATAAACATAAAATCCAACTCACTACAGCACTAATTATGGAAAGAAAACGATATTTTTCGAAGGAGTACGGTTATATAACAAATTGCCAAATTACATAAAGGAATTTCAAAGTATTAATAATTTTAAAACAAAACTTAGAATTTATAAATTGTTTACAGTAACAAATAGTGTTCCATAAATATAGTAGGTAGGTACATATATAATATAAGTATATCGTATTGTTAAATTAGTCGCAGATACAATTGTTAATACATAATAACTTAAATTTTATATCTCATTTTAAGGGAACTGTATGTTTTTATGAGAAAATAAATGTTCCTTAAACTTAATAATGTAATTCGCGTAACATAGCATTTAGCATAATCTTTACCAAGGAGCCAAATCCTCAAAACTATCACATTCAGACGTTTTTGACAAACAAAAATTTGTCAAAAATGTTGTTTTGTATTTACTAAACAAATGGCGGCTAAGCGACGAAAGGTACAAAAACATTTTAATTATCTGTGGGACGAACATTGCGCGTGCATGTTCAATGGTGTTTTATGGTGTCGCGGGTATTTTACAGTCTTAATTCGTAACTTTATTGACCGTATAAATGATGATACCTTTGTCCTAATGTTATCATTTAAGATGTTTGGCTGTTGCATAATGGGCTTGTTGTTACATAAAGTGTCACTCTGTGCAACATCTTAACTTATAAATTTTCTTTAAAGCTATCTATATTACAAAGCCTGTCAAAATGTGTTTACTTTTGATTTCTTAATTTAAACTTTATGACAAGAGTGTAGATGAAATATTTTTATTTATGATGATTTGCAGGTAAGTGCTGTCTGTAAAAATAATAAATAAATGAAATGATTGAATGTGATTGTACTAAACTTAAGTTATTGCACTAATTAAAAAAATAGAGGAGTAAAACCACTGCTCGCGTCTTCAGATTCATGTCTCATTTTATAGAAGTACACATTTAATTGAACAACTTCACTGCTTTCTTTTGGACACTGTGACTAAAAACCAGTTCGTATGTTTGCAAGTGACATTCAATTATTATTGTTTACCTTCACAGCTTTAATAAGATCACTTACAGACATTAAATCGACCAGGAACCATCGAAGTGTCACTTGTTCCATCGCCCTTTCAAAAAATGCCTTTTTACCTGTAACAAAAAGAGGACATTGTTATTTTATTAAAATTAAAGACAGCCCGGGTTCAATTAATTCCCGAAATTTTTGAGGGAGAATTTTATAATAATACTTTGGACACGGGCTAATCGACAATTTAACAAAAATCCAGCGGCGAGAATAAGGTTTCCAAGTAAACAAGACACAAAGTGGATAATACCTATTTCATTATAATGACACCGCGAAAGTGATTGAATCTAATGAGTTATAAAAATACTAATGTTTTGGTCAGGTATATTAAAACCATTATTTACAACCTTAATTTTATTACACTTGTGATTGCCAGTTCTATGATATAATAATAATAAATAATATAATATTTATTGTTGATTCAAGATCCATAGCATTTAAACATTAATAGATAACTATTACGAAATGAAATTAAATTACAATATTACTTGCAAATATACTGTATTTGGCAAAAATGCACCAAAGATAAAATAAAATATTGTTTTCTTTTCTTTTTTAATAAATATTTCACAACATCACATACATTGGTTTGACTCCGAGATAGGTAGCTCAAGCACCTGTGTTACGGATATCAAATCAACAGTGGGATTACAAATAATATACATATAATATATATTTTTTGTAAATATATACTCATAATACATAGAAAACACCCAGACCTATACAAACAGACATGTTCATGCACACAAATGTTTGTACTGTGCGGGGATCGAACCAGTAACTCTTGGACCAAAGGCAGCGTTCACTACCACTGTATCAAACGGGTCGTCAAGTCAGTCAGCTTAAAAACATACACACATTAATGTACATAAAGATGTACTACGTGTCAAGTAAATTCAATTCAGGCAGATGTCAAGCGGCTGTGTTCAGCCAGTATCTATAAGTCAGTCAGTATCTATAAGTCACTGGTCGGGAACAATCAGTCATACAACTTTTACCGTGGGAGAGCCAACTTCGGCATGAATGGGCCGGCTCGACCGGAGTGATACCACGGCCTCACAGAAAACCAGCGCGAAGCAGCAATATGCATGCATGCATGCATGTGTTTCGCTGCGTGAGTGAGAGTGCCGGAGGCACATTCAAGGGGGTTTAAAGGTCGTCTACTCGTCTGCCTGGCCGTGTGGTCCCCGGCAGAGTAGAATAGGCCACCCCCACTCTTTCCGAGGTGTCGTAAAAGGCGACTAAGGTAAAGCTGCTGGCATGATCATCAGCACCCAGAGAAGGAAAACTCTGCATTTATATCTAAACCCTCGCCAACCCGTCTGCCAAGCGTGGTGAGTATGGCAACTACCCCTCATGTGATTGAGGGAGGCCCGTGCCCCAGCAGAGGGGACTTAAATGGGCTGACGATGAACCAGTATTGTAGCGAACACCTTCGTTTCTGGTCGTTTAACATAGTGTTAATTATTTAAAAGAAATAAGTTTGTAAATAATTTCTGTGAGCAATGAGGATGTTCATTGGGGAATCGTGATGCATAAAGGCATGGTCATCCCCACTACGTATTGCACCTCGCAAAACCGCATTTCATCAGCGAAATAAAAAAAGAAGCAACACCAAACCTTGACATACATACAGGGTGTATCTGTGAACATTTACATCCCTTAAACCACGTGTTCGACTAACCATTATAAACGCATTCAAAACTTTAGCTTCTCATACAAAGTTGGTCACGTGACTTGGTCATTTTGTATGGAAAGACAAAAAAAATTTCGATGAATTTCGAAAACAAATCGTCCTTGAACAAATGTTGTTTAGAATGGTTGGTAGAACACGTGGTTTAAGGGATGTAAATGTTCACAGATACATCCTGTATTTAGGCCTTTTCTGTAGGTATCCTGAGTTCCTATTTTTCATTAATTTATATAGTTAAGCGTCCTTTTGTATTGTGACTTGTGATGTTATCTACGAGTATTAGTGTAGGTTACATGATTAATTCATTCCTATTTCTATATAAAACAATGATATTAATGCATTGTTTTAATAGTCGCTCTACAATTAGCGGAAATATAAAATGTAATGGAAAACGACACAGACCCCTGAATGCTAAAACGTTTTTATAGTTAAGAGAGGGCTCAGACATTTTAATTCCCTTTTACAACCTTATTACAAAGATCTAGATCTAAATTTATTACCGTACTATAAGCTCTTGTCATCTCGTGCCAATACGCAATGTTAAAGGGGCTGACACGAGTTTTGTACCGGGACTATCTAGGGGGTTAAATTATACATTTTGAAAGAGACAGCAACATGGTCACTACTCGAGACTAGTTTACTTTCTTGAACTTTTTCTCGGACATCTTTCTTTAGAGCTGTGTTTTTATAGAAAGTTCTCTTATGCTGAAAAAGGTCAAATCTGTCTGAATAATGTCAATTTAACCAGTATTGTGGTCCACGGCAGAGTAGAATAGGCCACCCTTACATTTACCGAGGTGTCGTAAAAGGCGACTAAGGTAAAGCTGCTGGCATGATCATCAGCACCCAAAGAAGGAAAACTCTGCATTTATATCTAAACCCTCGCCAACCTTCCCTTCACGTACGTGAATCAATTTTTCGCGTACGCGTTGGACCCAACAGGTTTGCATAGGTATTTAATAAATAGTATAGGTGTTTGCCGAGAGGTTGTCACCCCAAAATTATTTAAAATAGATCCGGTTTAGCAGCTCAAAATCAAAATCGATTGGCGTCACTAGTGAACGCTACCCGTCACCTTAACTCGTGCGAGTGCCTATTGTTGCTGTAACGGTTACAGTGTAACGTTTATTCTAGATTTCCTTAAGTTATAACGTATCTCAGCGTATCTATCCCCCATCCCCCCAGCGCGACAGTATTACTGCATCCAATACATTTTTGATCCCGCAAACGTCAAGTAGAATCCATGGTGCGTAATCTGAAAACAATTTAGGACCGCATCTTTACTCATCCGATTCCATTTGTCCGTGAATTTATTTTCAAAGAAGACCTCCAGCTTCACAGAGATACAATATCACAAGACAAATTAATCCCCTAAAGAAACTAGTAAGGTCTCTTGATAATACTTAGGCTGAATATCTCTGAGACGATTTTCATCAAAAGAACTTCATTACCCTCAAAATGATTGACAAGATTCTACTACCCTAAACCGGGGAAAATTTAGATACACCGGCCTTCCAAGAATGGCTAATAACCGTAAAACGTGGAAAATTGTATTACATTACCTTTGAACGCAAATCATCTCATTATCTTGAATGCCGGGGCACTCACTGTAATATGGGCCAATCTACTGGCTAAATGAGCTAGGCGAAATCAGATAAGTTAGGGATTAGATAATTAATTTTAGTTATATTTTTTTATCCTTATATTACCAGATCTGCGTCGTACTTATACTGTTGGACGCTTCGGAAACATGGATTACATACGCAAAACAAGAACGCAAACTCATCGCTTTCCATATGCGCTGCCTAAGGACAGGGAGTCACTTGGACAGATAAGTTGAGCAACGAGGTAGTTCTCTCAAAGACAAACTGCAGCGGCATCACTGCCATACTGAAACAGCGAAGATTACGTTGGCCTGGCCACGTACATCGAACGGCCCCAGAGGGACTGCCGCGACTAGTAATGCTCAGCCAGATAGCGGACGCGTAGAGGCCTGTGGGTCGCCCAACTCGCGTTTTAAGGACTCCTACAAACGGGACATGATCAGCTTCGGAATCCCGAGCGCAGACTGGGAAGAACGAGTTGCAAAGAGACTTATGGCATAAAAATTGGAGTAACAAGACATGACAAAGACTGGCTGAAGAATAGAAAGCAGAAAAAGCTCCGTCGTGTCTTGCCTCCCCCAGCGGATGCAAGGTGCCCTTTCGATCGATGTGGCAAGATATGCCGAGCAGCAATAGGGCTTCCATCAACACCGATGTGGATTTCCACCAACCTGCTAGCGCTGCAAAAATCATTTTCTAGATGCTGTGGCCAATAATGATGTTTTTAGGGTTCCGTACCTCAAAAGGGAAAAACGGAACCCTTATAGGATCACTTTGTTGTCCGTCTGTCTGTCTGTCAAGACCCTTTATCTCAAGAACGCGTGGACGTATCAAGATAAAATTCACATGTAATACTCAGGTCTATTGTCCCTTTAAGCTGTGAAAATATCAAACTTCTAAGCCAAGCCAATCAAAAGATACAGCCGATTATGTCGATATTTTCAACAAATTTTCGACACTCACAAAGGAATCAAAACCTACAGGGTACTTAAATATAGGAAAAATTGCGAAAATAATTTTTTTTTAGTTATATATTATAATAAAAATATTATAATAAAATGAAACTTTCTACCTTATTTCTCACGAACGAATAAAGGTATCAAATTGAAAATTATACCAAATACCTGGGTTTACTATCCCTTTAATAAAAAGTAAGTAATTTGATTTAATATGTCATAAATTGTAAACCGCTACGTTTGTACAGCGGAACCCTCTCGGTGCGCGAGTCAGACTCACACTTGGCCGGTTTTTTTTATGCTAAGTGCGAGCTAAGTGACTGACTGGCGCGAAATCGGTCAGCGCGCATCAATGGAGGAGTCTTATAACGGAAGCCAAGACACATTTTGGGTCGCTGAGCCATCGGAGTAGTAAGTAATATTGTTTTATGATAGCTGTACCCGAAGATATTTTTTTTAATATGGCCCACTCTAAGATTATTTGCCAATATCGAGTGAACTTATTGGAATAAGTGGGTAGTCAACTGTCAAAGTCACAGTTACTCAATAAAATGCCACTGGTTTACGTTTTATCGACTTACGGACACCGATAACACTGTATATTAAGTCCAAGCAATTTGTCACGTGACAACTTGCTTGACACACAATGTGTTGTTAGCGTTTAAAATAATACAATTCAACGATTCTTATGTTTGAATCAATTCGTGGCACTTCACTCCACAAAAGACCACCAAATTTGTACACTAAACACCAATAGATACTAATTTAAAACCTATGAATTGAATCAGATGACTTTATATGTATATGTCGGCATTTCATGAAGTGATCAAACCTACGATATGGCCACGACATATATATCTAACGGTTTAGTCCAAACCTTTCGTAATAAAATCGCAATTTGTCTCTATCTAATGCTGTCCACATGACAACTCACATACAATAGAAGTGTTAAAGCGATATATTTATTCAATGATTCTTTTACATTAACACCAAAAAGAACTAAATACTACTTGCATGTGATACGTAACGTTGTGTTCGAAAACCCCCAACAGAATTGAAAGTAATAAAAAAGACAAAATCAAAATTGGTTAATCCATTTGGGAGCTACGATTTCATAGAGACACACACGGCAAACTTATAACAACACCCCGTCGGTGTTTGGTCGGGGGTTAAAAAATACTGGCGAAAATCACCACGAGTTATTTAGTAGTGTATGCAACTGCATTTGGCACGCAAAAGCCATGACATCGGTGGCTTCATATCATAAATCCCGTCAAAAACGTGGCCAGTCCGTAGCATTGTCATGTGTCCCGATTTGTGCCGGACGTGCGGTTTTACCCTCGTCGGAATGTCCTGATTTTTCACTTAAATCCCTTTTTTGGAAACCAAAGTCTCCGATTTCCAAGAAATAAGCGTCATAATAATAACAGTAGCGAAGCGTAGTGGTGGTGGCAGATTTTTACAACAAATAATGAAATATTTAAACTATTTTAATATATAAAGCACACGAAACAACTCATACGCTACGGCACTGAATAATGTACCTAGGTAGGTACCTAATAATGTTATTACGACCAGCATTATTCCGGCAAAGAGATACAAAAAAAATATAGCCTCGGCCCATATATACAAACTTTAAGCGACCTTTTACATAGTGAAATCACTATATAAAGATCGCCAGAACTTCACACAACTTGGAAACCCTAACATAGGCTACTTTAATAATGCGAGCAAAAGCCGCGGGCAAAAGCTAGTATCGGATAAAGTATAATCTACTTTTATAAATAACACACAATAAACACTATCTTTGCAGTCTTTTGTTCCAGTTCTTTTACATCAGGTGATTGCTGTCCCGATATGAACCTCAAGTGCCCCGATTGTTTTCCCTCCGTCCCGATCATTCCTGAACCTGTGGCAACACTAAGTCCACCTAGGCCTTTTAGGTTTCACGCGTGGAATGTTTCATCTCTAGTGTGAAACCGTACGCGGACGTGAAATACTGCCAGTGGCTTCACCTGAGTGGGGTGTTATGTGGATAAAATGTTTACTGGGCAGAGAATATTTTATATGATTTTTCGGTAGTTGAGTCGATGATTTATTAGAAGACCCAGGAAAAATGATTTTATTTATTCCACAGATGAATCGATGTCTATGCGCGGCCTGACTTGTAGGAAGAAATTGTGACATAATTTTGTCTCAAAAAAGTCTTAATACTTTCCTATATAGATTCACCGTTATACTTTTTTGAAAATTTCTCATAATCGCAACAAATAGAACATATCTATTGGCGGCGCTACTTTCGTCGACATACTATCAGAAGTACGAGTATATTTTTTCCATATCTATGAACTTAGATTAATGCAAAATTTTATTTAAGCCTATAGAACTAAAAATCCTATAACTATAGTAAAATTATAACAATCACATAAAAATCGAAGAAGGATTACCTTCTTAGAATAATTCGTATTCGCATCGTAGAATAATTCCCATTTTATTCCTTTCTTTAGAGTGCACTAAAGTTTTATAGGCCCTTAAGACAATAGGTACAATCTATTTTATATATGTTTCTTTACCATAATGGCGTGGACAGCGTATATCTGCGACTTCCTTCCTGAATAATACAGGACAGTCCAGGACCTACAATAAAACCGTCCCATCACTAAAAGTATAATATATGTATAATAATAGTGATCCTCTAACCGATTGACGAAATTTCAACGATCAGACACGTAAGCAGGATATATTACAGTGGTTAAGTGAATGCGCAAACACAAGTGCACTCTCAATACCCGTACCCTCATGTTTCGATGGGACACCAGTGTGACACGACCGGAGAGGGATCGAGCGCAGGACCAACGGCTTAACTTGCTTTCCGAGGCACGGGGGTACAAGATCGCCAACTTCCAGACTCCGGGCTAACACTAAGAATTTCTTACCGAAAACTTAGGTACAGGATATTATTATATTAATGTCAGCTTCAGTTGAATTTCTGTGTCTAATTTTTTTCTTACAAAAGGTAAATGCTATGATGTCATATTATGTAAAACTAAGGAGAACTAAGGTTACAGACATAGCCCAAAGGATTGCATGCCTCAAGTGGCAATGGGCAGGGCACATAGCGTGGAGAACAGACAGCCGTTGGGGCGAAAAGGTCCTCGAGTGGAGGCCACGTACAGGAAGTTGCAGCCGTGGCAGGCCCCCCATAAGGTGGACCGACGATCTGGTGAAGATCGCGGGAATCCATTGGATGCGGGCGGCACAGGACCGATCTGTGTGGAGAACATTGGGGGAGGTCTATGTCTAGCAGTGGTCGTCTATAGGCTGAAATGATGATGATGATTATGTAAAAACAAAATAGGTATCGCCAATATCTATTCTAGAGATAATAGGAAAAGTATGTTACATCGAATTGAAAATAGAGCAAGTCAGCATACCTGTCGCATCCAAACAAAAGTATGAAAGGGACAGGGTATAAAGGTACGATCGTGAATTCCGTTTTGTGGTAGCCCCTCTGTTCCTTGAACAGGATATCAAAGACAACATTCCGGTTATTACTATCACCGTCGTGTCTAATATTCTTGGCATTGCAGTTGCCTTGTTTTTCTTCTGGTCGTTAGCGATGGGGAATATTTTCTTTGATTCAATTCAACTGCACTGGAATTCGAGTTACAGTACTTCGAATTCTCTCAGGATTCTTTTTTAATTAATCTGATGTTATACCATAGATTTTCCACGGATAATAATGGGTCAAATCGGACCTTAAAAATATAAGTGTATAGATGTTATTGTACACTATCTGCCACGAGTGTTTAACTCAAGTATAAAAGGTAAACGCGACGATTATAATTAATATAATAATAATGTCCTCCAAACCGATATTTCGGTCATGGCGGCCAATCTCAGCGATCAGCCATCGACGCAGGATATATTATATTGCACAAGTATTTGCGCAGACATAAGTGCACTCTCAATTTCCGTAGGTACCCTCTTATTTCGATGGGACACTAGTGTGACACGACCGAAGAGGGATTAGGCGTAGGACCAACCGCTTAACGTGCTTTCCGAGGCACGGCGGTACAAGACCGCCAACTTTCAGACTCCGGGCTAACACTGAGAATTTCTTAACAGAAAAACTCAGGTACAAATTTTGACCCGACCCGGGGATCGAACCCGGGACTCCAAGCACAACCATCGCTTTAAAGTGCAACCCACTAACCATTGCGTCACCGAGGCAGTCAACTAATATACAAAGAGCATGAATACCATTAGTCTACTTGTAACTATGATAGTTGAAACAATTTTTCATTAGGCAAAAGGCCTCCTTTTGCCTAAGCGAGCAAGCTTGTCACCTGATGTTAGGTGACCACAATCGCCCATGGTTACCCGCTACACGTGAAGGAATGATGTTTAGAACACACATACTCATAATAGCGCCTTTTCTTAACCTATTTCAGTCTGCAATTTTCAATTTTCTACGGGTTCAAAAATTTTACACAATTTCAACGATCATATCATTATTACTAAAAGCCTCCAGAGGCGAAAGGATGCACCAACGCCAGTGACGATAATAATAATTTCTTACGAAGTCCATAATTCTATAACCACCACAGGTTAAAAAACCCTGCTTTATCGTGATGGCTTTTTCGTTTCTAAGCAAAAATCTCACTTACAAACTTAATTTTCCGAGAAAAAGCATGGACCCGACACAAATGAAGATAAATCGTCATAAAACATTCATAATGAAGTCCCTCCAGATTTCTTTCGCCATTAGCTCCGATTTTATTCAGCTAAATGAAAAAAAAAATTAAACAAGTACCAACTTATTATTTAATTATTGTCTGATGAACAACAGACAGCGATTTAATGAACCACGCTAGAGTTGTGACATTCTAGATGAAAGATTTTTATCGATTTTTTAATTATACATAAACATCGAGTGTCAATAAAAAAAACCTCATACTACATCTCATTCATTGACCTGATTCCATACTATGGTCCTGCTTATATGCTTTAGCACGGTATCGATGACAACAGCTTAGAGTTTTACGTGAGTCATATTTTATAAAGAAAATAACGTGAAATGTAATGTAATGTATAAGATTTTGACATCAGTCACCCATATAATGCTAACGCGAAAGGCCATAGGTAGCCTTTAAACACTTGTGTTGCGTGTATCAGATAATAGATACTAATACTTTATTACAATATAACACCAAGACTCTGAACAAACACAAGAGTTCATCAAACGAATATTTATCTAGGGGATCGAACTCGCGATCTTTGGCGTATGTGGGACGGTCACTATTAAATGCAGCACAGGGTCGGCATATTTTTTTTTTCATTTTTCTTCTAAATTGTTACGGTTATATCCTTGTAAATGGTAAATTATATCATAATTATTTTTATTGCAACATAATTATGCCTATCAATGGGGAACTAGGTAAGTATTGGCTCTTAGCCATGATCAAACGAACTACGATCGATCTCTTCCAAGTAACCTTCAGATAAAGGACATTCGATGAAGGCGTAAGGCGGAAAGTGCAATCCATTAGCGACTGATAGATTTGATTTAGCTCGAGTAATATTGTTGAACACGCCAGGGCCGAATTTATTGAGCGATGGCTGATAAGTGGAAAACAACGTGCGCCCTTTAAACGGGAGGTCGTTGGTTCGAATTAAGCATACACCCTCCAAATTTATGTGCATATTTTTACTAATAAGACAGTAATAAGGGAAAACATCGTGTAGAAACCTGCACTCTCTGAATAGTTTCTGAAATGGGTAACTATGATTCAGTTGGTCCGGTTTCCTTGTTGTTTCGACAATCCGACTGCGGTCATCATCATCATATCAGCTAATAACAGAAAAACTCAGGTACAAGTTTCAAGTTTTAAATTCTCAGTGTTAGCCCGGAGTCTGGAAGTTGGCGGTCTTGTACCCCCGTGCCTCGGAAAGCACTTTAAGCCGTTGATCCTGTGCCTAATCCCTCTTCGGTCGTGTCACACTAGTGTCCCATCGAAAAAAGACGGTACGGGAATAGAGAGTGCACTTGTGTCTGCGCAAATACTTGTGCACTATAATATGTCCTGCGTCATTCGCTGATCGCTGAAATTGGCCGCCATGACCGAAATATCGGTTTGGAGGACATTATTATCAGCTAATAGACGTCCACTGCTGGACATAGGCCTCCCCCAATGTTCTCCACACAGATCGGTCCTGTGCCGCCCGCATCCAATGGAGTCCCGCGACAACAGAAAGATACAGTAATTAGGGTGCCAAACCGTACGAACAGGCTAAACGGATCTTCTAGCATCGGATAAATGTATACTTTCATTTAGAAAACCATAAAAAAAATAGGAAATATAAGTAATATTTTTTTAACCGTAGATTAATTATTTCTTCACAGCCCTAAGCAGCCCGGATTCTCCTAATGAAAAGTACGTGCTGAAAATATAATGTCTTCACTGAACATATTGCTTTCTGAATCCTAAAATTATAATTCGGATCACGCCCCGCCCTTTCGATAAGGGCAAACAAATTACGATATAGATGAATAGAACTTAATAAATTGTGATACAGATTGGGATAAATCTATCAATTTAACAGGCTATGAAACATTTTGTAAATTTTGGTCCGATTTGTAAATTTTCGTCACTTGGTACATTTTAGTGTTTGGCAGATTTTTGTAACATACTCATATGTAATATAATACTGCATTCCCACATTTAGGTAGATGGGAGGAAATGATTAATTCTTTAATTCTTTTTTGCACAGAAAAATAATAATTAAGATTGAACTTGAAGTTCCCGAATCCTGCGACGAAAACTATTGAAGAATCAAAGATCGTGATCAAAAGATCGAAAAACAGCATTACATTATGTCATAAAATATATTACATACCGACCACGCTTCGGCATGAATATGCCGGCTCAAGCGGAATGATAGCACGGCCTCACAAAAAAACCGCCGTGAAGCAACATTGTGCTGTGTTTCCCTGCGTGAGTGAGGGTACCGGAGGCCCAATCCGGGGGAAAGGGAGATTTACAGGTCGGCAGCGCACTTGTGACTCCACTGGTGTCGCGTGTGTCCATGGGAAGCGGCAATCGCTTACCATCAGGTGATCCGTCTGCTCGTTTACCACTTATCACATAAAAAAAAACTTGAACTTGAAACTTGAAGTTCATGGTCCACACGTACCACGGACTCCAAATGAACAGCTTTGGAAGCAACTGGGAGAAACTATTGATGAATCAAAAGATCTTTTTTTTTTATATGAGAGGTGGCAGACGGATCACCATATCGCCCATGGACACCCGCAACACCAGTGGAGTCACAAGTGCGCTGCCAACCTTTTCCCCTTCCCCCCATAGGGCATCCGGTAACATCACTCACACGGCGAAACACAGCGCAGACGCTGCTTCACGCCGGTCTTGTGTGAATCAAAAGATCAAAGGTCATCATTACATTATGACATAAAATATGTAATAATCCGAATAATACGAATAGCTTAAGTACGTTTGTTACGGGTATAAAATCAACGATGTTACCAATTACTTATGTAAATACTATAATACTCAGATACAGAACGCAGATGTGTGTTCAGATACGAATGGTATTTCCAACATATTCTATTCCCAGACTGGACAAAACATTCATGTAATGAAAACCAATGTAATTCAAGTACAGCGTCACCGGGCCAGGCAAAAATTAACCTACCAATCAATTCTGTTTAACTAACTAGATTCGCACAGCGATGCCAAGTGAGAGAGATGCCAAGTTCCAATAAGAGAGTGCCACCTCCTGCCAGAGTCCCTGTATCTGTCTCTGCCTTTTCAACCTCATCTTTCCAATGGTGTTAAGGCCAACTAGTATTTGCAAGTTGAGTGTTTTCTTACTTATAAAAAAGGTACGCTGGCAACACTTAGTAGAACTTATCCCCCCAAGGCTTAAAAACAGACTACCTTTTCATTACTGTTAATGGCTTAAAGTTAAGTTTACTCTACCACTCCTTACCTAAACAAACATAATAGGATAGGGAAAAGCGCACTTTAAAATTAGAATGGCGCTTTTTAATCGCCATTTCCTATGCAAACGGCGTCTGTCTGGCATCTGCAGTTGAGCATTCAGTGAATTAATCGCTTATGGCCCAACCACACCAACTTTGATACTGAGCAGATAACCTCCTTAGAGAAATTCACTCCTAGAATAGTATTAAAACTGCTTGTATACAGTTTTATACTTCATCATCATCATCATCGTCAGCCCATTTAAGTCCCCGCTGCGCGGGCACGGGCCTCCCTCAATCACATGAGGGGTAATTGCAATACGCACCACGCTTGGCAGACGGGTTGGAGAGGGTTTAGATATAAATGCAGAGTTTTCCTTCTCTGGGTGCTGATGATCATGCCAGCAGCTTTACCTTAGTCGCCTTTTACGATACCTCGGTAAGAGTGAGGGTGCCCTATTCCACTCTGCCGGTGACCACACGGCTAACAGCTAACGGTTTTATACTTGCGATAATCAATTAAGTTTCTGTAATGCCTAGATTTTAAAGTTGTGTTTTTTTTGTGCAATAAAGTATATCTATCTATCCATAATCATATAGGATGTAAACTAACTACATAATCCTTTACATGTATGATAAATGATTTAAGTTTTTCGACTGCATCGGTGGTGTAGTGGTTACTGGGTCGCACTATAAAGCGACGGCTAGGCTGTGCAAAAGGTCCCGGGTTCGATACCCGGGTCGGGCCAATAAATTTGTACCTAAGTTTTCTTAATGGTAGCCCGGAGTCTGGAAGTTAGCAGTATCGTGCCTCCGTGCCTCGGAAAGCACTTTAAGCCCATGGTCTTGCGCCCAATCCCTCTCTAATCGTGTCACGCTGATGTCCCATCGGAATATGAGGGAAAGGGAATAGAGAGTGCTTTTGTGTTTGCGCATGCAGTTCAGCACTATAATATATCCTGTGTACGTGGTTGAAGGTTAAGTTTGGCCGCCGTAGCCGTAATCGGTTGGAGGATATTAGATGATTCAAGTAGTATCAATGGATGTTACATGGCAGCTGTGCTCATGACTTTATAGCCGAATGCGGGAGTGGATTTTTTATCTACATGTTCTGCATATAAATCGAGCGCCACTGTGGTTGTAAATATGACGTTTGGTAGCCAGCTTGCACAGCCAGGCAGCATCCGTGCTGGCCAATTTGATACGCTACAGTGCGTTTCCAACGCCAACGCTCAAAAGCGCTCTTTTCACAGCTTTTTTTTTTCATGATGTATCATTACATTTACGCACCTAAAACAAGTCAAATAGGACCTAGTTCTAGACACAAGATAAAAGTACAAAAGTATTACAGTACCCTTACTATGAGTTTAAAAAACTGTTCTCGCTCTCGTAAACTATCGCTTTGTCCCTTTCATTGTGGTGCATGTGAAAGAGACAGAGCAATAGTTTTGGATAGCGAGGATAGTATTTCAAACTCATGGTAAGGTCTCTGATAGTTCAACTCACGAAGACGCGTCCCACCACTTTTTACTATACGAAAATTAATCATTTAAATAAATTGAACACTGAAAGTACTTGGGATAGTGGACCAAAATACGATTTTACAGAATTTTTGCAAAGATTTTAATTACTTTATTTTCGCCAATATCTTTATAAGTTAAATATCAAGGTGACGCTTGTGGAAGTGTCTACAAGGAGTTTCTCTTAGGATCAAGTTTCCGGACTCTCATCACTTTCCGAGTTAAATTTCGTTATAATTAACTTCACAGCTGTTTTGTTCTGAATTCATTGTTCATATTTTATCAAACTTTTTGATTAAGATGAGTATAGTTTATCAACCGTATAAAGATAGGTATATTTTGTTAATGGAAAAACAAGTCGATAAGTTCCCATGACATTAATGTAAAAACATTTGTTTATTACGGAATATTAAACTTGCTATATTTACTGCTACAATGCCACCCTATAACTTGCACTATTTTCAATTCGATGTACATACTTTTCCTATTATTTCCTGTAGAATAGATATTGGCGATACCTATTTTGTTTTTACATAATATGACTTATATAGCATTTACCTTTTGTCACAAAATAATTAGACACAGAAAGTCAACTGAAGCTGACCGTATGGTATGATATACATATCTATACTCCATTTTTTTAGGTACTTAACTAAATGTAAACAAACCTTAAAAGGGGTTCTTTTTAGGGCCATTTTTCATTGCGACACAAAACGCAACAAAAAATATATTATTCTGTATCTAAATCTCATTTTCTCTTATCAATTCTTATATTTAACCACTCTGTTCAATAAAAAGAGCGAACATTATTTTTAAGCTTGCAAACAATTGAGTAAATATTAATTTTTACTGATTTCCAAAAGTATTACAGTGTGCCCACAAAAAAGGATCTAAGAAACCAGTTATCCAAAACCTTTCTTGTGAAAAAAGTAATGGACCACCCTACTGAATCTAAAAGTCATACTGCTCGGTAGTGCGGTATAACTTTTGACTGATATTTCACATGGTCGGGTTTCCAGCATAGACGCCAACTGTGAACTTTACATGAAGTAACAGATCACGATTCGAATAAAAGGTTGAAAATCCCTAAACTCCGCCATTTTTGTTGTTTACCTTTAGTTAATTACCTAAACAAACAGAGTATAGTGAGTTAGTGGTAGATAAATTAAAGTCACTGGTAAGAGTAAGAAGAACTGTATTGTCCGAATTAATTACGAACTAATAAAGGTAATTGTGAAATGGTTGTATGGTATGAGTACACGCGATATGTATGGTGATCGATCGTACACTGGTTGAACAACGACGTACTTAAATGAAATACGCAATCGATATGAAAATAGCTGACGGTGCATCGCGGCGCGCGCGCGGTGTCATCGTTTACCCAATGAACGGAACGCGTACACTGACATTAATATACCTAATAATATCTGTACTTAAGTTTTCGGTAAGAAATTCTTAGTGTCATCCCGGAGTCTGAAAGTTGGCGGTCTTGTACGCCGTGCCTCGGAAAGCACGTTAAGCCGTTGGTTCTGCGCCCAATCCCTCTCCGGTCGTGTCACTGTAGAGTCCCATCAGAATATGAGGGTAAGGGAATAGAGAGTGAACTTGTGTTTGCGCACACACATTTGAGGACTATAATATATCCTGCGTACGTTGCTTACCGTTGAGATTGGCCGCCGTAGCCGTAATCGGTTGGACGATTATTAATATCTCGCAAATTTGTCTCTGTCATTCACGCCAAAACACGCTGAGAAAACTGTATGCTCACGTGTATGCGTTCTTGGCTCACGATGTAGGTAGCTGTTCTGGGTATAATTATTTCGTTTTTTTTTTTAAGTAAATAATTTCTACGTACATATATCTTGTATCGTGAAAGGCGCAATGCAGTAATAAATAGGCGCCTCATGAGCCATTAACGCGTATAATAAACAAAACTACAGCTAAGTTAATTACATCATAACTTAAGGTTCTCTAATAGCCATAAAACTATCTGAGGGAAATCGTATCTAGATAGTTTACTGCTAATTACAAGCTAATACAGTCTAAACACACAACTGTGTGTGCAAAGGAACATCCCTGGAGGCTACGTCTCAAGGGTTGCTACTTCTTTGAGCACAAAGAAATAATCTGATCAGGACAGGATTGGATGAAAATTGCACAAGATCGTCCCATGAAAACAGCTGGAAGAGGCTTGTCCAAGAATGGACGACAAGCTGACGATAATAAAAATGATTTAACTGGTAGACATACAAAACGACGAAGGTCACTCCAGAAACGGAATACGGAAACTTAAGGTTGGCAATAATGTATAAGTAGTGTAACGACTTGTTGGTCTAGAGGTTTAAGTACAGGCCATGATCTTGGGGTCCTGGGTTCGATTCCTGGGTCTATTTTTCGAATATAGCTCGGGTTTGTGATTACCAAGCCGCTTGTGTGTGATTTACAATCCGATTAAGCCTCATCCCATCGCCATCCCATGTAATAGTAGCGATGACTTGATTTCTATGATGGAGGCCCTATATTTCTTTGCCATGCAGTACAACAATTAATATTCTGATACTTTACTTTACTAAGTAGTATAAACTGCCCACCTGTCTACGATGTCAGTAAAGAAGTTGGAATTTCGGCGGACTGTGGTGGCCTAGTGTGTGGCCGTATGAACATTAATAAACTTTAAGTTGTTATAGGTAAACTAAGTTAAAGCATAACTTTTAATTAAGATAGTTAAGTATATAAGTAATGCTTTGTCCACGAGAGCTCTGCCGACAAAATTTTGCACAGTTTGGCAGAATCACATTTTTGTAAATGTATATGCGTTGGCCTCCCTCAATCACATGAGGGGTAATTGCCATACTCACGGGTTGGCGAGGGCAATTACCCCTCATGTGATTGAGGGAGGCCCGTGCCCCAGCAGTGGGGACTCAAATGGGCTGATGATGATGATGATATGCGTTGCTTGATAAATAAATAAATAAAAAAAAGTTAAGATATGACTTTAAGCTACCGTTGTAATTGTAACGTGGGCTCTTCTCTTGCTTACCAGCAGGCTGAGGAGAGCCAATTTACTGTGTCACTAGAAAAAAAACTGTGGCGTATTGTAACCGGTTATACATAGGTGGATCTACCCGACTAGATAGAGGATTCGACCAATCTTTATCCTTATTCTCGGATAAAGTAATTCGCGGAACTTTCTACCATGAACCTCATTTCTGTGGAACGGTTTGGCTGCAGAAGTATTTTCCGACGGCTACGACTTAGGGACCTTCAAGAGAAGAGCGTAATCTTTTTTAAAAAGTCGGCCTTTTTAACATTAGCAATCCCTCTGATTTCACGGATGTTCATGGGCGGCGTTGATTACTTTGCATCATGTGACTCGCTCGTTTATCCGCCTCTAGCATAAAAAAAAAATAAAGGTTAGTCGAATCGGCCCTAAAGAGTTACACCACACATTTATTATTAACCAAACAAACGAACCACATAAAAACGTTGGCGATCGGCAACCCTTGCGTGCCTTCGGCATATAAAGTGCAGGAACGCATACTGCAATCATTAGAAAATAGAAATACGTATTCAGGCACGTAACCGGGATATCGATAGTGTTAATTGCGCTCTTGCATCGAACCCAGGTTGTTTACCGAACAGACTGAATATGTAATACATTCTCGAGTTTTGAATTTAAAAATAGAACGACAATTACTCTATGTTGGTACTTGGGAAAATGGTTGGTTGATTCTATCTTCGGCTCATCATCATCGTCAGCCCAATTAAGTCCCCACTGCTGGGGCACGGGCCTCCCTCAATCACATGAGGGGCAATTGCCATGCTATCTTCGGCTATTCTACTGATATCAGTTTACAATCAACTTAGGATCTTTGACGTACTTGGATATCGAACACTATGAGGCACAAACTAAGTAGAAGATACTACGTATCTATCAGGATTCCTGGACCGATTGCTAGCGTACCTTCTGAAACATCATCTTTTCAATCAATTAGGTGATTCAAGTTGTATTGTCCGTGTATACTACAATCCATGTTTTCCCACAGAAATGAAGTATTTTCCCATAGAAAAAAAGAGCGAGAAATAGTCGGTAGAATAGCAACATTTTTAGCGTGAATGATTTATTTTCACATCTCCAATCAATTCCCGTGTATTCGTCGAATAGTTCCACCCCGCACCCAACTTTCAACGGTTTAAAAACTATAAACTCTAAGCCCGTTCCATTCCTTTTCAACGCTATGAATTTTGTTTTTATCAATATTTACTGGCCGCATTCAATTTTATTTTATTGGGATTTTCAGTTTAGTTCTTTTTTTGTTTGTTGTTCAAAATTCCAATTTCAAACTACATTTATAAATTTGAATATAGGGCGTTGTTCTTTAATAAATTGATTTTAAAATTAAAGTTTTTTTGTATGGTCTGAATATGTTGCCACTATTACGAAAAAGGTCACCACTAAAACTTAAATTCCAATTGTAAAGACCTACTAAGTCAATGATGGACTATACGATCCCAGCAGCCAAGAGATAAGCGATAAATTCGAACAAGCGATCGTATCGGGAGATATATTCGCATATAACTCGCCTAGCCGTAGAAGTTTTAAAAGTCGGGAATATATCGTAGGGATTCGAAAATAGTGCGACTTTGAATCCTATGCATACGATGGAAGAATTATAGTTGCAGGTACATTCTCACAATGCAGGAATATGTAGTAGTAAAAAGGTGTCGAGAAAGGTCGGTACCTCACGAATCTCGATGGCGGCTATAACGCGTAAAGAATCTGCTGTTGGACTGAAGTCGCAATTGTGAAGACATGCACCCTAAACAGTCTGTGCCTATCATAGAAAGCCATACTTGAAAATCTGCGCGAAGCCGTTAGTACTGGGGTGACGTGTTGGGCGACGTTCTTTCTCTACCGCACCCGTATAGAATCAGTGTCAGGGCTGGTTGAATCTCTTCCACACTCAGTGACTTTTTTTTCGAAAATATCACATTCAGTTAACTTTTCGTTCCATGACGGTATCACGTGTAGAAATACCGCTTGATCGTGATCTGTTACAATGAGTTCCAACTTCAGCAGCAATACAGTCGCACTACGGTTATTTGGCACATGTCAAAAATCGGAACTAATGCTGTTTTCTTCACAAGTGTCAGTGGTTTTGACATTTTTCCATAGAAAAAATATTGTACAACAACGCTCTTCTGTCCATATCACCGAAAGTCGTACTGTAATAATTGTTTCGTTATCTACTAATTATCAGTTTGACTATAAAGACCAAGGAAGTCCCGTGAAAAGCGCGCTTCAGTCGCTATCAACATTAAAATGTGAACTTTATGTCCAAGGAGTCAGAATATTTAGTTCCAATATTTGCCGCAGGACATCCTTCGTAGCACGGACTCTAGTCCTCATTCAATCATGGAACTAGAGAACGCACGCTTCAAATGGAATGTGCAATTTTCGGTAAAACGTCAAATAGTGTGAAAGAGATCCAACCGGCCCTGACGCAGCTTTAATGCATCTCTATACGGATGCGATAGAGAAAGAACGTCTCCCAGCATGTCACTCCAGTATTTAACGGCTTCGCGCGGTTTTTCCATTCAACATCAATGTATGATAAAGTAAAATTTCTTTGAGAAGAGTAAAATTCATATTATGACATATCACGTCAAAAACAAAATAGCACGCCAACGTATCCATTGGCGGCGGTAATCGCTTACCATCAGGTGATACGTCTGCTCATCTGTCCCCTATATCATAAAAAAGGACGTTGTAATACTTACACCTTGACGTTTCGACCGCGTCCGCTTGGGACTACGACCGTTGTAACGCGGTCGAAAAGTACATTGCAGTACTTACTGCTTGACGTTTCGACCGCGTCCGCTTGTGACTACGACCGTTGTAACGCGGTCGAAAAGTGCACTGCAGTACTACTTACTGTTTGACGTTTCAACCGCGTCCGCTTGGGACTACGACTGTTGTAACGCGGTCGAAAAGTGCACTGCAGTACTACTTACTGTTTGACGTTTCGACCGCGTCCGCTTGGGACTACGACCGTTGTAACGCAGTCGAAAAGTACATTCTAGTACTTACTGCTTGACGTTTCGACCGCAACGTTTAGCAACGTGCAGGATAGTTTAAAAAAATAATTAATAAGTTATTTTTGATAAATCTTCAATTCTGACGACTAAACAAGCGTCGTGTTCAAGATTTTTTTATTGCATCACAAAATACAATAATATCTGATTTTTATTCAACATAAATCTAAAAATAGTCTTAGTAGTCAAAATAAAATTATAGTATGGTAACTTTTTGCTTATTAAAGGATATACATCTTATTGTGTCTAGAAAAAAACGGCAATTTCATAGGTAAAGCCCTCTTATATCGGATATGAATTTTAGCATGCTATATAGCTGATTTTTCACGAGCGATAGCCCCCAATGCATTAAGACCTACTAAGTCCATGATCGACAATATCACAAGCGTCCAGGGATAAGCGATAAATTTGGCCAAGCCATCGGAAGATATATCGGCGTATAACACGCCAAGTGAACTTGCTTCTCCGAGATATATCCATCCATTCACGCTGCCGGAAGAGGAATAGTCCCGGGTTTTTATATAATTTACGATCGGGGATAGCGACAATCTACCTACTGCTGAGTGGAATGAAATCGTACAAAACAATTACAATGAATACACAACACAACACACACAAGTGCTTAAGCTACTTGGTACGGAATCAGGTCTATGAATGAGATGTTGTATGAATGATTTATTTTAATAGGTACGGGTTGTTGGAACATCTGATTTTGCAACAACGAGCAAAATAATATGAAGGAGTATGTATGATCATGATGTGTTTTATAGTTAATTTATGAACAAAGTCTTCTTTTTGCGTGCAACTCGACTTTGGATGACAAAGGTTGTGAACCACCTATCATTCTGCGGTTCGAAGGTGAAATGCCGGACATCTTATTCACACAGAAGTCTGTACGGAAAGCATTTTCCTGCCTAGAAATCCACAAGTCGAGTGGGCCGGACGGTAAATTATCCATTGTCCTGAAGGTGTGTGCTCCGGAGTTGGCACCAATACTTACGTGTATGTTCCGGTACTCCTACACCGAAGGCATTGTATCAAACAAATGGAAGAAGAAAAAAAGGAGACCGCGCTAAACCGTCTAAAAATAGGACGATAGCGATTACCTCCTTGCTCGCAAAAGTAATGGAGTCCATTATAAATTGCCAGCTGTTAAAGTATCTAGAAGACCACGAGCTCATCAGTGATTGCCAATATGGCTTTCGTCGGGGTCGCTCGGCTGGTGATCTTCTAGTGTACTTAACACACAGATGGGCAAGTGCTATTGAGAGCAAGGGCGAGGCGTTGGCGGTCAGCTAGACATAGCGAAGGCCTTTGATCGGGTGTGGCACAAATGGTTCTTGACTAAACTTCCATCCTACGGGCTCTCGGAAAAACTGTGCAGATGGGTCACCAGCTTTTTGACAGAACGTAGCATTAAAGTTGTAGTCGACCGAGCATGCTCTGATACTAAATCTGTTAATGCTGGTGTTCCCCAGGGCTGCGTTCTATCGCCAACGCTGTTTCTTCTGCACATCAATGATATGCTCCACGCTAGGGGCATTCATTGCTATGCGGGTGACAGCACGGGCGACGCTTTATACAGGGGCTGTGCAAATGTTTCCCGAGAAAATGTCAATGAGTACCGGAACCAGCTTGTGTCAGAAATTGAGACCATATTAGGGAAAGTCTCAGACTGGAGCAGTCTTAACCTAGTTAACTTTAACCCCACAAAACTCAAGCTTGCGCGTTTACCGCAAAAAAGTCACCCTTTGTCGTATCTCCTCAATTCGACACAACACACTTAACTCTTTCAGACAGAGTTTTAATTTTCGGAGTCGAAATAACTGACAGAGTTGAGTTCCGCGGCCATCTAGAGGAAAAAGTTAAAAAAGCTCGACGTGCTCAATAGGTCGAGGGGATATTTCATGCCGGGGCATCTCTTGCAGCTCTATAAGGCGCAGGTGCGGCCTCACTGCTCTCACCTCTGGGCAGGAGCTCCCAAATATCAGCTTCTTCCTCTGGATCGTATCCAGCGACGGGCAGTCAGAATTGTCGACGACCAGGCACTTTCCGACACACTTGATCCTCTGTCATTTTGTAGAGATGTAGCATCACTGTGCATCTTCTATCGCATTTACAATGGGGAATGTTCCGAGGAGCTGTTCGACCTTATTCCAGCTGCAATTTTTCACCACCGCACATCACGTCAGAATGCCACGTGGTGTTTCCGAACAGATACGACCTGGTGACCTTCAAGAAAAGGGTTTACTCCTTTCTTAAGAGCCGGTAACGCATATGTGATACCTCAGGTGTTTCAGATGTCCATGGGCGGCGGTGATCACTTTCCATCAGGTGTGCCGTCGTTTGTCCGCAATAATGTAAAAAAAAAAACAAAGGAAAAGTAAGAGCTTATATTAGGGGTTATAGTATAAAATTTCCGATTTGTATGGGGATTTTGGATAATATTTTTTTCTGCATCAAGAATACATTGCATGTGATCTGCACATTACACACCGAAAAATATGGTATTTAATCGAAAAAAATATATACCACGGCATCTTTATAGATATGTATAGGAATTAGTAATTTTGTTGTATCTAGAAATAAATAAATAATAAAGATAAAGATAAAAAATTCTTTATTCAATTTAGGTCCACTCAGAACACTTATGAATGTCAAAATAGGTACATACTATCTACCGCTGGTTCGGAATGTCGATTTCTACTGAGAAGACACCAGCAGAAACTCAGTAGTTACTCTTTCTTTCAAATATTGATGATGTTACAGAGTTTCAATCGAGAAAAAAAAATACAATTATGAAAGTTAATAGACTACTATGAATAACAACTCAAAATATTAATCAATTAACTTGACCAAGAATCCTTATCATTTAAATAGTCTTGTACACTATAGTAACCTTTCTTCATTAGGCAGGTTTTAATATGAGACTTAAACTTATCCAGTGATAGGTTAATGACATTTTGTGGTAGCTTATTAAATATCTTAATACTTAAGCCAACAAACGAATTACCGATTTTATGAAGTCTGAGGACCGGGACGGCAAGCCTATGTTTATTTCTGGTGTTAAATATATTAATTAACTAAATATTAAGAACAAATTTGATTTCTCACCAGGTATTATCCAGCGAGTATACAAGACGGATCTTGTTCTTTTGTATTGCAGAACGGCTCTACTAAGTCATACCCTATGGGCACTAGATGTCGATAGCCTGGAGATCTTCCGGGTTTCAGATAAAAGTACTTATGAGTGATTGTATCAACGTAAACTTGAACAACTGACGTCTCTCAAAATGATGGTCAGATAAAATCGGGCTGGTTTGGTCACGTCTGCCCCAAAAATCAACATAGAAAAGGTGCCGGAAAGTAAAAAGAGACCAGCTGAGAAAACGCTGAAGGGATGAATTAGATAACTACCCAAAGGGTGGGATGGCGGGTAGCGAGGCATTTGTCCTGTAGTCAATCAATCAAATATCATTTATTACCTCCACAGCTACAATTTAAGAAAATATTGTTATAGAGTAGTGACTTAATTTATCATCACAACATTGACAAAGTATCGTGAGAGCGGAACCTGTAATACGATTCCCTGTGATAGAGTCACTGTCCCTGACAGTGCACTTAGATCAACTGAATTCACTTTGCTAATACTCATACTAGTGACAACAATAAAGCAAGGCAAAATAGAAATCATAAAATTAAAAAAATATGAATCTAATAATTAATGTACACGGGACAAAACGTGGTTATTTTTAGTTTTTTAGATTTTCGCGCTGCATTATAACTATAACGTATCAAGACGGAAATTAACACGATATTTATTATGTGAAACAACATTGTGTACATATAATTCCCGTCTTGATACATTGTGGTTATTTTTATATGTAAGTATATACTCGTAGTAGCATCTACTCACAGCTTGACGTTTCGACGACGACGGTCGTGATCATGAGTAGATTCTACTACGAGTTTATATATTTTTTTTAATCAGCATATAAACTACCCCACTGCAGGGCAAAGGCCTCCATCATAGAAATCAAGTTATCGCTACTATGATGGGATTAGGCGTAATTACCACGCTTGCCAAATGTCCGTAAAATTCGAAACATACCGGGAATCGAACCCAGGACCCTGAGATCACGGCCCGGTACTTAAACCACTAGACCAACAGGGCGTTGTACTACGAGTATATATTTACATATAAAAATAACCGCGTTTTGTCCCGTGTACATTGATTATTTGTATAATGGAGCGCGAGACTTTAAAATCCTATTAATCTAAATTTAATATAACAAATCCGCGTCGCGGCTTCCAACCATAAGGCAACTACGACATTACGCTGAGTGGGAACCTATTTAGCACATAGGTACTTACTCTATAGTACTAGTCATAAGTTTTTTTTTTCAAGATTTAGAAATTCGAGATAGTTTTCGGTGTTCAATGTGTTTTTGAGGAACTTGATTGTTAACTTTTAACTTTCCATTGCGAATGGATGCAGAATCCAGCTCAAACAAGTTAGGAATTTACTTAGCGATGTTTTCTTTCTTAGGTGTTATTTAGCTTATTCCAGTAGGATACAATTGTTGAAACTAATTTAGTTAAACTTTCGATAGGTTCATTTCTAGCTATAAGTTCGGTGATTCTATTCTCTACTAGTTTTAAGTTAGTTGTAAGTTTTAGGTAATATTTTTCTTGTGTGCAAAATAAACTTTTTCTATTTCTATTTCTTAGTACAGGCAGTATGGGCTAATAATAAAGAAAATGAAAACTCATGAGATATGTATTCTGACGACCCGTTTGGAACAGTGGCAGTGAACGCTGCCTTTGGTCCAAGGGTTGCGGGTTCTATCCCCGCACAGTACAAATATTTGTGTGCAGTGAACATGTCTGTTTGCTATTGGTCTGGGTGTTTACTATGTATTATATGTATATATTTGTAATCCTACTGTTGATTCTGATATCCGTAACACAGGTGCTTGAGCTACCTATCTCGAAGTCAGATCAATGTATGTGATGTTGTGAAATTTTTATTTATTTATTAAATGTTTATTTTACGTGCGTGTACATATGCAATTTAACATCCTTTCTCTCTTTCTTCAGAGCCATATCCACGTGATTTGCATTATCCAATGTTAGTTTTTGAATTACGCATCACAGACGTAAGTAAACACGTGTTGATATTATATTTATTACAATATTGTATCTGCCATATTTTCTTATTGCAAGAAACATCGTTATTGAAGTCAACAATAACAAACTGGCATAATGTAATAATAATGGGATGTAACGTACGCCAGGACAGACAACGTATTACAAGTAACTAGAATGAACGCCATACACAATGGAATAAGTAAAGCCGATGTTGGTTCATCGTCACTTTATATCAAGTGCGATTTTGATTGAAAAAAGAAAACCTTACAAAAATATGATGGCGCAAGATCACTCCTTTTACACAATGTCCATATACATTAACGGAATTTAACCTTCAAGAGTAGAGCGTACTCCTTTTTAAACAGGCCGGCAACGCATTAGCGATCTATCTGATTTCGGGGATGTTAATGGGCGGCGATGATTGCTTTCCATCAGGTGACTCGCTTTCTCGTTTGTCGCCTCTAGCTTAGTAAAAAAAAACACGGGAATATAAAGTTTAATCCTTTTCTTTAGGTATCAGAAATGATGAGATCCGCAGGAGAACTAAGGTTACAGACATAGCCCAAAGGATTGCATGCCTCAAGTGGCAATGGGCAGGGCACATAGCGAGGAGAACAGACGGCCGTTGGGGCGGAAAGGTCCTCGAGTGGAGGCCACGTACAGGAAGTCGCAGCCGTGGCAGGCCCCCCACAAGGTGGATCGACGATCTGGTGAAGATCGCGGGAATCCATTGGATGCGGGCGGCACAGGACCGATCTGTGTGGAGAACATTGGGGGAGGCCTATGTCCAGCAGTGGACGTCTATTGGCTGAAATGATGATAAAGTTTAGTCGACTGTTATACGCCCTGTGGTCGCCCTGTTGGTCTAGAGTGGTTTAAGTACCGGGTCGTGATCTCGGAGTCCTGGGTTCGATCCTGAGTCGAGCGAAAAGTATGTTATGAATTTTTCGAACATAGCTCAGGTTTGTGATCACCAATCCGCATTTGGCAAGCATGGTGATTAAGCCTAATCCCATAATAGTAGCGATGACTTGATTTCTATGATGGAGGCCTTTGCGCTGCAGTGGGACAAGTTTAAAGGCTGATACTTTACTTGACTTTTGCTTAACTATTGTTATTAAGGTGTTATTGACCTGCCCCTAATTATTTTATTATAAATATTCATTGTAATTGAAGTATATGTTGACATTTACTAAAAATGTATGAATAATGGCGAATTAATATCTATGTTTTATATTTTTAATTGATTTGAATTGTTAAATTAATTTTTCAGTTGGCACGCGAGTGTGTGAGCTAAAGTGGAGATGGGCAGGACACCTGGCAAGGCGTAAAGATAATAGGTGGACTATAAAGCTTACCGAATGGCAGCCAAGAATGGGACGACGTCCTGTGGGTAGACCACCTGCACGATGGTCCGACGATATTGTGACAGCAGTGGGGAAACAATGGATAAGGCTAGCAAGGGACCGGAGGGAATGGCGTGATAAAAAAGAGGCCTATACTCAGCAGTGGGTGGATGTGGGCTGATATGATGATGATGAATTAATTTTTTAACATATTTAATTTCCAATTGTTATTTTGCTACACTCTCATAAGTGTAAAATTGCATTGAAACTTATATTTATTTGTTACCTGTAATATGTACATGTGATTTATGGCAATAAGTGAAATGAAACCCTTCAAAAGAAGCGAGAAGAAGTAATTCGTTATTTAAATTTTCGCGTTGCATTATAATTATAATTAATCCAAACGGGAATTTATTATGTGATGGAGCGTGGAGTCCGCTCGTCACCGTAGCCGAAACGTCGAGTAAAATATGTGAAATATGTGAGTACACAATGTTGTATCACATAATAAATATCGTGTTAATTCCCGTCTTGATTAATTACATCATCATCAGCCCATTTAAGTACCCACTGCTGGGGCACGGGCCTCCCTCAATCACATGAGGGGTAATTGCCATACTCACCACGCTTGGCAGACGGGTTGGCGAGGGTTCTGATATAAATACAGAGTTTTCCTTCTCTGGGTGCTGATGATCATGCCAGCAGCTTTACCTTAGTCGCCTTTTACGATACCTCGGTAAGAGTGAGGGTGGCCTACTCTACTCTGCCGGGGACCACACGGTGGATTAATTATAGTTAAGAAGTAATTTGCGGGCCAGTATTGCAGTGCCATCGGCCATTTTGTCCGTTGTTACCGTTAACTATTTTGACTCATTTAAAAAATATATATCTAAGTGATAAATAGCAGATGACCAGACGGATAGCCCGATGGCAAGCGATTGCCGCCACCCATAGACACCACCAGTGGAGTCACAAGTGCGCTGTAAACCTTTAAACCTACCCCCCTAACCCTTTCCCCCGGACTGGTCCCCCGTATCTTCACTCACTACATCGCGTGCTATTCACACAAGCTCACACAACTCACACATATGTATGTGTGAGTGCATGCATGTGCACGAGCACAGTCATCTCGACATCATTCGGCATCAGTCAGAGATAGACTATACGAAACGTTAATTGAATACCTCGAAGCTTTTATTGCAATCAAAGTAACCAAGCCGACATTCCAAACCGATGATCTAATATAATTAGAGTTCTCATTCAATTTTTGCCGAAACTTATAAAAGATGAAGCATTTATTGACTGTAATTCCATCGATTATGTAAACTAATCAAACGAGCCGCAAACAAAAAGTCAAATTGTTTCTGTTACGCTGATTAAGCCCGTGAAATGTAAACTCAACCGGGTTTTTCAATTAACATGCAAATGACGTCATTTTTGCTCTACATTTGTAAGGATTCCGTACCTACCCCCAGCTAAGGTCACTGATGACGTAATACATGTTTTGACTGGTTACCGACTATAACAATCAATATTCTTTATCCGTCCACTGCCACAAAAGGGAGAGTCACGCATCGGCAATGGCTTCGGCATAAATGGGCAGCTTCAAACAGCCTCAAGCAGCAGAATCGGGGGTAAGGGGAGTTAAAAAGGCTCTCCCATGGTGGGCATGAATTTACTGGCTTTACCCGAGTGATACCACGAACTTGCAGAAAACCAGCATGAAGCACGTACATTTTCCCCGGTTTCACAGAGTAAGCGAGGTACTGGAGGCCCATTCAGAGGAAAAGGGAGGCAATATTATCCTCCAACCGATTACGGCTACGGCGGCCAATCTTAACGATCAGCAACATACGCAGGATATATTATAGTGCTCAAGTGTGTGCGCAAACACAAATGCACTCTCTATTCCCTTACCCTCATATTCCGATGGGACACCAGGGTGACACGACCGGAGCGAGCGGACATTGGGCGCAGGAACGGCTTAACGTCCTTTCCGAGGCACGGGGACCGCCCACTTCCAGACTCCGGGCTAACACTAAGAATTTCTTACCGAAAACTTAGGTACCTACAAATGTTTGGCCCGGCACGGGGATCGAACCCGGGACCTTTTGCGTAGCCGTCGCTATATAGTGCGACCCACTAACCACTACGCCATCGAGGCAGTCAACGAAGTCGAGTCTACGCCAGTCGAGGAAGGGAGGTAAAAGGTTACCAACGGACTTAATGTGACTTCACTGATGTTGCTGGCATCCATGGGCGGTGGCAATCGCTTTACAACAAGTAATTCGTCTGCTCGTTAACCTTTTTACCCGACTACGGCGAAGCAAAAGGAGGGTTATGATTTTGACCTGTATGTATGGTTGTCCATCTGCTCCATTGAACAAATGAGGTGTCGTTAGAAGCGTCTTGATTGTCTTCTAGTTATAGGTGACATGATGTCACGTTAAATTGACTACAGCGACCGCTAGGGGACTTAGAGAAAGAAAAGATTTTGGGCTCGACGGTACCGTGTGGGGGATCAAGTGAAAGAGATTTTTTAGCACATTTCAAATTATGTAATTTTATTTACATAGGCAACTAAAAATATGTTCAATAAAAATAAAATTTAAAAACTAACACCCGACCACCTAAAAAACACACTCTAAAAAGTACAAAACAAGAAATTTGTCTCTGCTGAAACATTATGCCGTATTGCCGTGGTCGTATGCCACCTACTGTAGCAAAACAGATTCATTGTAATAATAAAATAAAATCAATGTGGCATACGACCACGGCGATACGTGATTATATTTCAGCAGAGACAATTTTCTTGTTTTGTACTTTTTAGAGCGTGTTTTTTTGGTAGTCAGGTGTTAGTTTTAAACTTTATTTTTATATTATAAAAATTGCGTTTTGCCTGACACAGCCGACGATTGCCGCACTTTACACAAACACACACACACCCACAGGTTGGTCACACATTACACATACGAAGACTTAGGAATGTGACGTCGACCCAACCTTCTTTTAGTACTTTCAGTAATTAATGTATGATCCCTTGGTATTTGTGCCATATTTCAAATCAAAGGGGGAGATCAGATGTGGCTATCACGCATTGAGGATACCGAGACTGAGTGGCCTGGGACCCTGAGTCCCTTTGACGATCCTTTAGAGCCGAAAAAGAATTGAAGAGTAGGGTTGTTCGACGAAATTATGTAATAATATTTTATGATTCAAATAAGTACATGAGAGAAGAAAATTCAAACAACAGTAAAATTAAGGGAGTTAAGTATACAAAAACCTCTTCTCTCCCTCTTCTCTTCTCCCGCAATTTTCTGTAATACAGGTTGAGACAAATTGAGTGGCGCCCGTATGGGTAATAGGTTCGTCCTACAGCCCACGACGCCTTCCCATTTAAGGGCGATGAGGGAAAACCGCTGTGGTTTAGTCGGTATGCCTCTGGCCGGCTTAAAAAGAACATCACATATATTGTCCTGGTCCCAAACTCAGGTTTTCCATTGCACTACGGAAGTCAGAAACAATGAACGTACCACAAACACCCAGACCCAGCACAAATGTCAGTTTCATCAAAAACATTTGTGTTGGTGCGGGAATCGAACCCGCGACCCTTGCGTCTCAACCGACGCTAAAACCACTGCGCTAAACGAGTCGTTAGGTAAGGTTAAGGGTTGCGAAGATAAGACGGTAGACGCGTCATTGTAATCACCAGACACCCAAGTACTAGATCATGATCTATGCGTACCCTGAGCTCTGAAGCGACAGCTTTGGAGCGGGGAGGGCGTTATAGGTATATAACTTTTTAAAAAAAATAAAACCAACTTCAAATGTGTGAACACAAAAAAAAACTAAAAATTAAAAAATAGTTCTTCAAATTCACATAGGACCACCCTTGAAATTATTTACGCAATAAAAAAAGAATCGTTCAAATCGGTTCATAATTGGCGAAGATTTCGCAGAGAAAAAGGTACACCCGTAAAGTTCTACCCTTGGAGGTGAAATATTTTCTTCAAATTCGCATGAAACCACCCTTTTGATAATACCTATTCAACAAAAAAATGATCGTTAAAATTGGTTCATAATCGGCGGAGATATTGCGTATAAAAAAGTTCATCCCCAATTTCCCACCCTTGGGGGTGAAATATTTTCTTCAAATTCGCATGAAACCACCCCTTTGATAATACCTATTCAACAAAAAAATAATCGTTCAAATTGGTTCATAATTGGCGAAGATTTCGCAGAGAAAAAGGTACACCCGTAAAGTTCTACCCTTGGAGGTGAAATATTTTCTTCAAATTCGCATGAAACCACCCTTTTGATAATACCTATTCAACAAAAAAATGATCGTTAAAATTGGTTCATAATCGGCGGAGATATTGCGTATAAAAAAGTTCATCCCCAATTTCCCACCCTTGGGGGTGAAATATTTTCTTCAAATTCGCATGAAACCACCCCTTTGATAATACCTATTCAACAAAAAAATAATCGTTCAAATTGGTTTATAATCGGAGGAGATATTGCGTATAAAAAAGTTCATCCCCAATTTTCCACCCGTGGGGGTTGTTTTTTATTATTAAATTTAAATGGGACCACCCTTGAGGTATTACCTATACGCCGAAAAAAGATTTGTTCAAATCGGTTCATAATTGGCGGAGTTATCGCGTAACAAACATAGAAAGAAAACATACGGGTCGAATTGAGAATCTCCTCCTTTTTTTGAAGTCGGTTGAAAACTATGATAGTTGATGTGGTGTGAGTCATGAAAAATCAAGTTCGTCTATAAATAAAATATAATTGTGTTTAGTAAATCATTTTTTTTATGTGATAGTTGGCAGACGAGCAGACGGATCAGCTGATGGTAAACGATAGCCACCGCCCATGGACACTCGCGACACCAGTGGAGTCACAAATGCGCTGCCATTCTTCAAACTCCCCTTTCCCCCGGATTAGGCTTCCTCCCGGAGGCCTAATCACTCACGCAGCGAAACATAGCACAGTGCTGCTTCTCGTCGGTTTTCTGTGAGGCCGTGGTATCACTCCGGTCGAGCAGGCCCATTCATGCCGAAGCGTAGCCCTCCCACGGTTAAATAAAATAATACTTAGTTTTAATCTACTTACATAATTTTTAGTCGCCTTTGGTCAATGTGTTTATAGCATTAACGAAACATTCGTTAATGCTATAAACACATTGACATGACCCGAATAGTAGGTCCAACTAGCATACCTGTAAAGAATAAAAATGATTTTATAAAAGATCATTAAAATTAAGAATAGCAGGTAGTTAATTGAGCATAAACCAAGATATATCCTATACCAACTTCTTCGTCGTTTTCTTCATTGCGGTGACAAGGTCTTTGCATTGTTCCCTACCCTCGGCTTGTCTTAGGGCAATCCGCAAAGTGAGTCCGGTTACATCCCTTATTTAGTATGACCAATGAAGAGTTGAACGGCCTCTTCGTCTTTTGCCATTGGCCTTCCCCACAACAACCAACTTGTCTAAGTTGTCGGACTGTCTCCGGGCGATATGGCAAAAGTAACCTAGTACTCTTGTACCTATCCTATGAATGTGTGTTATGCTATACTAATTAGTAGTCATATTGAATAACGAATCAACTCATTACTTCAGTACAGTGAAGCCAAAAAGAACTCCTTGATATAAAACAATAAAGTCGACAACCCTATGTTTCACAAATTCTCATTTGATCTCACTCCACGCCAACGACCTTTGATTTCATGAAATGAACCGTGATAAGAATCGTAGAAAGTATTTGAAATTACATGCAAAATGTGGAATACATACTTACCTAACCTTTTTTCTTTTTATTTTAACGTAAACTATCCAAATATTCGCATTATGAAAAAGTAAAAAAATGGGTCTCCATTTCAATTTTTATGTAAAAATCGTAATGCGGTTAACAAAATACATCTATTTACCAAGTTTCAATAGTATAGTTCTTATAGTTTCGGAGAAAAATGGCTGTGCCATACGGACGGACACACAGACGGACAGACGGACAGACATGACGAATCTATAAGGGTTCCGTTTTTTGCCATATGGCTATGGAACCCTAAAAACCATGCTTGTTTATTTTGACAAATTAAGTAATAAAAAATATATATATCATCGACCATTTCTTTAGTCTTTAGACCATTTCTTTACTAAGCATGACCACCATAATACAAATCACGATAAGTAAGATAAGCTCCAAAATTCAATGCTGAAAGGGGCTGGAACTTAGTTAAGTTCTAGAACTTTTCTATTGATACTAGTGTAGGACGCCCCATGGCACAATGGATTGATAATTTGAGAAAGGTGACGGATGTTAGTTGGATGCAGACTGCGCAACAAAGTTCTTGATTTTTTTTATGAGTTGGGTGGCAGACGAACAGATGGATCACCTGATGTTAAGCGGTTTCCGCCGCCCATGGACACCCGCGCCACCAGTGGAGTCACAAGTGTGCTGCCAACCTTTAAACCCCCCTTTACCCCGGAGGACGTGGTACCGGAGCGATAACACGGCCTAACAGGAAACCGGCGTGAAGCAGCACTGTGTTGTGTTTTGCTGTGTGCATTCATCTGCCTTCGAGATAGGTAGCTCAACCACCTGTGTTACGGATATCAGAATCAACGGTGGGATTACAAATATACTCGTATAATACATATAATACTTTTATTTTGTAAATACATACTTATAATACATAGAAAACACCCAAACCAATACAAACAAACATTTTCATGCACACAAATGTTTGTACTGTGCGGGGATTGAACCCGCAACCCTCGGATCAAAGGCAGCGTTCACTTCCACTGTTCCAAACGGGTCGTCATTTCTAATGAATATATTTGATAGTTAAGTTGTCCAAAATAGTTAGTGAGAGCAAAAGACTCGTTTTAGTCGGTGTGTTTCATTCATTATTCATTAATGTGAAATACTGTACCGTCTGCCGCAAGTCTTTATCGTAAACTACAATAGCCGTTTTACAGGGTTTTGGGAAAGTAACTTAAAATCCAACCCTCTTATTACAAAAAACTGCTCTGGTACCGGTTTTAATCCTAAACTAGCAAGTTCATGATTATTACGAAATAGTTCTAGTTCTTAAATATTTATGACAAATCCTCGACTAACCATAGACCACTTAGTACCGCAGGATAGTGTCAAAATTGATCGAATCATTCAATCATTCGTTCAGTGACATTTCATTTTACGTAACCTTATTTTGTTGTCTGAAATAAAAATATTTTAGAATTGTTTTTAAGCAACAGTAAATTAAAATATTAACCAAGTAAGGTTTCCCATTAATATGCATAGGAATTGCTTATATTTTTGGGATTTGATCCAAAAATAAATAAACTACTTTTTCACAAATAACTTTGGTGGAAAACGGAATGAACTGTCACAGGGATAAGTTGTCATGGTTACTGAATCGATATTTTGAGATTATTTTAGTACTCATCTTAAACTAGGGGTCCGGGTAACGTTAAACTTAGTTTTGTAATAATGTTTACTCTAGTTCTTCAGCTATTCCCAGTATTAATCCCACTACTTATTTTAAACCACGTTTTGGAATAAGAGGGCCAAAGTGTTCATGCTAAAGGACTATTCTTCAACGATTTTTATTGATGATTATATATTTGAGTTCCTTTGCTTACAAATTTTAGTCCGCATTGACTGTGGTCAATGCGGACTAAAATTGGTATAATTTTGGTAAAATTGGTATAATTGGTAAAATTGCTAAAATTGGTATTGCTAAATTTGGTGGTAATATACACATGCTTATAGGCATAGGAAATTTCTACACATTGTTGTGCAAATACCAGGCGTTATATCTTAACGATAATTTGGACCATATCGTAACAGTTTAGGGTCTCGTAATTCCAAATTACACTTAGGGACCCACTAAATGCCAACAGGAATGCTTACTCAGCTCGGCTTTTAATAAAGGCGGTCAATTTGGGAAACGTTACTTTTTATTTGTTGTAGTAATACTGTACTGTAAGGTATTATAGTAAGATATAATACGCTAATTAACTTGTTAAGATAGAACTGGACCAGATAGAGAGGTAAAAAAATAGAAATCAGTCGGAAACAGTTAGGACTAGGCCCCCATTTTTGAAAATGTTGGTTATACTCGTACAGTTTCGATTCTATTTGTACTAACAGAAGAATTATGTCTGAATACAAAATAAATTTCCGCCAAACAAAAAAAATATATTTTCATATATCAAAGTCGATTATATTATTATTTAATCGATTGTAGCGCGTCACATCTCTATCTAAGGGATCTTGAAAAACAAGAAAAATAAGACAGGAAATAAGATATCCTCACAAGTTCTTTATACCCTCATTGTATGTTGATCAGTCGAGATCAAAGACGACACACACACACACTTTAATCCTTGGATGGAAATGAGAGATATGGCCGACGCAAAAATAAATCTACCGTTTTACCACCGCTCGGTTAGCTAAAATTACGAATACGTCTGTACTTTTGCCAAGTCGTACATAAAACATGGGAGTGAGTGTAGTGGTATATAGGTCCGTAATATGCCGTGAGTGTGATTTATAATACAAGTAATTGTAACGTGTGGTTTGGAATGTAATGAGTTTTTTAATTAATTAGGTACTTCAATTATTTAAATCACAATCTTATCACCTTTATCTTATTAATCTGTACACGGGGGGACTGTGGGCTAGCTGTGCCAAGCGGTCGCTAAACACCCTTCGTATTCAATACAACAACATATTCAGGATGATGTTGCGGCTTCCTCGTTTCTGCAGTGCGTCTCAAATGTTTGCGCAGGCAAGAACTGACTGCTTCCAAACTCTGTTCCGCAAGAAAGTGACATCGCTGTTAAACCGGGTGCGAGAGAGCGACAACAGCATCCTGAAGGTAATAGCAGATGATCCGCATGCACCTATATTGAGGCACTTTGTACGAACAATGACCGAGGTCAAAATTAGCACTCCCTCTGGATCACATGTATACGGAGTGCCTCTTAGGTACATGACCAAATAAACTTTGTTATTCTTTATTATGCTCACTAACCCTGTGTTTATAAGCAACTTTTTACTAACCCGTGCACTATGTTGTCTGAATAAATAAATTTGAATTGAATTAATTCTTTTTTAATATTTTTCAACTGGAATATAACTAGGATAATATCTCTAACAGTCCCCATCATATGCAATGTTGACCTCCGTTTTTAGGGTTCCGTAACCAAAGGGCAAAAACGGGATGTCCGTCTGTCTGTATAGCTATAGCTAGCTCTTTTTGAAAAATCGCGACAGCTACACCGAAAATTTCATAAATTATGTATTTCTGTTGCCACTGTAACAACAAATACTAAAATCAAAATAAAACATATATTCTACGGGGGCTCCCATACAAAAAAAACATATTTTTTGCCTAAAATTGCTTGATATCAATCATAGTAACAGTTAGATAGCACTTGAAATATTCACAAAATGCTTAATTTTTATTCAAATATCAGTCGTCTGTGTCGGTAAAATATAATATAATAATTCTCACAACATCTCATAAGTTGACATGATTCCATACTAAGTAGCTTAAGCAGTTGTATTACAGATATCAGACAACAGAGGAACACAAATATATACTTAAATACATATATAACACCCAGACACCGAACAAACACAAGTGTTCATCGCACGAATGTTTGTCCAGGTTGGGGATCGAACCCACGACCTTTGGCGTAAGAGGCAGGGTCTCTACCAATTGCGCCATCCGGTCAGTCAAAATGTCTCAGTTTTATAGATAATAATATGCAAATACGTATCTACATAGCATTTTAATATTTTTTATGTAATAGGTGGCAGACGAGCTGACAGATCACCTGATGGTAAGTAATTGCCGTCGCCCATGGACACCTGCGACACCAGTAGAGTCACAAGTGCGCTGCTAACCTTTGAACCCCTTTCCCCCGGATTGGGCCTCCGATACCCTCACTCATGTAGCGAAACACCGCACATCAGCGCTGCTTCACGCCGGATTTCTGTGAGGCCGAGGTATCACTCCGGTCGAGCCGGCCCATTCGTGCAGAAGCGTGGCTCTCCCACGATGGAGTGGTCAATAATTACAACCCAATAAGTACACGTACACAGGACCGAGTTGTGTGAAAATCATTGGGGGATGTCTATGTCCGGCAGTAAATAAATATTATTTCTTTCTTTCTTTCTTTCTAAACGTATTTTGGCAGAAATTATTACGATGATGGATTCCCGTATAAGACGTCGTAAGAAGCAATGTACGGAAGAAAATGTTATGCTTTACTTAACGAATTTCACGACTCGAAAAAGATTTCCTTAATGCACAAGGAAATATGAATCCATAAGAATAAACACGGCTATCCACCATCCTATATTAAGGTTGAAATTCTCTCAGAATCCATATTTTCTTTATCTCCGTTGAAAAATGGGAGCGCGAGGCAGGCTGCCAATTTTTAACTAAGTTTGTTTTCCAAAATGCATTCGTTTTAAGAAGATTTTCTTAAAAGAGGTGCAGGGGGTGATTCTGACGCATTCGATATGAGTCTAAAATAAATTATTAATATTTATTTATTGCAATGAGAAAAAGGCATCACTTCTTCATTGGAATCAGAATCACGATCTGTAATGCTTGTTACTATAGGTATTACAATTTCCGGGTGACGTTGCAACATAATATTAAGTACCAACACTTTACTCATTGATACTTTACTCACTGGATAAGTTTAAGTCTCATATCAAAACCTGCCTAATGAAGAAAGGTTACTATAGTGTACAAGACTATTTAAATGATAAGGATTGTTGGTCATGTTAATTGATTAATCTTTTGAGTTGTTATTCATAGTAGTCTATTAACCATCATAATTATATTTTTTGAAACTCTGTAACATCATCAATATTTGAAAAGAGTAACTACTGAGTTTCTTGCTGGTGTCTTCTCAGTAGAAATCGACATTCCGAACCAGCGGTAGATATTATGTACCTATTTTGACATTCATAAGTGTTCTGTGTGGACCTAAATTGAATAAAGATTTTTTTATCTTTATCTTATCTTTATTTTTATTGAATCATTGTTAAAATTATTATTTTAATACCTTAAAAACTTTCCGAGAAACTACGATTGCAAAATCACAACGCTTCATATAAAACTCCGTGACATCAATACAAAGTACTTCATCGCATAATTGATCTATCGACTATCGATGAAATGAGTTTTAGATCAATCGTCACGCCTATTCCTGGTGTTACGAGAAATGTACTCTACGCGCACGATTGTGATGAATATTATCTGTTTTAAAATATATCAAGTTTCTTAACATAATTTAAAAAACATCAAAAACATATACGTTTATTTATTGTTCTGCGCAAAGGAAAAAAACAGTGTTTGTCGTTTTCTAAGTAACCCTGCTATACTTATTTCTGAGTGACCATTTAAATTGTATTTTTTTAATAATCTAACATTAAACTTCATGTCGAAGTAGCGAGAATCGCCCCCTAGAGAAGCAACTCTCGTGCACTCGACATTGAAGTCGAGTATATCTCTAGTTGAGAATTGCCCCCCAGGGCTGCAAATGTTTTCTCAGCCAGGGAATAGGTATAGCTTGTAATTTAATAATTTTCTTGCAACTTACGAGTAAAAATAAGGGAGTTCTAGTGTTGAATAAGTAAATAAATAAGAAATATTGTATATTATTAAAATCAATTGTGGTGGCAAACTTTTATGCGTGGTTATAACACACACATAATAAACGCCATAAAAAAGTGTTTTTTTTTTAATAATGGCTCTGCGTCTTGCCGCAACTTGCCAATGTCAAGTGATTAAAGAGACACGTTTCTTTTTTTGTTGAAATTGGACGGTGATGCGAGTTGGTGTTGATGAGTCTCTTTAATTGAGTTTGTTATTATTCTAAAAAATAAATAAGTTTAAATACAGACAGAACACCACCTAAAATAAAAAAGTTCCAATTAACTAAGTACTTGAACGATGAGTAATAAATGGCGCTGGATCGAGTTTTAGTCCGTAACTTTTCTTCATCATCATTTCAGCCAATAGACGTCCATTGCTGGAAATAGGCCTCCCCCAATATTCTCCACATCATGCCTGTGTGAAACTTTTCTTAGATTTTGTAATATGGAGGCTAAATCTACCTGCGACTACTTAACTGTGGCACAAGTTAGACGACCCGTTTGGAACAGTGGTAGTGAACGATGCCTTTGGTCCAAGGGTTGCGGGTTCGATCCCCGCACAGTACAAACATTTGTGTGCATGAACATGTCTGTTTGTCTTGGTCTGGGTGTTTCCTATGTATCAGAAGTATGTATTTACAAAAGAAAAGTATTATATTTATATATTTGTAATTCCACTGCTGATTCTGATATCCGTAACACAGGTGCTTGAGCTAGGTACCTATCTCGGAGTCAGATCAATGTATGTGATGTTGTGAAATATTTATTATTTATTTATTTATCTATAGGTGTTGGTTGACCCACGAAAGAAATGGACGGTTACCCCGCCCATTCTCCTCCTTGAATGAAAATGAGGAGCGAAATCGCAAAAAGCGGCGCAAATTCTACCCATTCCGATTTAGGGCAGTAACCGTGGGTAGGATCGAAAATTTATGTTGGGTGAAGCAAAGGGCTTTTTCTATTAGCCATTACTAGTGTAACAGGGAAATTGTGTTATTGCATTAATTTAAGGTCTTTTTGGAGATATTGTGTGTCGGAGTATAAATTCTCAGGTATTTTTTTGTTATTAAGATCACTGATGGTTTTTATTTGTTGTCATAATCATTTCAGGATGGCCGTTGCGTCGGAGCCTTATTTTTTTTTTTTGACGCTGGGGAATGCCTCTTTATGCATACCCTCTTGCCGGGGGACAGGCGGGTTATGTCGGGCTCTCCTCTGGAGGGGGCTTCTCCTAGCGAGAAGCCGGCCAGAGGCATACCGACTAAACCCCAGCGACGCTCCCTCATGGCCAGAGTGGGGAGGGGACATGAGTACGGGTTAAAGAACCTTACTTCACGTCCCTCCCCAGGCGGAGGGCCCACTTACACTGCGGGCCCGACACTGCCTCCCCCAGTCAAGCTAGGGGGGTTGTGTCGGAGCCTAGATCAATTTCCAGGAATTTATTATTATAATGAACTTTGCAACTTTCACACAGGGAAACCAGACTCACTAGATCACGTTTAACGTTGAATCATTATCTTAACAACTGTGGGTAAGAATGCACATTTTTTTAAACTATCCGTAACTTGCAGCTTGTCTCACGATAGTTTCCCTCACGGCCAAACTAATAGTAGAAGGTATGTATTTCTACTATTTATACTTCTTTATTTGAAAAACAAGCTCTCGCTTCGAAAGCGCACTTTATTATCCTGTATAAAATACAGTTAAAGGAAGTGCGTGTTGTTAAGCCCCTGCTTAAATTTGGTCTGAATAATATCAAATTCAACATCCATTGAAAAAATACAGAGATTTTAGTCGCCCGATGTGTAGCGGTCTTTACAATTTTAAAATAAATAAAACACGCTCTAAAAAGTACGAAACAAGAAAACTGTCTCTGCTGAAATTATTATGCCGTATTGCTGTGGTCTTATGCCACAATGATTTTATTTTATTATTATAATGAATCTGTTTTGCTACAATAGGTGGCATACGACCCGTTTTAGTTTTTAAAATTTATTTTTATTTAACATATTTTTAGTTATGTAAACAAAATTACATATTTGAAATGTGCTAAAAAGTTCTTTCATTTGATACCCCACACGGTACCGCCAAACAAAGTTTTTTTAGTTCCTTACTCTAAGTCCCCTAGAGGGTGCTGTAGTCAATTTAACGTGACGTCATGTAACCTATAACCAGAAGACAATCAAGACGCTTCTAACGACACCTCATTTGTTCAAATATGATAACTAGTTTAGAAGTTATGAGGGAACAGATGAAAATACATACATACATACAGGTCAAAATCATAACCCACATTTTTACTTCGCCGTAGTCGGGTAAAATAAAACATGACGATCCCCTTCTATGTTCAATTAAAATTAAAAATAAAACATACGTCAGTTGACACATCCCATTGTCTAAGATCACACCGTTGTTTTCTTATTTTAAAATCACTGTCTCACACACATACACTAGCGCATTCTTCATGTACACGAGCTTGTTTATGTAGCTAAAAGCATTCCCTGATTGCAAAAAATATAAATTACTAACCTTTCTCTGTATTTAAATGGCGTCAGACGTGAGAGGAAACCTACCAAACATGATTGAGGATTTGAAAAAAAGCACTTTTATCCAAATACATTAAGGTGTACTTTTCTTTATTTACTGTCTTGTTCTCGAATAATAAATGAAAGTGTACCTGGGCGTAGGTATACTGCCAGTTCTGGGGAGGGACATGAAGAGGCTCTTCTAGGTCGGTTCTTATGTCTCCTCTTCTCCTGCTCTCCTCCTTCACTCAGGAAGTAGAAGAGGCAGATGTTTTAGTGGGTATACCTCAGATCTCGGCTAAAGGAGAGCCCCACATAACCCGTCCGGCCCCCCAATCAGCGGGTATGCTTAAGAAAGTCAGCCCAACACATATTGGAATATCAATATATTGGAACCCTGCATCCGATACATCACCCTCTAAATGTAAAATTGGGAATGCAAATGTGAGAATTTCGTTTGTGTTTACAGAAATGTCTGCATTGGAGGTAAATGGCCACCACTACCTATGTAGTATAAAAAAATTGCTTTCTCTGTCTGTCCCTTATGTAATATAAATGTAGATCTTTAAAACTACGCAGCGGATTTTGATGGGGTTTTATTTATATAAACAATACTAATTATAAGCATTGTACGTTATACTGTCACTGTAATAATAATTTGTATAAGAATGGAAATTATAATTACCGTATTGTTTGAAAAAGAGTACCTAACTACTGAGTTTCTTGCTGATTCTATTCGGTAGAAATTGACATTCCGAATCAGCGGTAGATTACATAATATTTGACATTCATAAATGTTCTATATGGACTTAAATTGAATAAAGATAACTTTATTTATTTTTTTATTTATAATAGACAGAATAATTCAAGAAGAAGCTTTATTATGAATAAATTTAAAATATATGCTTATTCATAATAAATAAGCTACATCCGTGGGAAGCCAGAGTAGGTCGCTAGTACAACATAATAAGTAGGAGATATATATCCTACTATAGTAAATACTATAGTAAATAATGATAGTGGACGAAGATAGCACGTGCGGCATTTCACCAGGGAGATAAAAAAACTGACAGTTGTCTTTTGTCAAATGTTCAGACTTTTTTTAGGTTTGAACGCTAAGGTTATTTTGATGCTCACTGTACTATACAATCAGTTGGTTGCGAATCATGTATCTATAATATGTAAATCTTTTATGTAATATACTTGCGCGCCGCGAACTTTGCATAAATGCAAGCATCAATTAGCAGGATGCGGATTTTCGCAATTACGTGGTTTACATACGAGTCTACGCTCTAACGTTGAATAGATAATAAGCAGATTTCAATGCAACGTAGTGTAATCTTATTAATATTCGATAGTATTGCTTCTACATAGTTGAGCTTATCGCAATATTATGGTACAGATTCTGCATGAGTATATTGTGCGACACAAGGATTTGACAGGGGGTGTTTTAAAGAAATGTTCCTCTTAAGAAAATTTCAAAGTACCTTACTCGATGGCTCAAAACCCACCACCAAACTCTAAAAACGTATTCACTATCGAATCTTTATCCGCGTACCTTTCACACGAAAGTGTAAAATGACGGGGAAACAGATTCGGTCGTGAAAACGTTTTTAATACGTAAGTACGAACGTACGTACTAACTTTGTCCACTATAATTTTTTTTATGTGATAGGTGACAAACGAGCAGATGGATCGCTTGATGGAAAGCGATTGCTGCCTCCCTTACCGTGACAACAGTTGAGTCACAAGTGCGCCAACCTCTGAACCCCCATTTCCCCCCAATCGGGCCTCCGGTACCCTCACTCACGTAGCGAAACACAGCACAGTGCTGCTTGATGCCGGATTTCCAGTTTTCTGTGAAGCCGGTACCACTCCGGTCGAACCGGCCCATTCATGCCGAAGTGTAGCTCTCCCACGGTTGAGCTCGGTATATACTATATTAGATACATATTTCGTACTTATTATGTTGTACTAGCGACCTGCTCCGGAAAGTCTGTAGCCAACAAGGCCCAACCTCAGCAAATGCTGCAGTGGCCGAAGCCGCTGCAGCCGGTGGAGTCTTGGGTGACGTACGTGCATATATACATAAAACAGGATGAAGACAAAACAAAGAAAAAATATGAAAAAAAAAAATATAAATATTAAATAAAACCGCATCAAAATCTGTTGCGTAGTTTTTTTTTATATAGTATTAAATAGATTAGCACTTGACCTCATCTCACCTGATGGAAAGTGACAATAAGGTCTAAGATGTAGCGTGCTTACCCAGAAGAAGCCTATTCACTCTCGACTTAATGACACCCAAATTGTAGCTCTCTGGGAATACAGAAGCGGACAAATTGTTCCATTCCTTAGCAGTTCGCACCAAGAAAGAAGAAGCGAAACGCTTAGTACGAGCTGGTGGAACTTTCACAGTTAAAGGGTGGATTCCTGTCATCTTCCGCAATGGTCGGAGTTTTAAGGATCTAAGCATACATAGGGACAGACAGCGCAAGTGACACTTTTTATACTATGTAGGTACTTAGTGGCAGTAATTGTATTATTCTACGAAATGTTGACGTCTGCAATATACCTCCAATGCAGAAATGTCTGTAAATACAAACGAAATTCTCACATTTGCATTCCGAGTATTACATTTAGGGGGTAATGTATCGGGTGCAGGGTTGCCAATATCCGATTATCGGGCCGGTATTTCCAAGGAAATGGTTGCGATTGAAGCAATAAAAATAATTGGCAGACTTCCAAAGTCGTTGAAAACCGATTGTACAGAATAAATGGAGTAGGCTAAAGTCTATGTAAATCTCATTATTAGTATTATGATTTTTTCCTTTTGGGATACGGAACCTTTTATAATATTCTAGGGTTCATACTTGAAAAGGCAATAACGGAACCCCTTATAAGACCTATCTTTGTCTGTGTCTTTTCTAGAAATAAAGACCCTTTATTTCTGGAAACGAGTCGTATTGAAATTTCAATCGTATACTCAATGTCCAAGGTCCCCCGAAATTTGTGAAAAAAGTTAACATACAAAAATTCAGTACATAATTAGAAATAAATGCAATATTATTTTCTTGTTAATACGCTGACATACTTATTTTACGATATAAACATCACAACGAATGATTTTTTAAATAAAGATCCGTTATAAACAAACATACTCGACGGACGGGTAAGGACGGTCGAGAAATGCGGTCATGCCGCAAACTCCATCTTAGCTTCCCTCCTCATTCCTGAGAATCCTATTCACAATCCTTTACTGTTCAATCCATTCGTCTCTGGAACTCCTTACCCCTTCCAATCAGGAAATCACAATCCCTTCCTATATTCAAGTCCGTAGTCAAAACTCACTTCCTATCTCTATAAATAGGTAGGTACACTGTTTTTTCCTTGTCTCTTCTTCCTTTTTTATGTGGTTCTGCTCTCTGGTCATTTATACCTATCTATAAGAAATATTTTTATTGAATTTTTGTTATAAATTATCTATGTATATATTATTGGGTATGTATGTATTGTTTATTATTATTTATGTTACGTAATATTATTAATATGTAAAATATGTATATTTCTGCCATTCTCAATTTCATTTTTTAAACTACCTTGCACTGCCTTCCCTTATTACGAATATGATATGTATTTCTTTCCTCTACCCAAAGGTTGTCTGGAAGAAATCTCCTACAAGCGATAAGACTGCCTTATTGTACTGTCTGTTGCTGTTGTTGTATCATGCTTGTATTTTATTTTTGTGCAATAAAGAATATCTATCTATCTATACTAAAAATTGACCGTAGGAAAGCCACGCTTCGGCATGAATGGGCCGGCTCTACCGGAGTTGTACTACGGCCTCACAGAAAATCGGCGTGAAGCAGCACTGTGCTGTGTTTCGCTGCGTGAGTCAAGGTACCAGGGTAGGCCTAATCCGGGTGAAAGGGGGTTTAAATGTTGGCAGCGCACTTTTGACTCCACTGTTGTCGCGGGTGGCCATGGGCGTCGGCAATCGCTTACCATCAGGTAATCTGTGTGCTTGTCTGTCACCTATCACATAAAAAAATACACACAAATTGTAAATAGAATCTTAAATTACACGGGATCGGAAATTATAACAGTAACCTTTATGAGTTTCAACATAATAATCATTTACCTTTGTAGAGTGTAACGGGCACATAACAGTAGATTGATATCAGAATTGCGTTTCATATTATTGTATCATTAACGTTCAGCTGGTTCAGCCATGCTGAGGTGAGGTTATACTAATGTTTACGTAAAATCGATTGCATAGACATCCCTAGAGCCTAGACCTGAGTTCTGTGGAACAGTTTGGCTGCAGGAGTATTTCGCGACGGCTACGACTTAGGGACCCTCAAGAGAAGAACACGTTCTTCTCTTGAGAAAGAAGTACGTGTACTCTTTTTTAAAAAGGCCGGCAACACATTAGCGATCTCTTTGATTTCGCGGATGTTCATGGGCGGCGTTGATTACTTTCCATCAGGTGACTCGCTTGCTCGTTTGTCCACCTCTAGCATAAAAAAAACTCCCGACAGATTAGTGTTATGAGATGTGAAGGCCCGGTGGCTTAATATACAGTCGTTTAATGTGCATAGTTTCCACACATAATTGTTTTAAACTTTATTTTGAAATGTATTATGCTTGCTAAAAGAATCAGTTTTTTCTCGTGCATACAAATCAGGGGGGCAATTTTCGTGCACTCGAAATTGAAATCAAATTTGTAAATTTCATACATTCGTGCAATACCAATCGGGGGGGCAATTCTCCTGCACTCGACATTGAAGTCGAATGTAACTTGACTGTAACTCTACCTCAATGTCGAGTGCTCGAGAATAGGCCTTTAGATATGCGACCAGTGATCTCGGCATAGTTCGGCATAAAACAGAGACAGACGATACTAAACGAGTGCGGGAGGGAAACGAAATCTTAATTCGACTTCAATGTCGAGTGCACGAGAAAAGGTTTCTTGATCTGACATTAGATTCGCGCGGATTATTATGAATCTTAGCCGTGTGGTCCCCGGCAGAGTAGAATAGGCCACCCTCACTCTTACCGAGGTGTCGTAAAAGGCGACTAAGGTAAAGCTGCTGGCATGATCATCAGCACCCAGAGAAGGAAAACTCTGCATTTATATCAAAACCCTCCCCAACCCGTCTGCCAAGCGTGGTGAGTATGGCAATTACCCCTCACGTGACTGAGGGAGGTCCGTGCCCCAGCAGTGGGGAGTTAAATGGGCTGATGATGATGATGATGATGATGATTATTAATCTAATCTCTAATACCTAATGATGCTAACAAAAACTTCTAACTTCTACAACTACTCCCTACTAAAGTCTGTTTTCCCTGACCACTATAATCTGAAAATCCTTAAGGCAACAGTGAACAGGCATCTTCTAGGCAACAGCGTATCATTCTAGACTTTATAGTCGATTTCCATCAGGCGTGATTGTAGTCAAGAATTAGTCAAACAAAAAATCTATTAAACAGGAAAACCTAGACCAAAATGGATCATTCGGATATGGAATGACTCGAGTATTTCATCATTATTTTACACGTATAACGTCATTGTTTACATTGATATTATGACGAATATTCTGAGTCACTAAGAGTGAACGTTCTTAAGTTATTGATAAGACCGCTCCGTGAAAATTGCATTGCATCACTTGATTACGGAATAAAACTAATTTCTTGACCGTAATCTTATACTACGTTATTATAAACCATGATCTAAAGTGATGATTATCGTACTAAAGCTCATGTCATTCCGTTCGAACACACAATGTTAAAAATGGCCGGCACGATTTTTGATCCAGGACTATCCTTAATTCGCGATGTGTAATAAAGGGGTTAAGGACTAATCATTGATCAACGCTGTTTGTTTCCAGTTTTTCTAACGTATCTCGGGTTTGTGATCAACTAATCAGCAATCTTTAGGCAAACTTGGTTATTGAGCTCAATCCCATCATAGTTGCGGTAACTGACCGGATGGCGCAATTGGTAGTGACCCTGCCTCTTACGCCAAAGGTCGTGGGTTCGATCCCCACCCTGGACAAACATTCGTGCAATGAACACTTGTGCTTGTTCAGTGTCTGGGTGTAATATATGTATTTAAGTATATATTTGTGTTCCTCTGTTGCCTGATGTCTGTAACACAAGTGCTTACGCTACTTAGTACGGAATCAGGTCAATGTATGAGATGTTGTGAGAATTATTATATTATTATTATTATTATAACTTGTTTTCTATAATGGAGGCAAAGGCCATGCAATAGTATTTTTTATGTGATAGGTGGCAGACGAGCAGACGGACCACCCGCTACACCAATGGAGTCACAAGTGCACTGCAAACCTTAAAACCCCCCTTTTCGGTATCCTCACTCACGCAGCGAAACAGCACATTGCTGCTTCACGCCGGTTTTCTGTGAGGCCGTCGTATCACTCCGATCGAGCCGGAGGCCCATTCATGCCGAAGCGTAGCTCTCCTACGGTCAAATATATTCATAGGCTGATAGTAATACCTAGTAGTAGTTCTACCACTCCTAGATTGATAAAAAACATTTAACTTCAAAGATAAATCGCCATGACAAAGGAAAGTAAAACTTGTTTTCTGAGTTGTACTCTCAGAGGCTTAATGGGTTGGTATGCCTTTGGCAGACTTCTACATAAGAGATGCCAAAGAATAGGTGGACATTACCAGACTGAGCCCCGATTGGTTGTATGATGCATGAGGTAATACGGCCTATTTCAAGACCGAACCAGCGGCTTTCGCCAACGATATCAAAAAGTACCTACTACGGCCCTAAGAGCCATCGATTAAATTCGAAATCGAATAGGAAATCCCTTTCCCAAGGCGAAATTGAGGCTATCAGTTGTGTATCACTTCCCAAACTTAAATGTAAATCCTTTAAAAGATTACTTACCATTCTACTTCCCAGCGCAAAAGAGTACAAGTACACTACAACACTCCACAACTTTAAGTTTAAACCGTGCTTTTTAACCGTCTTAAAAACTTTTGCACGTGGAAACTTACATAGAAGTTACCTACTTACCGGAAACTGAAAAATGTTTGCTATTGAGAGTATAGTCAGGTCGCTGCTCCAATCAGAAACTTTTTTCCTTAAATAATTTTAATCAGGTTTTTTTAAAGTGACACAGTATAGCCTCTCCTCAACCTGATGGTAAGCAAGAGAAGAGCCCACGTTGCAATTACAACGGAAGCGATGTCAGGCATAACCTCCGCTGTAATAGGAATTGCTGAAAAGGTATTTTTATGGGAAATTTAACAGTTGAAAAAGTGATGTATCGCATTATCGCAAACCACAATGTCGACCGCCGGCTGGGTGAAAGTCTCGTAAGTCGAATGAATGCGGGAAGCACAGTGTCGGTTAGAGAAGTCCATTGGGGGAGGCTGATTGATATCCAGCAGTGGGCGGCTTTTAGCTGAAAATACTGGTGATAAGAGAGCGCCCTGTTGGTCTAGTAGTTTAAGTACCGGGCCGTGATCTCGTGGTCCTGGGTTTGATTCCCGAGTCGAGCAAAAAGTACCGTTTCGAATTTTTCGAACATTGCTCGGGTTTGTGATATCCAATCCGCATTAGGCATGCGTGGTGATTAAGCCGAATCCCATCATAGTAGCGATGACTTGATATCTATGATCGAGGCCTTTGCCCTGCAGTGGGACATATAGGCTGATACTTACCGGTGATGATGAACACATGATACTCAACAGTGTAACTACGTAGTATGGCTATAGTTGATATTTCTCCTTTTTAATATTCCAATAACCACCAAACCAACTCCCGTTTTGCAGCGGTCTAAACAACAATTAGCCTCGATCAACTCAAATTACCGAGAAACAAATCTACGGGTCCCAGTAAAGTTTGATCTGACCGATCAGTTCGTTTATATTGAATTAAATTGATCCGCAGATTGATTCATTAAAAGCATTTTCAAGAGTGTTGAAGACATAAACAGTGCATTTTGTATCATGCCAATTTAGTCGTTTTAAAATTTACTTTTGGCCTTCGATACGAAGATTTGCCATTTCGGTCAATTAGACCATTATCTAGGTGACTAAGATGTTTTTTAACCATGTGTATCTAGTGATACAAAGGGACTTAGAGCGAAGGCGTAACGAATTATACCTTCGCAACCAAACAAAGAAGAGACGCAGGGCGCGGTCTTATCGTCCGTTTCACGCTAAGGCCCCTGGGCGAAACAGCCGGGAAAATGCTACAGGGCGTTTCCCGGTTTTTGCCCAGCGTCACCAAAGAAGTCACTCGCCATCAACAGTCTAATTTGAGATTTATATTCATAGACACAAGGAATATAATATATCAGTTCCGTGTTTTGTGGAGCGGACTCTTATGTTATTTTCGCAGCTCGAGCCAACTTCTTTCTCACAACGAGGCGGAACCAGGGTAGTTCTCTCTAATGGTGTTAAGCTCATTTTTATAATTAATCCCGTATTACTGTAAAGGCATCGTTTCAGTATATCGCATAGCAGCTAATTACCGCACGCACATCCCTAATGGGCGCTTATTGTGCAGGCGCGAGATTGGCCGTGCGGTCGGCGTCCGGCGAACAATGGCGCGATTACCATCACGATACCATCGCGTCCTGGTTGCGTGGCCCAGGGTAAGACCACACTTATTGATATACCCAGTAAGGCGACATTTATACAACTTAGAAAAAAATAATTTTCTACGAAACCTTCAGATGCTGTTCGGGAAACCGAAAAGAGAAAACACTTCCGCGACGCAATTTGACACCTAACAAAACAAGATCTAAGAAAAGTTCTGGAACTACACTCGTTCCTCGCCCCGTTAACATTACGCACTTGGAACGAGATGGCATGATTTGTAGTACAGTAATAACTTAAGACCGGTTTGTAGTAATCGAGCAAAAGTTCCGAAACGAAATGAGGGCAGACCACTAGTACAAGTATAGTAATGATGTCCTCCAAACCAATATTTTGCATATGGCCATCATAACAATCAATCATCGCAGGACATATAGTGCAAAAGTGTGTGCGCAGACACAAGTACACTCTCTATTCACTTTCCCTCATGTTCCAATGAGGCACCAGTGTGTGACACGACAAGAGTATCAGGCACTGGACCAACGACCTTTGTGTTTTTCAAAGCACGTTATGCTTTGAAAAACACAAGGGTCCAAGACCACTAACTTCCCGACTTCAGCTTGAGACGACATTGAGAATTCCTTAATAGACAAATTCAGGTACAGTTTTTTGGTCTCTCACTTACACTCTGCGTATAGTTTGTCTCTGGCTTGTGCCAAGATTATAGTACCCGCGCATGGGTATATGTTTACACGCGCTTGTGTAGCAAGCGACTAGGCAGCCAACGCTCTATTTATTTTTTAAATATATTGCCAACCTAAGTTTCCGCTAACATGACTGTAAAAACGGCTCTCATCAAAATTTTCGGTTCAGATTAGACCTGGAAAAATCGTATCTTTCAAAAGATTGGAACATATGCATCTGGGTCAGTGCCGAGATGCGGAACAGTGAAACGCTTCATTTCGAACATCGACTCTCAGATAGATCCGTGATTCATTCCGTTCATTCGGATCATTCGGCTCACTCGTAATCATTAGTAATTGGGAACAGTGTATAATTTGGCTGAACTGGATCACTGAGTCGTTTCAATAAAGAGTTAAACAGGTCTAGTTCAGATACTGGCGACATTTGTACTGTGATAGGACGTAGCGAAACGTCATAAAATGACGGGCGCTTAACTGATTTTGTTGGGTTCAATGGATTATGGAAATCGCGGAACGATTTCCTATGTTTAGGGATCGTTGTGCAACCACATTTAGGCATAGCTGTGACGTAGCATTGCACACTTTTATTTATAGAAAGGGTTTCACTTGCGTGGGATCACTGAGCTAAACAGTGTTTATGACGGTCGATCGCGAAACTGATTTTGCTACGTTCGATGTTCATTAAAGGAAAATAAATAGATATAACTTTTGTAGTTCATTGTCTGGCCATATCGTTGACTGGCTGGATGGCGCATTTGGTAGTGACCCTGCCTTACAGAAGTTGTGTTTTCCATAGTTCTTACATTCTTACTCCGCTGGCTCAGCGACCCATAATAGATCCTTGGCCTCCGAAACAAGAGATTGCCACTTCTTCCTATCTATCCTCCGCTACTTCTTGTCAATTTTTGACCAAGAGGTTGGACGAAGATCGTCTCGTGAAAATAGCATACCAGGGCCGACCCGTGGACCGACGTCTTTTCAGCGATACCTAGCTAGGTCGCCCAACTAGGCGTCGTCGAGACTGATCTGGGCGAGCTCTTGGTTTTCCGTAGATTGTTTTTGTAATTTGCAAAAAAACTATTTAATTCTAATTCTCCATAATTAACTGTGCTGTAACTGACAACGTTTAAGAACGTGTTTGAAAATTACCCTGTTTTACTCGGCAGAATTTAATGTTTTTATCAAAAGGCATAAAAATTACTGATAAAAACATCAAAATCTACCGAGTACAAAAAGGGTCATTTTCAAGATTTTTCTTCGCATCATGAATACTATAATATCTGATCTCTTTATCATTTAAACCTTAAATGTATAGTCGTAAATCAAAATAAAATTATAGTATGGTGACTATTTGCTTATTAAAGATATTATCTTATTGTATCTAGAAAGAAAAAACGGCAATATACATATGTAACCTAGGGGTTAAAGTATGAAATTGACGTTTGAAAATGATGAAATTGCCAAAGAGATTGGTTCTTTGGTGGTAAAGCATTTTAATGTTGGTAACTCGGTTTTATTGGACATCGCGCGGTTTATGGCGGCTCTCAGTAGGACATCAACTGCGGCCGCACGTGACGAGAACTTCATTTAAATCCTCATTCGTCATCTTTATTTCATCTTGAAATAGAATCGTAGAACTTACATTGTTTTCATTCTCGCGGAGTAGCTTTTACGCAGAGAAATATTTTTCACGATTTATAATATCTACCTAAAATCTGACAGACACGATGGCGCATTTGGTTTATACTAAATAGGTAACTTCATTTTCTCCACAATAAATAAATATTTCACAACATCACATACATTGATCTGAATCCGAGATGGGTAGCTCAAGCACCTTTGTTACGGATATCAGAATCAACAGTGGGATTACAAATATATACATATAATGCTTTTCTTTTGTAAATACATACTTATAATACATAGAAAACACCCAGACCAATACAAACATACATGTTCATGCACACAAATGATTGTACTGTGCGGGGATCGAACCCGCAACGCTTGGACCAAAGGCAGCGTTCACTACCACTGTTCCAAACGGGTCGTCAAACAATGTTACATACAAGGATGGTAAAATAATATCTATGAACAATATGTATAGTGGGCCGTGTAAAAGACATGTACCATTAGACCTCAAAAGTAAAAACATCGGTGAAAGAATGGGTTTGTTAGCTTGGAAACTCTTCGAGAAAGGACAATTTGAAAATCACTTAAAATAGAATTGCCCAAAACTCTCCATACAAACAGCAACGCGAGGCGTGACGTCAGCCCTCACTAGTTCGTGCGCATCGAGAGATAGCTTTGTTCTATAGCTATATGAAATAGTGCCTTTCTGAAAATAGTTTCTTAACAAATGTAGCTATAAATTGAATAAGATATCGATTGCTATATAAATATTTCGTAAATTTAAGACTTAAAATTTACTTGCCTATCTTTGCCTTTGAGGGCTCATAACAAAAATAATACATAAGGTTTCAAGCTGAAATTTTGTACACAGCTCCTTTTGGCCGTTATTTCATAAAAAATCTGCTAATCTCTGACCTAGTACACAAGCCTTATTATAATTCTATGCTCCAAGCCATGCCGCGTGTTGCTGCCGCGCTCTTGCCGCTCAATATTTGGACGCACCTTGATGATTCTTGTGTTTCGGTCGAAAATGCCGTTCCGATGTAGGCCTGTTTTGACCGTGATAGACAGGAAAAGTCTATTTATGTTTTATCCTTGAATATGTTGTGTTATCTGATATATCAAAGTCACATTGAAAAGCAATCCTAGACTTGGGAAAGAAGTTATCTAACAGACAGAGTTTACTGGGAATAAATGGAATTCTGCCAAAATAAATGAGTAAATCTTCTTTGATAACAATAATTGGAACTTGCTAAGCGACTTTTGACTTTTGCGCTCGTAAGCATCTGGACAAGTTAGAGAATTTCTTAAAAGATTTAGGTAATTTCATTTAAATCGTCAGACAGATAAAGACGGTTTACGGTTACGGTTTAAGACATATATTTCTCAAAAAGAATACATTATTCACTTATATGAGAAATACAAGATTATGTGGGTATATAATAAAAATCCATGCTCTTAGTGCGCGGCGCGCGCACATTCCAAAGCGTTAAAATATTCTGTAATTGAACGCGACATTTAATAAAGAGACAAAGTATTAACTTTGTAAATTATTATTTTATAACATCGGCGTTGAAACAGATCGTCCATCGTCCTCATATGATTTTAATAAAAGATAAAGTAAAAGTTGTAAGTATAATAACATGCATTTCATTTTTATTGTGTGTCATCCTAGTAAAAGTATAAAATGAACTACAATTAGTTTTTAATGTGATTTATTTTTTATAACAGGTGGCAGACGAGCAGACAGATCACCTGATGGTAAGCGATTGCCGCCGCCCATAAACACCCGCAACACCATTGGAGTCACAAGTGCGCTGCCAACCTTTAAACCCCCCGTTTGGGCCTCCGGTAGGTACCCTCACTTACGCAGCGAAACACAGCACATTGCTTCTTCGTGCCGGTTTTCTGTGAGGCAGTGGCTCTCCCACGGTATTGTGTGTAATCATAGTGATGTTGATTTCGGTGATGTACGAAAAGATTTTAATGTGGATTAAAAAAATATTTACTTTCATTGCTTTTTTGTGATTATCATAAAGCCTACTACAGACTTTTTGTAACCAATCTCCTTATTTACTCCTTTTACAAAACTAATTACCGGAGTTTTGTAGCTATTATTTGACAAACTTGTGCAATATTGATAGAATGTGAAATAGTCCTTCAATCCGAGCATGTCTTTCTGGATTTTTAAATCTATGTGCTTGTTTCTACCACTAGCTTGGCGGTGAGGGAAAACATCGTGAAGAAACCTGCACGTTCCGGATAGTTTCTGAAACGTGTAACCATGATTCAGTTGGTCTGTTTCCCCTGTAACGGGTTCCGAAGGTCAGACGGCAGTCGCTTCACTGTAATAACCAGAGTCCCCAATCCTGAATTATAGGTCTAACCGTACCCCGGGCTCCAGAGCGACAACTTTGGACGCAACCGGGAATTACACGATGTGATGGGGAGGAGGTGAAATGGTCCTTTAAATAGGACATGAGGCCTTAACAACAGAGCGAGACGGTATTATATCGTTTCCGCAATACTATTGCCGCGCCTTGATTGGATAACAACAGCTCGCCAAATCATACGTCCTTGATGTGATCAGGTTGATGCATACACAATAGACTCCTCAATTTTGTTCAATATCCTCCTAGAGGAGTAAACATGACATATTCATACTTGGTGTATACCTGTTCCTTGTGAACTTTTGTCATGTCATTAAATGCGAAAATGATTTTTAGGTTATTTTGTCCCGTTAACCAATTCAAAACAAAATTCCAGTTAATTGATTTTTTTGTATTTGACCCTTTGTTCTTTGGGGGAAAACCGTTGCTTACAGCAGTATAATGACCTCGAGAAAATTCTAGGGCGGTTAAAATTGCACCATACAGGGTGCAGGGTGCATCTGAGTGTTCCATAGACTCGTGTCTCTACTTATAAATAACACCGTGGCTGTATTACAATGTCACCCTTTATGTTGACAGCCTGATAAATGGTTCTATTACTCTCCAGATGTAAGTACCTAACTTTAACTTCATCTAAAATCAGAATTGAGAAACCTCGAATCTCAAAGTTCTTAAGTACTTTTATTATAAAAATATTCTTTCACTCAACACATAATACCTCGAAGTTATCGAGAGAATGAAGTTACCTATTTTTGTGACTCGAAGTTGAAACTCTGAATTTAGTTAGATCATTTAAGATACTTTCCCGAGATATGGAATACTTACTTACCCACTTTCAAAGTTTTTGGTACCTAACTTTTATACCTATAGAAAAATAATGTAGACTTATATTTGTTTGGATATTTTTTCTGTTTTTTAATAGACAAAAAATACAAGAATACGAACAAGCAATGGTAGCTTAGTATTTTTTAAGAACATTAGCGATCTCTTTGATTTCGCGGAATGTTAATGGGCGGCGATGATTGCTTTCCATCAGGTGACTTGCTTGCTCGTTTGTCGCCTCTAGCATAAAAAAAAACATGCACCATATAAACGGGAGTTCGTAGGTTCCAACGCGAGCACGCACCCCTGGAAATATACCTTTCCAAATGTATCTTTTTAAAGTTTGGTTCATTTGAATCTGGAACAGTGAAGAGTCGTTTCAGTGATACGCTTCATTTGCAAACATTTAGAACATTTAATCTCAGATAGATTCAGAATAGAGCGACTCGATTAGAATGACCCCTCATTTAAATTATTTTACCAAGTTTCATACATATCAAAGATTTTTATTACTATTGGTCTAAAGATATTTTTTCTGTGACACTAATGGCTGTCATTTAAATCAATGTCATGTCTACCTATCTCTCCCCGCGTGACACGTTCGATGTGTTGCCGACGGAACCGAGTCACTCGTTCTCTCGCTATCAGTGAGCAAGTTGACCGATTAAACAAATCCGATCTTGAGATCCGAATAAGCTGAATGATACATTCGGAGCGAGCATTCGTGATTCCGATCAGTGTATCATCTATCTGAAGCGGATCACTGAGTCGTTCAGTAAAGAGTCACACTCGCCTACTGAAAATGTTTAATGTATATCGACGGTTGAAAGGAAATATGGTCTAAGCGCCATTATTGGCCAAATTGAGTTTATACATTTTGAATCTAGACACGAATACAGAAAAACGACGAATACAATATTTTCTTTCAAGCATCGAGATGAACTATAATTACATTACCATAATGTTGACATGGATGAAGATTCCAAGTAAAAAATGTTGATGAAACCGCTTACGGTCTTCAAAATGACCGACTTAAAAATATGAAATTAAAAATTCCTAACCAACGTTTCCTTTGCCAATTTTAATATGCAAGATGCCATAAACTCCGCGCATGCTTAATCTTTATGCAACGGGCTTTGTGTCGGACACAAACATTGCTGCTTCTCAAAGAGATACCTCGCGCAAGCAGTCGGTGCAAACCTATACACACGGCACAAACTTTACCAGAAGCCGGAATACCGACGTTTTGCCCGTGGGGGAGCTACGCTTCGGCATGAATGAGCCGGCTCGACCGGATTGATACAGAAAACAGGCGTGAAGCAGCACTGTGCTATGTTTCGCTGCGTGCTGTGCTGCGTATCGGAGTTCCAATCCGGGGAAAAGGGGGTTTAAAGGTTGGCAGCGCACTTGTGACTCCACTGGTGTCACTGGTTGGGCGACGGCAATCCTTAACATCAGGTGAACCGTCTGCTTCGTCAGTCCTCTACTATTAAATGTCCTTTACCCGAAGGTTGTCTGGAAGAAATCGCTTTCAGCAATAAGACCGCCGAAATTGTACACTAAATTTCTGTTATGCTTAGTACTTAAGTTGTGTATTTTGTACAATATCACATAAAAAAGCAAGACGTAGGTTGTAAAATTTAGTTCTACTTGAAACAAAAATTCGAGGTAGAATAAAGTACCAGGGAAGCAAAATGAAATGGATATTAGTTCTTCATTCTTACTTTAAAATTAAAAAGAACTACCTAATCCAAAAACCAGTGGCTGTATGGTTTCAAATGACTCTTCCTGACCTCAGTACCTACCTAATTTGGTGTTTAGGACCCTAATCCGAAAAGCTTGTCTCTTCTCTAAGTGAGTACATAAGAGAGCCAAGTTATCGTGCACTCCCTTTTGATCTTCTTTTATTTTATTCCAATAAAAAAATATTTTTATTTATTTACAATCAATTTCCGTTGATCTACATTTATCATTCTGAGAATATTAATTACTAACTGAAAGAAGACTTAATTACGCAAGAGCAACCGATCCATCTTAGTTAAGTTTGTTAACGAACTATTTGAAAAGCAAGCGTTGTAATTATAGAATTAATATTTTCTCTGAGAATCGTTGAAGGATCTCCTGTAATTAAAGGCTTTATATTTTTGCATTGCGAATCAGTTATCAGATAACATAGTTAGATTATCTTTGGCTGTTTTTTTTTTGCTGTTGGGCGATTGCCTGACAAAACCGACAACACGGGCGCCGGACAAAAGAGGCGCATGTACTGTAAACTACTATCAAATTGCTAAATTCAGTAGGAGCGGTAAAATTTCAACCTAGCCTATACTCTATTTGTTTAGATACTTAACTAAATGTAAACAAACCTTAAAAGGGGGGCTTTTTAGGGCCAATTTTCATTGCGATGCAAAACGCAACAATAATTATATTATTCTGAATCTAAATCTCATTTTCTCTGTTATCAATTCTTATATTTAACCACTTTGTTTAATAAAAAGGGCGAAAATTATTTTTAAGCTTGCAAACAATTGAGTAAATATTTATTTTTACTGATTTCTAAAAGTATAACAGTGTGCCCACAAAAAAGGATCTAAAACACCAGTTATCCAAAACCTTTCTAGTGAAAAAAGTAATGGACAACCCTACTGAATCTAAAAGTCATACTGCTCGGTAGTGCGGCATCACTTTTGACTGATATTTCACACGGTCGGGTTTCCAGCATAGACGCCAACTGTGAACTTTACTTGAAGTGACAGATCACGATTCGAATAAAAGTTTGAAATATGCCTGAACTCCGCCATTTTTGTTGTTTACCTTTAGTTAATCACCTAAACAAGTTACTGAGCTGTGGGGGTAGAAACCTCTCCCAGGGCGCTAGTAGTATTAAAACCGGCTTTGATTACAGATAATAGACCTTACGGAAAAATAATTTATACTTGACGACCCGTTTGGAACAGTGGTAGTGAACGCTGCCTTTGGTCCAAGGATTGCAGGTTCGATCCCCGCACAGTACAAACATTAGTGTGAATGAACATGTCTGTTTGTATCGGTCTGGGTGTTTTCTATGTTTTATAAGAATGTATTTACAAAAGAAAAGTATATATATATGTATATATATTTGTGAATCCCACTACACGGGTGCTTGAGTTACCTATCTCGGAGTCAGATCAATGTATGTGATGTTGTGAAATATTTATTTAATTATTATTTATTAACCGTTTTTAGTGGCCCTGTTGGTCTAGTGGTTTACGTACCGGGCCGTGATCTCGGGGTCCTGGGTTCGATTCCCGTGTCGAGCGAAAAGTATGTTTCGAATTTTTTGGACATAGCTCGGGTTTGTGATCAAAAATCCGCATTCTGCAAGCGTGGTGATTAAGCCTAAACCCATCATAGTAGCGATGACTTGATTTCTATGATGGAGGCCTATGCCCTGCACTGGGACAGATTATAGGCTGAGACTAGACTATACTAGAGCCGTTTTTTTATATTAAAAAAAAGGTCTACGTACCCAGGTGACCTGATACAGCCCCTTTCAAAACAAATGTCGAGCAATGTCAACACTGTACTGATATTGTCTACCTCTAATCACCCACATTCGTTTTCGTCTCCCTGTGATTTCAAAGACATGAATATACTCATATAAAGACGAGAGCATATAGGATGGCGGAATAACTCCCGACATCTCAGCTTGCCACGTGTTGATATTAAATGCTTCCCTCAAAGCGGCATCTAATTCCTCGCGACCCATTTGCACGACCTGGGACAAAGCGCACTGTCTTGATCCTTTGTCATTCGAGACCTGATTTATACTGCAGATATAGGGAATGCCCGCAGCGCAACGTCGCTATGGGAGGCGTTTGAACGTAAAGCTAACACACTGTACCTAATGTTTATGGTGATGGTCTTTTGGAAGAATTAGAAACTGAGGAGTACTTTTAAGGTGACGGGTAGAGCACACTAGCGACGCCAATCGATTTTAATTTTTAACTACTAAACCGGATCTATTTTAAATAATTTCAGGGTTACAACCTCTAGGCAAACACTTATACTATTTATTAAATAACCGTTTTTGTACGCGAAAAATTGATTTACGCTTTTGGCGTGGATCAATCTTTCGCTTACGCGTTGGACCCAACATTTGTGCATGGTTATTTGATAAATAGTATAAGTGTTTGCCGAGAGGTTGTAACCCCGAAATTGTTAAAAATAGATCCAGTTTAGTACCTAAAAATTAAAATCGATTGGCGTCGCTAGTGTGCCCTACCCGTCACCTTAAATGAATGCATCAACTCATTAGATGATCCAATATAAATTAGGCTAACTGAAAAAAATCATCGCATCTCAATTGGTCTAATTAATATCGGGTGAGTCACTATAATCTGACGGCAATCATTTTAAAAGCAGGAAAACTTAAATACAATTTTGGTCTGCCCTCGTTGGCAAATGTTTACCGATAAAGATCTTTTATTTTGTGTTTCAGGAGAAACTATTAGCCATCATCTTCTCACAACTGGGGAACAAGGTGGCGTGTGAGAGTGAACTAAAAGCTCCAAAGGATTTCTTCAGGAAACGATTAATTATAGAAATACTCCAAAAATGAAAAGGTTTTATTTGACCAGATATGTATGTTGTCCATCCACGACGATAAAAATTACTAGGTATATTCTTTTCATTTCTGTCATCCTAGGTGTTTTGCTTTTGATTTTCGCACATTCTTTGATATTAGTAATGGACCTGGGAGCCGAGGAGTCCCCTGCACACCCCCCGCACCGCTCTCAAACATTACATTGCGGGCTGTACGTTTTGAAGCCATTTTTCCCTAGGAATTACTTAAAATTTTGAACAAGTTTCTGTTGACAAAAATTAGGTAATAATGTTTTAAATTTATTTACATCAAAATCTTGAGATTTTTATTTTGACTTTGACCTTCAATAACATGGAAAGTATGGAGTTTCCAGGTATGGTCTAGAAGGAAAAAATGGTCCTGATGATGTGCTGAATACGTAGGTTTCGGCTTCGTTAAGTGTCTTTTTACACCCTGTATAAGGTTTCGTGCCAAAAACTTAAGTTGCATGACATTATCCACAGTCACAAGTCTTTCCGTGCAATCACCGGCCTAAGTGCTCGCTTTACGACTTCCAGGGCTAGCAATCCCGTGCTATCTCAAATTCTCCAATGGCTTTCAAGTGCAAGAACTGACCGGTGAATGCCACACCTTACGCTCCTGGAGGTACACCGCGGCATACCGATGCCCTAACGCTATAAAACCCCTATTTGTGGTTGCAGCAAATCGCCGTTTAAATCTTTCCAACTGTTTACGATCGCCGTAAAAGAAGTAAATTCACCGAAACCACTAATAAAGTCTATTCCTGGTCCAAGTCTATAAATGGAAAGGTAAGGTTTGTGTTTCGGTTGTTTAGGATAGTTTATGGTTCAAACTGATTATGCTACAGAGACAGTTTAATGGAGTTCAGATGTTAAAAGTTGCAGGTAAAGGCTACTTTACGATTCACGAATCTAAATGTTTTGCTTAAATTGTGTGGATAGATAGATGAGTTGGTTTATTTGTATTGATATTGGTAGACGACATCTTACTATATGAACCTACTGGTATGTATAAAAATTTACTACCTCGATGACGCAGTGGTTAGTGGGTCGCTTTGCGCAAGGTTTGTGCCTATGTTTTTGGTAAGAAATTCTTATGTCAGCTCGGAGTCTGGAAGTCGGCGGTCATGTACCCCCGTGCCTCGGAAACCACGTTAAGCCATTGGTCCTGCGCCCAATCATTCTCCCGTCATGTCACGCTGGTGTCCTATCGGAATATGGGTGTAAGGGAATAGAGTATTCAATTGTGTTTGCGCACACACTTGAGCACTATAATATGTACTGCGTACGTGGCTGATCGTTGAGATTGGCAGCCGCAGCCGCAATCTGTTGAAGGATATTAGTTTAGTACAAAAATAAAGTCGGGTTAGTTACATCCCCCAGGACTCAATGCCGACTGAAGTAGAGATTATTTTTGATATTGCGCCACAAATACTTTAAATTGAAAAACAAATTTGAAGGTCTCTTTAGCTCACTAACTGTGCGACAAGACTTGACCCGTTTAATGCTGTGTTATTTTTAGGTCCTGCTTGAACCTACCTAACGGGTGAACATACGTAAGTTTTCACTCCAAGGCCATCATAACATAATGATAAGGATTTATTTCAAACTTTCTTAAAGAAATTTCCTTTCTAACAATCCCAACCGCATGGTAATCCATTTTGTGGTTTAGAGAAGAGTTATGGGATTAAGCCTGAACCTAGGGAATTAGTGAGGCACAAAGCGTATTTTGTACTTAGTATTGACGTCATCATCATCATCAGCCCATTTAAGTCCCCACTGCTGGGGCACGGGCCTCCCGCAATCACATAATTGGCATACTCACCACGCTTGGCAGACGTGTTGGCGAGGGTTTTGATATAAATGCAGAGTTTTCTTTCTCTGGGTGCTGATGATCATGCCAGCAGCTTTACCTTAGTCGCCTTTACGACACCTCGGTAAGAATGAGGGTGGCCTATTCTACTCTGCCGGGGACCACACGGCCAGTATTAATAATAAATTGTAATTAGTATTGACGTGTAACAAATAAATTGGACATCATCACCATAAAAGTAATTAGGTTCCAAATGTGGGTTCAAGAATAAAAGAGCAAATTATTCGGAAAATTCTATTGAATGTTATCATCATACAGTATATTTCTGAGATCGAATGAAGCCTCAGATCAAAGCTACCAGGAAGGCAGAAATTAAAAAGAACTATTTCACGAAGGCTACGAGCTTTGCAGTGCACCAAAACTATTTATCAGGAAACGACCCCACCTTTAGAGCGAAACAAAACTATTTATTCCACATGCACCAGATAGGTACAAATGTTGAAGCCGTATGTTACGTGTTTGGAATATTTTTTGCAGAAGTGTTAAAACTGTTCGAGCTACCAGGAACGCAGAAATGAACTGGAACTAGCTGTTTCCAATTGTGATATAATTCGAAAAGCGTATTTATCCTTCAGTCTTAGTTTGTGAGAGTTGCACCAACTATTTTGAGCACAGTTGTTCAGGAACAGGTGTTCGCGACCTTTGTTATTGCTCAGTCAATGCGTAAGTTACCAAGTCGGAGTACTTTTCTTAGTGCTACTTTTGAGAGTAACATAACTATTTATTTTAAAGACACTTTGAAGCGTACTAAAACCATCTACTTTGGAGTGCAAAACGAAAAATCCGTGCGATTACTAGTCCTAGAAGAGCTCGAGCGAATGTTACTACTGTATAAATTGATGCATTTTTATTTTTAGTATACTATTTATATGAGCACAAGATATACTATTTATATGAAACTGACAAACTGCGGGTAATACTAGGGTATACAGCTAGTAGTACAATGAAGTGTAAATCAGCTACCAGGAATGCAGAAGTTAACTGGAACTATGTAGTTGTTAACCCGAAAAGCGTCCTCATCCCTCAGCGAGAGTTTGTGAGTGTCGCGCGACAGTTTCGATCACAGTTGTTTGTACTAGGAACAGGTGTTCGCGGGTGAGTTATTGCTCCGCCGATGTGTGAGTTACGATACCAACTACTCGTGATATATGGCTTAGGGGCAGTTTGAAGGGACATTTACTTGTGCGTACTAAATCATATAGTGGGGATGTTAGTGGCGTGAGCGATTGAATCTGTCTGTTTGTAGATAAAGGAGGAGACTGAGAGCTTATGCTATACTATGAAAATATTTTAGATAAGATGACCGTCCAAATCATGAATAAAAATAAAAGTTATTTGGTTGAATTGGGATTTGTCGTGACATAACCCTCCTGCACCCCATCAGAACAGTAAGTATGTATAAGACGCCAAATTAGGGCTAGCTAGTGCTTCTTTACAAAAACCGACTGAATTATTTAAAAACTTACAAAAACATATTTCACTTTGCATGGAAAAACCAGTGATTTTTTTTTCACAACATCACATACATTGATCTGACTCCGAGAAAGGTAGCTCAAGCACCTGTATTACGGATATCACCGGGTCGGGCCAAAATTTGTACCAGAGTGTTAAGAAGTTTTCAGTGTCAGCCCGGAGTCTGGAAGTTGGCGGTCTTGTACCCCCGTGCCTACGGTAAGCACGTTAAGCCGTTGGTCCTGCGCCTGATCCCTCTTCGGTCGTGTCACAGTGGTGTCCCATCGAAATATGAGGGTAAGGGAATAGAGAGTGCACTTGTGTCTGCGCAAACACTTGTGTACTATATGTCCTGCGTCGATGGCCGTCCTCTAAGATTGGCCGCCATGACCGAAATATCGGTTTAGAGGACATTATTATTACAGATATCAGAACCAACAGCGGAATCAAAAATATATACATTTAATACTTTTTCTTTTGTAAATACATATCTACTTATAATACCTACATAGACAACATCCTGACCAATACAAAAAACATGCTCATGCACACAAATGTTTGTACTGTGCGGGGATCGAACCCGCAACTTTTGCATCAGAGGCAGCGTTCACTGCCACTGATCGAAACGGGAATGATTTATTAATGGCATTCATTGTATGTGTTACGCCATACAAGTTACCTGTCATTGTATAACAGTATAAACATCATAATATTGATTTAAACATTCCCATTGTACTAAGTCTGAGATGAAGTAACACATATGATTTATTTATCGATGTTATTAAACGATTATTTACATAAATACGTAATGTGGTGTCGGAATCATTCGTGTGATTCACGCTTGTGCGTGTCATTTTTAGTCTTGTATAGTACATTTTAACACAATGTTAATTGTATTTATACAACGTTTATTATTTATTATAAATCCTGGATGTATTTTGCGATGCGTTGCCCGGTTTTAAGAGAAAATTACAACATTTTTTTCGAAACAACTGGAGGGTTGAAATTAAATTTCATTAGTTAGTTTTAAACAATAAATTACTATTACTGTAATTTACTTAAGTTCCGTCATTTTTAAGCATGATGTGTACGCATGTTTTAGGATATCATCTAGCTCATAAGATTTGTCATTGTGTAGTTTAAATTTTGTAATAATGATGTTCTGTTTTGTGTACCAAATAAAAAAAAAATAAAAAAATAAAAAATTTAACCGTCATGGGGCCGAATAGAGCAATCTTAATCCTATACTAAATATCTATTATACAGCTGTCACTATACAAATTGTATATTCCATAGATTTACCCATCGATAAAGATTGGTCGAATCGGGCCTTAGGCGGGATTCGGGATAAAAATGGCAGATTTGTTTAGAATGACAGTTCCAGTTTAGGGCGGAGTTCACCAAGTTTTCAAGCAACAGTAATCGCAATTTTACTGCTATCGGTTATTCATGTTCACCACAAAAATGCACGTTTACGCTAACCGAACCGACGGAGGTAGTTTAACGTCTCTGAACTGAGCTTTTTTTGTTTTCAAATATCGGTTTGTCGAATCGGCCCTTACACTCTTGACTACACAAAAATTTCGACAGCAAATTATTCGTCGAGTAAATAGCAAAATTTAAGTCAAGCGCCTTCTTATGGTCGTCTTTTTTCTTTGAGAAGTTTTTTTAGATATGCACCATTAACTGTGAAGTTTTAAGTTTTGTAACCGATTTTGAAATAAAGAGTATGTATGAGTATGTTTACGAGAATGGACTTCCACCTCGGAAATTGATTAAAAATCAATCACCAACTAATGCTATAAATATACTAAAAGGCAAAAACTAACATTATCTATGTGCGAATCTATTTGCATTCATCAAGATGGCAGACAGCGATAGGGAAGGCAAATAGGTTACGTAGTGAGGCAAAATGTTGCCAGGTTAGTGTTTTTAAATTTATTAAGCAGCATTAATTAAACGTAGAGGGTCAACAAGAAGTTTGATTGCTGAAATATAATTTTGTGACCGTGGGAGAGCCACGTTTCGGTATGAATGTGCCGGCTCAAGCGGAGTGATACCACGGCCTCACAGAAAACCGGCGTGAAGTAGCATTATGATGTGTTTCGTTGCGTGAGTGAGGGTGCCCAATCCGGGGAAGGGGGGTTTAAAGGTCGGCAGCGCTTATGACTCCACTGGTGTCCATGGGCTCGCTAACCATCAGCTGATCCGTCTGTTCATCTGCCACCTATCACATAAAAAAAAATATCAAAAAATACAATAACACACTAATAATATAATAATAATAACATAATAATATTATAATAACATGACCTATGTAATACCTATGTTATTGTATTTTTTGATTTTTGTTTTATGTGATAGGTGGCATTATGAGCATTAAGAACAACGAGTTGGAAAACATCTGCGAAGAGATCGAGTCCCATGCTCGAGAGCTAAATACTAGGGATCTATTCAGGAAAATAAAGCTTCTCACAAAGCAATTTAAGCCAAAGACCTGGGCAATAGAAGATCAAAATGGGCATCTTCTTTCAGAGATAGACGGTGTCATCTGCAGATGGAAGGAGTATGCGGAACAGTTGTACGCAGACAATGAAAATGTAAGTTCACTCACCACAACCTCAGTTAGTGAAATGGAACCAGACATACTACAAGTCGAAGTAGAAGACGCAATCAAACGCCTAAAGTGTCACAAATCACCAGGATCTGATAACATCACTGCCGAGGAACTGAAACACCTTGGTGAAACAGGGATAGAACATATTCATAAACTGTGCAATCATGTCTGGGTAAAGTGCAAATGGCCTAAGGACTGGAAGGAGTCTATTCTGGTTCCATTACACAAAAAAGGGTCCACCAAAAAATGTGAAAACTATCGCACAGTCGCATTAATATCACATGCAAGTAAGATCCTGCTGTACATTCTTCACGGACGTCTAAAATCGTATCTACAGTGGCAGATACCTAGAGAACAGGCAGGATTTGTTAGAGGTCGTGGCACAAGGGAACAAATACTCAATGTAAGGCAGTTAATCGAAAAAAGCCGGGAGTTCCAGGTGCCGATGGTCATGTGCTTCATCGATTACTCTAAGGCCTTCGATTGTGTGAAGTGGAAACATATGTGGACCATACTGAAAGAGATGGGAACGCCGGAACACCTCATAATGCTAATCCGAGATCTTTACGAAAATGGAGAGACAGTGGTTAAGATCAATGACAAAATGTCCAAGCCATTTCGACCACAAAAAGGAGTAAGACAAGGTTGCATTCTCTCCCCGATATTATTTAACATCTACGGCGAATATATCATAAGGAAAGCTCTTGCAGATTGGAATGGAGGTATTAACATCAATGGAGTCAAAATAAACAATCTGAGATATGCGGATGACACCACATTGTTTGCGTCGTCAGAAGAAGAGATGAAGGAGTTAATCGACAAAGTGGAGTTTGAAAGCCGAAACCTAGGACTTAGCATAAATCGCTCGAAGACCAAAATTATGATAATAGATAGAGGTAACAAGCTAACACGAACAGATGCCCTTCAAAACTTTGAAGTTGTAAGCCAATTTGTCTACTTAGGTTCCACATTAAGCGATGAAGGAGGGTGCGAAAAAGAAATTCGTAGAAGGATCCAAATTGCTAAAAACGCCATGACGAACCTGGTGAAAATCTGGCGTGACAGGAACGTTTTTAAGCAGACCAAAGTTAGACTCGTGAAGACGCTGGTATTTTCTATATTCCTCTATGGAGTAGAGACATGGACCTTGCGGAAGTTCGAAAGGGACAAAATTGATGCATTTGAAATGTGGTGTTGGCGTCGAATGCTTCGTATTCCCTGGACTGCAAAACGCACCAATGCATCTATACTCAAAGAGCTAAATATCAAGACTAGGCTTTCTACCATATGCTTACAGAGGATTCTCGCTTATTTTGGTCACATAGCCAGACGAGATGGAGAAAACCTGGAAAAGCTAGTACTTGTAGGCAAAGTACCGGGGAAAAGACCCAGAGGCCGCTCTCCAGTCCGATGGTCTGACCAAATACGGGAGTTCTCGGGAATGTCTGTTAACAACGCCCTACGCAGTGCTCAAGATCGCGAAGAATGGAGGAAGATAACAACTACAGCGGCAGAAGAAACTCCACATAGACACGATCCTCAGCCATGAGGAAAACGACTGAGAAGAGAGGCATTATGAGCAGTCAAAAGTGCGCTGCCGGCCTTTTAAAAAGGAATATGCTTTTTTCTTAAAGCGATTTTCAGTTCACACAGTCCAATGCTAGTTATTAAGCACGTTTGTTTCGATTTTGGAGTAGCTGGCAACACTGAGCGAGGCTTCGACCGCATGTGGCGTAAATAGAATATGAATGAAACCGCCTCAAAGTAATATCCGAAGCCATCGGTCTTTTGTTGGCGGCACGACCACCAGTGACAGATCCAATAACAAAAGTAGGGAACGGCAAAACTGTTTATATTTAAGGGAGTACCTAGTATGTATTTTGTCTGTTTTAAACAAGACAGAAAAAACCTTATACAATCTTTAGTAGGCTTATTGTAAGAACTCATTATTTACAAAAAATACATTACGTATAGATAGATCAAAGTTCAAAGGAAGTTTTCTTGTCTTTGTTTGTTCTCAGTTTTGTAAAAAAATTGTTAAATGCAGAATTGTTCGTTTTTCATCATTTATATGGATAACTTCAATGAATCTTACAATAAACTGTACTTGATCATAAGTTCTACGGAGTGATACCACAGCCTCACAGAAAACCGGCGTGAAACAGTCTACTACCTGTGCGGATAAAGAATGCGATCAGAAATGGCACACAATTTGCGTCTATACTCGCACCCCACGAGTGCGAGTATAGACGCAAATAGTGTGCGAGCGAGAAGTGAATAGATGCGCCGCCATTTCTGATCCCATTGTTTATCCGCACCAGTTGTACTGTTTTTCGCTGCGTGTGTGACCCTCATACACGCAGCGAAACCGGGGGAAAGGGGGATTTAACGGTTGGTAGCGCACTTGGGACTCCATTGGTGTTGCGGGTGTCCATAAGCGGCGGCAATCGCTTACCATCAGGTGGCCCGTCTGCTCGTTTGCCACCTATCACATAAAAAAGTGGTTTGTAAATAATGAGGTCTTGCAATAAACCAACGGCATATTAAGCCAATGCTCATCTTAGCGCATGAAGCCCAGGGTAAGAGTTAAATTTCATAATAGGAACTCAAAAGAGTTTTTATTACAAAATGAACGACAAAATATATTAACTTATTTACATATGTAATTATAATATTAATGAAAATATCTTGAATATTTCAAGGAACACCTACGTGCAATTTTAAATTAGACGTAGTTATTTCATTTTAATTTTAGTAGATGAAATATAAATAATATTTTCAAGTGTTAATTGTGTCTTTCAGTATGTATAGACAGCATCAAAATGAGATCCAGACTTTCTTATTATTGATAAACAGGAGAAAAAAACACAAATTTTATTGACTACTTTTGTTGACCAGCGGAGCGGATACCCGACATATTCCGCCTTTCCTCACAGTAAAAAAAGAGGACGGGTTACAATTTCCAAAAGCCCTGCTATTAAGTAGCAGGTTTTTTGTAATTATAACTAGAACTTGAACGGCCACCAATATGTTACTCACTATACTATCAAGGACTTCAATTTGGAGCAAACCAATTTATGTCCGAAAATATTACCAAAACCAAACCTCAGCCGAATCATATTTTCCCTGCCACACAAATTCAGTTTTCACCTTTGGGGACTGGTCCGCTTCGGTTTACCTCATATTTAGCTTTTAATTTGCTTCATTCTATTTTGTGTTGCATTAGACTGTATGACTTGGTATGAGGATAATAAACCATTGTAAAAAAGTTGGCGATTAAAAAGAGTAACTGGCGAGTTTCTTGCCGGATCTTCTCGACCAGAAACAACTTTCCGAGCCGGTGGTAGAATCGCATTATGTTTATTTATTTCTTTAGTATATTTTATGTATCAACATATATATGTATTAACATGTAAATTATACATAAGTACTTATAAATAGTTTTAAGTCATTCAAATGTATGACGATTTGTAAGTGCTGTGTACAAGCCTATGCAAATAAAGAATTATTTGAATTGAATTGAATTGAATTTCATTTTTACTCGCGTTGGGTATATACTCATCAGTCTCCAGTCACAAATCTATTGATGCATACTTCTCACTTCCATGTTAGTGACATTTTTGTAATCAAATCGTAATACATATTCACGTAGGTATCTATGCGAGTACGACGCGCGGCGTAAAATTCTGGTCGGAAGTCGGCCATGTGGAAAAAATACGGGTAAAGCCGTGGCTTTAGAACCTGAGTGAAGACTCAAACACAACAAGTGTAGCATAAGTTTTGTATGCCACAACTTTATAATTAGGATTTCTTAAGATAAGTTTGCTGAAGTGGAATTCTGTTGCTACAAGATTAGTTATACCTAATACTTGTAGAAGCTTTGTTTGGATTTACATAGAACTCCATTTCAAAATCAAAGTATGACTATAGTCCATTCAGTGTAAGAAGGTGAATTGGACAGTTTCGTGTCATGGATCCAACTTTCAACAAATAAAATATAAATGTATAATAATCATTAACTTTTTGTGTTCTTATTCATCAAAAATAACAAATTAATCTTTCTCAATTAATCTGAACAAGAGCTTAAAATAGTTATTGCCAGTAAAATTTGTACAAAATATCTTGTGAATTCCATAATGCGCGCTATCGGAATTTTTGCTCATAGAAATTGACACAAACAATCATAATATATATGTAATCGGTAGGGCGACCATCTTACCATCGAATCACGATTACTGTCTCGTGCATATCGCATTAGGTACCAAGAACTAGTAATTTTCTTGGTGTCGAAGGTGGTTCTGACACGTCAAGCGAGAGTTGTTATTTTTCAGATAAATAAGATGCATATTATTTAATTATTTGTGATGTATGGCGTGTTCAGTATCCAGATAGTTCAAATTCGTAGATGAAATGTTGATTAAGATTAAATCACACACAAATAAAAAGTCCATTAGATTTCTAAAGAAAATATTCTCGATTCTTAAAAATATCGGTTAGGTTTAATAGGAGCGTCTCACTTTTAATGACCAAATAGAACTGTCCTATTCACCTTCAGAATTTGAATGGTCTATAATTGACAGCTTACTCTCCCGTGAATCACATTTTTTTAAGTGATTGGTGACAGACAAGCAAACGGATCACCTTATGGTAAGCAATTTCTGCCATCCAGGGTCCTATTCCCCTCGATTGGCCTCCGGAAATACAGCGCCGGTTTTTTGTGATTATTTTTGATCAGGTTGATAACTTCCTTGATCGAAGTTAATATCGATAATGTCTCTAGGTGGCACCACTTTGTATTGACTCAAATGTATCTTACTAAGTTCAAATAGATGGCACCAGTTGGCACCACCGCCTATGTGGCCTTGTATTTACTACTAAGTTCAAATGAATGGCACCACGGTCGATGCGCATGTTCATTGTGTTATTCTCTTATGACACCCAATTGCAAAGAACGGTTTCGGAATCCCGATAAGTTAAAGGGTGTATCCGGGTTGGGAATTGATCATTTTCTCCGTTTATCATTGTACTATCGTATAAGTTATCATCTTCGTTATCAGGTTACGATGTCGGATGTTTGCCAGGCAAAAACCCGTAGTCTTATTTTTTGGATTGGACCTAGAAGGATCACCTGACGGTAAGCGATTTCCGCCACCCATGGACACCCGCAACATACGTAGAGTGACGAGTGCGCGCGCTTCCAATATTTAAACTGCCCTTCCCTCGTATTTAGCCTGTCACAGGATGTGTTTCGCAAACGAAACACATTGTAGGCGATGCTTCACGCCAGTTTTAACTAGCTTTATACTAATGAAGCAGCTGAACTGATTTAGGATTCAGTCCAGTTAGACAACCACTGGACTACACTCATTAGACTATTTGATTCAAAATCCTTTGGTTTAGGGTTGCCTGGATAAAGCCGGACTCGTGGTATTTGCTTGCATGGCCGCTAGGTGGCGTTTTGACTGAGGTCCATCTGCCAAGACTCCGCGCCACGAATAAAGTCCTGTGGAAAAACACGGAACTAAAATTTGAGATTCCTTGTTACTATAAAAATAAAGCTCAAAATTGCATGTTGATGGCGACTCAAGCGCAGTTATGATGGGACTTCTTGGATGTCGTGGACTCTACATAACAAGGTGATTGGTTATTTTTGAACGTGAATATCCAAAAAAACAATCGCGAAATACTAGTTGAGTTATTTATCTAGCGTCATAAAATAGTTCCGTGTTTTTCCACGTGTTTCGTTTACGAAACACATTGTGTGACAGGCTCAATTCGGGGAAAGGGCAGTTTAAATATTGGAAGCGCACTCGTCACTCTACGGATGTTGCGGGTGTCCATGGGCGGCGGAAATCGCTTACCGCCAGGTGATCCTTCTTATCTCATCTTCATCGTCGGCCCATTTAAGTCCCCACTGCTGGGGCAAGGGCCTCCAGAGTTTTCCTTCTCTGGGTGCTGATGATCATGCCAGCAGCTTTACCTTAGTCGCCTTTTACGACACCTCGGTAAAAGTGAGGGTGGCCTATTCTACTCTGCCGGGGACCACACGGTCCATCTTATCTACCCGGTTATAATGGTTAGATTTTTCCCTGAGACAGTCGCAACACGGTTGCGCTGCCAACATTTTCCCCTTTCCCCGGAGTGAGTCGGCAGCGCACTTGTGTCTCCTCTGGTGCTTGCGGGTGTCCATGGGCGGCGGTAATCGCTTACCATCAGCTGATCCGTCTGCTCGTCTGCCCCCTATCTCATAAAAAAGTGAGACTCCGCACTCGTCAAAATACAGCGAAAGCGCTGCGAGCGTGAAGTTTCCTGTGAGGCCATGGTGTCACTCCGGTCGAGTCAGCCCGTTCATGTCTTGGCTTTTAGGTTTTAAAACCTAACAACCCTATACATGTTTGCTCAAACCAAGTGAGTTTAGCCGGGTTTAAAGTGAGCATGAACTGATGTAGCCGGACTGCTAATACTAGATACTACAACTTTGTTCAACTTTCTAGATCGCCCGTCAAGCTTGTGCAGTTCAGAGCAAATACGAACTGAAGTCCGGCCGGGTATTTGACTATATTTTTTTATTTTTGTAATCAAAAGACCTCTCAATGATAGAAACATCTTTGAAAGAATTACTTGATTCTCATTTAAACTACCTGAGATATCACAACTATAAAATCACATTATTTTGGATAAACCAAAACGCTCCATACAAATGGCAACTTAGGTGTGACGTCACACCTAAGTATTCCGTATGCATTTCATTTGAATTTTGTATGGTAGCTATATATAAAATGTTTCGTTTATGTCAATGGTTCTATTATAATAGTTAGTGCAAATTGTATGGGTTATTCAATGGTAATTATTTTTTAATAATTTCATACTTTTAAAATGGACTTGCCCATGAATCTTTGAATGACCATAAAACCGGCTAGACGATATATTTTTAATAGAGAATTTTTGCTGATGGCACATATTTACCTATATTTTGGTAAAATATTTATATTTTGTAAAATCTCGAGCTTAGTCAAATACCCTATTATTAGAAATAACATGGTTCTTTTTACATCAAGTTGCTGGAAAAATAAATAAAATCGGCATCAGTTTATAAGCGACTTTATTAAGAACCTTAAGCATGGATTCAAATCAATACAAGAATATTATGCAATTTGAGTACATAGCAGGGTCCTGCACCATTTAACGTGCCCACTGACTCGAGATTTTTTGTAGGACCGATAGTCGGAGCCGACTTTTCTTCTTGTTATTTTTATGTGATAGGTGGCAGACGAGCAGACGGATCGCCTGATGGTAAGCGATTGCCGCCGCCCATATAAACCCGCGACAACAGTGGAGTCACAAATGCTCCGCCAACCTTTAAGGCGACGGGTGGCCCTAACTAGCGACGCGAATCGATTTAAATTGATAGCAACTAAACCGGATATCTTTTTAACAATTTCGAGGTTCGAGCCTCTCGGAAATAGTATCCTTACTATCCTTACTAATATTATAAAGGCGAAAGTTTGTTTGGATGGATGTATGGATGGATGTTTGTTCCTCTTTCACGCAAAAACTACTAAACGGATTTTAATGAAACTTTACAGTAATGTAGCTTATAGATCAGAATAACACATAGGCTATAATTTATAAAGATTTAATATAATATTTAATTTTATAGATAATATAAGCTACTCGAAATACTAATACTGCGCACACGAAGTCGCGGGCACCAGTTATTGATACATAAAGACCTTGCTTTTATTCGAATTACACGCAGACGAAGTCGCGGGCAAAAGCTAGTACTGAATATATTGAAAGGAGAGACGGTTAGCACTCCCCTTGACAAGGATGGAACTATTTATATAATACTTATTTTGATCTGTTTTTGCACTCGAAATTTGAATTAACGCCATAAGTGGCCGTTTTTGGCGGTAATTCATATCTCGCGTAGGAAGCAGACCAAAAAGTTAATTATAAGTATTGAATAAATACTATAAGTTTTCTTCAAGATGCTCGAACTTCGAAATTGTTAAAAAGATGTCCGGTTTAGATGCTAACAATTTAAATCACATGGCGTCGATAGTATGCCCTACCCGTCACCTACAAACCCCTTTTCTCCGGATTGGACCTTCGGTACCCTTACTCACGCAACGAAATACAGCACAGTGCTGCTTCGCGCTGATTTCCTGACCCACTTTTTGTGGGACGTGTGCGTTGCGCTCTTAGAATTATAACCTTATTCTAAGGTTGCGCTATTTACAATTAGCGTGTCCTATTTTTCTCCTTAAAAAAACGGCAACGAATTTCAAACGAGAGCGGGTATCCTGTTTTAGGCAATAAAATTCACTGATATTCAAGTAATATTACGGCCGTGTGGTCCCCGGCAGAGTCGAATAGGCCACCCTCACTCTTACCGAGGTGTCGTAAAAGGCGACTAAGGTAAAGCTGCTGGCATGATCATCAGCACCCAGAGAAGGAAAACTCTGCATTTATATCAAAACCCTATCCAACCCGTCTGCCAAGCGTGGTGAGTATGGCAATTACCCCTTATGTGATTGAGGGAGGCCCGTGCCCCAGCAGTGGGGACTTAAATGGGCTGATGATGATGATGATTACTAAAACAAGATAAATTAGGAATTTGCATCAATAAACACTAATTCAAATGGTCTAAAACAAAAGGTAAACAAAAGAAAGAAGTTTTCCCCTTCCTACACCTTGCTTAACGCCCTCTATATAACCGCAGCCTAACATTGAGCGTGCGTGTGTCGGCTGATGTTACATCCAATGGCGTATTGCTCCCAACAACACATTCAAATGCAAAAATCCCAATATAGTGATGTGCGAAATAAAAACTTTTTTCTTTGTGATCGTTTGGGTTTGGTAAAACAGTGCGCAAATTGGAATTGCAACTCTTTGTTTATGAAATGCAGGGTTGCCGATAAAAGAGCATTGAAAAACAAAGCAGACATTGTAGGAAAATATTTTTCTTTTAGTCAGGTCGACTTTCCAGTTTCCAGGTGTAACAGGTAGATACGTTACGTTATTTTTTAACCTCTTTAATAAAACCAAACTATAAATAAAATTATTTGGATAAAGCTGAAAACTGTTATACATATTTTGAATTTCGAGACCTTAAGGGCCTATCTCGAGCACTCGATGTTGAAGTTGAGTTAAAGAAATCTCAAAATTCGAATTCAATGTAGAGTGCACGTGAATAGGCCCTCTGATCGAGTTCCACAATTCAAAAAATAGTTTTATCACTTCAAACTTTATGACCAGGCATTTAATTCTACAAACCGCGTGTAAGTAAGAATTGGTTTGGTTTCATCGATTAATATAGATATTAATCGAAGTTGTGTTTATTATAAAATAATTAAAACAAAAAATCGAATGTTTAAACATGCTGGCCAGTGCTCATGTTCCATTTTTAGATTTTAAATTAATTTCGAAAACAAATGCACAAAAGAATCTAACGATCTGTAAACATTTAATTAAACAAAGAACAGCGTAATTACTTAGTTGACGAAGTTTTAAGAGATAGAAATTCAAGCTCTCGTAGTCCGTGTGATGTTTTAAAGTGCACTTTATAAAATGATTTTCCCGCTCGACGAGTGTCGGACCCAGGGCGGTATATCAGCCGTCAGTCGCACCGGCGACGGACTTTTACAAATAGACGAAATTCGCCGCAACCTATGTAACGTGAGCATATGAACACGTGGAAATGGATTTTCCATGGCATGTCCGCATCGGCGAAAACGTGTTCAGGACTGATATCATCCTATTAGTATATGCTAGCTAATAAAATAGGGACCAACGGCTTAACGTGCTTTCCGAGTCACGGGGGTACAAGACCGCCAACTTCCAGACTACGGGCTAACATTAAGAATTTCTTACCGAAAACTTAGGTACCACTTTTTAACCGATATATTATATGCTAGCTAATATACCTACAGACCTTGGCATCAATATAAATGGCGAGTACATGACGCACCTTCGATTCGCTGATGATATCGTAGTCATGGCTGAGACCTTGGAAGACTTAGGCAAAACTGCTCGACGTCCTCAATAGAGTCTCCCAACAAGTGGGTCTGAAAATGAACATGGACAAGACGAAAATTATGTTGAATTCCCATGTCGTACCCACTCTTGTAAAGGTTGGAAGCTCTACACTGGAAGTTTTAGACGAGTACATCTACCTCGGACCAAAAGTCCAGTTTGGTAAGTCCAACTTCCAGAAAGAGGTCAATCGACGAATCCAACTCGGCTGGGCAGCGTTTGGGAAGCTCCGCAGCATATTTTCGGCAGATCTACCGCAGTGTCTCAAGACGAAAGTCTTTAATGCGTGTGTGTTGCCAGTGATGACATACGGAACCGAAACGTGGCCGCTTACAATGTGCCGATTAAGGAGGCTCAAAGTCACCCAGAGAGCAATGGAGAGGGCTATGCTCGGAGTCTCCCTGCGTGATCGTATCAGAAATGATGAGATCCGCAGGAGAACTAAGGTCACAGACGTAGCCCAAAGGATTGCATGCCTCAAGTGGCAATGGACAGGGCACATAGCGAGGAGAACAGACGGCCATTGGGGCGGAAAAGTCCTCGAGTGGAGGCCACGTACAGGAAGTCGCAGCCGTGGCAGGCCTCCTACAAGGTGGATCGACGATCTGGTGAAGATCGCGGGAATCCATTGGATGCGGGAGGCACAGGACCGATCTGTGTGGAGAACTTTAGGGGAGGCCTATGCCCAGCAGTGGACGTCTATTGGCTGAAATGATGATGATGATATCTACAGATGGTAAATAATAATATCCAATCGATCACGGCTACGGCGGCCAATCTCAACGACCAGCCACGTACGCAGGTGCTCAAGCATGTGCGCAAACCCAAGTACCTACACTATCTTTTCTCTTTCCCTCATAATCCGATGGGACACTAGTATGACATGACTGGACAGGGATCGGGCGCAGGACCAAACGGCTTGACGTGCTTTCCGAGGCACGGGGGCACAAGATCGCCAACTTCCAGACTAAACGATCAACCACGTACGCAGGATAGTGTGCGCAAACACAAGAGCACTCTCTATTCCCTTGCCCTCATATTCCGATGTGACACGACCGAAGAGGGATCAGAGGCCTTACCATGAGTTTGAAATACTATCCTCGCTATCCAAAACTATTGCTCTGTCTCTTTCACATGCACCACAATGAAAGGGACAAGGCGATAGTTTTCGATAGCGAGGACCGTTTTTCAAACTCATGGTGAGGGCACAGGCGCCGGACTAACTGCTTAACGTGCTTTCCGAGGCACGGGGGACCAGACCGCCAACTTCCAGACTCCGGGCTAAAACTGAGAATTTCATAACAGAAAAACTCAGGTACAAATTTTGGCCCAACCCGGGTATCGAACCCGAAACCCCAAGCGCAGCCGTCGCTTTAAAGTGCGACGCACTACCCACTCTGCCAACTAGGCCAGTCGAAGTGCTAGCTAATATACAGATAGTAAATATACAATATCAAGCGTTTGAAAATACACTTACCATTACATCAGGCTATCGCTTACCATGAGGTGATCCGTCTGTTCGTCTGCTATCTATCACATAAAAAAACTCACAGTGAGAAAAGAGGTGTAAGTTTACAATGTATATTCTTACTTGAATAAAACAGCTTCTCCGTGGATCATAAAAGTCTGAGTCTTACCTGTAAAGGACATAAAAAATATTTTATTATTAAATAGGAAATGCAATAAATAAAATCCAGTGGGTATTAAGAGTCCCGCTTTTACTAAAGAAGAACTCTCGAACTTAAATCTACTCTACTAGAAAAGTTCTAAGGCAATCGGAAAAACTAACTATCAAATCTCCTTTGTCTGAAGATTGTCGGTTAGCAAGAGCTTTCAGCGACAAAAGCGTCAAAATTGCACATTTTTTTTTGTAACACCTAAGTGGTGTTATTTGTGCATCATCATCATCATCATCATCATCATCAGCCTATCGCAGTCCACAGCTGGACGTAGGCCTCTCGAATTGTTCGCCGCCGTGATCTATCCATGGCTTTTCGCATCCAGCTCTTGCCAGCTATCTTGCGCAGATCGTCCCTCCACCTAGCCAGAGGGCGCCCTACATTACGTTTGCCAAGACGCGGTCTTTACTCTAGAACTCGTTTACCCCATCGGTTGTCGGTTCTGCGGCTAATATGGCCAGCCCACTGCCACTTAAGCTTGCTAATCCGGTGAGCAATGTCGATGACTTTGGTTCTCTGCCGGATCACCTCATTTCGGATTCGATCTCGGAGAGAGACGCCGAGCATTGCTCGTTCCATAGCCCGCTGAGCGACCTTTAACTTGTGGACCAGCCATACCGTAAGTGGACACGTTTCGGCTCCGTAGGTCATGACGTGTGACGTTTTTTGTGCAATAAATTATATCTAACTAACTAACCCGGTGAAGGTTAAAATCCATGAACAAAAAAACTAACGTATAGAAAACAAAAAAGAATACATATTTAGGGCGGAGTTAACCAAAATCTAGATAACAGACATATACGAAAACGGAAAGTAATGATTAAGTTAAACATCAACCAGCCGTACTGTTCACCACAAAAATTGAATGTCCAGTTAACAAAACCAACTTAACTGACTTTTTTTTAATATTAAAACTCAACTAAAGCCAGAAGTCAGATTTTCATATTTTTAAATACAATTTTTGGTATCATTAATGTTTGGCAGAATAAAGTACCTAAGTATAATGCTTTGATATAATGCGTAAATTGAAAAATACGCACGCTTATTTTACACAATTCATTAGACTGTACCTTTTGACATGGTCAGATAATAACATCAAGCAGCTGTCAAAAATATCAAAATTCAGGAAAAATCTATTTGACAGACTTTGTCAAGACTATCTTTTTTGGCGCTGCTCGGTTTATGCACCGATAAACTTAAAAATATATATGTTTAGGGTATCGACTGTGCTCTTTGCCTTCTTCCATTTTCAATTAAAAACCAAAACTCTTCGGTTAAGAGACGTTAAACTACCGTTGGTTCAGTTAGCGTAAACAGTATTATCCGCTACTTTTATTGTGGTGAACATGAATAACCGTCACTCAGCTGTTAAAGCACAGTTAAATTTAAGTTAAATCTATTAACGTTATTTCAAAACTTGGTGAACTCGGCCCTTTAAAGGTTAACTTTGAGTTACCCACTCTATTCACTCTAGCAATTTGATCACCAGTCACAAACGATTGAAACGAAATATCCTATCTTTTGTTCTGAAGTTACCTTCACCGCACATCGTACTCGTACAACAATAGTGGCGTTCGGATGCAAAAAATGCTTTGTACAATGTACTGCCAAAGTACTGTTTGCATCCGACCTCCGAATAGTTTCCTTCCAAAACCGCAATTCACGTCTGTATGGCAATAAACTCATTATTGAATTATTAGAGAAATTTTTAAGAAATTAATATTTTAACCGTGGCTTCCCAATTTATCCTCGACTGCATTATGTATGTACGTAAGAACTTGCACACTTTTCCAAAAAACTACGATAGTCATAGTCTTAACACTAGAAATAAACATAGGCTTGCCGTCCCGGTTCTCAGACTTCATAAAATCGGTAATTCATTTGTTGGCTTAAGTATTAAGATATTTAATAAGATACCACAAAATGTCATTAACCTATCACTGGATAAGTTTAAGTCTCATATCAAAACCTGCCTAATGAAGAAAGGTTACTATAGTGTACAAGACTATTTAAATGATAAGGATTCTTGGTCATGTTAATTGATTAATCTTTTGAGTTGTTATTCATAGTAGTCTATTAACCTTCATAATTGTATTTTTTTCTCTTCTCAATTGAAACTCTGAAACATCATCAATATTTGAAAAGAGTAAATACTGAGTTTCTTGCTGGTGTCTTCTCAGTAGAAATCGACATTCCGAACCAGCGGTAGATATTATGTACCTATTTTGACATTCATAAGTGTTCTGTGTGGACCTAAATTCAATAAAGAATTTTTTATCTTTTATCTTATCTTTTATCTTTATTGGATCAGCTCCATCGACAGTAGTTCAGTTATAAACGTTTGGGTTCTTGCACACTGTTCAGAGGAGACCAATTATTTGAGCACCTATCTGGTATCGGGTCATTCTCGTAATATGGAATTTTGAGCTAAATTGATGATAAAACATCCAAAAAGTATTAACTATTAAGCCACTGGATTTTTAAAAGAAACTTCGATGTTTAAAAGAAACATGCTACGTGAATGGACCCCTTATTCACCGGAGGTCTAATCCGGGGAAATGGATTAAATTTTGGCAGCGCACTTGTGACTCCACTGGTTTTGTGAGTGTCCATGGGCGGCAGCAATAGATTACCATCAGGTGATCCGTCTACTCGTCTACCACCTATCACATAAAAAACAAAAAGTTGCATTTTTCTACATTCATTCACGGTAATCAAGAGAGTGCCTCATAGGGAAAAAGTGTAACTAGGCACCTTTTTAGGGTTCCGTACCTCAAAAGGAAAAAACGGAACCCTTATAGGATGACTTTGTTGTCCGTCTGTCCGTCCGTCCGTCTGTCAAGACCCTTTTCCTCAGGAACGCGTGGAGGTATGAAGCTGAAATTTATATCAATTACTCAGGTCTACTGTCCCTTGAAGCTGTGAAAAAATCAAACTTCTAAGCCAACGCAATCAAAAGATACAGCCGTTTATGCCGCAAATTTTCGACACTTGCAAGGGAATCAAAACCTACAGGATGCTTCCCGTGAACTCAGAACCTTGAAATTTGGTACGAAGCAACGTCTTATAGCATAGATAAACGAAAAAAATTACGAAAACCATAAATTTTTAGTTACATCACATAATATATATTTTTTTAATAATTTTAAACTTACTACCCATTTCCTCATAAACGCGTAGAGGTATTTAATTGAAATTCATACCAAATACTCAGGTCTATAATACCTTTAAGCTGTAACAAAATCAAACTTCTATGTCAACGCAATCAAAAGAAACAGCAATTTAAGCTGCATATTTTGAAACTCGCAAGTACTCGCAAGGGAATCAAAACCTAAAGGGTACTTCCAGTCGACCTAGAATCTTGAAATTTGGCATAAAGCAACGTTTTATAGCACACATAAGGGAAAAATTCCGAAAACCTTAAATTTTTAGTTACATTACAAAATATATACCTATATATATTTAATAAATATAAACTTATTACTTTTTTCCTCATGAACGCGCGCATGAGCTATCAAGTTGAAATGCATATCAAATACTTAGATCTAATTGCCTTTAACCCGTGAAAAAAAAATTCTAAGTCAACGCAAAAACACAAAACGCAAAAGTACAACCATTGATACCGTATATTTTGAAACTCGCAACTACACGCAAGGGATAAAGAGATCTTTGTCTTAAATTTATGCTCCTCCATCTTTCCCCATTGTAATGTTATGAATTTCATTTTGAAATGCATATCAAATACTTAGATTTAATTGCCTTTAAACCCGTGAAAAAAAAATTCTAAGTCAACGCAAAACACAAAACGCAAAAGTACAACCATTGATACCGTATATTTTGAAACTCGCAACTACACGCAAGGGATAAAGAGATCTTTGTCTTAAATTTATGCTCCTCCATCTTTCCCCATTGTAATGTTATGAATTTCATTTTGCAAAGAAAATACCATAGTTATGACTCGATTGTCGTAATGAACGAACTTTGTAAACCTTGCAGGTTTGTACGGAACCCTCGGTGCGCGAGTCCGACTCGCACTTGGCCTGTTTTTTGTAATGAAGTTTACGATCTGCAGAATTCTGTTAAACTTTTTTCGCTTCTTTGTAGCTTTCAACTAGACGTGTGTAACTCTTTACTGAAACGACTCAGTGATCCGACTCAGCCAAATGATACACTGTTTCGAATCTCTAATATTCGCTCCGAATGTATTCGACTCAAATGAATCTCGAGTCCGAGTGAACCGAATGATCCGAATGAGCTGAATAATACGATAACTAGTGATCCGAATGAGCGGAATGAATCACGGATCTATCTGAGAGTCGATATTCCAAATGAAGCGTTTCACTGTTCCGCATCTCTGCACTGATGCAGATGCAAGTAGTTCCAATCTTTTAAAATATACGTTTTTGCCAGGTCTACTTTCAACGTCTCAGGATAAATTAAAAAAAACACAAAAGTTTATTTGCGTAAGTATGTCTGGGTGTGATCGTGACCGAAAATGTGGCATATATAGTCTTCAAGGCCTGTAACAAAATACAGAAACTCTTTACAAACTTAGATCATTTTTTATTCGAATTCAAAAAAGGTGGACGTTGAACCTATTTTTTAGCGTATTTCGTACCTACTTGCTTTTTGTAATAGAAAACATTAGTGACGAAACCTGTGACTTTCGGATCACCATTATAATCATCATCATTTCAGCCAATAGACGTCCACAGCTGTACATAAGCCTCCCCCAATGTTCTCCACACAGATCGGTCCTGTGTCTCCTGCATCTAATGGATTCCCGCGACCTTTGTCGTCGACAGATCGTCGGTCCGACTTGTAGGAGTTTCGGATAGTTTCTCAAAAATCGTTGGAATCATGAGTACCCTGATCATTCATTGTATTTTAATTACCATTTTAATGGTTAAAAACCATTTTAAATTGTATTGTAATAATAATAAATATTTCACAACTTCACATACATAGACCTGACTCCGAGATAGGTAGCTCAAGCACCTGCGTTACGGATATCAGAATCAACAGCGGAATGACAAATATATACATTTAATACTTTTATTGGTCATTTCATTGTAATTACAATACGTTTGATATCTTGAAATATAGTCTTAACTTATTTATTGACACAAGATGATGGTAAGTCTTAGTTCTGATTTATTACTCAATTCGCCGACATATGGTTACAATTTAGATGATGTAGAAACCTCTACTAGAATATTCCGCTGACTGTGCAAGAAATCGCGAAGTAATAAAGTCAAAAATGTCTCCTTGTAATATTTATGACTTGGCAATGCTTTCGTTCCACCGGAATTCGATTACTTAGTCATAGTACACTTTATGTTATGAATGTATCCAATGGAGATAGGAGTAAGAAATTAAAAAGAGTAAGTAACTGGCGAGTTTCTTGCAGGATCTTCTCGACCAGAAACAACTTTCCGAGCCGGTAGTAGAATCGCATTATGTTTTTTTTAGTATATTTTATGTATCAACAACATGTATGTTTTAGCATGTAAATTATACTAAGTCCTTATAAATAGTTTGAAGTTTAATAATCCTGTCATATCAGTGCGTAAATATACGATCGAAAAAGATTGTGCTCATTACTTTTGAAGACCCAATAAAAGACCGATGACAAGCACCTTTTCCTTTCGACGGAGCGAACAACAAATAAAAAGGACGATCAAACCAGATGATGTGGCCTTCCAGAGTTATTCTTAGACGTTCTGCCACCTCCACTCGAAGCCGCACTCGGCTTAAGGTGACGGGTAGGGCACACTAGCGAAGCCATTTCATTTAAATTGTTAGCATCTAAATTGGATATCTTTTTAACAATTTCGAAGTTCGAGCATCTTTGAAAGAACTTTTTATCGAAATTTGTAGCACCTCGCCTGGCGCTGACAAACTCTGAGGCCGCCGTCTGAAAATCAGCGTCACGGCTTTGCTGTGGCATAGTCTGAGACGGGGACCATTCTTGCTGCAACATTGTTCACTAATTATTATTCTTATATTTTGTATTTCATTGATGGCTTCTACCTATCAGACTCTATGACTATTATTAGTGTTTACAACTTGATTATGTAACTGTATAATTTCGTGCAGCAGAATAAACGTATTATCTATCTATCTATCTAACTTAGATTATTAACTCAATACTTATAATTAACATTTTGGTCTGCTTCCTACTCGAGATTTGAATTACCGCCAAAAACGGCCACTTATGGCGTTAATCCCAATTGCGAGTGCAAAAACAGATCAAAAAGTTTTATAATTAACTTTTTGATCTGTTTTTGCACTGTGTATTAAATAAATAGTATATATTCTTTCCGAGATGCTCTAACTTCGAAATTTTTAAAAAGATATCCAGTATAGTTGCTATCAATTTAAATCTCTATAGATTCCAAAACTATTCTACTTAAGGCGACGGGTGGCCCTATGGCCACCCGTCGCCTTAAGTAGAATAGTTTTGGCAAAAATATCGTCTTACGTGACTTTTTGTATACCCGGGAAACTTCTCAAGTGCATTATACTAATGATGAAAAAAAAAACATTTTTTTTTCAAGGAACAGAACATAGCGTTGAATCTCAAAAAAATATAATCACTCCATACTAAAGGCATTATAATACCTGTGCTAAAGGGATCAGCTGATAGATGCAATTTGTATAGGAAGGCCATTATTTTTAAGATTAGACCTTATGTCCCTTGTGAGCGGGAAAGTTCTCGGGTATTAAATAAATCACGGTGTACAAATAATAGTTTTAACAAGCGAAAGAAAATCGGGCGTTATTCTCAGCAAGAAAATCCTTGATAACTTTAAAGGTCATTTAAGCAAAATTGCGGTAAAGTGGTGTTTTTTTTCGAACGCACTTGGCCTTAATCGTTTACCTTGTCGTAATTCACGATTAAACCAAAGGTGGAAAAAACAACATGTTTTTATTGAATTAAAGGGACATGAGAGAGTAAGTACCTAAGTACATGACTAGGTAGATGTTCCTTTTTTGAATAATGTATGGAAAAACTGACCTGTAAATATAACTTTTTTATTAGTTTGTGTCATTAGAAATACTTATCGATTTTTTTTAATAGCATCAATTTAGCAACGAAGCTTTAAGTACTTTACTTATTGTCCTAGTGATAACTAAATCCTAGTGAAATCGCGGATTAAGAATAGTCCCGGAAGAAAATTCATGCCAGCCCCTTTTAACATTACGTGTTGGAACGGGATGACAAGAGATTTAGTGCGGTAATAACTTTGGATCACAATTTATGATAAGGTGGGATGTCAGATCCGAATTGTCTAAGGATCCGAACTCATCATCATCATCAGCCCATTTAAGTCCCCACTGCTGGGGCACGGGCCTCCCTCAATCATATGAGGGGTAATTGCCATACTCACCACGCTTGACAGACGGGTTGGCGAGGGTTTAGATATAAATGCAGAGTTTTTCTTCTCTGGGTGCTGATGATCATGCCAGCAGCTTTACCTTAGTCGTCTTTTACGACACCTCGGTACGAGTGAGGGTGGCCCATTCTTCTCTGCCGGGGACCATACAGCATCATCATCATCATCATTTCAGCGAATAGACGTCAACTGCTGGACATAGGCCTCCCCCAATGATCTCCACGCAAATCGGTCCTGCGCCGCCCGCATCCAATGGATTCCCGCGGCCTTCACCAGATCGTCGGTCCACCTTGTGGGGGGCCTGACACGGCTGCGACTTCCTATACATGGCCTCCACTCGAGGACTTTCCGCCCTAACGGCCGTCCTGTCTCCTTGCTATGTGCCCTGCCCATTGCCATTTGAGGCATCCTTTGGGCTACGTTTGTGACCTTAGTTCTCCTGCAGATCTCATCATTTCTGATACGATCACGCAAGGAGACTCCGAGCATAGCCCTCTCCATTGCTCTCTGGGTGACTTTGAGCCTCCTTAATCGGTACATTGTAAGCGGCCATATCTCGATTCCGTATGCAACCGTGTGATCTCGATTCCTTATGATCTGCGGTACTGCGATAGATGGGCCGAAACTATGCTGCGTAGCTTCCCGAACGCTGCCCAGCCGAGTAGGATTCGTTGATCGACCTCTTTCTGGAAGTTGGACTTGGATCTACCTCTTTCTGGAAGAGCAAGGCTAAATAGAACAAGATATAATATCCATCCGGCAATAACGTATGAAAAAGCAAAGTTTTTTTTATCTTATTTTCTTGATCTAACATGCCAAATGGACTTTATTCACGATATCTGTTATGAGGTTTTCGGGTTGTAAATGATAAAAATTAACGGTTTATAATTAGTAGTAACAACAAGATTTTTTACTGAAAAACTAAGCCAACCCTAATTTTGGCCACGACCCTCAGATATGTGGGACCAATACCAATAAGTATAGTTTGTTTCCAGTCGCTAAGTAAACTTGAAATGTTTAGTAAATTATCCTGCTGTTGAATAAGAAATAACCAACACAAAATAATAAGATCTGACTAGTAAAGCTCTTTGAAAATATTTTTAAGGAAAACTTTGAGTGGACTCATATTTAGAGGTCGGGGTGTTAAGTGAACGCTTTAGAATACCGGGGTGGGGAGAGTGCGATACAAAAAGAGTGAAAAGGAAGCAAGCCGGTAATGACGTCATTCATCATCTCGCCCGACAACTAAACTAAAATACACTCCAGTTTTTTTGATTATGGACTCCAAGTTTGCTTTGTGTTTTAAAGGGCTTTTTGGTAATTACGTTTTTGCAAATCATATTTCAGAGAGTTTCTATCCGAGCCACCTGTCGATTCGTCGTAATTACTGGAGCAATGTAAAGGTGTTCAAAAGTCATAGTTATATGTAGTTTGGATATATACAAGAGAAGGGCAGGTCCTGGAAGAGGCAAACCCAGAAACGAACGAATTGCACTGCCAACCTTTAAGCCCCATTTCCCTGGATTGGGCCTCCGGGACCGTCACTCACGCAGCGAAACACAACACTATTGTTGCATCACGCCGGTTTTCTGTGAGGCCATGGTATTACTCCGGTCGAGCCCGCCCAATCATACCGAAGCGTGGCCTTGTCACGGTAAGTGCGCTGCCAACCTTTGAACCCCTTCCCCTGGATTTGGCCTTCCGGTACCCTCACTCACGCAGCGAAACACAACACATTGCTGCTTCACGCCGGTTTTCTGTCAGGCCGTAGTATAACTCCGGTCGAGCCGGCCCATTCATGCTGAAGCCACCTATCGCATCCAAACAAAGCAGACGAAAGGGCGGGGAACTCCGATTCGGTCGTAACGTCTACTTTAAATTAGGCCTTCTGAGGCCTTACCATAAGTTTGAAATACTATCCTCGCTATCCAAAACTATTGCTCTGTCTCTTTCACATGCACCACAATGAAAAAAAAAGCGATAGTTTTCGATAGCGAGCAAAGTTTTTCAAACTCATGGTAAGGGTGCTGAACATTTTGTACCTACGATTTCAATATGTAATCAAATTACGTCTGAGAATCCTCTGTATGTTCGTTTTGTGTACGCTTAGCGATAAATTTAAGGTGGTCTCAATTTGCTCTCTTTATTATATTACCATAAAATATGTACCTAATTACCTATATTCGCCAACCTGATTTCATCAAAGGAAAGTTATTACATATAACCCTGAACATAATTAATTATGCGCTTGTATGAACCATGTGGTGAAATCATCATAAATTGAAATCAAGGCAATTAACGCTAATCAAACAAATTGAAAAAGAACAGTAAGGACGGATCTTCTTTTCAATGTAGATAAAATACGTAGTTATGACTTAAATCCGTCGAAAAATAATTTATTGATCAGTTAACTTTTTAATTTTGCAGCCTCATCGCAAAAGGTCATGGGTTCGATTCTCACTCTGGAAAGACAATCGTTTGATAAATAATTGTGTTAATATTAGTTATTTATTTTTAATTCCTTCGTTGACCTTTTGAAGCAGCATCAGGTCAAATCACAGAAAACCGGCGTGAAGCAGCCCTGTGCTGTGTTTCGCTGCGTGAGTGAGGGTACCGGAGGCCTAATCAGGGGGAAAGGGGTTTTAAAGATTTGCAGCGCATTTGTGGCTCCACTGGTGTCGCGGGTGTCAATGAGCGGCGGCAATCGCTTACCGTCAGGTGATCCGTCTGCTCGGCTGCCATCTTTGATGTAAAAAAAAAAGTATGACTTTTGAACTCTAAGTACCTATTCTACTTAAGAACAATTATTGATCATTGATTCGACGATCATCGATCGACGACCCGTTTGGAACAGTGGTAGTGAACGCTGCCTTTAGTCCAAGGGTTGCGGGTTCGATCCCCGCACAGTACAAACATTTGTGTGCATGAACATGTCTATTTGTATTGGTCTGGTTGATTCCTATGTATTGTAAGTATGTATTTACAAAAAAAAAGTAGTATATGTATATATTTGTAATCCACTGTTGATTCTGATATCCGTGACACATGTGCATGAGCTACCTATCTCGGAGTCAGATCAATGTATGTGATGTTGTGAAATATTTATTTATTTATTTTATTGATTAACACTTATCAAATCTGTGATTAACACAGATCACGCCTTTCATACAAAAATTAATTAATATCAATACTATGTACCTTGTTATTATTACACTACACTGTGACCTCAAAGAAGAAATCTGATCACTGTGGGGGAAACAGTAAACAAGACCATTAATTTTGTCAAATTCCAGGCAGCTTATTCGTATGTTCCTTTCAGTATAATGTCTCCTAATCAAAACAAATAAGGATTTTTACCTATTTATGGAGTAAAAAGCATTTTTTTTTCTTAGTGAATCAGTAATAGTGCTCGTTTATAACAATTTGTAAGATCTGTCACAAAACAAAATGAGTAGGAAGTCATATTATAAATGTATGTGTTAATTTTTTTTCCCTTAAAATAGGAAGTACCGAAAAAATTAATCACGAAAATCTTAGAATCAAAATAAATAAATAAATATTTCACAATATCACATACATTGAATCTGACTCCGAGATAGGTAGCTCAAGCACCTGTGTTACGGATATCAGAATCAACAGTGGGATTACAAATATATACATATAATACTTTTTTTTATAAATACATACTTATAATACATAGAAAACACCCAGACCATTACAATCAGACATGTTTATGTACATATATGTTTGTACTGTGCGGGGATCGAACCCGCAACCCTAGGACCAAATGCAGCGTTCACTACCACTGTTCCAAACGGGTCGTCAAAAATAAGAAAATAAATATGCTTAAAATGTTTGCTAAAAGCTTTCCACCCACATTAAAGAATAATGGTCGTAAGGAAAAAATAAGCAAAATATGTACAGAGTCTTTTGTCGGACACGTGTATAGAAGTCCCCGTGTTTACAACATTACATACATTGTGATGTCATCCATTATACGAGTTTTATTAATATGGAAATTATAAAGGATCAACTAAACCACACCTGCTCCCGTAACCTACATAGAGATTTGACCTTTGCGCCTTTTTGTATTCCTAGTTATTCTGGATAGTGACTGCTCGAGTTTCAACGTAACATAATTCCTGGAAAAATATAACAAAGTGGAAGTGCCCGGCAGACCGGGTAACCTCGATCCGGCATTTTTTTATGAAATAGTCGACCGATGCCCTAAAACTAAAAACCATACAAAAAAATAGATGTAAAAGTCGGAAATCAAGCTACCTCTTTTAACGACGGCGCTCCTTTTTCGCCAGGGTGCGAAGGAGCATCATCATCCTCCTGACCTTTTCCCAGGTTATCTGAAGTCAGCGCAGTATTTCTTCCTTTTCTACACTTTCTCTGTCATTCGTCATCGAATCATCCACCCCTTTTCCCATCTTATAATTTTTCACAAAATCCATCCATTTTTTTTTCGGCCGTCCTCTGGTCCTAAGCCCACTTACATTTATCACTCTTTTTACCCGACTACGGCAAAGCAAAAGGAGGGTTATGATTTTGACAGGCTATGTATGTATATATGTATTTTCATCTGTTTCCACGTAACTTCTAAACTAGTTATCATATTTGAACAAATGAGGTGTTGTTAGAAGCGTCTTGGTTGTCTTCTGGTTAAAGGCAAAATGACGTCACGTTAAATTTATTACAGCGCCCTCTAAGGGACTTAGAGTAAGGCACTAAAAAAAAATTTTGCTTGACGGTACCGTGATGGGTATCAAATGAAAGAGCTTTTTTTAGTACATTTCAAATATGTAATTATTTTTACATAACTAAAATATGTTAAATAAAAATAAAGTTTAAAAACTAAAACCCGACTACCAAAAAACACGATCTAAAAAGTACAAAACAAGAAAATTGTCTCTGCTGAAATTATTATGCCGTATCGCCGTGGTCGCGGTCTTCTTAACGGCCCAGCCATCTGATCAACAGGGCAACAGGTCTAATGACGGATTTGTAAATTTGATTGATTTGTGAAGGAGACATGTGTACTAGTTAATGTACTTTGACTACATGTGCTTTCCCAGGCGGTGGCCCGCTTACAGCGCGGACCCTCTACTGCCTCCACCAGACGGGCTGGGAGGAGAGATAAGGACAGCTAGGAGCGCCAAATTGTCCCTGCCGAGCTGAGAAAAAGGTTGTCTATGCAATGCCAGCGCTGATATCCCCGTGCCACGCCCTGGTCGACCTCTTCCTCAGAGAGGGGCGAGACACGCATCTGCTCGGGATCTCGTCCCCCTACTTACTCTTCAATACCAGCCTCCTAGAATAATGAATCAGTTTGAGTAATTCAAAAAGCGTTTCCTTATTCTTCACGGGTATCTTTTGAGACAACTCTAGCTAGAAATATACTCACAAAGATTTGTAAATTCTCACTCAACTTTCTTGTACATACTTGCAATATACCTAACCCTTCGTAATACCTAAATGATCGTGTTCGCAATAAAAATTGGCATTCGAATTTCTAACCCTTCTTTCGAACCCGTCAAAAATACCTTTTAAATATTCCGACCCGTAACGCTAGTGACGGCCACATTACAGCAACCCTTCGATCACATTACGATCGAAGCAGCAACCAGATATTACGAGGCTGTAACGCCTCAAAATACACTCGCGAGCAACCAAATCGACTCAAGACCTAATTTTCATACAAACATACTAACTTCAGAGGCCTATTAAATGAAAGTATATGTGCTAATATCGGAGCCTCCTTGCGTGATCGTATCAGGAATGATGAGGTCCGCAGGAGAAACAAGGTCAAAGACGTAGCCCAAAGAATTGTATGCCTCAAGTGGCAATGGGCAGGGCACATTGCAAGGATATCCGACGACCGATGGAGCAGAAAGGTCCTCGAGTGGAGGCCGCGTATAGGAGCCGTGGCAGGGCCCCCCACAAGGCAGACCGACGATCTGGTAAAGGTTGCAGGAATCCATTGGATGCGGGCAGCACAGGACCGATCTGTGTGGAGATTATTGGAGGAGGCCTGGGAGGCCTATGCCCAGCAGTGGACGTTTATTGGCAGAAATGATGATGATATGATGATGATTAATGATAATTTTAATGTAAATCCCGTGTGGTCCCCGGCAGAGTAGAATAGGCCACCCTCACTCTTACCGAGGTGTCGTAAAAGGCGACTAAGGTAAAGCTGCGTGCATGATCATCAGCAACTAGAGAAGGAAAACTCTGCATTTATATCAAAACCCTCACCAACCCGTCTGCCAAGCGTGGTGAGTATGGCAATTACCCCTCATGTGATTGAGGGAGGCCCGTGCCCCAGCAGTGGGGACTTAAATGGGCTGATGATGATTATGATAATGTAAATCGATGTAATTTTTAGTTAATCGTTTAACAAGCCTCCAGAAATATGCAATTTTCGTAAAATTAGAATTGAGCAAGTCGTTTATCTTTCTCCATGCAATATTATGAGATGCGAAAATCAACCATAATTCCCTTTCTGTAATCTGTTAAAATAATTGAAATTTGAACACTTTTGAAATCAATGTACAATAAAATTATCACTAAAGCACAGATACTTTCATATTTAGAGGCCTCTGAAATTAGTATATTTGTATAAACATTAGGTCCAGAGTAGATTTTTTTGCTCGCGACTGTAGTAGTCAATAATATGTGGCAGTAAAATTTATAAGGACGATGATCTGAATTCATGTTCTGCACTACAGGCGATTTTCTGACAGTATCTTGAGTGTCGTCAAATCTTCCCAGTTAAATTAGAAGACCTGGTCATCATCATCATCATCAGCCCATTTAAGTCCCCACATCATCATCACTATGTAAGTAGTGACTTATGGGCACATAGCGAGGAGAACAGACGGCCGTTGGGGCAGAAAGGTCCTGGAGTGGAGGCCACGCACAGGAAGTCGCAGCCGTGGCAGGCCCCCCACAAGGCGGACCGACGATCTGGTGAAGATCGCGGGAATCAATTGGATGCGGGCGGCACAGGACCGATCTGTGTGGAGAACATTGGGGGAGGCCTATGTCCAGCAGTGGACGTCTATTGCCTGAAATGATGATGATCATCATCAGCCGATTTAAGCTGGGGCACGGGCCTCCCTCAATCACATGAGGGGTAATTGCCATACTCACCACGCTTGGCAGACGGGTTGGCGAGGGTTTTGATATAAATGCAGAGTTTTCCTTCTCTGGGTGCTGATGATCATGCCAGCAGCTTTACCTTAGTCGCCTTATATGACACCTCGGTAAGAGTGAAGGTGGCCTATTCTACTCTGCCGGGGACGACGGAGAAGACCTGGTCCTCGCTGAATTATTTTTCTGAAAATGGTGTGATAGTAAAATAATTGCATTTGCTGCATGCACTGTGCAGTAAATACAAATACAAAATTATTCAATTAACCATTAACCCTTGCAGGGTTTATTTTATGAAAGAAAAAAGGTAAGATAACTATCGCGAAAAGAGTGGCTCCTACCTTTTTTATCCTGACCCTTTTTTATATTGACGACCCGTTTGGATCCGTGGTAGTGAACGCTGCCTCTGGCACAAGGGTTGCGGGTTAGATCCCTGTACAGTGCAAACATTTGTGTGTATTAACATGTCTGTTTGTATTGGTCTATGGGTTTCTATGAATTATAAGTATGTATTTACAAAAGAAAAGTATTAAATGTATATATTAGTAATGGACAACATTTCATATTTTTAACATGTCCATATTGTTTTTTTTTATGAAAATAGACATAAAATGAACGGACCCATATTTTTTCTTTTTCCAAAATTTGTCCATTTTCATGCATAAAATAATTATTAAAATTCTTTATATTCTAAATAGACGTAAGCGCCAAATGACGTCATCGGACGGCTGAATACAGTGATATTCCTTTGCTTATCATTGTTTTAATAAAAAAAAAGGTACTACTGTCAAAGGTAAATAATACTAGTGTCAACATTGTCAACGTCATTCATACATTCAACGTTGACAAGTTGTCATTTTTTTGACAGTTGCATGTCATGGTTTGGCATTTCGTAAATTTAAAACTATAAAGTGCTAAGCAAAGAAATATTTTACATTCTGCCGTCCGATGACGTCATCTTACGTTTTTTAGTTATTAATTTTTTTCTCAGTAAATAAGCAATATAAAAAAATAATAAATATATATTCGCGCAGCGGAAAAGTAAATAAAGAAATGGTATTTTTTGTTTCAGAGCTTAGCAATTTTGAAATGTTGTCCATTCCGCTGTTGGTTCTATCCGTAACACAGGTGCTTAGGATACCTATCTCGAAGTCAGATCAATGTATTATTATGTTGTTAAATATTTATTATTTATTTATCTTAATCCAGAGGAAATGTTGTACCTGCCAAGCTTTTTGTCTTAGCAGTCGTTAAACGGTAGCTGATTAACCAAAATTTTCAAATAAGTGGAAAAGACATAGACAATCAATAGAATACCCTTACTATGTGGTAAGCGGTTGTAACCCTATCAATAGGGTTACCAATACAATAAGGTTACATAATCAATAGTGTAACCCTTACTATATGGTAAGCAGTTGTAATCCTATCAATAGGGTTGCCAATACAATAAGGTTACGCAATCAATAACCCTATTGATTTAGTAAGCTAGCAATACGGTTACCCTATAGATCGGCTTAACTCTGAAAAGGGGTTTTCCGGTCCCTGTCACAAGTATGACGTATGTGTCAGCCATCATTTCACTGAACCATATTAGAGGGAATGCAATGACCGGCCATACAGACAAAGAATTGCGCGCCTCAAGTGGCAATGGGCAGGGCACATAGCGAGAAGAACAGACGGCCGTTGGGGCGGAAAGGTCCTCGAATGGAAGCCACGTACAGGAAGTCGCAGCCGTGGCAGGCCCCCCACAAGGTGGACCGATGATCTGGTGAAGATCGCGGGAATCCATTGGATGCGGGCGGCACAGGACCGATCTCTGTGGAGAACATTGGGGGAGGCCTATGTCCAGCAGTGGACGTCTATTGGCTGAAATGATGATGATCAATGACCGGCCACATAGCGCCACCAACAACAATACAAAGTATGATATAGTTTTCTGAGAATATGAGTAGTGATATCGATCCCTATTTTTAAGCACAAAATTTTCCCATCACTATCAAGAACATAGAGAAAATGACGATGTCCATTCCACCCAGATGGGCAGGCGAAATTATCCTTGCTCGCGTTCTGAGCACATTTACACTTATTACGAGTGCCATAAGAGTGTATATCGTGGGGAAGTTTGGCTGAGTTGAATGAGAGCATAGAGGAAATTTTGGAGCATGATTTGACTTCGCAAGTGCGTTTTGAATTAAATAAGTAAAGCGGCAACATTACACAACAGTTGGCTGGTCTCAAACGGCCCATGTCTGTTTGTATTAAGACTTTAATACAGTTCCAGAGAATCCCAGGTTGGATATTTTAAAATGTTGTAAGAGCATTGAAAATCTGCGAAATGAACAGAAATGTTATCAAGACTCGCTTGCTTTTCGCAATTTCGCCGAATATTTGGAGTACCTACTATTTTTTTTACTTTTATTTTTTTCTGCCGTCAACAACAGAATATTCCAGTATATGTTGAAGCGCACGAAGTGTGTGTACTGGAAAAGATTTTAATATTTGAAGATGAAGATTTTAACCTATGTTGTTTCTGTTTCCATAGATAAGGGAAATTTGGTTTGGACCAGTACAAAAAAAGTGTGTCCAAAATATGGACTCATATTTTTATGTTAGCCGTGTGGTCCCCGGCAGAGTAGAATAGGCCACCCTCACTCTTACCGAGGTGTCGTAAAAGGCGACTAAGGTAAAGCTGCTGGCATGATCATAGCACCCAGAGAAGGAAAACTCTGAATTTATATCAAAACCTTCGCCAACCCGTCTGCCAAGCGTGGTGAGTATGGCAATTACCCCTCATGTGATTGAGGGAGGCCCGTGCCCCAGCAGTGGGGACTTAAATGGGCTGATGATGATGATGATGATGATTTTTATGTTGGTATTTGCAAAGTTTGGGTTCCCTACCTACCCAGTTATCGGAGGACGGCCATTCATCTATTGATATCTACTTAACACATGTAAGTTCCTTGAGCGCTAAATTGACGACCTATTTAGAACAGTGGTAGTGAACGCTGCCTTTGGTCCAAGGGTTGCGGGTTCGATCCCCGCACAGTAGGACAAACATTTGTGTACATGAACATGTCTGTTTGTATTGGTCTGGGTGTTCCCTATGTATTATAAGTATGTATTTACAAAAGAAAAGTATTATACGTATATATTTGTAATCCCACTGTTAATTCTGATATCCGTAACACAGGTGCTTGAGCTACCTATCTCGGTGATGTTGTGAAATATTTATTTATAGGTCTGCCACAGGTCAGTGACCACCAGGGAAACTCCCCAGTATCTAAGGACATTCATAGTATTTTAATCAGTATGTCGCAGTCAACGAGCAAATGAGCTGTTCAAAAGAGCGCGGTTCAGCATGTGGCCTGATTGATAGTCAGCGTCTATTACAATATTTTATAAGATGGCTGCTGAGGCCACAGGCTTTGGTTCGTAATTTTGTTTATGTTTTATTTTATTTTAAGTCAGTTACTACGTAGTCGTATAGCTAATTTTCACAACAAGTCTTTCACAATTAAATTATCACAACAAGTCCTTCATTGTAATACTAAATGCACGCCCTCACTTCGTTTCGGTACATTAGTTTCATTGAAACCAATAGATGGCGCTTAGTGTCGATTATATAACGCAAGCGTTTCGTGTTTTCGGATTACCTTTAAGCATTGCAGCTGTCGATTAGATTTACCTCTTTATATTTTTATAATTAGTATAGATTTTTCATTAAACTATGGGAAACCACATCAAAATTGAGGTTTGCTGAGGCATATTAACAGATTTGAGAGTCTGGCAGAACGTGAAACTAATCGAAACATAATTAATCAATTACCTAACATAATTAATCATTTGATCAAATAGCTGATTATCAATTGAGCCATTAGTAGAATGGCGCCGTGTCTAGGCTGTTGATGGAATGGCTATTTTTTATAATTGGCTGCGACACGTACATTGCCATGCTAATCAATTTATGTTAAGTATTTTCCTTAAATGCACAGCAAGGAATGTTATTGTCAAAGTTACTGTTTCTATTTACCAGCTAGTTCTGGAAACTGTAGGTAAAGTTCATTAAAACTACGGAAACTACATAAGTTCCATAAAATAACATCATCATCATCATCATCGTCAGCCCATTTAAGTCCCCACTGCTGGGGCACGGGCCTCCCTCAATCACATGAGGGGTAATTGCCATACTCACCACGCTTGGCAGACGGGTTGGCGAGGGTTTTGATATAAATGCAGAGTTTTCCTTCTCTGTGTGCTGATGATCATGCCAGCAGCTTTACTTTAGTCGCCTTTTACGACACCTCGGTAAGAATGCGGGTGGCCTATTCTACTCTGCCGGGCACCACACGGCCTATGTACGATATCAGTGCACAATAGTTAATTAATATCGCTTGATATTATGGTAACATGGGCTTTTTCCTTTCTCCCAAAAATCCTATCCCTCTTACTCACTTAATATTGTGATCAAGGTACTTTCCCTTTAACAGCACATCGATATTTGTATTTGCAAATGATGTCATTCTTTGTTTATTGAAACAGATAGCATTCGGGTATGTAAAACTGCGGTTTGGCAACATACAGATACGTAACAATGACGTCCCGCAATCCACCATTGCGGGGACTACAATAAAAACCGCAAATGTGAATGTGAACTATGCCTATTGTCATGTCTCTATACTTACATAACAGGTAGTTTGTATCGGAACCGTCAAATACGAATAACGCAACATACATTGCTGTTACAGACCGGGTGCCGCGAAACATCTGCCCCGTGCAGACAGTGATAGAATGTATCGTGTTGTGAAAAGCTGGGAATAGCGCGCAGTCTGTGACGCGGGATTATCATATTCATGTGTCAAAGGATTGGAGCGAAATAAGTCTTCTGTATTGCGAAGACAGAAAGCCGTAACATTCGTATCGGGATATTGGATGGTCGTACACATTGAAATGTCCCTGATTGGGCAAAGGGTACGGCTGTTATGGGACGGATGAGTCGGGTTTCAACGTTTTGTACATTCGAGTCTACATGGGCTATCTGGACTGAATCTAATTTGAATGTACCTTTCGTTTATGTGAATAATTCTGTGTGACCCATTTCAATCATAGGTATATGTCATTGAACTGAATAAACCCTAGTTTTTAGTGTTCCGAAACCGAAAAGGAAAAAACAGACCCTAACAAGATCACTTTGTTGTTGGCTCGTGTATCAATACCAGTCAATTCCTATTATTTCGGAAAAGCGTGAAGATAGATAGATATTCTTAATTGCATAAAAAAAATACAGTATGATACAACAACAGACAGCACAATAAAGCGATCTTATCACTTGTAGCGATTTCTTCCTGAAGGTATCGAGTCGAAATTTAAATCATGTAAGTAGTTACGTCTACGGTGCATTGATGCCATGAAAAAATGAAACCATCTATTCACTGAAAGACGCTTATTTCGAACCTACTAAGAGAATCGCCGTGTGTTCCCGGCAGAGTAGAATAGGCCACCCTCACTCTTACCGAGGTGTCGTAAAAGGCGACTAAGGTAAAGCTGCTGGCATGATCATCAGCACCCAGAGAAGGAAAACTCTGCATTTATATCAAAACCCTCGCCAACCCGCCTGCCAAGCGTGGTGAGTATGCCAATTACCCCTCATGTGATTGAGGGAGGCCCGTGCCCCAGCAGTGGGGACTTAATTGGGCTGGTGATGAAGGGAATCAAATCCTATAGGGTTACTTTGAAATTTGGCAAGTAACATCGTTATATACCACACGTAAGTATTGGGTTTATGGGAGTCAATAATACACATATTTACTGTTACTAAACGATATGTTTATTAATCTTTTATAGGAGAGTACGAATGTTTATATAATGAGCGCAGTCTACAAACGACAACATACTAGTATGGATACGACTGAACTGATAGAATCATCCCTCAGGATTGAACATCGAAATATTCGTATAATGAACTTTATTAATAAGGCAACAAGAGGGACTCTATTACTATGTAATTAAGTACAGATTAGCATGGGACGAGTTGTATGAATTGTGTCGAGTACAGACTCCTTGGGTCTCTTTAGTTTTTTAATAATGTTTTTACTTAGGTATATTGACATAAGTTGTCATTGCGTTTTTGTTCTCTCTCTTCTCATATAATTTTTGCTTGGAATTTTGGTTATTTTGGTTTGTATTTTTTATTTATTTATTTTAATAATATTATTTCACTATTTTTATGCGCGTTTTCTTTCGTCTGCCACAAATTGTTTTAATTAATTTGGTTACTTGCATACTTGTCTAATTTGTTTCACTTTGCTTACCTCATATTTTGTATTGTACATATACTTATGCTCAGATTATGTATGTTTTGGTACTGAACTGTGGAAACTTTGCTAATTTCTGTGTTATCTGTATTTGTTTTTTTAACTTTAAGTCAAATGTATATAAATAATAATAAATAATAAATAAAATCTTTATTTGAAACTTAACAGAATGTAACATAAACATATTAAAGCGTTAACACCTGCAGTAGTCAGAGACTGTGTCGCAGATATTAGCGCCCACCTCACAAAAGACGGGCGTTTCAAACGAAATACGATTTATATTATAAAATACATTGAACGTAACTAAAGCTTGTCTTAAGTAGGACATGTTATAAATTAGATACAAAACAAGGGAAAAACAAAATAAGCATGGAGCAACGTAAGTGTGCATATAAGTGTGTAATTGTGTGAAAGTTAGTAAACCTATGTAAAACGTAAAAGCTAATATTTTATTAAAGATTCTGTAGTATCATAATCAAGGCCTAGAAGCCATTCACTTAACTTAATTTTACATTTGAAAGTAGGGAGGGAGTATATTTTTATTATTTTATTGATTTTATTATAAAGACTAGGTGATATGTAGTTAAAATGTCGTTTGACTAAAGCTATTCTACATTTTGATGTATGACAAACTTTATCCCTTCTTCTTTTACCCCTATTAACATCCGAATCGTACTGCAAGAGTTTATGTTTGCGCAATATAGCATTTAAGATAAATAACTTGCGAGTGGATAGTACTTCCCAGTAATCATATATTGTCCTGGTAGGATATCTGATAGGTTTGAAAGCCATGACCTTCAATACAGCTCTTTGAGCTCTTTCAAGGTGCAGCATACTGGTCTTACCCGCAGCACCCCAAACCGTTATGCAATACTGAATAACTGATTGAGCCAGAGCGAAGTATACAGTCCTTAAAATGTGTGAATCTGCTCCACCTCTTAACTTACTAAAAACATATATCACTTTCCTAATTCTAATAGTAATGGATCTGATGTGTTCATTCCAAGACAATGAACTGTCACATATAATTGTATGTTTCCCATTTTTTTATGCTAGAGGCGGACTAACGAGCAAGCGAGTCACCTGATGCAAAGTAATCAACGCCGCCCAAGAACATCCGCGAAATCAGAGAGATCGCTAATGTGTTGTCGGCCTTTTTATATAACCGGCCAAGTGCGAGTCGGACTCGCCCATGAAGGGTTCCGTAGCAGCAAGTAAGATATATGGAAGGTACATTGCGGTTTACGGTTTATAACGTATTAAAAAAAACTACTCACTATATCTAGTTCAAACCAATTTTCGTTGTTAATTTTCATAATTATGTAGATCATATATTTTTTTAGTTTTATAATTAATTTATTTTAGAAGTTAGAGGGACAATACACACAATTTACCACTTTGGGAGAGTCTCTTGCGCAAAGTTGTTTAGAAAAAAATGATGTAAAAAACCTCAACATCATTTTTAAAGACCTATCCATAGATACTCCACACGTATAGGTTTGATGAAAAAAAAATTTTTGCGTTTCAGTTTCAAGTATGGCGATCCCCCCAATTTTTTTATTTTTTCCAATTTTGTGTAAAAATAGTAATGCGGTTAACAAAATACATCTATTTACCAAGTTTCAATAGTATAGTTCTTATAGTTTCGGAGAAAAGTGGCTGTGACATAAGGACGGACGGACAGACGGACAGACATGACGAATCTATAAGGGTTCCGTTTTTTGCTATTTGGCTACCGAACCATAAAAAGAGCTCTTCTCTTGAAGGTCCCTAAGACGTAGCCGTCGGGAAATACTCCTGCAGCCAAACTTTCAACTGAACTGAGGCAAAGAGTAGTATTATATGAACTGAGGTACCTACGTAACTAATAATAAATGAAAAGTTTGGCAACGGAATTGAAACTCCACTGGTGTTGCGGCGCGTATCCATCCGTCGACTCATCTGCAACCTAACTCTATGTCATAAAAAATATTGAAAGGTTTTTTGATGATGAATAATGTGTCGATAATGGTGATGGCACGCTATGGAAGCAATAAAGATTAGACTGCCTCTGGCAGACGAGCAGACGGATCACCTGACGGCAAGCAATTCCGCCGCCCAAGGACACCCGCAACACCAGCGGAGTCACAAGTGCGCCGCCAACCCTCTCCCCTTTGATCTCCGGGTCGGGCCAAAATTTTTTATTATGAATGTCGGCCCGGAGTCTGGAAATTGGCGGTCTTGCCACGTAAAGTAAAATCATGTAAAGCCGTTTTTTTATGTCATAGGTGACAGACAAACAGACGGATCACCTGATGGTATTGAATAAACATTTAACATTTAACCCCCTTTCCCCCGGATTGGCCCGCCGGTACCCTCACTCACGCAGCGAAACACTGCATAGTGCTGCTGTACAGTCACGCCAGTTTTCTGTGAGGCCTCACTCCGGCCGTTTGGTCCTGCGCCCGATCCCTTTCCGGTCGTGTCACATATCCCATCGGTGTCCCATTGGAATATGAGGGCAAGGGAATAGAGAGTGAACTTGTGTTTGCGCACACACTTGAGCACTATAATGTATCTTGCGTAAGTGGCTGATCGTTGAGATTGGCTGCTTTAGCCAAAATCGGTTGGAGGATATTATTATTATAAAGAATTGAGTATTGATAAAAAAATCAAAGGTCTATTTATTAGATTTTTTTTAATTTTGTTTATGATACAAGTGGCAGACAAGCCGACGGATCACCTGATGGTAAGCGATTACCGCCGCCCATGGACACCTGCAACAACAGTGGTGTCACAAGTGCGCTGCTTACCTTTTAACCCCCCTTCCCCTGGATTGGGCCACCGGTACCCTCACTCACGCAGCGAAACACAGCGCATGCACTGCTTCACTAAAAAAAAAGCGCTAGTGATAAAAATCAGTTGTTCTAAAATGTGTTTTGGAAAAAAATATCCTCAAAAAAAAAAAAGGAATCCTCACTCAGGTATACTTTACTAATTGGTAGTAAAAACTTGCTGGAACATTAAGTTATGTCCGAAGGGTCATTGGATAAGCTAATGCGTTTTTTATTGGTCCAAGTGGGTCCACTTTAGTGCGGTTTATGTTGTTTTTCGCCATCTGGCCCGAAATTTATGCACGTTATTATCGTTGTCCAGGTAGGCTTTTGTTTTTCTTTTGTTGGTTTCTATTATTATATGTTTGACGGCATCTTTTTTCCGCCTCATCATCTTAGCGTGTACTTCTCTGTTTCGAAAGCTGTCGCTTTGGAGTCCAGGGTACGCTTGGACCATGATTGAGACATCTGGAGTCTGGTATTTATTTATTAGGCACATCAACAATATAAACACAAGCATTTTACATATACAAGGCAAGGGACTATTCTGGTAATTAAAATCATGCGACTACCGTCTGACTTTCGCAAACGTTTAATCAAATCAAATCAAATGATTCTTTATTTGCATAGGCTAGCCTACACAGCACTTACAAATGGTCATACATTTGAATGATTTAAGACTATTTATAAGTACTTATGTAATAATTTACATGTTAATACATATATATGTTGATACATAAAATATACAAAAAAAAAGTAAATAAACAGAATGCGATTCTACCACCAGCTCGGAAAGTTGTTTCTGGTCGAGAAGATCCGGCAAGAAACTCGCCAGTTACTTTTTTTAATCGCCATACCAAGTCATACAGTCTAATGCAACACAAAATAGAATGAAGCAAATTGAAAGCTAAATATGAGGTAAACCGAAGCGGACCAGTCCCCAAAGGTGGCACCAGTTCACAAGTATGACGTATGTGTCAGCCATCATTTCACTCAACCATATTAGAGGGAAGGTAATGACCCGCCACATAACGCCACCACCTCAGAGACATTTGAGTGAGCATGACAGGTTCCCCTCATAGCGGAGAACTTTAAGGGGAACCAGACCAACTGAATCATGGTTACACGTTTCAGAAACTATCCGAAACGTGCAGGTATTCGCACGTTTTCCCTCGCCGCCGAGCTAATGGTAGAAGAAATACGCACATAGATTTGAAAAATCCAGAGGTAAGTACATCGGATTCGAACCACGACCTCCGTATGGAAGGCGCGTTCAGAACCACTGACCTACCACCCCCCCCTCGCCTATGGCATCTTTTCTATTAAGCTCAAAAGAAGTATCATCCATGAAAATACATTTTCTGTTTTACAAATTGTTCCAAATGAGTAATTAGACGAACTACTATAACAATAGATGCTGAGAGAAAGAGGGCCGACAAATTTTTCATGCAAGCTTTTGCAGCAAAATTGCTAAATAATGAAGATGATTAATCAAATCGACCTATTTATCATTAGGCTTTCAGATGTCTTCTTCAACGGAGCTCAGGCTTACTCTGCTAGACCGTAAAAAAATATCATAGAAATTGTGTATAAAAATCGTTTTCGACTCTTTGACTTTGATACCAATCGGTCAAGCTGAATTTGAACCTACTCAGCTAATTGATATACTTTCGATATTTCAGTCAAAAGTATCCTTTGGGTGATCGCCTTTCATGCGCCTATAAAAGATAGTGAGGGAAAATATTATAAATTTTTAGTCAGGCTTTTTCTTTATTCTCAACTCATTTTTCTCTTTTAGTTTATTATAATAAACGGTTTGACGTTAAAAAAGAAAGCCTAATAAGCTTACGTTTCCATTAAAAGTAGTTACAATACGACTTTTAATAGTATTGAATTGATCGAAGCGATTTTATCAGGAAAATATTATTTGAAATATAAGTGTAATCTTTTTGTTGAGGTCATTAAATAAATATTTCACAACATCACACAGGTACATTGATCTGACTCCGAGATAGGAAGCTCAAGCACCTGTGTTAAGGATATCAGAACCAACAGCGGAATTACAAATATATACATTTCATACTTATTATACATGTGCACGCTATACATAGTCCCTTGCTCAACAGCATTACAGATAGTGATTTAAAATATACATTAATATAACTGCTAACCGAGATGGGTATATATCTCGGTTAACAAGTATTTAAGTAAGAAGGTCTTAAATAAAAATGATGTCAAAATTTGTAAAGAACATCGTTTACATTGCTTTGGAGACACTTTTTCTTGTCTACACTCGACATGTAAAGAACGGCCCACTTCGAAGCTGTGGCCGTGGCTAATTTGACAGCCCTGGAGAGCCCTTATCTCATCTTGCAACGATGAGGCGGGTATTTGGGCCTCCACTTCATAATACTTTTGATTTTCTTTGGCTAGCTAAATTACTTCTTCTGTATAAAAACTATAGGGACGGACTTTTTGGTGCTCAAGGTAAGTCCATGATTGAGACTCTACTCCGGTGTTGCGGGTATTCATGGGTGGCGACATTCGCTTTAGGTGATCCGTCTGCTCATTTGCCTATCACATTAAAAATCTTACGTGCGGATCAGCGTTCAGCGATGCGGGATGAGTGGGGTCTCATCCTGATCTCTACTTCAGCATTGAATCTTAAAAGTACATATGTATATATACATATGTTTAATAAAAAGAAACAATAATATTATTTATTCAGTGTATCAGTACAAAGGAAGAAATAACATTGACTTTTTTTTATGTATAGGTAGTTGAGCAGACGCATCACCTGATGGTAAGCTATTGCCGGCACCCATTGACACCCGCGGCACCAGCGTAGTTACAAGTACGCTGCCAACCTTTAAACCCTCCATTACCCCGGATTGGGCCACAGCACACTACACAGACACATACTTAGATAGAGTACACATTTAACACATTTTACATGTGTACAAGGAACTACTTATCTATTTATCTACATCTTAGTCGAGTCACTGGCTTTGTTAACATTTGTAACACAAAACACTATTTACTTGGTTTTTACTTTACCCAGATTAATTTTTATTTCTGTCAAATCGTCAATCAACGCAAGATTAAAGGTTTTCGCGAAGCTTTTCTTTACGCAGAATTGGGGAAACTTGACGGTTTTTCAATTTAGTATTTCTTATTTTATATTAAAAGATCCTTTTGGCTATTTTCAATGTTTTCAGATCAGTATTTTGGCAAATTAGTTTAAGGATCATTTAGTAGCGAGCGGTAACTACCTAAGTACTTTTATGAACGTTTTAACAATATTTTCAAAGAATTCTTTATATTCTTAAGGAAAGAATGTGTTTGAAATTATCTGTCTACAAACCATTGGTAGGTCTACCTTGCTCCGATTTTTATGGCCGCATGATTGCCGCCCATTCTTAGAAAAAGCACTTCAATTATTTATTTCCACGCTGAAGAAATGGTAGGTTCCTTTGTACATCAGCTCAAGTGACTTATTTGCCCACACACACCAACCTTTGCAGACAGTTATAGTTATTGCTAGGAATGCTCACTGACTTAAAAAATATCTGAGCATATAATAAATAATAATAAATATTTGTGGTATTACAAATATATACATATAATATACTTTTCTTTTGTAAATACATACTTATAATACGTTGGAAACACCCTGGTAGTTGTGGAGTATGTTTGCTCACTTTAAGAAAATAAGTGTAATCTAGTGATATCTGCATTACCTACTTTAAAATTACGGATTTTATAATCATCATTTCAGCCAATAGACGTCCACATGCTGGACATAGGCCTCCCCCAATGTTCTCCACACAGATCGGTCCTGTACCGCCCGCATCCAACGGATTCCCGCGATCTTCACCAGATCGTCGGTCCATCTTGTGGGGGGCCTGCCACGGCTGCGACTTCCTGTACGTGGCCTCCACTGGAGGACCTTTTCAGCCCCAACAGCAACAGTCTGTTCTCCTCGCTATGTGCCCGGCCCATTGCCACTTGAGGCATGCAATCCTTTGGGCTATGTCTGTAACCTTAGTTCTCCTGCGGATCTTATCATTTCTGATACGATCACGCAGGGAGACTACGAGTATAATCCTCTCCATTGCTCTCTGGGTGACTTTGAGCCTCCTAATCGGCACATTGTAAGCCTTGATTACTTTCCATCAGCTGACTCGCTTGCTCGTTTGTCCGCCTCTAGCATAAAAAAAATCACGCTTTCACAATTTAATGATCCTATCTACTCATATGTACATTGTTACAATGGTATATAATTTGATTACTGAAGCATGCACGAATCACCTTCCCCCTGCGCTCGACCGAGCGTGCAGGCTGCTGTCTACATTGTGTAGGCAGTGTTGGCACTCGCATGTAGTAGTCGAAATAGGGAATCAGGTATTCGCCTACGCATCTCGATTGTAGATATTCGCGGTTTCAGTCATGTTTTTATCCAGTTACCGCCTTAGCATTTGCCAAGTCATCTTTATATGGCTGGTAAGTTTGGTGTCAGACATATTTATGCCGTAAGAAATTTCTTACCGCTTCAATTTAGAAAAGTATTATTTGATTTATTTTTATGTGACAGGTGGCAGATGAGCAGACGGATCACCTGATGGTAAGCAATTGCCGCCGCCCATGTACACCCGCGACACCAGTGAGGTCACAAGTCCGATAATAACTGATTGCTCGGTTCGAACACATGAGCACTTTTAAAAATAAAAATCTTTTGTTTTGTGTTTTATTTTCACGATAATTAAGTGCGTCTATAATTTAGTCTATTAAATTATAAATTGAATATGATGAAACTGCATTCAAGGTAACTTAAATATTTGTAAAACGTATAAAAATAATATTTGATCCTCTTTTTAGTCCCCTTGGTCTCTTATTTTGTTAGTTTGATGATTTTTATCTTCAACTCTGCGTCTTATTTCCGGTAGCTGATACAACGCATAGTGACTAATATGTTAACAAATACTAAAATCTTTGTTGTAGTTTATCCACCCTATACGTGCTTGGCGTAGTAAGGGATGGCATGCATACCAATAAACTGAATACAATGTATACATAAGATCGTGCGAAGTCGCGCAGTAAAGGGGACCTAGGGCTCCGCAGCGACAGCTTAGGACGCAACCGGAAAAACTGTATTTTATTAATATACAAGCGCTAAGAATCTAAAAGCTACGTTTACAACAGTTGCGACTTTAACGAGATCTAGGCACTACATGATCTGCCTAATTCTCCCACCTGCCTACGACATAAACAACGTCACGCCCAACACAAATCAATTACCTAATCATCAAACTTGAAACCAATCAATTAGCTGAATAGTACAAATTCATGGAAATTGCCTCCCGTGCGTCACATTGGCTAACATTGGGAATACATATTTGGATCATACATCAATTTTGTTTGTTCGAGTTTAATTTAAAAGTCGACTTTTACAACATGTCTGGAGTTCTATACATTCTTATTTTTTTAACATACCTTTTCCTTGTTCATTTTTAGTTAATAAATCACTTTATTATTAAGTAAATACTGCATAAAAATTGTTCGATGAGGCCTACGGTAGAATCCGAAGCCACGACTTTTCCCTAACCCGGCGAAATCTCTGAAGCAAGTCAATTATTGATAACTTTAGCCGACGATAGTTTCATCAATGCTGTAGGTATATCCATCCTGTTTACTGGCCCAATGGTACATTTGGTAGTATCTGGCGTCGTATGCCAAAGTTCGTAGGTTCGATCCCCACCTTGGATAAATTGTGTTTGTTCAGTATCTGAGACCAGTGAACGCAATAACGTTCACTGTCGAAAACTAATATAAGTATTATATTTGTACTCCTCTTTAATTTTGTTTGATATCCGTAACACAAATGTTTAAGCTACTTAGGGTGGATTCGACCAAATCAACAGTTATAAGAGGATAACTATTTAAACTATTCGCATGATAATTTACTTCGTTACTCTATTTTCGAAATAAACTCAATTGTGTTCTTCTGAAGCCGGTATAGCTATGTGTAATGAATGAATGAACGAATGACATTATACCGGCAAAAAAACAATATGTACTGTTTTGTGATTCATGATATCATCATCATCATCAACCCATTTAAGTCCCCACTGCTGGGGCACGGGCCTCCGTCAATCACATGAGGGGTAATTGCCATACTAACCACGCTTGGCAGACGGGTCGGCGAGGGTTTTGATATAAATGCAGAGTTTTCCTTCTCTGGGTGCTGATGATCATGCCAGCAGCTTTACCTTACTCCCCTTTTACGACACCTCGGTAAGAGTAATATCCCACCGGAATATTTTTGTTAAATAGGGACAGATAATCTCAAAAGTCAATAACAGCTGTGACAATGACAACGCTATTTTGAATTGCCTATTATAATAAAATAATCTATATAATAAAATTATCTTTATCTATTATATTACTAATTCTGTCGAAATTATCGGACGATTTACCATTGGAAAAGGCGTTGACTGTTGGATGAGTAGTTGGTTAAACGGATTTTTATTTTACACTGCATATAACTGCGCTATACCATAGATTTATCGTTGGATAAAGATTAGTTGGTCGAATCCACCCTTAGTACAATATGAGATGTATTTTTTTTTCATTCTTTTAGACACTAGTTCAAGACATTTCAAAGGCAGGTTAGGTACCCCATATCGGTCTAAGGTAAGGGGTGGAGGGCCCTTCGTTAGCTCGCAGCTGCAGCTTTATGATCCTGCACGCTCCGGTACTAGTGATGTATAACATCGGCCAAGCCTAAAACGAGATCCCGATAAGGTTCCGTATCTTATTTGTTAAAGGCCCATTTTCATGGAGCACGTCCGGTCTAATATATTTCGATTCCCGCACCAACACTAATGTTTGTTTGTGAAAACATATATTTGTGTTGGGTCAGGGTGCTTGCGGTACCTTCGTTGTTCTTGTTTCCATATTACGAGTACAAGGGAAAACCTTAGGGTTCGATTCCTGCACTAACACAGAAGTTTGTTGATGAAAGAGATATTGGTGTAGGGTTTGCGTGTTTGTGGTACTTACCTTTGTTCTTCGTGGTTTCCATAGTACAAGGTAAAACCTAAGTTTGGTTAACAATGTATGTGACATTGCCTGTCAGCAGATATCACTTGAATGTGAAGGTGTTTTTTAAAGATGAATCCTATGTCCCTTAGGAACAATGAAAAATTATTGTTTTCATCAATATACACCTGTCGTTTTTACACCTCTTGGGTTGTTCTGACGATCTTTTTACTTCTTTTCTTCAGTGTTTAAATGTGACTTATTGTGAAAATGGTCATTGGCAGTCTCTGATTTCTAATTCTGTATCCTTTCTTTTTTTATTTTCTGTTTTTGTTTAAGTGAATTCAGTGCTAGAAATTGTTGTCCTTCCCTAGAGGATCTCTTCGATTTGTGCGGCCGCCGATTCTCTCTAAAGACTGTCTTAATTACAATTCATTAAAACATAGCGAGGAGAACAGTCGGCCGTTGGGACGGAAAGGTCCTCGTTTGGAGGCCACGTACAGGAGGTTGCAGCCGTGGCAAGCCCCCCACAAGGTGGACCGACGATCTGGTGAAGGTCGCGGGAATCCATTAGATGCGGGAGGCGCAGGACCGATCTGTGTGGAGATCATTGGGGGAGGCCTATGTCCAGCAGTGGACGTCTATTGGCTGAAATGATGATGATGATTTATTAGACATTTTGTTCGACACGAATGATAGATTTTTTAGTTCTAATTAGAAATAGGGTACCCTAAATCCTCAGGGACGAGCGCCGGACTACAAGACATCTCGAGATGAGAGTCTCTTCGCAGCCCTCTCACTCACGCAGGCGGCACGTTACCCAATTAGAAACAGAATTTCCATGTTACGGAAAATAAGATGACAGATGGCATACGGGATCTGAGATTTGTTACGAAAGCATCCAAAGAGTATGGTAATAATACTAGGCATCCTTATAATTTTTGTGTTTTAGTATAAGATAATAACTGAATTGTTAGCATCAGCTTGTCTATGTAAGATGTCTTTTGAACTTAGTGGTTTATATGGACTGGAATCCAACTTTCTTGTCTATGTAAGATGCGCAATAATGTTATGGTAGGTATTCATACCAGCGCCGTGGTTGATCTCCTGAATCAGCACCGACTATTGCTGAGCAGCCGCCTGTTTGGCACATACAGGGATAATGTTATCCTGCTTTTCGTTTAATATTTATGTCTAGGTTATGTTTCTAATTAAGTTTCCTTGTTTTGTATTGAGCCAAATAAACTTATCATTCGTTCACTCTTGTCTTTGTCAGATGGTCTTTTGAACTTAGTGGTTTATATGTTTATACTGGAGTCCAACTTTCTTGTATATGTAAGATGTATATGTCTGATTGTCTTTTGAATTTAATGGTTTATATGTGTGAACTGGAGTCCAACTTTAAAGCGATGGTAGTCTATTAGGCCAACAGGTGGTAACATACCATCATACCGCACCGTTGTCCTTTCTGCATGACCCAAAGGTTAACTGGTAGAGAATGCCTCTGGGCATTGTTTTTGACCCCCGACGAAAAAACGATGGGATTTTATAAGTTTGAACAAGGTACCTATCTGTGTGTGTGTAGACCGATTTGGATTTTGTTTTTTTTTGTTTGGACTTCGGTCCAAGATGGCCGCCGCCACAAATAGTCAGATTAACATATTGTATGATGGGCTTGAGTATGAAATACAAACCAATATAAAAGTTTTAAATCCAAGATGGCCATCCCTTAAAATGGCAAAATATCATTATGAGTGGGGTGCTTATTACAAGCGGACTGATTTGTACATAAATAAAAATTAGGAAGTCCCTTTAAGAAGCAACAAATAAATGAAAAATTTAACCAAAACTTTTCGCGACCATTTAACCAAAAATGTTCAAACATAGGACAGTCAATTAGCAACTTCAACTTATTTTTGTACTTTTTAAATTCATAAGTAAGTACTTTTATTATTATTTTATCAGGGGTTTTTAAATTTTTAATCATTATTCAATTCATTCAGTCATTCAAATAAAAAAAGGTGTCAGCGATTGCAAATATATGAAAAGAGTAAGTATAGTCATAAGTAGGTACTTTTATTATTTTTTATCGGGGGTGTTTAAATTTTTAATCATTATTCGATTCATTCAGTCATTCAAATAAAAAAAAGTGTGAGCGATTGCAAAAGAATACCTAAAATCAAATATATGCTCGAGCAAATAATGTCTATAAATCTCACTCCGGAACACAACATGAGGCCTGATAAAAATGTTTAATTATCCCGTTTTTGTCACACAACACTAAATGATACCAGATTTGTACATTTGACTGCTGCCATAAATCTAAATTTGAGTCTGTTTGTTGCCACTTGTCGTCGAAACTACTAAATTACTCGTAAAAGTTTAGGACATTAATATCTTCCAACCGATTACGGCTACGGCGGCCAATCTCAACGATCAGCCACATACGTAGGATATATTATAGTGCACAAGTGTGTGCGCAAACACAAGTGCACTCTCTATTCCCTTACCTTCATATTCCGATGTACACTAGCGTGACACGACCGGAGAGGGGTTGGGCCCAGGACCATCGGCTTAACGTGCTTTCCGAGGCACGGGGGTACAAGACCGCCAACTTCCAGCCCAGCCAATTTTTAGCCCGACCTGGGGATCGAACCCGGGACCTTTTGCGCAGCCGTCGCTTTAGAGTGCGAGCCTCTAACCACTACTCCACCGAGGTAGGATCATCATCATCAACCCACACTCGTCTACTGCTGGACATAGGTCTCCCCTAATGCACGCCACTGCTCCCGATTTTTGGCCACTCTCATCCAGCCCATACCAGCCGAGATTGGATTATTAAAAAAATAAAGATTTTATCATTCAGAATGTTTATTAATTTTCTTTTAATAAGATACCTTTTGTGTTAATGTAATGTTTATTGTCTCTGAAAATTAAATTGAGTCGTTAACCGAAAGTGCGTGGGTCAAGGGAAAATATCCTATAATTCTCACAACATCTCATACATTGACCTGATTCCGTACTAAGTAGCTTAAGCACTTGTGTTACAGATATCAGACAACAGAGGAACACCAATATATACTTAAATACATATATTACACCCAGACACTGAACAAACAAGTGTTCATCGCACGAATGTTTGTCCAGGGTGGGGATCGAACCCACGACCTTTGGCGCAAGAGGCAGGGTCACTACCAATTGCAGCATCCGGTCAGTCATGTCATATCCTGTTCTTTTTAAGTAAAAGAGGACTACATTTATTCAATTAATGTCCATACAGAACACTATTATGAATATCAACATCTTAACCACTGGTTAGAAATGTAATTTGAATTTGTACACAAAGAAGAAACATGACTGTGTCAGCATTTTTGCGACCATAAAATCCCATTGACTGACGGTGACGAGTTAAAGAGGAAACACAATTCCCCTTTAAGCTACCTTTTCATTCGTTACGTTACTTACATCCTTACGCAGAGCAAAGCTTTTGAAGTCATCACCCCCCTTACAAAGATATATTTTGACTTTGAAATTAAAGCTGACATTTTCTTTCAGATCGTGAGAGCCTGCCTACACGAAGATTTTGGGTGGACTGATGCAATCAAATTAGCATCTAGTAATTTTCAGTGTACAAATTTTGGTGGTTGTCTGAGCAGTGCAGTGCCGCAAAGCGATCTCAATAATTGAATTGATTGATCAATAGTTGAATTGTAACACTACTATTGTGTAACGAGTGAGTTGTCACGTGACAGTTTGCATGGACCTAATAGAGTCTTCAAACTTGCGATTGTGTTTAATCGATTCGATCGATTAAGTCGTATCGGCAGAATCCATAGGTCGTCAAATCCCGGCGTATTATTGAGTGACCGTGTCTTTAACTAACTTCGATTGTTGACTTATTCTCAAAAAATACTTGTCATTGGCAAAATATTTTCGGAGTCATACATTTCAAAAAAAGACATTCACGAACCGAATCTTTATCCCTGTCCTTTTCACACGCACTATCTGTCTTTTTATTGTATTTTTTTTTGTTGTCTCGTATACCTACAACATGTTTAATTAAATGTAAGCACTATCACAGACCATTACATAAAAATCATTTGTAACATTTCATAAAATTTATTTCAACTCGACAATTAAATTCCGAATGGTGTACATACTCACGGGAATTTGAATTCTAAAATTAGTATTCAATTCACAAGTATAATTGGATTAATTTTTGAATTGGAGCAATTTCAAACTATTAATAATTTAATAACAATAAGCAGAAAAACAGACAAATATCCACTTTATATTGTACAAAAGGTTATCGGAACTTAATATTCATCATCATCATCAGCCCATTTAAGTCCCCACTGCTGGGGCACGGGCCTCCCTCTATCACATGAGGAGCAATTGCCATACTCACCACGCTTGGCAGACCCGGGGGGTTTGTTGCGATGGTTTTGAAATATAAATGCAGAGTTTCCTTCTCTGGGTGCTGATTATCATGCCGCAATCTTTACCTTAGTCGCCTTTTACGAGCACCCTCGGTAAGGTGGAGGGTGCATCTTCTCTACTCTTGCCTGGACCACACGGCGGCACTTAATATTCAGTTCCGAGTAAACAAAATTGACTATGTTGCTAATAGCACAGTATACCCAATACTGTGTCCATAGAATTAGCCATTTGAATTCGGTCTATGAATGTATCATATTTCAAAATATATTTCCGTATAGTTATATTTCTGTACTTGAATCATACAGACGAAAATCAGAAACCTACATCATCATATAAATTCATACGTTGCCTATCTGGAGGTATCTGGTGGATATCGCGCCAAAATTTATACCAGAAGTTTTTTTGTTAAGAAATTCTTAGTATCAGCCCGAAGTCTAAAAGTAGGCGGTCTTGTACTCTCGTGCTCGGAAAGCACGCTTAAGCCGGTGGTCCTGCATCCGATCCCGATTACGGCAAGGATACGAAATGACTCGAGTGGTATAAAATCACTCGAGTCGTATCACTACACATTCTGATCTATTACCTTGTTACGGGAGGAGCGGACACGGATTCAATATTGCTAGCAATTTTACAATCTGACATGGAAAACGTGAGGTACTTGATAGGTAGGACAAATACGGCTCGGCTTGCTGAAAGCATTTGTTGGGGACAGACGGGCCTGAGGGGCAATTCTTCGTACACTCGACATTGAAGTATAATTTAGAGACTACGTACATTCTTCTATACAAATCTCTAAGTTGACTTTAAGGTCAAGTGCTCGAGAATAGGCCCTCTCTTGATAATTGTACGTTTTACGTTCTCCTTTTTATCTTTCCTTTTTGGGTTTAAAATTGTATTTAAAGCTTAATTTTACCCCCTAAACCTGCTATGCATTGTTTTGTTGCTGATTCTCTGTTTATTCAGAGTTATGTGTGGACAACAATTTAACTTGAATTTGAACAAAGAAGTAAAACCATCATAGCCGTGTGGTCCCGGCAGAGTAGAATAGGCCACCCTCACTCTTACCGAGGTGTCGTAAAAGGCGACTAAGGTAAAGCTGCTGGCATGATCATCAGCACCCAGAGAAGGAAAACTCTGCATTTATATCAAAACCCTCGCCAACCCGTCTGCCAAGCGTGGTGAGTATGGCAATTACCCCTCACGTGATTGAGGGAGGCCCGTGCCCCAGCAGTGGGGACTTAAATGGGCTGATGATGATGATGATGATGATGATGATATATTTTACTCCAAAAAGTGGCACTCTTCCCTATTTTTAGGAGATATGACTCTGGCGTTAGTTTCTGGATGATATGCAAATCTACATCATTTCCACTGCTGGACATAGGCCTCCCCCAATATTCTCCACACAGATCGGTCCTGTGCCGCCCGCGTCCAATGGATTTCCGCAACCTTCACCAGATCGTCGGTCCACCTTGTAAGGGGCCTGCCACGGCTGCGACCGCCTGTACGTGGCTCGGGGACCTTTCCGCCCCAACGGCAAAATGTACATCTTATGACTAACTAAACAAAATAAAAAAAAACCCCAAGTACACCGACCTCCGGGATCACTACTTACAGTAATCATCTTAAGGTGATCCGTGAATTCCGTGATCTAGCCTGAAAGAGTAGGAATTGATCCTACTAAACCCAGCAGCAGCAGCTTAGCTCAACTTGTTTCCTCAAATAAAACGAGCGACATCAAAGAGCCGTGGAAGATGCAATTTCGTATAATATCAGGCACTTAAGGGGCGCATGCCCGAGGAAAAATTGTATGTAATTCTCGCGCTCCTCTTTTCCCACACCGTATACATAAATAAATTTAAACGAGTCCTAAGCTTGATGAATCCAATAAAGTAATGTATGGTTAGTTTAAAGATCACATTATCATATTAAAAACTTATGTTCCAAGGGCAAAATATAAACCTTAAAAGGAGATCTTCGGATTTTTATAAATTTTTGAACCAAATATGAAAGTGCCAGTCATAAAAAAAATGCCAAATTATGTTAGGGCTTGTCCCCCTGATGTCCAAATGTCAAAATTTGACATATAAGTGAAAATTTTTAAAGACGTTGATTTCTGAAATCAAATAAAACCAAGGACTTAAGCTGGTTTTATTGCCATAGTAATAAATACTCAGGGGGCAAATCCTACAGAATACTGCAAAAAAAAAATACTGGCCGGTAGGTACTTGGACCAAAAAAGAGGATGTTCTTTGTATAGATTTTTTATTTATTTATGCTAGTCACATGGTTATTACAGTTGGTATAATCAGTAACAGAACTTTGATCACGGGACACCCTGCAAGCGCTGCAATATATAGAGAGTGATACAATACCTACATAATTTTTTGTCCTTATTATAAAACTTTGGGTGTTGCCATAAGAATTATTATATTGATTTGTTAATTTGTCATGTTATTCAATTAATATTGTTGTTCAATGTTTCTGACAACTGACATTTTCTGATAAGTAGTTATATAATGTTTCGGTTTAATTATTTTGACCGTACGTAACAGGTAGGTACTGGTACTTATAGAACAAACGAAGGTATTTTACTATAATAGGTGTTTAGTGCGTTTTAACTTAAACTTTAACACTTTCAAATAGATAATGGCGAAATCAACTACATAGGTCGGCAATCGCAGAAGAACAATACATCTTTCAAAGTGCCATTAAGCAGTTTGCCTCAACGTCCGATTGGAGTAGTTAGCCATTTCTACCCCTACAAAAACCCATTGAAACTCCTCATGTAAATACAGTAGAAGTTTTCAAACGCCCTAATGGCCGACTAGAGCCGCAATGCAGCTACGTTTTTTGCAGAGCAAATCTGATATTTGGCTATGAATTTAACGTCAAGCCAGGCGTTAAAATTTATTTGTGCTTTGGGAGAATAATAAATCTCTCAGTAATAGTTTCTGGACAGGCTTTGAATTTGCTTTCACTGACGTGACAGGTTCATCCAATCCAGCTTTGGCGAAAATGAACGTACTTATAAATGCTCTTCGGTAGTTTATTTAAGATTTTTACTTTTTGTTAGATAAACGGTTTTGGTTAGGACGCGGCTCCGTTATGTTATGTGGACGTCTATTGGCTCAAAATGATGATGATGATGATTATAAGATCACCAACAAGATTTACATTAGTAGGTACATAATACAATAATAACATCAGAACAAATTGAAATCAATCTAAATGAAATCTTATTTATAAGTGACATCCGCACGCAATATTGACAAAAGTAACATTAGGTAGTGTTGAAGAATGAATACACAAAATCACAGATAATTACGTATACGCTTATGTGATACCTCAGGTGCATATGTCCGTGGGCAGCGGTGATCACTTTCTATAAGGTGTGCCGTGTGCTCGTTTGTCCGCTATAATATAAAAAAACGCAACATATACTCAAGGTACTGGTACACATGCTTATTTAAGTGCTTAAAGCATGCTACTTTTTAGCAAGTGCTACTTGGTAGCATGTGTGGACGTGCTACTAATAAGGAAGCTAATTTTGAGCATGCTCAAAAATAGCACGCGCCGGTCGATTTTTGAGCATGCTACCTGTAGAGCGGGTGGAGTGTGGTGGAGTGCTTTATCACGTGTAAACAGGTTTGCTTATTTTTAAGCACGCTAATAGATGGCTAATAACATGCTTATTGATAGCAAATGTGAACAGTTCATTAAGCATGTTAAAAATGAGCATTGTGACAGTAACTTGAAGTGACGGGTAGGGATTTTAATTTTTAGCTACTAAACCGGATCTATTTTAAACAATGTCCGGGTTACAACCTCTCGGCAAACACTTATACTATTTATTAAATAACCATGCACATGTTGGCCGTGTGGTCCCCGGCAGAGTAGAATAGACCACCCTCACTCTTACCGAGGTGTCGTAAAAGGCGACTAAGGTAAAGCTGCTGGCATGATCATCAGCACCCAGAGAAGGAAAACTCTGCATTTATATCAAAACCCTCGCCAACCCGTCTGCCAAGCGTGGTGAGTATGGCAATTACCCCTCATGTGATTGAGGGAGGCCCGTGCCCCAGCAGTGGGGACTTAAATGGGCTGACGATGATGATGCACAAATGTTGGTCCGTTCTCGTACGCAAAAAGTTGGTTCACGCCAAAAGTGGCCGCTTGGCCGGTGGCGATAATCATTTAAAAAAAAACCGATTTAACATTTATGCATGGTTATTCAATAGATAGTATAAGTGTTTGGCCAGATGTAACCCCGAAATTGTTTAAAATAGATCCGGTTTTGTAGCTAAAAATTAAAATCGATTGGCGTCGCTAGTGTGCCCTACCCGTCACCTTAAGAGATAGTAAGCTACGTAAACCAAGAGATAGTAAGCAAATTAGACAGTAACAGTTGGTATTTCTTATTACAGTGATACTAATTTTCAGTGAGATCGCAATTAAAAAATCATTCGTTAATAAAAGCGGTATTTTGTTGCTACTGGAAATGACCTAGTTACAATCTCAAAAGCAGGATCCACCCATAAAACACTCAACATGATAAAGGTCAGTGTTTCACATCCTCGATAATCGGGACAAGGCTAGGCTTGTTCGGTGGTAGAAATCTATAATAATGGCTGCCTCACCCATTGATCAAAGGCCTCACCAAATGTCAGGCACCGATGTTCCTTACACGCGCCTAGTGCTTCTAGTGTCCACTTTTTTGGTACTAATCGGCCTGGCTTTTCAACAGTCAACTATTCATCATTTCAGCTTCGATCTCACATTTCTATGATCGAGTGAATCGGATAGTGAGTAATTAATTACACACGGTTAGTTGCGTATGGTTGGGTTTATCAATGACATAATGTCACCGGAATATTGTCAATATCAATCCAATTCTGAAGTTTATAATTAGATAAGTAGTTTTGTCGCACAAAATTTAAATATAGTACCACAAAACCATACAGTAAGATAGTTAAAAGTCTGGACAAAACTATGGAATGAACTATTGTCTGCGGCATTTCCGAACTGATTGACCGCAAACCTTCAAGGAAAGAACGTAGTATTTTTATAAAAAAAAAAACCGGCGCCAACGCACTTACATACGAATCCTCAGGTGTTTTTTTTTTATAGGTGGCAGATGAGCAGACGGATCACCTGATGGTAAGCAATTGCGCGCTGCCACCTTTAACCCCCTCTTTCCACCGGATTGGGCCTTCGGTACCCTCACTCACGCAGCGAAACAGCACAGTGCTGCTTCATGCCAGTTTTCTGTGAGGCCGTGGAAACACTCCGGTCCAGCCGGTCCATTCGGTTAAGCGTGTTGCGATTTAAGTGATTACCGCTGCCCATGGCGACACCAGTGGAGTCACATGAGCGCTTCTGTTCATTATTAATGCTTGTTTGTTCACTGAGAAGTCGAAGTCAAATAATTTTTTATTTGCATAGGCTTGTACACAGCACTTACAAAACGTCATACGTTTGAATGATTTAAGACTATTTATAAGTACTTATGTAATAATTTACATGTTAATGCATATATATGTTGATACATAAAATATACTAAAAAAATTAAATAAACATAATGCGATTCTACCACCGGCTCGGAAAGTTATTTCTGGTCGAGAAGATCCGGCAAGAAACTCGCCAGTTACTGAACAAAAAATTGTAATTTAATACGACCTGCTCCACAAAATTGGTAAAGAAAATCCTATGTATTGGTTTTTAGCATAATTGAATTATCGTTCTAGTTCTTCGTGAGATAGTGCGATGTTGCCAAAAACCGCATTTTACATAATTTATCCAACCTCGTGCCAAAGTAGAAAAGTCGCATTTTCTGCATTTTGTAACAAATAACAAAGTAAGTATAACATATAATGTTATCTCTTATCAGTGAAACGAATTATTTTGTGATGGTTATCCTACTTTAGAAATATATTAAAAATGTTTATGTTCAATCGGTTTGTAATGCCTGACTAATGCCCGATTCGACTAATTTTTATCCGTGGACTAATCTATGGTATAAATATGTATGGAATGAGAGCGCTATATAGATTTAGTTAGCGGAATAAGGTTGTAGACGTGTGTAACTCTTAACTGAAACGACTCAGTGATCCGACTCAGCCAAATGATACACTCTAATGTTCGCTCCGAATGTATCAACTGAAATGGATCTCGAGTCCAAGTGAACCGAAAGATCCGATGAGCCAAATAATAATAATAATAATTCTTACAACATCTCATACGTTGACCTGATTCCATACTAAGTAGCTTAAGTACTTGTGTCACAGATATCAGACAACAGAGGAACATAAATATATACTTATATACATATATTACACCCAGACACTGAACAAACACAAGTGTTCATCGCACGATTGTTTGTCCAGGGTGGGGATCGAACCCACGACCTTTGGCGTAAGAGGCAGGGTCACTAGCAATTGCGCCATCCGGTCAGTCCGATAAGCTGAATGATCCAGGGGAAGGGGGTTAAAAGGTAAGCATACTTGTGACACCACTGGTGCTGCAGGTGTCCATGGGCGGCGGTAATCGTTTACCATCAGGTGATACGTCGGTTCGTCTGCCACCTATATAAAAAAAAGATCCGAATGAGCGTAATGATTCGATGAGCCGAATGAGCTGAATGATCTGAGTGAGCCGAATGATCCAAATGAGCGGAATGAATCACGGATCTATCTGAGAGTCGATGTTCCAAATGAAGCGTTTCACTGTTCCGCATCTCTGCACTGATCCAGATGCAAATGTTCCAATCTTTTCAAAGATACGTTTTTGCCACGTCTATAAGGTTGGTCGAATCGGCTCTAAACCATTTTCTATGCGCCCGTAACTTTCCTCTCTTTTATAATCCTTTTATTAAACTACAAATTTTATAATACTTGATTATGCCGTTATCGTGACTGTTTCGCACACTCAACAACAGAAAGGTGTGTAACTTAAAATTTGTGAATTTGTAAATTATTCTATTCTAAGGCGAGTTGAAAGTAAATCACAAAAATCAGATAGTTTCCTGAAATAAAGTTATGGCTTATCGTTAAACTGAAAGTTATTAATAATATGTAGGTAAGTAGTTATGTGTATTCGCTAATTAAATATTTAATCCAAAATAAAATATGAGAATAGTTTTTATTATTGTAATAGATACCTCTAACCTAAGCTATAAAAAATCATAATAGAGTTTTATAAAAGAGAGAAACCTTTACAAAGAGACTGTGATATAATTAATTCAATACTATACTAATACATAGAATTTCATTCCCTTCATTGAGTACAAAAAGTACTGAAAAAACATTATCATAAGAGTAATGACTTCACAGTTGAACTGGACAAAGACAAACCGGCGTGTATTAGCGAGGAGGATAAGTTAATTTTTCACTTTTTGCGTCCAGCTTTAGTACAGCATATATTTTTTTTCAATATTTTTACGAGGCAAAGGGAAACTGTTCTGCTTTTTTTTGAAACGTGTAGCTCGTTCTCACTTCGTCCCGGGACTTAACTTAGGCCAGTATTATCAAGTATTATAATATCTATGCCAGTACCAATAGATGGCGTTGAGAGTCGATTATATCATGCAAGTGTTTTGCCTTTTTGGTAGACATAAAAATCTTCACATTGACTGTACGATTAACTTCTTTAGAAATAGGTAGTATACCTAAATAGATGGTTTACGAGAAGCGTAGCCCCCGTGGACTAAATAATGTTTTCCCTATAGGAATGATTGGTCTAGTGATGAACACCCTGTTGGGCTAGTGGTTTAAGTAACGGGCCGTGATCTCGGGGTCCTTGGTTCGATTCCCCGGTCGAGTCAAAACGTGTTGCTCGGGTTTGTGATCTTCAATCCGCATTAGACAAGCGTGGTGATTAAGCCTAATCCCATCATAGTAGCGATAACTTGATTTCTATGATAGTGGCCTTTGCCCTGCAGTGGGACAGTATATAGGCTGATATTTTACTTTATAGGAATGATACCAGACTCAAGTCTGCTCTCAAGAGCACCGTGGGAGAGTCACGTTTCGGCATAGATGGACTGGATCGACTGGAGTGATATTTTGACCTCAATTAAAACCTGCGCAAAGCATTGTTTCCTGCGTTGTATTGCCGAGTGAGCGTACCGGTGGCGGTGGCCCAACTCTGGGGGGAGGGGAGTTTAATGGTTAGCAGCGCACGTTACTTCGTAGGTGTTGCCGGAGCCTATGAGTGGAGGCATCAAATAATCCGTCTGCTTGTGTTTGCTCGCTCTCGTCTTCCACCTATCTCATAAAAGTTGGAAAAGAAAGTACTATTAATTATTAATCGTTTATTATTCTCTTCACAATGTTGACTTACATGTTATTTAATTGTAATTGTTATAGCTAATGTTAGCGTCAAACCGCCGTCACATTGTGAGAGACTGGTGCCTGATGTAGGTTCAGAGCCTGTGTTACAGGTCACCAGTGCCCTCTCGCAGTTGAATCGGTGCAACTCTATACAGTTAACTTAATATAAAGTAAGAGAGACATGGTATTTTTATAAACATACAAAGGTTGACAAGAGATAATAACAGTAGAAGCAAAGTACAACTAAGTAAAAAAGTACTGCTACAAGGGTATCGATTTTTCCTTTTGAGTCCTAAAAATGGATAAATTGCTTTTCATCTATTACGACTTAGCTAAATGGTAACACGATATACGTGTTACTTATAATAATGCGTTTCACATCTACGTATTCGTTTTTATTGAATATCACAATGATTTCTTTTCTCTTCATAAAGACGATGTTATTACAAGTACGTAAAGTAAATTAAATTCTTGGCATTGTAAAGGCCTGATCCTCGAATTGCATTAGCTTTAATAAAATGTTTGTTCTGAATGTATGTAATATAAGAAACTTATTTCATTTTATTTTCAAGAGAGGATTAAACAGCCTGATAACTTAACACGGCCCACTCCTGACCGTATAATTTTGAATTTTGTTAGTTATATCCTTTATTCCCGAAGCCTTCCTATATTACAAGCAAATGCTGTTTACGATTCAAGGTAAATATATTTTTTTCAATAAGCAGGATTGTTTTGAAAACTTATTGCCAATGAAACTTTTATCTGGATATCTATAAGGGAAGAGTGAGTAGATATATTTAAGCAAACGCGTATTAGGTCAAGTTATATTAATGGATTGTGGTCAAGCGTTAGCGATAAAATATCATTTTTTTACTAAGGATAGCTTGGAGTACTGATGGATTTAATGTTCCCAGACTCTGTATCATAATATTTTTTTTATGTGACCAGTGGCAGACGAGCGACGGATCACTAGATGGCAAGCGAATGCCGCCGCTTAGACACCCGCAGCACCAGTGGAGTCAAAAGTGCGCTGACAACCTTCAAACCCGATAGGGGGTTTCGGATTGGGCTCCGGTACCCTCACTCACTCGGCGAAATAAAGATCAGACTAGCGTCTGATCGTGAGCGTGAAGTAGCCTTCACACCGGTTATCTGTGAACCACGGCCTCACAGATTACCAGCGTGAAGCAGCGTCTGATCTTGTGCGGTCTAGCCGACCCATTCCGAAGCGTGACTATCCCAAAAATATCAGTACTTAATATTTTTTTTCTTAAAGTTATAATTTAAAAATTATATAAGTTTTCAGAATGTTGTCTAACATAAGACCCTGTATAACAACATTATATGCCATTCACTAAATATGAAACTTTTTTATTATTGAGGTCCGGCAACAATAACTTTCTCGCAAAGAACACTTATTAGCACTCGCACAATTCAGTTTCAGGGCTGAAACGGCACCTGAAACAACAGAGATTAAGCCTTCCGCGCGTTGTTTGTGGCTGTGTCCTTCTGATACGAAATCCTATTAAATCAACAATACGAATTACGTTCACCGCCCGCCATGTGTCTCTTTTGACGGTGGAGGTATTGTGTGGTGTGAAACAGGTGTTTTTTTACTTGATATAATTTGTATATTATGCAGTATGTATTTGTCAACATTTACATCCCTTTAACCACGTGATCTACCAACTTTTCTAAACAACATTAATTTCTTCTGTAACTTTTCGAAATTCGTCAAAAAAAATCTGTAAAAAACTAGCCAAGTATCGATGGAAATAAACAATCAGTATATCTCTAAAAAAAAAATTATGCAAAAAAAAACCCGCCTTCAAAAACCACGAACTTAAAAGTGTACAATAATATTTTTAACACTTTATACACCTCAAATAACATTAATAGTATATCTCATAATACTATCTTGTAATTTTATACAACATTCAATTATTCAACAGGGATTAGGCGCCGACTTCGGTAAAACCTTTTCTCGAGTGTACTGTTATAAAATGTTATTTGAGGTGTATAAAGTATTGAAGAAGGCGGTGTTTTTTGCAGATTTTTTTTCCAACCTTTTAGTGTCTCATTTTTTGGCACCGCAGAAATAAACCTTAGACTTGGCACCACTTTGTTTACATTTTATTATTTTTTAAAGTTAAACAATCAGCTCCATCGAGACTTGGCTAGTTTTTTACAGAATGTTTTTGGTGGAATTTCGCTTCTTTTTGTAAAAATATAGAAAATCTTATTAAATTAATCATTATGCCAGCAGTCGCGTATAAATGGTATGAGTATATAATAATGGATAGGAGAACTGTAAATATAACTTGGTAATCTCATATATTTCTATGGGATTACCAAGTCATTTATGCAGTTGGTTTAAACCAGGTTCTCCGGATCTTCGATTATCCTAGTTTTTATAGTTTTCCTTTTATGTGGCCATTTAACCCTAACTCTGTGCCAAATTTCAGCTCTCTCAGATTATGGGAAGTACTAGTTCTATTTTGATGATCATGAGTGAGTGTCTGTCGAAAATGCGAAACTTTGCTTTCGCATAACTTCGCAACTAAATGACATATAGACTTGAAATTTGGGTTTAGAAGTAGGTCGTTATAGCTTAACGAATGACGACGAAGTTACGCGAATCAGTCATTCTAATTAATATTCAAAATTAAACATTTATTTGGCAGTTTTGTTAAGGTCAACGCTGAATTGTAATTTCGTGATAATGATTATTCATTCGTACAAATAATACGAACTTGTTCGCATTGCACCAACGCTTTGATGTATTATGGAAAAGCACGAAATTAAATGGAAGAGATATTGAAATAGGAACGGCGCAATTAAATTATTAGAATTAATATTCGGAAACACATACTACAATTAAATTTTGATTAAATTTTCATACTTATTGGTTTTATGTAATAAGTGGTAAACGAGCAGACGGATCAACTGATGGTAAGCGATTGCCGCCGCCCATTGACAACCGCGACACCATTGGAGTTACAAGTGCACTGCCAACCTTTAAACCCCACTTTCCCCTGGATTGGGCATCCAGTACCCTCACTCACGCAAAACACAGCACAGTGCTGCTTCACGTCGGTTTTCTGTGAGGCCGTGGTATCATTCAGGTCGGGCCGGCCCATTCATGCCGAAGTGTGGCTGTCCCACGGTCGTTGCTTTACGCCGGTTTTCTGTGAGGCTGTGGTATCACTCTGGTTGAGCCGGTCCATTCTCGCCGAAGCGTGGTTTTCCCACGGTCAAAGTAGAAAGCCTCATCTTCATCTAAGCGTGCTTTTAAGCGACAGCTTTAGAGCCCGGGGTACGCTTGGACCAAAATCATGCAGGATTCAGTAAGTCTGGTGACACGACTGCCGAACAACCTTCGCAACCCTTAAAACCGGCCAAGTGCGAGTCGGACTCGCCCATGAAGGGTTCCGTAGCAGCAAGTAAGAGATATGGAAGGTAAATTGCGGTTTACGGTTGATAACGTATTAAAACTACTTACTAGATCTAGTCCAAACCAATTTTCGTTGTTAGTTTTCATGATTACGTACATCATATATTTTTTTTAGTTTTATAATTCATTTATTATAAGAAGTTAGAGGGGGGGGACACAATTTACCACTTTGAGAGCGTACATATTGGGTTTAGAAAAAAATGATGTTAAAAACAAAGTACATCTATTTACCAAGTTTCAATAGTATAGTTCTTATACTTTCGGAGAAAAGTGGCTGTGACATACGGACGGACGGACAGACGGACAGACATGACGAATCTATAAGGGTTCCGTTTTTTGCCATTTGGCTACGGAACCCTAAAAAGGGGAAGGGGGGGAAGGGCGATTATCGTGCAATCGAGATTGAAGTAGCATTGGCTATAAGATAAGTATTTGAAATATATTTTGAAATGGGCCTAAGTTTATTATATACCTCTTACATTAATTACTTTTCTCAAGAAAGCGTTATTTAGTAGGAATATAATTAATTTAATTTATGAATTGAAATACGCGCCAAAAACAGTCGGTCACGTGACACTTGCTGCTGTGACGTCTTATCTTAATAAATAATCCACAAAATATTATATGGCGATACTGACAGCACGATGGCCCCGCCTACTGCGCGCACGCAGCGCGGGGCTCACGCGCCTACTACCCGCGCTCTGCCTCTTATCGGTGACATACTTGCTCAGCACAATGAAATAGACCTATTTGCAGACAGTTTTGGTCAAATCTGCTACAAGTACCGTAGTTTTTTGACATAATGAACATATTTAACTATGAACGAACATATTTTACTATTGACATTTTATTTTAAAAAAAACTAATTTAATTCTATTTTATTTATTTGATTTTACTGTTCACTTTTTTGACTCAGATACTGACAATTTGATATTATCTGTCGCACTTATTTTTATTTCTTTTTTTTTAAGTTGTAATTAATTTGACTAGGATTGTATTCTTCTGCCTTTTATTGTAAATTATCCGTGAGTGACTAATGAACATAATTGTTATGTTATAATGTATCCTAATCTTATACTGCGTTTTGGATTAATTTCTGTTAGTTTGTTAGGTGTCTGAATAATAAATAAATAAAATAAATAAATAATAAGTATTGAAATGTGACGTCATACGATGCTCAATCATGGCCATTTGGGTTCTCGAATCAACAGGTAAAAAGACACAAACCTATTACACAAAAATAAAAATATTTACAGATAATTTTCATGGAAAACACTTACCTATTGAATTATTATTTTTAACTTATAAGCAACCATATTTAACACATTTCAAATCTTTCGGTGACAACAGTCGAATAGCTCATTAGTCTCTAAATTCGACTTCAATGTCGAATGAATGAATGAATGAACCAATGAATGAATGAATAAATAAATATACTTTTTATCACTCATAATAAAGTATGAAAACTAAAACTAGGTATTACAGGATATGTACAACGAATAAATACAAATACTTAGATCATGGTTACATAATTAGAATTTCTAGCTCAAGAGTTATGGGTACGGGTTCAGTTTTTAGAGAAACTATCCGATACGTGCAGATTTCCACACGCTGTTTTTCCGTTACCGCCGAGCTTATAGTAGAAATACGTTTTTTTATGGAAAGTAATCATCGCCGCCCATGAACATCCGCGAAATCAGAGAGATCGCTAAGTCGTAGCCGTCGGGAAATACTCCCGCAGGCGAACTGTTCCACAGAACTGAGTTACGTGGTAGAAGTTCCGCGAATAACGCACAGTATTAGACCGCCATCCATCGAGATGATGAAGATGGAATGACAATCGCTTGCGTGTGATTCTATCTAAGAATTCAGTTGCAAGGAGTAGATCAAACAATTCCTCAGAGCACTCCCCTGATAGATGCGGTATAGAATGCTGAGGGAAGCTATATCCCGCCGCAAGGCATGTAAGTGCATAGGTTTGAAATATTCGGAGGCGTATGCTTGAATTGGAATGTACGACCTCCCATAAAAAAGGTAGGTACTTATTGATTGAACTACCATATCGCTGATACAATGAGCCTACCGTGCGATTATTAGTACATAGACATCAAACCTCAAACCAAGCACCTGAAAATCCGTATCATATTGTTCGCATCCCCATACTCGCATAACCTATTTCGGCCGATCGCTAATCACTTATGGATGGAATTCGAGCGAGATACACACCTCAAGTATGCCGTCGCCTAGCAACGGAACCCCTAATGTCCGATAACCACTCCAAATACCTGGCAATCTGGCACAGTGAAGGTAGCACAGTGAAGGATATTTAATAATAATAATATCCTCCAACCGATTTCGGCTCAGGCGGCTAACCTCAACGATCTGCCACTTACGCAGGATAAATTATAGTCCTCAAGTGTGTGCGCAAACACAAGTGCACTGTCTATTCCCTTGCCCTCGTATTGCGATGTAACACCAGTGTGACATGACCAGAGAAGGATCGGGCGCAGGATCAACGGCTTTCCGTGCTTTCCTGCTGCCAACTTCCAAACTTCCAGACTCCGGACTGACACTGAGAATTTCTGATAAACTTGGCCTGACTTGGGGATTAAACCCAGGACCCCAAGCGCAACCGTCGCTTTAAAGTGCGACGACCCACTGCGCCAACGAGGCAGTCCAATATTTGTTATGGCGCTGGTGGCCAATCTGAACGATCAGCAAAGTATGCAGAAGATTACTATCTGAATCTCCTTGCGTGATCGTATCAGTAATGACGAGATCCGAAGGAGAACTAAGGTCGAAGACATAGTCCAAAGAATTGCATGCCTCAAGTGGTTGTGGACAGAGCACTTTTTTTTTAAACATTGCGAGGAGAGCAGACGGCGATTGGTGCAGAAAGGTCCTCGAGTGGAGGCCGCGTGCAGGACGCAGAGCTGAGATCCTTAGGAGAGGCCTACGTGTTACGCAGCGGACAGCGATTGGCTATGTTATAATTCTCTGGAATGAGATTCCGGCGCTGGTGTTTCCTGATTGTCCGCGATGTTCCTTCCTCCAGAGGAAGCAGCGGTATGACTGTTTCCAGGCATTAGTAATGTTTATGAGCGCCGGTTAACACCTGCCTGTTTAAAAATCTCTAAACAACAGATAGATATTTTTGAAATAATAGTGTAACAATTACATTATTAAGCACTGCAGTGCACTTGGTTTAACACTGTAAGCCCTCAGTAAAACATGTAAACAAATAAATGAAATAGCTTGTAAATTCCCTCGTGGCAAATATAGCTTCTAAACATTGCAGGTTAAAGTTCATCGATTAATTAAAGAAAAACAACGTCATACCCCGCGCGTGCGCGACACCCAATACCGGCACGTGTGTCACCGAGTTTATTATGGTAACTCATATTAAATTAAAAATTAAGTGTTATTGATAGGTAGTGTGTGTTGCCAATTAAGCACTTTCGGTGCTATATCTAGCACTATTTCCATAAGCTTCACATTTGGCACCCAGCATAGAGATGTCCAAAATTATCGTGAGTCGATACAGTGTATCATTACAAATCGTATCGATACACATAGGTTCGATATTAATTTAATATAATATATAATAATATACATCATAAATGTTAACATTATAATTTCAACAAAGTTTGTTCTTAACATCGTAATTTCTAATCCGCCCGTATCTGTTTCTACTAATACATCGGCGATGGGGGTAGTAATCGATATCGGATATCGCCAATTAATTGCAGACGTAATAATAATGGCCGTATAATCATGGTCCAGTTGGTCTAGTTCCTGTCTAAGGGTTGCAAAGGTCAGTTGGCATTCGTGTCATCTACGAGTAGAAACGCAGACGCATGTCTTAAAAAATGGCGAGCAAGTGGACAAGTGCTGTTATTATATTACACGTCGCTTAAGACTTCCCATTTGTTTTTTTTTTATAGTGACACAGTATATTGGATCTCCTCACCCTGATGGAAAGAAAGAGAAGAACCCACGTTGCAATTACAACGGACGCAATGTCAGCATCAGCTCCGTTGGAACTGCCATACTGGCCCGCTATATGCTTCTTCACGCTTCGTTTGAAGGGACTAAATATTGTAAGAAGGAGGAAATACATGCGCCAGCAACGAGTTCCATTTTTTGAGGGTGCGGCAGCAATAGGAAGTGCCAAATGTTTTATTCCGTGATGGAATATTTTCCACTGTGAAGCGGTGAGAGCGTTGTCCGGCGCGTGTAGTTCTACGACGGTAAAGGGCAGCTGGTGGGATGTGGGAGTGAGCCCTCATCGTGATATAGACGGTAAAAGAAGCTAAGCGACCTGATGTCTCTACGTAGTTGAAGAGGTTCAAGGGTATTGGTGACCTCTTCGTCGCCCATATATACATAGAGCCTGTCGCTGCAATGTATTGAGAGAATTCATAAGGTATTTAGCGGAGCTATCCCACAAATGCAAGCAGTACTTACTCCACGAATGCCCGGACTTGAGTCTTGTATAAAAGACAGAGTTAGTCCGGCGTAGAACCTGCGCACTCTGTTCAGGATCCCCAGTTTTTTAGATACTGTCGAGATGAGACGCTCGGCTTTGATTAAGAATGCAGCGAATTTCCATGCTCAGCATGCTTAGGCTAGTACGTAGACCGAGGGAAGTGCTCGGGATGGTAAGGAATGAGGATATCTTAGCCGTGAAGGCACACACTTGAGTTTTCTTGGCATTGAAATCGACCAGGTTTCCGGAGCCCCAGTTACTAATGAGGTTCAAAACTTTGTCGAGCTCAGCGACAAGGTGCTCTCGCTTCTCGGCGATTACTGCCCTATCGGTGATAAATTCTGCATTAGGATCCAAACTTACCTCCCAGTTTAGAAACGGGATGAAGCGCTAAGAGCTATCATATAGACCTAAAACTAGAGGCTGTTTAGCATAATCATAGCTCAAGATTAAATGAAGCTAGTAACAAATCTAAAAGCTAAGATAAGCGTCGCTAAACGACCACCATTCGGCTAGCTAAGATAATAATTTGCAAACCAAAGTACCTGAGCACAAATTAACCGAAATACAACGGCAGAAAGTAAGGGTTTGTTTAGTATTTGTAAATTGGAAATACTGGAATTTTCTCCTTACTTTGTGTTTATTATTATTAAGTAGACATCGTAAATTTATGTAAAAGTGTCATGTTAAGAAAATATAATTAAATTCTAGTAATAAGCAAAACTTAGCATTCAAAATAATATGTAGGATTGATTTTATATTGCTATGCCCTTACAGGGCGCTACATTACATATAATACAAAGTACCTACTTTGTATCTAATGTAGCACGCGATAAAGATATTGAAATTGAAAATATGAAACACATGAGAATCCTTCGGTAAATTTTGTTTCGTACAGAACGTTATACCTACAATAAAAACATTATTTTCTTCAAATTATAAGTAAATATAATATATCCTCCAACCGATTACGGCTGCAGCCGCCAATCTCAACGATCAGCCACATACGCAGGATAGGCTCAAGTGTGTGCGCAAACACAACTGCACTTTCTATTCCGGCGTGACACGACCGGAGAGGGATAGGGCGCAGGACCAACGGCTTTACGTGCTTTCCGAAGCACGAGGAAGTACATGACTTCCAGACTCTGGGCTGAGAGTAAGAATTTCTTACCGAATACTTAGGTACAAATTTTTGACCCGACCCTAGGATCGAACCCGGGACTTCATAGGCAGGCGATCCACTAACCACTACGTCACTAGGTAAATATTACTAAGCCAAAATTAACAAGTACGGACTACCGCATTCACAGTGCCGGATTAAGCGAGCGGGGGTCTTGTAGCAGAATCTATCATAGGCCCTTGGTTTGCTTTAGGTTTTTGTTTCTTCGCGTGAGTACGGGTACCGGAAGCCAAATCAACTGGCAGCGCACTTATGACTATTAGTTTCTATGGCACCGGCAATCGGTTAACATTAGGTGATTTGTCTGCTCGTCTGCCACCTATTTTATAAAGAAATACAGGCGTAGGAGCGCTGGTCCGGTAGGCCCACACCTTAGCATGTAATTCCTGGTTTCTCCCAAAGCTGTCGCTCTTGATATCGGGGCGCTCAGACTTTGATTCAGGATTTGACGCGTCCGGTAATGAGGGTTTTCGCGTGTGAAAAATCCGCTAGATGGAGTACTATAGGAGTGAGGTCCATATACAATGTGATTGGTTATTTTTAAACGTGACCTGTCAAAATGTCAATTTGACAAACTAAACAACCAATGCGGTTGATGTTGGACCTCAGTCCAACAGTACGCCATCTAGCGGATTTTTCACACGCGAAATCCCTCATTACAATGAAGCCACTGCTGCCTGACCTTCGCAGTCCTTTTAACAGGGGAATCAGACCAACTAAATTATGGTTACACGTTTCGCGGGGCCCGTTGCATTTGTTACTTTTGGCTAATCCGACACTTCACACCCGCCACACAGGTTTCCCTCAAATGATTTTCCACATTTACGTCACAGAACAGACCCATCTCGTCTAGTCGTACACGCGCTCAAGAACACAGATAATTAATTAAAGGCGGGCACAGACTGTCACCCGCACGTGCGCGACACCCAACACCGCACGTGTGTCGCCGGGTATATTATGAAGCTCTCACCTTATATTAACCCTTATTTTCCCCGCAGGGATGTGGGCGTCCGGTGTTGAGACTATTGTGGATAAGTACCGACCGAGTTTCGACGAGTGAGGGTACCAGAGGCCCAATCCGGGGGTAGGGGGGTTTAATGGCAGCGCACAAGTGACTCCACTGGAGTTGTGGATGTCCATGGGCGGCAGCAATTGTTTACCATCAGGCGATCCGTCAGCCTGTCACATCAAACGCGTATCATTCTAGACGTCATCGTCGCTTTCCATCAGGTGCGATTGTGCTCAAGCGTTAGCCTATTAACAAAAAAAAACATTAATAAAAGAGTCAAGTGTGTACAGTGGCGGACACATCAAGCTATACAAAACTGTCAAATTTCTTCATTCGATTATAAACCTTATATTGTTACACATTGAGTTCGAAATCGATTGAGGAAATTTGACAGTTTTGTATAGCTTGACCTGTCCGCCGCTGTACATATGAGGATTTTACCAGGTCAAATCGCTAAATATTTATAATAGAATCGTATCAGGAATCCTAATTTGACCGTGGGAGACCCATACTTCGGCTATGAATGGTCCTGCTCGACCGGAGTGATACCTCACACCTCCACACACACAGAAAACCAGCTTGAAGCAGCATTGTGCTATGTTTCGCTGCGTGACTGAGGGTAAGGGAGGCCCAAATCAGAGAATAGGGGGATTTAAAGATTGGCAGCGCACTTGCGACTGCACTGGTGTCGCAGGTGTTTATGGGCGGCGGCAATCGCTTACCATCAGGTGATCCGTCTGCTCGTCTGTCACTTATCACATAAAAAAAACATCTATTGCATAAAATAGCTACTACATATAGCTTGCTAAACAGGCTACGCACACAAACATCCGCGCTTACAATGATCTCAGTATGGTACGGCGTGATGAGACAGAGACAAACTTTACGGGACGAAACGTGTGTGGGAGAGACACGATAAGATATACGGCCTAGCGCGTAGGTGAGCGAACTCTTCGATATCAAAGTCAGCTAGAGCCTACCTTCTCTGTTTATGGTCATTCCCCCATATACCTTACTTATCTACTCAGATGCATTTTCACTTTGGGAGTTGATCAACATCGGCTTTTTGGCCGGCTTAGCCGAAATCGATTGGAGAAGTAATGGCCACCAGTGCATCACGTTGCGGTCTCCACATACCGTTAGGGTATCATGCGCCGTGTCTTATGCAGGTAATAACCGAAGCAACCGGGCAACCATGCCCGGTCATTACCTACGCCATCCAGAAGGAGACGACACCGTGGGCAAGCTCAAGCCACCGGTCCATGACCGGGGCGAGCGCGTCGTGGGTTCTGCGGCCGTAACGGGTGAGGACGAGGTGCTCCGACCATCGCCTTAGGAGGACTTGACGGGCCTCTTTCCGTATGGCCTCCGGGGCAAAATTATTACTAGTACTTTGTAAATACAAAGCCCTATGCTTAAAATTACCACCAAATAATCACAACACCTTTAATCTAAACTTACAAAGTAGTCACATACGGTCGCGCCATTGTTTACGTACCTAGAACAAACAAATAGAATTAAATACATAGTTCGAAAACGAAACAAAACATTACAAACGATATGAAATACACGGTGTCATTAAAATAAGTACCTAATTCCAATTACCCTAAGCGCTATAATCGTCTAATAAACGACGTGGAGCGTTAACAATACCAAGTGTAATTTGTAATAAGCAGATTTAATCGCAGCAACAAATATTAGCATTTAAGATAATTAGGGTCAGGGAAAACAAAATCATTTCAAGCTATAGAATAGAATATCATTTATTTTCTCATCACAAAAAAAGTAAAACAAACATAATAAACAAAGGGACCGTCCATTAATCACGAGATGTTTTTAGCTTTTTTTACACAACCCCCCCAACCCCCTTGTCCTTTAAGATCACGTTTTTATTTTTTGTACATCCTAAGCTGCGAAGTTTCTTGTCTAGAAAATTCAGCATCCGTAGAGGAATAACATTACCAAAAAAAATAATTAATAAGTTCAATGGATATTTTTGTCGGACGATACTATACGTAGTATTGCGTACGTACGTACGTATATATATATCCAGATAAATATATAGGTACGTACGTAACCTTTTATTTATTTATTTATTAAAGACACACCAACAACACATGCATGGACTGTTCGCTACATGTTACTTACTTATTTGCCACTTACTACGCTTGCTCAGCGACCCGAAGTGGATCTTGGCCTCCGACACGAGAATTTTACATATGTTACAATTCTTACTGAAGTTCTGTTTCATTTATCAATTATAGGTGAGTACAGTTTTCTTTGCGATTTACATTTGAATTTGAGAATTGCTTGTCTCAAGTGGCAATGGGAATGTTACATAGCGAGGAGAACAGATGGCCGTAGGGGAGGAAATGTCCTCGATTGGAGGCCACGTACAGGAAGTTGCAGCCGTGGCAGACCCCTCACAAGGTGGACCGACGATCTGGTGAAGGTTGCGGGAATCCATTTGATGCGGGCGGCACACAGATCGCTGTGTGGAGAACATTGGGTGAGGCCTATTACCAGCAGTGGACGTCTATTGGCTGAAATGATGATGATTATGATGACAGCTTTCTTAACATAAATGTGTTGGTTTATTTATTACACGATTTAAGTATTTAATTGAAATTTGAATTTGTCATATTTATATTCAGTTAAACTAAAGTGCCTCTGATTGTATTAAATGAAGTCAAATGTTACCTTTGAATTTGGCGCAAGTATCGTTAAATATGTCCAAGTCTTGTATATTGGCACAGAGTAGGTTGTAATCGATCTGAATTCTGTTTAACGGGGACTGAAGGCCAAGATTAGTTTCAGAAGCTGGTGCTATCTGTCTGGTGGGACCTATCAATAAGATCATCGTTTTCTGATGAAAACTACCGATAGAAAACGACGAAATTCGCCAACACTACCAGTATAGTACACAGTAACGTTAGGATAGTTAAAAAGGAATTTAATATTCAGTCATTCCGGTGCCGTAGTAGACACGCTTTGGAAAATGTAGTTATTTATTGTAACAGAAAAATGCATAAATGAATAAACTGAGGAATCGTTTTCGTTTGTGGTTTTCTTAATACTGAGAAACGTAATATATTCCTCGAAAGAGAAACTATTTCAATTGTGTTTCGATTCCACAGCCTGAACGATCACAGATGTTTACTTAGGTACGTTTTTTATGAGATAGGGGGCAGACGAGCAGACGGATCACCTGATGGTAAGCGATTACCGCCGCCCATGGACACCTGCAACACCAGAGGATTCACAAGTGCGCTGCCGACTTTAAAAAGAAATACGCTCTTTTCTTGAAGGTTTGCAGGTCGTATCGGTCCGGAAATACCGCAGGCGATTTATTATTTATTATTTGATAGAAATGGGGTGAGCCCCGGGTCTCATAGCCACTGCGACCAGTATATGATCTATTGTGGCAGACCCATAACCTATTACAGCACCTCATGTAGCTCCAGTTCCAGGATAAACCCGAGAATGGAGCTGATGGGGGAGCTTTTGATCTCGTCTGATGAGATCATGTGTGCTCCTAGGTGCCGGCTTCTGCAGCGGTGCAGCGCAATGCACTCGCCGTGGACGTGGATAGTCGTTTCCTCGTCCTCGCAACAGAACCTGCAGATTTTGGTGTCTGAAAGGCCCATGTTGTGCATGTGCTTGTTTAATTTGCATTGCCCTGTGAGGGTCCGAGTGAGTGCCCTAACATGTCCTCTACTCAGTTTTATTATTTCTACAGCTCGTCTCTGATCGAACGGCTGTATCAACGCCTTAGACTGTTCTTTTCGAGGTAGTCTTTTCCAAAATTAAGTGCTTTGCTTATGCTCCCACTCTTTTAACTCGAACCTGACCTTTCGGTCCACCTTGTGGGGGGCCTGCCACGGCTGCGACTTCCTGTACGTGGCCTCCATTCGAGGACCTTTCCCCCCCAACGGCCGTCTGTTCTCCTCGCTATGTGCCTTGCTCATTGCCACTTGAGACATGCAATCTTTTGGGCTATGTCTGTGACCTTAGTTCTCCTGCGGATCTCATCATTTCTGATACGATCACGCAGGGAGACCCCGAGCATAGCCCTCTCCATCGCTCTTTGGGTGACTTTGAGCACCCTTAATCGGCACATTGTAAGCGGCCACGTTTCGGTTCCGTATGTCATCACTGGCAACACACACGCATGGGTCTACTTACTCAATTATTTTATTTCTATGGCAGCCGTGGCTAATATTTTATAACACCCAATATAGCTTGGCTACAGGATACAATACCTTTGATATATTCCCGTGAATCAAGCAATCAAGGGTATTGCCCATAATCACGCGGTCAGGCGCGGCCTAACGAACTAAGCAGAACCGCCCCGGGTCCCGGCAAACTTCGCAAAACCTAATGAACCACTTTTAAAGCTGATCTAATTGAACCCCGCAAAATGCCTGCTTTTGTCTTTAACCTTAAATAAAAGAACTAACAACTTTATCTATAATTTAGGTCTCGTGGATTACTTTTTTATCTGAGAAGTTTTTTTAAATCTGGTGAACCTTTTGCGGGCTAGTGCAGGTTTGCTTTTTAGTGTCAAAGTTATCATAACTAATCATCAATCAATAATATCATAGTGATAAGGCTGCCTTCGTTGTACATATACTGTGATACCTAGTTTTAAGTTTTCAATTATTTTTATAGAGGCACAGTACATTGGCTCTCCTCAGCCTGATGGTAAGCAAGAGAAGAGCCCACGTTGCAATCATAACGGTACAATACGGTATTGGACTATTTATTTTTATTTTTGTAATCAAAAGACCTCTCAATATAAACATCGTTGAAAGAATTACTTGATTCTTATTTGAACTACCTGAGACATCAAAACTTTAAAATAAAATTATTTTGGACAAAACGCTCCATACAAATGGCTACTGAGATGTGACGTCACACGACAGTATTTTGTATGCATTACATTTGAATTTTGTATGGTAGCTAACAAATGTTTGGTTTATGTCAATTCTTTTACTATAATAGTTGGTTCAAATTGTTATTCAATGGTATAATTATTTTTTAATAATTTCATACTTTTAAAATGGACTTGCCCATGAATCTTTGAATGACCATAAAACTGGCTAGACGTTATATTTTTAATTGACAATTATTGCTATTGGTACATATTTACCTATATTTTGATAAAATATTTATATTTTGTAAAATCTCGAGCTTAGTCAAATACCCTATTACAATCATATTTTATTTTGAGTGCAATAAAAGTATATTCATTCATTCATTCGTCCACATTGTACGATTGCAGTGACACTGAGACAAGCCGTAATAGAATCATCGACACGGTACCACCAATATCAACATTAGCAGATTTATATAACTCCGAAACTGAATATAGAAATAGAGATAATATTGCATACATTGTCCTAGGACCTTTTCCAAGAATAATCCTTGAACCATAGAACTGGAAACCAGCCTCAAATGAAATTGTATTGTTCTATGAACAAACATTTGTGTTAGTGCAGGAATTCAACCCACGACCACTAAACAAATACAAACTATTATTATAACAATACGAATTATTATTATTATTATAATATATAACATAGTACCTACGCACATTTTAATATGTCATTAACATACACAAAAATAAACTATTGTTTTCGTAACAGACCAAAAGACAACACAAAACTCGTCATCTCGTTATAATGTAACATAAAAATTAAGTTCGGCTCACAGCCTGAGGGCCTTCCCGGCAGGGAGCGCTTGCGGTAGGTCCCAAAACTAGAGATGTCAGGTAAGTAGACTCAAATTAAACTCAACTTCAACTGAGTTGGAAGTCAATAAATAACATTGCAAAAAATACGAGTATTTTTTTTTGTATTTACACATACCTACGAGGACTAGCCTGATGGCGCAATTGGTAGTGACTCTGCCTCTTACGCCAAAGGTCGTGGGTTCGATGCCCACCTTGGACAAACATTCGTGCGATGAACACTTGTGTTTGTTCAGTGTCTGGGTGTAATATATGTATTTAAGTATATATTTGTGTTCCTCTGTTGTCTGATATCTGTAACACAAGTGTTTAAGCTACTTAGTACGGAATCAGGTCAACCTATGAGATGTTGTGAGAATTATTATTATATACTTGATGTATATATATGGTATGTATTGGATCCATAATAATTCATACATTTATTATATTATATCCTAGCGTGTTTTACCTAGTTGCGTCTTAAGCTGTCGCTTCGGAACCCTGGCTGCAATTGGACCATGATTCAGGATTGGTAATTAGAATGAAGCGATCTTCGAAAGCCTCTGACCCCTGTCAGGGGTTGGTGTGGTTCATTGGAACCAAACCAATCTCTGAATATGACTGAATCATACACATATACAACATTCGAAATCGATCTTCTTAACATAATGGCGGTAATATTCAAAATACGAGTACCTAATAAAGAGAATTTAACTCAAGTTGACTCGAGTTACGCCCAACTCGAGTTGGTGTTGGTGAACGTCACTACCCCAGACCGACTTTATAATAAGTCCATTTAAAACAATCCACTCCTCTTTTTATTTCCTCTGCGTGTCTTGTACTCCCTTTATTCCTTTTTACGAACGTGTCACACCGGCTTATTTTTATCTGTACCGCGGCCATATGCTGTGGTTATTTTAGTTGGGATCCAAGATTTCTTTATTTGATTCTAATTTATGCTTGTAACAAGATCTGACGTTGGTAATAAAGGTTGACATGTCGATACAGTAATAGGTTGCTTATTTACATACATCCACACATCGATGTATACTTCGTCTTTCTTTTATCAATTTTCTCCTTAATGTTAAACAAGTTAGGTTCCAAATCAAATGAAGATTTTATAGAGATTATAGTAAGCTAATATATCAGAGACAGCCGTCTTTACATACAGCACTTTTAGAGAATAGATTCTGATTAATTATTGCTAAAACAAACACTGACACATACTTTCATTGTCAATTTACGAGTATGTAGTAATTTCACAGTCCATTGGTTTCTAGACTTTTCTATATGCGGAGCACTAATAAGTCAACTCGTTGAACGGCGCTCTAGTTCCTCAAAAAAGTGAACTGTGATACCCTCCTACGCTCCTGGACAATGCAATGTCACTACTAATAAATACTATACCCGAAACTGGAATGCAAGACCAAAAAATCTACTACAATGTTGCTACTGCAATAAAATGATCATACAATAGTATGTACCTATTTTCTAAAAACATACGCTAACAAAATTTATTTATTGGTAATTTTAATTCTATTATTTAAAATAGTAATTCTATTGACTTATTTTTACATAAATACAAGACGCTTTAATAAAAACTTAATCATCCGTAATGTTTGGTAGAAAAGCTGATATTGAGCTTGTGTCACTTCAGGAGTTAATAACATTTGGTACAACATTTGAACTTACATGTTGTTGTTTCGTGCAGTGAGGTGCTGCATAGTGATATTTATATAAGAATCTTTGAATTACATCGTTTTCAACATTTGTTTAGAGTTCGTTAAGAGTAGTCTCAAAATAATCCGTAGGTTGATAAACGCTAAACGCCTCGTTTTATTGAGTGACTGAGACTGACCGACTTCGAATACCCACTTTGTTAAAGTATCACTTAACAATTTTCCTTACGAGTAATTTCGCTTAGTAATCGAAAACGTGTGCAAAACTGGATAAATTAATTACTGGAGTGTTATTATACATAAAATATAAGTGACCGACTCAGATTCTGTAGTCAGAGATTCTAAAATAAGTTATGATGAAGATGAAGATAAATAAAACAAATTAATAAAAAAATGGTTTTATTAACTTTTTATACTGTCTATGCCACAATTTCGTGGGTGTTCATGAGTAATTTGTTTAAGTTCTTTACAAAAAATAATTATCAATTTTAGTTGAGTTTAAAATAAAGTTTGTAATTTAGTTTTATTTTTTGAGAAAATCCCTCATGAATTGTGCCAGCCTATACTAAGAAAAGAAGCATATAACAAAAAGGTTGGCAAAACCTGCAAACTTGATTTGACAATGACATAAGTGACATTGAGAGATTAGACAGTGACGCATCCGTCGTAGTTTTTTTGGTCTTGAATTCCAGTTTTGAGTATAGGGTAGGTGCCATGTGCAAATGTCTACAAATCAGCTGCATCTCTCCCATTGCCAATGACTCAACATCTTAATAGCGACCACGCTATTAAGATGAGAATGGCTTGAAGAAATCAGACAGATTTCCGATGAGCTGACTGTCGGTACCATAGCAAATCGGTTGCTCTTTGGCTTTCCCCCATAAAAAAAAGGCGTTGAAGGATTGGACACATTATTAACTTCTAAGTTCTATAGGGCGCGCCCCGACGCACAGTGGTAGCCCGTAGTGTAGTATAGTTCCATAACATCTAACATTCTATAGCTATTCAGATCTATATCAGTGGCCGCAAACATGCGTGCCGGGTTCCCGGCCATGCGTCCTGCGGTGTTGCCAATTAACAAATCCAACGAGGTTTGTAATTGGATTTACATTTTTGGTACCACCACTACTAAGCTTCGCACGGTTTTAGATGCGGCTTTGTCCAGGCAAAATAGAATCGCAATTAGTTTTTGTTATTGTTTTTTATTCTATTGTAGAGCAGCGTAATGGCCCATATTCACTTTATGGACAGCGGCTTGGTCGTATCTAGTCTTCTTCTACCTTGTTTTAACCGATTTTGGTGGGATCAGCTCACTTAATCTTTTCTCGCCAGGGCAATCGGTCTAAGCTGGTCGATTCTTGACTGAAATTACTTCAATATATGACTAATCAGGTTCGGTAGTTTTTTTTTTACATAGTCGCGGACAAACGAACAGACGGCATACCTGATGGTGATTGACATCTGCAACACCTGAGGTATCACGTATCCGTTGCCGGCTCTTAAGGAAGGAATAAGCCCTTTTCATGAAAGTCATTAGGTCACATCTTTTTGAAAACACCACCGAAGACAGCTGGTAATTTCGTAGCATTTCACGACCATCTTGAGTGTTAAATAAAAATGTCATTTGCATTATGATATTTTTATTTAAGTGGTTACTCTTTTTTGGTTAAAATACTCACCCAACAAACTTCAAATACAAAACAAAAATAACATCTTAAAGGTCACAGATATAATTTCTGCGTCTTCAAAGGACAAAAGTACAAGATCCTTCTAGCTAAGACAATCATTCGCCTTAAGAGTAGGAACCTAGACGTAACCCCCAACACACCTTCGGAGGGAACTAACCCTTCACGAACCCTCCCATTCCCAAATGAATTTTAATAAACCAACATAACTAGGCAAATAGAATTTTCAATTCAATTTCTTTAATCCAAATCGAATTATTCCAGTTAAACGTTACAAAAGATAGAAATAGAATGAAGCTGGGATACATAGCGAGAATCCCGAACAAAAGGCTGTAACGTCTGCAAGCTTTAGATACGGATGCAATGCTGGAATATAATCTGACCGTTTGTTCAGTCGGACCCTAACTTTAGGAAGTCCGAATATTCGGAAAGCCGTTGAAATATAGAACTTGTTATCAAGCTGTTAAAGTATCAGAAGTGAAATTTTCGCGTTCTAGCGTAAGTTCGACATATTCAGTTCATGCAGTCTTTATGTACTTCATATTTCATGATGTATAAAAAATTGTATTACCTCCTTCCTACACTTATAGATTCCTTCAAACGAAGCGTAAAGAAGCATCTCGCGGGTCAGTGGCAGTGCCAACGGAAGTGATGCCTTGACATCGCGTCCGTTGTAATTGCAACGTAGGCTTTCCTCTTGCTTTCCATCAGGCTCAGAAGAGACACACAGTATAACTGTGTCACTATAAAAATATGTGCAACATATGGAATGAAAATATGTTCCATTATTTTTAACACGAACTAGCACCAATGGTATTGGCTGATTTCCACATTAATTCGCTTGAAATCGTGGTGCCCGAAAGGCTAAGAATTGAACCTCAAAATGCGGGAGACATGGATTCACAGTCAGCTTGACTGACTCGTATCAGAATTCTGAATGAGTTTTCCAAGTAGGCAACAATGTTTTCTTTTACCGAAAAGAAAGTGTTCTATCAAAGAACACTTTCTTTTCCGTAAAAGAAAACATTGTTGGAAAACCTGCATATGTGATACCACAATAAAAAATCTTATGCCTTGCAATCCATACGAGGATAATGTGGAAAGACCTACCTTTAGATTCGCTGATGCGTTGTCTTTTAGAAATGAGTATCAACGCTTGTCTCTTGAATCTTGTAACGCAGTATATGTAGTAGTAGGTAATCTAGTGTCAACAAAGAACAAATTAAATCGACCGCAAGAAAGAAAACGAGCTCAGGTAGTCTCAGGGGACGACTAAACCAAACGTCTCGGAAACGCAATGAATTTCATCAGAAGTAAATGGGAGGGCGAATAAAATGTGACTCCCAGATGTGCAAGGTTTCAGGATTAGTGAAGTGTTTTTTAGCCTACGGCAAAAGGGAAGTTGATAATGTTCACAGTTATAACCCAAGTTACGTTTATTTTGTCCAAAAAGCATAGTGGATCGCGTATTGATATTGTCGATCGAATGCATCTGTGCGAAGAAGTCAAGACATGTGTGGGCGTTTCGTGTCGTCCGGTTTTAGTAAGTAACGTCTAAATAGAAATAAGTTCGCTAAAAAGCAAAACTTTGGAATATTTTGTCGAAATTAAATTTTTACGTACGTCCCCATATTGATGACTAGGATATTTTTAATTCGTTAGGTATACACGGGGTCATGTGGAGTTACCCTTATTAGACTTTGGACCACATGTCTGAGTCTCAAGTAGGGTAAATCGACCTAACACCGTCTATATTTCTCCGGTCTTATGTTTTCCTGAAACATTAATGTCTCATTAATATGAGATTATTTCGCTTGCACCTGCGTATTCTAATACGTGTTTAATTTAAAAATTATACATTTTCTGAAGGAGCTAATGCAGCAAGAGGAAGCCGCAGATGGGTAGCTAATCGTTTCTTAAAACCGCGAGAGGTTATTATAAAACATCAAATATGAACAGCCAATGCAGCAAATACTAACCTTCATTATAATCTGAAACTGTATGCGCTATTTAACCTGATGAACTAAAACAATCGTTAGCATAAATTAAATTGTTAGCTGTTTGCTGAACTCCGCGGCTAATTTATCGTAATATTGGAATATTACCTCCAAGCCGCAAGTTTACACAGTTCACAACTATTATATGTAATTCACTATTAAATCCTTTGCTCTACAGATTAACCAAGTTTAGGTAAGTAATACTAACAATGATAAGTTGGGTACTGAGCTGTGAAACCAGTTGTCTACAGTCAACAAATGTGAGTTTAATAGGCATTTGGGTTAGACTTTGTGACGTCAATGACGTCATGTAGCGTCAAACTACGGCTCAGTCACAGTCGACAACTGCTGCCGACGTCAGAACTTGTTAGAAACATGTATTTTTAATTAAGGGTTACATTTAAAATTGCTTAGCAATATTTGGAAGATGAGTCAATGTTTTCAAGGGTTTGGAGCCCTCAGAATGCAAGGGGTTTTTTTTTCAGATAGATTTTTTGGAACTTTTAGATCTTTCAGTAAAATACAATTAGTGAAGAATTCATTTCTGATCCACAATCTTTACTTTTTCGGCTTATTGGCGAGGTTTAAATATTCCCTTCAATGGACAATACGACAAAAAATCATTATTCGAAATGAAAAATACTATTTCTATATTAGACTCATAGAAATGTAGGAAATATAAATTCAGAATTTTTAAACAGATATTATTCGAAGGCTGGCTGGTGTGGGCTGGATGAGAGTGGCCGAAAATCGGGAGCAGTGGCGTGCATTAGGGGAGACCTATGTCCAGCAGTGGACGAGTGTGGGTTGCTGATGATGATGATGATGATGAAACAGATATCAATGGAGAAAAAAAAACATGTAAGAATCCTCCTGTGACGTCATCACTCGGCATGACAAATTAATAACGCTTTTGCTCACGTTGATCAAAGCAAAAGAAAGTAAAATCTCTGATCATAAAATGACAAGACAAAATGATGACAGTAACTTAAAGTCACCTAATTTTTTTATAGCACCGACATCACAATACGTTGTGCCTCAGGACCACGTCCCTTCCGGAACATTAATTAATAATAAAAATATATATATCAAACACATATATATGAATGATAACTAAAAAATAATGGTCATCTTTTTTTTTCTTTATTCCAATAGCGTATAAAATGGTAATATTTTTTTGTCGTATTGTCGATTGTGATTGGCAAAAACAATTCCCAGTAAAAATATACGGATTTGTTATCAAGGAAAGTTCTAGTTTTTATCCGACTACAGCGAAGCAAAAAGGAGAGTTATGATTTTAACCTGTATGTATGTATGGTTGTTTATCTGTTCCCTCATAACTTCTAAACTAGCTATCATATTTGAACAAATGAGGTGTCGTTAGCGTCTTGATTGTCTTCTGGTTATAAGTGACATGACGTCACGTTAAATTGACTACAGCGCCCTCTTACTTAGAGGGAGACCACGGCGATACGGCATAATAATTTCAGCAGACACAATTTTCTTGTTTCGTACTTTTCAGATTTGACTTTATTTTGTAATCTAGAAGTCTCCTTGCACTTGTATGATTATTCCACGTTGCAAACAAAAATAGCAACAAAGGAACAATAAAACCGGCGCCAGCAGCCTTAGCTGTCACTACCTAGTCTCTTTGTGTGGCTGTAACTTCATCCTTGTCTCCCGAAGTTACAAAAACCCTCTAATAAATTACTACACTGACGATAGTTACCGAAGCTTGTCAAACACGTTAAGGCACAATACGAAATAAAGATCGCCCATTTCTCCCATGCAGTGTAGAAAAGATACCAGTAAACCCATACTTATAGAGAAGCTTGCTCGCTAGTCATTCGTAAAAGTATAAATTAAATAAAAAAATAAAAAATCATTTATTTCAATAGTCTGTGTTACATTGAGTGGCCGAGTCTACCCAGTAAGTTGTCATATTCCCTGACGGTTAGCTAAGACTAATTTTATAAATGGCGAATCTATGTATTAGCCTATATTCTGTTCCACTGCAGGGCAAAAGCCTCCATCATAGAAATAAAGTCCTCGCTACTATGATGGGATTAGGCGTAGTAACGCTTGCCTAATGCGGATTGGTGATCACAAACCCTAGCTATGTTCGAAAAAATCGAAACATACTTTTTGCTCGACCCGGGAATCTAACCCAAAACCCCGAGATCACGGCCCGGTATTAAGGTGAAGGGTAGAACACACTAGCGACGCCAATCGATTTAAATTTTTAGCTACTAAACTGGATCTATTTTAAACAATTTCGGGATTACAACCTCTCAGCAAATACTTATACTATTTATTAAATAACCATGCACAAATGTTGGGTCCAACGCGTACGCAAAAAACGGCCACTTTTGGCGTGAATCAATTTTTCGCGTACAAAAACGGACCCAACATTTGTGCATCGTTATTTAATAAATAGTTTAATGTTTTCCAAGAGGTTGTAACCCCGAAATTGTTCAAAATAGATCCGGTTTAGTACCTAAAAATTAAAATCGATTGGTGTTGCTGGTGTGCCCTACCCGTTAACTTAAAACACTAGACCAACAGCGCGTCATTCGTACTAATAGTAATATATTTAATGGTCCATTTTAGGGAGTAATTCTAATAGAAAACTATTCAAAGGTTTAGCAGTTAGCCAACAATATTTTAGGATCATAATGTTGTTACATATGAATAGTGTGCCTGTACTCGAAATTGCAATTCAATTGGTAAGTAAAAATGTAAGAAGTTGAATAGCCAAATAAATATAAAAGATTATTTCCAAAGTAATAACTTTTAGTGTTCTTGCTAAAAAATAGGTGTGAAATTGAATTCAATTACTTGGTTTTGGTTTAAAATGTGGCGTACAACTCGTGAGCAGTTAACCAATGTGGCATACAAATGACTGGTGGCAACATATTGCACTTATGAGCAAGGATTTTCAAAGCGGTGTGTTTCTCATACTCTTGTTATTATATAATTTTTTCATCGGAACGTTATTAAAACTTGTTTTTTTATAAAGTACTCAGTTAAAAATAGAACAGATAATCTCCTCCATTGGTTACTAGGTACCGATAGCATTTTTACTTTTTCTTCTTTTTCTAAAATAAACAATCTCTTTGTTTTAGAAAATGCTTCACCGTTGTTCTTTTATCTGTGCCTCCCACCCACTGACATCGCGGGCCCTTTTACAAAATGGCATCCTTTATCCAAATCTCATCGTTTTTACGTTACTTTTGTAATGTTATGAATCAGCGGCTGCCGTAGGGTATAATTTGTCGGCCTGAGTTCTGACCTTCATTAGGCTTGAGCAGGTACACAACTTTTTCAACGCGTATCTCTATTGGCTTATATCGATGTTGATGTCAAGTTAGGAAACAGACAATTCATAAAATATCTAGGGTGCCAAATGAGATCACCAGATTTCGAAATTTGTGCAGTTGAGATAAGGGTGTAAATTAATTTAAAAAATATATGTTGGGAACTCGACATATTTTTTTAATTGTGTTTGTCTGGTAGAGATCGCTTTGCATTAAGGTACCTATAGTGTCTATCGATATAATATGATTTAATACTAAATAGTGTGACTATCTTTTGTGTAATATATGTAGAGTGTATCTATTTTATTCATAAAAAGAGTTTGTAATTATTTTAATAAGCCTTGCCTATTCTTTTTATATTTAACCGGAATTTGAGAAAATCTAAAATAATTTACTGCGCATATTAATTACTTTATTTAACAATTTTAATCAATTGTTACGCACAGCTTACCGCAATAATTTCGACAATGCATGATTGTCACCAATCCGGAAACTTGTAAAATGTTTAATTTAAAATGAGAACGCCGTTTAAATTGAATAATAATAATTACGACCTATACAGGAAACGTGATGTTATGAAGCCATGCACGTCTGTAATTTTGACAAACGAGCAATATTGTTTTGTAACATGTTTATTTATGCTAACTGTCACGTAAAGAACTACCAAAAAAGTGCTGAGTCAGTTACTCTTATTACTATCATTATGGCATCGCTATATAGTAAGTTTTCTGATAGATCAATATCCAAGCAGATTCCGAATATTTGGACAAGTTTCTACCATGGGAGAGCCACGCATCGGCATGAATGGGCCGGCTCGACCGGAGTGATACCTCACAAAAAACCGGCGTAAAGCAGCACTGTGCTGTGTTCTTCTAGTACCTTTATTGTTAGAATAGTAATACGCAAATGCACTTAGAACAGTAAAAATATATACTCAGGTTGTTGAATTTAGGCGTTTTCCATTTTAACTAAAATATAATTTACCGGTAACACCAGTTTGTAATGGCCCTCCCTAACACGATGAGCTTTTATTGCTCAATTCCTTTATTTGTGTAATTCGTTGAAGGGGTTAATAAATATGTACATCTCTGTTAGCTATAAGGCATGTTACACACATGTTTCACCGGCTTCGTCGGTCCGAGTAGGAATGGCGATCTGAAATCGAAGAATCGAAGTTTGGAGCCAAGAAGATCGATTTTTTAGATCGACATTTAGTATTGAATCCATTTTTTAACCTTGAAAATCGACATTCGGTTTTTTTTGTACTAACCATAAAACTGTTTACAATTAATTGAATGTACCCGTATTATAAAAGTGCTGCCGGTTAAAGAATCAATTATTCAAAAACTCGCGAGATGGCTGTATGTTTAGATTCCTTCGCGTCCCTTGAATAAAAAAATTACGGAGATACTCGTATTGAATTACTTGATTTTACTGATAAGAGATTATTAAAATAAGCATAAAATATATTTATTAAAAAATGCACCTATCTGGTTTTTAATAGAATAGATTTATATTACCTACATTATAAACGAAAATATGAAAAAGAGATCGATCTTATAGAGAGAGTCGATTCATTAGGTCACGATTCGAAACGATTTCAAAATCTTTTTCGGAAAGAATTTCCTTCTCTATGAGGACGGATTTTCGAGGACAAAAACCAGTATGTACGGTCGGGGAATCTGGCGCTTAACCACTTTCAAATGAAAATGGCTTGTACCCACGATACAAAAACGGCCAAATGCGAGTCAGACTCGCCCTCGAAGGGTTCCGTAGCAGCAAGTAAGATATAACTTAATTGTAAAACAATTAAGTTGACTAAATGGAAGGTAAATTGCGGTTTACGGTTTATAACGTATAAAAACACAGGTACTTACTAGATCTAGTTCAAACCAATTTACGTTGTTAGTTTTCATGGTATTGTACATCATATATTTTTTACAGACATGGCGAATCTATAAGGGTTCCGTTTTATGCCATTTGGCTACGGAACCAAGTTATGAATTAATAATCATTAGTTAATACGGTCATACACTGGAGCCCAAAATCACGATCATACCTTTTTGGCTTTACTATTAGTCCGGTAAAAACGGAAAGATAAGTTATCTTCCAAAAAAAAAACAAAAGATAAAAAAATGAAGTCGAGTTTTAAAACCGCACAACCTCAAACGCGGCTCCCCCTGTGTTAACAGGATAACAGGTAAATACCACCTTAGTTTGTTTTCTCAACACACCCTCATTTTGCCAAAAGGGTAACCGTTTCATCAGTAAAGGGATTTGCATTTCCCCTTTAAAAGTTATATTTAGATGAATACGTGGGAAATAATCATGTACAAAGTTTCACTGGAAATTTATGTCAGTGTAACATAACATCATCCTTTTAATTAATTTATTCTAAATTATCTATACATTTTAATAATGTTTTAATAATACTTAAGTATGTATATGTTATGTTATATTATTATTATATAAGTAGGTATGTTTATTTCTGCCATTTTCAATTTCATTTGTTAAACTGCTTTGCACTACCTTATTCCCCTATTATGAGTACGTTATTTTTTTCCTCTACCCGCAGTTTATCTGTAAGAAATCGCTACAGGCGATAAGACCGCCTTATTGTACTGTCTGTTGTTGTTCTTTCATACGTGTATTTTATTTTTGTAAAAATAACTTTTATTTTGAAGAGCTTCATTTCTAATTACCCCATCCCATCGTTTTGGGGTCACTTATGCCATGATCAAACTTATACCTTTATTTTTTTATGTAATAGTTGGCAGATGAGTAAGCGGATCACCTGATGGTAAGCAATTCCTGCTGCCTATGGACACCCGCACTACCAGTGGAGTCACAAGTGCGCTGCCGATCTTCCCCCGGGTTGAGCCTGCGGTACTCGGACTCACTGGACGAAATAGCAAACAGATCCTGTAAAGCTGTGTGTGTGTTCAGCACAGATGCTGAAACCACAAACAAGCTAATACCATCTGGCTGAAGATTGCATAACTTTAATCTCCCTGTGTCTACGCCAAATTCATAGCTGCATTGCATCACAAAGGGTTTCTGTAGTACCTATATGTACACAAATGACCTTTGCACATGGGCGGAGTTTAAAATTTAAAGATTGAGGTTATAGTTTAAGGGCGGAGGTTAGTTCTTAAATTTTAACCTCCGCCCATGAGAAAAGTTTCTTACTGAAAGAAGTTCTAGCATCTTGCAAATGTAACTTATTTAAAAATCAGTTTTCTTTTGTAAGTCGTTCAAGATCAACGAGATATCTTTTATTTGACTTCAGAAAATATATTCGAACTTTCTTAAAAAATTATGTTCCATTAATGACTCTAACTATCAAAAGCCAACTAGTTAAAAAATTAAGTAGACTATATGTATAAATTATTATTTGTATCCAAATATTTTCTCTATTATAATATAAGTAGGTAGGTATACATTTGAATAAGAATAGCTTATCATTTTGGACATCACAACACTATACAAACACAATTTGGTAAGCCAAATAAATAAAATTAAAACCAGAAAAACAAAGCAAAGAAGAGAAACAATTAAAAAATATATTGAAAAATATTTAATATGTTTAAATAGATCGACTATTTCGATATGGACAAAAAGAAGACTGAATAGAAAAAAAATATTTATCCAATTTCAAATGTTTGAGAAATAGACACATTTTTCCATTTTTAATTTTAGATTCAGGCTTCCTACTTTAGTCAATTACTTGGTAACCTAACGAAAATAACTTTCAGGCTTAACTCATCAGTCCTTCTTCATCTTAGCGTGTAATTCCCGGTTGCGTCCAATGCTGTCGCTTTGGAGCCCGGGGCACGATTCAAGATTGGGGGGACTGGTAATTACAATGAAGCGACTGCCGTCTGACCTTCGCAACCCTTTAACAGGGGAACCAGACCAACTGAATCATGGTTACACGTTTCAGAAACTTTTTCTGAAACGTGCAGGTTTCCTCACAATGTTTTCCCTCACCGCCGAGCAGATGGTAATGGTAGAAATACGCACATAGATTTGAAAAAACCCATTGGTGCATGCTCGGATTCGAACTTCGACCACCTGCGTTGAAGGCGCGTTCGTATCCATTGAGCTACCATCGCTTAACTCATCAGTGTGGAATATTAATTATTCTACATTTACTCGTAGGTACGAAATTATTAAGAGCATCACGAAGGACCAGACAGAAAATTATGAATGGATTTATTTATTAATAAAATACTAATGGCACAATCTTAGATTAAATCAAAATAGGGCCCAATACCATCATATTATGCGTGTCACTCCTAATCACGTCAAAAACCGTTTGACCTTTGCATCCTTTCGACAGGGGAACCAGGCTAACATGGTACATAGAACTGTGATCACTCCATATTATACAATTATCAAATACATTTTAATCTGCAGTAAAGCTGGCTGGCCATTCCTATTTTTTATAAATTCTACATGCTATGCTAATAATAGCATAGCATGTAGAATATATTATCTAATTATCTAATTCATATTCATCTATTTTTAATATTTGCAATTAAAAATCGATGAATATGAATTTTAGCAATCATGAAAATTGGCAATTTCAAATAATCTAATTATTTCTATTCATAAAGTAGCATACTACTTGCTATTGCTAAATTATTCCATTACTATACTCGAAACTGGAATTCAAGACCAAAAAAACTACGACAGATACGAATGTCAATGTCACTTATGTCATTGTCACATCAAGTTTTCAAGTTTGGCTAACCTTTTTGTTATATGCTTCTTTTATAAGTATAGGCTGACACAATTCATGATAAGGATATTCTCAAAAGAAAGAAACTTAATTACAAACTTTACTTTCAACTCAACTACTTAACATTGACAAAATGTTATTGTAAAAAACTTAAACAAATTGAATTACACATGAACACCAAGAAAGTTTTGGGGAACCTCACTGCACGAAACAACAACAATTAAATTGAAATGTACCAAATGTTATTAACCCTGGAGTGACACAAGCTCAATACCAGCTTTTCTACCAAACATTACGGATGATTAAGTTTTTATTGAAGCGTCTTGTACCTATTTATGTACAAACATCAATAAAATTACTTCTTTAAGCATCAATAAATTTTAGAATAAAAATTACCAATAAATAAATTATGTCAGCATATGTTTTAGAAAATAGCTATATACTATTGTACGATCATTTTACTGCAGTGGCAACATTGTAGTAGCTTTTTTGGTCTTGAATTCCAGTTTCGGGTATAATTTGCAGGGACTATGAGTGAAAAATTTCATTGGTTTTCGCTCTTATGTCATCATAGACAAGGTTTAAAATCAGGTGGGAACTATTTTCCCAATATCCGATTAAGGGTAATTGACCAGTAACATGGCGTAGTACCTTATCCACTAGTTTCTTCCTTCCTCCGTCAATCATACTTTGAAAACAAATCTTTCAGTACAGGAGAAAGCAACTAAGCTCCCCAAGTACCTATGTATGAATAAAAGACCGCTTTTGATGTTCACTTTCAATTTAGCAAGCAGAAAACCATGCCTTACAACTGTATCGACTGAGGTTTGAGCTCCCAGTCATAAATAGTATCTACGGCAAAAACGCGAAGGTTCTATCGAACCCTTTTGTTTTTGTGCGGTGAGATTGCCCTTTAGGAAAACCAGGTTAAACCGAAAAGCCGGACAAACTTACTAGTTTAGTCGGATATTTAGGTAAAAACGCCGGCGTTTTCACGACTAGTTTTCAAAATGTAAAACAAGGCCTTTTCTTTTAAATAGATCTTGTCGAAGATTAGCAGGGTCGGATAGCGAAATAACTCAGACGGGCAGATCGGAAGCTAACACGTCATGACGAGAGGCCCAGATTGCTCTTTCAGAAGTATCACAAGACTTTCAATAGAACATATTTTATGTAAATGCGACTCACTAGCCAGAGGCATAATGTGTCTTCTAGGTTCTTGTAATGATAAGCTAACGCTTATCCTAAACCAGAAGACTACAGGCACTTCAATCCGGAAAACATCGTGATGCTGATGAAACGAATCTTTCGTGAGTAGAAGCGCACAGGATGGTACAAAAGATCCCTTAGGGTCGACGTGTCCCATGAAAAAGGCCCCTAACAGATAAGATAAGTTAACCTATCTATACTCTGACAAAAAAAATACCAGACGCAACCATAAAAACTATGCCCAGCTTCATCTCAAAGCCTGGCAACACTACCTCCCCGTACCCAAAACCCAAGTGAAAACTCGTTTGCATAATATAAGACAAGCCCAGTATCGAAGTCTAAACGCAAATAAATGGTGGCTTCAAGTTAAGATGACAATTTCCCGGGTCACCGGAGTCAAGATAAATTTGTGAGAAGACCTTTCCGAATACAAAATCTGGCGTTCTCTTTTTGATGTACGGCTGCGTACATAATAAAGGATCGACTTCTGATCAGTCAAAAGATTGTGAACGTTTGCCGTTACATAATACCTTCAAATTTCGCTGAGAACAATTTTCTCCTTAAATCAACTCGTCAGAAAATGTTGCTACATTTCTTTCTCATTTAAGGCGAAAATACGTTTTGAGTGACAATTTTGATTTCAGGCGAAGTCTCGTTTGAGATTGATATAATTCTGTGCCAATGAGGATATTCGCAAATGAAATTCATTTGAGAAATATTCTTATTGTGCAGATTATTGTACAAAATATTAACAGCAGCTCAAAATAATGTTATTGGCATCTCTTGGCCTCTTTAATTGGTTTTGTCACGAAAAGTGTTTTTTTTTTATCAGAAATTTTCATTCCATTTTGTCCTACATGGATACCTGTGAATTAACTTGAATACTCTACTATAAGAATGTAGGTCAACTAAACTCAGGGGCGTCTTCACCTATAGTGCAGGGGGTGCGATGCACCCGGGCGCCGGGTGTTAGGCGCGACGCCCACACGAGAGTCGACTCGAGGCGAAGGCACGTCGAGGCGTGGAACGGCGCAGTGGCAGTGTGTGTCTCAAGTTGCGGGCGGCTATGCTTCCTTCACATTTTAATGCTCCCATAGGCAAGATACGAAATAACAAAATGGCGGCAAAGCGGCCAGCGCGCCCCCGCCTCGACTCCCCTCGCCCCGACGCGCCTCAACGCGACTCCGCACTTATGTGAGCGCACTGTGATTTTTTTTTTAAGAAAACCTAGATGCATGCTCCCGCGCCTCGACTCGACTCTCGTGTGGGCGTCGCGCCTTAGGGGGCGCCGAGAGCCGCGACAAGAGCCTCCTCGCGCAAGGAACGAGCGTCCAACCGTTTAATACAGGATGTTTCCCAAGCTTAAGGCCATGGATAGAGCATCCTTTGGGGTATCCGAAACACCCCCATGTAATGTCATGATGTAATGTAGTTTTCAAGTTATGAAATTTATGCATACGAAACGTGTTTTATACAGAAACACGTGGTGGGTGCGCACTGCGCAGCTAACTGCGTGTTTTAAAAGCACCAAACTATTCCATTTTGTTCGCGCATTTTGATACTAGAGGGCGCCAAATATTGATTTCACCCGGGCGCTACATAGGCAAAAGCCGCCTCTGACTAAACCTCAGGTGAAAAGTGTAAGTTCCAAAATCATTAAATCATTCCACTATTTAGTAGTGTTTCCCGACGGCTACGACTTAGGGACCTTCAAGATAAGAGCGTACTGTTTTTTAAAAAGGCCGACAACACATTAGCGATTGATGGGCGGCGTTGATTAATTTAAATCAGGTGACTCGCTGACACGTTTGTCGTTTATAAAAATAAAATAAATTAAACATTACATACAAAGATGTACTACAAACAAAGTAAAAAGTAGTGCACTGCTGCCGTTCCGTCCGCATACAATAAAATTAGCATTTAGTACGAACAAACAACATACATTTAGGTATAATTTAAATTTTATCACAGTCGTTTACATTAGACACGCTTTCTAATCATATAAATGTCGCTATTAAGTCGTATAATACGCATAAGAAGACTCGGTTATAAATCGTCATCAATCGGAACGAGACTTGTGTAAAACAGTTTACTAAACTAAAAAGAATTATTACAGTTATTTTAAAATTATATTATACGTATTATATATTCCATGAATCTCCCAATTAATACATTTTTTTTTGTCTTAATGTGTATGTCAGTGTTTGTTTTGTTTGTTTTAGGTGGTGTTTAAAATAATAACCCTAACTCAATTAATTAAAGAGAACCAACTCATTAATCCAATTTCCAAAGGAACGTGTCTCTTTATTCACTTGACATTGGCAGAGTTGTCTCATAAGATCAACACCAATCCATAAAAAAAAGTATTATATAGGTATTACGGCATTTAGGCCGTGCGTTGCGTTAAGGTGACGGGTAGGGCACACTAGCGCGACGCCAATCGATTTTAATTTTTAGCTACTAAACCGGATCTATTTTAAACAATTACGGGGTTAACTTTCGGCAAACACTTATACTATTTATTAAATAACCATGCACAAATGTTGGGTCCGTTTTTGTACGCGTAAAATTTATTCACGCCAAAAGTGGCCGCTTTTGGCGTGAATCAATTTTTCGCGTACGCGTTGGACCCAACATTTTTTCATAGTTATTGAATAAAATTAGTATAAGTGTTTGCCGAAAGGTTGTAACCCCGAAATTGTTTAAAATAGATCCGATATTAGTAGCTAAAAATCAAAATCGTTTGGCGTCGCTAGTGTGCCCTACCCGTCACCTTAAGCGGGTGCACGTCGCGGGCATCCGCGCCGTGCTCCGCCGTCACAGCTATCCGCAAGAACCTCCCGCCAGTGCTGCCAATCGCCCGCAGGGCGGGCTCGGTCCGGCCTTAGTTGTTATTTTTTTCGGATCTGTGTGTACCTGCTGGGTGTCTATATCATCTTATACTCATAGTACAGTCTGCGTCACCAAAGAAATCCCATGAAAAGCGGGCTTCAGTCGCCATCGACATTCAAATTTTAATTTCCATTGACATAAGGAATCTAAAATTTTAGTTTAGTTCCTTGTTATGCCGCGGGTCTTCTTTCTTGGCGCAGATTCTAAGAATCCAAATAACCAATATGAATTCCCCGGCGCATTGATTGATTGACGCAGAATTTATTGATTCAACTCTAGATTCTCTGGCACATGTATAAATTCTTAAGGTGACGGGCACACTAGCGACGCCAATTATTTTTTATTGTTAGCTACTTAACCAGATCTATTTTCAACAATTTCTCGGAAAATACCTATACTATTTATTTAATACTGAATTTTGGATTACCGCCAAAAGTGGCTACTATTGGCGTAAATCAATTTTTCGTGTACAAAAATGGACCAAACATTGTGCTTGGTTATTAAATAAATAGTGTAAGTGTTTGCCTAGAGACTGGTGTCCTGGAATTGTGTAACAAAATAGATCGGATTGAGTAGCGAAACATTAAAATCAGCCCAAAGCAAAGTCAGCAATCTAGCGTGCCGTACCCGTCGCCTTAAATCTATTTCACACCCCAGTCTCCTGCATGTTTGTTTGCCGCTTGATTTCATGCTAAATCCGAAGACGCAGAGGTGTAGGGCAGCTATGCTTCCAGATTGATCTGCCCGGACATATTTTTTGTGTTAAATGGATGTTAAAGCTTATTATGTGGTGGCTCTTAACACTAATCCCATGACACTAGCGATGAGTCGATTGCATCATGCAAGTGTTTAGCCTAGATGCTATAAGCCTGGTCGTTGTCTATAGAATATACAATCTCTTATATCACATGACAATTTCTTAATATTAATTTAGTTCTATTTTAGTTGTTGGTGTTTGTGGATGTTATTGGTGGTTGTCGTTCAGGTTCATAATGTCCTTTTCCCCTGAGGGTGAGGGTGGTAATAGGTAAAAAAGTGCGTTTTGGTTTGGATATTTTGAGTTTCTTGTAAAATCGTTTGAAATTAAATCAACTTGATTATTTCTGTTATTTTTTATTAAAATTTGATTGACAATAAGGTTTATTTTATTTCATTAATATTTTAAATGTCTCTAATTTGACTATTGTATCTGTTGTAGGGAAGGGAGATTTCGAGAAAGGGACATTTCGGGAAAAGGACATTTCGGGAAAGGGACATTCTGGAAAAGGGACATTTCGGGAAAGGGACCTTTTGAAACGAGGGACATTTCGGGAAAAGGACATTATGAACCTGAACGGTGGTTGTTACTATGGGTTTGGCGACCATTGCGCATCCAGTTGCAGTGCATGCAGATGCGCGTTCATCGATTTCTCGTCCAGTAGCCATGGGTCGATATAGTTACTTAGTTATACGTGCATAATAATTGTATTCACGCGCTAGCAGAAGTTGTTTTGATTTGTTAGCCGTAATAATTTTATATTTTAACTGTAGATACCCACACTCTTATTTATTCATTATAATCATTTTATAGTATGTATCTCATTATTATTTGATATTTTCTTCTTAGTAGATATATGTAGACACAAATGTAAGTACTATATTACCACACATTACACACATACACGTTAGGTACACAAAATACACTAGACCAGGGTCCGTGGCACTCACTCAGCTGGTCTCACTGAAAACCAGCGTCATGGCTTTTGTCTGGGCTGTGACATAAACTGAGTGAGGGACATTTATACTAGACGTCATAACACTATTATATTCATTAGGCACTGTCTGGGCATGATTGAATTTATCTATGTTTTTATTTCCTTTTGTTTTTATTTATATGTATTTTTAATTGTTTTCTGTTTGTGAATCGTGTGCTCGTAGTTGATTTCGGAAGCAATTTCTAAAAAAATGGGTAATCTCCAGCTTATAAAGTTTCCATAACCTACTTGCCACGATGAAAAAAACTTTCCTATTTATGATATGGCTTTGTATTTAAAAGTATTTTAAAGCAAAAATAAATCAAGTTTTAGTTGTAAACTTGGCAACCCTAGTTTGGCGTTCAAACAACAATCAATAAAATGTAAAGTCTTGCCAATTTAAGGCAGTTTAGCTAACTTTTTTATTCACTGATTTTGAATCGCAGTTTTGGTGAGCGTGAATAAAGTTGCACGAAGTACTGTAGCGGTATTAAAAGGTTCGTCAGATTTTTATATTGAATATTATTCAAAGTTATTTATATTACAGCTTCATAAATGATTAAGGATATATCTAAGCATGTATTTTGGGATTTTTAGTTTCTAACAAAAAAATCTATGTTTGATGTCCTCGATTATGTAGCAGCAAAGGCCCAAGTAAGGAAGGATTCGGTTTCAAATTCCGGCCGGGCTTGATTTTGTTGGGTGTTGGTGTACTGGAAGATGCCCCCAGCTATCATATTGTAGTCATCATAGTACATGATCGACGAGAAATCACCTGTACTTGTACATTTACGCTGCGCAACTTTTCATTCGATTTTACAATGAGATGTATAAAAAGTTGAGTCGTCTAACACGCCCACTGTACTTCAGTAAGTAGAGCGAATGAAGTAACTGTCAGCACCATAGCCTTAATTTGCTAGCCTGCATTACTCTTTTAGGTTATGTACTCAGAAGAACATTTTAAATATACGATTCAAAATCCATCTGTTCTTTTATACTAATAATATTGGAAGGAGAAAAGACTTTTTTAAAAATCGACTTGATTGATTTCCAAAAATTCTTTCACTATTTAAATGCTACATCATTCCTGATTAAAATTTAAATTATTTACGTCAAAGCTACTTACTATGAAAAAATCCTATTGTGAAACTTTTTTTATGACTTAATGTCGTAATAAAGCTGCCAAAGTCAACCAATAGTGTAAAAGTTCCTTATTATCAAACATTTTCCCTTTATCAAGGATATTGTCTTACAATACCAATAAAGCGGTAAGTGTATTATTGGAACAATTGTATTTGCCCTCAGTAAAGTCTGACTCGATTTTGATTGAAACCTTTCAACTAGCATGAGCAGTGTTACTAAGAAAATAACACGAATAGGTTTTGGGTAAGTACCGCCATGTGAAAAAGTGCTGGATTGTGAAGAATAAAAAAAGTTCTGTTTGTCAAATAAAACTTAAAGTAGAATTTTTGTGTAACTATCTCTTTATAATATAACTTTCAAAATAACTGATGTCCTTGTTTTGAGATCATAGTCAATGATGCCAAGATAGTGCTAAAAGGTGATATTTTTTTTTTCATATTATGAAAATAGTGCTAGATTCTACACATTTGTGTGCATGAACATGTCTGTTTGTATTGGTCTGGGTGTTTCTATGTATTATACGTATGTATTTACAAAAGAAAAGTATTATATGTATATATTTGTAATTCCGCTGTTGGTTCTGATGTCCGTAACACAGGTGCTTGAGCTACCTATCTCGGAGTCAGATCAATGAATGTGATGTTGTGAAATATTTATTATTATTATTATTCTGCGCCGAAAGTGATAAGTTGGCAACACAGTATGAACGGTGCGGTTGGTAGCTACTGTTCAGACAAACACGATACAATTGAAAATTGGAACACGTATGGACGTTTACGCAATGTGTGGCCACTATGGCACAGTGAAGATTACGAGTGACTCCACTTGAATGAAGTAATTAATGATCTATATTGTTCTGAAAAGGCTTACAAGAAATACATAGGCACTGATTCCCGCAGCATTTTTACAGCACGTATCTATTACAAAACATACAGTTGGTGCATAGGTACCTACACACAAATAAAGACTAGATACAAACAAGGCGAAGAGTTTTTCGGACACGTCGTAAGATTTAGAGGGGAAACCTGGAGAAACCGCTTCTGACAGGCAAAGTAACGTAACGGGAAACGTCCGAGAGGAAGAAGCCCAATGATGACATGGTCAGATCAAATCAGTATCATCCTAAACACTTCAGTGTGCGATGCCATTCACGCCGCAGAAGATAGGACAAGCTGACGAAATAAATCCAGGAGAAAGTGATTAGTCCGGGTCACGACCCTCAACATTGAGGTCAATCGACAAAAGGAGGAGGGCCCATATCCTCACTCGACTGGTAATACACAGCAAAACAGTGCTACATGCCAGTGAGGCAGAATAACACCCATTCATATCCAATCATGGCTCTCCCACGGTAAGAATATAATTTCAGTCTTTTTTGTGGGAAAAGTGTCAAAGCATATGTCAACAATTGAAACCAGGATCCCTAGATAACGCTCTGTTGATGGTTTAAGTACCAGGCTGTTATCTAGGGATCTTGATTTCGATTCCCGGGTAGAGCAAAAAGTATTCGAATTTTTCGACCATATAGCTCGGGTTTGCGATCCCCAATCGGCACTAGGAAAGCGTGGTGAAGCCTAATCCCATCATAGTAGCGATGACTTGATTTCTATGATGGAGGAATATGCCCTGTGTAGGCTGATAGTTTTCTTTAAATATACAAGTACCTACGAGTATAAGTCAATTAGTAAAATGCGAGACAGAGACCCGAGTTTGCCGAAAGAGCAGAACATTTAGAGGGTATAATTTAAGGGTCAATTTAGCTAGTACGTTTTCCACAAAGGAAGATTTATTTAGCCAGCGTTTGCAGCACATATACTCGTAATTTGATCAGAGCTACATTAACCTGAATGTGGTTATTCATAATATAAAACAGCATCCGCCAAGGTGTAGCAGTAAAAAGTTTTTTTTTTATATTTGAGTTACAAATGAAGTAAATGTGAGAGCCACGGTTCGGCTTGAATAGGCCGGTTCGACCGGGAGCATGCCACACGATGCGGTGCGGGCCTCACCGCAGGTCATCTCGCCGCGGACTAACGACTTATTCAATATACTCTATGCTAGCGACAACACGGTGAGTGTGATGCCACATCGTCTTGCTCATACAACTGAGCGGTGAGACTCCGGCGCATCAGTACTTACCCCATTGGTTTCGATATCGGTGAGGGTGCGGTTATTCTGTGGTGCGGTGCAGCACCGAAGCGCACCGTACGGCGCGGTGCGCCATACACATTTTTATATGTAGGAAACCGGAGCGACACCGGTCTCAGGCGACGCACCGCGCCGCCGCACCGCATCATGTGACATGGCTCGATAGCACAGCCTCACAGAAAACCGGCGCGAAGCAGCGTTTGCTGCGTTTCGCTACATGAGTGAGTGAGGAGAGGGTACCGGAGGCACAATCCGGGGGAAAGGGGGCTTTGAATGTTGGCAGCGCACTTGGGACTCCACTGGTGTTGCTGACGGCAATCGCTTACCATATAATCAGGTGATCAGGTGATCTACTCGTCTGCCACTTATCACGAGTACATAAACATGAGACCCATAAAAAAAGTTGTAACAAGGAAAGCTAGAGGAACTAACGGTATTCCCATGTCATTCATAAAATGGGGTTACTTATACCCTAAGATATACGCGGCAGATAGATAAGCACAAAAGTTTACAGATCTTAATACAATCTTCAAGCCGTGTGGTCCCCGGCAGAGTAGAATAGGCCACCCTCACTCTTACCGAGGTGTCGTAAAAGGCGACTAAGGTAAAGCTGCTGGCATGATCATCAGCACCCAGAGAAGGAAAACTCTGCATTTATATCAAAACCCTCGCCAACCCGTCTGCCAAGCGTGGTGAGTATGGCAATTACCCCTCATGTGATTGAGGGAGGCCCGTGCCCCAGGAGTGGGGACTTCAATGGGCTGATGATGATGATGATGATGAATACAATCTATGTTGAAAAGGTTAGCAGCGTATTTGTGGCCTCACTGGTGTTGCGGGTGTCTATGGATGACAGCAATCGCTTACCATCAGGCGATCCGTCAGCTTGTCTGCCAGCTGTCACATAAAAAATGCTAATATAATGTTGGCAGTCTTATCGTTAATAACGATATCTTCCGGGGTAGAGGAAAAGTATAGCGGCAGACGCGCCATCATTTTATTTTCACGGTTTATACTAACCTGGGTTACAAATTATAGGTCACGATCATTTTTTCAAAAGTCAAAAAACAATGTAAAAAGCGATAGTATGAGAATAATGTAAGGGTACCATGAAAGTTTAAAATAATATAAGCAATAGTATCTAGCATCGTTTGGACTTTCTCAAGTCTCAGAATGTAATTAATGAACTTTTTACTCAATTACAACAGAATTAAATTCAACTTCAAACAAAACTCGTAGTAGAGCGTTGATTTATCAGACAATTGCCAACAATGTCCTCTTAGCATATATATCTTACAAACTTAGCAATTAAATTAGATTAGGTACAAACATAACAAAATGGAAATAGATCACCATTCTCTATAAAATTTGAGACACAACGAACTTACCTACCTGTAAGTTATTTTATAAATAAGTAAATATGAATAATTAATTTACATGCTCAGATTGAGTTTGTGTCACTTACTAAATACTCTACATACCTACAAATAAATAGTTATAATATGTTTAATGTATCATCAATAGATCATATGTGATGTTGTGAAATATTTAATATTTATTTGTAAGTATACAAGCCAATGCAAATAAAGATATTGAAATTAATTTAATTGAACTTCAAAACTCTATTCATAACTTCTATTCGATTCTGAAGTTCTATCCTAAATATACGAACACTTCGAAACGATAACACATATTATGAGTGCGACAACTTTTATCAGACTACAATAAAGCTTACTTTTGCATAACAATAACTCGACAACATTCTCAATAAATCATAACAAGTTATCTCCCAGAAAGTGTCCAGGTCAACACATAGCTGTTTGCCTCGCTCTAACAAACTTTTAATAACTGTTTTGTCAGCTAAGTAACTGCCAAATATTAGTATGTAGTAGGCGGCTACAAATGTACGGTAAGCCACACATTAATATTGTATACAAATCTGTCAAATTTATTCTGTCGATTCTCACCTCAATGTCAAATACGTTTAGTTCAGTATCAATTAAGGAATTTGACAGATTGTGGTAAACTGATGTGTCTGTCTGTACATTTTATATTTAAAAAATCCCTAAATATGTAGGTGGATTCCAATTTGTTTTGATATTTTGAAAGAAACCCTCTTGTAGTAGAGGCTCGCTGTTGTGTGTATTATCTCTTACTTATCGAGAGCATTATACTAATGATGACAAACATTTTCCCCAAGGAACATATGGTCTAATATTAAAAAAATCGCCTTCCAATACAAATTGAACCAATCAGCTGATCACTTTTGTATGGGAAGGTGAATTTTTTCAGAGATTAGACCCTATGTTCCTTGGGAGCAAATGTTTGTTTTCATCAGTAGGTATAATGCCCTCGATAAGTGAGTAAGGTACAAACATAGGTATCTGAAGGACCGCATCAGAAATGATGTAATCCGACAGAGAACCAGAGTCACCGACATAGCCCACCGAATTAGCAAACGGAAGTGGCAGTGGGCTGGTCATATTAGCCGCAGAACTGACAGCCGTTGGAGCCGTAAAGTCCTTGAGTGGAGACCGCGACTCGGTAAGCGTAGTGTAGGACGCCCTGCGACAAGATGGGATGATGACATTCGAAGGCTGGCTTGTGTGGGCTGGATGAGAGTGGCCGAAAATCGGGAGCAGTGGCGTGCATTAGGGGAGACCTATGTCCAGCAGTGGACGAGTGTGGGTTGCTGATGATGAAGTGAGTAAGACCTTTAAAAAGCATGGATTATATCAATCTGCCATATTAAAAAGGCTTATTGTTACTCCTTAGACGTTCACTCTTGACAGAGTGGTCGTGGTTGACGATGTAGCATTTTCGTGTGCTGATGCAGCTCGTCTCGGGAGTTTCGGAGAATGGAATGTCTGTGTTACAACAGCCCTAATGGACAGACATGGCCAACGCGTGGGTGAGCGTCCGCGCGATTGCTTGCCTTCCACCTGTCCCTGGACAATGAGTTGCTCCAGGGAATAGTTCGTTGCGAACAACGTGGCCAAAATATTTGAGTATTCGTAATTGCACATTATTCTATATGATTGTTGTAATAATAATGTCCTCCAAACCGATATTTCGGTCATGGCGGCCAATCTCAGCGATCAGCCATCGACGCAGGACTATATTATAGTGCACAAGTATTTGCGCAGACACAAGTGCACTCTATTCCCGTACCCTCTTATTTCGATGGAACACTATTGTGACACGACCGAAGATGGATTAGGCGCAGGACTAACGGCTTAACGTGCTTTCCGAGTCACGGGTACAAGACCGCCAACTTCCAGACTCCGGGCTAACACTAAGAATTTCTTAACAGAAAAACTTAGGTACAAATTTTGGCCCGACCCGAGGATCGAATTTAACCCGGGACACCAAACGCAACCGTCGCTTTAAAGTGCGACCCACTAACCATTGCGCCACCGAGGCAGTCCCCAGGGGCATATGATTGTTACTACGTTACCGAATGTACTATATTTGTAAATTCTCCACCAGGTTATTTATTCCGTAACATCTCTCACTCCCAATTTCACTGCGATGAACGATAGCGATATATAGATAGATTGTTAGGTTCGGAAATATCATTAGGGCTTTACACCGCCTACATGATAAGACTGGTCTATTAGTGGTACGGAACCAAAGTAAATCGTATTAATTAACCTAAAATTAGATTACTCTAATGATTCAATCAACTGGTTAGAAATGTACCTACATTCCCTCTTAGATATGATAATAATATCTGTCATTCTCATACACTGCTTTACCAGCGTAAATCTGCATGTTACGCAACTTTCGACCTTACCTGTATATAATATACAGGCTCATAGTATTCAGCGACATCATATTAATCCTTCGGGATGTTCCCTATATTAAACCTGAATAGGGAACGTCGATAGAGGCGTGTATTCAGGGCGGGAACAAAGGCCCCTCATCATGCAATAGTTGTGTTAGGCACAATCCAACACGCCGGAACAACAAGCCGGACATTTTGCCAGCCTTCAACTCCAAACAAGCTTCTAACACAATTTGACCCGAAAACTAAGTTAATAGCTTTAAAAAATTGAAAAATGTTCTAAAGTAAACGCTGTACTGGTATGACGGTTTTAACCGAAAAAGTCATTGTTTTAAAATAGTGGACGCCCGCAGCTCCGCTCGTGTATATGGTCTACGATTTTATCAAACAAAATGAACCCTTTAGATTTTTTTTATGTGATAGGTGGCAGACGAGCGGATGGATCTCTATTTTCCAGATTAAAAACAATAAGAAAGTTTAATTCAAATGCGTTCAGCCGTGTCCGAAATTTCCGAATAGCGCGAACAAAAGACGGACAAAAATTATGAAAATCATGAGTTAGAATTTTTGTAGGTACACAAAAACATTATCGTCGAAGTATCAATATGTACGAAAAGCATGTATTTATAATTTAATATTTACTTACTAGGCCGTGTGGTCCCCGGCAGAGTAGAATAGGCCACCCTCACTCTTACCGAGGTGTCGTAAAAGGCGACTAAGGTAAAGCTGCTGGCATGATCATCAGCTCCAGAGAAGGAAAACTCTGCATTTATATCAAAACCCTCGCCAACCCGTCTGCCAAGCGTGGTGATTATGGCAATTACCCCTCATGTGATGGAGGGAGGACCGTGCCCCAGCAGTGTGGACTTAAATGGGCTGATGATGATGATGATGATGATGACTTACTTACTTACTCTGTTGGCTCAGCGACCCAAATAGTCTTCGGAGGCCAAGACTCTTGGCCTCATCAACAAGAGATCGCCACTTCGGTCGACCCTGCGCTACTTCTTGCCAGGTATTGACCCGGAGCTCGAGCAGATCAGTCTCGACGACGTCCCATCGGCGAGACCAAGGCGCACCGTCTTCGCTAGATTGGCCGTCTCGAGAGGTTGGACGAAGATCTCTCGTGAAAAAAGCATAGGCACCAGAGCCGACCCGTGGGCTGACGCCCAGTTGGCCGACCAAGGTATCGCTGGAAGGACGCGGTCGTCGAGACTGATAATTTAATAGTCACGCAAAAACTACAACTACTTAGTATACAGCCTAATAGAGTAATACAATATTTAATTTAACTGGACAGTAATATTCAATTTTAGTAAGTAGTCTTTTCATATTATTATGCTGTGTATCATGCTACACAGCATAATAATAGTCCCTTGCCCCGTCGGGCATGATTTTTTTGTTGCCAATGTTTGTAGACAAGGCACAAAGTAATAATCCGCTGACGGGAATTAATAATATCCGGAAACTCAAATTACTCTGTGACCCGGTTCTTTAAAGAATAACCCATTTCGAATTATCGGGGTCTGTGGACGGGATGACCTCGGCATCTGGTGTCATTCATCGTTGCAAGCGTTTATTTCTTCGAGTTAATGCAATCGGTTTGCGGACAGTGTTTGTGGCCGGTCAGAGATAGAGCAGCGACACACAAAAGCAGTACCCGCCTGCCACCCTAGTAGTGTTGCGACGGAATGAGCAACAACGGAAAAAAAATCAATTATAAATTGTTCGATTCCAAGCGCACGCAGCGAAAAGCCCTAAAGTATCTACAACGTCCTCAAGTAGGTTATGTATGTTTATTTTTATAAAATATGGCTTTACCCGAAGATATCTTGCCATTGTCAAGTCACTTATTGAGAAACGGTGGGTAGTCAACAGTCGAAGTCATTCAAAGTCACAGTCACTCAATAAAACGCTGATGTTTTGCGTTTTATCGACCTACGGATTCTGCCGATACAACTTTAAACACAATCGCGGGTTTTAAGACTATAAGGTCCAAGCAAGTTGTCACATGGCAACTCACTCGACACACAATAGCAGTTTTAAAAACGATGCCATTCAACGATTTTTATTATTAGGATCACTTCGCAGCACTTCATTGCACAAATAAACACTAAATTTGTACACTAAAAAACATCTAGAAAATAATTTAAAACCTTTAAATTGCATCAGCCCACGCGGAGTGTTTTAGTGCTACCGCCAGACTTAGGTAATATGTTCTTTACCTGTAGAAATGACAAACTAAATCCAGTCCAAAATTATCAAAAGGACGTTGTAGAGTCAAATAGTTCGCCCAAAGCTTTGACGTTACTCTAATTTCTAATTACGGTGCTTTTCCACTAGGAATTGTCTAATTTGCTCTGTCTAGATGCCTTTAATGGGCCTGTTTAAGCCCCAGGAGTTCATAAATAAAATAATAAGTTTATATATATATTAATAGACCCAGTACCTTTTGCATTCCTGAGCAGAGCAGATCGAAAACGTGCATTCATTTCTGCTCGTCAGATCTGAACGCATCTTTACCATCACTATTGTGACGAACTACGATTGAATGAATAGACAAAGTGTAGAACAATAAGAATGCTTTTCATTTCATCAACCCTTCTTAATAGCAACAAGTTTGAATTGGCAGGTGACAAAAATTGTAATAAGTAGTTGATATTTTTTATAATCTTTTGCAATTTATTCTTAAGTAAAAAACACTTAAAAATTGTAATGCTGTTTTCTTCAGAAATGGCTTTCTTTTTGACACTTCTATAAAAATATGAACTCCCTCAATGCCTTTTTATGCTAATACAGGCTGTATTAGCATAAAAAGGCATTGAGGGAGTTGTTGTTGAGTTGAGAGTGTCGCAGTACTCGAATGACATCGAACGACTCCATTAGCAAAACCTCGAGTCCCATCACTACTCCCTAGGCCTGGGGAGAGCGTTTAAAGCCAACGACGATTGCCCCTTAGAGCGCCAGACGTCGCCCCCTCCCCCTCGTTCGGCGGAATGGATTCGAAAGAAAACGGAATCTCATTCCGTTCCTGACGCTCATTGTTTGAGAATTTGAGAATCTGCCACAATCGCTTTTTCGATTTTACAAGGCAGTTCTGCAGCTCTTTGGCTTTGTGCGCCATATTTCAAGCCTATTTGCTTTGGGGTATATGAAAAACTGTTCACTGAACATAGTTGTCGGAGTCTCATCATGGGTGGGTCTAGTTTTACTCGAAAACATCGGCTAAAACTATGAATAATCATGAGGCTAAGTGCCGCACTTCGGATCTTAGCCATTTACAATCTCGCGTGATTTTATTTAGATATGTGAAGTTATGATCTAATTCTCTTTTTAACGCTAGTTTTATGTTTTTTGTAAACTGTGGACCATACTTATAGAATTTATAGCCTACAATTTCACTTATTACCTATACTGGAAATTGGTTACATTTGCTCCTTATTTTTATGTTTCGTACTTTTTAGAGCGTGTTTTTTTTGGTAGTCAGGTTTTAGTTTTTAAACTTTATTTTTATTAACATATTTTTAGTTATGTAAATAAAATTACATATTTGAAATGAGCTAAAAAAGCTCTTTCATTTGATACCCCACACGGTACCGTCAAGCAAAATGTTTTTATTCCTTACTCTAAGTCCCCTAGAGGGCGCTGTAGTCAATTTAACGTAACGTCATGTCGCCTATAACCAGAAGACAATCAAGACGCTTCTAACGGACACCTCATTTGTTCAAATATGATAACTAATTTAGAAGTTATGAGGGAACAGGTGAACAACCATACATACATACATACATACAGGTCAAAATCATAACCCTCCTTTTTGCTTCGCCGTAGTCGAGTAAAACGACGTAACTAATTTGTAAATAAAATAAATAAAGATGTATAGTACCAATTATTATCTTATTCAATGGTAAATACCTAGAATAAAATAACAATTCAAGTGTAAATATCACTTTAAATTGTTACTTTATTCTAATTAATACACAAAGTACTCTTGCGAACATATCAAATTAGGTACTCGATGCAAACAAAATTTTCCAGACTTGCGCAAAACAGTTCACTGAACTGACATGATTGCTTCAGTGTTGCCCCCCACGCGATAATAATTAAGGTGACGGGTAGGGCACACTAGCGACGCCAACCGATTTTAATTTTTAGCTACTAAACCGGATCTATTTTTAACAATTTTGGGGTTACAACCTCTCCGCAAACACTTATATTATTTATTAAATAACGAATGTTGGGTCCGTTTTTGTACGCGAAAAAAAATTTTTTTTTTTCGCGTACGCCTTGGACGCGTTTACCAATAATGTTCACCGATTTTAATTTTTAGCTACTAAACCGGATCTATTTTAACAATTTTGGGGTTACAATCCTCTCCGCAAACACTTATATTATTTATTAAATAACGAATGTTGGGTCCGTTTTTGTACGCAATAATTAAATAATTTTGCGTACGGCTTGGACGCGTTTACCAATAATGTTCATACGCAAGACAGTCAACAGCATTTTCAATTTATTTTTTGAACTTTTAAATTTTTTGTCGGGGGATATTTTTTTTTTATTTATTGTCTCATAAGTGCCCCTTTTTGCACTACCACACTAACCATCCATACCATAACACTGTTTATTAGACACCAGTGATCCAGAACAGCTGGAACTAATATTGTTTTCTAAATAACTTTGTTTTTGACTTTCGTTTCTAGTACAACGCCCTTCTGTAAATGACATCCATCCAAGTCGCACTGTCTGCGAACTCCTTTAGATTTCATTAAGAAACGTTTCAGTAAAGCTTGCTAAGGCAACTTGTCACGTTAACATGCTGTCGCATATAAATTATAAGTTGTTACGATGACAGTCGCATCCTAATTATAAGAAAAACTTATTTAAAAACCATCGCTCGGTGTGAATGACTCGTCAAAGGCGACGACGCATCCGTACGAATGTAGACGTGGTACAGGGTTACCGCATGTTCATTTTTTTATATGACTGAGTTTGTTGAAACCGTAGGTAAAAACAACACACTGAACCACTTCTCGAAAACATTTTCATACAATGATGAGTTCAAAACAATGATTTTATTTACCCGTGTTCTTATGTAGGAATAAAGTGTTGCTGAACGCAGCCAAATAAAATATTGTTTATTAATTATTGAGTGAACGCAGCGAATGATTAAGAGCCAACTGAAGATGAACGAAGGAGATGATAGAATGAATGAGTTGAAAGTAAGAGTGAGCGAGAAAGGTGAGGTGTGTGACTGTAGGTGTGAAAGAGGTAGAAAGAGACGCCGATTTTCATATGTCTAGCAAGGCCACGAGATATGAGTTTGGTTTTCTCTTTTGGGAATAAAATATTTATTTAATGCTACATAGTAAGAAGAAATAAGCTACTACTGCCAACATTTTAAGCGGAGATTATATTTTTTTTTATTCAAGTAACATGACTCATTATTTGTTAGTAAAGGCACAGATATATAATACTAGGTAAAGGGCTTATTCTAAATTAGTTAGTACACGTTATTAAAATAAAAATTAAATTGCATTAGGTAGATAGTTTTATGCACAACTCCCGCAAACCTTGTGCAGCAGTAATTGATATAGCGGCAGTCCAGCCTGCCCGCTTTCATAGTCAGGATGCTGTTGGGGCTGCCCCCCGCACCCTGCGCACCAAGGAGGCGCATCGCTTTTTAAGTTTAAGTAGCTTAAGTGTACTGTACTAATAGTACATACCTACTACTGTATTGATAACGTGTACACTTGCGAACTTGAGAGCGTACGGCTAAGCACTAGGCTAAATTTGACGGCTACCCTGTACTATCAAGTAAGTAAGTAAGTTCTTTATTGTGTAATAGTGTTGCTTATCGATAGTCCACTATCGATAGTAAAAGTAAAATCAATAGTATCGATAGTATTTCTATTGGTCAAAACGATTGATACTTACTATTCGATACTAAAATTAGATCAATACTATTGATAACGCTAATACTATCGATAATATCAATTGTTTAATGTCCGATAGTATGATAGTATCCATTTAATCAGGCAGCAATAGTATCGAAACATAGCTGACTATCGATAGTACAAAACTATCGTCCTAACCTGGATCCCATGGTGCGCAGCTTTAATTTATAAGTTACATCAGCATAATTCGTCTACGCAGAAGAGCAAGTTAAATCCGATTGATTAAAATTGCAAAAGCAGTTGAAATACAGGCTTAATTGCGTTACGTTAAGATTAAATACAATAAATCCAGAGAGGAATGCTATCTCTCTCTTAACCGCACTCGCACCGAACAAGGCGCTGACGCATCAACCAATAAAAAATCATAATTTTTGGCACGCGTCAATGGAGCGTCGTGATTGGTTAAGATTTTGCAGCGTTTTCGAAATAAGACTTCTGCGCAGGTAATTGGTGTAACTTATAAAATTGGTAAAACTGTACCACAGGCAGCCCTATAATATGGCGCCGAAACATTTTGGCGGAATACGCCTGATGACTTCATCCTGGGTGGAAGAAGCGTGGAGCCGGAAAGGTTCTCAGAACAGAAATACTTTTTTCGTTCCTGTTTGCAAGGAACTGGGAGACCCTAAACTGATGGATGATGCTAAAATACTAGTATAAAAGTTTAGTTATAGTTTGTGAGTGTAACTGTATTTGTGGATGTTGGTGATTGTTTCTGGTTTTCATAGCCACTTTTTTAAAATATATATTGAAATTTCAGAAACTATAAGACCTATACAAACTTATTGGCAGGTAAGATTCATATAGGCTAAGAACGGATTTTACGAAACTCCACCCCTAAGGGGATAAAAAGGGAGTGGAAGTTTGTATGAATATGAATCCTACATTTTTGAAGTAAGAGTCTTGAAGTTTAAAATATATGCTCTGCAGAATAATGTACGATGGTGTACTAATAATCTTTAGAAATCAACACCTAAAGGGGATTGAACAGCAGATAACTATCACCACGCGTGCGAAATCTCGCGCGGCCGCTCGTTAATTAAAACATAACCTTGCATCAAAATGTCAAAATGTTAAACACGTCAAAATAATTGACGAACGTAAGAAAAGCATGTTTTCATCTTGACGCGTCCAAACAATACACGTGCGAGTACAAAACAAAACGTTGAAGCTGACGAGACATGTTTCAAAACGGAGCCTCGTTGAAAGTTAATGTTTTACATTACTTTTTACCTGACTACGGCGACGCAAAAGGAGGGTTATGATTTCGACCTGTATGTAGTATGTGTCGTTAGAAGCGTCTTGATTGTGTTCTGATTATAGGCGACATGACGTCACGTTAAATTGACTACAGCGCCCTCTAGGGGACTTAGAGTGAGGAACTCGAAAAAAAATTTGGCTTGACGGTACCGTGTGGGGTATCAAATGAAAGAGCTTCTTTAGCACGACCACGGCAATACGGCATAATGATTTCAGCTCAGACAATTTTCTTGTTTCGTACTTTTTAGAGCGTGTTTTTTAGTCGGGTTTTAGTTTATAAACTTTATTTTTTATTCCTTTGAGCCTCCTAGATATATGAGTATCCTCCCGAAACTTGACTAGGCAATAATTAAGTACATATTTTAATTACCTGCCAGTCCACACGTCCATCAAGAAAATCTTTGATTCCTAAAATTATAACTGGGTAGTTACTGGGTAGCTGTAGCAGTGCAAAAATAGCATTTGTGTCTCAGATATAAAGGCGATCCAATATTGATTAAGACTAGCTAGAACCACACTGTAATATGAGAAAACTACATCCAAGAGAAACTGTAAATAAGTTTGCGTGATGTAATAATACATACATAGGTATTTTAATTACCTACCTGTCGACAGGTAGGTATCTGATCAAGAAAATCTTTGATTCCAAAAACGAAAAAGTCCTGTAATCGTACATATGGCATCCAGTGAGATAATAATAATATAGAGGAGCAAAGCTCATTCATTACCGTGAGTTAAAAAATATGAAGCCACTAGTCAGACTCGAGGACGTAGCTTTGAAACCAATAGACATTAAAAAAAACACAATTCCCAACATATCTATCATACCTAAAGGCTAGGCCCCAAAGTATATAGGTCAATGGCCCCATTCAAATAAAGAGTTAACGAGCTCTTCGACATCAAAATCAGCTAGATCCGACTATCTGTGTCAAATTATTTTGTGGTTACAGTAAATTTCATCATTACCATCATCATCACCAGATCGTCGGTCCACCTTGTGGGGGCCTGCCACGGCTGCGACTTCCTGTACGTGGCCTCCACTCGAGGACCTTTCCGCCCCAACGGCCGTCTGTTCTCCTCGCTATGTGCCCTGCCCATTGCCACTTGAGGCATGCAATCCTTTGGGCTATGTCTGTAACCTTAGTTCTACAGATCTCATAATTTCTGATACGATCACGCAGGGAGACTCCGAGCATAGCCCTCTCTATTGCTCTTTGGGTGACTTTGAGCCTCCTTAATCGGCACATTGTAAGCGGCCACGTTTCGTTTGTAAAGATCGCGGGAATCCATTGGATGCGGGCGGCACAGGACCGATCTGTGTGGAGAACATTGGGGGAGGCCTATGTCCAGCAGTGGACGTCTATTGACTGAAATGATGATGATGATCATCATCATCATCAGCCTGTTGAAGTCCACTGCTGGCCCCTCGAAACGTTTGCCACTACTATCGATCTTTGGCTACTGGCATCCAGCTCCAGTCAGCCATCCTGCGCAGATCGTCACAACATCTAGCCTGAGGGCGCCCTATACTAACGTTTTTTTTTTATGTGATAGGTGGCAGACGAGCAGACGTCACCTGATGGTAAGCGATTGCCTCCGCCCATGGATGCGCTGCCAACATTTGAACCCCTCTTTCCCCCGGATTAGGCTTCCGGTACCCTCACTTACGCAGCGAAACACAGCACACTGCTGCTTCACGCCGGTTTTCTGTGTGAATCCCACGGTAAGAAAGTTTACCGAAATGCGGTCTCTACTCTAGAACTCGTTCATCCCAGCGGCTGTCAGTTCTGCGGCTGATATGGCCCACTGCCACTTCAACTTGCTAATCCCATAAACTAGAGAACAGTACATTACATGTATGCTGTGGTTTATGACTAAAGCTATATTCCGCTACTTCCTGTAACAGGGGCCTGGCACACCATTTGCAACCTATATTCGTCTGCAGCGATTAATGCAAAGCGACAACGCAACGCGACGTCGCTGCTGCCAACACATTAATATTATGCACCTACTTTACATTTTCGCACACTCAAACTTTATAAAAGTATCTGGATATGTTCGTGAATGAATGTAAAAAGAACTACGGATCAACACTATCACTACATTAAGTAATAACGCACTAAAAATTTAATCACGTATTCAGGAGCCCAATTCTTGGGATTATAGAAAACATAATAAATAACATACAAAAAAACTAAATATATCTGTTGTCTAATATGTCTTTTCTTCTTCTTCTTCTTTGTATTGGTCTGGCTGTATTCTATGCATTATAAGTATGTATTTACAAAAGAAAAATATTATATGCATATATTTGTAATTCCACTGTTGATTCTGATATCCGTAACACAGGTTCTTAGGCTACCTATCTCGGAGTCAGATCAATGTATGTCATGTTTTGAAATATTACGAATATTTTATTTATTTATATCGAATTTTTATTATTGCCGTGTGGTCCCCGGGAGAGTAGAATAGGCCACCCTCACTCATACCGAGGTGTCGTAATAGGCGACTAAGGTAAAGCTGCTGGCATGATCATCAGCACCCAGAGAAGGAAAACTCTGCATTTATATCAAAACCCTCGCCAACCCGTCTGCCAAGCGTGGTGAGTATGGCAATTACCCCTCATGTGATTGAGGGAGGCCCGTGCCCCAGCAGTGGAGACTTAAATGGGCTAGTGATGATTAATATTACAAGCACGAGAATCGGACTCCAGGCAGGATCCACATTTTCCAAGTTCGGGGTGGCTATTCGGTAGAATTCGGTTTAATTGGTAAATTAATCTACTAACGCGTTTAGCAGTTCTAAAACAAAAACAAAATACATACCTACTCCGAAAACTCGTAAATATAACAGTTCTACACCTTATGGACTTGAACAAATAACAGGTCTTCCCCCAATACCTACACATGTCATCGAGTTATTTATATTAAGTAATGTTGGCAAGATACGAAAATCTTTGCTTCAATAAATAAATCTTCGTAATCCCACTACTAGCAGAAATCCAAAGTATTTCCGAATAAATTCTATATTTATCCCTTAGTTTACAAAAGGAAAGACTGTTTGATATTGCGAAATTGACGACCAGTTTGGATCAGTGGTAGTGACCGCTGCCTCTGGTACAAGGATTTCGGGTTCGATCCCCGCACAGTGCAAACATTTGTGTGCATGAACATGTCTGTTTGTATTGGTCTGGGTGTTTTCTATGTATTATAAGTATGTATTTACAAAAGAAAAGTGTTATATGTATATATTTGTAATCCCACTGTTGATTCTGATATCAGTAACACAGGTTTACTTGAGCTACCTATCTCGGAGTCAGATCAATATATGTGATGTTGTGAAATATTTGAATAATATTTATTTATCTAGTACTATACTCTTAATCCTTCAACTAGACATTTTCTAAAGTGCCTACGTCGTCCCCATGAAGCTATAAGTGTTTTTTTAATTAATTTTCACAAATCATTACAAAACACACAGATTATTTTTTTACATCACACAAACTGATTTACTGTTTCTCAGCAGACAAGTGGTTCTAGCTAGTCTTAAACAATATTGAACCGCCTTTATATCTGAGACACAAATGCTATTTTTGCACTGCGCGGGACCTAACGCCGTCTGTATGACTCGTGGGTTGTTATATTCTACAGGCTATTTGAATACAATTTTGGTAAATGCGGTCGCCAGCACACCAGATCGAATATTGACATTCTCATTCAGTCTCTGTAGGTCAATCTATGCTATAAATAAAAACGACAAATAAATTTGACGCGCTACCGGCGGTATAATGATACTTCGCTCGCACCGTAGTACAGTTATTTAATTTTAAAAGCGCAATCTGTCCTATTCTGGCACACGTGCTAGTCACTGTTCACAGTCCATATACCACAGCTGTGTTGCACAGATAATGTAAACAGTTATCACGCGATACAGCTCGGCGCAACGCCTAACAATGCAACAAACATTCACTAAATACCCGCTTAGTAAACAAGAGGAACGGTTCTCGTTAACTCCCTTCTTCACTTTTCCCCCTTTGTTCTCAAGGATAGTATTCTAGAATTAGAAAGTTATGGTCCATTAAAAAGGAGACCAAAGCAATTCAATTTAGTTATCAATATTTATCAACTCTTTTACAGTGCGACTTCGATCAGTGATATTGACAGGAGGGCGCTGTACAACTATTGATCTCGGGGCCCTGGGTTCGATTCTTGGGTCGAGCAAAAAGTGTGTTTCGAATGTTGCGAACATAGCTTGTGTTTGTGATCACCAATCCGCATTTGGCAAACGTCGTGATTAAGCCTAATCCCATCATAGTAGCGATGACTTGATTTCTATGATGGAGACATGTGCCCTGCAGTGGGACATTTATAGCTGATACTTTACTTTACTTTTACCAAAATAGTTCAGACTTTTGCCTCGTGCCAAATAACAGATAGCCGAGACTATATAATTATTAAACTATCAAATCTACATAGATTTACTTGCAGAATAGAACCATTTCTATTCTGCAAAATATGCTCTTCGCATTTCTTGTTAAGTAATCTTTCAACTTTGAGCGTTCATTGAAAATTCATACAAAATAAAATGTTAGAACCAAGAAAAGTGTGGGTATCCACCTACGTTTAGAATTAATACAAAATTGTTTGCTTCATTCTGTGTAATTAAGCGATATGTGGATCACACGCAATCAACATTGACACGGATCGCCCAAGTGTAAAAATAACTTCCAGTTCACAATCTTCGAACTATTTACAAAGAAAGGGTTTTGGTAATTTTTCTATGGAGACTGGCCCACCTAATCAACCGCGATTTTTATTTTTTTCTAAAATTGCGGTTATCAAGAAAACCTTAAAAATTCGATAAATTAAATCTAATAGACCAAAAACAAAACGTATCTTTCAAAATATTGGAACATTTTCATTCGGATCAGTACAGAGATGTGGAATAGTGAAACGCTTCATTTGGAACATCAACTTCATTTGGAGCGAACATTAGAGATTCGGATCAGTGTAACATTTGGCTGAGTCGGATCACTGAGTCGTTTCAGTAAAGAGTTACACACGTCTAAATCAAAATACATCAAAAATGTCCTGAGGTACAACCTTGTGAAGCGTTAGGTTTTCGAGTTATACGCTGCTAAAGATTGTAAGGTGTGAAAATATTATTTATTTTTCATCATACTTAGTTCATTACTTGAAAACCTGACGATTTATAAGGTTTTAACTTAAAACAATTTCGATGTATTTTGATGTGATCTAATTTTTACATGTTTATCATTGGTTGCTATTTTGAGAAAAATTAAAATAGAAAACACAGGTAGTGGGCTAAAAGTACCAAACCCTTAACTTACTAAAACCCCCCGTTACTTACTTAAAGATTTTTTTATGAGGTGGCAGTCAAGCATACGGATCACCTGATGGTAAGCGATTACCGCCACCCATGGACACCTGCAATACCAGTGGTGTAACAAGTGCACTGCCTTACCTATTTAACCCCCCTTCCCCGGGATTGCCTCCAGTACCCTCACTCACGCAGCGAAACACAGCTGCATGTACTGCTTCACGCTGGTTTTCTGTGAGGACGTGGAGGAATGAGGGAAATAATCATCAGACAGAATAAAATGTAATAAATTAAATGTTCCAAGAACAAACTGGTTTTCAATTAAAACTATGTGTGTACCTACGTAATAATTGTTAAATATTTCACAGAGCTATTGTTTCCATGTGCACTCAGTGGTAGCGACACTACCCGATTTGTATTACGTAAAGCAATTCTTGAGACGATGTAAGTAACCCATCTGTGACTCCACTTGCCTAACTGCAACAGTATTATTCACATTCGTTTTTGATTTTTCGTATAAAACTTTGGAATCTCAACTTTTAGATCAAGAAGAATTACTGAAGTTAATTTTTAAGCGGATAAGTATTGTACGTTTCATCCATCCCAAAGGTTGTACAGACGACGTCGCGTAATTTTTAGCGATAAGATTACATTGAGAGAAAGGAGGCTCCAGCCACAGTATATTGTTAATATGCCTAATTGGAAATAAAGACATTATTTATATTCATTTATTTATTTATATCTGATATGAGCATAGTATTGATTCAGTTTCCTTTTGTGGAATAGACAGTATCTATCCTAGGAGGATGTTTCATGTAGGATGTCAAGCGGAAGTCCATAGATAGAGCACCCATGGAGCACCTGGAACACCCCCTCATGTAGGTACATAGTGTTTCACGATATTCCTAGTTTTCTAGTGTTGAATTTTTTCCGAATTTTTGAGAATTCCCTTCCTATAAAAAAAATCAGAAAAATAATGAATAATACAATATAGCTACAAAGAATGTTAGGTTACAATCTATCAATAATATTCTTCACCCGATTCTCATCTTATTGATGTTTGTCAATAAGATTAGAAATTCATTGTCTCAATTTGACAATTAAGGTCACGATTTCGCCCAATTTAATGTTTAATTAATTGAATAAAAAATTCATCACACAATATGCTAAGTGACTTTATAAAAATAGTATTAGAAAATGTAAGTTTAAGACGAGACGAGCAGACGGATCAGCTAATTGTATACTATCAATTCCCACCGCCGAAATACCAGTGTGGTATTACAAAGCGCCTTTTCGTATTATTAAATATTCTTCTTAATAAGATAGATAAATATTTATATTCTTTTGAGTTGTATCACGATACCTATTATGAGGTTTTGGGATGTAAACGATAAAAAATATCGGTGTATTTCCAAACAGTAGGAATGTTTGGAAATATAATGTTAGATTTAGAACTCGCACAGGATGATGAAATTATGATATAGATACTTTATCAAGAATGGAATTTTTAGACGAGATAACGTCACAAGTATAGTAACATTAATTAGCAAAGATACTATAAATATATCTGTACGCAACAAAGCAGCATAAGACGAAACGATGAATCAATTTCGCTTGCATGCTGTGTAAAGCTGTTGACATTAGATAACCTTCGCAATTTAATATTCCACTCGTAACATTCTAGCCACTACTCGTAGTTTCATTGGACTTGCTTACTCACTGGACTGTCATTATCTTTTGTGTAAACTCAGAAATGCTCTGGGACTTAATTCCCATTTAGATTAGGCGTTTTCTAGTACACACACGATCGTAATAGACTAGGTTGTGCTGCAATGTCTTCTAATGTTTGCTAATGCCGGTTATCTATATTTATCGTTATCAGCCTGTTGCAGACCAATCCTGGACATAGGCCTCTTTCCAATGTTGCGCCACTCCGATCGATCATTTGACTTCTTGATCCAGCTTCCTCGAAAGTCATTATTAATGCTAGAGGGCGAGTATGTAATCAACGCGACCCATGAACATCCGCGAAATGAGAGAGATTGCTAATGCGATGCCGGCCTTTTTAAAAAAGAGTACGCTTTTCTTCATTCATCATCACATATACATATCTTTGTTATGTATCTGTTAATTTTCATTTTGTTTTACTTGTTTTCTTATCTTATCATCATTCATTTCATCTTGTGAAAATCGTCACTAAATCGTATTTGGAAAACTTTCGAATGTGGTCAATCTCAATCAATTCGTTGATACTTCCACAACGTCTAATTTAATTTAAAAACTTTGCAAATCGACCGCAAAATTGCATAGATAAGGGGGTTTATACTTTATATGGACGTGAGACTTCTTGCAGATCTAACACCTTTTTTTCGTATATTTAAGGCACTAACGATGCGTTTTCTACTTCTGCAAATTCTCATCAGTCATCATCATTTCAGCCAATAGACGTCCACTGCTGGACATAGGCCTGCCCCAATGTTCTCCACACAGATCGGTCCTGTGCCGCCCGCATCCAATGGATTCCCGCGATCTTCACCAGATCATCAGTCCACCATGTGGGGGGCCTGCCACGGCTGCGACTTCCTGTACGTGGCCTCCACTCGATGACCTTTCCGCCCCAACGGCCGTCTTTTCTTCTCGCTATGTGCCCTGCCCATTACCACTTGAGGCATGCAATCCTTTGGGCTATGTCTGTGACCTTAGTTCTCCTGCAAATTCTAAGTGCAAGCAATATCGTGTTTACTGTACTAGATACTTTTGACATGTTCTCTAGATTGTTTTCTAGACCAGTAGAGCGTTATAAAATTGCAGAATAAAGACATTGAAGAGATTTACTACAATCTCTGATCTGATCTAGTACTTTTAAAACATCCACGACAATACTCGTATTAGTTATGTTGATTTGAAGTTCATACTTCGGATCTATAACTGATAATGATCCATATTGATCAATGAGAGAAAGAGTGATTCTTATGCTTTTTATAATGGCTGATATCGTCGTTTTTATGATGTCTCCATAAGAGACAGAACTCTGCCCAGTCACAGTGACGTTAATTTTATGATTAGTTTTGTAGCAAGTTTTTGTTCTTTTTAATTTAATTGTGTTGGTAATAGTGGCCCGGCCTCATTTCGTTTTGGGACATTAGTTCCACTTCATACCAATAGATAGCAAAAAAAGCACAAGCGTTTCGTGTTTTGTGCTTACCTATAAGCGTTGCCGCTCTCTGTAAGATTTATACACTACCTAAACAATACAAAGCATACACTAAGACGTCACAATATTAAGGAGAAATTTATACGAAAGAAATACAACATTTGTATTCGCACTGGTACGTATTCAGGATTCTTCTTTTTTACACAACATACAAGCATTCGACCTCAATCACACCTTGTTATAAGATGTGTTTTAACCTTTAATACCTTTCATTTTTCAATAATCTCAATAGCCAACAATCACTCAATGTCAACCGGCTCATACTTCCTTTATATGATTGGAGTTCTTGTCTTTAGATAAGTTTATTTCCAGTCCAGCTTAGAGGACACCATAATAATAGCACAAGCAATAAAGTTTAAACGTTCACGTGTAGTTATAAATTAAAACCAATTTAGTGTAGCACAACCCACTCAAACAGCACATCAAACCAATTGCTAGTCTAATCTCTGAATCATAAAAGTGCCACTGAATCATTACGTCTAGCGTACTGTCTGATGACACTATAAATAAAGCATTATTTTTCATTGTCTTATTCGCTGTCAATGCCATACAGATCCAGGGTTGCCATGATGAAATGGGGACATTCGGTAGTAGCCCTGCCTCTCGCTCCAAGAGTCTTGGGGACATCTTGGTTCGAGACTGATGAACACTTAAAAAAGGAAGACAAGAATATATATTTTAAGTGTAATATTTGTGTTATCTTCGTTGATTACTTAACTTACTTGTGGGAACATGTTGTAATTTTTTGCCTCCGAAGTACGTAGAGTCACAGATATTATAATACTAGTAGTAAAGTAAAGGAAAAAACCATTTAATAGCAACTACTTTTAAAAAAATATATGAAATTTTGAGCAACAAAATTCAAAACTTCGGTACTTTCGGACTCTGAGATAGGTAGCTCAAGCACTTGTTTAGCGGATATCAGAACCAACAGCGGAATTAAAAATATAACCTTTACTCGCACCCCACGAGTGCGAGTATAGACGCAAATAGTGTGCGAGCGAGAAGTGAATAGATGCGACGCCATTTCTGATCCCATTCTTTATCCGCACAGGTCGTACATGTAATACTTTCTTTGGAAAATACATACTTATAATACATAGAAACACCCAGACTAATACAAACAGACATGTTCATGCACATAAATGTTTGTACTGTAATAACAACATAAAGTCCTTATTAAACTTAATGATCGTTTCTGTTATTGAGTGTCGAAAAAAATTGTGTTTTGTCATGTTCAATAAAACACATTCTTTTATCAACCCTGTTACTAAGCAATTAGTAGACAGACGGATAGCAACAATATTCAGGTCATGATCAACAGACAATGTGCCTCTTTGTATGTATGGTATTTTACTTATTTAAAAGTAAAATGTACAATATTATCTTGGTTAAGGTTTTGCAATCACTCCTTAGTCATCTTCCTGGAAATCGGAAATGGGACATGTCATATCCCTTCTTTGTTTCCAAACATTCTAGGAAAGAGTGACGCTGGTACCTAAAGGGCCTTTGTATATTTATTTTGTAGAAGTTGTTTATCTTTTTTATTCAATTATTATTTAGTCTTTGTATATAACACAATAGTATATCTACAATAGAGACGTCTTAGGATGTGAGTTGAATTGTAGATATAAATCACGTCGAAAATAAATGTTAAAGATACTCATTGAAATGAAGAAACTATGTTTCACATAAGCTAAAAAGCACTTGCAGCATTTTTATTTTTAATCCCCGACGCAAAAATGACAGGGTGTTATAAGTTTGACGTGTCTGTTTCCGTCTGTGTGTCTGTCTATGGCATCGTAGCTCCCGAAGAAATGAACCGATTTTATTTAGTTCTTTTTTTTGTTTGAAAGATGAATAAGGTGTGTATTTTGGATAAAAGTCACAAAGATATGGATTTTATGTTTTAACACAACTCCCATAATATGGGTATCATATAAAAGGGCTTGAGTGCTGAATATATTTACTGTGACAAATTTAAAATCCAAGATGGCCTGCCGTCAGAAAATGACGAATATCCTACCTATAACCTACTTATTCTTTTCGTCGGGGGATTTTTAAATTTTTACTCAGACATTTCTGGAACAGGAGATTTTTGAACAACACAGCAAACAGTCTTTGGTATCTTATTTATCAAAGACCCGTTTTTAGTTTCTTATTTGCCCGTATTTATAATTTGCCCATTAATTCAGATTTACATGCTTTCAACTGAAACCTTTTAAATAAATGACATCAAAGCCTGTCTAATCCCGAAAGCGCAAAGCCAAATCTTTCTAAATCCCGCTTCTTTGCGAAGCGATGTCAATACCCGATGCATCCCGTGGAGGCAAGGAGAGTAAAGTGTTTTTTTTATTAATGAAACAATTTCGGAATTCATATAGGCTGGCTGATAGCAACGTGACTGAGTTTAATTACGGCAGCCCGTAGCCGGCACGCGATAACTTAGCGACGGGTTCAGACATGTTTTTGTTCTGGGTGGTAGTTTTTAGTTTTTTATCCATTTTATTTCGTTTGTTATTCGGCCTTCGAGTTGAGCTTGCTTTTTAAGGCTTCTTACATTCTTCTTATATGTATCAGTAAAAGTAAGCCTAACATCGGAATAAGGTATCGCTATTTTACTTTTTAAAATTAAGCTTCAGTAGGTATAGGTGGCAGAAATAAGTAAGTTTTCGGATATAGCTTCCATAAATTACCAACGCTAGTGATATAACTAGCTGATACAACTTCAAAAAAGATCTGGATTGTAAAAATGTATAAAATATAATTCATCACAGAATATTTTAGTTAAAAGCGAACAAAGAAAAGGCTTCTCACTCAACAAAGAACGTTGACTTTTCAGTAACAGTTCACAAATATTGGGAACGATTTAAAATAATAGAAAGTATGTATTTAACTCTGCTTCACGTATGCTATGGGAAGTGTTGATTTTGCGATCAACACTTGTGTAAATATCATTTTTCACTGTACCTGCCTACTTAAACATTCATTTGGGGTTAACTTATTATTTCAATATTACAATCAGTGGCCGCACTCATATTTGCATATCCACGTACGTCGTACAGTCGAACTGAATTTAACATTTGATGAACTCAAAACAATTATCCCAACCAGACGCGTAATTTACAGTTCATACTGACGAACCTCGCTTGACCGCTCAAGCACGGCAAATTCAAAAGACAATCCACACAATTAGGTTATGTTTGGTACTATAAAGCTATGAATTAAGGTCGAAATTCGTGTGCTCCGAACTTCGAAATGAGTTGCATTATCTGTGCATATTTGCCGTCATGTCTGAGGACGTCATCTATTTTGCTATCGAGGTACATGGAACCGTCTGATTCGAGTGACGCCTTTGTATATCACTCAGTGTGACGTCAAAGCATTCATTCTTTGCTCCCCCATTGGACACTGAACTGACTTTGTGTACTCTGTCGAGAGTAATTTCTGAGTGAATATCTGCTGACGAACACCCATTATAAAATATGACTTATGTTCATCAAATAGCACAGGCGTTATTAACAAAAGTCAGCTAGATAATACATTTCATTTCCATAAGAGGAAAATGCTGTAGAATACATTATACAGTCGCTAATATATAGTTGCGCTGACTATAGCTATTAATCCATGTACATCATGGTTCTCTTTATCAAACACCAATGACGAGAAATAAGGTACATCCTACTATCTAACTGTAGTTAACTCAAATAGGCTTTAGAAGTATATTGGTAAAAACCATAATTGACATACATTTTATAGATAATGTAGTAAACGAGTCTAGAATACATGAAGGTTCCGTTCTTGAAGTTGCGAAGATCAAAATTATTATTTTGATATTATTATATCCTCCAACTGATTTCAAAATTATCATGCACCATTCAAGTAAACATATCGAGAATTATGTACTTACCTAAGTATTTTAATAATATTTTTTTATTGTAAATATTTCCTTCCTGCCCTTTCCAACAATGTTATTTTGACAAAAATAACAAGATTATCAAAAACCAAGCACCTACAAACTTTGCTCACATCAAAGAAAGTGGCTTCTAAAACTAGATATTTTTACGACATAATCTCCAAGTAAGATGTTTACATAGTTTTCCAAATGTGCCCTAATATAGCCGCATACTCCAGCATAAAAATAAAAACAACCATTAGTAGATGAAGTGTTGTTGTCCCTTTAAATAAGACTGCCCACCTAAAATTTCCTGCTTATTTTTGTCCCCCTCTTTCGCTGGACGAACACTTTCTAAATTGAGAACGCTGTTGGATGATCAGAGGGTGATATTTAAAGGATTTAAGTCTTAATGAAGGTCTAACGGTACATGTCCAAGGAAAAAACTATATCTTTTCAAAAGACTACCGTAGCCAAAATGTAGTTATGATTTTAGCACTCTAAGTACCTAAATGTACAGAAAGTATATTTATCTGTCGATAACGTCTAAACTGCTGAACATAGTTGAACGGGATGTCATCGATTCCTATTCATTATTATTCATATTGTTAAGGATCTACGGCTGGACCAGGCTCTTTTATATTGTTTATGTTTTTATATTTTTTTACTGGTTTTGATATATTATTGTGTTTGTTATTGTATTTTTTTTTTATATATATTAAATGGGTTTGCACTTGACCTCTTTTCACCTGATGGAAAGTGACAATAAGGTCTAAGATGTAGCGTGCTTACCCAGAAGAAGCCTATTCACTCTCGACTTAAAGACACCCAAATTGTAGCTCTCTGGGAATACAGAAGCCGGCAAGTTGTTCCATTCCTTAGCAGTTCGTACCAAGAAATTAAGAAGAAAGAGCAAGCGAAACGCTTAGTACGAGCTGGTGGAACTTGCACAGTGTAAGGGTGGATTCCTGTCGTCTTCCGTAATGTCCGGTGGTAGAAAGGATTTAATTGCCTTAATGTCTGATTACTGTGAATACTAGAAAACACACCATTTTTTGCTGATATCATAAGTTTTTATTGGCATCACATCACCATTGCTCGATTATATGGGATACAATCCAATCACCACAAGTGTCCTGGGTTGTATATTATTTTATACCGTATTTAATATGGCGGTCGGGTTATATGCAGATGTTAAATAAAATTAAAAGTAGGTGCGGTCAGTTTGACAATCCTGTTCCATCATCATCCATCCATCCAACGTCCTAATCTCAAGCTGTCGCTTCTTAATCCGGGGTCCACTTTCCTACTTCGACTCATACACTTCACACGGTCTTGTGCATCCGTGGTCAATTTAATGGAACGCATGTCATCCTTCCAATCCAATTTCTGTTACCCGTTTGAAATATTACACAATCGTTTATACCTCAAAAATCGTAAATAGCATAAATTGTGATGGTTGCAATGAAAATATAACAATAAAGTTATTGGTTTATCTTTTACCTTTTTAAACTACTGCCGTCTTCAAGTCGTGAGTCTTTGTGCAACCCAGATTCCGAATAATAGAATAGATAAATAGTTTTTGTGCAAGCCCGCTTCTTCCTCCGAGTTTGCAAGATACTTTCATCGGTTTTACATATAATCAAGGTGATTCTTTATGCAGATGTCTTTTTTTCTACATAATGCTTTTGTTTTGAAAAACGTATATGAATAAATTACCAAAATATGTGAATCAGGTTAGTATCTTTATACAAACACTAACCCCGAGCTCCGGAGCACAAGCTTGGGACGCAACCAGGACAAAACGCTAAGATGATGATGATGATGATCTGTATACAAACACACAGGATAGAGTAAATCATGCTTTAAACCGTTAATCAAAATTTTACCTAAACATTGGATTAAAGATTGTTAATATTGTTAATATTTTAAAAACGAAGTATGTAAGGTAGATAAGTTCTAGTGTTACGGAAATACCTATGTACCTGTTCTGTTTTATGAGAAAGCAATAAACGTATTTTTATTTTTTTATTTTTTATTTTTAAAGAGACATACGTCAACATCATTAGACTAATTTTCGTACATGCAAAAGTGCCTTTAGTCTCCTTAGGGGTTTATGGGTGGTCATTTTAGCCATTGCCAAAAGATAACCAGAGGTTTCTGATAACCCTGTATGATAGTAAAGTTTGTACCTTTTTTGCAAATTCAAATCTTTTTTCGAGGTGTACCTCAAATTACAGATGAATATTCAATTTATTTAGATAAATTTGCAAAGAAAGAACCTATTCGATTATCCAACGAACAGCGAACAAGCGGCTTCAATACCTTCAATCAAGTTTTCTGCATGTAATAAATCAGCCTGCTAACGTCACAGAATTTAGGCAAAAGGAAAAAATATATTCCATAGATGTAGACGTTCTGGCGTCGTCGTAGCGAAATTTAATACTGAATTACGTTTATATGTCTACTAATGCAATGAAGAAAATATGAATGTATGTTCAAATGAGTTAATTGGTTGCCTGAGGGATCTGATTCTGAAGTTACTTTTATTATTAGGCACGAAGAATCTTGTCTACTCTCTATTACTCGTATATATAATAAATAAGTAGATATTTTTATTAGGTACCCATTAAGTTTTTTCGATCTTGATTGGAGTTAAGAACTCCAATTTAAGACACGCAATAGTTTCATAGTTTTACAGTGATGAAATTTGATGGGAATATGTGTTGTATGAACCGCTACAAAAATATGACACTAAATAGTAAAAAAAAGAATTGGGGGTGGGGCCCCCCATACATGTAACTGAGGGATGAAATTTTTTTTTTCGATGTACATACCCGTGTGGGGTATCAATGGAAAGGTCTTTTAAAATGATATAAAGTTTTCTAAAAAACATTTTTCTTAAAGTGAACGGTTTTTGAGATATCAGCTCTCAAAGTCGTAAAAAGTATGTCCCCCCACCTCTATTTTTATAACTACGGGGTATAAAATTCTAAAAAAAATAGAGGTGATGCATGCTAATTAACTCTTTCAACGATTTTTGGTTTGATCAAAGTATCTCTTATAGTTTTTGAGATAGGTTGATTTAACTGTAATTTTGGTTAAGTTATTGTGCTTACACTGAAAACGATGGCTGAACCTTATAAGATAGATCAAAAAATATACTACAGTATTGTACACCTTTAAAAATCCGCGATATACTATAATCGTTTCGAAAGCTATTTATATTTTTTTAAATGTAAAGTAGGTACTACATAGCTATGTAGGTCTACGCCTTGGATTTGCTTTTTTGTCAGCTAACCAGTTTCTTTATGAATACTTTGGTTAATCTATTAAAGAACATAAACTTAAACCCATTGTAAAAGTTTCTGTACTTTACTTTAATTTATTGACAAGTCAGCTAGAAGTTATTGTAAAAGGAATGCCCTAGTTTGAGACTAGCTGTTCGGTGTAAATTGTCTGAACCATTTATTTATTCATTTTAATGAGTTATAATGGCATATACGACAAGAAACGGAATTCAGAACTATCCTTTGAGATCAAGAAAACATAAGATATTCAATTTGTCTAAATCTGTGAACTAGAAACCCCTGCATCCAATCAATCAGGATGTTTACACACAAACAATTGACACGATCCTCGGAGAGCCTGCGCACGCGCTGCACCGAGTGGGCGGCTCTAAATGGAACGTTTCCTCAAATCCCTTGTTACATGAGTTTGCAACGTTTTCGCTTGAAATAACACACTAATTTTATCTCGGTGCGGCTAATGGTTCATCTTGTTATATGATCTCGCCGTCTTGTAACCGCCGCTTTGAAATCTTACTAATTTTGCTAGGAAACTTTGATGTTTCATGTTATAAATATTTTAATCAAGCTCATGTAACTAAAGTTTCGCCCTCCTCTCTACAAATAAAAAATATCTTCTTTTTCAATTCCTATGCATAATTCGTTCTTGCTGCAGCATTTTTGATTTACTATTGTGAAAGTGTTGATATTTCAAAAGCAATCGTCTACATCAAAATTTTAGGTGAATGAAAAAATGAGTCTCTGGATGTGGTGCGGTTTAACCTTCACACCAATTTCAGTTTAATTGCTTAACGAGGCTGAGTCCAGAGTGATACCAATAAAAGTCAGAAAAGTCAATTTAAAAGTAGTTGCTAATTAATAAAGTTTTGCGTGTTTTGGGCTCGGTACGGTAAATAAGATAATACAGGTAGGTTTTTGATTTTTATTAAATTATTTATCTAGCTATGCACTGTAAACCCATTTATCAAAAGGAAACGGGGTCAAAGCCACCTCCAATGACCCGAGGAATTTCTCCGCCAAAATTTGAATCGACATTGTTTTACATGGTCAGTAATCCAAAAGCCTATAAAGCACTTGCCAAACTATATAAGTAATTGTTTCTGAAGACAATGGATCATTTCCGCAGTTCGCATTTGATTACAACTCAAGGTCAGTTTTAACCAATGACCTGGCAATGACACTGATGTTAGAATGAAATGACACCAAAAATAATGGTATCTTGTAAAATTCTTGGCAATTTCTATGTAAATCATGCTGTACATATATCAGGAGATTTGGTATTTATGAGAGCATAAGAGGCTTATACGGAATCCACTATTGATGAGGAGAGATTTCATGTATCGTTTACATACTGAAATTGACTGAGCCCTTGGTACTGCATAATTAGCTTTCATCACTACTATTTTATCTACCCATGTTATTTGCCCTGAACTACCTATAACTAAGCAACCAATAAAATATTATTATTACTAATAATAAAATAACAAAGCTATTTCCTAATGATTTATTATTTCTTCATTGGCAGTTATGTTCTTCGTGGAATCATTTTCCTTGTAGTAGGTACTTCTTTAGACTCAAATCAATCATGGTGTTTCAATAAGGCGTACTTTTCTTGATGTGATGAAGAACTGTTGCTCAACATATCGGGATATCAAGCCTGAGGAAAAGGAGGGGATTTTAGGAATTAAGTAGATATAAAGGATAAAGCTATTGGGGCCGAGAGTAGTTATATGTGGTGTATAGGCAAAGCTCCCTGTCTTTTTCTAGTGGCACATTTCCTAGAAGAGAAGATTGAATCGAGTTGTGATAGGTAGATAAGTTGTAATCAAGTCTATTATACGGTTATACGATTACATATGAATCGATAGCATCTGAGCTATTGCTGCAAGCAAGCTGTCTTTTCCTTTATTACATTCAATCAGGGTAAGTAGAAATCAGGCAATTTGCAACAAGCCCAATACTGTTGCAATTTTTCAAAAGAATCTAGTAAAAGAAGTATACTAGAACCTTGAAAAGTTTTCGATTATTGCCGGAAAAAATATTTATTTTATTCAAAGCGAGTTGATTATGAGCTCCCTGCTTGCAATCTCAATTTGTACTAGGTGGATGGCAGCTATTACGGCTTAGCAATGCAACAAAGCATTTCTAGAAAACTCTCCTAATGTCTCAACTCAATTCGATTTAGTATAGTCTAGAAAACTACGAGTACGTACTATTCTACTCAGCATACTACATACATACTATCAAAACAAACAGGAAATGGCAGACAACAAATTCAACGAAAGGTATAGGTTACAACAAACGACAGAGTAGGCTGCCTGATCATCACGTAAACTATTTTCTCATTTCAAAATCAAGATTAAATTCGTTATAAAAATATTGGACGTGTTTTTGAGATAGATGCGAATTATTCATCCTATTAGAGTCCTAGTTTTACTACTCTGAGTGGATTTGTTTTGGAAACTATCGACTGGACGTAAAATATCATCATATTTAAACAGGTATGATGTGTAAAACAGAGAGAAGATAAATGAAGTGACGTGAAGAGAGAATTACGAAGGAATTACGTGCTACAGAAAGTAGTAGGAAACATACAGAGGAAGATTTACTAGCATGCTAAGAAAGAAGTCAAATGGTAAAATAAATGTGTTGAGTATTGAGTATTTTTTATTTATTTACGAGTTTATGTGGATATGTGTCTACAACTGGCTACATAAAGAGAATAATCAAGTAAAAACAAGTTAAAAAAAGATACAATGGAAGATTTATTTCTTATGCCACCTACCTCTCCAAGGTTGATGAACCCGTGATCCCTTGCGACAGCATCGGCCGCCTCCTTGCCCGCAGGCACGTGGACCGCCCATGTCGGCGTGTAGTGCGCAGACGCAGCCTCCAGCAGCGACAGCACCGACACCAGTATGGCCGTCGACACCACCACACCCCGAGCCATCGCACTAGCTCACACTCACCGGCTAGTACTTTTCAGCATTGCACACACACACAAATAAATTAAATGATTCCTCAGAACAGATAAAGTACAGCTGTTCCTGATTATCATGCGGCTATGATCATGGTCTCTTAACTTGATAAAAACACGTCAACATGCCTGGGAATAGAAAACGGAATTACTGGGTGATCAATATTGTCTTCGATGAAACATCCATTCTCAACTGATAAAGCCTCATCATATAAAATAGTAGGTACTCGAATTCAATCTTGGGTTTGTTCAGTGATCGCTCTCTAGTTTAGATACCATAGTTGAAGATACGAATGTCCTTATTGTGAAAACACAACATGGAATTGATATTTTTATAAAAATCATTATCTACTACTATTATCACGCTTGTGACCTCGAAACTAGGTATTAATTGGTTTACAAATTATAATAATTGTGATTATGTATGTGCGTGTACATAATGTAAATTAATAGCATTATTTAAACCGTTCAAATTATATAGATTATCTTGCTCTCTTATCTAACAAACGAAACTAATTACTAATAGCAATCAATACCCTTTTATGGAACAGCTCAATGTCACATACCACAAAAATACAAGCAAAGCATCTGTGTTTTTAATTAACAGAGATTCTATTTTTATACCCTTTTACAAAAGTTCTGGGGTTAGCCTACAAACTCATACAATAAGGGCGATGAATGCTGTTCCAAACCAGTTAATAAATTGGTTTCCGGGAATTAAAACTTAGGCTTGCGAACGAATGTTGCAATTAAAGTAGGTCAAGTATATTAATATAAAAGGAGTTGCCTTTTGTAGGTGTTAATATAATGGCCATGAAATGATAACTTCAAGCTTCCGTGAAGCAAATCCAGGAATTACAAATTACAAAACTACCTTTTACTTTCTTAGATATATAAAAGACGGAATGGAGGAATCCGATTTGAATAGAAGCGCAAAGATAAGATAGGGAGGGACCTGGTTGAATTTAAGAAAGAAGTCTTTGAGAAAATCAGCAATCAGCTAAAAGAGCTAAGTTAAAATACTTCAGAGCCTTTGACCAACAGTAACCCCGCGAACAATGCCAAATTTCTTTTCTTTAGGTGTTCCTAGCTCCATTATTACTTTTAAGGTTTGAACTCCTCTGACTTCGAGTACATATTTTAGCACAATTTCTTTTCGGGTGTGTCCCATAGATTAAAACAATACGGACAATGGAAATGGAACAACTGCTATTCCGTTTCCGGCCTAGTGCTGGTTAATCCCCTTGGATGACGTTCATAAATCCAAACTTGGGCATGCGAAAGAATGATGATCCAAAAAAAGTGGGTCAAGTATATAAGGAGGGACAATGTTAGGATTTCGAGGGGAGCTCTGTTACATGAATGTTCTGTTTATTAGCGAATCACAAAACAGCCATTAATCACTCGGCGGACGTCGATACTCAAAACGTATCCGGAAAAAATGGAAGGGATAATCAGTGAAAAGGCGAATGGCGTCAAAACTCGACGGAACTTCTTTTGATGTCAGTCTTTTGAAAAAATTATAAGCAAACCATCCAACTATGTTTAATAAATAGTTGTCAGTTTTGCGTGTATTGTTTGTTTTAGAAACAACTTTTATCGGTGCATTTTCACCATCGAAAGCAACAAAAAAAAGGTATTAGTTCAATACCGGTTTTTGGTTCCCTTGACTTGGTTTTAAGATATGAAATTAATATTCTTACAACTCTTTAGATAATCGTTGCGGCCTTCTAATGCCGTTGCATCTGTTATGAACAATTTCAGTCTCTATTCGAGATCTATTCCTGGAAATACAATAACGGTATTCCTTCTATGACTGTTTTCGGGAATTCGATGAATGTGATATGCGACAACTTGCTTAAGCCTTCCGTACATTCGGCTATGTAAGGCTGATGGCTAAATGGCTTGACCTATTCGCATAAAGTAGAAATTTATTACTATTCTTGTGCACACTTTAGATGAGTAATCCCCTTTAAGTATAAATAAGATTACTATATAATAGTAAACGTAACAATCGAAAAACATGACGCCATTGTAATATTTTTCGTAAACCATCCCATCAAAATTCATGATAAGGAATTGACGATAAGATAGGAAGCTCCTTATTATGACAGTGCACCATATAACCTCAATTCTATGGAAGACCCGTGTGTAGATAGCAAATGCAAAAGTATTTACACCACGATTTCTATGAAAACGTCTGAAATTGAAATGTTTTTGCGCTGCGGAAGTATCTGTGTGCATTATTCATCGCTTCTTAAATACCAACCTTAGGTATCTACGTATTGTTTTCTTTTTGTTTTTCAAGCCATTTGCATTGCAAATTTTGGCGCCCATTCTTTGTAAATTGGTACTGATAATTGCTGAGAAAATTATACCCATGGGATGTTTAGTTATTCTGGTTTCTATGTGGGTAGTCGTTTATTATTCTAGATTCTTAAAGGAATAAAGAGCACTTTATTTAAAAAATGTTTCACCTAAGATTTTGCGGCAACCTTTTCGTTTAAGGTCCGATTCGACCAAACTTTATCCGCGAACTAATCAATGGTATTGCGCTGTCATACCATACAAATCTGATGTTATACTATAGATTTATTCTCAGATTAAGATTTGTCGAACCGAGCATTAGATATGTAGCAAATTTTTCATATTTTGGTATTCATTTGAGAGTTTTATGTTCATAAATATATATTTGTAATTTTTGACGACGATTACGATTGATTGAATATGTTAAGCACTTATTAATATTTACTAGCACTTAATAATCAAGCGTTTATTAATATAGTCATCAGTATAGGCACAAATCATTCAATTTTTATCAAAAAAACATAATCTAGGGATATCTTATCAGTTAACCTCGAATCTACTCGATAAAACTATGTCATTTTAACATTAGCACGGGCCTTATGCGCGATTTGTTGATGTCACAATATTGTTGTTTTAACTATCGTAAACATTGTTTATTTGTTTACTTCTTAACGGGAAATGCAGAACAATGGCTGACTGCACCGAGCAGATTAGTTGAATTTTTATATAGTGTAGACAGGTAGGTAGGAGGTACCTCATCGCATAAATAGCTATGCAGCAATGCAACACATCGAGAATAACGCAACGAAAATCGAGATAAAAATTATCAGGTAAATGTCCACTGGAATTATTATTCAAAACCTTGGCTGTTAGGTTATTCGAATTAATTTTGCAAATAATTGAGATAGGTAAGTAGGCCAGACACAGACGTATTGCTCGCAAAGTGCAGACGAGTTATTTACAGTTAGGCGCAGCAATTATTTTCTTATAATTATAGCAATGCAACCTAGATTTTCTTGTGTCACTTCAAAATAATGCTCAGTACCTACCCACGGGTCACTTCACATAGAAAACAAGACAATGCACTAAGGAGAACACAGTTTTATCTTATCTGTTTCCATTCGAATGCTATGTAAACATTCGTTTTTTTAATGACGAATAACAGTAAGTATTTCGCGTGCAGCCCACGTTGAGACGGATGTTTCATCGATGGAATCCGATGGGAAGGACCAAGATTCCGTGGCACTCAGACAATAGTGGTCGGTGAGGTTGGTGAGAGTCGGCGCCGCTATGACGAGCGTTCACCTCTCGCGGGGATTCTCTCTCGTGTTTGTTACACTGGTTGGTTGTTAGGTTATGTGAGGATGTGTCGTCGCACTGGGGTTCACTGGGGGAGAAGGACGCAGTGATTATTTACCACGGCACTTGTCGGTACGCGAGAGAGCGTTGCGCGACACGCCCGTCCGTCGCGGCGGCGCACGTGATGCTGACTGGCTGGCGGCTGGCTGCTCTCGGTCGGCGGCCGCGATTGGAGCGTCGGCGGAGCCTGTGTTGCCCGCTCTTACCGATTTTCCTTTTAAACGTGGAGATTTTTTAGAGGCGGTTCTTAAATTTGCAGGTTAAGTTCGGAAGGTGGAACGATAAGATCTTACCAAATACTAAATTGCCACTTCAATGCTTTTTAAACCTGGTTGAAGTTAATAGAAATTAATAAGTCTAGGTATCATAATGAGAGATAGTAAAATGAAATAATAGAGGCATTAAAGTATTTGTAGCTACAGACGGCGGCACGTCCTGTCTGTTACCCTTTTTGAACTATGGACCTTCATTTTCTTATTCCTGAGACAAAAGTGATATTTTTGCACTGCGGGAGCGTAACTTGACGTGTCGCTGACTGTACTTGCGTTAGTAGTTAATTTTCAAAACTTATTAGGGATGGTATTTATTGAGGTTTATATTCATGAAGATGTTATTTTGTGTAGAGAAGTGCCACAAGGTGATATAAGATATTGATTTCCATGGACTATGATATAGTTCTTTACGTATGAAATTGCCGCTTTTTTTTCTAGACACAATGCAACATATTCTAAATAACGATCTAAAGTTATTACCGTACTAAATGTCATTTCCTCGCGTTCCAGCGGCAACGGGTAGCCCTAACTAGCAACACCAATCGATTTAAATTGTTAGCTACTAAACCAGATCTTTTTTTAACAATTTCAGGGTTACAACCTCTCGGCGAACACTCATACTATTTTTTAAATATTTATACTTAACTTTTGGGTCTGCCATTGTACTCGAAATTTGAATTACCGCCAAAAACGGCCACTTTTGGCGTGAATCAATTTTTCGCGTACGCGTTGCACCCAACATTTGTGCATGGTTATTTAATAAATAGTATAAGTGTTTGCCGAGAGGTTGTAACCCCGAATTGTTTTAAAAAGATCCGGTTTAGTAGCTAAAAATTAAAATCGATTGGCGTCGTTAGTGTGCACCTTGTACCTTGACTATCTTTACTCCGTGATTTGTAAAAGGGGGAATAAGATGTAACTCCTTCAATACCCAAAAAGTCACCATACTTGGTATAATTTTATTTTGATTCAAGACTATACATATTTTAAGGTTTCTATTAAATAGAGATCAGTTATCATTGTATTTATGAGGTAAAAAAAAACTTGAAAATTAGCGTTCTTTTACTTGGCAGAATAGACGTTATTATCAATAATAACTTTTTAAATTATTTTTTTTAACTACTAAACATTCCTAAACGTTGTCCGTTTAAAGCACAGTTAATTATGGAATAGTAGCATTCATCATCATCATCATCGTCAGCCCATTTCAGTCCCCACTGCTGGGGCACGGGCCTCCCTCAATCACATGAGGGGTAATTGCCACACTCACCACGCTTGGCAGACAGGTTGGCGAGGGTTTTGATATAAATGCAGAGTTTTCCTTCTCTGGGTGCTGATGATCATGCCAGCAGCTTTACCTTAGTCGCCTTTTACGACACCTCGGTAAGAGTGAGGGTGGCCTATTCTACTCTGCCGAGGACCACACGGCATAGTAGCATTATAATAATTAAAAAAATTGTACAGAAAATAACAATTCTAAGACAATTGCCATTCAAAACGGCAATTTCACCTATTATAAGAAACTGATATCTATTGTCAAGTGAGTTATCAATCTTTTTTTTATGTGATAGGTGGCAGACGAGCAGACGGATCGCCTGATGGTGACGATGAATCGTAACATTATTATCAAACAGACAACTTGCGTTGGATTTAAAGTCCGTACACATATAAGTCGTTTTATTTAATATGTATCTGTAATTTTTTAATGTGACCAAATAAATATTTTTTCTTTCTTTCTTTTCTTTTCTTCTTCTTTTCTTTCACATGAGTGACTTCAAACCTATTAACCTTTTAACCTATCGAATATTTTGAACAACTTAAAAAAGTCATACATACCATTGTCTCTGCCGTCTGCCACGAGTCTTTGCGTTTAATATAGGAAGGAGGTTTTTAGTAGACCAACGATTTGAAGGTTCGATTCTCGCAAGGAAACTGTACCTACCCTACATCTAATCGTAATCGTAATCGTAGAGACATCAAATCCAGTAAAAATATGAACTTATTTTTAACCGACTTCAAAAAGGGTTCTATGTTTTTATGTATGTTCACCGATTTTTCCGCCAATTGACCAATTTGCAGAATTCTTTTTTATTTGAAAGAACACCCTCCCTAGTTGGTCCTGACTAAGAATGGTCCCACAGCCCAACCCTAGAAACTTGAAATTTGGGCTGGGGCTCGTTTTTAAAAGTGAAAGTGAGTACTAAGTAGGGATTTTTAAAAATTCAACCCTTAAGGGGGTAAAAAGGGAGTTTGAAGTTTCTTTAAAAGACCGCCATCTTTGATGTGAGGAATGTGAAAATTTATATTTAGACTAATAATTGGAAATTAAAAATAAATCATCAAAAGTTTTTTGGAAGATCACCCTTACAGGGGGTCAAATAGGGAGGGAAAGGTGATTTGGGGGCTTAGCAATTTTAATGTAAGAATCTGGAATAAAAATATTTGGGCTCCTAATATTAAACATCTGTTTTGACATTTTTGTGAATTCAACCCTTAAGGGGGTGAAAAAAGGGACTGTATTTTGTATGGTAGTCCGTCGTCTTTGATGTTAGATTTGGAAATTTAAACTTATAGGCATACAATTTGAAATAAACATAAATTCACTTCAACGTTTTTGGAAAATCACCCTTTAAAGGGGTGAAATAGGCGGTGAAATGCAGTAAGGGGTTTGCTAATTAATAAAATTAGAAACTTAAAATTGATGTTTGGTCACGGGTTTTGTATAAAAAAGTCACTTTCTAACTTTCAACCCGTAAGGGATAGTTGCGCGGGTGTGAAGTTTGAATGAAGAGTAAAGACTAACTGCCTGTGTAACGCCGCGGGCGCAGTCTATCACGTATACCTACGTGTCACGTATACGTGGGGTAAAAGGCGACAGCTTTGGGCGCAACCGGGAATATCACGCTGAGATGAGATAAAGATCATAATATTATTTAAACCGTAAACATCGCTTTGGTTCTCAGGTAATGTTTTCAATATTGTATATCTTCCTGTTTTCAAAACAGTCGTGTTGTTCATTATGGCTTAATTTTACATGTAATTTTTACTACCTCATTCAGTCCTTAAAAGGCCAGGGTGGTAAATGCTTCTCTGTCTCTGGGTAACACTACGAGGGTCTAAAATCACTAACATTAATTTATGGATAAAAATACTATAGTAAGTAAGAGGTTAATACAAAATTAACCGTAAAAATATTTTTCAGTAAAATTAAAGAAGAAGAGGTTTAAAAAAAGATAAAAATAATCTTTATTCAATCTAGGTCCATACAGAACACGTATGAATATCAAAATCATCATCATCATCAGCCCATTTAAGTCCCCACTACTGGGGCACGGGCCTCCCTCAATCACATGAGGGGTAATTGCCGTACTCACCACGCTTGGCAGACGGGTTGGCGAGGGTTTTGATATAAATGCAGAGTTTTCCTTCTCTGGGTGCTGATGATCATGCCAGCAGGCCAGGCCAGGCATGCCACCTTAGTCGCCTTTTACGACACCTCGGTAAGAGTGAGGGTGGCCTATTCTACTCTGCCGGGACCACACGGCACGAATATCAAAATAGTTACATATATTATCATCTACCGCTGGTTCGGAATGTCGATTTCCACTGAGATGACACCAGCAAGAAACGTAGTAAGTAGTTACTTTTTTCAAATATTGATGTTACAGAGTTTCAAAAAAACACAATAATTAAATTTAACAGACTACCTACTTTGAATAACAACTCAAAAGACTAATCGATTAACATTACCAAGAATTCTTATCTTTTAAAAAGTAACGTAAACTTACGTATCTTTGAGTATTTCTTCCATCGAGACAACATTAGCAAATCATGATTAACTAGAATGTCAATTCATCTCGCCGTGTAAATAAATTAAATTAAATTTATTTATTTCATATTTCACAACATCACATACATTGATCTGACTCCGAGATAGGTAGCTCAAGCACCTGTGTTACGGATATCAGAATCAACAGTGGGATTACAAATATATAACATATAATACTTTTCTTTTGTCAATACATACTTATAATATATAGATAACGCCCAGACCAATACAAACAGATATGTTCATGCACACAAATGTTTTTGCTGTGCGGGGATCGAACCCGCAACCCTTGCACCAGAGGCAATCCCGGTTGCATCCAAAGGTATCCATTGGAGCCCAGGGTACGCTTAGACCATGATCCAGGATTTGGGAAGTCTGGTAATTACATTTTGACCGTGGGGGAGCCACGATTCGGCATGAATTGGCTGGCTCGACCGGAGTGATACCACGGCCCCACAGAAAATCGGCGTGAAGCAGCACTGTGTTGTGTTTCGCTGCGTGAGTGAGGGTACCGGAGGCCCAATCCGGGGGAATGGGGGGGTTTGAAGGTTGGCAGGGGACTTGTGACTCCTCTGGTATCGCGAGTATCCATGGGAGGTGGCAATCACTTACCATCAGGTGATCCGTCTGCTCGTCTGCCACCTATCACATAAAAAAAATTACAATGAAGCGGCTGCCATCTGACCATTACACGTTATCTCTGATATCCTTATTTCCCTGTAACATAACGAAGACACAGGATAAACACAAAAGTTCAATACAAGAATGTTTGTCCCGGGCGGGAACCAAACCTACACTCCTTGCGCAACAGATAGACATGTCCCTCCAAACGAGCCATTGAGCCCTACTGTCCACAGGCTTTACGGCGAAAGATACCTACCATTTTAAACGCTAAAGTTTAGTAGGTATCAAGTGTGTGTGAACATGGAGTGTTTAATCCGTAGTCGGCTAAAGCGTGATAAGAGTAATCCCTTTCGCCTTCCATGTGAGGGCATATCATAGTAACCAAGCCAGCTGGGTACTTATGAATTAGGACCCTATCCATAGGAAAAGCATAATTTATAACTCTGACGTAGTAGGATGCCCTGCGACACGAATGGACTGACGATTTGAATAAGATGTGACTGGTGTCGCGGGTGTCTATGGGCGGCGGCAATCGCTTACCATCAGGCGATCCGTTTGCTCGTCTGCCAAGTATCACATAAAAAAAGATGACTGGTGGGAGTTGGGTGCAGAGTCAGACTGCTCTCAGGACCGGGTTGGTCGACGCTCTTTGGGGGTTCTTTGGACGGCGATCGCTAGTATATACTGTGCCCACTGCAGGACAAAGACCTTCACCATAGAAATCAAGCCATCGCTACTATGATGGCAATGGGCTTAATCACCACGCTTGCCCAATGCGTATTGGTGATGATCACAAACACAAGCTATGTTCGAAAAATTCGAAACATACTTTTGGCTCGACCCGAAAATCGAACCCAGGACGCCGAGATCACGGCGCGGTACTGAAACTACTAGACCAATATAGGCTGATTCCTCGCCAACCCGTCTGCCAAGCGTGGTGAGTATGGCAATTACCCCTCATGTGATTGAGGGAGGCCCGTGCCCCAGCAGTGGGGACTTAAATGGGCTGATGATGATGATGATGATAGGCTGATTGATTACCTCCTCATCTCAGCCTTTCTATCCCGGTTGCATCCAAAGCTGTTGCTTCCAAACCCGGAGCCGGAGAACATACTCATTTTTATGCCATCTGCTGGTAAGCAATCCTAATCACCGCCCCATGTATGAACCCTGCCCCAGCCCTACCCATAGTCGAGGTCAGAGGCTTTTAGATAGGAATTAGTACCTACTCTATTCTTTTCAAGGTCCCTTAGTCGTCCCTAAGTCGACAGGAAAAGTTGTTGTAGTCAAACCGTTCCGCAAAACTGAGGTGGAAACACGTGGTAGAAAGTGATGATAGGGTAGCAGACGAGCAGACGAACCATCTGACGTTTGGAGGGACGGTTAACCATTTGCCACCGTCCCGCTGCCCATAACCAACCGAAGTGGAAGCACAAGCACGCTGTAAACTTTTAACCATCCTCCCCCAGATTGAACTTTCTATTCGATCTAGGATTTGAATAATCTACTCACGGGATTACAATGACGCGAGTACGCGACTGATGCCTGACCTTCCAAACTCTTAGACAGGGGTTCATTCAGACTTATTATCTTAAAAATGATGGGTATTCACAGTATAGAAACTATTCCATACGAGCAGTTATAAAATCCACAGATATAATCACAAATAGCACTGCGAAAATTTTCCAGTTCCTCCCGATACCGTTTCAGGCAGGCCACTGTGGTCTGGTCGAGTCGGCCCATTCATGCCGAAGTGTGGCTCTCCCACGGTTAAAACGTCGGTCGTTATAGGCCTTCAGATACCCTGGCCCGAACGAAAAACGAGAATTTCATTTATTAACCGAAAATTTTTCAAAGACATTAATAATCCTTTGGTAACCCTTCTCCTACTCATGTTTTGTAGATAGAAGGCTGTAGATCCCCATGTTCATTTCCGGGTCGGTAAAATAAGATTTACTCAATTAAAATTTCATTTCAAGCGACGCGGTCTTGCTTGCCGACCAATGACACATCCTATTTCAATTTCTTAGCTGTATTTATATCTAAATCATTTTGTTAAGTCCAATTTGTTCTAATTCATGGCAAATTAGGTGGATCCCCTCGTCTTACCGTGTAATTCCCAGTTGCGCCCAAATCTGGCTACGCTTGGACCATGATCCAAGATTTGGGAAATCTGGTATTCATCATCGTCAGCCCATTTAAGTCCCCACTGCTGGGGCACGGGCCTCCCTCAATCACATGAGGGGTAATTGCCATACTCACCACGCTTGGCAGACGGGTTGGCGAGGGTTTTGATATAAATTCAGAGTTTTCCTTCTCTGGGTGCTGATGATCATGCCAGCAGCTTTACCTTAGTCGCCTTTTACGACTCCTCGGTAAGAGTGAGGGTGGCCTATTCTACTCTGCCGGGGACCACACGGCAAACCTGGCAAATCCGGTATTGCCGTGCCATCTGACTGACCTTCGCCATCCTTAGACGGTGGAACCAAACCAACTTGAACACGGTTACACATTCAGAATCATTCTCAAATGTTGTAGGTATCCACAATTTTGAGAAACTGTCCGAGACGTCAAGGTTTCCTCACGAGGTTTTCCCACATCACCAAGCTCGTGGCACTGGGTACATAACTAGTAGCACCTGAGTGCTACCATAGACTAATAAATAAATAAATAAATATTTCACAACATCACATACATTGATCTGACTCCGAGATAGGTAGCTCAAGCACCTGTGTTACGGATATCAGAATCTAACAGTGGGATTACAAATATATACATATAATACTTTTCTTTTGTAAATACATACTTACAATACATAGCAAACACCCAGACCAATACAAACAAACATGTTCATGCACACAAATGTTTGTACTGTGCGGGGATCGAACCCGCAACCCTTGTATCAGAGGCAGCGTTCACTACCACTGTTCCAAACGGGTCGTCAACTACTACATAGACTAATTATCTCTAGGAGCTACTTAAATTCCTAAAATGTAAATTAAATGACGCATCGTCGAAAGTCGTCGTTAAACTTCTAAGAAATACTACTAAAGGAAAGTACATAATAATATAATATTTCACAACTTCATATGCTTACTCGTACATTGATCTGACTCCGAGATATGTAGCTCAAGCATCTCTGTTACCGATAACAGAATCAACACTGGAATTACATACAAATAATATACATTTAATAATACATAGAAAACACACAGACCAATACAAACAGATAATTATGTTCATCATGCACACAAATGTATGTACCGTGCGTGCGGTACCTATTCGTAATCGAAGGTTGAAGAGGGAGGGTTCACTACCACTGAACCAAAGTGGTCGTCAGTGTTAGATACTTAACATTTTTCACTTTCACATAGGTACTTATGTAATAATTTCTTCCTACAAGTAAAACAAAACAATTTTTACACACGCGGACCCCGGACACCCTACGATTAGGGTTTGAGACAAGTTCTTTCCTTCTCTGCAGAGGATGGGTGGCAAAGCTCTGCCACGCCATTATACACCTTGCGCCTATCACATACAAATATAGGTACCTAATACTATCTAAGGTCTCCATTACTTCTTGAACAGCTAGATGGAGTGGGGTGAACTGTGCCAGAGCTATGGCCGCAGCAGCAGACACCGTTCGGAAGGCCCTGATAGACCTGATGGCAAATTGCCTTTGGAAGGATCTCAGCGCCTTCCTTACGGTGTAGTACTGTGTAGCTCCTCCCCAGATGCCAGCAGCATACGTGAACATCGGCTGGATGACGTGCCGATATATGATCTCCACATTTGCCGAATGAACACCCCAGGTAGGCCGGACAAGTAGGCAGAGCTTTTTGAAGAGCTTAGTCGCTTTGCAGATAACGTATCTGCAATGGCTGATGAACCTGAGTCGGGCGTCGATAATTACGCCCAATAGCTTAATTTCCGGGCAGAATAGGATTTGGGTGTTATCCATGGAGATATGTGCTAGCTTTGAAGCTGGGGTGAATGCTATGGCCTGAGTTTTAGTTGGGCCAAAAGTGAGCTTGGCTTCTTTTCCCCATTCAAAGATTGCCTGGAGCGATTGATTGGTAATCGTCTGGATATGCTGAACTGTGGGCGCTTTGACTAACAAGAGAACATCGTCGGCAAAGGCCTGTATGCGTGTTCCAGGTGGTAGATTTGTTTCTAAGAGTTCGTCCAGTATTAAGTTCCAGAACGTGGGACCGCATACAGACCCTTGTATACAGCCTTTAGACGTTGTCTTGGTGGCCGAAGAGTTGCCAAATCGTAGTGTGGATTGTCGATCTTCCAGATAATTTTTGATGAGGTGGTAAATGTTCCCAGGACACTTGGCAAGTCTCAGTCGGTGCAGGAGAAGAGGCCACCATGCATTATCAAACGCGGATTTGATGTCGAGAGAGACAGCAATTACTTGCTGCCCTTCTGACTTGGCCTGCTCTATAAATGAGATGGCTTCCTGCAGCGCGTCCACTGTTGAAATCTGCTCTTTGAACCCATATTGATTCTTGCTGTATCTGGACGCTCTCTCCATGTGATATACCAGTCGCTTGGTGATCAGCTTTTCCATCAGTTTGCCGAATACTGGCAGCAAACCAATGGGTCGGTAGGAAGAGAGGAAAACACCAAATCCACAGGCATTTACCAGGACCTACCTTCAGATGTCACTCTGCGTCGTAAAACACCAGTCCGCAACCTTCTTCATCCAGCCAAACGTGTCTCCATCACTTACCGGGAAGCCAATACTCAAGAAGAGGCAGATTCACTCTGTGGCAATACTCCCATCCGGATCTTCACCGATGGGAGTAAACTCGACGACGGAGCAGTTGGGTCGGCAGCAGCCATCTTCATCTCATCCAACGCGAGCCCTGTAATAATAAAGAAAAAATTAGCACGCACATCTACCGTATTCATCACCGAACTTACTGCCATCGAAACAGCACTAAATTGGCTCGTCAAATTCCGTAAACAAACAAAATACCATCATTGCGTCAGACAGCCTTTCATCTCTTAAAGCACTCCAAGATAGGAGTAATGCTGACCCAACCATTTGCTCGATCCATCGTATGCTTCATGACCTACAAACCAATACGTCTATCAACGTGGACTTCATATGGGTGAAGGCCCACGTTGGAATCACAGGAAATGAGCTAGCTGATGAAAGCGCAAAGAAAGCCGCAATATTAAAAGTCCCCAACGTGTCCAACCAATTCCCCATCTCCTACGTAAAGCACCAAATCAGGAAAAAGATTGCTTCCACATGGCAGGAGGAATACACAAATGACACTGAGAATTCCCTTATCTCCACATGGTTCCCCAAAATTTCTGACATAGGAGAGTTCAGAAAAGTTCAACCAATAACGTTCGAACTCACACAATTCTTCACGGGACACGGCTACCACAAATCATATTGAAAAGATTTAAAATCATACACGACGATAAATGCCCATGCGACGACACCTCTGTACAGGATGTCAAACATCTTCTGGAAAGCTGCCCCATCTTTGGTAGAGAAAGGCATGACCATGAGATGGTGTGTAGCAACAACCGGGTACATCCGTACAGAGTCACCGAATTAATCACAAGAAACGAACCAATTGAAACCTTTACCAAATTTGTTACCGCAATTGTATCCCGACTGAAAAAATTAAATAACACATAGAAACCTAACACATTTTCGTAAATTCCTAGCTTGTTTGTCCCAGATCCTGTATCCATTCGCAGGAGATGGCCAAACAAAGTGTTCCTAAAGTCAATAATAAGTTCTTTAATATACCAAGTGAAATCTCAAATAAAACTCTTTGAACCTTTAAGTCTTGAAAAAAAAAAAAAAAAAAAATACTATCTAAGGGTACATGCTTTTCAGCTAGGTAAGTATTTATTCTAATTCCGAGAGTTTCGCTTTGTTTACCCTGTCCCCCTGGCTGATGAGGGGTACAGTTCGAACTTTATTCACCTCATAAGTGTCCTATCTGTTCCCTTAATACTAACAGGGGGACAAATAAAAGTTTTTGATTCCTGTCTGTCCACCATAGAAACAAAAATATATAGGTACCAGGTACCTACATTATTCTTAAAAGTAATGCAACCTAGTGGTCGCCTGTAGCTTTGCTGGCGTGGAATTCGGCTTGCCACAAATTTATTCACATTTTATATGGGGCATTATCAATGGAAAATGAAAAAACACCGCTGGATATTATTAATTTGTTTTTTAATGTACCAGGGACGCAGAAATAAAGTGCAAGTAGGTACTTTCGCGATATTTTAAATAATTTAATTTATAATAGTCTACATTCTTATTATCGCGAAAGCACCTACTTCTACATGATTTCTGCGTCCCTGGTACTTTTAAAGAACCTAGTGACAAAAATAACGCTTACCTATATCATCCTATATAGTCTATGGTGGACAAACAGGAATTAAAATGTCTTTTCTGCCCCCCTTATTTCGACAGGGAACAGATATGACATTCAGGAGATGAATAAAGTTCGAACTGTCCCCCTTTCGCTTACAGGGGGCAGATCAATTTTTTTTGTCCTGTCCGTCACTCCAGAGAGTGACACATCGGAATATTTCAACACTTTTAACTGAGAACGGTAGGACTGACTTCATTAATTTCTTTTATGAAATTATCCATTAAGTGATTTTATAAAAAAATCGCAACATTACGACTCACTTTCAGATTCTGCTTAATAACGAAGTACCTACCTGTGGTATCAATTAGTTACCACTTACCACTTATCATCTTGGCATAGCATGGCAAGACACAATAACGGCTGAATCGTAGTAACAGTAATAAATTCGCACCTACCAGAGCAATGACCTGTGTACAAATAGATAGTAACTCCTAGTAACGTTTGTAAAAACCATCATAAAAACACCACCAAATGTCCGTCAAAGCGCCAATGTTGTTTTTTCTGCATCCCGTTACACGGATATGGAATCACTTTTTTACCCGACTACGGCGAAGCAAAAAGGAGGGTTATGATTTTGACCTGTATGTAAGTAGGTATGTATGGTTGTTCAACTGTTCCCTCATAACTTCTAAACTAATTATCATATTTGAACAAATGAGTGTCGTTAGAAGGGTCTTGATTTTTTTCTGGTTATAGGCTACATAATGTTACGTTACATTGATTACAGCGCCCTCTAGAGGACTTAGAGTAAGGAACTAAAAAAAAAATTGCTTGAAGGTACCACGTGGGGTATTAAATGAAACAGCTTTTTTAGCACATTTGAAATATGTAATTTTATTTACATAACTAAAAATATGTTAAATAAAAATAAATTTTAAAAAGTAAAACCCGACTATCAAAAAAACACGCTCTAAAAAGTACACGAAACAAGAAAACTGTCTAGCTCTACTGAAATTATTATGCAGTATTGCCGTGTTCGTATGCCACCCACTGTAGCAAAATTCATTATGATTATAAAATAAAATCAATGTTTCATACGACCACGGCAATACGGCATAATAATTTCAGCAGAGACAATTTTCTTGTTTCCTACTTTTTAGAGCGTGTTTTTTTGGCAGTCGAGTTTTAGTTTTTAATTTTATTATGAGTAAGGTACCTATTGGTAAGATGCGTAGCCTATTTAGTTACTTCTTCTATAGTCGTATAAGGTAGCCACGCAAAGGTCAGTTCTTTCTAAAACTCTGCCGTCACTTCAATGTTTACATTGGGTCATTCGAGAGATGATAGCCATTAAAATAGACATCAGAATCTTTCAAAAAATATATAAGCCATATCGTAAGTACTAAAAGACCTCATAAGCAGATACGTCAGTAATTAGGTTCTCCTCCTTTTCTTCATCTTTGCCCTTTCGCATTTTATCAAGGGTCGGCTCTCCTAATTTTGAAGCGCCATCCAGGACAATCGGTCCTGGAGTGTCAGGTCGAGAACTTCGGGTAGTTGTTTATCCCATAGGTATAAGCTTTGTCTTGTCATGCTGGTCCACCAGGTGGGGGGATGCACTCAGTCTTTCTTTGACTCTGGCAAGAAAAGTGCTGACTTGACGACATACTTATTCGTCGATTAGTACCAGCCTATATACTGTCCCGATGCAGGGCAAAGGTCTTCATCATAGAAATCAAGCCATCTTTACTATGATGGGATTAGGCTTAATCACCACGCTTACCTAATGCGGATTGGTGATCACAAACCCGAGCAATGTTCGAAACATTCGAAAACATACTTTTTCATTCTTTTTTTATATCGTCGTTTACTTAGGTTTTTTTATATGTGATAGGTGGCAGATGAGCAGACGGATCACCTGGTGGTAAGCGATTACCGCCACCCATGGACACCCGCGACACCAGTGGAGTTACAAGTGCGCTGCCAACCTTTAAATCCCCTTCCCCTCGGACTGGGCCTACGGTAACCTCGCGCAGTGGAACACAGCACAGTGGTGCTTCACGCCGGTTTTCTGTGAGGTCGTGGTATCACTCCGGTCGAGCCGGCCCATTCATTCCGAAGCGTGGCTGGCCCAGTATATAATAATATTGTTATAATTACACAGACATTTGTTTTTATCTTACTAAAAATGTTGTGTGGATCTAGATTGTACATAGTTTCATTTCTTAAAGCGGAGTTCGAGCAAAATAGGTTCACACCATAGAGTAAGGTAATAGTGCTTGGTGTACACTGATTTATGTACTACGCTCTTGGTTTACACTGAGTTATGTACTACTCTTACGTACGTACTCTTGACTGTAGGAGAGCCACGCTTCGGCATGAATGGGCCGGCTCGACCGGAGTGGTACCACGGTCTCACAGTGTTCAGGTAATCTCGCACACCGAGTAAATAATTGGCACGTCTCAGATGAGCCGACCTTGTCCCGACCACACCCATATTAGGTACGACATACTATGCTCGGGAACAAAGGAACCGAACACGTACCGAGACCCCAAGCGAACAGACTGGCAGGGCTTTAGGAACTCCCTTAGGTTATACCTTGGAGATTTTAAATACATTAAAACTGTGGACCAAGTGGAAGCCGCAGCAAAGGACTTAGGCAGAAGCCTAATGAAAGCGTATCTAGAAAATTGTCCTCTTAAGACCACTAAGAGCAATAGGAACGCGCCTTGATGGAACAAAAACCTGGAGCATCTGAGGCAAAAGGCCCGTGCCTTATTTAACAAGGCAAAAAAAGACAAGAATTGGAATGCTTACAGGAAGGCGCTAACACGCTTCAATAGGGAGCTCAGGAAAGCAAATAGGAGATCCTGGCAAAAATTTTGCGGGTCCATCAAAGACACTGCCAAAGCTGCCAAGATCCACAAAATATTAGCCAAGACACCTGAATCCCATCTAGGCCTGCTAAGGAAAGCGGATGGATCTTTCACGGAATCTCCGGGGCTGCAACGGGGCGAAGATATCATCATCTCAACGCTGATGAAACTTTACCGTGCAAGCTTTGTTTGGAGTTATCTGCCATCAGCGTGGACTCGGGTGAGGCCTCACTTACATCCCCAAGGGAGGGGGACAAAGACAAATCACAGCCCAAGTCCTACAGACCGATAAGTCTCACCTCGTTCCTACTAAAAACGATGGAAAAGGTGTTAAACAGTCACATCAAGGCAACATACCTCGTTGAAAGACCCCTGAGTGCAAGACAACATGCCTTCCAAACAGGCAAGTCCACGGAAACGGCACTTACCGACCTGGTGGACAGAATTGATAAAGCCATAGAAGACATAGAAATTGCACTCTGTGCCTTTCTCGACATCGAAGGGGCTTTTGACTACACCAACTTCGATGTTATAACACCGTAGCATGGTGAATCGTGGAATCGACGACACCACCACCAGATGGATGGGATCCATGCTACAAAATCGAACTGCAACAACAACGTTGATGAATAAAATTCTTCATTATAGAGTGACCAGAGGATGTCCACAGGGCGGAGTCCTATCACCTCTTCAATAGTCATTGGTTGTTGACAGTCTCATTTGTAAGATCAATAAAGCCAGATTTCTGATTCAGGGATAGGTACGCAGATGACATAGTAATGGTCATAGGAAAATGCCCTAGCACCATTTCCAGCCTTATGCATGGGGCCCTACGAATAGTAGAAAACTGGTGCACAAGACACGCGCTAACAGTTAACGCACGTAAGACGGTCTTAATGCCGTTTACCAAAAGAAGGAAACTAGAGGCGCTCCAATGCCCCAACACTTCTTGGTACGAAGCTATGCTTGTCCAACGAGGTCAAATATCTCGGAGTCTTTCTAGACCAAAAACTAACCTGGAACAAGCATCTCGACTACATTACTAGAAAGGCAAAAATTGGCTATAGGGGCAAGCAGTAGGTTGGTAGGGCTAAAATAGGGGCTAAGGCCGCACTCTGGATTTATAAAACCATAGTGAGGCCGATCGTCACTTATGGCTGCTGTGTGTGGTATAAGAAGACGCACCAACTCAACTGCGTGGAGAACCTCAGCAAAGTTCAAAGAACAGCCTGTCTTATAGCCACTGGCGCTCTTTCGCTCTGCAGCACTGGATGCCCTCCTGAACATTCCACCTCTGCACATTCACGTGCAGATGGAAGCGAGGATGGCTATTACGAGAGCGAAAATCAGAGGGAGGATGAGATGGCAATCTAGGGTCATGAGAAACCTCTACAATGAGCTAATGAAAATTCCGGTTATGGATATGCCCTCTGGCTCCATGATCCGTGAACACCGCTTCAATAAGCGGTTTACAGTCTTGTTACGTAGTAGACAAGACTGGGAGGCTGGAACTCCCGGAAATGTTAAACAGAATGACATCTTTTGGTATACGGATGGTTCCAGGAGGCAAGGCGTATCCGGGCCGGGATTTTGTAATGAGCGCCTCGGAATACGCAAATTCGCCAACCTGGGTTGATACACCACAGTGTACCAAGCAAAAGTCTTCGCAATAATTGGCTGTGTCCAAGAGAGTCTACAAATGAATCTCAAGAATAAGATGATATTCATCTTCTCAGATAGTCAAGCTGTCCTCAAGGCGTTAACAGTCCTGTGAACTTGACTCCAAACTCATTAGCGAGTGTGTCCTACTCCTAAACCAGCTTGGCAATGCCAACATCCTAAATCTGATTTGGGTACCGGGACACTGCAATTTCAGAGGCAACGAAGTCGCTGACGTGCTAGCAAAGGCCAGGGCAGAGAGCCCACTACTCGGACCGGAACCAATAAGTGGCGTTCCAGCCTGCATGATCAGGTTTGAGTTAAAAGAATGGGAGCATAAGCAAAGCACTGAATTTTGGAAAAGACTACCTCGACTAGAACAGTCTAAGGCGTTGATACAGGCATTCGATCAGAAACGAGCTGTAGAAATAATAAAACTGAGTAGAGGACATATTTGGGCACTCACTCGGACCCTCACGGAGCACTGCAAATTAAACAAGCACCTGCACAACATGGGCCAATTCAGATACCAAAATCTGCAGGTTCTGTCGCGAGGACGAGGAAACGATTATCCACGTCCTCGGCGAGTGCATAGCGCTGCACTGCTGCAGAACCGGCACCTAGGAGCACACATGATCTCGGCAGACGAGATCAAAAGCTCCCCATCAGCTCCATTCTCGGGTTTATCCTAGAACTGGAGCTACACGAGGTGCTGTAATAGGTTATGGGGCTGCCACAATAGATCATCTACTGGTCGCAGTGGCTATGAGATGCAAGGCTCACCCCATGTCTATCAAATAATAAATAATAAGGCCTCACAGAAAACCGGCGTGAAGCAGCACTATGCTGTGTTTCACTGCGTGAGTGAGTGTACCGGAGGCATAATCCGGGGGAAGGGGGGTTTAAAGGTTGGCAGCGCACTTGTGACCCCACTGGTGACGCGGGTGTCCATGCTGTCGCTTACCATCAGGTGATCCGTCTGCTCGTCTGCCACCTAGATCACTTAAAAAAAACGCATAGAGAAAGGTAATAATACTCTCGTAACTACCTACACAGACAGATTGTGGTTATTCATAATCCTTTACAACACAATATACTTTCTCGTACACCCTAGCACTACCCTCAAGTGGTTCACGTACCGTCATCTCCATCCACTTTAATGGACAAATTCCTACACATCGCACAAAAGAGCACAAAGAGCCTCCTAAAGTGAGGTTTTGAGAAAAATTGAACCACTATTCCTCTTGTTGCTTTCCAGATGAATTTTCTTTACCGAAAAACATACGCGTGTCATATTTTTTTCTCTTCTTAATGGATTTCACTTTCACCTGTTGGAGAATCGTATAATTCTAGATTTTAGGTTTAATCTAGTATTAAAGAATTTAATCTATGCCTAGTATGTAACTGTAATGCTAAGAACGTTTTGAATATACCTACACCGTACTTAGGTACTTAATTTTTGAATATCCGAGACACTTCTCAGAAGCATCATATTAATAAATAAAAAAACCAAGGAAAATAGGAACAAATCTCAAAAAAATATTCACTTCCCCATAACTTACTAAAGCAATCAGCTGATTGAAGAAAGAAAGAAAGAAAGAGATATTTTCGACCCTCTTGGTTGGAATCTGCAGGATGGCTAAACATAAACAGAAACATTTATTGATTTGCCAAAATACACATGGATACATGGTCTTACAAATGGTATCGTAGTCATGGTATCCAGCCTGCCAGCAGGCGTGCAAATAATAATAGGTATAATATTAACATATTTTTCTAATCAACTAAACAAGGATTACAAATTTATTATACTTTCTTTAAAAAGACTAAATAACTATTTTTAATAGAAATAACTTTACAACATCAACAAGAATACCTAATATTTACCAAAATATAAGGATAGAGTCACTTTAAAAGTAACATTGTAATTAAAAGACGTATACTTGAGCGGAGACCATTTTTGTACCTGTGTATTGTTTTTTTAAAGTTTAAATGTTGATTCTATTTTTGATTTTTTTGTATTATTTTATTTTGGTACCAAATAAACATCTTTTCTTTTTCTTTCTTTCTTTAGATATTTAGTAATATTGGACATCACAAATACAACACGATACATACATCTGTTAAAAATTAAAATTTGTATGGGCAGGTATTTTTTTTTAAGATTAGACCCTTATGTTCCTTGAGGAGAAAAAATACCTATTTGTTTTTATGAATAACTTTATTATTTTAAAAATCACGGAGTGTTTTTGTAGTAAGTTCAAAACGCCTGCCTGCAGTATTACAGCAAAAGGTAACACTGCTGCACTGTTGAGAGCGAATTGTCTAAATTAATTTCATTCAAACAGTAGCGATCAAGTTTATATGGTACTCATAACGTTTATGGAATTTGTCAAGAAAAGGATTATTAATATGAGTGATCGGTATTTTGAATTCTGAAGATCGTGACCTTGAAAGTTTCTCGTAGCTTCTCGTGCACTAAGTTAGGTTGTTCCAATTATTTTATTTCTCGGCTATCCTTAGGGGCGGTTGTAACCGGACCGGGAAGCCTAGTCATCCTCGTTACTTGCTCACACGACCGAGTTCGAGACCGGGCGCGACGCTGCACTGTACTGATTTATTCGTTGACTATGTCGAATTCACGAGAATAGGATCTCAGGTAGAACTGACCCAATTAGGATTCGAACCCGAAAGCAAGCTTCGTAACAACCACCAATCGCTCCATAGTAAAAATAATAATTCAAATAAGTAGTCAAGTCATTCTATTGTGGGAAATGATAATAATAATGATAAACATCGGTACACATCGGTTCATATGTATTTAAAAAAATCAATTATTACTTTTTATTACATACATAATACGTATTTTATTTATAAAAAATACTAATAAAGCTCCGAAAATAAATCGGCAACTGCGTACAACGGAACGTCTAAAAAGTTATTAAGGTAAATTCATAGATGGCGTCAGCTGCACAAACTGTTTTATCATGAAATGCACCAATCAGATTGCGAAATGTGTCCTACTTTCATGACGTCATTATTTCCACGTTGGAAGTTGTAGAGAGATGTCATGTTTCTAAAAAAATTGTAAACTAAAAGTAAACAACCTCTTGCTTGTGAAATAGTAAATAAAATGCAATACAGTGCACTTTAAGAAGGAAATAACTTGTGCCAGGTCCATGGAATTATATATGATGGACTCAGTGTGGATATCCGCAGATAAAAAATGACGCTTGCTAACAACGATATGAACAGGATCTTGGATTATCTTACAAGAAATGATCACGATTTAGAAGGAGTAACCACTAAAATGGATAATTTTCAGCAAGACGGACTCATGGTTAGTATCTTTCACTGTTTCGACACTGTTGCTTTATCGCGACCCGATAATGATAAGCTATCTATCACTCAACCCGAAAGGCTATCAAGCACAATTAATTGGGTTTAAGAATTACCAAGACAAGTGTTTTCGCGGACGAGCAATGAGGTAATAAGTGATCGCTCTGACCACCGGCTGAACCTCGTTCTACAGCTTTCGTACTCACGCTCGTACTTTTACCGTTATACGTTCATTTCGTTTCGTGAACGGCAACAGTCCACTCGCCGACGCCTCTCACTTCTCTCCGATTTTTTCCCTGTTCTGTCCTTATCTAATTAGTTATTCGTCATCGGAATAGGGGTTTGCCCTAACATCGTTGTTATTGTGCGGCCAGTGTGTAGAGAGCGAGTCACCGCGAACCCGGCTTGCTACGTAAACAATATCATTATTGTGCCAGCGAGGCACCATGCGGTCGCCGCTTTTGCCATATGCCATCTGAACTTGACAAGTGAACATTGATAAAAAACCTAAACAGTGAACTTAGTGGATGCCTTGGATTGCAGTTTGACTCTCTCCAGTGATTATTTGTGTTAAATTATCATAATTAATAAGTGAATTTGACTAATGTTTTCGTGTTGATGTAACATCCATGCAATAGTGAAGTGCTGAAAATGGATAAAAAACTAGATCTTTTATCACTTTTGGAGGTAAATTTATTTTTGTTTATGTTGCCCGAAGAATTTTTTAAACTTGAAATTACTTTCATATTTGGCCTGATATCATAAACTATTTACCTTATGTAGGTACTGTATTGATAAATTATTTACTGACTGTAGAAAAAATGGCTAAATGTACTTAACATACAAATAAATGCTTCCAATAGGAAATCCTATTGTAAAGTTTGATAATACTGATAAGATATGATTGTAGAGAACAACAAATAATAGTACCTACTGTCCTAAATGCTGAGAAAATGTTCATTAAGAACCTAGTTAAACTAAACAACTAATAATTTTCCTTTCTCTTATATCTGAAAGTCTAAAAGAAAGTAACATTCTCAAACAAGTTGTAAGTCTTATTCATTACCTAAGAATGAATTCGGAGAGCTGTTGATAAAAACTTTAATGCTTTCTGTACCAAGCTATAAAAACTTAGCAATATTTTAGCCACCACAGTAAGTAAGGAATATTTTTAAGAGTCAAGAGATGATCTTACAACAAATAATTAAAAATTTCATATGCAGGGCATAGTGCCCTCTCATTTATGTCATCATCATAAATGAAATAGACTACCTTTAACTGTTATTTTACTCCCATCAGATAATATGAAGGGTTCTGTGTATTATTTTTGGAGTAGTCCAAAAGTATTTAATTAAAACTAATGAATTCCACTTAAAAACATAACAACTTAGTAATCACTGATATTTTTAGGAATGAGTGCATTACAATAAAAATTGCAAGTGGTTTTCATTACTTAATTATATTGATTATGTAATTAATTAGGTACCTATATTTTTTATTTTGCTTATCACAAGGAATTACAATACATAATCCAACATTATGATGACCTTAATGATTAGATCATATAACAATTAATTAATTGATAGTTGCCATCATATTATGCTAGTAATAAGAATTACCTATTTACTTTAGACACATTAATTAGGTACTAGCACCACCATCTTAGAGTCACTACTATGTAGTTCCAACTAGAATCTACAACTTTTTCATAAGTCCTCAGTATAACATGTAAAACAATAAATAATAAATTATAAGACCCTTCTAATTAGATGATAATAAATATTGACATAAGAAGGTCTATACTGCTATAGTATGTATTGATCAAATTATCATGATAATTAATTACTCTGGTATTTATTAAAGAAAGAAATCATTTATTCGACACTTAACATGGAAATTTACAGAGGAAATATCTTAAAAGCTAAGTGTTGAAACGGTCCCTACTCAGTATTTAGCTATAACCTGAGCCATAGCGCTGATTTTCAGTAAAGACTGAATCGCATACTAATTTATAATTTACTTATTTTTACCAACTTCAACAAATGATGGGGTTCTATGCTCAACTGTTTAAATGTTTAATATGAAACATACGAGTGCCCATCACATTTACATCATATTTTATATACAAAGATTTGACTATTAACTGACATGCTTTCTGGTAAATCTGATGAAATATGTTATGCTGAGGTAATTTAGCCTTTCAATAGAAACAGTAGGACCCTCGTTGATTTCATCTCTCCAGACTTATATGGAGCAACTGATAAATAGCATCTTCTTCTTCAATGTAGTATCAAATTTATAATAATCAATTTCATGTTAAGAAATGGGTACTAAAAATTACTTATGCTTTTGTTTTCATTACGAGTAGGTATGTTCCTTCCATCACATTTTCAAGAATGATAAGTATTATGAATTATAATAATGGTAGGTATAGCAAAATATTATAATTTATGTCAGCAGTTTATTATTTTACATTAGGTTTTACATTTTGATTTAGCAATAATAGAAATACCTAACATAAAGGTGGTCCGTCATGGCTTATGATAAACATTATTCATAAACTGTTTTCCTATGCTGAATTTACTCAATCTAAAGAAAGTTTTTCATAGATGAGGATAAAATTTGTCAGAAAAAGATGATGAAAGTTATTTTTACTCTGGTGGTCGCTATGTGGTAGTCCATACAACTAAAATGTCAAAACATTGCATCATCAATAATCATCATTGATGTAATTTTATAGGGATGTTTAGAATGTTAATGCATTTATTGTGTGAATATGGTTTTTATTTTAGTTTTTACTCTTTCTAGTTGGCCTTACCTCATTTAATATACCGATAGGTACCATTTAGCTGTCAACTAATTAGTTTACCTATAGGTATGTGGGCCTACCTTAAAATTCGGTTAAAATTGATCGGACCTGTCCTTATTTACTTCCCTAATAAATTAGCCTGATTACTTAATCTTCGTTTTCAACTGGTAGTCGTTCGTCAAAAATTTCATGGTTCAAAATACTGCTCAAAACATAAAAGTAAACTTGGTATAAGATAAAACCCTTAGTATCATAGCTCTGTTAATTCCAGTCGGACCCCTGGCCGGCGTCCGATGACTTTCTGGAGAACATCTTCTCCCTGGATCAGGGGTCGTTGAACTTCCTCGAAGAGTCGATGCCGGACTTCAGCCTCGCACCAGACAACGTTTCGCAGCCCTCGGAAGCGCTCAGCAGCTCGGCATCTGACAGTGGACTCTCAAGCGACCAGGCCGAATTGTGAGTCGGTTCTTTTATTAATATTCTAAAATTTAGAATAAGTCGTAGTGCTAAGTCTATGGCGAAGCGAGAAGTGGTCCAGGCGAGGATCCAGCTTTACCTAATAAAAGTGATTTTGGGCACCACCGCCGTGTGGTCCCCGGCAAAGTAGAATAGGACACCCTCACTCTTACCGAGGTGTCGTAAAAGGCGACTAAGGTAAAGCTGCTGGCATGATCATCAGCAACCAAAGAAGGAAAACTCTGCATTTATATCTAAACCCTCGCCAACCCGTCTGCCAAGCGTGGTGAGTATGGCAATTAACCCTCATGTGATTGAGGGAGGCCCGTGCCCCAGCAGTGGGGACTTAAATGGGCTGATGATAATGATGATCACCCGAAAAACCGTATGTGCGAGAATGTGTATGAACCGCATGTGAACAATCATGAGTCTTGAATGATTAATTCATATCATTTATTATCATCTGCCTAGTGAAATTTAAATGTAATAAGTATATGAAAGGTTGTGGAAATGCTCAACGTGCCCCAATGGTGATCTGCGTCTGAACTTATCTAGAAAGGGGCAATAATGGTGCCCAAAAAGTCATGTTGATCTTAGAAACAGACTTTTTATCTATCCATTGGGACCTTCTGCAAGCCCCTCTTAATGAGCATTCTTTGGAGAAGGGCAACCCCGCCCACGCTACGCCCCTGTCAAGTCTAAGCAAATAGTTTACGGATGACTGTCTATTATCTGACTACGAATTAGAAAGTGGATGTAAGCTCGAAGTAAGGCTCTAAGATCTTAGGATCTAGATCCGGCGTGAAATAATTTATCGAAATATTATTAATAATGTCTATTATGTGCTTATAGAGAAAACATTTTGATCGCATGATCTAAATTATGGCGATGTCGGTACAGTGGCCACAAAGATTTCGTCTGGTACAGTCGCAGCCTAATCCTGTATCACAGAAAATATATTTATTTACATGCCTACAACGATTGTGCATTGCAGTCCAAATTCACTGGTGCTTTCAAAATGAAAGGCATTATTATGTTATACCGACTTATCTTCTAGTTGCTATAAATTACTTACCATAATTTAAGAATCATCATTTTCAGAAAAAAATAAGAATCTATGAAGTTCACACGCTACTGATCTTGCATACCAAGAGTACAGTGATTTTAAAGTTGTCGTTTACGTAACCTAGTTCGAGATCACTGTGTGAAATGCATAGCAATGGCATTCGTTCCATCGTATTGCCATTAGTTACGTGTTTTACAACGTTAGAACAACCCATGATTTTTAAAAATAATTAAGTCCTTTTTCTTTGCATTTTCATTGACTGTTATCGCCCGAACAATAGGGCGATCTGAGAATGAGTGAAATTGAAGATTCGTTATTCATTGCCCTTGGATTTACGTTTGAGATCCCATCAGCATCCATAAGCTTGACTGCAGTTTGATATTATATCATAATAGAGCAAGAGCCCACGATGGCCAGACTTACGTCATTTTATAAAAATTGAAAGTTTCTCTGTCCATGTCTCCAACACAGGTAAAAACTACGAGCGGCTATAGAGATTGGTATTTGGTTAGTTTAAGGATGTCTGGCTATGGGGAAGAAACCGTGATATTGGTCTGTCAATGGTGGATCGGATTTCTCCCTTAGAAAATAAGAAAAAAAATTGACGAAAAACGAAAGAAAGGTTAGGCCACGTGCACTAATTAGGTAAGTATACAACGTGATTCAAATATGAACCATATTTTTCCGCCTTAAGAGTCTAGGTGTTCACATTTCATTACCGGCAACTGTACCTATTGTAGTTAGGCTATAAGCGCGCGAACTTTTTCGAACTTTGTTATATCTAATTTTGTCTTTGGCCTAGCTCACTGGTTGGAATTGCCAAGAACACACAAACCCTAGACCTCAGACAGAATTAACGTGAACATAACCTAGTCCAAAATCCTGCAGTGACATGAATCAATGCGTCGGAGTGTTGTAATCGCGTCAATGACTGGTTCGGCGACACGACTGTGATGAAAGTGACCATACGAGTTGTTAAAAGTGGAGCATTATTTATCGCGCATGTTTCGTTCGTTCACTGCATTATCTGCAGATAATGTCAACTGTTCGAAACTAACTATACGAACGAGAGGCATTGACTGTCGCAGATTGTAACATTTGCCTGTTAATAACAGAGTTATTTGTAAGCCAATAGCTTTGAAAGACAGGCTCAATGTTGGAAGGGTGACTTATTGTCGGAGCCGAAAACTAATTAATGGGTGTTGGTAACTATTAGTTAATCACTCTGACTCAATTAATTATGTAGTTAGTCACACACATTACACCCTCTTTAATTTGGAGTCACTGAGGATGAGATAATGATGTTCTCAACCGACAAATTCGTTAGATCAAACTTTTCTTTTTTTTTTATTAACAAATGTTAAACCCCTTTTATGTTTAAGTGAACCATTAAATGGACAAACTGTCTCAGGGGCCGCTCTTCTCGTCTGTTTTTTTTTATTCCATCAGCGAAAATACCGTTCATGAATTGATCGATGGTCAGCTGACCCAGCCTATAAACTGTGATTGCAATGCGTCCATTATGATGTGGTAGCATTTCTGCGCTTATGTCCGTAGTAAAAAGTTCAAAGTTGATTGTAATTGTGCCCGTCTGTTTAAAACGGTACATGGGATAGTGATTGGCATACGTAACAACTTAACTTGGTGGGTTGTTGATTTTGACGAACGTCAAGCATGTTAATTGGTGATATCTGGTGAAAGAAATCACGATTCATGAAAGTAGATGGGTAAAGGCTGATAGAGGAAGATGTTTCAGAGAAGTGAAGATGAAGTAAAGTTTATAGTAGCGTTGATTCTTCTAGATTCATGTCTTATTCTACAATTAAAATTGAGCATACAAGCAATCACGTGCGTGCTCAGAATGCTGACACGGCACATGGTGGTCAAACAGAAATTACTCAGTTAAGGCCACGGACGCCCTGAGGTCTTCGACCTCCTTGTCGAAGTATTTGCATATTCTGCGTTAATAGAAAATGGTGTCGTCACACTGACTCAGAGCGTCGTAAACCAAAGATAAACTATCCGAAGTTTATGAACTGGCAGTATCTGCTTGCTCATATTATGGCGGAATTTTCGGAGTCTACTTGTATTGTGTTTAAATGCTTTGAGATAATGTTCAAAGCCTTAATGTGGTTTACTGTTCATAATCTTATTTCAAATCATGCCTGCTTCGGAAGACACATCAGGTTTATAATATCGTTTGTAGGCGCGGATAAAACAAAGTGATTAAGTTTTCCAGAAAATTAGATTAACACATAATACTGTTTAAGAGAGTGGTTGCTTATATTGATTCCAATACAATTTCGCAATGCATATCCCTGTTGACGTTTCGTACATACATTTGTTTTGTTGGCTGATCCATGCGTCATCGGAAATATCTTGCATCAGACAATATTCATGTTTTTATTTTTACATCAGAACTTTAAAGGAAGGCAGAACTTAAATACACTGTCCCTAAAAGGAATAATAACTTGCCTGCCTTCAAGACTATCTTCTTATAAACCTTTTAAAAGTCATGAGCTTTTTGCACTTTCTGGTCTTCCGCGTCTTGCGGTTGGAGGGAACGCCGTTCACGGCCAGTGATCACCAAGCAACAGCTATTGGCCACGTCAACCTAAAAACGCCAATAACTTGATAGGGTGTTAAGACAGAGTCGCGGATCCGTGACTCACGCTCAGGCATGATGCAACTGCTATGCATCTTAAGTAACTTTGGACAGCGACCGATTTTATGTCGGAACAGTACAGTTAATATTCGTGTCGACGATGCCTAAGCGTATTAAGTGGCCCATGAATTAATAGCAACGAATGCTAGCTTTTGTTATTACGAATGTAAATCTTATTAGTATGGAACAAGATTGATGTCTCATTGTGCTGGTTTGCAACAATGTTTTCTTTATTGTCTGCTCCAAAGCCTTTTTACACTAACAATCTGGCGTAAGCCTTCTTCAACTTTCTCCGCATCTTAAGATTGTGCAGTGACCATTCAGTTTTAATTTAGAGAATGTACTCCTCATGTCTTATGTGAAGTCTTCTATTTATTCTTTGTTGTTTCACTTTAATTTCTTCAGTTCGCGTTTGACTATCCTTAAGTTTATATTTATGTCTGCATTTGATAAAAATGACAAGCAAATCGATAATTTTGATAACGATATATTTAGTTCCACGCTTGCGTCGATTTAAAGAAACTGAAATAATATTTGTCTAGCGTACACACTATACAGGTTTTTGAGAGTGGCGCACAAATATTCAAGACGTGTTACATGTCTTGAAGTCGTCGTATGGAGGTTGACACGTGTCTGTCACATAACCTATAATATCAGATGTTTTTTTCACTACACGAGTCCGTTGCAATTTTGTAATGAGCACAATTCGTATAACCAACAGTGAGTAATCTGTAAAGATACCAGATCCCTTACTGTCCAGAACTATAACCTCATTTCTCAGAATTTCATGTTTTTAGAACCGAGACAAAATTCCAAAACATGACGTAATACTTTGGAAATGTGTAAGCGCGCAACGCAAAAGTGGACAGTTATTTTATTGCTTGCAATAACTAATATCTCTTTGGGTTCATCGCCCATGGGGGCGAGGCTCGAGAGCTCAACGGCCGGACATCTCATTCCACCTGTACGGTCTCTAATCACCTTCTAACCAATGCGCACGTCTATCTTGGGTAACAAAGAACCGATAATCATCCGGCTTGTTTGGTTTACAATTTAACAATTGTCATTTTTTATTTTTCCGATCATCCGCACTGTTCCGTTGCTTAGTTCCATGCCTTATTTCGCATTATTTCCATTGATTACATGAAGATGAAATAATGTAACTACTGCGAATACTCAAATTAGAATTTGTTCAGTTGTATAAATTATTTATCGTTAGGTAAAAATAAGCTCCCTTCTCTCCCAGATTATAGTAACAGGATAACAGAAATTGAAAGGAAGTATCTGTAAAATCATGATGATGACAAACTTACTCGACAATTATTTAAGGAAAATCCATTTTAAATAAATGAAGTCATGTAAAATCATGATATGACAAACCTACTCGACAATTTTTAAGTAAAATCCATTTTAAATACAGGACTAGCAAGATCCTCTGTGTTTCGGACGATCATTCTGCCTTTTGGGCCAGACCAAACAATCAAACTTGTAATAAATTAAGACAACCATCGACGTGATGTACGACGTGCGCGCGTGAAGGACACATGTGGACAGAAAACAAGTATTTTTATTAATAGGCGCACTATACTATTATACACCTATGCGTGAAACTAGATTCACTTCACTGCTGTCCTCTTACTACTGTGTGCGTGGAGGTCAACACGTGTCTCCATATAACCTATAATATCAGATAGTTTTCTTTTCACTCCGTACAAGTGCGTAAGTGCCACTTTGTCGAGCCGATGCCCTTTTGGTCACCTTGGCGATATCGTTATCTTTTCTCCACGCAGCGTAATAAAACATTTTTAACTTGACTTGTTGCAGTTATACGATTGCCTTGGTTCTGTATCAAGTGGATTTATCGTATGCATTTGTTGACGCATTTAACCGCTTTTCTTTTGTATGCTAGTTCCGCTTTGTTATTCCGATGTTGCGTCAAAATATCGAGACCTTATCAAAGGTGCATTTACCGACCGACCGACCTAATGTCGACTATCTGTCAGAAGGAGCAAAGGACGTCAAATGGCCATTTGAGGGAAGACTTTACCCTTTATTTAAAATATTTATGTAAATATATAAGTATATATGATATAAAATTATAATTCTCTTCTTGTGTTATGTTTTTGTCTTTTATCGCTGTGCTTCTGTCGTCTGTGCTGTATACATGTGCAGCTTTTATTTGTTGTAGATATGGCGTTTTTTAACCTTGGAAAAGACCTCAATATAGATCGAGCATTAGGCAAAATTTCCGGTCAATTTTAAATCGACATGTCTCTCTTATACACTTGACATTGGCGGAATCACACGCGCAGCCGTAACCGTGCGCGGAATAAGACCATAAAAAAAACAGAGGAAAGACTTAATGATTACAACACAGAAGAGTACATTCCATCAATATCGTAGGATATTTATGGGCACGACTTAGAAACCGTTTGTAGGCTTCAAATGCTATTATTAAGGGCGTGAATATTAAAACACTTACGTTATTGATCGCTGTTATAGAACGTTCTCAAGGCGTTCTCCTTTTGCTTATTCAAAATCTAAGTTCAAAATAGTACATCTTAGCCAATACGATGTTTTCTTATTTGTATTTCATTCAACTAGGGGAATGTAAGCCCTGTTGGTCTAATGATTTAATTACCGGGCCATGATCTCGGGGTCCTGGTTTCGATTCCGGGGTCGAGCAAAAAGTTTGTTTCGAATTCTTCGAACATAACTCGCATTTGTGATCACCAATCCGCATTAGGCAAGCGTGGTGATTAAGCCTAATCCCATCATAGTAGCGATGACTATAATTTTCTATGGTGGAGGCCTTTGCCCTGCAGTGAGACAGTTATAGGTTGATACTACTACGGGAATGTAGATAAAGTGTTCGTACGGTACATTGATAGTTATTTTGAGATGTTCATAATGGTCTCTTTGTGCAAGTCTACAGTACACCTAGTCGATAATAATAGCACTGCAGCGCCAGTTGACACAGTTACAATGAACTACATTTTACAACCAGTAACATTTTTACCGTTTGGATACATAATCGCCCTGTTTGGTATATTTTTTATTTGCTACATGAAGTAAGTGGGTGAATATATTATAGAGTCGGGTTTGTTTAAGTTGTGAATCGATTAAAGAAAGACAATTTGTGGTAAACTGTTGGTGTCCGTAGATGTAGGTACTTAGCTCATTATACCTTAATTATAAAGTTAATGTGGAATATATAGGTACTTTTAGCAATCAAAATCTATTCATCGTATATCCTCCACCCAATTTCTTGTCCAAAGAGATCCTTATTAAATTTGTATATATTTTTGGTCGAAATATGAAAGTGCCAGTCAAAAATAAATTTGCTGTATTCTGTTAGGATTTCATTTAGGATACATTTAAATGTCAAGATATGGTATAAGAAAAAAAATGTTAATTCACTGAAAATGTATGAAGATGTTGATATTTGAATTGAAATAAAACCAAGGATAGTGACCCTACAGCTTTGATGCCCTTGAAATAAATATTCAGTGGGACAAGTCCTGTAGAATACAGCAAAATTTTCTACCCGGCACTTGGACCTAAAAAGAGAATGTCCTATGTGTATTTCGTAGTCAATGCTGAGTAGGGACCGTTTCGGCACTTAGTTTTTAAGATATTTCCTCTGTAAATGTCCATGTTAAGTGTCGAATAAATGATTTCTTATCTTTCTTTCTTATCTACTATTTATTATTAGGAATCAAGGTGAAATAACATGTTAGAGGAAAACATCAGTTAGAAAACACGCCTTATGTTATTTATACTGTAAAATATTATACAATATCTCTTTATACTCTTGAACGACAATGCCATTTATATCGATCCATTGCACTGCACCGAGGGAATACCTCGCCCCTTTATATAGATACTATAAACTATTCTATACACATGCACTATACATACAGGTTGTATTAATTAATAAACACATAAAATATATTTAACTATGTATTAGGTTTTTAACCGTGGGAGAGCAACGCTTCGGCATGAATTGGCCGGCTCAACCAAAGTGATACCTTGGCCTCACAGCAAACCAGCGTGAAGCAGCATTGTGCTGTGTTTCGCTGCGTGAGTGTTAGTACCGGCGGCCTAATCTGGGGGAAAGGGGGGGTAAAGGTCGGCAGCGCACTTGTGACTGCACTAGTGTTGCCGCCGCCCATGGGGGCGGCGGCAATCACTTACCATCAGGTGATCCGTCTGCTCGTCTGCCACCTATCACATACTTACAAAAAAAAATAGTTAATATATTTCTTGCGACAAAATCATGACAGCATATCCAGATTTCCCAATATTTCTTAAATAATTGATCTCGAACCTTATTTCACAGATATAAAGTTAAATGTTTTTTTGTGTCTTGTTAACTGTAAAATTACCTACATTTTCATTGAAACAAACTTTTCTCTCGTATGAATTTGGTTGCTTATTTTCTACGGTGAGCTAGCCCAATACTAAGATAATGTTGTTTAAAGTTTAAAATGCAGTTTGTATTCAATCCGGCACTATCCAATATCCTGCTGCATCGTATCGCACTGAGCGAGCTTCGTAAGCTCTTCGGAAGTTTAATTTTTGTAATAAATAACAGCTCTCAATAATAATGCTACTACTGTTTAATTGTATTTTTAAAATGAACTGATTTTTTACCCAACAAAATGTTACTTGACTGCAGATCAAACATTCCAAAAGTACAGTCAACTCCAAAAATTTGTTTACACTTTAGGACCTTGTCACAATAATTACCTATAAGAAAGTAGAGGTTTACTTTCTTATATTATACAACGTGTCCCAAAATTCAACGATAAGCCGGCGCCAACAGGTAGTCCTGCTCATGAGTACTTATGGAAAAATAATAAAAAAAATCTACCTAAATTTCTTTTCTGTAAAAAAATTTTTTTTTATTATTCTTCGAAAATGCACACCTTAAGTGACCTTTTGAACTACTTCAACCACAATTTTTCAAATATTCTTAAGTTTTTTTTAGTTTCGGATACCTAAGTAATTTTACTACTTAATGCAATTATTAAAAACACCAAAATGCCCGTAAGTTTTACACAAAACAATTTCAAATATTATTATTCCCCTAAAATTTTAAAATAATTTTACTTCCAGCCTACTTTGACCCATGGTCTTGAAAAAAAAAGTATGGACACTACTCCGGCAAGTTGTTTTTAAAATTGACGCAACTAATCAAGATTCTAAAATGGTATAAAACTCTAAGATACCTAGTCACATAAAAAAAATGTGCCAACCATTCGTCAACAAGCACTTAATTTCTGAATTGTTCTTGTTGTTAGTAATAAAATTTACTTATGACTCAAAAATGTTTTTGGTATTTAAAAATGTGAAATAAAACAATGTTAGCTATTTGTTATTAATTTATTAGATAATTAACAGTCATTATGTTACAGTAAATGTTCAAATTGTTTTCCACCGGCATTGATACAGGCACGACATCGCCTTAAAAACGATCGTTTTATTTTTCGTGCATATCTTCTAGCATTGATATGTGCTGCAGCCTGATTGATTTTTTGTCGAAGTTCCTCCAATGTTGTTATTGGTTTTTCATAAATCCTGTCTTTAAGACAACCCCAATAAAAGAAGTCCAGGGGCTTTAGGTCGGGTGATCGGGGTGGCCATAAGATAGGACCAAGTCGCCCGATCCAACGCCCCGGATATTCTTGGTCTAGATATTGTCTCACAGGACGAGCGTAGTGAGCTGGGCAACCATCATTTTGATACCACATATTTTGTAGATCTCTTAAGGGGACGTCTTCTAGTAATTCTGGCAAATCATTTTGTAAAAAGTTCAAATAACTGTCCCCATCCAAGTTTCCTTGTAATTCAAAAGGCCCAATCACTTTTCCATTTAATATGCCCGTCCATAAGTTGACTTTAAATTGATATTGGGATTTGTCTTGTCTCATCAGGTGCGGATTCTCATTGCTCCAACTGTGTAGGTTGTGAAGATTTAAGTAGCCATCTTTCTTGCAGGTTGTTTCATCCGACCACAGAATCTTGTCTAAGAACTGAGGATCTTCCCGGTGCTTTTGAAGCATCACACGGCAAAATGCGATCCGCAGTGGATAGTCCCGTGGCAGCAACGTTTGCACACGTCTGTAATGATATGGATGCAGACGGTGACGTTTTAGGATTCGATGTGCTGAACTTTTTGGAACTCCCGTAGCTGCTTCTGCGCAGTAAACAAAGGAGTAGAGCGTACTGACTTGCTTAGAACAGGATGTTCTCTACCTGCATTACATTCATTCAACAATTGAAATTTATCTATCCCTCTCTAACATACTCTTCTCGAAGTTCTTGCTATCTTTCTCTTTTTCTTATTTAAATCTTATTGTTCGTTCCGTTAAAATTCTAAGAATTTGCAACATTATGACTCATTTTGTGCATAAAGTAAAAGTGATTTCTATGAACAAGAACAATTAAGAAATTAAGTGCTTGTTGACGAATGGTTGGCACATTTTTTTTATGTGACTAGGTATCTTAGAGTTTTATACCATTTTAGAATCTTGATTAGTTGCGTCAATTTTAAAAACAACTTGCCGGAGTAGTGTCCATACTTTTTTTTTTCAAGACCATGGGTCAAAGTAGGCTGGAAGTAAAATTATTTTAAAATTTTAGAGGAAAAATAATATTTGAAATTGTTTTGTGTAAAACTTGCGGGCATTTTGGTGTTTTTAATAATTGCATTAAGTAGTAGAACTACTTAGGTATCCGAAACAAAAAAAAACTTAAGAATATTTGAAAAATTGTGGTTGTAGTAGTTCAAAAGGTCACTTAAGGTGTGCATTTTCGAAGAATAATAAAAAAAATTTTTTTTACAAAAAAGAAATTTAGGTAGATGTTTTTTATTATTTTTCCATAAGTACTCATGAGCAGGACTACCTGTTGGCGCCAGCTTATCGTTGAGTTTTGGGACACGTTGTATATTGTGAAAACGTCCTAAAGTGTTTACATATTTTTGGAGTTGACTATACCTATAGCATGGCGGTAAGTTTTATTTTAACCGCAGTTTGATCATATCCCTTAAGGCGACGGGTAGGGCACACTAGCGATGCCAATCGATTTTAATTTTTAGCTACGAAACCGGATCTATTTTAAACAATTTCGGGATTACAACCTCTCGGCAAACCCTTATAATATTTATTAATTGACCATTCACAAATGTTGGCTCGTACGCGAAAAATTGATTCACGCCCAATGTGACCGCTTTTGGCGTGAATCAATTTTTCGCGTACGCGCTGCCTACCCGTCACCTTAAATACGACGCACAGTTATTGTATGATACATAAACGTTCGTTCCACATTGCCCAACATACACAACTTTAAAGCTAGACACACAGAGAGGTATAATAATATAATATTTCAGGCAGATGAGAGGTATATTATAATAATATTTATGGCGTGTTGGGTCCAACGCGTACGCGAAAAATTTATTCACGCCAAAAGTGGCCGCTTTTGGCGTGAATCAATTTTTCGTGAACAAAAACGGACCCAACATTTGTGCATGGCTATTTAATAAATAGTATAAGTGTTTGCCGAGAGGTTGTAACCCCGAAATTGTTTAAGATAGATCCGGTTTAGTAGCTAAAAATTAAAATCGATTGGCGTCGCTAGTGTGCCCTACCCGTCACCTTAACAGTTACTTTCACTAATGTTTTATTGCAATGTTTTTCTCGCAAACGTTTTTTTACTACGTAACATACACGTAGTTTGGGTCGAAAACGTGACGGTGTGTTAGGGAATTTTGGGTTGTAATAGTTTAATTGCTTGGCCATTGAATTGGCTTGGCATATCACGAATGCCGTGTGGTCCCCGGCAGAGTAGAATAGGCCACCCTCACTCATACCGAGGTGTCGTAAAAGGCGACTAAGGTAAATCTGCTGGCATGATCATCAGCAACCAGAGAAGGAAAACTCTGCATTTATATCAAAACCCTCGCCAACCCGGCTGCCAAGCGTGGTGAGTATGGCAATTACCCCTCATGTGATTGAGGGAGACCCGTGCCCCAGCAGTGGGGACTTAAATGGGCTGACGATGATGATGATGATGATATCACGAATCGCTCAGGAAAGAAAAATAAAATTATAAATAATGTACACATCCCGCGTTCTACTTACATAATCTATCATAGATAATTAGGCGTACTACTTACATGTCTATTTATATTCATCTGATGGAATTTCTTAGTATTATTTGTATTTGTACAAGTGATAATATTTATTATGATACTCAGTTTCGTTTCCTTCACGCTAATGGACAACATTTCAAAATTGCTAAGCTCTGAAACAAAAAATACCAATTCTTTGTTTACTTTTCTGCTGCTCGAATATATATTTATTCATTTTTTATATTGCTTACGGAGAAAAAAAGTTAAAATTAAAAAACGTAAGATGACGTCATCGGACGGCAGAATGTAAAATATTTCTTTGCTTAGCACATTATAGTTTTAAATTTACGAAATGCCAAACCCATGACATGTAACTGTCAAAAAAAAAAGACAACTTGTCAACGTTGAATGTATGAATGACGTTGACAATGTTGACACTAGTATTATTTACCTTTGACAGTAGTACCTTATTTTTATTAAAACAATGATAAGCAAAGGAATATCGCTGTATTCAGCCGTCCGATGACGTCATTTGGCGCTTACGTCTATTTAGAATAAAAAGAATTTCAATAATTATTTTATGCATGAAAATGGACAAATTTTGAAAAAAGAAAAAATATGGGTCTGTTAATTTTATGTCTATTTTCATATAAAAAAAACAATATGGACATGTTAAAAATATGAAATGTTGTCCATTGGGGAGTTGGTCTATGTGAAAGATTGCTGAACCTTAGAAAATACCGAATCTTAAAAATATTCCAATCCATTCAGAATTATGAATAAATGTTCATTTTACAATATATTTTTAGTATAAACTACGAACCTACGGATGGGTCGTACACTGCTTCCTCCCAGAAAAAAATATCGAATGTTATATTTAGCTAATAATAAAACAAATCCTTGTCAACCGGAAAGAGACTAGATTTTATCTCTTAAGCTGCCCTAAACTGTTACAAATCAAATCACACTAAAAGAAAATATGCTTCGAAAAATAACGTCCTTGAAAGATACACTTTATCTATTATGGTTTGTTTATTAATAAAATGGTATGTTTTTTATCACGCCTGCCACTAAAGTAGCGAATAAAGATTAATATTCTAAAGGCTCTTTAAAACCCAAATAAAGATCACAGATATTATAAAATGATTAATATTGTTTACTTCGCTAAACCTTTCAAAATCTTTTACCGAAAACACTAAACTTTTTCTTGGAAAGCTCTTTCACGAGACCGATCGCGATCTTGAACATTGTCTAGACTAGTTCTAAACTATTCCTGTAAATTGATCGCCGCCTTGCCATTTTGAAAACTAGCATGGAAGTACCATTACAAACTTCTTGTTGGATTTTAACCTGTTTATGGGGTGCAGTTTAAATGTAGGAGTTTCAAACCAACAACAATGGATATGTGGCATAGCCTACCACATATAAACACCTGTTTTGCACAGAGGGAGCCAGCGTACGAGTCAGCCGAGTACCTGCATTACAGTAACTTGTACGTACGAGATGGACGGTAGCGCGCATCTTACGAACGGACAAACCGAGTAGCTGTCTACTATCAAAGCAGCAGCTCGGACTGTGTAAACCAGTTTTCGTGAATAATTAATAATTTGTCATAGACATGCCTCCATGCCTTGACGTCGCACGCAAGGGATAACATGCGTGACAATAGCTCTCATAGTACAATAGCGGACCGCTGGCTCCGATGCAGAAAACGCAACCGAGAATGACACGCTAAGGTGATGATAATGATGACATCGCATAGCGTGATCTACGAGCCGCTGAATCAATTCCTTTTGAAGAGTCAGGTTATGCAAGTGGGCTAGTCAAATCGAGTCAAGTCAATCAAGTTTGCAATGTCAAAGTGGTTTGTCTTAAGTGTGTTTTAAGATACAATCGATACACCAACCATGACTTTTGCACTTTATACGAGTGAAAAGGACAGCTGTAGTCATTTAAGCGTGTCCAAAGTCATTCGTTTCGCTTTGTCCAAGCTAAGCATGGACCATGATGAACAAAAGCATCCTCTGTAGCGCGACTCGGATATACAACAAACTCCCTGGTTATATCTCCCACTTTACCAAATTACTGACATTCAAATTTAAACTGCATGAATTCCTGGTTCAGAAATGCTATTATGCTGTCAGCGACTTGTAATCTGACCAAAATTTGAATTAAAAGCCTTTGTAGACCGTATGTGTCGACGATATTAACTTCACACCTGTAATATTTGTATGCCAATTAGGCGGAAAGTGAAACTATTGTATTTTAATTGTAACAACTTAATTTCATGTAATACCTGTGATTCACAATAAATATTGTATGATTATGATGATTTAGAGGGCTACAAAGGAACGGAATACACAATTCACACAATCAATACACGTCTATTTTGTTTGGATGCGACAGGCATATTCTCGATACATGCCCTAGATTTGAAAAGGACGGCGGTAAACGTCAGAATAGAAAGCGTAGATTTTGACCTAACTCTGTTTGTTTCAGCGACTTCGAGCAGCAATTATCGCCATTCCTGATACAGAATTCCTGCGATGAGGACCAAGACCCTGGCTGCACGTCGGGCCTCGAACCCACGAGCCCCGGGGACGCCCAGGACGTGGTCATCCAGGACGCCAGCGATGCGTCCAACAGCTCCACGGAGGCGGTCGAGGAGGCCTTCGACATGTTGGACTTTGAACAGAACGTCGTTCCAGGATTTATCAATTGCAATACATTCCAGAGTCCGGGTATGTAAATTACTGTTTCACTTGGGTAGAATTACTTTTATCATTTCTTTATAATCGTCACCAAGATTTCATATTCGATATTCATGAGTGTTTGAATAAATATGTTTTACGATGTAAAACTTGCGCGTTGCATTATAGAAATTGATATAATGGAGACTAAAGATTTTTTCTAGTTTTCCACGAGTCCTACAGCAAAAAAAAATTCTGGCCATTACATGGACCAAACAAGGGGATGTCCCTTATGATAATAATAAGGTTGACTAGTATGCCTCACTTCAAAAGATATTTAAGCAGCAAATATTAAACGTAAAAAGATAAAAAATTTACTTCGTAGTAAAGATTACGGTTATTACACACGATGCTATAATTACTAAATTATCGGTAGCAAGGCTATCGTATTTTTTGCCTACGAATACTTTTTTATACAGGGTGTAAGATAAATTGTACCAAACTTTTTTTAACCCTGAACTGGGTATACATACCCACTGAACACTGAACCCTACAGGGTTTTTAAAAGAAGGTTTTTAATTTGGTAGAATCTATTTTCAGTTTGTCAGCTTTATTCAGTATTTTTTCTATTGAAAATGTGCAGGAGCCCAATTCTCGTGCTCGTGATATTTTGAAAACATGGCGGATATCACCTGAAAACTATAAAAAAAACTACGTTTTAGTGAATATATATCGTATGAAAATAAATGTCTTTAGCTCGAGAATTGGGTTCCAGGCCCCTCTGTAAATGTCATCCACTCTGTCAGAACATCCATGTCGCACTGTGTTTGGCCATAAAACTCAGATAATAACAAGTAATATTTTTCACAAAATGTTTATAAACAAAGAAATAATCTTATTTAGTTGTAATCCCCTACTTACAACAATTAAAACTAGCCGATTTACGTAACGCGAATCCACTAATTAAGTTAATGTCAGCTGTTACGTAAGTTTAAATGAAATGGGGACATGTTCAACGGACATAACGATAAGTACATAATTATTTTGTTTGTTACGAAATTCTCATTATCTCTTTACAATGTAGGTACTTCTTGACAAATGGGTAAATGGTGTACCTATTTATTTTTTTCATGTTTATCTACCGGCGACCTTCGAATGTTAATCTTAATTCAACGTGACTCACTTTATATGTGTAACATTTGGGTAAATAACTATATTATTCACACGAATTGGAATTTTCTTACAATTGACAGACAATGGTATTGAAAAGTATGTATTGGTATTGTCGAACTCGTGTTTTATTTTTAATTATATTGTGATCATCGCATCACGTTTTGGAATATGCATGCGGTAATTGAAAGTTTTAATTGCTTTTACTATCTTCAATTCTTCCAATAACGTTTGAATTGTATTATTAACAAGGAGACTTGCCTAATTAATCAGAAATTAGTTTTAAACGCAACAAAAAATTCTGAAGAAATAAGTTATTTGTTGGCATGTTCTTATTGATGAGTGTTTTAATCTTAAATGGTCATTTGATCACTAGAAAATAGAAAATTCTTTATTCAAGTTAGATACTAACATTATAATAGTTTATACAGGTAATAAAGTACGTTTTCTGACCGTGGGAGAGCCACGCTTCGGCATGAATGGGCAGCTCGACCGGAGTGATACCACGGCCTCACAGAAAACCGGCGTAAAGCAGCATTGTGCTGTGTTTCGCTGCGTGAGTGAGGGTACCGGAGCCCCAATACGGGGGGTTTTAAAGGGCGGAAGCGCACTTGTGACTCCACTGGTGTCGCGGGTGTCCATGGGCGGCGACAATGGCTTACCATCAGGTGATCCATCTGCTCGACTGCCACCTATCACATAAAAAAAAACGTGGCAACAAGCCTGTTATAAACTATCCAAAGTGTATACCTAATTTTATCGACAAGAAATTGTGTTTTTTTTTGTAGATTACTCTCAACATTAATTTGATGTTGTTATTCTCAGGTAAAACCGGTCGCAAGCGTCGCCTCTCCCAAACGCCCCAAGTGGTCGTGCAACCGAAAGTTCAAAAACCCTCAGTCCGAGTGGCCGCGACGAGCGTTAGCAAACCCCAGCTCGTCGTGAAGGCCCAGCCTCAGAAACCCCTCAAAGTTCGCCAACATTCAAGTGTTGAGCCCGCAAACTAAAGTCTACTCCAAGCCCGTGGAAACAGTCGCCCCGCAGCGGAGAGTGATCAGAGTCGCGCCTATGGCTGGCAACCCTCGCTCGATCCTCTTGCCCGTTACTATAAAAGATATGAAAGAACTCAAATCAATCAAGATCATAAACGCTGCGGATTTGAAGAACGCGTCCAACATCAAGCTAGCGGCTGCCAATCTTCTGTCGCAAAGCAAATTACAAGACCTGAAAGTGGAATCCCGAAATGAATATGAGTATGACAACAACGGCATCCATTGTGGTAAGTGATTGATAAAGGTTTCAATAACCCCTCGCTTTATTACAGGAGGTAATTGTCCGAATTTAGAAGCGGCGTCAACCTCATTTGAACAGCGCATAGTATTTATTGGGTCTATAGAATAATTTGCGGCATAACATTCGATGATTTGTATGTGTAAAATATATTTTTAAACAAGAGAGTTTGATGTCACTTTCTTTTAAATCCAAAGAACGTGACGGGTAGGGCACACTAGCGACGCCAATCGATTTTAATTTTTAGCTACTAAACCGGATCTATTTTTACCTTTATACTATTTATTAAATAACCATACAAAAATGTTGGGTCCAACGCGTACGCGAAAAATTGATTCACGCCAGAAGCAGCCACTTTTGGCGTGAATAAATTTTTCGCGTACAAAAACGGACCCAACATTTTTGTATGGTTATTTAATAAATAGTATAAGTGTTTGCCGAGAGGTTGTAACGCCGAAATTGTTTAAAATAGATCCGGTTTAGTAGCTAAAATTTAAAATCGATTGGCGTTGCTAGTGTGCCCTACCCGTCACCTTAAGGGAAATGGTAAGGTACATTAACGCCACCAATTGTTTTTTTTTTAGCTTCCAAACATTATCTTTATTCAATATTTACGGACCATCAGAGACTTGGCAAGAATGTATGCTATTTATGTAATAAATGCACAAATGTTTGGTCTGTTCTTGTACTCGAATTTTTTTTTAATACATTTTTTTGTTAGCTCGAATAGTCCCACTGCTGGGCAAAACGCCTCCCTAATAGCCTACACTACTTGAAAAATACAAACACAAAATTAAATATAAAATAATAAAAAGTAGTTAAGTTATTAAATAAATAGTATACAAGTTTGCCAAATCTCCGTAGTTCCGCAATTATTAAAAATAGTTCCGGTTTAGGAGCTAAAAATTTAAATCATCCGGTTTAGGAGCTAAAAAAACAAATCATCAGCGTAAAGTGTCCCTATCCATCGCCTTAATAAAGATCATCATTTCAGGCCAATAGACGTCCACTGCTGGACATAGGCCTCCCCTAATGTTCTCCACACAGATCGGTCCTGTGCCGCCCGCATCCAATGGATTCCCGCGATCTTCACCAGATCGTTGGTCCACCTTGTAGGAGGCCTGCCACGGCTGCGACTTCCTGTACGCGGCCTCCACTCGAGGAGCTTTCCGCCCCAACGGCCGTCTGTTCTCCTCGCTATGTGCCCTGCCCATTGCCACTTGAGGCATGCAATCCTTTGGGCTATGTCTGTGACCTTAGTTCTCCTGCGGATCTCATTATTTCTGATACAATCACGCAGGAAGACTCCGTGCATAGCCCTCTCCATTGCTCTCTGGGTGACTTTGAGCCTCCTTAATCGGCACATTGTAAGCGGCCGCGTTTCAGTTCCATATGCCTTAATAAAGATACGGTCTGGAAATGTTCATCGAACGACTGAATCACATGGAACTTATTTATTTGTTTGTTGAACTTACATAGCACGCTATGCGATAACTATTCAACTACTCCCGCGCGAGACTCAATTATAAAACTCATAAATCACAGTTTCATAACTTAAGCGAAGGTATTTAATCTAAAGCAGTGTTTCCGTAACTAATTCAGTGATAAAGCAGTTTTCTCTGAGCTAAACTGGTCGCCTCGCCAGCCGGTTTGCGGGGCAACGTTATTGAAATCCGCCGATCAACGTGACACACCACGTGCTGTAGGCATTTCAACGTGCTTTTACAATGGCGGCGGGCAAATTTCGCGATTTGACATTGTCAAAAATCAAATGGAATAATCTTGTTCTCTAAGGACCGGATCGACCAATCTTATTCCGATTCTAAATTTACGGTATAGCGCTGTCATTCTATACAAATCTTAGGTTATGGTACATTTATCCAAGGATAGAGATTGTTCGAATCGCGCCTAAATGTCACAGTAGAGAAATTTCGATGCCAATAAAGTGCTTAAGTTGGGCCAAAATAATAAGCCACATTTGACACTTCAACAAAATTCGACAACATAACCTTGTTACAACGGTCATTCAATTTATCAATCATTCTATGTTAAAAACAGCACAATTTCTTAGATTTTTAAAGTTATGTTTGCATTGATTTGTTGCAATAAAGACAAAAAAGATAATTTCACGATTTACTTTCTCTGTTAAACTATTTATAAACTGATTAACAATAATAGTAAAGTTACTTTTCTAGAAAATTGAACGTTGGTACAATGTTGTATCTGTCAATGCATTTTCTTTATAAGTAGGGAGGTACCCTATATAATGGAACGAATACAATGTTAATCGTTTAGGCATATTAAACCATAAATTAAAAGCCACATTCTGATTAAAATAAAACGTTTACTCTCTTGCTTAATAATATAAATACATGAATAACTTACTAAACAGAAAAACTATGTATGTATGACACACAACATAAAGCGCTGTGATTTCGAAGAAAAAGAAATTAACTGGCCGCGGATCGACATCTCGATCGAGACCGGTACCTACTATCCTCTTTCTTTTCAATAATTTATTTCACATTTCTCCAAATAAAAATACTAATACCTGCTTTTCCATTATTATAGTATTCGATCTACGTTTGTTTGAAGTACATATCGATTATTCACTTTAATCGAAGTTTTTTAGTATGTCACCTCTCTATGAAGCTAAAATTGAGAAACGTCAAATGTGGCTAATTAGTGTGGCTCGATTTTAGTGTAGGTATATATATTTCTATTACGGAAAATTCAGGAAAAATAACTCTTCATTTCAATTTGTATTTTTTATTCGATTTTTGGGCACTGGAAAAGGTGTGTCTGGGTCTGGGTGCCTATTCTTCGTGCGGTCGACATTGATCTCAATTCGAGACTTATATGGACGAATGTATTGAAATCTTTAATGATTCGACTTCATTAGCGAGTGCACGAGAATTTGGACCCTGATCTACAGCAACTAATAGACATAGACAACTGAGGTAGTTATTTTTAATTTGGTCGTGTAATCTACGACGCTCCGATGCGTTATGCTTTTCATGTAGCCTGAAATCATAAACATGCAATTCATTGAGATCATTAATTCGCCATACACTTTTTCTCGGAAAGCATAGACATTTATCATTTCATTGCTAATTATTGCATTAGAACAATTTTTTTTACGATTCGTAAAGTTTTTTTGCTTTTTAAAAGTTTTTTTTTTAAAACGGCATAACAACAATCTAAAACTTTCGTAATTCTATGTCATGCATTAGGCAAGGTGATGATGTGTATGTAAATTGATGCTTATTTTTGAAACGGGTTACGAAGAAATTCGATACAGTTTACCAGCTAGTCAACGAATAATTTGTGGATGGAAAAGTCGAAAGCAGAAATATTCACTTAGGAACTTTGTTTGAACTATTTAGGAGATAAAAATACTAAAAGTCCTTACCCCTCTGAGGTGATCCCGAGGGGGGGATGCTCTACAACTCTGTCTTTTGCACATTGTATCTATCTCCTATCGTTGCCAAGCTTCTAAAAGTCGTCGATTTTCAAAAGTGTGTTCTACACTCTTTTCTGGCATATATTTGTTCTCAGCTGCGACTGTCGATTTCAATCACACTTTTAGAAGCTCATAGCTTGGTAATGATAGAAGATCAATACAAAATGCAAAAGACAAAGTTCTAGAGAATTTAATTGGCTTTTATTATACTTTCTACATACAACAAAATTTCTTACGAGGCACCGTTTTCGAGAAGTAAGCAAAAAACCAAAAAACGGGACCTTCTTTGAGCCGCACCCCTTGGGCTCACCTCAGAGGGGTAAGGACTTTCAGTATGTTTATTTCCTAACTATTGGACTTGGACAAAGTTTCTGCTTTCGACTTTTCCATCCACACTCCCCTTGTGAGCATTCATTGAGCTAACTAGTTGTACTAAATATGTTATTACGAGATGGTAACCTAATCATCATTCGTGTATGCTGTGTAAAGGACCAAGTTACCCACGAGAGGCCTATTAAAGCAACAAATCTAAATATTACGTATTATCAAAATTTTCCTTGTTACAAAAATAGCTCACTTAAATTACGCCAATAACAACAAACAGCAATCTTGCGTTGCTCTCCAAAATCCCACTTCTACCTGATAGCGTGATTCACCCGAAGGTTTTCCTCAACTCAGCCATGCCTTACAGATGACTCAGGCAGCGACCGCACCGACGACGAGGAGGAAAAGGACAGCCAGATCAACGACGGAAAGAACGGGTATCCCCGTCTCGTTCTCACCGCGGAGGAGCGCCGGCTACTGGCGAAGGAAGGCATCACGTTACCCACGAGCTACCCATTGACGAAACACGAAGAAAGGGAGCTCAAGAGGATCAGGCGCAAGATCAGGAATAAGATCTCCGCGCAAGACTCGAGGAAGCGCAAGAAGGAATATGTTGACGGGCTTGAAGACAGGTAGGTCGGTCTATTCCATAACCGCTTCTTTGATCATAATCAAGGTCGTTATCAATTCAATGTTCACCCCCTAAATTGGGCATGTGGTACCCTTATTCACTCGATGAAACACTTCGGTCTAAATGTAGACGGTAGACGACCCGTTTGGAACAGTTGCCTATCTCGGATTCAGATCAATGTTGTGAAATATTTATATAAAAAAAGTCATCTACTAAAAAAAGTCTATGGCCCGTATGAAACGATTTTATTTTAATTGCTCGAGGAATCCACACTCTTGATTTTCTTCTGTTGTGCGTACACAAAAGCTTTTCATACGTATAATATTGATAAAAGCGATTTTATTGACATTGATAACAGTCGCACAGTTCACACGAAATTACTCAGTCATTATATTTTTTTGCGACCAATACGGGTGCATTATTGAGTGCCCCTATGACATTGAAGTAATATCAATATGAATACAAAAAAACTATCTATATTTTTTTTAACAAAAATAGGTATTAACGATATTTTATCGTCGTGTCCCGGTCAGTAGAACATTTAAAGACGTCAATGAATACACCTGATATAATCCTGATATTGCTTTACAATTGTTATATAATTAATCTTTACGTTCGTAAATATGCGCAGTTGTATGAGGTCTTTACCTATGACATTGCCGTTTTGTATGGCGATTTTATTAGAAGTTGTATTTTCCATAATAACTTTTTTTTAAATTGTAAAGTAACTATTAATGATACTACTCTCTAATTAACTGTGCTTTAGTTGACAACATTTAGGAACGTGTAGGATAGGTTTTCAGATTATTTTTAATTAAAAAATGTTTTTGATAAAAACGTCATTTATGCCATGTAAAGTGTTTGCTGCCATTTTGTAAACGAACTTGGGAGAGCCACGCGTGGAGCAGCACTGTGCTGTGTTTCGCTGCGTGAGTGAGGGTACCGGAGGCCCAATCCGGGGGGAAGGGGAGTTCAAAGGTTTTCAGCTCACTTGTGACTCCACTGGTGTTGCGGGTGTCCATGAGCGGCGGCAATCGTTTACCAACAGGTGATCCGTCTGCTCATCTGCTACCTATCACATAAAAAAAGAAGATGAAAACATATTGCGCCGAGCCCAGATAACCTGGGAATAGGGCAGGAGGATAATGACTTTTTCTCATTCCTGATAGCCCGAACTTATAAATTATTTTTACTTCTCTTTCAGAGTGAAACAGTGCACAGCGGATAACCAGACACTAATAAGGAGGATAAAGATTCTTCAGTCACAGAACCAGTCGCTGACAGCGCAGCTAAAAAGATTACAGGTATTTAAAGTCATTTGCTACTTTAATTACTCGACACGACTGTATTATCCTGTTTACAATTTATCTGCGCGCAAAGCGGTAGACTGTACATGTACTTACGCGTACAGTGATCTCAATATACATCATGTATGTATGTTTGTGTAGCATATTTCGCACTCGATATAGCCGGCGTTTTGTACTACTTATCTATTATATGCACTCACGTCATTTCCATTTTTTTTTGTGAGGGAATCCGGGGGAAGGGGGGGAGTTTAAAGGTTGGCAGCGGACTTGTGACTCCACTGGAGACGCAGGTATCCATGAGCGATGGCGATCGCTTACCATCAAGTGATCCGTCTACTCGTCTGCCACCTATCACATTAAAAATATATACCTACACAATATTGAAAAAAAAAAGCATCTTAGTTACTTTTGAGACTAGGGATCCAATTAACATTTTTATTTGAATTTGTTAATTAAATTGGTTAATTCTGCGTTCAGTTTTATCATAATATAACTTAATATGCATGTATTCTAATAGAATAATTAGCACATTCTTCTTATCAATCAAAAAGAAAGTCAGTTGTCAATTTAAGCTTCTATTTAAAAATATATTTGAGTTACCTAGCTAGCTTCAAGAAGCATTTTTAATTTTATTATAACATCATTTGTGGTAGGTACATACGCTTTCAGTTTTAAAAAGCCGAACTTTCGTATTAAATACGTAATAAATTTTATTATTATAAAAGTCAATGTAACTAAGTGTCTTCTGATCGTATAGTTCGATCACGGTTATTTGGCACGTGGCAAAAGTCGGAACTAATGCTGTTTTGACATTTTCGCATAGAAAAAACGTTTTACAACGCCCCCTGTCAATGTCGCTGAAGTGCCTTCTGATCGTGGTCGCACTGGATTATTGCTCCGCCAATACATGTTTGCCGCACTGCAACATGACTGCCGGTTCTTATCAGACTTAACCCGACCTTTGGGCAATCGATAAGAGAAAAAATTACTACAACATTACGAGCTACTAAGCCGTTGCTAGGTGTTTGTAAATCACTTATATCTAGATAACAATTCGCATACTTTCTTGAAAATTCTTTTTTCTCATTATGTTTTCCAAGTACATTGTGTACTTGCGTCACTGACATGCTTCATTTAAGTTTGAATTCTATTGTATTGAGTTAAAATGTGTTTTTGCATGTGTATGGAATGCCCTCAAAGACCGATCTTTAGTTTGTTTAATGATATGGTAAATATTAGCAATTGCAATGGTAGATGCAATATTGAATTTGCACATCTGTTTATAATAAGGTAATTTATTCACTAAGCCATCCTGTTAGAATCTACATGGTGCCTGTAGATAGAATAAAACCATATAATAATGAGCAGTTTTCCAGTAGGTATTTTCAAGTGGTTTTTAAAAGCAACACTAGATGTCGCTAGTCTCACTATCAATTAAAGTTCCTTTTTTGTCTATGATAGGAAAATTTCGATAAACCAACCACTATCATGACATTTACAGTCCTGCCATATTAAATTTAATTTTACCAACAATAAGAAAAAAGGTAAACAAAGTAAACAAGTTTTTTTTTATCAGCCTATAAACTGTTCCACTGCAGGGCAAAGGCCTCCTATCATAGAAATCAAGTCATCGCTACTATGATGGGATTAGGCTTATACACCACGCTTGCCAAATGCGGATTGGTGATCACAAACCCGAGCTATGTCCGAAAAAATCGAAACATACTTTTCGCCTGAGATCACGGCCCGGTACTTAAACCACTAGACCAACAGGGCGTTTAAAGTAAACAAGTAAAATATGTATAAAGTTTCGTGTAGCATCACTCTCTCATGTACGTACATAGCACTAAATAAATACACTATTAACTACAAACGAGATTTTAAGATACCTATTTAATATAAAAAACTAAAACAATTTTCCCATTAATTAGGGAGCACATGAAATATCATACCACACCTAACATTTATAGAGACTGATTGCGCCATCTAGCGAATCACTTCAAAATTTATAAATACCTACAAAAAAACTGCTTATCGTAAAGAGAAAAACGATTGTCAGCAGAATGAATGATGACGGCTACGTTACAGCAGCCGTGGTCACGAGCGGACTCAACGGCTGCAGTAACGTAGCCGAAACGTCGAGTAAAATATATGAGTACACAATGTTGTATCACATAATAAATATCGTGTTAAATCCCGTCTTGATTAATTATAGTTATAATGCAACGCGAAAATTAAAAAAAAACTAATAATCTAAGAAAGGCAAAAGGCAGTGGTTCAGCTAATGCTGACATAGGTCAGCGCTGATTTTCAGCCGCTCCTAAAAGTAAAAAATAAATAAAAAAATAAAAATCAATTTACTGCTCAAAATAACAGTAAATAGTTTTTACAATATTTGTTTTTCCTATGAATAATTAATTAAATAGTGAAGCTAGACAAACCAAACACATAGAAAACATACAAATCAACAAATGGGTTGAGCAAAGTACCCCTACCCCTCTAAGGTCAAGAGTGAGGGTACGGATATATATAAATAACTAAATATTTCACAATATCAGATACATTGATCTAACTCGAAGATAGGTAGCTCAAGAACCTGTGTTACGGATATCAGAATCAACAGTTGGATTACAAATATATACATATAATACTTTTTCTGCCGGCCGTGTGGTCCCCGGCAGAGTAGAATAAGCCACCCTCACTCTTAACGAGGTGTCGTAAAAGGCGACTAAGGTAAAGCTGCTAGCATGATCATCAGCACCCAGAGAAGGAAAACTCTGCATTTATATCAAAACCCTCGCCAACCCGTCTGCCAAGCGTGGTGAGTATGGCAATTACCCCTCATGTGATTGATCGAGGCCCGTGCCCCAGCAGTGGGGACTTAAATGGGCTGACGATGATGATAGTGTTTGCCGAGAGGTTGTAACCCCGAAATTGTTTAAAATAGATCCGGTTTAGTAACTGAAAATTAAAATCGATTGGCGTCGCTAGTGTGCCCTACCCGTCACCTTAAGAGACTACAGTTATAAATGAAAAGTTTATTAATATATTATTAATAGTTTTGACCTCTCTATCTTTGATATAGTAATGGTCACTGGAAAAAAATCTAGCATAACCTCTCAACCGTGGATGTCCCGGAGCGGGACGTTGACAGATGATGATGATGATGAATACTTTTTCTATTGTATACATAATCGCACCCTTAGTAAAACACCGACCTAACTCAAAATTTTAATATAGATGCTAAGTGAAAATAGTATCGGCTAAAATCCAGGGATGAAAGGTCATCTAACAACAATTTTGAGTTAAGTAAATAGGTACACTCACATATGAACACGAGATGAAATTTGAAGTGCGTTATTTACTCAAGAATAAATTGCAAAGAATGGACAACATTTCAAATTTTTAACATGTCCATATTGTTTTTTTATATGAAAGTAGACATAAAATGAACAGACCCATATTTTTTCTTTTTTCAAAATTTGTCCATTTTCATGCATAAAATAATTATTGAAATTCTTTTTATTCTAAATAGACGTAAGCGCCAAATGACGTCATCGGACGGCTGAATACAGCGATATTCCTTTGCTTATCATTGTTTTAATAAAAAAAAAAGGTACTACTGTCAAAGGTAAATAATACTAGTGTCAACATTGTCAACGTCATTCATACATTCAACGTTGACAAGTTGTCTTTTTTTTGACAGTTACATGTCATGGGTTTGGCATTACGTAAATTTAAAACTATAATGTGCTAAGCAAAGAAATATTTTACATTCTGCCGTCCGATGACGTCATCTTACGTTTTTTAGTTTTTAATTTTTTTCTCAGTAAATAAGCAATACAAAAAATGAATAAATATATATTCGAGCAGCGGAAAAGTAAACAAAGAATTGGTATTTTTTGTTTCAGAGCTTAGCAATTTTGAAATGTTGTCCATTTTGAGTTAGGTCGGTATTTTACTAAGGGTGCGATATATTATACTTTGTTTGTACAGAACGTGCTAACGGGCGTGACCGGCGGCACGCCCGGCAAGTCCGCGCAGCCGGCGACGTGCCTGCTGGTGCTGCTGCTGTCCGTGGCGCTGGTGGCGCTGCCGTCCGTGCGCGACGAGCTGCGCGCGCGCGACGCCCCGCCCGCCGCCGCGCACGCCGTCACTCGCGCGCTGCTCGCCGCCACCAACAGTCAGTGACACTTCTTTTTTTTTTTATGATATAGGTGGCAGACGAGCAGACGGATCAGGGAGCGTTCAAGTATTACGTAACGTAATTTAGGGGAGGGGGGGTCTCGTAAAACGTTACGATGCGTTACAGGGGCGGGAGGGGGTTCTTTCTCGCTACACGTATAACGTAACATTGTTTCTTTCTTTGAATAAAAAAATTAGGGAATTAAAACTCCCAAATTGACAACCCTTTCCGTTTACTTCTTGCGGGGAATCCCTCGATTGTATTAGTCTGGTCTTCATTTTTTAATTTGTTCTGATCACTTGAGTGTAACGTGACGTTTAGAGAGGGGGGAGGGGGTACAGAAAAACGTTACGGTGCGTTACAGGAGGGGAGGGAGGGTCGAAAAATCTTCAAAAAATGCGTTACGTAATACTTGAACACTCCCTCACCTGATGGTAAGCGATTACCGCCGCCCATGGACGCCTGCAACACCAGTGGTGTCACAAGTGCGCTGCTTACCTACTTTGTAAAATCAGGAGACAATTTACCCACAACAGCCTTTTTGTACGCTCGCAGTGTTGTGTTAAATAGATCTAAGTCACAAAAATTGCTGTTATAATTACGACAGGAGCGCAACAGAAAGGTGTTAATAATTGGTTGAAGTCAAAGATAAACTGAATAGCTGATGGTGACGAGAGTTTAACCGGGGACACCTTAAAAATATATTTCTTAATAGAAAAGGAGAATGAATGTAGTCATTCAAAATTTTGTACAGGAACATTTGATCTTTTTCCATGCGGCGCTTTTTATATACGCAAGCAGTAAGGACACTACGAACAAACGCTCGATTACGCACGCACACTTTACACGGATTCTAAGGTCCCATCGGAGGTCCCATTTCTTGGTACGAACTGCTAAGGAATGGAACAACCCCCATTCCCCTGAATTGGGCCTCCGGTACCCTCACTCACGCAGCGAAACACAGCGCATGCACTGCTTCACGCCGGTTTTCTGTGAGGACGTGGTATTACTCCGGTCGAGCCGGCCCATTCATGCCGAAGCGTGGCTCTCCCACTGTTAACACTTCTTTTTTATGGACTCATCCGATACTACTTCTGACGGGAAAGATCAGCGGAAGAAGAACAGTGGAACAGTTCACCTATGGGAGTATTTCCCGACGGCTACGACTTAGGGACCTTCAAGAGAAGAGTGTACTCCTTTTTAAAAAGGCCGGCAACGCATTAGCGATCTCTCTGATTTCGCGGATGTTAATGGAATCTTTCCATCAGGTGACTCGCTTGCTCGTGGCGACCAACGAGCAAGCGAGTCACCTGATGGAAAGATATCAAGCATAAAAAAAAGAAGACCTAGAGCACAGTAGATATATACGCAAGCAGTATGGACATTACGAACAAACGCTCGATTACGCACGCACACGGATACACGGATTCTAAGGTCCCATCGGAGGTCCCATTTCTTGGTACGAAATGCTAAGGAATGGAACAACTTGCCGGCTTCTGTATTCCCAGAGAGCTACAATTTGGGTGTCTTTAAGTCGAGAGTGAATAGGTCCTCACTGTGTCTTGGCCCGAGCGATCGGGTGCATGGCCAATACCACGTGGTTTCCAAGTTACGAAACAAAACGTTATGAAAAGTATGTCTAATTTTATGTATCTTTGCGTAGCTTTTTGCAACTTAGGAATCATTTTGTGTACGAATATTGTATGCTAGTATTATGCTGAAAGGACAACCCTTTACTGTAGGTAACTTTCTGTCCCAAATGGCGGAGTGTCGATACTGCTTTAGCGTATTTATCTACTGTGCCTAGAGGCAGAAACCCCATTCACTGGTCCGATCAAATCAGCTCAACCCTAAACACCACAGTCTGTGATGCGATCCACGCGGCCGAGGATAGAGTGAGCTGGCGGATGATACTCCGGGAGAAAATTACTCTTAGAGACCACGACCCTCAGCACTGAGGACAAACGACGCAAGGAGGAGGATCCGATAATGGCTACTGTTACAGGCCGCGCGTGTGATGCCGCCAATGTCAAGTAAATGCATCATTCAACCCACGCGGATTTTTTGACTCCTACCGCCAGAATCCGAGTCACTCATTACTAAATAATGTACAGAGTCCGCGTCACAGAAGAAGTCCCGTGAAGCCTTTTTCTTATAAATTTAATTGATATCTTCGTTTTTCTATTTTATTTCAGTTAGAATGTTTTATTAAAGCAATCTAACTAAATGGCAGCGCTCTCGAATAAAAACTAAAATGTTCAATTCCAATTCCTACTTCAAGCTCAGACAGCGTATAAAAAGCATTCCGTCACGAATCGCCGCCAAACTGGAAGCATTTCAATGTATCATACTTTCCAATAAAAATAAGTATGAAGTGGGAAATAAAAAGCCACTTTCAAAACTTTTGTCGGAGACGATCGCCTCGAAATGCACGAGTTCACACCTTACATAACACTGCAGTTTGATCTGAAACGAAATTGCTTTCGTAATGATAATTGCAATGCTTCACGTAATGATAAGCGCGGCTGCTCATTAAGTTTTTCTTTAAATTATAATGCAATTAATTTAAATGTTACTAAAAATGTATTTCCGTACAAACGCAATTTTTGGTGCAATTTCAAAAAACCTGCCAGTACACAAAACCACTGTGCTAAAATGGTTGCCAATTTTTGCATAGGTTTTAAATAGTAAGTGCGCCAGATCAGTTGGTTTCACACTAGGGTATTCCCGTAGTACCTACTAGGTGACAATAGATATTGGTCTTCTGGTACATCAAGACTCGAGCCAGTTTAGAAAAGTTCGTTCATTAAATGACCTGACCAGAAATTGAACCCGGGAGCTTCCTCGCTTTTAGGTACAACACCATAATCACTTCGCCATCGAGGTGGTTCCTCTCCCATCCCGTTTTAGTGTAGATGAAATAATCACATTTAATATTTTTTGTTTCTATCTTTACAGAGATTGCCCTCGATGAGACGGTAATCGATGACGGAGAATTCAATATGGAGGAGCTGATCACCTTCAACCGCCCCCACTCCGACCACGACTACCAGGTCGTCAAAAACCTGGACGCGCAGAAGGTCCCGGGCGGGTACGTCGACCTGCCGATCGACGAGGACTGGCCGCCAAATCTCAAAAAACGCATGAAAAAGTTGGAATTCGATTACGGCGATGGCAGGGACTACCTCCCGCCCATCGTCAAGGAGGAAAACTACGAGAATGTATACAAAATGGAATCCAAGATACGGCCCGAGGACGACGCGCTCAATATCGAAGACAACTTCCTAAGCAACACACTGATATCCACCGGACGGAAACTCGGGGAACTCCTGGACGCGTTCCCTCCCATACCCGTCAAGAACGAGGATATCGTTGTGGAGGAGATCTCAGACTACGACACCAGAAACATCACCGAGGTGAAGAGTTTCGTCGTTAACGGCACCCTCAATGAATTCTAAACGCCTCTAGCACAGATTTCTATATTTTTTATTTCTATATTTTCTTGTTAAATCTTCTTTTCAGATGACTATTTTATTATTATAATTTTACAAGTGACCGTCAAATTAGTTACAATGAAATTATTCCTTCTTTAGCTTATACATATAAGAAAGTGGCAAAAATCTGCTCTGATCGGGTGGAGTCCAGCCTTTTATTATTTTAAGATGTGAGTTTTTATTACATTTATGTTATTGGAAAACCGTGATGAATGATTTTAATAATTAGGTTTAAGTATTATTTTGAAGCAGAGTTTGATATTGAAAATGTCTGGATATGCATGAGAGTTGTTGAGTATTTATTTGAGACTTCAAAATTAATATATTATGTCAGATTATATAATTTTAGGTATAGATCATGCTTTGTTATGCAATTTAGTATAAGTTTATGTTAAGCATTTTGTGTTACAACTTGGTGCAATTATGAATAATAATCTAGGACCTGATGCTTTGGCGTCAGCTTCGTCTATTCAGTTTAAGAATTCCATATTATGGAGTTTATAATTTATATTATAAATTTCGATTAGTTCTAGTTCCTTTCACACCTACTTAAATGTTTGCTTTGGCCGTTGTCTCGGGAACATTGAAAATGGATTGAGAATGATAGTTCGAATAAACTGTGTATGGAATATTTGGCTTTGATTTCACCTACCCGTAGCTTGTAACTACATACAATAACACTGAAGTACTTACTAATGAAACGATGCGACACGATTCTGATCAAATGTACGTGCGACTACGATCAGAAGGCACTTCAGTGACATCGACAGGGGGGCGTTGTACATGTTTCCTACGGGAAAATGTCGAAAACAATGACACTTGTAAAGTGGCAGTCATCCTACACATAAACAACGCGCTTGCCGCCACTCTCTCGTTAAGGCGACGGGTAGCCCTAACTAGCGACACCATTCGTTATTAATTGTTAGCTACTAAACCGGATCTATTTTAAACAATTTCGGGGTTACAACCTCACGGCAAATACTTATACTATTTATTAAATCACCATGCACAAATGTTGGGTCCGTTTTTGTACGCGAAAAATTGATTACAACCAAAAGCGGCCACTTTTAGCGTGAATCAATTTTTCGCGTACAAATGTTTGGTTCGCATTTGTGCATGGTTATTTAATTATTAGTATAAGTGCTTGCCGAGAGGTTGTAATCCCGAAATTGTTTAAAATAGATCCGGTTTAGTAGCTTAAATTTATAATCTATTGGCGTCGCTAGTGTGCCCTATCCGTCACCTTAATGAATGTACGGTCGCGGTCAAAAAGTGTTTACCACCTTAAGGATCATAATCGCACGCACACATAGGTGATAAGTTCTATATAGTCTATTACATAATATTGATCATAGATATGGTATCTTTTTAATGATATGACAGCTGACAGTTAGCAGTTAAATTTTATGACAATTGTCATGTCATTTCAAATAAATTAGGTTTTTATGGCTGCTTCTGTGTTGTATCATTTTTCATATTTACTTTAAAAAGGTAATATGTAACTTGATATAGCATTTTTGACTTAAGTGCAAAAAGTGTGATATATAATAAAATTTCAAAACAGACCGCTACTGTACGATATGATCAAATGTGTAGACAAATATCAAACCCCGGTATGTCCACTATAAACAAAAAATGGGAAATTAGAGAAATGTGTATGTGGCTAGTGATATACAGATTTTTTAGAATTCTTATTAAATGGGGATTCATATAGCAGTTTGTGTTTATGAATATATAAAAATAAAGTTTAATTAAGAGATTACGCTTTAAAACCATGTTGAAACGTTGACATATCGGTGTTTGATGTACCCTAACGAACTACCTATATCGGTATTTATTGTGGACTTGACTGATTTTAAAAAGTAGCTGCTCGACCTGCCTAATTTTTGACTAATTCCATCTTCGAACTGGCATCCATCTTGGACGCCATACTTTGCTCTCATTGGTCGATGTGGACGTGCTTGAGATTTATATAGGTACACTTGTCAATGGACGTGCCGGGGTTTGAAATCTTAGACAATTTAACACGGGACGTGGCATGTGGACGCATTTCCCTCTGCCAAAGTACACGAACAAACGTTCGTGTATATTTAATAAAACTAGATCGGCGCGATCAATCGCCATTTCGAATTCGTATCTGTCGCTGGAGGAACTCGTCAAAATGGTTGTTGGGAAGTTTTTACTTGCGAACGACGATCAGAAAAATCAACTTTATCTTTCTAATTATTCATAAGTAATGTTCTAATAAAATAAACGTTATTTCACGGAATAATAACCTTTTTCATCTACATATTTTACGACAGAAATAACCCCAAAAAACAATAGGCGATATCGTGGTACGAATAAACGATGGTGCACGATGTTGATAGTGTTGTGACAGTAATAGAAAGAATGAATAATAAATGTCTTACTATTGCTGTCATTTATTGAAGACTTCGGTTTTTATAAGATTCCATCATCAGATCCTAAAATATTTTGCAAATTTTCTACGCACAGCCTGTAGATGCATATTAAATTTTCACTAGAATGAACTATTAACATTGTATGACTGTTTCGAAAATCCAACCCTTTCATAATCCTATCCTGGTCACCGCCTAGACCACTAGGTCTATTATCCAAAGTATTAAATTCAGGTAAGTATAACATTTCTAGTACTTATCTGCATTTTCGCTGCTGTGAGCAAGTGATTCACCTATGTTCGTAAACAAAAATCATCATTTCATTACTTATAAATAATCAATTTTACATGCTTTTGTACATGTACCTAATAACAACATGTTTGTATGCAACTAACTCTTTCCAAGAACGTCACTCATTTATTCATATCTAGATCATCACTAAACTTCCCTTCCCCCCGCGGATTTTGGCAGAATGTTTTAAAACTAGATCTCCGCTATACCACGTCCCGTGTTAAATTGTCTACGTTTTAAATAAATCATTGATTTTGACCATTATTTTATAGTTTTTGGGGACTTATCATGATTTGGAAAAAAGTAACAGAATGACAACTGAAATTCAAATTAGGCGCCATTCATAGTTCATTACTTCAATTTCGAGTATGGGTGTGACTTACCGGAGTTTGATATTTACCTACACAAATAATCTTATCACTCCATGAATTAGCCGCATCTTCAGATGCCCTAATCATACGATAGGGGGCAGACGAGCAGACGGATCACCTAATGGCAATAATACCGCCGCTCATGGAAACCTGCAGCATCAGAGGAGATCATGATGTCACAAGTGCGCTGAAAACTTAGATTATGGTGACGGGTAGAGCACATTTAAATTTTTAGCTACTGAACAAACAATTTAAAATTTTCAAACAATTTCTATTTTAAACAATTTCGGGGTTAAAACCTCTAGGCAAACACTTATTTAATAACCATGCACAAATGTTGGATCGGTTTTTGTACGCGAAAAATTGATTCATGCCAAAGTAACCGGTCCACGCGGTAGGGATGAGTCAACTATCTTCCGCTATTTTGATTTAATCTAAGGCTGAAAACTAAGAAATCCAGCTGCGCTTTCCAGAACAGTCGCTCGCGCCTTGGTAGTATTCTGTGACTGAAATGATAAAAGAATAAAACGAATATCTTATAATAAGCTTTATTTAATTATGAGTTAACAATATTTTCGTATTTTTGAACAGGTTGTGACCTTATTAACCGAATACAAGTCAAATTGCGTATGCAAATTTTAACCATACATCTTACAGAAAAAATAAACACTGAGAACTGTTTCTATGAATATTAATATTTATTTTTATACTTACAATAAAAATTCAGTTTCAAAAGCATCATCATGTATTATAATACATAAAGTTAATAAACTACAGTTCAAAATTCTTCCTCGTGCGTCCACAAGCCATCCGTCTGAACATGACTTACTTAGTAAGCGAAATTTTAAAATTATAATTTAAATTAACTAGACCGGATGGCCGGGGAGACCCCGGCGCTCCTAGCTTACCATTCTACGATTGATGAAGCAATAAATAATCGCAATGGTCAATTTAGTCGAAGTATGAAATAATAACAGTGCAAGAAAGTTAATTGTGATTGAACTTATCTATAGAATTACAATGTTTGTACAAGCTGGTGTGTAGTGCGCGTACACGTGCGTCGGCCGCACGCCGCGATCAGATCACACAATTTGACTTTGAATCTTTGTTACCGAATCTAATTTGATTATTCTATCTAGCAAATAGAAAGTAACAATTAGGTACAACTATGGTATTTATTAATCATGTTTAAGACTTATGTTTATTACATTCGATTACACTGCAATGATTGTACAATAAGTATTAACGATCCATTTAACAAGGAGAATACTTCGATTTGTTCACAATAATTTATCAAAAACCCATATTTACGGAATCGATTTAAAAACCTCATTTTACATATTGACAATATTCGCATTATCTATACTTTCTCTAAAAATATGAAAACGACACAACAAGATGTTTTTTTATGTTATAAAACACTTTAAACATATTTATCTGAAATGAATATGAATAAATTCTAATGCGGGATACAATTTTGTGATGACTACAATATCCGTGACTATCCAAAGAACCTTATAAACACGCCAGAGTGATCAGCGCAACGTTACGCCGCGGCTGACGCTAGCACGGCGGTCACAATAGTAACCTGAGTCTACCCAACAGTGCATCACGCTGATTACACCGACACCTACAAATCTTACTTCTACACAAATCACGCTTTCCGAATCCATGCCGCCGGTTCAAGCAAAAATATACACATGTGTTTTATAAGCTGTACAATTTATACACCATCAACGAAGCGCCCACTAAAGCGGCCGTGGCTACGAACACCCGTGGCCGAGTGTGCCCGAGCGGCAAATGTGTCACTGACACAGTTTAGATTAGCGCGAAGACAAAATTTACTGAATCGCTACAAAACAGAAACATTAATTAAATAGTGCAATTCAGAATTTGTCCACTGGCAATAGCATTTTCAAATAATTTATTTACGTTTTTAGAAACTTCAATTTCAATTGTACCCTCTAGTAGATATTTCTTTAAGCAGTGACAATAAAATGCAACTTTATTTTACCAATGTGGTATTCGCGCAACATTTCCTGGTGATATCCGTGCAATAAATGTCGCTCAGAGAACACGCAACCTGGAGTTTGGTCGTGTTTTGTACATTCACGGCCACGGAACGCCGCTGGGCGCGCATACTGATGACAAAGTTATCAGTCTATTCGCAGTCGACTTCATACTTATAAATAAACAAATGCTGGCCAACTGTGGCGACCGCGCTCACTACTATACCACTATGAACAAAATACAGGTTCAGTTACCTAAAGCTGGCACGTTTACAAAACCCACTAATATACAGAATGATTGAAAATTAATTTCATATTAAATGCGCGTCAACACAGAGACGCCAATTCAAGAGATGAAGGTCCGTTTCTACAAACAGGAAAATAAAAAGCGTCTGTTACGCTCATCATAGGTAGGCCGCGTGCGAAATAGCAAGTTTGGAGTGCTATGCATGGTCTGGGCAGCCGCTGTACGCCTACTTACTTCATAGTTTACTAAATTATTTTTCAGCCCTGCACTTTTTTTTTATATATAACATGGTAATCCCTTATAAATATTACCAAGTTATATTTCCCATTCTTCCCACTACCACTTTTTCTCCAAGATAACCGACCAGCTTTTTCCAAGTTTCTTTTTCTTTAGGTCAAGGTAATTTCGTATAAAGTGGTATTTTCCGTGAACCCGATGAGGTATAATCGAGTAAATAGACATAGGTAGTGGAGCAGCCGCCCAGACCAATGACGTCACATCGTATGCATATTCAGACACTACACAAGCACTATACGAAAACTGTGAGTGACGCGCCAGTTTTAGCTAACTTGTTGCGCTTACTCCGGAATGCCTCGAGTCGCGGCCGCTGCACCTGCACTCAATAACACACTTCGACATGAACATCTATCCAAAAATGATAAAATTCCGTCATAAGACTAATTACGAAATGAAAGCGAATCGTATTAAATTGACAAGACCCAGAGCCACGTGGTCGCCTGTACGCAAGGTGAAATGTTTCATTCAGTCTTGTAGGAATAGAAGTCAGTTCACTCGGGACTCGATGGGATACACCGACCTATACCAATTACTTGATTTTATACACTTTTGTAATGTATGTGTACATCAATTATTGCACTTCAAATATAACATTTATTCAAATTAAAACGAATGTTAAGCGTTTGCGACCGGTCAGTCGCCGACGCATGGTAGAATGTAGCATTCATATAATTTGTTTGACTTATTGCCTGCTGTTATCTCATTTAGTAAAAACTATAATATTATAGGCATAAATAAAGACAGTAAAGTACGTGGCATCACTATAGGAACGGAGCCAATTGAAATAATAATTATCATACTTCTTTGTCGCACGAATTGAACTTATTAGAATGACTAAATAAAATTAAAACCTACAGTATGCATACAGTCAGCTTGTTGAACATTGCAAACCTAAACTCATCTCTGAAACACCCTTTATGCCTCAACTAACGATTTTTATTTTACTTCAAGCGCAATATTGAGCTGCCCTACAGTCAACGTATATCCCTGTATACTTAATGGTCGTACGATTTGATGTAAGGATGATACCTCTATACATTAAAGATCAGAGAAATCGCCATTCACAACCTGGTGTATAATATAAATAACGCTCGGTTCCCGGCCTGCAATATTCAACTCGCCGGGACGAAGTAATGATCAACAACACACAAACTTATTACAAAGTCGCCATATTCACTATGTTTATGGTAATTCATTACTTATGTAACAAAATCGATTTACAACGCATTCACAGATAATAAAAATGAACGAGACGTACAAAAATAATATTAAACCGCGTCACTATATTGGGATAAAGCAATACACGACTACTAAGTATTTCTTTTAAAACTACTGCTGTATGATATTTAATGTAGTATTCCAATAATGTTGTAACTTAGCGGTGAGCCTTCAGCGTGAGAAAAAGTCCGCACTCACATTTCACGCGAGCGAGCAAATTGAGAAAACGAGTATTTGTCTCTACTTTTGAACTATAGCCTACTCAAATTAGGACTTAAAAAAAGTTTTTATTTTCATTGACTCTCAGTCCAATGGCTATCTTATTATGCTGTTGGCAGATAGCATCAGCAACATTAAAAAATGAATCACTAATTTTCAAAAGTCATTCGTATAATATTGAAAATATTTTATATGCTGAAGTCGGCTTTTACAAACCGACAAATTTCTAGATACTTGAGATTTTCACAACGCTTGTGATATGGAAATGCTTGACTTATATCTTTGCTTGCGTGGCTCACGCGATTTTACAACACTAGGTCTAAAATACAAATCTGTTGATTTGTTCGAACTATGTGCTGGAATGGACAATCGTCGATGCGAGCGGATACGCGCTATGATGAGGTAAAGAAAATCTCGCGTCCAAGGGACAACTAAAAGAATCAGCGAGTCTCAAGTACAATGAAAAATAATTCACTACGGACGGGAACACAAAATAGAAATTTCGACCAACCGCACCCGGCCTATCTCTGTGGTATTAAAAGTGTTGGAGATTTATTTATCATCAGCGATTTAAATAAGCATATACTCATTTCCCTAATAAGTACACATTATTTATTTAATATTGTAAGAATTCTAATGTCATTGATTTTTTTATTCAAATTAAATTAACAAATTAAGTTGCTATTGTCTGCATGTATGTGTAACAATTGACATTGGATGCTCCGAATAATGGCTCTGAATAATTCGACGTTTTAGTGAAGAAAGCTGTGGTTCAGTAAGAGAATCCGTTGGAAATTACTATTATTTACATATTACATTCCCAATAGTAATAACAACAGTTCGAAATGGACCAATTTTAAAATCGTTCGTGTAAAATAGCCTTTAGACAATTCCTCGCCAAGCCTAACTTGCCTTGCTTAAGTGCCATTATAGACCGTATTTCCGTAGCGTAAAGACGATAATAGCATATAATAGTGTTTGTCTTGCTTTACTTAAGTTATTGCTTTATTTTTACGTAGAGGTGTCGAATCGTAATTCTATGAAATCACTCAAAACATATTCTTACAACATATACAATATATTCAGGCTCCGCTACTGATGTACAGGAGAAATAATCGTTCAGAACCAGTATTCGTCCGTTCTAACAATTAGCTGTTTATGAAGTAACTATGCGTAGAACCAATGTCTTGACAGGGCGTTATACCGGCCGTTCGAGCGTTTCCGAAATATACATTTTATAACTGATTAAACATCGTGTAACTTAGGCACTTTAAAAGGGGGCTATTTCTTGCTTAATTGATTTAGAGAGTCCATATTGTTTGGACTTACGGTTCTACGAATACGTTTCTGACGACGTCATCACATGGCTTTATGTTAAATATTTTTAGTGACATCACAGATATGCTCCGAAAACCATCTGTAGACCAACATCTGGCAGATGTCAGAAAGTCAATTTTAGAACAGCCAGAAACGAACGAATAACAGTTTTTTTTATGCTACCTTTACAGTAGGTAAAGGCTGGCAATAAATCCGGCAATTTCTTCAAGCAATATGTTTTTAACTTGATTATGTTCAGATTGTAGCAACCCGATTACTCGACGTGTGGCTGTATACAACTTGATTGCAGAAAAAATAATAATTAGAAATTTTAAACAGCCGACTGTTATCTGTATTTACTTTGAAATAAGCAAGATAGTGACACCAATTAGTGTCACCTAGCCCCTGGAATTGGCCGTCCCTAAAAATTTACCAAACAAAAAAATTATGCTCAGTCCACACGCGTGACAAGCGCTTAACAAACAGCAAGGAAAAAAATACACGCGTCCCTTTCACACACTTTGTGTTTTTATTTCTGTGCGTCCTGTGAAAAGTGGTACAAGTCGACTTTGATTTTCTTCTTGCTACTTCATCGCAAAAAAATCCTCTATTATTCTGTCTGATCAGACGGAAAAATTGACGATTTCTTTGCATGTCTGATCAGACTGAAAAGTAGAGGAATTTTTTGTTATGAAGTAGCAAGAAGAAAATCAAATTGGATATAAGTCGACTTGTACCACTTTTCACAGGACGCACAGATTTCTTCCCTTTCTGGTATCTAAACGCTTGTAAGTGCGTGGATTGGGTATTTGCATGTACAGTCCGCGCCATCAAAAGAAGTCCCGTGAAATCAACGTTTAAATTTGAGCTTTATGCTCATTGTTATTTCGTTCATTATTTATTTATTTATTATTTTTTCACAATAGGTACACAAGGCTGACGTCCGTGGCACTCACTCAGCTGGCCCTACTGAAAATCAGCGTCATGACCTTTTTCAGGGTCATGACATAGGCTGAGTGGGGGCCATTTATGTTGGAGGTCACAACACACAATATATTATTTGTACTGCCTGGTTATTAGTACTCATTATTTTGTTTTTCCTTTGTTTTGTTTTGTTTTTATTTTCTGTATCTATTTTGTTTTTCTTTTTGTTTGTTTTTCTATTGTAACTAATGTTGTACTCGTATGTAGTGTTGTGATGTCCAAAATAATAAATTTTTCTTTCTTTCTTTCTTTCATTGTAGCAAGGAATCTCGAATTTTAGTTCCGCGTTTTTTCCGCGGGACTTTTCTTGGCGCGGACGTTTCTTTCTATGTGGGAATACGGTGGAATCGCTCGAGCGGGCGCTGCGGGCGCTGCGGGGCGGGGCGGGGTCACGTGGCACGCACGCGTCACTTGCCCGCGCGCGCGGCGCACTTCTTCTTTTTGCGTTTGAAGAAACAACAGCACCTGGAATAGACGGATTGCCTGCATGACGATTTACAGAGTCTGCCAGGGTACACGATGAAACGGCGCAATGCTATAGAACGGTGGTGCCAATTGGTGCTATCCATTTGAACTTAGTAGTTAATACAAAATGCTGTCAGTCTACATAGACGGTGGCGCCAACTGGTCCATTTGAAACAAATGTATCATACTTGTTTCCTAAAGTCCATCTGTTTATCTGGCGTCTACTTAAACTGTTTTTTTTTACTTTACTATTTTTTAAAATTCACTTCTTTCTATGTACCTTTTTTACTTCATAGGTTTATGAATCGTCAACTAAAGTCCATTCAGTATCTGAAGGTGAATAGAACAGTTCAAATCAGTTCAATCAAACGTTTCGTATCATGCATGCATTTTTCTATAAATACAAATATTAAGTTGTATAAATCATAAACTTTTTTATGTTATTATTCTTCCAAAATAACAAGTATTAATCTTTCTCAATTAATCTGAACAAGAACTTAAAATAGTTATTACCATGTGCAAAAAATATCTATGAATTGCATAATGCGCAAATCGGAATTTTTGCTCTTAGGGATTGACACAAACAATCGCAATAAATCAGTAATCGGTATGGCGACCATCTTACCATCGAATCACAATGGACAACATTTCATATTTTTAACATGTCCATATTGTTTTTTTTATATGAAAGTAGACATAAAATGAACAAACCCATATGTTTTCTTTTTTCAAAATTTTCCATTTCATGCATAAAATAATTATTGAAATTCTTTTTATTCTAAATTAGACGTGATAACGTCCCAATGACCGTCATCGTACGGCTGAATACAGCGATTTCCTTTGCTTATCTTGTTTTAATAATAAAAAGGTACTACTGTCAAACGTACATAATACTGTGTCAACATTGTCAACGTCATTCATACATTCAACGTTGACAGTTTTCCCTTTTTTTTGACAGTTACATGTCTGGTTTTGGCATTTCGTACATTTAAACACTATAATGTGCCTAAGCAAAAGAAATATTTTACATTCTGCCGTCCGATGACGTCATCTTACGTTTTTTAGTTTTTAATTTTTTTCTCAGTAAATAAGCAATATAAAAAATGAATAAATATATATTCGAGCAGCGGAAAAGTAAACAAAGAATTGGTATTTTTTGTTTCAGAGCTTAGCAATTTTGAAATGTTGTCCATTATTGTCTCGTGCAAAATATGTCCGCATAGATTGCATTAGGGACCAAGAACTAGTATTTTTTTTGGTGACGAAGGTGGTTCCGACAGACACGTCAAGCGAGTGTTGTTATTTTTCAGATGAATAAGATGCATATTATTTAATTATTTGTAATATTATGTGTGTGTACCACTATTAAAATATTCAATTTACATATGTATTTCATGTCCAGATGGTTCAGATTCTTGGATAAAAGGTTGATTATAACATTAAAAATCAAAAAAATAAAAAGTCGATTAGATTTGTAAGGAAGATATTGTCGACTCTTAAAAATATCGGTTAGGTTTAAAAGGAGCGCCTCACTTTTAATGTCAAAATAGAACTAACTTATTCACTTTCAGATACTGAATGGGCTATAAAAGACTTTCTTGTTAGTTTTGAACTGAGAATCAACATTCCTCTTTTACTAACCACATTGTGGAAGTATACTCATAAAATAATTATTTGTTGGCAAGTAGGTTGCTAAACAAGAAAAATCCATCGTGTTTGGCAACTGGTTGTGAATAGGGCTTTCATCCGGGAAGTCTCGGTCACGAAAATTCCGAGTCTCGACGATTTTGTCATATTTTCGAGACTCGAGACCTCAACTCAAGTTTATCGACACTTTCGAGACTTAGTACTTAAATAATTTACAAAAAATACCAGTCTAGTAAACTAAGGGAGTTTATGGTTGTCATTTTTTAATTCAGTAACGTGAAAACACTGTAAAGTAAAAGTTAGGATAATCTGTTGAGATTGCAACCTAACTATCTTTTTTCCTTTTCTCGAAAGTCTCGTTTTTTCGGAAATCCCGCGACTCGAAAATGTAACGAGACTGAAAGCCTCAGTTGTGCATCTTAGTTGCCAATATGGCCGGAGGGGTCAGTCCACATATATGGTGGTGCAATCTGGTGCCATCCATTTGAACTTAGTAAGATAAACTTAGTGGAGCCACCTAGTGGTGGATCCCTATAGGGATTGTGCAGTAACTATAGGTGGCAGCACTTTGCAGATTTGTATTGACTAACAGATTAAGTTAAGTTCAAATGGGTGGCACCACTGCAGCAACGTCGATGTGCACTACATATTTTAGGTTCTTGCAATTATTTTAAAATAGTAGTAGTGTGTATTTGACGGTGACTTTAAAATCAGAAAACAAAGTGTTAAATAAAATTATTACACAAAACCACATTTTGCGACTTATGGACGCAATAATGAGTTATTGTTACTGTTTACCCGTCTTATTACTAAAAAATGTTAATATCTAAGTTAGTATAGGTGCATAATAAATAATCGAGCACGCAAAAAAATGTATAAATGGCTGTGCGAAATAAAACTTTAAGTAAAAAAAAGTAAATCACCAATTTTAAATGATAGGAGTAGTTGTTAATAATGCAACGATAATATTTCAAAAGCTTGCCCTGTTGGAAACAACTTATCTTACGTACATTGAAATGAATAAAGTAAAAGTAAAGTATCAGCCTACGTCCCACTGCAGGGCAAAGACCTCCATCATAGAAATCAAGTCATCGCTACTATTAAGGGATTAGGCTTCATCAACCCGAGCTTTGTTCGAAAAATTCGAAACATACTTTTTGCTCGACCCACTAATCAATCCCAGGACCAGAGATGACAGCCCGGTACTTAAATCCCTACGGGCGTTCATCTTATAACTTCTCTTTCAATTTAAAATTAATATATATATATATATATAAATATATATATATATATATATATATATATATATATATATATATATATATATATATATAAGAAATGTAAAGCCATAATGACGGTAACCTCTAAATGTACCCTAGATACTTTTTATTACCGAACTGAAACAGTTGAGATTTAAATGACACTAGGTTTAAATTTCATTTCATTGTACTGAAATGTTTAGATAAATGTTGGCGATGGATTATGTATTCACTTTGTATTAGAATATATTCGGATTTTTTTTAAAGAACTGTAAACAATTTATTTTGTCTTCAGGCCGATTCGAGCAATCTGAATGCGATAATAAATCTATGGTATAGCGTTGTCATTCTAAACAAATCTGACAATATACCATAGATTTATCTACGCATAACGATAGGTCGAATCGGGCCTTAAGAGACTACGATACTATGAAAAGTTTTTTTAATGGTTTTGATCCATTAGGCCTCTCTATCTTTGATAAAGTATGGTCACTGGAAATAAAAATCTAGTTTATAGTCCTATACATAATTGTATAACTTCTATTAATCATGTTAAAACGGATAAACTGCCATATGGTTAGAATGCCATCTCTCGTACATTGTTAACTCTAAACAACTACCCTACCATTAAAACTTAATCCCTGTTAAATCTAGACAACTACCCTACCATTAAAACTTAAACCTTGTTAAATCTAGACAACTACCATACCATTAATATTCAATCCTTGTTAAATCTAGACAACTACCCTACCATTAAAATTAATCCTTGTTAAATCAAGACAACTATGGTAGGGCATTAAAACATTTTTCCTCATCCCAAAAAGCAACTCAAAGCCAAAGCAAAATAAATAAAAAGTGTCCATACAGTTGGAAAACTGACTTGGTGTCATCCACCACGTCGACTTCGTGGTGCGGTTGTGTGATGGGCGTATTGCTGTGCCCCGCCGTGGGGTCATCCGCACCCAGCTCGCCGTTCGTCGAGCTCACCACCTGCGCGACGACACAAACTGTTTACAACACCAATCAATACGACTTCAAGACTATCCTCCTAACCGATTACGGCTACGGCGGCCAATCTCAAAGATCAGTAACGTACGCATGATATTTCAAGTGCTCAAGTGTGTGCGCAAACACAAGTGGTCGTGTCACGCTGTTGTCCCGAGGGTAAGAGAATAGAGAATGCACTTGTGTTTGCGCACACACTTGATCACGACTTCCATAACACAAAGCTTAACACTGAACTACAAAATAAATAGACACTGTGCTCTACATGACTTTGATATCGAAGAAACAGAATAGACAGAAGAGTTCATTGTCCTACGCGCTAAGCAGTATATCGTATCCTTCGCTCTATACGATTGAAGATCATAATCTCTCCCGCGCACGTTCCGGTAGAATCCCTTATTACATATCGCGCACTAAAGATAGTTCCGGAACCAAACTCGTACCAGCCCCTTTTAACATTGTGTGTTGGAACGGGATGACATGAGCTTTAGTAAAGTAATAAGTTTACATCACGAATTGTAATAAGGTGGTATGTGTCTATCTATTCTGTGACTAAAGGTTTCTTGAGGGATCCGGGAAATAACCACTGTTTCCAATATTCAATCTTATTTTACCAAACGATAAAAAACTTGTAACTTCGTGAATCATCAAATATATTTTTAACGTTTTTTTCTTACTAAACCATGTGGTGTGATAGTTTACCATGGCCTCACAGAAAACCATGCAAAGAATGAGTGAAGGTACCAGAGGCGGAGACGAGCAAACGGATCACTTGATGGTAAGCGAAAGGCCGCCACCAATGGGCACCCACAACACCATTGGAGTCACAAGTGCGCAGCCAATCTTTGAACTTCCCTTCCCCCGGATTGGGCCTCCGGTATCCTCATTCACTCGGCGAAACAGGACTGGTTTACGGCAAAGTATGGCTCACCCACGATAAGAAAATAGATATAATATCATAATTAAATAGATAAGTACATTTTAGAATATTGGAACCGGTCGTAAGAATCTCATACCCAGGTCCCGTAATCTGACCTTTCCATTGAGTTCTATTACTTCCAGCAAACATTTCGTTTTTCCGGTGTCACTTATTATACGAGATACGTAAATCCTGTTATTCATAATATGACCCTTCTGTAAGTGTACAAAAAAAGAAGTTCATAAATAGGATTACTCTTATTGCGAATTCGTTACTTAGTAGTTAAAACTCATATTTTCTTTATTAGGTAGGTACTAATATTATAATGATATTATTGGTTATAAATAATATTTAAAAATCAATACGGAATACTGTTAAGACCCTAGCCAAAATAAAAGGGGGTTTGTCAATTCCTGATCTCACTCTATAATAGTTATTGTTATTTATTTGTTACGCTCGATCAAAAAATTTATATAACATCCATGACAAGTGCAATCACAAAAAAGCTTTTGATGTTTAATATCATGTGCCAGAACATGTTATCATTACAGGCAAATATTAGATTTATAAAAGTGATCTGTAATTAAAATCTATTTTTGTAATAAACCTACCGGCACGAAATCTTGCCCATAGTGTAATTTTCATACAAACATGCTCTCTTTACAGGTTCACAGAGCAAAAAACATTGTTTTGTATGTACCACATTTAACGTTTTTTTTAATGTTTGAATGCTCAACTTTCAATTAATTAATTCAATCCACTCATGAAACCACTGGATTTCCACAAAATCAGAAAAATAATGATTTCTTTTTATATCCCATATGACGTTGTATCAACGCGAAAAAGAAAATCGTTCTTCCTTGATTATTATGAAATTGAGTGGTTTCAAGAGTTATTTGAAGTAATTAATTGAAATTGGTACATACAAAACAATGTTTTTTGCTCTGTGAACCTGTAAAGAGAGCATGTTTGTGTGGAAATTACACTATGGGCAAGATTTCGTGCCGGTAGGTGTAGTAAATAGAAGTTGGTAAATCTTTTTAATATCATCATCATCATCAGCCCATTTAAGTCCCCACTGCTGGGGCACGGGCCTCCCTCAATCACATGAGGGGTAATTGCCATACTCACCACGCTTGGCAGACGGGTTGGCGAGGGTTTTGATATAAATACAGAGTTTTCCTTCTCTGGGTGCGGATGATCATGCCAGCAGATTTACCTTAGTCGCCTTTTACGACACCTCGGTAAGAGTGAGGGTGGCCTATTCTACTCTGCCGGGGACCACGCGGCCTTTTTAATATATTAGGAAATAATACTGCAGCGCTAATTCTATCAAAGCAATCAAAAATGTTAATTGAACAAAGATACGTAAAGTGTCAAAAGATGAAAAAACGTTAAGTGTGCTCTGAAGATGGTGTTAAAATTTTCTTTTCATTTTAATAGTTAAAATTTAAATTATTTAGAAGGTGTATTCTTCTGGCGCAGACTATATGGATTAAATATCTAATGAATGTACTCCCGACCCGTGGTACAGTCAGCATCAAAAGTAGCTTAACACTTTAGTACCATGTCGAAGTAACATTTTTTACGAACCCCTTGGAAACTAACTATCATAGGCAGAACAGTTACTTTGACATGGTACTAAAGTGTTAACCTACTTTTGATGCTGACCGTACAACTGTCATGTCCAACTGCTTGTACTACGGAGAAGTAAAGTTACCCATGGTTCAACTCGTTTTCCTACAGGGAAATATCTTTACCAATGGTTCAACCCGAGTGAGCTATTATTTCCTTGGACCAACTAGTTGTACTACTGGGAATAGAATGTATCTATGGAACAACTACTGGTATTTAACAGGGAATTTGGGTTTCCGCGTATGAAAAATCCGCTAGATGGAGGCTATAGGCATGAGGTCCATATGCAATGTGATTGGCTATTTTTAAACGTGATCTGTCAAAATATCAATTTGACAAACTAAACAACCAATGCGGATGAAACTGGACCTCAGTCCAAAAGTAGGTACGCCATCTAGCGGATTTTTCACACGCGAAAACCCTCATTACTATCGCATTTGGTCTTTGTATAATTGAAAGTGAAGTCGTTAAACTAGAACTATTCTCATTAGTGGTGGCGTGAACTACATTTTTTGTTAGAAGAGCTTAGGGTGTCAAAGTATTTTTGGTTATCATTATGTTACATCCCTTATAAGATTCCTCAAAAAATATGTTCATAAAATAAATGTTTATTATTTCCTTTCATTAACATCTTTATTGCACCACCACACCACCTCACAGAAAACCGGCATGAAACAGCAGTGTGCTGTGTTTATCTGCGTGACTGAGGGTACCGGAGGCCCAATCCGAAGGGAAAGGGAGGTTCAAAGGTTGTCAGTGCACTTGTGACTCCAAAGGTGTCACGGGTGTCCATGGGCGGCGGCTTACCATCAGGTGATCCGTCTGCTCATCTGCCACCTATGACAAAACAAAACCTATCGCTCGCACCTATTTTTATAATCACAATCGTTGTCACATCACTTAACGATAGTCATATGTTTTGGAGACGTTCATTTGTTATACACGATTATCTTATCTCCGTGGTGGACCAGTTGGACGACTCAGTTGTACCACGGGTCGGGAGGGAATCAATCGGCCAATAGTCGGCAACGAAGCGACAACTGTTCTAAGGTCTGCTGTCCACTAAAGCCATGATCGCACGAAAGCATGATAGCATTATTTGATACACACGAAAGCACGATAGCATTATTTGACGCTTACTAGTATGTTATGGACATGGAGCTGCAACGTACAGTACGTCAAAAATTATTTGCTGATCGTAACATATATTATGCTCTTAGAAAGTGTAACGTGGAAGATAGATAACTGTAAACAAAATGTTTAATACAACGCCCCTCTATTCAATGTGATCCATCATAGTTGTCGCACTGTATTTGAAAGCAAGATCCAAAAAAAACATCAAAAGAACATTAGCATGCGTCTGATACGAGTTTTACGTGGACAATAGACAATAGAGAGAAAGGGGGTTTACTATCAGCTTTCCAGTAGAACGTAAATTGAACTTCCTTGCTTTTCAACAAGGTTGAGCAGATGGCCGTATCTATTCGTTCAAAGTTAGGTCCTGCCTAAAAAGTTGATAGTGAGCCCTCGTAAGCGCCATGCAGACACACGCTCGCCGCAAAATGTTCCAACTGACCGTCGACACGGATCCAGGAAATTTCACATACCGAAAATGTTTATTCTTCAATAGCTAAAAAATAAATACACCAATATACGTTCACAATAAATTATAAAATAAACTGTGTAAATACTATGAATACAAAATGCTATGGAAACTTGTCTAATACATGCAAATGAAATTAAAAGTAATAAATTAATTAATATAAATATAATTTCACTAAATTTATATGTAATTATTATTCGTCCGGATCCTTTCATCTCATTTATACCTGGTTAAATATGTCACCATACAGTGTGTACAGTTTACAAGAAATCGTGTTCTCTCAGTATTGTAATTAATGTTTAATTCTAGATTTAATTTTGATATATATGTGTTAATTTTAAACACAATATATGGAACACTATAAATATTGGTATTTTATACTAAGGTGCCAAATTCTCTTACGGCTCATTTGAAAGAAAGCAGTTTATTGAATTGAATTTATTGAACGTGACCACTTTTATGAATCTGCAATAATATTATGGCATATTAGTTTAATTGTAACGTAACAGCTGTTTACCCAGAGCACTGTTTGATATTAACTCATAGTATAAAATCAATAAATGATATGACTGTTCATTCTGATATACGTAACACAGGTGCTTGAGCTACCTTTCTCGGAGTCAGATCAATGAATGTGATATTGAGAAAAATGTATTTATTTATTATATGAGTATGATTCTCATTTAACCTGTAATATATTACGAAGACCAACCACGTATCCACATTTAGGAGCAATTAACAAAAATATATCTGATATAAGTAATTAAAAAGGCCTTCTGTCTCTTATAAGTTTTTGTTTTCCACTATCTGGTTAACTTTGAGCAGGCCGCTATGGAATATGTCTGCAATTTGAAACGAATAAAAATAATAAAATGTTTCGTTTATTAATGTCTTAATATTAACATCATGTAATTATATGTTATCATATATAGTTCAAACTCTAAACCAAAATAATAAATAATTATGTTTTATAATGCTCTCGGAGATTTGATTAACCGGCTTCAAATACGATTTTTTGTCTTAATTTTCAAAATTAATTAAAGCAACACGAAATCCTACGTGAGTAATATCGTAAACAATAAATATGTACAACAATTTATCTTTTTACATAGCCCCATTCATGAGTTTAGAACACATCAGGGGACTGATTCAAGTGTTTAAAAATGGTCCGTCATTGTGATGTATGCTGTATCATATAAACTTATTTAATATTCACGCAGATTTTTTTTTAAAGTAATGAGAACAAATAGTTCTATGAAAAATCCGTTAGATGGCGTAATGTGTAGGCGTCAGGTCCGTATACAAAGATAATAGTTGTTTTTTGCCGTGACATGCTAGAAAGACAATGTAACATGCAAAACAACCAGTGTCATTGAATTTAGACCCTTCATTACGTCATCTAGAAGATATTTCAATCGGAAAAACCCTCATTTAATAACCCACAGAAATGAGGCTTACACCCAGCAGCGTATTCTAGCAGGTTGTTGATGTTGTATACCTGAACAGATCCGTGCCTATCGGCGGGTGTAAGGTGGCCTGTGGTGAGGGGCGTGGCCTTCCCGCTGGGGGGCCAGTTGCCCCCCGTGTTGGCCGTGCCTCCCGTGCCCGAGTCCTTCACCGCTCCCTGCAAACCGGGGACCGTTTAGTTCACGTGGTGATGAAGTGAAGAGTGCGATAGTGTTGTGTTTATAAGCGAAAGGTTTAAAAGGAAAGGTAATTTTACCTTTTTAATAAATTCACGTCATTTTTAGCTAAATTTAACAGAGGATTTTACAAATACTAATAATAATATGACTAAAATATTTAGGGTTAAAGCTGTATTATTTAAATTTCATTTTTAATTTTCATATAAATTTACTAGTATTGAACACAACTTAAAAAAAAGTAAAAAAATAATAATAAGATTACATTATATTATATGTCTGAAAATATTTAATTAGGAAAATAATAGAATCACTAAGAAATAATATTTTGTACTTATTTACCATCCTATCGTTTAATATATTTAATTGTTTTTCGATATTTTTGGTCATTGACCTACATACTCGTCTGTACATACTCGATTGTAAGTAAGTTCATCACGAAAAGAAAAAAAAACGGGTTGAATAACGAAACACCTCTTGTATCTTCAAGGCAGGATGGAGGACAGTCTCCCACAATGCAACTACACACGCTCAAGCACTGATACACGACCATGTATTACGGGTTGGAATAATGCTGGTATTTACAATGTTACAATGATACATTTATACTGAGTTCTTTATATCATATCTGGCTGGCTAGAAAAGCGAACTCGCTCGCCATGACAGTAGTGATGTATAACACGACGCTGAGCTAGTGTTTCCCGCAGGAAACAAAACCACAACCCAGAGGGCGCTTCATACGAAACAAACTGTTTGTAAATTTTTTGGGGCACCCACAAATTTAATCAATTCGAATCGAATAGATTAAAATATTGACAAATAAATCTGTTACAATATATTTTCTTTTAAATTTATTTATTTGAAATGCAGTCATTGTTTAAATTTAATGAACAAGCAAAGTTGTCTTTATTGTAGGTTCATCCCTCCTTTTGGTTAAAATTGATTCAGAAAACATTTTTTACTATAAATAAGCATGGGAAAGATGGAATGGTACAGTTTGGGACAAACTTTGATACCCCGTGATTTGCGCAATAATAATAATAATAATTCTCACAACATCTCATACGTTGACCTGATTCCGTACTAAGTAGCTTAATCACTTGTGTTACAGATATCAGACAACAGAGGAACACAAATATATACTTAAATACATATATTACACTCAAACACCGAACAAACACAAGTGTTCATCGCACGAATGTTTGTCCAGGGTGGGGATCGAACCCACGACCTTTGGCGTAAATAACATATTAGGTACATATTAGGTAACATATTAGGTACAAAATCTCCTAGCGCGCACGTCACGTGCTACTAAAACTTGGGTCAACTTGAATGTCCCGAGCTGTAACACTGTTTACTACATTCCAAAATGTATTGAAACCATTTATAAAATGACAACCCATAATACAGTGAACCATTTGGTATAAGCATTCTCGAAACCACACAAACGCAGGTTAGGGACTCTAGCGAACACCCTACAAGCCAAGCATTGTCGCGGGCGAAGCCTCGTGGTGTTAGCGCCGCTCCACTGGCACCTCCAGTATTTACATAGCTTCGTCAACGAAAACGGCACAAGTATGGATAGTCTATGGAAACGTAACACTAAAGTGTTCCTGAATCATTTACGTTGATTGAAAGATATCGTTAAATAGACCTATCACACTAAACACGTTTAAGACGACGGGTAGTCCTAACTAGCGACACTAATCGATTTAAATTGTTAGCTACTAAACCGGATCTATTTTAAACAATTTCGGAGCTCCAGTCTCTAAGCAAACATTTACACTATTTATTTAATAATTGCGCACTACCTACTTTTTGATTTGATTTTGCACTCGAAATTTGGATTAAGGCCATAAGGGGCCGGTAATTAAAATTTCAAGTTCAAAAGCAGACCCAAAAGTTAAGTACAAGTATTAAATAAATAGTATAAGTGTTTTCCGAGAGTATGCAGCTCGGAAATTGTTAAAATGATATCCGGTTTAGTTGCTTACAATTTAAATAATTGGCGTCGCTAGTGTGCCCTACCCGTCACCTTAAATTAAAATAATTTAAAATAAATTCAATGAAAATCTTCCTAAAGGTAGGTAGTACGTATGATTTACCTACCTATTTACATAAGGTCGTAAGTAAAAATTCAAAATAAATATTTAAACGATCACTTCTTATTAATAATGCAAATGATAATGGAACACTTATTAAGACATTCATTCAATAAATTGGTCTCTATAAATCTATAAAATTTTGAAAATGATCGATTTGGCATATTTGTATTGATCAGATAATTAAGTACGGCATGGAATTGGCAATATCATAAGCAAATTAAATTCGGCATATTTGATAATACAACAAAAATGTACTAATTAAATTAAAATCTATCTAAACTATTAATCTAACTAACCTCTATTAATAAAAATATAATTGAATTCGGATTGTTATATTAAAACGATTAGATTTACGACTTATTTTTAAATATCAATAAACAATTTAGAAATAGTTTTACTATACCTACATACGCATTTATTTTAATAATAAATTGGTAAAAATATATTTTAAAAATTTGCAAACCAATTTACCGAAAAAGTCTATAGGATTATCGCCATAGGAGATCCATAGCGATGCAGGGTCATCTAGTGAAACAACTAGGGTCTTATATTTGAAAGGGGGCCAAACCTCTCCCGCAATAAGCGCCGCCTCATCGTCCTCAACCAAACCAATTATATAATCACACAAATCATCCTGCACCGACAAAAAAAAACATTATGAGTTCAACTCACTTCTCACTAGAGTCTAGTAAGAAATATTGGCGGTAAAAAGAACCTAATGACCGAAAAGATTACTTAAACAAAAATGTTTACTGTATGTGCCTACTAATTTGCTAGATTTTCTCGTTCCCGTTCAATAGTAACGTGTAAAAACTAGGAATCCAATAGATACCTAGCAAATGCAGTAACATCAAATTGACATTTTACCTAGGCTTCTATTCACAAAAACGCTGAAATTAATCTTATTTTTACATTGGTTGGTTGGTCTTAGCAAAACCCTTTACAGCAAATCCAACTCAAAATCGAGCAAACTTGTATTCACCATAAGGCGACGCGGGTAGGATCAACTATCGACGCCAATCGATTTTAATTTATAGCTACTAAACCGGATCTATTTTAAACAATTTCGAGGTTACAACCTCTCGGCAAACACTTATACTATTTATTAAATAACCATGCACAAACGTTGGGTCCGTTTTTGTACGCGAAAAATTGATTCAGGCCAAAAGTGGCCGCTTTTGGCGGTAATTCACATTTCGAGTACAAAAGCAGACCCAAAAGTTAAGTGTAAGTATTTAATAAATAGTATAAGTGTTTGCCGAGAGGTTGTAACCCCGAAATTGTTTAAAATAGATCCGGTTTAGTAGCTAACATTTAAAATCGATTGGCGTCGCTAGTGTGCCCTACCCGTCACCATAACCGAAACTATAACTTCATAGTTTAATTTGAAACGAATAATGCTGTATCTCAAGATTATTTACTCGTAGTACACTTTTCGTATTAAACTTCAGTATAAAATCCGTATGGACGCTTACAACTATACTAGTACTACTCTCTAAATTTTCTGAGGTGGAAGCTTATAAAATAGTCCCGATTTAAAAATAAAATACATAATATTCATAATATACTATAAATGCGTTGAAAATATACAATACATAAAAAAATATGGCATATAGTTACTCTATTGCGGCGTATTCTATGGCAGTGAATAAAATATAAATAGCTTGAATTTACTTATTTGATAACATCTAATGCTCCACATTCTTGTGATATTTTACACGGAAACTCATTTACTTTAAAGTATTTGTAGTAGAAAGGATACTAAAGTTTTTCCTTCGTAAATTTTATCACAAGTATGAGTGTATTGCTTAAAAAAAATTACATATGTTAAATATAATGTTTTGTCATACCTTATGGAAGGGTTGATGTCGGTCGCGGTTCGGAGAGACCACGATTTCATGGCCCGTCTGAATAGATCCAACCGGGGTTGACTGGAATATAACATGGGCAAATGTTATACAAAATGATATCTCATAATTATACAAGGTGTTAGTCTTTAATTAATGTTAGGAGACTAAGATACACACCTGTTTTAATTTTCGATCGAGTGAGAGTTGTGTTACTTTACGATAGACTAACGGACTCAACTTTCGACTACGAATACAATTATTTGTTAAAGAAAAAAACGAACACCTTGCGTATTACTTCATTTTAACAAGTTACTTAATTTACTAAATTACTTTGGTACCTACTTATATACTTATTTGGATGACAGAACATAATGATCTTTAGTGGTATGTAGTTGTTTGTGTTTATTCTAAATTAATACATAAATGCATAAGTGACCAATGAGTTTTTAACTACACATTACTTAGGCATGACTTTACATGAAAATTCTATTTTATTTTTCATACTAAGGGCCGAATTTGACCAATCTTATTCAGATACTAAATGGTATGGTATAGTGTCATTCCATACAAATCTGACGTTAAATCATAGATTTCTCCTCCGAAACAGATTGGTCGAATCGAGCCTAAATGGGCTAAAGTTATTTTATTGATCTACGCCTTTTCATTATTATAGTATGTATATAAAATGTCTGTCCTTACCAATGATATGAGTCTGGAAGTTCGCTTTTATCTATCGAGAGATACTCATCCCTTTATTACAAGATGCGTTCTAAAAATGTTACCGGGACTAAACTCGTTCCAGCCCCTTTTAACATTGCGTGTTAGAACGGGATGGCATGATCTTAGTACGGTAATAATAACTTTAGATCGCGTTTTGCAATAAGGTGGAGAGTGTCTTATAAACTTAAACCTAAAGCACCTTTTACAAATCGCAAACTTAAGTTATTACCGTACTAAAGCTCATGTCATCCCGTTTCAACACGCAATGTTAAAAGAGGGTGGCACGAGTTTTATTCCGGGACTATCTTAAGTTCGCGATTTGTAATAAGGGGTAAAGGTTTTTGTACCTACTTTTTACTTAAGTATTATATTTTACATCAAAAAATCCTCATTGCTTAATATCATATGTGACAATTTCTTGTGTGATGATTATGTAAGCGAAATCTAGTTTATTACTGTAATTGCACTCCAGAATAAAGCTATAAAAATTTCACCCTTGGATTGTAAATGCGTGGGTTTTCTACTAACCTTGTCAGACTTAGTTCTGACGACATTGGAGGGTGGCGCGTTTCGCAATATTCTCATCACGTGAATGTTCGGAGGCTGAGGCCGGTATGTAAGCGGTAAGCATGCGACATGCAACATAACTGTTAACACAGTATTACATGCTCGAAGCTCAAGTGGAGGCACTGGTGCATGTAACTTAGGCCAATGGATGTGCGTTCAGTGATGACGGGGATACAATGATTCCATAGCGGATTTAAGGATGCATACCAGGTGTGCAATAATTTAATGGGGATATCACGTGCGAAAAATCCGCAAGATGGCGTACTATAAGCCTGAGGTCCATCTAAAAGGTGATGGGTATTTATTTTTAGACGTGATATGTCAAATTGTCAATTAACGAATAAATCAACCAATGATGAAGTTGGACCTCGGTTTACAGGCACGCCATCTAGCGGATATTTCACACGCAATAGCCCCCATTCAGTAGGCATGTGATGATGATAAAGCAACAATAACATGAAATTTAGTGTAGTCGTCCCTTTGAAAAAGTATAAAAAAGACATCAAGAGCAATAAATAAATTAGACTAAATTAAATAAAGTAAAAAAAACTATCTACAATCAAACCACACACTTAAAGGATTTTTATATTTTATTAAAGAAACAATAAATATATAATTTCTACTAATAATGAGATCTAAGGATAGTCTAATTTTAACAATTCATCAACTAATTCACAACCATTTGATACAGAAATAGTCTTTATTGTTAGAAAAGAAATAAAAATGCGTAAACTTCAATCCAAATTAAAAATGAACAAAAATTAGGAATCTTTTAGCCACAATTATTATCTAAGCGATTAGTCGAAATAAAGCATTTTGGAAGAATAAGAGCCTTTGTGAGTTTCAAAGTCGTAGTCCTTTGCAAGGACAAGCCGTTTCACCTTACACCGAAAATAAAAATGTAAAGTCATTCGGTGATCCATCGATTGGCTAAAACTTCGTGCAAAGAAAGCAGAGTGACCTTTTTTTAGGAATTCGAAGCTGTTTTAAAAGGTCATTATTGCATGAGCAAAACAAACATTTCAGTTTATTACTGTTAGTAAGTTCAAAACACATACTTTACATTAAGTTTGTGTTGACTACGTCTTTGTGCTGCTAACAGAAGTGTAAAATCAACAAAGGCAGAATCGTAATGACGTAGCCGTTTTGATTCTACATCTCTGTGTATTACAAAATGTATAAATATCCAATTTGTCATAAAGACAGATAGATTTTATAAAATTAAAATTTACATTAATCATTATCAGTCTATTCCTCAGAAATATCTTTACGAGTCACAGTTAGAAATTTTTAGGAATATATATTTAGATTATCAGTTTTATCGTGGAGAACAAAATAATTCCACTTATGTCATCAAAGTAATTCGTGAATGCCGTGATACGTAAATTATGATTAAACATTACCAAGCAGGATTAAATAAGCAGGAAAATAATGTTATGTTAAACGACAATAATAGCAAATCAGAACTCCTTTCGTTAATATTTAATTAGGTCTATAAACTATTTGAACTGAATCGGAGTTAGGTAATTTTGATAAAATTAAATTTACAAAGTGCAAAAGATAGTTTTATTTACTTTGACATGAGTCTGAGTCGAGTGAATTAAATATTTTAATAAGTAAAGAGGACTTCTTGACCTAATAAAATTTATTTATATTTATGTACAGCTTTGTAATCTTAGATTAAATCAAATAGAGGAAGATACGGTACGCGATTAAAATAGTCAACTAAAATATGGGTTTTCACGCACACATCTACTTCCATACGATCTAACACGAAGAAAACTCGAACGAAACAATTTGTCACCAAACGATAAAGATAGAGCGATGGACTCTTTAATGGTGCGAGTGAGAGAAACGGGTCGCATCGTCGAGTTTGTCCGGTGATTTCCACACCCAAAATTTAAGAACACGTATTAAGGTACGCGCACATTAGGACGGGCCGCAGCGTGGCCGGGCCGGAGCGCAATAATCCGCCTACATACATACCTTATATGTGTCGCAGCCATCTGGTTAAATTAGCCATCCAATCGGACGCCTAGGGCGTTCGTGAAATGCCAGCATCCATTAAATGGTTAAAGAACAACTAGCCATGTCGTTAAGCGCGACGTTAAACCAGAAGACTGAACGTTTATCACCGCCATCATCCAAGTAGATATCTAGGCCGATAGATTTTTTTTGAACTAAAATCACTCGACCATAACTTATTGTAAAATCATGCAGACGACGTACTATTATTGACACTTCCATGTATAAAGACTATTTTGACAAATACATTTAATTTTTTTCTTATAACAAAAACAAGATAATCGAACCATAATATTCAAGGCTGTTTTCGCTGCAGATGCCGTATTTGTTTTGATGATTATTAGAGCTGCAGTGGAGAAAGGCGGAAATAAATGTTAATCACTTGGCTGAGTTTTGATCAGACATTTCGAATGGGCTAACTTTCAATTATTAATTCTAATATAATTATTTGTATGTGTTTTGGGAGGCTAATTTAACTAGATGGCTGGAATATAGAGCACACTATGCTGCAGGGACGAAGCGCGTCGCATTTTTGCCCGGCGGATATTAGAAATGCGATGCGATGAAGTACTGCGGCAAAACGAGAAATTTCAAATCCCTTGTGTCTATTATAAATAAAACATAAACATGAATGTTGGAGGCGAAATAAATGCAGGATATCGAGGTTCATTTTGTTATAGTACGCTATATTTAAAATCCGTCGATTCGGCCCGTCCTGGCCGATTCGTCGGCCATGGGACGCTCTAGCCCGTCCTAATATGCGCGTACCTTTATATAAGGTATCTATCTTGCCCTGTCTCTCACGCACATGTTCTGTATGTTTGTCTCTGTCACTCAAAAATTACGCATTTTTCTTTAAAAATATAATTTTGGTGTACTTACGCATGAAACGTAATTCATTGTGACTTGTTTTTACTCCTTGAATGATTTGTGCTCTGAATAAAGGCACAGCCAGGCATTTTTAGCGGTAATTCTTTAAAAAAATATTTCGATATCAACGAGCAACGCGGTCTATCAGGGGCAGTATGGACGCAGACTAAAGCCACCTAAAGCAAACCGAGTACACTGTACTCGGTTTTTTAAGATTGCGCGCGGCTAGCTGATAGCCGTATCTGCCTCTTTTTGGTTTAATCTAAGTTTGTAATACAAAATAAACACATCGAAAGCACGTTATTTAACAGTAGCATCTTTTGAGTTTACAATTATATTGTAAACTAGCACTTATTTAATTGAGCTATTCTGTATTGAAGAAATATCGGATATATTTTTTAAATAAATAATACAATCCGTGCAAAGGAACTTGTAATAAGTACAGAATAGCTTAACCGTTCTACAAAAAAAAAGGAAAGGGTTTAAAAAATACAAAGGAGATCACCTATAATTTTCCTGTACTATTAAGTAGTTAAAATTGTATTGTAAATCTTGGGCGATTGTACTTGTTTAGCAGAACATTGCTGTCTTGATAGCGAGCCTCAAACCTCTGGTGGATAAGAAATAAAGCGTTTAGTATATAGTGATCTCCTTTTGAACAACTCATTACATGCCAGGGTTAGTGACGGTGGAGTGCAAAAAAGCTTTACAAAACACAAATATTTCTTGTTTTCAGATGAAAAACAAAAGCAAGCACCGAGATAAATTTAGGAAGCCAAGGGGTATCCAATTACATGCTAAAGATATTTAGACTTCAGAAGTTGTCAGTGTTATTAGTCTCACACAAAATAATTTCAAAACTATTAGAAGTTACATCAATTTATTAAATACTAACTAGACAAAAGTTAAATGTTAATGTAAAGAAATTTAACTGTTGAAAATTCTTTAGAGTGAGGTCTGAAATTAGTCTTTCCTCTAAATATAGTCCGCTTTGTGAAGACGTACACAGGCATAAACCATAAATCTAGTTATTTAAAGTATGAGTCTTTGAAGCCGACTTCACTAAAATATATCCTTTAGTACCTATTCTGTAACCAACTAATCATGGCTGGTTACAGCCCGTTCTAACCCGATTGAATGAAAAGGTAAACAATTTAAAATTCAGCATGTTAGTTAACGCACTTGTGAAGCACAGGGATTGTCTATCCCCAAAACTGAACCAATGACGTCAACGAACCCGTCGCATGCTAACGCTATCAACCAATCAGAAAACGTGTAACGGCCGCCATTACTTTTTCAAATCGGGTCGCAACGGACTCACCGCCGCCGTCAATTCAAATCGAGTCTTATGCAGAGGTGCTAAGCTACAGAATTGTTTACCATGGTCTTGCCGGTCCAGTCGAACTCTCCGTCGTCGACGTATCCGCGCCGCTCGAAGAGGTCGCGGAACATGCGCCTCAGCTGGTCGTAGTCGGGCGTCTCGAAGAAGTCCAGCCGGCGCACGTAGCGGAGGTACGTCGCCAGCTCCTCGGGGTGCCCCTCGCACAACACCTGGAAACAGTCAGTTAATATTTTACATTAGACACACATACAGTAAAACTGTGGAGCCTACTGCAATCAGTAATGTTTTCTAACGGATACGATTAGGTGTCCTAGAGCAATGGTCGCTCAGTGAATAAGAACACCTTCAGGTCGGCTTTGTTCGCAACCGCAAATATCACGCTGAGATGATGATGACCTAGTGAACTTCAAGAAAAGATCGGAATAAGATCTTTTCTTTTCTTTCGCAGTCAGTCATTACCCGTTGCGCCACAGGATCCTTAGGAGCTAGCAACGCATGTGTGATGCTTCGGGCGTTGCGGATGTTCATGAGCGGCGGTGATAACTGAGCATCAGATGTCCGTATATAATTTTGCCACGGGTGTCTTCAGGAACGGTTACGGAACTACTGTAAACCATAAGCGGAATCTTATATCTTCGGAAGATGCGTTAAGCTATCGGTCCGGTCTATATTAGTTAGCATTGGTTAATCATAAGAAGAGGTTTAACCACCGATAAACAATAGAACACGAGTCGCTTCCTTGCAATTGCCATTTCCTAAATCCTGAATCATGGAATAAGCGTACCCTGGGATTAGGGTTGCCAGAGTAAATTTTCCTATAGTAGGGAGCAAATGCATTTTTCGAGGTTTTAGTACTTTTGTCGGGAGAAAATCAGTTTAGGCGAAAAGCAATTTAACAGTTCAAAGACAAGTTCAAAAGTCGAAGTGGTTTTCCGGAATTTTTTTTAAATTTGTCGGTAGCCATACATACAAAGAAGGACATACAAAAAAGCGGGAGAATCCCGACCATCTGGCAACCCTACCTGGGATCCAAAGCGACAGCTTTGGACTCAACTGGTATTATCACAGCTTGATCTCTTACCTCTATTGGTGTTGCTCGCTTAGTGTCACCAATTTTTTGGTATCTTTCTTTGAGTGTATCAGCTTTTAAACCCTGCCAGGGTAAGGAACCACGTAAAAAATACATAAACATATGACCCAGAGCCTCTAAGTCGTCGCGTCTAGATTGTTCTGAAAACACATAAGTACACATATTATTAATAAAATTATTCCATCTACAGAATCATACAAAGGAGATCCTCGGACTTTCATAGATTTTGGTCCAAATATGAAAGTGCCGTCTGTAGGTCTCGTCCCCCTGACGTTCAAATGTCAAGATTTGGCGAACCGAAAAAAACATTTTTTTTGTTAGTTAATTCTCTTAAAATTTATGAAGATGTCGATATTTTAACTCAAATAAAACCAAGGATAATGAACCTACATGTTTGTGCCATAGTAATAATACTCGGGGGACAAGTCCTACAGAATACAGAAAAAAAAATCTGGCCGGCACTTGGACCAAAAAAGAGGACGTCCTTTTAAGTATAATGAAAATTATTTCTTAACGAAATGTTTATAATCGATGATGATTTTTTTCCATACTCTCACATACTCCATGGAAATCTGTCGAATCATTTTTTGTAACATATTAGGATAGCAGTAAAAGTTAAAGTCAATAATTAATCAAGACGGGAATTACACGATATTTATTGTGTGATACAACATTGTGTACTCACATATTTCACTCGACATTTCGACTACGTTACAGCAGCCGTGGTTACGAGCGGACTCAGATCTCAGGTCGGAGTGTTCGCTCGTGACCACGGCTGCTGTAACGTAGCCGAAACGTCGAGTAAAATGTGTGAGTACACGTGTCAATTCCCGTCTTGATTAATTATAGTTATAATGCAACGCGAAAATTTAAAAAAAAAACTAGTTAAAGTTAAGTTTAATAAGAATCCGGTAACCCATCTGCACTCCATCTGGCATAGCGTAGCTGATGTCCATGGGTGGCGATGATCCATTACCATCTATTGAACCGCTGGGCTCTTTGCCTATCTATCTCATAAAAATATATTAGGTCTTTACCTATGAAATTGGCGTTTTGTATGGCGATTTACTTAGAAGTTGTATTTACCTTAAGTACCTACTAACTTTTTTTTATTTTGTAAAGTAACTATGAATGCTACTACTCCATAATTAACTGTGCTTTAACGGACAACGTTTAGCAACGTGTGGGACAGTTTTAAGAAAAAAAATATTTTTATTTAAAAAGTTATTATTGATAAAAATGTCAACCAATAAAACCAAGTAAAAAAGCGTCATTTTCAAGATTTTTTTTTGCATTACAAATACAATAATATCTGTTCTCTATTTAATATAAACCTTAAAAATAGTTTGAAATCAAAATAAAAACATAGAATGGTGACTTTTTTCTTATTAAAGGAGTTGTACATCGCATGGCTTTTTTAATCCCGCATGCGGAATAGCTCTATAAAAAAACGACAATTTCGTAGGTAAAGACCTAATATTTTCGTTTTTTGTTGTTTTTATGTGTATTGCTGGACATGGTTACAGAAAATAATATTCTGCTGTATTTCGCTGCGTGAGTGAGGGTGTGATCCCGATCTGGGGGAAAGGGGGGGTTTAAAGGTTGTCAGCGCACTTGTGACTCCACTAGTGTTGCAGGTGATCCGTCTGCTCGCCTGCCACCAATCACATAAAAATGTGTTTCTGCTGTTAATATGATTATAACCTGTATATCTTGGTCATTACATTTAGTTAATATTTTCTTACCTTTTCCTAAATGTGTATTTATTGACATATATCTCGCAGTCCCAGTGAGTGACTTGTGCTCCCGATATGGGATATGTTTGTTTGTCTCTAAGTCTATGTATTCTTTGGCCAAACCAAAATCTGAAACACACGTTCATCAATAAATTAACCACTATTTAGTGCGAACCCTTAAATACTTCCACCATTAATGTGGAAGTATTTAAATTAAGAGGAAAAAATTTATTATAAAAATGCTAATCACTTCTATGATTTTTTTTGTTTCTATAATTAAATGTTCATTTAGAAAAAATATAATTGAGAACTACAGGGTGTATTACCGGTATCGTTAATACACCCTGTAGTTCTCAATGTTTAATCCATGTCATTTTGGTTATTTTTAACCCCCGACGCGAAAACGACGGAGTGTTATAAGTTTGACGTGTCTGTGTGTCTGTCTATGGAATCGTAGCTCCCGAACAAATAAACCGATTTTGATTTTGTTTTTTTTGTTTGAAAGATGAATAAGGAGGGAGTGTTCTTAGCTATGTTGGATAAAAATCGATCCAAGATGGCCGTCGTCACAAAGATTTGGATTTTATGTTTTAACACAACACCCACAATATGGGTATCATATAAAAGGGCTTGAGTAGCTGAAAAAATTCCAATCCAAGATGGCCGCCGTCAGAAAATGACGAATAACCTATTTGTTGATCCATCTGCCTCAATATAGGTATCCAATGAAAGGGCTTTAGTTGTGTCGGGGGTTATAAAGTTTTAAATTTAATTTTACCGTAATTTTGAATAATAAGATTTAAGGTATTTCATTCCCAGTTGGCATAATATTATTTATTAAGTGACACCTTTAGTACCTATTTTAATTTATCACATCTACCTAAAACCAAGAACTGATTCCATTACTACATATAGGTATCAAATGAAAGAGCTTTAGTTGTGTCGGGGGTTTTTTAAATTTTAAATTTAACTTTACCGTAATTTTGAATAATAAGATTTAAGGTATTTCATTCCCAGTTGGCATTATATTATTTATTAAGTGACACCTTTAGTACCTATTTTAATTTATCACATGTACCTAAAACCAAGAACTGATTCCATTACTACATATAGGTATCAAATGAAAGAGCTTTAGTTGTGTCGGGGGTTTTTTAAATTTTAAATTTAACTTTACCGTAATTTTGAATAATAAGATTTAAGGTATTTCATTCCAGTTGGCATATATTATTTATTAAGTGCACCTTTATACCTATTTAATTTATCACAATGTACCTAAAACCAGACTGATTCCATTATACAATAGGTATCAAATGAAGAGCTTAGTTGTGTCGGGGTTTTTTAATTTTAAATTTAACTTTAACCGTAATTTTGAATAATAAGATTTACGTAGTTTCATTCCCAGTTGGCATTATATTATTTTTAAGTGACACCTTAGTACCTATTTTAATTTATCACATGTACTAAAACCCAGAACTGATTCCTTACTACATATAGGTATCAAATGAAAAGCTTTAGTTTGTCGGGGTTTTTTAAATTTAAAATTTTAACTTTACCGTAATTTTGATAATAAGATTTAAGGTATTTCATTCCCAGTTGGCATAATATTATTTATTAAGTGACAACCTTTAGTACCTATTTTAATTTATCACGCTAGCTAAACCAAGACTGATTCCATTACTACTTCATTTCACAAAAAAATCGGGTACTATCGCATCATTTACTTGTTTTGTACGAAACGGATAAAAACAACAAAAGCTATGGTAATTTGTAGTTTGAGTATAAACGGAAGTTTGAGACGATATCTTCTAATCCCGCATTGTTATTACTAATGATTGCATAATCGGGCGCTTATTTACCTAAACTTAACATTTTTAAAGATTATTATGGCATGGCTTTTTTAATCCCGCATGCGAAATTGCTCTGAAGGTCCCGATTTTAATAAAAATGTTACTTAAGTGTAAATATGTCACAGAAACCAATTGTAAGATTAATATCAAATTGAATTATTTCATCAATAAATTTCATTCAAAATGTCACGTCTATATTAAGGTGAAGGGTAGGGCACACTAACGACGCCAATCGATTTTAATTTTTATCAACTAAACCGGATCTATTTTAAACAATTTCGGGGTTACGACCTCTCCGCAAACACTTATAGTATTTATTAAATAACCATGCACAAACGTTGGGTCCGTTTTATTACGCGAAAAATTGATTCACGCTAAAAGTGGCCGCTTTTGGCGGTAAGCAATTTTTCGCGTACTCGTTGGACCCGACATTATTGCATAGTTCTTTAATAAATAGTATGTAATAAATAGTAATGTATAGGTGTTTGCCGAGAGGTTGTAACGCCGAAATTGTTTAAAATAGATCCGGTTTAGTAGCTACAATTAAAATCAAATTGGCGTCGCTAGTGTGCCCCCACCCGTCACCTTAATAAAAATGTTACCTTAGTGTAAAATGTCAAAGAAACCAATTGTAAGATTGATATTAAATTGAATTATTTCATATTTTTAAATAAATTTCATTTAAAATGTCATGTCTATATACATCTTTAGTGCCAAGATTAGGTAAATAAGCGCCCGATTATCCGATCACTAGTTATTACCAAAACGAGATGTAGATTTTATTGTATTATGTGTAAGATGGAATAAACAACACTCGTCTGCATCGGTGGTAACGCATTTCAACCGCAGACCTCGGTCTGTGCCGATAGAGTTACCTCCATTATATCTAATTACTGCACTGGCCTAAGCGGACGTTGGATTATCATTTTGTCAAACATTAGAACAAAAAACCCGTTTCAAATCGCTTCTTGACTTCTTGCTATAACTATTTACTGGTTCTGATCCGGTTCAGTTTTCAACGAACATATTGCTGACAGTAAGATATGACGAAGCCTATGCAATACTACACGTACGTCATTATGTACTACCTAACTCATTTTTTGGCAATCAGAATTCTTAATATTATTATAAAAAGAACAGATAGGTATTTCAAACGGTTTTCTTTAGCGATATTCAAGATGGCCGCCGTCATAAAATTGGACGAATAACCATTGTTGATCCATCTGCCTCAATATAGGTATCCAATGAAAGGGCTTTAGTTGTGTCGGGGCGTTATAAAGTTTTAAATTTAATTTTACCGTAATTTGAAGATAAGAATTTAAGTATTTCATTCGGCAGTTGGCATAATATTATTTATTAAGTGCACCTTTAGTACCTATTTTATTTATCACATCTACCTAAAACCAAGAACTGATTCCATTACTACATATAGGTTTCAAATGAAAGAGCTTTAGTTGTGTCCCGGGGGTTTTTTGAATTTTAAATTTAACTTACGTAATTTGAAATAAGTAAAGATTTAAGGTATTTCATTCCCAGTTGGCATTATATTATTTATTAAGTGACACCTTTAGGTTACCCTATTTTAATTTATCACATGTACCTAAAACCAAGAACTGTTCCATTCGACGTGCAAATGGGAAACGTACAGTGCGATACGTGAGGCTTAATGGATACGATTGATCTCAATGCAGTTCCCGTGGAGGTTTATTTTGTAGGTGTACAGTTTACATTTAGCACTGACTACCGGAGTGTACTTGCTCTACGTGAATAAGATTTAAGGTATTTCATTCCCATTTGCATTATATATTCATTATGACACTTTGTACCTATTTAATTTATCCTGTACCTAAAACCAAGACTATGTCCATTACTACATATAGGATCAATGAAAGAGCTTTAGTTGTGTCGGGGGTTTTTTAATTTTAAATTTAACTTTACCGTAATTTTTGAATCATAAGATTTAAGGTATTTCATTCCCAGTTGGCATTATAATTATTTTTAAGTGACACCTTTAGTACCTATTTTAATTTATCACATGTACCTAAAACAAGAACTGATTCCATTACTACATATAGGTATCAAATGAAAGAGCTTATTTGTGTCGGGGGTTTTTTAAATTTTAAATTTAACTTTACCGTAATTGAATAATAAATTTAGGTATTTCATTCCCAGTTGGCCATAATATTATTTATTAAGTGACACCTTTGTACCTATTTCATTTATCACGTCTATCTAAAAACAAGACCTGATTCCATTACTACTTCATTCAACAAAAAAACTCGGGTACTATCCATCGTTCTTGTTTTGTACGAAACGGAAAAAACAACAAAAGCTATGGTAATTTGTGAGTTTGAGTATAAACGGAATTTGAGACGATATCTTCAATCCCAGCATTGTTATTACGAATGATGGCATAATGGCGCTTATTTACCTACACTTAACATTTTTAAATTATTATGGCATGGCTTTTTTAATCCCGCATGCGAAATTGCTCTGGAGGTCCCGATTTTAATAAAAATGTTACTTAAGTGTATATGGTCACAAGAAAAACCATTGTAAGATTAATATTAATTGAAGTTATTTCTCAATAAATTTCATTTAAAATGTCACGTCTATATTACGGTGAAGGGTAGGGCACACTAACGACGCCAATCGATTTAATTTTTATCAACTAAACCGATCTATTTTAAACATTTCGGGGTTACGACCTCATCCGCAAACACTTATTAGTATTTTTAATAACGCATGCACAAACGTTGGGTCCGTTTTATTACGCGAAAAATTGATTCACGCTAAAGTGGCCGCTTTTGCGGTAACAATTTTTGAGCTGTACTCGTTGAACCCGACATTATTGCATGGTTCTTTAATAAATAGTATGTAATTAAATAGTATGTATAGGTGTTTGCCGGAGAGTTTTGTAACGCCGAAATTGTTTAAATAGATCCGGTTTAGTAGCTACAATTAAAATCAATTGGCGTCGCTAGTGTGCCCCCAACCGTCACCGTTAATAACATGTATAACCTTAGTTTCAATGTCAAAGAACCAATTGTAAGAATTGATCAATTAACTTGAACTATTAATTTACAGGTGTTTTTTAAATAAATATATATCTGTTCTAACAGTGTGTGCCTCTGTGTAATAAGCAGACTCCCTTCTGCGCGTCTGTTTGCAAGTTTGCGATATTAGGTAAATAGGAATCGTCGGAGGCTCCTCTTGTGGATAGGTATGATGGTGTGTGTGTCACTACATTGTGTATGTCACAGGAACGAGATTGTACGTATGTAGCTGTTAGTGTATGATGTTGTGGATGTGCGTAGCATATTACGTACTAGACGTCTCGGGTGTGGTACCTCTCTTTCTCGCTGTTCGTCTGCATCGGTGGTAACGCTTTTCAACGCAGACCTCGGTCCTGTGCGATGAGTTACCTCCATTATATCTAATTCTAGCACTGGCCTAAGCGACGTTGGATTATCATTTTGTCAAACATTAGAACAAAAAACCCGGTTCCAATCGCTCTTGACTTCTTGCTAAACTATTTTACTGGTTCTGAGCCGGTTCAGTTTTCAACGACATATTGCTGACGTAAGATATGAACCGAAAGAGCCTATGCATACTACACGTACGTCATTATGTACACTTCACCTACTCATTTTTTTGGCAATCAAATTTTCTTAACTATTATTTATAAAAAGAACATATAGGTTATTTCAAACGGTTTTCTTTAGCTCAAGTATGCCGCCGTCATAAAATGACGAATACCCTATTTGTTGATCCATCTGCCTCAATATAGTATCCAATGAAAGGAGCTTTAGTTGTTCGGGGGTAGAACGTTTTTAAATTTAATTTTACCGTAATTTTGAATAATAAGATTTAAGGTATTTCATTCCCAGTTGGCATAATATTATTTATTAAGTGCACCTTTAGTACCTATTTTATTTATCACATCTACCTAAAACCAAGAACTGATTCCATTACTACATATAGGTTTCAAATGAAAGAGCTTTAGTTGTGTCCCGGGGGTTTTTTGAATTTTAAATTTAACTTACGTAATTTGAAATAAGTAAAGATTTAAGGTATTTCATTCCCAGTTGGCATTATATTATTTATTAAGTGACACCTTTAGGTTACCCTATTTTAATTTATCACATGTACCTAAAACCAAGAACTGTTCCATTCGACGTGCAAATGGGAAACGTACAGTGCGATACGTGAGGCTTAATGGATACGATTGATCTCAATGCAGTTCCCGTGGAGGTTTATTTTGTAGGTGTACAGTTTACATTTAGCACTGACTACCGGAGTGTACTTGCTCTACGTGAATAAGATTTAAGGTATTTCATTCCCATTTGCATTATATATTCATTATGACACTTTGTACCTATTTAATTTATCCTGTACCTAAAACCAAGACTATGTCCATTACTACATATAGGATCAATGAAAGAGCTTTAGTTGTGTCGGGGGTTTTTTAATTTTAAATTTAACTTTACCGTAATTTTTGAATCATAAGATTTAAGGTATTTCATTCCCAGTTGGCATTATAATTATTTTTAAGTGACACCTTTAGTACCTATTTTAATTTATCACATGTACCTAAAACAAGAACTGATTCCATTACTACATATAGGTATCAAATGAAAGAGCTTTAGTTGTTAGGGGGTTTTTTTTAAATTTTAAATTAACTTTACCGTAATTTTGAATAAAAGATTTCAAGGTATTCATTCCCAGTTTAGGCATTATATTATTTATTAAGTGACACTTTAGTACCTAATTTTATTTATCAAATGTACCTAAAACCAAGAACTGATTATACTACATATAGTATCAAATGAAAGAGCTTTAGTTGTGTCGGGGGTTTTTTAAATTGTTAAATTTAACTTTACCGTAATTTTGAATAATAAGATTTAAGGTATTTCATTCCCAAGTGGATAATATTATTTATTAAGTGACACCTTAGTACCTATTTTAATTTATACGTTCTATCTAAAACACAAAGAACTGATTCCATTACTACTTCATTCACAAAAAAATCGGGTAATATCCATAGTTACTTGTTTTGTACGAAACGGAAAAAACAACAAAAGCTATGGTAATTGGTAGTTTGAGTATAACGGAAATGTGAGACGATATCTTCTAATCCGCATTGTTATTATAATGATTGCATAATCTGGCGTTTATTACTAACGTAACATTTTTAAAGTATTATGGCATGCTTTTTAATCCCGCATGCGAAATTGCTCTGAAGGCCCCGATTTTAATAAAAATGTTACTTAACGTGTAATATGCACAGAAACCAATTGTAAGATTAATATTAAATTGAATTATTCTTCAATAAATTTCATGTAAAATGTCCGTCTATATTAAGGTGAAGGGTAGGGCACACAACGACGCCAATCGATTTTACTTTTTAACAAATAAAACGGATCTATTTTAAACCAATTCGGGGTACGACCTCTCCGCAAACACTCTATAGCTATTTATTAAATAAACCTGCACAAAGTTGGGTCCGTTTCTATTACGCGGAAAAATTGATTCACGTAAAAAGCGTAGGGGCCCGCTTTGGCGTGGTAAGCAATTTTTCGCGTACCGTTGGACCCGACATTATTGCATGGTTCTTTAATAATAGTATGGAATAAATAGTAATGTATAGGTGTTTGCCGAGAGGTTTGATAACGCCGAAATTGTTAAAATAGATCCGGTTTAGTAGCATCACAATTAAAATCAATTGCGTCGCAGTGTGCCCCCACCCGTCACCTTAATAAAAAGTACCTTAGTGTAAAATGTCAAAGGCAAAAACCAATTGAGAAGATGAATTATAATTGAATTATTGTCATATATTTTAAAATAAATTCATTTAAAAGCATGTCTAATACATCTAGTGCCAAGATTATGTTAAATAAGCGCACGCCGATTATCCCAGATCCCTAGTTAATACCAAAACGAGATGTAGATTTTAGATGTGTAAGTATGATGTAAGAATGGAAATAAACAACACTCGTCTGCTTGCAGCGGTGGTAACGCATTCAACCGCAGACCTCGGTCTGGCCCGATAGAGTTCAACTCCATTAGATCTAATTACTGCACTGGCCCTAATCGGACGTCGGATTATCATTTTGTCAAACATTAGAACAAAAAACCGTTTCAAATCGCTTTTGACTTTTCTTGCTATAACTATTTTACTGGTTCTGATCCGGTTCAGTTTTCAACGAACATATTGCTGACGTAAGATATGACGAAGCCTATGCAATATACACGTACGTCATTATGTACATACCTAACCTCCAATTTTTTTTTGGCAATCAGAATTCTTAATATTATTATAAAAAGAAAACAGCTAGGTATTTCAAACGGTTTTCTTTAGCTTCAGATGCCGCCGTCATTTGACGAAAACCTATTGTTGACCTCTGCCTCAATATAGGTATCCAATGAAAGGGCTTTAGTTGTGTCGGGGGTTATAAAGTTTTAAATTTAATTTTACCGAAAAAATAATTTAGGTAATAATAAGTTGGGAATATATTTATAGTGACACCTTATACTATTTTAATTTTGTCATTCCAAAACAAGAACTGTTCTTACTATATAGGATAAAAATGAAAGAGCTTTAGTTGTTCAAGTTTTTAATGTTTAAACACCCGTAATTTGAATATAATATTTAAGGTATTTCATTAGTTGGATATATTAATTAAGTGACACCTCATAAAATCACGTACAAACCAAGACTGTTCCATTACTACATATAGGTATCAAATGAAAGAGCTTTAGTTGTGTCGGGGGTTTTTTAAATTTAAAAATTTATTTTACCGTAATTTTGGATAATAAGATTTAAGGTATTTCATTCCCAGTTGGTATAATATTATTTATTAAGTGACACCTTTAGGACCTATTTTAATTTATCACATCTACCTAAAACCAAGAACTGATTCCATTCATTCACAAAAAAATCGGGTACTATCCATCAGTTACTTGTTTTGTACGAAACGGATAAAACAACAAAAGCTATGGTAATTTGTAGTTTCGAGTATAAACGGAGTTTGAGACGATATCTTCTAATCCCGCATTGTTATTACTAATGATTGCATAATCGGGCGCTTATTTACCTAAACTTAACATTTTTAAAGATTATTATGGCATGGCTTTTTTAATCCCGCAAGCGAAATTGCTCTGTAGGTTCCGATTTTAATAAAAATGTTACTTAAGTGTAAATATGTCACAGAAACCAATTGTAAGATTAATATCAAATTGAATTATTTCATCAATAAATTTCATTTAAAATTTCACATCTATATTAGGTGAAGTGCAGGGCACACTGGCGACGCCAATCGATTTTAATTTTTATCTACTAAACCGGATCTATTTTAAACAATGTCGGGGTTACGACCTCTCGGCAAACACTTATACTATTTATTAAATAACCATGCACAAATGTTGGGTTCGTTATTTACGCGAAAAATTGATTCACGCTAAAAGTGGCCGCTTTTGGCGGTAAGCAATTTTTTGCGTACGCGTTGGACCCGACATTTTTGCATGGTTCTTTAATAAATAGTAATGTATAGGTGTTTGTCGAGAGGTTGTAACCCCGAAATTGTTTAAAATAGATCCGGTTTAGTAGCTAAAATTAAAATCAATTGGCGTCGCTAGTGTGCTCTACCCGTCACCGTAATTAAAATGTTACCTAATTGTAATATGTCATAGAAACCAATTGTAAGATTGATATTAAATTGAATTATTTCATCTTTTTAAATAAATTTCATTTAAAATGTCATTGTCTATATAAATCTTTAGTGCCAAGATTAGGTAAATAAGCGCCCGATTATCCGATCATTAGTTATTACCAAAACGAGATGTAGATTTTATTGTATTATGTGTAAGATGGAATAAACAACACTCGTCTGCATCGATGGTAACGCATTTCAACCGCAGACCTCGGTCTGTGCCGATAGAGTTACCTCCATTATATCTAATTACTGCACTGGCCTAAGCGGACGTTGGATTATCATTTTGTCAAACATTAGAACAAAAAACCCGTTTCAAATCGCTTCTTGACTTCTTGCTATAACTATTTACTGGTTCTGATCCGGTTCAGTTTTCAACGAACATATTGCTGACGTAAGATATGACGAAGCCTATGCAATACTACACGTACGTCATTATGTACATACCTAACTCATTTTTTTGGCAATCAGAATTCTTAATATTATTATAAAAAGAACAGATAGGTATTTCAAACGGTTTTCTTTAGCTTCCTCTCTGTTTTCTTATGATTGAATATGTAACGAATACACGTCAAAAATAGGACCGATTGTGAAAATGGTTTAAAAAATAGAAAGATGTCTATCAAAATTTGTCTAAAAAGTACTTAGTTCGTGAGATTATTCATTAGAAACACAAAAATAAAAATCTTTATCTTTATAACATTAGTAATATCCTCCAACCGATGACGGCTACCTACGGTGGCAAATCTCAACAATCAGCCACGTACGCAGGATATATTATAGTGCTCAAGTGTGTTGCGCAAACACAAGTGCACTCTCTATTCCCTTAGCCTCATATCCCGATGGGACACCAGGGTGACACGCCCGGAGAGGGATCGGGCGCAGGACCAACGGCTTAACGTGCTTTCCGAGGCACGGGGGTACAAGACCACCCACTTCCAGACTCCGGAGTCTGAAATCCTTAGTGTCAAAACTTTAGTACCAATTTTTGGCCCGACCCGGGGATCGAACCCGGGACTTCATGCTCAGTCGTCGCTTTATAGTCGACCCAATAACCACTACGCCACCGGGGCAGTCATATATAACATTAGTACAGACATTATGTAGGCTTAAGATACCAAAAATCGTATTTTCTCAACGCACCGACTTTATACATAGTAGGTGTAGGTAGAGATTAAGTATATATCTTTATAATAACGTTTATAACAATGTACTATTTATACAAAGATGACTCACCAATGATGTGAATGATTTTTTCCCTTTTAGTTGCAGTTCTACCTATTAAAAAATTCTCAGGCTTTACATCCCGGTATATTAGGTGTCTCGTGTGGACGTACTCTATGCGGTGCAGCTGAAACAGTTCATTTAAATGGTTAGTGATTGATTTGATAAAATTGCCCGTGTCAATTGATATTGACCACTAACGGTGGAAACATACGATTGTAATTGATTGGACCACTTATTTTCATTCAAGAAAATATTATTTTTGACTTTGAGGATAGAATAGTTAGGGTCTGTAATAAGAAATATCTACAGTGTGCGGTATTTGGCCCACCGCGTACTGCAAATTTTCTCTTAAAGATAGTTTTAAGAAATATTTAGCCATCACCGGCCGGTCTGGCCGATGAAATGAATCATTTCGATAAAGGTTTTTCTACCATTTTTTGTCTAATAAGATCATTCATAAATTTATGATATACTCAACAACACGTCCGTGACATAGCAGAGAAACTGGAGAGTCGCCTGCGTTGGTACGGCCATGTCTTGCAAACCAGACAGCTACGTAAGAAACAATTGAAGGGGTAGACCTAGAAAGGTGTGGCTTGACGTCGTAAAGGATGACATGCGTGTCAATAAATTGACTACATTGGATGCACAAGAACGTGCGAAGTGGAGGAGTAGAAGCAGGAAAGCCCCCCCGGCTCCGGAGCGACAGCTTAATAATCGGGAATAAGCGCTAAGATGATAATGATGATGACACAACAACATGTAATTCAAATTTTATTTTCTTCAAAAACTTATTTACCTACAAATGTGATATCGCTTATTTCTCCTTCCAACCGTATGTTTCCACCGTAAGCCTTACGTCATCTTCACCCAAGGGTGCCTATAATGACACAATCAAACATGGCCCATTCCAATTCGCCGTCATGTGACGTTATGAGTGGTCATGATGAGGGGGGCAAACATCACGGGTCGGATGTTGGTTAAACAGTCGCGCATAACTGCACATATGGGGTATATTTGTGATACATATTCAGGGCAGTGATCATGTAGATAACGCATATTACAGGTCATAACTGGCTCTCGTGTTGTGATATAATGTTAGCTAACTATTTAGAAGCAGCTCTCTCTACCCTATACTTGTTATTTTTTTAAGGTGACGGGTAGGGCACACTAGCGACGCCAATCGATTTCAATTTTAGCTACTAAACCGGATCTATTTTAAACAATTTCGGGGTTACAACCTCTCGGCAAACACTTATACTATTTATTAAATAACCATAGCACAAATGTTGGGTTCATTTTTGTACGCGAAAAATTGATTACCGCCAAAAGCGGCCACTTTTAGCGTGAATCAATTTTTCGCGTACGCGTTGGACCCAACATTTGTACATGGTTATTCAATAAATAGTATAAGTGTTTGCCGAGAGGTTGTAACCCCGAAATTGTTTAAAATCCGGTTTAGTAGCTGAAAATTTAAATCGATTGGCGTCGCTAGTGTGCCCTACCCGTCACCTTAACGGGACGCCACCTCAGCTGTAAGAAGTATATGTACCTACCTACAGCGCTTTAAGAGGAGATTCCGACATGTTGCGTTCCTTTGAGAAACTCAATATTCGACACCTGATCGTGTTGTAATGAACACTCAACCCACAAAGGTTGGTGGTTACAAATCCTACTAGATAATTTAGGAAAGTTCCTTTTTTATAAAAAAGGGGAGCCGAGCAAGCGGTACACCTGTTTTCTAAAATTAATGGGAATCGCATCCAGAAACCGTGACCGCGGGAGAGCCACGCCTCGGTATGAATGGACCGGCTCGACCGGAGTGATACCACGGCCTCACATAAAACCGGCGTGAAGCAGCATTGTGCTGTGTTTCGCTTGAGTGATGGTACCGGAGGCCCGATCCGGCGGAAGGGGGGTATAAAGGTTGGCAGCGCACTTGTGACTCCACTGGTGTCGCGGGTGTCCATGGGCGGTGGCAATCGCTTACCATCAGGTGATCCGTCTGCTCGTCTTCAACTTATCACATAAAAAATCCTTCCGCGCGTGGCCGCCACACCTTATCAGCTGCGCTGCCGAGGACGTCAAATTAGAATAATAGGTATGTAGTTATTTACTATTTTGTACTTGTATTGGATGATTCATAGATTGATTTCCGGTTTCTGTCTTAATCATCTCGTTTTGCCAACGCACTAATCAAGTTTAATATCGGAAGTTACCTTAACACCATCAGTAAATTGGGAATTATTAAAGAACTGATTAGGCATAATAAATTGAACATATTAGACCGACAGCCTTACGTTCTGCTGCAATCTGTCAAATTTCCTCAATTGATATTGAACCCAATGTGTTTGATATTATGGTGAGAGTCTGTTGAAGAAGTTTGGCAGAATCGTATCATACGTCGTATATTAAATACGTGCTTTTTACCAGAGCGTTATGCACTCTGGCAGAGATTAATTCTTTCAATGGACAATTATTTATTTGAACAATAAGTAAGATAATGTTGTATTTGAATTATACACACTCAATGATCCTTCGTTAAAACGTGTCAAAGAGACGAAGAGGTGGTATATCAACCAAGAGATAAGATTATCAAATCGATTAACAATGATTACTTTGTTGCGAATGTCGGCTTACTTTAAAGATATAGGAATCATGTATTCGTTTACATACAAATAAAACCAATAACTTATTGACAACTAGAAAAGATACGTAAATAAGGTCGTATCTTAAAATTTAATGACGCAACTTGTCCTATTAGAACAAAGTATCAAAAACGTTCTTTTGTGTCTTTGTTTCAGTATACAAACAAGTATATTCATATTCTTGTATAAATGTGTGCTGTCCCTAGTTAAAAGTATTAAGACATAAGTAGGTGTATTTTTCATTGTGTTATTTTATTTCCCAACAACCGCATACTCCGCGTGAATGACGTATGCTGATTACTTTACTGATATCTGCAGATTTTGTCTGGAGATTTGTATCCGATTCAAAGATAAACTTTTGTGTACTGTACCTACTTATGTGTAGCACATTCATTTAACTTTTAATTCTACATTTAAACTGTCTTTCATAGATATACCTAAATAATGTAGGTAAGGCATCAATCAGGTATGTCGCACTAGTCAACACCTTGCATATGTATCACAAACATAAACTTATAAACTTATCAGTAAATGTGATTATATTTATCTTATTTAAACTAGTACACTATAGTAAATGAAATAATCGAACAGCAAATCAACTTACCAACTGCATAGCGATCATTAAGACAGTCTTTAGAGAGAATCGGCGGCCGCACAGATCGAAGAGATCCTCCAAGGAAGGCCCCAGGAGCTCCATCACCAGCGCATTGTATTTACCGCACGGACCGAAGTAGTAAACCTCTGGGATGCCCTCCGCTGTCGACGGCGCTGCGGGACCCAAGGGACAAGGGCGAGGGAGGGGAAGGGGGGAGAAACACATCAGACCATTTTAGTACTTACAGTAAAAGACACAAGCATTGCTCTCGCTCGCACCTGCACCATACAACACTGCACCCGATATTTGAACTAGTTCATAGACACAGTGACCCGCGAGAGCATTGCTACCTTATGAGAATAGTACGAAAATTACAAAGACCATAGCCACCGTATCGAATAATGGACTCGGTTATTAAGTGATAATTTTAAGTGGCTAATCGTGCGGTGTTGATAACAGTGAAGGAGTTAACTGGAGTACCGATACGGAGGCTAAAGTGTTGGCATTTAGCCAATGGCCGGCCTGAACAACGACCATGACCACGGGTGCGGTTACCCTCGATTTAGCGAAACAAAAGAATAGTTCAATATCGGTTACGGTGTTGTGCCCAATTATACGAGTGACCTACTGGCCGAGACACATCGGAGCACCGCGTCATCGCGCTGCACTGTCTTTTCAATCCCCGTCAGGACTAAACACTGCAGATGTTCCGATAGTCATGCATAAAAATTAATACTAAGCTTATTTATAAGTTCATTACAGGATGTTTATAGTAACGTACACGCGGGTTTGCCGCCACACATGCGTGACGGTAGTTTTGCACCATTTCTTCCAAAACGTTTAAGACACGCGACTTGATATCATCTTAACAAAAACATGTATAGAAATGGTGCAATGCAGACGTCACGCTCGCGGGACAAACCCGCGCGCGTGTCAAAGTCCGTATTCTTAAACTCCAGATGTAGCAAATTAGTCATTTGCCAAGTTTACTAAAGAAGATTCGTCATTTCAAATGAAGATTCTCATTAACAAACTTTCATTTGAACCATGACTTGCGGAACATAAATTGCGATTGGATGCTACGAGTTTCACGATCGGCGGCGTCATGAATATCAGTGACGCGACAACGCGGCACACGTTGCACCAGGCTCTATCTACGGTTATCGTTTGGCACTTACAAGTTGCATAGCGATCATAAGGACCGTCTTGAGCCTGAACCTTCGGCCGCAATGGACGAATAGATCTTCGAGCGAGGGCCCTAACAACTCCATGACCATAGCGTTGTAGCGGCCGCCACATGTGCCCAGGTAGTACACTTTTGGTACACCCTCTGGGCAAATACGACTATCAGTATTTATTAGAAATAGTTATACATATTACGCTTATTATACGTCTGTTGTTGATTATCTCGTTTAAAACATCTGAATGTATAAGTTTCTTTCTATGTTCGCACCAGTATCGTTTACACATTGTTAATTAAACACGATGACGTTTTCATTGATAAGTACTCGTAAATGTAGTGGTTTGACATTTACTGGAACAAAATAATACATTGTATATATTATGTTGTTCCAGTAGAAGAGAAATTGTGGTTAAACACTTGTAGTGAAACCCAAACATTGGTTAGATAGCAGAAACAACGTTGAAATATCAAACGAGTACAGATTGAAGCAAATAAATTGTTTCATTTTACGTTACTTATAGGCCACACTGGTGGCGTTGTAAATGTGATTATATTTATTCCTCAGCAAGGTTCTCATCATTGTGCAAGTGGTTAACACGTAGATAATCATCAACGTAAGATTACTTATACAATCAACGATAAGGACACTTTATCGTCCACACATATCGTCATCCGACAACGGTAAATAAATACTCGTACATAATATCCGATACGTCAGCGCTGCGACAGTCTCAGTGTACAGTCAACTAGTCGCAATCGTGTTAATCGGTCTTGTTGTTACAATAGGGTTCAAAATACGCTACTTTTAAAGGCAGACTTTGAGTCTTAAGCCAATAAAACACACGTGTTCGGTACGGTCGTTTTGGATATTGGTGTATTCAACTCATTACCGACTTTTGTGAAAGTACTGTAATAGGCGAGCGTTACAGTACCTACACAGCACAGCAAAGCAGTACGGTCGCCACTTTGACATGTTGCGCGGATAATCCCTCATTTACCTACATTTTTTGCTTTAGGAAAAATTCCCGCAAAATCTGTAGAGAAGGCTCGCAAGTCGCAACTTATTCCGGAAATTCAGAGAGAGAATACTTTTATTTTGATTGCTAATTCTCCTAGAAAATCTACAAACAAAGTGTTCCCGTATTCTGTAATTAGCTCTGTGGTACACCTACTAATAATGACTTTATACGAGAACGAACTATACTGCTTTGCAACATGGATGCAAGATGAAATTGTTATTGTTAGATTTTCCTTAGTTCGAGTCACAAAGGGTAGTTTAAACAAAAAAGTAAAGTATCATATCAAGCTTATAAAGTGTCCCACTGCATTTCCTCAATCATAGAAATTAAGTCATCGCTACTTTGATGGGATTAGGCTTAATCACCACGCTTGCCAAATGCGCATTGGTGATCACAAACCCGACCTTTGTTTGAATAATTCGAGACATACTTTATGCTCGACCCGGGAATCGAACCCCGGGCCCCAAGATCATCGGGGATCGGTACTTAAACCACTAGACCAACAGGGCTTTAAAGTAATGGCATTAAATAAATTGACATTGCTTAGTAACAATTAAAACCACAATGGTCAACAAGTCGAGTGGCCTCGATCGCCTACTCGGACGGGAAGACTCGAAGTCAGAAATGATACCGTTAAGATATACACTTGCGTGCAAAAATAACGACCCACCAATTATTTTCTTACAATACAGCAATTTTATGGTCTTACTACACAAAATACTTATGCCAGATATTTTTTCATTCATGTTTGTCAATAAAATGAACATCAGTCACAAGAACTTTGGTTTTTGGAAATGACATCTTTTCGTTTCACATTATAAAACATTTTATTAACTGCAGAAACTTCTCACTTTGACCATATAAGCAAAAATGTACACTGGGGTATCTGTTGCATATAGGATTGTATTATATTAGCACATAAGACAAGATCCCTTCAAAAGGGGAAGTCTTATGTCCCTTTGTCTTAGTCTACCGGGATGGAAGCAACTACGTAACTCTCATTACGTATTTCATCATGGTTCAAGCGCACCTCTGGTTAAAACGCTATGAAAAGGCAGGGTTGTCTGTCTTGTATATAAAGTAAAACACTTTACTTGTTTTTAGTTGTATAGAAATCGTAATGCTGTATGATATCAGTTAGAAAGGATAATTTACCATTTAAATATTGTAAGATATAAAGAAAGAAAACGGGTTTATTTGCGGAAAACAACAGATGGGACGATTTCTTTGCACTCCAGTGTATATTATCACATTCGCGTAGGCATATAATTAGTTAAGAACATACCGTGCGTGCCTAGTAACTTGTAAAATCGGTATTCTAGATGCAGCTGCGGGGCCTTCGACTTCATCGGTTCCATCTTGATGGCTACATGCTCGTTGTTGTAAAGATTCTTTCCTGTAAATAATTAAACACTTCGTAAGAATTTGATAATCACTTAAAAGAGGTTTGCCGATGTCAGTACCGATAATAACAGGTGTAAAGTTTTTCGATTACTGTAAATAATACAGAAAATACTGCATTTTTATTAGTTCTAATTACATTTCCGTAAGTTTCATTGTTTCTGTGTCCATTCCGTGTGTTTCTGTGTCCAAACTACTAACTATTAAGAAGGAGAACAAGGAGTATGCACAAGAGCGGTTTTAATTTGTCTATAAGTAAACCAAGGCTGATAGGTATCTAGTACGGACATTCAAACGTTCACAAATCCGTCTTCATTCAATCAACTCTCACCATAATGTCAAACACGTTTGTTTGATGGTTGGTTAACCCGACGTGTGTCAGTAAAAGAATCAATCAATAAATAGAAGAACTCTTTGTGTCCCAAATCCACTAATGAGTCAAACAATGTACAAAAAGTAAAAGCCGAATAGAGTGTAATAAGCCATTGCAAAGGTAACAGAATACCTCTAATCATCATAATATGAGCTTAATACCTCGTTAAAGATACTACACTGGTATATAGAAATGTCTAAGATATTTTTTTGGCGAATTGAACATTGAAATTGGCATACATTTCACCAATTGATGGTAGATCGATGAGTCATCTATATTCTCCGAAAAGCCCGCCTTAGTCACATCGGAGCCTAATTGAAATCAGTAAACCAACGCAGGAGAAATGTATTTTACATTATACTTCGCTAATCAAGGGTATTCAAATCTATTTCTGTTACTCTCTCGTTTAGGCCTTCGATTCAATAAATATGTTGTCAACGTTCATTGTAGATCAACATACGTCTTCATGAGAATTATGTAAATTGTATTATTGTGTGGGCTTCATGGCGGCTAAAACAATGGGCTCACGTTTATCTGGTAAATTTCAATGAGAGAGGGCTTTGCCCATTAGACAGACTCTTGTTATCATTTGAACCAATAAAAGTGGGACCAAACATCGAGAGGCGAGGTCTAAATTAGTAGGTACGCGGCAAATTTGCGTCTACGTGGCTGCCGCGTGGTGTTAAGTAAGACTTAGCACCAGAAACAAAAAAGAGGGAATTAGAAGTGTGTTTCTGTGTCTGTCTGTCTATCTAATTCTATACATTCGTGGCGCCTAAGGGTGTTTCTTCAATTGAACGAAAAACTATGATCAACTCAAATAAAAAAATCAGGCAGTACAAATTCTAGGACAAAGGCAGATATAAGCTCGCTTCCTACATTTAGAAAAGAGGCAAACACGTATTGTAGACATAAGTAGTTTAATTTAAATTCTAATGAAAAAAAAACACTACTTATCGTCATTGCCCACAAAGTTCAAATTACGCACCTTCTTAATCTATCAATGATATATTGATAACGGTTCATGAAGAATCAATTAAGTCTATTTACAATTAATAATAGAAACAAGTGCTAATTTAAAAAGCTAAGCATATTATTTTAGTACAAAAATGTTTGGAATCCATTTTTGTCATTATACGCGACAAGACTAAAAAGAGTAGAAAGATGCGTTGTTTCACAATCCGCAAACTTGCGCAGCATCCCCCCGTTCGGTCTCTCGCGTAGTCAGTTGTCTTTGGACTCAAAGACGCCCGACGTGCACATGTATTTTGTGGATAAACAGGCAAAAAGTGTTCTTCGAAGCCTTTGTCGAGAAAACATCATTCCCACTGTTTGAGATTACTCGGTTAGTTTTTTTTGTATACTATTTTGATTCATTTCTTTGTTTTAGACATAATATATCTTCAAAACTTCTACTGAATGCATTATTCCATATGGAAAATATTCATATGAATATTTTTAATAATTTTAGACATGTTTTGAATCGTCATTGCCGAAGATTGCCGGGATATTTCGTGTTGTGGATAATGACGAGTAAATGAAGGTAATGACATTCTTGCGAAGGGTAGTGACGATTTAGCTGTGGGTAATGCGATTCTTATATACTGAATTCGCTATTGAATCCACCCAGTAGACTGTTTGTATGTATTTTAAAAAGTTCTCTATGTATTTATTAATTTACTATTACGTAAGAATAATATTAAGTATATATTTATTTATAATTTTAATACAATTCTGGCTTATGCTGTCTTATCTCTTATCAAAGTTGTCTGAAAGATTGTTATATAATAAGCGATAAGACCGCCTATATTGTTTTAGCACATAACTACAGTTATTTATTTCCTTGAGAAAAAATTGCAAAAGATTGCTATTAAAAATATCAACTACAGTATGATGACCTGTTACGTTTTGTGCAATTAGGAGTTTTATCTATCTATCTACCTTTAAATGAGCGATTATCCTATAGTATTAGTATCTAAAAAGATTTCAAAAATAAAGATTTATCGGTGACATGTGCAACAATATATTTTTTCTTATTTACATCAATTTTACGTCAGTAATTTGGTTATCGTAATTCGACTTTAAATACATTTATTCAACTAACAAATTTATTATTTTATTAACAGACATGGCGAAAACGAAAAGAGGAAATGAAGACCGTCTTGTTCAGCAGAGGCTGTTCAAGACTTCGTTACGCCGAAATCAAAAGTGACCCCAGATAATATGCTATATTAAAAAAAAAACAAAGAGCGCGCTATTTGAAAAGAAAGGCTGAAAAGAAAATAACTTCAATTACAGAAAAGAACCAGACTAAACGAAAACAACAAAGAAGAAAATGGAAAGAATATTCAAGACGTTATAGGCAAAGCAAGAAAGAAGAATGGCCGAAATTACCAGAACCTGTACACACGGCGTCACGTCGAGTTACCCTTGTTGACCTTTGGACCGTCCTTATGTCTGGGGCGTAAGTGCTATTTTTCCACTGCAGGGGGATAACTTGAACTGACGCTGACTGTACACTTAAATATCCAAGGAAACAAAGAAGTCATTATTCAAGATAAGAAGGAAGAAGATAAGAACAATAAGAAACAAGATGATTCGAAACAATGAGAGAAGAAAATCAGCTAATAACGAAGAAGAAAAACAAAAAAGATAATAATACAAAACAACACTGAAACATGTAAATTAGCTGATTTATAAGAATAATAAGAAACATAATGAATCGAAACAACAATGAAAAATGCTAATCATTTAATAAAAATTCAAAACAAAAATAAAAGATGCAAATCTGCTAATTAGGAATAAGAAGTATAAGAAACAGAATGATTCAAAACAACAACGAAAGATGCAAATTAGCTAGAAGAAAAGAAGAGAGAGAGAGAGAGAGAGATTTAGAGAATAAAAACAACAATAGATATAGAGTGTAGGTCGGCTAATACAATGAAAATGATTTAAAAATTAAGACAACTAGAGGGATTCAACCAAATATGTAAATAAACTAAATATAAAAAGCAGTTATTATACAATATAGAAAATAAAAAAAATATAAGTAGGCGTAGAAGAAAAAAAGAGACTGAATTGATAAATAGTAAGATATTAAGTATTTTATATAGTATATAAAGTGATATATTATTATGTTGATTGTATTGTTGTCTACAAAAATTTTAAATGAATGAGGTATAAATTTAACAAAATATATTTTTGTTTTGATTAATGCTTTGTGAAAATAATTATGTTGATCCTACAATAAAAACATTGATTTATTAAATGCTTTTCTTCTCTATCGTTATTCACAGGTGCATAAAATAATTACAAACAACAATAATTTCATTACCAGTAACACAAAGTCATTACGATCGCCAACATTTTTTTGGTACAATTTTTCTCAAAATTATTACTGCAAGAGCTTCAATGCATTAGTCACATATCCTTACTGCCTCCAATATATTCATATCCGACTACACTGACCTTTAACTTTGAACAAAATTTGAAATTACAAAAAAACGTGCAAAATAAATGAAAATTGGAAGAAACACCCCTAAACAGATTAACCTATTTTCATTATTATTTGAAAAGCAATAGTATACTAAAGACTCCTCTTTAAAGATCATCAGCTCATTTCTAAAGTTTGTAGTGAACCACTTCTATAAATCCGATTTATTCAAAATAAGTATGCTGTGCTTTTGATGGCAACCGTGAACCATTTTTGATGGCTCCCCTTTTTTTGGTTGTCTTATGCATACTGAAGATAGCGGGGGCCATCAAGGGTTATGTCGGGCTCTCCTTTAGGTATGCGCCCAGAGACATACCGACTTAAAACACAGCGGCGTTCCCTCGTCGCCCAATTGGGGAAAGGTTATGGGTATCCGGCAAAGACTTGGACTATCACGACCTCTTCGGGCGGATACCCACCTACCGGCCGGGCTTGCCCCCTTATTGAAGGGGCGTCGGGAATAGCCGGGAGCGCCAAGCTATTCCGGTCAGACATTGGTAGGGCTCTGTTTAGTGCCAGCACCGGTGCCCCCGCACTAGTTGCTGACTGATCCCCAACGAGGAGAGGGATATGACGGTTAAACTGTCATCGTCTCCTTCCTCCTCTACGCCGTCGAAACGGGTGGTCTGCTCCCCCTGTCTAAGGGTTGCGAAGGTCAGAAGGCACGACTTCCCGTATCCTGGATCATGATCCAAGAATAACCCAGGTTCCGCAGCGACCGCTTTGTACGCAATGAGAATTATACGCTAAGATGAGGAGATTTTAATAGCAACCCTGACTCGATGCTGGAGTATCAGCTAGAACTTATGTCATTTTTTATGGACTTATTCCGCGCGGCCTGTAACCGTGCGCGGGATAAGTCCATAAAAAAAAATTCTGTCAAAATTGACGCTATAGCGATTTACCATTGGAATTGGCGTTGACTGTTGGATGAGTAGTTAGCAGAACGGATTTTTATTTTCCACTGCATATTACAACTGCGCTATACCAAAGATTTATCGTTGGGTAAAGATTGCACTAATCGGGCCTAATTCAAATTAATTAACGTGTATGTACGACAAGGTATAATATTTTCCTCCAACGCACAGACTTGAAAATCACTTACATGGTGACTGTAATATTCAAGGGCGGACCTATCTATCCATCTACAAAGCTGCGCTTCTACGGATGTCTTCCCTGCCATTACCTCTGGGAGCAACCTTCGTTGCTATTTCAAAAGGGTGCGGCGGAAAATATCTATGGCCGAGTAAGGTCGTATAGGTAACATTGATACGACATAAATATATCAAATACTAAAAATAACTGAATTCCTGCCTTCCCTAATGAATCTAAAACAATGTTTTATTATAGACGATGACAGCTATGGTAGCATTGGTAGATCAGTGGATAAGAATGCGCCATTCATGCGGGGAGTCGTAGGTTCGAATGAGAGCATGCACCTCTGGATATTTCGAATGGTTGCGAAGGTCAGACGGTAGTCGCATGATTTAATTATAAATTACCAGACTCCCCATATCCTGGATCATGTTCTAAGCGTACCCCGTGCTCCGAAGCGACATCTTTGGACACAACCGGGAATTACACACTGAGAAAAGACATTTTATAATAAACAGGTCCGAACTCCTCTATACGTATTCTTTTAGTCGCAGGGAGTAAGGTACCACCTATCTTAGCCATTAATACGTAAGTACATACTAAACTACTTTTCCTCCTGAAAAGGGTCGTTAAAAAGTCACACGCCGGTCGCCTTCTCAAAACATTACACATTATGTACTTTTTCCCTAAATTTTGCGCATACACAGGGACCCTTGTCTCTGAAATCCTTTTTGGTAGGGTCAAAAGTATAGGGGTCCGTCCAGGGGGCCTATTCTCGTGCAGTGGACATTATATTATATTGACGAATGTGTGGAATTTTAGAATACCTTTTTTACAATACAACCATAAAAATATTAACAATAACATTTATTGTAAAGTATTTCTTATCTTCACACAAACAAAACTTCTGGCCCTGACCCTGATTGTTAATTTGAGCTGTTTGTGCAATCAGATAGCGATCAGTATTGATTCGCCTGTATAAACAGAGACTCAATTACCCGCAAAAACGTTCGCTGTGGATTGCAATTTTGCGAACTTATACCCTGCATAGGTGGGTGGAGAAGAGAACAAACGAAGAGAGACAGAGGTAAATAATGGGTCGACGACAAATGGCCGAAACGTATATGATGATCTGTGGCGTAGAGAGCCTCTTATCAAATATACATAGACACAGACAACCCTGCCTACATCGCGTGCTTAACAGCATACAGTGATCTCGGCGCGAGACAGACAGCCTACAGAACGTGTGCGGGAAAGACTCGATACGATATACTACCTAGCGCATAAGTCAACTCTATCAATGTCCTCTAGAACGGAATTTATGTGTCTATAGTCTAGTGCTCTTACTCTTACGACCGAAGAGAACCACAGCCTCCCCGCAAGAGGCCCGAGGGGTTTGAGAAGCTGAGGAAGAACCTCCACTTCGTGGCTTAGCACAACACCAGCATCCTGGGTCACCAGCATAGGCTTGAGGCCCTCACTCCTCATTAAGAGGTAGCCAAAGGAAAATAGTTATCAAGACGGTGTCCACATCAGCTTCAAATTTCACGGCTAACTATTCATCTCTAGTTTACCATCGCTATCTTTTCTATTAATAAAGAATTAAATTCTATAGACGACAAGGGTAATAGGTAAACCGAAAAGGCGAATAACTTGCGCGATGTAAACGAAACCCACTGCATTGCAATGGTACAGTTTGGAACTAATAGCAAAATCAAGTCGCGAGAAGAAGTGAATTCAGGTCAGGTCACTGTAATTATGAATGGAGTGTCCTTCTAACAGCACGTACTGTAAGACGTTTTGCTGCAGTCAGTCAATCAATGCATTGGAACAATACTGATTTACTACTTCTACTGCTACTTTCAGAAGTGGCCGAGTCGTAAAGGAACTCTACCACTACACTTCACTTCCAGTTCGATGATAATGAGACTGATGGTGTAATAAATAGGCGCTATATATTATGCAAATTGAGCTCCTGTATTTGATCACCATAAAACAATCATTATTTTTTTTATAAATTCGTACAACATCTCATGCATTGACCTGATTCCGTAGTAAGTAGCTTTTTTAAGCACTCATGTTACGGATCAGACAACACAGGAATTACTAATATATGTAAGGTACAGAGAAAAAAAAGGTTCGTCACCTTGTGACGGGTACGGCCACACTAGCGACGCCAATAGATTTTATTTTTTAGCTACTAAATCGGATCTACCGCCAAAAGCGGCCACTTTTAGCGTGAATCAATTTTTCGCGTACAAAAACGGACCCAACATTTGTAGAGCCAAACAATGGACAACATTACAAAATTGCTAAGCTCTGAAACAAAAAATACCAATTCTTTGTTTACTTTTCCGCTGCTCGAATATATATTTATTCATTTTTTATATTGCTTATTTACTGAGAAAAAAATTAAAAACTAAAAAACGTAAGATGACGTCATCGGTCGGCAGAATGTAAAATATTTCTTTGCTTAGCACATTATAGTTTTAAATTTACGAAATGCCAAACCCATGACATGTAACTGTCAAAAAAAAAGACAACTTGTCAACGTTGAATGTATGAATGACGTTGACAATGTTGACACTAGTATTATTTACCATTGACAGTAGTACTTTTTTTATTAAAACAATGATAAGCAAAGGAATATCGCTGTATTCAGCCGTCCGATGACGTCATTTGGCGCTTACGTCTATTTAGAATAAAAAGAATTTCAATAATTATTTTATGCATGAAAATGGACAAATTTTGAAAAAAGAAAAAATATAGGTCTGTTCATTTTATGTCTATTTTCATATAAAAAAACAATATGGACATGTTAAAAATATGAAATGTTGTCCATTATTGGGTACGGGTGGTTCCATATACCATAGCCGCGATTCGGATGTCAACTTGTATGATTTCCGTAGTCTCAATCAGACTGAATAAGAAAGAAATGTGTACTCTCGAGAGGTCGTTTACTAATTTTTTCCTGTTATTTATGGCTCGATCGCTATTCACACGGCGCACGGCGCACCCCAGCGAAATGTGTTCCGAAACGCCCACACAATTCCTTCCTATCCTGAACGATTTATTGAACGTATTATCATGAATTTCTATTTAAGGGAGAGGTCAATGATACTAAAATGAAATTTAAAACACTTTAGTACCTAGCAGATGAAATTCGCATACGTCCACTTAAAGTTTACAGTAAAAATATTTTAAAACATAAAAGCAAATGTTATCTGGTTACTCAATAAATTATAAATAAGCAGGGTATTGTATGCGATGTTGTCAGAACTTATTTATTTATTTATCTACATATGGAAGTACTGTTCATTAAGATTTTCTATGGGAATAGAAAGTTAATGATCCGAAAAAAATATGATAATGAAAACTTATTCATCGGTCATATTGATATCTTTTATCAGTACACACTTCAATATTTTGAATTTTACTATAAGTCTGCAAAGTCAGTATTTTACTAGAGACAAATAAAGTCACAGTGAGCATAGCGATATTATCGTTCTTATCACCTGCCCATCGGAAGGATATTTGTAGTTTTATAATCTTATCGAGATACCAAACACCTACATACACATAGTACAAATTTTATCACACTGTGAATGACACAAAGTTATTTCGGAAATAAAAGACATTCTGAAGATATTGAGAAAATAAAATTGGTACATAATGATGTGTTTCAATCAATTAGTTATATACAATATTTCAATATCTAAAATTGTGGCTTTACCCTTAGGGGAGTCATATACAAGATAAGGTGTGTACTAAGAACCCATCTTTAAATAAAATTGTTTCTTTAAAAATGGATTCCTACTTGTTCTAAATAGAAAAGACATTGATACTTTGCAAATAAAGAATGATACTGAAAAAAACCACACCAAAGACATTTAATTGACGCAATTAGTCATACAAACACGTTCCACACTGTTACATTCGTCTGTTGTTTCCTGGAAAATAACTTTAGTTTAAAAAAACACCAGACAACCCTAAACCCGATCGATTGTAAAAGTAACGAGTTAATCTGAAATTAACTGAGTGGTATGACTAGATTGTATACATTTGATTCAACAGTCAATCAATATTGACTCTCGGGACGGGAATATCCAATATCGTTATGACTGAACTTCCAATCTTGTACTTTAATTGGACGGCCGAGAGTAAGGTCAGCAGCGAAATCCGCTGTTAACTAAAGGAAGAGGAAATACAAATTAATAAACGATTTAAGTAATTTTCGTAATCCAACTGACCTCTACTCAGAAGGACCCCGGGGAGGGACTAAATGGTAAAGGAAAACAGTAAAAATAACTGTTCTACAACATTGCTTTGATGTATTAAATTTGGGCAAGGGAATATAATGGGAAAATAATCTGTAAAAAAAAAACAAGGAATAAGAAGCTAATAATAATAAGCTCAAACAATGAATATTAGATTGTATTGATGTTGGAAAAATACCTCTCAACTTGTTTATGCGGTTTATAGATTCATATGTATAAATCAGGTACTTTGCAAGTGGCAATTAGAATAATAGAGGTACTATTTAAGTCACATCCGGACTGGAAACAACATTTACTCCACTAACTTTAGTATTATGACACCTTAATGATACTATTGTCAGGCGTTATTAAATTTGAACGAGCGTAAAAAATATGTAAACCTCGACGTCTACGCGCTTAGTGAAAGGAATCTGTATAATAAAAGCGAGCAAGATTCACCGCGGCTGCAATTAAAACTTTAGAAAATATTCAAACTGCAGGTATGAGCCAGGTTACGTGGAGCAGTAGTGCTTACGTCATCAGGTTCAGCAAAATTTCACGCTTCTTGATTCCACCGCGATAATGCGACCCTTCCCACAGCGCCGCCCAGTCTTCTCAGTGTTACCAACTTTGCACTTTCGGTGCTCAGTGGCTCAGTGGTTAGTAGGTCGCACTTTTAAGTGACGGCTGCGCAAGAGGTCCCGAGTTCGATGCCCAGATCGGGCCAAAAATTTGTACCTAAGTTTTCGTTAAAAAATACTTAGTGTCAGCCCGGAGTCTGGAAGTTGGCGGTTTCCTCGGAAAGCACGTTAAGCCGATGGTCCTGCGCCCGATCCCGCTACGGTCAAGTCACACTAGTCTCTTCGGAATATGAGGGTAAGGTAATAGTGTGTTTGCGCACACACTTGAGCACAATAACATATCCTGCGACCGTGGCCAATCGTTGATATTGGCCGCCGTAGCCGTAATAGGTTGGAGGATATTACTAATGTTATAAAGATAAAGATTTTTATTTTTGTGTTTTTGCACAGGGAAATTTTTTTTTAGCTTTTTAGTCCTCATTTTTGTATATTCTTAACAATCTAGAACTTTTTCACATAACACCCAGTTCTAACTTGTGATATTGAGTTGGCAACACTGTGTCTTCTTTTACATATAAAATGCAGCTCGGTCTGCCAGTTGGTTTCCAATAGTTTCTTCGTCGAATATGTTGTGAATACAAACGCCTGTTTGGAGGCATATTTTTATCAGCAACCTTTGAATTGTACATTCCCTTTGAATGTTGAAGGGAGGGAAATGATGACGGACATAAACGTCCTACCAGCAGGTACCACCTTCGGGGATCAGGATGCTCAAGTTTTATTTATTCTTTCCAATCATAATGTATTTTTTATCTTTGTATCTTGAGCGAAGAAGAAAACAAAATACGAAAGTCATTTTTGCCGAAATGGTTTATGTAATACAACATCCCCAATCATTACATACATCCTATTACGGGAAATCTAAAGGCTGGCAGCTATTTCGCTCAGCGAATTTCCATTGAGATCTAGAGGGTAATGCTGCCAACATTTTGGGAGACTACTACACATGGACCTACTTTGGTTCAAACTTTCAGTTTAGCTTTCGTTTTCAATGTTTTTCTTTTCCCCAGTTCTATTTCTTTTGTAGCTAAATAAAACTTATAATAATATATTCGCTTTTCCTATTTATTGTGAGTATTTTCGACTGTTAAATGTACACAATTTTTATTAGAGCCATTGGTACTGAGTACGATGAAACATGTTTGTTTGTTGAGAGTATAGATAGTTTCATACTTTCTGTTCATTCAGGAAATCACTTTCTAAAACAGTTACCAAATGACAAAATTTACCCACATCGTAGTTTGGCTGGAAAGTATGTAAATATGATTTAATCACCTCACGCACGTGTGCGGGCTATAATGTTATTTTCAGTGACGCGACGCTCAATCCAATTCTCATCCGCACGCAGCCATATAATCTCTAAGCTAGACAATTCGTAAAAACGAAACCTTACCGGTTAGACAATAAGGCTTACGCGTGAGGTCGCATTAGCTGGTAGTAACAAGTCATACCACACATCAAAACATACAGGTTGTTCCAACGTGGTCCGAGGATGTAGGGCTCCTCGCAGATTGGGCACCGATGGTTACCGAAAGGCAGCAGTTACATGATACCTCCTACATTTTTTATGGTCTCGCTACTTCGTGTCAATCATGCGATTGGGGGTAGCCGCGACCCGGCTTAGCAACTCGACCACTGCTGGTGACGGTCAACAACGACCTCTAAAGACACTTTCTAATGAGTGACGGACTTCGACCTCTAGTAGCGGTCACCGACTACTTCTTCTTCATCAGCATTCTTCCGCCCACCGTTGGGCATATGCCTCTCCGAAGCACCTCCACTCGGCGCGGTGATTAGTTTTCCTGGTCCATAGGATGCATGCGTGACTTCTTAGATCTTCTGCCCATCTGGCTGCCTCCGCTTCTCCTACCCATACGCGGCTTCCAGGCCAAAACACACTGTTGATTTTTAGGTGGAATTAAATGAAAATACGCAGTAGACTCGGACAAAATAATGCAGGACGCATTTATTATTTGCAAGATGACATTTACAGAGCAAGAGTGCTAACCACAGAGTTTTTTTTTTTTTTTATATAGGTTGCGTTCTCAATCCTAACACTCCCTCTAGAACGCAAACTCATTTTTCTAATACAATACAAATATTTCTTATAAGTAGCGCAACCCTAGTTTACTATTAAACCCATTTTACTAACACAATACATATGTTTCTCAAAAGTAGTACCCTTCGTTAAGTTATCAGCTACCATATTACAACCACTCATAAAACAAAATTTTACTTTAGCTTTCACAATGTTCTCTCTAATAAAATGCAAGCGTATATCTATGTGTTTAGTCTTAGGTTTATAACAATCAGTAGAAGCTAGTCTTATTGCACTTTGGTTGTCACAGTATATGAGTAAGGCAGTATCTGAACATTGTCTGAGTTCAGTTTGAAGTTGGTGCAGCCATAAAACCTCTTGAGTCGCCGCCGCCATCGCCATATACTCCGCCTCTGCTGTACTGAGCGCCACAGTTTGCTGCTTACAAGAGTTCCAGCATATGCAAGCATTTTGGAAAATAAATGCATAACCTGTGCACGATTTTCTATCCAGCGGATCACTGGCCCAGTCTGCATCACAGTACCCAGTTATTTCTCTCGAATCCTCCTTGACATAACATAGCTTGAGATGTTTGGTACCCTGAAGATATCTGAAGACTCTTTTAACTCCAAGCCAATGTTGAGTTCCGGGATCATTACAATACTGGCTTAATTTATTCACTGCATATGTTATATCAGGTCTTGCAACTTGTGCCAGATATATCAGACAACCCACAGCTTCTCTGTATGGGAAATGGCTATTTTCATTCTCAGGTTTCTTATCAAATTTCATATTGACCTCTATTGGAGTGCATACTGGTTTGCACTCTGACATGCCGAACCGATCCAACACTAGGTTGATATATTTTTCCTGGTCTATCATGATCTCACCTGCCTCACGGTTTCTGGTTATGTTTATGCCAATACACTGCTTCATTTCACCCAGATCCTTCATACAAAATTCTTTCTTTAATTTTTCCTTAGTATCTGTTACTGTTTCCTTATCACTTGTGAAGATAAGAAAATCATCCACCCATACTGCAATAAATATCATTCTTAATTCATTTACTGAAAAATAGATACATGGATCAATCTTTGATCTTTCCAAACCAATACTGAGTAAAACATTGTTCAATTTTAAGTTCCATTGACGGCTAGCCTGCTTCAGTCCATAGATTGATTTATGTAAGTGACATACTAGAGCATTCTCTTCAAAACATTCTGGTTGTGACATATACATCTCGGTGTCTATGTCACCCTGAAGAAAGGCACTAATGGCATCCATCTGCATCATCTCTAGGTCATACTTAGCAGCTAGAGCAAGCAGGTATCTTACTGATGTGTATCTCACCACAGGAGCATAGACTTCATCATAATCATTCCCTTTTCTTTGAGCACACCCCTTTATGACTAATCTGGCTTTGAAGCGAACAATCTCAGCTTTCTCATTGGTCTTACTTTTGAATACCCACTTACAGGGGAGGGCTCTTTTACCCGGTGGTAACTCTACCAGTGACCAAGTTTTATTCTTCATTAAGGAGTCATATTCCTCTTGCATGGCTTCCTTCCAGTGGGCAGCATTAGGAGAGGAAAGAGCCTCTTCAACAGTCTGAGGATCATTCAGATCAAGTATGGGACAAAAGTAACTTACGTCATGCTCATCACTCTCTGCATACTTGACAGGTCGGCGAGGACGTAAATTGATATTACGCACTGGTGTCGGCGCCACCGGTCGCTCTGGTATGTAAGATGAGTCACCATTGTCGCCAGATACATACTCGTCACTTGATGAATGATCTGTGCTTTCTTCTAATTTTTCATTACAGGCTTCCTCAGTTGACTGTGTTCCAGATCCACTGTTTGAAGAAGGTAAGTACACATTATCATATTTCTGTACATTTTCTAAGAATACCACATCTCTACTCTTAGTGACTTTATTACTGTGTGGATCAAGTAGCCTATATCCTTTAGTAAATTCACAATAGCCAACAAATATAAGTTTTCTAGATTTAGAGTCCCATTTTTGGCGTTTCTCTTTAGGTATTTGAGCCATGACTTCGGAGCCAAAAATTCTTATATTTGATAAATCTGGTTTTGTACCTGACCACATTTCCATCGGAGTCTTACCATCAAGTGATCTTGTGGGCGATCTATTAACAATGTAGGCAGCTGTCGCTAGGGCTTCGCCCCATAGCTGCTTCGGCAAATGAGCATCAAACAACATACACCTAGCCCTTTCTACTAGTGTCCTATTCATCCTCTCTGCAAGACCGTTCTGTTGAGGTGAGTATGGGGTACTTGTTTGATGTTCAATTCCGTGCCTGCTAAGAAAACTATCAAATTCCTTATTACAGTACTCCTTGCCATTGTCTGACCGAACAACTTTTATCTTATTTCCAAGCTCATTCTCTACTTTATTTTTATAATCTTTAAATACTTCAAGTACACTCAATTTGTCCTTCAAAATATAAACATGAACTCTCCTGGTATAATCATCGATGAAGGTTATAAAATATTTCATACCTCCCAGTGATGCTTGTTCCATGGGTCCACATAGGTCTGTGTGGATAAGTTGCAGTGGGTGTGAAGCTCTGGAACCCGTGTTATTGAAAGGAAGTCTTGCCTGTTTCCCTTCGAGGCAGGTGGTACATGTGATGGGACCCTTACTGTTATCCGGAAATGGAGTGACTCCCTCTGTACACTCCGGCAGCTTGCTAACATCTGAAAAGTTTAGGTGTCCCATGCGTCTGGATCTTAGTCTCACTATTATTGTTAATCAACAAATTAACCTTTCCCATACTGTCCACTGAGAGTGACGTCTTACTGGCTACTGTTATGGTGGGTACTGGAGGGCTTGTGACATCATACATCCAATCACTTCTGTTGGTCATGTGCATGGAGGCACCTGAGTCCACATACCACAGGTCCGGATTCATTCTCTGTGAACATGCTGAAAATGCTGCAACAAAACTCTTATTTTCATCTGCTTTTTCTGTAGGCTTCTTCTTGGGAGCATGACAGTTCTTGGCAAAGTGTCCATGCTTATTGCAATTATAGCAACGGGGCCCTCTATGACTGAAGGCCTTAGAATTAGAGCTACGACTCCCTAGAGTGGCGGGCTTCCTAGTGAAGAATGCTGTACTCTCTGAGCATTGTACTTCCTGCAGGAGCTTTGTCTTGATCGCGTCCGCGCTGATCTTGATCCCTGAGCTCTCTAAGCCCATGATCATTGGCTTATAAGTTTCCGGTAAGCCAGCCAACATCAGCGTTCCTAACCACTCATCATTAATGTCAAACTTGATATTCCTCAACTTATGTGCGGTTGACATTATTTTAGTCACATAGTCATCAACGCTTCGAGAACCATCCAATGTAGTGGTGATGAGGTCTCTCAACAGGGCTACTTTCCTATACAACCCGCTGTCATCAAATGCCTGTTCTAATTTTTCCCAGACTTCTTTACACGTAGTCGCATTTTGAACATGTACATAGTTGATTGGGTCGAGCAGTAGGATAAGCTTAGATTTCGCCTTCGTTTCCTTCTTCGCGTCGGTGTTCGTTCCAGTAACACAACTCCATAGATCTTCGAGACAAAAATACGCTTCCACGGCGAACTTCCAACTCGCGTAATTGTCGCGCCCCAAGAGTCTGTCGATGTGGAATGGATTGTGGCCTGTACTGGACATCTTCTTCACGTAATTTCTGATATTTTCGACGTTTACTGAGACTGACGCCGCTGCAGACGGATTACGCGCCAACGCCGGTAACCTCCAAATGTATGACGGAGCAAATACGCCGGCCGGTTTTTGTTAGTTTTCACTGCGTTTTTCAATTTAATCAACTACGCTCTGCTACCATGTTGATTTTTAGGTGGAATTAAATGAAAATACGCAGTAGACTCGGACAAAATAATGCAGGACGCATTTATTATTTGCAAGATGACATTTACAGAGCAAGAGTGCTAACCACAGAGTTTTTTTTTTTTTTTTTATATAGGTTGCGTTCTCAATCCTAACACACACCTACTCCATCTTTCGTCGTGTCGGCGAAATAAGTGGCCGACCCATGCCCATTTTAATTCAGCGACGCGATAGCCTACATGCACTACTCTAGTTCTTCTCCGAATTTCTTCATTTCGAACCTTGTTGTGTAAAGATATTTCGAGCATTATGCGCTCCATTGCCCTTTGAGCCATCTTCAGTTTGTGTATTAGGGATACAATCAGCATCCACGTTTCAAAGGCATACGTCATCACCAGGAGTACCACATTGGTTGTAAAAATTTGTCTTCAGAGATTACGGTATTTTGGACTGGTATATGTGTTTCAAATTTCCGAAGGCGGTCTACTACTGGTAACTGAAGAACACCTTAGTTTGAGCAATACCTAATAAATATTACAAGATTTTGTTGGATATCGGCCGCATCCCACCCGCCAATCTGGAAGTTATTAGAGAAGGCCTAAGTTCAACAGTGGACGTTCGCCGATATGATGTAGATTGTGAAAGGTAGTGGCGTCCGAAAGCCATCATTGTGTTAATGCGCAGAGAACCTACCCGATTTGTAAGCCTTGTGAGAGTTCCTAAGAATCGCTCGATAGCAGTTCGGAAAGCCGGCAGAAAATGACTCATAGCATCCTATTATTATCATGGCTTTGTTAGACAACCCGCTTTTACCTGTTGTATTGTACACGGATTTAGTGAAATCCTGATAAAGGTTTTTGAATTGCCGTCATTATACACTTTGTGATTTATCAACAGACACTGGCCGCTGATTCATTATTAAATACTGTTATTTGGGACTGATACTGATCTTAACCTTACTGTTTGATAACAGTTCATTGATAGTTAGTTTTTTGAGCAATAATGAAATGTTAAATGGTAATTATTTATTGCAAATTGTCAATAATGGCTCTTATCAAATTTTGGATCCATATTAAATTAACAAAAACCGATAAAATCCATTAACCATTCACATTGATTTTCAATAACTCAATTAGGAGTGACATTAAAAAAGATAAAATGACGATTAACTTAACAAACAAGAAAAATGCATGTTTCATTCATAATATTCTTCTACATTAAGACGCCATGAATAATTCCTACCTACACCGCATAATGCGCCAACATTTGCTATTAAAATGCAAAATACGTAATGTCCGTGAATTTGTAACCGGCCGCAACAAATGCTATTCATAAAAATTACGGTGCGAACCGGCATAACCATTCAACGGTATGTATGTGTTGACAGCTAAATCTTAATTCATTTGGTTTCATTATAATATCTTGACTGCCTCGGTGGCGCAGTGGTTAGTGGGTAGCACTTTAAAAAATCGACGGCTGCGCAAGAGGTCCCGGTCGGGTCGGGCCAAATATTTGTACCTAAGTTTTCGGTAAGAAATTCTTAGTGGCAGCCCGGAGTCTCGAAATTGGCGGTCTTGTACCCCCGTGCCTCGGAAAGCACGTTAAGCTGTTGGTCCTGCGCCCAATCCCTCTCCGGTCATGTCACGCTGGGGTCCCATTAGAATATGAGGGGAAGGGAATAGAGACTGCAATTGTGTTTGCGCACACACTTGAGCACTATAATATATCCTGCGTTCGTGGTTGATCGTTGAGATTGGCCATCGTAGCCGTAATTGGTTGGAGGATATTGTAATATTGCACCTTAGCGTGTAATTCCCAGTTGCGTCCAAAGCTGTCGCTCTGGAGCCCGGGGTACGCTTGGGCCATGATTGTTGTTTTGGGGAGTCTGGTAATTACAATGAGGCGACTGCCGCCTCACCTTCGCAACCCTTTAACAGGTGAACCAGACCAACTGAATCATGGTCACGATGTTTTCCCTCACCGCCGAGCTCCAGAATCCAGTTGCCAAATCCAGAGATGTCTGCTCGGATTCGAACCCGGTCCCCCGGTGCGGAAGGCGCGTCCTTAACCACTAAGCTACTATCGCTCGTTAAGACTGCATTATGTAATTAAAAATAATAATAATAATACGAGCATTAAATATAATTGTTATACTTGTCAAAAAATTGTGGAGAATGTCTTCAGATGACTGAGAATGACCTTAGATAGAAGCATAGATTTTGTGACATCTTCGGATACGGATAAGGGAATATTATATCGTTCGATTTCTATTACAGAATTTCGGTTACGGAAATTTAAATTTATGAGGGATTGGAGGAAAGGTTAAATATTAAATTTATGAATTTTTATTCCCTTGTGAGTGCAGGTCGTATCTTCTTTTGCGTTAAATTAGAGATTTGATTTTTTTTACAAGTTCATGGCATATGCACTTGAGTATTATTTGAACTCGATACGTTTGAAAAATAAAGCAACTATACAAGCAAGCTACCGTGATAGTAAGAGCTGGAAGAGGGCCGACCCCAAATGATCTGGAAACAGGCACGGACAAGAGATGATAGCAAAATATAGGGTTTTGCCGCACTGTAGACGGACGGACAACAGAGTGATCTTACAAGGGTTCGGTTTTTTTCCTTTTGACCTACGGAACCAAAAAAAAGTTTACCATTTTAAATAGCATAACACAATTAAGACCAAATCAAAATGGCATTGCTATCTGGAGTACAAGTATTATGCATTCAGACAAGACGAGTGCCTTATCAAATTTATCGGAATCGTTTCTTATTCAACCGAATTAAAATGTGGTACTGTTTTCATTCAGAAACGGAAAACTCATGAATTAAAGTAAAATCAACAATGTCTTCTTCAAGACCAAAGCACACAATAATAGAGAGAAAAAACAATCATAGAATGGCACTTTTGCATAACCATTCAACGGTATTTTATGTTGAAGTCTAAATCTTTAATTCATTTGTTTTCATTACTTTAATATCTTGAGACTGCCTCGGTGGCGCAAGTGGTTAGTGGGTAGCACTTAAAAAATCGACGGCTGCGCAAGAGGTCCCGGTCGGGTCGGGCCAAATATTTGTACCTAAGTTTTCGGTAAGAAATTCTTAGTGGCAGCCCGGAGTCTCGAAATTGGCGGTCTTGTACCCCCGTGCCTCGGAAAGCACGTTAAGCTGTTGGTCCTGCGCCCAATCCCTCTCCGGTCATGTCACGCTGGGGTCCCATCAGAATATGAGGGGAAGGGAATAGAGACTGCAATTGTGTTTGCGCACACACTTGAGCACTATAATCCTGCGTTCGTGGTTGATCGTTGAGATTGGCCATCGTAGCCGTAATTGGTTGGAGGATATTGCAATTGCACCTTAGCGTGTAATTCCCAGGTGCGTCCAAAGCTGTCGCTCTGGAGCCCGGGGTACGCTTGGACCATGATTGTTGTTTTGGGGAGTCTGGTAATCACAATGAGGCGACTGCCGTCGCACCTTCACAACCCGTTAATCAGGTGAACCAGACCAACTGAATCATGGTCACGATGTTTTCCCTCACCGCCGAGCTTATGGTAGAAGTTTAAGTTTCGGCACTGTTTGTCTTTCTGTAGGTCAAAATTTTATATGTATTGCTTCTTAATGACTGTTTGTGCCAAAATAAATGAAAAAATGCGCACATAGATTTGAAAAATCCAGAGATGTCTGCTCGAATTAGAACCCGGTCCCCCGGTACGGAAGGCGCGTCCTTAACTATTGAGCTACTATCGCTCGTTAAGACTGCATTAAGTAATTAAAAATAATAATAATAATACGAGCATTAAATATAACTGTTATACTTGTCAAAAATTTGTGGAGAATGTCTTCAGCTGACTGAGAATGACCTTAGATAGGAAGCATAGGTTTGTGACATCTTCGGATACGGATAGGGGAATATTATATCGTTCGATTTCTATTACAGAATTTCGGTTACGGAAATTTAAATTTATGAGAGATTGGAGGAAAGGTTAAATATTAAATTTATGAATTTTTATTCCCTTGTGAGTGCAGGTCGTATCTTCTTTTGCGTTAAATTAGAGATTTGATTTTTTTTACAAGTTCATGGCATATGCACTTGAGTATTATTTGAACTCGATACGTTTGAAAAATAAAGCAACTATACAAGCAAGCTACCTTGATAGTAAGAGCTGGAAGAGACATTCCGAGGGCCGACCCCAAATGATCTGGAAACAGGCACGGACAAAGATGATAGCAAAATACAGGGTTTTAGCGCACTGTAGACGGACGGACAACAGAGTGATCTTACAGGGGTTCGGTTTTTTTCCTTTTGACCTACGGAACCAAAAAAAAGTTTACCATTTTAAATAGCATAACACAATTAAGACCAAATCAAAATGGCATTGCTATCTGGAGTACAAGTATTATGCATTCAGACAAGACGAGTGCCTTATCAAATTTATCGGAATCGTTTCTTATTCAACCGAATTAAAATGTGGTACTGTTTTCATTCAGAAACGGAAACTCATGAATTAAAGTAAAATACAAATGTCTTCTTCTAAGACCAAAGCACACAATAATAAAGAGAGAAAAAACTAATCATTAGAATAGGCACTTTTGAAGTAAACCGATGATAGGACAACAAAGTACATTTTATCGAAGGTTTAAGTCTAGTGCAATGTACATTTAGAAATTTTAATAAAAGCTGTATTCATTAACTTTATATTGTTGAAGACTGCCTCGTTTTAATGAAGTGGTTAGTGGGTCGCACTTTAAAGCGACGGCTGCGCTTGGAGTCTTGGGTTCGATTCCCCGGGTCGGACCAAAATTTGTACCTGAGTGTTTCTGTTAAGACATTTTCAGTGGCAGCCGGAAGTCTGGAAGTTGGCGGTCTTGTACCCCCGGGACTCGGAACGTTAAGCCTTTGGTCCTGCGCCTGATCCCTCTTCGGTCGTGTCACAGTGGTATCCCATCGAAATATGAGGGTTAGGGAATAGAGGGTGCACTTGTGTCTGCGCAAACACTTGTGCACTATAATATGTCCTGCGTCGATGGACAATCTCTGAGATTGGCCGCCATGACCGAAATATCGGTTTGGAGGACATTATTGTTGAAGATCGCTGCGATGCCTAAGGAAGGTGTTCCTCATATAGAGATTTATTTACATAGCGATCATATGGATCATCACAGATTTAACGGTATCATCATGTTTATCTGACTTTCCGTTGTGGTTTCGCAGTTTTTACTAAGCGCATTGAAAACAAACTATAAAACCACGGTTATATAGTTTTATAATTTTTCTGATAAAAATCTTTGAATTCGTTTTATCATCTCTACTAAGACTTCTTATAAATGGCAGCGCTAAAAATAAGACAGGAATGAACGCTTATTATTTTACGAAGTAATTCTACGTTCTAATATTTACGAAGAAAAGTATATCTGACTTTTTAACATTTTTGTTAGAAATTTTATAAAACTATAAACACAGGTAGGTACTCACTGGACAGAGAAAGTTGCTACATAATTATCAAATCTACCACATAGTGATCAGGTTATGTCCGCTTTGAACACGGTCTGGCTTCATTCAGGTTAACCCCTTTAACTAACATAGCATGACCTCATTTCCACTGATATCCAACCTTTTCAGATAATAAAATAAAATAAACTAAAAGAGAGAGGAATTACGAGACAAGGTTGTCAACTTAAGCGAGGAGCTTAGATGATAATTAGGTTTCTTAAACATGTCAGTGATAGCAGAAGAATGGACAAAACGACAATATTTTTTATTCCAAAATGAAAAATACCTTTGTTTTCTAGATTAGCCTTCTAGGATTGTAAGAAAAATAGTTTTAGAATTTTAAAAGTTATTTAAGGAGAAATTAAATAAAAAGTAAAAATCCCAGTGTGACGTCATAGCTCGGCATGACTAATTAATGACGCCTTTTTGCTCACGTTGACTTAAGAAAAAAGAAAATGGCTGACAATGACTAGTGAATAATGACAGAGAGAGCCAACTTTTTTTTATTGTACAGCAAAGACATCACCTACGTAGAGCCTCAGGACTACGTCACTTCCTGCATTTTTATCTATCTTTTATTAAATTTTTTATTCAACAAAAACACACATTTAATGAAAACTAAAAAATACGGGTCATCTTTTTTTTCTTTCTTTATTCGAAAAGCATATAAAAATGGTAAGACATTTGTCGTATTGTCCATTCGGAATTGAATACTAAGAAGGTCCCTAGCTACAAAATACAGCGTGGTAGGAAATAGTGGCTTGAAGTTTCTGTACAGTTTACGATGTCTTCGAGTACGCGTAATTTGTCCCTTTGTACTACAAATGTCTAAATATAGGCTGCGGCAGCCTCTCAGTATTAGGCCCGATTCGACCAATCTTTATCCGTGGATAAATCTATGGTATGACGTCAGGTTTTATAGAATGACAGCTCTACATCATAGATTTAGTATCGGATTAAGATTGGCCGAAACGGCCCTTGACAGATTGGTATTGTAAGATTGGTAGATCTTATTCTTAGAATTTTAAATGTCATGGGACCGACCTAAGTAAATCGATGTTAGGTGCTTAAAGCTCTTATAAACGTTCTAGATACTTTCCACATAGTATCATCATCACACTACAGATATTCTTGGATTTCATATACATATTTTCTTCCCTAAGTTCCATTTTTGTGTGTCCGTTTCCTCGCATCATTATTATAGCGTATAATACTTCTAAAGGCTGTCAATTCTATATACTTCCCGCTATGATTGGCAGAAAAGAAAGAAATAATCCGTTAAATATGAGATAGTTACCGTTATTTTTAGCGATCTGACCAGAACCAGCGGAAAGAGAACCACTGAAACGTTTATACAATGTCTGATACTGTTATTAAAGTGACGCATTGAAGAAACTAGCGCCGCCATTAAAATTCTTAATACTTTCAGTTATGGATTTACCATACTCGCCGCAGGCCGTGTGGTCCCCGGCAGAGTAGAATAGGCCACCCTCACTCTTACCGAGGTGTCGTAAAAGGCGACTAAGGTAAAGCTGCTGGCATGATTATCAGCACCCAGAGAAGGAAAACTCTGCGTTTATATCAAAACCCTCGCCAACCCGTCTGCCAAGCGTGGTGAGTATGGCAATTACCCCTCATGTGATTGAGGGAGGCCCGTGCCCCAGCAGTGGGGACTTAAATGGGCTGATGATGATGATGATGGATTTACCGTTGTTCTTTGTTTAAAAAAATGTCTCATACTCGCCACAATTCTACTGGCGGCGCTAGTTTCGCCGATTTCCTGGAATAAATAATATACCAAATTCACTGAATCAGATTGGTTATTATACTTTTGTACATACAAATAGTATTTTTCATATAATTCGTTGATAGAGAAAGAAGAAACATGTATGATTTCTGTGGTACACCAGGAAGAGTAAAAGCTTACAATATACGTACAATCTATTACAGTATGCCAATAATTGTCAACTATTGTCAGCAATCCCCCGTGACTACGACAGGTGACCCTCCAGCATAGAGTAACTTATGTATACTGAGATAGAGGTATCAGTCGAAAACGACCAATACTCAACGGCTATGAGACGACTAAAGAAAAATTGCTTAAAAGTGGCCACTTTTGGCGTGAATCAATTTTTCGCGTACAAAAGCGGACCTAACATTTGTGCATGGTTATTTAATAAATAGTATAAGTGTTTGCCGAGAGGTTGCAACCCCTAAATTGTTTAAAATAGATCCGGTTTAGTAGCTAAAAATTTAAATCGATTGGCGTCGCTAGTGTGCCCTATCCGGTCACCTTAATGAATGAAGTAAGTAGTCTACTGTCGACCGCGAGTCCTTGCGTCTAGTACCTACAATCTGAAAGCTCGCTTCTCAACTGACCTTTCAAACCTACATACAGGTACAAACAGCGTCACGTCGAGTTACCCTTGTTGGACTTTGGACAGTCCTATGTCTGCGACACAAGTTCTAATTTTGTACTGCAGGGGGTGTAACTTGACCTGACGCCGACTGTACAAATTAGTGTAATGATACAAGTGTCACATGAAAATTATTAAAGAAAATTGGATGAAAAAACTTTTCTTTGTAGAATTTAATGTTGTGGTATAAATGCTTGTCATGGTTTTACTTTCATTAACCTTGTGAATAACCGGCTTGACCTGTAATTCAGTAATCAATAAGATGCAAAGATAATTCAATTAAAACTCGAGGTCGATAGGTATTTCTATAGCAAATAAATATAAACACGAGACTTAGGCCGCTGAAATTATCTTTAGCAAAAAGGCGGTGAAAGTTCAAGGCAGCCCTTATCAGTAAATCAGTGAAACAACAAAGTTAACAGCAAATGGGCTATTTGACTAACTTCTACGAGCAATAACGTTTTGTTGTATTATGTGGTGTTTGTAGAGTTAAAATATAACAGTTATTTTAAAATTATATAACGCGCGAAAACTCTCACACAGCAATATTGCTTTGATAACAACCCTAAAGGCGACGGGTGGCCCTAACTAGCGACACCATTAATTTTTAAAATTGTAGGCTACTAAACCGGATCTATTTTAAACGATTTCGGGGTTACAACCTCTCGGCAAACACTTACACTATTTTTTAAATAACTATGCACAAATGATGTGTCCATTTTTGTAAGCGAAAAATTGATTACCGCCAGAAGCGGCCACTTTTAGCGTGAATCAATTTTTCGCGTACAAATGTTGGGTCCGCATTTGTGCATGGTTATTTAATAAATAGTATAAGTGTTTGCCAAGAGGTTGTAACCCCGAAATTGTTTAAAATAGATTCGGTTTAGTAGTTAAAAATTAAATTCGATTGGCATCGCTTGTGTGCCCTACCCGTCACCTTAAATACGTCTTATAAGCATACGTTTTGGTATGCATCGTTACGTTACTTTATTTGAAACTATTTCGATTATATGGCGCGAAATAAAAAACCTAATTTTTTTATTGAGGAACCGTAATATTTATTTTTTTGGATATCATCCTTTATGCGGATTATTACAAGTAATTTTTGTGCCATCAATATCATATAGCCTATTAGAGCTCAAAGATATTTCCTATTTATTTATTTGCATTGCACATGATACAGAAGGAAAACAGTTTACATCATATGCGCCTTGACAGGCATAGCAAAGCGGACGAGGGGCAGACATTTTATAGGTTGGATATCGGCGAAAAGTAACATGTTTTATTAATAATTAAGTTAACGGCTTTGAAAATACCGATCAGAGAAATATTATTTTAGTTTATCGTGAAGGTATGCATTTATTGAGTAGGTAGGTAGGCTTTTGGTAATAAGAATGTGTTTTAGGCGGGTTATGAAATTTGTGAATTTATTTTCATTTTTTATATTGTTTGGGTCCTCCCAAACAATATAAAAAATGAAAATATGATATGTCGTATGAAAACAAAAAAAAAATTTTTGCAATATATATATCGATTTTCAAAGAATATTACGAGGCCTAGAATAAGGCTCTAGTGGTTCACTCTATTAGATTGTTTTTTTTTTGCTTATTCAAACATTCAGCCACTCCAAGTATAAAATCTGTCTTAATTCTTCAATTGATTCTCATTCATAATTTATTTAACGTGAAACACGTTTGATATAATTTCAATTGAGGAAATTAGGCATATTGTGGTGACTTGATGTGGCTGACTGTACAGCACTTGCACCATTCAATATCGTCTGAGATTTTTTTAACACAATAACAAAGGGATATATAAATATTAGTTAAACTTCATTACTGAAGATGTCGGAGAGAAAGAAATGTTTTTACAAATGCGATGGAATTACGAAGTTTATTTTCACCGACGCGAAACAATCACAATATGGTTCCGATAACTTATTGGTTGTTCTTTGGAAAAATAACATACAGGACGGGATTGTATCGATTCTTAGATAGTGTAACATTAATTTAATTACATGACTTTACTTGGCCGTGGGAGAGCCACGCTTCGGCATGAATGGGCCGGCTCGACCGGAGAGATACGGCCTCAAACAAAACCGACGTGAAGCAGCACTGTGCTGTGTTTCGCTGCGTGAGTGAGGGTACCGGAGGCCCTACCGGGGGAAAGGGGGGGTTTACTGGTAAAGGTTGGCAGCGCGTTTGTGATTCCACTGGTGTCGCGAGTGTCTATGGCCGGGCCGCCCGGCCGGTCAGGCCAAAACTATAGTTTTCCTTATCCTTTCCTATCATTATACGACCAGTTTATGGTATCTTCATTGCATACACCAAAAACAATTAAGTATCTCTTTTAACAACATAGGTACATCTGTATGTGCGGGAATCGTACCCGTGACCTTTTCATGTCAGCCGGTGCTAAACCACTACGCCAAACAGATTAGTGACGAAAATTATTTGGTTTTAACAAGAAAACATAATTGTATTTGCTTATATACTTCCAAGAAGCACCGGAGAGGTAACTATAAAAATCCTTTCATCCACGCGACTGAACGCACTGAACCTTAATAAAATTAATGAAATCCAATATATTCCAGTTAGTTAATCATGTCAGGGTTGAGTCAACCATAGTTCGAGTTGCGGCATCGTCTTCATAACAGAGGCCTACATATTAGAAAACCGCAGTGCATTCAATGATTGCCGCACCATCGCGCCATTGCCGATAAGAGGCTTTTTATTTCACTTCACATACCTAAACAAAATAAATCATATAACGAAGTCAATGAATGACCTTAATACTAATATTTTTCCTGAGTAAATTTATGTCAGGGTTCAAGGATACGTAGGTAATCTGATGATGCACATACTTTTATTTCAAATAGGGATGTATGATCCCGATGTCGGCGATATAGCGAGTTACAAAATAATGGAATCGGTAATTTTAAGTTGCCGGTACATTTTGAACCTCGCTATAGGTAACCCATATGACTATTTCATTGTAATGAAGTTTATTTTGTCTCTGATCTCTGTCATTTCTATTATTTTTAATAATAAGTATTTAATAAGTACCTTAAATCGATTGAAACTTTTGAATGGTATTTTGTACAAACTTAAGTTTGAATTTACAACGGTTCAAGTACTTTTACTAACTGTCAGTCACAACCTTATTTTAAATTTTATTGTGTTTCTCACTTAATATGAACTCATCGCGATCGATTGAGGGACCACCTTCTGCTTGCTACTTTCTATTGCTGAGTGAACAGGGGGACGGGTGACATTTTATAATATCAGTTTACAAATCTTTTACCATAGAGAAGGCATTTACAGGAGTTGTAAATTTTAACTAGATTATAAGATATGGGTACCTGTCAGTCACGATTGAGGGTCCACATTAAAACCAATATAACTTTTGAGTGCCGACTTTTACAAATTAGAGGTTGAATTTACAATCGTTTGAGATCTTTTACTAAAGCCTGGCACATTCATAAGCTCAAAATTCCAATGTGGGCCCTCAATGGGAACGCACACCCTTTAAGTATGGGTGAAAGAGTAATCTTTCTTCGAATCTTCACTGTGTTTTTATAAATAGGCAACGGTTTCCTACATATCCCTTCCTTTAAGCTTCAAATGAACAACCCTGCGCCTTGTTGTTGTGTGTTGACATGATGGAAAAAGGGGTGGATGATTCGACAACCAATAACAGGGACGTATGGAAGAGGAAACTATACTGCTGGGGTCGGCCCAGATAACCTGGGAACAGGGCAAGAGGATGATGAACATCCTTGCACCTTATCTTCACTAAAAGGTGAAATACAGCAATAGTTAAAAATAAAAAATAGGATTATTGTATTTTGATTGGCTAAAAAGCATTTTTCCAACAAACAGTAACAGTGGGATTACAAATATATACATATATTTCTTTTGTAAATACAAATTTATATCGACGCACACTGAGGCAGGACACCCTAATTCGTGCCCTTAAATAAACTCCTGGTTTCTATATGTTCATTTATATGTGTTATATAATTGAACATGTTTACGTGCAAATATATAAATACATTTATTAGATGAATAAAAGTTCGAAATAAGAAAAAAAAATTACAAAAAATAAAACAAAAAGGTTTGTTCTAACAGCTTTCATCCATTTTGATCGGTACTGATACTTGAAATTATTTAATTTTGTCTTCAAAACTTCGATCTCACTACAAGTTTGGATTGTCAGTAATTTAACAAAAAATATTATTTTCCTTCAAAATTTTGATTTTTAGAACTATTTGTTACGTTAATAAGTATTTTTTTATAATAAACAATGTATTAGAAGCCGCTCCTATATCAAAATAAATATTTTTACTTATGAGGTTTTTCCGAGTACTAAAATCTTCACCTACTAAAATCCATATAGGTACATCAAAAAGTAGCAACCTTTTTAATTGTTCCTGCGAGCTTACACTTAACCAAATATATTAAATATAACGTTTGACTAAAATTAGCTATCTTCCTAAACAAATTGTCTAATGAGTAAATCAGATAAAATAATTTTAGTACTCAATTTGTTATCCGTTACCTACCTTAATCTGTTCATATTTCTAACTAAAATACTATGTCAACATATTAACATATACCTGAATTAGAAGGTTCCATACTGAAATAAAACCTTAATTTCATATACTCAAAGATATTAAACCTTAAGCATATTATGCAAAAAAACACTATAAATAATGCCAGGCTATATGTTCAACTTTGACGTTGTGTACCAGCGAGCTCAGTTTGTTGCAAAGATTCTAAATGATATCTACGAGTACCTTAGTTAGTATGCTATTTATTCATTATAACAGGATATCTTGAAATCTTATTTTATATGGCACGTTTAGAGGCTATCTGCCCCAGTGTGCGACGACCCGTTTGGAACAGTGGTAGTGAACGCTGCCTCTGGTGCAAGGGTTGCGGGTTCGATCTCCCCACAGTACAAACATTTGTGTGCATGAACATATCTGTTTGTATTGGTCTGGGTGTTCTCTATGTATTATAAGTATGTATTTACAAAATAAAAATATATGTATATAAGTGTAATCCCACTGTTGATTCTGATATCCGTAACACAGGTGCTTGAGCTACCTATCTCGGAGTCAGATCAATGTATGTGAAGTTGCGAAATATTTATTATTATTATAATACATAGATAACATTCAGACCAACACAAACAAACATGTGTTCATACATACAAATGTTTGTTACACTACCACTGTTCCAATCGGGTCGTTATAAACACTGTTGCCTAAGTTTTGTATTATATGTCGTGGTGAAAAAGTGTGTTTTATTTTATTGGCGTGCTTTAGGAACCGTAAGCTAGGGAATTTAGGCGTAACTAACAGAGACCATGATTCCATCAGATCATAAAAGGAAAGTGTAATAAACAGAAGACTGCAAAATAAGGAAAATAAGATACCCGACCCACGCCCGCTATTATTGTCACAAAATTAAGGAAAATCGGGAAATTGAACGAGCGTAGATGGTAAGGCTTGGAGGAATGGGAAGTATGACGTTTTGTTGTTACGTTCAATAATACGTCACGATGAATTTGACCTCAAGAATTATTTGTTCACACAAATTATCACACTGCTTCTCGATGGTTAATATTTATGCAACCAGGTTTTCGTTATGGTGATTTGAACTACAAAATATATTTTACTAATACAAATCTAACAAAAATCTTTACAAGTAATTTTCTTCTTTCTAATCAAGTAGGTTGTCTAGGTGTTTTTTCGGGCAGATAGTTCAAGCGTAATATATATAATAAGAGTACCTATGTATAGTATTTTTTCCCGTAGGAGTTGAGATTAGAAACTCTTGCGATTTCAGAGACTTCTGTAGTTCATATTCAATTGTGTATATACATATTTATTTTACTGAAGTCTTCAAAGCTGCAGAAGCATAACAATCGTAAAGTTAGTAGGTAATTGTTACAAAAACCTCTCAGAATTCCGACCGTTACAGGTCGTAGGAGATGGACGTTCGCTGTCACAACGAGCGAAAAATTTGCAACGGATGTATGAGGTCTACGTAATACGTAACATTGACGATAACCTGCAAGTAAAACCGGTTAACACACAGACAGGCGTGTTAAAATGAGACTACAGTACTTTATTGAAAATATGGCAGATGGCTACAATATAATATTGGTGTGCGTGTCTTTTTACTTTCGAGAACAGAAACATATTGCAGTTTCGTAGCAGGATATTGCAGTTGCAATCTAACGAAACTGGAGATACCTGCCGTTCACTATGCAGGAACTAAGATGGACTGAATTAAAAATGAATACCTGAGAATACCGATTATTATCGATAGATATGATACATACATGTACCCGATAATTCGATACAAGATTATATCAGTCCGGGGCGAAGTAACATGTTACTTGACTTGGTAACAACGACGAGGTTTAAGTGAACCGGTCTGTTTTGTCAACTATATGTGTACCTAATATTTTATATATTCTTTCTAAAATATGTAAAATATAGGACATATTTCTATATTCACATAATGTAGATACGAAAAAGTGTGATCATTTGAAAATAAAGCGACGATCTTGGATCGAAAAAGAAGTTAACCTTTTTATTATTTTACGCTAAAGCTTACAAACATTTTCAACTTGGTCAAACTCCTTGCTCCTTCAACCTATTTTTCACACAGCCTCCAGAATCGTATTCTAAGTATATCGAAGGAGTGAGAGTGTATATGATTATTTTACACCAATAATACTTAGTTTTACTAACATCCGTTTTGTGGACCACCAAAAAGAAGTGTCATCTTACCGAGCCTAAGTTCGCCGAAGTTCCCGCAGCCGATCTTCTTGCCGACACGGAAGTTGGGCCCCACCATGAGGACGCCGGATGACGAGGTGACGGAGTGCCTCGACGTATGCATCGCGCTGCTGCCCCCCACCCCGCGCCCGCCCACCGCGCCAGGTGGCGCTGCAACAAACAATGTGATGCACCCTTACAATGCCTGGGAAACATTCAAACACATAGTTGGAAAACTAGGACGTTCAAAGTACTATGAGTATCAGGGCACATTCAGGTACATCAGGATAGATAAGTATCGATATTATTTATAGCACAAAAACAAAATACAAGTATGATACAACAACATACAGTACAATACGGCGGTCTTATCGCTTGTAGCGATTTCTTCCAGACAAACTTTGGGTAGAGGAAAAAAATAACGTATTCGTAATAAGGGAAGGCAGTGTAAAGCAGTTTAATAAATTAAATTGACAATGTCAGGAATTTGTTTTTACTAGGTTGAGACGTGAATATGGCAAGGACAGCCTAGAGAGTAATGAAGCTAACTTTATTTATAGTGACCGGTATCGACATATTTATTTATTTATATAAGGACAACCGCAAAATCATATACCTTACATGGATGATCTTATTTTTATATCTACATGTAATAGTGTTGCCTTATTTAAAGGCTGCCACAACACATATCGGACGGACAATTAGGTGATTAAAGGACTTCGTCCACTATGATCGAGCGATGGCCGTTCGCGACACTATTTATAATAAATAATTAAAATACTATTGACCGTGGGAGAGCCACGCTTCGGTATGAATATGCCGGCTTCGGTATGAATATATGAGTGATACCACGGGCTCACAGAAGAACTGAGAGGCCTTGTTGGCTACTGAGTTTGTCATATGTACCTATTTATGTCACTCATGTTTGATTTGTGTTCTGTGGTAAATAAAGAAATCTTTATCTTTAATCCGGGGGAAAGGGAAGTTTAACACTTGTGACTCCACTGGTGTCGCAAGTGTCCATGGGCGGCGGCAATTGCTTACCATCAGGTGATCCGTCTGCTCGTATGACATAAAAAAACATTAATTTACGCGGATCAGAGGGTTTCCCTCTCTTTCACAAGCGCTGTGTGTCTCATTTGTTTGGATGCGACAGGTATATTCTCGTTTGTTACGGGACGGGTTTAAATTAAGCCACCATGTACTACTGAGCGGTAATAGCGGATGCTTTTGTTATTAATACTGGTCCTAACGGGTGCCACTTTGAGGGTCTATCTCCTATGGAATTTACACCCCACAACCCACGGGTGTCATTGCAACACAGAGGCTTTAAAGAAATAAGTCGGTAAAACAAGCAGATGGTCCAGCTTTCATTAACTCATTTCCGAGGCTGGTTTTTCTATTTCATAATTTTCAAATGAGAACCAGTTAAGGTGACGGGTAGGGCACACTAGCGACGCCAATCGATTTTAATTTTTAGCCACTAAACGTGATCTGTTTTAAACCATTTCGGGGTTACAACCTCTCGGCAAACACTTATACTATTTATTAAATAACCATGCACATTTTAACATTTGTATGTTGAGTCCGTTTTTGTAAAACATGCTCAAAAATCGCACGGCGATTGATTTTTAAGCATGCTACTTGTAGTGCGGGTGGATGGATGTGAAAAACTTTAATAAAGTTGGCACATTCAAAAAACCCGTAACGCCCTCAAGTACAAAATTATGACAACAAGTTATAATGGACAACATTTCATATTTTTAACATGTCCATATTGTTTTTTTATATGAAAATAGACATAAAATGATCAGACCCATATTTTTTCTTTTTTCAAAATTTGTCCCGTTTCATGCATAAAATAATTATTGAAATTCTTTATATTCTAAATAGACGTAAGCGCCAAATGACGTCATCGGACGGCTGAATACAGCGATATTCCTTTGCTTATCATTGTTTTAATAAAAAAAAGGTACTACTGTCAAAGGTAAATAATACTAGTGTCAACATTGTCAACGTCATTCATACATTCAACGTTGACAAGTTGTCTTTTTTTTGGCATTTCGTAAATTTAAAACTATAATGTGCTTAGCAAATAAATATTTTACATTCTGCCGACCGATGACGTCATCTTACGTTTTTTAGTTTTTAATTTTTTTCTCAGTAAATAAGCAATATAAAAAATGCATAAATATATATTCGAGCAGCGGAAAAGTAAATAAAGAATTGGTATTTATTGTTTCAGAGCTTAGCAATTTTGAAATGTTGTCCATTTAGCAGATCGAAATTATTTCAATAAATATTTATAGAATTTTACGTATTTCCATAGAATATTAAAGCTGGAGTTTGGATGTGTCCGAGTGCTTTAGCACTTGTAGACAGGTTTGTTTATTTTAAGGACGCTAAAAGATGGCTAATAGCATGCTTATTGATAGCAAATGTGGACAGTTCATTACGCATGCTCATATTTGGCATGCTTTTTAAGCATGCTACTTTTGAGCAAGTATAACAGTAGCTTTAAGCAGGAGAATAACGCGAGAAAATGGACCACAAGAACTCATTTATAGATTGTTTACATACCTGTTGTTTATTATTGTATAAGGTAAGTAGGTTTTATGAATCATTGATCTAGTTAAATTAACATAGGTACCTATTAGGTAGGTTAGGTACTACCTAACCTACCTTTAAAGATGTCTGTCGTTTACTATTGTATAAGGTAAGTAGGTTTTATGGGTCATTGATCTAGGGTAAATAAACATAGGTACCTAACCTACCTTTAAAGATGTCTGTTGTTTACATACTATTGTATAAGGTAAGTAGGTTTTATGGGTCATTGATCTAAGTAAATAAACATAGACCTAACCCTTACCTTTAAAGATGTCTGTTGTTTACTATTGTATAAAGTAAGTAGGTTTTATGGGTCATTTATCTAGGTAAATAAACATAGGTACCTAACCTTCCTTTAAAGATGTCTGTTGTTTACATACTATTGTATAAGGTAAATAGGTTTTATGGGTCATTGATCTAAGTAAATGAAACATAGGTACCTAACCCTACCTTTAAAGATGTCTGTTGTTTACTATTGTATAAGGTAAGTAGGTTTTATAGGTCATTTATCTAGGTCAATAAACATAAGTACCTAACCTACCTTTAAAGATGTCTGTTGTTTACTATTGTATAAGTTAAGTAGGTTTTAGGGTCATTGATCTAGGTAATTAAACATGTTACCTTACCTACCTTTAAACATGTCTGACTAAGGTGTAAAGACGATGATGAGTTAAATTGCATTGGTAGGTACCTAGCTAGCCACTTCATGCATCACATCACATCACATCTGAGACAATTATAATGAGTAGGTATAGACATTTAACCTTGGTTTCTGAATCAGAATGTTTATGGGAGTAAAATCTTAGATCATTCAAGCTTGTAAATTAGGACAAAATCTATTTGAAGAGAACTACCTAGCACTGAACTAGTTAACATCAGATTAGGCTAGAGATTTTGTTTTATTACCTAGATTCAATGAAAATGTAGGAATAAAAAAACTAGAAATGGTAAAATAAGCGCTAAAAATACTTTGTACACTTTATCCAAGTGTAAAGAGATTCTTTTATTTAAGTACCTAGGTATTTTATAACAAAATATTAACTAGGTAGGTAGGTAACTAAACAGTTTCATGATATTTTGCCAAATAATTATTAAAATGTGCAAGCTGTTACACATCCAAATGAACACTGCACAGTGAATAACAGCAACCGTTATTGGCATTGAGTCTAAAAGTGAAAGTCTGAATGCACTCCCAGCAGGCAAAAGCATGGAACAAGACAATTATCTAGCCGTACAATACCCAAACAACATGTTAATCCACATTTTATTTTTAAACATTTCTTGCATAGTTGAGTCAATTATTTAAATGTCATGTGTTCTGCATTTATGAAAAAATGGTTAATCATTCCTATGTTTGAGTATAACTGTATTCATAAAATTAGTCTTTACCTATGAAATCACTGTTTTTTTTTAGACACAATAAGATATAACTTCTTTAATAAGCAAAAAGTCACAAACTATAATTTTAAATCATAAATCATTTATTTGCACAAAACATTGATACAGTTATGTTATAAACATAGTAAAATGTGCTCATGTTTCGCTAATAAGATAGCATAAAAATAATTAAAATGTCAGTTATTTAATAAAATTAAATAGATTCAAAATTACATACATTGATTCAAGTTATATGTCTGATATAAATAATTAATAAAAATTTCAGTAAATTCTAGTTGTCGAAAATTCCTTAACACTAAACATTTTTGTCACTAAGCGATTTAGATATCCTTTTTTTAAATAGAAGACTAATTAGCACTTTGAATTCATTTGGGATCTTGTTAATATATTTTTATGCACATCACAAGACAACTTTTATTAACTTAATTTTTTTGGGAACATTTATTTTGATTCAAGAGTATATTTTAAATAAATAATAAAATCTGAAGAACTATCTGAAAACATGTTCCTGAACTTTGTCCATTAAAGCACAGTTGATTATGGAGTAGTAGCATTAATAGTTACTTTGGCAAGTAACTGACGGTGATTTCAAAATGGCAATTTCATAGGACCTAATATTAACTGAGACTATTTCATGACTCTCTATTACAATTACAATACAATAATAAACTAATAAATAGTATCCATATGATTATGAAAGCTTCTACCATTCAATGCAAGAATAATAATCTAAGACCCCGGGCTCCGGAGCGACAGCTTTGGACGCAACTGGGAATTAAGCTAAGATGAGGAAGAAGAAAAAAACATAACATGACCTGTAATTATTAACCCTGAAAAGTCAATACATTACAGACTTCTTACTGATTTCAAGAAACTTCTACAGCATTAGTTGCCCTAAAATGTATTTACCTACTACGTTTACTATGTATTATGTATTATTAACTTTCTTGGCAAACCTGGTTATTTCCTATCTAAGAGACTAGCATCAAAGTACCAAAAGTAAGAATATTTTGGTTAATGTCTGATGGCATTAGTATTAAATCTTTGTTCCTCATGTATACATAATTTATTTATTTATTTATTTATTTATTCTTTATTGCACAAAGTAAAAAAAAAAGTACAATTGGCGGACTTAATGCTTTACAGCATTCTCTACCAGTCAACCATTGGGCGAAGCAGAAAATTTGTGGCGGCAAAATATGATATTACATAATAAATATTAATAACTACTAATAAATATTAAAAATATGGAATATATATATACATATATATAATATATATGGAAGGTATTATAAGTAATAATCTGAAGACTTTAAACATACATACTTACACATTATCAAATACATAAATATAATTATTAGCATCACGGAGCATAATAGAGGTAGGATTAATTAAACACCTGATATGATCTATGGAAACTACAATCTTAAAAGTTTAAATAACTGGGGAATTAATCCACAAATAGGTACTTACAATTTCCTATGCATTGTAGGAATTGTGTTGAATACAACATGGATAACCAATCAAGACTAGGTATTCATTGTTTAATATTAGTCACCTTCTCATCATACAAGGCACAGACACTTGTCAATTTCATCTGACAGCCTGCCAAGGCTCTCTTGATTTTACAAAAATGTTTCAAGGCTTCTTATTTATTGTTTGTGAATATCAATGAATTGAAATCGGACAATATTGATAAGTTATCTTAGGATTGAGAAAATATATTGGCATACTTTTATTGAGAGAAAAATAAAAAAGATCATTGACTTTGGGCATTCATTCAACTAAAATTTGGACAACACGTTTCGAACAGTGGTAGTGAATGCTGCCTTTGGTCCAAGGGTTGCGGGTTCGATCCCCAAACAATACAAGCATTTGTGTGCACGAATGTGTCTGTTTGTATTGGTCTGGGTGTTTCTTTGTATAATAAGTATGTATTTACAAAAGAAAAGTATTATATGTATATTTGTAATCCCACTGTTGATTCTGATATCCGTAACACAGGTGCTTGAGCTACCTATCTCGAAGTCAGATCAATGTATGTGATGTTGTGAAATATTAATTAATTTATTTATTAAAACATAATTTTCTTTATTATGCACACACCTAGATTAAGAAATAGGTAATCTCTGTAGCCTTTACTATTTAAGATTTATCAGAAGTACTTTGTCACTTACACTTAGTCACTTATGGATCATGAGCATAATATTATAACAATACTACCTACCTAGTTTATTTTAGTGCTGTGATATAAAAGGTGGCTATCCAGTTTTACTTAATATTTAATTACTTTCCATATTGCACACTGTTATTTCTCAAATTACTGAATAATATTTATATTACCTATAAAAACTTCTAAGTTACAAGCAAAAAGTTGAACCTTGAGATTTTTACAATGCTCATTCATGCTCATTTCATGGTCTCACTTATAAAAAAATATGTATAACACATTATTCATTATGCATGCACGTTTTTTGAAAATTATGTCCTGTATCCGTCAGGACATAATTTTCAAAAAACATGCATACCTGTTGTGAAGCTTTTAGTGTGTGGTGTAAACACACATTCAAGCAAAGATTAGCAAGCATTTTCTTGGGAAAATGAGTGATTATGCATTTGTCTTCATTCAAACAAAAAGAACAACAAGTATGTATGAATCTATAGAAAACTTTTAACATTGCATTTGAAACTTTGAATATTAATCAAATAACATGAGCATAGTGTTCAATGTATTCTATTCAAAGATTTTTGATGTTAGTAAGTTAATCTTGCCACATTAGTCATTGTTACCTGCTCTCAATGTTTTGTTGTTTTGAGATGTTTTAATAAAATATAATGAAACTTGTTGATTGTCGAAAACAAGTACATTTGTGTTTCACAACTTTATCGAATAGAATGAAATTGTGGAAAGATTGCATTCAGTTATCATGAAAATGTTAGCCATTTTCGTGCCCTCTGCCTCCCTCTTATTTCAAAACGCGGTATAAGGAAAAATACGGGAACTAAAGATGTACCTGCCCCTTTTAACATAGCATATTAGAACAGGACGGCTTGAGCTTTAGTAAGGAAATAACTTAAGTCCGTGATTTATAATAAGGTGGCCTAAGTCTAAGTCAATAACATCACAAAAGTTGCATCTGGAACCTACTACAGTGGGACATGCTAAGGAAAGTAGGTAGATACCTAACACAAATCTATACTTTTACGATAAGTTCTGCTACATACATGTAACTAGTATTGCATGTAATGTTCAGGAGAAAGAGAAGTACCTATCTCGATAAAAATAAACTTCAGGCTTCCAATTTTTAGACCAGATCAAAATACTTAGTTCCCAAAATTATAGCCTATTAAAATTCAAGACAAAGAGAAGTACCTATCTCAAAAAAAGCTTTAACCTTCCAACATTTAGAGCAGACCACTATTAGCACCCAAAGTTTTAGGTATAAACTGCAGTCTACCTTACATGATAAGGTTTTTTTTAGGTGTTACATACATTCAAACATCAGTTCATTATTATTTAGCTTGAGTAGGTACCTAGTATCTTTGTCAATACCATGTTCACTGGGACTCAATACAAAATTTTGAATATGTTGTGCATTACTGCGAATTGTATGAGGGCATGATCTGCATAGGTAATATGTGCAAATTATGTATAGATAATAAAATTCAACCTCAGAATGAACTAAACTTATTCTTGGAAAATACTTTGATACATATTAGAATAAGAAACATTCAAATTGTATGGAAAATTAATTTTTAACCGCTCTAACCACTTTCATAACCATGGACAAATATTTTTCAATAAGTTCCAGTTGGTCTGATTTTTAATGTTAGACAGTGGATGCTTTATTGTTCCTACTTTGTTTTTCAATGAAGAACATTGATATATTTTTAAAGCAATTCCAGGATATTTTTACATTCAATGTTATATCATTATTTTATACATTTTATTTATTAAAATTCAAATTATTTGTTATAAATAGCCCTAGGTTAACTAAAAATAAACAGGTAAATAAAGCACATTTCAAGTAAAAATAAAATGTAAAGTTAATTTGTTACCAAATCAATAATAAAAGGATAAAAAATCTAGCTTTTGAAACATTTTGAATTAATTCTCACAACTATAATGCATTAAACGAAACTGTCACATTGGACATTATTCATAATAAGAAGTGTAGAGAAATATTCTTGGGTTGTTGGAGCTACACTACACTGCTAATGATACAGGATATTTCCAAGCGAAACAAGTTTCAACAAGTTTTTACTGACCCAAAGGCTTTGTCAGATTGGATTCTGTAGTAAAACATGAATTCAAATTATGATACAAATCCAAAAAGTATGATATGAAATTTTTATAAATTGAATAAGTAAATATTTAAATTGTTTTCTGTAGGGATCAATTCAGTTTTTTTTTCTGTAAAAAGTGACAATACAAGCTGATTGTGTATGAACTACACATGAATGTATAAAAATCTGACAAATTTCTTCAATTTATTGTCATCCTAATTTTAACTTATAATTAATCAAAACAGGAATTAACATGATATTTATTATGTGATACAGCAGCCGAAACGTCGAGCAAAATATGTGAATACACAATATTGTATCACATAATAAAAATCATGTTCCTTCCCGTTTTGATTAATTATAGTTATAATGCAATGAGAAAATATAAAAAAAAACATCATAATTTTGACAGATTGCAGTAACTTTATGTGTGGCTGACCATGCTTAATTAACATTTAGTAAGTTAAAGTGGCATCTGCTTTTGAGCAGACTGAAGAAAAAATGAAACTATGACATATAAAGGAACAGGAGGTATAAATAAATTAAGGATTATTAGTTTTAATAAGAATCTTACCTTATTCAGTAAAAAGGTTCTTTATTATTAAAAATATTATGATTGGAAATCAAAATACCTATATTCTGAAAAAGGAACTGACCTAAAGTCCAACCTAGCTGATTTTTACTGAGTGTTACATGATAATGATTTGGCTAAATATTTATTAAAATCTAGATTTTATCTTGCAGCATTTGCTGCCTTGACTGAATCATGCTTTCCTGTAGAGAATGAGATGGTTTACTGTAATAAGATGGAGCTTCTGTTACTCCTGAGATAATTTAGCTTTCTTCCTTTGAAGGTATTTTCCAAACTGATCCAATTTAAAATAAAATCTATAAATAAATATATGCTCTACCATGTAAAGGTTGCAAATAGGTTTACCTACTTTAGGTTACTTGGAAAGAACTTACTAATAAGTACTGGTTCTTTAAATGGCAGTTGTAATTAACTACCTAAGTAAATTACAGAAAAATAAATAGGTATAACTAAGGATATTACAATTATCAAACTCAGCTGTTTTTCTGCTTTTTAAATCTACATTAGGTAATGTTATGATCAGCTAAAATAAAATGGAGTCTATGTTTGTATAGGTTATGTTAACTGATTTTTTATTCAGAGGTTCCTTCTAATACTTAATCCAATTTCTATGTATAGTATGGTGAAATATAATCATCCAACTAATACAAAATTACAATGCCAAATAGGTTAATATCCTACTACTAAAAACTTGTTATAGGTATGACTCAATTTAATAAATTGTTGTTCTAACACTCATAACAATGTCATTTCTAAGGAGATAGTAATACTTGAACGCTGATAGTAACGGGCAGTCTTAGCTGATACCTTAGTCTAGCTAGATTATACCAAGCTCAAAACAAAGTGGGTCCTTACGTGGAAGTCCTTTTATCGTCGCTTTGACGTTCTTTGTCCTTGTTGCTCTCACGTTTGTTCATAATACTAAAGGTGTTGTGCAGGCTCAGAGGCCAGCACGCCTATCACTCCGAGAGCCCACTGTCTGCGGAGGGCGCAGCCGAGCAGCCCATGTCACCACTGCCCCGTACACGGCACTTGGGCGCACACACTCCCCATGCCAATACACAAAACACCAACACTACTTGTCACTTCCAACTATATTCCTATTTTTTAGGCTTCTTTCAACACTTGAACTACTACACTCATACAATTTATCTCAAAATCATTGTTGTTACACTGCAATCACAATTTTCAACGTGAGTATGCTGTTTCGGCGACAGTCACCAACTGCAGGAATCTATTAAAATGTTTTAGACAATTTTAGTTAATTTCTTCGTAAAGGGAATGAGACTGAACAGAATAGAGGTCGCCGTGCCAATGTTATGCTCATTGAAGAGTAACAACAAGCCTTGTGGGTGTCACTATTAGCACTTTTACCAGGATCGCCACGACGATCTTCCAAGCTCCACGTGATTACTGTGATTCTCAATTAGCTAATTGGTAATTACGGATAAATATATTTTACCAGAAAATTTAACAATTGACAGTTTCTTGTGGGAAGTCAAAACTAATTATCGGTCGGCAGAAATCTTTTTGAAGTAATTTTGTAGGAGGATTCTCAAGGAAGATGTTCACAGCACTAATGGAATCACAACTATTTGCAGGTAAAAGCACAATAGGCGATTTTTATTAGCTTTCCATGGATTAGTCACAACGTCGCCGAAACATCAAATGGACATTTGTCCTGATAAAAAAGTTTAGGTTTGTAATGGCCACCAATGTTACACTTTTATCACTCGAAATATTATAATGGAGGAGTTATTTTATCAAATTATCTGACCTAAAGTGTTGAATATATTATACGTTTACGTAAATATATTACCGACTAACGATAAAATTTCATATTTATAAAATATTTAACTCAAAGAATAGTCACTGATAAATCGCCATTCGGCGCATGCGCAAACTTGCAGCAGTTGGTGTTGTCAGGTAATTAATAACTTTTGAAAATCATTATTTGGTTCTTGAAATTTATTCATTTAGCAAATAGTTGGCGAAAGAAACTTTATGCGAATAGTTGAATAAATTGAATGCTTACTTATTATGAACTCATTACTAAAAATAACATTTGTTTGCTGATCTGTATATTGGTAGTATTTTATAAATTATTTTTTGTAGCAGCACTTATGAAAATAATGGACGCATTCATAATTTTTAGTTTGTGTAATGCCATGGCTATATTGCATTTTTCTTATATATAATTAAAAAAAATCCTTCACATTGGCTAATGCACAAACCGAGCAGAGCCACAAAAAAAATATAATAAAAAACATGTTTCCGGTTTCACCAAGAAGGTTATAGATAACTTCGTGGGTTTCACAAATATTATAAAAAAAACTGCATGCATGCTTATGAATAAAGCACTTTCAAGAATTGAGCTCCTGGGATCCAGTTCTCGGGTTCGTGATATTTTGTAAACATGGCGGATATCACCTGGAGCCCAAGAGCCCAATTCTCGGGCTCGTGACTTTATTTTCATAAAGACATATATCCACAATACATAGTTTTTTTTGTATTGTTTTGGTGATATCCGCCATGTTCTCAGAATGTCACAAACCCGAGAATTGGAGCCCAATCTCGGTTTGTGACATTTCAAAAACATGGCGGATATCACTTGAAAATCATACAAAAAAACTATGTTTTAGTGATATATGTCGTATGAAAAGAAATGTCACGAGCACGAGAATTGGGCTCTTGGGCTCCAATTCCCGGGCTCGTGACATTTATCATCATACGACATATCAACAAAACATGGGATATCGTATGAAAACGTTTTTGCTTATTCTCGCGATGTCGAATGGTGACATATGTCACATATTATCGTGCGACACGTATCGTATGGTCATGACCATACGATATGAAGTATCACGGTGATTTTGGTGATATTTCTCCAATTCAACGTGACGTTTGAGTCGGTTCGCTTTTGTTGTTTATAAATAAATAAATATTTGACAACATCACATACATTGATCTGACTCCGAGATAGGTAGCTCAAGCACCTGTGTTACGGATATCAGAATCAACAGTGGAATTACAAATTTATTGACGTTTGGTTGTTCAAATCACATAACAAGTTTAAATTAACTGCACAAACTAAGAAGATGATTGATTCTCAGTGTGAACGATTGTTTAGATGAGAATTTTAAATTTTCTTCTATTTTCTTTAATTGGAACAAATTTTCACCAGTATTTTATACATAACTTTAAATATTCGTCATTAAGCCTTTTTATCTCAGTAATAAAATCAGTGTAAAGAAATTTCTCTATTCCATTTTTTTATTTTAACGCGTCTATTTGCCACAGTTGCCATCTCTTTTTGCCAGAAACTGAAAACAAATCTTTTGGCTTTCGGTCGGTGTAACGGAATTACAATTTCATAAAATCAATTTCCTTTTTCGTCTTTTTTGATCGTATTTTAAAGCAGTTATGATAATTATGATGTTATACAAACATAAAATTGACTGTTGATATAAAAAGGCTAGAAAATGTTGAACTAATACTTAAACATTATACACTAAGATTTCTCGATTGTATATTTGTGTCAATCAACAAAATGGAACGTATTAGCGGAAATGATATGGGCCACATTCTCTATGGAAGTGACTTTTACTGTCGCATGGGCACGAGAATAGTTTTTTTTTTACTTTTGTGACATTTTGGTGACATTTTCGTACGACATTGGAAAAGTGACATTACAGAAAATACGACATTTTATCGCAGGTCCCGAGAAATGGGCTCCATGGCGGATATCGTATGAAATTGTTTTTGCTTATTCTCGCGATGTCGAATGTGACATATGTCACACATTTTCGTGCGACACGTATCGTATGATCTTGACCATACTATATATAAATCTGTTGGCTTTCGGTCAGTGTAACGGAATTACAATTTCATATAATCAATTTTGCTTTTTCGTCTTTTTTTATCGTATTTTAAAGCAGTTATGATAATTATGATGTAATACAAACATAAAATTGACTGTTGATTTAAAAAGGCTAGAAAATGTTAAATTAATTGCTTAAATAAATACATATAAAAATGTCTTATTGTATATTTGTGTCAATCAACAAAATGGAACGTATTAGCGGAAATGATATGGGCAACATTCTCTATGGAAGTGACTTTTAATGTCGCATGGGCACGAGAATAGAGTTTTTTACTTTTGTGACATTTAGGCGACATTTTTGTACGACATCGGAAAAGTGACATTACAGAAAATACGACATTTTCGCACGAAAATATGTGACATATGTCACCATTCGACATCGCGAGAATAAGCAAAAATGTTTTCATGCGATATCCGCCATGTTTTGTTGGTATATGTCGTATGAAGATAAATGTCACGAGCCCGAGAATTGGGCTCCTGAAAACCATACAAAAAAAAACTACGTTTTAGTGATATATGTCGTATGATAATAAATGTCACGGAGCCCAATTCTTGTGCTCGTGATATTTTGAAAACATGGCGGATATCACCTAAAAACCATACAAAAATTTGACATTTCTCAATTTTAGCTTCGCAGAGAGGTGACTTACTAAAAAACTTCGATTAAAGTGAATAATCGATATGTATTTCAAACAAACGTGAATTGAATACTATAATAATATGGAAAAAAGTTATTAGTACTTTTATTTGGAGAAACGTCAATCAAAATTATTGAAAAAATAAGAGGATTGTAGTTATTTTACTTTTAATTCAAAGCGCTTATATTCTGTACCATATATGGTTTTTCTGTTTACCAAGTTATTAATGTATTTATATTTTTAAAAAAGAGAATAATACGTTTTATTTCATCAGAATGTGCCTTTTCAATGGACAACATTTCATATTTTTAACATGTCCATATTGTTTTTTTATATGAAAATAGACATAAAATGAACAGACCCATATTTTTTCTTTTTTCAAAATTTGGCCATTTTCATGCATAAAATAATTATTGAAATTCTTTATATTCTAAATAGACGTAAGCGCCAAATGACGTCATCGGACGGCTGAATACAGAGATATTCCTTTGCTTATCATTGTTTTAATAAAAAAAGGTACTACTGTCAAAGGTAAATAATACTAGTGTCAACATTGTCAACGTCATTCATACATTCAACGTTGACAAGTTGTCATTTTTTTTTGACAGTTACATGTCATGGGTTTGGCATTTCGTAAATTTAAAACTATAATGTGCTAAGCAAAGAAATATTTTACATTCTGCCGTCCGATGACGTCATCTTACGTTTTTTAGTTTTTAATTTTTTTCTCAGTAAATAAGCAATATAAAAAAATAATAAATATATATTCGAGCAGCGGAAAAGTAAACAAAGAATTGGTATTTTTGTTTCAGAGCTTAGCAATTTTGAAATGTTGTCCATTATGGTTGAATATTCCTACACGATTAACATTGGCGAAGCAAAGATTCTCACTATTAGATTCTGGTGTCAAAGTTCTGAAGCTATCTAAGAACGACAAATTGAAAGATTTTCATAAAATTTTACGGGATTGTGGTTAATATTATCTTTATTTTTGAGATAAATGTGGTGCGGTTACAATAATGATACCAATCACAAGTCAACAAGAAAACACAACCTGAATAAAAATATGATAAATATGAAGAGCTTAATATGCTGAATCTAGACCTGTTATCAGAATTTTCATATCACGTCAAGTTATTAAGTTTCAGAGGGTTGAAAATCTGAAAAGTGGCACTTAGTGTTTTTTTTGGGATCTATTTAAATATGTATCAATTGGGATGTAGCAAATTTCAATAGATATTTTGAAAATAAAAACCCCAAATTATGAAATGCTTTTTAATTTATAATTTTACCTGATTTCCCTGCAACGCTACAGCCAATTAAGCTATCTTATGTTTTTTCCTTTACAAGAATTAAGTGATGATTTGTATGCGCTATAAGTACACGGATGTTGATATGAATATTACTCAATATAGATTAAAGATTACAAAATAAATCTTATTGATATATATAATTGAGAAAATGAGCTTTACTGATATGCCGAAAACATTTTTTTAAAGTGCTTGTACTTGTTTTGAAATTGCCAATGAAAAAGAACCTAAAACTAAATTTTGAGGTATTTGACTCTCTATAAATCAGATACTAGACGAGGTATCAAAATTTTGAAAACAGATTCATTATCAGAGAGTGCCATTTAGTAAAATTATGGACCTCTGTTATTTGTTACGAAAAAAAGTTAAAAATTTGTTGACTAGTATAGAAAAGCGTTGTCAGAATATACCAGCCCATTGCGTTCTAGTGAGGAAATATTAAAGAGTGGAATGGTGATATTTAGTGATCAGAAGAGTTTCATTTGATGAAAATCATATTTTGTTATTTTTATTGTTATAATTAACGCGTCGTCATCGAATCTACAGTTCAACCTCTTTGCTTCACCTAAAACTTATGCTAGCCCTCTGGCTATTATTCCTTTCCTCTATGGATATTAGTGACCACTTCAGATTATTATTTAAATTAAGAGATAGATTGATAAAATTTAACACGCATTATAATTTTTTTTAACTATTCCTGATAAAATCTTTATCTCACTTTTTTTCACAAATAGGTTTATCATCATCCGGTCGGAAGTACCCAATTCTGGGTAAACTAGGCTATATTCTTTTTCACCAACGTAAACCGTACTGCGATCCTACATAAATATAAATATTTCCTCTCTACAATATTAGTATGGATGTCATGTCGCAATACACAACTGCTTAGCGAGTCATATATGAAAGGTAACTAGCTTCTTAAAGAGTAAATCTATGAATTCAAAAATCTACAGGTAAAAATATCCATAAAAATCCAGTAAAATCGGATAAAAACAACAGAAATTCAACTTCACCAAAGCTTGGATTCAAACTGATTTTCTTGTCAAGTGCTACGCTTATGGCAAAGTTTTAATTCAGATCAGTGAAAATTCCCTATTTTTGGAGTTACAATAACAAAAAAAAAAACAGAATTTATCACCAAAAACTAAAGTGTGCAAATATGGGACCCCATGCAGTATAGCGTAAAAAACAAACTTTAAAATAGAGGGTTGTGAAAAATGCTTTTGTTTTGTAAGTTTTTATATTTTTTATACCTTTTTCTAGAAATACTTACTCTGGTGCTAGAGGAAATAAATTCAGAATATTGACGCCTGATACTTATCGATTGCAATGATTAAAATCAATACAATTTTTTAGAGATCGTATACGTGGAGCAGGCGTTAACCAAAACGCAAGGAGTGTTTTCTTTCATTTACTTAGCAGTGAATAGTCTTAGGATAGCGATAGAGAGCACGATGGTAGCTCAGTTGATAAGAACGCGCCTTCTATACAAACATCGGATCCAAGCATGCACCTCTGGATTTTTAAAATTTAAGTGCGTAATTATTTCTGCCAATAACTCGGTGACGAGGGATAACATCGTGAGGAAACCTTGTATGTACTTGAATAAATTACTATTGTTTCTGAAACGTGTAACTATCATCTATGTAGTTGGTCGTTCCCCTGTTAAAGAGTTACGATAGTCAGACGGGTCGCTTCATTGTCCCCAAATCCTGAATCAGGTCTACGTATGTACCTCAGGCTCCCAAGCGGCAGTGCTAGACGCCCTCCACCGAGAATTAGGTACACGTTAAGATGAGAGACTGAGGACTACTCGTATATGTAGTGGAAGTAATGCTTACTTCTTCGCAAATGCGCTCACGATACCTTCAGCACCTATAGATAATATCTACCCACTTTTACCATCTTTTGACGGCAGTTCCATAGAATTTGTAGGTACCTTCATCACGACCGCGCCCGGCAGCAACCAACCAACATAATGAGTTGTCCCTGCTTGGTACTCCTGAACTAAGACTGAGCAATTTGGGTCAATGTTTCTTTCTTACAGTAATCAACTACCTATTCATTCTGTTTTTTCTGTAGGGTACCTCGAAAGGTGTTGAAAGGTAGATATCTCGAAAAGGCCAACTCAAGTACCTACTGATAAACGTTATACGTGTAGGTACCTCAACATAATTTAGTTGGAAAGCATTAAAATCCTCGAAATTGTTGTTAGTGCTCGAATGTAAAACTTTTGATAGGAGCAATATTTGTATATCTATGGAAATCTCAAAAAAGTCTTGCTCATACCTCTTTTTTTTTATGTCATTAGGTGGCAGACGAGCAGACGGATCACCTGATGGTAAGCGATTGCCGCCGCCCATGGACACCCGCTACACTAGTGGAGTCACAAGTGCGCTGCCAACCTTTAAACCCCCCTTCCCTCGGTATGGGCCTCCGGTACCGTCACTCACGCTGCGAAACACAGCACAGTGCTGTTTCACGCCGGTTTTCTGTGAGGCCGTGATATCACTCCGGTCGAGCCGACCCATTCATGCCGAAGAGTAGCTCTCCCACGGTCATATAATAAATATGTACTAAATAACAAATGAAAAATAGAGATAGTTGGGCTGACGCCTTTTGGTGTCCTACCTACTAAAGTACTACTTTACTGTCGTCCGCTAACTAAAAGGTCGCTAAGCCACAAAGACGGCAGTAAAGTAACTAACTCTATTGTTCATTAATTGTTAATTAGTACATATTTAGTATATCCTACTATTTAAGACTTCTCATGCTGTCACCGTTTTAGCCCTGGATGCGTTTACGCTAATAGATAGAGAATCGATATCCACATTCAATTTATTCATCCAAAATCAACACCTCCCTGATGGCGATTTCCTCTCCCGAGACCAAACCCTATGCTTCTCATAGAAAAATGACTCCAATCAGCACATCCAGTAATCCGCTATGTTTGTATAAAGTGGGATTGAGATAAAAATATTGGAAAGGCTACCGAAATACTACTTTTGACCGAATCTCAATTGTTTATTGCTAGGTACTTAACAGAGGCTGTGCAATAAATTTGAATGGCCAATAAAGAATAAATCGTTTTGCCTAGTGCTTGTAACTCTGCCTATATCCATATACCCAGGCTCGGGGGCTTTAGTGCGAACCGGACGTTACACCGAATCGGAGTTCCCCTTACTTTCACACGGGGTGTGTTTCTCCTCTGTTTGAATGCGACAGGTATAGGTATTCTCGTTCGCTACGGGACGACTTCGTTTGTATAGTTTAGCACTCCTGCGCCGGCTATTCATAATTTCGCATAGTATAGGTATGACAGCGATCGTTCGCGAAGGCCAGCAGCCCAGTCAACACCCGTCGGTTGGGCACTAGACACGTATCAGTGCGAGTTGAAAACTAAAAATATTTCGGCTTTCGGCTTTATATTTCCGGATCTGAGGAATACTTTTGTATCACAAAAGCATTTTGTTTCTCACGTAAGTCTTTTGTTTGTGTTACTGTGTTTAATTGGAGGTGCAAGAGCATGTTTTGTGATGGTCGGTTAATTTGTTTTATTCACATTCGAGTGTACCTACAGCGACGAATAAACCTGTTTTGTATGTTGATTGTTATGTTTTTAAGAAGGGACGTATTCTTAAACGTCCGGACGGACGTAGCCATATTTTAAGATTTATAAGTTTATAAAGTTAGAACCATGAATAGTTAACACGCTTTACGCTTCACGTTAAAGTTTACTTTGTCAAATTTCTTCAATCGTCTCGCACTTTAAAACCAAACCATGAATTTGGCGTTCCTCTAACACATTTGGTTCATTATCAGTTGAGGAAAATTCTCAGATTGTAGCAGGTACGTAAGTAGGTGTGTACCCAACTGTCTTTGCTTGTCTGAGCATTCCAAAATAAAACGCCTTACTTACATAAAAAAAATGTAGGTAGGTAGTACCTACATATAAAAAGAAATACAATATTGTATTTATTTATTTAATTTATTTATTGTACCTACACATGGAGATTGTTTATTTCCTAATCTAACACTTGTACTAACCTTTTAGTGCAATAAATATCTACATAAGTCATACTACCTACATAACAGCTACATTTCTGGAGCCCAATTCTCGGGATTTCGATATGAAAAAAAAATGGCGGATATCACCTGAAAACCATACAAAAAAACTATGTTTTAGTGATATATTTCGTATGAAAAGAAATGTCACGAGCCCGAGAATTGGGCTCCTGGAGCCCAATTCTCGGGACGTGATATTTTGTTATCATACGATATATATCATCAAAACATAGTTTTTTTGTAAGGTTTTCAGGTGATATCCGACATGTTTTTTTCATATCGAAATCCCCAGTATTGGGGTCCGGGAGCCCAATTCTCGTGCTCGTGATATTTTGAAAACATGGCGGATATCACCTGAAAACCATACAAAAAATATTTTTTTGTGATATTATGTCGTATGCAAATAAATGTCACGAGCACGTGAATTGTGCTCCTGTACTCTGTTGATTTTTATTTCACAAGGGGTTAATACAACATACCCTTAACTATGTGGCTGATATATAGGTACGTCACATATACATATTAGTTAAGTACGACACGTCGACTTACCCTCCGCAGTGCAAATTTAGCACTTGCCTGTCATTCATGAGGGACGGTCCATAGTCCAAAGGGGTAACTCCACATGTCGCCGTGTTTACCTACTTAGGTAGTTAATCTCGTTATTATTATAAATTGAAATAAGTATTAAAACTAGGAATGATACTAAACCATTAGTTTAACCTAAAACATCATCGATATTTCTCGATGATTTCGTAAAAATCATTAAGTCAATTAGATCGTATTAAATAACGATGATTTGAGCTAGGAACAGCCAGATATCAGGTTACTATAATCTGTCAAAATTCCACAGTTGATATTGAATTGAACGTGTTTGACATTAAGTGACAATCGAATGAAGAAATTTGTCAATTTTGTGTGCTTTGAAGTGGGACTGTTGAGAGTAGAGACACTTTCTTTTGTTTTTTTTTATGTCATAGACGAGCAGACACACCACTGAGACATTTTGATCTAGTAATTTAAAATGCTTGCACCTGGCCAATCTTGAAAACACTGGTAGTCTTTATGCGATAGGTGGCAGACAAGCAGACGGATCACACCGATGGTAAGCAGTTATAAATTATAACTGCTTACCTGATGGTGATCCGTCTGAAGAGATGAAACGGATATCCGGTAACTATCCGGTATCCGGCCTATTCAGCCGCCATAATACTATCCGGCCGAATACCGAATAGCTAATAGGGTAAATGTGGGATAGATGCCGTAGTAGGATAAATGTCTAAGCAAACGTGTAGCGACGTTTTTGTACGCGAAAAATTGATTACCGCCAAAAGCGGCCACTTTTAGCGTGAATTAATTTTTCGCGTACAAAAACCGAGGCGACCTTTGTGCATGGTTATTTAATTCACCTTAAGATGACGGGTAGGGCACACTAGCGACGCCAATCGATTTAAATTTTTAGCTACTAAACCGGATTTATTTTAAGCAATTTCGGGGTTACAACCTCTCGGCAAACACTTATACTATTAATTAAATAACTATGCACAAATGCGGACCCATCATTTGTACGCGAAAAATTGATTCACGCTAAAAGTGGCCGCTTTTGGCGGTAATCAATTTTTTATAGATGTAGATAGATATTCTTAATTGCTCAGAAACAAAATACAGGCATGGTCCAAACAACAAAACAGACAAACTACAAAAAATAAGTCCCGCCTAAAAATACTTATTTTTCATATTTTTTTAAACTTGAAAATATAAGATATTATTGTTTTGTATTTAAACGGCTGTATTATTATGTTCTAAGCTAAAAAAAATATTTTTTGAATTTTAATACTTACCTATCTTTGAACTTGTACCATTGATCATACTTAAGAAGTTTTTGATTTTTTTATACTTAAGACTATAATTTTAGTTTATAACTTACCACAGATGATTGCAATATATAATTGAACTGGAATAAGTTTTAAATTTTAATTAATCCTTCATTTCTCCCTAAGGGCAACTATCCCCTAAGACATTTTCTCGTCGCGGCATCTAACACAGTAGGCATCTATCCTCTATCACAAGACTTTTTTATTTCGTTTTTTACAAATCAAATAAAAAAAGATAATATATTATATTATCTTTTATCATGGTCCCAAATCTTGGATCATGGTCTTAGGCCTGGAACACACTAACGTTAGGCCCGAGGCCGCAATGCGGCTAGCCGCACATCAGCTCCAGGACAATCGAAGCGGTTGACGGCTTGCCGCAAATGAGTGCGTTGTTATCAAGCGGTTTCTTGTAAACATTGATGTGCGGCCTGCCGCAACGGCACGCCGTATCGCGGCCTACCGCTGGTGCGTTCTTGGCCTAAGTGTACCCCGGGCTCCGCAGCGACAGCTTTGGACGCAATTGGGAATAGCTAGGATGCACATAAAAGCATTACCGTGGGCAACAGCAACGCTTCGGCATGAATGGGCCGGCTCGACTGGAGTGATACCACGGCCACGGAGTGAGGGTACCGGAGGCCCAATCGGGTGGTAAGGGGAGTTTGAAGGTTGGTAGCGCACTTGTGACTCTACAGACGTTGAGGGTGTCCATGGGCGGTGGCAATCGCTTACCTTTAGGTGATCCGTCTACTCGTCTGCCACCAATCACAAAAAAAAAATACATGCAGCAAACTGGTTTGTGGTCGAAATACCTAACGCTCAATGTAATAATATATAATAATAATTCTCACAACATCTCATAGGTTGACCTGATTCCGTACTAAGTATAGCTTAAGCACTTGTGTTTCAGATATCAGACAACAGAGGAACACAAATATATACTTAAATACATATATTAAACCGAGACTCTGAACAAACACAAGTGTTCATCGCACGAATGTTTGTCCAGGTTGGGGATCGAACCCACGACCTTTGGCGCAAGAGGCAGGGTCACTACTAATTGCGCCATCCGGTCAGTTAGTAATGTAATGTAAATATAATGGTAGACCCATTATATTAAACTGGTCCATTAAAAGAATTTATTCAACCGTTTAAACGTAATTAATCAAAATCGGTCAAAAGATAACCAATAGATTAACGCTCACTTGTATCCAAATATACCTAACTAAACTAAAACGAAAATACTTTATCGATCATGTACAAAAAACTGCTAACATGCAGGATTTTGCTACCTATGGGGTGATAAGATAAGATTACACCGTGTTCTAGCAAAATTTACACAAACTAAGTAAGTTTGCACCTAGCACTGGAAGAAACATATGAGGGTGTTTACGAGTAGGTTCCACAAGAACAGGGAAAGAAGGTTTTTTTGTGTAGGTACTTTACGCGTACTACTTTAGGGCAAGGGCGGATCCAGCTTTGGCGCCAGGAGGGGTCACATAGTCGTGCTCAAGTCAAGAACTCATAATTTAATTTTGATAACAATAGATAGGTGTATAAGTAACTTTTTTATTATGATAAACAAAGATAAAATAGTAAATATAATAAATTTAAGCAGGTTTCTTCAAACACACACGATTATAATAATTTAATATCGTCCAATAATCGCTTACCATCAGGCGATCTGTCTGCTCGTCTGCCACCTATCACATTTAAAAAAAATCATCTTTACATTATACTGTCAATATGAGTATTGATGTGCATTTGTGTGTAGAATAACTATTAATCCTATGAATTTTATTATAATTACTCTCTAATTGGGCCTAAGAAATCATTAACCAACATAATTATAAATAATAACTTTGTGTAATATAACATACAGGTTGTATCTGTGAACATTTACATCCCTTTAACCACGCGTTCTATTAAACATTTTGAACAACATTTGTTCTATGACTTTTGGAAATTCCCATAAAAAAAATTTCATCTTCTCATACGAAGTCGGTCACGTGACTTGGTCATTTTGTATTAGGAGTCGAAAATTTTTTCGACTAATTTCGAAAATTCGTAGAACAAATGTTGTTCAGAATGGTTGGTAGAACACGTGGTTAAAGGGATGTAAATGTCCACAGATACACCATGTATGTAAAAAGGTTGCGATTTGTGACCTAACCTAAGCTATGAGGCATGATTATCAGAGCACAATTATTAAATGTTTTAATAAAGGAATACAGGCGAGAGATTTTAAACGCCGCACTTAAGTGTTTATGGTCAAAGAATTATGGTAATTAACTGATATTCTTAGAATAATTATTATAATCTGACCATGATTCTTATTTCCTGACAACACTCGAGTGTAAAAATAATCATGTTTAATCATCATCCTAAGGATTTCAACGTGCCAGTCACAGTTGCGACTTTTGTCGACCATTTTTAAATGGTCCTGTATTAAATAGGATTCAGTTTTAGCGAACAAAATGTTGGGTTGCAAAATAGGGAAATATTCATAACTGCCAATGCTAAATTATAATCCTTGCCAATGTTAGGAATACACATTCCTTTAAATTTTGGGTTGCAAAACAGGAAAATACTTCACAACTGCCAATGCTAAATTATAATCCTTGCCAAGTTAGGAGTAGCATATTCCTTTAAATTTTAGTTTTTGGACGGTCTTTACTCTCATCTAAAGAGCTTATTTTAGAGATTTAGTACGGAATTATTCTGTACTTTATTGTAGGTATTACAGAGTAACGCCCTGTTGGTCTAATGTTTTAAGTACCGGGCCGTGATCTCGGGGTTTGTGATCTCCGCATTAGGCAAGCGTGGTGATTTAGTCTAATCCCATCATAGTAGAGATAACTTAATTTCAATGATGGAGGCTTTTGCCCTACAGTGGGACAGTTTACAAGCTGATACTTTACTACAGAGTAGACCACAGTCAGAGGCGTATGAATTTCGTAGTCAGTTCTCTATATTTTTCGTAGTTTTTCGTAGACGATCTTGGCGAGATTTTTCGTAGACGATCTTTCTCATAGTTTTTCGTAGTAAGTAGCTGTAATGCAGCTTCCGTGGATTTTCTTAAAAGCTTGGTGTCTCTTGTTTTTTATTATTAGATATCTGTTTCCGGTACATGCATTTTTAAATATTTATTTATTTACTGGAAAACACAACAGACTACAATCATTATTGCGTATAAAGACATTCTAGCTTAACTAATAAACAGAACTAATAATAATAATAATTCTCACAACATCTCATACGTTGACCTGATTCCGTACTAAGTAGCTTAAGCACTTGTGTTACAGATATCAGACAACAGAGGAACACAAATATATACTTGAATACATATATTACACCCAGACACTGAACAAACACAAGTGTTCATCGCACGAATGTTTGTCCAGGGTGGGGATCGAACCCACGACCTTTGGCGTAAGAGGCAGTGTCACTACCAATTGCGCCATCCGGTCAGTCAAAAACTGTAATCCCTAACGTGTTTACACGTATCAAATACCTAATAAGAGTCTTTAAAATCTTTTTTGTTGAGTTATTTTACCTTTTAAGGTTGGAATTTAAAAGGATTAATGACCTTACGACTTTGAAATGCAATGATGACTGTATGACGGATGTTTTAATTGTGTTTTTGGGTTGGAGATTGTTTATTTGGGTGCCCAGTATTTTTTTACGTGACTAATAGTTTGTGCGTCAATATGGCTGCAACCTTTTTCTTGCACATTTGGTATAATATGGGCGCCAAGTAGGCGCCAAGATATTTCAAGAAAAAAAAATCTTCGTAGTTTACTCAAGGAATGTATGTGTGTTTCAATTTTTAAGATTAATCTTGTGTATGGTAGCTCTGTACAAGTATCAAATTCGTGATGTTTGTTGCAAGTGCTAATGTATTTTTTTTATGTTAGAGGCGACAAACGACCAATTAGGTCACCTGATGGAAAGTAATCCGGATTACGACCCGTTTGGATCAGTGGTAGTGAACGCGGACTCTGGTTGCAAGGGTTGTTTGTATTGGTCTGGGTGTTTTCCATGTATTATAAGTATGTATTTACAAAAGAAAAGTATTATATTTGTAATTCCGCTGTTGGTTCGGTCTGATATCCGTAACGCTATCTCGGCGTCAGATCAATGTTAGTGATGTTGTGAAATATTTATTTATTTAATCAACGCCGTCCATGTTTTTTTTTATTATGGCTCTACCCGGAGATAATTCGCCAATGTCAAGTAACTTATTGAGAATAAGTAGGTACTCAACAGTCGAAGTCAGTCAAAATCACAGTCACTCAATAAAACGCGGTGTTTTACGTTTTATCGAGCTACGGATTCAGCGGATATCACTCTAAAAGCAATCGCGGGTTTAAGACTCTATTAGGTCCAAGCAAGTTGTCACGAGACAACGCACTCGACACACAATAGCCGTGTTAAAAACGTTACAATCCAACGATTCTTATTATTAGGATCACTTTGCGGCACTTCACAAATAAACACCAAATTCGTATACTAAAAACCACTAGACTCTAATTTAAAACCTTTGAATTGTATCAGCCCACGCGGCTTGTTTTAGCCCTACCCGCCGAATCGCCATCCATGAACATCTGCGAAAACAGTTGACATAGCTATCTGAAAAATCACAATACTTTTTTGTTTAATGGTCAAGAAATGAAAATCAGATGGCTGCTCTACTTGATCGAACAAGAGGCCTTAATTTTTTGCTTCGTAACTTTTTTACCTTTGAAAGTTTTTGCATATCATTCTTAGCAATTATGAGAAATGTGAGCGATGTCAAGAGACATATATTTTATTTGCTTAACGATCCGTGCACGATAATGATTTTAATGCATGAGTTCAAACAATTGTGTCCTTGGCTCAACTTAAGTGAGGTCAAACTGGTGATTAAAACTTTAAAAATGTTACCTGTATGCAAATGATATGTGCCATAAACCCATAAGTAGACAAAGATTTGAGTTATTGTATCGATAAGGTGGGTACTCATTTAGCCGTGTAGCATGTGTATCAGATACTGTATCAAGTGAGTACATAGGCACGAGCCGGCTGCGAGCTGCTCGAGGGTGGTTCGCGGGGAGATCGCAGCGACCCGTCGAGTGGCGGTATCATCGCTGCGAACAAAGCGACTCGCAGTATGCGGGTGGGTGATACGCGATGTCTGTGGACGAGCCGTACTCACTTGAAGGTCGGATACGTTAAATGTTATGTTACGTGCTACATGGCAGGTGACAACCCACCGATAGATGCGGTTTTTTTATGTGATAGGTGGTAGACGAGTAGACGGATCACATAATAGTAAGCGATTGCCGCCGCCCATGGACACCCGCGACACCAGTGGAGTCACAAGTGCGCTGCCAAACTGCCCTTTCCCCGGGATTGGGCCTCCGTTACCTTCACTCACGCAGCGAAACAGTACAGTGCTGTTCACGCCGGTTTTCTGTGAGGCCGTGGTATCATTCCGGTAGAGCCGGCCCATTCATACCGAAGCGTGGCTCCCCGTCCCGTTCTCACGTTCAAAAGTGTTGTACCTAAATGTCATGAGCATGATATGCATGATTATTGATAGGTAAATAAGCTAGCTATGCTCTGCTCGTCAACTCACATACCCAGCAGCTTGGGCATCACCGGTGTACGGCAAGCCACCATCAGGGGCGGCTCTAGCCTAAGTAGCGCCCGGGCGCAATCAGTAACCTGGCGCCCTCTTGTTTCAAAATGCGCGAACAAAATGGAATACTTACAACATGTTCGACTGCCAATTGGGAGTCGCTTCATTATAATTATCAGACATTCCGAATCTTCTGTCATGGCCCAAGGTCCCCAGGCTTCGAAGCGACAGCATTGGACCCAACTGGGAATCACACGCTATGATGAGGAGCATGCGAAGCGTTACAGTGGAGGCTCTATGTGTAGTGAGGGGTTTTCTAACAGGGGTGTCTTTATCCCTAATGCACCGTACCCACTGCACTACATTTGAAGACACCCCTGGCCTCAATAGTGCAAGACCCCGAAACGAGTTGAGTGGTGTGCCACATAATAAGAGTGGCCAAAGTCCAGCAGTGGATGAATATCAGCTGATCGCGATGTTGAATTACAACATTCTGTTAAAGATGTTGTCCCAGATTGTATGGCCCCTGGGCGAGGACCTTGTACATTTGGTAAAAAAAAGACAAATATATATAGATTAAATACTTTGTAACTGTCCAATTCCTTTAAAATTACTTCGTTTTCTGGTACAAATAAAAAGATCACAAAAAATATTGCAATACTTAACAGCAAAAACCGTCATGGCGGGAATGACATTTGTTTATAACGTCGGTCACTTTTGACAATTTCAAAACCGCGTCGCGCATTAACTATGTCGTCGACAGATTTTTACTATCAAAAACGGAGCTAAATTGTTTTAGAGATATCGAGCGAGACACATTAAAGCAACAAACAGAACAAGACGAATGACTTGAAAACAAACTTGAAAAGAACGATTGTTGTTATTTTGTTATTTTTTTATGGCTCTACCCGAAGATAATTCGCCAATGTCAAGTAACTTGTTGAGAATAAGTAGGTAGTCAACAATCGAAGTCAGTCAAAGTCACAGTCACTCAGTAAAACGCGGTGTTTTACGTTTTGTCGACCTACGGATTCAGCGGATATCACTCTAAAAGCAATCTCGGGTTTATAGACTATTAGGTCCAAGCAAGTTGTCACGAGACAACGCACTCGACACACAATAGCAGTGTTAAAAACCGGCCAAGTGCGAGTCGGGCTCGCGCACAAAGGGTTCCGTAGCAGCAAAGTCCAAAATTACAGTTAAATCAACCTATCTCAAAAACTATAAGAGATACTTTGATCAAACCAAAAATCGTTGAAAGAGTTAATTAGCATGCATCACCTCTATTTTTTTTAGAATTTTATACCCCGTAGTTATAAAAATAGAGGGGGGGGGGACATACTTTTTACGACTTTGAGAGCTGATATCTCAAAAACCGTTCACTTTAAGAAAAATGTTTTTTAGAAAACTTTATATCATTTTAAAAGACCTTTCCATTGATACCCCACACGGGTATGTACATCGAAAAAAAAAATTTCATCCCTCAGTTACATGTATGGGGGGCCCCACCCCCAATTCTTTTTTTTACTATTTAGTGTCATATTTTTGTAGCGGTTCATACAACACATATTCCCATCAAATTTCATCACTGTAGTACTTATAGTTTCCGAGTAAATCGGCTGTGACAGACGGACAGACGGACAGACGGACAGACGGACATGACGAAACTATAAGGGTTCCGTTTTTGCCATTTTGGCTACGGAACCCTAAAAACGATACAATCCAACGATTCTTATTATTAGGATCACTTTGCGGCACTTCACTGCACAAATAAACACCAAATTTGAACACTAAAAACCGCTAGACACTAATTTAAAACCTTTGAATTGCATCAGCCCATGCGGCTTGTTTTAGCCCTACCCGCCGAATCCGAAAAGAACGATGATATGAGTTGTCAAAGTGACAGTGACAAGTGAAATCTGACAGCCGTTATCATTTATAGTTTATGGTATTTTTTTTTGTTAGGACGCTATAATGTGGTCATATTATTTATGCTTTACTGAGATAATTAATAAATGGTTTTCATTTTTGTACCACAATACAAGACGTTAAATGTTTTTATAGCATTGTTATAGCAATCTTTAGAATTTTCTTGATTCTTTGAAATACTCTGCAGTGTCCTCACCCACTCCGGGACATCACCTTTCCTCAAATTGATACCAACGTCACAGATATTATATTACTAGTACTAACGTGTTTGACATCAAGGAGAAAATCAGGCGCATAAATTCAACATTTGGTGGCTTATTTCTATACATTATATACTTCGGAGTAAATCTACCACTAATAGTAACTATGGATTGTTACATATCAATGTACAGACGGCGTCAGATCATATTACCCCCCGCAGTTCCAAAATAGCACTTGAGTGTCAGACATAGGGACGGTTCAAAGTCCAACAAGGGTATCTCCACGTGACGCCGTGTTCACTTATGTAGCTAAGTATACAAATTTCTTCAATATTCTCAATATATTAATATCAAACTCGTTTGGTTTATTATGTGTTGAAGAAATCTAAAAGATTGTAGGCTGACTCAGCCTGGTGTGTACCTATCTGTACATACCTTTTTAAATCAGAGGTCCACTCGTGATTTTTTATCCACAAAGGTTTTATCAGAAAAACTGGAAAAATCTGAACTCTGCTCTCTGATATTACCTTAAAGTACTTAATTATAGGTAGGTGTTACATTGTATTGGTCAATCTTTAAGATTTTCCGCCGTAGTCGTAATCGGTTGGAGGATTATATCGGAAATTAATGAGTACCTACGTATTGTATCTATAGAACCTTTAGAGCTAAAGATTGCATTATCCACTATGCAAGATTATCTGGGACTAGATGAAGGAAAGTCTTTTTTTATGTCATAGGGGCCGTCCAAGTATTATGTAAGCACTATGAGGGGGGGGGGGGGGGATCTTTGCTTTGCTTATCAAAATAACCCCCACGTCATCCAAAGATGACATGGGGGGTAGGGGAATCTAGAAGATGATTACGTCGTCGATAATTATTTTCTTTTTAACACAAATGGCAACCCTCACATTCTGTTTGCTTGAAAACGAAACGTATTTCGGGGAATTACCTATAAATAAATACATACGGTTAGTAGGGTGGCCGAGCTGTAACAAAAAAATCGAAAAATGTTTACGTAAGCATGGGGGAGGGGGTAAGAGCTTTGCTTACTTTTGCTGACAATGGGGGGAGGGGGGGGGGGGGGTAAATTACTAATAAATATGCTTATGTAATACTTAACCGTCCCCATAGTTGGCAGACGAGCAGACGGATGCCAAACTTTAAACCCCCCCTTTCCCTGGGATTGGGCCTCCGGTACCCTCACTCACGCAGCGAAACACAGCACAGTTCTGCTTCACGCCGGTTTTCTGTGAGGCTGTGGCCGAGTGTGAAGTCTGGGATAGAAATCTGCAGCGCAGCTAGAATGATTGGCCGACTAAATTGTAAAACAAGTTTTCCCAAAATTCTAGACGTCCCTGTGGTATTTCAATGGAAGGTTCTAAGAGACCGTAAAAATGATCTTACAGTATTTATCTACCTAATATACTTATAAACTTTTTATTAGTGCCTCGGATGGCGCAGCGGACAGTGCGTCGCACTATAAAGTGACGGCTGCGCAAGAAGTCCCGGGTCGTCGGTCCAAAAATTTGTACCAGAGTTTTTCTGTGAAGAAATTCTTAGTGTCAGCCCAGAGTCTGGAAGCTGGCGGTTTTGTACCCCCGTGCCTCGGAAAGCACGTTAAGCCGTTGGTCCAGCGCCCGATCCCTCTCCGGTCGTGGCACATTCGTGTCCCATCGGAATATGAGGGCAAGGGAGACTGCACTTGTGCACACACTTGAGCACTATACTATATGTTGAGATTGGCCGCTTTCGCCGAAATCGGTTGGAGCATATTATTATTGTTATATAAACTTTGTTTTTTATTTTCAGAGCCCGCCTAAACGATGGCGGAGAACACTAGGAGTCCCGAGGAAGTGGACGCGCTTCTGAAGAAGTTTCAAGAATGGTTGATCAGCCAGCCGCATCTGCCACAGAATTTTGGTAAATAGAAAATATCACATAGACGCACTTTAGTTCATAATATTATTATCTTTCTGCTGTATCATTGTGTTTTTCCCCGTAGAATGGAACGTACATTTTTTCGTAATTTTGAATCACGTGACACTGTCATATACCCAGGTTTTCTGGGGTCGGCGCAATATGTTTTCTTCTTTCATACGTCTCCATCATTCGGGTGCCACTTTCATAATATTCCTATTTTATTTCATAGGCGCACTTCTGTTATAGATACAAAAATCAGAGAAGGTTATTAATTACAATTAATTACATATTAATTAGTTTAGTACTAGTGTTAATAAATACATCAGCGGTGTGGAACTGTGGAGGAAGGGATGCGGTGCTCCCAAAGCATTTTGGTCGTATGTAAAATCGAAGCGTGGTGGTTCTCAATATCCAAAGCAATTCCGTTATGAGGGTAGGTCTTTAGCATATGGATACTCTATATATACAGAATTTAATAATTACTTTAAAGGTATGTTTTCGAGCTCTTGCTCCCAAGGAGCTGGGCCTACATATAATGATGAAGAATGCCCCTCAATAGACATGATAAGTTGTGTAAGCGTGACAAAAGATGACGTAGCGAAAATGGTCAAAGCTCTTGATGTTTCGAAGGGCCCTGGGTGTGATGGCATTCCACCTGTGTTCCTGCGCAATTGTGCTGAGTCATTGGCTTATCCTGTTTATTTATTACTAGTGGCCCGTCATCGCTTCGCTACGGTAATTTAATTTAAAACAAAAGATTTAGAAATTGTATTTTTCTATACCAACTTGATTTGTAGTTAACATTCTGAGCTTATGGGTAAGTAGGTAGGCATTTAACGGAGACTTAAAATGAGACTAAAAATACTGAAATTTAATTCATTTTGCATATATTTTCATGCCTGATGAGCAGTAAATATGGTTTTCACTCTTTTGGGAGTTGAATTTAAAAAATGCTAAATAATTTATACAAAAGAACCAAATTTTTTTTATGACTAGCTTTAAAAATAACAACACTTCTATACGGTGTTGTAACCCCCATTCAGGCTTTTAGGGGTTGAATAAAAAAGTGCTAATAATTTTCTCTTTGAATATAATAAGACCAATATATTTTTCACGACTCTAGCTTTAAAAATAACAACACTTCTATACGGCATTTTAACCTCCTTTCACCCTTTTAGGAGTTGATTAAAAAAGTGCTAAAAAAATTCTGTATGAATGTTCAAATTCTAATTTCCATAAACTTGAGCATCAAATATGGCTAACCTCCCATACGATCAATTTCACTCGTTTAGTAGTTGAGCAAAAATGCTAAATATTTTAATTTATATAACAAGCCTAAATACCAATGACTCTAGCTTTAAAAATGACCAAACTTCCATCCGGCGTTTTAACCCCCGTTCACCCCTTTATGGGGTTGAATAGCTAAAAGTACTGATATTAATTTTGTATGAACAGTGCAAATACCAAATTTCACGACTCTAGCTTAAAAAATGACTGTTAGCTACGCCTAGTGTCCCTATCTTAAGGTCTATAAAGCACGCCAGTTAAATAAAACCACTTTTTACACTTATTTCCCACACACATCTAGTTACAACTGTTAGGCAACTGTTTTATAATAATAGACAATATATAATAATAATAATTCGTTTATTTCAGGCAACAAGATACATTCAAAAATATTTCATTGGCCCATATAATAAATACCTTACAGTCAACATACATACATAACAAATAAAATACACATTTTTTTTTCAAATTACTACGTGCGCCGCATAGAGTCAGCTGGTAGCCGTCCTCGAAACTTCCGAAAGACGACTTTCTGCGGCCAGAAGTCCTCCCTAATAAAGGTCGCCAGGGAATATAGAAGATATCAAAAGTAAAGAAATATAAAACATAGACACTACCAAAAAGGATGGTTGTGGCCGTCGCCAACAATGACCAACCTCCATACGGCGTTTAACCCCCGTTCACCCTTTTTATGGGGTTCAATATAAAATAAGCTGAAAGTACTGAGATTCATTTTGTATGAACAGTGCAAATACCAATTTTAACGACTCTAGAATTCAATATGTCGAATCTCCCATACGACGCTTCTACCCCCATTTTACCCCTTTCGGGGGTTGAAGAAAAAAATGCTTAAATCACTTCTTTTAAACTTGTATGATGAGCCGAAATACCAATTTTCATAACTCAACCTTTAAAAATAACAAATCTTCCATACAATGTTTCTACCCCATTTTACCCTTTTGGGGTTTGTCTTAAAAAAAACTGAAACAGGTCAATTTTATTTTTTTATCAGTAAACTCAATTCGAATTTTCAAAACCTTCGATGTTAATCAAAACTGACAGACTTTCATACTAAGGTTAACCCCCCATTTTCCCCTTTAGGGGTTGAATTTTTAAAAACCCCTTCTTAATGCACGCCTACATAATAAAAATACCCATGTTCCAATTTTCATGATTTTCGTTCCAGTAGTTTCGGCTGTGCATTGATAGATCAGTCAGTCAGTCACCTGCCGAGGCGTTACCTTTTTATTAATAGTATAGATTTGAATAAATTAAGGCCATTCCAGCATTCCGTCATTCCTGGTGGTATGATATAGACATCTATATAGTCTTATTAATAATATAACTCTTGTTACATAATAATGTTAATATTAGTATGATTAAGTTAATTTCCTTTTGCTTCGTAAGAATCATAAAATGCTGTGAAACTCTGTTACTGGCTAAGTGTGTTATGTATGTATGTTTGTTACATATAAGCTGTTGAGTTTCTTTCTAATAAAATATAATTAAAAAAAATAAAATAAATAATAGTGGCCCGTGGCCATATTTCGCCTCGGGACATTAGTTTCACTTTATACCAATAGATGACGCCAGGTGTCGATTACATCGCGCAAGCGTTTCATATTTTTGGATTACCTATCTTTGCCGCTGTCTGTAGGATTTACCTCTAGGTATATAAATAGTATAGACGTTAAAGGAAACTGAACAAAAACTATGTGAAGGTTCAAATCGAATCTAGAACCCCTAGCGCGAGGCAGCGTGTAACAACGTTTTGACAACCCGTTTGGAACAATGGTAGTGAACGCTGCCTTTGGTGCAAAGGTTGCGGGTTCGATCCCCGCACAGTACAAACATTTGTGTGCATGAACATGTCTGTTTCTATTAGTCTGGGTGTTTGTATGTATTATAAGTATGTATTTACAAAAGAAAAGTATTATATGTACATATTTGTAATTCCGCTGTTGATTCTGATATCCGTAACACAGGTGCTTGAGCTACCTATCTCGGAGTCAGATCAATGGATGTGATGTTGTGAAATGAAATAAACAATACATATAAATAAAGGAGGTGGTATGTTTTTTAAGATAACCATTTATCTGAATATACTCCTTAAACTAGATTATCGCGGCATTCAACTGCGGTTTTACTGAAAACCGCAGTTGAATGCCGAAAAAGATTATTTAAATGCTCAATTGTGCTGTCGAGTCAGTACTCGACATCACAATTGAGCATTTAAATAATCTAATAAAGCCTTGGGCATGGTGATGAAATGTTGGACTGCGGTCGTAACGAGAAAAATTAGTTACGTAAGTGAGGGTACAGGCCCAATCCGGGGGAAAGGGGGGTAGATTAGGGTAAAGGTCAAGGGTAAAGATTGGCAGCGCACCTGCAACTCCATTGGTGTGTCTATGGGCGGCGCCAATCGCTTACCATCTGGCGATCCGTTTGCTCATCTGCTACCTATCACATAAAAATAATAAACAAAGATAAAACTTTGAAGTGGGAAGTGAAGTTTTAATGGAATTACTCGTGCACTTTATGCAGATTACATACGCCTTCGGATCTTGTTTTTTCTCTTTACAATGTCAATTTATTCACGTGAAGCGCTCTTGCATTAAGAATATGAACGAATGAAAGAAAGAATGAATGAAAATGTTATTTGGCACAATTCAAAACAAGGAAACTTAATTAGAAACATAACCTAGACATAAATCATAAACGAAAAGTAGGATAACATTATCCCTGTATGCGCCAAACAGGCGGCCGCTCAGCAATAGTCGGTGCTGATCCAAGAGACCAACCCCGACGCTGGTTTTCAGCGATTACTATAACATTATTGCGCATCTGTTCCATATCTATGCAACAGTCGCATGCATAAAATTGAGATTGAGATAGCAAAAAAAAAATCAACAGACGCGCTATATGGGGGCAGGCCAATTATACAAAACCCAAACAAAACCATACATAACTAAGTGTAAATTATAGAAAAAAAAGAAGAAACAGAGCATCACCATTAATAAACTTAAACTACAGACTGACCAAGATCAGAAGGCACGTCTCCCAACAGCAATCGCTGAAACCCTCCACATCATTATAAAGATTCGAACGTCAATTTTTTGTTACTTCGACAGTTGATCTGTTATCTGCATGTACTTAGGTACTTAGTAAATATAGGTACCTTCGATTATATAATCAAAGATAGGTACCTACATAAACTCAAACATTTGAATCTTAACTATTTTCTGTTAACAGTTGATATCTTTATAGCAATCTTTTGCAATTTATTCTTAAGTAAATAACACACTTAAAAATTTTCATCTCGTGTTCAGGTATTTTCTGTTGCCAGATTTCTAGATTTCAAGTATTTTATATCTTGTGCACGTACTTGCTTAGAACCTTCTTTCTCTTATCGTACGGATTACCAAGGCTTGTGAACATGACATAGTTTTATACCGCTCTAATAGTCCAGTACCTATACCTATCATAGCGGCTGGGACCGATAGCTTTAGCTATAATGACTCGTTCTCGTACAGTGCTCTGATAAGCATTTATGGGGTGATAAACAAGTTAAGAAGGTTAACTAATATCCACTTGTTGTATGTAAGTGGAATTTATCAAATCACCTTGTAGGTACTTGGAGTTTCCATTCTTGGCCTCAATGTCTAATGTCGGAGATTTGTCCTTTTTTTTATGACATAGGTGGCAGACGAGCACACGGATCACCTGATGGTAAGCGATTGCCGCTGCCAATGGACACCCGCAACACCAGTGGAGTCACAAGTGCACTGCGAACCTTTAAACTCCCCTTCTCCCCCGGATTGGGTCTCCGGTACCCTCACTCACGCAGCGAAACACGGCACAGTGCTGCTTCACGCTGGTTTTCTGTGAGGCAGTGGTATCACTCCGGTCAAGCCGGCCGATTCATGCCGAAGCGTGGCTCTCCCACGGTAAACGGTTTTGCGCGTAGAGTTCTGAAATACTAAATTATACTCGTATACCCCTACACTTGTATTAGGTATTATTTGTACCACACTCTCAAAGAGTTCAAGTTTCAACCCTGTGAGCGTGTGGAAACCTTTGTTTGTTGTTTTTAAGTATCTGGGATAATTTCTGAATCATGATAACCCGTTTCAGAAACTATCCGAAGCGTGCCGGTTTCCGCAAGATGTTTTCCCTCACCGCCGAGGTCATACCTATAAACTGTCCCACTGCAGGGCAAATGCCTCCATCACAGAAATCAAGTCATCGCTACTATGATGGGATAAGGCATAATCACCACGCTAGCCAAATGCGGATTGGTGATCACAAACCCGAGCTATGTTCGAAAAATGCGAAACATAGTTTTCGACCCGGGAATCGAACTCAGGACCCCGAGGTCACGGCCCGGTACTTAAACCACTAGACCAACGTTACTAACCTTTACTCATTTACAATATCACAACTCATTTACATACAGTATCAGATTAACATTTAGATTACATCACATAATAAATATGCTATTATAATATATGTATCAATTAAATTAATAACTTACCTCTACCATTTAAAAAAAAATTGCTACCTATATTGTTACGAACGGCCTTCATTCAATAATTCATAGTTTACATAAGTATCTATTACTTATTTCTTAATATGAGCATGGACTAATTATATAATTTAGTCCATTATCTGAGACATACCTTCGACGTTTGGAACTGGTGGTAGTAAACGCTGCCTTTGGTCCAAGGGTTGCGGGTTCGATCCCCGCACAGAACAAACATTTGTGTGCATGAACATGTCTGTTTGTATTGGTCTGGGTGTATCCTATGTAATTATAACTTTTCTTTTGTAAATACATATTTACAAAAGATTGTGATATTTTTACTCCAAATCTCTCCAAATATATTATAAAATTAAAGGATATCCTCTACTCCACGCCAAATGGGTCTGGCCACGGTACTGGACCTGCTCAGCATCGGAGCTAACCCTATAAAGTTAAACATAATTAGGATAAAGTATTGTTTCTGTTGTTTCGTTGTTCATAGCTTGGGTTCTTTTATTGGTTTGTCATATTGTTATATGCGGCTAGTGCGACAAACCTAAGTAATTCAATTATTGTTTTTTTTTAAGTACACATTGTTTTTGGATTGCAATCTGTTCAAAACTGCACTTTATTTTTCTCACTTTCTTTATTTACGATTGTAATGCGTTGTGTGTATATTATAAATAAATAAATGAAATAAAAGTAAAGTATTATACAGTGTGTATCTGTGGACAATTACATTCCTTTAGCCACGTGTTCTACCAACCATTCTGTACAACATTTGTTCTTCGACTTTTCGAAATTAGTCGAAAACTGTTTCGACTTCCCATAAAAAATGACCAAGTCACGCGACCGTCTTCGTATGAGAAGTTGAAATTTTTTTATGCGAATTTCCAAAAGTCATAGAACAAATGTTGTTCAGAATGGTTGATAGAACACGTGGTCAAAGGGATGTAAATGTTCACAGATACACCCTGTATGTATCTATTTGTAATCCCACTGTTGATTCTGATATCCGTAACACAGGTGCTTAAGCTACCTATCTCGGAGTCAGATCAATGTATGTGATGCTGTGAAATATTTATTTATTTATTATTTATACCGATGTTGTTTTGCAATGACAACACGGACAACGCCTTTGATTACAAAATTACCGGAAAATAGTCAACAACAACAACCAGTTATCTAAGGAATGATACCAGCAGATTTGCATTGATAATGAACTTACATTCAAGGTTATGGCCATACGGAACAATAAAAGTAGGTGATTTGTGAATAATAAAACTAGATAAAATTTGTATGCGTGTTATCTCTAAATACGTACAATACCTGCGTAGTTACATTGTATCATTAATCTGTATAAATATAGTTTTATTTTTATGTGATAGGTGGCAGACGAACAGACGGATCACCTGATGGTAAGCGATGGCCGCCGCCTATTGACAATCGCGACACCAGTGGAGTCACAAATGCGCTGCCAACCTCTAAATCCCCCTTTCCCCCGGATTGAACCTCCGATACCCCCCACTCACGCAGTGAAACACAGCACAGTGCTGCTTCACGCCGGTTTTCTGTGAGGCCGTGGTATCACTGTCTACACTGATACCACGTGTGATGTCTTATAGACATAACTATTCTATGTAAATATACCTCAATATTTTCAAAGCTAGAGTGAATAGGCTACTTTTGGGTAAGCTCGCTCCATCGTAGGTTTTCTCTCAACCCTTGAGTTCAGTCTGAAGCCAAGAGCAAACTTATCTTTAATTTAAAAATATTCAAGTTGTAATTTATAAGCGCTGAAAAAACCCCGAGGAAATTACTTACGCGGTATCAAATGACAGTAGACAATTTACTTACGTCCATTTTTATTGCACGTCAGTTTCCAGAAGATACACCAGTCGACTATTGTGTTAACACACAATGGAGTTCCGATTCCGATACGTGATCGACAGATTTACGATAACGTTATCTATTCGGTAACCGACGTGCCGGGACAATCGCACATTTAAAGTAGAACTAAATTCGGAATTTCTGAGTATGAATTTAACTATGTATATTCGCTTTCTATTTATATGTATGTTTTATTGCGTTTCGCTTATTCTTTCTTGGGTTGGTACGAACTGCTAAGGAATGGAACAACTTGCCGGCTTCTGCATTCCCAGGGAGCTACAATTTGAGTGTCTTTAAGTCGAGAGTGAATAGGCTTCTTCTGGGTAAATACGCTACATCTTAGACCTTATTGTCACTTTCCATCAGGTGAGATGAGGTCCATTTTATATAAAAAATATATAAAAGAAAGTCGTCTATGTTACAGTATTTATAGCTCAAGAACGGCTGAACCGATTTGGCTGAAAATTGGTGGAGAGGTAGCTTAGAACCAGGAGAAGGACATACATACTTTTTAGTTGATATTTTTATAGAACTGACAGCCGTTGGAGCCGTAAAGTCCTTGAGTGGAGAGCGCGACTCGGTAAGCGTAGTGTAGGACGCCCTGCGACAAGATGGGATGATGACATTCGAAGGCTGGCTGGTGTGGGCTGGATGAGAGTGACCGGAAATCGGGAGCAGTGGCGTGAATTAGGGGAGACCTATGTCCAGCAGTGGACGAGTGTGAGTTGCTGATGAATCTTTTGGTAAAGTAAAGTCCCGCCTGAAAACGAGAATAAATTTTTAAGTGTGCTATCTACATACATAACATACTTTTTGTATCGAAAAATGACAGGGTCCTGTGAGATAAGCAAAAACGAATACTACGCGGGCAGCGGCTAAGTAGCGAAGGATTGTTATTATATTTATTGTAATTATTCAACACAAATGTTAGTCATAAGGCAGTGCCGAATGAATAATGTTATCTATGTATGTCATACTTAGATTAATACAAAATAGCGGAAGATACGGCACGTCCTTATAAGTAGACAACAGTAAACGGGCTTAAGGTGACGGGTTGTGCACACTAGCGACGCCAATCGATTTTAATTTTTAGCTACTAAACCGGATCTATTTTAAACAATTTCGGGATTACAACCTCTAGACAAAAACTTAAACTATTTATTAAATAACCATGCACAAATTTTGGATCCATTGATTTTATTATACTTTTTTTAATGTAAATTTACAATTAAGTATTTTAAGTACCTACCCGTTGTCATTTTTAATATCGAGCTAAAAAACACGTTTTTAGTATGGAAGTCCCTCTTTAATATTAATTTTATTATTAAAGTAATAATACAATTCAATATTTTGTGAATATTTTAGGTACCTAACTTAGCTTGCTACATACCTGCACAACATGGGCCTTTCATATACCAAAATCTGCAGGTTCTGTCGCGAGGAGGAGGAAACGATTATCCACGTCCTCGGCGAGTGCATAGCGCTGCACCGCTGCAGAAGCCGGCACCTAAGAGCACACATGATCTCAGCAGACGAGATCAAAAGCTCCCCCATCAGCTCCATTTTCGGGTTTATCCTGGAACTGGAGCTACATGAGGTGCTGTAATAGGTTATTGGGCTGCCACAATAGATCATCTACTGGTCGCAGTGGCTATGAGACGCAGGGCTCACCCCATTTCTAACAAATAATAATAATAGCTTGCTACATATACAGTGATTTGTGACCTTACTGTTACTCGATTGACATCGAGCATAAATTGGCAAAAAGACGGAAACTTTGCATTATGGGTGCCGTTTTTTAGATGATCAAACTGCTCGTCACATCATGACATTTTAAAAAAGTGTTTTTATATTTTTCCAGAGGAAAGAATGATGAGGCGGTTCCTGCACAGCTGTTATTACGATCTGGAGAAGGCGAAGAGTGCAGCTGAGCTGTTCTTCAGCATCAGGGCCTCGTCGGCAGACCTTCTCGACAAGAGAGATCCACTCTCCCCGGTAATGCAGAAGACGTTGAAAATTGTGTGAGTTTTACATTTGTTTATGTGATAAGTGTTTGTGGTAAGTATTTGTGTGAATGAACATGTCTGTTTGTATTGGTCAGGGTGTGTACTATGTATTTATAAGTATGTATTTACAAAAGAAAAGTATTATATGTATATATTTGTAAATCCCCTATTGATTCTGATATCCGTATCACAGGTGCTTGAGCTACCTATCTCGGAGTCAGATCAATGTATGTGATGTTGTGAAATATTTATTATATTTGTGAAATAAGTGGCAACCGTGCAGACGGATCGCCTATGAATAAATGAACGAATCATAACGATAAAGATAGTTTAACTGGCCATGAAATAACAGTACAGTGACGGACAGGTCAAGCTATACAAAACTGTCAAATTTCCTCAATCGATTTTGAACTCAATGTGTAACAATATAAAGTTTATAATCGAATGAAGAAATTTGACAGTTTTGTATTGCTTGATGTGTCCGCCATTGTACATACAGCAGTAGACAAGTATATGGAAAAACAAAAAACAACAAAATATAATAGAACATGACATTGGTTTGTGGCCAACAAGGCGCAGCCTCAGCATTTACTACAGCAGCCAGTACCAGTAAACACGGCAGCGCTGATTTTCAGTCTGAGCCTTGGGCGACGGTCGTGCACACTTAAAATTGGACATGAAAAAAAAAACAAAACAAAAAGAATACAATGAAAAACAAACGAAATTAGAAGAATGGAAGAAACATAAGTGTTATACAATAAATGAGGGGCATGAAGAACATAAAAGGGAACATAACAGTGAAAATAAAAACACATGTGCATGATAAATGAATATGTATAGAATAATTATGTAATTATTACACTAAATAAATAATTAAAATGAATTAATGAATATACATTTCTTGCACTCAAAGTAAAGTATAAAAACTTAAGACTAGGTATTAAGTACAGGATATGTACAGTATATAATTACATTACTGACTGACCGGATGGCGCAATTGGTAGTGACCCTGCCTCTTACGCCAAAGGTCGTGGGTTCGATCCCCACCCTGGACAAACATTCGTGCGATGAACACTTGTGTTTGTTCGGTGTCTGGGTGTAATATATGTATTTAAGTATATATTTGTGTTCCTCTGTTGTCTGATATCTGTAACACAAGTGCTCAAGCTACTTAGTACGGAATCAGGTCAACCTTTGAGATGTTGTGAGAATTATAATATGTACAACGAAGGCCGCCTGATTACTATTAGCGATCTCTTCCAGGCAACCTTTGGCCCATGGTCACAAACCAAGGACTATGGAAGATTTTACGAGTAAACGCAATTTTAATGTTGTTTGTTGACGTTCCTTGTTTTTAACCAGCCTTATCAATTATAAAATGCGAATTGTATTTGATTGTCCTTACTTCTTCCTTCGGTTGCATCTTAAGCTATCGCTTTGGAGCCCAGAGTACTCTTGGACCATGATAAAGGATTTGGGGAGTCTTGTAATTACAGTAAAGCGACTGCTTTCTGACCTTCGCAAGTCGCAACCCTTTAACAGGGCAACCAGACCAACTGAATCATGGTTACACGTTTCATAAACTATCTGAAACGTGCAGGTAACGATGTTTTCTCTCACCGCTGGGCTAATAGTATAAATATGCACGAAATCCAGAGGTGCATGCTCAAGTTCGAGTTCAGAGTCACCGACATAGCCCACCGAATTAGCAAACTGAAGTGGCAGTGGGCTGGTCATATTAGCCGCAGAACTGACAGCCGTTGGAGCCGCAAAGTCCTTGAGTGGAGACCGCGACTCGGTAAGCGTAGTGTAGGACGCCCTGCGACAAGATGGGATGATGACGTTCGAAGGCTGGCTGGTGTGGGTTGCAGCAGTGGCGTGAATTAGGAGAGATCTATTTCCAGCAGTGGACGAGTGTGGGTTGCTGCTGATGATGCTCAAGTTCGAACCACGACCCACTTCCGCATGGAAGACGTGTTCTTATACAATCAGCTACCATCGCTCGACATTTACTAAAAAATGGGTACCACTAGATGGCATAAATAGTTTAGTTCTTGTGATATATGTACTGAGATTCTTTGTTCTTCCCGCCTAGTCTTTAAATACGATGCCAATCTTTTCCCCTTTCCTCGAATTTGGCTTCCGGTAAGTACCCTTATTCACTTGGCGAAGCACAGCGAAGGTGCTACTCAATGCTGGTTCGTAAGTGAGGCAACAGTCCGGTCAAGCTACCGCATTCATGCCGAATCGTGGATCTCCCACGGTAAATATTAACTTAGGTTAACATGCTTAACAAAGAAGAGTGAAGGGCGTCACACATCGAAGAGAATGGTATAAAAGTATTATTTTTATCTTTTGATAAAATATCGATTTGTATGCATTTTATCAAACACGGCAATTAGATATTGTTTAAAAGAGAATCTTATTATAAAAATATTCTTTTTGCATCACACGAATGTTTGTCCAGTGTTCGAACCCACTACGGTAGTGCGCGTACGAGTATAAGGAAGGTACCAAATGCGCCATCGGACCAGTTAATTCAATCTACGTATTATAGTACAGTGAATTAACCGAAGGAGAGCCACGCTTCGGCATTAATGGGCCAGCTCAACCGGAGTGATACCACACCCTCACAGAAAACCGACGTGAAGCAGCACTGTTCTGTGTTTCGCTGAGAGAGGGTACCGGAGGCCCAATCCAGGGGAAAAACCCTTACCCTAATCTACGCCAGATTAGGGTAAGGGTAAAGATTGGCAGGGCACCTGCAACTCCACTGGTGTCACGGGTGTCCATGGGCGGTGGCAATCGCTTACCATCAGGTGATCCGTCTGCTCGTCTGCCACTTGTTACCTACATAAAATCTGCCCTATACTATAGTTACAAAGTAGATGAATCGGCGCCTTTATTTTCAAACTCGAAGCGATCTCAAAAGGAAAAACGTTTTAAAAATAAAATCGACTTAGTAAGACAAGATAACATTTTATGGTAATTTTGTTCGTGTTAATGATCCAGATAGCTAAAAGAATCGTCACAATAGATCTTGTTCTACTTGACTGATCTAGGCTACTAAACCTTGACCAGGCACTTACCTAGATTAACGTGTTAGATCAATCAAACCGTAAAGAATACTTTAAGTTTTTTTAAAGCAATTGTTATTATTATTATTTTTTATGCTAGAGGCGGACAAACGAGCAAGCAAGTCACCTGATGGACAGTAATCATCGCCGCCCATGAACATCCGCGAAATCAGAGAGATCGCTAATGTGTTGCCGGCCTTTTTAAAAAGAGTACGCTCTTCTCTTGAAGGTCCGTAAGTCGTAGCCATCCGGAAATACTCCTGCAGCCAAACCGTTCCACAGAACTGAGGTACGTGGTAGAAAGTTCCGGGACAAACGCACAGTATTCGAACCGCCATCCATCGAGATGATGAGGATGGAATGACAATCGCTTGCGAGTGGTTCGATGTAAGAATTCGGCTGCAGGGAGTAAATCAAACAGTTCTTCAGAGCAATCCCCATGATAGATGCGGTATAGAATGCTGAGGGAAGCTGTGTCCCGCCGCAATGCTAGAGGATCAAGTCTATTATTTACTTTTTTAAATTTTGGTTAGTGGACTTCAAATACAAATACAAATACAAATCTTTTATTTGTAAAACATAGGTGGATTGATACAGGTGTTAAAATGTTTTTGTAAGTGTAGCACTATGTCTTGCCCTTTGTAGGCGTACAAATATAGGTATAGGTAGGTAGGTAAATAATTATTTATAATTAATTTTGATTCTGATCAGATTAAATTTTTATGCAGATTTCAATACTATTTCAATTATACACATTCTTAAAAAAAAATATTACAATCAATTATACATTCTTACAAAATACAATTCTGGTATTATAGTTTGTCAGTTAAAAACTCCGTCAGTGTATAATAAGCCTTACCTATAAGAAGAGCTTTTAATTTTAACTTCGGTTTGCTCATTTGATTCTTTTTATGTAATAGGTGGCGAGTAAGCAGTCGGATCAACTGATGGTAAACGATTGCCGCCGCCTATGGACACCAGTGCAGTCTCAAGTACAGTCAACTCCAAAAATATGTATACACTTTAGGACCTTGTCACAATACTTACCTATAAGAAAGTAGAGGTTTACTTACTTATATTATATATTGTGACAACGTCCTAAAGTGTATACATATTTTTGGAGTTGACTGTACGCATTGCCCCTCCAGTACAACTCACTGGGCGAAACGAAGCACCATCGCGCCGATTTTGTATGAGGCCGGCCCATTCATGCCGAAGCGTATTTCTCCCACGGTGATGCTTAGCTGTTTTTTTTTTCTATTTATTATCACATAAAAATCATACATATTAAATAAATCAGGTTTATACTTAGCACTGCAAACCACTACGGTTTATAATTATATACTAAGTAGGTATTATGTTTACGCCATTTCACATTTACACAAAGGACACGTACAAGACTTGGACAGAAATATTTTTATATACCTATGACTATATTTTATCATTTCAACTTTAAATATTAATGAGGGAATTAGGGAAGTGTAATTTGATCTTATATTTGATGGTTTTTGTAGTCAATTCATCTCGTAATTCTTTTTTTCCTATTGTATGTCATGTATGTGTGCACGTACGTCACCCAAGGCTCTGCCTGAAAACCAGCGCTGCAGCGGCTTCGGCCACTGCAGCAAATGCTGAGGTTGGGCCTTGTTGGCTACAGAATTTGTCATACTTGTATTTATGTCACTCATGTTTGATTTGTGTTCTGTGGTCAATAAAGAACTCTTTATCTTTATCTAATTCCGTACCTACGGAACTACCTAGTTATAATTACCTAGTTATAAACTACCTAGTTTATTTATTAGTCGAGGAACAATATAATCCGATGTTCGCCTACCGTACTCATTGCGCGCGCGGAACGAGTTGCAGCTTAGTTGACGTCGAGCTACCGAACGTGTGTATACCGGGTGTTCAATTGGTGGCTGATTATTCGTCGCAAAGAAAAGTTTTTTCAGCAATACTAGTTAATTAAACCTGGATGTGGACAGGCAGTACTACAGGCAGTGCAATGCTTAAAAAGAAAGAAGATTATACGAGGCCAGACGGCGCAGTCGTTTCATTGTAATTACTTACCAGACTTCCCAAATTCTGGATCATGGTCCAAGCGTACCCCGAGCTCCAAAGCGACCGAGTACGTAAATACTCACAAAAGTTAATTAACTAATTAGCAACACCTTGAATGATCAAGTGCAGGAAATACTCATAATTTTGCTCTACCAATTAGAAAAAAACTACCATGTCTGCACACTTTATCTGGCTTCCGATTCCAATTTTCTGTGTGAAGTGTGCCTACTTACCTACTTTCATTTTTGGCCTTATCACCACTTTGTATCAGTAGACGTGAAGTTTCGCGTCTTTATTGCAGAAAAGACATAATGCGGGTTATTTTTGGTTATGTAGGCACCTAGCACCTATATTAAAGTTAAGTAAGTATCAGCCAGTATGTCCCGCTGCATGGCAAAAGTCTTCATCATATAAATCTTGTCACTCCATCACAGTAGTGATGAGCTATATTTATAACCTATACAGGGTGTATCTGTGAACATTTACATCCCTTTAACCATGTGTTCTATTCATTTTGAGTAACATTTGTTCTATGACTTTTGGAAATTCGCATAAAAAAAATCAAGTATGTACTCACTTGAGTAATCATGATTTCGATTTCAAGTTTGTAGTTAACTGCGATATTTTAATTAAGGTAGGAAAAACTTTACTTTTCATTATTCGAAACAGCCAATAGCATCTGTGCATTATGCGATGGAATAGGTCCGATGAAAAAGAAAGGATGTCTTGATTCCTTGTGGTATCTTGATTTGTTGCATATGCGAACTTTGCTTCCATGATGTAATTTAAATATGGGAAATCCGTTAGCACATAATTATGTACTTGTCCTTGTCGCTCGACCCGGGATCGAACCCAGGACCCCGAGATCACGGCCCGGTACTTAAACCACTAGACCAAACGGGGCGTTGAATTGTTCGAACATAGCTCGGGTTTGTGATCACCAATCCTCAATTGGCAAGCGTGATGATTAAGCCTAATCCCATCATAGTAGCAATAACTTGATTTCTTTGATAGAGGCCTTTGCCCTGCAGTGGGACAGTTTATAGGCTGATACTTATGTACTTGTCCATCTATTGAAGTCGAATGATTTTAATGGCGAACTTCTATTTTCTTGAGGCCATGATAAGATATAGTTACAAACTCATAGGTATGATGATAGGTATAGTCTGTTCCATAATTTATCAAAACGGGAATTAACACGATATTTATTATGCAAAATATGTGAGTACACAATGTTGTATCACATAATAAATATCGTGTCAATTCCCGTCTTGATAAATTATAGTTATAATACATACGAAAATTCGAAAATCGAACATCTAAAAAACTATTCAGTCATTTGCAATTATGAAGTCCTTTTTGACATTTCGAAGAACGTAACTCTGCACGTTTCATATACTTAAATCCAATTGAATATCTCTTTTTTGTATTTGGTAGTAAATTGTCATTTGAAAAATATAGGTATGATTTCTACCTTTGTGTTGAATCTGTGCGAGTTGCTCTACGTAGACTTCAAAAGTAGTTTTCTTAAAATCTAATCGGTATATGATAGATTATTTTTATATTCCAGAAACCTCGCACAGCTCCAGATATCGGGCAACAGGAATCTCTGGATATGGCAGCTCAACGACCCCGGTCTAGATAACTACGACTACCTGAACGACGCCAGAATGTTCTTCCTCACCACGGACGCCTGGCTGCTCAGCGAAGAAAACCTGGAGGACGAGGACATAGTCCTCATGGATGTGAAAGATATCTCCCTGAAGATCATCACGAAGATCAACATGGGTATTGCTAAGAGGCTCTCTAAATATCAGGAGGTTTGTGCGATACATTTTACGATATTTTTACCTCGGGCTGGAGAGCTAAGACCACCTGAAGGACATCACGGACGCCTAGCTGCTCTCTCTCTGAAGATAATTATCGAGATCAAGTTGGGTTGTATATCTCACTACTAGGAGGCTCTTTAAATAACAGGAGCTTTAAACGATATGTTGCTATCACATTTTACGATATTTTACCCCGGGCTGTAAATCTACGACTACCTTGAATAAAGTACTGATTAATTTTCTTTCATATTACCGATATTTATTGTATCATGACCGTGGGAGAGCCACGCTTTGGCATAAATGGGTCGGCTCGACAGGATTGGTCTCCGGAATGATCTCCACGGCCGGCTCTCACAGAAAATCGGCATGAAGTAGCATTGTGCTGTGCTATGTTTCGCTGCGTGAGTGAGGGTACCGGAAACCCAATTCGGGGAAAAGGGAAGTTTACAGGTTGGCAGCGCACCTGTGACTCCACTGGTGTCGCAGGTGTCCATGGGCGGCGGCAATCGCTTACCATCAGGTGATCCAAACAAAAAATATAATAATACAAATTGCCTCCACGACCTCCTGGTTGTAGATGAGACGCGTTTTTAACCATTTCATAACGAAATACTTTTTGTTGGTGATCATCATCATATCATCATCTTAGCGATTTGTCCCGGTTACGTCCCAAGCTGTCGCTTCGGGGTCCGTGTCATACTTACTGTCTATTAACGGAACGGTGTCTCTTATTCACAGGACGCTATGCCAATCCGCCTGAAACAGATCCACATAGTGAATGCGCCTTCGTTTATAGACAAAGTCTTCGGGCTCATAAAACCATTCTTAAAACAAGATATGACAGATATGGTAAGTCTAACGGTAGATAATTTGTATAATAATAACAACACATCATTAAATTTCCCTGCCAAGGTCTGTTTTTGATCTGGACATATTTAATTCAAGAGTGAACCGGCATCATCTAGGCAAACGCATATTATCCTAGACCTCGCTCTTCCTTCAGGTGCGATTGTGGTCAAGCGTTAGTCTACAGAAAAAAATATTTTGGTGTTTCAAGGGGGCCTCTTCGTGTTGAATCCGTATCTCCACGTAGGTACTTAAGACTTCCAAAAGGACTGGTTTGTGTCGTGATCAGAGATCAGAGTCTCAATTTTGTACAGTATTAAAAACATTCATGCACATACCTACTCGTACACAAACACACATACAAGCTTATTTTCATATTCTTTCTTGTTATAGCACACATTTTCATATTTTATATTATTATTATCATCTTTTTTTTCTCTTTTTGCATTTGTTTGTAACTATTGATATTTTCCATAATCTGAATTCTGTATATTGGACGTAACAGACTGATCCCGCAACACAAGGGATCCTAGTGCGGGAATCATTGCCTTTGTAATTATTGTAAGCCTTTCCAGAACAATAAAGATCATTAATTCATACGGTAAGAAATGAAAAATACCTTTGTATATATCCTGTTCAGGTAAAGCTGCTGGCATAACCATCAGCACCCAGAGAAGGAAAACTCTGCATTCATATCAAAACCCTCGCTAACCCGTCTGCCAAGCGTGGTGAGTATGGCAATTACCCCTCATGTGATTGAGGGAGGCCCGTGCCCCAGCAGTGGGGACTTAAATGGGCTGATGATGATGATAATACCCTGTTCTCTCCTCGATTGTTTACTTATGTATAAAAAATATATTCACTTATATTTCAGATACATTTCCACACGCCAAAATCGGATACCCTCTTCAAGTATTTGAGCAAAGAAGATCTTCCTGAGGACTTCGGGGGCAACAACGGCAAAATGGAAGACCACATGAAGGATGTTATGAAACTTATTACAAACAAAAGGTTGGTATTCTGTTGGGACCTTTTCCTTAGCCCCATGTACGTTACAAACCGTACTATTTAAGGATCGGTCGCTTCGGACGAATCGTTTTTTAGGTATATCGCATGGGGCGATCAGGTAGGTAGGTTAGGTTAGGTTATAATATATTATTACACAGCCTTATAATATATTATTTAATGAACATAAAATACGAATAGACGGATCACCTCAAGCGATTGCCGCAGACAATAGATACTCGCGTCATCAGACGAGGCACAAGTGCGCTGCCAATCTTTTTAACTGTCTTAATTATCTCCATCAAGTCTTAATTATCTGAAATGACTCCTGGATGGTTTTGGGTCGTGCTTTTACGGCGACGCGACTAGGTCCCGGGTTCGATCCCCGGATCGGGCCAAAATGTTTACCTTAGTGTTCGGTTAGAAACTCTTAGTGTCAGCCCGGAGTCTGAAAGTTGGTGTTCTTGTACCATACCGGTGCCTCGGAAAGAACGTTAAGTCGTTGGTCCTGCGCCCGGTCCCTCTCCGGTCGTGTCACTTATATGATGATGGTATGAATGAATGAATGAATTATGAGGACAAGGGAAAAGTGAGCGCAGAGGGACTTGTGATTGCGCACACACTTGAGCACTATATCCTGCGTACGTGGCCAATGAGATTCGCCTAACCGTAATCGTTTAGTCGAATCTCATTTTGCATTTCCGTATTCGGTTGGAAGATATTATTATCTGAAGTCAACTTTATTTTTCAGAGAGCAATTCCTAGATGACAACCTCTGGAGAGCCGCCAAGAAGTCGAAGAACAAAAGCAGCTCAGCTGAACCCAAAGACATCTCATTCCAATCTCTTAGTATAGATTAACGTTTTAGTACAAATTTTAATGTTCAGTACGCAACAAAAGTTACTGGCAATTCCAAGTCTTCCAAAGGGGGATCTACGCTAGACGAGCCGAGCATACGTGCGCTTCGACCATTAGCTGTTTTCAACTGACTACCTTATTGCAAAGCAATCATGAGTTATTACCGTATTAAACTTCATGCCATCCCGTTCCCATATGCAATGTTAAAAGTGGTTGGAACGAGATTTAATCCGTATCCGTATCCGTATTTTCTTAGATCGCGTTTTGTAATTGGAATTGGGATTTCCATCGCGCTCGCTTTGTGAGAGGAGAATTATAGATAGTAGTAGGTTACACTGTGGTAATAGCTCATAAATAAATAATTCATATGGTAGTAGGCTCGATGTGCAGTCAGAGAATAAAAAAGTTCGTCTCCTTAAGGTAAATTTTTGCTTGCACGCCAAGAATCAGTTATACCAACATACCGTTTTAAAAAGATCTGCCAACCTTTTAAAAATGTCATAATACATTTTGTCTTTAAATATGGCATAGACAGAGCGATTTTGACCTGTTGACCTATTAACCAAGCTACTCGCGAATGACACACGAGACAGCCAATAGTAAACATCCAAATTAAAAACGTCACAGACCAGGACAATAAATTTCTTTTTTAATTATAAATTTAATTGCCATGTCTACTACTACAAAACGTAGATATCTTTTAAAGTTTCTTTACATCAAAAGGAATCAATGTTGCTACAAGCAAATCTGAACTTTCTGATGTAACAGTTAAGCATAATTTTCTGTACAACAGGTATTACTCTGACAATTTTACGAAGGGTAATAAGTGCACATAGCATATCAAACGAATCAATTTGAAAACTGACGAACTTTTTCGTTCTTTGACTGTACGTACATCAAATACAAAACTTTCAAATTTCTTCAGTCGATTCTCACCTTAATGTCAAACACGTTTGGTTTAATATCAATTGAGGAATTTTGACAGACTGAAGAAACCTGATCCTGACCTGCGTTCAGCTCGTCTTGTGTAGGTAGACCCATCACTTTAAGACGTTGTCGTAATGCAGTGTTGCCAACTGCACCGATAAAACTACGATCATGTGCGAATATTTCGCTACAGCGCATCTCGCGATTGTAACAAATTTCGCCGTATAAGTCCAAATTCTCGGGCTCGTGACATTTATCATCATACGACATATATATCACTAAAACATAGTTTTTTTGTATGGATTTCATGTGAAATCCGCCATGTTTTCAAAATTTAATGTCACGAGCACGTGAATTGTTGGGCTCCAGCTGAGTAAACGACGTATAAAGGTATTGATTGCGCTAGTTGTTATGTATAAGCGTTTAATTATACCTTTTAGCTCTATAACTAAGTTAATACAGCCACGATGACACTGTACACATCAAAGTATACAAAACTTATAAATTACCTACTTTGTGTTGTGGACTTGTGATCTAGTGACTTTTGTGTCTTATTGCACAAATAGCTCTATAGATAGACAATATTCAATGGATTTGTTTGTGATTTGTTATACATTTTATGTTTTCAAAAGCACAATAATTTAATATTTTAGTAAAATATTTTATTTTTGTAGATTCTGGTTTTCATTTACTGAATCCCCAATCCCTACAGATAGTGTTTGCGTATCACTGGATTAAGTCTCATATTAAAACCTGCCTAATGAATAAATGTTACTTATAGTGTAGAAGATTCTCTAAATGATAAGGATTCTCGGTCATTTTAATTGAGTTGTTATTCATAGTCTGTTAACTTTGGTTATTGTATTTTTTTTTCTCCTCTCAATTGAAACTTTATAACATAGGTAATCAATATTTGAAAAGAGTAACAACTGAGGCTCTTGCTGATGTCTTCTCAGTAGAAATCGACATCCCGAACCAGAGGTAAATGATAATAATACGTGTACCTATTATGACATTCATAAGTATTCTGTATGGACCTAAATTGAATAAAGATTTTTTTATCTTTATCTTTCATTTTTTCCTGGAACATGAACCAAGACACTCGGAACTCGAAGCGACGGAGCTGGGAACTTTGAACGCAGCTGACAATGATACCTGCCTCAAACGCCAAAGATCGTGAGTCGGACCGCACCCTGACTTAGTCCAAGTTTAATAATATTTCAAAAAAAGTCAAACTCAGTTCTTGAACCATAAAAAAAAAGTTGTGAGATACATGACGTAATATCAATCGACTTGCGATTGATAAAAATAGTGAGTTAGTGAACAGTGGTACCGCAGGTGCGCATAGTAAAAGACTGCGAAGGAGGGTGGACCGTTTTATCTGCCAGTAACATCTTACCCGCAAAAACTTCAGTTACTCCGTGACCATGGCGCTTGCAACAGTGCCGATATATCGGAAACTCAAAAATAAGGTACATGGTAAAAATCTCGTAAATAACTATTCTAATGTTAGTGACCATGAAAGTTTAAAACAATATATAAATATGATTGACTTGAAAATTTTTGTTAAACCTTTGTTAACTAAGACGATGTTATAAAACAGATACGAGTCTTCTTCATCTTAGCGTGTAATTCCCGGTTGCGTCCAAAGCTGTCGCTTTGGAGCCCGGGGTACGCTTAGACCATGATTCAGGATTGGGGGTCTCTCAGACGAACTGAATCATGGTTACACGTTTCAGAAACTTTTTCGGAAACGTGCAGGTTTCCTCACGATGTTCTCCCTCACCGCCGAGCAGATGGTAATGGTAGAAATACGCACTTAGATTTGAAAAAAGTATTGGTGCTTGCTCGGATTCGAACCTCGATCACCTGCGTGGAAGGCGCGTTCGTATCCATTGAGCTACCATCGCTCTTTATCGCCATAAAACAGTTACGACATTCTTTTTTCGAAAATATTCTATGTTGTTTTTTTGTTTCAAACGTCAAAACTGCTCTATGACATTGTTTTAGCTAACAAAGGTTTATTCAAAGTTACTTACTAAATAAAAGCCTAAAATACAAAACCTAAAACCTACAAAATAAAACCTACTATCTCACAAAAATGTAGGTACTTAATACAAGATTGGTTATATTTACCAGTTATGTTTTTATAGCATTAGTAATATCTAATTTAACTTACTGTTTTTTGAAGTGATCTGAAAAAAAAAGAGATTTTAACTTGATACAAAATACTCATTTAAGGTGAGGGTAGGACACACTAGCGACGCCAATCGATTTTAATTTTTAGCTACTAAACCGGATCTATTTTAAACAATTTCATGGTTACAACCTCTCAGCAAACACTTATACTATTTATTAAATTACCGTGCACAAATGTTGAGTCCGTTTTTGTACGCGAAAAATTGATTCACGCCAAAAGCGCCCACTTTTGGCGGTAATCCAAAATTCGAGTGCAAAAGCAGACCAAACAGTTAACTATAAGTATTAAATAAATAATATAGGTGTTTTCCGAGAGGTTGTAAGCCCGAAATTGATTAAAATAGATCCGGATTACTAGCTAAAAATTAAAATCGATTGGCGTCGCTGGTACTTACCTATTAATATTTAACCTGCAATTTTTACTGATTGATTTATTGAACAAAAGAGGTAAAACTTAAGAAAATTAAGCAATAACTAAACCTAAAGCTAAAAAACTAAAAGTAAGAAATAGGGAAAATTAAAATTAAAACAAACAAAACAAATCTACTATTAATTCTGAGTGTAGAATTTTACTAAATAGGTACAGTGACTAAATACATATTTAAATAGGTATGTCATATCACATCCTTATGATGTCCACAACATGCTGTAATTTCCTGTTTAACAATTCAAAATTAGACTATACGATACGAAAAATATGTTTGATTCCGAATAGGTTTAGGAACAATTCGATACCTAGACAAAATTTCCAGCAAAAAGTGTGCTTGTGTCAAAATTTTTCCTAGGCCTCTGATGGGTATACACTCTTTGTCATTCGGTCATACAGCAATGACGTGTGCATAACTCGCTGACATCCCAAAGGCCTGGAGTGGAAGAACTTATACGAACCGCTATACAAACCGGGGGAAAATGGGATTAAAAGGTTGGCAGCGCACTTGTGACTCCATTGGTGTGTCGTGGGTGTCCATGTGCGGCGGCAATTGTTTACCATCAAGCGATCCGTTTGCTCGTCTGTCAACTCTCACATAAAAAATACATATAAATAAACAACGTGTAAAAATTTTTGCAATAATACTTTAGGGTTTAAACATATGAGAATCATTGAAGCAAAAAAAAACATCAGTTGTTCCATAGATATATTATTGATGCGCGGATAATCTACTTAGTATGGAAGAGCTGATTTTTTTTGCTTAGATGATGCTCATATCCTGGCATTGAAGTCTTTACACGGTATACGTTCACACTTTTAAATATTATTGCTCATTTTTTTTTACGTTGTATAGATGGTCCTGCTGCCTGGTCTCCTTGCTGTGGCTAAATGGGAAGTGGGCGTTTGGCATTTTCACCTTTAAGGGACAAAATTACGAACTTCTTTTACAAAATTCAGCATTCCGGTTGGAAACTGGTGGCATTTGGGGCCAAAGTAAATTAATTATTAAATAATATCCCAATTATACATCACCCTAATTCAATAGTAGGTGTTATGATAAGCATTGAGGTACATAAGGTAACTATCTCTTTTAGAAGTTTTTGCACTCGAATATTAGATTTACGGCGCAACCGAAATTTAGATTATTATCTAAATTTCGGTTGCGCCGAATTATTGGCGGTAATTTAAATTTCAAGTACAAAAGCAGGCCAACTTTCCGAGAGGATGGAACTTTAAAACTGTTAAAAAGATAAACGGTTTAGTTGCTAACAGTTTAAATCAATTGGCGTCGCTAGTGTGCCCTACCCGTCACCTTAAGTTGCCACAATGGCGGATTGCGAGCGTTTTCAAAGCGGAGCGACGACGACGCAGCGAAAACGTCGCGGCTGCGCAGCGATGCGCGACGGAATCGCCGCGGAGGTTATCTGAATGCCATTGTTTTATTGTGGCGGCCACGTAGAAAAACGCCGGCGAATCCGCGGCGTGATCGCTGCGCAGCCGCAACCTCAACGTGTTTGCTGAGTCGTCGCTCCGCTTTGAAAACGCTGGCAATACGCCAGTGTGGCAACTCCCTTAGAGGCTTCCTATCACACGCGATGTTTTTATTTTGCGCGTCTCTTTAGTTTGGTTGGATGCGACAGATATTTCTCGTTCGTTGCGGGACGGTTTCGTTGTAGGTCCTTTATTCTTAAAAAGTAGATTAGTACTACCTACTAAACACGATTATTTTCTACACGAGTAAGCACTATGTCGTTCTGCATTTCAACAAAGTAAACATCATTCTTGTTATAGATTTAATACCATGCTTCGCTAATTGCTCAGCATTATTAAAAACTTTGTAAACTTGCATACAATGGTTATAAATAATGGCGGAAGACTTTTAAATTGGCACGTAGCACTTTTTACTACCATGGAATAACTTGATACTTATAGAATTATCTATTTATGCGCTAAGGGAAAATCTGGCCAAAGGGACAGTGTTCCGTAGTATTACAGTAAAAGGCAAAAAGAAATTATGGACCTATTCTCATCCATTCGAAGTTGAAGTCGAATGAGAGATTTGTAAGGACGAAGGAATTATTTATACATCGTTATGTGCCTGTAAAAATAAATTAAATCAGCTGTTCCATACAAAATACATAGAATATCCACGCGGCAATAATGTATGGAACAGCTGATTTTTTATTCGCTTATTTTGATGATCTAACATGCTAAATGCATTGTATTCACGATACCAATTATGAGGTTTTGGAATGTAAACGATAGAAAAATAGCGGTGTATATATAAAGGTATTACATTTTTATGTGATAGGTGGCAGACGAGCAGACGGATCACCTGGGTAAGCGATTTCCACCAACCCATGGACACCCGCGACACTAGTGGACTCACAAGTACGCTGCCAACCTTACTTGAAACTGTAGCAGTATTGTATGTGGTACTTAATTATGTAAGAGTTGCTAGAAAATCTATCTTAAGTATATCTATATCTACTATTTATAAAGAGATGAATTCCATCACAGGCGAAAAACTTGCGCGATGTAATCGACACCCAGCGCTATCTATTGGTAAAATATGGAACTAATAGCAAATGTTAGTAGTGAAACGAACTCAGGGCTGGAAAATTAATTATTGAAATAGACGCGGCTTGGAGTGGAGACCGCAGTTAGACAATCGTAGTGTAGGACATCCTGCAACTCGTTGGGCCGCTGATCTTCCTGGTGGTGGATGAATGTAGGAATCGGATGAAGATTTTGGCAGATATGCAGTAAAGGCTACGGACACATACGCGCATGCAGTAGTCTCGGCATGAGACAGAGAAAGGTGGTCCTTTTCCCGCACTTAGACTCTCTAACCTACTTTTAGGTAGATCTACCTCTTTTGAATTTGATCTACCTACCTACCAGTGTGGTCCCCGGCAGAGTAGAATAGGCCACCCTCACTCTTACCGAGGTGTCGTAAAAGGCGACTAAGGTAAAGCTGCTGGCATGATCATCAGCATCCAGAGAAGGAAAACTCTGCATTTATATTAAAACCCTCGCCAACCCGTCTGCCAAGCGTGGTGAGTATGGCAATTACCCCTCATGTGATTGAGGGAGGCCCGAGCCCCAGCAGAGGGGACTTAAATGGGCTGACGATGACCTACCAGTGTTATAAAACGACCTACTTTCAGAAATGTTCGTTACAATACAACACAAATATTGGTATAAAATTGAATTTGATGGTGCGAAAAATTGTCGGCTAATGGCATTACGGCCTCAGCCTGCTTAAGCAGTCAACTAAATGACGTTTAGTTCATCATAATCTATTTTATTATGACTGATGTCGATACGGAGGCCAGTGATGCACACACCAGTGGAGAAGAGGCGAGGAGGCACCGACTAGACACTTCGTGAAAGCGTCGAAGTGTTAGGTAGGTATACGAGCACGCGGCGTCACATGAAGTTACCCACGAGGGGGGCGGGCAAAAGTAGGTACTAGGTAGATCTCCACCGTGCGCTTTACACGTAATTTCTTGCCACGCACCTCCTCATTGTGGAATCAACTTCCCGCAGCGGTATTGCCGAACCGGTACGACATTGCAAGCTTCAAGAAACGAGCCTATACCTTCCTAAAAGGCCGACAACGCTTTTCCACTCCCACTGGTGTGGCTGATATCCATGGGCGGCGGTAATCACTTACCATCAGGTGACTCGCTTGCTCATTTGCCTCCCTTTCTCATATAAAAAAATCTACCTACTTTGAAGTGCCAACACTTCATCTACCACTTTTCTTATTTTAGGGTTGACAACACTAAGTAGCTGTCTTGTATAGTAGTAGTATCAGCCTATACACTGTCCCACTGCAGGGCAAAGGCCTCCATCATAGAAATCAAGTCATCGCTACTATGATGGGATTAGGCTTAATCACCACGCTTGCCAAATGCGAATTGGTGATCACTAACCCTAGCTATGTTCGAAAAAGTCGAAACATACTTTTCGATCGACCCGAACCATCCCACCCCAACCATCCCACCCATCGAACCCAGGACCCCGAGATCACGGCCCGGTATTTAAACCACCAGACCAACAGGGCATTCTTCTTGTATACATGGGCTGGGGCTATCTTGTATACATGGTTCCAATTTCATCGTAGGTAACTTTGAAGTGCGCAAATTATTCTTTGAACTAAAATTCTCTTCTAGAACCATAAAAAAAGGCAACAAAACGCAAATAGCACTTAAGAGTTAAGCTTACACTAGAATTATCTCTTGCAATCACACCTACTTATTAACTATGTCCTCACAGATTGTAGAATCTTATTATAGTTATAATGATGTAGTAACTACTATTACAAAGTATTAAAATTAGTATCAACTATAAGTGTGTTTGCGCATGTAATTCTATGACCCTAGAGGTCAAGGATGTTTTTCAAGGATCTTAAACTAGTTTGTTTTCTTTGTTATGGTATTAATACCATCATTCTATGTATAAAAGGTGGTTTGACCGTAGAAGAGCCATGCTTCGGCATGAATGGGCCGGCTCAACCGGAGTGATACCACAGCCTCACAAAGAACCGGATTGAAGCAGCACTGTGATGTTTGGCTGCGTGAGTGAGGCTACCGGAGGCCCAATTCGAGGAAAAGGGGGTTAAAATTGGCAGCGCACTTGTGACTCCACTGGCGTCGGGGGTATCTATGGTCGGCGGTAATCTCTTACCATCAAGTTATCCGTCTGCTCGTCTGCCACCTATCACATAAAAAAAGAACCGGTTCGCAATCTAATAATATTAAAATCTCACCTCTAAAGATATGTTCACATTTCGTTATGCCACGCCCTAGTGTTTCCTAACCCGGTCCGCGGAGGTTTTTAGGTACCCACCTAACGTGACAGGTATACCTTTTTATGTGGTAGACGAGGAGACGGATCACCATCAGGTGATCCGTCTCACTAAGGTTACATCTGGTAACGTTTGCCGCCGCCCATGGACCCCTGGAACACCGGTAGAGTCACAATTAAGTCACTTAAAATTACAGATTCATTACATAATCTACTAAGCCTCTTTCATACTGCGACATTGATATCTAGAGGTAGAGGTCAACAGCTCAACCGAATCGTTAAATAAATAAATAAATGTATGCTCTTAATATTTTATTTTTATAGCATTTTTAAAAAAATATTCTTAAGTAAATCATTATCATTATATCATTATATCAGCCCACGTCCACCCACTGCTGAGTATAGGCCTCTTCTTTATCACGCCACTCCCTTCTGTCCCATGCCGGCCTCTTCCATTGTTGCCCCATTGCCGTCACAATATCGTCGGACATCGGGCAGGTGGTCTGCCCGCAGGACGTCGCCCCATTCTTGCTGCAATTCGGTAAGCTTTATAGTCTACCTATCATCTTTATGCCCTGACAGTTGTCCTACCCATCTCCACTTTAGCTCACACACTCGCGTCCCAACGTCTACTACCCTACTTCTCTTTCAGATCTGATTTTTGGGTACACGGTCTCGCAAAGTGAGACCGAACATGGAACGCTTCATAGCACGTTGCGTCACGTTTAACTTGTGCATAGTTTCTTTAGTCAGCGTCCATTCGGGCTAACATGCCATCGCGAGATATGTCACGGAAGAGATACGAGAAATTTGTCGATATCGACTAATATGTCGTTTTCTCTAACATGCGCATCACGATCTTAAAGAGTCGAGTTCTAAGTGCAGCCATGTTAGCGTCGGAAGACATATAGACATAAACGAATAAAACACGAGATAACGGGGTAGACAAAATATGTCGCGGTGCGCATGTTAGGCCAACATGTCTCGGCCCCGTATGTGAGGGTTGGGAAGACGCACTGGTTAAATACCATTGTTGTGACACTGCGGGAATTTAGATTTAAAATGGTAACCTAACTTCCCGAAAGCAGCCCATCCCAGCTGGATCCTCCATGTGACCTCTTTCACTTATTATAGTGTTCACGCTGCGTGAATACGCGTTTTAAGTTAACTAAAGTACTTTATTACCACCCGCAACACCGAGTCACAAGTACGTTGCCAACATTTAAACCTCCCTACTTTTACGAAAACAGAGCTAATTTAACAGGAAGTCGGTAGCGCACCTTCAGACCTTACAAAAATGATACGCAACTTATACCGACCTTGAGCAGCAGTGACCTTACGATTCATACTCCTGCGACAGGTCGCACCATCAACTCAGCATTTACAATCAGTTGTGAAGTGGCCGCGTCGCAAGGTTGCCGACAGTGCCTGAGGCTCGCGAAAATACACGTGTCAAATCGCAGTTCTGAAATTAGAGGCGGAAGGAATTTGCAAGGTAAGCGATATAGGATGTTTCTAGTTTACTGAAGTTACAATAGTATGTAGGTTTCGATTATTAAAACTAACATACGAATGATGTAAATCGACTTTTAAAAACGAGTAAATTCATTGCGAGTTCTTCTATTTTTGAAATTGAATTGTTGAAATTTTTGTTAAGGTGACGGGTAGGGCACACTAGCGACGCCAAATGTTGGGTCCGTTTTTGTACGCTAAAAATTGATTCACGCCAAAAGTGGCCGCATTTGGCGTGAATCAATTTTTCGCGTACGCGTTTGAACCCAATATTTGTGCATGGTTTTTTAATAAATAGTCTAAGTGTTTGCCGAGCGCCGAAATCGTTTTAAAATAGATCCGGTTTAGTAGCTAAAAATAAAAATCGATTGGCATGTGCCCTACCCGTAACCTTAAGGGAAAATAATATATTAGAATATTTTAAGACTACGGATAGCCCTAACTAGCGACACCAATCGATTTAAATTGTTAGCTACTAAACCGGATCTATTTTAAATAATTTCGGAGCGGGAGTCGCTAAGCAAACATTTATATTATTTATTTAATAACTGTGTACTACTTTTTGATGCCGTGGCCGTTTTTGGTGGTAATTCAAATTTCGAGTACAAAGGCAGACCCAAAAGTTAAGTATAAGTATTTAATAAATAGTTTGCCGAGAGGTTGTAACGCCGAAATTGTTTAAAATAGATCCTGTTTAGTAGCTAAAAATTAAAATCGATTGGCGTCGCTAGTGTGCCCTACCCGTCACCTTAATGATAACATTAAGTTAATGATCATAATAATGATGGAACTCTACACCGTTGTTCTTCGTTTTTTATTTCCAGTTACAATAAAAACCCAAATTGTCAATATGTTATTGATGATGGCTATCTTTTCGAGGTTGGGACTTCCGGTCCCTGCTGAAAATTTATTCATTTATAAAAGAATTTGTTAAAATTAGAAGATTATTTTAAAATATAAGAAATATTATGAGCCACGCTTCGGCATGCATGGCTCGACCGGAGTGATACCACGACCTCACAAAAACCGGCGTGAAGCAGCACTGTGCTGTGTTTCGCTACGCGAGTGAGGGTATCGGAGGCCCAATCCGGGGGAACGGAGGGTTTAAAGGTTGTCAGCGCACTTGTGACTCCACTGGTGTCGCGGGTGTCTATAGGTTTCTTACCATCAGGTGTTCCGTCCGCTCGTCTGCCATCTATCACATAAATAAAATGATTTAGGCACGACTTTGTATATTATCGAATAAAATTGTTTTTATACTTTCTTGGCTAGTAGACTATTTAGTACGCACAAGAGGAATAGTTTACACCCATTAAGGTGACGGGTAGGGCACACTAGCGACGCCTATCAATTTTAATTTTTAGCTACTAAACCGAATCTATTTTAAACAATTTCGGGGTTACAATCTCTCGGCAAACGCCTATACTATTTATTTAATACTTATAGTTAACTATTTGGTCTGCTTTTGCACTCGAATTTTGGATTACCGCCAAAAGTGGCCGGTTCAGGCGTGAATCAATTTTTCGCGTACAAAAACGGACCCAAAATTTGTGCACGGTCATTTAATAAATAGTATAAGGGTTTGCCGAGAGATTGTAACACCGAAATTGTTTAAAATAGATAATATAGATCCAGTTTAGTAGCTAAAAATTAAAATCGATTGTCGTCGCTAGTGTGCCCTATCCGTCACCTTAATCTGTTCATATTTCATCATCATCATCAGCCCATTTATGTCCCCACTGCTGGGGCACGGGCCTCCCTCAATCACATGAGGGGTAATTGCCATACTCACCACGCTTGGCAGACGCGTTGGCGAGGGTTTTGATATAAATGCAGAGTTTTCCTTCTCTGGGTGCTAATGATCATGCCAGCAGCTTTACCTTAGTCGCCTTTTACGACACCTCGGTAAGATCGGTGTTCATCATTATCTCATTTATAAATACTCGGCAGTTAAAATTCTGACCGGTTACCAACCTGTGCATACCGACTTGTATATTTTTCAAGTTTTTAAAAGGTGACATTGGATATCTGCAAGAGGAAATGAAAACACAGATTCGAATTTTGTGACATTGTTTTTGTTTTATATTAAATGTGTGGTATTATTGACAAGGTAAGATCTGATTACCTTTAAAAGTCAATGCAATATGAATCAGCCTGGTGTCATTGGGGAAGTTTTCCAAAAAATACTTTTCTTTTTATGTAGATATCTTAATATGACGGGTAGGGCACACTAGCAAGTCCAATCGATTTTAATTTTTAGCAACTAAATCTATTTTAAACAATTTCCGGGTTACAACCTCTCGACAAACACCTATACTATTTATTTAATACTTATAGTTAACGGTTTGGTCTGCTTTTGCGGCTACTTTTGGCGTCAATCAATTTTTCGAGTACAAAAACGGACCCAACATTTGTGCATGGTTATTTAATAAATAGTATAAGTGTTTAACGCCCTGTTGGTCTAGTGGTTTAATTACCAGGCCGTGATCTCAGGGTCCTGGGTTCGATTCCCGGGTCGATCGAAAATAATGTTTCGATTTTTTCGGACTTAGCTCGGGTTTGTGATCACCAATCGGCATTTGGCAAAAGTAGTGATTAAGCCTAATCCCATTATAGTAGCGATAACTTAATTTCTATGATAGGAGGCCTTTGCCCTGCAGTAGGTTGATTAAAAAAAAAGTGTTTGCCGAGAGATTGTAATCGCGAAATTGTTTAAAATAGATCCGGCTTAGCAGCTAAAGATTAAAACCGATTGGCGCCGCTAGTGTGCCCTACCCGCGACCTTAATAGATTGCTCTATAAGAGTATACAATGTACATATCTAGATTTGAATCTTGAAAGTGATGGACTTTTATAACAGACAGGGCGTTAAAACGAATGGCATCTTAGTTTTATATCTAGACAGAATCAAGAAACTTTAGCTTTACAATAATTAGACGATTAGAATTGCCAATAGGATTATTACAAATCTATAAGTTAGTATCTACAACATCTATAAGTTGTATATTCATCATCATGTCAATGGTGCTGCGAAAAATGTCATATGTTAAAAAATATTTTGTTAGTTAGTGTTATCATATCAAGTCACCCTGACCGCGAATGTGTATAGTGGCACCTATAAAATTTCGATTCTTTTCTATAACTAAGTCCATTCAACAAATAAGAGTATTCTCATTTTCCTCTAAGCTAAAACACCTTCCCCACGAAGCTACTATTTCCCATTCTGGGCAGGGAGAATGTGCGTACTTAAACGACGAAGCATCCGCCATGGGTGTCACCATGCAAGGACTTCTTCAACTTAACGTGTAATTCCAGGTTGCATCCAAAGCTGTCGCTTTGGAGCCCAGGGTACGCTTGGACCATGATTCAAGATTTGGGGCGTCTGGTAATTACAATGAAGCGACCGCCGTCTGACTTTTGTAATCCTCTATCAGGGGAACCAGATCCAACTTTAAATTAAACCATTTGGTACAACTCGCAGCAGACGGTCTCTGGGGTATTTACGAGTATAACCGCCGCCCATTTCGCCCGGATTGGGCTTCCGGTAACCTCACTCACAGTATGGACGCTGCTTCACGCCGGTTTTCTGTGAGGCCACCAGCCTCAGCCGGCCCATTCATGCCAAAGCGTGGCTCTTATATCACAGGTAAAAATCGGTTATGCATTGATGTAGATTATTACATCTCTTCGCGGTTATGCCTAATATGTAATAATATCCTCCAACCGATTTCGGCCAAGGCGGCCAATCTCAACGATCAGCCATTTACGCAGGATATATTATAGTGCTCTAATGTGTGCGCAAACACAAGTGCACTCTTTATTCTCTTGACCTCATATTCCGATGGAACACCAGCGTGAAACGACCGGAGGGGGTCGGGCGCAGGACCAACGGCTTAATGTGCTTTCCGAGGCACGGGGTATAAGACCGCCAACTTCCAGACTCCAGGCTGACACTGATAATTTTTTAACAGAAAAACTCAGATACAAATTTTGGCTTGACCCGGGGATCGAACCCGGGGCCCCAAGCACAGCTTTCAAGTGTGACGTATTACCCACTGCGCCAACGAGGCAGTCAAGTTATGCCTATGAATGATTCGTGTGTACAGATATTATTAGTTCTCATGTTTCTTTTCTTTTTGTTTCAGATGCCACAAGATACGAATCAAGATCTGGTGGCGATCAAGGAGTGGTTAGCCAAAGAGTCCTATCTACCTCAAGACATTGGTATGTACGTACATATAGTCAGTTGCTTGTCGCAACCAACTAATGCATTGTGTACGTGAATGAAATATTTATTTAGTGTAAAGAGAATAGCTTAGTATTACTATCTCGAAACTGGAATTCAAGACCAAAAAACCTCCAACAATGTTGCCACTGCAATAAAATGATCGTACAATAGTAGGTATATACCTATTTTCTAAAAACATACGCTGAAGTAATTTATTTATTGGTAATTGTAATTCTATAATTTAAAGAAGCAATTTTATTTACTTATTTTTACATAAATACAAGACGTTTTAATAAAAACTTAATATCATCCATAATGTTTGGTAGAAAGGCTGGTTTTGAGTTTGTCTCATTTCAGGTGTTAATAACATTTGGTACAACATTTGAAGTTACATGTTGTTGTTTCGTGCAGTGAGGTGCTCGCCAAGTGATATTAATATAAGAATCTTTTTTAACACTGCTATTGTGTGAGTTGACACGTGAATAACGTGCTAAGAGAGTCTTAAAACCTGCGATTTTGTTAAGAGTAGTCTCGGCAGAATCCATAGATCGATAAAACGCTAAACACCCCCGTTTTATTGAGTGACAGACTTTTATTGACTTCGTCTGTTGACTACCACTTTGTCAAAATATCACTTGACCATTTTCCTTACGAGTTATTTCACTTATTAACGCCTAATATCCAAAACATGTGCAAAACTGGACGAAATAATTACTGGAGTGGTGGAAACCTAATCATGAATTGTGCCAACTTATACTAAGAAAAGTTCAGCAAAACCTAAAAACTTGATTTGACAATAATGACATAAGTGACATTGAAAAATTTGACAGTGACTTATCTGTCGTAGTTTTTTTGGTCTTGAATTCCAGTTTCGGGTATTGACTAAGTAGGTAATAGGTACAGACAACAACAATCTGTAGATTTTTTTTAAATTGAGTGTTTGACATTAAGGTGACGGGTAGGGCACACCTTCTGAAGTCTTTTATGGTCCAATGGCGCCGGACGTTTTACCTATAGAAGTATTTGTGATTTTTTAAACCTATTTCACACACTCGCCATTCATGTCGCAATCATCATCATACTTGAAAGAACCATGGCAGTCATGGTACCTTCTTTAACCATGTAACTAGAAATAGCGCGCTTTAAACGTAATGTGTGAAAAAACGTCACAGAGTGTGAAAGAGATCCAACAGGCCCTAACGCAGCTTGCAACTCTATCAGGTGCGGTGAAGAATGACGTCAACCAGCACGTAGGCTTTTCGCAGTTTTTTAAGTATGGCTTTCTACAAAAAGGCTCCGACTGGTTAGGGTATATGGCTTTAACACACTTTGAATGATGAAAATATTTCGAATTTATTCGTCATTCGCGAAATTTAAGTTTGTAGTGGCCTGCTTGTAAACTCAATACGATTTATCCATTAAGTTTTTTTTTATGTAATAGGTGACAGACGAGCAGACGGATCACCTGATGGTAAGCGATTGCTGCCACCCATGGACATCCGCGGCACCAGTGGAGTCACAAGTGCGCTGTCAACCTTTAAACCCATTTCTGCCCGGATGGGATTCGGTACCCTCACTCACGCAGCGTAACACACCGGTTTTCTGGTATCACTGCGGTCGAGCCGGCCCATTCATGCCGAAGCGTGGATCTTCCACGGTCACCCAGAATAAGGTCATATTACTCTGGGTTTATCATAGAAACAATATCAGGCATTTACTTCCATTTGTGTACATACAACGATTCACCCCTTTTTATTTACATCCTCATCTAATGTGCAACGAACCAAAGCTGTCGTCTTGGAACCCGAAACCATACCATTAAGGTTAACCATAAGGAGACTATAATTAAACCATAATCGGGGAGTCTGGTAATTTTTATTTACATGATACCCTTACAATAAAATATGATGAGGTTTGAAAAGAGTTCTTCTCTCACGGTAGGCAGTGGCATGACTGTGCTCCGGCATTGTTGATGTCTATGAGCGGCGGTACCGTTTACCACCAGACGGGCCGCAAGCTCGTCTACCTACTATAAGCAATAAAAAAAAAATGATAAAGAGTCATGCATGTTTCTTTTTCCCGATTCATAATCAAGTAAAATTGTAGTAGCATTATGCAACAATGCGTTAGATTAGAATTCCTCACTCTGCATACAGCTGCATAGAAATTTAGTCTGATCTGGGTCTTGATTACCTACCTAAATAATGCTTATCGTCTGTAGTCGTTTACTATCCTATGAAAATATTATATGGCTTTGTTGTTTAGCTGAACCATCTTTTGTTTGAGGACTGACCCTCATTTAAATTTTCCAGATTCAAACAATTTGGGCATCTACATGAACCAAGCAAGGATATAGGTAGTGTTATTTTGAGAGACAATTAAATGTATGTGACATTTAATGTTTTGTTTTATGTGCGGATAAAACTGCATTTTTATTGCAATGTCACGGCATTTATCTTAACATCAAGACATCAGTAATATGTCATAGTATTAAGTTGTGTGCCAGTGCATATAATCATGATTTATTTGTAAGAAAATTAACTCACTTGGTACCAAAATATACCAAGATACCAAGCTAAATACCTACCTAACGTAAACCCAACAACAACACATAAAAAAAATCATAAAATACAATTCAAATTCCGGCATTGTTGATGTTTATATGAGCGGCGGTTACCGTCAACCATGAGATGTGCCGCAAGCTCGTCTGCCTATTTAAAGCAATAAAAAAAAACAAGGACATAAAGAATAAAAACCTGGGTTTACCAGCCGGTTGAAAAATACTAATGAATCATTTTTGAAATCCAAAACTAAATCACCAAAGTATATAATTTTGACAAGCAGGTAACTTACAAGTTCGTTAAACTTTAATTATGATTTTGAGGCAAAGTAATCTTTGGTATTAATCTCTATTGTCCTATATTTATTCTGTGCCTCTATGTTTAGTGATGACCCTGTGACAAAGTTGTTTGAAAATTTAATAGCCCTTTGATTAAGCACATAGTGAAACTTGTACTTGTTCTTACATAGTCATTATGCCGACAATATAATTGCCATAAGTACTACATATTAATGTCATAACGCGCTACGATGCTCGTAATGTCACGGACTCTATCAGTAGAGTCAGATCATAATATGGCATGGAACTAGTAAACACGCGCTTTAAACGAAATGTCCCATTTTCGGAAAAAAACGTCTTCTTCTTCTTCTTGAAGTGCCTCTCCGACTAGCGAAGGTTGGCCGTCAATCTAGCATATATTCATCTCGGTCTCTAGCCAGGCGAAACAGCTCGGCGGCGCTCGCGGTTCCCGTCCACTCCCGGATGTTACGCAGCCATGATTTTTTCTCCCGACCCATACGCCTCCTACCAGCTACTTTCCCTATCATAATAAGTTGCAACCACTCGTATCTACCGTGTCTTAACACATGTCCTAAGTAGGCAACTTTCCTCTGCTTGATGGTCGATAAGAGTTCACATTTCTGGTGCACTCGTCGGCGAACTTCAACATTTGTCACTATGTAGGGCGCACTTTATTATTCAGTCTTATCCATTGAAACTCATCGCTCTTCAAACCCACTTATAAAATAAAGCTAGGCATAGGTATCTCGATATACATACAAAAACTATAGTATAACGCTATGCTGTAATAACCACCGGCGCTGCAGTCGTGACATAATTAGTGTCTGCTCCATTTCACACTTTGATATGTTAAGTATAATCATCATGATGGGCCTAATAATACATCGATGTGAGAGATTTATTACTTATGTATATTTATAATTCTTGTTTGTAAACATCTACCTTAGGTGTAGGTATGTGGCCGACCCTGCAAAAAAGAGGTTTTTGTTTGTGTTGTATATGTTGGGTAAACATTGAGTATTGTGGTAGGTAACGCATATACATACCTTATTATGATATGTAAATACAGTAGGTTTTACATATTCATAGTAAATACTTTACGGTTTATAAACATTTCCTCATTTTTTTGTTTCAAATATTCTGTCACGAAACCTATTACGATTTACATTTTGGTAATTATGCTAATACATAATTAAATACCTAATAAGGTAAGCTACACCGTGCGCTGATAGCTCAGTGAATAACATCGTGCGCTTCATTAACGGGAGGTCATATATGTAAAGATTAAAAACCGAGCATGCACCTCTGAAATTCAAATATCTCTGCGAATATCTACCCCTACTTCGGGGGTGAGGGAAAAACTATTTGTAAATTATTCTAAATATGGAACCATGAACTTTGGTCCCCCTTCAGGTTGCGAAGGTCAGACGGAGTCACTTCATTGTAGTTCCATGCAGAGTTCGCAAAGTATGGATCTTAGTCCAAGTGTACCCCGGGCTCCGATGCGTCAGCTTTGAACCTAAATGGGAAAGATACCTTAGGTGGAAAATCACCTGAACAGGAAAACTTCTTAGCACGCAAAAAGATGCAACATATGTAGACCAACTTTAAGAATATTTAATGTGTTTTAAAATTACTCTTAAAGGTACTTTGAATTTAAATTAGTTTGAATTTAGGTAAACAATAATTGTTTCAGTTAATGTTTCATTCTTTTGCGAAAGAAATAAGAATAGGTACATATGTTCGCCTAAAGTAAACTTAAATATTTCTGAACATTTCAGATGACTTCATGTTAAAGAAGTTTCTACACAGCTGCTACGGAAGCTTGGAAAAGACGAAGAAATGCATCGAAAGATTCTGCACAACACGATCCAACATGCCTGAGCTGTACACCGGCAGAGATCCGCTGTCCGATAAGATGAAGACTGCATTCTCAATTACGTAAGTGAAGATTCTTTTAAGACAAGCACAAAGAAAACTCAAACGCGCTCCGAGTCTCTTTCGTGTGAAAAAGACGCGATTAAAGGTCGTTGAAATGTTTTCAGTATAGGCCTTTGGGTAGAGGAAAGAAATAACGTATTCGTAATGGGGTAGGTCAGTGCAAAGCAGTTTAATAAATGAAATTGAAAAGAGCAGAAATATACATAATTGATTTCAATGTTATTAATTGATTCATATTAATTTCCTCTACCTTTGATAGTCACTTAATATGATTGATAGATTGAAGACAATAAAATTACAAGTTAAGTATGTATTTAATAATACTTACCTATTAATAAAAAACCGCTATTATTATTTTTATTACCGATGATTATTACTTGAAGACTCACACGTGTAAATAAAAGGATTTCTTTGAATAAAAAATCTATTCTAAGAAATATTTTTCTTTTTCTCATTTTCAACTAATTAGGTAGAAATATAGATAGGATCGTTGGTAGCTCAGTGGATAAAAAAGCGCCTTCGGAGTCGTGGTTCGACTGCCAACCTTTAAACTTGCGCTGCCAACCTTTAAACCCCCCCTTCCCCCGGAGTCGGCCTCCGATACCGACTCACGCAGCGAAACACAGCACAGTGCTGCTTCACGCCGGTTTTCTGTGAGGCCGTGGTATTACTCCGGTCGAGCTGGCCCATTCATGCCGAAGTGTGGCTCTCTCACGGTAAACTTATGAAGTACTTATAAAATGTTTTAAGTTACAATTAGCTAAGGTACCTGCCTACCTTCTTACTGTGCCCCTAAAAAAATACTAATTAATTTATTTAAAAACATACAGGATGTAACTGTGACCGACTTTGTATAAAAAATTGAATTTTTTTTGTGCGAATTTCCAAAAGTGATAGAACAAATTTTGTTCATAATGGTTAGTAGAACTCGTCGTAAAAGGGATGTAAATTTTCACAGACATATATTAATAAAGATACTTGTAAGTACCTACTTACTGATTGATATATGACCTTAAACGCAAATGTATGTAGGTATGTATGCATTGCAAAATATGGCGTTCACCGGATGTTATTATAGTAATAACTTTTAGATAAATTATTCCATTGTTGGGAAATAGTTTTGGAAACCGAAGCCTTCGCTTGATAAGCATAAAAACTCGCTCACAGACATCGTGTAATTTAACTACTTAAGCAAAAGTTTCCACAACAGTTTTTTGTCACGACTAGTTACGACTAAGAAACAAGCTGTTTATAACCTCGTACCGATAAAAATATTGTTTACGATATGTTTGCCTACAGGCCAGAAATAGATTTCCACTGACAAAACACAAGTCAATAATAAGTATATTTATATACTTACTTTTTATATTTGTATACCTAGTCTTGTTTTATGTCGTCATCATCGTCATCATCAGCCCATTTAAGTCCCCACTGCTGGGGCACGGGCCTCCTTCAATCACATGAGGGCTAATTGCCATACTCACCACGCTTGGCAGACGTTACAATAAATGTATTCTGCTACTCAAGCCCTTTTATATGATACCCATATTGTGGGAGTTGTGTTAAAACATACAATCCATATCTTTGTGGCGGCGGCCATCTTGAATCGATTTTTATCCAACATAGCTAAGAACACTCCCGCCTTATTCATCTTTCAAACAAAAAAAAACAAAATCAAAATCCTTCGATTTGTTCGGGAGCTACGATGCCATAGAAAGACACACAGACACACACACAGACACGTTAAACTTATAACACCCCGTCGTATTTGCGTCGGGGGTTAAAAATAAATATTGTATCAATTCAAAAAATGCATCAATCCAGAAAATTCACCGCTTTGAAATTACATTTAATCTTAGATTAAACCTCTTTTAAGCTTAAGTGGCAGTGGGCTGGCCATATGAGCCGCAGAACCGACAACCGATGGGGTTAACGAGTTCTGGAGTGGAGACCGCGTCTTGGCAAACGTAATGTAGGGCGCCCTGGCTAGGTAGAGGGACGATCTGCGCAGGATGGCTGGCAAGAGCTGGATGCGAGAAGACATGGATAGATCACGGTGGCGAACAATTGGAGAGGCCTACGTCTGCGATGATGATGATGAAACCTCTTTTTGATTTAATCTAAGCATTTAATATGGTGTAAAATTTCATAACAACATGTTTTGAATTGGTTGATTGTCATGTGCGATTATACAATCCAAAAGGTATTCAAAACTTGTAGTAAATAAATACATAAACCTTACTTAAAAATGAACTGTGCCCTAAACGGCCAGATATAGGCACAGAATACATGGAAAGCTTCAATGAAATCGCCATTTGTTAACAGTAAACTCGTAAAGTCCATTCGGCATGTTCAACTTCATAAGTGGAAGAGGCAGCGAAATTAACGGTTGATAACGGAACCAACAACCTGGTTGATTGACCGTATTCGTCCAAGTTTATGTCATGGTCAGTCAGCGTCGCCTGCGCCTACTTGTATTCAAATAAGATATTCACTTTTCTCGAAGGTCTATACAGGGTGTATCTGTGAACATTTACATCCCTTTAACCACGTGTTCTATCAACCATTCTGAACAACATTTGTTCTAACACTTTTGGAAATTCGCATAAAAAAATTTTCAACATCTCATACAAAGTCGGTCACGTGAATTGGTCATTTTATATGGGGAGTCGAAAAAATTATCGACTAATTTCGAAAAGTCGTAGAACAAATTTTGTTCAGAATGGTTGGTAGAACACGTGGTTAAATGGATGTAAATGTCCACAGATACACTCTGTATCTAATTTGGCCGCGAGGATGAGTCATAAAATAGATATTATATCCGTTAACTGGAATAGATAGATATAGGTAGGTACTTTTAGGTAAAATCTGACAATGGGAGAGCCATGCTTCAGCCGGCTCCACCGGAGTGATCCACGACCTCACAGAAAATCCGCGTGAAGCAGCGTCGGTGCTGTGAGGGGTGTCGGAGCCCCAATCTGGGGAATGTTTTTTTTAATTTGCATTCCCTTGTTAGGCCTAATATAGTGAAACTGTTTTAATAATAACTACTGTATATGTATGTACTACGTATCTTTATTAGGCAAATAAATAATGTTTGTGTTCGAGCTCCAGTTTACAGCACTCTTGACTCCACTGGTGTAGACACCCGCATGTCTATGGGCGGCGGCAATCGCTTACCATCAGGTAATCCGTCTGCCCGTCTCTCACCTATCACATAAAAATCTATCTGCTTTATAATTTTAATAAACATAGACACAAAGAAATGTTGTGCTCTTATCTAGCTAACATCCCCTCATTAAGATTATGTAATAGTTGTCATAAACACCTAGTTTGCGTGAACTTCGAGGTTCTTGGTCAAGTGATCATGGTCAATTACTAAACTATTTGAAATTGAGAGAAATCGTCTAGTGCAAAAAACAATTACAAAACATAATTTTGACATAAAATTGTAAGTTGGTACCCATTTTAGTGCAATCTGTACCTAAAGGCGAATTATTTAAGCTTTTTCTTTTAAAGAATTTGATAAATGATACTTGACTAATGAAATGTTTCAATAGAGATTTGGTTGGGGTAATTCTCGTTCACTCGACGTTGCAGTCGAGTAAGAGATTTCTATGGACGAATGTATGAAATCTCTCAATTCGACTTCAATGTCGAGAGCTCGAGAATAGGCCCCGTACACAAATGTATTATGATAGAGTAAACGTTTTGAAACAAACGTTTTCGAAAAATAATTCTTCTATTTGTAAGTAGGTACGATAGCCAATAAGAGTAAAGAAAGCGTTTTTCGCGGAACTTTCTACCACGTACCTCAGTTCTGTGGAACGGTTTGCCTGCGGGAGTTTTTCCCGACGGCAACGACTTAGAGATCTTCCAGAGAAGAGCGTACTCTTTTTTAAAAAGGCTGGCAACATACGCTCTCTGAGATTTCGCGGATGTTCATGGGCGGCGTTAATTACTTTCCATCAGGTGACTCGCTTGCTCGTTTGTCGCCTCTAGCATAAAAAAACCTTACAAGCGATGATTGCTTAGTCATTCATTAATTTTAATGATTTAGACATTTAGATTTTTTATAATAACTCGTTTATTGATAGGTAACAATAGCTTATAATTTTTATACGATAGTAAAGATATAACAATACGTTGTTTTTTTTATTTATGGTTATAGTAACAGTTTGTGCTTCGACATATTTGGAAACCGATTGCGTCCGTCAAGTACCTACAAACCCATTATCTTCATCCCAATGACGCCATAATGAATTATTGTTTGTGGAGATATTTAAAGTACAGGCTAACTAATAAAATCTAACTGGCCTGGGGCCCCCAAGGGTTTTGATGAGGTTAGACTCCCATATACCACCTACCTAGTTCTCCACATGTGATAAATAGTGATGGCCATGTTTAGGTACCGCTGGGACACCAAAAAAGGTTCTATACACACCGCAATAAAATGCGGTGACTATCAATCCATTCGGTGAGAAATGAAATCAGTTATAATCATTGCAGGAAGTCACTCAATAAATTGCTTCCTAAAATGTTGTGGGTTCGATTTTCACTCTGGACAAACATCCATGTAATGAATACTTGTGTTTGTCCAGTGTTTGGGTATAAAGTTATATTTGTAATGCCTCTGTCGTCTTACATTCGTAACACAATTGCTTGAGCTACAAGTAAGAAAACAGGGATATTCTGAGATCTCGTTTTTTTTATGCTAGAGGTGACAAAGAGCAAGCGAATCACCTGATGGAAAGTAATCAACGCCGCCCATGAACATCCGCGAAATCAGAGAGATCGCTAATTTGTTCGCTGGCCTTTTTAAAAAGAGTACCCTCTTCTCTTAAAGGTCCCTAAGTCGTACCCGTCGGGAAACACTCCCGCAGCCAAATCGTTCCACAGAGCTGAGGTACTTGGTAGAAAGTTCCGCATGAATTTATAATTCCTTCATCCCCAGATCCGTAGCCACCTACGCGTCAGGCGACGACGAGATCCTGGTCCACCAGCTGGATGACCCGTCTTTAGACAAATTCAACTTCTACGACATCCTAAAGGCGTTCTGCGTCCAGGCCGACTACTGGTTGCTTCACCACGACTTCTTCCCTGAAGGGCACATTATCATTCTGGATATCAAGGACGCGTCATTAAGGATCATCCCGAAAATCAATATAATGTTCTTCAGGGATTTTCTCCTTTATTTATTGGTGAGTACTCTTAACATAATGAGTGTGCCTGAGCAAAGGTAGAGATGCCGCTTACACTTACTGTACCGTGCATACAAGGTAATGGGAGGGAGAATGGGTAGGTAATGACTTCCCATTACCCTGTATTTCCCTAGTACTGAGCTAGTCTTATTACATATAGGTACAATATTACGCTCCACATTTTTCTTCTCATGCTGTCGCTCTGGAGCCGGGGGTACGCTTGGACCATGATTAATTATCTAGGGAGAATGGTAACTAACTACAGTGAAGCTACCGTCTGACCTTCGCAACACGTTAACACAGGAACCAAACCAACTGAATCATGGTTACTCATTTAAGAAACTATCCGAAACGTGCAGATTTCCTCACAATGTTTTCCCTCACCGCCGAGCTGAAGTTAGAAATATTCACACGGATTTGAAAAATGCAGTGGTTCATGCGCATAGAAGCATGGAAGGCGCGTTTTTATCCACTGAGTTAACTAACTAGGTTGGCGCAGCGACCCAAAGTGAGCCTTAGCCTCCGATAATAAGAATCTCCATCTAGGTCGGTCCTGCGCCACCTCCTGCCAGTCATTCGCCAGAAGTGTACGCAAATCCTTTTCGACCTCTTCTCTACATCGGTACCTTGGTCCCAGTGAGCTACCATCGCTAAATGTGGGGCGCACATTTTATACCTGGATATTAGACTGACCGGATGGCGCAATTTGTAGTGACCCTGCCTCTTACGCCAAAGGTCGTGGGTTCGATTCCCACCCTGGACAAATATTCGTGCGATAAACACTTGTGTTTGTTCAGTGTCTGGGTGTAATATATGTATTTAAGTATATATTTGTGTTCCTCTGTTGTCTGATATCTGTAACACAAGTGCTTACGCTACTTAGTACGGAATCAGGTCAACGTATGAGATGTTGTGAGAATTATTATTAATATTATTATATTATGATATTATCCATTGATTTCGATTGAACCTAATGTTTTTTTTTTATGTTGGCTCTTCATGGAAATAAAAAAACCTAAGATTAAAGATTAAACCTACCATGCTACTATAAACGTTAACCGAATGACCTAAACATTTTTAAGCAATATTGTTTTATAATATGTTTCAGGAAGGCATGCCAGTTCGCGTAAAGCAGGTGCATGTAGCTAACTGTCCCTCTTACTACGAGAAGCTGTATGCACTTGTCAAGCCAGCTCTCCCCGTCGAGATCTGTAATATTGTGAGTGTTTTTTTATGTGATTTGTGGCAGACAAGTAGACTAATCGATTGCCGCCGCCCATGGACACCCGCAACACTACAGTAGTCACAAATGTGGTAGCAAAATTTAAACCCCCTTTCCCCCGAATTGGGCCTCCGGTAGCCTAACTCACGCAGCGAAAAACAGTAGAGTCGCTGCTTCACGCCAGTTTTCTGTAACGTCGTGGTATCTCTCCAGCCGCGCTTTTTTTTTGGTTAATAGGCTAACGCTTGACCACAATCGCACCTTATGGAAAGCGACGATGAGGTCTAGGATGTTACGCATTTGCCTAAAGATGCCTGTTCACTCTTGCCTTAAAGATGTCAAGGTTATAGTGGTCAGCAAAAACAAGCCTCGATAGGGAGTTCCATTCCTTAGCCGCCCGCATTATAAATGTGGAAGCGAATAGTTTCGTGCGGATAATGGTGTCGTCCCATTCGTTCCGAAGCGTGGCTCTCCCACGGCTTCTGACAATTTTTACTAAAATATGATCACAAATGAAATGTAGCAATATCGTGGAGAAAACTGGAGGCATACTGGAAAAAGGTTATGATTCTATGCCGCCGTGGTGTACCAAGTGGTTGAGGGTTGCCTTTATAACCCGGACCGGAGATCGTGGGCTCTAATCCCACAATTGACTACATACAACATAATTTTACTTCTTTGTGGATCGAGTGAGCCCAGTTTGGTTAAGGTATTGCAAGTTAGTCACAGGATTACCTGACTGACTGTCCGTAAAATAAGATTATTGTCAAAAATATATAATTTTTATGGCCATCCAATCACCTCAGAAACCCATAGAGCAGTTGTAAATTTCACACCTGGGATTAAAGCCCACAGACAGGGCCAAAGCTTTAGAAGATTTTGGTTATTAATATTAAAAGGCACGTAGAGAGACGTAGACTATATTATACCTAATTAGAATTATCTTCATTTACTTTTCAGATCACTTTCCACTCAAACTCGGAGAGTCTCCAAAAGTCGCTGGGCAAGAAAAGTTTGCCGCAGGAGTACGGTGGTGACGCGCAGAGCATGAAGGAGCAACAGAGAGAATGGATTGTCAGAATAGAAGCTGCGAGGTTAGATAGACGACAAATTATAATTGGGGAATATTACAAAAGCCGTTAGCCGTTAGCCATGTGGTCCCCGGCAGAGTAGAATAGGCCACCCTCACTCTTACCGAGGTGTCGTAAAAGGCGACTAAGGTAAAGCTGCTGGCATGATCACCAGCACCCAGAGAAGGAAAACTCTGCATTTATATCAAAACTACAAAAAACGATCCCGACTATTTGAGAATTTCCTCCTTTATTGAAGTCGGTTAAAAAAGCAAGCAGGGACGGGAGAAGACAAAAAACATCTTTTTTGTGTGGTAGGTGGCAGGCGAGCAGAATAACGATGGTAGCTTAGTGGTTCTGAAATCGCCATACGGGGTCATGGTTAGAATCCGAGTAAGCACCTCATGGATTTTTCAAATCTATGTGCATATTTATACCATTAACTAGGCGGTGAGCGAAAACATGGTGAAAAAACCTGCACATTTCAGATAGTTTATAAAATGTGTAACCATGATTCAATCGGTCTGGTTCCCCTGTTAAAGGGTTGCGAAGGTCAGACGGCAGTCGCTTCATTGTAATTAGCTCACCATGTTAAAAAGCATGGTGTATGTAAAAGGCCATCACCCCTTCGGACAGACAGGTGCTAAAAACATTTTTAAAACATCCATGGGTTGATATCTTGGTTGACAATTTCCTTTATTTTACAGAAAAATGTTCCTGAACGACAGCATGTGGAAAGCAGACCTCAAGTTGAAACCGAAGAGCAATGCCGTGGAGAATGCAATGAGCGGCTCCTTCAGAACCCTATCGATAGATTGATGATAATTATTTACATTACGTTATTCTCTGTCCTAAGCATAAACAAATCTAAAAATTATATGAAGTTGACATGAGCCGAGCACATTCGTGCTGAACCGTGCCCCGCCTCATGTACATTTTTAACGATGACAAAAGAAAAGTACCTATGCTGTGAAATGGGAAGAGGAAAAAGGTACATATCTATAAGAGTGATTGGCATGAATGTAAGTGCGTGGAGGTACAGTAAACCCCCCTTTAGATTTTTTAATTGGGAGTTTTAAGTAGTGTGATTTTGAGCAACAGATCTACCAAATCTTGGCTATTTATTATGATGTAGGTACTTATCAGGTACATTAAAGCTGTTAGTAGCTGCTTTAATGTTTAGAATTGTTATTTGCAATAACCTATCACTTAGAGTACTAGTACCCCGGGATAAATGCGGTATAGAATTCTGAGGGAGGTGATATCCGATCATAATTTCTACCTGCTACCCATAGAGTAAGGTTATAATCTTACCTTATAATCTGGCACAACTCTGATTACCTGGTACCACTAATACAAAATAGGCGTAATTATACCATCATTAATTTCTGTCACCTACTGTACAAAGTAACAAGCAGGCGGTTCGTCGTTGTCCCGGTAGATGGCGCTATGCACTATTGCACCGCGCTAGCAAAACGTGTCACCGGGACAATGACCCCAGGCCGCCTGCTTAGGTTAGTTCAAAAATTAAACTCAAGCATTCAAGACGGAACAGGGCTCTTATTTCATCCGTCTCCCTGTCTGAGCTCCGAGGGTGCGTTACACCATAGAGTCTATTATTTAATCTAAACTTTACACCTACCAACAGCAACAGCTCATTTTGGACTAGTATAACTAGGAACAGGTGACCAGTACAGCAAATCAACGTATTAGTACCAATGCTATTGAATACTTACTGTAAAACAGTTCATATGTATGTTAAAAGATTTGTAATATTTTGTATTTTTATAGAACACATTAGTTAGTCATATATTATACATACTATAAGACCAAAAAGGCTATTGAAGAAATAAAAGTTTGATGTCGATGTATGTTCTTTTTACTGTCTTTATTTATTTACCTACGTCTTTGCAAGCTGTTAATTTCATCCTCTTGCTTCAAAATTGCTACATTACTCGTATACTCAATCAAATAATATAAATACAACGCAAAACTGAAAATAGATATGTATTCGTGTTTCTGCCTAAAGTCAGATTTTTAATTAAACAAAGTGATTTGACAGATGTTAATGTGTTATTCCCTCAGAACAAAACTAAAGCAATAGAAACCGTACTAAAATAGCAACAGAATACAGCAGTTTGTACTATTTTCTCTTAAGACATTGTAAATGTGTAAGAAACGGATGCATATACATCTGGACATTCGTAATTCAGAAGGTTGTCACCAGCCAAAACCGTCCACGACGCACGACCGTAACAATGCGACCATTATCAATCGGTCTGACTTTACAAGAAAGATGATGGCGCATGTACGTTCTTTTGATTCAGTAGCATTATTAATTATTACAACCAAGTAGAACCATTTGACATTTTAACTCGTGACTCATTCGAAAATAATAGAAACCAGGCGGTGTTTTTGTTTCGCTCACTCTCGTGCACGATGTATCATCAGATGTGAATAAGATAGTTGCACGTAGCTTTTATTTTAGTAGGGCTTCTATTGCTTTAGTTATTATTCTGAGGTTATTCCCATACATTTGCAAAATACTAAATGTCAAAATGTATGGCGTCTTGCTTGACATTTAGATCTGTCAAATCACTTTGTCTAATTAAAAATCCGACATAGGTGTATGGGTACCGTTTCACACATTAATGAATGTTAGTAAAAATGCCCACTATTTTCTGACTTAAAATCACACCTATATAGAGCATAGGAAGAGTGCTCTGTGATCCGTTACAATGAACTGGTTATGATATAATTTAAAGTAGCGTGACCTGAAGAAAGTTGCTGGACAAGTCGAGATGCTAATGTGGCCGGCAAACGTGCACGGCCTACTGACAGGTGCCAGGTATCGTCCCACTAATGTGATAACTGGAAAATACATTTTTATTAACAAAGTGGAAGCGCAACTCTAAGGACAAATACCTACCTCTTTTCTTATGTGACAAGAAGGCAGACGAGCAAACGGTTCACCTGATGGTAATGTCAATAGGGTTTTACAAAATATAAATATTTTGTCAAAATATAGGTCAATATGTGCCAAAGGCAAAAATTCTCAATTAAAAATATAACGTCTAGCCGGTTTTATGGTCATTCAAAGATTCATGGGCAAGTCCATTTTAAAAGTATGAAATTATTAAAAAATAATTATACCATTGAATAACCCATACAATTTGCACCAATTATTATAATAGAACTATTGACATAAACGAAACATTTGTAATAGCTACCATACAAAATTCAAATGAAATGCATACAAAATACTTAAGTGTGACGTCACATCTAAGTAGCCATTTGTATGGAGCGTTTTGGGTTTGTGACATCTCAGGTAGTTTAAATGAGAATCAAGTGATTCTTTCAACGATGTTTCTATCATTGAGAGGTCTTTTGATTGCAAAATTAAAAAAAAAGTAGTCGTATACCGTATTGGGCCTCTAGCACCCTCACTCTGTGAAACAACGCAGGCATTGTCCCACGACGCCGCAGCGGTTTTGTGTAAGGCCGTGGTATCGCTCGGAAATGGCTACCCACTAATGCCGAAGCGAGGCTCTACCACGGTAAACCCAACTAACGGTAGGAGAGTAAAACATCAAGGTTTTTTTTACAAAATTTATTAAGTTTTAACTTGTAAATTACCTTTATCAAACTTCACTGCTTATTTATAAAATTAATATAGAATAAACGAACACTTTTAAATTAGTGAACTCCATAACAAAACATCTACGTCAACAAAAACATTCAACTAAAATATAAAAGAAGATAGTACTTACATACCTATTTTATAAAATTTAAACAATCTTATCACCATCATATTGTTCCTGGTTTTCTTAATAGGTACAACGGAAAACCAAAGTTTGGGAACAGGACAATGCCGTCTCAATTTATTTATTATTATAATGTAATTATTGTTATGTTTGTAGGAAGATTTTAAGTTTAAATCGTATGGTAACTATTATGGTGATGTTGATCTTTTAATCCTAAGTTCTTATAAAAATATTTACACTAAAAACACTCTCAAACTATGTATAAGTAGTACGTGAGCTTTAATTTGATTAACTGGTATAAAGTTTGGTCCTATTCACCTTCACATAGAATAGAATAGAATATTTTTATTTGCGTAAAATATGGTTACATTTGTTGTTAACATAGCTGAATAAACCATAGATTTAATTAAAGAATTGACAGGTATAACGTCTGACAGAAAAGTATCATAACGTGAGCGGGGCGCTAGCGCCCGTCAACGCTGGCGTATCCAATAGGTACCTACATTTCGACGTTTGGTTTCGTGGCTAACTATCGTCGACGATGGCGCTTCGTACTGAGTGCTCCCTCCGTAATCATAGCGTGGGCACGATACGCTAACGTTACGAATTCTTTGGAAAGATCGTGCTAACCCCTCAGGCCGCTGAGTTGCTCACGTACTACCAACTGCTGTGTTTCCCATTAGTCCAGAGCCAAGGATCGGAAGGAGCCGGGCAGGTCGCGCACCTTGTCTGCGCGCTCGTCCACGCACGCGCTCGGCCGCATCGCCTCGTCCACCGCCCAGCGAGAGTCGTGCGTCAGGAACCATTCCCTGGTAATTTAAAAATAACGAATCAAATGGGTGACTTCTAAAATTATTATACGCAAAACTCCGGCTGCTTATACATTGCGAGCTAAACAGGCACACTTAATGCGCGCTTTACTGTCATCTCAGTTAGGTTCGGCAAGAAAGACAGAGACGTGCGGGTGAGACACGATACGATTTTACGGGTATAACAAGATCCCAAGTCTCGGGCTATTTCAAAAACATGGCGGATATCACTTGAAAACCATGCATCCAATTCTCGTGCTCGTGATATTTTGAAAACATGGCGGATATCACCTGAAAACCATACAAAAAACCTGTGTTTTAGTGATATATGTCGTATGAAAAGAAATGTCACGAGCCCGAGAATTGGGCTCCAGGTGTGGGATTGGTGATTGGTAGATGCATGGATTTGAATAAGAATGACGTGCGAGAGTGAGATAGAAGACGAATGGCCGACGATGTAATGACGGTGTAAGGACGACGCTTGAAGATTTAAATATAGAAGTACTTACTCCCGAATCTCTGGCTTTATTCCTAACCCCATCCCACAATTTCTACACTCGCGAGCAACCAAATTGACTCAGGACCTAATTTTCATACAAACGCACTAACTTCAGAGGCCTATATGAAAGTATAAGTGCTTTTATAGTTATAATTTTAATGTAAACCGATGTCAAAAATGTTCTTTTTTTAGTTAATCGTTTAGCAAGCCTCAAGAAACATGACAATTTTCTTAATATTATGACTGAGCAAATGGTTTGTCTTCCTCCATGCAATTATTATGGGATGCAAAAATCAACCACAATTTAGTTTTTTTAAGAAAACGACACGTTTCCGTAATCTGATCAAATAATTAATTAAAATTTGAACACTTTTGAAATCGATTACTAGCACTAGATGTTTCATATTTATAGGTCTCTGAAATTAGATTGTTCGTATGAAAATTAGATGAGTCGATTTGTTTGCTCGCGACTGTATACAGTCTCTTGTACGAACTCTCTTATACGAACCCTTTGATATCAAGGTCAGCAAAACTTGAATTTCTGTCTTTTATTATTTTTTGCCCTTGAATTGGCTTTTAACGACATACAGTGGTTATTCTGACTGGTAGGTTGCTGATATGCTGACTCGAGGGTCTATCAATTTACCAATCACTGTGCACCAGCTGATCGTAGGCCTTCTAATGAGCGCCAACCATCCTGGTCCTGATCAGTCTGAGTCGAACTTCCTACTGTTTTCAGTCAATCATGCTGCACGATTCCCAAAGCCGCCGTGTGGTCCCGGCAGAATAGAATAGGCCACCCTCACTCTTACCGAGGTGACGTAAAAGGCGACTAAGGTAAAGCTGCTGGCATGATCATCAGCACCCAGAGAAGGAAAACTCTGCATTTATATCAAAACCCTAGCCAACCCGTCTGCCAAGCGTGGTGAGTATGGCAATTACCCCTCATGTGATTGAGGGAGGCCCGTGCTCCAGCAGTGGGGACTTAAATGGGCTGATGATGATGATGATGTTGATTCCCAAAGTGGCATCAACTCCACTATAAAAGGATCCAGGTCGGTCCATCTTAACTTCAGCGTAGGTACTCAACCTTTGTACAATAAGGCGCCTTTATTTCTTTGGCCAAAACATCGATCCGAATTTTAGCCGCCAAAGAAGCTTCGAACCTATTGTGCTCAAGGATAACGTTGAGGTAAAGATCAGAGCGGATAATGTTACGCGCTGGTCCGCACATTCTCCGTACTCTAGTCATGAGAATCGTCGTAGTGCAAATACCCTACATCACATTTATTCATGTGCCCTACATAGTTACCTACCTAGCAATTTTTAGCAAGCGGAAGTTTCGTTTACAAGGACACCGTGGACCCCTACGGTGTCCTTGTATGTCCTATAGAGAGAATATATTCACTCACCTCTTAGCCTCAATCCGCTTGATCCAGTACCGTTTGATCTGTTCAATGGTACCAGCCTTCCCACCGTACTCCTCAGGCAGCAGTTCTTGTGGGATGTCTTTGTAAAGAGTCTCTGAGTTCGGCTCGTGGAATTTTATCTGGAAAAATAAAAGGTAACTGAACTAAGTAGGCCGTGTGGTCCCCGGCAGAGTAGAATAGGCCACCCTCACTCTTACCGAGGTGTCGTAAAAGGCGACTAAGGTAAAGCTGCTGGCATGATCATCAGCGCCCAGAGAAGGAAAACTCTGCATTTATATCAAAACCCTCGCCAACCCGTCTGCCAAGCGTGGTGAGTATGGCAATTACCCCTCATGTGATTGAGGGAGGCCCGTGCCCCAGCAGTGGGGACTTAAATGGGCTGATGATGATGATGATGAACTAAGTAAAAATTGTGTAACTAGGAACGGCGAAAATAAATCAATTTCTCAATGTTCCAAAGGGACTTGAAATTTTAAATCCTTCATCAATGTCCTAGCAATCATTCCCATTCCCAGCTGAGTCCAGAGCTTCAGAGGTTACGCTTGGACCAGTATCTGGGAAGTGTGATCTGGTTAAATAAATGAATTAAAAAAATGTTATTTATTTCAGGCAAATTACACCCATAATTACAATTGCCGTCTGACCTTCGGAACCCTTCAATTGGAAAATAGACCAACTGAATCATGGTTGATAGTTCAGAATTATTAAGTTATCAATAGTAGGTACGAGCAGTACGAGTATAATGCGCCCTCATAAAAAATATTTCTGTTAAACCATATTTATGGGCGTCAAAAAATAGTCTGATTTAACCACTACGTAGACATATATTTTTAGGATTTCGTATCTCAAAAAAAACAAAATCATTACCCTCCTTTTTGCTTCGTGTAGTTGGGTAAAAAGAGAAACCTTCAGTCTTTCTTTCTATTGCTAAGCTCTGTTTCGACATTGACTTTCATAAGCGAATGCTAATCAAGTCAATACGCAACGCAACTGTTTCATTTAAGGATGACAATACGAGGGTATTCAGCATACAATGCACGAAAAACGTGTAGTATCTTCGTATGGAGCAACAAAGGTTTATGACTTCGAAACCTTGGGCGCAGTATGCAAATGGTATTATTTTAGAAAAGTTATTCCTGTATACGACAGGAGGAATATTACATGTACTCACATATTTATTAGCTTTTATAATATGCGCGTAGGTACCTAGTGGGAGGGCCTTGAAATCTTATAGAAAATGCATGGGTACGCCTATGCGATTATGCTTAAAAATGTACTTACCTAACTACGTAGAAAAATAAATTATAAGCATGTATGAAGGCTTTCGACCCACATAGAAGCGTGGCAATTCTGATGCCTATTCTCATCTATCTGCACGAAAGTGTGCTATGTGTTGCTTCGTTTTTATTTTACATACTTGTAGACTATTATTTTAAGATAATTGTTCATTAGGCACCTTAAATTACCTATTTTCTTCCTATGTTATGTACTAATATTGCTTTTTTTATTATTATTATTTTTCCTTGTTTTGTCCTTCTTCTTTCTTCCTATTGTTGTTATGTATGTGTGCACGTACGTCGCCCAAGGCTCTGCCTGAAAACCAGGGCTGCAGCGGCTTCGGACACTGCAGCAAATGCTGAGGTTGGGCCATGTTGGCTACAGAATTTGTCATACTTGTGTATTTATGTCACTCATGTTTGATCTGTGTTCGCTTGTTCAAAGAAATTAACATTTTAACATTAGCATCACAGTACATCTTTGACTGTATTATGTATGTTTATAAAAATTTAGAAAACTTCCCTCGAAAATCCGACAACCATAACCTAAATACTAGAAATAAACACAAGCTTGCTGTTCCACATCTCAGACTTCATAAGATTGGTCATTCGTTCGTAGGAATGAGTATTAAAATATTTAATAAGTTACCACAAAAGCTTGTTGATTTACCAATGCCTAAATTTAAAACACATGTTAAAAATTATTTAATGGCAAAAGCCTATTATACAGTTAATGATTACTTAAATGACAAGAATTTGTGGAAATGATAAACTGTTCGCCTACACCCATGATACTGTACTTAAAAATTTTTGGTGATTAAAAAGAGTAGGTAACTGGCGAGTTTCTTGCCGGATCTTCTCGTCAGAATCAACTTTCCGATTCCGGTGGTAGAATCACATTATATTTATTAATATCTTAGTATATTTTTTGTATCGACATATATGTTTAATTACATGTATAATATACATAGCTATAATTTATATTTTTTTCATGTATGACGATTTGTACGAGCTGTATATAAGCCTATGCAAATAAAGAACTTTTGAATTTTGAATTTTGAAAATTTTTGAAATTTTGAATTTTGAATTTTGGAATTTTTTGAATTTGTGTTCTGTGGCCAATAAAGAAATCTTTATCTTTAAAGTAGGCCTGAATGCGAGTAGCCAAAGATCGAATGGAGTGGCGAAAATTTGGACGGGTCTATATCACAAAATAATAATATGTACCCACTTATTTTGTGCCTATGTCCAGCACGAAGACGCCACGCTGGGAACCCACAAATCCACAACCTGTCGACGCTCGATTCGCTTGCCGCAAATTCGGACGGAAAGTATACTCGCGAATCGGCTTGAACCGTCGGTATCAAAAGTAGTTTAACACATTAGTACCATGACGAAGTAACTTTTTGTACGTAGAAATTGACTATAATAGGCAGAACGGTTACTTTGACATGGAACTAATTGTTAAGCAACTTTTGATGCTGACTGACCCTCGAGATGCTACTTCAAAACTACATCTGTTAAGATGCAAAGGCAAAAAGTCCAGGAGTGGACTGATAATGAGAGTAGTCCTGTGCCCCAGCTGTGGGGACATAAGGCCGGTGCAGGATCTTTCTACTGACCAGTTTCGCGACCTCAGTCTTGATGAACGGCTTGCAGATGGCGTGTATCTTGCTGATGTAAGCTGGTGCGTTTATCACGTGGACCTGCTTCAGTCGGATCGGGATAGCTTCCTGAAAAAAGACATATTTGTATGATTAAATACAACATGTAAAGGCTTTTATATTGTTTTAAACATTCATGGTCACTAACATTAGAACATTTATTTATGGGATTTCTACCATGTACCTTATTTTTGAGTTTCCGATATTTCGGCACTGTTGCAAGTGCCATAGTCACGGAGTAACTGAAGGGTAAGTTGTTAATGGCAAACAAATTTGAATGGCAGATTTGTCTGCCAATAACACCACACAGTGCCGAAATATCGGAAACTCAAAAATAAGGTACATAGTAGAAATCCCGTAAATAACTATTCTAATATGTAAAGGCTCATTATCCAGGTCCAGATCATCTCAATAGCTACCTCCCACAATCTGTGATTTAGTTTAATATACCTAAATTAAGTAAAATATACGAGTCGAATTGAGAACCTCTTCCTTTTTTTGAAGTAGGTAAAAAACGATGGTAACTCAGTGGATATGAACGCGCCTTGCATGCGGGTGGTCGTAGTTTGAATCCCAGCATGCATCTCTAGTTTTCAAATCTATGAGTTTAACATTTAAAACATACATAGATAAGCTTGAAACACTGCAAATTCGATTCCTTAAACTACTTGTAAATAACAAAAAAAAAATATGCAAAAAAACCGTCTTCTAATAGCCACGATCTAAAAAGTGTAAAACAATATTTTTTACACTTTATAAACCTCAAATAACATTTTATAACAGTACATTCGAGAAAAGGTGTTACCGAAGTATTTATTATCCTAAATATAGATGGGATCTAATTAATAACATTATTTGTGCCGTATTTTTCCTACTTCATTTATAAGTGCTAATATAGATAAAAATAGATGGAACTATTTTTAAATTATTACTTAACATGTTAAATATGAATATGCCCTATACCACAGTTAAACCGGTCGATAATACCAGTTTTATCTCGAGTGGGGAAACCACTAAAGGTACGAGTATCAAGTACTTGAATGTTGACATAGGCCTTGTCGAAAGCTAAGGTTTTAAAAGTTTTACGAAACAATTCATCTAGAAAACAATTTATATGGAAGTAAGTAATTAAATTTGTAAAGAAATCCAGCTCTATTTTACATTTTTCATTTATTCAAAATAAACATTCTCATCCCGCCTACTATAAGCAACTGATGTGATGGGTATGCAAACATCTAAGATTTTTTGTATTTTTTAACATGGGTAAAAATTCAACGATAATATCTTCATCATCATCAGCAACCTACACTCGTCCACTGCTGGACATAGGTCTCCCCTAATGTACGCCACTGCTCCCGATTTTAGGCCACTCTGATCCACAGCCCACACCAGCCAGCCTTCGAATGTCATCATCCCATCTTGTCGCAGGGCGTCCTACACTACGCTTACCGAGTCGCGGTCTCAACTCAAGGATTTTACGGCTCCAACGGCTGTCAGTTCTGCGGTTAATATGACCAGCCCACTCCCACTTTAGTTTGCTAATTTGGTGGGCTATATCGGTGATTCTGGTTCTGGTTCTCGGTCCTTCAGAGATAGCCCTTTCCATAGCTCTTTGAGCGACTTTGAACCGGTGGACTAGTCTAGCCGTGAGTGTCTACGAATATATAACACAATATTTTTCTAAAAATATGTACATGATTCCAGCCAGCAATCAACAAAATCTCACTAACTAAATAGTTCGTCAAATTTTGCTGTATTATAATGACAGCTATTGGTTCACACTTTATATATTATAGACAATCTATGGAATAAAATTTGGTTAAATGATAAACCTTATGTTCGTTGAAATGAAGGTTAAGACATGGCAGGTTAAGACATGGCATGGCATGACATCTGCCATTCTAATCAAGCTATATTTTACAGAGTATTAAAATATTTGTGGTACCTATAGCTCCAAATTTTACAAAACGAAGGCACTCTTCGGTAAATCAGTAGTATTATTAGTTTAGTATATTCGATCCAGAAACGATATCAAAGAATATTTAATAAATTTAAACCCAGGATTTATGGCGCAAACCCAGTGATACGCCTACGAAACAATCGAAGAGTTTCGCACTGATAACCACGAAACTCGTCCTGCCGGACATTTGCACACCACATTTCATGTTACCTCCTTTCGTTTCGCTAAAACATCCTCTATGACCAAGCTATAAGTCTCAATACCGGATGTAGTAATTCCTTGTAGTTTCAGACGTAATAATTCCTATCGATTTTATAGGCAATTAGCAATTTAACGTCGTACTTTTCAACATTAATTCGTGGCGCTGCAATCGAGAGGTTTGTCTAGGTACTCAAACACTCATACGCATTGGTATAGGTATAAGATGTTTTCACAACTAACAGACGCCTAGAAAGTGATATCCTTTAGCAAAACTTTCTTTTCACGTGCTCAAGTTTAGAATTTCTTAGAACTGACGTGAAAAGAGTCTCCTCTATTTCATTTCGACAGTATATTGAGTAAATATTTTTTAAACTTTCGCGTTTCATTATACAAATAATTAATATACACGGGACAAAACGCGTTCCGTTGTAACCGTTGTAACGCGCGAAACGTCAAGCTGTGAGTATATGCTACTACGAGTATGTACTTACATATAATAACAACCGCGTTTTGTCCTGTGTACATTAATTATTTAAATATTTTTCAATGTGTATGTTACGGGAATGAGGAAAGTTAACTGCAGAAATAACCTTTTTTAGAAGTCCGTCAATTACACTATACTAAAAGTGAAGACTTGAGGCGGACGCTTATTTAACATGGACATGACAATGGCGTATAAATCCTAAATGTAACGTTTCACTTAATGTAAATACTTGTTTTATTTTTAAATTTCTGATGAGAGAAATTTTATTTATTACGTATAGAACATTTTCCAAATCCTGAATCATGGTCCAAGCGTATCCCGGGCTCCAAAGTGACAGCTTTGAGAATAATACTCTAAGATGAGGAGAACATTTGGACAAGATAAGGAATGAGTATATTAGAAGAAGTATGAAAGTGGCCTACATCATTGATAAATTGAAGGCAAATCGTCTTTCCCGGTATGGCCATGTAATGAGAAAAGGGGAAAAACATGTAACCAAAATAGTGATGAGTGTAAATGTAATACGGTGGAGGAAGAGAGGACGGCCGAAAAAGGGATGGATGGACTGTGTGAAGAATGACATGATGGGAAATGGGGTGTATGATTCGATGACGAATGACAGGGACGTATGGAAAAGGAAGACACTGGGAACGGCAGGAGGATGATGATGACGAGGAGAACATTTCCGTAATCTCGCAATCCCGCAGGCGTATCTATACTAATGTAATGTTAGAGGTCGTTGACCCTAAATTGCACTTCCAATCACTGTTCATGAACTCTATTGTGTCCGTCTACTGTGCCGCGAGTCCTTGCGTTTGCTATAGTACATAGATTGTGTATCAAACTTGGATATATTATCCAGTATACAGAGATGAATGAATTTCAAAATTTGACCGTGGGAGAGTCACGCTTAGGCATGAATGGGCAAACTCGACCTGATAGATACCACGGTCTCTCAAAAAACGGGCGTGAAGCAGCGTCTCTACTGGAATTCGCCGAGTGAGTATCAGTACCAAAGGCCCAATCCGAATAAGGAGGGCTTAAAGATCAGCACTTGTGACTCCGTCATGACATACGGAGCCGAAACGTGGACCCTTGCGGTACGGCTGGTCCACAAGTTTAAGGTCGCTCAGCGGGCTATGGAACGAGCAATGCTCGGCGTCTCTCTCCAAGATCGAATCCGAAATGAGGTGATCCGGCAGGTGGCATTGCTCACCGGATTAGCAAGCTTAAGTGGCAGTGGGTTGGCCATATTAGCCGCAGAACCGACAACCGATGGGGTAAACGAGTTCTAGAGTGGAGACCGCGTCTTGGCAAACGTAATGTAGGGCGCCCTCTGGCTAGGTGGGGGGACGATCTGCGCAGGATGGCTGGCAAGAGCTGGATGCAAGAAGCCATGAATAGATCACAGTGGCGAACAATTGGAAAGGCCTACGTCCAGCAGTGGACTGCGATAGGCGGATGATAATGATGATAACTTGTGACTCCACTGGTGTTGCGATTGTCTATGAGCGGCGGCAATCGCTTAGCTACCATCAGATGATCCGACTTCTCGTCTGCCATCTATCACATTAAAAAAAATACAAAAAACGTTAACTAACCTGCGTGTACAACATATATTTTCTCAGCACCGACAAATTGATCTTCCCAATAAACTTCAGTGATACATTCGCCGAGTCAAAAATCGGTATCTCTCCCATCGGTATATCCTCCTCCTCCGTGAGACGGGTGTCGGCCAGCATGAAGAAGGCTTTCACGGCGTCTATGAAGCTGAACATGTCCAGGTCGGGGTTATTGAGCCGGTATATGAAGACTTTGTAGTTCTCTTTCGTTTTCTTAGGTAGCGGTATCAGGTCTCTGAAAGGAAATTTTGAAGGTGTAGGTTTTGAAGATCATATGGATGGAGTGAGCTCACCCAGAAGTACTCAACTACTACTAGTGGAAACTGATACGGGTGTACATGGGCGGCGGCATTCACTTACCATCGGGTGATCCATCCGATCATCTGCCACATTCCACATAAAAAGCGTGTAGTAACACATCTTTCTTTTATGTGATAGGAGGCAGACGAGCAGACGGATCACCTGATGGTAAGTGATTGCCGCCGCCCATAGACATGCGGGTGTCTACACCAGTGGAGTCACAAGTGCTGTAAACTGGAGCTCGAACACAAACACTATTTATTTGCCTAATATAGATACGTAGTACATACATATACAGTAGTTAATATTAAAACAGTTTTAATATTAACATCTGTATATATATGTACTACGTGTAGCAACTCCAGTGGAGTCACAAGTGCGCTGCACCTTTAAATCCCCCTTTCCCCCGGATTGGACCTCGAATACTCTCACTCACTCGGTGAAACACAGACTGGCACTGCTTCATGCCGGTTATTTAGGTACGCCGGTTTTCTGTGAGGCCGTTGTATCACTCCGGTCGAGCCCGCCCATTCATGCCGAAGCGTGGCTCTCCTACGGTCGAAATCATCTTTCAAAGAAAGCTTAAACTTGGTGAAACTCACTGACTGTAATATTTCCTTGTCTTTGAGGTTTACGGTTTATCACCCTGATGTTTATTTGCCACTTACTATTTATGATGAATGACCGATACACTTAGCTGTTGTGGTGACAAAAGATCTATTACCATCATAATTTACTTCTCCGGTTTTAAAGAGTTGGATTATAAGTAGATAGCTACTTACTATAGTTTTTTTTTGTTAGACTAAACTGTCCCACTGCTGGGCAAAGGCCTCTCTTTAACTCCTCCAATGCTCTGTTTGAAGCCAGCTGCAAATTCTGACTACAATAAAATTATCTACTTTTAAATCCAGCTTCAACTTTCTTCTGTTTAGAACAGAATTTGTGTGCCGTGACACAACGTGAATGGCGAACATAGAAGGTCTCTACACTATGGGATTAATGGATTCCCGCAACCTTTACCATATTGTTGATACACCTTGTGGGGGGCCTAGCCACGGCTGCGACTTCCTGTATGGCCTCCACTCGAGGACCTTTCCGTCACAACGGCCGTCTGTTCTCCTGGCTATGTGCCCTGCCCACTGCCACTTGAGACATGCAATCCTTTGGGCTATGTCTGTGACCTTAGTTCTTCAGTGGATCTCATCATTTCTGATACGATCACGCAAAGAGACTCCGAACATAGCCCTCTCCATTGCTCTCTGGGTGACTCTGAGCTTCCTTGATCGGCACATTGTAAGCGGCCACGTTTCGGTTCCATATGCCATCACTAGCAACACACGCGCATTAAAGACTTTTTTTGTCTTAGACACTGCGGTAGGGCTGAAAATATGCTTCGTAGCTTCCCGAACGCTGCCCAGCCGAGTTGGATTCGTTGATTGACCTCTTTCTGGAAATTGGATTTACCAAGCTGGATTTTTTGACCGAGGTAGATGTACTGATTTTACATTATCATAAATTTCGCAATAACATTTTACCCGATATGTACGGCTATATTTGCATTATGTTCTGCCTACATAAAAAGAAATAGTAATTGCACTTGAAGCCCAAGAAAATAAAACCTATTGATATATACCGTAAGTCGGAACTTCTACTTGAATGGTACAGGTACTACGTAATAATATACAGTTACATGGTCCTAACCATGTTATTTGTAATATGTTATGGTGTAGCTTTTCACATACAAAGTGGTAAGTCATAAAAGTTAAAAATTTGTTGCTTTCTGTGTAGAGCAGTGTTTTTCAACTTTTTTCATTTTAAGAAATAATATTTCGCGACACCTATCCATCGCCTTTTCATGTTATTATTACGCATTTTAGATCCATATATGGATTTGGATAAATAAATAATGAAGTACCTACGTAAAACACATTCTTTTACATCGCTAATTGATATCTTTTTAAGGTGATTCTCCGAAATTTGACCTTCCGGTTTCTTCGCGTCTGATTTCCATATGCTCAAAAATATTGTTCAAATTAGAATTTTAAATTGAAATAAGAACACGTGAAGACACCTACCTGTTCTTTTGAATTTAAACTTCTTCTGATTCAATATAAACTTCTTATTTGAACAATATTTTTGAGCTCATGGGAATCAGACGCGAAGAAACTGGAAGGTGCAAACTTCGGAGAATCACCCATAAATAATATTAATGATATTTTAGATAATGTAGTAGTTCTTTCAACCTCTCGTCAACCCCTATAGAACGGGGCCTCACGATTTACAGGTTGAATAACACTGGTGCAAATCATTTCTAAACTGTCATTGATACACGTACTTAAGCTAATGCTTGTTACGATATCGTAATATCACACCGATATTACATTATCTAAAACGCGAACTAGTATGCAATCGAAGTGCACTGAGATTAAGCAAACGCAAGTGCAGCGTACGCGTGCAATCGAATTCCTTTCACTCCACTGTTGCAGGCATTATTTTTTTAACAGTTATTTTATTTTCGTGAAAGAAATCGTAAAGGTTTTTATCTTTTTCTGCCAGCGCTCTTTGGTCAGTGGAGACCGTCCTTTCTTAAAGTCCCGTAACTAACCTAATTTTTATTTCCAAAAGAATGTTCAGGCTTGATCAGTAGTAGCTACTTATTACAATTGATATTAACCATCATTATTATTGCAACAAAACGACATATTCTATTTTGTAGAAAATTCCACTTCCACCTATTTCTACCTTGTTTTAAAATCCTAGGACATTAATTGGAAGTTTGAGAACTAAGTAAAAAAAATTACTTCAAATGTCCTTGTACAATGCGACTTACGAGATTATCGACTTATTGTGCACAGAATAAAACATACGAGAAAACTCCAGTACATACATAAAATAGCAAGGGTGGACTGCAATCCACCCTTCTTCGCACTAGAGGGCCCATTCTCGTCATTTGAGAAAGAAGACTAATTTCAGTTCCCAATACACACATTAATCTATATAAGTAAACTAGCTTTTGCCCGCGGCGTTGCTCGCGCAAGTGTTGGTTTAAAAAACTGTTTGATAAAAAATGTCGTACTTATTTGCTTATAATTGAATTTCCAAAAATGTTAAAACAACCTGTTTTTGGTTTGATATTAGGAGAAGGAATTGGGCTTTTCAACATTTTTACTTTTAAATGGCTAAACCCCTATAATGCATTTCACCTATACCCCTTTAAGGGTGATGTTCCAAAAAATGTTAATTAGGTTACTTTTTATTTCAAGTTATTAGTCTCAACACACATTTTCATATTCCTAACATCAAAGATGGCAGATTTGTACAAACTTTTACCCCCCCTTTATACCCCCTTAATGATTGAATATTCAAAAATCTATTCTTAGTGCTCACTTCTACTATTAAAGGAACCCTTTCAAGAATTTCAAGTTTCTAGGGTCAGTGTTTGTGCTGTGGGTGCATTCCTAATCACTTATATACCTTAGTCACTCAGGTTCTCCTTTTATATATTTTTACTTTACCTACTGTTATGTTTCTTATCATCTTGTTGTTTATATCATGTCTGATAAGCAATAAACGTATTTGTATTTGTATGGACGAATGTATGAAATCTCTAAATTCGACTTCAATATCGAGCGCACGTGAATTGCCCCTCCGTGTCAGAAAGCGACTCTTCTTCACCACACTTTACCCTAGATTTGTATATGAACACAAGTTGCTTACGTGATGTGAAACATGCGCCTGATCTCAGCAGCCCAGGGGTCCCGTTTGAAGAATATCTCGGGCGCGTTGGCTCTGATGGTGAAGAACAGGTCGATGGTGCGCTTGGCGCGCTCCAGGCTGTGCCCGCAGCTGGACAGGAACCGCCGGAGGAGGACGTCCTCTACAACAAACAACCATTGGCTCATAATCATTTTAAACAAAAAAGACATTTTCAAAGTAGACCTGTATATTTAATTAACAGGAGCCCAATGGACAACATTTCAAAATTGCTAAGCTCTGAAACAAAAAATACCAATTCTTTGTTTCCTTTTCCGCTGCTCGAATATATATTTATTCATTTTTTATATTGCTTATTTACTGAGAAAAAAATTAAAAACTAAAAAACGTAAGATGACGTCATCGGACGGCAGAATGTAAAATATTTCTTTGCTTAGCACATTATAGTTTTAAATTTACGAAATGCCAAACCCATGACATGTAACTGTCAAAAAAAAAAACAACATGTCAACGTTGAATGTATGAATGACGTTGACAATGTTGACACTAGTATTATTTACCTTTGACAGTAGTCCCTTTTTTTTATTAAAACAATGATGAGCAAAGGAATATCGCTGTATTCAGCCGTCCGATGACGTCATTTGGCGCTTACGTCCATTTAGAATAAAAAGAATTTCAATAATTATTTTATGCATGAAAATGGACAAATTTTGAAAAAAGAAAAAATATGGGTCTGTTCATTTTATGTCTACTTTCATATAAAAAAACAATTTGGACATGTTAAAAATATGAAATGTTGTCCATTCTCGTGCTCGTGAAATTTGAAAACATGGCGAATGTCACCTGAAATCCATACAACAAACGATGTTTAACGGCCGCACTCAGAGACGTCATTTAAGCTAATGTTCATTACCTTCAGTATCGGTAGTCTTTATGCGTATCAAAATAAGTGTCAATATTTTTTCTTAAGTAGCCAACTAAGTTAATCAACGACTCTGAGTGTAGCAGTTAGTGATATATGACGTATAATAATAAATGTCACTAGCACGAGAATTGGGCTCCTGGTCTACTAAGAAAGGTGTTTAGAGATGGTAGCTTAGTGGATAAGAATGCACCTTTCATGCGGGAACTCATGGTTTGAATCCGAGAATGTACCTGATGTTTCAAATCTATGTGCGTATTTCTACCATCAGTTTAGCAGTGAGGGAAAATACCGTAAGAAAACCTGCACTTTTCGGATAGTTTATGAAATGTGTAGCCATGATTCAGTTGGTCTGTTAAAGGGTAGCAAAGGTCAGATGTCAGTCGCTTCATTATAATTACCCGACTTTCATGGGCTACGCATACCTCGGTCTTCAAAGTGACAACTTTGGACTCAACCAGGAACTACACACTGAGTGAAGAGGACTTGGGAAATTTTAAAAACAACTTCAACTCGTCAAATATCGGTGGTAGCTCAGTGAGAACGTGCGCCTTCTATACTTTTTTTTAAAAACACTTACTTTTTTATTTATTTCTTCTCTACAATCTAAGTAACAGAGTTCTAAACGAGTGGTCGTATGCTCGAATCCAAGCATGTACCTGTGATTTTTTTCAAATCATCATCAAGACAAGAATAATTAATTGCAAAGAATTGATATCGCACAATTTAAAAACATGTGGAATTATACTATTTTCAATATAAGTGACTTTAACTTACCTAATATAGGATAAGGAAACATTAAATAAATAAATAAATATTTCACAACATCACATAAATTGATCGGACTCCGAGATAGGTAGCAAGCACCTGTGTTACGCATATCAGAACCAACAGCCGAGTTACAAATATATACATTCAATACTTTTATTTTGTAAATACATACTTATAATACATAAAAAACACCCAGACCAATACAAACAGACATATTCATGCACAAAAATGTTTGTACTATTCGGGGATCGAACCCGCAACCCCTGCACCTTTGCATTTTAGTAAATGTTCCCCAAATCATTTCTAGCTTCAGCTTCCAGTGTTCATGACATTCTTAATACATTTTATTTAATTACCTATAAATAACACTCATGATAATTAAATGTGGCCAGTAAGATACCCAATAAATAAAATAGACAAGTGGATATGGCGTAATCGTTACATGTGTGCATACCGGTCGCACTTCCAATCTCTCCGTAAACCGGAATATGGTTTGTTGCAAGTCAACCTTTTGGACGGAAGAAATCAAACAAGAAATTATAGTTTAAAGGCGTTGAAAGACGAAAGAAATTATACTTGCGTAAGTATGCTCTGTAACCCCTCTCCCTCATATTTCGATGGGACACCAGTGTGACACGACTTTCCTATATTAAAAAGTACTGTGTGGACACGACCACGGAGAGATCCGGTGCAGGATCAACGACTTAATGTATTTTCGACGACCCGATTGGAAGAGTGGTATTGAACGCTGCCTCTGATACAAGGGTTGCGGGTTCGATCCCCGCACAGTACAAACATTTGTGTGCATGAACATGTTTGTTTCTATTGGTCTGAGTGTTTGCTATGTATTATAAGTATGTATTTACAAAAGAAAAGTATTATATGTATATGTTACAGTCATAGTGATTAAATAGCTATTATACATAATGACTGGTCATTATAGATAATGGCCAAATTCACTAGTCAAAGTAATAAATTAATCACTTTGTCTGGACATTATTCATAATAGCATGTCAAAGTTAGCCAAAGTAATAAATACGGTCTGGCCGACTTGTTACCCCTCCCGCTCTTCATCCCGCTACCGCGTGGCGTGATCGGCGTCATTTCGTGGCTGACGCAATAGTGCTAGTTTTCGTCTAAAAAGTCAAACCTCATGTGTAACTCAAAATGTCACAAGAGCCTTACTTGTAAGAATAAATAATAATTATGACCTTGTTAATTGATGTCAGTTCGTTTTAAAAACTTTATTATTTTTGTCTTTATTGGGTGTTGATCCCTGTGTTTTTATTTTTTTGTTTTATTTTATAGCCAGTGAGCTTTAAATTACTTTATAAATTAAAGTTAAATAACTTTATAACAATGTCAATTGACGTGAAATTATTATCTTGTTATTTTAATTTTTAAAATAATCTTTATGATTAGTTAGGTATGCTTAAGGCAATGTCAGTTCGTTTTAAAACCTTTATTATATTTGTCTTTATTGGGTGTTGATCCCTGTGTTTTTCTTTTATTGCCAGTGAGCTTTAAATTTACTTTATAAATTAAAGTTAACTAATTTTATAACAATATTAACTGACGTGAAATTACTATTTTATGTTATTTTAATTTTTTAAATAATCTTTATGATTACATAGTTAAGGCAAATTGAAATAAAATTATATAATCTTAAACGCATACCTACGTGTTTTATTACATTATCCAAGTTATCGAAGATATTATATATAATAGCTAGTTAATGTGATTAATTTTGTGTCCATTATCACTTTAACCAAACTGAGTAGATATTATGCATAATGGCTAGCCATTATACATAATATCCAGATTTATTACTTTGGCTGTAACATATATATTTGTAATCCCACTGTTGATTCTGATATCCGTAACACAGGTGCTTGAGCTACCTATCTCGGAGTCAGATCAATGTATGTGATGTTGTGAAATATTTATTATTATTTATTTATTTCTAAAACACGGGACTTTGGGCTGACACGAAAATATATAAACCGAAAAAAAGGTACAGTCAGCATCAATATAATCTAGCGCTCAAACCTACCGCAAACATCTGAACATTTGACAAAAGATAACTTTATGTTGTTCAAAAACATAATGACAATAAATAAAAGTACACTCAAAAGTGTTTTTGTCAAATGCTCAGAGGTTTTTGGTAGGTTTGAAAGCTAATATCAATTTGATGCTGACTATTCAACTTTCAGTCTGAAGTATGAATTGAATCCGGAACCGTTTAAACCTACTAGCCACTGGGCCACCGAGGCAGTAAAAATCCAGTGTGTAACACCCATATTGCTAACTGCACTAATAGCTAGACATACCCATTGCCCATCTTCGTGCCAAAAGGGCGTTGACCTCCGCGGACGTTTCGAAATGTTTACTTTTACTTCTCATTCGCAGTTCAAATCGTTGCAGAAATCATATCGTAGAGTTTGGTAAGTCATCGATTGGAGGGATTATTGATTTCATTGCTGGACATAGGCCTCCCCCAATGTTCTCCACACAGATCGGTCCTGTGCCGCCCGCATCCAATGGATTCCCGCGATCTTTACCAGATCGTCGGTCCAACTTGTGGGGGGCCTGTACGGCTGCGACTTCCTGTACGTGGCCTCCACTCGAGGACCTTTCCGCCCCAACGGCCATCTGTTCTCCTCGCTATGTGCCCTGCCCATTGCCACTTTAGGCATGCAATCCTTTGGGCTATGTCTGTGACCTTATATTGATTTCTTTAGATGGTCTAATAGTGTACTGCAGTCAATAAATAATTTCATACAACATTTTATACCATACCTGATTCCGTACTAAGTAGGTACCTTGAGTACTAAGTTACGGATATCAGACAAAATATAATATAATAAAATAGGCCACCCTCACTCTTACCGAGGTGTCGTAAAAGGCGACTAAGGTAAAGCTGCTGGCATGATCATCAGCACCCAGAGAAGGAAAACTCTGCATTTATATCAAAACCCTCGCCAACCCGTCTGCCAAGCGTGGTGAGTATGGCAATTACCCCTCATGTGATTGAGGGAGGCCCGTGCCCCAGCAGTGGGGACTTAAATAGGCTGATGATGATGATGATGATAAGACAAAATGTAATAATAATATCCTCCAACCGATTACGGCTACGGCGGCCAATCTCAACGATCAGCCACGTACGCAGGATATATAATAGTACTCAAGTTTGTGCGCAAACACTCTATATTCCATTACCCTCATATTCCGATTGGACACCACCGTGACACGACCGCATAGGGCGCAGGATGAACGGCTTAATTTACATGCTTTCCGAGGCACGAGGGTACATGACCGCCAACTTCCAGACTCCGGGCTGCCACTAAGAATTTGTTACTGAAAACTTAGGTATCCATTTTTGGCCCGACCCGGGGATCGAACCCGAGACCTCTTGCGCAGCCGTCGCTTTTTAGTGCAACCCACTAATCACTACGCCACAGAGACAGTTATTATACAAACACTGAACCTAAACATACAAAATACTAAAGGCTTATCTCCTGGAAAAAAGTTTCTATAGTGTAGAAGAATATGTGAATAAATTGTTATATACCCACATTAAATTCTAAAATTATTCAATTTTGACATTCTTCAATTATATCTTTTTTGTTGTAACATAATAATAATAATATATTTCTTTATCTCAGTAACTAGGATTTGTACTTTATTTGATTAATTTATAATATTCGATTTAAGATGTGATTTCCAATACAATGTATATTGTTACTTATGGAATAAATACTTATGACTTATGACAAGTGTTCATCATCACGAATGTTAGTCCAGAGTGGGAATATTCAGAAGAGTTTCTTTGTCAAAATAGCTTTTTTCCAAGGTCACTCATTACATTACCTACTGAATGCGTAAGTACTTATTTCATTGCCATGTCAATATCTCGCAGTGCATTGCAAACATCACTCATAAATACAATTATACGAGTAGTCGACATCAATACCTACGTAATTGAATCCCAAAATAAACTTAAAATAATATTTCAATGTCATAATTGTACAATGTAATCTGTTACAAATAAACACTATTCATTTATCATACACCGCTACATTATTGCCAGGTGGATATTCTATTTTGTATGGAACAGCTGATTTTTTTCTCGCTGATATTGTTGATCGCGTACATGCTGAATTTAATTTATTCACGATATGTACCTATTATGAGATGTTCGGGATGTAAACGATAAAAAAATACGATTTTATATAAATTCTTTTCAATGAATACGTTTCAAATTTGTACAAATCTCCAGATTTACAAGTAAAAGACATCAACGCGCAAACACATGTAGATACTGGTATATAGACATAGTACATTAAATACTCGTAAAGAACCGAAATAATGTCTGCTTTTTACGACTGTGAAGGCAATATTGTTCTCAGAAAGGACTGATAGTAACTTAGTGGAAAGATGCGTGCGCCTTCCCGGTTGGAGCAGTTGGAGGACCTACAATATCTTAGCTTCGAATCTGGATTTTTCAAAGCCACGAGTACTTTTTTCAAGGATAGATGAGGTGTCGGTATACCTAATGGTAAGCGATTATCGCTGACTATGGACATCCGATACGTTAAACGAGTCACAAGTGCGCTAACCCTTAAAATTCCCTTTCCCCCGGATTGCCCTGGTCAAAGTGTCGGCGTCAAAGTGACGTAATTCCTTGAAATATAACTATTGGCTATATTTTACCCTTGGTTACCTTTTGGTTACATTTACTATAGCTAACTGTCTAACCAACAAAGTATCGCCAAAGTGACGGCGTCAAAGTGACGTAATTCCTTGAAATATAACTATTGGCTATATTTTACCCTTGGTTACCTTTTGGTTACATTTACTATAGCTAACTGTCTAACCAACAAAGTATCGCCAAAGTGACGGCGTCAACGTGACGTAATTCCTTGAAATATAACTATTGGCTATATTTTACCCTTGGTTACCTTTTGGTTACATTTACTATAGCTAACTGTCTAACCAACAAAGTATCGCCAAAGTGACGGCGTCAAAGTGACGTAATTCCTTGAAATATAACTATTGGCTATATTTTACCCTTGGTTACCTTTTGGTTACATTTACTATAGCTAACTGTCTAACCAACAAAGGGCCGATTTTTTTATCCGTAGCTACCTTTTGGTTAAATTAACTATAGTTAACTGTCTAAACAATAGTTAAAGTGACAGCGTCAAAGTGACGTAATTCCTGGTAATATAACTATTGGTTAAGCTAACTATTGTTCAAAAAACGCATTTTGGCGATATTTGACCATTGGTTACTTTTTTAAACCATTAGTTCAGTTTAACTTCGGATCAAAAAATCGGCACAAAGCGTCGTCGAAGTGTCGGCGTAACGCCGAGCGTAGTTATATTGGAAGGAATTTCGTCACTTTAAAAGTGACGTAATTCCTTCCAATATAACTATTGGTTATATTTTACCATATTGGTTACTTTTTACGGCCCTAAGAGTTGTGCAGTGTAGATAGTTGTATTGTGATACCAGACTTTCCACATGCTAGATCATAGTGAAATATAAGCGTATCAAGAACTACCTAACTTGCTAATCTACGAATAATGAAAGCATTAAATTAGTGGTAACAGCGGAAACGCCTTACTGTTACACATTCCAACAACAACGTTGACAAATCGTGCAGACATTGTGTACAAATTGTGTTATTGTTTACTGTTTATTGTCCAAGTAATTGCGAAAGCGTGTTTCCCTAATCACGGACCTTAAATGTTTACACTTAGTGCGCTGAACTTCACAAAGATATCGGTGCATCGTGGCGTCGGCTCGTGGGTAAATCGCAGAATTTATTTTCCATAAAATACTTAAATTTCTCGGTAAGAGTAAAGGTGGCCTATTCTACTCTGCTGGGGACCAAACGGCGAGGTGTCGTAAAAGGCGACTAAGGTAAAGCTGCTGGCATGATCATCAGCACCCAGAGAAGGAAAACTCTGCATTTATAGCAAAACCCTCGTCAACCCGTCTGCCAAGCGTGGTGAGTATGGCAATTACCCCTTATGTGATTGAGGGAGGCCCTTGCCCCAGCAGTGGGGACTTAAATGGGCTGATGATGATGATGATGACTTAAATTTCAGGATAATAGCTTTACAGTCATCATTCTTTCGTTATTACGAGTATCCAGTTGGTCCTGTTTTGCCTGTATAAGGGCTGCGAAGGGCAGACGGCAATCGCTTGGTTGTTGAATTACCAGACAACCCAAATTCTGAATCAGGTCAAAGAAATTCACAACATTAAGGACTTGTGTTATACTTATCGGACAACATAGGAATTACAATCTGATCACATAAATACATAATTGTATTCCCAGACACAAGTGTTCATCACACGAATTTTTGTCGAGGGTGGGAATTGATCCTAACGATCTTTCGCCTATGAGGCACGGTTACTACCAAATGCACCATCCGACCAGTCGCACGACCTTCTGGCGTATGAGGCAGGGTCACTACAAAATGAATATGAAGATCATGTGGATATGATAAGATCAATGCTGCGTCGCGCTTGTATTTATTTTATTTTATTATTTATTTCGAGGTTACGCGGATATTCGTACCGATCCCGCTCCAATATCTACTTCAGCATTTACTGCCTAGCCTGTAATATCCTCCACCCGATTACGGCTACAGCGGCCAATCTCAACGATCAGCCACGTACGCAGGATATATTATAGTGATCAAGTGTGTGCGCAAATACAAGTGCACTCTTTATTTGCTTACCCCCATATTCCAATGGGACACCAGCGTGACACGACTGGAGAGGGATTGAGCGCATAGACTAACGGCTTAACGTGCATTCCGAGGCACGGGGGTATAACACCACTAACTTCCATACTCCAAGCTGACGCTAAGAATTTCTTACCGAAATCTTAGGTACAAATTTTTGGCCCGACCCGGGAATCTAACCCAGGACCTCTTGCGCAGCCGTGGCTCTTTAGTGCGATCCACTAACCACAACGCCACCGAGGCTGGCCTATCCACAATGTGGCATAGATGTAACTTACTTAGTAGTTCTAAGAGTTCATTAAACCTTTTCCGAATACTCACCATATACAAAACAGTTGGAATAAATTAGATTCCAGATAAATTGCGCCATTCTGCGTGTGCGCCGGTATGGGAATGGGGTTACATCGTTTGCTTCCATTGCCTAAGCGTTGCGATTTATTCCAGCAAAATTAAGAAGTTTTTAGGACACTTCCATTGTCAGTGAATGATTTTACTGTCGTTTTGTTGCCATTGCGAATAATGATGCTGACCGACGCCTACAATCTGAAATTGAAGCTGTCTTCTTAGGAACGACAATGTTTTCGTTATGTTTATGTACAAAATGTTCAGTACAACGTCCCTAATAAATGCCATCTATCGGAAAAACCTCTGTCGTACTGGACTAGTCGAAGCCCGTGCATTCTTATCACAGTGTAGATACATGCGATTATTACGCTGTCATGTAACTCTGGTGTCCCATCGAAATGTGAGGATAAGGGAATAGACAGAGCAGTTGCGTCTGAGTAACTATCACTATAAATGTCCTGCGTCCACGCGTGATTCTGGCAGAGTGCGATGCAGACCAGTCAACGCAAAAAATCTTCGGATCGGCGAAGTCACTCCGCGAAGCGTGTGGAGTTCCCCGGAAGCTTCTGCACTTCTGGGCGAAGTTAGGCTGGCTAGAATAGCCAGGACCCAACACGCACAGTGGACCAAGTGGAGTCTAAGTGCAGAAACAGGAGTCTAATTTACATTACATTGCATTATGTTGAACGTAATGGCTGTTCGTTAAGATTAGACGCCATAGCCGAAATTTCTTTAGGAGGCCATTATATCCATCCCTTTGAAGGATCCCGAGGAGGTTATAGACTCACCAACATCATGAGGCAAGTGAGGTTGCTTGCAGAGCCAGTCTTTGATTAACACCAGGTCTCGGTTGTTCTCGACATCTTGATCTGGCATGTTTCTGAAACCAAAAATTACACTCACTCAGACAAATAAATAAACAGATAAAATAAAACCATTGAACTGATATAAAACCAGGATAAAACTACATTATACTATGTATTTAAATTCTATGTTGACGTGATATGTCAAGATCAGTCAAACAAAGATAGGTACATAATTAACCATAAATAACAAATCATAGTGCGCGTTTTCATAGTTCCATGCTTATGTTTCATGTAACAAATAGGATCTGAGAGAAAATCAATAAATAGAATCTTCTAAAATGAATAGAATATAATAAGAAGGTCAACCATTTACCGATACTTTAAAAAATAAAATAAAAAAGATAAATCTTGCATGTATTTAGCAATACTATTATTACCTTTCTCTTATGATTTAACATAGGTATACTAAGCTAAATAAAAATAGAACAAAACTTTATTGCAACATAATAATGTAAAAATCGGATATTTTTATTTTTTTTAAATTAGGCACGTGGCGACAATGAGGCTGTTTTGCCAAAAACCGGCATCAAAACTTACATAATCACATAATACTAATATGTGATACAATACATAATGTAATACTTCCTAATAGAAACCTTCGGAAAACCCATTAGTTAAAATTTTCGCTATTGGCCAAAAAACTGGGGAACTCAACGGTTGTTTTTTTCCTTGGAAATAATTAAGTAGGATTCCATCACATTGGGTTATGGAAATATAGGTTAAAGGCACACCCAAAGGTGCCATCAGCCGGTTTTTCATCGTTGAGCGAGAACACGTTTTCCGCCAAAGATTTTATTCAACAGGATGACACACCTATGTATATAGTATGAACGGTCGACGAAATTTTCGGTGTACCAGCGCTAGGCGATAATATTTTACCCAGAAAGGGTGTGGACGAAGCTAATCCCTGCGCTCTTGCATAGCGCAGTCTAATCGATTTTGCTAACTAGAACATGGCGGTTTCGCTGACCGTACATAAAATCATTGTAGGTACATTACTAGAATTGCCTATTAGTAGGTATAAGAAAAGAGACCGCGACTCGGTATGCGTAGTGTTGGATGCCCTGCGACAAGATGAGATGATGACATTCGAAGGTGTGGGCTGAAAATCGGGAGCAGTGGCGTGCATTAGGGGAGACCTATGTCCAGCAGTGGACGAGTGTGGGTTGCTGATGATAAGAAAAGAGTATATCAGAAAATAATGCTGAAACAAAACAAAACAGAAGGCAATAAGAGAAAAAGAGTCAGAAGCAATATTTACGACTTTTTCGTTTCCCCCGTCCCGATCTCTACTCTTCAATAGTACCAACTTTCACGTACTGTAGAGCCACTGGCTATTTTAGCATTATGATAGAACTACCTTAAGAGTGAAAGCTGCCTGCATAATGCAGTCAAAATGTTAACGCGTGTTTGTATACAAAAGCAGAATTCAAAGAAACCCAGTGACGGCATATTTGCATGACGAGCATTCAAAGCGCTCTACAAGTCCTGTTGTGGTGGAGGCATTAATGTAAAGGTCTATTGTTCACGATATACTGTCTGGTTATAAAACAAGTGCCGTGTGGTCCCCGGCAGAGTAGAATAGGCCACCCTCACTCTTACCGAGGTGTCGTAAAAGGCGACTAAGGTAAAACTGCTGGCATGATCATCAGCACCCAGAGAAGGAAAACTCTGCATTTATATCTAAACCCTCGCCAACTCGTCTGCCAAGCGTGGTGAATATGGCAATTACCCCTCATGTGATTGAGGGAGGCCCGTGCCCCAGCAGTGGGGACTTAAATGGGCTGATGATGATGATGATACTGTCTGTAATCTGGATGCACTGTAGTGCTTAATGTGTGGTGTCCATAGTATAACAAAAGTTTTATTATGACCGTGGGAGAGCCACGCTTCGACATGAATGGGCCAGTTCGATCGGAGTGATACCATGGCTTCACAGAAAACTGGCGTGAAGCAGCACTGTGCTGTGTTTCACTGCGTGAATGAGGGTACCAGAGGCCCAATCAAGGGGCCCAAGGAGATTATTAAAGGTTAGCAGCGCACTTGTGACTCCACTTGTGTTGCGGGTGTCCATGGACGGCGGAATTGCTTAGCATCAGGTGATCCGTCTGCTCGTCTGCCACCTCTTATATATATAATAAAAGCATAAGTAAATAAAAATAGAACAAAACTTTATTGCAGCATAATAATATGAAAATCTGATATTTTTGTTACATAACATTAGGCATGGATTTAGGTACTATTTAATGCGACAGTCAATGACTTAGACAATTTAACACATTGTTTAAGGTTACAGACCAAAAAGTTGCGACAGTAAAGTGCAAGAGGCTGTTTTGCCTAAAACCGGCGTCAAAACCAACATAATCACAAAATACTAATATGTGATACAATACATAATGTAATACTTCCTAATAAAAAAACCTTCGCAAAAACCATTAGTTAAAATTTTCGCAAACGCTTACCATCAGGTAATCCGTCTGCTCATCTGCCACCTATCACAAAAAAAGAAACAGTAGTAGTACCTTCTATTTCGTATTCAAAGGGTAGTACCACAAGAATAGACAAAAGTAGTTACTTGTATATTGTAACAATCCTTTTTCTATAGTTTCTCAGGGGCTTTAGGCTTAAGGAATTCTATCGACCTTATATTAAAAACGCAACTACCTAATCAAAGTAAGCTCTACACATACAATGTTGTCTTGGTGGTATTACATGGCATTTTCAGTGGTTCATAATTTTTTTTAGATGCCTCACAGCGAGTCCCATCTGAGACACTCCCATATGTTCAGCGATTTTCGTAGTTTTCGAATAAATAAACACATTTGAATGAAAAATTGCGAGATAACATTTTTTTTGCTACTTTTTTAATACTTTTTCATGAGCAAGATATAATAAAAAAGATAATAAAAATTTGGACGACCCTGTATGTACGTGCCTGATGTTATGCATTAAAATTTAATTTATACGCTTGCTTAACTTTTTCTCGTGCGAACGGAACTCACTGTGATTATTACCACTGTGTAAAATAAAACGAATATTAACATTAACGCTCCAACCAAGGGCACGAAATAAGGTTTGCTGCATAACCGGTAAGTAAATTGCGAATCTCGTTATACCAACAGCCGTTAACTAAATTATTGCATAAAACTGCACTGAGTCTGCATGTGTACATACCGTTCATCATCATCATCATCAGCCCATTTAAGTCCCCACTGCTGGGGCTCGGGCCTCCCTCAATCACATGAGGGGTAATTGCCATACTCACCACGCTTGGCAGACGGGTTGGCGAGGGTTTTGATATAAATGCAGAGTTTTCCTTCTCTGGGTGCTGATGATCATGCCAGCAGCTTTACCTTAGTCGACTTTTACGACACCTCGGTAAGAGTGAGGGTGGGCTATTCTACTCTGCCGGAACCACACGGCTAACGGCTACGTACATACCGTTAATATTTAGCATCTTTGGAGACCTTAATAACTTAAAAAAATTGGAAGATGCATGAGCAATGCATGCATTAGAAGATACATGTAATCTTCTCTCTTAATTATATTAATACCTACTTATCTACCTATATGGCCACTTGCCAAAAACTATTTATTTACATTATGGCGGACAGACGAGCCGACAGCCAATTCTCGGGATTGTCGATATGAAAAAACATGGCGAATGTCGCATGAAATCCATACAAAAAAACGATGTTTTAGTGATATATTTCGTATGATAATAAATGTCACGAGCACGAGAATTAGGCCCCAGCAACACATGAGGCATCACAGAGCGTTGCCGGCTCTTAAGGAAGGAATATTAATTGACGAAATCCTAACAGAGTACTACAATGCGTTACTAAGTCCAGGAGGCTAATACTCGTGCTTGTGATATATGTCAAAAAACGATATAATGTATATCACAAAAACATAGTTTTTTCCTATAGATTTCATTCGACATCCGCCATGTTTTTTCATATCGAAAATCCGTAATGCTAGCTTGGGCGTAATTTGGTGGTCACGCACGCACGCACGAGAGACCTAAAAGTTCTAATTAGATTGCCTGATTTATTAACTTCAATGTTCATTCTCGTGTGATGAATATTTTTATTTATTCAATATCTGGATATCTGTTGAAGGAAGACAGATTTGGGTAACTTAATGTGCGACTGTCGTAGTGTCTGTATCTTTGTTAATTCTTACTGTGGGGTCATTTGATGATCTCAGTGATATGGTCCAAAATAATTCATTTATTCCAATTAATTTACAAAGAATCTCAGTAAACACAAGTGTTCATCACAGGAATATTATCCCACGTGTAGTATCTAAGTTACCCTGCCACGGGACCAAGGGATTGTTCCCGTGGCAGGGTCACTTAGATACTAATATTTCACCATTGACGTTACTGTGATCTTTATAATGCAATAATGTATTCTAAACATTCATTGGTCAAGCAAAACAGAAAGTTGCGTAACCGTGGATGGGAAATCTATTGACCTCAGAGATTGCCGTGGCTCAGTGATTGTCGGTCGCATCACGTCGGCAAGTTCATAGAACATCAATTACGCCTAGTTACGTGAGGCCTTCTCCTGTACTTCGATAGAATCTTAAATTTTGACTTAAGTATCAATTACCTAACTGGTTTGTCCTGTTGGTCGTCCGAGATATCGAGGGATGAAGTCGCCAAAGACTGCTGGGCACTCAGGGCCTCCTACAACGAACATCCCTTGACGAATGAGAGTATACCTGTCGCACAAACGGAAGAGACGCATTGCGCGTGTGAAAAGTCCGGAGACTAAGATTCGGTCGTGAATTCCGTATAGTTGTAACTAGGACAGGATAATATGCAGAACCTTATACTTCAGAAGCCAAGACCCATTTTGTTTCGCTAAGCCAACGTAATAAGTGCCTATTAACTGGTTTAACATAACTGGGCTTATGATGAACAAGTTTAATCCCAGGTTATACCCATTAGCTAATCCTGTCACGTATTGGAAGAACTGGTTGAAGGTTGAATTGAAGAACTAGCTTAGGCAAAACCAGATTATCCTGTAATTGGGTTTAGCCGGAAACCGTTTTGAACCTACAATGGCAATTACTAGGTACTAACTAGAGGAACTAAGTGGGTACCTACCTAATACCAATTTTATTAGGCAGCTGAATTTATTAATTATACCTATAGGTATTATTTTAATATAACTATATTCATATGGATAACATTAAGCCGTATTTGTTTTTCGTAACAGTTTGGTTTTTTTAAGAAATACTTCGAGGATTCTTTAGGTTTCAAGGATATCAGCGACTCATGGCATGTCTATTTTGGTTTAAATATGCATGATTATGTATTAAAAATAAATTAGCTGTCACATCATTACGAAAAGTCAAGTCTGTTGCTCTGATGCCATCCCCCTTCTATGAATAAGTACCTATAGATAAATATACTGACTAATAATAATAGCAAGCCATCATGAGTGACCTTTTTTATTCGTCTGGTTGATTGTATCATTTGGTAATGGCAGTTTTTCACAAAAGACGACCAGGAATCGATCCCGAAACTTTCCGCGCCTAATTAAATCTACAACGAAAATCATGTCGATCATTTTAAAAGTCTATCGCTCGTATACCTACTATATTTAATTGATTTAACAGTTATGTTGTTTTAAACAAACATGTTGCTTTACCCAGCATAATATTTAAAAATGTTAGTCCGTAAATATTGTAGAGTCTACATTTGCCTTGTCGCCCGCTACGACGTGACACAAACATCCTACCTGCAGTATATCTTGACATGAACCTAAAACATATGTTAAGTATTACTAGGTAAACTTAGTACGAGTACCTACATTATACCTACCTTCCCTTTAAGGTCGACCAGTGATTGCGCTCATCGAGTTTATTGCCTTTAACTTTGACATGGTTAGGGCCCAATTAACAGGTTTTTACGAGCCAGGTGTCTAGCTTAAGAGTCATGCTGGACACATTACGTGATAGGTACCTACATTAGAATAAGTAGGTCAGTATCTTTTTTTATCACTCAGGAGAAATGCGTTACGCATACCATACGGGGGATATGTCGGACTCCCCCCTGCGGCCGGCGGGGGTCTTACCCACCGACTAAAACTCCTGGGCACCCTCTCATCCATAGTGGTGGGACCGTGTTGACGGGCACGAAGACTGAGGCACGAGCAAGTATCGATAAGTATATGAAGCAACGAAGTTAATGTAGATAATCACTATAAAGTATAAAACAAAGTTCCTTTAGCTACTTGTCTCTGTCCCTATCATCATCATCATCATCAGCAACCCACACTCGTCCACTGCTGGACATAGGTCTCCCCTAATGCACGCCACTGCTCCCGATTTTCGGCCACTCTCATCCAGCCCATACCAGCCAGCCTTCGAATGTCATCATCCCATCTTGTCGCAGGGCGTCCTACACTACGCTTACCGAGTCGCGGTCCCTATGGATAGATACAAATAAAAAACAAATATATCTTTAAAACTACACAACGAATTTTGATGCGATTTTCTCTATAGATAATAATAATTTATGATGAAAGTTTATACATTAACATACATAGCTAGTAAGTACTTAAATCACAATGGGGCATTACTACCTATGTAATAAAAAAACAGGTGATTTGGTTTGCAAGGTAGGTACTTGGGTAAGTAGGTACCCCATTGAAATTCTGAATAATAATAATATCCTCCAACCAATTACGGCTACGGCGGCCAATCTCAACGATCAGTTACGTACGCAGGATATATTATACTGCTCATGTATTCTCTATTCCCTTACACTCATATTCCCATGGGACACCACCAGCGTGACACGACTGGAGAGGGATTGGGCACAGGGACCAACGGCTTAACGTGCTTTCTGAGGCACGGGAGACACCATCGACTTCCACACTCCGGGCGGACACTAAGAAATTCTTACCGAAAACTTAGGTACAAATTTGGGCCCGACCCGGGGATCGAACCCGGGGACTCTTGCGCAGCCGTCGCTTTAAGTGCGACCCTCTTACCACTGCGTCACCGAGGCAGTCAAATACTAAACAATAAAATAGATGATAACTAGTTTCAAGAGATTACAACGGATTTAAATAGATTCATTGTATATTTTACTAACGTAAAAACTTCTTAGGAACTCGTTTGAGCTGATGTTTAACCGGTTAAAGCTGATTTATAACTTTTAGTTTCGTTCTGGAATATTCTAGATTGCGAATGAAAAAGCATTTAGTAGACAGGTAGTTAGACCTTCATAAGATGCTAATTTTCACAGCTTGTTATACTAAATCAATAGTCTATTTACAAGAGGTACATATTCTAAAAGTAAATATAGATTTTATAACATACTACCTACGTTATAAGTAAGGTATTATACCTATGTTTTGTTTAGTATCAGCCTACATACTCTCCCACTGCAGGGCAAAGGAATCCATCATATAAGCCAAGTTATCGCTACTATGATGAGATTAGGCTTAATCACCAATCGCTTGCATAATGCAGATTGGTGATCACAAACCCGAGCTATGTTCGAAAAAATCGAAACATACTTTTTGCTCGACCCGGGAAACGAACCCAGAAATCTCGGTACTTAAACCACTAGACCAACAGGGCGTTCTAGACCAATAGGGCGCATGTTTTGTTTACCTAGTTCGAAATATACTTTTGTAGTTTTTAGATGGGTAGTACATATAATATTTTGAGCAATGTGATCGATAAATTTTTATATGTCTCCGCTCAACTCCGCGAATCTCCACTTTAGTGGAAACGCAGCTTCCTCGAGAGCTGCTCGAGATTCCTTAAAAATACATAATAATTCCTACTTATGAAAATAAAGAAAAAATAAATAAATAAACCGTTTATTTAACACACCCAGTTACATTTTCTTAATATAGGTATATCATAATTTTAAGTCAAATACTCAATGGGCCCCAAACTAGGCGTAGCCTGTGTCTTGGTGACCCCTGCAAAGTGTGATTAAATAAAGAGTTAGGCCGACAAAACACTGCATTAATATTCTTAATTAAGTAAATATAGGTGATATATACAACAACTCGTATAACCACTCCCTACAAAAAAATACATAAGTGAAGCTATTGTAGTATATTATGCTCATTAAGTCAGTCATAAGTAAAGTTATATCTTATGCTCATGCACTGTCTGGCTTTGGCGGCTATTTCGTAAGAAGCCAGTCGAAAACTGAAATGACATTTCAAAAGTTATTACGCAAGTTTTACCAACTAACGAAAGCTTTACTGCGTTAAAAGGAGTCGTTAAAAAGTACGTACGGACACGCTGAGTACTGCAATCTGGAGATTTGGTCATGCACCGTTATTTTTTTATTGTTTACATCCCGAAAACCACATAAAAGGTATCGTGAATGAAGTACATATAGCATGTTAGATCAACAAAATAAGCGAAGAAAATATCTGCTGTTCTATACATTATTGCTGGGTGGATATTCAAATATTGTTATTATAACAGATCTCAAATATTGTTATGGTGTCATTGTTATTATTAATCTTAATTTTAATATTGAAACTTTATTAATATAATATAAGTTTAGGCTTTTTATTTAACCATCAACAATGTATTTATAAATTGCATAGTTGCTTGAGTCTCTGTTAAAATTAGTTTGTTATAAATATGTAGCCAGCAATGTTGAGTTTTCAATAATTTACAATGTACAACCTTATACTTATGTAATTTAATAACATTGGTTGTGGTTCGTTAAATAAATTAAAAAATAAATAAATAAAGAAACTGATATAATATTTAATTTAATTTTTAGACCTATAATGATGCCCTCACATGGCCGTGTTTATGGGTCTCAACTTGTGTAGTTACATCATTGTGTTACCAACATGTTGCAATAAATACCTAATTATGACTATGACTATTCTATTTTTTATGAAACGCAGTTACGTTACGAAAAAGCAGAGTTTTTTTCTTCATTTAAGAGGTTTTCGGGATGTAAACTATAAAAAAAATAACGGTGTATAATGTCTGGGGTATACCAACTCAGTGGGTCTCGATCGGTAATGGGTATCCTACCTACTTTTTAGCTGTTTTTTCGTATGATTAAAAAAATACTTAGCGTTTTGTAACCAAAAAATAAAATAAAGATGCTGCAGGTGACCGTGGGAGAACCACGCTTCAGCATGAATGGGCCCGCTCGACCGGAATGATACCACGGCCTCACAGAAAGCTAGCGTGAAGCAACACTATGCTGTGTGTCGCTGCGTGAGTGAGGGTACCGGAGTCCCAATTCGGGCGAAAGAGGGGCAGTAAAGATTGGCAGTGCATTTGTGACTCCATAGCTGACGGCAATCGCTTACCATCAGGCAATTCGCCTGCTCGTTTTTCACCTATCACATAAAAAAAAAGTACAGGGAACTACTTACTTACCTACACTACTATGCCCACATCGTATGTAGGTAAGTACCTAGTTGATATTCCCGGAGACATGCGTGTTTGTCTCTATTGTTTGTGCGATGCGCTATTTCCTGAACTCACGGTAAATAATTGGTGAAAGTCTTGCTCTATTAAAAATTCTGTCAGCAGAATTCATTGTGTTATTGTGAACCATATTTGCGATCTTAAAGATTGTGTGTGTAGTTTTTAAATGGACGTGGATTACCATCCTACAGATTAATATTTTTCGGACGTTTTTGAGATCTTTAGATCATTGGGATCCCCAGTAAGGTGTACCAATCTAAGCAAAAATACTAAATTGAGAAACTTTTTACTAGTCATTTTTATTCGAACAACATCTCATACGTTGACGTGATTCCGTACTAAGTAGCTTAAGCACTTGTGTTACAGATCTCAGACAACAGAGGAACACACATATATACTTAAATACATATATTATACCCAGACTCTAAACAAACACAAGAGTTCATCACACGAATGTTTGTCCAGGGTGGGGATCGAACCCACGACCTTTGGCGTAAGAGGCTTTAGAGGATTAGTAGGTAGGTACAGACAATCAGACAAATACCTATTTGGGCAAAAATATTTTTGCTGCAATCTAAAATCGGTAGTGAATTAATTCAATAAGGTAAAAAGTTAGACAACTATTAACTCACAATTCGTATGAGGTTTAGAGTAAAAGGTTTTGTGCACAATTTTTGTATAAAATTTTAAAACACTATTTAAATACTTGTAAATGTTCAACAAATCTATTTTCGAATGCGCGCGCACTGGCCACCGAGGTGACACACACTGGCCGGTGTTGAGGAAGGCGGGAAACGATGAAAGGCAGTAATACATACACCACAGTAGGAGCGAAAGCTCCTGATATACTGGTGGCAGTACTAAGTAAGGAGCAGTAAATAAAAACAACTAGCATTATTTTCTATTGGCAGGTGAGTAAATCAATCACAGAATAGTAGGAATCACGGATCATACATGGGGGTGTTTCAGGTGAACATCGTTAAGAGGTATATCTAAAAGAATGTTGGACCCCAAAAACAGGCCACCAATATTTAAAAAAATCATGGCGCCAGCGTATTGGTACGGGACTACTCTGTTAGTTTCTCAAACATTTGTTATTCGGTTTACCTCATATTTAGCTTTTAATTTGCTTCATTCTATTTTGTGTTGCATTAGACTGTATGACTTGGTATGAGGATAATAAACCATTGTAAAAAAAGTTGGCGATTAAAAAGAGTAACTGGCGAGTTTCTTGCCGGATCTTCTCGACCAGAAACAACTTTCCGAGCCGGTGGTAGAATCGCATTATGTTTATTTATTTCTTTAGTATATTTTATGTATCAACATATATATGTATTAACATGTAAATTATACATAAGTACTTATAAATAGTTTTAAGTCATTCAAATGTATGACGATTTGTAAGTGCTGTGTACAAGCCTATGCAAATAAAGAATTATTTGAATTGAATTGAATTGAATTATTATAACGACTTTAATTTATTATAAGTAGGAACTGACATTTTTTTCTTCTCATCGTCATCTTCTTGCGTCCAAAGCTATCGCTTCGGAGCCCGGGGTGGGTTGGGTATACTTGGATCATAATCCATGGTTTGGGAAGTTTGGTATTCACATTGCAGTGACTGGCCGTCTGACCTTCGCAACCCTTAGACAGATAGGGTTACACGATCGGAACCATTATCTCTTTAATATTGTAGGTGATTGTAGGTAGGATAAACTATCCAAGACGTACAGGTTTCCTTACAATGTGTTCCCTCACCACCAAGCTAATGGTAGAAATTATACAATAAATAAATCAATTCCTACAACATCTCATACATTGATATGATACCATATTAAGTAGCAAAAGCATTTGAGTTACGGGTATCAGACAATTACGGAGGGATTACAAAATACATATCTATTTTAATCATTATATTATGTACACTGTGACCCTGAACAAATACAAGTGTTCATCACACGAATGTTTGTCCAGGGTGGGGATCAAACCCACAACCTTTGGCGTATGAGGCAGGGTGAGGCAGGGTACTAAATGCGCCGTTCAGCCAGCCTTACATTATAAATTCATATAATCTTTTATACAAGATAAAATCCATAGAGTAAGGTAATAAATACTCAGATAAAATTCAATCGGTTTTATTTAAGTAAATAATGATATTTATTTCTTTGACTACATACCTAACCTAATTTAAAAAAAAACAGTGACAGCTGTCATCCCCTGCCAGCTGCAGCTTCATCCGCTGGCTGTCAAAATTATTAATAAAAAAAACTTGATCAACACCTACAACGCCGTTTTTTATTGTTTTACGGAAATACAGAAACGGTACATACATAATCAAATAAAAAAAGTTTGATTTAAACCAAGAAGTTTTCTAAAATGTTTGCAGCGCGACTTAGGCCTCTGTATCACATAAGTGATAAAGTTATTGTGCGTAACTTGAGAAATAGCAGGTTAACTATTACTGGTGCAAATCCTGGACTGAACAGAAGGATTAAAGCCTTTCAGGACGATGGAATTAAAATAGAAGATGAGGATGCTGAAGAATTCATTGAGAAATCTGACAGTGATTTTAGTAATGTAAGTTGTAAATGTACTTATAACCTCTTCTAATCTCAATCGTTTCTTGTAATTGTTACCTACCTTTTGTACCACTAATATTTAAAGAGTCTAGGTACACATTACTTATTTACTTCTTTTGTTTTCAATATTTTGATGTTAACTATTAGCTTGGAAAATATTGCTTCCATTTTCATGTGCCGTCTGTACTCAATAAAATTGGTAATTTTTATATGGTCATTATTTTTATGTGCAGGCTGGAGAAGCATACAATGAACATATGAACGAAACGTTAATGGGAAAATATGAAATGCGTCATCGTATTGTTAAAGATAAATACTTTAAAGAGAACATGCCTAACCTGCTGACTTGGAGTGAAAAGGAACAGATTCGTCTCTTGGCTACAACAGATCCTGATGAATGGACGACTAAGAAACTAGCAGAAAGTTTTCCAGTTACAGAACAAACTGTCAAGGTGAGGTTTTTAAGAAATGCATTGTGTGCACAAGTTTTATGAGCAATAAAAGTATAATCATTTCTACTTTCATTTTAACTTGTTAAAGATTCACTAAAATGCCTACTGATGCCCCAAGTACATTCACTTTATTTAGTACTGGTCTATTTTAGTTGAAACTATTGATGCTGCATCATGCAAGAAGTTGCAATGTAAAAAGGGCACTTATTATTTTCTTATTGCTGCAGAAACTACTCTTTGTCAATAGGATGATCAATTTAATATTCTATTAGGTTACATATGTACATTCTATGTTAAAAACTGTTTGATTAAATGAACTTCTCATTAGCCTGCCCCTGATTGCAAATCAAATAGATTTAATTATCTGAACTAGGCTCTACTTCATATTTATGTGGAATTGGTTTCCAAATAAATTCACGGATTCAAATAAGTATTTCTGTATAACTTATCTCCTTAAAGGTTGTGTTACTTCGTCGTCTGCCATTCGTCTTCTATCTTACTCTCGCACGTCATTCAGATTCAAACATCGATCTCTTCCTAGCCCTGCATCTACTGATCACCAATCCCACATTAATAATATAATTATTCATTCTATATTTAATTTTGTGTTGCAGAAATTACTAAAATACCCATGGAAACCAGCAACAAAAGAGCGCATAGCTCGGCATGATGCTTCTGTAATTAGAAACTGGAAAGAACTTAAAGAGGGCTCCCTAACCATCTCTGAAGGACTGAGACAACATTTTCTCAAATATTCCGACAGGTCTATCCCACCCCTTAAGTCCAAGCTCAATTAAAATAGATTTAACACAAGAAAGAAAGATGGGAGAATTTGAAAGTATAGTGCAGAGGTGTGCAGCTAAGGAGGAAGAAAAAACTGGAAATTATGAAACTACTGAAGAAACAGAAACCTCCAGTAAAACAAATCCTCAAGTAAAAGGAAATAAAAGATTAACATTGGATGAAATGACAAACGAAATTCAGAAATGTCTTAATCATGGTGAAAATGTACACTTGAATGATGAAATTATTATTAAAAGTATTGGGAATGATAGTAATGAACCAAGACCAAACAGCTTTGACCAAGAAATTACGTTACATGAAAAACAAGGCACAGAGGTAACAGTATTCAAAGAAGATGATCAAGTCGAAAAAAATATTATGCAGTATCCTGAAAGAATAAGGATTCCCAAAAAGGCATATAAAAAAGGTGCAACATACAAAGTAAATGATTGCTACTACGATCATGATGGTAAATTCTTATATAGAGTTCTGGGAATGTCTAATTAAGAAATAGTATGTGTAAATACATGTTAGGTTTAGAAAATAAAAGATGTTTTATTTGAAGCCTTATATTTTTTTTATAAAAATTATATGCATTTCATTATACTTGTCCATCAAAATAAAATAACTAAAGTTTTAATACAACACATTTTAGTTCACCCATTGATATGCAAAATTATTTGCATGTCTTACATTATATCCGTGATTTTGATCTTGAATTCCTTAATAAATAATGCAGTTATCTATAGACCTTTATAAAAATACTTTTGAGTGACTATCACCATTGTACACCAGTGGAACAAAAATATGGCTTGAAAGTACATCACTTGAGGCAGTTAAAATTAAAATTCACATCACTAAAGCTACTGGATACATTCCAAAGAATAAATTAAATTTAAGAATTGAATGGCAATGCTTTTAAAAACTTTTGTAAGTTGAATGATTCAATAAAATATAGTTGCCTCTTTTCATATCTACATAAAATTTAAGTTAGTCTTAATAAATAAGTATTCTGCCTTCAAGCATAGTGTTAGTACAATGAGTATTGCTTCATGCTCGATTACTGATAAATCAATGAAATCGTTAATAAAATATAACATTCATTTTGTATTATGTTATTGCATACGTTATTGCAAGATGCAGGGACTTAAAGCTGATACCATCAAAATTCAACCCTATCTAGGGCAAAATACAAAATCTCATATATTCAGCCTGCCTCTGCTTCTAAGGGTATTTTTCCACCAAAGTGGAACCGAGCGACGAAACTGAAGCAACAAATAAAAATATCGTTATTCTGATGACGTGCGTGATTCTCAAATAACGAATTTCTATTTGTTACTGAAAAACATCTCCGTCCACACCGTTTTGATGGATAAACGCCCTTATAAACCATCTGAAGATTGGATTATGTTTTTAATGGAAATCTGTTTATACACTCGGCGTCAAAAAAATCCACTGCTGATGAGGCCGCTCAAGTGGTTGCACTACTGCAAGCAGAGGTGCGGCAGTGTGATGTCATCCGGCAACGTAAGGAAGCCGCAACCAGGGCAATCCCCATTCCCCCCCCCTTTTTTAGACAAGATTATATGTTATATATTACTTTTAAGATACTTTTTATTATTTTTCAAATTTTATTGTTTTTTGTATTATTTTCAAAAAAGATTACACTTAATTGTTTTTGATACTCCTTTTTGTTACCTTTCTAATGATACCCAACAATATCCTCTCCAAAAGGTTAAGGAATTTTAGAATATGATTTTTAAAAGGTGCGAATTTGTTGACGCCGAGTGTGTAAGATTATAGAGTAACGTGAAATAAATAGGCCATTCACATAAAAGCTATTACAGTACATGTGTAAGCTTATAAGATCTATATCACCCAGAAAACATGTATTTGTGGGTCCATAAAACTAAAATATTGCCATTACGACTGTTGATGAACAACATTTATACAGTTATTATTATAATGAATAATAATGATTTTATCATAATCTAGATACATAATTGGTTGACACATCTACTAAATACTTTTAAATTTTGGCAGTCACATTATTGTTGTCGAAATAATGAAAACAACTAATTGGCAAAATATTTTTTCAGAAAATATTGGAATGGATTTATGAAAGAATATTAATAACAAAATAAAAAACACGAACTATAATAATTTACCGAACACTTGACATAAATAATGTGACTCTGTGAACACAATTATAATTTAATAAACCAACTACCATTCGTTTACGAATTCAACCGTGTTATTAGCATCACACAAAATCTATATAAAATGTATAAGTACTAAGTCCATATTAACCAATAACTTGTTAACGATTTCACGCGCAAAGTTATATGAACACGAATTACAGCGGAAACCATTACTTATTAATTCATGATTACGAATAATTCGCGATACGATACAATATCTAATCAAACAAAATTGGCCAGTGTAGACTTAGCCTATACTTTGATCCCCTTATTACAAATCGTGAACTTAGAATAGTCCCAGAACAAAAATCAGGCCAGCCCTTTTTGACATTGCATGTTGGAACGGGATGACATGAGCTTATAATAACGTAGTAACTTTAGATCGCGATTTATAATAAGGTGGTGAATGTTGCCATCCGCGGCTCTTACCCCTACTCTACATAATAAACAACATTTATATGTACAATCATGTTTAGGTTACAATCCACTAAGTAGCATTTAGCACCCACATTCCTAAACTAATGGATATGCCAAAATGTGAATGTTGGATAATAAAGCTTGATTTGATTTTTATTAAATTGGGGCACAATAATCAGAATTAGGCCACGCCATATATGAATTACATAAATACAAAGTCCTAACGAGAACAACCATTAATTATACTCATAGAAGTCTGCAAACAAAGCAGATAGATACATCTACAAATTATCAAAAGAGGCCTTTCAATACGATAAATTCTAAGATATTGCAAAATCTTTACATAACTAAATTTATCACGACGATATTATAAATAAACTCGCATTCATTTTCCATTACTTACAATACAAGGTTTGTTCCCGAACAAAGGACGGGCGAAAAAGTTCGACTGATTTCTGAGTTGCATGTTCGGAATATTCCTAGCGATGTTTATGTTTGTATTTGGTCGACTGATAGACTCATATCCTCGAAGCCCTGGGGTAAGACATTATTGTAACCAAATAATAATTCTCTATCAATTGTGTAATGGACGGCGATGACGTTAAGTAATATTAACATCAAGCAAGCATAGAAATGGTAATGTTAATGCATGTACGTACACTGACAAACGTGATATTTATAATTTAAACACTAGCTACTTTAATTTGGACAGTATTATGTTACATGTTTAAACGTGCAAGTTTGAAGAAACGGCCTCTTAAAAAAATTGAATCTAAATAATATATTCAAAAGGTGATTGTAATATTACATTGTGTCTTTACACGCTAAGTTTAGCAAAGATAAATAAACCTACATCAGATTCGATGGGTGTCAATTCCTTTAAATTGAGAAGCCATTTGTAACCATGCTAGCCAAATTTGGCTATTTCGTTTAGCCTACGAGTAGCTCTTATTTTGTTGACTGGTATCTTAAAATTACTACTTGTAAATGGTGTCAATATCTCCGTAGATAATAGAAAGGTGTGTAATAACGACGGTTATCTCAACGGATCCAAATAGTTAATCAGTGACTTTAAATACCGAATGATATTTAATATTGTCACAAAAAGGCTAAATAACAATTCATTATAAAAACTCCATGAACAACTACGCGATATCAATACAAACAAATCTTTGACAGAACGATATGTGAACGTACAGTCACGAGTTTTAATTTGGGACCCATTTCCGTTAAATGTCGATAGAACATTCATAATGCAATAAGGTCGAAACTTTAGTGCAATAATGTTGAATGTCAAGTTAAGACATAAACCCTGTTATTACAGATCGCGAACTAAATTCATGAACGGGATGATATAAGCTTTAGTCCAGTAATAACTTTAGATCGTGATTTATAATAAAGTGGAAGATGTCTTATCTAATCGACCCTTGAAACGATAACCTCTTTGCAAAACGCTATCATTATGGTTTTCTAATTAAGAACATAATATTGTGTCACTCGTGTCAGTGTCAGTCAAAAAAACAGTTTATTGTTACATTTTCACAAATAGTAATTTAGCAATTAATAAAATGCGGCTATTCGTAACCAAATATGAGTTCAAATTATTGATTTGCACGAACAAGGAGTAGGCATTTACGAAATATCACGACAAATAAATATGACAAGAAACAGTTATAACCAATGATCGAAGTAGGTAGAGCTATTTGGGTTCATTGACCGCAAACATAGATGTTAATATGGACATGCCCCGGGATTCTGACTATGATCCCGAGGATTAAACTATTTTTTTTTATTTTAGTTAATTATTTAACGCATTTTAATCATAAAAGGGAATATCCATAAACGTTCGATACCACTATATTTACTTACAGTTTGATCCTTTCTATCTAACGTACGATCTTGAATTTCGAAAGGACCTATTCGTAACTTTTTTTTTGCGAATTAGTTCGTAAGGCTGATATTAATGCTCGTATGTAAAAACGAAAATAACTGTTAATAGTATAAAGTATATCTTTGATCCCGGGATTCCCGAGAGTCCAGGCATGTCCATATTACTTGAAAAAATCGCAAGTACCAAAAATAGCTCTACCTACTGCGATAATTGGTTATAACCCACGTAACAATTACTCGGAAAACATCGGTAATGATCGTATGCCCTTGCCCAAGTTGACGTTTTTGCACGGTTGCCCCTAGAAAAGTAAAGTTGTCGATGGTAAATATTATAACTTTGACACGTTAAAATATTAGCACTTAATAGCGAAAGTTTGCTACACGACATTCAACCTTGGGTGTGTCCCAAATTAAAGCTCGTGACTGTACACGATTTTCTTATTACTCTCACCACTCTCAGATGGTCTGAGAAGCTGTTCCACACTCCGAATAGCCAATAATTTTCTCCCTTCGCTGAAGTTCGTTACAGCACAATCTTACAGTTCGATCTTTATCTGAGCGATAGAGAAGTATCTAATAATGCTTCCTCATATGGTTTGACCAGCTGGTTAATTGATACATAAATTTCCAACTGGAATAGTTTGCTCCATCAAAAATAGGTATCATAATATCCTCTATTTTAGCTTGCTTAGCCATATTGATGACAATAACACTGTTTTATTGTATTTTTATATACTTTCGCAACAAAATATTTCTTCGTTGGCACGTGTAACCGGCGCGTTATAACCTCTTATTTCAATCGTGTTTTCTTTGCACTTTATGTTTTATTCCTTTCTTTTGAACTACGCTCTGCTACCATGTTAAAATAGGTAGGCAGATTTAATAATAAACGCTGTTTTATAGTTAACTTTTGTTTTTATTTTACTTTACTCAATTACGAACATTTTTATAACACACAGCAAGATGGCGAGAGACGGCTAGGTTAAAAAAAGTTGCCATGACGATTTGACATTTAGGGTTGCTATGCAAATGCATAATTATAAATAATATTATTACTTTTTGTTTAAAGATAGAAAATTTACCTTAAATACAACAGTATCAATAAACCAGCCTATGGTACCTAAGGAGGCTTGGTCTTAAGATTGTGATCTGCTTTTTGGGTTAGATTTTTTGTCGGAAGTATGTGTCCTGAAAAAGTTTCTGGAGTAACTAAAAAAACTGCGATACAAAAGTGACCCGCGCGAAGCATTTAGGATTATATGTATAAACGTGTATAGGTTTCAGCATTTAAGATTTAATTCTTAATCCTCAAAGGCTAGCCGTAGTCTCTTGAAGTAATGACGACAGCATACCGCGGTGGGGGACGGAGGGAGGTCGTGAGGCCGGGCCTCCCCGCCGAGCTGGTCCAGTGCGCGGGTGTACTCGCGCTGGAGTGCTATCAGGTCGATGTTGTGTTCGCCGAGAGCCACCATTGCGAGGAATAGGATGTCTCTGTAATATGAAGAATGGATTAAATTACGGCTCTTCTATATTTTATTAGGCCTGTGTATAAACTTTATCTGACTAGCATAAAAATATGAGCACCTGCGCTGTGTATCGCCGAGTGAGTGAGGGTACCGGTTGCCCAATGAGGGGGGAAGAATGGTAGGTTAAAAGAGTAGCAGTGCGTTTGTCACGCCATTGGTGCTGCGGGTGTCCTATATGCGGCGGCAATCACTTACCATCAGGGAAATTGTCTGATCGTCTGCCATAAAAAATTGCCTACTTGTTCTCTAGATATGTTTAATTATTTCAAATTATTAATCTCAATACATATTTTCACATTCCTAACATCAACGATGGCTGACTTTCATTCAAACTGTTATAACACTCTTTACTCCCTAAAGGGTTACATTTTTGAAAAACCCGTCTTAGTGCTCAATTTCACTATTAAAGGAACCTCATTCCCTAATTTACAAGCTAGGGTCAGTAGTTTGGGCTGTGGGTCCATTTCTAGTCACTTAGTCATTCAGTTTCTCCTTTTATAGATATAGATTTTTGTATGAGATAGAGATCTCAACCGCTGAAACCATTGTAAAACAAAAGCCCATGATAGCCAGACTTTCCTTAGCGACCGTGGGAGAGCCACGCTTCGGCATGAATGGCTCGACCGGAGTGATACCACGGCCTCACAGAAAACCGGCGTGAAGCAGCACTGTGCTGTGTTTCGCTGCGTGAGTGAGGGTACCGGAGGCCGAATCCGGAGGAAAGGGGGGTTTAAAGGTTGGTAGAGCACTTGTGACTCCACTGGTGTCGCCGGTGTCTATGGGCGGCGGCAATGGTCGGCGTTCCGTCTGCTCGTCTGCCACGTATCACATAAAAAAAAACTATGTGCATGTCCACGACACAGGTAAGAAATACCACTTAGGATATTGCGGTACGGGTCATCTAAAATCCTTGCCTGTAGTAAGAGTGGTAGCGTTTGTTCCCTGTCGTGTTCTCCCGCCAGGACGCCAGTTTGCGCAGAGCGTCCGTTAGATCGTTGCTCAGCAGACCGTCCAGTAATGCTAATATCACACTGAAAAAGAAAGACTCATTCAAAATCAAAAATATCTTTTTAAGTCCATACAGAAAATTTATTTGACGACCCGTTTGGAAAAGTGGTAGTGAACGCTGCCTTTGGTCCAAGGGTTGCGGGTTCGATCCCCGCACAGTACAAACATTTGTGTGCATGAACATGTCTGTTTGTATTGGTTTGGGTGTTTTCTATGTATTATAAGTATGTATTTACAAAAGAAAAGTATTATATGTATCTATTTGTAATCCCACTGTTGATTCTGAAATCCGTAACACAGGTGCTTGAGAGCTACCTATCTCGGAGTCAGATCAATGTATGTGATGTTGTGAAAAATTTATTTATGAATGTCAAATATTATTTAATCTACTGCTCATTCGGAATGTGAATTTGTACAGAGGAGAATCAGCAAGAAACTCAGTAGTTACTATTTTCAAATAACATGGTAATTATAATTTTCATTCTTATACAAATTATGATTATAGTGACAGTACTTACATACAATGCTTATAATCAGTAATCGTATAGATAAATCCTCATTAGTAATTGAAAAAGCGAGTGGGAAAATATGTAATAATAATAGGGGTGAGGGTGACAGGTAGGGCACACAAATGGTTAGGAACTGAACCGGGTATATTTTTAACAATTTCGAAACTGCAGCGTCTCGAAAGAATACTTATAGTATTTATTTAATATTTATACTTTACTTTTGGGCCTGCTTTTGTACTCGAAATTTGAATTACCGCCAAAAACGGTCACTTATGACGTTAATCCTAATTTCGAGTGCAAACGCAGATCAAAAAGTAGGCACAATTAGTAGATAAATAGGTAGTATAAATGTTTGCTTAGAGACCCCCGCTCCGAAATTATTTAAAACAGATCCAGTTTAGTAGCTAACAATTTAAATCGATTGGTGTCGCTAGTTAGGGCTACCCGTCGCCTTAAACAAGGCGACTAAGGTAAAGCTGCTGGCATGATCATCAGCACCCAGAGAAGGAAAACTCTGCATTTATATCAAAACCTTCGCCACCCCGTCTGCCAAGCGTGGTGAGTATGGCAATTACCCCTCATGTGATTGAGGGAGGCCCGTGCCCCAGCAGTGGGGACTTAAATGGGCTGATGATGATGATGATGATGTCGCCTTTAAATATGAAATTGCCCTTTTTTTTAGATACAATAAGACGTATCCATGTCCATTAATAAGCCAAAAAGTTACCATACTATAATTTATATAACATTTTATATTAGACATATGTGTTCCTTTTTAAATAATAATATTGTTTCTGGACTTAGTCAGGACTAGATTAAACTCTAAAAAATCTTATTAAGCCATTTGATATCAATTCGTAATAACTATATTTTAAGACGTTAAATAAATAACTCAACTTATTCTTTGAGCTTAATGTTTATAGACACAAGGATTCTAAACACTTTAGTTCCGTGTTTAGCCGTGGAACTTGTATCGTGACGCTAGAGACACTAGAGGTCCGGAACCATGAACTACCGGAACGTACGAGCGCGGAGTGGTCACGCTCCAAGCAGCAGCGTCATCAACATTCAAATTTGAGCTTTATGTCTAACAGACTACAAGGAATCTAAGGGCTTTATTCATAAACGTTCAATAAACCTTTGTTAGCTAAAACGGTGTTATGGAGCAGTTTTGATGTGTGAAATAAAAAAAAATCAGACAATATTTTCTTAAGAAGGATTCTGGTGGTAGGAGTAAAACACTTCCGCGTGGCCTGATGAAATTCAAAAGTTTTAAATTAGTATCTAGTGGACTTAGTGCGGCGCTAGAGGTACTAAAGTCTGATTTTTAATTATGTTGACTAAACTGACAGCTACAATAGACCTTTTTTTTTAATGTTGCCAGCGTAGTGCAATAGTGCTGTTCCTATTGCAGTGTAAGCCATCAATTAAATTTTTCGTTGATTATTTTCGATATTTAGATTGCACTCATCAGTTTAAATTCATTCATTATCACATCAATAACCGTGCTAAAGATTATAAACAACTAAATAAATACAAAGTGCATAAAAAACTGGTTCAAATTAACATGAACAACAAAAAGTAAAAAAATGGTAAAATGTAAAAAAATCTGTCAATTATACTCAGATTTTTAGTTAACTAACAGATGCAAATGTCAAGTTTCAATACATTCAAGTTTAAAATTTTGCAACTTTCAAAATGAGTGATAATGTATGAGGATGGCACATTGACATCTCTCAGTTTAGTCTGCATAATTAAAAATCAGAATTTGTCATGAAATTTATTCTTGAGGAACTAAAACGGAGTTCCTTAGTTTTAGAACTAATGGGGTTACCATTACAGGTACAAATGTTGGGTCCGTTTTTGTACGGGAAAAGTTTTACGCGTACGCGTTGGACCAAACATTTTTGCATGGTTATTTAATAAATAGTATAAGTGTTTGCCGAGAGGTTGCAACCCCGAAATTGTTTAAAATAGATCCGGTTTAGCAGGTAAAAATTAGAATCGACTGGCGTCGCTGGTGTGTACTACCCGTCACCTTAAAAATCGGAGTATAGAGGCAGGGTACGTACGAGACGGCTCAGCTCTTCCGGCTGTCCCCAACCCCCCTCCTCCCAGCCCGAGGAGGGGCGTGGCCGCACACCCCGTGTAGGGGCCTGTGGGGGAGTGGGGTTGCGGGGAATAGCCTCGTGCAGTTCCTGTGACTCCATTCCATACCCACGGGTGGTTGAGCCCCGGGAGTTTTAGTGGGTATGCCCTCAGGTCGCTTCCCTCAGGTCGCTTCTTGTTAGAAGAAGCGGCCCGGAGGTCGCTTCTTGTTAGAAGAAGCGGCCCGGAGGGTGAGTCCCACAGTACCCTTTCGCCCCCCGGCGGCAGGGTCTGCGTAATGCATTTCTCCCGGGAAACCAAAAAAAAAAGGGTACGTACGAGTGCGCGGCGAAAAGTATTATATGTATCTATTTGTAATCCCACTGTTGATTCTGAAATCCGTAACACAGGTGCTTGAGCTACCTATCTCGGAATCAGATCAATGTATGTGATGTTGTGAAATATTTATTTATGAATGTCAAATATTTAAGCATACGCTCTTCGGAATGTGAATTTATACAGAGGAGAATCAGCAAGAAACTTAGTAGTTACTATTTTCAAATAACATAGTAATTACAATTTTCATTCTTACACAAATTATGATTATAGTGACAGTATGACATACAATGCTTATAATAAGTAAAAAGCGAGTGGGAAAATATGTAAAAAAAAGGGTACGTACGAGTGCGCGGCGGAGTGGTCGTGCTCCAGCAGCAGCGCGCGCAGCGCCCGCGAGCGCTGGTGGTCGGCGCGGCGCGCGCGCCAGGCGCGGTGCAGCGCCACGCCCGCCTCGCCGTGCAGCCGCGCCGCGTCCCAGCTGCACCACACCACGCAGCCTGCACACACCACTCCGAGCTCACAGTCCAGCCACTTTAAATATGCCTTATTTGGGTCGTTCTTCTTTTTTATCGACAATGAGCCAAACTTACAAATACACATTTAACTTTTATATAACAGACTACAAATGATAAATAGTATGTCCTAAATATTCGTTAATGTACTATTTTACAGATGAACTATTACATGATGTAAAATTTAATTGATAAAGAATACTTTTTGATTGAAATGAACACCTCCGTCACGTCCCCCGAAATTAGTGCCATTTACACCTCTGTCACGCTTTATATATATTTTTTTACATAGTTAAATCATGCTAAAGCATCTACGCGGTGATAAAGTTATGTCATTATTTCATGGTAAATTAGGAATATCTTGATGGTGTAACGTATATTTTTTATATAATTAATTACTTCATAAGTTACCGAGGACGGGCTCATTGTCGATAAAAAAGAAGAACGACCCATTTACAGCAAAACTAGTTCATCTCACATCCCAGAGACTTCTGTTAGATGTGTTAACTTAAAGAAGCCGAAGTGTAATGTACACGGAATCTCTATCTGTCTAGTCGCGTACTGACGCGCAACTAAATAATAACGTCCTCCAATCCGATATTTCGGTCATTGCGGCCAATCTTAGAGATCGGGCATGGGGCCGTTCAAGTATTATGTAAGCACTATAGGGGGGCGGGGGGTCTTTGTTTTGCTTATTTTCTGACAAGGGGGGTGGGAGGGTAAATAACTGTAATAAATCTGCTTACGTAATACTTGAACGTCCGAGTCCCCCATCGACGCAGGATATATTATAGTGCACATGGGTTTGCGCAGACACAAGTACATTCTCCATTCTCTTACCCTCATATTTTGATGGGACACCATTGTGACACGACCGAAGAGGGATCAGGCGCAGGACCGAACGTGCATTCCGAGGCACAGGGGTACGACACCGCCAACTTCTAGACTCTGGGCTGACACTGAGAATTTCTTAACAGAAACACTCATGTACAAATTTGGCCCCGAGCCGGGGATCGAACCCGGGACCCCAAGCGCAACCGTCGCTTTATGACCGAACTAAAGTGCGACCCACTAACCACTGTGCCACCGAGGCAATCCTAATTAGCACAGCGAACAAACATACACCTAAAATCTGGATTAGGAAATGCAATCCCGCAACAAAATTTCAATCCTGGTATTTGCGGGATTTGGAGATCTGAATCCGGCGGGATCCTAGTATTTGCGAGATATCGCATCTTTCTGAATTCTCATTCTCATATTTCAGTAAAAGTATAGTATAGTAATAGAGAAATGAGAAAAGAATAAAAATTATAATAAAGAGACAACAGGTAGTTAAGGCATTATTCTGAAAGTAACTGCGCATACCACTAACATGACGATAGTCTTGTCGGCCAAACGACTTCTGACTTTACATACCAGATAACCAGCCGCAGAAACCACTCGGTCTGCTTCCACGCTTGACGGCACAACTGTCATCAAAGCGTTGTAGGCGAACTTAAGATGTTTGCCCTTAAAACCACCAGATTCAAACAAATTCATTTCTTTCTTTATCAAAAACTTGATAAAGTTAGTTCCATTTCAACCGATGTCGTTGCGCAGTCTCGCAAATCCCGCGGGATCCTGCTCGATTTTTGTGCGGGATTAATCCCGCAAAATAGCGCGGGATCCCGGAATGTCGTTATCCCGGTATACCGGGATTGCATTTCCTAGTCTGGATTATAAAGGAGATCCTTGGGCGTTCATATTTCTTTAGTCCAAATATGAAAGAGCTGCAATATGAAGAGTGGGCAAAGTGGAGGGGAAGAGATCCCGCGGCCGGTCTCCCAGTCGATGGTGTAACCAAGTAACGACGATCACTGGGCTTCCCGTCGTAACCGCCCTAAGGACAGCCAAGAACCGAACTAAATGGAAAAGACTAGCGCACGAAAAAAAATTGACACAAAACAAAATAATATATAAAATGAAACTAAAATGAAAAAAATAATTAATATGAAGTAATTTCCATTTTATATTTTCTTTTATTGAACAACTCATGTGGTCTTACCAACTTTATCCGCCTCAGTGAGTGTATCCAAACTTTGATATTTAGCCTGGAAGTTGGGACTCAGGAGTTCAGGCAGATGGTTTTCGATGTTGGCTCGCTCCAGGAACCACACCAGGTTCCAATACACGATAGGGTGGGACTCCACAAACTCTGGCTCTGCTAGGCAGGAATCACCTTCCCTACCTAATCAGATAAAGTTGTTTTAATTAGATACTGCTTTAAAATATTTAAATGGCAGTAAAAGAGTGGCATGAGTTTTGAGGTACATACTTAGTATAGATTCGAATTCTTTCCGCAAAACCAGGGGATTTAAATAAGGCACACTTAATATTTCCGCTTGCGTCTGATTCTGTCGGATAATCTGTAAAGAACAAATACAACTTTTAGCAATTTTTCTATATTTCTTTAAAAAAACATGCACAGGAATAAATTAAGTAAGACGTCATCCTATAAATTAAGTCTTTTATCCAGTCTATGTCAAAGTAAATTTCTCCCCTCACTACCGTAAACATCACATATTTGTACAGTATAGATGTTGAATTTTAGGGCAAGTTTAAGATTATCAAGAAACCCTTCCTCTCTTTGAAGTGTACGACATTTATTGCTGAACCCTCCTAACTTGTAAATAGATAATTTATAATATCAAGATGTAGATTTATGAGATTTTTTATGTGATAGATAGTAGGCTAGCAGACGAATCACAAGCTGATAAGACACACGCGACACCAGTGTATTCACAAGTGCGCTTCCAACCTTTAAACCACCCTTTCCCCCGGATTAGGCCTCCGGTACCCTTACTCACGCAGCGAAGCACGACACAGTGCTGCTTCACGCCGGTTTTCTGTGAGTCCGTGGTACCACTCCGGTCGAGCCGGTCCATTCATGTTGAAGCGGGTCTCTCCCACGGACAATTGTTTGCAAAATAGTTTTGTCTATTTGCTAATGAACTTCGATGAGATTAACAACAGATATGAAGAGTATTCACCATTGCGCTCTTCAGAGCGATGATAGCTCAATATATATGAACGCGCCTTCACGCAGGTGGTCGAGTTTCGAATCCGTGCATGCAGCGATGGTTTTTTTCAAATCTATGTGCGTATTTCTACCATTACCATCTGCTCGGCGGTGAGGGAAAACATCGTGAGGAAAACTGCACGTTTCGGAAAACTTTTCTGAAACGTGTAACCATGATTCAGTTGCTCTGGTTCCCCTGTTAAAGAGTTGCGATTGTCAGACGGCAGTGGCTTCATTGTAATTACCAGACCCCCCAATCCTGAATCATGGTCTAAGCGTACCCTGGGCTTCAAAGTGACTGCTTTGGACGCGACCGGGAATTACACACTAAGATGAAGAGTTCTCTTTATTTGTTCCCACTCCTGAATACCTTGTACGGTTACCTGTATAGACAGCAGGGGCACAGTATGCCGGCCGCAGGCAGTGCACCTGGTGTTGAGGTTGGAGTCGTCCGCGGCCCAGCCCGCCATGATGTCCTCGTCGTACAGTAGAGCGAGGCACTGGTGGCATTGCGAGCACGACGACATGTGCACTGTTACCGGTGGGGTCTCTGTATTCTTGCTGTCCTACAGTGAAAAGTAATTTTTAGTTTGGAATATATTTATGCATCAGGAATGATGATGGGTGTTAAAGCAAGATCACATCTTTTTTGAGTACCCATCAGCATTCCTACAAGCACAATGTGGTGTGTTTCATCAGCCTATCGCAGTCCACTGCTGAACATAAAGACCTTTGCAGTCAAGGAATATTCAAAACTTACATGGAAAACCTTGGAACAGAAATTTTGACTGCGTGACTTTGTTTGGACTAATAATTGCGAGATGAACATATCAAAAGTCACCGCTTTTATCCCTTCATGTGCCGAGAAGTGGGCGGTGTTTGAGAGTTCAATTTTTCGCATATATTTTGGTAAGTAGTAGATGTATTAATTTTGTGTAAAAATTCACATAACTAATATATGAAGTTTTCTACAAAATAATAACAAATTTAAAATATAAAAAACCACCGACGGCGGCCATCTTGGATTTGAAATTTGTCACAATAAATATATTCTGCCACTCCAATCCATACAAACCTTTGTGACGGCGGCCATCTTGGATCGATTGTATCCAACATAGCTAAGAACACTCCCCCCCCCTCCCCAATTTCATCTTTCAAACCAAATTAAAATCGGTTCATTTGCTAGGGAGCTACGATGCCATAGACAGACACACGCACACGCACACGCACAGACACGTCAATCTTATAACACCCCGTCGTTTTTGCGTCGGGGGTTAATCAAAAAGAAAACCGCAAGAATTCCTTCTTTCACAACTTACGGTCGGCGGTGGGTAGAGGTTGTCGGGCAGATGCGAGAGAAGCGTGGCGAGCGAGCCCCGCTCCATCGAGCAGGCTAGCTCCGCGTCGCTGGACGCGCGTCTGAACCCCATGCCTCCCACCCACTCTGAAAACGAAATACTCATCATCAGCCCATTTATGTCCCCACTGTTGGGCACGGGCCTCCCTCAATCACATGAGGGGTAATTGCCATACTCACCACGCTTGGCAAACGGGTTGGCGAGGGTTTTGATACATATGCAGAGTTTTCCTTCTCTGGGTGCTGATGATCATGCCAGCAGCTTTACCTTAGTCGCCTTTTACGACACCTCGGTAAGAGTGAGGGTGGCCTATTCTACTCTGCCGGGGACCACACGGCTAATATATAATCGATAAGTATCTCCAAATGTTTAGTTAAACATTCGCACCAAACCCTCAAAACATAGTTGAGGAAAAGCTAAGCAGTACTTGTGTGGCCGGGACAGGGTCATAACACAATACTGCTACGGTGACGTAAAAACGTGGTTGAATCTTTAAGCAAGCAGTGTGCAGTGGGGGCGGTCCCAATGTTGTCAAAATTTAATTTCCCGTTTTTCTTGGATAAGACAAGAAGTGGTCAACTTTTTTTTTAAATGTAAAGTTATGATGACTTAGGCTTTTTGTATAAACTTCCTCCCTCTTATTCCAAAACGTGGTTTAAAATAAGTAGTGTGATTAATACTGGTAATAACTGAAGATCTAGAAAAAACATTATTACAAAACTAAGATTAACGTTATTTAGTATATCAACTATAATACTTAAGTTAAACCACCCGGACCCCTGGTTTAAAATGAGTACTAAAATAATAACCTCAAAATTTCGATTCAGTAACCATGACAACATATCCCCGTGACAGTTCATTCCGTTTTACGCTAAAGTTATTTGTGAGAAAGTAGTTAAATTCATTTTTGGGATTTAATCCCAAAAATATAAGCAATTCCTATGCATATTACTTGGAAACCTTACTTAGGTCAATATTTTAATTTATTGTTGCTTAAAAACAATTCTTTAGAATTTTTACTTCAGACAACAAAATAAGGTTATGTAAAATGAAATGTCACTGAACGAATGATTTCATGATTCGAATCAATTTTGACACTATCCTGCAGGTACTAAGTTGTCTATGGTTAGTCGAGGATTTGTAATAAAAATTTAAGAACTAACATTATTCCGTAATAATCATGAACTTGCTAGTTTAGAATTAAAGGCGGTATCAGAGCAGTTTTTTGTAATAAGAGGGCCTAAGACCAAAAAAACTAGTTCTTTTCTCATAAGATTTCAAAACCCGCTAACTTCGGAAAAAAAATGGTAAATTGACAACATACCATCAGGATTGATCTCCGACGAACCATCCGTCGAGTCTTCCTCCGCAATGAGACTGCTCAACGCGCTCGTAGCATTCCCAATGGCGCCCTTCACAGGCGTCGAGTTCGCCGATATCACCTCCTTCATCTCGTCGAACTTCTTGGCCATGCTGGTGGCTGCAGACTTGAGGCTACTGAGGCCACTTTGTAACAGTTCGTTGGACTTTTTGCCTGCTATACTGGTTGGACTGTAAAATTCATATTTGGGGCCGATCAAGTTTTGCGTAAGTCTGATTTTGAAGAGCTAAGACGGGGAATCACATGCACATAGGTAGTAAACACATGATTTGTTAGGCGCATTATGTAGCTCAATAATGATTAATAATATCAATGTTGATCACGTACATGAATGGTATTGGCATAAAATAAAAAACTTAAAATGCATACACACTGGCAACTATTATTCGAAACTAATAAAATAGACAAACAATAACTTCAATTTTAACTGATCATGAATTATAGTCCATTCAGTATGTGAAGGTGAATAGGACAGTTCTATTTTGACATTAAAAGTCAGTCGCTCCTTTTAAACCTATTTAAGAATCGAGAATATTTTCTTTAGAAATCTAATCAAATAATATTCATCTTAAAAATAACAACACTCGCTTGAAGTGTTGGAACCATCTTCTTCACCAAAAGAAATTACTAATCTTGGTCCCTCATGCAATCTATGCGGACATATTTTGCACGAAACAATAATCGTGGTTCGATGGTAAGATGTTGGCCATACCGATTACTGATTTATCGCGATTGTTTGTGTCAATCCCTATCAGCAAAAATTCCGACTAACGTATTAAGCAATTCATCAAGATATTTTTTTACAAATTATACATGTAATAAATATTTTAAGTTCTTGTTCAGATTAATTGAGAAACATTAATACTTGTTATTTTGGAAGAATAAGAACACACAAAAGTGAATGATTTTTACAACTTAATATTTTTATTTGTAGAAAGATGGATGCATGATACGAAACGTTTGAACTGTCCTATTAACCTTCAGATACTGAATAGACTATAGTTAGATGATCAATGATCATCATGCTATCGCAAATAAACGTAATGAACTATTTAAATGAGGCTATACTGAACTTTTCATTTGCAACTGCAATTGAGTGGAACTATCTCATTTCTAGAATATCGAAAGTAGATTGTCTCAGTACATTTTCTACAGGCCTATAAATAGATCATTGAAAGCGTGACGCATGCTCACCTGAAGTATGTCTCGATTGCCTTGCTGATTTTCATGTTATCCTTGCGCAACGACAGTCGGGCGGGCGAATAGCGTCTAACAAAACAAACAGGCTAGCGATGGGTGGTGCGGTAAAACTTAAAACGTGGTGACAAGTCAGATGCACGAAGTACGCCAACCTACGGCTCCACGTATATACGCTACGTCGCCCAAGGCTCAGTCTGAAAATCAGATGCTGAGTTTGGGCCTTATAGGCTACAGAATTTGTCCCTTTTATGATATGACATTTGTGTTTAAATTTGTGTTCTGTGGCCAATAAATAAATCTTCATCTTAAAGTATGGAATTTTTGGTAAAAATATGATAACTAATATCTATTTGTTTTTTTCTAATATGTAACGTTTGTTAGTGTAAGTTTCATACGTACATTTCATATATACATTTTATTCTATGAGTTTAAGTACGTCTCGACTTGTCGTTGTAGATATTTCATATTTCCTGGGGGTTAGTATTAAATGAAGCGCACATAAGCTGTAACATAGTGTTTCGTTTTCGTGCATCTAACTTTATGATCAATGTAAAGTTCATATTTTTACGATATATTAACTAAAAATCCAGAGTAATGAATGTAATGACATCAATGCATACAATTTTAAATGGCAACCAAAAACATGCTGAAAAAGTGAAAAAAAAAACAAACTTTTGAGTATTTACAATGAAGCTAACTGGCGCTTTTATTACCACGATACAGTCAAGTTCATGACGAAATGTTTTGTCTAAAACTCAGATTTTAAATTATGAATGGACATGGACTAAACTGACTAAAATGTCAAGTTTCCATAAATTTTACATCTGTTAAAAGAGTTCAACATGTATGGGAACAAGACAATTGACATCTGTGCGTGAGTTTAGTTCATATAATAAAAAATAAAAGTATAGGTACTGGGAATTTTTATACTGTGTTTGTTGCTTAGTGGATACTATACTCCAATTTTTAATTATGCAAAGCAAACTGACAGATGTCAATGTGTCATTCCTATAAATTTTTGCTCGTTTTGACAGATGCAAAATTAGTGACATTTATATCTGTCAGTTTGTATCGCAGAATTAAAATCAGAGTTTAAGGGCCAAGTTAACCAACTTCTCAAACAACGGTAATCACACTTTAAGAATTCTAATCAGTGGTCAAAGTGTGATAACCGGTGTTTAAAATTGGTTAACTCGGCCCTTAGTGGACTTTCATCAATCACTCACCCAAAGCTGATCTTGAGCGTGTTACCCAAACTGGCGAGACTAGAGGACACAGTGCCGCCCGGCGCCGTCTCACTTCTGTGCAGTTTCCTGTCCGGAGGAAACTATCGAGGTTATCTTGTTTCACTAGGGGGCAGCACTAGCGATACTGAATCGTGGGGAGCTGGGGTCAAAGGATAGGGAAGGTGAGGAGCTAATTTTGACTAAGCGATTTTACTACCGGTTCTAACTTGTAACTAGTCGAGCATAGATATATAAAACAATAAGCATTTATGTAATATTTATGTCTTAGTGAAGAAATCTAATTAAGCTTGGTAAAATTATTTTTAAATCAGCGTTCAAATCAACATAATATATTACAAACAGATATCGAAAAATATTCCTTATTGTAAAAACATGTTTTTTTATAATTTTATTTTTATTGTAATACTTCCCAGTATATTGATAATACAGCGGGCTAGCGTGGTAACATTTATAGTCTGATGATTTTTATCATTCAATGTTGTATGTAAATGAATAACCTTTGATACATATTAAGTTTAAGTAACTTAGGTATGTACATTTTTATCAAAGGTTATACAATTACAGTGTGTTTATTTTTTCTAGTGTACTAGACAAAAGCAACTAAACAATACGGATCTAACAGCCAAATAGGTGGCATACGAGTATGCCCCTTGTAATCCTCAGAAATAGTGATATACAGTAATGTTTTATTTCTTTATTTTTTTTTCTTATTTGCTGTGTATTTATTAAAATTTGTTTTTATTTCTAAGTCTTTGTAATTTAATTGTTTTTTTTTTATAATTTGTAACTACATATTTTTAATTTTTACGAATGCTGTGATTACCTGTTATTATAAGTACAGTTAGATTTTTGTTTAATCTTAGGTTAATTATGTATAATTGCTGTAACTTATGTTGGTGATCCAAATAAATAAATAAATAATAAATAAATAAATAAATAAGTAATATAAATGGAAGCTGTGTACCCTTGGTGTTCCTCGGGCGGATCGTCCTGGAAGGAGTTGCTGCGGCGGTGGAACAGCTTGGGGCTGACGCTGAACTCGTGCCGCGGGGGCGCTGGCTCCTCTGCGGGCGGCGGCTCCGCCTGCGATGGCGCTTCCGGCTCGCACAGCGCCCCCAGCGGGTCGTCCGCCAGCACGGGCGTGCGGGGCGATAGTCTGGACAGGATGAGATAAAGTTAGGGCACATGCAGCAACTATAGGTGGCAGCACCGTCGATGTGGTAGTAACTATAGTTGGCAGGACTTTGTATTTGGGTCGTTCTTCTTTTTTATCGACAATGAGCCCGTCCTCAGTAACCTATGAAGTAATTAATTATAAAAAAAGTATAAGTTACACCATCAAGATATTCCTAATTTACCATGAAATAATGACATTGTTTTATCACCTCGTAGATACTTTAGCATGATTTAACTTTGTAAAAAAATATATAAAGCGTGACAGAGGTGTAAATGGCACTAATTTCGGGGGACGTGACGGAGGTGTTCATTTCAATCTAAAAGTTTTCTTTATCAATTAGATTTTACATCATGTATTAGTCCATATATAAAGTAGTACATTAACGAATATTTAGGACATACTATTTATCATTTGTAGTCTGTTATATAAAAGTTAAATGTTGATTTGTAAGTTTGGCTCATTGTCGATAAAAAAGAAGAACGACCCATTTACTAACTGGACTAACTCCCTCTTATTCCAAAACAAAACTAATATTTAACGTGTGACTACGCCTTTCCAAACATGAAATTTTATCTCTACATAGTGAATATTGCATAAATTGACAACGAAGGCTTGTTTTATACTTTTTCAGCGACGTTTTTTGTCGTAGTTGGGTTTTAGTTTTTTTACTTTTATTTTATTTGTACTATTTTGGTGTCCAAGTGCTAGTAATATATATATATATTCAAAATGTACAAGTCAAGCGCTTTCAAATGATACCAAACACGGCATATTTATCATAACTTTATTTTTTTACTCTGTATGTTTTGTCCGCTAGAGGGCGCCACATTAGATTTTGTGAAACTTCATATAGCCTATAACCAGCGGACGATCAAGACGCTTATAATGATATGTCATTTGTCGAATTCTGATAAGTAGTTAAGAAGTTACGTGGAAACAGATGAACATACATACATACATACATACATACATACATACATAGCCTGTCAAAATCATAACCCTCCTTTTGCTTTGCCGTAGTCGGGTAATAAAAAAGAAGAACGACCCATTTACTAACTGGACTAACTCCCTCTTATTCCAAAACAAAACTAATTTTAACGTTACTTAGAATTCAACTATAATACTCAAGTTAAACCACCCGCGCCCTTAGTATACAACTAGTACTAAAATAAAACCTTAAAATAACGATTCAGTAACAATGACAGCTTGTCCATTCGACAGTTCATTCCGTTTTACACTAAAGTTATTTGTGAGACAGTAGTCAATTTATTTTTTAGATTTAATCCCAAAAATATAAGCAATGCCTATTCATATTACTTGGAAACCTTACATAATACAATATTTTAATTTATTGTTGCTTAAAAACATTTCTAAAATATTTTTACTTCAGACAACAAAACAAGGTTAAGTATAATGAAATGTCAATGAACGAATGATTCGATCAATTTTGACACTATCCTGCGGTACTAAGTAACCTATGGTTAGTCGAGGATTTGTAATAAAATTTAAAAACTAACATTATTCCGTAGATCCGCTAGTTTAAGATTAAAGCATTATCAGAGTAGTTTTTCGTAATAAGAGGGATAAAGTTTTATTATATGGCATCAGTCGGCACCACCATCCATGTTCCCTATACTTAATACTCTGCATAATGCATTTCGGCTAGGGCAGCCAGCGGCCAATCTTAACGATACCAAATATGAACATATTATAATGCAGAAGTGTGTGCGCAAATATCGGTGCACTCACTATTTCACATTGCTCCGATGAGACACAGTCTTTTTTTTTCCAGGAGAAACCGTCATGGCCGTCACCTTGCTACATGTAGGGAACAAGGTGGTGTGTGGGGCTCAAACCCTAACTAAAACCCCTGGGGTGTCCATCTCCGGGCAATCGCGCAGTGCATAGCCAGGACTGGACGGTACCGCTAATCGCGCTCGCCGCTGCACCCCTATCTGGCGCAATACAGCCCCTTCAACGCTGAACGACCTACCAGGACACCTGGTAATGTCGATGAAGAGGGTACGCTCACGTACTCCGAAAACCCGTTTAGTCGCCTCTTACGACATGCCGGGAACACCTTGCCAGTATTCTAAGACGCCCTTAGCCACAGGGCCACCGAGACACCGAGTCTGGCACAACCGGTGAGATTGAACGAAGGACAAATTACCATGATATAATAAATCGACTTGTAGAGCCGTTGGTATGTTAGATAGCCAATCATTTCTTTTATGCATACTCACTTTAAAGGTGATGCCTTTGACGCTCCTAAAGGTTCTGTAGCTGCAGCCTCCTTGTCCGGCTCCTCCGGGAAACTTAGCGCCCTCGTACACCGGGATTTTGGATTTGTCACTGCAAATAATGATACCATTTTATAGATCTACCGTCACAAAATAAACCTTTTCATGGTTTGCGGAAGGCGGAAGAGGGGAGTGCGCTGGACCAATCCAAAAAGTTTATATTCTATTTGAACCAATCCACCAATAAGAGCGGAGTTCATCAATATTTCTTTACTACTGCTTAACTGACGTTTACGCTAACCGAACCGACGGAAGTAGTTTAACGTCTCTTAACTGAGGATTTTTTGTTTTAAATTGAAAACAGTAAAAGGCAAAGAGCACTGAAACAAGTCCGTACCATTAGCAGTTGAGTATTGGTCGTTTTCCTCCAGATGGTGCTAGCTTTGGCTTGCCGACTGAAGCCTCTTAACCGTTAGGTATTGGTCGTTTTCCTCTAGATGGCGCTAGAACTGGCTTGCCAACTGACTGTCAGTATGTGAAAAAGTACAAGTCTAATGAACTGTATGAAATACGTGTGCGTATTTTTCAATTTAAAAGCATTATACTTTATTCTACCAAACATGAATGGTACCAAAGATCGTGTTAGAAAATATGAAAAACGGACTTCTGGTTTTAGTTGAGTTTAAATATTCATAGAACAGTCAGTTAAAGATCGCTTTGTTAACTGGGTATCCAATTTTGGTGATGAAACAGTACGACTGGTTAATGTTAACTTAACTATTACTGCCCGTTTTCGTAACTGTCCGTTATCTAGATTTTGATGAGCTCTACCCTAAGAATGACAGTTCCCAGATGATTACCGTGCGACTCCACGAGTTCTAAAGAGAATCATTTTCCATTGGTCAAGCATAATCCGCCTCCCGCTAATTGGTCCAAACAGAAAATAAACTTTTACGATTGGTTAAACGCACTCCGGATTAGATTATCTCAAGGATTAGAAGCTTTAGTTAGGGTTTTTAAAACCAACCATAAGAGTATTGGTTATATCTATCAAAAGACTACACACATCAAAATCAACCAATGGACCTTACACCTACAGCTACGTAACCAAACTATCGCATTTTACTATTTATAAAAACAGTTGTCTAGTCTTACCTCCACCAAATGAAAGCCTCTGTAAATTTTGTATGATCTGAGCGTCGCCTGCAAAACTTTCCGACCGCGTGAGAATACGTAGATCTGAAGGACTGTCCGGGCTTACGTGTATTGTCTGAAAAAATAATTTATATAGTTAGTATCCTATTCCTTGTAAATGACGACAACATGACGGACAGTATTTAGATATCTATATAGTCGGTCTACGGTAATTAGGCACGTGGCAAAAGTCGGAACTAATGCTGTTTTGACATTTTCGCATAGAACAACCGTTGTACAACGCCCTCCTGTCAATGTCACAGAAGTGCCTTCTGATCGTAGTCGCACTGTATGTTATATGTATTTTCTATATTTACCTGTCTTTTTTCAGTAATTGTTAGAGGAGTACTTGAATCTTCGTTGCCTAACGAATTACTTCTGGGTCTGGAGGATTCAGTCAAATCTGGGTTTGAGGGCATCCCTGGAAGAAATTAATTAACGATTTATTTGAGGCCTACACATGGAATGGCCTACAAGGTTTAAAATAGAAATGGACCACAATATTTGACTATAGTCTGGCCAACACCGCAGTATCGCGCCTTAGGTATGCGCGGGGAGGTGGGGGACAGAACAACCGCTGCGTTGGTTTGTCAGTTTGCCGTCGTTGCTGACGGCAGCCTGTAGTGTTATCTGTTCCGGACTGTCTATATCAGAAAAACTTGAGATATAATATCCAAAGATGGGTCGTGCTTTATTTTGAGTAGTCAATGTTGTCATTTTCAGTCATAGTTAATTTGCATAGATTATTTTATTTCAGATCAGGACCCCAATTAGTGGGATTTTCGATATGAAAAACCATAGCGGATCTCGCGTGAAAACCATACAAAAAAAATGTTTTTGACATATATCGTATTATGACAAAATATCACGTTCTAGGAGCCCAATTCTCGGGCTCGTGACATTTATTTTCATACGACATATATCACTAAAACATAGTTTTTTTGTATGGTTTTCGGGTGATATCCGCAATGTTCTCAAAATATCACAAGCACGAGAATTGGGCTCAAGGGCGCTCTTCGTGACATTTATCATAATACGACATATATCGACATCAGACTGGTTGATTGGCCAAAACAGGTGCCTTATTTTGAAGCCGTTCCGTAACGAACGAGGATATACCGGTCGCGTCCAAACAAAGGGGACACACAGCGCGAGTGAAAGAGAGGGACACTCCGATTTGGTCGTAACGTCTGCTTCAAATTAGGCCCCCAGAATACAAACTTTTTAAATTGGCCAAGCCACACTCCCACGGCCTGGGAACTGGGATGGTAAAATCAAGTGATCCGTCTACTCGTCTGTCACCTATCACATAAAAAAAAATAATCAATTTACGTCAGCGTTACAAAAATGATAATTAAATTCGCATCGAGTACGCTACTTTTGGACAAGGTCTTAGTGTATTCGGGGCGAGTTACCAGTGATGAGTATGCCGGCGGCGGTGGACATAGCAGGAACGTGAGGACGCGCAGGCGCAGCGCGAACGATGTTCCCGCGCCGGCACAGCGCCTCGAACGCGTGCGACCGAGCCTCCGCCTCCAGCGACCGAGCTGTACATAACACTTACTTAATCATCGTCATCGTCAGCCCATTTATGTCCCCACTGCTGGGGCACGGGCCTCCCTCAATCACATGAGGGGTAATTGCCATACTCACCACGCTTGGCAGACGGGTTGGCGAGGGTTTTGATATACATTTTTTCAAAATTGTACAGAGTTTTCCTTCTCTGGGTGCTGATGATCATGCCAGCAGCTTTACCTTAGTCGCCTTTTACGACACCTCGGTAGGAGTGAGGGTGGCCTATTCTACTCTGCCGGGACCACACGGCACACACTTACTTAATATACACATCTAATCTGAACACGATTGCATTCGGGCATAAGGGCGCAAACATAAATAATTGTAGTATCAGCCTATACTGTCCCACTGCAGGGCAAAGGCCTCCATAATAGAAATCAAGTCCTATGATGGGATTAGGCTTAATCACCACGCTTGCCTAATGCGGATTGGTGATCACAATCCCGAGCTATGTTCGAAAAATTCGAAACATACCTTTGCTCGACCCGGGAATCGAACCCAGGACCCCGAGATAAATTGGTGAAAATAATTGTAATTTATACTACAATTCAAATAAATATATTGACCAATTTATTTATAATACTGGAAAAATAATTGTGGAAATTGATTCTCTTAAGAACGTTGCTTATTTAAGGGTCATTTTTCTTAGTTACACCTAACAGTGTAATTAAACTAATATATGAAAAAATTAATGCATTAATCTTAAATGTTTTTTTTCCTCAACAATTTTATTGAAATCCGAAAATCTAAAACGTTAATCTACAGTAAAAAAAATATGTCCAATAAATAAATACTTCACAACATCACATACATTAATCTGACTAAGAGATAGTACAAGGTAGTAACAAGTACCTGTGTTACGGATATCAGAACCAATAGCGGAATTACAAATAAATACATATAATACTTTTCTTTTGTGAATACATAAAAGTAAAGTATCGTTTACCTTCTGGTGATCCGTCTGCTCGTCTGCCACCTATGACATAATAAAAAAGTGGCTAATCGTAGATTGAGATTAGACGTCTTAGCCGAAATCGGTTGGAGGATATTACATTACGTTGACAAATATACAGTATTGACGGGTACCTGAGTCGAGGCTCGTACGGCTGAGGGCGGGTTCGCAGGCGGCCAGCCCCGCCAGAGCGGACAGTTCGCCGCCCTCGCCCACCGCCGCGGCGGAGCGGACGCGTGGCAGTGTTCCGCTACCTGGTTGTTCAGAAAACATACAATGTGAAATGGGTTGGAAAGGAAGTATTACAAGTACAGACGACCACGGTAAGAAGGCACTTGTACCGGCAGGCCTCTGCCGGCGGGATTCGGGAATAATGAAAACAAGCGTAATTATGGGTATATTCTCGGAGGCAATAGACAACAGACAAGGATGCTCATAGGAGCGTTAACAGGGCATTATGCAACGAACAAAATGCTGATGAAGATGAACATGACATCGAACAGCGACTGCAGAGCATGCAAGGAGGAGACGGAAACCATAGAACATCTTTTATGTGAATGCGACTCACTAGCCAGAGGCAGAATGTGTCTTCTAGGTAACGCTTATCCTAAACCAGGAGACTACAGGCACTTCAATCCGAAAGACATCGTGATGCTGATGAAACGAATCTTTCGTGAGTAAGAGCGCAAAAGAAAGGGGAGGTACAAAAGATCCCTTAGGGTCGACGTGCCCCATGAAAATGGCCCCTAACAGATAAGATAAGATAAGATGGGTGACAGGAAAAAATTTACACATAAAAACAAGACGTGGGACGTTTGAATTTGGAACACGAGCTCCTTGGCTCTCTAAAACAGCACAGAGGTTTCATGCTGGAGTCTCCGTGTGTGTCCTCGACAGCACTTCAGTGACATTGACAGGAGGGCGTTGTAAAATGTTTTTTCTATGCGAAAATGTCAAAACAGCATTAGTTTTTGTCTTTATTGACATAATAAATGCAAAACATAGGTACCTAATTTTCAAAAGTAAAGAAATTGTGTTTTTTTTTAACACAGAAACATTGACCAATGTTAAAATACCGTTGTTAAAAGGTTACGTTGTCGAATTTTGTTGAAGTGTCAAATGTGGCCTTTTATTCAGGCCCAACTGCAATCTTAAATTTTGCCGAAATGATTAATTGATTTTCCTTAACAATATTAATGAAATCCGAATATCTAAAACGCATTAGTTTCGAATTTTGCCACGTGCCAAATAACCGTGATCCAACTAGACTGTAATAGGCGGACGACAGTGATGGGAGCGATATGTCCGAGGAACGGCGAAGCTCGCCACGAAATGAATTTGAACGACGCTCCGCCGTACTATTAATATAATAGAACAATTTGGGTAAAAAAGAGATACAATTTTATACTTTCAGTACGATTAAAAGCATATTATGTAAACGTTAAATGTGTTATGAACTTATTGATCTTTCAAAAGAATGTATGTCAAATTTAAAATCATTAAATAATAAAAAAAAATGACATTCTAACGTAATTTTGTATGAAACCATTTGAATAAAATTGGTATTCGTTGGTTCAAATCCGAACCAAAGCACCTCATGATTTTATCAAATTTATATGCATACTTCCGCACCTTTCGGATATGTACTCAAAATTGTGGATAAGTTACCGGAATGAAATCCGTCATCCGTCAAAATAATCCTAAAATCACCGGGAAATGTGTGAAATAAAAAATTAAGAAATGCATCACAATCCTCTGAAATATCTATATAAAGGAGATCCTCGTGCTTTCAGATATTTTTGGTCCAAACATAAAAATGCCGGCCAAAAAAAAGTTACTGTAATCTGTTAAGACTTGTCTCCCTAATGTCATGTCAAGATTTTGAAAACCGAAAAAAAAAAAACTTTTTTTGTTAGACAATTTTCCGAAAATGTATGAAGATGTTGATTTTTGACCTCAAATAAAATGATAAAGATAATGACCCTACAGCTTTACTGCCATGGTAATAAATATTCAGGGAAACAAGTCCTACAGAAAACAGCATAAAAAAATATATGGCTGGCACTTGGACCATAAAAGAGGATGACCTTTCACACAATTCCGGTAACAGATACATAATGATTCTGAACGTATGATCCAGGTAGTCATTTGGTCACATCACATTCCAAATCCTGAAGTACAAACGTTTCACAGGCTCAAAAGTTACAGAATTGGATGCAACCAGGAATAATAGGCAGGGGCGGCTCTTGCTGATGTAGCGCCCGAGTGCAATCAATATTTAACCCACTTGTATCAAAATGCGCGAACAAAATGGAATAGTTAGGTGCTTAAAACACGCACCCACCACGTTTATACGGGCTGATTCATTAAGGATGTCAAGCCGAAGGCGATGGATAAATTTATAACTTGAAATCTACATTCGTAGAAGATACATGGGGTGTTTCGGTGTACCCAAAGAGTGCTTTATCCATGGTCTTGGGCTTGACATATTAAATGAAACAATCTATTTAAATGGTTGGAGGCTCGCTCCTTGCGAAGCGTTACAGTGGAGGCTCTTGTCTCGTGCGGCTCTCGGCGCCCCCCATATAGTAAAATGTATATCTGAAATACAGTACTAAATAAGTTGGAATATATGTCTAACACCATCTAGTAGACTTTGTGACACAACAAAGCGTCTGCATTTCTATTCTATATAATGACTAGAAAAAGTAGGCGGCTTGGGGTCATTGTTTCGAAAACACGCTTTGCTAGCGCGATGTAAAAATGCATAGTGACATCTACCGCAACACTTAGTAATTAGTACTTGCTTATAAACTAGCAGTTACGAAAAGCAGACGTTTTGTTGTGACACTAAGGCCACTAGGTGGCGTTAGTTTCCATACAGTGACATTTTTGTTCTAAGTCGACACACCATCGCGCCCCTTAACTTCCAGCGCCCGGGTGCACCGCACCTACTGCACTATAGGTAAAGACGCCCCCGATGATAGGTTAAGATTATAAATACATGTTTTCACTCACTTCCCCCGACCGTGGTGGTAAGCCCCGCACTGGCGGCGCGGGAGGCACGCAGCGCGCCCGCCTTGCGGAACAGCGCCGCGCCCATCACCGCGATGCGCAGCTTGTTCCACAACAGCTGCGACCCGCTGGAACAATGCACAAACGATTGGATTGGGAAGCTATCGGATTGGGTGCGTCTGTGATTTAAATTAAATCTTATAGTTGATATTTTATAGCAATCTTTTGCGATTTATTCTTAAGTAAATAACACACTTAAAAATTTCATCTCGTGTTCAGGCGGGACTCGAACCCACACCTTCCACAATCCGGGTGAATGTACTACCAATTATACCACTGAACGCGTTACTAAGTCGACGAAATTTGTAAGTGCTTGATTCGACATGAGCTGTCGATAGTCTCATCAATATTGTAAGACAATGAGCATGAGCAGCAATATTGTAATACAATGTATGACATGAGCTGTCGATAGTCTCATCAATATTGTAATACAATGAGCATGAGCAGCAATATTGTAATACAATGTATGACATGAGCTGTCGATAGTCTCATCAATATTGTAATACAATATTGATGAGACTATCGACAGCTCATGTCGAATCAAGCACTTACAAATTTCGTCGACTTAGTAACGCGTTCAGTGGTATAATTGGTAGTACATTCACCCGGATTGTGGAAGGTGTGGGTTCGAGTCCCGCCTGAACACGAGATGAAATTTTTAAGTGTGTTATTTACTTAAGATTAAATCTTATGTTTAATAGGCAGGGTGCCTCATGTCACCATTTATAAATAGAATAGAATAGAAAAGATTTATTCAGCAAGCAAAAACTTATTAATAATTACATTATAATCTTATATAACTAGTAAAATAATGTTTTGTGCCGAAAAGGTGACCCTCAGCATAATGCCAAGACATAGATAATGCCGAGGCGCTGGTTTTCAGGGGCACCTACGGGCAGGTTACAGAGGCACTATGCATAAAAATTAACATAGCTGGGATGTACAATAACATTTAATTCAACAAGGGTCCAAAATATATAAACTTCAATCAATCAAAATAATAAATATAAATATGGATTAGAATGCTGAAAAAATTCGGCCTAAACCCGTTATATTTTTACTTTTTTTTTCTTGATTAAAACCACAGTCCGTCATGTTTCTACGTCACCATTATTGTAAACAACAAAACGTCTAACGCCAGTTTCAGGTTTTCGTGGTCTTTCATTTGTACTCCTTGATGGTTATGACAGTCACGCATATTGCTTACAATAAGTGACGTCACGGCACAGACAATTAATAGACCATCATGTCGGACAGCTTTTATGGCTGTATAGCGAAAATATAATTAAAAATATATTAGAAAAGATGTTTCAAAAAATTTCATATATTTTTATGGCGTAATATAATCGTAATGAACCGTTCTATCAAATACTAAAAACTAGCCTATTGCAACTTTGTTAGATTTGTTAGCCGAACCCATTTTCTTTCTGGAAATCGTAAAATCAACCTCCACAGAACAGGTATTGCCTATACTCGAAACTAGAATTCAAGACCAAAAAAACTACGACAGATACGTCAGTGTCAAATCTATCAATGTCACTTATGTCATTGTCAAATTAAGTTTTCAGGTTTTTTCAACCTCATGGTTATATGCTTATTTTCTTAATATAGGCTGGCACAATTCATGATAAGGATTTTCTCAAAAAATAGCAACTTAATTACATCTTCATCTTCACCATCACTAATGTCAGAATCTCTGACTATAGAATCTGAGTCGGTCACTTGTAGAATAAAGTTTTCCACCAGTCCAGTAATTAATTCGTCCAGTTTTGCACATGTTTTAGATTTAAGGCGTTATTAGGCGAAATAACTCGAAAGGAAAAATGTCAAGTGATATTTTGAAAAAGTGGGTAGTCACAGTCGAAGTCAGTTCTGCTGAGACTACTCTTAACGAAATCGCAGCATTGTTTAAAACGATTAAAATTCAAAGATTCCTATATTAATATTCCTTTGCGGCACCGCACTGCACGAAACAACATGTAAGCTCAAATGTTGTACCAAATGTTATTAACACCTGAAATGACAATACCAAGCTCAATACCAGCTTTTCTACCAAACATTACGGATAATTAAGTTTTTATTAAATTGTCTTGTATTTATGTAAATATAAGTCAATAAATTTACTTCTTTATATTATAGAATTAAAATTACAAATAAACAAATTATGTTTGCGTATGTTTTAAAGAAATAGGTATATACTATTGTACGATCATTTTATTGCAGTGGCAACATTGTAGTAGATTTTTTGGTCTTGAATTCCAGTTTTGGGTATAGTGTGGGGGGTCATGTATTCTGTGAAATGTTATATTGGCAATAAATATTGTTATTGTATATGTGGGTCATTCTACGGTTAGACGATTACTCCGACCAGTTATATTTTGAGTTCGAGTTTATTACAACTAATTGTAGAATGAGGTTTATAATGACCCATGTATCGAAAGGAGCATAAGTATGGGTCTGTGATAGGCACCAAAGGTATTGTCATGATCGCTTTTATTATAATGTATAGTCCGAAAACGTTTTAGCAGATGGCAAAAATCGCTTTTTTTTTTCTATTAACAGCTTGTTCCACGGATGCCACCCGCTGGAACAAAACACTAACGATTCCATTAGGAAACTACATATAAAATTAGGTTTTCTCTGTGATGGACTGTAAAACATGACCGGAATGACATGAAGAAAACCGGCGCCGGGAAGCAGCACTGTGTTTCGCTGAGTGAGTGAGGGTAATTGAGGCCCGACCCGGGGGAAAGGGGTGTTTAAAGGTTGGTGCACTTGTGATTGTGTCGCGGGTGTCTAAGGGCGGCGGCAATCGCTTACCATCAGGCGATCATCTGTTCTGCCACCTAACACATTAAAAAAAAGACGTCGTGGTTTAATGTCATGATGGTTTTTGATTATCTGTATTGCTATTTCTCTGTGATTTTTATTTATGCACCAGAAAACAAAGGTATCATAAAGACATTGATTAGTAACAAAGTGTTGTAGGTATATTGGCAATTTATTTGAATAACTGTACCAGGTCCTAGCCAAGCCTAAATACAATTTTGGAGATCACCTGTTCATCATAGAAAATGTGTTCTACCTGGGCATATCCTGTGGCCAGGTGGCCTCCAACACGCATCGGTTGTAGTACCCGTAGGTGAGCGCGTTGGGCTGCAAGCCCGCCCGCTTCATCAGGAACAACAGCTGCACGGCCAGGACTGGCAGGGAGTGGATGCCGCATAGTTGCATCATCACTCGGTAGCACACCTGGAAACGCGAGTAAAGTTAAAGTTTGGCAATAACGGGTACACACACATAATGTAGGAAAGGGAGAGCGAAATAACCTTTTCTTATAGTGACACAACGGCTAAACTTATTCTGATGGTTAGAAAAAGGGTTATGTGTCAGGTCCAACTTTGATGGTATATTTTGTTTTGTACATCGTCATTTTGACATTGCACATAAAAATAACCAACTAAAGTGTGATTACGTTTATAAATAACCCCATTACCGCGTACGCGATGGCAATATACATCCCATTATTGTTGACACTGGCATATTGGCCCTGTTTGTAGCATGCCACATAAAGTATCAGCATATTTACTGTCCCACTGCAGGGCAAAGGCCTCCATCATAGAAATCAGTCATCGCTACTATGATGAGGATTAGGCTTAATCACCACGCTTGGTTAATCACCACTCTTGCATTCGCATTTCACATGGTAGGACGAAAATAATAATACCGATATGGCATAAGGAACTGATAACTTTTTTGTTTTTATAATGGCATTTCCACAGTAAAACGGTGACAGCATTCCTCAACTCACAATGTGTTGTCTAGGAAACAAGGCACCCTCAGATTAGTAGCCCGCTCTAACAGCTTGTTGTCATCATCACACGTCTTTCCAAGAAATCTCTTTATTATGTCTTGTCCTGAAAGTCGGTTAAATCTTACCTCGTCACAAGGCACCCTCAGCTTAGTAGCCCGCTCTAGCAACTCGTAGGCCGCCCGCAGCGTGGCGTGCTCCTTGCCCCGGCTCAGCATCAGACGGCACGGCAGCGAGAGGAAATACAGCGAGTAACACGCGCCAAGCAGACACTTGGCCCACGCTTCTGGCGATAAGTTCGCTTTGCGGGCCAATCTGGGAATTATTACATACTTCAATTAGAATATAAATATAAGTGAAGTATATGACTGCCTCGGTGGCGGAGTGGCTCGCGGTTTTTATAGCGCCGGTTACGCTTCGAGCTTCCGGCTTCGCCTATCGGGTCGGGCCAAAAGTACCGGAGATTTTCAGTGTCAACCCGAAGCCTGGAAGTTGGTAATCTTGTACCACCGTGTCGTAGGGAAATGGTATCCCATCCAAGGGAAAAGTGATTCCACTTATAACTGCGCACACACTTGTGCACTATATGTATTATGTCCTGCGTCGATGTTTGAGATTTATTGTAACTCATATGAATGAATAAATAAATAAAAAATTGTATTTATTCATTCAAAATAAAATAACGCAATTTACAATTTGCCACAAATATTGTAGTACAGGGCCCATGTCAACAGTGAAAGCACTTTAATTTAAGACCTATATTTGATCTAAGCTTTACCTACATGGAACAAAAAGAATACGAATATGTGATCGGTCGTCATAAACGAGATATCGGTTAGGAGGACATTATTTTTACGTACTAGCTGGGCCCCGTAGTTTCACCCACGTTATCTTTATGAATTAAAAGCGAAAGTGTTATTCTGATATGTAAGCTATATTATTATGAAGTTTCATGTCATCAAAATGCATTCAGTAGTTTTTACGTTGAATAGCAACAAACACATGCTTACAAACTTTCGCGTTTAGATGATAGGAAGTAGGACAATACACTTTACCTCTGCGCCGCAGCAATCTCGTGCTTAGTTCTCCTGGCCATAGGCGAAGCGTCGGCCAGGGATTCGGCCGAGGCGAGTGCGGCCACCGGCAACGTCTGTACGGCCCCGCTCCTTGTTCTACTTCTGCACTTCGCCACTAGAGCATTGTCCAATTCGAATTTTTCGTACGTATATATTTCCTCTGTGAATAGAATAGAAATAGACAATCTTACTTTTACTTTCAAGAGCATAAAGGGTGTACCGATAAACAGTTTAATCAACGTTTGAAAAATCGTCGAATTTTTTCCACTCCCCATAAAAATTGCGAAGTCACATAACAGACTTTGTGCGAAAAATATACACTCGGCGTAGAACGCCAGCCCTTGGTCGACGTTACACACGAACGTGTATCAACTGATCACTCTAAATAATGTGTTTTCCTTCCTTACCAGGATCAGACGGATCGTTCGAATATTGTCCTCTATGATGTTGGTATTTGCGATGTCCAGGCCAAGTAGAAGCTCGTCACCCGCCGCCACTCGCTTTATACACTCGTCAAAGAAGGTTAACCCTTGGTCTACATCACACACGAATGTGTATACCAAATTATTCTAAAAAAAGATGTATTCTCCTATATGCAAACACCGTTTTCTCTAACGTGTTAGCGATATCTATGCCAGTGGCTCGTTACCCGCCGCCACTCGCTCTATACATTCGTCGAAGAACGTCGGTCCCTAGTCCGCGTTACACATCAACGTGTATTTATCAAATGATCACTTATAGAAATGCGTGTTTCTTCTTACCAGGATCAGGCGGAACGGGCCAATATTGTCCTCTCTGGTGTATTTGCGGTATCCATGCTAAGTAGAGGTTCGTCACCCGCCGCCACTTACTCTATACACTCGTCTAAGAACGTCAGACCTTGATATGCCATACATCAATGTGCATATCAAATGATAAATTATAAAAATGCGTGTTTATTCTTACCAGGATCGGGAGGATCGGGCGGCAACACGATAACCGTCCTCTCTGATGTATTTGCGGTATTCATGCTTACTTGAGGCTCGACACCCGCCGCCACTCGCTCTATACACTCGTCGAAGAAGGTCAGCCCTTGGTCACGTCACACATAATGTGTATACCAATTACTCTACAGAGATACGTATTTTTCTCTCTTACCAGGATCAGTCGGATCGGGTGGCAACACGATGATCGTCCTCTCCGATGTATTTGCGGTATCCATGCCTAGAGGCCCGTCCGTCACCCGCCGGCACTCACTCTATACACTCGTCTAAGAACGTCAGACCTTGATATGTCATACATCAATGTGCATATCAAATGATAAATAAAAAATGCGTGTTTATTCTTACCAGGATCGGGAGGATCGGGCGGCAACACGATAACCGTCCTCTCGGATGTATTCGCGGTATCCATGCCTAGTAGAGGCTCATCCCCCGCCGCTACTCGCTCTATACACTCGTCGAAGAAGGTCAACCCTTGGTCCACGTCGCACACGAACGATCGCTCCTCTATAAACCGGGTGTACATTTGCGTTCGCATCATTAGGGCGAAGAAGCGTTGGTGTGTCTGGAATGGAAGCAGACGTAAAATAAATAAATCGACCCGTATAGGATGAAACGCCGTAAAATCCATTAAGGCTACGGGTAGCCCTAACTAGCGACACCAATCAATTTAATTGTTAGCTACTAAACCGGATCTATTTTACACAATTTCGGGGTTACAACCTCTCAGCAAACACTATTATTAGCTATTTATTAAATAACCATCCACAAATGTTGGGTCCGTTTTTGTACGCGAAAAATTTATTCACGCCAAAAGTGGCCGCTATTGGCGTGGATGAATTTTCGCGTACGCGTTGGATCCAACATTTGTGCATTGTTATTTAATTAATAGTAAAGTGTTTACCAAGAGGTTGTAACCCCGAAATTGTTAAAAATAGATCCGGTTTAGTAGCTAAAAATTAAAATCAATTGGCGTCGCTAGTGTGCCCTACCCGTCACCTTAAGTCGTAAAAGACATTTTGGTGAATATTTGTTATAATACTATGGGAAATTGTAAACGTGAAATCTTGTATAAACGCGTATTGTCTAAATGGAACGCCTCATAGAATTTTTCTATCGATATATCAAAGAAGAAAGATTGGATTTTACAAGGTTTGGGAACAATAAACTTCAAACCTACTTCACGAATAACATAATAACTTCAGGAAAAGTCTTATGTCTACAGGAGAACTTCACATACGCGGGCAACACTAGTATACTAAAACCAACATGAGATTTGTTACGGAACTAATAAAACACTTATCAATAATTTTGCTACAGAAACAAAAACGAAATTTTTACGAAAAAAAACCGCCTTTAACAACCACGAACTAAAAAGTGTAAAATAATATTTTTAACACTTTAAACACTTCAAATAACATTTTATAACAGTACACTCGAGAAAAGGCCTTACGTTAAGATTTTTTTCGTAGATTTTTTTTTATGAGACATGTGGCAGACGAGCAGGCGGATCACCTGATGGTAAGCGATTGCCGCCGTCCATGGGCACCCGCGACACCAGTGGAGTCACAAGTGCGCTGCCAATCTTTAAACCCCCTTTCCCCCCGGATTGGGTCTCCGGTACCCTCACTGTATACAGGGTGTATCTGTGAACATTTACATCACCACGTCGTGTTCTACCAACCATTCTGAACAACATTTGTTCAAGGATTTTTCGAAATTCATCGAACATTTTTTCGACTCCCCATACAAAATGATCAAGTCACGTGACCGACTTTGTATGAAATTTTTTCATGCTCATTTCCAAAAGTGATACAACAAATGTTGTTCATAATAAAATAAAATTGATGTAAATGTTCACAGATACACCCTGTATATATATGATGTCATACCTTATCCCTCGATCTTAGGAATGCATCCATATGGAACAGCGCATGCGGGTCTGTAGTGCCAACAGTAGGAGCTTTCGTGATGGGTATGAGATAACTGCGGTAGCCCTGCAGGGTCTGCGCCATAAATCTTAGAAACGCTTCCTGGATCTTCAGCTCTAGGGCTTGCTGAAATTACAACTACGGCTCAGTTATGTTTATAAAGGCTAGGGATAGGGGACGTAAGAAGTTGTACGAGGGTGGATTAAAAGTTTAAAAAAAAGAAGATCAAAAAGTACTGTTTCTTGTTAGGTCCTCCTCATGTTGTAATAGCTTGTAATTTAGTTTATTTTTATTGTAACTGTGTAATTTTTTGTTACACTAAATAAATTATTTTATAGCCCTACTGCGGGAAATCATGGCCAAGGCCGGTCCTTTCGGCAGATCCAACACGAAGAGGTCTTTTTGAGACACAATATTGTAATTGGGGATGTGTACACCTAGCGGATACTCTCTATTATTATAGCTTTTAAAAAAAATATTCTCTTAGTGTGTAATTCTCGGTTGAGTTTAAGCTCTTGACCCCTGGTACGCTTCTACCATGATTCAGGATTTGAATGAATGAATGAATGAATGAATATACATTTTTTTTTTGATTTGGAGAGTAATTACAGTGAAGCGACTGCCGTCAGCCTTTGGCAACCCTTTACAGGGTGTTTCTTGTTAGGTATTTGTTATATTATAGAAATAAAGACAAGACATTCACAGCACAGAGAACACAGTTACAGTATTACAAGTACAATACAACAGGCACACATGAGACGACACGGATACAAGGAAGATAAATAGCAGATAATACTACAAGATTTGTGAGTGTGTGTGGTCAATCAGGTTCCAACCTCAGCATTTGCTGCTACGGCACTATCCGCGATGCCGCAGCAGCCCAGGTATTCTGGTGGAACCTGGTGTTATACCGTGAACTACACTGCCCTGGTGATACATACTTCTTTTTTCCTTCTTTGAAAATCTCTATCTAAACTCGTTGTAGGTTCTCCGTTGAACTTGCTATCACTTGAATGATGAATTGGTGATGCTGCAAATAAGACAATTATAATGATTAATATTATTTCTTAATAAAAAAAAGCACAGTGTGAACAAGTCAAAGTTACATACCTGGTCTTATACTTCCATATAATACTTCCAACGTTTGCCTTAGAGCTCTTGCTTGTCGCTTAGGTAATAACTTTATTGATATATGCCTTTGCGACTCGCATATCTGAAAAACAAAAGCGTCACTGTGACAGATGCTGTTTTACCAACCATGTCAAACCTGATATTGATCGAGGGATTAACAGCTGGCGATAAAAACAATAATAAAAACCGTTTTTTACTTCCTTTCGCCATTTCCTACGACTTTTCTCTCAGTTCATGATTTAATTTCAGAGTGAGATTAATTGAACGCCCCCTAACAGGGTTTCCAATAAGAGTAATAATGATATATACTACGACTTACTGTGATATTGTTCGTGTCTAAATCGACACAAGTCACGTCTGGTGGCGGTTCGTATAGGTCGAAAAACCTTGAGTCTACGCCTATTAAATAAGGCAGAGGTGCGTGTAACACTTCTGCTAAACCTATAAATAAAATTGCATTTTTTAGTCAATCAAGTAAATAAATGTGAGCGAAGTGCAGTTTATAAAATCATATATTCTTCTTACCTAATGGACATAAAGGTATGTAAGGGCATTGCCATTTGAAAGGAAACAATAAACTTGACACGGCTTCCGAGACTGCTGTTAGTGTATCTGGTCTGTAATCAGAGATAAATAATAATTAATGTTATAAAAAAAAAAGTTAAGTGAAATTCACTAAACAAAAAAAAATCTTGGAAGGTAGGTATTTGATAATCTTAATCCGTAACTGGCATCGGGGATATAAAATGAAGACATTCTAATCTGTCATTCTAATGCAGCTATATTTACCATAGACTTTTTTTTGGTTGAATTCTTACAGCCATTTTACCATAGACATGGTGACTAACCAGACAGCCTATTTATAGAAAGCCATACTGAAAAAAAAAACCGCGCGAAGCCGTTAATGGGTGATGTTGTTTCTCTACCGCACCCGTATAGAGATGCATTAAAGCTGCGTCAGGGTTGGTTGGATCTCTTTCACACTCCGTGACTTTTTTTTTTTGCGGAGTATAGTAAAAGGTTCCGACATTTCTGAGATGCAATATCGAGCAAACACTACATAATAAACTGACCTAAGTGAGTGTATGAGTATTTTCTGCTCTGTGATAGCCAGCGCTAGAAGCAGCAGGCAGTTGTCGGGGCCCAGGTTGAGGAGTAGCTGTCTGAAGCCGGCGCCACTCCGCACTAGGGGCTGGTCGTCTCTCCGCGTCACTATCACTCGGTCATGACCGTTCGTCGGTGACAGCTGCGAAAGTGAAAAAAAAAATTTTAATAAATTCTTCATTTCTAAAGTTACCCAAACAAGGTACCTACACTTCACAGACAAGCGAAGGAGAAGCAAGGAAACTAAATAAAAAAGAATATTATGTAAGACAATCTTCTTTTCATCTGGCAAAGTTGGCGGGAAAAGACTGAGAGGAAGAAGCGCAACGCGATGGGCAGACCAGGAGCCCAATTCTCGTGCTCGTGACATTTATTATCATACGACATAAATCACTAAAACACAGTTTTTTTGTATGGCTTTCAGGTGATATCCGCCATGTTTTCAAAATATCACGAGCCCGAGAATAGGGCTCCAGATCAGTACCACGCTAAACACCTCAGTGTGCGATGCCATTCACGCCGCAGAAGATAGGTCAAGCTGGAGAAAGAAAATCCTGGAAAAAGTGATACGTCGGCGTCACGACCCTCAGCATTATAGTCAAACAACACAAGGAGGTAAGGCAATCTTCTTAGCATAATGGGGGCTATCGCGTGCGAAAAATCCGCAATATGGCGTAGTATAGGCCTGAGGTCCATCTATAAGGTGATTGGGTATTAATAGATGTGTCAAATTGTCATTTTACGAATAATTCAGCCAATGATGTTGAAGTTGGACCTCGGTTCTCAAGCACGCCATCTAGCGGGTATTTCAACGCGAAATTTTATCATAAATGCTTAATTCATAATAAATTCACTGTGGGAAACCTCCACCCTTCGGATTGTTTATGAAACGTGTAACCACGATTTAGTTTAATTTAGTCCAGTTAGCGCTCCAGGTGTACCCCTGGGTCAAAAGTGACAGCTTTGGATGCAACCGGAAATAACACACCACGATGATGGCGATGATTCTTCGTTATCAAAATTCTCGGCAAAATTTTACTTAAGTAAATTTTCTGGTAAATAGTTGTATTTACCTGAAGAAGTATTCTTGGTTCTGGAAAAGGAACCTCTTCTAGTAAATGTGTTATATACCGCTCAATTGGTATCGTTAACGGCTGTTTACTCCATGACATTTCCTGAAAGTAATATACATATGACTTAAATTAATTTGTAAATCTTAGATCGGGTATACTTTTTAGAGCTAGTGCATTGTATAAAAGATTCTCACTTGACACCCTTTTACGATACAAAGATCAATGAGATTTTTTAAACATTAGTGTCACTGTCCATCCGTGGTGTAAAAGCAGGGAATAAGTCCCATTATGTCCCGGTACAACTTAACGTAATAAGAAAATTTTATAAGTCTATAAAATATATTTTTTATAGTGACACGGTATATTGGATCTTCTCAGCCTGATGGTAAGCAAGAGAAGAGCCCACGTTGCAATGAGGGTTTTGCACGTTGCAAATCCGCTA